>HG995178.1:7630000-12630000 GCA_905333005.2 Lycaena phlaeas
TTGCTGTCTCGTGTACAAGGCAGCGTAATTACTGTCGATACCAGTAATATCTATGGACAGCACATGAATGAGCTGCCTGGGCTAGATGGTCAACGTCACTTATTTTTATAATTCTACTCATATGATTGCTCCTATGATTTGTGATGAGTATTGTCATGAGAACCAAACAGAAAAGAGATAAATGAATAGGACGGTAGCATGGAGATGATTGTTCTAACACAACCAATATATTACGAACATAGCTTTTAGACCAGCCGCGAAATTACACTTCAATGGTATAAATTTGATGTTTCATACTTCTCTTTACAGAAGAGCAGGACAGGCTTATTACAGGCAGTACTTTACTAGCATCAAAACTAACCGATTAAGTAAGACAACGTATACTTGTAACGTTACCCATAAGCTTACTTATGTTCTTAAGTTACGTAGCACTTATCATTAAATGGCACGTTCTAGTTACTCAAATAACAAGCGTCTTAGGTCTTTCTTCTAAACATTCTACCTCCAAAGGAGCAATATATGTTCAAGCTACGAAGGAAAAAACGCAACCGGTTTAACTGCATATATATTTCTCATATATTTTACCCAGCAACGAACACGTCACAAACATGTATGACGACATGAAACACAAATTAATGACGAGCGGTAAATCTTTTAAGTTTTCGCGCCTCATCGTTTTTCTCGCAGCCGAAGATGGACCGCGTGACTGTAGAGCACGTGCATAACCTTTACCGATATAGATCTCAATCGTATCGAAACGTGACAAAGCCTTCGCGCCGGTTATATCAGGTAACGAGTCGTTTAATTAATTAACTTAAAAGAAATAATTGTTTCTTTTAACACAATGGTACGTCAGATTGTATTCTTGGATGTTTCATTGTGGACAAATTGCATTTTTAATGGGATTTCGGTAAGAAATGAGCAATTTGGCATTTGCAAATCTCCCTCCCGACTGTATGTACTGTATCATGCTTATCGGTTTCGCTAATATGGGGTAAAGGTTATAATTACTGGCATCGACACGTAACGCTATATTCCTTAGGTTTGAGGTAACACAAGATTTACTTAGCCCTTATTTGTATGGGCGGCGCCGACCATATGAGATAGGGGATTAAAATAAGACCCTCGGTACATAAATTAGATGAGAGTAAATATTTTTAACGACACATTTAAAATAGGAATGTATATAACGATTCTTTATAAGATATAAATTCTAAATATTATAAGTTTTTGAAAAAAGGACTCATTGATAGAAATAAATTTACCTATGTTGCGAATTCTGAGTGTCTAGCTAACTATTTGAAAGGGAATGTTTAGCATGTTTTTTATCTTTATTTCTTGGAGCTCGATATTTTGACATTGTCTACGAATGTCTTGTTCACGAGACTATAGACCAGACGAGTGTCTAGCTGTCCAATAAGAAAGGTGTTTTAGACGTTCGTTTTTCAAGTGTTTTATTACGAAGGGAAAAACGTGTGAAAACTTTTTCATCACATGCTTTTTTTTGATAGACCATTATTTTTTTATTAAATCCGACCAAAACTATGTCGCAACACGTACACTTTATTATTCACAGCGAAACCACCGTTACATGAATAATAAAAAGTTCAAATGGCTTTTCATAAAACGGTTTTAATTAAGTACTTTTGATTTTTTAAGTGAAAGTAAGGACTTTTCTTTCTCAAACTTCTTTTTCAAATTTCTTCCTTCTAAAAGTGTATTGGCAGTTGGGTTCATGACCGTAATAAGACTCCTATGATTTGATAATACACCGTGATTTGAATTTTTTTCGGTATTATAATTTCTGTTGTAATAATTATCTTTAAAGTTTTTTTTTTCGTTTTCACTTGTATGGTGTTTTCTTCAAAACAAGTTTTTTTATATATGCTTCAGTGAGATAATATTAATTGCATAGAAATGCCTAATTAGAAAAACCTTTTTCTTGACAATTGTTCGATCAAAGAAATATTTATATTTAATAAGATTAGGTTAGAAATACTTTAATAATGATAATAATTAGATATTATTATTTTATCCATTTCTTGGTGTTTGTTTGGCTATTGTTACTTAGTCACGACAAACCTGTGGAATGGAATTTGATAAATCTTGGCAGTGCTGTTGCTTGTATACTAATAACATGAAGACTATTAATATTTATCACGAATAATGGAAAGCTTCTACGGGAGTGACATTTGTCTTATTTAGAGTAGTAATTCATAATTACATCAATTGAATCTATACTAATATTATAAAGAGGAAAGATTTGATTGTTTGTTTGTATTGAATATGCTCCGAAACTACTTGACCGATTTGAAAAATTCTTTCACTGTTGGGAAGCTACACTATCCCCGGTGAACATAGGCTATATTAAATTTTAATAAAAGTTAGGGACCCGTTTATATCTTAGCTGACGCAGGCGAAGCTGCGTGCAACAGCTAATATGTAATATAATTTGTAATCTTTTTGTATGCATTACGAACTTATCTTCAAGTTTTTCATATAAACAAAACAATACAAGTATATTACTAAATTTTTCTCATTCATTAATCTTATACTTTTAAACGAGCAAATCTTGTATATATATATAGAATCGGGATCTCGGAAACGGCTCCAACGATTTTCATGAAACTTTGTATACATGGGTTAAAAACGGCGATAAATCGATCTAGCTAGGATAAATTTTTAGAAAACTTTTTTTTATCCATGTTTTGAGGCATCTATAAAATATGATTAGAATATGAACGTAAATTTCATAGTAGCTTAGTGGGGAAATTAGGCAGTTTAATCCGAACGAGCCTGGTTCGAATCTCCAGTCCGATTTTTTTTCCTTTTTTTAAGATCATTTTTTTTTGAAGAAAAATTTTATCGTATTTTATCACTAAGGGTACCGAGCAAATGCTCGGTCAACCAGGTTCTATTTGTTTATTTTCGTATTATTGATTTTAAAATCTGTGTAAGCACGAGAAAAAAAATGCTTACCATATAAATGTATTGCACAAAAATGTCAATAGAGGTGTACAATAGCGAGCTAAGGCTACCGGGAACAAAGCCCCTCCACGTGTCACTTCTATTGTATACTGTAGACTAGAATGACAGGTACTTAGTGTTGATATTTGTTATCCATTACAATAACTCTTACATAACTCTTATTGAAGTTCAAACGTTCAACCGAAGGACGCATGTAATATCTTTTTCACCTCAGCAGCTCAAACATGCCGCTTTTGCTGCGAGTCAACAGTGAACAAAATGCGATTTTGATTCGAACGTGAGGCAAAGTAGCTTTTTAATTTTTCAATCTTCAGTGCCACGAATTGCCATTGTTCAGCCATAAATTTGAAAAATTCGAGTTTTACTGTGCTCTGTCTCATTCACATCCATGCATGTGAAAGAGACAGAGCACAACTAAAAAAGCGAGTAAAAAACAAACTCCTTCGAAATTTGATTTTGGAATTCGACCTCAAAGAAAACACGTTCGGAAACGCATGAGTTTCCTTTTATATTGAATGAAAAATAACTTTAAATATATTTCTAATAAATAAATTACGTTATTTTCAAATATTATTTTTTATGTTTAATTTATAATTGGATTTTAATAAAAATGAGTCTGGTTAATAGTATAAAATTGACATAAAACCAATACATTTTTATTCAACAATGTTATAGAAGAAGAAGAAGAAGAAATCTTAAAAATAAAGCTTTTATATTATGTTTTATCCAATGTTATATTTGAAAAATAAACATCAGGGACGCGGTATTAAAATGCAATTTAAAAAATAGCGGGAATGAAAATAAAAATAGTTTATAGCGTTCAATCTATTGCTGTTCATTTCCATGTCTCCTAAGTAATATGTGTTCTCACTGCTGAGGTGAAAAATTATGTGTGCAACATGAGAGCAAAGTTTTTTGCATCTCGTACTGTTGAGTCCCTCACTACGCTCAGGATTCTAACTTTGAATCACTCGCTACGCTCGTGAATCAATCATAGAATCCTTCGCTTGCTCGGGACTCAAATTCAGTACTCGAAACAAAAAACAACTTTGCTCTCTTGTTGCACAAATAACTATTGTTCAACGATCTTTATGGTTTCACTTATAAAGTACTTTGATTAAATATTAATCATCGAAGTTTAAGGATATCGCAAGGGAGGCAGAATGGATCCTATCCTCGGTTGGCTTTAGACGTGTCTGGAACCCAGGGGGCCTAGCCAAAATGCCATTAAGAAAACGTTAGCGAAGTTCGAAAATGATAAAATGTATGGGATTGACACAAGGCCGTGCTTAATCACGTGGTCAATTCTATACATTTCTCTTCTACTTACCATTAGAGGTAGTGAGGAATGTTGAGTGATATATTTTAACTTACCACAGATAAACAAACGTATATTTTCGGATTTTAGGGAAATTACAAACATGTACTTACTAGGAGCGCCCCGCGGTTTTACCCCCGTAATTCCCATTCCCGTGGGAGTACGGGATATTATAAAAGCCTATGTGCTATTCCGATGTATAATCTATATTTTTATAAAGTTTCATTGACGTCTATTCAGTAGTTTTTTTTACGTGATAGAGTACCAAACATCCACACTTACAAACTTTCGCGTTTATAATATTTGTAGGATTAAAACGATAAGCTTGGCTGGAATATTTGTATCCAGCTGCAATGCAGTGGAATGGGCCTTATTTTTCTTAAATTCATATCACATTACACAATTAATGTTAAAATAATAAAACGCTAAAGTAAATATAGAGTTACCATCGATAGCGACTCATAATATCGATATAATCTATCGGTTATAATTATTATCTAAATATATCTATATTTATTGCAACTATTTGCAGAAATGTACTATACAAAATATGAGCCCCACCAATTATTGATTTATACCTAATCACACAAAATATATTAACATATTCACCCAGTAAATGCTATCAAACTCTAAACTCCTTTGATTCATCCTTTACGTTTTATGATAGAGAGAATTTTCTTGAATGAATTTTCCATAAGATTGTGAGCGTAGATTCCATGATGTAATGGAGTGTGCGCTCTGCGCTCACGTTGCCATCCATGCTACTCGAGGTTGTCAGATAAACTCACGGTCGTAGAGAATTCTTTAAAGCGGAATATTATTTATTAATCCAACAATCCTGACCATGGTTAATGTTTTATGCATTCCTTATTATCTTTTGTGTTTCGTTACTCAAAAGCATTTATCTTTACCCTTATAGGATCACTTTGTTGTCTGTCTACCTGACAAACCAAAACAAAACTTATAATTGACCGGTTGTTTCAAGCCATCTGTTAACGTAAGAGACGTCGTTAAATTTAACGTCTGCTCTTTGGTCATTAACATTCGTTACCGCCATCTTTAACGATTACATATTCGTTGGAATCGGTCCATGCAACCCGCCCAGGGTCGGTTGTTTCAAATCATCTGTTAACGTAAGAGACGTCGTTCAATTTTAGCGTCTGTTAAGAACAACGCTCTTTGGTCACTAACGTCCGTTACCGTCATCTTTAACGATTGCATATTCGTTAAAATCGGTCGATGCAACCCGCCCATAGAATAATGAAATTTTGTAAGAAGTTAGATCTCAAAATGTAGCGTTACAAGTTAGATCTCAAAACCATGATGCAGAAGCTGTATCACTGGTTTTTTTCATTCGTCATAACACTTCTATATTTAGCATTCAAAGTTCGATTTATGATAAGATCTTTGATTGTAATGAATTAATGTGTTGCTATTGTCGTAACGTATTGTTATTCTGATCATAAAGTAGAGCCGAGATTGACACAAATGTGCAAGAGTTGTGTGTAAAATTAGTTCGAGCATTTTGATACTATTACAAAATAACATAGGTACTATTACCGATATCACGCGAAGAATAACCTCGTTGAAGTGGCAGTGGGCTGGTCAGACACTCAGAAGAACGGATGGCCGATGGGCCAATACTAGTGGAGGCCACGTTTAGGTAGAGGAAGTGTTCGTCGGTCATTAACCAGGTGGGAACACGATTTACGTGCAGACTGCAGTGGCCAGTCTGCGTTGGATGCGAGTGACAAGTAGGATCAATCGTCTTGGTGTTCTTTGAGGGAGGCCTATGTTCAGCAGTAGGGCTCGGCCTCTTGAGTAAGATATCTAACCTCGATCCTAACCCCTGTGGTGCCTGGGAAAGGGGATTCTCTAAATTTCTACGTGCACCTGAACATGAGACCATCTTTTGCTCACCGTTAAAGAAGGAATCGTTACGAAATCGCACGCACGATGAGATTAAAAGTCTTTGAAGGTGTGTAAAGTTCTCCACCCCGCATTAGACCAGCCCATCGTAGTCCAACACTCTCCTTGTCTGATTTTATTTTATTTTATTTTATTTTATTTTATTTGCAAGACCATATTAATCATAAGTCGATTTCGAGGATAATTAATTTGTCGTCTTGCATTAATACTTTTATGAAATCAATATTGACATAATGATGACGATGAGGTTGATTTTGATGATAAAGATGATTCTGATGATTGAAATCATTTCCCGCCATAACTATTACTTTGTTTTAGTTCATTGTATTTGTACTCTGTTGAGGTTTCTAGTTTCTTGCCAGGAGCCATGAGTGACAACTTTGACTATGTGGGAGCCCCACTTGTCCAAATTCTTTCACTATAATGAAAATTATTACTTATTCAGAGCGAACTACATGTACTAAATATGAACTGCTAAGGATTAAGTGTGAAAATATGAGCAATTATATTTGAGATCTCATTGTATGATAGTGATATATCCTAAAATAATAATAATGATATATCTGATATATTTTGATTGACTGGCCTGTTGGTCTAGTGGTTAGTGACCCTGACTGCTAAACCAGGTCATGGGTTCGATTCCCACCCAGGACAAATGTTTGTGTGAGAAATGATCATTTGTTTTGTGTCTGGGCGTAATTTATCTATAATATGTGTATATTTAGTATATATAAGTGGTGTATCAGTTGTCTGGTTTCCATAAGAACAGGCTTTGCCTATATAAAGTATTTAAAAATGGGATATTTACCATGTTTTTTGGCGAGCAAAACAATATTAAAAAAATGTTTCGTGAACATGACATTCGTAGACAATGTCGAAATATCGAGCTCCGCAAAACAATATTAAAAAACATGGTAAATATCCCGTTTTTAAATACTTTAAATAATGAAAATAACCATGTTAATTTAAAATCCTATATAGGCTTTGCCTAGTTTGGGATTAGATGGTTTAGAAGATTATATTATTGTTATTATTATATCCTAAAATAATAATGAGGATATATTCGATATAATATCATAAGAATATATTATATGCAATAAATATTGTACACATGAAATATTATAATAGTGAAGCTTGTTTATATTCGCTGCCCCAGGCCTGTTCTATTGCTATTTACATAATATTCATTGTATGTTTGTAAGGAAGCTCTAAGTTATGTTTAATACTAGTCCATGATATTATGGTTACATTATGAAGACTACAGTTCACTTGTTACGATACATTATGACACACCATGACAAGCATATAAGACGCACTCTATAACAGGCGGTAGGCTTGGCATCGACAATCATCTATAAAAGTAAAGTAAAGTAGCCCATAAACGTCCCACAGCTCGGCACGGGTCTCCTCCTCAAGTCAGGCGAGGAGGATAGTTTAATGCGGCGCTGGCCCAATGCTGGTTGATTAACTAATTGGCCAATTTAATTAACCAAATTGAGATGATGTACTTCGCACACCTTTAAAGCCTTTAATCTCATCGGGTATTCAGGTTTCCTCACGATGTTTTCCTTCTTCGATGAGCGAGCGACGGTCTGGGTGAACTTAGAAATTTAAAAAACCCATTTCAAGGCACCACAGGTCAGGATCGAACCTGGAACCTTTCGCTCAAGAGGCCGAGCCCCATACCTACTGGACCATCGTCGCTCAATCATGTATACTATACTAATATTATACATGTGAAAGTAGGGATGTTTGTTACGCTTTGCCTTGAAAAACACCCAACCGATCATCATGAAACTTTGTGCACATATTCTCGGAGGTACTAGAAGTAAGATAGGATACATAAAAAAAAGAGAAATCTTTACTAATGTGGGCGAAGACGCAGGCAACAGCTAGTTCTAAATATTATTGTGACACGTTACTTTAATTATATTATGTAACTTACTAACTTACTTTAGTTTTAAGCATACAATGCAAAATAAAAAGAGGAGAATTTTCGTACTACGCGCTAATTCGTATCTACAAAACTTAAATACTTACACACAATAATGTAATTTACATTTCACACGTAGTCCGCAGATAACTTCCACAATCGCTTGTACAGTACTGTTAGATATAATATAACAAACCTAAAATATACATTTATCTTAGCTAGAACAGGAGTTGAATCTCCGACCCACAATTAAATTGGCATTCTTCCTAGATTAGCTATAGCCTATAATACGTAGCAAGTTCAGTCGCCGTAATATTAATGTAAAATCACACAACTTCCGTTGGTTTAAAATTTATATTATGAAATATAAAATTTAATAATATTTTGAATTCATTACATTAGCATAGACATGAAAATGTTGACCTTCAAATGTAACACCTTTATTTCCTACAAAAAAAAAATAACCTTATTCACACATTATAATTGTACATAATAGTAATTAAACAATATAACGTTTCCGTATTAAGACATTAATAAAAATGGTCAAGTGCGACTTCATCTCAGTTGGAGAAAATATCGTGTTTGCATAAAGAATCTAAAATTTTAAATAGTATTAAAGTGAAAACTTTTATGCATTGCTGTAAATAAAAAAAAAGTAATTAGTCTCTATTTGAAGTTTACCTCTGGTAACTGGTAAGGCTCCAAGGCTAAGGTCCAGGACTTAGATGGGGACTTGCACTTAGGGAACGCACTACTCCACTAAACCACATGCCCTTAGCCGATTTGTGAGGGTCCCGGATCGGCGGGCTGGCCCCGGAGAAGGCCAGACTTCGGGGTCGAGCAGTCCCTAAGTAGTCTCCGTGACATCCAAGTTCCCATTCTAAACCCAACTCACTGCCACCACTCTGGTTATATGTTCTGTTTTGAAATCACTAGGTTGCGTCTTAATTTTCAAAAGACAAATGTAATTACTGATCCTAAGACTTACCATCTTTGCGTGTCAGGGCTTAGTGAATTCGGTTTTAGGGTTCCGTACCCAAAGGGTAAAAACGGGACCCTATTACTAAGACTTCGCTGTCCGTCCGTCCGTCTGTCACCAGGCTGTATCTCAAAAGCCGTAATAGCTAGACAGTTGAAATTTTCACACATTGTGTATTTCTGTTGCCGCTATAACAACAAATACTAAAAACAAAATAATAACAATTAATTTACCATACAACAGAGTAGTTGTTGGCGTTTTTTGTTGTATCTCATAGCAAAGAGGTTAAAATTTTCACAGATGTTGTATTTTTATTGCCACAATACTATAACATTTACTAAAAATAAAATAAAAATAATATTTAAGGGAGCAAGTAGGTAAAGTAAGTTTTTTCTGGTACGGAACCCTTCGTGCGAGAGTCCGACTCGCACTTGGCCGGTTTTTTTGTAATGTCATAGTATAAATATATTTAGGCATCATTTAGGCCAAGGCATAGCGCAAGTCCTGGATGGAACCTACTTTATAGACGTTGCTAGTTTGTGTGAATTCATCGTTCATGTTAACTCTATCATTATTGCTAATCGTTTATGAGCGACTTTGATCATATATCATTAAGTGTGACTGCGGTTACCTTAAGTAACATAAAAAAAATCCAGTGATAAAGGACTGCTTATAAAAGTGAACATTTATACCATAAATATATGATATTATGAAATTTCAATTTTAATACCAAAAAATAAAATTTTATGTCTTTCATAATGACGTCAAATGTCAAATTAGCATGTCGGTGACCGAAAGCTATGAGATTATCCTCAGCCAAAAAGTGCTCAACGCTACTAAATAAATTTTCATTTCAAAAATCCTACTAATATTATAAATGTGAAAGTTTGTGAGGATCTTTGTTACTCTTACAAGCAAAAACTACTAAATGGATTTTGATGAAACTTCATAATAATATAGCTTATACATCAGATTAACACATAGGCTATAATTCATTCCCGTATTTCCACGGGAACGCGGGGCGCTGTTATCCTTCTAATATTATAAATGCCTTTTTAAATCTTAGTTAACGCAAGCGAAGCTGCGGGCAACAGCTAGTGCATTTATAAAATGGGTAAAGTGACAAGTAAACAATTGTAAAACGTTTAAGGTAACAAACAACTTTTT
Organism: Lycaena phlaeas; assembly: GCA_905333005.2. Taxonomy (NCBI): domain Eukaryota; kingdom Metazoa; phylum Arthropoda; class Insecta; order Lepidoptera; family Lycaenidae; genus Lycaena; species Lycaena phlaeas. The sequence continues at coordinate 7,640,315 of HG995178.1, forward strand.
GTGGGGGAGGTATCTATAACAATAGAATATGTCGAGCGACTTGTAACAAGGATATAATGAGTGAACAACGACCATTTTATATCGACAGTGGGCTACACCCGGATACAACGCGTTATACATTGTTTTATATTTCCTCACACGATACAGCCCTTTTTCCAATTTCCCCGAAGGAGCTATTGAAGTTTCTAGAAATATACTTATGAGGCATCCAGGCAGCACGTGTAAATTATGAGGTACAAGAAAAAAGAAAGTAGCAGTGAAAGTTGGCTTTTGATATTATTCTTGCAATGTGCTTTTTGAAATTAGAACATTTTCTTCTAGTAAATTCTATATTGCTAAGGTTTACCCCCCTTGCACTCTGATCGAATGACATAAATATTTTGTCTATAATTGCCTGGTTAATTGTAAAATGAGTAGTTGACATTCATACAAATGAACATAAGCATAATGTTAATCTAATCCCTATTCCCTTGAAACAAGATAGGAAAGAAGCAATTCGAGAATATTAGTCTACCTATCTTGTCCTCTGTGGCTCTATGGTTAGCGCGCTCGCGCTAAACCTGGAGGGAGGTAGCGGGCTCAAATCAAGCCGGGGAACAAATAGTTTTCTGTGTTCCTTGGTCATGGTCCATGGATGTATATCATAATGGGTATTTCATAAAATAGATCTTAAATATAATATTTATAGTTTAGAAGTATTACATATATTTTCGTTGTCTGGTGTCCCTAACCCAAGTCCTTCGAGAGCTTACCACGAGACCAGATTGACGTGGTGAAAAACGTCCATAGTAATTATTATTATCTATTAATATAATAAGGCTTGAAAGTATGTCCCTTTGAATCTGGGGCAGCAACGATCAGTCATAAATTACGGTTGTCTTCAAATAATTACGTATACTATTTTCGAATTAAATTTAATATATTCGTTTACAATATTATACAATTTACAACATATTAAGCGGAGCGTGTGTTCGAATTCAAGAAAAATTATTCGAATATATTCAAATGAAGAATTTATATTTCCTTCTTCTTTTTTTTATAAGTGGCTAATGTCACGACCATACCACCGCAAATCATGTTATAAGCCGCGACATACCCCCCGCCTTGGAAACACCGGCTTCCAACATCAGGCTTCATCGTTGGATGGTTGCAGCGGCAAAGGGCAAATTTTCGAAAACGCCCTTCTCGTCGTTCCGGTTGCGGTGCGGATGTCGGCAACACGTGTGACACCATTAGTCCCCGGATATATGCGAGTTATGCGCCCTAAACGCCATTTAAGTGGTGGTAAATTGTCATCTTTGATGAGAACGAGACGATCTATGGCTATATCGTCATGATGAGTTTTCCACTTGGTTCTCCGTTGAAGTTCTCCAATGTATTCTCTGGACCACCTCCGCCAAAACTGTTGCCGCAACTGCTCCACACGACGGTACCGGTTCAACGTCAGTCCTGTAGTGTCAGGAATGGTCTCGCATGGCAGCGAAGTTAAAGGTCGGCTTGTGAGGAAGTGACCAGGAGTGAGGGGAGTGAAGTCGGTAGGATCGGTGGATAAGGGCGACAGCGGACGAGAGTTTAAAACGGCTTCGATTTGAATTAAGATCGTATTCATTTCTTCGTATGTCAATTTGGCGTTACAATACGTTTAAGGTGATGTTTACACGACCTTACACCACTCTCCCACAGACCTCTAAAATGCGGCGCATACGGTGGAATAAAATTAAAATCAACACCCTCACACGAGGCGTAATCGTTTATTTGTTGTGAATTATTATGAATTAAATTTCGAATTTCTTTTTCAGCACCTACAAAATTTCTACCATTGTCGGAATAAATAGCTACTGGTTTTCCGCGTCTACCAATGAAACGTTTTAAAGCTAAAATATAGTCGTCCGTCGAAAGGCTCGTAACTAATTCGATATGTACAGCTTTAGTTATAAAACAAACGAATAAACAAATATACGATTTAATTTGCCTAGCACCTCTTCCTTTACGATTCATAATCATAATAGGTCCAGCATAATCAACACCGGTCCGCTCAAACGGAAATCCCGCATCCAGACGTTCAGCTGGTAAATTTCCCATTATAGGTTTAGGTACCTTATTGTTAAATCTAGAACATGTAACACATTGACGCACGATTTTTCTCACAAGACCTCTTGCACTTAATATCCACCACGTTTCGCGCAGGGTGTATAAAATAAGTTGAGGTCCTGCATGAAGTAGCCTCTTGTGTTCATGGTTGACTAACAAATTAGACATCCAGTGTCGACTGCACATTAAAAACGGATGTTTTTTATCGAATTCGAAATTAGACGCGTTATGAAGTCGACCACCAACTCGAATTAATTTGTTATCGTCTAAAAATACGTTTAATCCAGATACACGATTTAATTCTTTATTTTTACCCGTATACCTTTTTCCATTGATCAAATTATCATAAATCGTCGGAAGGGATTGCATTTGTGCAAAACGAATCAACATATACTGCGCTTCCTCTAGTTCGGACACCGACAACAAACCTCTTTGATTTGTTTTGTGTCTATTAGCTTCTCCTCCTTATATATTGTTTATGAATCGAAGAACATAGGCCCATACGCGTTTAAGCTTTGTGAAAGACGAGTAGGTACTTATTAAATTGAGTAAAATATAAGTTTATTGAAACAACTAAAATTATGTACTATATTCGATTTTAAGCCTGGCAGATTTTCTAAATTAATTATAATATTATTCGTTTAGTTAACTGAGGTATATTGTTATACTCACGATACAGACGTTTATATTCTGGTGTGCGCTCACGTTTACGTTGTAATGCAAAAAACCTATTTTTTGCTAAATTATACGAATCCCCTAAGACATCTGATGATTGTTTCAAAGGAATACGTACTGAAAACCTACCATCGATATCTCGTTTAGTCGTATTTTTAAATAGATCCTCGTATATACGCCCATCAGCAGTAAGAATGTTACAGGACTGAGATACGTTTTCTAATTCCCAGAAACATTTTAAATGGTCGTCTAAAGTTTGATTGAAATTACAATTAACTTGATCAGTTTCACTGTCTTTTAATTGCGACGTATAAAGCGGCCCACACAATAACCATCCTAATTTAGAATTTTGGAGGTAAGGTCCGTTTTCTAATCGAATTCTACTATCGTTTAATAATAATTCCCAGAATAAATCAGCACCGATTATTAAATCTACAGCCGAGGAAATATTATATGATGGATCCGCAAGACGAATATTATCAGGAATACGTATAAATTTACTATCAATGTTTGTCGTAGGCAAACTAGAAGTAATGTGCTGCAATATGTAGCACCGAATTTTTGTATTATAATCGTTTATCTTAGAACGTATAATTATTTCACACGATTTATTCGATTGCGTTGTAGACATACCAACGCCCGATATACGTATAGTGGACTGTATAGGTTTCGTATTCAAACGTTTAAATAAGTTTTCTGAAATGAAACTATGTTGACTGCCGTTATCCAAAAGCGCGCGAACTGTAAGTACTCGATTATTCCGATCTCCTATCTCTACCAACGCAGTGCATAGTAAAACCGGTTGTAATGCATTTCGCTGCACCGTGTGGCAAGTAGACAAACTGTGAAGCGCGGTCGACGGGCCGGCCGCTTCACGAGTCTCGCTGAAATCAGCTGATCGCTCTCTTTGCGTATATTCGAATTTATTTAAATTATTATTAACGTGTAACAAAGTATTATGTTTGTCCCGGCATTGCTTACACGGTCCGAACATACATTCCGTTGCAGAATGGCCTGAAGAACGTAAACAATTACTGCATAGTTTATTATCTTTAACGAATTTTAGCCTATCTTTAATAGATAAATTTAAAAATTTATAGCACGTATAGAGTAGATGATTACTATTGCATAAAACACAACTTTCATTGTATGACGAACTCCGTTTATTAGAACTAAATGACTTTTTCGAATTATAATTTTTATTATAATTAGTAGACGTGTAAGTATGTCCTATGACCTGACCTTTTGGTTGATAATGCTTAATTTCGCTTATCACGGGAGGCTTACATTGAGACAACTTATTTTGGTTAGAACTAATCATCTCCAGAGTATTCGATTTATTTCTTAAGAATGTCAGTAAATCATCTAATATTAGTCGTTTATTCGAATCGTTTAAAATTGATCCCTTACAATTCTCCCATTCCCGCTCAGTAGATGCGTCTAATTTAGATACAACTAAGTATATAATTATTGTATCCCAATGTTCTGTGGGTTCGTTTAATGACTTTAAAGCGCGAAGGTTTCTGAGTATAACATCTACTAACTTACGAATCTGCGAGTGGGATTCCTGTTTTAGCGGAGTGATAGAAAATAATGATTTCAAGTGGTTCTGTATAAGAAGTCGCGTATTATGAAATCTACTATGAAGTAGATCCCAGGCATGTACGTAATTGCTCGCTGTAAATTCTAAAGCGCTTATAACTTGTAACGCACAACCGCTCAGTGAAGCTTTTAAATAATGAAACTTCTGGATTTCGTCTAAATCTGAACGATTGTGTATCATAGTAATATACGAATTCCTATATTCGAGCCACTGATCAAATGAACCATCAAAGGAAGGTAATTTTATGTCCGGCAGCTTAACATTCGATTGTACTGACGATTGTGTGGTACATTTTAGACTTTCAACGGTATTTTCGACTATACTTTCAGCTGTCGCTAAAACGTTAAAGTATAATGATTCGAAAGATTCTATATACTCAAAGTTTGCCGTATATTCCGACTCTGGTATAATCAGCTCAATTTGATTTTGAATGATGTTAAACGTATTGAAATGATCTTGAGCTGCTTGCATCCTAAATTTAACTTCTTTAACTTGAACATGAGATATAGAATCACAAGGCAACGAATCTAAATATTTTTTAAATTGTGTTAATCGACCTTTTAAATTACCTCGCTGTTTTTTAAGCTCGGAAATATTCTTTGGTTGTTTTCCCGACGGGAAAGCTCCCGAAGGCACCGATAATTTATCTTCAGTGGACATTTTAGAGGTCTACGTGTAAGAGTAATGTAAGGCACTCACGCTTATATGAAGACTTTGGATCAGCACAAATCGCATAGAAAACGTCTAGCCGTTGCCTGAAGAAGTAGCTGCGTCGATTTTTCTTGACGAAGACCAGTCAGCACGAAGTCCAATTTCTTGGTGATCCAGCTCCGAAGGACCAAATTATGGGGCAGCAACGATCAGTCATAAATTACGGTTGTCTTCAAATAATTACGTATACTATTTTCGAATTAAATTTAATATATTCGTTTACAATATTATACAATTTACAACATATTAAGCGGAGCGTGTGTTCGAATTCAAGAAAAATTATTCGAATATATTCAAATGAAGAATTTATATTTCCTTCTTCTTTTTTTTATAAGTGGCTAATGTCACGACCATACCACCGCAAATCATGTTATAAGCCGCGACAGAATCTGTCTCCGAAAGTATCTAGTCGTTCTAACAAAACGACATTTAGGGATTTTATGGTAGTAAGGTTTTTACAGGCCCAACGTTTCGGATAATTTCCAAAAAAACGGGAGGTCAGTCCTCCCGTGACCACGGTTGCTGTAGTATGCGAAGCTTCGTGCATGTAAAAATTTCAATGTGCTAGACGGAACAATAAACTATCCACATGACATGTAATATTTATTACATTAGCTTACTTCCTGAGCAACGAAGCGTCACATTTTGTAATGTGTAATTATTGTTTTTGAGGTTGAAGGTTGTAATTTAAGTATATAATGTCAAGTGATGAGACTGAAACACCATAACGAAACCAACCACCACAAATAACAATGTTCTTCAAACTGGTAAGTGTATAAACTAGAGTAAATAAAAAAAAACAAATATACTAACCTAAATCTGATTAAAATTGAATATATTGTGCATATTTCTAATTAACAAAAAATAATGTCAAATCCATACTAATTTCAAATTTGTAATTAAATGCGAATATAAGCGACTTACCTTATTACCCTCCTCGCCTGATTTCGAGGAAGGAGACCCGTGCCCAGCAGTGGGACATATAAGGGTTGATACTGTATACTTTTATAAGCGACTTAAAATTCATCATCACCATAACCATCATCAGCCTTTTCTGTACTTGCAATTGTAAAAAAAACTTGCATTTCATTTCTAAATTGTCTATGAAACATTCTAATAATATTCATTTATAAATTAAAAAATGTTTAGTTTAAAAACAGCAGTGTATAGAAATTATAAAAAAGTCTGGGTATGTTGGACCCAGTAATATTTATCATTAGCCAGCTAATGATAAATATTTCAGGCTTTTTTGTTATATGTGTTGATGATTTTTCTCCACCGCAATGTTTAGGTTCATAATTGAATAGCTTTAAGCTACGTTATAATCTACCTTTTTATCTTCGAAATCCGATCACTAGTCAGGGCATCAAAACGTAAGGACAGACGGACTGAGTGACTTTCACAATTATAGTGATATTAGTATGGATCTTTAAATACAACCATTTTCTTTTTAATAATTGCCAATATTGTCGATGCTGCGTTCATTCAACGTTGAATCACAGTGTAGATAAATGTTGAATTGTGGCTTTGAAGTAAATCGTCAGTTGAAGGTCGACAAACGAAAAATTATTTAGTGAATAAAATATCCGTTATATTTGCATTCCGCCTTTATATTTTCATTGCATAATTTTAATACAAAATAACCTTATAATCACAATATTAATGAGAGAGTAACTTTTTCCTGACCCCAAATTTTTAACATTGATATTTTTAAACATTATTAAAGCTAATAAGTGATATTTTTGTAAGTGTGCGTCGCCTTCCTTTTCTAAGGAATGAAAATAATAAAAGATGGGATAAGAAGTATGGGATTGTCTTGCGTGATCCTACTTACATGCCAAGACTCAGGCTATTTCATGGCAATATTAATCAGGACAAACTGAAGTGACCAGACTCGGTCGGTTCCGGGTAGATAAGGTGCATTCATTACGTTTACATACACTAAATTAAGTTTGTAAAGCGGAGGGAGTGACTAAAGATAAGTTGACTTATTGTTAATATATATTTTTTCAGTTACCATTAAAGCCACTATATAAAAAATGGAAGTCATACTGTCGAAAGAAGTAAAAACTTGTAGCTTAGAAATTATGACATAATAAAATTTCAAATATGGAAAAAAAATATCATAATAACGGCACATTAGCATACGACGGCGACGCAAGACTATAAAATTATCCCCAATCAAAAGTGCTGGTTACTTAGACAATGTAACAGAAAAAAACGTAAACGAAGTTCGAAAAGAATAAAATGTATGGGATTGACATTAGTCGCGCCAAACCACGTGGTCAATCGTTATCGTAGCAAAATCACAAACTGTCTATTGGTTGTCGATAGCTTATTGGCTAGGAAAATGTCATTGATAACTTAGAGACGATAACGAATTTCGGTATTTTCCCGCTACGATACGATGTTACTTTTTTAAGCCCTCTGAACGCGGCTAAAGTAGTTTTCGCTTTACTAACTCATACTTTTGTTTCAGTTCGCCGTGTTTGCAATGCTAGCGGTGGCGATGGCTGCGCCGAAGCCTGATCCTCAGATACTGACGTACCCCTCTCTGTTCGACTATTCGTATCCCGTGGTGACATCAGGCATCTATCCCTCCATCGTATCACCGTATGCATATGCGCCATATGCCTATCGGTACGGAGGATACGCCAGCCCTTACTTCTTCCGTTAATTGACCATGGTTGATGTATGTGTATTGTTAATTATTTTCTAAATATACTTTGTAAGTAAAAAATATTTTATTGTACCCTATTTAAGATGTATTTAATAGTTGGTTAACCATATAAAACATGCTTAATAAATTAACATAAAAGATTTGCCATTTTTATAAAAAAGTGGCAAATGTTAGTCGGTTTCACTAATTATGGTAGTGTAATACGACAACCATAGACAACCGTCAGAGTCTTAGCAGGTGCTTTCTGTAGTATCACTTTACTCTATGGCAGGTGCGTTACCAAACGACAAAATGATGACTTCTTTTTTCAAAATAAATTTATATACTAACGTTGACAAATATATTTTAGTAAATAAATATATTTGTCAACATTAAGGGCCTGTTTCACAATCTCCAGATAAGTTCCGAATAGGCTATCGGCGACATATTTGACTACGGCGACATACTCTATCAGTATGGAGTATTTGTCAAATATCTGTCAAATATGTTGCCGATATGAACTGCCTATTCGGAACTTATCTGGAGATTGTGAAACAAGCCCTTAATTTTAATAATAAAAACTAAGTTACACTGACGATTTTTACTTTCACAGATTAGGATTTTTTTGTTGGTGATTTTGAATGTTCTATTAACGTATACATGTATTTTTTTATTTTTGGCGGACTAAGCCCACCACTCGTTCTCATCGCTGCTACGCCTGTATAGCCAGTATCGATAGGGGTAGTCAAGCGACCCTTTGATTTAATGAAAACTGCGTTTTCCCGCAACAAATTTGATCAAAAGAATTCAGGAGTTGAAAATATTTTTATGCGAACACCTGATGTAAAATTAACGTGGCCACTAATCGTAAATACCGTAATTTTCAATCAATCTGCCTCTGTGCCCTCAGCGATGAGATCATAGTCCTGTTCGTGGATGAAAAAGTGTCCTGTTTTTTTACCAAATATTCTACATTTTTAAAAATGAATAAAAAAGAAAAATAATAATAATAAAACAAAAACAAAACATAAATATTTATTGTGCTAATTTGTTATTGTCCATTGTCCATGGCATATAAATTTTCATAAAAAATTGATAATTATTTTTTTACTTTATTTCAAAAATATTCAAAGATAATAAATAATCTTTGAATATTTTTAAAATAAACGATAAATAAAAAGTGACGAGTTCATAGACCCTATTATTTACCAAATGTGAGTGAAATAATAAGAGGTCACGTTATGTATATTATAAAACAACATTATTGTTAGCAGACCTACATTCATATGACTGAGCTTCGTAGAGTTTCTTACATGTAAGTTAGGGATTTCTTAAAGTTCTTCTTGTTTTATTTTGAGTTCGTTAACCTTATACACTAACAGACAGTTATACGTTGCTAAGAAAGGGTCATTTGCTTAGCAACAAATAATTAGTCTTATATTAATTCACTTTAAGCTTCATCGGAACAGTCAATGAGCAGATGGCTCATCTAAGTGACATACAAACGCACAAAAGAGTTATATTTATTATGGCCAAATGCAAAAGAAATAGCTCGATTCTGAATTTTATTCTCATGGAAAGTTTTTTTTTGGCATTTAAGCTCCATTTTTTTAAATTCATTGGAAGAGTAGATGAGCAGATGGCTCAGCATGATGGATGGATGCAACGTAGCGGCGCCACGTCAAAAGAGGTTGGAGTGTGACCCCAGACGGACTACCCCTACGAGCTGATTTTACGAGTCAACAAGGCCCAGCAGATGGCCTGTATAGTTAGAGGTTAGTGCCTGCTTTGCAGCCAAATAGGGCCTATCGTTTACAAACACACGTGATAGCTAAGCTGTCGCGTTTCGTACGGTTTGTGTGTTTCCGGTGGCCCATTGGGGGGATAGGGAAAAGGAGAGCAACGCATCTGCATAACCTCTGGTTATGTCGATAGTCGCAAGACTTCGACTGTTTATTTGCCCTTCTATACTATAAAAAAAATGGCGCCCGCAATACTGGGGTACACTGATGATGCCCTCGTGGGAGGCAGGGTCAACCGCCTTCCCTCTCATGGAAAGTGTCGTTAGCGACTTCTATACAAAAAATATTCTAATTATATTATAATTGAAAACAGTTAGTAATGATTTTGAAGTAAGTGAATTTTAAATAAAGTTCTTGGCATTCACTGAAGGAGGACTAGGTTTAGCGGTAGATGGATAAATGCTGATGATGTCATCATCATCATCGACGAAGCTTTTTTTTTAAAAAAAATTGGGTAACGATTTATTTTTATGTGAATTCCGGAGAAATGGTATAAGTTACTAATTCCTGGCTCTTCCGCTTAATAAAGTTTTATTCCCATCAGCGTTAAGTGAAAATGTCAAACAGCATGTATAAAATTGACATTTAAATACGTCTTTATACTAAAGTACGTAGGAGACAGGCGAACAATCAGCCAGGCTATTACCGGGGTAAATTAAATGGTATTTTATTGCTGGTTGGATATGTAAAATCATTCCTCGCTTCTATTTTTAAATTTTATTATTTATGGTATATTTGTAGTTTGTCCTGGTTGGATACTTGTGACGTCTTGGCGTTAATTGAATGCTCATATCCAGCAGTGGACGGATAATTTTTATCCATCCATATTACATGTTTTTCTTGGTCTTGCTTTATTGAATCTTATATAAGAAGAAAAAAAGAGTTCATAGAAATATAAATATCTATATAATAATATTGGCCAAGTACCTTTTTTACGGGGTAGTTAAAGATCACCCAGACTCTCTTCAGGGGAAGAGACTAGGGTAAGTGGAAAATTTTACCCACGAAAACCCTTCGGTGGACCTTCGCGTTATGTGGAAGGCTCTGGGATCTTCAGGGAAACTTCACCAGTGCTTTCCACACGCAATGCTGATGCACATGCCAGCCTATTCTAGTCTCAATAGACTGTTTTACATTACCATGTGCATAAAAATCGCCCGTGTACGTACATAAAACCTGTGACCAGCCCAGGCAACTCACTCATGAACCCAGCACCTTGGGCAAAGCGAATTGAGCCGAGGGGGCTCTTTTTATCCCCTCTTATAAGAAGAGGGGGCAAAAGAGCCGGGGGGAACCTCGCCTCATTGTATCGTTTCAACGTTGGGAGGGGTTGTTCTGTGGTGCGGGACAATCCCTCTGTGAAGGTGGCGTCGGTCCCCTGAGAGACTAACTAGCCGTCGAGGTGCCCTGTTGCTTGTAGATCCGGGGCACCCCACTAAAGGCGGCATTGGTGGCACTCGCCGGGTTTTAGTGGGTAGAGCTGCGTCCACTTATCATCTTTCGGGCGCAGCGAGTCCCACATACCCGTCTGGGGAGACCCACTCCCCCGCGAGATGCCTAAGCGCATTTCTCGCCGTTAAAAAAAAGGCAACTCACAATGTGCCTATCCCGATATAACTTGCTTAATTTCGGTGCTAGTAATTAAACTGCCTGTATTGCCCTTCTCTCCGAAAGACAGCAAATCTGTTTCACGGGAGAGTATGGCTTAACCAATGCATACGGAAGAGCTGCACAGCTACCCTCCCACTGCTATTAATTTATTAAATTTAATTTTTAATTAATTAATTAATTTAATAAATTTGGTTTAGGAGCTTACAAGTTGATGGTTTTTTTTACCCAGAACACGAGACAACCCCTCGCTCACTGGTGAAGAAAAACTTCGTGAGGAAACCTGCATGCTTGATGGAATTAAGTCTTTGATGGTGTATGAAGTTCACTATCCTAATTTGGACCAGCACCTCAGTGAACGATGGCCCGAGACCCTCCTCGCCTGATTTCGAGGAGGAGACCCTTACCCAGCAGTGGGACATATGGGTCGTTACTTCTTTATATAAAAAGATATACTACATGAATAGCCACTGATAATATGTATTATCATATCATAAATAAACTTTGACCGGACATGAACCCTTATTTGTAAAAAAATTGTAAAGAAAGAATACATTTTTATTTATTTCCCATTACAATAAAGGAACCTAGTTCAAAAAACATTTGCTTGATTTTTTTGGTTTTGTTTTGGATACCCTTATAGATGATAATATGATAATGATGCCTTATTTTCTAACTGAGCTTATAACATAGTAATTCGGTTTCTTAATTCTAGTGATATTGTAGCGGTTTATTATTGCCAGATAATACATATAAAACGACATTTTCTACGAATGTATCCTAGCTAGATCGATTAATCGTCTCCGAAACTCTGTGCATTATAAAGTTTCATGAAAATTGTTGGAGCCGTTTCCAAGATTCAGATTATATATTCATTATTCATATATTATGCATATACAAAAATTGCTCGATTAAATATATAAGATAATATTTTGATTATGAAAAATTATATAAATATTCTAGAATATTAACGAACATGTTATTGTGTGCTGGATATCGCTGATTAAGGGTGGTAAGTAAGGGAGGGCGCCGAGAGTCCCACATATCTCCCGGGACGACCCATCCCCGGGTAAATGCGCAAAGCATTACCACTGTGTTAATAGAGACGAGTACGAGGCTACAGCGCGGAAGTCGGTGTGTACAGACTACAATTAATGTCACACCTCCCACACTTTCTGTAAAGACTGCGTGGTTTGTAGGATATATTGCTAATTATTATTTAACTACCAGTGCCCCGCGGTTTCACCCGCTTACTTCCCATCCCCGTGGAAGTACAACGATAAATTATAGCCTATGTGTTATTCTGATGTATAAGCTATATTATTGTAAAGTTTCATAAAAATCCATTGAGTAGCTTTTACATGAAAGAACAGCATTGTAGATTTATAGAATGGTTACAGTTTATCATGGACAGATCGAGTCCGTAACACGGCTGTATTGCAACGGGCTAATGTCTGCGGCATGGAAGCTTATTTGATGAGGCATCAGTTGCGTTGGTGCGGGCACCTATCTCGTATGTCAGACGAGAGGACGGCGAAGAGGATTTTCTTTTCTGAACTCGAACTTGGTAAGCGGAAGCGCGGTGGCCAGTTCCTACGTTTTAAAGATGTTCAGAAAAGACATACGAAAAGATGCAATATAGAGCCATCCTCTTGGGAGTCATTTGCAGCTAAGCGTACAGATTGGAGGAGTCACGTACAGTGGAAGGTCTACGATTTTTAAAATGAAAGAAGGCGAGAGTTAGACCTGAAACGAGACTATCTTAAAAACAAACCGCCTCCTGACATAACCTATAATTTTGTCAACGGCGTACTGACGTGCGTATGTGGCCGCACGTTCGTCAACAAAATAGGTTATGTCAGCCACCTAAGGGCGAAACATCTAGCCCACAGAACGAGCTAGTCGCCGTAGTCGAAATCGGCTAGGAATGGATGGACGATGATGACAGTTTATCATACACATCACTAAACAGTTTGAAGAACATCATTAATTTCACCCGCTTGATCTAGATATGATGCTACAATTACATCATTCATCATTATATACATACTTGAGAACCTTGAAAATTTGCATACATACGCGTGTATTATTTAAAAGATTTTTTGTTAAGGAAGAACAAACAATACAACCCTTGTACGCCCTACGATTCATTAACTAACTTATATGTCGTCATACTTTATCTTATTAGTCATTAGGTACTTGTTAGCTGCTTAGATCCGTTTTCTTATCATTACATGATATTATAAGACAATGTGCGCTGTCTGTATGTCTGACTGTCTGTACGCAATAAACTCAAAAACTATCCAATCAATTTTCATGGATAGAGTGGTTCTCGAGAGAATTACAGTATATAATTTATTATGTTTTCATCCATTGGTTAAAAGAAGCGATATTTGTGGGGGGGGGTTCGGAAAAAAGTAAGCCATTTGGGAGCTTTTAACGAAAACGCTGCCTAAGCTCTTAGAGACATTAATATACACTGGAAATGTGCATCTTAAATTTTTCTAAAGAAAAGCCCGATAGAAAGATGTGCCTGTGGTGCCTTGAAATGTCAGGATTGAACCCGGACCCTTTTGTTCAAGAGGCCGAGCCCCGTACCCACTGGACCACCGTAGCTCTCATACTATTAGTGTAATATTCAAATTCATCTCATCACTTATCTCATGATTCAATCACAAAATTATGAACTTTAAATAAAAATAATGAACGAAAACCTTATAAGATGATTGGTTATATTTTTTGCTTAAACAAGAGCGTCGCATACATAAGTCCTATTTTGAATATCAAGGTTGTCGTGTGAGTATATAATGATGAATATCGGGACCGGAGTGTCATACCGAGAGTAAACAGTACCATGTTCTTCAAGTTGGTAAGTTCTGGAAAACTCAGTCGGAAATAATATTTTAAATGTTTCGATAATGTTGTGATATTGCATATATCATCGTGCTTTAAAAAACGTGGGCAGATATTCCGGTTTTCTTATATATTCTTCGGTTATTTCTCTAGTTGTCTAAAATAAAACTCTGGGACTAAAATAAAACTCTGGAAAATCGAGTAGTTTTCAAAAGCCCTAAGGTCCCAAATCAAAACATTTTAAACATCATATAAAACTGTATGTTTTTTAGTTTCTTCAGCACCTATAATTTTAATATGTGTCCCTATTTGAATTAAAAAATAATTAATTCGACACTCAACAATTTTGTTGAAGATGAATAAACCATTATTTTCTAACCTAACACCTCTGTGTTGACTTATGGTAAGTGATTAAGGCTATAAATTAATATTAGGATTAAACTTAAAGTGTGATGCGAGTCCCTATAAAAATGACAAAATCAAAATCCGACCATAAGTCACAGACTAAAGACTTTCTACTTAGATAGGACTAAATAAAATATTGATGTATCATAGGGTAGTTTTGAATAACTTTGTAACAGTAGGACGTCTAACACCTCAGTCCTCCCCACAAACTACTAAGGGATACTACCGTATGTCCTCTCGTGACCATGGTTGCTGTAAAGTATCTGAAACGTCGGGCATATAAAAACTTAATAAACCGCGATAAAACCCGTAAAATTTGTTTTATTCTAATGAATGAAATTCGCGTAAAAGGTGCTTTTTTTCAGAATACAGTAAGGCCATGATTGAATAATATAATATATATTTTACAAGTCTCATTTGTTACAGTTCGCTATATTCGCTGTGTTGGCGGTGGCGATGGCTGCACCGAAGCCTGACCCTCAGCTGCTGGCATACACCTCTGGAATTGACTACACTTATCCCCTCTTACCTTCAGCTGCCGTCCCAGCCGTCGTGCCTTACTCTGCCCCCCTCACTTACCCGTATCCCGCTTACGCCAGCCCTTACTACCTCCGCTAAGATAAACTTAAATATGCCTGTATTTTTACAAAAATGACCTTGACTAATGTAAATAACCTTGTATAATAAAAATTGCAGTAACATTTCGTGTTCCGATTTTATTTACCCTAGTATTGCTATTATGCAGTAGAAAAATAGTAACAAATATTATTACGAATAATGAAATAATCTTATCAATTATTGTATTGTCATCAGTACTCGAAAGGCAGAAACACACTTACGTGTCGTGGCGTGTCGTGACGTGACGCGCCAGAAGCATATCGGTTTTTATACATTTAATATGGTTAGGGACATATTTGCCCGTCGTGTCTTGTCGCCACGCACGTCACACGACACGTAAGTATGTTTCTGCCAAAATAGTCTACGAGCTTAAATGAAATCTGACCGTTTGAAGTTGATCATAACCAAAGGCTTCAATTACAAACAAACATACAAATATACAAGTGAAGCTTGTATAAAAAGCAAGTAAAAAGATCTTAATTCACTTATCAAATAAAATATTTCAAATTACAATAAGAAAACTAAATTAACCTCAAAAATATTATTTACCTTATTATCACGCAAAAAATTATTTATTGGCTGATCGGCCATCTCATGAGCGTGTGTCACAGTCCAGTCCTCTGCCTCTTGCTTCTAGAGGCCACGTAGACAAAATGTTGGTCGGCCATTAAACTGGTTGGAAGACGATCTCTGTGCTGTGGATGGTCCGTGTTGGATGCGAGTGGCAAGGGATAGGAAGTATTAGTAATAACGTAGCATTCATTGAGGGAGGCCTTTGTTCAGCTCCCCACCATGGTTCAAGCCTTGTCGTGGCGGTGGGGCTCAGTAGCCCAGGGTGACCCCAACACCTTGGGCGAAGTGCATTGAGCCGACGATTATAAGAAGAGGGAGCAACAGAGCAGGGGGCAAGGGGTGAGGATGGGAACCTCACCACATCGTACTGTCCAAACGTTGGGAGTGGTTGTTCTGTGGTGCGGGGCAACCGCTCTGTGGAGGTGGTGTCGGTCCCCTGAGGAACTAACTAGCCGTCGAGGTGCCCTGTTGCTTGTATATCCGGGGCACCTTACTAAAGGCGGCAGTAGTGGCACTCGCCGGGTTTTAGTGGGTAAAGCTGCGTCCATTTACCATCTTTCAGGCGCAGCGAGTCCCACATACCCCCCTGGGGAGACCCACTCCCCAGCGGGATGCGTCAGTGCATTTCCCGGCGTAAAAGAAAAAAAGCCTTAGTTCAGCAGTGGACGGATAAAGGCTGATGATGATGATGAAATTAATTGAAGACAGTATTCTAATTAATTTAGTCATATTTTTATTTCATGATATTATATTTAAGTCGTAATGACATTTTAAAGTTGGACGCCTAATTGTTTGTTGGTTTTTGAAACAATCTAAAGACTTATAACGTACGTACATAATTACATGTTTTACTTGTGAAGATAAAATAATTCACAAAAAATAAATAAATAAGAAAAGCCATAATTGTTAACAATTAAGTAGGTATTATTGATTTACCAGGCCTCAACATACCAAGGTGTAGACAGCTTGGTCATCAGTTACAATCGATCTGATCAAGCGCTGATGACAGGGTTTATGTAGATCGGATCTAGGGAAGGTGAAAATAAAATAGTTTAGTCCGCATTAACCTTTCATATGAGGTTCTATTCGCAATGTCCCTATGAAATCGAGCGCCCACATGCGAGACAGATGTGAGAATAATGAGCTATTTTAAAAAGCCATAGATGACCTTTAGAAGTTCTGCGTCACTTATTTTAGATACAAGTATTAGCAGTAATTCGTTTGAAATTGTATAGAGGATTATATTAATGCAATAAAACGGAAAAAAATTGGTACAAAAAAATTAAAAAAAAGCGGAATAATTTTGTTCAGCCAGCGACATTTTATTATTTTAGTCTCCGCCATATTTGTTTCTTCTATGTGGATAAACATACCTAATCTTAATTTGACTTACTACGTACTTAATAGCATTACAGAAAATTATCTCTGTCCTATTTTCAAAATTATTCCCTTATAATTAAGATTTGCGAGTATTCTAGCATGTTCTAAAGATTCGGTAATCAAACGCCTCTTAATAAGATTTGTAATTGCTGTACATGACTTTATTAAACAAATTATTCGACATTGACTTTGAATTTGATCTCCATACGTTTTTAATCAGCTCAATAATAAAGAGGAATAGGGTTGGCTATTCCTTATGTTTTTTTTAATTTGGATAATTAAAATTAATAAATTCCCAACAAATAAAAAAAGGTGTGTGTGCGATTCACACATGATAGAAGTGAAACACACGTTAAATGCTCAAATACAAGCAAGTATTAAACAGTGTGCAATATATAATGAAACAACTTTTACGGATTTTATCGCGGTTTATTTAGTTTTTTACAATCCCGACGTTTCGGACACTTTACAGCAACCATGGTCACGGGAGGACTCCTCCCGTATAAACCGCGATAAAATCCGTAAAAGTTGTTTCATTATAATGAGTGAAATTCGCGTAAACATAAGAAAACAATAAGTGTGCAATATACATACACACCGACATTTGCTCTCTCACTCTTTTGTATTTGTGTTTCTTACCTGTCGATTTTTCCGGTTTGAAATCACTACGATTCTAAAGAAGTTTTACTTAAAAAAAAATCGGTTGTCTGTAAGGCCGGTTTACTGACGATAGTTGAATGTGACAACGTCATAAGAAAATGATGGGCCGATTGTTCTTCCTTGTCGCTTGTTCCGCGCTCTCACTTGCACTTCAAGCCTTAAATGGAATGCCTCCGAGCGAGGTACGCCGCATGAGTCATGTTTTTTCGTGCGTGTAGCCGGCTCCATCGAATTTTAAGACGTTGTCACGTCAACAAAGTATGTTAAAATAAAATTCGATCAATTTTTTCTGTATTCCACAGATTTATTAAAATTAAACAAGGTTATGATATAAATTTACAAATAACAGATATATTTTTATTCCACCAATCTTTAGTGTGATTAATAATAACAGTAACTTTAAAAAGTGACACTTTTTAACTTCTCGGCATCTTAAATTAGAAGTTGTACCGTACCTAAGAGTGAGAGCTTTCAGCCGTTTCTTGAGGGTTATAATAATAATAATAATAATAATAACTTTATCGCACACACATAATTAAAAAAAAAATAGGGACCTGAATATGCAGATGCAACACTTCAGCGGCAGGCTTGCCCCGGCGAAGGCGAATACGAATACGAATCCATCGTAGCTGGTTAATGTTCCCATTCTGTCCTGGCACGAGCACAGAGGCATCACTAGAGGCTCCTACGGGAGCTTGCTCCTTGTTCCTTACCCGCGGAGCTGACGGGACGGAACGGGAAGGAAGGGTATCCTTTAATGTACGCCAAGAATTATTAAATTATACATGCCATCCCTGATGATAGGATTCGTTACATAGAAAAGTGGTTATTACAAAAGTAGCTGACCCGTTACAAATTGCTTTGATAGTGGAAGATGACGTGTTTTCCTTCGTTATAATATGTAAGTGGGACTTGTTTATGTCGAAACATGGATTTGGAAACATTGAACTAGAAAAGGGAGTGCGTCACAGTTGGTACATTTAAGGTAATAATTATTATAGGTGTTGCCAAAGGGTAATGTTTATATATTAATATCAGGACTCATGATGGATAAAATTTATTCTTCGACAAACTAAATAAAAAGTATTACCTATATTATATACAACAAAGCAAATACAGATATTTTTACAAGGAATAAAATCGGTTTGGTTTATACATAAAAGGTAATTTCAATTAACTGCGAAGCAAATCATCGCCAACATAACTTTCTACAGCCAACCTTATTAGGGTATGAATTTTAATGAAATAGAAAAAAGTCTTCCATATGTTCAGTTTAAAAGATTGGACCAAAGAAAAAGGATTGTCTCATACAAACTTTGGGGTCCCTTTTCGCCGCCTTACTTGGGCGAAGCAAATTGAGCCGAAGGGGCCCTTATGCCCTTGTTTTTCCCCCTCCCCCTCTTACAAGAAGATTTGTCCCCTCTTACAAGAAGAGGGGACAAATAAGCAGGGGGCAAGGGGCGAGGATCGGAACCTCGTCTCATTGTACTGTCCAGGCGTCGGGAGGGGTTGTTCTGTAGTGCGAGGCAATCCTTCTGTGGTGTGAGGGTGAGGTGGCGTCGGTCCCCTGAGGGACTAACTAGCCGTCGAGGTGCCCTGGTGCTTGTAGATCCGGGGCACCTCACTAAAGGCGGCATTGGTGGCACTCGCGGGTTTTAGTGGGTAGAGCTGCGTCCACTTACCAGCTTTCGGGCGCAGCGAGTCTCACATATCTGCCTGGGGAGACCCACCGCCCCGCGGGATGTCTGGGCGCATTTTCCGTTTTCGTTTTTTTTCGTTTCGTTAAAGAAAAAAAAGGATACCCACCATCCTGTTTGTTTCCTTCGTAAAACAGAAACGTAGGATAGGCAGTGTAATCACTTGAACAGATAAATACTATTTTACTTTTAAAAGATATAATGTCATGCTGATGCTGCTGCTGCTGCTTATATGATACTAGCGTAAAGTGGCAGTTATGCTGTCGCGTTTAGTGCCGTTTGCGAGCTTCCGATAACCCATTTGGAGGATATGGAAAAGGCAACGCATCTGCGTAACCTCTGGTTGTGTGGACTTTTATGTGCGTCGATAGTATCCGAAAGGCTTCTACTGTTTGTTTGCCTTTCTATGCTATAAAAAACGTGGTCTTTTCTTATACATTTCTGCTATTATATTTTATGTTAGTTATCAGTAAATGTGTTGTAAAATCAATAGTTTAAGAAGGCTATAGCTTGCTTGTGTATTAATAGTATAAGGACAATACCTTAAATCTCATTCATAGTTCATACGTGATAAAAATATTTACGTGCAGGAAGTCTATACTTAGATTTTTTATTATTTTCCTTATTATATTACGCAATTGTTAATGAAAGCTATGTTAATTTAGAATCTGGGAACTAACACTTGTGTGATAATTTTAAATCAAAGATATTATAACGAAGGCTGTAATTAGAACTATAATACTCATTCAATATTTAAAATAACCTGACCATAGAATTGTCATACTAAGTCTCTTTTACAAATGATAAAAGAAAAAAGAAATGTGGTGTCGTGGGACACCAGGTAGGAATGAAGTTCCTTCGGCTAAAAAGAAAGGTATTTATTATACACTACTCGCTTGTGTATACGACTGTCGCGCCTGCGCACGTCTCATTTAACGCTTTTATTCCACGCACTTTTTCTTACGGTTTTACTATCACATTTTTTTCCCCGTTCTAACTTCGTTTAAACTTCGTTCCAAAAAAAAAACTAAAGGATTATATGATTATTTTTTTAAAACGCTTGTATTTTTTTCAGACGTTCTGGAGCCGCGCTCTCAGACAACTTACAAAAAGACACAACATAACAAATGCTTAGGTTCCAAAGAAAATCGACTCGACAAAGAAATACAAAAGTTTCGTGTTCGCCTCTAACCCGTATCACGTATTTCTTCTACATCAATATTACGTGAACTTTCTCCGTCGCAACATCACATCATTTGGAACATGACACCTATTATAGGTGTCCTTGATATACCTTTGACTGCGAGACAAAACAAAGTCGACAAAAGAAATACGACGCATGTTACGCCGAACGAGTTCAGCGATCTTCCTTGAAATCCGTTTTCATGTCCGGGAAATAATATGACACGTTATGTGTGGGTAAGTAGCCTTACATTATGACCAAAACAATTAGTGACTATTGTCAATGAAGAAAAGGAAAGCAGATTAACAATAATTGACGCTAGCTGCCGGACTCTCCTTTTTTGACGTAGGTTAATGCTTTCGCATAATCCAGAGCCTTGGGTAGATTCCTAGACCTCTATGGGCACTCGCACTAAGATTCACTACCCCACTACGCCATCTGCGAGCGTCTTCTGCCGCTTTTTGTGGGTCCCGGATTTGGCCACCCTTTCGCTGGCCTAGGAAAAGTACTCCTCGTAATGGACTGACTAAGACTACCCGACTGCTATTAAGCAGTGCCTACGGTGTCATGACTAGCAGGGCCCAGGCTTCCAACCTGAACCTGACATGAGCACAGGAGTGATACTGAAGGGTTACTAAGTTGCTGTGCACAGCCAAAGTAGGTTTAATTAAACAGTTTTTAGGGAAATGTATGTAACATTTGAGAGGATCCAAAAAATGTTAATCTAGATCATATTTAGGGTGTTCAAAACACATTTTTGAAAGAAATCTTGATAACAAAAAAATTATAGATAAAAAAAACTTTTATATGTAACTACATAAGTTCGTTATGAGCGCTGCATGGATACATGCATGTTGCTTATCTCGTGAAATAGCTTTGCTGTCAGTCCCCCTAGACAAGTGGCACAAACGCTAAACGAATAGAAAAGAATAAGATACTTATTGTATGGGAATGACACTAGCTTACGACATGTAATTTGACAGCTAGTATCATTCCTATTACAATAAATATGCTACTCTATTCGTTTAGCGTTTGTGCCAAATGTCTAGGGGGACTGACCATCTCTCCGAAGCCGAACCGAGGGCGAGCCATTACCCAAGAAACCATCGTCGCTCAGATGTTTCAGGTCTATTTAACCCATAACCTAGCTTAGATCCCGGATTTTATTGTGGAAATCTGAAGATTTTCAATATAAAAAAAAATTACATGCATGTAAGAGAATTGAATTTATGATTTGTGGGAGTGAGAAAAAAAATGTGACAGAATATGTTTTCTCTCTGCAAATCTTACTTTATTGATAATCACCCAAAAAATAACGAAATAATTTTCAAAAGATTTAACTTCTTCTTTTAAAAATATTTTTGATTTATTACTTTACGCTCCGATAACAGTGCATAAGTTAAATTTAACTACGAATATTTAATGGCGCGAACGGGCAAAGTCACATGGTAATAATAATTAGTTTGGAATAATACATAAACAAACATTAAGAAGTCAAATGTAACAAAAGGTAGTTAAAATTATCAAGTGTAATTAAAAGGATTTAACGTGATAAAATTATCCTTAGCTCTTGACCTCTGCGGATAATTAAATTACAAGATATGAAAATTAATATTTCTTACTTTTTAAAGGGCTTTATAGCTAGTATCTTATATAAACAATACTGTTTGTTATACTCATTTTGATAATTTGCAAGATTTTGTTATATAAATAATAATTTAATGTTATTAAGTCTACACTACTAAAAAAGCGCGCGAATCGCGAGGTTGGATGCGGCGCGGCGTTAGCGCAGAACATAGACCTACAAATGTTACGACAGTACTATGAAAACTTGAAATATAATTTTTATTAAATGCATTGAGTTATATCAAAAATCACAGAAGAAATGTTGTTGCTTGTGCGAGGTTACTCGAGTTTATAGACAGCTGGTTATTGAATATGAAACATGATAATTTTTGATTCCAAAAATGTAAACCATTTAAATATAGAACAATAAATTGTATATGCCTCAACATTTGTGATAACAACATAAAAAATATTACATATTCGGCTCAGGTATCTGAATACAAGAGGACAAAAGACCATCTACTTGTACATGTAGTCCTCGTACTCGAAGTTTTTCTGTATACAATATTTACATTGATTCCCAGCATAACTCTTTGTTAGTTTCCGTTATGGTCGCGACCATCAAGGACACCAAATACGTATATATATCAACAAAATGTGTTATATTTACATAACAGTATCAGAGGTTAGGAACAACAGAGGTACCAGCCGACCAACATTCACTATGCTCGCTAAATTGGTAAGTCGTTACTTCAAAAGTAACAATATGTATAATATTATGTTACAATTAAACATAATATTATTATGTTTAATTGTAACATAATAATATACATATTGTTTTCTTATGTTTACGCGAATTTCACTCATTATAATAAAACAACTTTTTCGGATTTTATCGCGGTTGACAGCAACCATGGTTAGGGAGGACCATGCTTGCTGTAAAGTATTCGAAACGTCGGGCTCATAAAAAACTAAATAAACCACGATAAAATCCGAAAAAGTTGTTTCATTATAACATATTATACATTCAAAATATAGCATATAAGTATAAGGTATATATACTATCTAGGCAATATCAGGGTCCCGAGGATTAAGTCGTGCTCCTCCTGCTGACTCAAAAAAAAACTAAAAATATGGTAATCGTGTATTCAACCGCTCACGGGTTCACTTTTTAAACGAACTGAAATGAACCTATTTGGATGTGTTTTGATAAAATAGTTCTATTCATTAGTTATGCAGATAAAAGAAATGTCAAACAATTCGTACATGTAAAACAAAGTGTTGGACTGCCAGTAGCCAGATGGTAAGACGATCTCTGTGCAGTGACTGGTCTGTGTTGGATGCGAGTGGCCAGAGATCAGGAGACTTGGAAGTTATTTAGGGAGGCCTATGTTCAGCAGTGGACGTACAAAGGCTGATGATGATGATGATATTCACCAGTAGACGGATAAAGGTCGAAGAATCGGTGTAGTAATATCAGTGCTCCACATTACATCATGTGGGGCACTAATATTAACATTTTGATTATCAGTATTTTGATTCCAGCTGCTGAACTGCTGGACGTTGGCCTCTTTCTCTTTCTTTCTTGCTTGTTTCTCTAGCGAAACAGCATTGCTGTGCTTCGAGGAGAAAGATAGGATAGGCATAAAAATTACTGGCACTGAGACTTTACATCTTATCTTGGGATAGAGAATGAACTTAAATGAGTTGCTTGGGCTAATTCCACGTAAACAAGTTTTAAATGTTCATCGCTCACGTCAACCACTTACCATCAGGCTCGCGTGGTTGTAGCTAGAGTTATCCCCAGCATGAGGACTGTATGTTATTTTCTGAGGAGTTTCTTTTCTGTTTATTATTTATTTATTATGATAAAAGTAACGATCTCTTACATGACACTAGCTTTATCCAGCCAGAATCAGTTAGTGCATCTAGTTGGAAGTCTTTTTTCTTCCTTCTCCCGAAACGTCATCATCATTATCATCATCGTCAATCTATCCACTCCTTTCACTCGCGAAGATCCTATCTCACTCGCATCAACCACGGACATGCATGAAGATCGTAGCTACCACTTTATTAATAAATATTTTTACTAGTTTTAAGTGTTTTTTGTAATAAACAATGAATAATTACATGTCTCACCAAACGATTTTATCCCTAGATCTTTTTGTTCGCTGTCCTCGCGTTCGTCGCGGCCCGGCCTCAACTGTACGGCGGATACTACCAGCCGTCCTACGGATACGGTGGTTACCCGTCCTACTCCGGATACTCCTCCTACTCGAACCCCTTAACCTACAGCAGCTACGGATCATACGGCTACCCCTACGACTATAGTTACGGCTACTACTAGAACACGTATCGGATTGACTTGAAGAATTTCAACTAGATTTGTTGATATAAATCACGCCGCCATTTTTACATTATACAAATCTAGTCTTTTATATAACTTTTCCCTTTATGTTTGTTATTTTTTTTATTTTGCTTTGTAATAAATAAATAATTTACACAACTTGTATGTTATGTTTTAAATATACATTTTTAAACATGTATTGCGTGGTCTAATTAAGTAAATTTCAAAAATGAACTATTTAAGTTAATATAAAATGTTTAGGTATTTCTTTATGCGTTATTTATTTAGAATCGTTTATAAAAATGATAAAACAATAGAAATAGTGTGTCTGTAAATTGATTTAAATTAATAGTCATAAAGAGTATTATAGTCAAAGTAGTCAACATTTAGGCTATGTTCTGCTAAAGCCAAATAAGTAATGTATGTACGCATAATATATCTTCAGACCCACCGCACCAAATAAGTTTTTTTTTGTCATGGTGGTTTTTGCCAGGACAGATTTATATATGACAAAATCATGATGAAGTCGCATGCATATTATGGGCAAATCAACATTTGCTGGGTTTCGCTTGTTTAAAATAAAAATAAAAATTAATTGAATTCAGATTTGGTCAGTTACAATTAAATACAAAATTAATAACAATAAAATTAACTGATACAAATAAAATAATAATGACTAGCATGTTAAACAACTATTATTTCATAATAAATTATAAATGTACTTATAAGTTCGACTGCCGCTTAGGCACCCCTACATACATATTATGAATTGCAGTAATGCCTAATATACGGATATGTCTAGCCTGGCCGCAATCAGGCTCATAATATAGTTGGAGCTGCCCCTAACTCGTCGCACCAAAGATGGATTGCACACCTCTGCTGCATGAAAGCACAAAAACCATTCGTGCACCCGCGAACGTACCAGAAGCGCCAGAGAACTGGGGCAGCCCTAACCAGCCCCAGCTATTTGAACTGCTATACTGTGCTTATAGGAATACCATACAGAAACACGGGTGTCACATCTTGTTGGCATTTTTCACCACCTCAAAGACTGTGCACTGGCTTTTCGGGACATTGTACATTTAATCATGATCATACGCGTACTCCTCGGAGAGCTTCATTAGCTTTCTCATACCACTAGTTAATATATAGATGACTAGCTGTTGCCCGCAGCTTCGCCTGCTTTAACTATGATTTATAACGACGAATTAGCGGGATGGTATATAGCCTTATAGCCTTTCTCGATAAATAGGCTATCTGACACTGAAAGAATCATTCAAATCCGACCAATAGTTCCTGAGATTAGCGCGTTCAAACAAACCCCTCCAAGCCTTTTTTTGCGATAAAACTACCTTTTGAAGGCTTATGCCCTTCCCCAAGCTCTAGTCTATATGTGCACGAAATTTCATAGAAATTGGTGCAGTGGTTTAGGCGTGAAAGTGTGACAGACAGACAGAGTTACTTTTCGCATTTATAATATTAGTAGGCATAGTTCAATCTAGTAATCTAGTTAACAGCTGAAATGAAAAAAATGCGACGGCAAATATTTTAAAGAATCAATAAGAGCAAGACGCCATTTTAAAAACTGATTACAAATATTTCAATGTATTTCAGGATCTGATGCTAATTAAAAATTATAAATAGACTCTTTGAGAAACTTGATTTACTTTCTGATTGATTTACTTGTTCCAGACATTCCGTCATTATCAGATCCTATATTTAAAAGTAGGTTGTACAAAGACGAATGTTCAAATTCAAGGCATTAAAATACTGATTGTATTCCACTGGTTTGAGGACGATTCAATTAAAGTACAGGTATTTTTTCTAGTCGAAACACGGCATGAAATAAAAATAAAGCCTAAAATAATTTTCTAATAACAATTTACACCGATTTCAAAGTCTCTTTTTTAACACTTTACTTTTACACGCTTTTTATTAGCTTCACCTGTTTGTTTTTTTGTAACCTACTCCTTTGAACTATTAGTTATTTCAGTAATAATAATAGTGTCAACTGGGCACGAGTCAACTCCTCGAAATAAGGCGAGCAGGATTTAGGCCATAATGCGTCGATACACTGGTCCTATGCGGAGTGAGGGGGTAATATGTGAATATTACCACCTCACCCCGCATAGGACTTTCCTCTCAATATTTAACTTCGAATGGTAAGCATGCGATGGTCTGGTCTGATGTTTAGTTTCACGTAGAAACTTATAAAAAATCATTTCAAATCAGAATTGTAAGATACATATGATTTAGTATTTGACATACTTATGAAGCATAATATACGTTTTACAAAACGACTGCACGGATAATTTTTTTGCACGGAAAATTTACTTAAGGTATGTGCATATTATTATGATAAAGAAAGGAGCGCAGTGGTAATAACTGCGCGGATCGATTCACCAGGTTAAGTAACGCTTGCCGATGTTGGGCCGTGGATGGGTAACCATCTTTACATACCGAAGCTCCCCTGTGCCTCGGAAAGCACTTTAAGCTGTTATTCCCGACTGTCATTCGTGGATCTTTGACAGTCGTAGCCCCGTCAGAAGCCCCAGAGTTTGACAACCAGTCTTACCACGGGGTACCACTCAGTTACTGGTCTTATGGAGGTCAGATAAGCAGTTGCTCCATTTGAAATACTGGTATTCAACTGAATCCAGTTATACTGGAAACTGACCCCAAAATATAGTTGGGAAAATCTAGGCAGAGAATGTGCACATGATAAAAAAATATTACATAAACTTAGACGAATTTATGGGAATTAGGAGTCAAGAAGTGAAACTAATTATTTTATTCATATAAAAGATATATTTTGCTGTAATGGATACACTGGTTTTCTATTCACTTCTTGGCCTAATAATAGCCATTGTAGCCATAATTGTAGGGATAACCATTGGCTCCGTATCCGTACGCGACGGGACTCGCGTATCCGTCGTATCCGGTGTAGCCCGGATAGCCGTTGTAGCCATAGCCGCTATATCCATTGTAGCCATAGCTGATTTGTGTAGGCTTAGCTGCTACAAATGCGAGGACCGCGAACAAGAAGACCTGGAAGAGGACATTGATAGTATTAAGGACAAATGCGATAAAATTCAGGTAAAAACAACTACTAGGCTTGTTCGATAGGCTTCGATGCCTTTGTAATACTTAAAACTACTATGACATAGCGTATATTGTGTTTCGGTACGTTAGCAGGATTACACTAGAACTCATTTCCCTGTACAATCCTAAAACTCTTAGTCAATCCTTAATTACTATTATGTTATTCTTAATACGTCACTATTAAAACTGCGGCGAAGCGCTCGCTTTTTCAATTGCGGGCTTTACGCATGTGTGCCTCACTATGCAACTTGATTATGAGTATTATCATCATCAACAACCCTTATTCGTCCACATAAGTATGAGTTATTAAAATAGTTTACAAATAAAATTTTAAGTCCCCATTTAGTTTAAAGGGATTCTTTGTAATTTTTTATGTCTTTGGAAGGCAATTGAGCTGCCGGATCCTTATGTTGACTACTGATGCCCGCACATAAACATCCACACAACGAAAGGCTATGCAAATGCGTTGCTCTACTTTTCCCTTTTTCCGGAAAAAATCGTAAACTCACAAGCCGCAAGAACGAGTGACAACTTAGTTGTTGCTTTACGCCGTGTTATTATCCTAGTCGTGCGTGCAAAGTTCAATTGCAAAGCAGTATGGCACTAAATCTTACAAAAAAAAAAGTGTGAGGCTGAAAGAACATCTTTCACCAGTTGCCCGCCCCACAAGGGTTAGGATCTACCTGAATATCATTTCTACATCCATAGAGTATGTCTTTGCGATATCAAAAAAAGGACAAATTTAAACACTTCGCGACGTTATACTTTGTCAATACCTACTGCAAAAATCAGATGTATATCGAGATTACATTAAACCAACAACTTCAAAGTATTTTTAAAGTATTGCATAGTTTATCACTTAGACTAGGCTTCTTTAGTTGTCTTACCAGTTTTGCGAACATTTTAGTATATTAACGAACTTGTGCGATTAACTTCTGAAATTACACTACAAATGTAACAGATTAATGTTGATATTTATACATATTCAATGTCCTTCATATCTTGGACTATAACGGAAATAAAGGTTATTAAGGTTAAGTATGAAGAATATCTGATGCTAACAAAAACATAGATAAGATAAAAAAGTAATCAGTGGGAAGGATGCTGTGCCGCGTCCCCGGCTGTGTGTGTACCACCATCTTTAGGAACCACGTAAAATCAGGATGGCTTCCCCGGACGCCACAATCACACCACCTTTTGAGGAACTAAATTACACTGTTGTGCATATGAGGGATATAGGAGGTCTCTGGGCTTGAGCCTTTCGCCTGACGGGGTCCTACGGATCCGCCGGCTCGGTATGGTGGCGTTAATGCGGACCTGGCGCGTCAGCCGTATGGCCTCGCCTAACGGCTGCTCTGCACCCGGTTTATGAGCGGTGGATGCGCCGTAAGCGCAAAAAAGGCCCCTCATCTTCCATCTGACGCAGGTTCTCACCGGGCACGGATGCTTTGGTGATTACTTGTTTCGGACGGCATAAAGGGAGCCGACGACTGGATATCACGAATGCGGCGCGGCGGTGGACTCTGCCCAACACACCCTCAACATGTTGGCGGCGCTGCGTCAGGATCTGACGTCTGTCATCGGAGGGGACTTGTCTTTGTCGATCATCATCACCGCGATGCTTGGCTCTGACGAGTCCTGGACGGCAATGGCCTCTTTTTGCGATCATAATTATCAGCATTTTTATTTTTTATTTTTTTTATTTATTTATTTAGCTGAAAATGAAAAATCTAAAAAGCCTATGAAATTACAATCGTCAATGCAAAGACAAGATGTTGATGAATATAACAAGATTTATTAGTGATTTATTAGTGTCCTCCCGTGACCATGGTTGCTGTAAAGTATCCGAAACGTCGGGCTTGTAAAAAACTAAATAAACCTCCATAAAATCCGTAAATTTGTTTCATTATAAAGATTTATTTCACAAAAAACTTTAATATTTACTGTTTTACGTATTTTAATTCGCTCTAGATTTACTATTGAAATCTAATACTATTCGGTTCTCAAAGTCTCTGTCACGGGAATAATCAAATTGAAGATTTATGTTCGTATTAAAATGAATTTGTATCGAAGAGAGGGTCCAACGACGACAGTTTGATAAAGGCCGGGGTCAACGTCCGCGGAGCCATTTCGAGGAAATGTTCAATCTTTCGTAAGTAGAAAAAGATGAGTCATGTTACAGGGATCTTTTAATAAAGGTATCATGTTGATGTTAAGGAAATAAAACCTTAGATTTGATTGTAAAAAAAATGTTTTTTTTTTTCATTTGACTTTAATTGGACTTTATTAATTTTACTTTAAAAAATACCTTTTTCACGATAAATGTTTATTTAGTGAATTTGAGGTTCTTTTGATGAAAACATGCCATTAATGTCCTGTTTGCTTCGAGCTCTTTTGTATCTTACCACCATCTTGCCTATTTCTTTCGTGGAGTAACTTCATGTATTAGCGAAAGGACTATAGGATAGGTTGTCTGAGTGGCACTGAAGCCATATTGCGCCTAAATGATCTGCTATGGCCATTGCATTTTCCAGATTTTTATTGGCGGGGATAAATTAGAGAAATAGGTTATGAGAAAGATAGATAAATAAAAGTTGAAAGCATATTACAGCGAAATATATTAAATGTTGTTTTCTAATATTTCCATGAATATTGCTTATTATTATGGAACTAGTAAGTTCTAGAACTAGTAGGAGCCGAGTAAGTTCATCAGTATATATACTGTATATTCATACAAATTATCTGCACGTGGAGAGATTTGCACTTGCTACCACCGCGTAAAGTGTGGTAGTCTTACGCCACTACCAGCCGATCAACAAATTATGCATTAAATGTAAAATATTATAATGAAACAACTTTTAAGTTATCGCGGTTCATTTAGCTTTTACATTAGAAAAAAATAATGAAAACAAAATATTACTAGTATATATTGCTCTGTTACCATGATCACGATTATTTTTCCCTGGATTTTTGTAAAAAAAAATCGCCATCATCAGGTGCAATCTTCTTATTGAAGTTCGGAGTGTAGTGTCCTGACAAGTATGTAATTAGTATATAATATAAACTAATGTATTCTTTAAATTAAGGAGTATTATACCGGCTTGGGTGCCGGCTATACACACGCCAAAATCCTCACATGGCGGCCCTGGCCATTTTACAAGAGGTCATTTTGTTTTTTTTTGCGATCCCATCAAACGCGCCTGGCGTATAGCTTTGTTCTGTTCGGTCTTTAACATCATCTCACCACATTCTAACCTTACCGACTTGGACTACGCCTCGCTAGGACGTTGGCCTCGAAAATCAACACTAGAATTTGGAAATTCATAGAATAAAATATAGCGTGAATGTGTAACAAACGAACTCACTTTTGTACTATTAGTTAAAGTTGCTCTGAGAGTTCCGTAAAAATATATTTTATTTTTCTTAAATTTTGCTTTATTTATGCTAGGATATATTTTAATCTCTTGCGAAATTTCAGGATTCCATCTTGATGGGAAGTATTCTATAGATTTAGGTTTGAGAAACAGAACAACGGACAATAGCGTCATCCCTTAAGGATACTGTTTTTTTTATTCTGAGAGACAGAATCCTAAAAGAACAATGTGCCTGAGGAATACAAAATAATATTAACTCGATATCATTATCACTTAATTGCGTGTAAATATGAATGTAATTATTTTGTAATGCGTCCATAACAATGAAATAATAAATACTGTTATAAAAAATCAAAGAGAGACCGCTCAGTCGATCCCTTTATGATAACACCGACCCAGTAAAAATAATTGAACACAAACAAGATAGCATAAAAAAAACTAACGGAAATATAGAGGTAATATTTTATAATTACATATTAAAATAAATAAAATAATTAAATACAATGATCATTAGGGAGATTAAAATATATATTATTTTATTATAATTTCAACACATCTTTATTGAGTAAAGAAATGAGATTTATAATTTTTTTAATAGGCAATATAGCATATTATACTATGCCAATGTAATGTTTAACCACAATATTTTTTGTTGCTGGTGGTCATGCATAAATTACGTCACGGGAATTTCATGACTTGATTCCTCCCTCGTTCTTGTCACAGATAGTCACATTTGCGAGACTAGGAGACTACAGGATGTCACACTAGGGATGCCCTCTAGTGACATCGCGTATTTTGCAACTTATATTATTTTTTAATAACTTCTTTAATAGTTTTGAGTCTTAATAACTTAGATATGTACCAATATTGAAATGTGACGTCACAATATCTTGAGACCCTCCCACACCTTGTCACACAATGTCACATTTCATTGACCCCTCCCTCCCTCTTATCTTGGGAATGGTAGAGTGAGTAATTTAAGGACAAGCTACCTATAAAAACTGTACTAAAAGAAAAAGAAAGTTTCAACCCACATAATATGAACTACTGCTGCGCATGGCTCTTTACCTCGAAATCATGTGAGGAGGAGAAGAGAAAAAACTGTAAAAAAATCGGATATAGTTACTTTTTTATGGCATAAAATGCAAACGAACAGTCGAATCCTTGCGACTATCGACGCCCATTAACATCCACATAACCAGAGGTTATGCAGATGTGTATCCCATTGGGGAGATAGGGAAAAGGAGGGTACCTTTTCCCTATCGCCCCAATGGGACACCGGAAACTCGCGATCCATACGAAACGCGACAGCTTAGCTATCACTTTAATACAGCAACCACATTAAGATTTATCGCAATCTTCTGAGATCGGACTAGTTAATAATTAATATATTAATAAATATTATTGAATCTTAGCGCACTCTCCACCATGGTTCAGGCTTTGTCGTAGCCATGGGGCTCAATATCGTCTTTTGTACCCTTCTTATAAGAAGAGAGGGCAGAAGAATAGGCGGCAAGGGGTGAGGACGGGAACCTCAACTCATTGTACCAACCCGACGTTGGGAGGGGTTTTTCTGTGGTGCGAGACAACCTCTCTGTGGAGGTGGCTCCGGTCCCCAGAGGGACTGACTAGCCGTCGAGGTGCCCTCTTTGCTATTAGAACCGGGGGCGTCTCACCAAATGCGGCATTGGTGGCACTTACTGAGTTTTAGT
The DNA here is from genome assembly GCA_905333005.2 of Lycaena phlaeas. NCBI lineage: Eukaryota > Metazoa > Arthropoda > Insecta > Lepidoptera > Lycaenidae > Lycaena > Lycaena phlaeas. Next base: position 7,672,934 of record HG995178.1, read on the forward strand.
GTGTAGAGCTGCGTTCACTTACCAGCTTTCAGGCGCAGCGAGTCCCACATACTCACCGGGGAAGACCCACTCTTCCACGGGATGCCTCAGTGCATTTATCAACGTTAAAGAAAAAAAATCTTAGCGTACTAATTATGTGTCATTAGAATGTTTGACCTCTCTGTCAGCTGTAAATTGCCTATCCCAAAAGTTGAAATGAAGAGATCTTTGTGAAGTGCGACAAAATCCGTAAAAAATTGAGAGTCACATACATGTATGTTTCTATCACTTACCATCAAGTGAGTCGAAGATAATATAGAAAAAGCATCGAACGGTCTGTACCTTCTTCTACAAAGAACTTGAGAAATTTAATTGATTGATGATTTACTTTATTAATTACGATGCCATATCCTTGAAGACGGAGTATAGGTCATCCAGATAAGCTGTTTCAGCGTTAATGAAAAAAAGTCTCTAGGCATAGACCAATGCACGAAGAAATGATGATGATTATGGTATCACGTTGATATCCTATATTTTTTCATCAACTTCTGATGCACACATTTAATCTATAGCTGAATTGATTTGAATTAAGTTATAATGAAACAACTTTTACGGATTTTATCGCGGTTTATTTAGTTTTTTACAATCCCGACGTTTCGGATACTTTACAGCAACCATGGTCACGGGAGGACTGAGGTGTCAGATGTCCTTCTGTTACAAAAGTTATTCGAAACTACCCTATGATACAACAATATTTTTTATTTAGTCCTATCTATGCAAAAGGTGCTAACTGAGTCTTTAATTAAGTTGTTTACTTCCCGCCCTAAATAAGAAAATATATGAATTGTGAATCTTTATTCATTGTTTTAATTATAATTAAATCATGAAGGGCATATATTTTTGTATAAATATGAATTTTATTTCAAGCAATAACACAACAGTTTCAGCGGTTAATAGTAACAGAAGTACTTTAAAACTACCATGCTTGCTAAATTGGTAAGTACATTAATGATATTTGTCAAAAGCCATAATTTTAATAGATGTCTTAATATAAATACATATTTTTAATGTGTTACATCTATGGATACCCCCTAGGTGTAAAATCAATTCGAATGCCATGACACTTATTTTCTAAATCTTATTTTTTATTCTAATTGCTTACAGTTTTTTTTTATCTACTCTAAAATATTGGCTGTTGGAGTTTCCGGGTTTAATCCTGATCCCCCGGGTGCCCTTCAATTTATTTTTCTAAATTTCTAAGTGCATCCTAAACACGAGACCATCTTTTTTTTCGAAAGGTCTAGACTTTTAGGTCTGACTCTAGCTCTATCGTAAGGAAACCCGAGTGCCTGATGAGATTGAAAGTCTTTGAAGATATGTGAAGAAGTTCAGCAACCTGCATCTGGCCAGCGACGGACAACTATGGCCCATTACCCTCGCCTAATTTTAAGGTGGAGACCCGTGCCTAGCAGTGGGACATAATATAATTATGTCCCACTTTATTATATATACTTTACTTTTTTTTATAAAAATATTATTTTTTAGATCTTCTTATTCGCGGTGCTCGCGTTTGTGGCAGCTAAACCTACGTTTACCGGATTTGGCTACAGCAGCGGCTACGGGTACAATGGCTATCCGGGCTACGCCGGATATGACGGATATGCCAGTATCCCTTACGGTGGGATAAACTCTTATCCCAATAATTACGGATACGGTTACTACTAGCGGCGAACTCTTTTCCTGGTGTAATATTTTATTTATTTATCTGTATCTAATTTCTTTCAATCAAAACCTTCTTATAACAGCTGTACTATATTAATATTTACTATGTGAACTAATTAAATTTCATTTCATCTTAATAAATGTTTTATATAACTTATGTGTTTGTTTAACTAAGTCACTATTATTGTATTAATATTGTAGCAACAGAAAATTTAGACCGGTTTCTGAAACGTTGCTCAAAGTGTATATCAACTAACACGAATCTTAATGGTGTTTAACATACGATTCTAGCCTTTGACAGCTTTTCATTTTAGTGGCTATGGCACTTAACAAGAGATTTGATAGTTGATTAGTTAATTTTTGCGTTGATCAGCCGATCGAATCGCCGATCATTCGAATTATTGGCATACACTGCCAAAAATTGCAAATCCGGTGACACAAGATGTCCCGGTGTCAGTAATTACCCAGCCTATCCTGCCGTTCTCTCCGAAACACAGCAGCTGTTTTACAGAAGAAATAAGCAAGATAGACCTGTACAGTCGGTAGCGAGGCATTGGCTCCCGATAGCAACAAAATGAGAGATGAAGTTACCTCTATCATTTTCGATATTCTAATTTAGCTGATTTTTTCCATGACTATCACGTAGCATTTATATATATTAATTATTATTCGTAACAAACATGATGAGCTCGTGGCGCAGTGGTAACAGCTGCGCGGATCGATCCACCAGGTGAAGCAACGCTTGCAGAGATTGGACCATGGATGGGTGACCATTTTTACATACCGAGACTCCTCCGTGCCTTGGAAAGCACGCTAAGCCGTTGGTTCCGGCTGTCATACGTGGATCTTTGACAGTCGTTACGGGTCGTCAGGAGCCCGAGAATCTGACATAAATTTTTACCGCGCGGTATCGTATCACCCAGTTACTGGGTTGTGGAGGTCCGATAAGCAGTTGCTCTATATAAAATACTGGTATTCAGCTGAATCTGGTTAGACTGGAAGCTGAACCAGTTGTATAGTTGGAAAAAGACTAGGCAGATGATGATTATTCGTAACAAAAACATGTTATTACAAAAGGTATTATTTTAAGGAAACCTTTGGACATTAATCGTGTGTGTGATTATCATAAAAAGTGTTTATTTACCAATTTACGAAGATAATAGTCGAATATTGAATTTGATGACTAAAACGAAGCAACTCAAATAATCATTGCTAACTTTTTTAACCAATAATCAAGATTTTTTTACTGTAGTAGGTAATACATCAATTTAATAGTAAAAACGTATAAATACCGTGAAAGAGTATTGAATTTAGCATTCTGTGTTTTGTAGGATAAACAATAATTGTGTATTGGGATTTTTTTTGAAGTCATAAATTGTTAAAAATGTTACGGAAATTGGTAAGTTTAAAATATTATTTTACTAGCGGACTCGACAGACTTCATTCTGTCAAAACAATTAATTTGCAATAAATAAAATTGCAATCTCAAATTTGAGAAATAAACTATCCTATCTTTTAAGTTGGAGAAAAGCACACATTTTAAAAGAAAAAACATTAAAATCGGTTTAGTGGTTTAGGAGTCCATTGAGGACAAACATTGCGACACGAGATTTATATATATTAAGAATATATTAAGATATTGTTGTTTAAAAATATTATTATTTACTAACTAGCAGTGCCTCGCGGTTTCACCCGCATACTTCCCATTCCCTTGAGGCTGCAGTAATAAATAATACTTTATGTGCTATTCTGATATATAAGCTATATTATCTTAAAATTTCATCAAAATCCATTTAGTAGTTTTTACGTGAAAGAGTAACAAACATCCATACGTACAAACTTTCGCCTTTATAATATTAGTAGGACTAGTAGGATTAGTAGAAAGCTGTTGATTTGAAATTACAAACAGACTTTAATTGTATTTATTCGTTCATGCCAAATGGCTCACCCCACATCCGATGAAGCATTAAGGCCACTAGGGCCTAATGGCCCTATCTATGCTAATGCATAGCTTCAATTGAATAAAAAAAACGATAAATCTTTTTGTTTCCACTCGATTCAATCGGAATCGGAATCGGATTTCGCTTATGTCAGATTAAAACTATTTTCACAGAGGGACATTCAAATAGTCATCAATTCGTATATCGTAGTCTGAACGCTGACAAAGCTGCGAGCAATAACTAGTGAATATACGACACGATATTTAGTTCATACTAGCAGCGCCCCGCGGTTTCACCCGCGTACTTGCCATTTCCATGAGAGTACAGGCATAATTTATATCCTATGTGTAATTCTGATGTATGACCTACATTATTGTAAAAATTCGTAAAAATCCATTCATTAGTTTTTATGTGAAAGAGTAACAAACATCCATGCTTACAAACGTTTATAATATTGGAAGGATTTTCATCTGAAGCACACTAGACTACGGAAACGTGAAGATGTTCGCGAAACTAGAACGGCGGATTTCCTTTTAATATCTCAGACATTGCTAATGTTGCTTGCTGTAAATTGTTTTTCCATAAGACTGATTGATTTATTTATTAGTTGTTAACTAAGATATCCGGATTCGGCTAGTGATGATGATTATTTTTGTAGGCTGAGTTAATTCTTATAATATGAGCTATCTGTCAATGAAAGTCCCGTCAAAATCGGTCCGGCTTCCCGGGACAGACGGGGTGACAAAAATTTGATGAACCGATTTTTTGGGGAAGTAGATTATAATATTATACTTTCATATGCATATATAGTGAAAAGATTTTAATTTGAAATTACAAACAGACACTTCAATTTTATTTATTTGTATATTATATTCTTATTTTACCCTGAAACTTGAGTTGACCATGTCTGTATGTAATGTGTTTAAACTAAAAAGTTTTTTTATATAGAAACAACTTTTACGAATTTCATGCCTAACGTTTCGGATACCGCGATAAAATACGTAAAGATTGTTTCATTATATTCAATGAAATTCGTAAAAACATTAACAAACAATTTTTTTTCCAAAAACTCTTTTATTTACTATTAATTTATTTTTAGATATTTTTGTTTGTGGTCGTCACTATGGTGAGCTGTCAGCTGGTACCCGGATATGGATACAATCAAAACGGCTTCAACAGGAACGCTTATGACGGACAAGGATATGTGAGGGTTGGATTTGGGGGTCTTGGAACCAACCTGGGCTACTCCAGTGGGTTGGGCTATCCCAATTATCCCGGTGGTAGCGGTTATCCCGAATATAATTCGTACAGGCCTGGCGGGTATGGGGGTTATAACGACCCTTATAACCGTGGTTATGGTTACTGAAGAAAGCGGTGTCCCACTATGTAAAACCTGTAAATGTTCTTTATAATAAATGTTAAAGTAATTAATTGAATTCTATTATTTTTCCTGACCACGGCAAATCCGGAAAAAAGAGTACTGATTTTAGCAATCTATGCATTTAAGTCTGTATGTATGTTTGTATTTTCGTACGATTGAACGCAGCACCAAAACGACATATGCAGTTTTATAGGTATTTTAACTGACTGCAAAAAGAAGTGGTGTGGTTTTATCCAGTCGGGTTTATGTGATAACGTGGATATTATGTTCTAGGTGAACTGTATGGTGAATTTACAACAGCAATATATATACTACTAGCTCGTGCCCGCGACTTCAACCGCGTCAGCAAAAAAAAAACTATATATTTTATTGACGTGAAGCCTTCGCCGAAGAGCTAATTTTTGTTCAGCTGTAGAAGTTCTAGATTTTATTATCATTACGTTTGCTACATTGATATTGGCAGTTAAGCAGTTATATTATCATGAAGTTGTTATTTTTAATTTAAATCAACCATCAATTCTTTTTTCCGCAAAAACATTTATGATGTTAGTACGATGTATGAAATTAATTATACTTTTTTGTAACTCCGTATTATAGACCGATTGTTGTAATTATAAGCACAGAATTGTTATTAAACACTTTGTTGCTACAAAAACGCGATTATCAATATTCGAGATACCTCAATAAAAATTGTTTTTGATTATAATATTTAAGTCACACATTAATTTACTATACATTGTTGTCTTTATTTCGTAGTTTTTTTTTTGTAATGCGTAAACTTTAATTATGGTAAATATGATGTTAAAATTCAAACCTTTTTTTATTAAATTTTTAGCTTAATATTTCATTTTATTATATATACGAAATATATCATCAATCTTTATCCGTCCACTGCTGAACGCTAGGCCTCATTCAAGAAACACCAAGACTACTTCCTCCATTGCCACCCGTATCCAACACTGACCGGCCACTGCATGGAGAACATCTTCCCATCTTATGATGTTATGCATCATTATGCCTTAATTAAATTACCGGTATCGGTGGAAGGAAATCGAACGATTATAGACCACAGGGTGATGGATTCGGCCACTTGTGCGAAAAGTTCCGGGTTCAATCCCGACCGTGTTCCGTGTGCTTTGAATTGTTTTTTTTTTCTTAATTTCTTAGTGCGCCCTAAACACGAGACCATCGCTCGCTCATCGGTGAAGGAAAACATCGTGAGGAAACCTGCATGCCTGATGAGATTGAAAGTCTTTGAAGGTATGTGAAGTTCACGAACCCGCATCGGGCCAGCGTGTTTTACTGACCACCACCGGTCATTAGATACATTTTTTTTTATATCATAGGAGGACAAACGAACAGTTGAAGCCTTGTGACTATCGACCCCCAGAAACATCCAAATAACCAGAAGTTATTCCGATGCGTTGCCCTCCTTTTCCTATCCCCCACATGGGCCTCTGGAAACTCACAATACGCACGAAACACGACAGTATAGCTGTCACTTTACGCCGGTATTATGTGAGCGATAGGTACCACCCCGTTGGTGCTGGCCCAATTTGGCTACAAAGCAGGATGGCACTACCTCATACTAAGTTATTATTATTATTATAGTATAACGTAAACAGTGTGCTAACGTGCCCGCAGTGTGCGATGATTTTTGACGACCTCTGTGGCTCAGTGGTTAGCGCGTTGGCGCTCAAGTCTGAGGTAGCGGATTCGAATCTCGCCAGGGAACAAAAAGTTATCTATTTTCCTGGGTCAAGGATATGTATTTAATTTGTGTATTATATAGTAAAATCTTAAATATGTATAAATATAAAAGTATTGAATATATTATGTAATTCGGAAGGGACGCGTTCTTGGGTTCTTGGGTTCCTCGTCTTCATGTGTTCCATCCTGCCTGTTTCTCCCGTGAAACTGCTTTGCTTTGTTTCGAAGAGGACAGGATCCATGTGATGCACAGAGATACGCCACAGGATGGGCAAACTTTTTCCAAACGAACTTATTTAGATGCGGAGACGTGAATCAGTTGCGAGGTGGCTCGCCATCCCACCTGCCAATACATTTAAAATATGAAATACCATCGAAGTACAATGTCATATAACTGCATAATATACATACAATGTAAACCAAGACTAGATACGCCAATGATATAATTAAAGAGATCAGTTATGTATTTATTAATATCTAGCACGTTCCATACATAACAGGTTGGTGACAAACTAAAGGTTTATATGCGTTTAGATCAGTTGTCCTCAACCTTTTTGTAACTCAAAGTAGACAATATAATATTTGAGGTAACAAAACTAATCAGACAGATTTACTGCGGCAGACGAATAAATGATAATTTTTCGCTTCCTTGGACGAAGAAGGAGAATATTTATTTAGGACAATCAGTATGTAGAAATGATGGACTTGAGGGGTATCTCAGGTTCGTATTAATTGTCAGCTATGATTTTGCAATACCTAATAAATAATTATACCTCCGATTATTTGGTTTCATTTTTGTTTTGATAATTAATTGTAGGTTAAACAAATGCTTATCCCTTCTTCTTCTTCTTCTTCTTTCACTTTGGCTAACTGAAAGATTTGCCGGAGTAGGGCTTTTCGGTATTCTAATTTAACATTAAGTTAGAATAGAAAACTTTGCTCTGTAAACGGAATTGTGAGAGTGCAAGTCATGTGAGCGAAAATCAAGACCAATAGAAGAAAATAAAACCAATGAGTCAAAATAATGGAGAGAAAAAAAAAGGTTGACTATCACTGATGTTCTATATAAGTGATAATTATAATTGAATAATAAAACAGGATGTATAAGCTTTGTTTATTGACATACAACGATAAGCCCACGTTTTTACGTGCTTTTTTGTAAGCAAAAAATATAGGAGTATGTTTTTTGGCGACACAGATCAACGTGACCACTTGATATTAGTCAATCGAATCGTGTTATATTCACCCAATGATAATCTAGTCTACTATCATGATTGTCTCGGTAGTTTGTTTGTTTTGTATGTTAATTGTGGGCGAAGTAGATATTAGACTATTAAGGGTCTGTTTCACAATGTCCTAATAAAGTTCCATTTAAGCTATTTGCAACATATTTACCACATAACTACAACGTTTTTGTTTCACAATTGACAAATAGCAATATTTGGTTAATAAAGTTCCCTGTAAACTATAGGTCGGATCAACTGGCCATTAGCAAATTCATCTGTCAGATAAATTAGTTGACAGATATATACGCGGTTGACAGCTTCACGATATTTGACAATTTGACGTTCCGGTAACAGTAATATACAAAATAATTTAAAATGTGTTTTGATCGTTTAATAATTAAGGGATAGCATTATATACAAGGTCTATGTAAATAAAAGGTATAAAGATGGTATGATACATATAATTAAATTATAAAAACATATTTTCATGTATATTTACAACATGGAATGTTTTTCTAAAACATATTTATCGTAAAATGGAACTATGAAATGCGAGGTTGCCAAGCCTACTAACCAGTAAGTGCCAAATAGGGATCTGCCAAATAAATTTATAGGGAAGATGATGGTGAAACCCAATCAAGACTAACTAGAAGATTCATCTGTCAATTAATTTATGTGTCATATAGCTATAGGGTACTTTACTGGTACATTGTGAAACAGACCCTAAGTATAAAAATATATCATCATTATAATCATCAGCCTCAGTTCTCTGCTGAACAGTCTTAATGAACGCCAAGACTACTGATCCCTTGCCACTCGTATAGGTACAACACAGACCGGCCACTGCACGGAGATCGTCTTCGCATCTTCTTAATGGCCGACCAACGCGTCTTGTATGATATATAATTATCAAAAACTAGCTGTTGCCCGCGGCTTCGCCCACATTAGCAAAAAAAAAAATTTTTTTTATGTATCCCATGTTACTTTAATATCTCCCTTTAACATCCCTTAATATTTTATCTGATATTTGTTACGTTTTTAATGTATTTATTTTATTCTAACTATAATTAGATTTTTATTTTTGAAGATTTTTAAAGCAAGAATAAATGTTTCACATCTTCCAGGGGATCCGTTGTTTTATTGCTTATCACCATTCTCTATTAGTCTACTGCTGAACTACATAGTTTAAATACTATATTTAGATTAACAAATAATATTGTTAATCTAAATATAGAATAGTAAAAAAATCAAAAATATTATGTAATTGTACTAAAACGAAAAAAATTAAATTAATTTTTTTAAATATAAAATTTATTAATTTTATATCAAAACTAGCTGTTGCCCGCAGCTTCGCCTGCGTTAACTAAGATTTACAACGGGATCTTAGTACGCAAAATAAATAACTTTTTTGGTTGATTTATTACACCTTGTGTTCGAAAACCCCAAATATCTTACGGAACCCTATTTTTTTCCAGAATAAAATTTAGCCTATGTTACTCGTGGATAATGAAGCTTTCGAATGGTGAAAGAATATTTAAAATCGGTCCAGTACTTTTTGAGCCTATTCATTACAACCAAACAAACAAACAAACTAAGTTTTCCTCTTTATATATAATATTAGTGTAGATGTAGATGTAGATTTTTGTCTTAAACTGTTTCTGCTGTTGATGAGATTTTAATATAATTGGATCGGATAGATCTTATCAAATCTGAGGCAAAGTCTTATAAGATAATTAAAAATTTGACCGAAACACCGGAAGCCATTAAGTTTTAACACCTATTGTGTATTCTTATGTTAGCTTTGATCTTTGTTATAATCAGTACTTTATAATCCATTTTCTTGTTCAATTACTAATTTATCTATTCTACTGTATATAGTATTGGACAAGTTTTTTCATGTCAATGTCGTATACGTCTTTACATTGTAATTATTATTTATGGAAATTAATACTAACTACATCGTGACAGTGGTGCAGTCGGTGTAGAGTCGAGCTTTTCAAGAAGATCTAAGTTCAAACATCGGCCCATAAAAAATATATTTTTTTAAATTTCTTAAGAGGACTATGTCAACATCAGGTCCACTTTTACTAGCTACCTAGGAGTAGATATTCTGATGACTACCTACTTCTTTCACTAGCTTGCTTGCCAGGTATTTATCTGAATATCTACTTCTTTCTTCATCTGCCTTGAGTTTTTCCAACTACATTTCGGTCGGCATTAATCAATCAATCATTAAATCTAAATATCTTTATTAAGTAGGTAGCAACTTGTACAGTTGAAATACGTCAAAATAAGAAGTCAATAATAAGTAAAAAACAAAAATACTAGCTACTACTACTAACTACTAATAAGAATACTGGTACATATTTCAAAGCGATTGCCTATCCGTCCTCCAAAAGAAAGTCACTGGGTAATACGGTATCGCGTTTTGCCAAACATTGTTGCCAAACTTTCGGGATTCTGACCTGACGACAAGTAATGAATGGCAAAGAGCAATGAATGACAGCCGGGACCAACAGCTTAACGTGCTTTTTGAGGTACGGAGGAGCCTCAGTATGTAAAGATGGTCATCCATCCACGAACCAATCCCGAAAAGCGTAGCCTAAGGTGATAGATAAATTCGCGTAACTTGTTATTACTTAGCCACGAGTTCCTCTCATTAAAATGTCTACATTACTGGTTATATTAAAAATCACTTTGAGCTTAGGGGAAATTTAGTTTACATACACATAGTTTAATCTGGACAGTTTTTCGCAAGTTCATTATAGTACATCTTAAGTTTAAGCCATAGAAAACATGTTTAAAATGTAAAATATTTGATTATTTTCTTTCTCATTTTTTTTATAGTTAGAGGATATCATGCATTAATGGGCTTAAAACACCTCCTCTGACAATGATTTAGACGGAAAGGACCTATAAAGTAGATATGGTATTATTTTTAAGCAACGACGATAAAAAGTTTGTAATAAGACAAATGCTTATTAAAGTAAGTATGCGTGTAATCCAGCTTAGAATGTTTGAGACTAGTAACGGCCGTAGATGTAACGCGGATATTAATTATTCATATCAATATTGAATATCTCATGACAGCGAAGATCAAGGACCATTTGTTATATCAGGGCTAGTATGGACGTGGTGATGGTATATAAACCAGAGCAACTGTCTCGTCACCATCACTTGAGATTACTCTCTACCACTACAACCATGTTCTACAAACTGGTAAGGAAGCTATCATTTTATTAATTAGATACTTTTTTTGGGGTGAGCCACCCTTAATACTAAGGGTATGAAAATTAGTTATAAACCTATTCTCAGAACTACTGAATAAACTTATTATTAAAATTATTAAAATCGGTTAAGCTGTTTCGGAGAAGCATAAACACTAAAACTGTGATACGATAATTTTATTTATTAGATATTAACTGGCCATAAATATTACTGGAGATATTAATAACTTTTGAAAATACAAAACCTATATAATTTGCTAAAGAATAATAAGGATCCATCTAATTCGTAATACCTGTAAGAACATTTTTATTTTATTTCGTCGCTAATAGCCTGAATCTTAAAAGTTGTTTCTTTTATTCTTTGTTAACTATGTAACTATGTTTGATATCTTAGTTTTCCCCACCAAAATTTTTGAAATGTTCTCCTTATGTGTTTGAAATCATAATATTTAAGAAACAATATAATAATAAACAAAATGTAAAATAAATCCTTTGATTGGCAGAATTACTAATAAGATGAGGGAAGGAAACAAGGAAAAAATGAATGTATAGAAAACATAAATGAACAAATCTAGCGATTTTTTTTCATACTGCATTTAATTTTTTTTATAGTCATTCCAATTATTGAAAGACCAAAATTTACTCTACTAAAATTTGATTTTTAATTTCAGTTCGCTCTTTTCGCTCTCTTCGCGGTGGCTTTCGCCAACCCAAAGCCTGACCCTCAAGTCCTGACCTACACCGCACCCGGATTCTACAACGGATACCTAGGGGGAGTAGCGCCCTTGGCTCCGTACGCGGCCCTGCCATACGCCTACAATCCTTATTTCATCCGTTAAAAATTAATACCCATTGAATACATATTTAGATTATTTGAAAAAATGTCTTGCACTGTATGTATTTAATAAACTGTTATCCCAAATGACACTATCTGTATGGACTCCGAAATGTTTTTTCTGTAAATAAATACGTTTTTGCAAACCTATTGTTTTAACTTTAAATAGCATTAATTAATGCTAATACGAAACGCCATAAAATTGCAAACTTGTAAATAGTTACGAATATTTAACATTTTACGAAACTCGCTATTAAAATGTTAATTTACATACATATTTAACATTTTTGATAATAAGGAATACGTTCAACCTTATGAACCTTAAATAGACAGCCTGGGAGGAATCGCGGAGTGCCTTAAGTTTATTTAGCGATTTTCCTAGGCTTTTGATTGTGATCAACGCGTAACATTTGATTAGATTTAGATCAGAACTAAATCACTATAGTATCAGGGGTCCAGAATTTAAACTTAAAGCTCTTACTTAAATAATATAACACAAATGATGATTGTAAATAGGAAAAGTTCCTCTGGTACCAGCATAAAAATGGGAGTGCCTCAAGGTTCCATTATGTGTCTATTTCTTTTTATTGTTTACAAAAAATAACCTTGTCTCATGAAGGATAAGCAAATCAGCCTACAGCTAATTGTTTCTGACGAAATAAACTTTGCTATTACTATAGTATATTGACTTTATGTTGATAATTGCTTAACTTTAATAAAACTATATTAATTAGGTGCACACTACCTAGCGTTAGACAGGTACAAACCAATGTAACGTTAAGTGATGAGATAATAGACTTAATGGATTCTACTACCATTCAAGGATCATCACCTTAGATGCCTATCTCCAATGAGCGCCTCATAATAATAATTAGAAATATCCGATCACTGACAGCTAGCCTACTATATTATGCTTATTTTTTATAGTCGCATATTCTACGGCATTTTGCTTTGTAGAAATGCAGCTTTGCCAGTATTTCATTAAGAGAAAAAGCACTTGTTTATTTAGAATTATTATTGAAAAAAGGTTGACGATAACAAAAATAGTAATTACATGTAAGCGTTTTTGTATGTTTAATTTTATTTTAATCAAATATTATGTAGAACATTATAGACTCCATGTTTTATGTTATACTGTATACATAACCTCTTTGATTTTAGTTAACGTGTTTTTATGATGTAAATTATATTCCTACTTTATACATTTTTTTCACGTTTTAATACGTGATTATTATTATTTTTTTGACATGTCTATTAAATTATTATTCTGAATTTGATTTTATATTTGCTTGGCAAAAACTTCTATTAGCTTTGAATACAATTCCGAGTTTTAAGGTTCTTGTAATATTATAAAATACTGAACTAGCAATAATTATAATTATAAAAATACATCATTATATAAATCTGTAGGCTACAAGTAAAAATTTTTTTTTTATTAATCAGGTAGAAAGGCGTTCTCCGTGCAGTTTCCTATCCGTGTTGGATGGGAGAGGCAAGGGATCAGTCGTTTTGGCGTTCATTGAGGGAGGCCTATATTCAGCAGTCAACGGATAAAGGCTGCTGATGATAATGAAGATGATAAAATCTTTTTTAAATAATTTAAGACAAGTACACTGTATGTAACTAACAGGCGTCTAATATAATTTATTGGTTTGAAACGGCTTGACAGTTGATGATTTTCGTTTTAAGTTTCATCACAAAAATCATAATTTGAGTAACGATGCTAACAACGTCAACAACGGGATTACAATAAACCAGGGATGGTAAACCAATCTCACGCATGCCTTTGATAGCACTTGATAATATTATAATGTTTTAGGCAAGCACTATGAAGTATCAATGTATTATAGAAACTTATTAGATGCGCTCTTGCCATACATGGGGCGCTGAGAAATGTTTTATTTAAAAAAAAAAAAATAACATGTTTTCAGTGGATGAGATAAATAATATCGTTTAATGGCACGCGGCTATGGCTTCATAAAATTGTGTTTTGTACATACACGTCAATGCATAAAGGTTCGTAACTCCTGCACTAAACCATGCCGGATATAATGATATTATGATATGATACACATAGTAGAAGTATTTATAGCAGCAAAAATTAAAATAAAATATTTATTTAGGTACAAAGCATTTCGGAAGTCGTATGGTATAAGCTTTCTATTTGGTTTGATACAGTTGTGTGGTCAATACATACAATTTAGTACTCTATTTTTCAAAATTAATAATATATTATATGTATTCAACAATCGGTATAACTTTTAACGGATGAGATAAGGATTGTAGGCGTATGGTAGGGCCGCGTACGGAGCCAGGGGCGCTACTGCCCCTAGGTATCCGTTGTAGAACCCGGGTGCTGTGTAGGTCAGGACTTGAGGATCAGGCTTCGGGTCGGCGAAAGCCACCGCGAAGAGAGCGAAGAGGGTGAACTGGAATAAAAAATGAGCGATTATTAAGAGTCAAGCTGTGCGGATCTCTGTGTCGTCTTGGTGTTCATTGAGGGAGTCCTAAGTTTAGCAGTTGAAGGATAGAGGATGATAATGATAATGATAGTGATGATGGTTTATGCTCGACTGTGGTGATTAATATTGATGTATATCATTAGTACAAAACTTTGACAGAAGTTAGTAAGTAAGAAGAGAGATCTTCGGAGAGAGAAGTAGAGAAGAGATGTAAAAAAGAGTCATCTTTATATTGAAGCGTGGTGGGGTAGACCCAAGTAGATCAAAGCAATATTGAGTCGTATTCTCATTAAAAAAATTGAATGTCTTGAAGAGTTCAGACAACTTCAAGGTATAAAAAGAACCCTTTTTAAATATTAGTCTCCTAGAAGTTTCCTGTGTGCTACTTCACCTGCTTACGCATCTTAATCTTCTATTCTCTTTTTGGTTGCTGTTGTATAAATACAAACGTCTTTCTTAATTCTTCTAATAAAGCTTTGCTGTGTTTCGACAAAAAGAACAGGATAGGCAGTACTAAAAGGTAGTCTTAGCTGTCATCTTTTATCGCAGTGTTTGTTACCAAACTCCTTCGAAACGACTGGACAGATAGTTTTGTATTTATTATATTATGTGTATTTCAAACAGAATCGGCCAGCATTTATTTTTCATACCTCTAAATGGGTTTTACGATCAATCCCTGTTTCTTTAACAGCAATATGAGTACTTTCGGTATAATGAGGTCTGTTAGGGCAGTTACATAATAAATATTGTAATAGCTTCCTTACCAGTTTGTAGAACATGGTTGTAGTAGTCGTAAGTAATCTCAAGTGATGGTGAGGAGACAGTTGCTCTGGTTTATATACCATCACCACGCCCATACTAGCCCTGATATAACAAATGGTCCTTGATCTTCGCTGTCATGAGATATTCAATATTGATATGAATAATTAATATCCGCGTTACGTCTACGGCCGTTACTATGTCATAAGTATTCATATCTACATAGTAAGCATTACTTTATTGATATGTTAAGCATTTCCTAATCACTTATGGTAAAGGAAATTTACATAATAAGACAAAGCGACCGAGCTGTTATTCGAAACCCATAATTGGTTATTTAAATATTATGAATAACAAAAATATATTTTTACGCGTCCAAATAGTTTTTTTTCGTTAGTCAAAACTTTAGTCGAATAGATTCAAGTTAATCCAAGTCATCGATCGATTAACCGATATCTGATAGTCTGTTCTGACTTATTGTTATGGAAACACAAAAAACAAGGAAAACAAAAATATCTTTGGTCCTAATGAAGATGCAGATGCGGTGCCCACCCTTTCCCTAACCTTTTAAAGGATTACTCGAAAGTCACAATCCGGCCCCATCGCGTCAACATAGCTCTCATTCTATGCAGATTTTATGTGAGTAAGAGAGTGTAGGTGCATCTTACAAAATACGTCTTGTTTTATGAGAGGTATATACTTTTACGTTCGACCTGCCATCGCTTCAAAAAGCCCAGCAATCATAATACAGGCGCTGCTGACTGCCCGGCAAAAATAATGGCCGAAAAGAGGTACATTAACTCAATTGATTATGAAGGCGCCTAAGAGCGCCGCTTATAGTTGTATATCGGACCTATTAGCTTCCATCTATATTTATTCTCTTATTTATAAGTTTTAGTTTTATAGCAATTTAATAGTTTAGTATGCTCAATAACTTAATAAATGATCTTGACATTTTCTCTGTATCGGACGCTAAGTTATGTGAAGTGGAAAATTGCAAACAATATATCTCTTCTTACAGTAACCCAATGACTATACTAACACAAAATATACGTAGTGTGTATAAAAATTTTGATAATTTTAGCGTTTTCCAACAAAGACTTAACATAAATTGCGATGTCATTGTTTTGACCGAATGCTGGCTTAACAGACAATATAATATACCACTTATAAATGGATATAAGGCTTATAGTAGTAAGAATAATTATAATCAAAATGATGGTGTGTTGGTATATGCTCGAAATGGCCTTAATGTCTCAGTCGAGGAACCAGTAATCCACGATTGTAGCCGACTGTTAATCAGAATCGGATCACAAACTGCTATATTAGCGGTGTATAGGCCCCCCTCTATTAGAAATATAAAGAACTTTATTGACTCACTGAATGAGACCTTGCAGACTTTATCATCCTTTAAAAACATCATTTTGATTGGAGATATTAACATCAATATTCTCCCACAAAATACTGAGGCAGACGTTCAAGAATACCTTAACTTATGCTCTTTCCATGGCTTGTTACCTGCTCATACTTTACCTACTCACCAAAGTGGCTCATGTTTAGACCATGTCATGCTTAAATCATGCTTTCCCTCACTCACACTTGTAACTAACTCGTCAATAACTGATCATGATGCTGCTCTACTTACCTTAAATTGCAAACTAACTAAACTAACTAACGCTCGTACAGTGTCAAAATTAAACTTAAAAAACCTCGAAATATGTTTACGTAGTATTGACTTTGCTCCAGTTTACAATACTGCTGATCCGCAAATTTCGATGATGTATGTGATTGAACAACTTCAATGTGCAATTCTCAAAAATACATCTTCTACTCGTTTGACTAATAAAAATTATAACATAAAACCTTGGATTACTCCAGGTCTTTTACGATGTATAAGACATAGAGATAAATTACATAAGATCGCCAAAGCTCACCCGCATAACTTAATTTTGCAATTATCGTACAAAAGATACAGAAACTTCTGCAATGATCTCATAAAAAAAGTAAAAATCAACTACGAACAAAAGTCCCTAGAACAAGCTGGAAACGATAATAAAAAGATCTGGAAATTTATTAAAGAAGCGACATATACCGAAAAACGGGATGACCCATCCTTGAGTTTATTACAGGCTCACTCATCAGAATTGACGTCAGCTAATATCGCTAATAACTTCTTTGCCAATGTCGGTAAGTGCTTAGCAGAAAAAATGCAAACCCAGCCATGTCTTTCGAATACAAACACGCCTGTTATGAGTAATATTTCTAAGTCTTTTGTGCTTTTAGATACTGATGAAGCCGAGGTTGAGAGAATTATTATGAGTCTAAAAGATCAATGTTCAGTAGGGTGGGATAACATAACTAACCAAATTATTAAACAATTTAGAAATATATTAATCCCTCCACTAACAAATATTTTTCAAAAATGTTTATCTTCAGGACATTTTCCTAAGTGTCTTAAAAAAGCAGTTGTTATCCCTGTTTATAAATCTGGAAGTAAACTAGATGTAACTAACTATAGGCATATTTCGTTATTGTCTTCGTTTTCTAAAATATTAGAAAAAATTATAAACAAAAGACTAATAAATTACTTGGAGGAAAAGTCTATACTATCGAAATCACAATTTGGATTTAGACGTAAATTATCAACTTCTGACGCTGTACATCATCTAACTGAATATCTTGCCCAAGAACTTGATAAAGGAAACCACACAATGGGAATCTTTCTTGATCTTGCTAAGGCTTTTGACACAGTCTCCATCCCCATCTTATTGCGCAAGCTTGAAAACATAGGCATAAGAGGTAATCAGTTAAAACTTTTTACCAGCTATCTAGAAGAACGAACCCAATGCGTAAAGATAGGCAGTGTCATGAGTACCGATCAGGAAAATACTTCCTTCGGTATTCCCCAAGGAAGTATTATAGGACCAACTCTGTTTTTGATTTATATAAACGACCTCTGTAATCTAAAGCTTTATAACGGCAAAATCATATCATACGCGGACGACACTGCCATTCTTTTCTCATCGGATTCAAAAGAAGCATTATATAAGTACGCACAACAGGGATTCAATATTGTTAACATTTGGCTTCGGCATAATTTACTAACATTGAACCCGGATAAAACGACCTTTATAAAGTTTTCAATGCGTAAGCTAAATACACACGACCCAAACTTAAAAATGATTGCTCATTGTTGTAATGACCCCAATAATGACAAATGTGACTGTCCAATAATTAAAATTACAAATAAAATAACATATCTAGGTGTACTGATAGATGATAATCTTACTTTTAAACATCATATTGGGGCTTTATGTAATAGAATTAGAAAGCTAATATATGTATTTAAAAAACTGCGCTATATTGCCAACACAACACAAATAAGGCAAATATACTTTGCCCTATGTCAATCCATAATAACCTACTGTATTAGCTCATGGGGAGGTGCAGCTAAAACGCTACTATTATCGGTCGAGAGAGCGCAGAGAGCAATTCTCAAGGTGGCTACATTTCGCCCTTTCCTATTCCCTACTAACCTTCTCTATAAAACATGTAAAGTCCTATCAGTCCGACAGCTTTTCATACTAAACATAGTACTAAAACAACACGCAGCTCTGGCCTACAGCACTGAAATTACTAACAAAAGAAGAAAAGATATAGTTTGCTCCCAAAAAATTTCCATCAAACATACTTTTGTAACTAGATTTTATATATTCTTAGGTCCATATCTCTACAACAGATTAAATGCTTCATTAGATATTTACCGGTTAACATACTATAAATGTAAAAAAAAACTCCAGTTGTCACTACAAGATATGTCGTACGAAGACACAGAGAACTTGTTAATTAGGTTAGATTAGATTTTACCAACTCACATTTTTGTATTCATAATTTATATGTAGTTTAATATAAATAATAAAATATGATTAAGGAAACGAGTACACTAGCCCTTTTAGCCTGAAACACAGGATTTCCTAGTTCAGGCAATGAGTTCACATATGGTAATACCTAAGAAATCATTGCATGTAATATTGTAACTGTAGATTTATTTGTACTTATGTAAGTTTGTGAAATAAATATTATTATTATTATTATTATTATTATAACATTAGGAACTCATGAATGTTAGTGGATTTTTATAATAATTAAAAGGTTTAACTTACATTATGTAACCTCAAAATTGTATTTTTTTTAATAATAGTTAGAAATACTTAGGTATATTATATTCTGTAAAAAATATGAGCAAAGAATAGGCGATAAAATCAATAGCGACTAAAAAAACTTAACACTTCTCGGATCTTAAAAATATGGAGATGTACATTTCTACAAATAATTTTATCAACTTCTTATTTTTATACGTTATATAAGTTTCAATTTGTACAGTGTCAAGCTTTTCTCGGTTTTGTTTGATTATTTATCATTTAATGACAACATCATTTTATATAATAAATATATCATTAAATGGAAACTCCACCATCTTGGTTTGCCTTAAAAAGCCTTAAAAAGGAGAAAAGGGTTATAGAAATAAAAGTTATTTTATTGAAATAAGTTATTTATTACATATAAAATTGAATTATTGCATTGTGGTCGTTGTTCATAGTGGATCAAATGTAGTAAGGAGCTGCTAAGCTATAGGCGGGGTATGAGTAGGACGCGTAGGCGCTGTACGCTGGGTATGTGTATGCATAGGGTGCGGTGTACGCAGCCGCGACTGGCGCGCTGTACGCCGCGTAGGGTGCGTACACGTACGGCTTCGCAAAAGCGAAAGCTATGAGCATCGCGAAGATCACCACCTGTAAAAGAGGAAATTATCACTAACAGTCTGCGGCAGTTTTGTAGGAACAACTTAGTGGGCGACCTCCTTCAAAATAAGAAAATATTTATTTATTTATTCTAATCACAAAATATTATGTCTTATATATTTGTAGAGGAGCTTTTTTTGGCTTGTCGAATTAATGTTACACAAGCAGCGTCCCGCGGTTTCACCCGCGTATTTCGCATCCCCGCGGAAGTAGGGGATTAGAAGCAGTAGTTTTTACGTGAAAGAGTAACACACATCCATAATTACAAACTTTCACATTTATAATATTAGTAGGATTCTAGTTCTTTTTCTTTGGGTGCTCGGGTAAGAAGAAGTTTAGATAAAGTGGTAATTATTAAGATTGAAAACTGTCATCACCTTACATCAACTTAGGCGTCGAAGTCACTTTTCCTGATACATTTTTGTCTATCGTCAACTAACCTCTAGATCCCGTATTAATTACAGGCTCGCCAATGTCAACTAATGTAGAAAAAATGTATTCAGCTCCTTTAGAAATCTTGGGCTTTATAAAAATACGTTTGAATAGTCAGATCAGATCAGAGATGACAAATTACTAAGACTCTTAATTGTGGGAACACATGTATATAGGTAATTACCTATATACATCTAGTCCGTTCATCAAATATTATCCTGATGGACGGACGAACCCGCTGATTATTATTATAGATGGTATTATACCACGACACTTATTTTTATAGACGGTGTGAGCCATTCATAAGCATATAATAAGTAATTAAGCTAAGTAGTTGAAGTATTTTTAAAAAATATTTTTTTTAAATGTTTACTCATTATTATTTATTTATTTATTTATTTTAATCACAACTTACAACTATCCTTACAGGTCCAAACCCAATTCGATAGAGAAGCACACAATTTGACTAGAAAAACAAATAACATATAACGCTATCCTCGTGAATTCACTCAGTGTACAAATAAAAATATATGTCTTCTCTGCGACAATATGTTATATATTATAATGAGAGTTCATCTCCTCCTCCCGTGATCAAGGTTGCTGTGAATTATCTGTTACTCGGACATGGGACAATTTAAAGAAAAAGTGATTCACCATAATCTTATACAGATATATTACAAAGAGTGGTGTTTGAAAGAGCTAATCATAGGTTCTATTCGTTGTATTTCAATAATTCTTTCAGTTTTAGATAGCCAATTTATCGAGGAAGTCATAGATTCTATTTCATCCCGCTTAGGTGCCGTTGTAAATATTAGTTAACGCAGGAGAAGCTGCGGGCAACAGCTAGTAAGCATATAAAATAATAAAAACTTTAAAATACTCTTTGGAAATATGTTGCTTCGTTTATTTTATCCAAAGATAAAATTTCTCTCTCACTCTCTCTCTCTCTCAACTTAGGAGAGATTTGACTAACTCGAAATTTTTTGAATTTTATTAAAAAAAATCTAGATGCATTATAATTTGACATGAATGTGTCTCATTAAATATCAATAAAATTAATTCATTTGAGAAAACTATGCGCATAACTTTCTCTTCATTACTTAACTTCTTAAGATTAACTTAGCTTCTTAAGATTATATAAAAGAAAAATATAAAAATACTCACGTATTTGAACATGTTTGATTGTTTGGATGTCCGACTAACACTGGTGATTCTAACGTATCCTGGTTAATATATAGAGGGTCCCGCTAACCCATGTATTGGCAGCGCCAAGACGTGTGAACACTCAGACAAGGACATACGCGAGCACGCAGCACGTTACTTGAATAAATTTCGAGTACTTAAATTTATACAGGGTGTTAATAAATTCAAGAAAAGGAAAAAACGAAAGTGATTTTTTGTTCATATAAATTATGAGTACCTGGTTTTTGTTTTGTTCTATATACCCTTAAGGTTTTCTTAAAAAAAATGAACTTAAAAAAAAAGACAAAAATAATCGTACTGGAGATACGAACCGGGCTCTTTTCGTTTCATAATTGCCTAATTTCTCCACTTAGCTATTATGAAATATTACTTGACAGCAAAATTTACGTTCGTATTCGAACGATATTTTATCATTGCCTAAAATATCATTAAAATACTAAAAAAAAATTGCTCGTTTAAAGGTATAAAATAATTATGTGTTCTGTAATAATAATAATAGAAAGATCTTTGAAATTACCCATTATTGAGAAATGCTGTATATTTTTATTTTAGCTTGGGCAAAATGGCGAAATACAGTTACTAATGTTAGTAAGTAATATTACTTGTATCTTTTTGTTTATTTTTGCTTCTTTTCATTGTAAGTTCTAAGGTGATGCCTTCCGCGTTCCATTTAAAAGAATATTTTGTAAAATAATATTTAACAGTAAATTTCAGATTTTTTAATGATATTCAAATAGGTAAGCTGGCATGTACCACCTGTGTAAGGATATCAGAAGTGAAATGCGTTTTAAACACAAACATTTATTGTATTATCCATAACATATCAATATTGAGGTTCACAGGTACATATTTTAGGATACATACATTTACCTTCTGACTTACGCCACCAGATAGCGCTTCGGTTGCTTACACCTGATGGTAAGTAGTCGACGTACCCGTGAACATAAATTAGATTACCTGGCACTATCCCAGACAAGTCATTTGTATTGCGTATCCTGAGATATGAGGTGATGACATGTAAAATCTCAATGCTAGACTGCCTGTTTTGCTCTTTCAAAACATAGAGCCGTTTCACGGAATAAACAAGCCTCGGTGGTACACCACATCCCTTCCACCGACCAAATATACCGGATATCGTAATAAAGATAAAGACGACCATAAAAATAAAAAAAGGTGTGTGCGTGTAACCTTTACGCGCGATTGAAGCAAAACTTTTTTGGCGTTGACGGCATATATCACTGAAATGATTGAATTTTATTTAATGAATGTCATCATATTTTTTTATGTATGACCTCTGGTCTTAGCCTGTTCCAACAAAATTTGAGAAAAAAATTTTTTTTTTGAATAGCGGAAACTACACAGACTATAGAGTAAGCGTTACATCCGTCAGAAAAAGAACCTGAGTTACTCCCTAGGCGCGCCTAAAGAAGTTTTACTTCAATAAATAAATATAGCCATATATAGGGTGAGAGTACTATAAATAAACCATCCTTTATAAGACAGATTGTCAAAATATAGTCGTTGCATTTACATCACGAATACAACAGTGGTCAATAAATATTAAATGATTCATGCACGTGGCCTTGAACTTGACATACAATGTACCAGTTTGTATCATGTATAATATTCTCCAGAAGGATCCAAATATTTGTGCAGTTGCCAGCGAATCGCAAATTAAAAAAAATGTCTAATATTTTAGAGATATTTGTATTAATCGATTTTTGATGTGATCTTTTGGCGTATTTAAACTGTAAAATCTAATGGAACACCGTGACAAAAAGGGCTGCTATCATTTGTCCATTTAATTAATATTTCAAGATAATATATTAGAGTGGCAGTGGGCTGGTGACACACTTAGGAGAACCCGTTGTTTTAGATTTGATTTGGATGCGAGCGTCAAGGATCGGTCGTCTTGGCGTTAATTGAGGGACTTGTTCAGCAGTGGACGGATCAAGGCTGATGATGATGATGGTCGTAATGTATTTCAGCTTATTATTATATACATAATATATATTGAATTTGAATTAATGCATGGAACTAGATAAGAAAAAATACACTTTCAGATGTCTGTCGAAGATAATAATATAATTTATTTTTCTTATGCAATTTTTAACTGTAACAAAAATAACTACAATAGTAACAAAACACAAAATCATTTTAAAATTGTCCTTTGAGAGATACTTGTTGATAATATGTTTGAGACTTGGTGCTTTTTTATCTGTTAGATAATCATAACTACTCATGAACATAACGAGTTAACCTGGAACATTATGACGTATCCTGACACTTAAGATGTCGACTCCCTGTCTCAGTAATTACACTGCTTGCCTCCAAAATACAGCAAAGCTGATTCACGCCAGAAACAAGCAACCACCAGGATAGAACCCACGTAGACGCAGTACGGCACTGGATATTTTATCTCCTTTCCTTTTAAGGTACATTTGATAACCCTAAGTCCAGCAGAGCATTAATACTGGTCGAAAATGACAATATAGATTTGGCGTGGTTGTCGATAAAACAAAGCACTACAATGATGTCATCCGTCTTTACATCCCATTGTCGATTGTCTAGAACCGTCCTGTCGATACAATGCGATGTGGTCATATTGTGAATATATTATCCTAATACTATAATAATATATTAACTATGTTAAGAATGGTATTTTACAGCAGCAATAACATAAAAAACTGAGTCGGCTTAGTTGTGTTCTAACTCCCTAGAAATTATTTCCACGGTCCATGCATTTATGTCACAGATCTAAAAATTGGGTATATTGATGTAAATTTTTTGACATAAAAACTCTGCCTTTTGTGAAATTTGAATCAGCGTACGTGCGATGGCGAATCAGGATAAAATACCATCATAACAACCTTGTAATGATGGTATTTTTTTTTTCTAGAGCACCTGCTCTAGAAGATCTCTACGATTTATTTGATAGACAGAGTCTAACAAGGTTTCAAGATTCCTTCATCATCATTTTACTAGGTGAGCCATGTGCTCACCTACCTACCGATTGAGCTTGAAGGCCATCAGGCCTAAAAGTCTAGACCTTTCGAAAAAAAAAAACCTTCATCATCATTATCAGCCTCTACCTCTTCACTGCTGAGCATGTGAGTGGAGGGATTGCGTTAATTGAGGGAGGCCTAGTTAACTTCATAAAGCTGTGCTCAGAGTCCTAAAAAGACGCTAGTATAGTGTGTCATAGTGAACAAGTGCGTCCGTGTGCTGCAATTAGTCACACAAAAAGAAGAAAGGGGTTCGACAGTATTTTCAAGGTCGTTGAAACATTGCTGAAATATCAGGACGTCAATAAAACTAAGTGGTAAGCACTCGAATAAATATTATAGCCTGAAAATAAAACAATTTTAGTGTTCCATCTTTATCGCACCTGACCATCCCGACACCTGACCAAAGTAGGGATGTTTATTACGCTTTCTTCATCATGAAACTTGTACACATCGTAACATAGGATACATTTAAAAGATTTTTTTTGACGCGGGCGAAGCCGCGGGATACAGCTATTAATTTACATAACTTAATTTTAATGTTATACATCAGTATATCTTTCATGATCAGTTCAATACAATATATAAAAAAAGGGAAGTAATTAAATGAACGGCATTATAAATTTTGGAGGGGCAAAAAAAAATCGGCATTTAAATAATTTGGTTGGCATACAAAGATTTTGTACGCAATAAAATAAAGCTGGTAGCAATTCTTGTTCCGCAAATAATTTTGATAATGGTCGAAAATTAAATCATAAATAAGTAGCTTACAATATTATGACCTCGCATAATAAACATTCATCGGGCAAAATAATTACTTGAGCGGCACATTTCCTTGCATTACATTTTATGTCCTGTGTTCACACCGGTGTAGGTTTGCGCTATTTACCGCTAGATGGTGTTGTAAGTATGTTATTGAACAAAATTATAAAAATTGAAGAAGAAATTAATAAACTATATTATCATTCTTAATAAAAGACTAGTGAATTAAATCAGGTCATGACGTCGTCAAATCCTGTGTTCAGCAGTGGTCCGTCCACTAAAGGCTGATAATATGATGATGAAATTTTTTTCTTCAAGATTTTATTTTGTTTCAGTTTCGTAGATTTATGTAGATAGTAGATAGATTATGCAGGTATTAAAAATTGTAGGTGGTGTGTAAAATAAAAAAGCAGTTCAAAAACTTGCAATATTCAATTCAATCATTACCTACAAAAATCAAATCAAATTAAAACATTCAATACGCAGGAATGGATCCACAATTTTAAACTTATTTGTATCAAGACGCACAGCTCTACGGTTAACACCGTCCGCGCGCGCTCAGGCTGTACGCTGTCGTTCGTGAGTTCAAATCCTCTTCATACCCATTATCTATGAATTTCTTCTTATGTTTGTTTTTTTTAAATTACATTTTTAAATAATATTTTTTGATATTACAATAATTATAAATACGATTTACAAACTAAAATTTTGTATAAAAATTGAATAAGAAATTAATAAATTATATTATCATTCTTAATAAAGGACCAGGGAATTTATTCAAATCATGACGTCCTCCAATCCTGTGGACTGGGCTATAACGCAGAATTTAATGAAAAAGAAAGTTGCTTGAAGTTATATTCATGCTGCTTATATAAGCAGCACAAAATTATTTTTTTTGCTTACCCTCCGAGTGCTTACCAAAATTTTATTAAACAGGAGCAGCACATTGCCCCTTTTTTAATTAATATGCCTTTCAAAAATAATTACAGCCATAAAAAATGACAAAAATTGCTGCTTGTTTTTAAAATGTTTGCTGAACATAAGTTGCCGCTCAATTAGCTATTTCTGCTACCAGACTATATTTTTCTGCTCACAAAAATACGAATATTATGCTAGTCGTTTAAATAACACCCATAAAAAAAAACAATATATTTGAACATGGTTACTATCATTATTTTTTACTGAGGCCTACAAAAAGAAAATACTTGGTTACCTTACGCCTGGACGAAACGTGGTTGATAACGTGCCAATATTATGACCTTCAGTGACGTCGGATACGCGCGATGCCTGACTACTTCATCTAATAACGTCATACATTATATGACTCGAAATCCTGGAACTTTCTAACTTGGCATGTTTTTAAGAATAGACGGATATTGTTTATCGACATAATAATTACCAGACGGAATTTTTAATACATCTTACCTGTATGTTTTAAGATGTGTTATATTCACTGTGTACTCGACCAGCTGGCTTAATGGTAAGGTTATTGCTGGTAGTGACAGGCTACACCAGCGAGAGGCTGAGTAATGACAGTCGAATTATTTGCCAGATTACTTATCTCTACTTATATTATTCTATTGTATTCATTCATCATCATCATCATCAGCCTTTATCCGTCCACTGCTGAACATAGGCCTCCCTCAATGAACGCCAAGACGACCGACCCCTTATATTCATTATGAACAATATATTATATATTTATCGATTTCGCTGCAAACCATGAGAGTTTTTAACAAAATACCTTGTTTTCCAAAAAAAAAATGCCTATCATGGCAATAAAAATTATATCTCTAAAAATTCTTATCTTTAACCTTTCGCCTTTGAATAAAAGCTTTTTTCTCTAAAAACTAAAATAGCTTTAAAACTCGCGAGTGAATAAGTAGAATCGTTGAGTCTTGTTCCAAAAATAAGCATTTTTTGTCTTTCTTTTCTAAGGTTTGCAATTAAGAGAAACGCTAGCTGCAGACCTAAAAATAGACATTCTATTGACGTCTTTGTCTGGTTTGCAAGTTACTGGACCAAATATTTCATCTTGTTCTGGAAATAATTATTTGTTTATTATGTCCATGTCCGTATAAACTAGTAAATGTACCAATCTTAAAATATCATTTGTGCCATAAAGTCCACCATGTTCGTTTTGGCCAAAAAGTCATGTCATTTTTTTTTACATTTATATTTTTTTTTCAAATTTTCTATCTGGCCGACGTGCCATCGGTCCGGTGTATGGTCGACGTCACCCATGAACATAAATTAGTTTGTCTAGAATATAAGGTAATCTCGGTGTCAGTAATTATACTGCCTATTTTGCTGTTTCACACACACACACACACACACACACACACACACACACACACACACACACAAACACACACACACAAAGCTTTTAAGCGAGAAACAAACAAGAGTGTTTCACACATGTAGACTGCCACCAGTATTATTATTCCTTTAATTTCTGTTTACATGTTTCATACTACTGCTGCTATTTATGCTGATGCTGAAGAGAATTTCACTAATTGAAGCTTGTACTATAACAGATTAGAATCTGAGCCCAGCTCTGTGCATTCCTGTTACTGGTTTTAAATCTGGGATTTTGTATTATTGTATCCACAGATTAATAAATAAAGACATGGAGCATGCCGAACACCCGAGTGATGCTTGAAAGCGAATACAAATTCAAAAGCGCTCTCAAGTACTTGGCATAGCGTCTTACTCTAAACGGCAATTAGATTGTATTCGCTTTGGTGGCGTAGCTCGCGTGTTCGGCATTCTCCATCTGTCTTTATTTATAAATCTGTGATTGTATCAATTCATTTTCCGTGCTAATACGGGTGCTAATATAGGTAATAAGTTAAACTGATATTTAGCGTTGTGTGGTTTGTTCTAATATCATAATATGGTTTAGGTAAGTGTGATGATTTATGAATAAGGTTCAAGTGTGGAGGCCGCGTTTAGATAGACGTAGTGGTGGTCGACTATTTGGTTGGGAAGGATTTATCCTTGCTGTAGTGGTCTGTGTTGAATGCGAGTGGAAATCCTCTTGGCGTTCATTGACGGAGGCCTATGTTCAACAGTGCAGTAATAAAGGCTGATGATGATGAAATTGGATAATTATAATACATTAAAAAACTTTTTAAACTCAGTCGTTATCGTATATTTGTAATACCCATAAAATCATTCGTATTTACTTAAGAAAAACTGGTGCCCTGTACGCTGCCGAGATGTAGGGAGATGAGTATGCGAATGGAGCGGGGTAAGCAGCGGCAACGGGAGCAGTATAAGCAGCAGCAACTGGAGCTGTGTAAGCAGTATACGCAGCTACAGGAGCAGTATATGCCGCAGCTACTGGAGCAGTGTATGCCGCAGCTACTGGGGCGGTATATGCAGCAGCGACCACCGGTGCAGGGTAGGCCACAGAGTGAATACCGGGCTTAGCAGCAACAACTGCGAGGAGAGTAGCGAAAATCACCTGTAATGATAATTTTTATTAGATATATATATATCTTAGAATAATACTAAAAGCTTACACTTGAATACAAATGTAATATAGGAAAGTAAAATCAAAGAATTCAGACGTACATCTGAAATTCTTTGGTAAAATCATGTCGACATTACTTATTATTTAAAAATATTAAGGGACTATTATAAAACTTTAGTGTCCTATGTCTTATGCTAAAAAAATTACTGATTGAATTAATATAAAAAAGAACGTTAAAAATATTTTCAAAAGATAATGTTCAATGAGGAATAACGTCGAAAAATTATTTCTGCAAGTTCTTCTTCACTGACCTGTTTAATCATTGTGGTTGTTGTGTTTGTCGTTTGCTTAATGATTTGCAAATGATGCAGTCAGCATGGCGTTTCCAGTTTAAATACTCTTTAAATGGATTAAATTATTCTTGACATGATTTTGATGGTTTGCTAACTTACACGGAGCAATAGTACTGCTCTGAATTCGAGAGTACATGTCTCATGTAAAAGGTAGCCATTGCCAAAATGCGTACACACGAAAACTCGATTCATTTTGGATTGTCATAGCATTTAATGATCTACTTACTGCCCCAGAATAATTTGTGAAATCTTTGTAATATGGTTTCTTTTGGACTTTATGTAAACAATTGCCTGTGGATTTTTATAACATAGTAGACAATATGCATATAAAATATAAATTCAATTTGATATGGGAGCTTCTAAAAAAATACCCACGAAAATTGAAATCACCATAACAGTTTCAAGATGTTTGTTAACATATTGTGACGTTGAAATTTAAAATGCATTTCAATAAGAAAGTTTTCATATGTTATTGATCCTGGACCATTAGTCCTGCATTAGATAATTATAAATGATTTAAAACATTGCAAAAAATCACTACATTGCTATTATAGACTGTCGCCTACTTTTTATGGAAGCGATTCCATAATCGATCTTTTTAAATAGCACAAATAATTATATCGTCGCTCGTCATGTACATATATTTTTTATGTGCACCTATGAAAATTCAGAAAAACTCATTTCAAGACACCGCAGAGGTCAGGATCGAAACCGGACCTTTTTTTATTATAATAGCTCAATATTACATGAGACATCCATTTTATAATGCGAAGCTTGATCGCCGTTGCGTCAGAGGTCAACACGCGCGTGTTGTGTTTACTTACCATTGTCGTTGCGACAATCTGGAGGTCAATGCGCCTATGTGGACCAGGACAAAGGTCTCTAGTGTATGGCTATCCATCAATCTTAAGTTGCTTATGATGAACGATGAAACTTAGCCAAGACTTAGAGCGTGAGTAAAATGAAATGCTTTCCCTTCGATAAAGTAGATAATGTTGATGAATCATCATCATCACCATCATCAGCGTTTATCTATCTACTGTCTTAGGCCTCCCGAATTGAATGCCAAGACGACCGATCTCTTGCCACTTGCATCCAGGACCGGCTACTGTACCGATATTATAATGAATGAAGTGAATAAGTATTTGTAATTTTAGTACAAATTAAGAGCTGACTACTAAAATTATTATAAATATATACATATAAGAAATGTGACATTCATAGTAGGGATATAGGTAATAAACACAGGCTAGATGCCCCAGTGATTAGACTTACAAAAGTAAGCAACTCTTTTAAAGGAAACTGTATACGCTTTTACAATAGGATCCCAGAAAACGTTAAAAATCTATCAATCAATAAATTTAAAAAAATTATTAAAGAACGTTTGTGTGGTAAATGATATTACAAAGTAAAATACTTCATTGAAGATACCACACCTTGGGAATAGGGCGTTCCTCCCAGGCATGCAGATAAAAAAGTGTATTAAGTGTATAAGACTAATTAATAATTATTATTTAGATGACACGAACTCTTGGGATTGTATTGCTCTTTTATCAATTGTCTATCTAGAATGTGGGTAAACTTTGAGCCTGCAGTATTTTTAACTAAACTTGTGTAAAGGTGAAACGTATGACATGTCATGCTCGCTTATGCCATTGCAGTGGTGGCGTTGTGGGATGGGTCTTCCACTTCCCTCTAATATGTGGAAGAGGTTGATGCTGGCTCACGCGTCCTGGCCTGTGTGGAGGTGCTGCTGTGGTGGCTGGTCGTGTTATGCGATTTCTACCTAGCTGATTTTCTTTTTTTTTTTTTTTATTAACATCCTCTGGTTTGTTTTGGATGCTGCGAGGTCTAAAATTACCTACTCATTAATCTTAGGCTAGTGTGCAATATTTTAAAAAGAGCAACCCAGCAGAGTTTCTCATTATACTAATAAAGTATTATGTATTTCATTTTTTGTAAGAAAATATGAAAAGATTAGTTCCACTGAGTTTGTTTCGCCGGTTCTTCTCAGTGGGCTTGCTTTGGAACCGGTGGTAGACTCAATTGACTTTCAAAAAGATACTTTGATTGTACTATTTTGAATAAAAAAATTTGACTTTGACTTTATAAACTTGCAACGCCCCGCGGTTTCACCCGCGTATTTCCCATTACAGGCGCAGTACGGTGATAAATTATAGCCTATGTGTTTCTCTGATGTACAAGCTGAATATTTGTAAAGTTTCATCAAAATCCATACACTATTTTTTAAACGTGAAAGAGTAACAGACATCCATACTTACAAACTTTCACGTTTAAAATAATAATAGGATAAGACTAGTAGGATTATTTTCTATCAAAAAATGAATTATAAATCAATATCTAAAACAATCTTATACGAGTATTTATAAATGTACTCCATACATTTTTGTTGCACACTAGGTCTTGCCCATAGTTTCGCACTAATTGTATATGAAAATATTTTCGACCAGTTCGAGTCCAGCTATTTATATTTTAATGATAAATCATTTCTGCACTGGGGCAGACTATATAGAATAGTCTGCCCCAGTCATTACTAACTTTATTAACTTTCAAATTTATTTATTTAATAATAAAAATCAATTAAATTTCATTTCATTACTATTAACACACGTTACAAGCCACGGGATTGGGTTTTACTAACTGAGAAACAAAACTTAATTTGAAAAACTTCATCTTAATCAAAAATAGTAATCTTGATGAATGTATTCTTACAAATAAATAGATTATAAGAACATAAATCAACACAAGGAAAACTCCTGCAACCAGTTCTGTGACCACATTCTTACATCGGAAATATGTGCATGTATTTGCTGTGACATGAATTTTAATCAAATTATATATGACATTGTGAATGCAAATGGAGTTATGAGTAACTAGCGTTTTCCCGTCGATTGATCTACTCTAAAGGGCCTGTTTCACAATCTCCAGTTAAGTCCCCAATAGGCTATCGACAACATATTTGACAGATATTTGACAGATACTCCATACTCTATCTGTCAAATATGTTGCCGATAGCCTATCGGGCACTTAACTGGAGATTGTGAAACAGGCCCTAATATAAATAAAAAACATTTAACATACACGATTTCAATGGATGGATTATGTGATTTTTATTGTATGTCACACCTTTATTTAATATTTTATATAATAGCGAAAGGTTATGCAGATGGGTTGCCCTAGCTTTCCCTATCTTCCAATAGGCCACAAGCAACTCGCAAGCCGCACGAAACGCGACAGCATAGCTATCACTTTACGCTGGTCTTATGTTAGCAAGAGGAACCATCGATCGTGCTGGCTTAATTTAAATCTTAGAATCTTCTTTTGTCATTAGATGTAACTCTACATACTCCTTTCTCGGATAGCCTTTTTTTACCACAAAAACATTTACACACATACTAATAATATTTGTCTTGTATGGTAACTACTGTATTTACAATCGCAATTTGATACGTTCCTAAATATTTTTATGAGCAAGATTTGTAAAACAATTGTTGCTATTTATCATCAGCATTATCTTAACCTTTTTCCGTCTACCGCTAGAGACAGGCGCGCTGTAATAAATGCATCTAACTTTAATTAAAATATTTACATGAATAATTTAAAGGAAATTGTGAGGGTACGCTTGGGTGGCGAAGGTTATTATGAAATAAAGAATTTTATTGTGTACTTAAAGTATCAACCTTTATATGTCCCACTGCTGGGCACGGGTCTCCTCCTCGGAATCAGGTGACGAGGGTAATGGGCCCATAGTTCACCGATGCGCTGGCCCAGTGCGGGTTGGTGATATTCACATACCTTTAAAGACTTTTAATCTCATCATGTATGCAGGTTTCCTCACGATGTTTTCCTTCACCGGTGTGAAGTATTATTATGTACTTATTAAGCCTAAATAAATTTTCCCGCGGATTCACCGTATACTTTTAATTTCCGAGGGAGAACGGAGATATTTATAGCTTATTTGTTGTTAACATGAGTAAGCCAAATTATCATAAAGTTTTATCTAAGTCCGTTCAGTGATTTTTGCTCGAAATAGTAACAAACATAATATTATATCCATACTTTCATACAAACTTTCGCGTTTTAGTTTTAGTAGAAGTAGAATAAAGATAAGTAGGTTTTAATAATACCCGTGTATTATCTTGAAAAAAGTCTTTCTTTTAAATCTCAATTTGCTAAATTATTTTATTTTTGTTTTTAATAGATAAATCGTGGCAACCATTTTTGAAGTGAAAACTTTATAGCCGCGTTGAGCAATTTTTGGGGAAAGGGGAAAAAATGGGGGAAAAATATTAAATATGTCAAATTAATTTATGTATTCTTACGATAACCACGTCACCGACATGCAATAATATATTAAGACGTCATTATAAAATTCTCAATTTCTTGTATTAAAATTTGAAATTTCATTACGTCATAATTATGTTATTAGTTTTCACTTCTATTGGCAGTGAATCAGTAAAAGCTTTTGAAAGTGAAAGAGAAAAAATTCTTGGTTGAGAAAACTAGTAGGTTCACGTCACCGACATGCTAATGTAAAAGCATGACGTCATTATGAGTCTTGAAATTTTTTTGTACTTAATAAAATTTGAAAATTTGTGATGTCGTAATTATTATTCTGTGTTATAAGTTTTCACTTTTATCAGCAGTCTCTATGACTGTATTTTTTTTATAAAGCGGCAATATTTATTGATTGGATTATCATTTCCGATGAAGCATTAGGGCCACTAGGGCCATTAGTATAGCTCCAACCGAAAAAAAAATGATAGGTTGCCAAATTATTTATACTAATTATTTATCTGCCGTTTCAACTAGTGGTTATTACCGACATTCGTAGATGTTAGATGATATGGCTTTGATTTGGACTTTTGATAATATAGAAAAATAAAATCCGAAAACTCCTTTAATATTAGAAATACACGCATAATATAATAGTTTCAGCAAATGACATTGTCGTATTCGCATTTTTACTAGATTTTTAGGGTAAAAAGACGTAATCGATGAAACTAATCGGCTTTTCCTGTAGTTTCATAATTTCTCAGATATAAAAAAACGCCACTGCGATCACCAACACGTGAGGTCATTGAAAGACTAATGGTTAGGTTTATTATTATTACCCCACCATGGTTCAGGCCTTGTCGTGGCGGTGGGGCTCAGTAGCTCAGTAGTCCTTGGCGGTAGCGAATGCATACTTAATAATGGATATTTTTTTCTTCTTTTTTTATTTATGATGATGCTCATAAGTCTTAGGATGAAAGGCTAAATATGCCTACAGAATGCGTACAGTCCGCGATTACATATTATGTGTATACTGTATAGTATATTAAAAATCGCACACGACCTGTATCTATAAAACGTAAAAAAAAATAATTACATATATTAATTATCCATATATAATATCTAAAAGGTAATTTACACAAATATGGTATTTATGTGAGTAGTACAGTGTACGTATTACATAATGTAACTGTACTTAATTTATGATTTTACGATGGAAGCAAAGATCAGGCTTCCATGCGCTTGAGAATCAATTAAATGCATGTAATCATTAAGTGCACATAAACAGATTTGCGGTTTAAGCTGTCTCAATATACGTCATTGGTGAAATTCCGGATTCATGTGACTCACAAGCCATAGTATATAATAGCGTGCATTGGATATTGAATGCCCAATCTTCGTGAGCCGCTCACACGCAACATGTCTATCAAAATATTGATCTACATTATGTCTTCCTTGATCGTAGCTAATGGGGAGCAGTGTTTGTGTCCAGACGAGACACAGAGCGACTTAAAGGAACTACGCGAGTTCCTAAACCTAGCATCACAGAGTAAAAATGAACTGGCATATTCCGTATTACCAGGTATCCTATCTCCGTACTTGAGTTGTGCGTGTCCTGAAAAGGCGAGGAGAAAAAGAGAACGAAAACCAAAGGAACACAAGAGACAAGGATATGTTAGAACTCCTAAAAAATCTCCATTACGTCGACACTCTAAGTCTAGAGTTTTCCATAAGCACTAAGAGCTTTAATTGAAGTGATGAAGGTTGTGTTTAATAAAATGTGTTCATATACTTAAGATTAAGCTCAGTGAATGTGTGTGGTATCTCATAATATGTGTGTGGTGAAACAAGTAAATGTGAATTGGCTTTAAAACTTATTTGTAGTGATCGTTGTAAGTTCTGTTTAAGATTATATTATTAGATTAATAATTTATGCATTTAATTAAATAAGAACTTTCTTTTCTTTGGTATTTTATTTGTCTCCATATTCAGACCGCAAAGCTTTGCACAGCATCTCACAATAATTTTGAAAAATGTGTACGCATGAAACGATGAAACAGACGTTAGAGACAATAGGAAAGAGACATAAGTTTTCATGTATTTTGTTTTAAAAGTAAGAGTAATCTTTTGTAATAACCCCTTAAGTTCTGGCCAAAGAAATATTGTTGGAAAAGTAAAAAAGACTTAGTCCCTAAAATAGACAAGGATTCTGTTCCTTTAATTATAGTTTCATATTATGTACTTTTTGCATTCGCGCGCTAATAAAACTACAAATAAACGAATAATACCCGATTTCATAGAGATCTTGAACTCAAAATTAATACTCGTATTTTATATAATCAAAATCAACAGGTTCTATCCGTCAACAGCTGAAAAAGGCCTCCCTTAATGAACACCAAAGCGATCACTCGCATACAACACGAAACAGTGTTTTGGATATGAACCTAATAAAAAATACAAAGAACTATTTATTTTATTTTGTAGTTTATAGTTCTCTAAATAGTTTCTTTATAATTGAAATTACATACATATAAATACATCGTGCTTTAAAAACTTTATAAATGTCATTCAAATAAATATTTTATTGGTAGTATCGTTTTAAATACAATGTGCATAATATATTTTTTGTATCCAAAATGGGTCAGAAAGATTGAGAACTTGTAGAGTAAATTGCGTATATACGATCTTTCTTGTTAGGTGTTTGTAGCGGTAGGTGGAAGCAACAGGTGAATCTAACAAATGCGAGTTAAATAAACAAACAAGTCGCTGACACGGCACGCCTAGCACATATTTACTAAAATGAATAATTAATGAAAATCTAAAACGAAAGATGGAAGGAAAGGGATACAGTTTACGTATGCAAATTTAATACGTCTCAAGTATACTATAGACACTATAGTCGAAACAGCTGCCTCTCACAGCTCTCCCAGATTACACAGTCGAAAACGCGCACTATTTCGATCAGTTATGGCTTTAACAGTGTCAAACCATTTTTGTCTCGGCGTTCGAATCGACTTTACTTCTAAGACGCACCAATAAATGTCACCCAGTTTATTCCACCAAAACCCTAATGAATACATCAACTCCTACGAGTCTACTATCTTGTACTGCTATCAATGATACATATATCCTCAAAGCGATTGCGACACTATAGACGTGAACGTTTCGATTCTTAGTATCGCCTGTTACATCAGGTGACCGGCATTGACTCACTTATCGCATGTTTTTCCTTTTGGCTTATCTCCTATGAGAAATATAAAGCCTATGTTACTTACCGTCAAATTAGAAATATATCCCCATTCGTGGGTAAGCCTTAAAATTTTTACTTTAATTTTTTTTAATAATTATATATAATTATTATACATTTTTTTTTAAATTTATGCTACCATACTATGCAAAATCTATTATATTTAACTAATTATATAATTGAAATATAAATATAAAGTACGTAGGGTTAGCCCCATTAGCAGAAAACGAAACCGGACGCAGACTGGGTCCGGAAATTCCATAAGGTTCTAGAATACTTATTGCTCAGATATGCATGGTCATTGACATGTATGCAGTTGGTGAACCACCGCTTTGGACGATAAAAATTATTATTATTTTAGCTAGGTTACGTTAAGTATATCTTTTTCTAATAATTCTTTGCTTCCGCACATATTGGAATTGTGAAAATCCTTGTGTTTTGAGAATATATTCTATATTACTTGTGTTTGTGTCTTTGTTATTTTAAGTGGAATTCTTGTCACTCACAAACGATATTGTAGAGGCTAATAGATTTTCTTATTTTTGCACATTTTTTCTAAATTTGTTAAATTTTAGTATACATTAAAAATAGAGATATCGGATAGGCGATACCTATTCCCTAAAGACAGCAACGCTGCTTCACAGGAGAAACAAACAGGATGGTGCTATCCGCGCAGATGGAAACGCAGCGCAAGCGCAGGTCAAACTCTTTATCACAGATACTTGTAAACTCTAATTACTTCGAGTACTCCGTTACTATGTGCAGGGGATTCCATCTTGCGACCAGTTAAACTTACTAGACAGACTTAAACTATTTGCGTCAGAAATCGCGGGAAAACCTCTCGCTTAATTTTTTTACCTTTATTTTAATCCATTCAATGAATTGTAGATAATTGAGTTTTAAGCTATTGCATAGCTTCTATCGCGGGCCTTGAGCGCGGGGACCGAGTCCAGAAATTCCGTAACGAAAAAAAAACCTAACGCTCCCCACTCCGACGGGCACGGAGGTGTGGCTTGAAGGCCATGCATCGTCTAACGTCGTTTCTTTTCGGCAGTCTTCGACACGGTGTTTGTGTGCTTGCAACTAGACGTATTGTACGACACTACGAAGCTCGCACGAATAACAATAAAATATAACACATGTATTGTAAAATAATAAAAATATTTTAAACAATATTAGTTAATATTGTTTAAAATATTTATATTTTTTTATTTATTTAATAAAGGAAAAAAAAAATGTTTTCTTATCGGTCACCACGCTCAAAAAGTGTAACTTGAATTAATATCAAAGAAAAAGAAATACTGCATTAATAATTAAAATAAATAAATAATTATAATTGCATAAGTTGATACAAAATGCTATGCAATAGCATTACCGCGGCAGTCCCCGAGTGCCACACGTCTTTTTTAATATTTATTTTCTTGACCTCAGGCATTATATTTTTATTTCTCATATTTCATATTATTTGCTTATTTGTTCTAAAGTATTATATTTTATAACGACCAGAGGAATCAATTTGCAATTCGTTTTAACAGTTGTTACCTCGTAATCCTTTTTTTGTGAATGTGAAAGTAGGGATGTTTGTTACGCTTTCACTATGGGATACAATGGGCGTCACATATAGCCAAGTTGGCAATTAGACTCGGTAATGCAACTTTTGCGATTAAAAAATAACAAAAATAACAAATGAAAATACGGCGCGATAGTATATCATTCCACAGTCTAATTATTGTCTTACGCCATTCTACTGTGGGGAATGCCGCGGATAGATACGATTTTCCTGTCGCAGAAGCGAGCTATTCGGGTTATATGCTGTTTGGGCCCCCAAGTATTATTGCCAGCATTAAAATAATTAACATAAATACACACATACATCAATACATTCATATTTTTTAAGACTTTATATATATATTTATATAGTTACTAGTACTTATTTTATGGGACAATTAATTATTGTGTATAGTGTTATAATAGGATCCCGGAAAATGTTAAAAAAAAATCATTAATAAATTTAAGAAAATTGTTAAGGAACTTTTGTGTGGTAAATCCTATTATGAAATAAAATATATTATTGAAGATATCACACCTTGGGAATAAGACACTCACTCTTAAGGTTTTATATGATGTATCTATAAATTATGTATTTCATATTGTTGACAAAAGAGCAAACCCTTAGTTCTTTTCTCGTTTTTCTTATGATTCTACATCTCAAATGATCTTCTTTAATTAAATCTTAGTAACGATCATATTTATTTATTTATTTTTAATTTCACATGTGGGATCTTGATAATGATCACTTATGATCGTCTTAGCGGCTAAGTTTATAATAAGGGTTCGCGACGCGCCCATGTCAGAGAATATACCCACAAGCAACTCTGCTGGGTTACTATCATTCTTTTAATTGTGATCATTATTTCGCAAAGTCACTTAAATCTAGAGCAATTCATTTCCAAGCGTTTATATCATTTAAGGAATAAATCCTTTACATTATAATAAGATTTTCATATAAGTTTTTGATACATTTAAATTTATTTATTGACAATTCTTTTATACTGTCGGGAAGTTTATTATTAAAACGTATATAATTACCCGTAAAGGAGTTACTAATTCTATGGAGCCTTGAGCTGGGCACAGCAAATTTATTTTTATTACTTGTATTAATATTATGTTAATCACATTTTTTCTTGAATTTTTACATATTTTTTTTGTACATAATTAAGATTTAAAAAAAATTATATCATATATCATATGCGATGTTAATTGTTAACCACTTACCATCAAGTGACTCGTTTGTTTATTCGCCAACAAGTCACGTAATCAATATTTTGAAATTTGAAAAACTTTAGGGATCCTAAAATTGACATACAAGAAGTAGGAAGACGAACGAAACGAACGGAAGAAGCGAGGGTATAGTACGAAAATAAACCTTATATTAAATATTCCTTTGCGAAGAACTATCAATATTTGTATCTACGAGATTATTCTATATTTAGATATATTAACGTCTGACATCTCGACCTTTGACAAGTCGTAAGTCGTTGGGGTAGGTCGAGTTACCTTATTTGTTTTGTATCTGCATGCCAATAAAATTACATATCATATTCGCTAAACTATTGATGTTTTTTTTTTTGCAAAACATTTTTGCTACCCAGGCTTTTTAGCTTAAATAAACAGCAATACATGAAGGGCTGTTTCAAAGGACTTCTTTGCCTTAATGACGAGGTAGTATTTACCCTTCATCATCTCCATCATCATCAGCTTTTATCTGTCCATCTGTCTGTCGGATGCGAGTGGCAACGGATCGGTCGTCTTGTCAATCAATGAAACATAGGCCATGTTCAGCAGTTTTTATATTTACTGATATTATTTTAAAATGCATAGTATTGAAAAAATTGTTGCGTTCGGCCTACATATAAATATATAAAAATGGATTTAAATTGACATAATAAAATTAACTTATTACTTTAAAACCCATATTCAAGAAGCAGACTTGGCTAAGTAATGATTCTTACGCCCGAATTCTAAAACGCCATTTTAATTCTTGGGAGCTCCTCAAACTACTAAGCAAGCCATAAATCTGTAGCGGATCAATCAGCGCCCACAAATCCATATGACATCAAATTGTAAGCAGCTCATAAATTTGAGTTGCGTTTGCGGCATATGAGAAGGTGATTTATTAAACATGAAAATAAAATGGAACAGTAAAACAAAGGTTTTATAACATGTGATTAACATATATTTAAGCCGTTTCCATAATAAAGTCGGTTCGGTATCGTTTAACGCACGTAGTACGCGTATGGAGATGCGTAAGAATAGGCGGAGTAGGCAGCTACCGGGGCTGTGTAGGCGGAGTAGGCTACTGGTGCGGTGTACGCGGAGTAGGCGACTGGTGCCGTGTACGCAGCTGCGACGGGCGCAGTGTACGCCACGGGGAACACCGCGGGCTTAGCGGCGGCGACGGCCAAGAAACAGGCGAGAACGAACTGAAAAAAATAAATAAATATAGAAACTATTTATACTGTATACTCATTACGATAATACTTATTTATCCACGTAAGCTTTGGATTATAATTAGCTGTTCATCATCATCTTTAACATTATTATCTGCATCACTGTCATCATCATCATCATCCTTTACCCATCCACTGCTGAATATAGGCATCCCTCAATAAACGCCAAGACGTCCGATCCCTTGCCACTCGCATTCTACACGCACCGGCCACATTTTGAAGATCGTCTTCCCACCTGGTAAATAGCCGACCAACACTTCGTCTACCTAAACGCTATTAAACTAGCTGTTAATTAATGGTAACACATATAGATGATGGTAAATCATACATAAACAGGCCAGCCTGTAAACAAAGGCTGATCAAAGAAAGAAAGCAAAGCAAAGAAAGCAAAAAAACTTTGATCTTTATATCTTCATTACATGGTACAGTTGAAGTATTCGTCTGATGAAGACGTTAGTCGTCTGAATTTCAACAAGGTTAACATTTTGTGGACATTTATATTATTGAATATTTTTTTGGGATAATTATGGAGTGAACAAAAATTCGGGAACAGGTTAATGTACCTTTACACAAATAAAGCATGGAGTACATTTCGTATTTCTGGAAAGAATCAATGAAATATTATTGGAAAGTAACAAAATATTTTTAGTTAGTGCATTGTATAAAGTTCAGGCTACGTTAAATTCTCTTGCGAATGTATTTTGGTGCATTGCAGAAGTTTTCTTATTAATTCAATTCAGTTCTTGGCAAACGCTATTCACCTACATTTTTAATTTGGCCGTGAATTTAAAAATACTCGCTTTTTCTATATTTTATCAAATTTGAAAGAAAAAATATAAATTAATTGGATCATGTTTATATTTTTATTAAAATTTGTTAGTTACAATTTTATTTATCCAATTTACTTTGTTATTGTTTATTTTTATTATTATTGATGTGCCGGACCAATCACAGCGCCACAAATTGTATATATTGAAATAGTCTTCTGTACTGTTAAGTGAGAAAAGTCGATCGAAAGAAAGCTGATTGACTCTTTTATAAAGAAGCACCTTTATAGGAGAGTCAATCAGCTTTCTTTCTTCTCTAGAGGAGTCCTTCGTTATAACCCCATGATTTGTATGCATCAACCCCAGGTTACTAACGAGTATATTGGTGTTAGCATTAATGGCATTTAAACGTGACAATGTATATTAAAAATGTAATTTGCACTTACAAGTTTGAACATTTTGATGGTTTGTTAGCTTGGCTACTGCTGGACCTAATGATACAATTCTATTGTAGTCAGAAATTTTATAGTAAGTCAGTGAAGGTTGATCTCGCAATGCGTTGAAGGCTCGTCTCAATACGCACGTAGAATATCTATTAGACTCTCTGAAGGAAAACAGTTATTTTATCCTCGAAAATGATCATGACCTTCATCGTACATCTTTCTTTTATTGGGCCCTTTATTTAGTTTAACGTCGGAAAATGCGCTAAGGCATCCCGCGTTGGAGTGGGTCTCCCCAGGCAATTAATTATAAGGGACTCGCTACGCCCGAAAGATGGTAAGTGGGCTCTACCCACGAAAACCCGGCGAGTGCCACCAATGCCGCCTTTGGTAAAGTGCCCCGGATCTGTTAGCAACAGGGCACCTCGACGGCTAGTTAGTCCCTCAGAAGATCGACGCCACAGTACAATAAGGAGAGGTTACCGTCCCCCCCCTTGCACCCTGATCTTTTGGCTCCTCTTCTTATAAGA
Source organism: Lycaena phlaeas (assembly GCA_905333005.2). NCBI lineage: Eukaryota > Metazoa > Arthropoda > Insecta > Lepidoptera > Lycaenidae > Lycaena > Lycaena phlaeas. The sequence goes on from HG995178.1 coordinate 7,715,500, forward strand.
GGGGTACAAACAGCCTCTTCGATGCAATTTGCTTCGCCCAGGTGGTGGGTTCACTGAATTCCAAATTTTTTTATGTACAAAAATTACCTTCTTATAATTTTGTTCAAAAAAAAGTTAACCCATTAAATAAACTTTTTTGGTTAAAATAAAATATATTTATAAGAGTTTGAACTCTTATAGGAAAATTTTACTTTACCAAAGTTCAATTGAAAGAGTACAACAACCTTTTAATTATAATTGTGTACTCCAGTTATCTAAATATGATCTATTCAAAAGATCTAAACAAGTTATATTGAAACGAAGCCTAATAAAGTATTCATATGAGGTCAAACAATTACCTGTCGTTAGAGGTCTTATTGTGCTTGAATTAGATTTTTGATCTCATCACGTTTTAATATTGCCTAGGTGACTTTGGCTGCGACATTTATTTCTTTGAAAAAGTAGACTTGAAAAAGTTATTATCGCTGCAGTCTACTCATGTATTGTGTTTTATTTGGATGTAAACATATTTATATTTTAAATACAATAAATTATAAGATGATGGATATTAAAATTTAATATAATGAATAAAAAAGTTATCAACTGTAATTTTGATAGTAGGTAGATAACATAAATAAATATGCTATGATGAATATTTTTCTTTCTTTCTTATTTTGATTGTAATTCATTGTATTTTTTTGTATTTTTGAATTACCATTTAAATTACACCTCTTCCAAGCGACTTATGTATGCGTCTTACGCCCAGTTTCTGAAACGTTGGTCAAAGTTTATGTCAACTAACAAGGCTGTTAATGGCGGTTAACATACGATTCTAGATTCAAATTTGACTGTGTTTTGCATGTGTTATGTCAACTGACAGTCTGATCTAATTAAGTAATTTAACCATGCTTCTTACAACTCACTCGACACTTAAAAACAGGTTTGGATAGTTGATTAGTTAATTTTTGCGTTGATCAGCCTTTCACGTGATAGTGAGTGTTTTATTGATGATACATTACAAATAAATAAATTATATATTTAACTATTTTTTATAAATTAATAATTCATTATCATTATCATCACAGTTGACCTCATACAACTTTAAAAGATGATCCAAATATTTGAAGTTTGTAACTGATTGTTGGTTATTACTGATAAGCAATTTATTATCATTAGTTTCTCTATCTTCTGGTCATCAGTTTGTAAGTGAATATCAAGACGACCGATTCCCTGCCATCTTATCATAATACTTAAAAAATAAATCATATCCCAAAGAAAACCACCCTAGGTATTTTATAGCAAATGATTTAAACTTGCTATTTTTTATCATATTTAAATTATCTGGAAATAAGATTAATAATACATTCAATTAAATTCACGAAAGTATTGATTCAAAAATATGTATGAATATTTTTTTAACAAATTTTAAGTAATTAAAATCCTCATGATGATGATGAAGATGATAATAAACGATTTTTTTGTGTTTTTATTAGACCATAATATAATGTAGACAAGAAAAAAATATTACTATTTCACTGACAAGCAGAACTATAATTATTTATTATAATATCTTTTAGTATAGAATAGTTTTTGATTTATAATTTTTCATTTATAATAAATAACGCATCCAAGGCTTCCATGAGAAAACAGGGATGATAATATATTATTTTATAATAAAACAACTTTTACGGATTTTATCGCGGTTTATTTAGTTTTTTACAAGCCCGACGTTTCGGAAACTTTACAGCAACCATGGTCCTCCCGTGACCATGGTTGCTGTAATTTTCATTTCGTTCATTATAATGAGTGAAATTCGCGTAAACATAAGAAAACAATATATTCTTTGTTTTTTTTTTGCTTTCAATGTATCTTTCTAAACCTTCTATCTCTTGTTCATCCAGTGCAATATTATCTTTTTTAAATATTTTTATATTTGTGTTTATAAAATTGTAACAATTGTTGGTAATTCATAAGTATGTAAATAATAAATAAGAGGATGTGTATGTTGTTTGATTTAAAGTCGGTTCAGTGGTTTGGGCGTGAAATCGTAAGAAACAATGTAACGCACATCCCCATTTCTAATAGTAGTAAGAACTTTAATAAATGTATAAATGATAGGTTGCTAATTCTCAACAAAAATGTATTTATAAAATAACTAGCTGTTGCCGCGTTAGCAAAAAAAAAATCCTTTTTTGAATGTATCCTATGTTACTTCTAGTGCCGCCGAGAATAAACACGTAATAAACATCCCTAATTTCACATCCTACTAATATTATAAATGTGAAAGTTTATAAGTACGGATGGGTGGATGTAGTTTGTTACTCTTTCAGGTAAAAATTACTGGATGAATTTAAATGAAATTTTACAATAATATAGTTTATACGTCAGAACAACATATTATTATAAGCTATAACTAGCTGTCCCGACAGACTTCGTTCTGCCAATTTTAAAATTGCAATTACAAAATAGGGATTGATCGTAGAAGGGTGAAAATTTAGGGTTGTATGTATTTTTGTATGCTGTATCATAAAAAAATAAAAACAAAATATTTCGTCCAAAAATTACAAAAAAAAATTTAGGGGTGGACTACCCCTAACATTTAGGGGGATGAAAAATAGATGTTGGCCGATTCTCATAGATACCGGATAAGCACAAAAAATTTCATCAAAATCGGTCAAGCCGTCTCGGAGGAGTATGGCAACGAAAACTGTGACACGAGAATTTTATATATTAGATTTATCTCCGTACTTCCAGTAGTTTTTACTTGAAAAAGTAACAAATTGTTTATTTGTATAAACTAAAGGTTTATTACATAAAATTATAAATATAGTTTAAACTTATTCTAATTATGTATATTAAATTTTTGTTCATAAAGTCTAACTTAATGCTTACAAATAACTATGATTAGATATTATAGTAAAGAAAACAAAATTATCATGATCCAAATTTAATCCAATTCATTATAATATGTTTTTTTCATAATCCAAGAATCAGCGGCGGAGGTAGTATGAGTAAGGGGAAGCGTATGTGTAGGCGGAGTAGGCTACGGGAGCAGTATACGCGGAGTAGGCGGAGTAGGCTACTGGAGCAGTGTACGCGGCCGCTACTGGCGCGGTGTACGCGGCTGCTACCGGCGCGGTGTACGCTGCGGTGTATGCTACTGGCAGGATACCAGGCTTGGCGGCTGCCACGGCGAAGAAGCAGGCGAGGAGGAACTGAAATAAAAATATTTTTTTAAGCAAGCTAATTATAAAAATAACGAGATGAATTCAATTTTATTATTGTGTCGGATGCGAGTGGCAAGGGATTGGTCGTCTTGGCGTTCATTGAAGAAGGCCTATGTTCAGTAGTGGAAGGATAAAGGCTTATGATGATGATGATGATTATCTTAATTACCAACCCAATTAAATCCTTATTCTATTGTCTAGTTGGAAATAGTATACTAAATCATTTTATAATGATAACCATCAATAAGTCTAACTATAACTTCTTCTTCTATATCTTCTTATCAACACAGTCACAACACTATTAATCTTTTCACTGCACAGCTTTCGGTGAATGTTAGCACAGCTGAACCCTGGCTACTCGCACCCAACTAGAGTTGGCTACTGAGTAAAAATTTATTTATTAAATATTTATAAATTAAAAGATAATTTGAGCACTTTTGATAGGGAAATTTTTATGGGTTCGCGTTACCGACGTGCTAATGTAATGCTTTATGATGAAATAATTTAAAATTTAAAGTTTCATATTTCAAAGTTATAAGTGTTCACTTTAATCAGCAGCAATTTAGCTATCGCGTTCTATATCTCACAAAAAAAAAAATGAATAATATCCTTACCAATTTGAACATTTTGATTTGGTTTTTAGACGATCAAACGTGTACTGCGACAGTTGAGTGATAGCCCACAAGTGCTGCCTCACCGTTTTATACTTAGGTTTCAATGAAAAAACAGTGTCGTGATGCATGCCCTGAATATTAAAGAGACAATACTCGTACATTCATCAACATGATTACATACGATAGGATTTTTTGGTACAGTTTTTATTGTGTCAGAACAAGAAGGCTATATCTTTATTGTTCATATCATTACATCGTTATCTTGAGTTTTATGAGCTTTAGAGCTTTGTTACTGCATAAGTGGCAGTATTTCTTTTTAAAGTTATTTTATTCAACTTTAACTGGATTAGTTTTTTATCTTTATTTAAGGGGACTCGGTCAAGAATAACGACGTCGCCTCGTAATTCTAATCGAAATATAAATATTCTTATTAATTAATGGTGGCCTCTTAATTTACGACTGGTCCGCAAGTTTGCCGTAGCTCAATGTGCTATGGAGCGTGCTATGCTGGGTGTTTCTTTGGCAGATAGGATATTCGAAACGAAGACCTTCGCAGAGAACTAAAGTTATCGATATCACGCGAAGAATAAGCACGTTGAAGTGGCCATGAGCTGGTCACGCACTCAGAAGAACGGATGGCCGATGGGCCATTAAGGTTCAAGAGTGATGGAGTGGCCGCGTTTAGGTAGACGAAGTGTTGGTCGGCCATTAACCAGATGGGAAGACGATCTCTGTGCAGTGGCAGGTCCGCGTTGAATGCGAGTAGCGAGGGATCGGTCGTCTTGGCGTTCATTGAGGGAGGCCTATGTTCAGCAGTGGACGGATAAAGGCTAATGATAATATCTTATTGTGTAACATATCCTTATCGTAAATATATCTTATTTCTAAATGTAAACATCAACCTAAAATTACGGAGGGAAAGCAGTGGCCACCTGTTGCTGGGTGGAGTTTTCGACCCGTAAATGGTGCGAGTATAACGCATACAGCTTCTTGAACTGGATTAATTATATCATTTAGTTAAGAATTTGGATACGTGTGTAAAAACGATAAATAATTGCATTGAGCGGTTATGCTGTTGATTTTTTAACGCTAATAAAATCAAGTGTGTCTGCTGTCTTTGTTGTGTTTCGGAGAAAAGAGCCGAGTCAACATTTAATGTCCACACTGAGACTCATGTCTCATGTCTGAGACTATGCGACATATTAACAAGTTTGATTGTCTAGTCTCTGGTAAACTAGTTTATGTTCATAGGCAACGTCAACTTACCATCAGGTGGTAAGTCTACCAGTTTCCCTATTCAACTAACATAAAATAATAATGATATGCTTTATTTTGTACCATAAAATTGATAATAGGTGATAACATAAGTTTAGGACTAGGAGTATGCACAGCAGTCACTACCCGACAACCACAAGAAAGAAAGAAATATAATATAATATGAGATGAAGAAGGTAGAAGTCGGCACAAGCATTTTTTTTTAAATAAGCAAGAAAAAAATGATTGTAATTTTTATTGTAATTTTTTAAGGATTAAAATATGTGAAGTTCAAGGCCTATTTATTAAATTATGTTTTATTTATAATTTTTATTTTATATTGAGAATTTAATTTTAATGAGACGCATAATTTACAAAGCGGCATTAAATAATATAATACAAGCATATTATGGCAAAGCCTTAACATAATATGATATTTTAAATTTCGCATAATAGATCATCATCATTAATAAACGTCAAGCGAATGACGCGAGCAACACTTGGTCTACCTAAATAATTATTAAAATAATGACATTGGTTATAAAAAAACTGTTAATTATATTGCTTAGTGAGTTGCTTATTAATAAATATTTTTTGTGGAAGCAGCGCATAATAGGAACGAATTGTGACAAATACAAAAAATGTAAAAAAAATACAGCAAATCATTTTCTTTCTTTTATTGCCCAGGTAATTACAGATTCATATTGTTGTTTAGCCAGATTATTATATGTGTCCCAATAATCCGTGTCCCCAGACGCCAGTGATAGGGGCAATATGTCCCGGAGCGGCGAGGCCAACAGAGCCCGGGGCGATCAAACGAGCGGGGAGAACTCCAGGTACTCCCAAAGGAGCTACAGGGACACCACCCCATGGTGCAACAATTGACCTCTTCTTCAGTATATGTGCCCCATTGACAGCCCTAGCGGTCAAGTGAGCGGCGCGGTCCAAGTTCACGCTCAAGGTGTCCAAGGGTCTTCCATCAGCGGCCAAGATGTTAGCAGGCTGTCCGGGTGCAAGGGATAATGGTCCTCTGTAGTTTATACCGGCGAGAGGTCCAGCGGCGATCGGTGCAACAAGAGGAGCAGCAACACCGCCCCAACCAAGTCCCCATGGTGCCAGAAGGTTGGGGTCAGCTGCCGCAACCGCGAATGCAATGGATAATACCACTAACTTGAACATGTTCGTATTGTACTTCGAAAAGATACTGGTATCGACTCTGAAATGTTTGGCTTTTATATAAAACAGATTAGATTCTAAATGCCTTTGTGACGTCAGGTACTATGCAATAAGGTGTCGTTCAGGCATCATACTGGAAGAGAAAATTGATAATACTGTTATCAATTTGAACCTTAGGCCTAAGGTAGTAGCGATGCAAGAATAAATAAGAGGGCGTTTGCCTTGAAATATGCGACAAAGATTACATTCACTCGAATGATTATAACTATTATTTAGTGATAATATATACAGTTTATTATTAAGGGCTTAATTTTTTCTATATCCAGACCAATACCAGATTCATGAATTTTTAAAATATTCGTTTTTTTTTCATATATTTGAGTTCGTGGCTAAGTCATGACAGCCATTTATATTGTCGGGGTTGGTCTGTGGATGGGTGACTATCTTTACATACACTCTTCCGTGCCTCGGCCAGTAGGGCTATTCTGTAAAAACCATTTCGATATCAAGCTTCACCTGCGTGATAGAGCTCAATTTACGCTCACTTCGAAAGCAAACTTTATTAATATAGGTAGATTGTCGAGTTTTAAGGAATACAAATTCGTCATATCACTGCGGATTCCGCTTTCGAGATTCTACAGGTCGACCCGAAAGTCTGATAACCGTTTTTATCATATTATCTATCGTATTACACAGTTGCTGGCTTGTGAAGCTTAGATAGGCAGTTTCTTAATTTAAAATACTGGTATTCAGCTGCATCGGGTCGGGCTGAAAGCCAATCTCAAATTTGGATAAAGGTTACGCAGATGGATGTTTTTTCATTCAAAAGTAATGTTTTTGTGAAGATAGATTATAAAAGATGTATATTTTTTTCAATACATTTACTGTTTATAATTTTTCCCATTAAAATTAAGCCAATGATGGGATTTTCATGTTATTTGTGTAAGATGAGTAACGAGTTCATTCAGGACCAGCCTAGACAACTTATGCATTCGTTAAGACGAGAGATGAAACTCCTCTCTGCTCATCTCCCCAAATCTCTCCTTGTTCCATACAAGGACTATTTATGTTTTTCCTTAAACTACTAGTTATGACCTTACAATGAGCGTCAATGGATTGAATAGTATGTATTCAACAATGTCGACATTAAAACGCCGGAGCATATCTTATATATTTAAACGAGCAATTCTTGTATATATATAAATCGATCTAGCTAGGATAAATTTTTAGAAAACTTTTTTTTTATCCGTGTTTTGAGGCAACGATAAAATATGATTAGAATACGAACGTAAACGTTGTCAAATAGTATGTCATGATAGCTTAGTTGAAAATGAGGCTGTTAAATCCTAACGAACCTGGTTCGAAGTCCGAATTTTTTTTTCTTTTTTTTAAGATCATTTTTTTGGAAGAAAAATTTTATTGTATTTAATCACTAAGGGTACCGAGCATATGCTCGGTCAATCAGGTACTACACATTAATAAATTAAAATATATTTTTTATAACATATTCTTTATTCAAATATTTTTTCTGGTTAAGTAGGTACCTAATACAATAAATTAAATCAACGGCGCAGGTAGTAAGCGGAGTAAGGGGAAGCGTAAGTGTAGGCTGAGTAGGCTACGGGAGCGGTGTACGCAGAGTAGGCGGAGTAGGCTACTGGAGCGGTGTACGCGGCCGCTACTGGCGCGGTGTACGCGGCTGCTACCGGCGCGGTGTACGCTGCGGTGTACGCTACTGGCAGGATACCAGGCTTGGCGGCGGCCACAGCGAAGAAGCAGGCGAGGAGGAACTGAAATAAAAAAAAAATTAAGCAAGATAATTATAAAAATTACGAGATGAATTCAATTTTATATTTGCGAGTGGCCAGGGATTGGCGGCGGCCACGACGAAGAAGCAGGCGATGAGGAATTAAATAAATTCGTATTCTAATCAAATTATGATTACAAATATATCAATAAAAGGCGCTCAATGGTGCTAATTAATATTTTGTCTCTATATTTCATAGATAAAATTACCATACTTTGAGTATTATTTATACATTTAAGGGCTAAGTATGAAGGGCATTAAATACTTACGAATGATCAAAAATTATTTTTCTCTTTTAACAAACAGACGGAAATATATTAAGTAAATAGCCATAGTTGTAATAACATTACTAAATCAAAGAGTTTCTTAATCTAATGCAATCGTGTAAAATGTCCATGAGCGATATTTACCAATTTGAACATATTGCTGAATGTTATTTCTGTTGTGTGGTGAGTTCAGTGGATGCACAGGATGTGGTACCACACAATGCCCATCGAATCATTTTATAGTTCGGTTTCAATGAACAAACCTCCTCTACGCGCATGCCCTGAATAATTGGGTACGAAATGAACTCGTGATGCTGTATACTATAGACGTGGTAATATAATTGGTCACTTACCATGTGGCGCGTCTACCCGTTTTCCGATTTAAAGAAAAGTCTACGAACCGTAAAAAATGCACCCAAAGTCAAAGTAAAACATTTTATTCAAAATAGTACCATCAAAGTATCTTTTTGAACGTCAATTGAGTCTACCACCGGTTCCAAAGCAAGTCCACTGTGAAGAACCGGCAAAACAAACTCAGTGGAACTAGTCTTTTTAAATAATCTATTACAAATTTTTTTTAATACAAACAATACATACTACTAAAGTAGTGTAGTTAAGAAGAATTCAGCAAGAAAATCTGTTGGGTTGCTCCTTTCAAAAAATAGTTTACAATTTTTATAAACATACTTAATTACAGTCATTTATTACTATAGCACATTTATTACAGTCTTATACACACTATCCTAAGATAAATAAGTAAATAAATTTAGACCCCGCAATATCAAAAAAAAAAAAAAAGACTAGAGGACGTTAATAAAAAAAGAAACTCAGTTAGGCAGAAACCGCATAACACGACCAGCCACCACAGCAGCACCTTCACACAGGCCAGGACGCGTGAGCCAGCGTTAAGATAAAAATAAGTTAACTTATGATTATATTAAAATGAAGTTGTTTATATTGCTTGTCTTCTTTTACCCTGCTCTAATTCGTGCTGACTTCTAAATATTGCTGCATAAAAAGTTTATTGTAAGGCTATTTTTGTCGAAAAATAACTAAAAAGTCGAGGCCCGACCAAGCGTTCGAAGGATCGTTAAAGATATTAATTGAAATCGTATTTAAAAAAAAAAAAAACTTACGTTTTTAATATCTTAAGACGATAGTGATCCTTGGTGCAGTACATTGTTTTTGGTCTGAGGTGATCCTGTTGCCTGCAGATCGCAACAAAAAGCGGTGGAAGACGCTCGCGGGGGGCTTAGTCGGGTAGTGCGTTCCCCAAGGGAGAATTGGGGACTATAGGACCGGTTGTACCTAGCTATGGTCCTGGATTATGTGAAAGCATCTGCGTAAAAAAATGTACACTGTTCTTTCTGAACTTATTTTTAAAACACACCAAAGTTTTACGCAAGAAATAAATTGGATAGTGATACACCTGCAGTCATAATTTAGTAGGTAGTACTGCTTTGCAGCCAAATTTTGTCCGCAAGACTGGCGTAAATACCGACTTATAATACTGGCGTAAAGTTGCAGTTATGCTGTCGTGTTTCGAGTAGATTGTGAGTGTCCGGTGATCCATGTGATAGGGAAAAGGAGCGCAACGTAGCTGCATTTAAACCTCTACGTGTGCGGACGTTTATGTGTGTCGATAGTCGCTAAAAGGTTTCAAATGTTCGTTTACCATCTTATGCTAAAAATAGCGCACCACTTCGACTGGTAACTCGTAATTTTAGACCATTTTAATATTACCCTGTCAATTACAGCATCTGGCCATCATTTATAGGTTGTTATTTATGACTTACCCTATGATGTATATATTAGTATATAATAATCGCTTAAAACATTTCACGACCCTGCGAAACATACCCGAAATTTGCCATTGTGGTCCCCTGACACATTTATAATTAAAGCTGCATAATGACAAGCACACGCACTCATAGCTCCGCGCCTAAAGTTGAGATGAACTATCTATATAATATGTTTCGTTGTTAAATAATGTGAATAAGCTATGTGTAATGTGAATAATTGGCATCGCGCCGTTTGGACTTTTGGGTCAATGAAGAAACAATTGCAATGTGTCTAGAATACTAAAATGCAAATAATAAAGATTAATTCTAATGGTTCGCTTGGTGATAATTCGTATGTTTTTTATAATTTGATTTATCATTTATTGTTGCAATTACAATAAAAGTTTCTGCTGGTGCGTACCTTATAATAATTTAAAATACATAGGTCGATTTAACGACGACAATAATTCCCTTTTCTTATAAATTTATTTTGGCTTGCATAGTTATTTCTTATATTATAACATGCGATGACTATAGTATACCTAGTAAACAGTCATTTAATTTTTGATATCGGTTTTAAATTCATCATCATCATCATAAGTATTTAGACATTTAATTGATTATGATTTTTTCGCAAGTGATTTTAATACCTGCATATTAAAAGATAAGAATAAGTCACTAACACGCGAAAAATAAGTGGCCAAAAGTGATGGCAGAAAGGTTTTGTAATTGAGGAGATAATCTAGAGCAACAAGGATTACAAGACAGAATTAATCAATTAATTAATTAGTTAACAATTACAAGAATTCATGTTAAACTCATCTTTGCTAATGTTATAGACAAAAAAGATTTGATCGTTTGTTTGTTTCTAATGTTCTTCTTCTTCTTCAATTTCTAATCACCGAAACTAAGGGACCGATTTGAAAATTTTTATCTATAGAAAGCTACATTACCAGCAAGTAACAAAAACTACAAATTATTTACCCGAGAAAAGCCGGGACAAAACACTTGTGTTATATAATATAATGATGTTGAATCAACTTTTTAATCTATCAACTTAGATAACTTTTGAGAAAGAGAATAATTTCAAATATTAAACATGTTTCATTGAATTCACTTCGAGTATTAAATTGTTGCATAATAAGCTTTAATAGCTATAATGCCATACAAAATATTCACACCATACATAATAATCCATTTATTAGAGAACACTCAAAATACATTAAATATCATAAACAGAATGCTGGAAGCGACAGGGTAATCATTTATGATTTAGATACCTTAAATGTAAACAGTGAAATAGAGAAAATAGTGACTGGACTCAAATATATATCCTGTTTTGATATTATTTTAGACGAGGTCGTAACGGTCGTTGTTAAAAATGTTATTTTTTCATGTTTTATCTTTGCTATCGTTCGGTTTTTATTACCAGAAAGGCGCGGCACCACCGCGGCGCAGGCACGTGTATTAAAATGTCAATTACAAGAAAATGTAATTAATGCAGAGCGTGTCAGCCAGTTGCAGTGGAGACAATCACACATATTTTCTGGCAAACGCGGTGGAGCTGCGCTTTTAATATCATTATCATAATGATAAACACCCTTCATATATAAAGTACGTACAGTATGTATTCCAATCCTTCACTATTAATATTTGTCTTAGTTAAAGTTACCCCAAAATCCAAATTATGAATAAAATAATGAAACAATAAATACGATTGAACAAGTAGATTTATTGGCATAATTAATATTTATTATGTGTAACTTCGTTTGAAATCAACGCCGGAAGTAGTATGAGTAAGGGGAAGCGTATGTGTAGGCTGAGTAGGCTACGGGAGCGGTGTACGCGGAGTAGGCGGAGTAGGCTACTGGAGCGGTGTACGCGGCCGCTACTGGCGCGGTGTACGCGGCTGCTACCGGCGCGGTGTACGCTGCGGTGTACGCTACTGGCAGGATACCAGTAGGGCTATTCTGTAAGGTTGTTTTCGAATCTCGAAAGCGGAATCCGCGGTAATATGACGAATTTGTATTCTTTAAAACTCGACTCTCTACCCATATCAATAAAGATCATTTTCAAAGTGACGTAATGTGAGCTCTATCACTCAGGCGAAGCTCGATATTGAAATAGTTTCTTACAGAATAGCCCTACAGGCTTGGCGGCTGCCACAGCGAAGAAACAGGCGAGAGCGATCTGAAACATAAAATGCATATTATATTTTTATATAATCGATGACATATTTTTTCTATTAAAAATATCGTCACGACATGGCTTTAGCGTTAAATTACCGATATTCATAACTAGATACTGGTCAATACTCTTTTTCAGGAATAAATTTGTAATAAAAGACTTGACTTCTGGGCAAGGGTCGAATTTACTTAAACCGCCAGAAAACCTTAGTAAAATTATTATGCATTATTTATTAATTGATTATTTTTGCAACTGCAATAATTCATAAATATTTAAGTGAGATTGTAATTTATTTTTGAGTTTATAATTTTATAATATTTTTAAAAGGGATTGGATTTAGCTACGTATTATAAATTGATATATTCTCTCATTAGAGTAAGTTTAAAGTTTAAACTGTCAAAATTTTCAAAAATTATAGTGATAGGTATAAATTTTAAAATGAAGTTTGTAATTCGAATATTAATAATAATAATAAAAAAAAAACATTTAGTGACACTATTTTAATTATTTTACTTACAAATTTGAACATTGTTGGGCTGGGTTGTGTTTGTCGTAAACAAAGACGAGTGTAATGCAAGTGATGGCAAAACAGAAAGCAACAGGCGTTTTATACTTTGGCTCAATGAATAAGCGATCGTAGGACACACGATTCGAATACTAAATAGGTGCATCATCATCATTATCATCATCATCATCAGCCTCTATCCGTCCACTGCTGAACATAGGCCTCCCTCAATGAACGCCAAGACGACCATGGGAGCATACGTTCAATTAATTCGCTTTTCGAAGATGTAATTATATTAAGCTTTATAATGCTATTAGGAATATCCTTAGACACATTGCATAAAATATGCATAACCGTATAACATAATATCAGTTTTTCTTATTTTATCGATCTTATGGTCACTGTACAACAATTTTTATGATTATTGTAATAATTTAAGTTAAGACTACGGTAAAATGGAAAAAAAGGAAAATTCATGATACAATCCGTAAAACATTTGTGTTTAGTAAGTTTAAAACGTTGAACGTCATTTTGGTCATCTTTTGGCCTATATGACATGAGTCCTGAATGCCGAACCGGACATGATTTTCATAAAATTAACATATTCGGTTTTTCCGCTTCATTTTGCAGGAAATGTATTAAAGTTCATAGAAAAAAAAACTAATTACTACTTATAAACTAAAAACAACCGTAACTCGCCCCGAGGGAGCATCCGCGGGTAGAAATTCCGTTTTCTGTTACAAGAGGCGCACGTGGTGTGGTATCTGCCTGCGACTGTATTGCGACCACAACATTTTTCTGCCTCGTTAAGTAATGTTAACTTTATTAAATTAAAACGAAACAATTTATACGGATTCGACTCGAAAGCGAGAATTCAACAGTCTATTAAAATTTAAAAGCTTGATATTAACATTGTGTTTATACCATACTTATATAATTTGTATAGCATTTTAAATTAATATGGTTATTTTCATTTACACAAGTATTTAAAACGGGATATTTACCATGTTTTTTAATATTATTTTGCGGAGCTCGATTTTTTTTTTTTTTTTTTTTTTTTTTTCGGTTGGATCTATGCTAATGGTCCTAGTGACCGTTATGCGTCATCGGAAATGGGGTGATCCGGTTGGATCATCCTATGACGTTAAAAATTTGGGGGGTTGCCCCCCGCCATGTTCATGGCGTCGGGTTTAACGGAGCTCGATATTTCGACATTGCCTACGAATGTCATGTTCACGAGACTCTCGTGAAAATATACATGGTAAATATCCCGTTTTAAATACTTATATAATTTATACTCTCTTATTACATCTAATATTTCCAGCTGAATGTTTTCGTGCTTAAGGCGAGGTATTCGAATATTTGGCGTTTACCTTTCGCTTTTGTAAGCTAACTACGGAAATGAAATAGTATATCATTTTAAAAATGTTAGGTAAAGGAAAAAACGATAAGTACAAATTTCCCCCATATGCTTTTATTCCAAAGAAGGGTCTTTTTAAATTTTTTATGCTACTTATTTCTACTCCCAAATTTTGAGAAACGATAGTACCTAGTGCTACTTTTCTAGCGAATTTGGTAAAAACATGTTATTTACTTATTTTATATAATTTATTATATTCTTTCGCCGCTTATGCCGCATACACATTTGGGTTTACTATTCTTAAGTCTCTTTGAGTCTGCTTGAGCTTATATCTCCTCGCAACTATGTGAAATAAGTGGAGCACGAGTGGTAATTGTTTTCGGGTGCCTCATCTTATAGGCTGGTTAGTCTCTACAATTTGTCGCACTGATAAAATATAACTTTGTAATACTTAATAACACACTTAAAAATCTGAGGGATGTGACATGTCAAATCAGGTAAATTTAATTTTTTAGAAATTTAACGCGTTTCATAAATGTTCTAGGACATTACAAGTATTTTAAATGGACTGCATTTAGTGCATTGCTAATGTCGAGTATCAAGTGTGTCATAAACTATCTTTAAAGTGAAAGAAGAAGAAGAAACTATATTTAGTCTTTAATTTAGAGAAACGGCAAGAAGATCCAAGTGGCACGGTTTCTTCCTCCACAATATTCGCTACTCATCACATACATGGATTAAGTTTCTAAAACAAACTTTATAGAACACCAACGGAATAGTTTCTAAAGAAAACCGCTTCACAACAGTTTTCCGTAGTTTTCACCAATCAATCACAATATACAGAGAAAACCAGTCCAAATGAATAAAATACAAAATAATAGCTAATTATCGGGAAACAGAAAAATCACGTTTCCCAATGTCAGAGTCGTTAGAATAATATTCTACATAATACGTGTATCTCGACTATATATTTTTTAAATTATCTTTCTTAACTAATCGGTCAACGCAAGTATCACAAAGCGAGCTTCCCAAACAAGCAGGTATTCCAAGTTACTGTGTTACAACGAAAACCAAAATCAATGCATATGAGTACTTTGAATACACACACATAAATCAACTACCGTTCGTGGTAGTTGAATGAATAAATATCATTATATCATAAATAATATTAAGATAATATTATGATGATATTCATGTTATACCAGTCGTTATGGTCGTTGATACCAAAAAAAAATCGGTTGTCTGTAAAGTCGGTTTACTGACGACAGTTGAACGTGTCAACGTCATAAGAAAATTCTGATGGGCTTATTGGGCCTCTTTGTCGCTCGTTCCGCGCTCTCGCTTGCACTTTAAGCCTTAAATGGAACGCCTCAGAACTAGTTAACGCCGCATGAGTCATGTTTTTTCGTGCATGCACCCGGCTCCATCGAATTATAAGACGTTGTCACGTCAAAAATACACCCTTGATTCAGTTGTCCTCATATTATATGCACGCACGCATTATGTCAAGGGCCGATAGGGAAGTTTGTTGAAGGAATTTGATGAACACACTCGTACGCTGCTAAAATTCTCCAATTGAAAATAGCACGCAACTATGTCTGTCGATATTATGAGAGAGTACATTATTATTAAGTATTAATTTTTTAAATAATATACCGTTAATAGTGATAGCTCTTATTATTATTATTATTCGTTTATCAAACGAATTCCTCATTTGAATTATACTCATGAGCAACGCGGACCTCCTTCTGGTGTCGGATTATCATCAGCTAGTCTTAATTAAGAACTGTATGTTTAAATTGACTGTATAATTAATTTTAGCGTAAGAGAAAGTAGCAAATCATGTAAGTAAATATTTTATAAGCACTCAAAATAAATCAGTTAAAAGAGCTGAAATTCACCTTGTATTTATTGTACTTCCACTTACAATATATTTTTGTAGTTGTCTAATTATTCTATCTAATCATAAAATCTAATCTTATGTTTTTTTTTAAATAGAGTACCGTGCTATTCATTTATTTTAACTTATTTTAAATTTTTATATTGTAAGTACATACTGTGACTTCGTATCGCATCATTGTCAGCTCCCCATCTAGTTGAAGATTGATAAGTTCACCTCGTGTATACAAAAGGGATTATAGTTCTTAAAAAAAAACAAAGTTGCTATTAAAATAAGAATACTTTAATTATTGTTTGGCTTGTATTCATTCATTTGTCAAAATCAACGGCGCAGGTAGTAAGCGGAGTAGGGAGAAGCGTAAGTGTAGGCTGAGTAGGCTACGGGAGCGGTGTACGCGGAGTAGGCGGAGTAGGCTACTGGAGCGGTGTACGCGGCCGCTACTGGCGCGGTGTACGCGGCTGCTACCGGTGCCGTGTACGCTGCGGTGTACGCTACTGGCAGAATACCAGGCTTGGCGGCTGCCACGGCGAAGAAGCAGGCGAGAAGGAACTGAAAAAGAACAAGAAATAATTGTTAAAATATATTATAGGGATACAATCATGGTTCTTATATCACTGTCATGATAATATTCCAAAACACTAATTAGTAATTATGCGATACACTCACTGAACGATACATATTTATGTTTTCTACCAATGCTATTACTATTAAAGCCTCAAAACGGTTGTTCACTTTTTTTTTTACTATAAAAAAATCACTTTAATTTTACCAAACTGTTCAAGAATGAGTTTGAAATTTTGTATTAGACACATAAAACCTATCTTAAAGTTGAAACCAGTTTGTTTCTATAAACGAGGGGGCTAAGGGATAGTCAGTTGGTAAGCTTACCAATTTGAACATGATGGCTGTTGTGTTGTGCGTGTTGCGAACAAACGAATCCAAAGAATACTGAGTGACTGATGCAGAACATTGGACATAGAATCGTTTTATACTTTTGGGGTCGATGAAGAAATAACCTTGTAAATCATGCTCCGAATACTAAGCGTATATTGTACCGTAATTATCCTTGTAGCTCGTAAAGATCTTAATATTATCTTCATTACATACGCAGCCCCACTATGAATAAGAGTACGTCATTGACCTGACTCAGGGACAAATCGTCAGCAAGATTTAAATTTGTATGCTATGAAGTTTTTTTTTTAATATTATAAGAGCTGGCAAACGAACAGTCGAAGCCTTGCAACTATCGACGCCAATTTACATCCACATAACCAGATATTATGCAGATCCCTATTCCTCCCAATGGGCAATCGAAAACTCACAAACGCGACAGCTTAGCTGTCACTTTACGCCGATTTTATGTGAGGGAGAGGTTCTTACCCGGTTGTGCCAGCCCAATTTGGCTGCAAAGCAGCATGGCGCTACCTCTTACAAAAATTAATGTTATGTTAATATAAGTTAGTCTTAGTGGTTTAATATACATGGATCCTTGATGTCATCTAATGACGAGTGGACTTATTTAGGTATTTTTCTATATATTGCATTTAAATCTATAGGCACACCACAGATCATAAGAATGATAGTCACAGTTCCAGTTAGATGCATTTAAATGGTTAATCCAATAATTTAAAAGTTATCGGCGAGGTTAGAGGTCATTAAATGGAACTTGTAAGTTTTAAAAAAAAATATACAAAAAATAAAAGATATGAAGTGTTATTCTGTATATAAAAGGTTTTAATAATTTTGACCTAAAATGCTATCTGGATCTGTCACTATTTTATTAGTTTTTATGTTCAGTAATTGTTCTACTAATATGAAAATATAGAGTGATCCGACATCTCTACGCAGTGCCAAAGAATCAAGCCAAGATCGGAGAGCGCTATAAATTACTCTATCAGTCCTAATCCTCTAAAAATAAAGTCCTAAAAGACAGAAAATCTGAGTCACAGAAGAATGAAGCAAGCAATGGTGCTCTCTCCCGTTATTAATAAATAGTTTCCCGATATTGTAACACTTCAAAATTAAAACAATCCTTTTCAACAATAAATAGCCTTCCTAAATGAATGCTGCTATTGAAATATATTATAAGTCTTTCTGAAAAATAACATGATCAAACAAACGCATACTCAAGTTTTATTATACTTATATGCATTAGAATGTTACCCATAACAGCTTGAAATGAATTTAAACAAACCAGTGGGGGGAAGTGATGTGCCGCGCTCCTTGCTGCAGACATCTTGCTTGTTCTCCCGTCAAAAATCTTTTAGAAGACAAAGAGGGAAGACAAACAATATAGTTAACATATAAAGGAGTTGCTTGCATTGGGCTTTTTCTTGGCTTTGCATTTGCTTTCATGAGCGACGTCAACCCCTTACCTTCAGGTGGTTCATCTATTAGTTCTTTTATCCAACATAATAAAAGGTTTTCTATCAATTAAGTATACAGTCCAATAATTAAAGTTCTTTCTGTTGACTGACCTAGCTGTAGTTAGGAGAGGTCGCGTGCCCTAGCATCGATGGACAAACATTTTTGTATTCAATACAAATGTTTGTACGAAGGCTATAAGGTAAGATATACGTGTATACATAGTACGTATCTCATGTGTCCGTTTTCTGTGTGTTACATATTAATATTATGTTTGTGTGTCTTGCAAGAGAAGTTTAACGGATTTAATGGCGGCTTATTAGCTGGACTCCTCCCGTGACTATGCTTGATCTAAAGTATTCGAAACGTCGAGCATGTAAAAAACCTAATAAACCGCGATAAAACTTGTAAGTGTTTTTATTGTAACGAGTGAAATTCGCGAAATCATAAGAAAACCAGTGTCTACATAACCTATAATAGTTCATAAATAAGTCGTAGATTTTATCTTTGCATGCAGCGTTACATAGTTCCTGATACTTTTTACAAATGGCCAGTAGGCTATTACCTAAAAAATGACATTTGGAATACTTACAAAATGATCTTCACAAACCTGGTAAATGATTTTGCAGAGAACCTGAAGATACGTCTCGTAATAACATAATTTATAAAATTAATTTCAAATTCAAACGTTCCTATTTTTTTAGCAATTGCTAATAAACGATTTTAGCTAAAATTTGTTGACCTTGAATTGGCAGTGGGCTCGTCATATACTCAGGAGAATGGATGGTAAATGGGTCAATAAGATTCAAGGGTGAACGCATTTAGGAATTTCGCATTCCTTGGTCTTGGTTGGCCGTGGCCGACCCGTGTTAGATTCGAGTGTCAAGAATAGTCAAAACATAGATGACCTACACAGACATCTACTCAGTACTTGTATAATACTCATGTTTACAAATAATATATATTTATCTTTATCTTTAAGTGATTAATCATTAAAATATCCTCTTGAGCTGGCACTGACTCCAAAAATACCTAATTTGAAATAGTACTAATACGACATAATAAAAGTTTCAATATTTTTGGTAATTAACTTCACCTCGAAGTATTTAAATATTATTTTAAATTTTTCAGTTGTACACAATTTAAAGGTATAGTTTTAAAGACGGTTTTTGGTTTTTTATTTAAAATTTAAAATTTTATTATGAACTTTTCAGTTTTAAGTTTATACGTAATATAGTTTTTATTTTTTACAATACAAGTAATAAAATGAGCAAATCGTCTGGGTATACAAAACCAACCAAATAAGCATTATTGAATATAACTTAAAAACCGCTGATCAGATGTCGATCAAATTAATATGGGACTAATTCGGAAACATAAGCTTTCAAACAAAACAAGAATCACCAAAATCCATTTACAAACAGCGGAGAAATCGTGTCACAAACATACAAAAAAAAACATACAGACGAATTGAGAACCTCCTTTTTGGATGTCGGTTAAAAAGAATATATCACACACGAATCAATAGTTTTGTGTTTAGATTTATTGAGTAAATATAATGGTGCAAATGTAACTGATTTTCTGGATAATCAGCTATAACTGTTTCCCTTACATTTTATAGTTTTTATGGAATAAGTATACATATTTCTAGGTGCAATAATATAAATAATATTCCGATTAAGTCGAAGTGTACTATTTAATTATCAATATAATTTGTCAATTTTATTCTTTTATAATTTTTATCTCATTAGAGTTCATCATAAAATGTATAACTATAAAAGTGGGATTAATTCCTTTTGTAATCGTCTACCAATGAAAGTACATAATATTTTTATGTTGCTGGCCTCACCCTATCTGTTTTATAAGCAACTGAAACTATATATAGTTTTTAATTAGGTTTTCGTAGAATTTTCTCTACTTTAATATTTTCTTAGCAAAGCCGCCTATTTAACAACACAACCGCTGAACCCCTGAAAAGGGTGACCACTGACAAACCTCAGAGCACTCTTTGAATTATTCATAAGAAACAAACATTATGTCCTTATTTCTACACTATCCTGTTGTTATATATATTAAGTGAACTGAATCTTGAAGATATAGAGGTAAAAAAAACCAAATACTTATCACACACAGCTTTTATTATCGTTGTAAATCATTCCAATAATCATTGCATTAACGGCGCAGATAGTAAGCGGAGTAGGGAGAAGCATATGTGTAGGCTGAGTAGGCTACGGGAGCGGTGTACGCGGAGTAGGCGGAGTAGGCTACTGGAGCGGTGTACGCGGCCGCTACTGGCGCGGTGTACGCGGCTGCTACCGGCGCGGTGTACGCTGCGGTGTACGCTACTGGCAGGATACCAGGCTTGGCGGCGGCCAAGGCGAAGAAGCAGGCGAGGAGGAACTGAAAAAAAACAAATAAAAGTTAAACATATATTTCTTTAAAGGAAGCAGATCTGCAAAGAATAAAATACATGCAATATAGATATTAAGGTCTATAAAGCTTTTATATAAACTAGTTTCTTTTTAAGTTTTTAATTTTTTTTTATGTGGCGATTATAAAGTTCCTAACCTCAACATTATTATGTAAGTTGAATTACTTGCACAGTTAAGTTTTGTATTTATACAATGGACAAAATTTATAATGGAGGCTTGAAATTTCCAGAATTTATTTTAATTTATAAATAAAAACATTTACTATAAACACATAATATAATATACATATTTTTTATCTTAAAATTTGTTATTGTTTATTTATTTTAATTATATCAATTAATTAAATCGTTTCTAAGATGATTAAAGTTAAATATAATAGGATATCTTTTATAAAAGAACTCACTAGTTTGAACATTTTGATATGTAGATTTGTTTGCGGTGAGACAATGAGGATCAGATGTCGGTAATTGATGCACGATGCCCAGCAGCAAACCTTTTTATACATTGGCTCCAATGAAGAAACGGCCTCGTGTTGCATGCTCGGAATATACAATGTACAAACTTATCCTACTCACCCGTTCGAGAAGTTACTTTTGAGGCTACTTATCATCATCATCACCATCAGTGTCGTATGTGCGGATGATGATGAGAGACGCAAGTGACCGCATCATTAACAGTTTCCTTGCAATTTCTTGCATGCAATTGCTTGTATGTATACATATTAAAAGTGAAGAAATGTAAAATACTATGTAAACAATACACGTATATCGAAATATTTAACTTACTTACTTACTTTCAGCCAAAACATGTCCACTGCTGGACGTAGGCCTCCCCCAAGGATCAATAAAATCAAATATTTAACAATTCTGTAAAAATAAAAGGTTAGACGTTTTGTTCTATTGTGTTCTCACACAGTTTTATCAGCATCAAATAAAAAAGTCTTCAAACCCTACTCGTTATTATAAAAATTAACATAATAACTGATTATAGTTTAATTACTACTAATACTTGACATAATAACATTATTACAGTTTAATTATAAATTTTAACTATTTACTTATAACTTTGTCCAATTGGGCTTTCGCACGTAAACTAGTTTTAATATGGGACTGACATTTCTAATAATTTTCATTACTGAAATTATTTTGCTGGTATATATTCAACTCTCTATTTCTCTCTCTCTCTCTTCTCTTTCTCAACACACACACACACATACACAAACACACAAATGTTCTCTAAACATAAAAACATGTGCCCTATTATTCGTAACATATAAAAGCTCTACTGACCTCAGACTATTTGCGCTGGAATGTCAGTAAAGACATCGTACATACGTATAATGATTATTATCGGCGCGTTACATCTGTAGTACCGCTTATTATCACATAATCTCTCGCCAGACGCTCCAATGTATTCAAATTTGAATACAGAAAAATTCAAATGTAAACTAAGTGTTCAAATAAATATTCATTATATAAAATTGAGAACCTCTTTTTTTTAAGTCTTTAAAAAAATTACTGAGGAGACCGATATAAAAATAGGGAAGTAATTAAATGAACGGCATTATAAATTTTGGAGGGGCAAAAAAAAATCGGCATTTAAATAATTTGGTTGGCATACAAAGATTTTGTACGCAATAAAATAAAGCTGGTAGCAATTCTTGTTCCGCAAATAATTTTGATAATGGTCGAAAATTAAATCATAAATAAGCAGCTTACAATATTATGACCTCGCATAATAAATATTCATCGGGCAAAATAATTACTTGAGCGGCACATTTCTTTGCATTACATTTTATGTCCTGTGTTCACACCGGTGTAGGTTTGCGCTATTTACCGCTAGATGGTGTTGTAAGTATGTTATTGAACAAAATTATAAAAATTGAAGAAGAAATTAATAAACTATATTATCATTCTTAATAAAAGACTAGTGAATTAATTCAGGTCATGACGTCGTCAAATCCTGTGTTCAGCAGTGGTCCGTCCACTAAAGGCTGATAATATGATGATGAAATTTTTTTCTTCAAGATTTTATTTTGTTTCAGTTTCGCAGATTTATGTAGATAGTAGATAGATTATGCAGGTATTAAAAATTGTAGGTGGTGTGTAAAATAAACAAGCAGTTCAAAAACTTGCAATATTCAATTCAATCATTACCTACAAAAATCAAATTAAAACATTCAATACGCAGGAATGGATCCACAATTTTAAACTTATTTGTAACAAGACGTACAGCTCTACGGTTAACACCGTCCGCGCGCGCTCAGGCTATACGCTGTCGTTCGTGAGTTCAAATCCTCGTCATACCATTATCTATGAATTTCTTCTTTTGTTTGTTTATACATTTTTAAATAA
Source organism: Lycaena phlaeas (assembly GCA_905333005.2). Taxonomy (NCBI): domain Eukaryota; kingdom Metazoa; phylum Arthropoda; class Insecta; order Lepidoptera; family Lycaenidae; genus Lycaena; species Lycaena phlaeas. The sequence goes on from HG995178.1 coordinate 7,738,706, forward strand.
TATTTTTTGATATTACAATAATTATAAATACGATTTACAAACTAAAATTTTGTATAAACATTGAATAAGAAATTAATAAATTATATTATCATTCTTAATAAAGGACCAAAGAATTACTTCAAATCATGACGTCATCAAATCCTGTGGACTGGGCTATAATGCAGAATTTAATGAAAAAGAAAGTTGCTTGAAGTTATATTCATGCTACTTATATAAGCAGCACAAATTTTTTTTTTTGCTTACCCTCCGAGTGCTTACCAAAATTTTATTAAACAGGAGCAGCACATTGCCCCTCTTTTAATTAATATGCCCTTCAAAAATAATTACAGCCATAAAAAATGACAAAAATTGCTGCTTGATTTTAAAATATTTGCTGAACATAAATTGCCGCTCAATTAGCTATTTCTGCTACCAGATTATATTTTTCTGCTCACAAAAATACGAATATTATGCTAGTCGTTTAAATAACACCCATAAAAATATGATTGGTTGCTAATTACAGTTAAAATAATATTATAATTGTTTTATTATTATTTTAGTATTAATAGTGTTTCGTATTAATATTATAATTAATATTTTCGATACCAGAACGGAGGTTCTAGGGTAAATCTCTGCTTTTATATATCGTTTTTCATGACAACGTTATGTACGACAACACAGTGTGAGCTCTATTTTTGGGGCCTAATGGGAGCCAATAAATTGCCATTAACATAGGAAATATAAGCAATCTTTTATAAAAATCAAATAATTTTCTGAATACAAATTCTTTAAGCAGATTCAGAAACATATGTAGCATCTAAATAGCACTATAAGTTTCTCCATTATATGATTCTTAAAGTGAATTTTTTACTTAGATCACAAAAATATAAATTGTGACCTAAAGTAAAATATGTATTTAAACACAAAAATAAATCATGTTATCCAAATGTTGAAACAAATGACAATGATAATAATAAAGCTAAGGTTTATGTGGCAGATTTTTGAAAGATATAAACACGTTTATTCCGTTCTAAGAGTAATAAAAAACTTGCCAAGCGTGTAACCACAAAAGGTAAGATGGTAACGCACACTTTTTTTTTGCTATATTTCGAATAGTTTTCTTTTTATCCGGCTAATTATATTTTTATATACTATAAAAGGATTCACTCGCGTTTATTTGTATTTATAAAATCATAATTTACGTAAGAAGTATATTAAATTTAGAATATGTTATGTAGAAAATTTACCCCTTTTTTTCGCCGGGAAATGCTCTTACGTATCCCACGGGGGAGCGGGGGCTCCCCAGGCGGGTATGTGGGACTCGCTGCGCCCGAAAGATAGTAAATGGATGCAGCCTCTACCCACTAAAACCCGGCGGTACTCCTTCTCTCCGTCATACTACTGAGCCACGGGATAGCGTTGGCGTACACCGCGACTCTGCTTTGCTGACGGCTGTCTGCTGATGGTGCAGACCCTCCTGTTCGGGGCTTAAGGATGCCACTTTACACATTTTTTCCTTTCTTGATCCCGAGACTCAGCAAAGTACGCCTTAAATCCAAATGTCACCAAAATGTATGCAACTACCTTTGAGTTGTGTTTGAGTATTCGGGCAGTAGGGAAACAAATGTCAGTAGACACATAAAGCTGCAATATTTATTAAATTAACGATTGATACATATATATATATATATATATATATATATATATATATATATATATATATATATATATATATATATATATATATATATATATATATATATATATATATATATAAGAATATAGATATTAGAAATTATAACAAACAATATGTACGCCACATTTGAATCATGCTACATCAATTGCGTAGTAATGTGTTGCCTTCTATTCTGAGATTATAGGGGAGAGTTCTAAACTCGTCATGGGCACCTTTATATAACGCATATGTGAATTTATATTTGTTATGAAAATACGTATTGTGTTTACCTGAATATTAACCAGCGTGTTGCCCATTGGCAGGAGCCAACCAACTATTCTGCATGTGTAAAGCAGGAAATTAAAGAATATTAAAGTGGATTAGAGATAAATAACTTCCCAGCTTTGGATAAAAGCGCAGAGATTTACTGGTAGGAGGGATGCGCTGTGCTGCGCCCTCAACTGCGGGAAACCAACATCATGTTTGTTTTTCTCGTGAAATGGCTTGTTTCAGAGGAAAAGGCAGGAAGAACTTGAGGTCTCATGTCTCAGGGTAACATATAAATAAGCCTTGCCTAGGCTAGTTGCAGGTAAACTAGTTTATGTATAGGGGCAACATAGACCATTTTATATCAGGTGGCACGTATGCCAGATTATTATCCAACTAACGTAAAAAGGCTATTATTAGGTAGCTTGTGCTGCCTTATTTTCTATCTTGATGTTTAAAATCAAAATCAATTAACTTATTCTAAATAGTACCACCAAGGTATCTTTTTGAATGTCAATTGAATCTACCGACGGTTTCAAGGCAAGCTCACTGGGAAGAACCAGCTAAATAACTTAGTGAAACAATTTTTTTTTCAAATATTCTATAATCTATATGTAAGTCTAAATCTAATAAGTGATGCATCTAGCCCACAGATTACACAGACAGACATTATTATTACATTACCTTACTGAAATCATTTATATTTTTCCGGACATTAATTTCATAGATTCCAAGAATATTGTATAAAATATTTTGAAATAAAATTTGATGAATCTCAGAAGAGAAAGTCTAGTTATATGGTGTATTGTGCTAGCAAAAATTTCAGATGAGTTCGCCGATCATGCGTCGTTTTACTATGGAACCCTAAACCACTTGTCGACATGAAGAATAATATACCCCAGAACAATTACTTTCATACATAATCCGCTTTTGGGCTCCGTACCCTTGACATTATATTACGACTGGAGGCTGTGCGTGACTATACTCCTAAATGAGTTCCATGAGGATATTCTCCTGTTATCCGGTTCAGATCTTATAGGACATATAAATAGGGCGCCGATTGATTCCTTATCATTGTATTCATTTAATTCAATAGAAACCATCAAGATGTTTAAATATGTAAGTATTTTATTTATTATTGAGAATTTAATTAATAATATTTTTTTTAAACCATGCTAGCTGTAAAGTATCCGAAACGTCAGGCTCATAAAAAACTAAATAAACGGCGATAAAATCCGTAAAAGTTCTTTCATTACTATTATTTATAATTAGTTTATCTATTATTAATTTTAAATGCAAAATATAAATAATAGTGAAAGGGTTCTCTCTGCCTGACTGATATACTTAAATTTAATAATGACGTATTAGTTCTTTAAATAATTATTTATGGTACGAGTAAATAACAGATAATAATAAAAAAGGTTTCATATATATATATATATATATATATATATATATATATATATTTGTAATCATTTGGTGTAGCACTAGATATGACAATCGTGAACAGCAAGCGGTTGAATTTCTATGCAAAACAAGTTACAGGGCGTGTGTGCGTACATTGGAAAAATTATTTAGCTGTGGATATAAGCATGTATGTAATCGTTTTTTTCATGGGATTTTTAAGAAAACCCTCCCTATTTTCCACTTACGTTATTAAGACTTTAAAAATGGCTAATATTTATTAATGTGTTATTAGTTGATTTATAATACGATATATTGACTATGTGTGAGGTGAGCCAGACAATAATTGTTAAATAATGAATTCTTCCTTCGACTTCTTGTCGGATTGTATGTTCTAAAACTAGTTAAAATTGAATATTTATTTGATTTTTACATTGCCAAAAATATAGCCGGACTATCAAACTCCGCGAAACAACAGTGGAATTCCCATTTTAAATAGTTTTACTGTTAAAATAACAATGATTTCTTTCATATATAAATAAATAAACACAAAAGAGTTCCAGCTATTTCGATTCGACAAGGAGAAAAAGTTTTGTACCATATTAATATTCTATCTTCTTTCAGATATTGTTCGCTGCCCTCCTGGCCTTCGCCGCGGCCAAACCTCTCGTTGTAGAGTATCCAGTCACAGTAGAATCCTACTCCGCCCCGATTACTTTGGACTACTCAGCGCCGGTGTACTACTCTGACTACTCTACGTACGCGACAGCTTACGACTATGCACCGATTACTTACTCTTACGGCTACTATGTTCGCTGAAAACATTTTGTAACATCTATCTGGATATTAATTATTGGATTAACTGATCACCACTGCCGATATGATTTGAAACCAAATAAATATAACAATAAGATGATGTCTAGGTGTCTTTGTCTTTTCTCTTCTAGACTTTGGAGATTTTGTTTGGAGAAAATTTTCCAAACTAAAGAATTAGTAAGATTACCCCAAATGTTTATATTTTAATGTATAACGTGATTTCAAATTAGTAAATAACCCCGAAGTACATGTCTCTTAATCACACTTTTTAATTATATAATCTTAATTTTTGTCGTAAGAAAAATAAGGAATCGCCAATAGATTTAACACATTAACCTATGGCCAATACATAAATCTTCTATTGAAGTATTGAAATAACCTTTCTCTTACGTTAATTAAATCACTCGTTACATTTATAATACAATACAATATGGAGTTTGATGACATGTGAAATGTCATGTCGTGTTCGTTTATAGACGACGTATTTATAGACGTACGAGTAGCTGAGTGTGACAGTGGATATCGAGGGAAAATTTGTGTGGTATCGCTGCTTATGTACGACATGCACGCACACGCCAACGTCAAGTTATGATGTAAGTAATTATCACTATTGACCCAAAAATATTCCACTACTGGGCATCAGTCTCCTCGAAATCAGACAAGGTGGTGGACCTTGGTGAACTTCACACAGCTTCAATTTTTTCATCTCATCAGGCATGCAGGTTTTCACGGTGTTTGTTGTTCACTAACCCGTATTGTGCAAGCGCCTCGATGAACTACGGCCGAATATTCTCCTCGCCTGATTTCGAGGAGGAGATCCAGAGCAGCAGTGAGACATATAAAGGTTATGTTAGTTTTTTACTTTTATAGGAGCTATGGAGATTTAAACATTACATAATCAAATTATCGTTTGTCAGCGAGTATAATATGAGCTACTAAACTCACAGATATAAGTAATCAAAAATGCAAAGTAATCAAACATGCTACTATAAGAGACCACCACCAGAAATCTACGTACGTTTCGCCCCGACACCGAGGCATCCTCAGGATCCTCTTCGATTGGTAATCGTTAATCAAACAATAATTATAGTAGTTATTATGATTAATATTAATTTATTCTCACGTGAAAATTATTTTTGCGTAACGCAGTATTAAACTGTTTTGTTATGAAACAAATAATTTACCTCCTGTTATCTTACGATGCCTATTAGGGTTGAACGCCCTGCAGAAGATGTATTCATGCCGTGCAAATATTGACGCACATACGGAACAAAGTTTTGAAACGAAAATGTAACATGGAATTAAATGTTGACTACTAAAATGTTCGTACAATGAAGATTGAGGTATTTCTTGTATCATACTGTAAATTCAGATGTCGCACGCTTATTCAGCTAAGCGCCAAAACTTCTTGACTGCTTTAGTAAAATATTTACTCCGAAAAAAATATAAAATATCGAAGGAAAATTGAGGGTTTGAATTACTTTTTTTAAGGCGTGTGGTGTTCTGGCAGTGTAACGCGCGTGAATGACATGTATTTTTTTTTGTAATTCACAGATACCACGCATCAAACAGTAAGAATCTGGCTGTCTGTTGAGTAAACCCTTGCAGAGAATGAATCCATAAATAAACAAAGGAGCTTATTATGAAATTCAGTAGGTACTTGGTAGGTACCTGTACTAGGTACCTTGTTAGGTACTACATTATAACATTCGTTTTTTTTATTGTTCAAAAATACAGATACACAAAACAATTAATTGAAAGCTTGCCGCGAAATCTTTGGACGATAATAAGTTAATATGACATTATAGATGTTTGCAATAAGTTAACTGTTTCTGAATCTTTAATAGTGGATTTAAAGCATGTTAGTGATATAAAAAGCTTTTACATGGCTTAGAACGAGCAATACACTCTATATCCCCTGAATAGAAGCGGTCATGAAGTCACACGAGTAACCGCGTATGACGCAGGAGCCATTGTATTGTGTTGTTTATACCTAGGTCTTTCAACTTAAAAGAATGTGCTAACAGGAAAAACATCTCGGATAAGATCAATACTTAGTATCTATTTAAAATTAAACATGCTATGGTATTGTGTTATTTTTGTATTTTTCTTCTAAAAACTATTATTATTATTATTGTTGTTAATAGGTTAAAATAATAATATTATTTTAGTGTGTCAACATCTGTGAATAATACACAAAAAAAAAATGTCTCATTTCAATTTAATCTAGGAGTATTGTTTTGCAATGCTTACGCGAGCACACCTAAGTCCTCCCATGACCAAGGTTGCTGCAAAATATCAAAAAAGTCGTGGTAGGCATAAAAAACTTAATGAACTACGATTAAATCCTTGCAAATTTATATTTAAAATTATAATTAATAAATAAACATCGACTCCGAATGTCTGAAAATTAAAAAAAAGATTTCAAATGCCAGGATTTTGAATCTCACATTGAACATAATGATAGAATTCAGCAAAACTCTTAAAAGCATCAGACTAACATGCTTTCTATGTAAATAACTTAGATCATTAATATGTCTAGATGGAGTGTCTCCCTACAATCAAAACAAAAAGAACAGGCCAACATTTTCAAACATGTGTTCGTAATTAGTGATACCAGCTACTACAGTTTTCCCATAAATCCTTTTTAATCTTGTCACACTTTTACAACACAAACCTTCATTATAAATAAAAACAATAATGCGTAGCAATTCATGCGTATCAAATACGCATGAATGACAGCGGGACTGATACTAAACACAGAGAAAGCATTTAGAGACCAACTGTTAGCCGCTATTTTTTTGGACGTGTTTTCCGCGCGACACTCTATCTAGACATATTATCGATCTAAGGTTAATAATAAAACTGTTAAATTACTTTGTTTGAATTCTATCGCGATTTTTCCCATTTACGATACTATAAAGTAAATATACAACCTTACAGTAAACATTAGAAAGCCTTAGCTTGCAATATCATCCCGCAAAAAACCCGTAAAGTGAGTTTTATTCCGCCAACATATAATATCATTAGTACCCGGGTGACCGAGCTTTGCTGGGTAAAGTTGATTATTGAAAAACACGAATAAAACGACATTTTCTAAAAATGAATCGTGGCTAGGTCAATTTATTGCCCCCGAAACTCCATACATACTAAATTTCATGAAAATCGTGGAAGCTGTTTTCTAGATTCAGATTGTATATAATATATACAAGAATTGCTCGTTTAAAGGTATAAGATACGAAATTTATTCAAATATAAAAAATGTAGAGCTGTTAAAAAACTTCTGACTGTGCCCACCACTTGATTCTAACAGCGCCACCTGGTATTTAGGAACCAAAGTCGCTGCAGTAGCTGGAAACTAAAACCAAAACCACCAGATCTCTTCATAAATAATATAAAATAAATCTGACAATTATAATATTATTATTTAATATTATTGAAAAACAAATCAAATCAAACAACCTTAAATATCTACAAGATCCTTCCATGTGAATCCAAATTATCTATTTTATTTCTCGTGTATATGTGGAAATTTTATAGTGTATGCAATAAAACACTATTTTCGTATCTAGGCCACTAAAATACATTGTTACGTAAACATAATTTTCTTTGCACTCTATATTTATTTCGTTTTCTATTTAAAGCCGACATCTCGCTTGAGTTTTGTATGCCGTGAGGGGAAATATGAAAGCCTTTCTATGCTTTTATCTTTTCTTAAATCTTTATGACAAAATGTCAGATTTTTTCTTTTATATATTTTATGATTCTGCTCAACTTCTATTTTAGTATATAGGTAAGGATTGCTTACATTTATAATCAGAAACAATCATAAACAAAACAAACAAACCAAAGAGAATTAATTTCAAGTATTCATATTACTAAACTATCCGAATGTGACCATTGATGTTTCGTTTTTATCCGACCATTTCTTTAAAAAGTTTGAAAAAGTAGATTAAGAACATACCTTGATTATTTTAGATTATATTGGATACGGAAATTATAATAAATTGTCCACTTTTTGTACAATTGACATTGAAATTGTGAAATAATCTTGCGAACGACATTTCAGAATTAAAAGTTCAAAGTGGTATTGTGTATTGTCTCATACGCTTATTGCATTATTGTCAAAATCATGATCGTGTATTGGACAAGATTATGCAACGGGCCTGAGTATAACATGTGACAGGTTTGTCGAACGCAGGCCTGCACCCCCACATATTACATAAGTGATTCTAAACATATGACACGTAGAGTATTAATAGTGAATTACGCGTATTATTATTAATTCCTTAATAACTAACTTTTAATTTTAAGATGTAAAACATTTTGAGCATGCCAGTAAATTTGTACCCAACTGGGACCATACCATAAGAATTATATTGTAGATACAAAATCATCTTCCTTGTATAGACTAGGAAGACTATTATTTATAGAAGTAGATGAATTAAATTACTTTGAGTAAATCATTATATGCTCATCAAATTATAAAGCTGCTTCATAATCTACTTTCTTAATCTTTGCTTAAACGTATGCATTCGCAAACATAATAATTTTGTAAACTTCAGTATATAACCATAAGCTTACGCCTGTTTTCTGAAAGGCTGAACAACGCAAAAATTAACTGATCAACTGTCAAACCTGTTTTTCAGTAACGATGGTCCAGTAGGTAATGGCTCGGCCCCTTACCGAGACAGTCCAGGTTCGATCCTGACCCCCCTGTGGTGCCTTGAAATTGGGTTTTCTAAATTTATAAGAGCACCCTGAACATGAGACGATTACTCGCTCATCGGTGAAGGAAAACAACGCCAAGAATGAAATCAAGAAATCTGCACGTCTGAGGAAATAAATGCAGTTCACCAACCGGCATTGAGCCAGCGTATCGGTGGCTATGGCCCACCCTCCTCGCCTGATTTAGAGGAAGAGACCAGCAGTGGGTCATATATGGGTTGGTACTTTACTTTTTTTACTAGTTACAGATAAATGAATAACGATTCCTGGGTGATGTTGATTATTTATCATCAGATCTGCCAGTTTTCTCATCCAAGTAAAATAAACCTGAACTGTAGGCGTGTCGAGAAGCTTTAAATGAATATTATGACGGCTGGAGTAATGGACTTGGTTCAAACGCAGAGTTAACGGGGTCAAATCCCGACAGGAACCGACAATTTATGTGACGAATATAAATGGACTGGGGTTATAAAGGGTCAATAAGGCCTCTTGGTCAAATTTCGTCTAGTGGCCTTTTACGTGTAACGAAACCTTACAAATTGATGTCTGAAATAGAAGATACTTATAATCATGAGTATTTAAAATCTTTTAAACGAATAGTTCGACTGTCATTGAATAATGCCCTAACGGTGGCGAAATATAGAACATATTCAAAGCACGCACTGCCCAATGCCAGAGAGGTAGACACATTTGGATCGTCTTGCGCCATACTTTAAGAAGCTACTATAAAATGTCCACTAACATTGGGTCTAAGCATCACTTCTGACTTTGCAGTAGTATCAACAAACCATTCAAAATGATGAAAATAGTAAGTCTCAATCTCATCACAACCTCTTATATTTTTCCAATCATTCATTTTATTTATCACATTTTTTCTATAAATAAATTTGATAATACAAAAGCTCTATATATGCAAATTTGCGTTACCATATTCTTAGATAGACAGATTTAAAATATTTATACAATTTCCAGGTCATCCTCATGTCAGCTCTAGTAGCTATCGCTGCTGCCAAGCCTAGCGCGGCAATCTTTGCCGCTCCAGCCCCAATAGTGACAGCTTCCAGCTCTCAATACTACCACCGCATCAATAACGGCCTAGCCCCTTACGTTGCCGCTGCGTACGTCGCTCCTGCCGCGCCCTACGTCGCAGCTGCTCCCTACGTCGCTGCCCCTGCTTCGTACGTCGCTTCAGCTCCCTACGTTGCTGCCCCTGCTCCTTATGTAGCTGCTGCTCCCTACGTTGCTGCTCCTGGCGTGATTGCCGCGTAAATTGCTACAAAACAAACGGATCTGTGATATAATAAATTGATATTAATGTAAACTGACTTTAATTAATTCTTTTTACATTGTTTGCAATGACTTTCAATGACTATTACATTTGCCCTATTTCTTTTATGTTAGTCGGATAGACAAACTAGCAGACATGCCTCCTGGTGTTGAGGGCTGTTCTCGTCCATGAACATAATCTAGTTTACTTGGTGTTGTCTATCCTGAGATATGAGATGTTATGTTGTGATTGTCCATATTACAAAACTTTTCTCTACGTCTTGATTTCGGCAATTACACTCTTCTTCGTCATCGATAGTCGACAATCCACCTTATTAGTTCTACTCGCTTTTATAATCTTGACGTTCTTAAAACAACTTATTCATGATCATCCTAATCTTATCAATTCAATATCAATAATTCAATATTTCATGATATCTTTAACCTCATATCTAATCAAGTTCACAAGAGTCATTTTTGAAAATTCCGATCCGCTGTCCTCGTAAGTTATGAAGAAGACGAATAAGTATTGCATGTATAAGGTTTTAAAGAAGTTGAATTCACGCTCAAAAAAATGCAAAAATTATAAAGGTCCTGTTTATCGGAACTCTACCATCAATAATTACATACCACGTGCCTAGCAATTCATTACCAGGAACAATAAAATTGGGCTTAGCAAAATAAATAAATATATAAAGAAACGGAAAAAAAACATAGGAAGTAATACATTATATTTAGAATGCGATAGTCAAAAACATTGTTTTCACAATTCGAAAGGTCGTTGTACTTTCTTCGATAAAATCAACTTATAAGATAAATGTATTTTATCTTATAAGTATTGAAATTATAGTATGTATTTGACACTGAATAGCTTCTCACCGGGAGGTCTACATGTTAAAGGGAAAACGCTAAAATAATTTAAAGGAGCTTAGGAATTCAGGGACTGAAATTAATAACATGTAGGTAAATAAAATATTATCTATCTTTCTACTAGCATAGGTTAGTAATATGAGATAGGTACCTATTCAATCCGCGGCGTAAGCATTTTATTTTATTTATTTTTAAGTAAAAAGTAATTATTTAAGTGAGTTATACGCTAGTATCTAAAGCTCGTGGTCGTATTATTCTATCATTAATTATTCACAAATAATTAATAACTTTTAAAACCAAAGGCTGCGGGAGTCCGAAAGATCTTCAAACCTGTCATTTTCTAAACAAAAAGTCTCTTATCACGATATTTTTATAACACACAAAATCAACATTCGACTAAATTAATATTATTCCATTATTAAACCTAAATAAATGGACAAATCAAAGAATACGCTTCATAGCCTGGAGGCGTCTATATAGACATATTCACTGAAAGACCGCGCCTATTATTTTTTGGGTGCAACTTACTTAGATGTGGATTAAGCATCAGTCAATCAGGAATTTCTAGAATGTTCTCATAGGAATCGTATAGAGAGCTTAGAGCGAAAAAAAAAGTATAATATGAATTATATTTAAAGATTAAAGTAAGAGTTAGAGTTCTTGGTTTAACGGTTTCAACAAACTGTATTGTAATGATACAACTTTTAGGGATTTTATTATCACGGTTCATTTAAATTTTACATTTCATACTTTACGAAACCTCATAGTTCATACTCTGGAGTCTGGAGTATAGAGACGAGGAGAAAAAAATCTTATTTATTTATTTATTTATTTTATTGGTTTACCAACAATTGATAACACAGATACAATTTGATTTGTACATAGATTTTTCACAGTTAATAGTGCCTCAATCACTTATAGGCAAACACCACATGATCAGTTATGTCACAGCAAAAAATAGTAAGTATAATAAGTTAGGAAAAAAATATTACATTAATAGAGATATAACATAATACAAAGGACATTTTTTTTTTCCAAGTATGACTTCATAAATATTATGTACTATAAAAATAAAAATATATCGAAGTGTATGTGTTTTGAGTGTGTGTGTGTGTGTGTGTGTGTGTGTGTGTGTGTGTGTGTGTGTGTGTGTGTGTGTGTGTGTGTGTGTGTCTGCTGTTCCATTTTGTTCTGTTATGTTCTGTTCTAGCCCTACGATGTTACTCTTGGGATCGGTATTTTTCCTTTACCACTAGTTTGTGTATACTTGTGTGTGGGTGCGTGTGTGTGTGTGTGTGTGTGAATGTGACTTTGGATATTATCGGCGGAGGTCACGAAAGTGTTTTTCCAATAAGTATTTAATTTTTTGGTGCGGTTCAACATATATATCGATCAAGTCGCTAAACTCATTTACAGTCTTACATAATCTGGCACATGGAGAATTTGTACCTAATACTGTTCTACTTAGAGGAGGGCAAAGTGGAGTTATTGGATTGCGTGGCAGTCGTTTAGGAGCACGAAAGTTGAAAAGAGCTAGTAATTGTGGGGAATCAATGCAACTTTGAATAATTTTGCTTGCGAACACTATGTCCATTAATCGCCTGCGCTCCTCCAGACTGTTCATTGCAAAGTGTTCCAGTCTACGGTTGTAGGAAGGAATTGTTTTTGCTACTCCAATGGAGAATGCCATGTGCCAGAGAAAACGTTTCTGTATTCTTTCTATACGTAAGCAGTGTGTGGCGTAATGTGGTCTCCAAACAACACTATTGTATTCGAGTATACTCCGCACCAGACTGTAATAGAGTAATATCTTGGTTTTGCTTTGTCGAAAGATTTTACAGTTTCTGAGTACAAAGCCTAACATCTTAGATGCCCGGCCAATGATATTCTCTAGATGTGGTATAAAAGTTAATTTACTATCGTATATCACCCCGAGGTCACGGATAGTGTCTACTTCATTTATTTTATATTCCTTTATGTAGTATTCTGATTTTATAACGTTGTTATTTCTTGTGTATTTTACGTGATAGCATTTTTTTGAATTTAAGTGCATGCTATTGTCATCACACCATTCGACAAGCCTGTTAAGATCCCTTTGTAAATTAAGAACATCCTCATTTGACTGGATGACTCTAAGAAACTTCAGATCGTCGGCATACATAAATACTTCAGAGTATTGGAAACAGTTTTGGATGTCATTAATAAAGTAGTTAAACAATATTGGACCCAAAATCGATCCTTGTGGGACTCCAGAAGTGATACTTATCATACTTGATTGGAAACCGTTAACTACTACGAAAAATGCTCGTTCTGTCAAATAGGAATGTACCCACTTGAGAAAAGTGCCAGAGATCCCATAGGCCTGTAATTTGTCTATAAGTATTCTGTGGGGAACCCTGTCAAAAGCCTTGCTAAAGTCACTATAGATGACATCTGCTTGAAGACCCTTATCAACTGTTTTAATAATTAAATCAGTAAAAGGGACCAGATTGGAACTAGTAGATCGTAAAGCAGTAAACCCATGTTGTCTATCGCTTATATATAGTTTGAGATGGTTTTGTACGTATGAGCAAATTAAGGATTCAAAAATTTTGGCAAATGATGACAGGATGGATATTGGTCTGTAGTTAGAGACCAAATCACGGTCGTCTGACTTATGTATGGGAACCACTCTAGCTACTTTCCATACAGTCGGAAATACTCCAGTGACCAAAGACTTATTATAAATTAAATATAAGGGAAGGGCCAGTTGTAGTGCACAAGACTTAATAAATCTTATGTAATGAAAGTTGAAAAAATGTGCCGCTTTATACAGAAAATAGCAGCTTATTATTATTATTCAAAGAGCGGCTGTACCAGGCAAAGGGCCTGCCTTCGTATCACTGCGACCAAAAATAAAATTAATTTCACTCACACTATTTAAAATTAGTTATTTTGGGAGTCGGTACCAGCCAAGAGGCCAGGTATTGAGTAAAAGTCGTTATTATGATTGAAAATCGCGTAAGCGTGATAACAATACCATATTGTATTATAACAGTAGTATATTTTTTTTGTAAAGTCTAGTAATTAAATATATTTTATTGTATATATTGTAACTGGTATGACTTCGTTTTAGAACGTCTCCTCCGTTCTGCAACTCGACAATAATTTCTGTGTAATCTGAAATGTAGCACATATGAGAACAAAAATAACCATAACATGATAAAGTAAATTCATGACAAGATCTTATTTAAGATTTAAAGTTTCAACCCTTTATGTCCCACTGCTGGGCGCGGGACTCCTCCTCAAAATCAGGCGAGGAGGGTATTTAAGATTAAAATAATAAGTTTTTTATATTTTCCTCTCATTAAGAGTGTTATTTTAAAACTTTCAATATCTAGTTGGTGTTCCTTACAACAATAAATAAATAAATATTATAGATAGATAAATATTAAATATATTAATAAATATTATATAATATACTATAGATCTTATTTAAGATTTAGTAAATAATAAATAAATTAATAAATATTTGATAGGAGAGTCGTACGAAAATTAGAGATTCTCCTGAGACTGAGACCGGTTTGCGAGTCATGAATTTATTTCAAAATGTTTAATTTCATTATCGATCACATAATTTGGGCGGATAAATTATTTGATTTTCATTATTCTGGGCGAAACCTGATACAGTAATAAAGACAATACATACATATTAAACGAATCTTACATACAGAGGACACAGCGCTTACAGTTGCATCACGAAGTCTTCGCCAACTATATAATATCAATTGAAGCTAACTGTGTATTAGCTTCAGTCTAATCATCACTTGTGCAGTAACAGCAGCACGAAATCATTAAAAATGAAGAAAATCGTAAGTACAAAAAAATGCTTATTCGGCATAACATTTGAGGAATAAATAAGCACAGTCAATTAACAAATATATTGATAGAATCTGCTAATGTTTACAGTTTATTTTTTATGAATAAATTTTTCAGATAATCTTCATATCAGCTCTGGTAGCTATCGCTGCCGCCAAGCCTAGCGCGGCAATCTTTGCTGCTCCAGCACCAATAGTGACAGCTTCTAGTTCTCAATACTACCACCGCATCAACAACGGTCTTGCTCCTTACTTTGCCGCTGCCTACGTCGCTCCTGCCGCCCCCTACGTCGCAGCTGCTCCCTACGTCGCCGCCCCCTACGTCGCTTCTGCCCCCTACGTTGCTTCTGCTCCCTACGTTGCCGCTCCTGGTGTTATTGCAGTATAAATTTCAAATAAATAATATCATAAATCGATTGTAATTTTATTTTCTCATTCGATCCCATATATATTTCGATATCTTATATATTAATAAGAAAAATCCTTGTTAAAAAAAGTCTTGTTGCATATGACGTGTGTATTTTTTTTACATGTTATGTTCATGTCATGTTAGTGTTTTCAGCAGTAGGTATAAAATTAGGCTGATTGACCATAAGTGGTTTTTCTTACACTGGTTGCAAATTCATCTAGGAAAAGAAAACATGTCTTATATATTTTTACAAAGAAAGCCTTTATCACAGGCTCTACCCGAATACAATTAAGACTAATGATACGTTTTCGGTTCAACGCTCCTTGCGTAGTATAATTTTTCTTTTAGTATTCTTCTCAGTAACATAATATATATTTCCTATTTTGTTCACCTGATCTGTGAATGAAATTTGAAACGTTAAGTGTTCGTTTTTTTTAAATTCTTTATAGAAAAAAAGCTTCGTTCGTTTTGAATATCATAAAATGTTACGGCCTAGCTTTGAGAAAAAAAGAACTATTTTATCAATGAGCCACACTGCCATAATGAGCAATAGTTTTTTCAAAAAAAAAACATATTAAAATTATTAAGCTCAAAAACTGATTTAACAATTTGAGAAGAAACAATGAGCTAGTTACAACTTAGAGTTTTTAATAAAATAAATTATGGCGCAGCATTTGGGGAGCTCAGATTACTTTTCTGAGATGATGGTGATGGGTAGGGAGGATTATTCTATTATGTAAAAAAGTTTTTAAGTAACTCGCATTGGTCGTGAGCGTGTTGTAATAATTATACTCCAGGCTTATTTATTTTATACGCCAACTGACCGAAAGTATTAAAAATCTTAACAAATTAAGATTAAGTATGTAAATTTTTTTAATGGGTGAATTGTAAATAGCAAAGTATTTAAAAATTGAAAGGTTTAAAAAATATTTCAAAATTGTTTTTTTTTGTTATTTGTCATTTATCTGACGTTCGGCGTTCAATTTTTTAATTGTATCTTCTTTAGATGCAACTAGAGGCTAATTCAGATTTATAAAAAGATTAAATATGATATTAATATGATATTATTAATTAAATATATTATATTAATATAATATTTACCTTTTTTTTAAGATTTTTATAATATTTTTAATCAATCTGTATCGGTTAATTTTTAGATAATATAAGACTCATTTAATCAGCACCTATAACATGCTCTTCTAACACTCTCATTTAATTTGGATGCAGTGCGGCTGCAGTACTCTTTATGGTTGGAGGTCGACCAATCCTGCGTCTTCTGTATTTTCAAGGCACGTGGATCGTTGACTGTTGTTATACAGGACTTATACTTTGAGTAATTGATTTTGATTAGGTTTATTTAACGCTACGACTCAGTAGTTTATCATACAAATCCTAATAGCAACCCAAACTGAATTAATCCACTTCTCTCCTAAAATTGATCAATTCTCTCCTAGAATTGACTATCAATAAAACGGCTATCCCAATAAAGTTACATGACTGTGATGTGTGTGTATTAAGTATTCTTATTTTTAATAATCTTAATGAAGTACCACTTAGAGCAATGTTTGCAAAAAGAAAGTTTGCTATTTAAAAAAATCAGGAATTTAATCCTCCACAAGTAAAATGGGTTGGGGATAAGTTTGTGTGTTACATTAGGTCCTTCCGGTTGGGTATTGTTCTACTCCCCAGGATCAGATGAGTAGGGCCATAATTCACCGTTGCCCAGGCCCGATGATGGTTGGTGAACATTCCACAACTTCAAAGAATCTCATCAGGCATGCCGCTTTCCTCTCGATGTTTTCCTTTACCAGAGAACAAGAGAGGGTCTAATGTTCAAATTCGTAGAAATATTGAAAAAACTCCATTGCATGGCACTGATCAGGATCGAACCTAGACCTCTCGCTCGAGAGACCGAACTCTTACCCACTAACTAGATCGTGGCTCACGTTATAAGATAATGTTATTTATGAAAGTTGTAATATATGCTAAAGAATTTGAGGATGTATTTTTATTTATTTGTTTTTTATTTTATTCTTCATGCACATATAATTAATATAATATCCCTGGCTACACCCATATTATCATAATATTTTATGGGTGTAGCCCATCGACCACATAACCCATAGACTCCTAATAACAGGGGAACGGGTTCTGGCAACACATATGACTTATAGTTCCGATGTAAGCCGTAAACAGTGTACTCAAACTATCCTGTCGTCTCATTCTTTCCCGTTGCGAAATATATCCATTTCTTTTTAACGTTCCGTGATTGGTAATGTATGACATTGAATTAGCTTATCACAGCATTGCAACCCCCTCGCCTCACCTCAGGTAGTTGTCAGAATGCATTTAATACGAAAAATCAAACATTAGGAGTCTATAGGTTATGTGGTCGATGGTGTAGCCAGTGGCGTAGCGTGCCTTGGCGGGACCCCGTATAAAAATTTGTTTGGGAGCCCTTACGAAGGGTAACGATTTCTCACATAAAAAAAATGTTTGTATAAAATTAAAAGACATATTTAATTATCATAATTATTTATCTGTAACTTTTTCCAAAATTTTTACTAACAATTCAAAATAAATTAAATATACACTCTCTTTGCCTTTTTTTAGGCAAACTGATTTATTAAATCTAATTTATAGCTGATGACGACTTTAGTTTTTCTAAAGATTCTTCCTCTATGGACAATAGTGACAGGTCTCATAGGCGTTCATTTCCCATCAAAGTTCTTAGGCAATATCGTCGGGGGCCACCGTGGCTCGGGGGCCCTGTATAATTGATACGGCTGATACGGCGGTAGCAACGCCCCTGGGTGAAGCTATGGAATCTACTAGTCTAGATTTATAGCTTGACCCACAAGCAGATGGGATGACAATCTCCGTGCCCTTTCCTAGCTAGTTTCGATTTCGTTCAATTTCGATTTATCAAGAAGCCGAAAAATCATTTATAATGATGACAAAAGTTGAGTTGATTAAAAGGCTTTTTAAGGCAGACGTCGCAAATGAACATAATTAGCCTAGGATTAGCGCAGGAAACACATTTATATGTATGCATTTCCCGAGACATAATATCTCTCTTGTCTTGGTGATATTACTCTGCCAGTCTTGTCTTTCTCTCCGAAACACAGCAAAGCTGGTCCACAGTAGGAGCGGGTAAGATAGTGGTATACATGCAGCCGGTAAACCCTTAACCCAACATGATCGTAATAAGGACCACTTTCCAAATGTCCGCGTCTAGTTATTATTATTCTTACATCGTAAATTCGTTACGATTTTTGTAGCCATCAAGGTCCGCCATTGCCCATTCAATATTTGGTATTCCAGTAGGCAGGCCACATTGCCACACTAGTATGCAAAATTTGATACACCCTATATATAAGTAAAGGCTCCATTTTCTAATGGGCTCATAACAATAAGTGGATCGGTGGGAGTTGCAACTATGCTAGTGCCGGTATTTTTCTTATTTTTTTAATACATAAGTATTTTTAGATGTAGACACATCAAATATAATTAAGTTTTTAACAAAAATATGGACAGGATATACCAGTACTTTGCTTTATAAACTATTTAAAAAAAAAGTAAAGTATCAACCCTTATATTATGTCCCACTGCTGGGCACGGGTCTCCTTCCTCGAAATCGGGCGAGGAGGGTAATGGGCCAATAGTCTACCGCGCTGGCCCAGTGCGGGTTGGTGAACTTCACATACCTTCAAAGACTTTCAATCTCTTCAGGCATGCAGGTTTCCTCACGATGTTTTCCTTCACCGGTGAGCGAACGATGGTCTCGTGTGCCCTTAGAAATTTAGAAAAACCCATTTCAAGGCACACACGGACGGGTCAGGATCGAACCCGGAACCCCTCGCATAAAAGGCCGAGTCCGTCCACCGCTGGACCACCGTCGCTCGGTGGTCCAGCGGTGGACGGACTATTTGTTTTATGAAAATTCCAGATATGTTAACGCATTAATTATTGGCACGTAAAAAGTTACAGTATGATGATGATTTTGATTCAATATATAACTTTCTGTTTCAGGCTCTTCTACTGACGTTAGCATGTGGTGCTCAAAGCTCCGGCGTTCATCACGAATTGCCATCTGGAGCGGCTCCAATAGTGACAGCATCTAGTTCACAATATTTCGAAAGGACTTTCAACCGTCTAGTAGCAGCACCACCGTTACACGTGATTCCTGTTGCTCCGGCACCACCAGTGGTTGTTGATGCAAAAAGAACGACAGTAATTCCAGTGAACCCCACAAACCCACCACAAGTGCTACCGTCTGATCCCAATATCGCTATAGCCATTGCAACAGCCCAAGCAGCACCAGTGGCTACGTTCCTCTTACCACCATATCCCTTTGGATTTCCACCATCATACGGATTGATTCCTCAACCTTCAGACA
This sequence comes from Lycaena phlaeas, assembly GCA_905333005.2. NCBI lineage: Eukaryota > Metazoa > Arthropoda > Insecta > Lepidoptera > Lycaenidae > Lycaena > Lycaena phlaeas. The sequence continues at coordinate 7,758,376 of HG995178.1, forward strand.
CAAATTACAACAAGGAATCGACAACTTCAACAACAACAACAATACAAGCAACAACAGAACGGGAGCAAGAATCCACTACTGCTGCATCTTCTAACATTGATAATAGTTTTGCACAAGCATTGCCGTCTAATGAGAATGTCAATTTCAAGCAATATGGACTACCTTTTCCAGTTCCAACACAGAAGCCGCAAGGACTACCTTTGCCGATTCCACGACAGAAGCCCCAAAAAATCAAAACTAGTGTTGAAGTGGTGCCTGTGCCTTTAGCATATATTGCTCCACCACCTTTGGATCTGCATCATCATCACCACCACCACGGCCACCACCATCATCATTTTGAAGCTCTTCAGTTAGTTCCTCACGTACATACGTATATACCAAAGACCGCTAAGATCATCATAAGGCCAGTGTCGCCTCGAATAAGGATTGTAAGAGTTCCAAAGAAATATTCGTCTCAACATATTTCTAGGAGATCCCAAGATACTCTACAGAATATAAGAAGTAAATCGAGAGATGTAGAAGAGACCACAATCAGGCCTATCAACAGACCAGCGACGAAGCCACCGAGGCTATAGATTATGACTTAGCCAAATTATAATTACCACTTGTTATTACATCACTGTTAATTAATTAAGTATGTAAATACAATATAATATTTAAAGTTACTTTTTTCATCATTATTTTCAGTCATCCCTATTATATATTTTCACATGCAAAGAAAAATCTTTGTGACCTTAAAATAGAGTTACTCAATGATTTTTAATGATTTATCTGTAAAAGCAGATAACTTGTACATAATGTCATTTTGACGGCTGGCTGGTAAGGGTACTGGACATTTTACGCATCGGGTTTGAATCTCTCCAGGTGCGAAATTTTTACGATGAATATAAATATCACAGCTGCAGAACACCACTGTGGCCAGAAATCTTCCTGCATGACCAGTTGTAGATAGCATATCGGTATTCGCACCACGAACGCCTTAATGTAGAATTTGCGGTGGGATTCCAGTAGCTGCACTGTCGCCGTGTACTCGGTCCACGCACGTACTCCACGATGCCTTTCGCCTCAGTGGTGTAGTGTAGTGGGGAGATATACACAGGGGTTTGCGGTGCTGCAGCACAAGGCAAGAGCTTCGTAGATGTTTATTCATCATAATAGAGCGATTACTTAATATAAACTATTTCGTCAATTTTAATAGACTAGGCTTAATTCTAATATCCAAGTATAACGAGACTTAAAATAAAATTACGATTTTGCATATTTAGAAATAAATTTATGGAATTTGTGACTAATGAATGTATTTTATTTCAAATTTAGATGAATGATAATAGTTTATCTAGACTAGTACGAGATAATAGTTCATCAAATCATAGTGGTCCAAAGCATTCACGAGTTGACATTCAAATCACATCCTAATAAACCCTTGAGATTCCATCTCGCATTATATGAGCTAGCAGGAGCTTAGATATAGCAGCGCCCGCGGTGTCACCCGCGTACTTCCCATCCACGCGGGAGTACAAGAATAAGTTTTAGCCTTTGTGTTATTCTGATGTGTAAGCTGTATTATTGTGAAGTTTTATCATAATCTATTCAGTAGATTTTTTTGTATGAAAGAGTAACAAACAATTTTAGTTTGTAAGAATGTATGGATGTATATTATGTATATTTATATAACGTTATTAAATCGAAAATCAGTTGAACTGTCGCTTAAAAGATATATTTATGCACCATCATTATAGTGAACACCTCGGTTCAGAACTTTAGGACTCGAAATAAGCTAGGTGGTTAGGTTCTTTAATAATAATATGAACCTAGGTGTTGGGTCACAGTTCACTGACACAAAACTTCACACAGCTTCAAGGATACTCAATATAATAAAGATAATCTCATCAAACATGCTGGCTTCCTTACGATATTTTCCTTCACCGGCGAGCAAGCGATGGATCTCATGTTGACGTGCACGTTAAACTTTTGAAAAAATATTCTTGCCGGAGCTATCTGGGCAGATGCCAGATGCCAGGTGTGCCATCTTCATACTGAAGTTTGAGGTCAGCATTCGGTACTTCGTCCTATCATGGGTTATACTTTTCATCTAATAGCTGTATGTCAGTAATAGTATGTCCAGATATCGTCAAACCCTTTTCGCCTTGGTCTTCCTGGTAGCTTTCTACCCGGTATCTTGCCCTCGATGATTGTCTGAAGGGATTCGGAGCCGGACCTTCTTTGCAAGTGTTGCAATCATCACCATCATATGTAACAATTGGACGGGGGCGCGTCGGAGGCGCTACTTAATACGCTTCCAATAAAGCCTTTGTGCTCGTGTCGGGCTCGGGTTAGGTATCCGTGCCCCGCTAGACACGACGTCGTGGAGGCTGCTTAGTAGCGTCGGGCAGTCCCCCCATATCTGAAGAAACCGGCCTTATCCGGGCCAGTCTGTCGCTGATGTGATCCTCTGGTTATGTGGTTGTTGAAGGTCATCGACAGTCGCCAAAAGTCGTACTATTCGTTTGCTCTCCTACAAAAAAAAAGTAAAGTATCAACCCATATGTGTTCCACAGCTGGGCACGTGTCTCCTCCTCGAAATCAGGCGAGGAGGGTAATGGTTCATTATTCACCGATGCGTTGGCCCAATGCGGGTTGGTGAACTTCACATACCTTCAAAGACTTTAAATTTCCTCAGACATGCAGGTTTACTCACGATGTTTTTCTTCACCGATAAACAAGCGATGGTCTCGTGTTTAGGGTGCACATAGAAATTTAGAAAACCACATTTCACGGTACACGGGGTAAGATTCAGGATCGAACCAGGACCGACTCGCTCAAAAGGCCAATCTCCTATGCCATAAAAAATCTTTTTGACAGACGTCATCAGAAAATTTACTATTCGTTCTATGGATAAGTACTCTAGCAATACCTATAACCAATAGAAGTGGCGTCGCTTGGTAGTACAGTCATTTTAGACATTTTAAATCCCAAACTGCGGAAAAATTCCGAGTGAGCTGGATTTTTGTATACACCTTTATTACGGAGTTGCAATGAAAATGTGAAAAATTGACATCGACATCGTGCCGGCTAGAAAAGTTATAAAGGCAAAAGTCACGAAAATCAGGTTTTCCGCAAATATCTCGCAACCTATTGCTCAAAGGTCAAAAAATTGTTCCTAGTAAAATTATTTACAAAAAATGCAAATTGCATTTTTCTGTAAAATCGACCGTTTTCGAAGTAAAGCGCTGAGAAAGCGACTATATTATGACAATGCATTTATGTCCTCACCACCTACGAGGTAAAATGCAAGGCTCGTTTTTTTTTTCATGGTTTCCCTCGTAAGCATAATCCATGATATTCAACGTAAGGTTTTCCCATTCAAGAATAAATATTTTAAGCTATTGCATAGCTTCTATCGCGGGCCTTGAGCGCGGGGACCGAATCCAGAAATTCCGTAACAAAAAATTATGGCCGCAGCAGCGACAATCAGCGGAGAGAAAAAATACAGAGGCCTTCCATGTACTGCATTGATAACATCAATACAATGACCACCTTTCTGATAGGGACGACTAAGGAGAAGTTAACCATAGTGATAACAAAAAGGATGATGAAAACACGATTGATACCATCACGATCATGTCCCATCACGCCGGTCATATGGCACACTAACATGGTCATTATTCTTATGTAACGTAAACTGAACCTGACATTCAAATGGACATCATACGGTAATGCATACGTGGGGCACGTATCACACGTGCCCTGCGTCTAACGAGGTAGTGCAAGACATGGCGAAATTTACAAGGTGAATCTGCGAGTTTTGTATATAAAGTACTTGCGTTGACAAGTGCATCACATCACTCGATCAACAACAAACAACAATGTTCTCTAAGGTAGGTTGTAGTTGAGAAATTAAAATTTTATAATTGTTTATAATGACGACGACGGTCCAGTGGTGGATGGACTCGGCCTCTGATGTGAGAGGTTCCGGGTTGGATCCTGACCCCCACATGTGTGCCTTGAAATGGGTTTTTCTAAATTTCTAAGGGCACCAAACACGAGATCATCGCTCGCTCACCGGTGAAGGAAAACATCGTGAGGAAACCTGCATGCCTGATGAGATTGAAAGTCTTTGAAGGTATGTGAAGTTCACCAACCCGCACTGGGCCAGCGCGGTGAACTATGGCCCATTACCCTCCTCACCTGATTTCGAGGAGGAGACCCGTGCCCAGCAGTGGGACATAAAGGGTTGATACTTTACTTTTTTAATCGTTTATAATATATTATATTGTACGTAGAGATTAACGAACGCTTGCCCTTTAGTAATTACTTAAGTAATTTATCATACTTTAGTTTTAGTAATTGCACCCCTCAGTTGAGTGTTGACTTGTCAAATAAAGCAGTTTTCTCGAAACAGGAATTGATTCTTTCTAAATATTTATTGCTAAACATAAAGCAACGCGGTCCTCCTTCCGGTGTCTTTATTAAAATATGAGTGTACTTATATCAAGTCAAATAGTGTAATAAGCGCATAGAATATGGCGGGGAAATTAGTTGATAAAATACGAATGTGTATTTTTTTACAAATATCAACGAAAATGTACAAAATTATAGGATGGTGTACTTATGAAGTTTCCAAAATGTATTTCTTTGTATGGTTATTTAAAAAGTTATGTTAAAAAATTTCAGGTCGTTTTCCTCGCCTGCATTGCGATGGCGTGTGCTAAGCCAAGTGGTTTAGTCGCTGCTCCATTAGTAGCAGCCGCACCAGCGCCATTCGTGACTGCTTCCAGCTCCCAATATATTTCAAGGAATTACAACGGTCTGGTGGCCGCTGCTCCCCTGGTAGCACCAGCGCCAGTGGTGGCAGCACCATACACGGTCGCCGCGCCATATGCCCCTGCGAGGTTGGTAGCCCCCGCCTCGCCCTACTACTCGCCCTACTATTCTTCTGGCCCCATTTTCACCTTATAAGACGAGAAGAGACTGATAATCCTTGAATAAATTATTTTAAAATACTATGTATATTTCATTATTATACGCTCACTATTTCTTACTTTTCGAATTAAGAATTTTACTAATAAACTTCAAATAAACATAATAATAATAAATAAAAGGGTATGAACCCTTTATATGTCCTTCTGAGCAAGTTCCTTGTCGAAATCCGAAGAAAAGTTCACCGATACGCTGGCACATAGTACGTTAATACGACTTAAAAGAAATCTCATAAGATTGGTCGGAATCCTAACGATGTTTTCCTTCACCGGTGAGCTAGCAATGGTCTCATACTCAGGTGCTCATAGAAAAGAAAAAAAAAGTTGGAAGCAGTACAGGTGTGAGGATGGAATCCGGGCACCTTTCAATCAAGACGCCGACACAATACCCACGAGACCATTGTTACTCATAGATATAGATTACTAAATAATAAAGATTACATTAGTAATAGGATAAGCAGACTTGAGTGATCCTGATTATAATAGTGGTTAGACATACTAATTGTTCTAGATAAAATCAAGCTATATACGATTACGATTACCAAAAGAAGATTTTATAAGACATTTTAGGAGAAGGTATAATTTTTATGCACTAATCTAAGGAATGCAATCCGAATAAAATATCTATAATGAACCTACAGACACTCAGAAAAACGGATGGACGATAAGGTTCAAGAATGGACGCCGCGCTTAGAAAGACGAAGTGGTCGGCCATTAGCCAGGTGGCAAGACGTTGTGCAATGGCAGGTCCGCGTTGGATGATTAAATTAGTGGCAAATGATCGGTTGTCTTGGCGTTCATTGATGAGGCCTATGTTCAGCAGTGGACGGATAAAGGCTGTTGATGATGATGATTGTATATGGTATGCAAAATAGTCTACAAAAAAAAATCTTCCTATCAAAATATCTGCACTCAAAACTGTTTTGATACTTTAATTATAATAATGAATATTAATTAACTAATTAGAGTACCTACAAATAACAACATTATAAAAGAAAAACATTTACAATATTCTTAGATAAACCATCAACTCACATATAATACTGATCTGATTAAATAATTTTACGGCAGAGAAGCTCATTTCGATGAATAAACTTTTTTAATTGATTTAAATATTATTGGTCTGACCATGCACGGTTCCTTAGATGTTTAATTATGATATAGTTTTAAATACCTAACTAAATATTCTGATTTAATAGTGTCGTGGTAATAAAAATAAATACTTTCAGTAGTGGAAGAAAGTGCTGTAAATATTTTATTCGAATATATTTTTAATAACATTGTTATAGATAATATTCCATATGTACCTTAATTAAGAAATGGGTTTTATCTTTCTCTGGAAGCGTAAATACACTAACGACACTCATTTTCTAATAACTCTTGACCTTTAGACGGTGAAACCCAAAAAATTAAGACGGTATTAAAAAAGGCATTTTTCACGCTTCCTTCAAAGTCACGTTTTGTGGAAGCGTGACAACGTGTGAAAGTACTTACTTATATAAGCTCTGCCTTGCCTTTAATTGTTTCTTTCAATTTCAACTTTGCGATTTACCTTTTGGATTTTTCCACGACAGCTACCATACAACGTACCAACGTTATTAATTTTTAAATGGTTGCTTTTATTTCTTTCATTTCGTAAACAAGTTCAAAACGACAAGATTCATTAGCTGTAGGAAATAAAAAAGGCCTAAGTTTTTCATGCGCAATCAACCTATTCTTTGGCGGTGCTTTTAAATGGAGCCGTCCATTAAAAATGTATAGTTTTTAGCCTCATTTTCCTGGTTAATATGTTGAGTTTTATGACTACAATTTAATCAAAATCGCATTTAAAATAGCAAAAAAAAAAAAATACCCATGAATCTGTACTAAAACAAAAGATCTTTGAATATTATAAATTAAACGGATTTAGTGCAACTGTAAGTATAGCTGTAGTACAATGAATTTATAAAATCTGTAAACTTAATAGTTGTCGAATTAGTAATACACTTACCATCAGGTGGCACGTCTAACAGTTTACCTATCCAACACATATAAAAAAACTTACTAAATTCTTCCGTAAAGTTTTGCTCTGTCCGAAAGAAAGGCAAAAAAAGTAGTGAAAAACTAGCACAGAGACTTAGCATACCTATTTCATAGGGTGCGCAACGAGTGAGACAGTGAGTGTTGCCTGGGCTGGACCCACTTCAACAAGTCTTTGTTCATAGACAGGCCCGTCTCCATTGGGCACGCTGGGCAACTGCCCAGGGCCTCGCGTTCCGTGGGGCACCATTATTTATATCAGAATATTCATTATCATATGAGTCATAATTTTCGGAAGTAAAACAATGATTGCTAATTAGAATACTTAATCGTGTCTTAATTACTATGATTACTCATGCTAGTCCAAAATTGAAGCTTTGTATTTATTACTACGTATAAATGGTTATTTATGTCGGGGCTCCATTACCCTAGTGCCCAGGGCCCCCTATAGGTTAAAGGGGGCCTAGTTCATGCATAACATACATAGGTGACAACGTACCGTCACATAGTTTGTAACTCGTAACTAACATAAAACAAGAGATCTTGCTATATAAATGTGCTTTATCCCACGAACTTACTATGCTATATTGGATTTGCAATTTATGTATGTTTATACCTTAGCTTGTCTTCTAGCCTACAGTCAATCAGTTGAGCCACTGAACGACTACGAACGATGCTAACAATGCCTTACCGTCGTACAATCAACTCGTTGTTGCAGAAAATCTCTCAAAAAGAAGCCCTATCCGTACAATACACGTTATTATGAATCTTATTTAAAAACAATGACCAAATACAGTAATCAAGTGAATAATAAGTACAAACGTACCTTTGCTTACTTCTTCTTCATTGGGTATTCCAGTCACTTAATGATTTAGCCATCTCGATACCCCAGCTGTTATATTTACGTGATCTTCATACATGGCTATTTAATTACTTGGAATTATTGTAATATCGTATGATGATATCGATACTAAAATTAGTATCGATTTTATTTCTTTAATTGATATCGTCATCATCACCATCAGCCTTTATGCGTTTACTGCTGAACATAGGGCCTAGTTCTAGGCATCTATACTAATAATATTATGAATGTTTGTTACGCTTTCATGCAAAAAGTACGCAAACTAGTCATCATGAAAATTTGTCACAAATTTTCGGAGGTACTAGAAGTAGCATAAGATACATTTAATAGGAAACTTTTTTGCTAACGCGGGTGAAGCCGCGGGCAACAGCTAGTTTATAATATTCTTGTAAATGACTATAGCATAGGCCTTCTCAAATGAACGCCAGGACAATCATTACCCTGCCACTCGCTTTTATAATAAAAAAAAAATATTTTGTTGTCTATCCATATGTATGTATTTGTTGTGATAAATCTCTGAAACTGCCGTAATTATAATCACGACCCAATAATCCGCAGATATATCTTGATTCATTTTCATATCCAGTTTCGCGTTGGATGCGAGTATCAAGTGATCGGTCGTCTTGGCGTTCATTGAGGGAGGCCTATGTTCTAAAGGCTGATGATGATGATGATAATGATATACATTTTCACACAAGTGACATAGTTAATATATATGATAAAATATATGATTTAAAGTGTTCTTTGGATATAGATTGGGTCAGTGTATATTGCAGGAATATCTAGGAAGTTTTCTTTGCAATTTATCACGATCTATATGGTCACCATCACCTACAAACCCGCTTTACTGTTACATAAGCCACCTTCGATGGTCAAGTGTGACGCATACGGTAACCAAGTACCATTTCATATCTAATATACGCATGTCCTGTCGAAAGTGAAATTGCGACCAATATAGACGTAATGCTTGCAACAGTCTACTATATAATGCGTCGTGATCCTCACTTCATTATACTTCCACATATCCCTTCGACTTACCAAGCCGTTCTACTATAAACAATGTCTTCACTTAGATTTGTGAGTTACTGTAATACATTTAAATAATTCATCCCCTGTCTTTATTAAATTAAAACAGACTCAAAATGACCTTCCGTATTATTATATTGATCGTCAGTAATTTGTGTATAATCTCAGATGCTATTTAGCGCCTTTAAATATAGTGATAAAATAGTAATTTTATAAATTTTTTGTTACAGATTATTTCCACATTAGCCATCTTAGCAACGTGTAAAGCGAGTGGTGTAGGACATCTCGTACCAGCAGTACGCTCCGTTCCTATAGTGAGATATGCGCCGTTCTACAATTTTCCCAATGGAGTCAGATCAATACATGCGGTAGCACCTCCAGTATTTCCAGCACCAGTGCTACCACCACCGGCGCCTGCACCTCTATTACCCGCTCCAGCGCCATTCCTGCCAGCGCCTGCGCCTTTCCTGCCAAGACCTCCACCGTTCCTGCCAGCGCCTGCACCATTACTGCCCGCTCCAGCCCCTGTGTTTCCAGCACCTGCGCCCGTATTTCCAGCACCTGCGCCAATATGGCCAGGACCAGTAGCGGCTCGTGCTCCGGTCTTCCCTGCACCCTTACCAGCTCCAGCTGTCGCTGCATTCCCACACTATCCGGCTTTACCTAGAATAGTTCCATCTGTACCTGCCTTGCCAAGGATAATTCCTTCACTACCCGCCCTACACGGTCCGGTATTTGGTAGGGCCTTCCCTGCATTACACGCACCATTCTCGCCTATCATTAGGCCTGCTGCCGTGTATCACACCCAAGCTCAAGTCCTACCTCCTGCTCCTATCCCTGTAGCCAGAGCTGTTTCTCCTTACCCTGTACCAGCTCCTGTTTTACCGGCGCCATATTTAAATCACGCAGCGTGGAAATAATTTTAGTCTAATTATTAGATATAGTCAAAGTGAAGATGTATAATTGTTAGTGTGCTTGTATTGTTATTGTTAATCTTGTACTAGTCCTTTTTATATATTATTTTAATAAAATTGTTAAATTAATACTTGGTATTTTTCAATATGCCACAATGTTAAGTTCCGAGCTGAGTTTAACATTGTGGATTGTTTTTCTTTCTTATTGTTGTGTCTTTTTAATAAAAGTCTCCTATTTTTTCTAGGTTCGAAGACTTTTTAAAAAAGACAACGTTAGAACTGTTTAAAGTTAATAATAATCGGCGTTAACCTAACTTGATCAACTTAATTCACTAGTCCAATATACTGCTCCGAAGTGTTGTTGTTTTCTACATTAGCCAGTAATTAAATGATTTCTAAATGCATAAAACTTAAACATAGATAGATATTATATTCATAAAACATAGTATACAGTATACACGTTCAGCTTTTATTATTTGGATACACCATTCATATCTATTATTATTTCACTATATTTCACATAATATTATATACAAAGTGTATGTTTGTCAGTTTTTAAAACCAATTTTTTATATTTCTGCGTGTATCCCAGCATACATGTATTATTTTAATTAAAGCAGTATTTATTAGAATTCAAGTATTAAATAGCTATCATAATGTGCAAATCAATTTTTTTCCAGATGTGGAGAGCAATTTTTACAAAATCAGTCTATTTCATAATCAGGACTGTCAATAATATATCTTTTGTTTATGGGCACGCCATGTTATGCAATAATTTATAAAGTTTTAGGACACGTGTTCATGCATTGAATCACTAAGTAGAGTTATAGTTTTTTATTCTTATCAGGCGCATAAATTTCTTTCACCACTTATATTCTTATCGTGCAATAAATAATAAATAAATATTTACTAACAGTCACCCAACGTTCACCTAGTCCCGTGTTTAGTTCATGAAAACTTATTAAGGGTACCAGAAACGATAAACTTAAAAACTAATACAAATACATATAAACAAGTCCTTGACCAGGTGCAGACATCTATATTTATTATACAAATTATCTACACTTGGTAGGATTCAATCCTACAGACGGACTTCGTGAGGTGATATGTGACTTTAGTTATCTGAACACTCACTCAAGCCAGCCGACCATTATAAAATCAAAATTATCACTTTCTAAAAACTGTAAAGCTCGAGCCCGGTAGGTACGTCTTTTTTTATACATTTTTGACGTGACAATGTCTTATAATTCGATGGAGCCGGCTGCACGCACGAAGATATATGACTCATGCGGCGTTACGTCACTCTGACGCGTTCCATTTAAGGCTTGAATTGCAAGCGAGAGCGCGGAACGAGCGACAAAGAGGCACAATCGGCCCATCAATATTTATTACTTATTAATATGACGTTATCAGGTTCAACTATCGTCAGTAAACCGACTTTACAGACAACCGATTTTTTATACAAAAGGGGGCAAACGTATATATCTTGCCTATGCCTGTAACAGGAAGTAGGTGATAATTGACATCCATAGACAGCCGCTACACCAGATGATTTGCTGGTGCGTTTTCGGCCTTTTAAACATGAGTAGCTCTTGTTTTTCTAACCACGATTGAGTTATACCCTAATAACATAAATTACTTTTGTGAAAAACGTAATATCGTTAGTTTTAAACTGCGAAAAACGCCTACTCCTAAGATTATTCACAAGGAAATTACTACATATGAAACAATTAAGTGTGGGTGCGACCTACGCTTATCCCTACCAATATTGCGATCTAAAAATATCCAATAACTAATATATAGCATGGATATTATAAAAAATATTACGACCGTAAAATATTTTATTTACATATATTATTATAATGACGTTAATATTTGGATATAGTTAATTTTAATAGTAGGAGAGACGACGTGGAAGATTGTCCTTCACCGATCTTATAATCAGGTGAAACATATTTTTTATTAAATATTTTATATAAACAAATATGCCTTTAATTACTTGCCTAGCCAAAAGTACACATGGCTATTTTTAATTTAATTACCTTTAAATATTTTTTTTTATCACTTTCATACTTTTGATAACCACATGAAATTTATTTCACTGATAGTTTTTAATACACAGAATATGCCTAGGTAGGCTCGCCTACTCATTTTTGTGTAGCAAGCAGATGTAAATGAATCCATCGATTTGCTAACTTATCGAAAGTTATATAAAATTTTAGCTTATTTTATTACAAAATCAGTCATACAAACTTGCCAGCAAAAAATCGTACTTAAAGTACTTTAATTTAATTAAAAATAGCCATGAGCACTTTTGGATAGGCAAATAAATATAGGCACATTTTTTGGACAAAATATTTGATAAAAAATACGTCTCATCTGGTTATCAGATGGGTGAAGGACGATCTTCCACGGCTCTTAGACCATAATGTGTATCGTACTTTTCACAATTTTTAAATGAGATCTATTTCTTATTATAGTTTCTAAGTAAGTATTGCTACAACTCGTAGATGCTATGTGACGAGATACTAAATTTGTATGGATTCATATAACTTTTACAAGCATTATTACATTAGCAACGACGTTGTTATAATATATATAATTTATATAAATAGATTTCAATTAAATATTAAATCTAGGTGTAGGTAGGTAAATGAATAAACAATTTATATTTTTTACAAAAATATATTTTATGGCAATTAATTAAAAACAATATAAAATAAGTCTTTGAATAAGGAAGGTCTATTATTTAACTTTAAATCTATCGCACAAATGCAGGAGCTAAACCATACGGTGACCGTACTAGGGGTGCGGAGTAGGAGAATGGCGCAGCATAGCCGGCCGGAGCACCTACGGGGGCTGGATACCCATATGCAGCGTATGGAGAAGGACCAGCAAAGTAAGGAGCAGCGAACGGAGCGCTAAACCTAGCGGCTATGGGACCAGCTACTGCGGGAGCCAACGGGGCGGCTAGTGGAGCAGCTACTGGAGCAGCAAAAGGAGCAGCCACTGGTGCAGCATAAGGTGAAACCACTTGAGCTGACAATGGAGCTGCAACAGGTGCTGCCACAAACTGCGCAGCTCTGCTGTAAGCGTTGAATTGTGAAGCATATGGTGGAATATTCTGTGGCACAGCATGAGCATAGCCAACATGAGCTTGGGCCACCAATGGAGCCGCTACTCCACTGCATTCAGCACCAATGGTGAAAACTGCTGCAATGAGCACGATCTGAAACAAAAAAGGTGAAATTACCAATAGAATTCGAAATAACGTTTTTTACCACGACAATGAAAAAGTTACTAAAATATTTAATATAATACTTACAGATTTTAAGGAAAACATTTTGCTTGTTTAGATAGTGGACCTTCCTTAATGAGAAGACGATGTGTTGTGTTCCTATCAAGAAAGTGTTTAGCTTTTTATACCGTGTATATTGTGATTCGAAATACGTACATAAATGAACAAATGACGAATTGCGGCCGGTCATTTGGGATTCGCGGTATCACTCCAGCGAATTGGATCACATTGAGAAACCTTTACCAGTGAAATTTTTTTTGCAATTTGTCATTTTAATCGCGTGCATGTAAATGTATAGCTAACTAAATGTTTACTAAAAGGTTCCTATAATTCTTTTTGGTGTGAAATATATTGACGTGCCTTCACTTTGTTTGGACATTGTATCTTTATTTTCCCATTGGTTTCCAATATATTCCATTTTTTCTTTTCAATTTTAGTAATTGTTTAAAATTAAGATACTTATTTCATATGTGCCGAGAGTCCATGATAGCCATTTTTAAACAATTTTTTTTTTATTTTATTTTTTTTTTTTTTTTTTTTTTACGTAGGTACAACTTGTACACTTGAAATAAGTCAAAACATAAGTAGTCAATAAGTAGTAATAGTATATATAAAAAAAAAAAAAAAAAAAAAAAAAAACTCGTTTGAGATGCAGGATCCCCTAAGAAAAACGAGAAAAAAACTTAGGGGTTGCTCTTTTGTCAATAAAATGAGTACATAATATTTTATAAATACAACATGTAACATCATATCTTAAGAGTGAGTGTCTTATTCCCAAGGTGTGGTATCTTCAATAAAATCTTTTATTTCGTAATAGGCTTTACCACACAAACGTTCCTTAACAATTTTCTTAAATTTATTAATGGAAAGATTTTGAACGTTTTCTGGGATCCTATTGTAAAAACGTATACATTGTCCCATAAACGAAGTACTAACTTTATTCAGTCTAAAGAATGGAACATTTAATTTATTTTTGTTTCTAGTATTTATATTGTGGTTGTCGCATTTTTTTACAAATTCATTAATATTTTTACGGACATACATCACATTAGCAAATATGTATTGAGAAGCGACAGTCAAGATGGCAATTTCTTTAAATTTATCTCTCAATGATACACGGGGGCCTAAACAATATATGGCTCGAATAGCTCGCTTCTGCAACAAGAAGATCGTATTAATATCCGCGGCATTCCCCCACAGTAGAATGCCGTAAGACATAATACTGTGGAAATATGCATGATATACTAATCGCGCCGTATTTTCATCCGTTATGATTCTTATTTTCTTAACTGCAAAAGCTGCAGTACCGAGCCTACTTGCCAACGTGGCTATATGTGGCGCCCACTGTAGCTTAGTATCTATGGTAATTCCGAGAAATTTGGTTGAATCCACCAAGTCCATCACCTCTCCGTTAAGTGATACACTAGTTTGCACCTGCTTAACATTAGGGAGCGTAAATTTTATCAGTTTTGTTTTATTTGAGTTAAGCAATAAGTTATTGGCGCTAAACCAATGCACCATGTTCGAAAGAGCATTGTTTACCTCGTCAAAGACCATTTGCTGTCGTTTAATTTTAAAAATTACAGATGTATCATCAGCAAACAATACAATTTCATGTTTATCCTTCATGAGTGAAGCCAAGTCATTTATATAAACAAGGAAGAGAAATGGACCAAGAATGGATCCTTGAGGCACCCCCATTTTTATTTTGGTACCAGAGGAACTTTTACCGTTTATAATTACTTTTTGAGTTCTATTATTTAAATAAGATGTCAATAGTTTAAGTTCAGCACCCCTGATACCATAGTGGTGCAATTTCCTGATCAACGTCGCATGTTCAACACAGTCGAAAGCTTTGGACAAATCACAGAATACACCTAGAGCATCCTGGGACTCCTCCCAAGCTGTAAATATATATTTTAGAAGATCAACTCCCGCATCTGTTGTAGATCTACCTTTAGTAAATCCGAATTGCTGTTTATGTAGTAACTCATGCTTATTAAAGAACAGTAAAAGTTGATTTAAAATAATTTTTTCGAATATTTTACTGAGAGTTGGAAGAATGGAAATTGGTCTGAAATTCGAAGGGTCTGTACTGCTACCCGATTTAAAAAGAGGTAATACTTTACTGTGTTTCATTAAGTCAGGAAATTCACCACAATCAATACACTCATTAAATATGATAGCTAAAGTCGGTGCAATGATATGCACAATGTGTCTTATAATTTTTACAGACATGCCCCACAAATCTGTAGTATTCTTAACATTAATTAGTTTAAAAGCACTGATAACATCTTTTGGGCAAATATATTGAAATTTAAATACATGTTTATTTTCTTTGACACATTTTTTCAGTAATGTCTCGGCGACGGTAGGAGAAGATATAAGATTTTTAGTTGTTGTCAGTGGAACATTAGCAAAAAAATCGTTAAAAATAGTTGCTACCTCTTTATCAGTATCTATTCGCTTATTATCAATATATAAGGAATATTCAGTATTTTTGTATTTATTTTTCCCAGTTTCTCTATTAATTATGCTCCACGTTGTTTTAATTTTACAATCCGATTTCGAAATAATGTTTTTAATATGTAAAGATTTAGCTTTAAGACATACCTTTTTAAATATTTTAGAGTATGTTTTTACATATTTTTTAAACGCTTCACTAGTGTTGTACGACCTCTCATCATAAAGTTCATACAATCTCTGCCTACTTCTATGAATTCCTAAAGTCGCCCATTCATGAAAAGGTTTAAGATTTTTTGCATTGACTGTTTTTATTTTAGGTGCAAATATAACGTCAAACTCATTTTTTATTAAATAAAATAATTTACCATACAGAATATTTGGGTCTTTTTTGTTGCAATCAAAATACGAGAGTTTAGCAGTTATATTGCACCTAAGCTTCTCAATACGATTTTCGTTTACAGGGACAAACGTTACTTTCTTTTTGTTATTATTTTCCTTAGATATGTTTTTAAATGAAGCTTGCAAGCCACAATGATCTGAAGTAAGTTTATTAATAACAGATTGACTGTATGGTTTTACATTACTAAATATATTATCTATACAAGTAGCTGTGGTGCAAGTTATTCTAGTGGGTTCTAAGAATAAGTTACTAAGGTTATATGATTTAAATAATGATATGAATCTGATAGTGGTAGGATTTTTTTCTAATAAATTAATGTTGAAATCACCACATATAATTAAATATTTCTTTGATACACATAACTTGACAAGAACTTCTTCCATAATTTGTTCAAATGTATCATATAACCCACTAGGAGGTCTGTATACGCTTACAATAATAAGACACTCAAGCTCTACACAAGCTATTTCAATAGTGCGTTCAACAGACAGGCTCACAATATCTTTTCTTTCTTTAGCTTTTAGATTTGTTTTGGTTAGTATTAGGGAGCCACCTCGTATTGCATGTTCTCTGTTAAATGAGCTTGCCACCTGGTGATCACTGAGATTGATAACTTCATTTTTATTTAACCAATGTTCGGTAACACAAAGTATGTCAATACTATAACATTTAGTAAATAATTCTATTTCTAATTCTTTACCGACTATACCTTGCATGTTTTGATGCACCAGGTTAGTATTACAATAATTATTTCTATTTGTTTCTGTAACCTCTGTGGTTATGATTTTATTACATTTATTAATTTTATTGCAAGATATAATTTCTTTTGTCTTATTACCTAGTTTAAATTATTTGGAACGAATTCCAAGCTTTGTTGTGTCAATAAGTGACACTGCTCAATAGGAGCAGTGGTCTGTTTAGCCAAATCCTTGGCTGGATCTATATACAAAAAAGTGGATAGCGAAAGTGCTATTTGTCGTTTAAAATAATATGATAAGTCAAACTTATCGTTAGTCTTAAAAATAAATTTACTATTAATTATGTTATTAATGTCAACTATTTCTAACTTATTAGTATAATTATTATTTGAATTTATAACTACAGAATTATTATTACATGATAAAGTATATAATAATACATTTAATTTATGTCTTATTTTGTTTTCCTGTGGCAAAGCTTTTATATAGGGAAATGTGAACAAAATTACCCTTTTTATATTATGTAAACTATTTAATGAATCTATAAATTTTACTATTTTTTTTTGGTTCACATTTCCCCTTCTGCCAGTCATAATTATTAACGTTGTATTTGGACGGTGGGTACTACCAACAATTGCTTCTACAATTTGACTAAGAGAAGCACCGGTCATGCAGTTATTAGTTAATGACCCTCCCTGATATAACCGGTACAACAACACTCCCATATCTTTTCCTATCTCATCACTGTAGATACTGACATGATTTTTTACAGGTGAAGGAGACAGGGGGTACATTTCTTTACACACAAGGCTTTCAGGAATATGCTCTGTAGGCACCTGGTTATGGTTAGGGTTAACACTCTGCCTTGATTGGTTTGTGGGTGAACACTGACAATTACACTTATAGTTTTGCATAGATTCAACTCGTTCTTCATTATAATTACATAAGTCTATCAAACCATTCATTGCTGAAATGTGTCCCGCTATTTCTTTTTGTGCAATTTCATATTTTGTTGTAATTGACCTCAACGACTCATATAATGTTGTTAATTCTGTTTGCAGCTTAAAAGTCTCAGCCTCGTATATGCTCTTAACATTGTCATATTGTGTTTTATAGGATATGTATTTATTTCTTATCAAACTATTATTTTTTATTAATTTTGTCACTTTACTATATATTTTTTTATTTTTAAATAAGAGGTGCTGTGTTTTTTTAATATATTTCTGGATGTTTTTGTATTTTCTTAATTTTTTTTTGCTAGGCATGTGATGGGAGGTAATCGAATCATCACCAGTCAAGTCTATAGTTGAAATATTATTATAGGTAGGATTTGATGACCTCCCAATAAGTTTGTTAAAAAGATGCCTAGATTGGGCCGCTTTGAAATTTTCTTTTTCTAATTCAAGTTGATTTATATATTCCTGTGCCTCGGTTAGTTTTTTATTTAACATAGCAGTGTTCTTTAATGTGTTTTCATATTCCTCTCTGCATTCATCAAAACTATTAACAATATGTTCTAGTTGCCGGTTTTGGTCAAGTATGTTTTCATACTTAGTTGATAGGGAGGATAGTTCACATTTTAGTTCTGTATTTTTTTTAATTATTGTTACCATTTCACATTCATTGTCATCTCTTTCTTTCAATAACTGCTCACACTGCACTTTTGACACCTTAAGCTCCTGGAGAGCCAGCCTGAGTTGTTCCTCAGTCTGGCGGGCCATGGCAGTACGGGTCTGCATGATATAACTCAAGTGACACCTAAAATGACAAGAAACAGCTGAGTATGTTAAGATAATACTATGTTTTATGAAGACTTAAGGTAAAGTAGGAGTTTAAAGTTAAAGGGAAGTAAATTTAATAAAAACAAAAGTAATAAAAAAATAGAAGAATTTTTAGAAAAGGTTATGAAGAAAAGGTTAAGATATGGTGGAAAACGGAAGTTTAGGAATAACTATTTTACAAAATATTCTCTTGTCTCATGTGTTGAGTTGAATTTGTAGTAAATGTTGTCTGGGCAAGTGAATTCGTCCTCGATTTCGCTTCCACGGTATGTCAAGCAAAATGAGACATAAACGTAGCCGGTGAGTAGTGGATGTTGCTCAGAGCCCTGAGCAGTATTTATTGTGATGTAGTGTAATATAGTAAGTATGTCAATTATTTAACAACAAAATTAAGAAAATTAAAACAAAATACTCCCCCGGTTCGAAGAATTCAAATCCACAGTTCAAACGTTGACAGCCGGTACACTTGTCGAACTTGATATTGTTTTTTACGAGTTAATTTATTAGATATGCCACAAACACTGTGTGTGTCACTTTATACAATGATTTCAATATTAAGAAATGATTTTAATCAATCTAAACACTTTATTTCAATAATTATAAAATAAATTAACTAAGAGGTCGTTTTTAACGACCAGTCGCCAGTGTTCAAACAAAGTTTACAAACATAACTTTGAAGTTATGCATGTAACAAATAAATTCAAATACTTGAAACTATGCCCTTGATCGCCCACGTTGAAAATAATGCTGTCTATATCTATGTCCTCCTCCTTGTAGCCATTCTTATTTTATACTAGCATTTGCTACATTAATATTACAACACAATATGTGACAATATTTCCTTAACTTTTTACTAAATATAATACATAACTTTAAGTAAATTAAATTCATTTTATAAATCCTAAATCAGAAATATATTTTACCTACCAATTGAGCTTAAAAGCCATCAGGCCTAAACGTACAAACCTTTCGATAAAAAAGGAGTACGATCCAGAGATAATCCTGGTCTGCCAGACGAGATCAGATCTTTCAAAAATGTATAACGGTATTTATAATTTTCACGATTTTGTCAGATATACACTTAACTGTACAATAAAGGTAAGCGTCCACATGTCCGCATCGCATCAAACGGGTCGTATTTCCTTTGAAAGGAACAGATCTTTTGATAGAAAGGAAGGTGCAGATCAGTGGACGCACTTGTAGACTTTCTATGTAAAGAACTATGAATACTACAATATGTTTGATAGGATGTGTATGATGCGGACAATTAGTACCTTTAAACTACCGACCCGAAACCACTCCTTACTAAGGTAACAATTGAAACGTTATGGCGTACGTTTAGAGTCTTAATAAACCTTGTAACATATACGAAAGTAAGTAACAAGTTTCCCAATTGTACACATCAACAACGTCTTATTACACTGGTTATTTTTGGGGAGTATAGATTCATCTTGATCATCATTATCAGCTTCTATCCGGCCACATAGGCTTTTTTTTACTAAACGCTGGAAAATTCACTGGG
Source organism: Lycaena phlaeas (assembly GCA_905333005.2). Classification (NCBI taxonomy): domain Eukaryota; kingdom Metazoa; phylum Arthropoda; class Insecta; order Lepidoptera; family Lycaenidae; genus Lycaena; species Lycaena phlaeas. The sequence goes on from HG995178.1 coordinate 7,778,341, forward strand.
GCATTCCGCGGGGGAGTGGGTCTCTCGTGGGTATAGGGACTCACTACGCCCGAAAGCTGGTAATTGGATGCAGCTCTACTCACTAAAACCTGGCGAGTGCCATCAATGCCGTTTTTTGTGATCCGGGGCACGGATCTGATAGCAAACAGGGCACCTCGACGGCTAGTCAGTCCCACAAGCGACAGATGCTACCTCCACAGAGAGACATATACGTATTAGCCCTCGCCCCTTGTTCTTTTGTCGCCTCTTCTTATAATAGGGATACAAAGAGCCCGCTTGGCTCAAATCGCTTCGCCCAAGGTGCTGGGCTTACTCTAGGCTAATGAGCCCCACTGCCACGATAAGGCCTAAATCGTGGTGGGGTCTGCACATAGGCCTTTCCCAATGAACACCAAGACGGCCGATCCCTTGCCACTCGCATCGAATGCGGACCAGTTATTGTATGAAGATCATCTTCCAATCTAGGCAACAAACTTCGTCCAGATCCACATAGGACTCTTTAATAGAAAGAGACCAGTTATAGTGGAATAATGTTAAAAGTGATGATGACGATGAACAATCGTTACAATATTTATGTTAGCTTTTTCTATGAACGACAATAATCTCGTGACTAGAGAAAAGTAGACTTTGCCTTTAAGGAAGCTTTTGGTTTGAAGTAAGTTTTTAGAAGCTCCCGTTGGAATATACAATTAGATTCCCCAATTTTAGTTGATTTTAAAAAATATTTTACACGTGAAAAGCTACATTATCAGCAAATAGCAGATTTAATTTTTTGTGGTGTTGTGTGAACAGGCTTTGTGTCAAGGAAGTGTAATTACTGGCACCAAAAAATGACATCTCATGTCTCAGTATAGGCAATAATATATTAATAAGTTGGCACGTCAGCCAGTTTGTCCATCCAGTAATATAAAAAACCGTGTGATATCGTGGGACACCGGATAGGAACAAAGTTCCTCATAACAAAAATATTAATTTTAAGTTATATTCGAGGTATAAAAAACAATTATTTGGGTATACATTTTGTATTATATTTTTTTTATTGATAAAAATTAAATCTAATTTACAAAGTTATCACTTTACTTTTATCTTTATTTTACTTGCAATGATTTATAAAAAAAAAATTAAGGCGCGTTATTCAAATTTCTAGTTTACAATAATAATTTTACGTTACTGACGTTTTTCCCGGTTACAGTATCCGCATTGTCCCATAAGGAACTTCGTTCCAAAAATATTTACCGTGGTTTTTAATACAATAATTTGTAGGCGTAGTTAAAGGAAATACGAGGGTAAAAGATGATTTACGACAGAATGTCGTTCAACAATTATATAACCAACAGTGAAATTGATGTACACAGAGTTGAAATTAGAATGCGTAGACCGTTTCGTGTGTGGGTCAAATACTGCTTTGCCAATGTCCTATGTATTCCTCACTCGTACCATTGCCTAACCTGCTGTTTACTTGGTATATATTGTATTGCTACCAACACGACTGCACAGTATCGGATTCTTTCGTATCCTCATCAGCAGTCACTGAACCAAGCAAAATGATCGCCAAATTCTTTGTGAGTGTTAGCAACGCTTTAATAATATAACTTTAAATAGTACATCAGAACTAGAAACAGAAACTTTCCCAAAGTTTTGAGACTACGAGACACCTCGCACGAGATATTAGCATTCTCAATATAGTTAAAACGTTTTAAGTCGTTTATTAAGGTTTTAATATTTTATTTTGTAGGATCCTATTAAATGTTTCGTAAAAATAATTGTAATGATATAGCGTTTTCATAATATATTTTCTTATGCATATGGGAACTTTGATAAAACTACTTTTGCTAATATATATGGCTTTTAGAATGCAAAATTCTTAAATTGAGATTTCTTATCTTTATATTTTACTTCCAGGTCATCTTCACCATCCTCGCCGTAGCTGCCGCTAAGCCTGGAGTGCTCCCTCTAGCAGCAGCCCCAGCAGCTCTAGTCGCCGCACCAGTAGCCCCTTCATATGCCGTCGCCCCATACGCCAGCTCATACTCAGCACATGCTGTTAACCATGCAGTGGCTGCCCCAGTATACGCCCCAGCCCCTGTAGTAGCTGCATATGCGGCCGCCCCTGCCGCATATGCCGCCGCTCCTGCCGCATACGCCGCCGCTCCCGCCCCATATGTTGCATCTCCATACTTCTTTTAAGATTTGGTGATATCATTACTAGTGACTTGCTCAAAACTGTGTTATAAATACGACTGAATATATATTTTATAAAGTGAATTTTATATTTTAATATTTTTGTTTGTCATTCTGTCATTTCCTTTTACCTATATGGATTACCAGCGCAGTATTCCCGAACAATAGTTTAGTGAAATCCTCCACTGTGCGTCTGTCAAACTCAACTATTGACCTAAACGAGAATCATCTCTGTACCCTAGAACGCCTTCAAAACTTATGCATTCGGTTCATTTTTTCCATTAAAAAGTACGACCACATCTCCGAATACCGTACTAAGCTTAAGTGGCTTCCCATACGATTGCGACGGAATAGCCACATACTCCACCTTCTTTACAATATCCTCTTCTATCCTCATACTCCTTCTTATTTAAAAGAAAAATTTTCTTATCTTGGAGACAATACGTCTTTCCTTCGTTCCTCTTATAAACTAACCCTTTCCTTTCCTGCTCATAAAACTTCTTTCTTCGAATACTCTTTTACGGTATCTGCAATTCGTCTGTGGAATGCTCTACCTGAATCAGTGCAGAAATCGCAAACAATTGCGATATTCAAAAAGCGCCTTAAAGAACACTATCTCACCTTAGCCGTAACGTGATACACCGTTGCTCCCTTTCTCTCTCATTGTGTTATGGTATATCTTAATACTGTAATTCAAAAATTATTGTTTTTACATTTACGTGTGTTATATATTATGTATAGATATTGTGTGTTATATTTAATAGTATTTTAATATTGTATAGTTACTTTAATTATTAGTATTTATATTTTTAATATATATTATACTATATTTAATATAATATGTAAGTTATATTTATTTATGATTAAAATTTAACAATGAATGCTTGTACCGACTACTACCTTCTATTCTCGCTATAACATATTATATCTCTCTCATACCTATGGTTGTCTGGTAGAGACCGCTACAAGCGGTAAGACCGCCATTTTTGTGCAAAATACTAGTCTTAAGTTTATGTTGTCAGCCGTTATAAATTTTGATGGTACAAAATAAAGCATATTATTATTATTATTATTATTATTGACAGGAGAAGCGCATTGATAGTAGCAACCTTTGCATAGTGTTGTTTCATTAGTTAGCCAAGTACGCTTCTTGAATATGGGTGTTCCGTTATATTACAAAAAATAATTAAAATATATTCTATTAAACCTATATTAAAGTCATTGGTAATAACGAAACATTAATATATAAATCAGATATTCTAGGTTAATAGTCGACCAGTATGAACATTGTTAAGTACAACTAACCCACATATTTTAGTCGTTTCACAGTGGTACAACGAATGCCTATATTTCGATAAATGATAAGCCAGCTGACCGTAGATTAGTGTCATTGAAATGCCCTGAACTCGTTTAGGGCATGTATGTTATTGATATAGAATAATTGAACATATTATATAATAAGTATTTAGATGAAAGTTAGCAAGTTTGTTACAAAAAAAAATTACAATAAAAATTTTGAAGTAAAAAGTATCAACATATTTTGATGTGTCCCACTGCTGGGCACAGGTTTCCTCCTCGAAATCAGGCAAGGAGGGTATCGGGTGTATAGTTCACCGAAGCGCTGGCCCAATGCGGGTTGGTAAATTTCACACACATTCAAAGACTTTAAATCTCATCAGGCATGCAGGTGTACTCACGATGTTTTTCTTCACCGGTGATCTAACAAGGGTCTCCAATTCAGGGTGCACTTAGAAATTTAGAAAAACCATTTTTAGACACCATAAGGGGGAGGGGGGGAGCAGGTTCGAACCTTGAACCTCTCATTCAAGAGGGCGAATCCACTGGACCATTATCGTTTAATTTATTACTTGCCTATCCTAAAATGTAAGATGGTCTTCCTATCAAAGTAACATAAAAAAGGGAACTTCATTTTCGTTTGTTTACTTAAGCGCAATTAAGAACGTCTTCTAAAAATAAAAACTGGTAAAATATAGCTAAGAAAACGACGTCACATTTTTTTAGTTTGCGTCTTGATTTAAAAGACGTGTACGTCTTTTAGGGCATGGTTCAACGACTCCAGGAAGTTGTAATTAAATTTTCTTTAGATAAAAAATGAATGATAGTTTCTATCATTTAAGTACTCTATGCTTAATATATATGAAGGTAATTTTCGTATGATAAGGTATACATTTCAGCTATGCCGTATGTTACCTGTTGTTGTGAGATTGAATAGTCTTAGTTGTAGTAAATAATTAAACAATAACGACAAGCAATCGTCATTTTTGGATGGACGAACAATAAACCGGATAACAAAAATAGCAATAACAATAATGTCACTTTAATTTTTTTTACTTAATAACGTGCGAAAAAAATATTTTGCTATTTTCATTTCATATTTTATTTCATTTTTTAGGGTGTTTTGTATTGAAATACGTCACACTCATCTAAATTAAATGATAAAATCGGGATCATATTATTTATTTGCGTAGTTTATTTTATTTTATTTATTTTATTTATTTTAGTTTCGCCGCTTATGCCGTTTGTGCTCTACTGTCTTTGGTCTCTTTTGTTTGCTCACGATAGTAAAATAATTTATATGAAAAAACTGAATGTGGAAATTAATTTCGGATGCCTCTTTTTAAGACCAATAATAATTATTATATTCGACATATTTTTTCTTAACGTAAGTATAAATTAAAACCCTAGTTCCAGTGCTAATGATAAGAATAATAAATATATGATGAATCTGATGAAAATATCAAGAGTATTTGTATAACACTATAACATATGAACATAAAATATCAGTAGAATTAAAAATAGTTCAATCAAGCTCGTATAGCTTGTACAATCGCGAGTAAAAACATAGTTTTCTTTTTGCCCCACTTTGGGAAAGCTGAAAGGAAGGATTATGATTTTAGCAGTTCACGTCATTTACTATGATTGAAAGTAGGAACACTGCATAATTTATAATATGCAATTTTGGTGAATAAGGTATCAAAATTTTCCTTATCGTGCCTGAGGAGATTTGAGCTCTACTTTGATCGACTTTAAAGACTTAACCACCTCGTACTTGGATCAAAGTTTTTAAATTTACTAAACCTGAATAAAACACAACATGACTATAGTGTAATGAAAAATGCATGTCAATTATGATTTTTAACAACTGTGTTAATTCTATTCTGAATTAATTAATAACAATATTTTTAAATTTCCTAAAAAAAAATTACAAAAAGGGTGATGGGACCGATAGCAAATAAATGAAACATGTACTAAAATAAAATACTATTACACTTATGCCACTTTAGTATGGTATTGTATTATTGTGTTTAATCGACTCACCAATATTACTAAAATGTTAAATAAAATAAAATAAATAAAATTGAAACAAAATATTTCAGTGATTGTGTGCGTTGACTGTACCTACATGACTTGCCCTAGGCTGTTCTGATGACCTAGGTTAGAGGTAGGGTTAGACGGATTTGGTTGGTCTATGTACCTAGGCAGTATAAAAGCCCGTACAATCTAGTACTTCAGCACATTCAGTCCTAAATCCTTATTCTTGTCTTACGAGAAAACCCAATCTCACCAACATGTACAAGCTGGTAAGATATTTTTTATACGTTTTTGAAAAGGAAATCATATTTTTCTCTAAAAACTATTTCAATAGATACACTTTACCATTTTCTTAAATATCTTTACAATCTTTTTACGGAGTTATCGTAATAAAATCGTAATCGTAAAAAAAATATTTTTAGTTAATATTTAATTAATAACTTATGGATAAATGACTCTCTTGAGTGTGATAAATAATCTGTTAGTTATTAAATCATAGCTGTTCAAAAACATTAATTACAAATTAATTAATAGTTTGCTTCAATTTTTTTTAACAATTACATTAAATGTATTGGTTGATTTAAAAAAAAATTATAACCTGTTTTATAGTACTGATACTTATTTTTATGATTTATATTTTAAACTATTCCACTAATATTATATACTATATTTTAACGCGAAACTTTGTATGTATAGATGTTTGTGACTATTTCACGCACAAACTATTGAAATAATTTAAATGAAACGTTACAATAACTTAGCATATACATAATATAATACATCAGTATAACACAAAGGCTATAAATTTATCCCTGTACTCCTACGGGAATGATAACTACGCGGTAAAACTCCGGGGCACTGCTTGTACTCTATAAATAAAGTTATAAATTAGCTTTATTGTAATTTTAGTTACTTCATAATTATTGTTTTACTTTAGGTTTACAATAAATTTATTTTTAAGCTATATTATTTTTCTAAATCGGATATTAATATTATAATCGGTTATTTGGAATACCCTAATTTCGTGACTTCTGTTTACAATTATAAACATAGTGAATTTCTTTGCCTCTTTGAAAAAAAGCTAGAAGTAGTCTCGAACATAATCATCACTTTTGTCATCATCATCATCATCATCATCATCGGCCTTTATCCGTCCTCTGCTGAACAAACGGACCGGCCACTGCATGGAGATAATGAACAGAATGTCAAAGTCAAAGTCAAAAATTTTATTCAAAATAGTACTATCGAAGTATCTTTTTGAAGGTCAATTGAGTCTACCACCGGTTCCAAAGCAAGTCCACTAAGAAGAACCGGCGAAACAAACTCAGTGGAACTATTCTTTTCAAATACACTATTACAAAAAAAATACAAACAATACATAATACTATAGTAGTATAGTATATAAGAAAAAATCAGCAAGGAACTCTGTTGGGTTGCTCTTTTCAAAATATTGTTTACAATTTTTTATAAACATACATAATTACATACATTTATTACTATAATATATATATATTGTTTTCTTATGTTTAGAATGTCACAGTTTAAATAATAATATGCATTGTGGGGGCCTATGTTCAGCAGTGGACGGATAAAGGCTGATAATGATGATGATGATGATGCATTGTCTTAAAGCGTGATGCTAAAAGCTTATCATATCAAACCAGTGACGTCACTGTGTGTTTGATTTTAGCATTTGAGTTTTAATGACACGTGATACACGTTTAAGGCGCGGTCTTAGTACGATTTAAAAATGCGATTTCACTCACACAACCGCATATCTACGCGCGATACGGTAACACACACACACGCGCCATCAACCATTTTTGCTCACAGAAAGATGCATGGTTATACGCAACGAGCAGAGTAAACATGGGTGTTATACTTATTCAAAATAAAAAGCGTAACCACCAGCATAAATGCATACACTTTTATGTTTATAATAGATAGTTACAATCATTAGTTAAATAAAAGAAAAAACAAAAAATAAAATTAATTTTTTTACAAAGTAATCAGACATTTCCTACTCATATCACTACATAATTAACTAAGATTTACAACGGGATCTTAGCGGGATGATATATCTTTACCGATAAATGGGCTATCGAACACTGAAATGTTTCATTAAAATCCGACCGATAGTTCCTGAGATTAGCGCGTTCAAATAAACAAACTCTTTAGCTTCATATCTTAAGGATTAAAAGCAAGAGTAAAATAAACTCGTTTAAATGTAGTCCAAAAAAATCAAAATTTCTGAATAAAATATGGTTGTTGTGCCTCACTCGACATAGATAGGTATAGTGTGTCGTGGACTTTTTTGTAGATAATTATAAGATCTACAATTAATTAGAACATTTTATGGTTTTATCTCTTATAGTTTAGGCAGCGTACGCAAAATAAGTAACTTTTCTGGTTGTTTTTTTACACCTCGTGTCTGAAAAACCCAAATATCTTACGGAACCCTGTTTTTTTTCCAGAATAAAATTCAGCCTATGTTACTCGTGGATAATGTAGGTTTCGAATGGTGAAAGAATTTTTTAAATCGGTCTAGTACTTTATGAGCCTATTCATTACAACCAAACAAACAAAGTTTTCCTCTTTATAATATTAGTGTAGATAGATTTCGCCATAACTTCAAAACCGAACGTCCAATTTTAATCATTCAAAGTCGAAATATTATTTACATAAACTGTACTTAGTGATGAAATAATTTATTTTGATAAGGATCCAAAAAAAATTCATAATATCTAAATAAAAAAATGGTTATTGTGCCTCACTCGACATAGATAGGTATAGCGTGTCGCGGACTTTTTGTAGATAATTATATTAGTGTAGATTTATTAAGTTTTTATATATGTCGCAGTCATCTGGTTGAAACAGTCTTGAGCAATGAACATTATGATTTTATATTGTATTTTAAATTTATTTAAAAAAAATATATTTTTAAAAAAATTAAAAAAATGAACTAAATTCCAATCACCTGACTGATTTTACGTCCGCTCTGTTCAAAAGGTTATATCCGCTATCTAGTTGGACGATGAGCGACGCTTGTTCAATCAACGTTCGGCCTAGTCATTCAATTAAATGTCGTCATTTAATTAACGCGCTAGTGATACAATCAAATGACTGATTCAACCAGATGACTGCGACATATACATTATCTAAGTTATAACTATAATTGTTGGAGGTGTCGGAAAAAATAGGCCGTCTGGGAGTTTTCAACGAAAACGCTGCCTAAACCCTTTGAGATATAACAAAATAATGTATGGTTATGAAATTGTATATCTTAAATAGACCTACAAAAAAGTCCGCGATAACATATGTCTATCTCTTAGGAATATTATACTATATCCATTTAATACTTTACAAAATGGGCAACTATAACGTGATAGTTTAAAAGTTATTTACACGAATGCGGTATGAATCCCATTTTAAATGAGTAAATTGGCATCTGCACTTCATGAAGATTATTTTTGCCCTTTACATCATGTAAATTAAATGAATACTTTAGGAGATATGGCAAAATCAAATTAATGCACAAGAAAATAAATCGTGTTGCCATGATTCGAACTGGCGGTTGTTTGGTGCATGGGCGTAGCCACACTGGGGCAAGCTGGGGCGCTTGCCCCACCCTGGCACCTATAGGGTGCCTAATTAAACATAAAACATTTTTTTCTAATATTAACAACAATCATAATTTTTGTTTTGTTATTATGCCATTCATTTATGTTGTAGTAATGTGTGCACAATAAAGTATATTCATTCATTCATTCATTCATTCATAATATCAAAAAATTAGTCTACATAAAAAAAGTGCGATCAAAACAAAAAGCGGGTCCGAAAACCCTTAAAATTTACAGATTAACAAATTGGCATAGATGCAGCCCAAACGGCTTAATTAAAAAAAACCCCTTTGTTGCCCCACGTTGAGCCCAAGGCTGGCTACGCTTATGGTCTGGTGTCTAAGGCCATGGTGTATCAACTCTGATAGGTGTAATAATATGATTAAAGTATGGTGGAATCACTACATATTATAAAACAAAGTCGCTTTTTCTGTCCCTATATCCCTTTGTACGCTTAAATCTTTAAAACTATGCAACGGATTTTGATGCGGTTTTTTTTAATAGATAGGACAATTCAAGAGGAAGGTTTATGTATATAATTTATTAAGTTTTTATATACATTGGCTAAGATATAACAATAATCGTTGAAGGTGTCGAAAAAAAATAGGCCGCTTAGGAGTTTTCAACGAAAACGCTGCCTAAACCCTTTGAGATATACCAAAATAATGTATGGTGGAATTGTGTATCTTAAATAGGTCTACAAAAAAGTCCGCGATGGCATATGTCTATCTCTTAGGGATATCATACTATATCCATTTAATACTTAAAAAAATGGGCAATTATAACGTGATAATTTGAAAGTTATTTACACAAATACGGTATGAATCCTTATCATTTTAAATCAGTTAATTAGCATGTGCATTTTATGAAGATTATTTTTGCCCTTTACATCATGCAAATTAAATGAATACTTTAGGAGATATGGCAAAATCAAAATAATGCAAAAGAAAATAAATCGTGTTGCTGTGATACGAACGGGCGCGGGCGGTTGTCTGCTGACTAAGGCCGTAGTGTATCAACTCTGGTAGACGTAATAATATGATCAAGGTATGGTGGAATATATAATAATAGTATTATATATCCTAAATATGCCTACAGAAAATCTGCGAAGGGATATATGTCTTTATGTTCAAGATGACATATATTCATTTTAATACAAAAACTTAGTAATTATTAAAATAGAAAATGATCATCATCAGACATGATAAAACCGTAAACCTAAGTTCACGCGGGCGAAGCTGCGGGTAACAGCTAGTATATAATAATAGTATCCTAAATAAGCCCATAGGACGATTCAATTAGATTGGGCAGCATTTAGATAGCTTCGCCATATTCTCACGTCGTCTATACCGCAGAGTTTGAAGACGAAAGTCTTCAACCGATGATGATTATCCGTCCACTGCTGAACATAGGCCTCCCTCAACGAACGCCAAGACGACCGATCCCTTGCTACTAGCATCCAACGCGGACCTGCCACTGCACGGAGATCGTCTTCCCATCTGGTTAATGGCCGACCAACACTTCGTCTACCTAAGCGCGGCCTCCACTCTTGAACCTTAACGGCCTATCGGCCATCCGTTCTTCTGAGTGCGTGATCAGCCCATTGCCACTTCAACGTGCTTATTCTTCGCGTGATATCGGTAACTTTAGTTCTCTGGCGAAGGTCTTCGTTTCGAATCCTATCTGCCAAAGAAACACCCAGCATAGCACGCTCCACAGCACGTTGAGCTACGGCAAACTCATTAGGAGAGGTCTAAGTTCAGCAGTGGACGGATAAAGGCTGATGATGATGATGGTATATTGTTCTTGTTGTATTCGAGTGGCAAGAGATCGGTAGATCGGTCGTCTTGGCAATCATTAGAAGGGGCCTATGTTCAGGAGTGGGCGGATTTAAGCTGATGATGATGATGATGAGTGAGCAAACACTTCACTACTAAAGATCTGTGGTTTTTACTAACAATAATTATATGTAAGTAAGCTGTTATCTGTAATTCGCCTTTGCTCATAACTGCCACGCTGAGCAGGCAGATTGACAGTCGCAGATGATGATGAAGTCGCATTGATGGCACTGCTGCCTGATCAGAGTAACACGGGATCGGCCGTCTTGGCGTTCATTGAGAGAGGCCTATGTTTGGCAGTGGACGGATTTAGGCTGATGATGATGATGATGATGATGATGAGTGAGCAAACACTTCACTACTAAAGATGTGTGGTTTTTAGTAACAATAATTATATGTAAGTAAGCTGTTATCTGTAATTCGCCTTTGCTCATAACTGCCACGCTGAGCAGGCGGATTGACAATCGCAGATGATGATGAAGTCGCATCGACGGCACTTCTGCCTGATCAGAGTAGCACGGGATCAGCCGTCTTGGCGTTCATTGAGGGAGGTCAATGTTCGGCAGTGGACGGATTTAGGCTGATGATGATGATGATAAGTGAGCAAACGTCGAGAGAGAACGTCTTCCCACCTGGTTAAAATGACCAACCAACATTTCGTCTACCTATGTAATTATGTGAAATAAACCAATTCCATAAAAAAATATTGTGGTAAAAAATGATTGCAAAGTATCAAATTTGGTTTATTGAATATTTTGTATTTTGTCAGCTGTGGACGGATAATAATGATGATGAGGATGAGGATGATAATGATGATGGTATATTGTTCATGTTGTATTCGAGTGGCAAGAGATCGGTAGATCGGTCGTCTTGGCGTTCATTAGGAGAGGTCTAAGCTCAGCTGTGGACGGATAAAGGCTGATGATGATGATGGTATATTGTTCTTGTTGTATTCGAGTGGCAAGAGATCGGTAGATCGGTCGTCTTGGCGTTCATTAGGAGAGGTCTAAGTTCAGCTGTGGACGGATAAAGGCTGATGATGATGATGGTATATTGTTCTTGTTGTATTCGAGTGGCAAGAGATCGGTAGATCGGTCGTCTTGGCGTTCATTAGGAGAGGTCTAAGTTCAGCTGTGGACGGATAAAGGCTGATGATGATGATGGTATATTGTTCTTGTTGTATTCGAGTGGCAAGAGATCGGTAGATCGGTCGTCTTGGCAATCATTAGAAGGGGCCTATGTTCAGCAGTGGACGGATAAAGGATGATGATGATTCGTTTTGTTGATCTTAAAAAGAAAACATGATATTATACAAAATACTAGCTGTCCCGACAGACTTCGTTCTGCTAAAATCGCTATTAAGTGTATGGAGGAGTACGGTAACTAACATTGTGACAGGGAAATTTTATATATTAGAAGATTTTTCGTTCATGTTACGTTTACTATGCAAGCCATGACCGATACGGTCGATCGACGTAGCAGACAAACCACGCTTGCACCTAGCGCATTCAAATATGTATTCTATGCGCATATAAATAGAATGCCACAATATGTTTTTGGATTTAGAATGTTATGTTTGTGCAATTACTCAAATTACACAATATCGTATATTTCAACAAAAAAACATTATAGCCTTATTATCCATCTTATACTTTCCCAAATATTCCAATAAATTTTTACAATTTACACATAAACCACGAAGTTTTATGTCACAAGAAGACCGGCCGGGACCGACCAGCCACCGCGAGCGTTTGTCGCGGACTAAATATGACCGCGTAATCTAATGCTACATTTACCACACATTGAATAAGGTTAAAAATTGCAAAGCAGAAGTGTAACCCTGTTGCAAATAAGCATTTAATTTGCGGGTTTTTCTTTAATAACTCAGAATATACGCATTAAATTCAATATCTGTTGAGACGAATTCTTCATAAAATCATATTCTAATTATATTCTTACAAAAAAATATGTTGTTACCGCTGAAAATACAGAGAACTCCAACGTCTAAGTTTATTTTTGAGAAGGAAATTACGATTTTTTTATTGGATATATTAAACAAATATTTAATATTATATGACCGTAAACATTTTCTTTAGACCCTTTTCTATGGTCTGTATTTTTTTGCATTAGTTATATTCATTGGGTTTCCTCGTACCGTAGCGTCAAAAAAACCCAGTTTTGTGAGTTTTGAGCTAAGACCGCGCCTTAATTATCTCAACTATAAAGTCGATAAACCTGATATTTGGGACACGGAGTATTTCCCGTATCCCACGTGCGAACACCTCCTGATAACCCCACGTGATCGACCGCCAATTGGAGCAACCCTTATCATGCAAACTAAGTTAGCCTCCGTAATATCATCAGCATGCTATACAACATTTAATACAGATTTTTTTGGCAAAGGTTTTACGCGTAAAATAAAAAGTAAATAATTAAACTTTTTATTATAATAAGTGAAATTCGCGTAAACAAAAAAAAAATAATCTTGTATTTTACACTGCTGAGCAAGTGTCTCCTCCTCGAAATCTAACGAGGATGGTGCTTAAGTTTGCTTGCAGCCTGAGTACAAGACTATCGCTCGCTCCTCGCTCGCTCGTAAGCCTGCAAGTCTTTAATGGTGTGTGACGTTCATAAACCCGCTCATGGCTAACTACTGCCAACCTCCTCGCCTGATTTCGAGCTGGAGATACGTGACCAGCAGTGGGACAATAAGGATTAATCCATTTTTATCCATAAATAGTACATTGATTAATTTAATGAAAAAAACTTCCTTACTCGTAAAAAAAACGATCTCGTTTTTAGCCACGAAACGATTGTTTTTTGCATGATCCAGTTCATATTAATAGCGAACTTGACATTACCACGAAGACAACGACCTACCAAGGTTAGCCTTGTTTTCCGGAACAATAATCACTTGTACAAAGCGCACACTATAAGTGCCGAAAATTAATGTAACTAAAAAATAAAAAGTGTACTTTTGGGATAGCTATAAATAATTTTAAACACTTACAAATGTGGAAAATCAATCTTACTTAATATTATAAACGTAAAAGTTTATAAGTATGGATTTTTGTTACTCTTTCACGTAAAAACTACTGAATGGATTTTAATGAAACTTTACAATAATATAGCTTATACATCAGAATAACAAATAGGCATATATCCCTGTACTCCCACGGGTATGAACGGGAAAACTATATTTATGATATTTCACAAGATTGGTCTCAGTTTGTTTCGCCGGTTCTTCTCTGTGGGCTTGCTTTGGGACCGCTGGTAGATACAATCGACGGTCAAAAAGATATTTTGGTAGTACCATTTAAAAAAAATCATTTTGGGTGACAATTTTTCTTACATTTAAATTTTCTTAACTTATAGTGCACTTCATTTATTTATTAAATTAGAATACAAAAAATCTCTCTCTCGGTCTCGGTCTCGGTTACTGTATAACATCAGGATTGTAAAAAATCCTAAAATATCAGGAAAAAATGAAATTTTTAACGAAAGACCCAAAGAAGGTACCGCCACTGCACGGAGATTATCTTCCCACCTAGTTAATAATCGACTTCTGCTAAAACACGGCATCCACTCTTGAACCTTGTAGGGCTATTCCTTAAGAAACTATTTCAATATCGAGCTTTACCTAAGTGATAGAGCTCACATTACGTCACTTCGAAAATGATCTTTATTGATTGATTTATGAAAATGATCTTATAAAAAAAAACACTTTTCATAGTACATTGAGCTACGATAATTTTTGGATAGTAATCTTACTTTTCATGTTTGCGCGCGGCCTTAAAGAAACAAATTATCCGATCCACAAAGAACTCTGTTGATTGTACATACGAGTAATATACTCTCTCATTCGCCGTACATTAAATTACGCCTCATATTGAATTAAGAATCATTGTGCCGTCTACAACCAGAATTAATAATGCCATAAAAATACAACTTACATTGTTCGATTTTAATGTCAATGTTATAAGGATTCAATATTAATGAACATCTGCTTTAATTGAATGATTTAATCATACTTGTAAAAACGAGCTAAAATTTTATGAGTACTTATATTATATTTAAAAAAAAACTAGTAAAAATTCCAGAAAAATTAATTACTATTGTGATAAGGTTACGTGATTCTAAAGCTTCTACGAACGTGACACAAACTATTTTGAGATGTCACAAATTTCACAATTCCCCTGCCTTTGGCTTGAGCGCCAACGCGCTAACTATTAAACCACAGAGGTCGTCAAATTAATATACCTTATAATGGGATTTCCGAAAAGAAACCCCTGATTCTATAAAGTATTATACTGAAACCACTTTTACGGATTTTATCGCGGTTTATTTAATTTTTTATGAGCCCGACGTTTCAGATACTTTACAGCAACCATGGTCACAGGAGGTGTGTCTATTGAGTATTCTAAAACTTGTTTTTAAAATTCAATATTAAATTTATAAAATCAGTTGAAAAGCGTCGCAGTGTAAGCACTATTAAGTAGTAGTAGTAAGTATTCATGATACAATGTTACGTCTGCTCATAGTGGAATTTGGAGATACGACTTCATCATGATCAATCTCTATCCGTCTTTTACTGAACATAGGCCTCCCTTATTTTATTGAACCACAAAAATAATATTTCGCCAGAACGTTTTTACTTCAATAGATTCTTGTGGTGCTTAGCATCTCCTTAACAATGTCGCAGATGATGATAACCTACTCCTACCACTACTAGCTCTAAGTTGCTTTCTGAGCTTTACAAGTATCATCAAATAACCCTGTTTCCAACTAGCCAATATTCTATTCGACTATCTTACTGTCTTATTAGTCTTACTAATATTATAAACGTGAAAGTTTGTAAGTATGGATGTTTGTTACTCTTTGACGTAAATATTACTGGCTGGATTTTTATGAAACTTTACTATAATATAGCTTATACATCAGAATAGCACATAGGCGTATAATTTATCCCTGTACTCTCATGGGAATGCGATGTACTCGAACGAAGCATTTGTAGTCAATAATGCTAAGTTTAATGAACTCTTCGTACATTCTTACAAATACCTATATCAAAATGTATGTAATTGATAATTAAGCCTTTATATTTAAGACTTTTGTATGTTAGTCTAATACGCGAACTGGACTTCGTCGAATACGCGGACATGTCACCTGATAATAAGTGACCGACGTCTGGAACTGGCAAAGAGAACTCATTTATGTGTTATCTATATTGAGAAATAAGATGTTTAGTCTGGGTGTCAGTAAATACTCAGCCTGTCTTTACCATTTGTTTCGAAACACAGCTAGGCTGTCGAAAGAAACATGGTGGTTGTGTCCATGCAGACGATGCGCGGCTAAACGTTTCCTCCCATTAGGAAAATTATAACAAAAACGTAAATAGTAAATAAAATACTATTGTCTAACTTATCTATACTAATATTATAAAGCTAAAGAGTTTGTTTGCTTGAACGCGCTAATCTCAGGAAATACTACTTGAAAATATTTTTCAGTTTCAGATAGCAGATTTATCGAGGAATGATATAGGCCATATGTCATCACGCTAAGATGGCGATTAAAATCTTAGTTGACGCAGGTGAAGCTGAGGGCAACAGCTAGTAATATTATTATCAGTGTTCTTAAATCAATCTTGCCTTGCCTAAGGGTCCGAGTGCACGCGTCCTCGTAGTGGACAAAGCTAGTTAGAAAGGGAACAAACCCATACAAATAGACCTACCTACTACCTACGAGCTGTTTAAATCCAGTCTAACCACATTGTCGAATCAACTTGTTGTGGTACACGCCTACCTATTATACCTTATATATTAAAGCTATTAAATTTAATACTTTGAAGATTTATATGAACAACTAGCTGCCCCAACAAACATCCTTCTGAAAAAAGTACTAATATCTAATATCGTTATTAAAAAATAGGAGATAGGTGAAAGTTAGGGTTGTATGTATTTTAATTATATAATTCAAAATATGCCAAAATAATTAAGCATGAATGTTAGGGGTGACAACCCTTATCACTAGATTCTCAGACCAAAAAAATTGGTCATGCCGTTTCAGAAGAGTATGTTAACTAACGTTTCATATAATACAAAATGCTTATTGAAAATAATCATAGTTGAAGCATATTCATAAGAAGTTTATTAGCTCTGACTCAAAGGATCGGTCGTTTCGGCGTTCATTGAGAGAGGCCTTTGCTTAACAGTGGATGGATAAAGGCTGAGGATGATGATGATGATGTAATATAAAATACTAAGACTCTTTTGACCAATGATCCACTATTTTTTAACTACGTACGTGCACGCAGCTTTCATATATATTCCACGCAGCATCTCTGTATATAATTGAATGACTTTATGTTAATACTAGCTGTTGGCCGCGGCTTAGCCCGCTTTAAAAATGCCCTTTATTAATGTATCCTATGTTACTTCTAGTACCTCCGAGAATATGTGTTCAAAATTTTATGATGATTGCTTAAGTATTTTTCGCGTGAAAGCGTTACAAACATCCTTACTTTCACATTTATAATATTCCTTCCCCGCCTTTCTTCTTCCTTTAAAATGTATATATTTTAGGATTGGACTCAATTTCAGGTCGTATTCGCTGCTCTCATGGCTGTGGCCACCGCCGCCCCTGGTCTGGTCGGCTGGGGAGGTGCCGCCCCCTGGGGACACGGGCTGGTCGGAGCCCCGGTCCTGAGCGCTCCCGTCGTCAGCGCTCCCATCGTTAGAGCAGCCCCCGTGGTCAGCCATGTTCCTGTCGCCACATCTTACGCCAACCAAGTCAGGGTAAGAACCGAGCTAATTTTCACGCTTTTACTCGGAAACGCCTAACGACTTACGTGGGCATCTACCCAAGGTCTATTCCTGGAGCCAGTCTGTCGCTGAGGTGATCCTGTTGCCTGCAAATCCGGGACACTTAAAAGTGGTTGAAGGCGTTCGCAAGTTTATAAGTGGATTAGGGAATTCAATGATGTGAATTAATGAAATCATACGAAATGGATTAAGCCTACGTCATCAAAAAAACGCCTTTAAGCCTTAAAAAAATATATCAACCCTTATACTTCCTACTGCTGGGCACAGGTCTCCTCCTCGAAATCAGGCGAGGAGGGGTTAGTGAACTTCACATACCTTCAAAGACTTTCAATCTCATCAGGCATGTAGGTTTCCTCACGATGTTTTCCTTCACCGGTGGGCGAATGATGGTCTCGTGTGCACTTAGAAATTCAGAAAAACCCATTTCAAGGCACACAGGGACGGGTCAGGATCGAACCCGGAACCCCTCGCATAAGAGGCCGAGTCCGTTCACCACTGGATCACCGTCGTTCAAAGCCTTTAAGTAACCTTTAATTAGTTAAGTGTCACGTTTGCATCATCCGCATCTTATGCATCGCATCAAACGGAACGTAGTTTCTTTGTAAAGGAAGTAACATTCGAGCGCGATCCGTACGGTCCAGAATAGTGGACGCACTTGTTAACTTTCGTCCAAGTTCTCTTTCAAATGATTCTTAAAAAATTAGTCTGAAATGTTCTATTCTGTTCCAGATTGCTACCCCAGCAGTGGCCGTAGCCCACGCCCCGGTCATCGCTGCCCACGGCCCAGTCCTCGGCCACGGATGGTAAACGACCTCTACCCGGCCTGACCATCTAGGCCACTAAGTCCGTACAATCTGGCCTTAGGAATGCAACAGTCAATAAGCTCATGCTTTGGATCGAAAGTATTAAAATGGTTTGTTAAAATTTGAGTGCGGAAAAATAAATTATATGTATATAAGTAATTTGTTTTAATAAATATACTTTTTTATAAATACATAGATATAATATAAGAGATATACATTTTCTGATATTATTTAATAGTTTCCAGTCGAAAGGAGATAAACGTTTAAAAATAGCCTCTTTATTGTGTTATTGTTTAACTTTAATACATTTTTAATATTATACAGCATAAATTGAAATATTTTTTTATTGCAAAATAATGACATAAAAAAAAATTAAAAGATGGCTCAACAACAGCTGATTACCAACTGATTTCGATGAAAGGGTTAATTAAGTTTTTACACGCCGCTGTTATTAATATTATTAGTCCCGAGAGAATTTCCTTGGTCTTTATTTTGACGAAGTTAATAACATTTTAAACAAAAATGCCAAAAAGTCTATTGCACGTTTAAATTTGCAAAACTACCTTAAAATTTAGTTGTACCGCGTTAAGAACTTTACAAAGAAATGATCTAGAAGTTACTACGGTGTAGGAAACTTCAACAGCGGATATTCAGAAGAAATCTCTCACAACTCGCAAGTTAGGTAGAGAACAGTCGATTTCGAGTAGACAAAGAGTTGGATTATTACTAATTGTACTTTTGAGTAGGTATGTAGATTTTCAAATACCTAATACCTATCTATTTATTTTATTTATTATATTATATTTGCAAGCGGCATTGGTCGTCTTGGCTTGTGAGAAATTTTCAGCAGTGGACGGGCAGAGACTGATGATGATGATCTATTTACTTACTGAGTGCATACAGTACAAATGAATAGATGGTTGTTTTACTATTATCAAAATCCTAGCCAATAAGATAAGAGAATAGAATTACGATCGATAACCGATCCGAAATCGATTTTGTTACGTTTACGATTGACCACGTGATTTAGCGCGACATATGTCAATCCCATACATGTTATGCTTTTCAAACTTAGTTATTGTTTCTTTATTGTTACTTTGTCTAAGCCCCCTGCTATCTCTCCTGGTGACATAATGAGGAGAGTATCGCGTGCATTCATATTAGCTTCTGTGATATGATAATATCATGAACTATTCGAAAGTATAACCTTAGTAATTAATTGGGATTATCTTAAATATTTAAATACAATTAAGATAACAACCGAGAAGTTATCAATTAAACTGTACAGACATAAAAAAGAAGATAAATTCTTAGCATATAAAACAAAATCAAACGAGTTTATTCCACGAGAAAAAACATAAAACACCGTTCATACATTTTAATCGCCATGTTTATTTGTATCAATTTTAAAGCGGGTGTCACTCGTTTATTTCAACGTATGTCCATATAACTTTAAACAGGCCGTTCGGTTAAACCCGCCTGCATTTATGTTGAATAGATTCCGCATGCCTATATGAAGCTTGAAAATATTGTTACATATCTACAATGAGCTAATACAACATATTTTGTTTTTTTTTTCTCCAAACTACTTATTTAAAGCCAACAAAAAATTAAAATATTTAACATTTATGTAAAGAATATTATTAAATATGTAAGCAATATCATCGTACAGATATTTCGTAAAAATAATTTATTTCTATTTCAAGAACTTCTAGTAGTAAGAGATAGAATCATGCTGCTTTGCAGCCAAATTGAGCCGGCATGACCGGGGGAGAACCTCTCGCTCACATAAAATCGACGTAAAGTGACATCTAAGCTGTCGTTTTCGTGCGGTTAGTGAGTTTACGGTGACCCATTGGGGGGTAGGGGGATTATATGGATGTTAATTTGCGTCGATAGTCGCAAGGCTGCCACTGTTCGGTTGCCCTTCTATGCTATAAAAAAACTTCTAGATAGAATTACATAAGTAATTCAAGATTACCTTCATTAGAATAGAAATAGGACTTGAAGTTGTAACATCTCCATATACATCATACAGTCGTCGGAGTGGACTGGCGATACCGAGTGAAAGTGATCTCAAGGTCACAGAAACCTTAACATTTCGATCCGTAGATCGCTACAGTACTTTGCAGTAGTCATTAGCTGCTGCGATTATTTTCACATGACTTAAGTGGCACCCAATTTAATATTTAATACTATATTTTAAAGTATAATATTCCATTTTATATAGTCTCCAAATAACGATTGTCTGTAATTTGTGACGGGATGAAATGCTCGTCACTGTTGTTTTTTTAGCTAAAATAATAACTTGATTTTATTGAATGATAAGCATTGACTTTTGTTTTTTATATATGCTAATAGTTGACTAATTAGTCAAATTTTTCCTCTATATAAAAGGTAACATTAGAAGACTAATTGATATTTAAATCATAAACATCAAGCGAGGAAATGATTTAGCTTTTTCCTTGTTTAGATATTATAATATACGATTCTTTTTTACAAGTGTCACCTAACTCTGCTGGCTGTTACTGCTGGCTGGCCTTTTAATATTTATTTCATAAGATCGATTTTTACTCAGAACTTTTACTCATATCTTTTAACAACGAATGTTAAAAGATATGAGTAAGAGTAAACCTAAATTTAAAGCTGTACGTACGCTGAGTGACGTGTCACGCTACTGCAGCGTACCGCTTGCGCTATTCTTGCATTAGACCATCCGTCAGCGAAAATACTATAGATCTTTGCCATCAAATAATTGATCGATGATCTTTGCCTACTACCACTAAATAGATACGTAGCTTATTTTCTGTTTTGTTTCTTCCTCCTATTATTTTATTGTAAAACTATATTATACCTATGAAGATATTGTAAACTAGAAGGTACAATAAAACGAATGAAATTAAAACGCATTTAACCTACCTTAAGATAAAGAATGAAGAATTGTAAATATAAAGTAGGTATACATTTCAAACACACTAAATATATAGTTTCATTTATTTCATAAGCTGAAAAAATAATAATATCTAATCCATTTTTTATTATATTTTATATAAATCAAACAGTTATTTACAAATAAAATTATAAAATTAAATAAATCAATTTTGTTCGCATTTAAAGACGAAAACAAAGAGTTATATTTAGACGAAGAGCAACGTTACGCAGGTGTCTCAAATATTCATAAAGCATTTTCGACGATTACTGAGACTATTTAGTGATGAATAAAATTATAATTTGAACCAAAATAAATCCCCAATTTTCATACTAAATAAGATAAATTGCTTATATTACAGACTTAGACAATACAAATAGATGCCTGAATCTATGATCGCGTTGTGTTATTAGTTCCTATTTATAGGATAACAATTTTCTTATAGGCCCACACCTCTCATGTTTGTAATTTTATCAGTCTGGGCGTCCGTCTGCATACGTGAAAATATAATAATATTCCACAATCTATTAGGCTTTCGTGCGCCGAAAAAGTTGAATAAAACATTTTATCAAACGGATACGGACGGACGGACGGGCATGGCATCAAATCAAATCAAATCAAAAATATCTTTATTACGTAGGTATAACTTGTACACTTGAAATAAGTCAAAACATAAGTAGTCAATAAGTAGTAATAGTAATAACAAAAAAACTCGTTTGAGATGCAGGATCCCCTAAGAAAAACGAGAAAAAAACTTAAGGGTTGCTCTTTTGTCAATAAAATGAGTACATAATATTTTATAAATACAACATGTAACATCATCAATCATAATATATTCTTTGTAGTAGAAGATCCTCCTCCGAGAACAATTTCGTTAAAAAAGACCGAGATTGCATTGCAAAGTCCGTACGGTGTAGATAAGGAATCCGCATCGTACGGACCGGACTCATGTGCTATCTTCTACAACAAATAATATACGATCCGTTTGGTGCGAGCGCATGATGCGCATGCGCGCATTATTAAATGCTTGCCTTAATTAATATGTTGTATAATAAAAAATGAGAATACATTAAAGATTTTATCGACTATCTTTTGCCTGCGACTTCGTCCGCGTGTACTTTAGCTATCAGGGCATATTATGTTTTAATTTAGTCTCCTTATTATTGTTTCTTGCTACTTGTTTCTTTATATTTATGCAGATTACTATTATTTGTAATGAGCCATTATTTTAAATAAATGATAAGAGATATACCAAATCGAACGAGTCGTACTGCTAGTCCATTAAAGATAAAACTTTCATACAAACTTAATAATTCTTACTAGAGGGGTTAAATGGGAGGGGGCAGCACTGATATCACGTTTTGTGCGTTTTGTATCTTTCCGGTGACCAATGGGCCACGGGGAAAAGAAGGACAACGCATCTGGGGGCCTAGCCAAAAAGCCATTAAGAAAGGGCTAGCGAAGTTCGAAATAATAAAATGTACAGGATGGACGACGTGATTAAGCGCGGCCTTATATTAATCCCATACATTTTATAATTTTCGAACTTCGCTAACGCTTTCTTAATGACATTTTGGCTAGGCCCCTTGTTTAGCCTATGGTTGTGCGCATATCTATGGGCGTCGGTAGGCACCATAGAGCTTCGACGGCTCGGTGGCGTCCTAGTGTCATAAATAATAAATGGTTCCTTCAACCATTAAAAAATGACGCACGAATCGGCCACTGTACGGAGATCGTCCTCGCACCTAGTTAATTGTCCGAGATATATTTTAACGCTACATGCTTAAGATAAATTATAAGACATATTGAAAATGCATTCCGAACTAGTTTGTCCTCAAGTACAGCATGGATTACTTTCGGACGATGAGTAAAAAACACGTTGTACTTGACTTTTTCGTTTTTGATATGCGGCTCCTATATATACGCCCGCCGCCCTAAAGAAAGTATCAGTTGTCCCTTTGTCGTCCGATCCTGAACTAACACAGACCACGATGAACTCGCTGGTGGTGTTCCTTTCCGTGTTGGCGCTCTCAGCGGCCAGCGTCCTGCCTGTCCCAGCAGTCGTCAACTATGGCGCGGTGGTCGCCCCATCCGCAGTCTCTCACCAGTCGCGGATCGATGTTAAGTCAACACCAGAGGTGATTACAACAGAGGTGGTGCAACCCATCGCACGCACCGTTGTCGCCCAGCCAGCAATCGTTGCTGCACCAGCGTACACTGCCCCTATCGCCTACACCGCTCCTTTGGCCTACTCCGCACCTGTTGCGGTCGCCCCCGCCGCGGTTTCCCACCAATCACGCCTTGACATCAAGACCACCCCCGCTGTAGTTAGCACCTACGCCACTGCACCCATTTACCGGACCATCGTCCCTGAAGCTGGCCTCGCTTACGCCGCCACGATTGGCTACCCATCAATCTTCAACGCCGCTGCCATCGCACCAGTGGCGATCGCCGGTCCAGCCGCAGCACCAGTTCAAGCTGAAACACCAGTTGAGAATGCTGAACTCCCCGTAGCCCCATCTGAAACCCCAGAAGTAGCTGCTGCGCGTGCTGCTCACCTTGAAGCTAAGGCGGAGATCGAAGAGGCCCACAAGATCCAGAAGCGCTCTGCTCCTCTGATTGTGTCCCAACCAATCATCACATCCTACGCAGCTCCCATCACCAAGTACGCTGCTACTCCCATCATCTACCAGGGAGCGCACATCTCTCCATTCCCAGCGCCAGTGGTCCGTTACTACTGAGCGTCATCAGAAAGGTGGGGAATTGAGTCCTCGGTTCAGATGTCGAGAACGACCAAGTCATAATAAATTTTAATGAAATCAATGTTTTGTATTATTTTATTATCAGACGTAAAAAGTCTACTTATTTGTCTTAAAATTTAGAAAATTAATTTAAAATGTCGTCAATTATCATGCATTATCACGTGACCGCAAACGCCAATAAGGCGATGACGTCACTGAACATTGAGCTAAGTACAAACTCACCTAACATAGCGCAAGCTCTGAATGCGGTGTGTGACGTAATGACGCTTGGGCCGTTTCAAGGGCAATTTTAAAAACTATTTTTCTTTATTTAATTTTTTGTTAAAATTGGACACATTTTTTTACAAAAATCGTTTTTTCGTGTTTACCTATAGTATATCTATCGAATAAAATCAATTAAAAAAAATAGTCAACATCCCTATATTGTCTCAGGATAACCAACACATGTCTGCTTGGCCTAGTTTCAGGTAAAATAGCGTATGTTCATGGGCGTCGACCACTTACAATAACGTTTCACATATGTCAATATGTTTATCTAACATTTAAAAAAGTATGAAATGGTTGAAATCATTGCGACGACGACTTGCCATTTGCTGTAATGTCATTAGAATCAATTTTATTACTATACCTCACTATTCGATTTTTACATCAACTTATACAAAAATAATTTAAATAACCTCTAATGAAGCAAGAAGAAATGAAATGAAATATGAAAAAATATGATTTCACTCAAATTCGCGTAAACATAAAAAAACAATACAAGTGAAAAAACTTGCCTAAAGGGACTCACTTTAATAATATTATATTTTATATTTTTAAGGTTAGGTTCATTACTATGTAGAAGTAAAATAAACTTTGAGCAACTGACAGAAAAAAAAATTAAAACCTCTTTTTCGGAAGCAGATGAAGAAAATATCACAGCGGCACACAAGGACAAACTAAACTTTTAAATCGCAAATCGAACCTTTTTATATAAAATTGACCATGACTAATATATTTTATTATCTAGTTTGATTCTTTTTATGTTTAAACTAATTTTATGGCGTTTTTTCATAGATAGTTCAACTCAACTTTGCACGCGACACTGTTTCGTGGACGACAGCGTCACTGGCACACATTGCTACTTTGAACTAGGCATTAATAATTTATATTTACTTACTGTGAACGCCACTTTGCTTGACCAGCTAACCTAATTGATTTTATTCCAGAAAGAAGGAAGGAAATGGGAATGCCAACAATCTAAGTACTTATACACTTAGAATACCATTGGCGCTACTGCGATAGTGGCTTAATACAAAAGGACATCGTTGGCTTGTGATGGCTGAAAATTCCTCAATCTATGCCTCAGTGAACGGGTATATTCGCCCCTCCCAAAAGGAAGTCTCGTAACGAAACTTCTCGAAACTCAAATGCCATATTAATCAAAGCCTAGAAAATAATATATTTGTAAACCTAAAATTGTTTCTGAAATCTTATCTTATGTCTATATGTCTTACTAATATGTAAAGATGAAGAGTTTTTTTTGTTTCAACGCGCTAATCTCAGGAACTACTAGTTGGGTTCGAAATCTTTCAATTTTAGATGGCCCATATATCGAGGAAGGCTAATGGCTGAAATATCATTCCGCTAAAGTGCCGTTGTGAATCTTAGCTAACGCAGGTGAAGCTGCGGGCAACAGCTAGTATCATTCTATCCTTTCAATATTAAGTGAAGTACTCCAGTAGAAGCTAACATAAATTTAAAGCATAGAAACGAGGTATTTTCTATATTTTATTCGCAAATCAGTTAAGTAAACACAAGTGCGGGGACGATTCGCCCGAACAAACCGCATACACGCGTCTCGACAGATATTGTTTCCACTGGACACGTGTGACCCAGAATGACAAACAAGATACAAATATCACTTAGGATCAATCATTTATCATGGAAATGGACATTCAAAGAATATTGTAAAGTTTCATCAAAATCCATTCAGTAGTTTTTGCATGAAGGAGTAGCATTCTAACAAACTTTCGCGTTTATAATATAAGTAATAAAATAGTAGCATAGTAGGATTATATTAAATTATTAATTAAATAGTGATTTATTTATATTCTGTATTGATTTTTTATAATATTGATTTGTATATCTTCTTATTCTATATTAAATATAAATGAATCGCTGAAATGTATTAACGCATGTAACTTTAAAACCACTGCACTAAATTAGATTATATTTTTTGTGTTGTTGATTATTGTCAGGACAAGGTTTATTTTGATAATTATTCTTAGCATTTGTGGGTAAGGGCAGAACGTTTGCCTGGTTCTGCTTGTTGAAAATAAAATCTTTTTTGTTAAAAAAAGTTATTTCAATTATTTTTTTGTCAAGTCATGCATTTTTTTATTAATATACAATTTGTTTATAATTGCCGTAATTAACATTTTATTATTGCCAATTGACATGAACAAATGTTTGTCTAAAACGTGTGCAATTACCTTTTATATTAGATATTAAACCTTTTTGTTTTATTCGCATCAGTAAATTGACAAAGTGATCTATTTATAACCTGTTTTTTATTAAATTAGATAACAATTATTAGCGACCATTAAAATGTCGAACTTATTATTCACGACTAGAATCACGCGAACACTTCCGCAAAAACTCCAAGTGACTCGGGTTAGAAAAAATCGGCCGTTTGGAAATTCAAATATCAATTATGAAGGTGGTTTAGTGACATTTTTTTGATGGTCAATTACTAAGCGGTATATAAGCGTTAGTGAATTCTTTTTCGGCATCAGTCGATTCCAATCAACACAGACCACAATGTTCAAGCTGGTGGTGTTGTTCTCCGTGCTCGCGTTCGCCGCAGCCAAGCCCAGCGTAGTGACATACGCTTACGGCGCTCCTCCGGCTGTGAGCTCCCAGTCTCAATACAGCGTCCATAGATCCGTCGTGCCAACAGTGTACAGCAGCGGCTATGGCTTGGCCTACCCATCCGTCTTGTCAACTGGATACCCAGTCGGTGTCTACGCCCAGCCCGCTCACACTCCAGCTGTGGTCCTCGACGCAGTCAACGGCGTACCTCTGGACACCCCTGAAGTCGTCGCCGCCCGCGCCGCTCACTTCCAAGCTCATGCTCTTAGTGGACACCACCTCGCCAAACGCTCCCTGACCCCATTGACCTACTCATCAGTGGTTCCAGTCTCCCCCTACGCCCGCACCGTTGTCGGCCCCTCCTACGGTTACTCCACCCCTGTGGTGTCAGCCTACAGCCCTTACTTCACTGGCTACACTCCCTACACGACCGCCGCTCTAGTGCCCAAAGCCCTGTCGGTCCACCCATACTAAACAGTTAAATTGTAACGATTGATCACATTACCTTAATTATGTTATCACTGCCAAAATAAATCATTAAAAAGCATTTATGTTTATTTTATTTTACAAAAACTATTCTTGTGTGCATGTTGTCTGTGATTGAATAATTAATGTCCTTATTACTTTGCTTCAGCATCATCATCGTCATCCTTTATCCACCGCAGAACATAGGCCTCCCTCAATAAATTCCAAAATAAAATTTAGTAAATTTTATTTCTTTGTGTTTTACTAAATTTGTTTTACTAAATTTTATTTCTTTGTGTATATACACATAATAAGCACAACACATTAGGCATTCCTGGCGCTCATTAGGAGATACCTATGTTCAGCAGTGGACGGATAGAAGCTGGTTATGGTAGGAAATGTATTTATAATTTCATGGATTGTACTAAAACAAGCGACATTGCCTTCAGACTGCACTAAACTATATAAGAGTTATCTTTTAAAAGGTCTGTAATAGTCAATTTATTTATTCCCATATCCACGTTATTTTTGTGTAAGAAGGATAGGCAAATCACTTTGTCAGTAAACACACTGTCTTAACTACCTTTCTTTCGGAAGCACAGCAAAGCTGTTTCGAGGAGGAAGCAAATAGGGTTACACTGACTATGAAGGTGTGAATTCGGCAAAACGCACTGCTGCCACAGGTTAATTACCGTCTGATGACTACGTGAATGTGGACGCTAGTGCGGACGGTAGGGCTCCATCCGCACTTTAAAAAAGCGTTTGTTTGAGACAAATGGATTCGTATGTATTTCTAAACACGAAAGCGTTTCTAAAGCGCAGAATTTTGTCAAGTGCTGTTAGATTTTCGACGTTGTGTTTTGGACGTTAAATCGAATTAAACATGTCGACCTGGCAGATCAAAACAACGTCGGGTTTTCAGCGCACACGCTTTTATGATTTTTTTTTTTTGATTTTGTCAATATATACTTACACTTCATACATAAGATATTTAAATTATAAAATACACAATTATTGAGAGCGTTCATAAATCATGGTCGGTAATTTAATGTCACTTGCTTGTAATAGACGAGGATATTTAATTCGCACATTAAAGCGCGTCTCCACCGCGGCGCAAGCAGAGGCTACGCATGTATGATAAACTTCGTTTCGCAAGATATACATCGTTATTGTCTATGCAATAAAACTGCAATGATATGTAATAAAACACTCTTATAAAATGACATTTTTATTTACTTGTTACTAAATTTATACCTAGCACGTTACATCCATAGTGATTAGTGAATGAGGCTTTCATATACTGATCCGTAATGACCAAACCCATGAGCATATGGGTAAGAGTAAGGCGAAACCAAAGCCTTTACGACCGGAACGAACGGCGCAGCAACCACTGCTGGTTCACTATGGACATCCACACGGGATTGATGCGACAATGCCACCGGTGGAACGGCCGCAATATGTGGCTTCACAAGTCCAGTATAACCGTGGTAACTCGAATACGGAGACAAGTATGGTGTTGTCAGTACGTGGGTATGCACCGGGATAGCATACCCCTGACACAGCGCCAGACACGCGAGCAAACACAGTACTCTGAACATTTCTACTTCTACTTGTCTTGCCGAATGATAACCAGGGCACAACTTCAGTGCTCTTATACTAAGAATGATTCATGGTGACAGGTTTGAACAAGAGATTGGTTACGCTATTTACCATTGTTATAAAATTGGAATTACTTTTTTAGCATGTTGTAAATAGTTTTTTCCGTGGCCATAATAGGAAAGAATTTAAATCTATTTATATTTCGCCCTTTTCTAGAACGCTAGATAAAATAAATCATTAGATATTAATCATCATCAGACTTTATTGTGACAAACGGTAATCCTTTATAGATGTAATGAGCCTCTTGTGTGGTTTCGTCCTATGTGGGACTTACACTTGGGCAATGCATACGCAAAGTACGCTTTCAGCTGCTCTATGAGGGTCCCAGATCTGCAAACAACAGGAGCACCTCAGCGACAGGCTGGCCTTGGTAAAGGCCAGACTACCCCCCGTGTGGGAGGACTGCCCAGCCTTCCGGGACATTACTACAAAAGCAGACCATCGCTGTCCAGGACTTCCGACTTAATTGAGTGACTGATGTCAGAGTCCCGATCACTGATTTCGAGCGGCAACGCAACGCCTCCTTTCTCTCAAACCTCGAGGGTGTATTGGTTTGAATCCATCGTTGCGCCGTAAAATTTTTTGCTATAATCATACTAAGTAACAATGGGTTGGTGAGGGTCGGACGCAGAGCAGCCATTAGGCTTTAACCATCCGTGTGCCGCACCAGGATCGTTATGATCCTGAATCAATGGCTTCAAGATGTCTCCTCGAAATCAGGCGAGGAGTTCTTCTCAAAGATACTAATTAATCAAAAATAATCAAATCGTGAATGTTGAACTACTAACGAGTTCTTTTCTTACTCTGTTGCGGAAATAGCTAGTGACAAATATAATATCATTATATAATATGCAAATATGTTCCGCTTATTATTTTTATAATAAGCTGTACCTTGATAAAAATTAGCGTAATCTAAAACGAATACAAATTGTAAAAAATAATTTCGTATAATACGTAGATGTAGCACATAGTTATTTAATATAACATTTAAGTTTACAAATAAAAGATCAATGTATTTCCTGGAAGACTTCAACAAATTCAAATAAGGAAAATTTAAATTTATTACTATATTTTTTTGTTTTATCTTTTTCATAATTACCTAACTATTTTTGGATTGAAATTTTGGTACATGATGTAAAAAAAAATAATAAATGTGACAACCATTGGAGAGGCCTATGTTCAGCAGTGGACGGCTATGGGCTGAAATGAAAATGATGATGATGATGATGATGTAAAAATATATATATATATATATTTTTTTATTTTATAGCAACAGCCTAAATTCTATTCTGACTGATAACCTATATCATTTGGAAATATCATCTCAAATCCATTCAGTAGTTTTTGCGTCTAAGAATAATAAACATTACATCCGTTTATTCTTACCTACTTTCACGTATATCAATTAATATTAACTAGTATAATGTCTAAATATTAAGTAGGTATGATTACTTAAGTTTTTTCGCATCCGGCATTTCAGATATTTTATAAAAACCATATTCATAATAAGAAACATTCAAGCGCCATAATATGACAGCAAAAAAATCATTCAAAAGTTATTTACCAAGAAGCCAAACGCCAAAGAAAATATCCATACGCCATTGTTATATCACGTAGTGCTGCATATCTTGGAAATATTAAATTATGCTTCCGCTGAAATCGAAAAGAATTTATGGATTTGAACAAATTAAAACTGTTTGAATATTTATTTTCCTTCATATCATTATGTGTACAAAAGTAGACCAAGGTCCCATACAATTTTGGACCGTCTCCTTTACAATGACACATAATTATTACTTTTATTTTATTTACGCGATTACTTTAATTATTTAAATTAATGCTGAAACACGGAGAAACTTCATAAAAACGTTTGATTATAATTAATTAATATAATTTTTACTAATCTTAGTTCTTTTTTTACTTATTTAAGTTATTTCAACACTTCGGATACAACAACATGGTCACTGATTAATTTTTAAATAATTATAAAAATACACAAATAAAAGAATTAAATACAACTTCGTAAAACTGACTTACTATTTCACTTTTAAGGTACAATTTTTTAATAAAATAATAATAAACAGAAAATTTACTATTACAAACATTATCTAATAATGTCTACGCAGGTACTAAAATGCATCGTTGCTGCACGAAATTGGAACATCGACGCATACAAATCGACTAGCGTTCCTATTCGGTCATCGCTCTATGATGCAACCTGTTACCTCACCGAACTTGATCTTGGGCAGACCGTTACCTCGCTATAAAACCTCCTCACTCGCCTCCATAGCCGTATTCATCAAGATGTTCTCGATTTTATTCATCACATTGCTTTACCAAGTGAATAGCCAACTTGTACCCATCATATATGCAGCACCGAGTGCAGTTTCTCACCAATCCAGGATCGATATAAGGCATTCCAATTTCGTCCCGTTAATATACAGTCCAATACAGAATCCTTTGAGGAAGGCAATTAACCCTGTAACGCCAGTACTGACGGATGCGATATTTTCACCTATGGCGTTTGCGTTTTACCATAACTTACCATTGGCGAGAGCGTTGCAAAACCCTATTGCTATACAGGATTCTACGGACTTAGAGAAGAATAAATAGTAATAAGAAATAGTGTAGCGCAGTGACATAGTAACTTCTGAAGATTGCAGGAAAAAATATCGGTAAATCGATAAATATTGATGCTAATCGGTAAAATTGTAAGATATGTGTGCAGGCTTTTTTTTTTCAAATACACTTATAATAAAATTGTACGAGTAAATAACTAAAAAATAATAATGAATGTTATGGAGAAATAAAAGAAAGTACTTTAATTCATATTTTTATTTTTTACAACAGTCCAATACACATTAAAATATTTTTTTTTTATCACAAATAAACCTTCGTCGCAAAGTTTTAGTTTAATTAGAAAATGTGGGAGTAGAAGGGACTGCTGTAAGCCAGGGGAGCAGCGTAGGATGTAGTGTATGTGGCAACAGCTGGAGTAGATTTGAAGTCAACTCTCGACTGGTGGGAGACAGCAGAGGGAGCGACGTAAGCAGCCACCGCCAAAGATGGAGAGCGCTTCTTGATGAAATGGGTAGAGTAGGCAATAGGAGCGGTAGAAACTATGGGTGTGGATACAACTGGGGCAGCTGCGTAAGTCAAAGGTGCGGGGTAGGAGGTGTATGTGGTAGCAACAGCTGGAGTAGAATGAATGTCTACTCTAGACTGGTGAGACACAGCAGAGGGGGCAACGTAAGCAGCCACTGCCAAAGATGGAGAGCGTTTCTTGATGAAATGACCGTAGGCAACAGGAGAAGCCGAGACCAGAGGTGCGGAGATGACAGGAGCAGCTGCGTATGTGAAGGGAGCGGAGTAGGAAGTGTAGGTGGCGACAGCGGGGGTGGACTTAAAGTCTACTCTAGACTGGTGTGAGACAGCAGCAGGAACGGTGTAGGCAGCCACTGCTAAAGACCTCTTCTTGATGAAGTGTGCGCCGTAGAAAGGTGAAGCGATGGCGGTCGTCAGAGGAGCAGCAACGGAGTATGTCGTCGCCAAGGGAGCGGCGTATGTGCTCACGTACGGAGTCCTCGCGATGTATGTGGATGGCGCGTAGAAACCGCTGTAAGCCAACGCAGCCGACCTCTTCTTGATGAGATGAGCGTAACCCAGGGAAGAGGAGTACACTAATGGGGTAGAGATCAGAGGAGACGGATGGATGACACTGCTGGCCTGTCTGCTGATCGTCGTAGCGAACGGTGACACTACGGCCGTGGAGTACGTCAAAGGTAGGAGTCCACCGGCCGAAGCCACGGCGACGAAGGAGCACAACACCACCAGATTAAACATGTTGGTCTGTGTTGTTTCTGTACAAACGACTGATGTCCCAATAACACCAGGCACAGTATTTATAGAGCAGATCTCGTTTAAGAGCGACCCTTTGTTTGAACCGGTGTAAGAAGGCCACCAAGCAGGTTGATCTTTAAACAGACGAAGGGCATCAGAAAGTAGGTCCAAAACAATCCATTAAGATCACTGTTAAAAATTGAGCGCGAAATTAAGCTGTTGACAGGGCCACTGTGCGAAAGCTCTGCCATATGTTTTTATTTTACGAACCTTATTACAATCGTGTAGAGTGCAATTTACTATTTCGATACATTTTCAAAACATTGTAATACAATAAAAAAATACATTTATTTATTACTATTTTATTGTCACTAGTGATAATTATTATTATTAATATACATCGACAGCTTTTCGCATAAGAAGTAATAATTTTATCGGCAAAACTTTAATATCTTGGGTTAAATTTTTCCAATTAAGTATGAATCTCTATTTTTTTATTATAATATAGCCTATGTTACTCGCTGGTGATGTGTCTTTCTATAATTGCTAAAATATTTTTGTCAAATCGGTATAGTAAACTTTTAAGATTACTAGAACGATTTGAATTTTTTTTTTGTGTAGTAGTTTTTTCTGTTGAATTAACTTGTCATCGTTCGATATTGGACATAACCTTCTCTACGGTCTTACCAACGACATCATTCAAATACAGGATATATTTTATACGTAATGATAGGATTGTCAATGTCTGCAATAGAATTACTTGAAAGTTCCACAGTTAAAGAATATAAAAAAGTAAAGTATCAACCCTTTATGTCCCACTGCTGGGCACGGGTCTCCTCCTCGAAATCAGGCGAGGAGGGTAATGGGCCAATAGTTCACCGCGCTGGCCCAGTGCGGGTTGGTGAACTTCACATACCTTCAAAGACTTTCAATCTCATCAGGAATGCAGGTTTCCTCACGATGTTTTCTTTCACCGGTGAGCGAGCGATGGCTTCGTGTTTGGGGTGTACTTAGGAATTAGAAAAACCCATTTCAAGGCACACACGCTTTGGTTATTGAAATTATATTTATTGTACTATCTTTAAGGGCTTTCCGTATATAATTGTATGAATAGCTGGTTCTTTTTTTTTAAGAATTTGAGTTATGTGAAAATAAGATAGTTCTTTGAGTTTTCCTGAAAAAAAATATTTAGAAAAGCTAATTGGATATAGACGAAATTTCAAATAGGGCATAATATTACTTTGGTCTAATTTAACCAAAATTTTATCATGTTTTGTTCTACAAATCAGACATTAGCTTGATCCAGAGTATGTTTACAAAATGTAAAATACAAAATGACGCGGTGTTTATAAAAGCTCACATCTTCATTGTGTTTGAAGGATCTGAAATTTGATATTATGAGTTAATGCGTAAGCAGCAACACGTGCTTAGATCCAGGTCGCTGCCAACCCTACGTCAGTACAGTCAGCAGAATCATCGATGTAACCAACAATCTATTTCTGTAATTATATTACAGAAATCTGAGGGTTAACAGATTTGTATGTGCAATTTCAAATAAAATGGGTTTCTAATTTTATTCTTTGTATACAATCATTTTATTGATATCCTATTGTACTAACCTACTAATATTATATATCGAAAGTTTATAAGTATGGATGTTTGTTACTCTTTCACGTGAAAACTACTGAAGGGATTTTCATGAAACCTTACAATAATATTGCTTATACATCAGAATAACACATAGGCTATATTTTATCACCGTACTCCCAATGTGGAATGCGAAGTACGCGGGTAAAACCGCGGGGCGCAATATGTAATACAAATTAAGAATCTGTAATAATGTCAATTAAGCTCTGGCAGATAACTAAAGTTACCGATATCACGCGAAAAGTAATCTATAATATTTTCACAAGTTACTGTTTTACTTGAATATCAATTTAATAAAAAGAGACGTTAGCTGCTTAACAGTGTTAGGGCGGGTTGCATCGCCCGATTTTAACGAATGTGTAATCGTTAATGATGGCGGTCACGAACGTTAGTGACCAAAGAGCCTTGTTTTAACAGACATAAATTTAACGAAGTCTCTTACGTTAACAGATGATTTTAAACAACCGGCCTTTAATATTGTGTAATAATATATTATGCATTGTTAGTGTATTACACACTATGATGGAATCTGAAAACTACCATCCTACACTATCTATATTTAGACAGAGGATAGTAACACCCGTATGCACAAATAATACTTTGAGATCTCACAGTAGATACTCCCGAACGCATAGGTTCATTCAAACCAATTCATAGACAATACTTAAATAAAATCCTCCACTGTGCGCCTGTCAAACCCATATAAAATTTGACTTTTGATACTAGGAGCGCATAGATAGAATCTAAGCGTTCTATGCATAGTATTGTTTCATTATTTACTGTATCGACTTAAAATATTGTTTGTGAATAGACGTGCAATCTAACGTCATGGCGTTTGAGGTGTTTAATTTCATCATCATCATCATCAACCTTTATCCATCCACTGCACAACATAGGCCTCCCTCAATGAACGCAAGACCGATCCCTTGCTACTCGCATCCAATGCGTTTAATTTAGCTTTGCTTTAAAAATCGTTGCATATAAATTAGCTAGAGAACATTTTACGCGGCTGGCTGTATTCATGACGTAAAACATTGAGCATGCTTTTGAATAATTTATTTATTATTAGATTACTTCATTCGATTAGAAAATGTTATCGTAATGGGGATTTTCTTTTACCGCTAACTTCCGATTCTATGCTTGCCTTAGGTGATGTAGGTAATTATGTACCATGAGTGATAGCTGTTCGTGATTCAGATAGAGTATGGAGTATCTATCAAATATAGCCTATTCGGCACTTATCTGGAGATTGTGAAACAGGCCCTTACAATAATTATTTACAATGTACAAATATTATATTATAAATGCTTAAATTTAAGTCGCATTTTTTTTTGATGTCGCAGTGGAAATGCTTTCGCACTATACCTTGGCCTCGGGCAGGCACACTGGCATGTATGGGAACTCGCATTGCGGTGCACTACCCACTAAAACCGCAGCGAGCGCCTTCAGCCACTTTGTGACGCGGAAACGTGCTCTATGTTATGCCACAACAAATTTAACCGCCCATCGTGACGCATCTGAGGCGAACGGTCCGCGTCACACTCACAGCGCCTGAACTAGTTCATAATAGGATGAATAAAAAAATATGTTTTACTAGTGATGTCATTTATTATTATATACATAACATTTTAAGAATGTAATACCATCACATTTTGGCTCTTAACTACAAGTTCACTTCTTATAGCACGTGATGGTAAAGAGGACTGCTGTAAGTCAGGGGAGCAGCGTAGGATGTAGTGTATGTGGCAACCGCTGGAGTAGATTGGAAGTCAACTCTCGACTGGTGGGAGACAGCAGAGGGAGCGATGTAAGCAGCCACCGCCAAAGATGGAGAACGCTTCTTGATGAAATGAGTAGAGTAGGCAATAGGAGCGGTAGACACGATGGGTGTGGACACAACTGGGGCAGCTGCGTAAGTGAAAGGAGCGGAGTAGGAAGTGTAGGTGGCAACAGCGGGGGTGGACTTAAAGTCTACTCTAGACTGGTGTGAGACAGCAGCAGGCACGGTGTAGGCAGCCACTGCTAAAGACCTCTTCTTGATGAAGTGTGCGCCGTAGAAAGGTGAAGCGATAGCGGTCGTCAGAGGAGCAGCCACGGAGTATGTCGTCGCCAAGGGAGCGGCGTATGTGCTCACGTACGGAGTCCTCGCGATGTATGTGGATGGCGCGTAGAAGCCGCTGTAAGCCAACGCAGCCGACCTCTTCTTAATGAGATGAGCGTAACCCAGGGGAGAGGAGTACACCAATGGGGTAGAGATCAGAGGAGATGGATGGATGACACTGCTGGCCTGTCTGCTGATCGTCGTAGCGAACGGTGACACTACGGCCGTGGAGTACGTCAAAGGTAGGAGTCCACTGGCCGAAGCCACGGCGAGGAAAGCGCACAACACCACCAGATTGTACATGTTGGTCTGTGTTGTTTCGCTACTGAACGAATGATACTTCGACGTCGCTTCGTATTGTATTTATAGAAAGGAACTCCTTGTGTAAGGGCGATTTGGAGCCAACGAGAAAGGTCATCAAGGAACTGACATTTACGTGTATAGTGATTTAAAAATATACAAAGTAATCCGTTAGGATTATCTCAGCTGTGATCTGACAGCGTATGTAATAGAAAACACACTCATTAATAATTTACGTCAATTCTTTATCTATACTGTAATATTATAATAAATAAATCTATACTAATATTATAATTAGGAAAGATTTGTACCTATTTTTGTATGTTTGTATGTTTGTAATGAATAGGCTCAAAAAGTACTGGACCGATTTCAAAAATTATTTCACCATTCGGAAGCTACATTATTCACGAGTAACATAGGCTAAATTTTATTCTGATAAAAATAGTGTTCCGTAAGATATTTTGGTTTTTCGGACACAAGGTGTAAAAAATGTTATTTCGCGTGCTAAGATCCCGTTGTAAATCTTAGTTAACGCACGCGAAGCTGCGGGCAACAGCTAGTGTGTTAGATATTGAACTGATTGATGGACTAACTAAAATACTCCTTTTTTTTTTGTCCGTGAATTGACGGAAATGATGTGAAGAGGAACGCACGACACTGTTAGGTACGCTGTTTCCCGAGGAACAGCGTAGAATTACCTACTAGAAAACTGAGTCAAATACTTATGAAACATATTTTTTACAATTTTTTTAGGCAAGGATAGTTTAACTGAATAAGGGCCTGTTTCACAATCTCCAGTTAAGTGCCCAATAGGCTATCGGCAACATATTTGACAGATACTCCATACTCTATCTGTCAAATATGTTGCCGATAGCCTATTGGGCACTTAACTGGAGATTGTGAAACAGGCCCTAAGAGTAATTAATATTAAATAATTTTTTTAGTATTCTACTTCGACTATATGACAACTTTTTTAAATTACGATCAGCGAACTTAATACTTGTCTTTGTTGGGAATTAAATAAAAATAATGAAATAACTTTTCTTTTGTAAAATAGGTCCATTAGATTTGAAATATCATCTATAGAAGGGTTTCTTAAACTTTTTGAAGTCACCTTTCCGCTTTCACAATTGAAACAATTCCAAGGACCCCCTCTCAAAAATTATTTTCGTAATTGAAAAAAATGCCTTATTTATATAAACTAAACTACTAAACTTAACTAAGCTAATAAGGGTGCTGCTGTTTGGTCTCAATTATAAGAATATTAAATTGTGGAATTGTCTTTGACAAGGCAAGGCGCGTGTCATCTGCAACGTTCAATCGGTTGCGACTTTTATTTTTTATTGAAACCAAAACCGAGAACCCTGCCTCGCAATGTACGTAGTATTAGGGGGTACTGCGGACCCCCGATCCACATGCTACGGAACCCCAAGGGGTCCGTGGACCACACTTTAAGAAACCCTGGTCTATAGGGTCGAGCCAAATCTCACGTTATGTCACCCATGGAAGAGTGTAATTAATGGTCATCACTCAACGGACGTCTCCTAACCAGTCTTACACACTTCCAAGATGACATCATAGCACTGCGTAATTGCACATAACACCTTAAGTTTTTGTAAAAATAATATCAAAAATACCTTCAAAGTATTTTTACCCGTACTGTACTTTGACATTAATTCTGCTATTGAAATAAACAAGTGCTGTTGAATGTTCGGCATTAAAAAAATAAGCGAAAACAAGTTAACGTAATAAATATTACGGAGACAGATACGAGAAGGGCTTATTAACAGAGGGTTCCGTGAATATAATATTTATTTAAAATTAAATTCCGTTTTCCCCCTTTTGTATAAGAAAAGGTAATCAGTGTTTGCCTCCCTTCATTATGGATTAGCTACTATTATCATTATAAAAGTAGTAGTAACTTCATATTTATGCACGTTGTACTTTTTTCTGTAATCTCAAACAAAGTAAGTAGTACCATTCGCCCATATGAAATCGACGTAAAGTGACAGCTAAGCTGGTGAGTTTCCGGTGGCCCGTTGGGGAGGATAGGGAAAAGGACGGCAACGCATGTGCATAACCTTTGGTTATGTGGATTTTAATGGGCGTCGATAGCCACAAGTCTTCGGCTGTTCATTTGCCCTTCTATGCTATAAAAAAGTAAAGGGTTATTAATATCTAAGCTGCTATTTTTAGTATCTAACGGATAAAATGTTATACTATATAAAAAATAGGAACACAAATTTCTTTAAATGAAAAATGATCTGTACAAAAAGAATGCACTACTTACATTATTTCTCAACGGAACCCTATTAAAGGATTACCCTGTAAAATAAACAAACTTTCCTTATTAAAGTTGTTATGTTTTCATGGCCGATATGTTCTGGAGACGTGATCGATTAAGACTTGTTTTAAACTATAAAAGTGAGTCGTACCCTCGGGTCTGTATCAGTGTTTACGATAGCACAGACCACAATGATCAAGCTGGTGGTGTTATCTTGCGTTCTGGCTGCGGCCTCTGCTTCCGGTCTCTTCTACTCGCCATACGCATCTATTGCGTATTCATCAATCTACCAACCATCTAACTACCGAGGACCCCTGTCTCTCGCTCCGGGACAGCCCGCTGATGTTTTGGGATCAGATGGAAGACCACTAGACACTTTGGATGTGAACCTAGATCGTGCAGCTCATTATACAGCAAAGGCTCTGAATGGAGAATACCACTTCCTGAAGAAACGCTCAGCGCCTATCATTGCTTCTTACGCTGCGCCATACTTTTCGGCATACGCTAGCCCTCTGGCGTACGCTGCACCATTGTACCAGCCTTACAACTACCGTGGTCCTTTGTCACTTGCTCCTGGACAGCCTGCTAACATCCTCGGTGCCGATGGCAGGCCTCTGGACACATTCGAAGTGAACCAAGACCGCGCTGCCCACTTCACAGCGAAGACCGGCTTACACATCCTGAAGAAGCGGTCTCCTACTCTGTTTGCCCCTGTCCGGACCATCTCTGTAGCCAGGACGCCGCTGATCACCTCATCCTACTCCTACGCCACCCCCATCTTCTCACACGTGAAGCGCATCTCATACGCATCACCAATTGTTCGTATTCATTAAAATTGCAAAAAATATAATAGTGAATAAAGATATGTGGCGTTAAAATCTGTAATGATTTCATTTTCCCTTACTTAAAACTTTGTAATTTTTTTTTTAGGCTATGCAGTCAGAAGACCTGCCTTGATAAGTATTGTCACCACACCATTAACATGTACCTACATTATTTTGACATTAAAATAATACTATTATTATTTTTAATTAATGCCCATAATGTTTTGATAGCGCTTTTTATCCCATTAACGTCGATCGGTTGGTGCTGACAGTAATTCTTCATCTATTCATTATATCATTCTAAATCAACGCTGATGGTTGGTTGTAACCTTGTAGATTTATCGGACCAGTAAAGTCTAGTATTTAAGCTCGTTGAATGTTATCAAAAATCATAGTAATATCTGTATTTATAGTAATAAATCTTATATGAGTATAAAAATGAAGAATTTTGTTTTCTTATGTTTACGCGAATTTCACTCATTATAATGAAACAACTTTTACGGATTTTATTGCGGTTTATTTAGTTTTTTACAAGCCCGACGTTTCGGATACTTTACAGCAACCATGGTCACGGGAGGACTG
This sequence comes from Lycaena phlaeas, assembly GCA_905333005.2. Lineage (NCBI taxonomy): Eukaryota > Metazoa > Arthropoda > Insecta > Lepidoptera > Lycaenidae > Lycaena > Lycaena phlaeas. The sequence continues at coordinate 7,819,183 of HG995178.1, forward strand.
AGGTGTCAGATATCCTTCTGTTACAAAAGTTATTCGAAACTACCCTATGATACAACAATATTTTTATTTAGTCCTATCTATGCAAAAGGTGCTAACTGAGTCTTTAGTCTGTGACATATGATTATGCTTGGATTTAGATTTTATTATTTTTATTATGGGATCCCAAGCAGATGGTAGTGGCCAGCCATCTTCTCTATTGAAATTAGGATGTTTTTTAATTTCAATAGCCTCGCGAATCACATGAAAGACTCAGTTAGCACCTTTTGCATAGATAGGACTAAATAAAAATATTATTGTATCATAGGGTAGTTTCGAATAACTTTTGTAACAGAAGGACATTTGACACCTCAGTCCTCCTTTGACCATGGTTGCTGTAAAGTATCCGAAACGTCGGGCTTGTAAAAAACTAAATAAACCGCGATAAAATCCGTAAAAGTTGTTTCATTATAATGAATGAAGAATTTGTTTGATTGAACGCTCTAATCTCAGGAACTATTGGTCGGATTTGAGAAATTCTTTCAGTGTCAGATAGCCCATATTTTATCGACGAAGGCTATAGGTTATATATCATCCTATCTTATCTTATACTAATATATAAAACTGAAAAAATTGTTTGAACGCGCTAATCTCGCAAAATGCTGGTTGGAATTGAAAATTATTTTAGTCTTAGATAGATAGTTGTAAATCTAAGTTAACACAGGCGAAACTGCGGCAACAGCTAGTAAAATATAAAATGTCTGGTCGTGTGTTATATGTAAATAATGTCTGATGTCAGTTCTACGCTGTCAATTTTAAGATTTAATTTTAAACCGATGTCAGATAACGGCCAGCCGGCGATCCTACGTTTCCGTAGTATCAAATTACTCTATGATCCTACGGTTAAAAACTGTCGACTCTCGACTGCTAGAGTGTGGCCTCAAAAGTAGTAGAGATTACTGCCGGCAGGCAAAAATCGCTTTAGTGCGTGGGCATTTTCGACCTAGGACGGCAGGCGGACTGTTAGTGAGTGGGGGCCCTTAGAATCTGAAGGTTTTATGTTCGTTGTGGTAAAGAAGATATTCCGATGGTGGTCCAACGATTACAACCATGATTTAATTGTGGTATCACTAATAAATTGCAGGAAACATTCAAAAATCATCGGGGCGACCAGTGCATTAGTTACTAGTGCACATAGTCATATTTTGTTTATTCTTTAATTAAGTATTTTAATGCACTCAATTTAATGTAGGCCAGGAGTAGATTTGATGCTGGAGCTGAAAGACAGTCGGATCTCCTTAACAATCTCCAAAAGTGAAACCTTGTATTCCAAGCTCAAGCTTGATTTATTTGTATTGATAATAATTTCAAAATATGACTAGGTATCATTACAGGTCTGATAATCAAGACGAGAGACAGTAAAGAGAACTCCTCAGAGACATAAAATAGCTATATTTTGTTGGGTCTCAATTTATTTCATACAATTTTAAAAGGAAATCAAAACCAACTTCAAAACTTATTTTGCACCAAAAAGGGTAAAATAAATTATAGTCATGTCCTGAGATGTCATAGATTAAAAATATACACGGAATATTGTTTTGTTTGTTTTTTATTTTTGTACATCAGTTATTTATAATCTGTCGGTGTCCAAGCGTTCGAGATATTTACTTCTTGAAGAAGGTAGCGAAGGGTGCGGTGGAGTAGGAGTAGGCGAGTGGGGCGTAGGGAGCGGCGGTGTAAGCCAAACGACCGTAGGCGGAGTAGGACAGAGGAGTGAGAGGAGTAGCGAAAGATGCAGGGTAGGAGTAAGAGTAGGCAGAGGGGATCACGGCCGAGCGAGCGATGGCAATGTTGCTGACGGGAGCGATAACTGCGGAACGCTTCTTCAGAATATGGAGACCGCTTTTAGCAGCAATGTGAGCAGCACGGTCCTGGTTGACTTCCAATGTGTCGAGAGGCCTGCCGTCAGCTCCGAGGATGTTGGCGGGCTGCCCGGGGGCGAGGGAAAGTGGGCCACGGTAGTTGTAAGGTTGCCACAGAGGTGCGGAGTAGGCAAGGGGGAAAGATGCGGCGTATGCAGCAGCTACAGGGGTGGCGAATGGTGTGGCAATGAGGGCGGCGGAGCGTTTCTTGAGTAAATGGAATCCGGAGTCGAGGGCCTTGGCGTTGAAGTGGGCTGCGCGGTCCAAGTTCACGTCCAGGGTATCGAGGGGCCTGCCATCGGCACCCAGCACGTCAGCGGGCTGTCCTGGGGCTAGAGACAGGGGTCCGCGGTAGTTGTATGGCTGGATGGGAGACGCCCAGTACGCGTATGGTGTCAGGAAGTCACCGGACACCGCGGCAAGGAAGCAAGACAACACCACCAGTTTCATCATTGTGGAAGAGGTCTGTGTCGTCTGTGATACACTGATGCCTCGGACAAATGAACGCTGCTTTTTATAATCGCATAATTGATGCCATATTGAATATGTTGTTGGCCATGATTACAGCAGTTAATAATTTCAAAAAGATTTTATGAAATACTTTCACTTCTGAAAAAAGACCTACAATGTGGTAATTGTAACATACTACTTAAATAATACTTTAGTATTGTATATAGTGAAATAGCTTTTTTTTTTGATTAGCCTATGCTGTCCCACTGCTGGGCAAAGGCCATATTTTTAATTATAAATAAGGAAAATAGATATTTTAAGGAAATGTAATACGTGCACAAATTCATAAAAAAATACGTAAATCATAATTTTTGTGACCAAAATACTTTTTCGAAAAAAATACTTGATAATCATACAAAAAGTATTCTAGCAATTTTATCTGTATTTTTTAATGTCCAGTTGTCTATTTACACAGCCTTAAGTATTGGAATTCCTGTACGAATTATTTTTGTACCTCAGTAGGTTTAAGACTATTTAGCGGAAAAATGTTATTACTCGTTTAAAGATTTTCTAAATAATTCGAAGTTTTAGAAATAATTGGTTAGTGTTGTTATTTAACAAAATATTCACACACCATTGTGATGGTAGGATGTGCATGAACTCCCATTAGTTACTGTAAACCACCATTGTAAAACCACATTCGCGTAAATAAATGTAAATAAATGATTTGATTTGTTTTTCTATTTCCTTGATTCTTTGTCAAACAAACATGAAAAATAGATAAAGATAAATGAATACCACATTACATTATAATATGCTATACCATCTATTGTTATATAACATTTAGTTTTATAAAGATGAATGGGGTTTAAGAATGGAGACCACGTCAAAGATAGGGAAGTGTTTGTCGGCCAGTTTTTAACCAGACGGAAAAACGATCTCCATGCAATGGCCGGTCCGTACTGATTGCCAATGGCAAGGAATCGGCCGTCATGGCGTTCATTATAGGAGGCCTATAATCAGCAGTAGATGAAAAAAAAAACAGTAGATAATGATGAATCAATTAATGCAAAATGGTCAAAGTAACTTTATTAATATTTCTCTATGTTTGCGATTTTTTCATTTTCATTTCAGCCAGCCGATGTTCGAATCTCGATCGCTTTCCGGCAATTTTTTTTAACACAGTCTGTTCAGAAATGGCTGCGTATTATTTATCTTCTGATAGCACGGGTGAAAAGCCGCCTCAGTTTAGATAAATAAAATTTTTAGTCTCGTTCCCATTTATCACAAAAAATGTGTTGCTGTTTAAAAAAAATGATTGATTTTCGCAATCTATTTTAGTGTTCACTGCAGAATACTGCCGTTTATTATATTCATCGTTCCTACTCAAAGCATTTAACCAAATCTTTAACTTTTTTAATGACAATATATTAATAAAAAGTGTTATTAAAAGGTTGAGTAAAATAGATATTTTTAATCTTATATAAAATTTAAGTACAGTTGTCCTTTAGCATAATAAGATCAGGTATGTACTGAGCCGCATAAAAACTCGCCACAAACAAATACATAAAAACAGGTTGTGCGAAATAAGATCACTTGCGGTATGCGGTACCGAATGGATCTGTAAGAAAGCTAGGTGTCTGAACTTTTATTTCTTATCAAAAGTTGTATTTTCATGGCCAACGAAGAGTTCCGGCGACGCCCATGGATGAATACGGGCGAGTATAAAAGGCAGGTGTAATTTTGGACCAGCATCAGTGTATCACAGACGACACAGACCTCTTCCACAATGATGAAACTGGTGGTGTTGTCTTGCTTCCTCGCCGCGGTGTCTGGTGACTTCCTGACACCATACGCGTACTGGGCGTCTCCCATCCAGCCATACAACTACCGCGGACCCCTGTCTCTGGCCCCAGGACAGCCCGCTGACGTGCTGGGTGCCGATGGCAGGCCCCTGGACACCCTGGACGTGAACTTAGACCGCGCAGCCCACTTCAACGCCAAGGCCCTCGACTCCGGATTCCATTTACTCAAGAAACGCTCCGCTGCCCTCATCGCCACACCATTCGCCACCCCTGTAGCTGCTGCATACGCCGCATCTTTCCCCCTTGCCTACTCCGCACCTCTGTGGCAACCTTACAACTACCGTGGCCCACTTTCCCTCGCCCCCGGGCAGCCCGCCAACATCCTCGGAGCTGATGGCAGGCCTCTCGACACATTGGAAGTGAACCAGGACCGTGCTGCTCACATTGCTGCTAAAAGCGGTCTCCATATTCTAAAGAAGCGTTCCGCAGTAATCGCTCCCGTCAGCAACATTGCCATCGCTCGCTCGGCCGTGATCCCCTCTGCCTACTCTTACTCCTACCCTGCATCTTTCGCTACTCCTCTCACTCCTCTGTCCTACTCCGCCTACGGCCGTTTGGCTTACACCGCCGCTCCCTACGCCCCACTTGCCTACTCCTACTCCACCGCACCCTTCGCTACCTTCTTCAAGAAGTGAAACTGATATATCCAGACCTTACCTACGAACACTGTAAATACCTGATGTAAATAAAAAGTTCAAACTAAGCTTGTAATTTAATTTCGTTAACTTCTTGAAATCCAAATGAAATTATGTTAAAATAATGTACAGAAAAATTTATCGAATAAAAAGAAAATTGTGAAAATTCCTAACGTAAAAAGAAATTATAAAATTTAACAAAACCTCATCATCTTAGTCAATGGGTCAACAAGTTTGGTAAAATACTTGCACCAAAATGTGTTTTAAATAAGCAATTAGATGGATGGCAAGATGAAGTTTTCACGTTCAAATGGTGCTATAATGTCGCATTGGAGTACCGGTAAGTTATTTATCAAAAAAAAATTACAAATAGTTACAATATAAAAATTATAAAATCTGGATTGGGCGCCAAAGAATGCATAATTGAAAGTTCTATCTTTAGTATTTTTCACGCATTGAATCTATCAAGTGAAGGCCGCGTTCGGAAAGACAGTGGGTTGTTTCACCTCCAAGCATGATACTTACAACTTAGATAGATAAGAATGGCAGGACTTTACTAGTCTTAGCATCATTTGAAGGATAATATATTATACTACTGATATTAAAGAAAGTATGAAAACGGAATATCATAGGCTTCTTTTATCTTTCTTTGACATTTTACATTATCTCCTTTATCTCTTCCTTATTTTCGATTTTTAAATATTAGCAAAAAATTTGCACTATAGGCTTTTGAAGCTCGCTGAATTTGCGCAGTACAAATTGTTTTAATTGGTGTGTTGCATGCACGATATAACTAATTGAGTGCACACAGTAATTACTGTCATATTCACTCAGAATTAATGAGGCGTGTAAAACTCTTTTGATAAACAGGCATACAAGCAAAATGCTCATGCATTCATGTATATAGTTTTAAAATACCGATGTGAGAGATGCGCAGTATTGAACCTGGCTTCATGCGTTTCACTGTCTAATCTATCTAGCGTAGAATAACTTTGCTTTTTTTATAAAATAATAGTAGGTTTGAAAACGCACACACAACCCCTAATAATACATGACCATACATACAAAATATTAATTTCTTGCAAACAGAAATACATTTTGGCTCCTCGACTTTAATCTGAGTTTTGAAAGCGCCTTTTTGAACTGGTCACATAGTATTTGTTCCCTTAACTAACCAAGAAAAATGAGTTGCCTGAGTTATTCCGTGAACCTCACTAGTGAAATTGTAAGCAATTATGGGCGACGATGTCAACTTACCGTCCGATGGATTGTCTATTTGCCTATCCAACTGACATGAAAATCATTTAAATCAGATATTATCATTCAGCATAAAAATATATCTTAAATTAAAAGTGAGCATTTTCGGACAGTTCTCTAGGAGTAGGAGGAGTACTACTAGGAGTCTCGTTAGACTTTTTTGTTATATTAACAAATTTTAGGTTTCAGTTAGATTTTACCCAAACTAAGTCTAACTATTGTTTTCTTATGTTTACGCGAATTTCACTCATTATAATAAAACAACTTTAACGGATTTTATCGCGGATACTTGGTCACGAGAGGACTGGTCCTCCCGTGACCATGGTTACTGTAAAGTATCCGAAACGTCGGGCTTATTAAAATCTAAATAAACCGCGGTAAAATCCGTTAAAGTTGTTTCATTATAATAAGTCTAACTATGTTCACTGTTATACTACAAATAAACATTGACTGACAGAAATTCAACAGAAACATAATATTTTATCATATTGAGCTTATTAGAAAAAATGATATACTTTTATTATTATTTACCTCCCTCTCGCTCACATAATATCGGTGTAAAGTGACAGATTTTTTTTCTTCTTCTTCTTCTTTAATATTAGCTTCCTAAAGGATTTGCCCAATGTCAGAGTGAGTGGAACAGTTTTTTTTTAGTTTCTCTTTATTGTCCATTGGGGACAGGGAAAAGGAAGGACTTCTCGTTTGACTCCATGAGCTATACAAAGTAAATCGGTTCCCACTTCTGGACATACAAATAGTTTGTATGTTCTAAGAAATTTTAAATTAAGACAAATATTATAAATGATCATTGAATTCTAATCATAGTGCGATACAACGTAATCTCATAGTAGCATAGGATACTGTATATAAAACGACCTTCACCGAGATGCTTATTTGATGAAACTTGTACCGTATCTTAGGCTATAGTGAAATATGGCCCAGATGTGGCGAAATAAATTTGACGAGGAGCTCCTGGTTTAATGTACCCAGCAACGGGACATATAAGGGCTAATATTAAATACATATTAATTATAGTGATGATGTTTTCAATGAGTGAGAGGGAATACCCATTAGCGTTGAGGAGGGACAGAAGTACATTTGGTTGTTCACTCAGCTTGTTGTCGATGAATAGTAATAATAACTTATAACTGTTATAGAAGAACCGAGAGCCGATGAAGTCGGATAATGCGTAAAGCGATACGGTAATGAGGAAGGAGGTCCACGTTGCCTTATGGTAAAATGAGACTTATTTAGAGAGAGCGGCACAGAGTATTTCCCTCGCCGGTCTATTTCTACCTTTGTTAGGAATAAAATTAAAATATACGCTATTTTTTTTTTCTGTGCAAATTATGGAAGTAATCAGACGTCAGGAATACGATGAAAGTACATTGTAAGATTTCTTGCACCGAGAAACGAGCCAATCTAATGGAACCTACCGATTGAGCTTAAAGGCCATCAGGCCTAAAAGTCTAGACCTTTCGAAAAAAAAAAAAAAAAAAAAAAACAATCTAATGGAAACGTGACTAAAATAGAATTTAGAACTAGCCTTTAGGGTTTTGATTGCGACACAACAGCTCCAATCATGACTGTTCATTTTGATTATTTTGATAGGGATATAAAAAACAAGGAATATTAATATTTCTCCTACAATTATACCTTGTTTTCAAAGTATAAGACAATCAATCAATTATATCAAAATATTATTATTTAACTATCCATGAATTCCCGCTTCGCTGCGTCATTTTTAATTGTATACTAATTATGTGTTGATATTAGAATTTTTTGGGATGTTTAAAAAGTTACTAAAACACTTAGCATATTTTTGACCGATAAGAATGTTTATATACATTTTAAAGCTTTCTAGTTTGCTCGGAGTTATTCTAGATCAGTTTCACTTTCATTCAATCAAAATCGAAACGTCGATTCTAGAACTTTCCAGATCATATTAGAATCTTCTAGAACATTCTCCTTGTACCTATTGCCACATACAAACACTTTTCGTCTGCGATGCGTAGTTTTGGCTGCAAAGTGAAATATAGGGACACACACCTCCAATTTTATATATAATATTATATATATAAAGATTATGACAGCGACAGCCTGACCCCAGCATTCGCACCGCACATCCCCGCGATAAGTGAAGCGCAAATTATAACATTAATTTGATATTTTAATTGTTTTTAATATATTTATTTTACCTAAAATTTACGCATAGTTTGATTCTAATCCGATCGTGGGTACGATGCTTTGGGAAATCACTTTCTATATAAATATGTAGTAACTCTTAACTTAAACTAGACGAACGAATGCACTGGATATGTAATAAAGGAATTTATTTCTATTTTATTTTTTCGGATGGGGCTATGCTAATGGCCCTAATGGCCCTAATGCATCGTCGGAAGTGGGGTGAGCCGGTTGGTATCACCCAGTGATATAGTAAGTGGGGGGTTGCCCCCCGCCAGCTTTGGAGTGTGACTTCCACGGCTTCATGGCGTCAGGTTTGTACCTGTGGAGGATCTCTGCCTCACCACCGTCGGATCAACTGAGCCCCAGGCGGATACCCCCACCAGGCGATTCCACAGGTCTTATTTCTATTACATTTGTGTCTACTCTCTCAACTTTGGTTTAGCGATCAAAATAAGTTCTTTCAAAAATAATGGCTGTCAAAATTTTAGTAGCTTGGCTGTGTTTCATTAGGAAGTGCATGTTATGCAGTGTTTTTAACACTCGACGCAAAAAACAATGGAAAGTTATAAGTTAGTCGTGTATATGTGCGTCTTTCTGCTGCGTCGTATCTCCCAAACTCATGAACCAATTTTTGTTTTGTTTGAAAGCTAAATTTTTCGCGAGTGTTCTTAGCGATGTTTGATGAAAATCTGTCCAAGATGGCCGACATGAAATGGCATATTACATGCTATTTCAAAACTCTTTCCATGTCACGGTTGCCCATGAACATAAGCTGTTAGATGGAAGAAATAAGCAGGATGAGAGCCAAGCAAAAGGGAATGACAACAAATCCTTCCCATCGGTGGGAATTACTGTCACTTTATCCTTGAGGCTATTAAAAATTATACTTTACATAAATAAATAAATGAACTTTATCGCTTAGAGCAACAATATCTTATTTTTTTTTTTTTTTTTGAGGGTAGGTGTGCTTAAAGTAACAGCAAAAAGTGCGCTCTGAGATAAAATAATAGTGTTTATATTGCAATTTTATTATATTATGTGTTAATATATTCAATAACCTACCGGCAACTATCTCCTTTATAAAAATAATACAAAACTCAACACTTCATAAACTAATTATATATTTTTCATTACTCATCTATACAACATGGAGTCCATACAACAATCAATGTCTGAAATGTCCGAGTTCTTCCACAAAAAGATGTCTGAATTTGAGTCGAACCTCCAGAAGACTTCTCCATCCGCTTCCAGCCACTCTGACCAGTTAAGTGAAGATTTCAAGGCATTTAAATCCTTTGTTGTCTTTGCTCTTAACTCACTTCAAAAGCAGATGGATGTAATAGCAATGCAGTGTGACAACATGGAGATGCGCTCCAGGAGGAAAATGCTTCTTGTCCATGGGGTCCCGGAGGATAAAAAGGCAGACATACAAGTCACAGCAGAAATATTATCGGAACATTTAGACATACCTGAAGTCCCTATAAGCGCCATTTCAAAATGTATGAGGATGGGTCGTTTAAATAATGACAGACCCAGGCCTTTATTAATTAAATTCAAGGATGTTAGTCTTCGTAACAAAATTTGGTCCAAGAAAACGGGACTCAAGGGCACCGGTGTTACGCTATCAGAATTCTTAACTAAAGGTAGGCATAAAGTGTTTCTCGAAGCTCGCCAACGATTTGGTATATCGAAATGCTGGACGAAGGACGGCTGCATCATCGTACTGGCATCGGATGGCTCCCGCCACCGTGCTGTTAGTACGGCGGAACTGGATGCCATACCCAGCCCCATACAAGATGCTTGTGTTCCCAGTGCTTCGGTGACAGCACCTACTATTAAAAAGGCTGCCCCAACTCTGCGAGCCAAAAAAGCTACAAAGACAAAGTAAAGTTATTAACTATTATTTACTAACATAATTAACGTACTTCTTTTATTACTACTGTCTAACAATAATTTTAATATGTGCTTTTTTTTATTTCTATTTGTCTGTAAAGTTTATTTAGACGTAGCACTGTTATGAGGTGTTTGGTTATTGCTACTATATAATTTTCTATCTTTTAATTTTTTTTGTATTTTTAACCAAATCATTTATTACTAAATACTGATTGTATACTTGCTGGTAGGTTTGATACTACAAAATACAGTTTTAAGCATATTGTTTAACTGCTTAACTATTACAAAATATACCTTTTTTTTTCTGCTTCTTAGATCTAGTTGTGATTGTTGTGCTTTGGTAATTTTTTTTTTATTTTATTTTATAATTAGTGTTTTGCTATATCATACTGATGGATGAATCTGATAACTGTGACACCTTTTTTTCCTGTTCTTCCTCTGAAGACTTTTATAGTGATGAGAATAATTGTGACACTTCAATTGTCTCCCTTGGTGAAACATTATCCTCTAATTTTGGTCAATCATCAAAACATTTTAATGTTGTACACATCAATGCACAAAGTATTCCTGCACACTATCCTGATCTTTTAACATCATTTGAGTCGGCCAATGTACATGCTATACTTGTATCAGAGACATGGCTTAAGCCTTGCTTACCCTCCTCCTGCTACTCCTTGCCAGGCTTTTGCATGATTCGGAATGACCGAATTGATAGGGTTGGTGGTGGCGTTGCTATATACCTTAAGTCACAAATACCATATAATGTACTTAGTATGTCTTTACAACCTCCACCTTCCGATGCTGCTGAGCACCTCCTCATTGAGGTTGAACTCCGTCATTCAAAAGTTCTTCTTGGAGTGTTCTATAGTCCGTCCATCTCAGTAAATTATTTTGCTTCCTTTGAATCGACTCTGGAACAGTTCTCTAACCTGTATTCACATACAATTATAATGGGTGACTTTAACACATGTTTACTGAGGAATGATTCTAGATCAAAAAAGCTGATGTCAATTACTGATTCATATGATCTACATATCTTGCCACTGAAGGCTACACACACTGTCCCTGGTTGCACACCTTCACTTCTTGATATAATAATTGTTTCATCTTTAAATCTTGTTCATAACTATGGGCAGTGTGCAGCTCATTCTTTCTCACATCATGACCTTATTTTTCTTTCCTATGTGTTGAAGCCTCCCAAATCTAAGCCTAAAGTTATGATGCAGCGCAGTTTCAGGGGTATTGATATCGACCATCTACTATCTGACGCTCAAAACATTGATTGGACTGATTTAATTACAGCCACCTCTGTTGATGACAAACTTACAATATTTAATGAGCAACTAATAGCAGTATACAACAAGCATGCACCTATTCGCCCTATTAAAGTTAAACATCTCCCCACTCCTTGGTTAACTGATGAGATCAGAGAACTAATTAAAAAAAAGAATCAAGCTAAAACTAAATTAAAACTTAATAATTCTCTTACAAATAGGGAAAAATACAAAACATTAAGGAATCGTTGTAATACCTTATGTAGAGATGCTCAGAGACGTTATATCCACAAATCTATTGAAAATGGAGATCCAAGTAAAGTGTGGAAACTTCTTAATTCTCTAGGAGTTGGGAAATCTGAATCTTCATGTACTCTAAAACCTAATGAAATACAATCTCTCAATCAACACTTCTCTTCATCGACATCTAATTTTGACACAAAAACTAAACTTTTGACATTAGACAATATTTCCTCATCACCTTCTCCTACTCTCACACCATTTACTTTCAAACCATTTGAGGAGTGTGAGGTTAAGAAGGCAATACTGACCATTTCATCAAATGCCATTGGCAATGATGGTATTAGTAAAAATATGGTAACTCCTATCCTTGACATTATCCTACCAATTATTACATATATCTTTAATTATTCAGTTTCCACAGGCAATTTCCCGGAGAAATGGAAGAATGCACTAATTGTTCCTCTACCTAAAAATTCCAAGCCTACTGCCCCTTCTGATTATAGACCTATATCTATATTACCTTTTTTTTCCAAAGCAATTGAAAAACTAGTGTACCAGCAATTAAATCTTTACCTCACCAAAAACAATCTCCTAAACCCACTTCAATCTGGTTTTAGGACAGGACACAGTACTGTAACTGCATTGACAAAAATTACTGATGACATCAGGCTAGGGATGGACAATAAAAAGCTTACCATTCTTACATTATTAGATTTTAGTAACGCATTTAATTCTGTTGACTTAGACCTAATGGTAGCCTCAATGAAGTCCATTAATCTATCTCCGCCAACAATAAATTGGTTTCATAGCTACTTAAATAATCGTAGGCAACGCATTAGAGTTAATGACGTTTATTCAAACTGGTGTGGTACCACGTCCGGGGTCCCACAAGGTGGTGTGCTCTCACCTTTACTTTTTGCTATATTTATTAATTCCATTACTAAGGGCCTTTCATGTTTCTACCATATGTATGCAGATGATCTTCAAATCTATATACAGTCTAGTGTTGATGACTTGAACAATGCTATTTTATATATGAATCAAGATCTTTCAGCCATCACCAAATGGACACACAATCATGGTTTAAAACTCAATCCCAATAAATCACAAGCCATAATAATAGGCAGTCAAGGTCTACTAAAAAGAGTGGATTGGGTTAATATTTCCCCTATCATATTGGATGGAGTTCACATAAGGTATAGCGATACAGTTAAAAATTTAGGTGTCATCTTTGATAATACTCTTTCTTGGTCTCAACAAATTAACACTGTTTGCAAGAAAATATATGGTGCATCTGCTTCATTAAGGCGATTGAGAAATTTCTTACCTATACCCACCAGAACTGCGCTTGTTCAAACCTTACTACTTCCTATTCTTGACTATGCTGATGTGAGTTATATCAACCTAACGGAGGATCAGTTAGGCAGGCTTCAGCGTATAATGAACTTCTGTATTAGATTCATCTTTGGCCTTCGTAAGTTTGACCATGTCTCTGAATATAGAACAACTCTCAAATGGCTTCCAATCCACCTTCGCAGGAATACACATGTATTGCATTTACTTTATAATGTTCTTTTTGACCCTAGGACTCCAGATTACTTAAAAGAAATGTTTACTTTTTCATCTGAAAACAATTTGAGAACTACACGTTTCGTATATAAATTAAATGTACCCGAACAAAAAACTAAATTTTATAGTAACTCTTTTGCTGCTACATCCGTTAGTCTTTGGAACTCATTGCCAAATTGTATTAAGGAAGCTAAGAGTCTCAAAATTTTTAAGGGACTCCTCAGAGAACATTATTTAGATGCTTAAATATATAATATATTTTGTTATTTAATTTTAATTATTTATCAACACAAATTACAATTTACAAGCCATCTTTCTTTGATGCTTCTCGTTTTTTTTTTTTTTCTCTCTTCTTCTTCTTCTTCGTTTATTCATCGTATGATATTATTGTGCAATTTATTTTTTTAATGTTTAGTTTTAGTGCTGCTTTTTGTGTTTTTTGTATAAATTATAATTACATGTTATAACTTCTGGCGCACACCCTTTCTCCTTTTGTAATTTATTCTTTCAATATATGGTTACCTGGAAGAAATCGCTTTATAGCGATAAGGTCGCCTTGTTGTACTTCTCCTTTTCATTTTATGTATAAATTATTATTATGTTAAACTATGTGTGTGCAATAAAGTTATATTATTATTATTATTATTATTATCTTCCCCGACAACGTAAGGAGGTAGGAGGTCTGTGTTGTTCTAAGCTTTATCGTGAATCTTATCTGCTGAATATATCTATAGTCAGGAAGAAATGACAACAAAAACCTCTTCGAGTAACTCTCTTTATATTACCAGATTATTACAGGTCCTAATGATATTTGAGCCAGATTTTTAGATGTGACCTAATAGACCGTGTCCCCATCCCACGGCACCGACGGGGACGATGTGGCCGGCGGCGGACACGCTGACGGGAGCTGGAGCGACCAGGCGGGCTCCGTGCACACCAACCCATGGAGCACCCACCCACGGAGCAGCCACCAGAGGAGCCACAACCGACCTCTTCTTCAGATAGTGGATACCGGCGTGGTCAACAGCGTGGGCGGTCAAGTGAGCGGCACGGTCCAAGTTCACGCTCAAGGTGTCCAAAGGTCTGCCATCAGCGGCCAAGATGTTAGCAGGCTGTCCGGGTGCAAGGGATAATGGTCCTCTGTAGTTTGGAGCAGCCACGAGGGGTGCTGCGGCCACGGCGGGAGCGACCAGTGGCGCTGCGAGTCCGTGCCAGCCGAGGCCGAGCCCCAGAGGAGACAGGATGCTTGGCTTTGCCGCCGCGACGGCGAACGCGATAGACAACACCACCAGCTTGAACATTGTGGTCTGTGCTGTTATCAGTTCAAAGTGTGACTGTGACAAGTTCTAAGATGTATACGCCTTTTATACATAAACTAAGGCGTTATTCCAGATGCCTTTGTGACGTCAGGTACTATGCAATAGGGCGTTGGTCAGCCATCATACTCGGAAAGAAAATAGACACAAGGGTAGGCCGGCGTCACTGACCATAGATTACACCTCTGTCCTCACCAATTTGAACCTTAAGCCGTTTGAAATAACTTCAAATGATAAAGTAAATATTATAATAGCGCGTTTGCCTTGGACTTAGCGACAAAGCCCATTCACTTATGGATAATAATAAATAATTTAACCCTAAAAGAATATATAATATTAAGTCCCATAACGTAAAATGTTTTTCTATGTCGGGCTAACATCTCGCGCAACAATTAAACGTATGCAAATTTTACCCTCCCAATGGTAAAGTTTATTATCATTATCAACCGCCTTGTCAATGACAAAACTCTATAGATAATACCACCAGGCTGGCGAAACTCCTATACAAAATAAACGATGTATGAAACGGACGTCCTTTTTAATGGCTGCTATAATCCGATAAAATTAAGAAGAACATTATTAACTTTGGACCTACATTTACCGATGGCTCTTCTACATATAGATGGATTATATCGACCGCCATTTTGATTTTTGACAGACAAATTGAAAAAGTCAAAAAGTGATATGAGATGGACGGTTATTGCAGATAAAAGATAGTGTTTTCTAAAGTTACATTTTCACGTGTTTATTACATAAAAGTGTAATATTAATTAGTTATAGTCATTTTGTGAGTGATTCTCAGAGAATTAAAAAGTGTTTCTGTAAAACAATATGAGAAAAGTAGCTTGTGAGATTTGTGGTATAAAAACATGCCGGGTTGGTAACAAACGTATTTTTATGGTAAAATATCCATTAGATAAAGATCGGCAAGCTAAATTACTTATTTAATCCATAAAGTAAGTCAATTCTAGTAGAAATTATAGCGGTTTAATATATTTTAACAACTTAAATATATAAAATAAACTTGTTATAAAAACTTATTGTAGTGCTTACCCATCAATCAGGATTTATCGACATCGATGTATAAACTCAGACTAATTATTCTATTATAATATATTATAACGTAAGCATTACATGCTGTTTGAGTCATTTAGTTAAATTTTAAGATTCAAGTTATCATTCACTTTTAAGGTGTAAACAATGGGTCAAAGCGATATCTTATTTCAGATTCCCAAAAGATGATTTAAAGAATACCTGGACCCTGATTGACAAAAATGCATATTTACTTGTGAAAATTGTTATAAACTTATACGTAAATTTAAGAAACAAACATATTGCTAAAGAAAAGCGAAGTAATGTTTCTAAAAATTTTTTTTATATAAAAATTATAGTGTTTGAAAATAAATGATTTTGTGAAAATTTGAAGTTTCTTTTCCGTTAATTCGTTAATTATAGATTTATTAAAACAATCTGTGTATCATTTACCTTTCATTTGTTTATTTTTTTTAAATAAAATTCGCACTATAAAGAGTCTTTAAAAAGTCGATATCGATAAATTTTCACTAGTCCTAGCCCAGTACTAACTAGTTATGACATTATGTTGGCAGTATGTACCGCCAGGCGCCATGGTTCTGTCTGTTAGGTTGGTATTGGTTTAGAGTGCACGTTTCATACATCGTTTTTTTTGTATGGCAGTCCCGTCTCTTAACGTTAGTTTTACATACTCTTTGAATACCACGACATATAGAATTTTTTAGCCTTTGTATTATACTCGGAATTATAATTCGATTCCACATTTGACATTAGCTACTGTCATTTTGTAAAATAATGATACCACATAATACATATAATATTTTAGTGATGAACACAAAAATCGATAAACAATCGCGATTTATGTTTATGTAATCATAATATTGGTGTGCCAATTAAAAACTAAATTATTGATTTTTATTCAAATAAATACATAATTATTCATTATAATTATATATTCATTAGTAATTACTGCTTTATTTTATGAAAAGTTAATGTTTTTGTTTTTTATATTAAAAACAAAACTTATTATAAAAGAGCCTAGATAGATAGTTTTCTGTATATGCAATGCGTGCGCGCTCATGCAGCTATCGCCATTTTGTTTATCTTCTCATATTCCTTCATTATCAATTTTTATTTATTAATTTTACATACAATTAATAAAGAAAACTTTCAGATCCTTAATAAAATTAATGGTCATAACTAAATCCGTTCAGAAATATTGATTTTCCTGATATACTTAGTTTCTTTTAAAAGTAGTAGTTGTTTAGATATACTACTATAATCGAGAGGAATCGATTCGGAAATACTCCATTTCCGTATCGAATAATTTCGCAACGTTACTATTTAATACTTGTCATAACGTTGCAACACTGAAACTGTCAAATCTGGAATCGAATTAAAAGTCCGGGTATAGGTCGTTTTTTTTTTTAAAAAAGGAACAGGTTTTCTAATTTATCGTTCTGAAACCTAACAATCTTGTTTATGAACGCCTGGAGTGTAGCGTGGTTAAGTCCAGGCTATAATCACTCATACATAATTTTCGAAGCTTATAATAAGCTGTAACCCCCGGACAAATTATGTTGCATTGCTTGGCCCATGTTTTATTCTCCACAGCGTCTAACCTAACCTAACTCTTAATCTTATAAGATATGCAAGCTTTCATCAATAAATAATAGTTTAAAAAACTAAAAAAAAAAACACGCTTTACAAGTCTCTCCGAGTTCGCGCACTAGCTCTATCTCTCTTACTCGCATGCAAAGGATGCGGAAAGGAATTAATTAATCCTGGCGAATCTAATTGGGATAATCGGATTTTGTAATCGAATTATTGCATTGTCATCGGTCTTTGACAGGTGTGCAAAGTTTGAATTAAATCTAATCGTTCAAAGTAGGACAAAATCGCGCTCAAAGTAGTCGGTTACAAACATACATACAAACATACAGGTGAAGCTAATAAAAGCGTGTTAATAAAAAAATTAAAACTAGACAGAAATAGCTTTTAAAATATTTAACTACTCTTAGTTCTGGATTTTTTGTATGGCCTTTGAGGGTCGCTTTATATGTATATTTATGACAAAAGGGGTCAAGTCATACTCGTTCTAACCTAGAATATCAAACCCGTATATGGACATGCTCTTATTAATCATTTATCACTTACCTTACCCAGTCATAGAGAATGTAATGTTTTTGAGTTCGTATAGAAATAGCTATAATATTATGACACATCGACAGAGTAAAATGCTATAACCACATTATTCTGAAATAAGTAAATATGTATCTAAAATCTTATTTTTGTCCACATCAGAAATGGACCTCAAGAAATTTATTTGGCAGTAGAAGCGTGCCGGGCCCATAACCTATAATGAAACGCACTATAATTGGACAGTGACTGTTTTGTTTGATGATATTATACTATTCACTATTTATTTATTCATTCATTCATGCATTATTTTTTATACATTCCAAAATTTTCTCAATTTCATACATTTCATCAACTTCTGACAATCTGAACCGATTACTAAACGAAGAATGTCTGTGGCTTATTTGATTAACCAAGACGGTATTTGCAAAAAAAAAAATTTTGGTACTAACGTAATTTGAGACGGTATTTTAGATGAATTTATTGACAGTTTTTTGGCATAATTTTTACCTATAGTCCGCGCCACTTAAGAAGTCCGATAGACGCGGCGCTGCGGTATCATTACTCAATGTTGCCAATATCTAGTGAAACCATTTTCCACCAAGGCTAGTACAGTAAAAATTGTAATTAATTATGAGGTCTAATATAGACCTCATAATTAATTACAATTTCAACAGTTAAAGCATAATGACTCTTCTCTCTGTACCAACGCTTTAGTAAAATAAAACAAAAGTTATAATTATTTTGTCTATATTTTAATACAATAGTAATGGTCTTCCATAGCAAGAGGTTTTATTCCGAATATAAAATCGCAATCGCTGTGACTTGTATCTGAAAATTCAGTACCATCATCCGATTCAGTTTCGCTATCACATTGTTAACATAATAATATGATGAATCTTTCCATAAAATAAATCATTCATCTAGCCATAAATATGGCAAAAAAGAGTGACTCTGGCATCCCTAAGATTTACCTGTCATAGCAGCGACTCTCATCTGAACACAATTTAGCGGGATCAATAGCTCTTTAGACTTATTTTCTAAATCACAAAATTCCTTTACTTTAAGAATCATCTTACGGCCTTTACTTTTTTAACCCATATATGCCCAGTGGGTCGTTTTTGTCCTGCGAGGTATGTTGCAGGAGAAATGTGATATTGTTAATATGACTACTTATTTGCGACGTCTGGCACTATCTATAAGATGATGAGAGTATCTTCAACAAAAATAAATAAACAAATTTCCTTTACGGGCAATTTTTAAACTTCTAGTGACATTTGAAGTCGGCACTTCTTTTGAGTTGGCAAAAAAGTGTGACTTTGCGGAAAAAAATGTATGTAACATTTGTTTCTAGACTAATTTATCTAATGTGCTGTTATAGTCATAAAATAAGATAGTTTACCTATATATTTACAGTAAAAGTGTTAGGATAGAAATACTTATTACGGAGATATAGGTACGTAAACACACGTGGGTCGATATCGACCCCTTGGGCAGATGTATGACTTGCTATTATTTTTATTTCAAGTGCAAAAGACAACTTACAATGAACGACAGCATAGAAATATTGGAAAATTTGAACTCCAACGATGAGTTCCAAGGTTCTGATATGTGAATGGAACCTTCCGGTGATGGTATGGTACCTGACGGCAACTCCGGCGATGAGGCAGATTCTATTTTCATAATTTATCCCGTGGATAGCTACTTGCTTTTGTAAATCTTACTTGGACATCCACATGGTGAAGACACCACATCCAGCGAGGATGAGTAACCAGATAATACACCATTATTGCCATTGAAACTAGACCGTCGTGGTAGAACACGTGGGAGGAGCACGCGGAAGATCATGTGGAATGGCATGTGAAAGCCTGCGAGGAACATAATTTGGATGAGGACGCAGAGTGAACGTAAAAGCAGTCGAGGACGAGGTCGAACTACTCAACGTCAAGCTGGTAGTAGTAGGGAGAGCATGCTAGGGTGAAGAAAGATCACCTAAACGACCGTGAGTGGGGGGAGTACACCGCTATCTAGGTCTGTTATAATTTCTTCTAAAAATGAAGAACCTGTAACAGTTTTTGAACTGTTTTTCAATCATAAATAATTGACTCATTTAGTCAAACCAACAGTTATATGCTGTTCAATCGACTACAACTGATTGCTATCCTTATTTTGTCAGCATGCATCGCTGCCACGAAGCCGCATGTACTAGAATAGCAATGAAGAAAGTCACAATATTCCTACCTGGGCTCTCTCGGAAACTCCAAGTGGTGTAAAATTAGCAACCAAAATGTTTCGACGAGTTTAATTCTTGATCTTATATCATAAGTGAATAATAAATACCATAATTGCATTTTTATTCTGTATTGATTATAAGTAACAAATCTTCCCATGGGGTCGTTTTCGACCCATTAAAAAAAACACCCTTCCCCAACTCCTACTCCAAATTACTACTTACAGTCTTCATAAGGACCCATCAGGTGTGAACATATCCAAAAATCAAAGATATCGCAACTAAAAATAGTTCTGGGCATATATGGGTTAAAATTTCGCTCCATATTTCACATTTTTTAAGTTTAAATTCTATAATTTTCTCTCTGCAAGCACTATTGACAGACATCAAAATGTCAGACTTGTCAAATTTAGTTCGGGCATTGGTTCTTTTTGTAGATATTTTTTTTTATATTTACGTGAAAGCTTATTTTATGATGGACTTATTAATTATTACTACTATTATCACAATAAAATCACATAACATTAACAACATTAACACAATAAAAGCAATGATTTTGAATGAATAATCAAACCACCTACCACACGTATATCTAAGTGCTCACAGATTTGCCACTACACTCTACATAATTCATATACATTTTAGTAAAGTTGTTCTTTATTTACTTTGCCTACCGACCATAATATAGCACTCATAACTTAACATGTGGTACGCGTTGAATTATTACATACTGTTGCGAAGCACGGACTTAATCAGCTAATTAAAATTAAAGCCACTAGCCATAGAATCGAATGCCTTAAAATATAAAATAAAAACACTTATAACTTTAAATTAATAAAATCAAATCAAAATATCTCTTTCACACCTCCAGGCGGCAAGTGTCACCTTTCAGCCTCTGCTAACCGAAGATGCCTCTTTTCACCGTCGTCGAGCAGAAAAATCGTACACAAATATATACCTTAGGAAGTAGAAAAGCGGCCAAGTGCCAGTCGGACTCGCCTATGAAGGGTTCCGATAATAAACTTAAATATTTTTTTTTTATATATTTGAGTGAAATTGAAAGGTAAATTGCGGGTTACGATTTATGACGCATTAAAAAAACTTCATGCTAGATCTAGTTCAAACCAATTTTCGGTGCAAGTTAACATGTGAAAATATCTTATATATTATATTCTTTTTTGTTTTATCATTCTCTTATTTTTGAAGTTAAAGAAAAAGTAATAAATACACTTTACCACAGTTTAGAAAAAAATTATAGCCAAAACCTCAATATCATTTTTAATAGCTATCCGTCCATGCCCCACACCACACTCCACCACAACACATACGGTTTTATGAAAAAAAAAATTTTGAGTTTCAGTTCTAATGACATATAACAATATTTCTAGTACAAATGGTTCAGCAATTTGCATTTTTTCGCTAGTCACTTTTCTTCTTGCTGTTCGGCTTTAACCTTGCCGTTGTATTTGATTTATAATAAGTCTTTATCGACCGGAATTTTTCCAACTAGGTGGAAAACTGCCAAGGTGGTGCCAGTGTTCAAGGAGGGCAGTCAAGAATTGGTGTCAAATTACAGGCCAATATCTATACTTGATGTGTTTGCCAAAATATTTGAAGCGCTAATCTACCCATATTTCAAATCTTATTTCAAGCAATATATTGTTGAGGACCAGCACGGGTTTACTGAGGGGAGATCGTGTATTACTAACTTGGATACCTACTACAATTACCTTGTTAATGCTGTTGATGCTGGATATGAGGTGGATGTATTATACACTGATTTTTCTAAGGCATTTGATCGTGTCAATCATAATACCCTTATTTTAAAATTGAAGATATACGGTATATTCGGAAATCAGTTGAGGTGGTTTGCTTCATATTTAAGTAACAGACATCAATATGTGGTCGCTAAAGGTTTTAGTTCTACAAGCTACATGTTCACATCAGGTGTCCCACAAGGTTCACACTTGGGCCCATGGTTGTTTAATATATTCATTAATGATGTGAGTTCTTTTATTAGATCTAGTCAATCTTTTTTATTCGCTGATGACCTTAAATTATGTAAAATCATTAAGACTTCTGAAGATTCTTTATCTCTACAAAATGATTTATTAGAGCTAACCCAATGGTGTGAAAATAATGGCATGGTTTTAAATAATAATAAGTGCAAACACGTTAAATTTAGTCGCAGAATTCACACTTACAAAACATCTTATCTTTTATATGGATCCCCACTTGGTTAAAAGTGTGATATTATCTCTGATATACTTTATACTGTATCAAGATTATGTAAAAAATTTAATACTTTGAGTGCCTCTGAATATATCCAATATTTAACGACAGTCTCAATGTTTTCAAAACTGCTGTGTTTAACCACGTTTCCAACGTTTCTAATGTTAAGTAATCTGTATCAACTTATTTAAAAAAAATTACTTTGATCTACCATGACTGCCTTGTATTGTCGGTGGTTAGTGGTTGTTTTTATTCTAGTTATTTTTTCTAAGCTTTGTTAACTGTCTCTTTTTGTTTGCGAATGCTGTGACACCTATATGCAGTGCAATATATCACGAGAATATTATATTTTGATAATTTGTATATGTAAGTATTTATTGTAACTGTAACTGGCTGTCCTAAATAAATAAATAAATAAATAAGTATGGGAAGCCCCAAAAAATATTGTATTTTTTTTCCTATTTTTGTGTGAAAAACTTAATGCGGTTCCGAGAATACAATATCTACTTACTAAGTTTTAACAGAATAGTTATTATAGTGTCGGGAAAAAGTGGCTGTGACATAAGGACGGACAGACAAACAGACATGATGATTTTATAAGGGTTCCGTTTTTTGCCATTAGGATACGCAACCCTAAAAAGAAAGTCTCAGATCACATTTAATTATCTACCGAGGCGAAGCCAAGGCAAATGTAATATAAGTACTGTTCACGCCACCTGGGAAAATGTCAACTGTTAGTCCTCTGCACGAGCCGAAGTTGCCTCTTTTAATAGTCGTCGAGCAGAAAAAGAGCTCGAGAAGTGGCTGAAGGCGCTCGCAGTGGTTTTAGTTTGGTTATACAAAGTCTAAGTATAAATTTCACATAGAGATAATACATATGCCGGCTTTGGTTACATGCTTAAAGCATTCCCTGCGTAAGCAAAAAAAAAACTCAGAATATAGATTACGACAGAATAGACTGGGTTTCAGTAGCCTAGCGTGAGCCAGCCCAGTCAGCAGATACTCTAGTATATAACAAAAGCCGTCCCATTCCATGAAGTTAATAAAAATTGCTTCTCTCTCAAATAGGGCTTACTTATAAAATATTTTTCATTAATTAACTTGCACAAAGTTAATTGGGAAAAATTAACACTTAACTTGAAATTTGAAAATTTAAATTTCCTTTTCATTATAATATAAATATGTATATAGAATAAAGAGCAATCATTCACAATTATTAAAATGTAATTAATTTTATGATAGCCATGATAATATGATTCTTGTGCTTTATGCGCTAAGAATTGATATGCAATGTAAAAAAGAATTTTGAATGAAAATCATTTTAAATCATTTTCGATCGCCAGCTGGTGGACAAGCCACAATACTTTACTCAGCGGTCGTGACTTCAAACCCCACCAGGTTTTATGTAAATAATTATTTATTTATCATCAAGAGGTCTAATCAAGGTTGACTTCACCTGTCCACCGCCTGACTCTTTCTCATAATTGCATGCCGGCAGATCCCTTAAGTCCAACTCAGACCAGCCATGGAGTTCATCGGCCCATATTATTGAGAGTCAATCCACCTGCCGTCTTCCAAAACTTGGAATATACTCGAAAACTCTGACCAAATCCACCAGTTGTTGTTCTGCATATGCGACCAGCCCTCTGCTAGCTATGCTAAGCAAATTTAAAATGAACGTACTATAATGAATGGCCTTCTACAAAAACTTTTGAACTCACAAGTTTGTAAAGTATTGATGCGCGGATCAAACCTGCAATTAACTGGTTTTTAACATCCCATGAAATCCACGTTAGACAATCAGAGGTCTGAACTTGACCACTTAGGGTCACCCACATCGAACCGGTCTCACACATAGATCGTTACGCAGGTAATGCTACATACAAAGTGGATCTTTGGATATTTTAAACCTGACTAAACGTTTACATTTGTTTAAAAAATGTATTAGTCTGATAAATGGCCGATTAAGGAAAGAAAGGTTTTAAAAAAGAAAGCAAGAAAAATATTTTTACTGTTTGCAACAACATAATAATAATAAACAGTTCACGGTATTAATAATTAATTAAACAACCTTAGTGTTTTTTAACTACACTGCAGACCTGAATGCTTCATAGGATTGCAGCAGCAGACAGCAGCAACTTGTTTTACTAACCGACTTTCAAAAAGAAAGAGGTTCTATATTCGTATGTATTCTTTATTGAGTATGTTCAACGATATTTTCGCCAATTGTGAACCAATTTTAAAGATTTCCTTTTTCAGAAATAAATAGTCGATATTTATCGATATCAATAACGTAGGAGAAAAATAACATTACATTCATTTACAATATGTCCTTGCTAATATTATAAATGTGAAAAACTACTTGATGAATCATCATGAAACTGTGTACACATATTCTGGGAGGTACGAGAAGTAACATGGGATACTTTTTATTTAAAAATAGGGTTTTTTTTTGCTAACAGGACAAAGCCGCGGGCAACAGCTAGTCCTAACTAATATTATAAATGTGGAAGCGTGGATGTTTGTTACGTTTTCACGAAAAATCTACTCGAAGCCGTGGGCAACGGCTAGTATTTTATAATATGTTTACGTCTAGCTTCCTTTTATAAAACTCATAATTGTTGCTACACTATTTGAAAAGGCCTAAAAAATAATTTAATTCGCTGGTAATCAAACCTTACCTCACCAATAGCAGTTGAACTTTTAATAAATAGGCAATACTTTGAAAAACCATTACAATACAGCCTGTGGCAAGTTAAAAGTTACTTTTAAAACATAGCAAACCTAAAAATGCGTGATAAGAATTACTTAAGGAGTACCTCACACCTTCAGTTTTAACTGACAGTTTAACTATTCAATTCAGTTTTATTCAATGATAATTGGGTTAGTTAAACTTAACAGTATGGTTGTAGTTCTTCTGTAATTCTACACATGCAAAATTAAACTTAACCATTGTACTTCACCGCTTAAACTGTCAGTTAAATCTGAAGGTATGTAACCTCCCTTATATGTGGCAAAAAACCGATACAAAAATTTTTTTGTATATTCGGTAATTTTACGAAAATACTCACATTACAACTAACACTACAACATCGCAGCTTATTTCCGCATACGCATAAATATAATGTTACGACCTTCATTTTTTTGCGAAAAGTGATAGTAGTTGTTGAATGAATTCATTTGCACGTACTTATATATGTTTACATACAAAACAAAATTTAAGAACATTTTTCTAATTGATTTTTTTTTTCGTGTAGGCCATTGATTTATCTGTATTTATGCTCACAATATCTACCAGTACAAGCGTTTTCTTTCACGATATCTCGTGCATTGCTATGAAGCAATCATATTATGTTTACTTAGAGGCCTTAGAGGTTAATGAACTTTTACAAATAAGTACCAAAATGTTCAATTTAATTCTTGTCTTATAATACACGCACTATTTACTAAAATATACAGAAAAGCTTCGCGAAGTACGTCGTTATTGTAATAGATGGCGCTTATCGTTACATTTATGTTTCTTTTTGATTGCCTTTTCTATACTTCTATACTAATATTATAAAGAGGAAAGATTTGTACCTATTTTTGTATGTTTGTAATGAATAGGCTCAAAAAGTACTGGACCTATTTCAAAAATTCTTTCACTATTCGGAAGCTACATTATCCACGAGTAACATAGGCTACATTTTATTCTGATAAAAATAAGGTTCCGTAAGATATTTTGGTTTTTCGGACACAAGGTGTAAAAAATGTTATTTCGCGTACTAAGATCCCGTTGTAAATCTTAGTTAACGCAGGCGAAGCTGCGGGCAACAGCTAGTATTTTATAGAAATGCCAAGTCATAATGATAGTGATTGTTTTTAATAATTAATTATTTAAAAAAAAATTGGATTATTTTAAAATTTGTGGTGCCTTATGTCCTTTCTTTATGGGCGTTAAGAAATGAAAAAAAATATGTAATATAATTATAAAATAAATTACTATTCACTATTTATTTATTTATTTATTTATTAGGGATAAAAAACAGCTTTAACATACAATATTGTTAAGACATACATTGTTAAAATAGATTGAAGATGAGGGAGCAATGTTACAGCCAACGACATTATCCATATATTAAATTTTACAAAGGTACATAATATTTTGTTTTTACATTTCAGAAAAGCCAAAAAAGAGCGCTAAACAATACAAATAACAAAACAACAACATTAATGAATATAAATACTTAAAAGATATAAAATCATATGGGTTAATATTCGGCAGTAAGAACAGCAGACATAAGCTATTCTTGTATTAGTCAGATAAGATATATGGCAGTGACAATAAGCAAAGTAATTTAGACAAATGACAATAATAAGTATAGGTCAATTTAAGACTTTATTAAATTATTAATTGAACATAGAATATATTATAGTGTAGTTTAGATTGGAATAGTAAATGTATTGTATTGTATATATATATTTTTTTATGCACTAAGATTTGACATAAGAAGCCTTTTATATTTGGATCGGAGACATGCAAAAATGTCGATATCTATAAAGTTGGTGTTGTAGGATTCGACCATACGACGCAAAGGACAACGTAAACCAGAGTTTGTGCGACATACATTTGTGGCAAAGAGTATCTAAACTATCACTATCCTAAAAAACTATGTATTTGCAAAATGAGGTGCTCTCAAATACATTATATACATTTACATGCGAAAGTTAAATGTTTTGGAATCGAATAAATTATTATTTACTTTAAATAAAATTGAGCCGTCTCGAAAGGTACCCAACTTAACCCCGGATCCATATTATGTTCAAGCGTAGCTGATTTTCGAATCCACCACCATTGACTGACTGGCCATGAAATCCGCCATCCGCCAATCCGCTGCAATGACAGCATATTGATATCATAACAGCGATAGTCCTTTACTGAGGTATGACACCCAGACTCAAACACCGAAATTATGGATTCCTATGACCAAAATTAACATAAACTTTGTTCCACTGACGCAAAAGATAAGCGGAATAGTAAAGACCATATCTCAGATACGAGACAAGAACAGCGTAGGATTCGTTTACACAATAGCCGAAATAGCGATGTTATCAGAATGTTGTCATACTAGTTTACCTTAATGTACAATTACAAGACAATGCGGATTCAAAAGATTCAATAAAGATTAAACTGAACGCCTAGACTTTATAGGCCATTTTACGCCTTCAAATGCTTTTTTCGAGGTAACAATCATAGGAAGCTTCTTGTGGGCTTTTCACGGCCTCAATATTTTTACACCACATATTTAAGAACATTGATATCTTATTTTAAGTATGTTGGTATGGACATATTACCATACATCGGCATAATGTGCTGCTCGTAAAATAATTATAAAAAATAATTTCCACGCCAATTTCAAATAGTTTTAATAAGATAGCCAAACTAACTTTCATTCGCAAAAAAACGTAAATGGTGGTGCCTCTAACAGAGTTAGCCAAATAACTAATTAACAGAACATAAGTCTCGAAAGTATAGAACAAATTAGATTAAAATATAAACTAAGCAAGGACGAGTATATAATATAGTAAAGTAAAGTTTCAACCCTTTATGTCTCACTGCTGGGCACGGATCTCCTCCTCGAAATCAGGCGAGGACTGTAATGGGCTGTATGTGATATAATTTTCCGCAATTCGATAGATAGAAAGAATGAATATCGGTCCTTCAAATGACGTAGTATTTATACAAATAGTTCTGAAATAATTAGCAAAAAAATTAAAAATGGACACTAGAAATTTTCACTAATCGTGTTTACCAATTAGTTCGTTAGAATATGTAATGAAAAATAGAATACTAAAATTTCATTCACGTAGCTAACGTACTTTTGGTACCGCAGGGTACACTCCCAGAAATTCGAATGACTCGTCTTAATCTGCCTATCCTGCCTTTTTTTTCAATTTAAGATGTCCTGACACAACTTGAACTGGCCAATTATAATGATAAAACATGATACGTCCAGTGTCGTGTCAAAGAAGGCGTGCAATTTTGTCGTGCGGAGGAAGTTGTTAGCGCACTGAGTCTTGTTCCTACACTAGCTCGCCTTGCTCTAATAACTGTACCGGCCTGTACTTATCAATTTGAAAAATTATTATGGATATCGTGTACATTACCTATAGGCTGTTCCGCGATATCTAAAGGTTCCGTAGAAACGCAGCCAGGATTCCACGAAATTAATAAGCTCTTAAATAATATCACAAGAAATATAATTTTATCGTTCCAAATATCGATGTAAATTTTTTCATATGCTATCTGAATCTGCAACGAAAATAATAAGCAGAACGTAATATTTTTGGTGGGTTCTTTTCTTTCTCTGAAAGTAGGTCAGGACAGTGTTTTATTGCCGCGGTGACGGGTGAAAGGTCCTAGGCCCTCTCTAACCTATCGGGTGCCCTGGGTACTAGGGTAATAGAGCCCAGAGATAAATAACATTTTATGCATCTGTGGGCTTCGATTTTGGACTAGAAAAAGTAATCATTGTAATTTTAATACTACTAAGAACTCGTATTCTAATCATAGTTTAACTTCCTAAAATGGTCTCTCGGTCATATTCTGATAGAAATATTGGTTCCCCATAAATTGCCGGGCCCTGGGTAGTTACCTAGCATGGCCGATGGAAAAGACGGGCCTGAATAGGTTGGTGACATATTACGTATATGCAACTAAGATAAAAAGCGTATTTACTAACGACCTTTCGTTTGTTCCCTTAAATGTGATATTATATTTCTCAGCTAACTTCAAAGCCAAACATTCAATGTTTAATGTTACTTCTAATCTCAAGTTAACTAACGAACTACAAGGGCATTACCTAACAGTAAACTAAACTTTGTTACATTATATAACTCTTCGCAATCTGAGGCCATGTTTGAAGGAGAGTCTTTAACTCATTATTTGGTGATTGTATAGAAATGTATTAAATCGAAACTTTGTATGAGTTCCTGTTGATCGCTTTGTGGCTTGTTCGGAAATGTGAATAGATTACCTCGAAATAGATGTCCTATAGGTAGGGTTGCCAGTCGTCCGGATAAAGCCGGACAATGGTAGGTTTTTTGATTGCGTATCCGCCCAAAATAAACGGTGTCCGGCTTTTGTTAGAATTTTAAATTACATTTTGCATTGATGCCAAATTCGTCTTAGGCTAAGACTGTCTTGGCATTCGATTTTATTCTATTAGTTCACCAGAATTTAACAAAATGTATGATAATCATAAAAAAGCTTGATTTTACATACAATGTCTTTGGCGTACCTATAAATACTGAGACAAAATCCCCAATAATGTTGGGTGTCCGGTCTTCTATCCAAATGTCCGGCCAAGCTGGTTAGTCTGTCCGGCTATTCGGTTTGGCGACACGGCAACCCTACCTATAGGTATTAATATAAATGCCCGTGAATCTAAGTACATACACTATTATAATAGTTTCGATGTAGACCTTTAAACCACTCATCGGATCAAAGCAACTTATTCTAGAGTATCGCTATGTTATCACTAAATAACATCATCATCATCAGCCTTTACCCGTCCACTGTAAGCAGTACATAGGCATCTCTCAATGAACGCCAAGATAATCCCTTGCCTCTCGCATCCAACGCGGACCGGCCACTGCACGGAGATTATCTTCTCACTCGGTGGGTGACCAACACTTCGTCTCGAAGCGTAACGTAAAGTGGCATAGGCTATAAAAATAGCGGCTGGTACTGCTGAAGCGCGGATGGCCGATGGGACATCAAAGTTCAAGAGTGGAAGACGACGTAAGGAGGACGTCATCACTGAGTGACTTAGGCTATAAAATAACTATTAATAGATTTACGTCGAGACGGACAAAGCTGCGCAGTAACTAGTTTTATTAGTACTACAAAAGCCAAAGTTTGTTAGTCCTGTCACGCAAAAATATATGCAGCATTAAATATAGCCTAAATATTGAAATAAAACAGGCTATAATTCATCACTGTACTCCCACAGTAACGGGAAGTACGCGAGTGAAACTGCCAGGCACTGCCAGTAATATATTTTTTTAATCTGAAATTAAGATACCAAAGCTTAATAATGACAAAAACCTAACGGAGCAAGCTGTAACAAATAAAAATTAACGAGTGCAGGCAATAAACTATTAAAACGCATAAAACCTTATTTGAACACATACATTAAAACGATAATTTTAAACTTTTGTATGATGTAATTACCTTACACATTGCATCATTGTACAACTTTTACTTAGACAAAGTCAAGGTAAATAATCAGTATATAAAGAAGGATCTCCGGCCGTTTTCTTTCAGTTGTTTTTATGATAGAGCAGAGCGAACACTATTAAAGAATTCAGACGTATATAGAAGAACAATTCTTAAGGATTTTTTGTGCCAACTTTATTGGGGACATGTCCCCAGTTCGCACTCACTCGCTCTTGTCGGCTCATATGCTGGGGACATCGTGGTGACGCTTTCGTCACGCCGTCAAGCGGATGTTCGCATCGCAGAAAGTTTGTCCTCAAGCGCCCATAAGAACTGTCCTTCTATAGAATATAAACGTCTGAATTCTTTGACACTATGTAGAAGATCTAATAACGACACGTAATGGTAATAATCAATGAAACTAGAAAGGCGTCATTAAAAATATCATTAGCTTCACCTTCATAACTATTCATTTTTTTTTACTTAAATAGGCATTTGGGTCGACGTACAACGTAAGCGAATAGCTGCGCTCAAGGTCATGAAGAATTATCTAGAACTTTCCCAGGCAATTTATTTGTGTGCTACCTATTCTGAGACTAAATAACACTGCCTGTCCTGTCCTTCGAAGACACAGCAAAGCTATGTCACGGAAGAAATAAGCAATATTGTACCAACGAAGATTCGTGGTGTTGCTACGTGTATGTGCTTACCCGTGCGAGGGAGATGGGGCACCGCGATGTTGGCTTCATGAATACAACCATCTTGCTTTTTTTTCCTCCCGTGGAACCTCTTTGCTTTAATCTGAAGAGGATTTCAAGACAGGCAGTGCAATTCCTATG
Organism: Lycaena phlaeas; assembly: GCA_905333005.2. NCBI lineage: Eukaryota > Metazoa > Arthropoda > Insecta > Lepidoptera > Lycaenidae > Lycaena > Lycaena phlaeas. The sequence goes on from HG995178.1 coordinate 7,850,442, forward strand.
GCCTAGCTCCAGGTGAACTAGCTTATGTTTATGGGTGACGTCGACTACTCACCATCAGGTACGCCTGCCAGTTAGCCTATCCAATTAAAAACTTATCCCTTCTGTCGATGATTAAGTAATTACATTAGCCTCAGATTCATGTCCTTATGTACGTTAACATTGAAGATTAACATTAACATTAATTAAATTTACATTTCAAGATAAGCATGTAAAATAATATCGTATATCTTTTATCTTTATGTTTGAAAGTGTTTAATATATTATAGATTGTGTTAATGTCAACCAATTAATAGGAATTTATTTTTCTAATACATATTTTAAATATTATAATATAGGCGCCAGAACTAGCTTTTAAATCTGCTCCAGCGTCCAGTTTCTTGTCGTGTTGAATTGAGGCCATAGAGAAAATTAAGTAATAATATTTTATATATGATTATAACTGCCTAGACAGACTTTGTTATTACAAAAATAATAATAGCGCAATTAAAAACAAGGGTTAATCTTAAGAAGGAGAAAATTGAAGTTGTATATATTTCTAAATGATTTTAATTGATTGAATGCTGTATTAGAAGTTAATTGAGTCTCATCATGCACGCAATTTCAGGAGAATCGGTCAAGATATTTCGGAGGAGCCTTTCAACAAACATCGCCACATGAGAATTTTATATGTAAGATTTAGCAAATGTATGTATTGTTTCTTTCCACCTACTAAAGAATAAATCTTTTATTACTTACAAAATCAACCAAAACTACGTTTCACACTTTCTGATGTCAATTATTCTCTCTCAGTTAGTTTATCACTAAACTACTCATGGCTTACTTAAACTCCCGTTTGCGATTGACTTAGTCCATTCTAAAAGGTTATCCTTTCCTTAATACTAAACCATATTATTCAACTTTTTGTAACAATATAATTATTAGTTATTACATACTCATCACCCAACGGGTATTTTTAGATATAGTTAATTGTCGTTTTTCCTTCATAAACATAATGAGTTATGTTAAAGATGTAAACAATAATTATTTATCCAACAATAACTTCAGCACAAGAAAATACAACAAATTTATGAAAGCATATGCTTCTTCGCTCTAAATACATTTAATTATTATTCTAGTATAGACAGGTCGTTAAATGTTAAAAGCTTCAGCCTTATTTATTATTACAAATACTCAACGAAAATAAATTTTCACAGAGAAGCCTTTGTGTTCTATTTTAACGATAACTAGAGGATTAAACATTTTGTAGTGGATCGAATTATAAAAAAACAGTTCTCGAATCAAAACCCAAAAAAATCATCAAAATCGATGCAGTATCTTAAAGTTCATTGACCTTATTTATAAATATAACTCATAAAGTAACACGGACCTATCTACTTCCGGTGTCGCCGTATAGACGTCTCAATCTCTCGAGAAGGAACAGACACAACTGTATAGCAAATTCAACAATTATTATTAATATAAAATAATAATATATTATGAACATACATCATACACCTACCAATTATCAACAGTCGACGGATAACGACTGAAGATGTAGATTAAGTTTACATTTTTTTGTGAATTCTCCTATAGGGCTGGCATGTTCACTATGTGACAAAAGCCTTTAGTTTAAAGAAAAAAAAACGGCTGGTAATGATGATGATGATGATGTTGATAGTTTTTTTCATGTCGCTGTACCAGTTGTAAGTTCGAATTATATATTGTGTCGTAAATATAAATGCGTATACTGGCTTTTCTGGTACCTGTAACACCATTTCTCACTTGGATACAAATGTGGTGATTGACAATATCTTATCTGTCACGAATTTATGGTTTGTTGGCTAAGAGTAAGTACCTATTTGTTGGTGTTATAGTTCGTTCACTGATAATTGACATAAGGAACAAGTTTGTTAGATATAACTTATACTAGCAAATATATAACATTTCTGACTTACTGTTTATCTAGTGTGAAATAAACAAAGTTATTGTTTGGGTTGGTTGGGTATTGGTTGGTGAAACCACAAAATGGAATACTATATTCTCACTAACTTAAGCGCAATTACTAGGGCAAGAGACGCTACATTTGGCCCACCAACCACATGGTCCTCCTGTGGCGTAGAATATCCGAAATATCGGGCTTGAAAAACATTTAATAAGCCGCTATAAAATCCGCAAAAGCTGTTTCATTATGAGTGAAATTCGCGTAAACATAAGAAAATGAAATTTGATTACACAATAATAATAGGTTTCTGCACTCCCCAATTAATATTTAATCGTAACAAATACTCAATTCCTAAGTTTGCGCATTTCTCCTAAAAAGGCCTGCAAAGTTCTTGCTTCACGTAGTGAAATAAGATATTTAGCTAATACAAAATAAGCAACATCATCATCATCATCATCATCAGCCTCTATCCGTCCACTGCTGAACATAGGTCTCCCTCAATGAACGCCAAGACGACCGATCCCTTGCTACTCGCATCCACGCGGACCTACCACTGCACGGAGATCGTCTTCCCATCTGGTTAATGGCCGACCAACACTTCGTCTACCTAAACGCAACCTCCACTCTAAGCAACATACTTAACTTTAAATAATAATTATTCCATTACGAAAACCATGTCTCATATAAATGTGAATAAATGACGAAATGATAAATCTGGTCGCCATTAACATTTTATTATTCAGATAATCATTGTGTATTGTCTTTGAGATAAGTAAACGGTTGAAAAGATACATTGTTCGCTTGTGATGACATAAAGATATAGGTTTAAGTGCAATTTTGCAACTTAGATCTAGGTCGACCTGGTAAGTCTCATTTACTGCTTCAATGTAACAATACAATAAACTTAGATCAATAATATGTCTAGATGTGTCGCGCGGAAAACACGTCCAAAAAAATAGCGTCCAACTGTTGGCATCTAAATGCATTCTCCGTGTTTAGTATCCGTCCCGCTGTCATAGAATACGCATGCATTGTTACGCATTATTGTTTTTATTTATATAATAAAGGTTTATGTTGAAGTGTAACATGATTAAAAATGATGATTATGGAAGAACTGTAGTAGCTGGTATCACTATTCACGAACACATGTTTGAAAATGTTGGCCAGTTCTTTTTGTTTTGATTGTAGGGCGACACTCCATCTAGACATATTAATGATCTAAGACAATAAAATATGGACATCACGATTTAAACTCGATCAATAGTTACATAACTATAATTATATAGAAGTAATTTATATATATTTTATTAGCGAAGACATAGCCTTCTTGGTATTGTAATCAAAAGTGACGACCTTACGGCTTAAATTGGAATAATTTTGTAACAATCGAAGGACCGCTTTTTATCATTAGTACCTGGTTCACCGAGCTTTTGCTCGGTACCCTAAGTGATAAAATACCATAAAATTTTTCTTCCAAAAAAAAATATCTTAAAAATGGAAAAAAAAATTCGGACTGGATATTCGAACCAGGCTCGTTCGGACTTAACTGCCTAATTTCACCACTAAGCTACCATGACATATTATTTGACAGCGAAATTTACTTTCGTATTCTAATCATATTTTATCTATGCCTCAAAACAGGCAAACTCAAACTCTAAAAATGTATCCTAGCTAGATCGATTTATCGCCGTTTTTTACACATGTATACAAAATTTCATGAAAATCGTTGGAGCAGTTTCCGAGATCCCGATTCTATATATACAAGAATTGCTCGTTTAAAGGTATAAGATTAGATTTTTGTTTGACCATTTATTTCGCCTACTACCCTTAATACAAGTATAGTTTACGTAAACGATATTCCGTTGCGTATCGTAAAATTCATTTAGTTTCAGGACTTTCAGAGGCGGGCGAGTTAAACATATTGACAATACGAGACTCGCGATAGTTAATGAAACGACTCCTACTAAGTACATGTAGTAACTATTAGGTATTTTTGGCCGAATACCGCGCGCGTTTAAGACTATGATATAGAAAGAAAATCACTTGTAGTGTACTTGTATTTTTAATACCATCGTCAGCCTGCGGCAGTCCACTGTTGGACATAGGCCTCTCCCAAGGTTTTAATATAGTATATAGAAAATCCAAGTTATAAAATAGTTTCTGTAAATACTTTAAAGCAGAGCCTTATGTGGTGTCCGCATTTTTTTTATGTATGCTTTGCTACTTCTAGTAGCTCCCAGAATATGTGTACAAAGTTTCATGATGATCGGGTGAGTTGAATCACCCCCGATAGCTTAGCACCTAATAAGTCTAGGTTACCTAAGAATGTCATAACCGATCCTGTTGATAAAATCACAGAACTGTTAAAGCGCGACGCTGAAGCGCGACGTAAGCTACAACACACACTCAGACATAACACAGCCGGTGTTAGGCACACATTCACACCGCATGGGCCCCGGGGTCGTATGCGACGTCGAACCCTACACTCCGTTGACCAGTTGATCCGGATCAACCGCGACAGCATAGGCTCAGATCAGCTACGAGTCGACACCAATATAGACCGTGTAATCACCGATAGCACTCTGCTATCGGCAGCTTGCTCGGGTCCCGCGCTTGACCCGCCTCCCCCGCTACCGGGGGAGGGGAGGGCCGGCCCTCACGATAGGTTTCTAACGTCACCCGTTCCAAACCAGTCAACCGTAGCTGACCAAGTTAGGTACAAACCCGACGCCATGAACATGGCGGGGGGCAACCCCCCAAATTTTTAACGTCATAGGATGATCCAACCGGATCACCCCATTTCCGATGACGCATAACGGTCACTAGGACCATTAGCATAGATCCAACCAAAAAAAAAAAAAAAAAAAAAAGGGTGAGTTGTTTTCGCGTAAAAGCGTAACAAACATCCCTTCTTTCACATTAATAAAATTAGTAAGCATTCAGGTGGCATTAGTAGGCAATGAATATTTTGAAACCTAATAGTCATTTTTTGTAAAAGTAAACAGGAAAAAATAAACACATCAAGTAACGGCTTTTTTGCGACCATCATCATCATTAGCTTTTATCCGTACGCTGCTGAAAATAAACCTTCTTCTTGGAACGCAAGACGTTCATAGAGATACTAGCATTGCCCCACGGTTTCATCCGGGTTTCATCCCATTTCCTTGGGAATACAGGGATAAATTATAGCCTATATGTTATGCTCATATATAAGCTATGCCATTATAAAGTTTCATAAAAATCCATTCAGTAGTTTTACGTTAAAGAGTAACATCATCGCCATTTATAATATTAGTAGGACACGGAGAATAATTTGAATTGAATTTTTTTTCGCCTTCATTTTCTATATCATGCTATTTCATACAGCTTATTCAGTGAACTTAGATTTAAAAATCAAACATAACATTGGAAATAATATTTTATGACATAAGCCTAATAGCCATAAGAATACTTTAAAGTTACAAAAAAAATACAAGCAGTGTAAGTACAGTCCATTATTTTGAAAAATGAACTCTGCTGAATGCCTATTATCTCAATATTTGTTATCTAAATTAAAAAATAAGGTTATCAATTTGATTCGAATGCATGTAATGCATTACAATAAAAAAACACCAAATACAGATAGTAATGCAAACATAAGAAAACAATAGAAATGCAAATTTATAAGGGCTACCAAAAATACAAAAATAAAATAAAAATCGTCTCCATATTTTTTTATAAATTTTAAATACATTTTGCTTGTTTCCTTGTAGGTATAACACCAACAAATCCACAGTGAACAATACCTGGAATGTTTTTATTATTTTTATGTCGTTAAAGCATTTAATTGAATTTTCTTAAACTACGTAAAATATTAATCAGTTTCCACGCTCCGTTTTACACAATAATTGCTAAGTTAAAATTGTTTATTTTTATTCATAACAAAACAGGTAAGACAAACAAAACAAGACAGTGTCTTGTTATTTTCTCATCATTTATTTATCAAGCTGCAATTTAATGTAATTATTATGTTTTCGCTCATAGCTAATTTACATTATTAAGTGATAATAATACAGCATTATACAAAAAAGTATTTCAGGATTGCAATTAGCTCTAACCCTTCTCGGTGTTCCAATCCACTCGCGTAAATTTCCATTGTTAATGTCAACACTATAATACTAACAGTAAGTATTTATTATATTATCAGGATTATATTATACTCTTGCCCGCAACTACGCCTCCATTAACTAATAAATACTTTGACTTTGACTTTGATTTACAGCAGCATCTTAGCGGGATGATATACATAATGAATGACTAAATTGAGAGAATCATTCAAATCCGATCAATAATAGGGATGCTGACACGTGTTACAAATTCATATAAAGCTATGTTTAACATATTAAAGACAGTATTTGAAAACCTAAAATAACATTTAAAGAGTCTACTTATTTGTATTAAAATTTAGAAAAGCAATTTTAAATGCGTTTTTTATTATAATTATCACGTGATTGCAATATAGCGCGATTACGTCACTAACCATTGAACAAAGTACAAAATGTCGTAACTCATAACATAAACCAAGCTTTACCATTACTTAAAGCGTTACCGATTGCTACTTCGATTATTTTGTAATTATTTAACAATTTTTTATGGCTTCTTTTAAACTTTTTCGTAACAAATAGTGAGTTTAATCAACTTCGACAGAGCGCGAAGTTGGTTTATTGTCTTGTAACGTAATTACCTCTACATTATTTATATATTTTTGGAACGAAGTTCCATATCACGCTTTGTGAAAGGGGGCTAGATGAAAGAAACGAAAAGTTGTCACGACACTTTTAGCTATTGTAAGCTTTGCGGCATGCGCATATTTCTCTGTATGTCTCTCTCTCTCTTATAGAAAGCAAGCCAGGTATTTTCATTTCTCTTTCGCATTGAACAATGTGGTGTCGCGACGATTATTTTTGTTGATTGTATACAGGTTTTTTGTAAATAATAATTATTATTTATTATTTAAAAAAACCTGTATACACTTGGATGGAACTTCGTTCCATCCGGGTGTCCCTTGACACCTCTCAAGTTATTTTTTTTTTTGTTAAAATTTTACATAATATTTCTTTATATAAGCTATTTTTCGTTTACTATAGTATATCCATCAAACAAATCAATAAAAATTGTCAAGATCCCTGAGTTTAGAGCGTTCAAACAAATTCTTCAGCTTTATATATTAAGGGCCTGTTTCACAATCTCCAGTTAAGTGTCCAATAGGCTATCGGCAACATATTTGACAGATATTTGACAGATAATCCATACTCTATCTGTCAAATATGTTTGAAAGATACGCCATACTCTAACTGTCAAATATGTTGCCGATAGCCTATTGGGAACTTAACTGGAGATTGTGAAACAGGCCCTAAGTGTAGGATTGTTATAGAATGTAATATTTATTATGATAAGGGCCTGTTTCACAATCTCCAGTTAAGTTCCCAATAGGCTATTCGCAACATATTTGACAGATACTCCATACTCTATCTGTCAAATATGTTGCCGATAGCCTATTGGGAACTTAACTGGAGATTGTGAAACAGGCCCTAAATGTTATAAAATATTTTTATGATCAATAAAATTAAATCAAATCAAGATGTATATTTCGATGATTTTTAATAGAACGACACCATCAAATTGTTACATTTAAAATTAGCAAGTAGTAACAAGGAATCATCATTAGCATTAGATGATCCACCTCCTCATCTTCAGATGTTAGGATGTTAGAAGTTGCGAATTGATTTTAATCAAACGCCATTAGGCCAAAATATGTTGTTATTAAATATATTATTAATTATATGTCGTTTTATCGAACCATAATAATACCGAAAATATTTTCTCTTTGTATTTTTATAATTACATCATAAGCTTATTTTGGATTTAATGCTCTTAACCGAGTTTACACCGAAGAAACAAATGCAAGTATATTTTCACGCCATCTTGCGAATTATAGTAGAACTATGAAGACACCTACCCAAGAATAGTGCCATCTCTTAGCCCTGAGGAAGCTACACAAAAGTATGAAAATAAATTAAAATGACAGTATCAAAATTATGGGTCTGCAACACATAGATATGCTGTACAACCTATTATATATTTTGTATATTTATAGAAGATTGATTTCCCGTTCGCCGCTCCTAAAGGCAGTCCTGTCCTGTTATTGTTAAGCGTGACAGTTACGATAACTAGAGTTTTTGTGTATAAAGTAATCTAAAGAAAATTTAGATAGAAACGACATTTTTAGATTTCAAGTAGGTAACATTATTGATTTTGACTATTACAACTTTTACTACATGTATCATTTATTTCCACCAACTTCGATATTTTAGCATTGTCCCATCGCAAAACATGGTAACTATGGCTTGTATTGCACTAGCTCAATGCGGGTTGGTGAACTTCACACACCTTCAAAGACTTTCAATCTCATCAGGCATGCAGGTTTCCTCACGACGTCTTCCTTCACTGGTGAGCGATGGATATTCTCGTGTTCAGATGTACTTAGAAATTTAGAAAATCCCATTTCTAGACTCTACGGGAGGTCAGGATCAAACCCGGAACCTCTCGCTCAAGCTTACCCCCAGTGGGTGTCAATACCGTCGTCGTCCAGTACAGTAAAAACTGACTGACTAGACACAATTCCTGTTACAGTCACAAGCTGTTCTTATTATTTCTATGGTCGCAAGTAATAAATTTGTCGGACGTAACGTCACTGCGGTGGAATTATTGACTAGTTACGTTACGCTGTAAGTATACGCAGTAAGGCCGAAGGTTTTTATCTTGAGCCTTGTGGCCTTTTCTGCTTATTTCTTTAATTTTTTACTGAGAGTAGATACTTATCGTATTAAGTCTAAGCGGTGTAAACTTTAATTTTATTCTATTGCACTTAAATAAAATAAAGTATTAACACAAAGTAACATAAAAACAGTTACAAACTAAGTCTTTGTTTTTAATGTAAAAGCTAGATAGAAATTGGCGCGCATTATCCACGTTTTTACGTAAAACTTGAAGAAAGAGACAACTTGAAAAACAATCGTAATAATACTAGCTTCAACGTGGATTCCCACGTGCTCGACCCGTCAGCCGCAGTCTCGGGTGGAGCAAAAATGTGCTCAGCGGAGACACTAGTAAAAAAACTGCAATTCGAGTCGACAGGTTTCATAACAAATACTGCGCACTAACATATTTCACACGAAAAATTACTAGGGTCTTTTTTTTAACAAAAGTAGCAGGCCATATAAATTATGTCCCACAGCCGGGCACGGGTCTCTACGAAATCAGGCGTGGAGGGTATCGGGCCATAGTTCACTAAAGCGCTGGTCCAATGCGGGTTGGTGAACTTCACACACCTTCAGGCATGCAGATTTCCTTGCTATATTTTTCTTCAGCGATGAACAAGCGATGATCTCGTGTTCCGAATACACTTAGACTTGAGAAACATTTAGTTAGGATAATGTTAAAATCAATTTTACCAATTTTACGTATTTGTACGAGCTTTTTTTCAAATTATACTCGATACATCCCTAACATAAATATTCTTCAACGTGGTAATTATATGTGTTATTATCTCGTTATCAACGTGCAGTGAAGTCTCATTAAACGGGAATCATGCCGAGTGATAACATCAATATTACGAGCGTAAACACGCTGTTAAAAGATCAACATCAAGAGTTACCAAACTGCATTTACCGCTCGCAGAAAATGATTTATTTAAATACTTTAACCGTTTTATCATGTTATCTACTAACTAGCGAAGCTAATCGTGTTACGGTATGACTTACTTTAATTATGTATTATATTGTTATAGCTTCGGAATGATTGAATCATAAGATGGTAAGTGATTGCATGTATGGATAAGTAAAGGACATTAAGGATTAGGAAGAACTTAAAACGCCAATAATCTCCTTCTAGAATATAATAATGGATGCAGTGCTATAGTTAGAAGCCACGTACGTCAGACATGGTTTTAGCGGGTTTAAATTTCGTCATGCAAAGGTTTGGTGACTATGATCGTATTAAGAATATACCTAGTCTATTAATTTCTAGTCGTTACCCAGTAATTTTGAAACAATAATGATTGTATGAGACTAGATGGCGCCGTGTCGTCAAAATATGTCTTTATAATGACAAAAAAATTCTCATCGAACCGACAATGACCGCCATCAAAATATCAAAATTTAAATTAACGATAATCCCTCCCAGATCCAAGTAATTTAAATAAATCTTATCGATTTAAAAACCTTAATAATATAATTCGTGCTTCGATTAGATTGAACGCGAGTTTACAGTAGGAATGAACGTCAAAAGCTTGACAGGAAAGTAGATAGAACAGTTTAACGGCGGCTTTCAATATTCTATCTATCTTAAAAAGTTCTTATCTATCTTAAAATTTTGACAAATTTTGTAAGAAAAATAAGTACTAAGTTTTTGTATTAAAATGGATATATGTTATCTTGAACATAAAGACATAATTTATCCCTTCGCAGACTTTCTGTGGGCATATTAAGGATACTATTATTATATTCCACCATACGCTGATGATTGATCATAATATTATTACGTCTAAAAGAGTTGATACACTACGGCCTTAGACACCAGACAATCGCCCGTACGAATCACGGCAACACGATTTATTTTCTTGTGCATTATTTTGATTTTGCCATATCTCCTAAAGTATTCATTTAATTTGCATGATGTAAAGGGCAAAAATTATTTTCATAAAGTGCTCAAGCCAATTAATTGATTTAAAATGATAAGGATTAATACCGTATTTGTGTAAAAGCTTTCAAACTATCGCGTTATAATTGACCATTTTTTTAGGGTATTAAATGGATATAGTATGATATCCCTAAGAGATAGACATATGCCATCGCGGACTTTTTTGTAGACCTATTTAAGATACACAATTCCACCATACATTATTTTGTTATATCTCAAACAGTTTAGGCAGCGTTTTCGTTGAAAACTCCCAGACGGCCTATTTTATTCCGACACCTCCAACAATTATTGTTATATCTTAGGCAATGTATATTAAAACTTAATAAATTATGTACATAAACCTTTCTCTTGAATTGTCCAATCCATTAAAAAAAAACCGCATCAAAATCCGTTGCGTAGTTTTAAAGATTTAAGCGTACAAAGGGATATAGGGACAGAAAAAGCGACTTTGTTTTATAATATGTAGTGATTATTGTTGTTTTTATCCCAAGGGCCCAGCGAACGTCATTTTTCGGAACATGCAACGCTGCGACACTGCCGCGAACGATGCTTTTAGTTGCTGAGTAGATGCTTTAGGTTCAACGTGGAACAGAAGAGATACAACCAAACTGTTAACATGTGGAAGATAACGCTTCATACCAAATATACTGTGAATGACTCCCTAACCGTGAGTACGACAAAATGTGTATTATGTTAAATCAGTCAAATTAAAAAGTCAAAGCTAATAAATTGGCTAATTCGCTTATAGGGGAACAAATTGGCCGTATTTTAATAATTAGTACCTGGTTGTCCGAGAGTTGCTCTATTTTATTTTTGTGTTAGATATAATATTATGATAAAGTTTATCTTTAATATGATTATTATAAAATAATATCATATAATAAACTTGTATTTAATATTATGATAAAGTATTTCTCTAAAAGAGGGAACTTGAAAAAATTAAAAAAAAATCGGTCTCGAGATACGAACCAGGCTCTTTTGGAATCGAAACTGCTTAATTTTCTAACTGAGCTATTATAACATTGTATTTTATAATTAAATTTACGTTTGTATTCTAATAAGTGGTTTATCATAAACAAAAAACACAAAAAGCGCCTCAAAACACGCATAAAATGAAATTTTCTAAAAATGTATTCTATTTCGACTTATCGCTCCTGAAACCTAATGGATACAAATTTCCTGAAAATTGTTGGATATACGATATATGAAAAAACTAGAAGCGCCCCGCAGTTTCACTCGCGTACTTTCCGTTCCCGTGGGAATACGGTGATAAATTATAGCCTATGTTTTATTCCGATGTATAAGCTATATTATTGTAAATTTTCATCAAAATCCATTCAGTAGTTTTTACGTGAAAGAGTAACAAACATCCACACTTACAACTTTAACGTTTATAATATTAGTAGGAAGGATCTAAAAATTAGCACGCTCAAAATTTTCGAGTTCATACCCAAAAAGGTAGAAAAGTAACCTTTTCTGACGATTTTCTTAGTAACGGTTCGACCTAGCAAGTTGAACTAAAAACAAGCAAGATATTGTCACCCAAATACACTTCTACTTTTCTCTACTTAAGTAAGTATCCTCCAGTTAGATAAGTATCCTCTACTTTCTTCTACCCAGGTCGACGTAAGTATCGCATCGAGAGGCAACGGAGGCTACAGACCATTCGCGGATTACGTAAGGAAACCAGTGTGTGAGGCTATGCGAGACCAGCTTGGAGATATATACACCACCTTTTTCAAGGAAGCCATCGGATCTGACTGTCCAATACCACCTGTAAGTACTGATAAGTATATAAAGTGATATAGTTAAGTATATGTACGTATATGTACATGTCTATCATAATCATTATCTTATCAAATTCGTTCACGAAAAAATAATAAAAAAAACATATTTTCTGTGAATAACGCCATATTTAGTGTAAAATTGTAATCTACTTTGATCTCGAATTAATATATAAATACACTTACGGATCTTCAAGAATCATTACTCATACATATTTGAAAGGCTGGCAATGTACCTGTTCATCCTCTGTAGCGGACCAGAGCGGGATCTATAGACCTAACTTCCCTTATCATCAGGTGAGCCGGTTGTCCGTGTCTGACGGCTAGGATCAAACCCGGAACCTCTTGCACAAGAGGCCAAGTCCATACCCAATGGACCATCATCGCTCAAACATACTATTATAATCTTATATATTTAAACTAGCAATTCTTGTATTATAATATATATATATATATATATATATATATATATATATATATTATATATATCTCGGAAACGGCTCCAACGATTTTCATGAAATTTTGTATACATGCGTTAAAAACGATGATAAATCGATCTAGCTATATAGCTATATATAGATCTATTTTTTATCCGTAATTTGAGGCATCTATAAAATATGATTAGAATACGAACGTAAATTTCGCTATCAAACAATATGTCATGGTAGCTTAGTGGTGAAGTTAGGCAGTTACATCCGACCGAGCCTGCCCGCCTAGCATGCGCTCTCTTCACGAGAGAGAGACATAATGTCTACATCGAAGACATAATGTCTACATCGAAGACATAATGTACTAATGTCTACGGACGCAACATGACATCGTAATTCTCTCGAATTTTGTCGTTTAAGTAAGAGAAATTTCTCGATGTCAATACATATGGACGAGAAGGGACGAGAAAAATTATAAACCCAAATATCTTACGTAACCCCTTTTTTTTCAGAATATAATTTAGCCTATGTTATTCGTGGATAATGTAGCTTTCGAATGTCGAAAGAAATTTTGAAATCGGCACCGTACTTTTTGAGCCTTTTCATTACAACCAAACAAAAAACAAAGTTTTCCTCTTTATAATATTAGTGTAGATTTAGGATTCTATTATTACGCTACCCATTCAAATCACGGCAACACGATTTGTTTTCTTGCGTATTATTTTGATTTTGCTATATCTCCTAAAGTATTCATTTAATTTGCATGATGTAAAGGGGAAGAATAATCTTTATGAAGTGCTGAAACTAATTAACTGATTTAAAATGATAAAGATTCATACAGTATTTGTGTAAATAACTTTCAAATTATCGCGTTATAATTGCTAATTTTTTAAAGTATTAAATGGATATAGCATGATATCCCTAATAGATAGACATATGCCATCGCGGACTTTTTTGTAGACCTATTTAAGATATACAATTCCACCATACATTATTTTGTTATATCTCAAAGGGTTTAGGCAGCGTTTTCGTTGAAAACTCCCAGGCGGGATTTTTTTTTCCGACACCTCCAACAATTATTGTTATATCTTAGCTAATGTATATAAAAACTTAATAAATTATATACATAAACCTTCCTCTTGAATTGTTCTATCTATTAAAAAAAACCAAATCAAAATCCGTTGCGTAGTTTTAAAGATTTAAGTAAAAATTTCGACGAGTTTCTCTTCGGAAGAGATATGTCTTTTTGTCGTGGCGCGCATCTTAGGCCGGCAGAGTTCGAATCTCCAGTCAGATTTTTTTTCCTTTTTTAAGATCTTTTTTTTTTTTGGAAGAAAAATTTTATCGTATTTTATCACTAAGGGTACCGAGCAAATGCTCGGTCAACCAGGTACTTATTATTTATTTAATATTACTCATATTTATATCTCTCTCTATCTGTAATAAATATATGTTGTAATTACTCAGCACTAGTACCGCATTAAAATTGTAATCAATATTTGTATTTCAGGGCACTTATTCAATAAACAATTTTCACTTTGACAACAAATTGCTCACGATTCCACAAGTGTATGGAGAATACGAGATGACATCTAGAATATTCAAGGGTGAAGAACGACTGAACTGCTTGAAAACCTATTATAAGCTGGTTCCGGAAGAAAACTAATTTGAATATGAATTTCAAGTTTCCATACTAATAATACCTAGAAACAAAATTCTGCAATTTCTGCCTTTCTAGCTTTTTTCAATATATACTTAGTGTAAGGCACCAGATGGAAAGACGATCTCCGTGCAGTGGCAGGTCCGCGTTGGATGCGAGTAGCAAGGGATCGGTCGTCTTGGCGTTCATTGAGGGAGGCCTATGTTCAGCAGTAGACGGATAAAGGATCATGATGATGATGAAATCACGTGTAAGCGATACCCATGAACGTAACATGGGTATCTCTAATGGCATTTAGCTGATTTAGCGACGATTAAATAAAAAGCTGAAAAACTTTATAATTGCCTCCAAAGGAATATGGCTTAGTTGAAATATGCTCGGATTCCTCGGACAACATGACTTGTCATTAGATGAAAGATGATGTCGTAAAGAAATCTAAATAATTTACAATAATATGTCATTGAGGGCTTCTGTTCGTAAACCCACAGCTAACTATGAGTTTATACTTTCCTGTCTTTTTTCATCCGACAGTGGTGAGGCATGAACCCCCTACTGGAACAAATCCAACGCCAAGAAGCCGTGGAAGTCACACTCCATGGCTGGCGGGGGGCAGTCCCCCATTCTTTACTCATCACGTGGTGAAGCCAACCGACTCACCGCACATCATGATGATGAAGCATTAAGGTCAATAAGGCCATTAAGGCATAGCTCGAACCGAAAAAAACTTTAGACTTTTTAAAACTAGCAGTGCCCCTCGGTTTCACCCGCGTACTTCCTGTTCCCGTAGGAGTACGGAGATAAGTTATAGCCGATGTCTTATTCTGATGTATGAGCTATATTATTGTAAAGTTTCATTAAAATCTATTCAGTAGTTTTTACCTGAAAGAGTAACAAACATATATACAAACTTTCATGATTATTATCTTAGTGAAGTAATTAGTAATATGTGAAGTCATAAGAAAATTGTGTTAAAAAGTACGTCAATTGTATGTATGCAGAACAAGGCCATTTTTTGCAACAAAGTAAGGCCATTTATATAGGAATACAATACAGGTGCATGCATGTGAAAGGTCAAGAGCAAATGAATATGTATTGATCATTCTTAATTATCAAATGCGAATTTAAATCACTTGATTACATCTTCATAATTAATTTAATCGTGTGTCCAATTCACTATGCGTGTCGCACATAAGGCCTAATCGAAAACAATAAAACGGTCTATGCACTAATTATCTATTTAATAATTATAAACGATACAGCTTTATCTGTAACAGCATTAAAATTTCGAGATGATCCATGATGCTCTAGGTGAGTAGATGGCTCATCACGAAATTTTAGTGACTACTATGCACTACCGATTAAGCTTAAAGGCCACCGAGCCTAAGTCGAGTCCATACAAAAAAAAGGTGTGTGTGCACACACGATAGAAGTGAAACACATGTTAAGTAAGCAAGTATTAAACAGTCTGCAATATACATACACACCGACATTTGCTCTCTCGCTCTTTTGTATTTGTGTCGTTTTTGCCGTTGCATCCGGTTTGAAATCACAACGATTCTAAAGAAGTTTCACTTTAAAAACATTATTAAAATTGTGTTGTCACTCTTGTATGGTTCACTCATTTGACGAAAGCTATTGCTAAGAAGCATTTTGATAGCGTCCATACGTACTCCTGCAAAAGAAAAAATAAACGAAATAAGTATCGCTCACATCGGCGTAAAGTGATAACAAAGCTGTCACGTTTCGTGCCGTTTGTGAGTTTCCGGTGGTCTATTGGGGGAAATAGGGAAAAGAAGGGCAACGCATCTGCATAACGTCTGGTTATGTGGATGTTAATGGACGTCGATAGTCGCAAGACTTCGACTGTTCGTTTGTCCTTATATGCTATAAAAAAGTGGGAAAGGTAAGGTTGATGGCATTATTAATAATGTAACAAATAATAGATATTTTCGTTAAACATTAAAAGAAACCTCCCCTAAAAATTATAGTAAGTGTACAAAAGTTGAAATAAATATTAAAATAACACAAAAATATGCATGTTCTAAGAATGCAACATGTTTTTCACAGGTTTAAAAACAGATGCAGTATACGGCACAGACTACATATTCGACATCCGGTATATCTTATCTACTCACCAATAAATATCGCATTGTATCTCATTAACAACCGCTGTCATGCGAACTATCATATAAATTATATCAATTATTTAAACAAAAAAGTTCATTTTAAATATTTTCTTTTTTTTTTAGTTTCTTATCATATGCGCATCCTATTATAAGATTTTATAATATGCTCTTAAAAAACGGCTTTTAATTGTTTTTACTCAATATAATGTTTATGTTTTTATTGTGCTGTCGCGGCATTTATAGGTCTATGGCTAGCGCTAGCGCCACTTTGCCCTTAACCACGTAATTCACATAGAATATATGCTTAACTAATTTCGCAATGCACGTAGTGATAAAAACATTGAAACAATCCATTTTTTTTTTAATAAAAATAATATTATAAATTTTAATGTAGCAAATTGTTAAAAGTTTTTATAAAACAGATAGGTAAGGAAAACATCACGAGGAAACCTGCACGCTTGATAAGATTAAAAGCCTTTGAGGGTGATAGTCCACTTTGTACACCTGTTTTGCCCTTATTTCTCTAATACAAAATCTGTTTCACGGGAGAAACAAGCAAGATGGTGGCAGCTCTTTCACCTGTATTTTAAAGCCAAGCTTTTTCCAATTTTATAGTGGGCAGTAGTAGTAGTATAGGTATTTAACAGCACGTACACCAATGTGCAAGTCACGCCAGTGTTGTAATACACAAATATAGCATTGCCGCATTCCACAACGTAGACAGACAAACATCAAAAGATACAATCAAGCACGCACTTCTATGGTCAGACAATATCTCATATATTTGTAATCAAGTCTTTGTTTTTTTATGTTTATTTTATAGGTCAAATAATATATATATGAAATACGTCAATATTATATATATGACTGAGCGTTATATAATACTTAGTCAACGTTGCCTTTGAAATAGTGAACATGTGGGTTTACACAAAGTAACATCGTTACGTAGGTTAAAGATCTTTCCCCACCATGGTTCAAGCCTTGTCGTGGCGGTGGGGCTCAGTAGCCTAGGGTGAGCCAAACACCTTGGGCGAAGCTAATTGAGCCAAAGGGGCTCTTTGTACCCCTCTTATAAGGAGAGAGGGCAAGGGGCGAGGATGGGAACCTCGCCTCATTGTACTGTCCTGACGGTGAGAGGGGTTGCTCTGTGGTGCGGGCAACCCGTCTGTGGAGGTGGCGTTGACCCCCTGAGAGGACTGACTGGCCGTCGAAGTGCCCTGTGCTAGTAGATCCGGGGCACCTCACCAAAGACGTCATTGGTCACGGTAGAGCTGCGTCCACTTACCAGCTTTCGAGCGCAGCGAGTCCCACATACCCGCCCGGGGAGACCCACTCCTCTGCGGGATGCGTCAGTGCATTTCCCGGCGTTAAAGAAAAAAAAACGGTTAAAGAATAAATTACAATAAAAATGTCTTGGAGTTGATAGTGCGGGTAGGTTAAAATTTTTGCGAAGCGAGATCTTCGATGTGCTTTGCAAGGCGGATGGTCCAAGTAAAAAGTGAAAAAGAGAAAATAAAAACGCTGTCGCTTATGGATTTTCGGTTCATGTTTTGGTTTTTCTAATAGTTTGTATAATTTAGATTTAGATATGTATATATATATATATATATATGTGGTCAAGTAAAAGCCGTTTACCTCTATCCATATTACCATCGTTACGTAGCGGAAAGATACCGAAATTCTTCATCGTCTCCAAGATATCAATGACGATTTCCTAGCCAATAAGATATTTATTTATATTTTCGAGAAACAAACAGTACATTAACACATATTACACCTTAAAAACAAATTGAATGGTACATACACCAGCAAAGTTTCTACAAAAAATTACACAAACACAAATGCAGACGTAAAAGACGTAAATGTAAAAAAGAAAAAGAAAAAAAAACGTAACTTATCCAAGAAAATTAAATATAAATCAACAAGTAATATTTAGCTGTTTTACATTATTTTTAAATTTAGTTAGGGAATCAAAGAACAAATCAAAGTCAGATTTACAATACTTGTTAAATTGGCGACTTGACCTGTACAAAAATGAGTTATCTACATTTTTTTTTTGCCATTGGCATGTACAACGATAGATGCTTATTACGGGAGCTTAGACGAGGACAACTAAAACCATTGACATTAACACAACAATAGACAGTTTGTTATTTTATTACTATAACGATTGACCACGTGATTTGGCGTGGCTTATGTCAATCCCATACATTTTATTTCGAACTTCGTTATCGTTTCTTCATGTTACGTTGTCTCAGCCCCCAATTAACCTGTCTCAGGATTGGCAACACATAAATAAGTTGCCAGGGCTAGTTCCATTGAAACTAGTTTATATTCAGTGATTTCCTAAACAGTGGTCGTGCACTTTCCATCTAGTGACACGTCTGCCAGTTTACCAATCAAACTAAATTATAAAAATATACAATTGCTTGACCTGATACATGGCAGAATCGGATATGACAGATGGTCGGTGCCAGTAATTAAATTATATACCAAGCCTGTACAACATACATCCTTTGCAACATGGTATTTTGGTAAGAGGTGCTATGCAGCCAAATTGGGCCGGCACGACGGGGAGACCTGTCGCTCACATGAAATCGGCGTAAAGTGACAGCTAAGCTGTCGCGTTTCGTGCGGTTAGTGTGTTTCCGGTGGCCCATTGGGGGGGGGGGGGATAGGGAAAAGGAGGGCAATGCATCTGCATAACCTCTGGTTATGTGTATGTTAATGGGCGTCGATAGTCGCAAGGCTTCGACTGTTCGTTTGCACTTCTACACCATAAAAAATGATGATGATGATCATGATAATGATGATAGGTAAGTATAAGTAAGTACTATATTAAAAAAAACATAATTAACGACACATTTATGATATTATACACATTTTGGATAAACCTAGTAATTATGAATATAAAAAATATATAAATTAAATAGTGAAGTAGATTCACAGATATCATATTACCAGATAACGAGTTCCGAATATATTATAATCCTCTAATCGTGCAACATAGGAATAATATGAATATAAATATAATAACCAAACCGAAGGAAGGCCTAGGTATTTAAAAATTATATTTAACTCTTTATGTTAAAATTTTTGCGCACATTTTCATGCAATTTTATGTTAGTAAAATTTTAAAAAGTAAAAAAATATATAAAATTACTCTTATAACCAAACCCAAATTCGTGGAAAAAATAAATATTTATAATCTGTAAACGCTATAGATGTTTAGTGTGTAAAGGTGCAAAGTTTATTGAAAACTTTAGTAGGCGTAACTTTTATAGAATAACATAAATGTCCCATTTAGAGTTCTCCTTCGTATAAATGAATGCACCCAATTTCATACATTTTCTTCTCTACGCCATAGCAAAAGGCGAATTCCTGCCACCACTTTGGATACCATTCTTGCACTGCAGACACTGTCTGTGATCAAACTGGTTAAAAGTCAAAATCGCAGTAAATCCATCCGCCCGGAAAGGCGCTTAAACCGCCTTACCACCTCGACCTATCCTAAAGGATCGACTCACTTGCATCCATGTACACATGTATCGTAACCACTTACCACTGTTGTCTCTCTTCTATAGAATAAAAAACAAGAAATTATTATTTTGTAAGATGTACATATTATCTTATACCTTTAAACGAGCAATTCTTGTATATAGAATCTGAATGTCGGAAACAGCTAGGATACATTTTTAGAAAACATTTTTTTATCCGTGTTTTGGGCAACAGTAAAATATGATTAGAATGCGAACGTAAATTTCGCTGTCGATTTGTATGTCATGATAGGATTAGTGGGAAAATTAGGCAGATAAATCCGAACGAGCCTGGTTCGAATCTCCAGTCCGGATTTTTTTTTTCCTTTTTGTACGATCTTTTTTTTTGGAAGAAAAATTTTATCGTATGTAATCACTAAGGGTACCGAGCAAATGCTCGGTCAACCAGGTACTGTCTATTAAGCTATAAATATGTTTTAACATATACGAGACGGAAAGACAATGTCGCGACATGAGATGTACTATGAAGAGGTTAACGACATCTCTTGTAAAACCAATCAGTTGATCTATAACATACCCCTATGTTTGACAGAGGACTCATGTAACAACAGGAGAGGTCAACGAAACAAGTTATGATAAAATACATTATTCGAAGTCTTTTTTCACATATATCTTTACCATGTTTTATTTATACTATGTGCCTTTATCCGTCCATTGCCAAGCATAGATCTCCTTGAATGAACTCCAAGACGGCCAATCCCTCGTCACTCGCATTTAACACGGACCGGCCACTATACGAAGATCGTGTTCCCACCCTGTTAATGGCCGACCAACACTTCGTCTGCCTAAACGAGGCCTACACTCTTGAATCTTTGGTTCATCAAACAACAAAGCCTCTGTTACTCCAACGTGCTTATTATTGCCATGATTTCAGTAATGTTAATTCTTTGGCAGATGTATTAGTTTCGAATCTTTTCGACCAAAGAAACACCCAGCATATCACGTTGAAGTATAGCAAAGTCGTTTCGGCCCCGTTGTTCATCACGGGGAGAACGCATTAGTTGAAGCCTTTTCAAGCGTCCTGAATGTTCATAATATATTATAATATATGTAGTAAGTAATATTAAAAATATATAATCTACCTTATAGAAGAATATTCGTAGCTATAGGCATAAGACAACAATTTGAATTGTGAGTGCTTGTCTTCATAGGTACCCTGTCAATTTCTTTCGTAAAACCGCTATGGTATATTTTGTCCACTCCCGGTTAAACCCGTTGATTACTTACTGGTCACCAACTTTTTCTATATGCTACTAATATTATAAACGCGAAAGTTTGTAAGAATGGATGTTTGTTACTCTTTCATGTAAAAACTACTGAATGGATTCTGGAACTTTACAATGATATAGCTTATACATCAGAATAACACATTGGCTATAATTTATTACAGTACTCCCACGGGAATGGGAAGTACGCGGGTGAAACCGCTGGGTTCTACTAGTAACTAATATATTTAATAAAACCTGCATGGCTTCGATTGATCCGACTCAGCTTATTTGAACGAAGCAACATAGCAATTGCCAGCAAATTGCTTTTATTAATATTCACTTGTAATTTACATTTCATATTCAATTAGTGAAAACACGACACCATTATTATATCGCTACCTATTCTACCTTATATATTATATTTTCATGCACATTAGATAGCACTATAATTTCAAATAAAAAGATTTTTGGTTCCCCTGTTAAGCTTTGCAATTGTGAGGACGTGTGAGGATAATGGCGTGTGTACGATTTGGGTGCCGGTATAATACTCCTTTAATAAATCAATACATATCAATACATGAATAGGCAGTATTTATGATGAAATTATAATGAATATTCTGTAAAGAAATTTACCTTGAATTGAATTATTGAGACAATTGCTCTTGACACATTTTCGAATTTTCATCGATGCAAAACATTTACATCATTGTAATTGTAAATGTTGTTTTAATGAAAATTAACGCTTCTTCATCATCATCAGCATCATCATCATCATCATTAACATGATCATCATTATCATCATCATAAGCAGCCTTTACCTGTCCACTGCTGAAAAAAGGGCTTCTCGATGAACACCAAAACATTGACAACAAATGTCTAAACATTTCTTACATATTTATATAGCACAATTAATAATTCCACACACAAATAAAAGCATTTTTGAAGTGAAACTTCTTTAGAATCGTTATGATTTCAAACCGGATGCAACGGAAAAACGACAGGTAAGAGACACAAATACAAAAGAGCGAGAGAGCAAATGTCGGTGTGTATGTAGGTATATTGCACACTACTTGCTTGTATTTGAGCATTTAACGTGTGTTTCACTTCTATAGTGTGTGAATCGCACACACACCTTTTTTTTTTAATTTTCATTACCGATAATATAAAATGTATCAAGCAAAAGCGGATTAACTCGCTTGTGGGCGTTTGAAGTCGATTTAATAAGTCTGAGGTAAAAACCTATACATTCTACATAATATAAAATACGACTTTTCTCCTCCTTTGCTTTCAAGAATTATGCTATTAAACGAATGGAAAACGTAAAACATAAACAATCTAGACCGCTGGATCACCTTGAACTGACACTCTATGGACCATTTAAGATTATTTTTAGTTTATTTTAAATACTAGCAATAAATATTTATACTTTTTGATACATGAATTAATGCTAATATTCTCTATTATACATACATATTAACATAATCTTTTGTTTTATTATTACTTTTTTATATCCGCCCCTATATATTTTTTTGCTTTTTTTGTATTTGTTTTACTTTTTTTGCTATTCATATAATAATTTATGTAATTATTTTCCGTGTTTTTTTTATTATTAATAATGACAATAGCCTGTGAATATGCAAATTCACCTAACATTCACTAAACGACCGTGACAACGCATGCGCAGACTATTTTATAAGTAGCACTGGATTCTAGACCATTTCAATGGAAGGTCGCGCTTTAGGTTGTTGATTAATGAAGTTTTTATATAATCATCATCATCAGCCTTTTTCCGTCCACTGCAGAATGAGGCTTCCCCCGTGAACACCAAGACGACCGATCCCTTGCCACTCGCATCCAACAAGGACCGGCCACTGTCGGAGATCGTCCTCCCATCTGCTTGATGGCCGACCAACACTTCGTATACATAAACGCCACCTTGATCATCGCTCTAAATAATAACTTAAAATATTTTATTTTAATAAAAAGTATAGTGGTACGGAATCCGGCACTTAAGTCCTATTATCACTTGGCTGGCTTATTATGCAAAGTTTGATAAAAAGCGTTTTATATTAAAGCAGTCGCCATGAAAGCTATAAAAATTGAGTCATTAGTCTCGCATTATTATTTTAAAAGGTGGTAAAATATTTATCAATTGAGAATTATATTTTGACTATACACGTCAGGACTTCCACATTTGCATACTTTATAGTGTCTCTGATTTAAATTGGTCCATTTTAATGTTGCTAAGGTGACAAAAAAGAATTTAAATATCTATACCAGACAGATGCCATGAGCTTTAAAATACTAGCAACTGTCTCAACTTCGCCCGATTTATCTTAGGTTACACACCTAAATGCAAACTAATCTTTTTAAGATATTATGTAGTCTGTAAATTTATTCTGAATAATTGATTTGATCTATCTTGTAAACGGTGCATTTTTTGTTTTTCTGTACTATAATGAGCGACGATGGTCCAGTGGTGGTGGGTTCGATACTGACGTGCCTTGAAATGGGTTTGTCTAATTTCTAAGTGCACCCCAAACACGAGACCATCGCTCGCTCACCCGTGAAGGAAAACATCGTGAGGAAACCTGCATGCCTGATGAGATTGAAACTCTTTGAAGGTATGTGAAGTTCACCAACCCGCATTGGGCCAGCGCATCGGTGAACTATGGCCCATTACCCTCGTCACTTGATTTCGAGGAGGAGACCCGTGCCCAGCAGTAGGTGTTATGTACAATACTTTCGTCTTCAATTACTCTATTATAGCTGAAGACTGCATTAATATCTGATAAGTAGTTTAAAAGATCTAAGCGAATGAACAGCGGAAGCGACCTCATTTTATACTTTGTAAAGATACATAAATTGAAATATACGCAATCATCATCATCAGCCTTTACCCGTCCACTACTGAACATAGACCTACCTCAATGAACGACAAGACAAACCATCCCTCGCCACTTGGAGAATGACTGCGTTTGCCCCTCTTCTATATATAAAACTAGCTGTTGTCCGCAGCTTCGCCTGCGGTAACTAAGATTTACAGCGGGAGCTTAGTACGCAAAATAAGTAACTTTTCTGGTTGATTTTTTACACCTTGTGTCCGAAAAACCAAAATATCTTACGGAACCCTATTTTTTTATCAGAAGAAAATTTAGCCTATGTTACTCGTGGATAATGTAGCTTTCGAATGGTGAAAGAATTTTTGAAATAGGTCCAGTACTTTTTGAGCCTATTCGTTACAACCAAACAAACAAACAAAGTTTTCCTCTTTATAATATTAGTGTAGAAGTACTACCCACCTCATGACAATTATTTATATAAGAAGTGAAAGTTAGAAACAGCCAATTAATTAATTTTACAAATATTTTGTAATTACTAATTAACGCTTTGAACACGTAACGTTTTGCAAAATGCTATTTTAACGATATCTTACTAAACATTATTTTTATAATGACCAATTATTTTTGTGGTACATACATTTTAATGATTAAGGCAAAATATACATTTTTATATTTTACTAGTTTCAATATAAACATTACACTATTGTTAAATAGGAACTGCGTCCTTAAGACGTTTACGCATTGCTAGATATTAATTATTCGTAAATAATAATAAAAAACATCTGTTATACCCTCTGAATATTAGGGCCACAGATTTATAAATAAAGACAGATGTAGCATGCCGAACTCGCGAGTGACGCCTCCAAAGCGAATACAAATTCCAAAGCGAACACAATTTAATAAACATTTAGAGTACGACGCTATGTCAAGCACATGAGAGCGCTTTTGAATTTGTATTCGCTTTGAAGCGTCACTCGTGTGTTTGGCATGCTACATCTGTCTTTATTTATAAATCTGTGATTAGGAACATCTGGCTGATACCAATTCAGACCGGCTTGATGGTAATGACTTTCTTCGACGCGGCTGACAAGAGTCCGGGCTAGAGTTCAAATGGGGTTTTAAGTGCATTTGAACACTGGAGCGACGATCCATGTATGGGCTTGGGTCTCTTCTCCTTAGCCAAATGTTCGATCCTGACCTGTGCCTTGAAATGAGTTTTTCCAAATATCTAGGTGCACTTCTAAACACGAGACCATCGATCGCTGACCGGTGAAGCAAAACATCGTGAGGAAACCTGCATCCCTGATGAGATTAAATATCTCTGAAGGTATGTAATAATAATAATAATAATATCTATGGACGCTTTTTACACCACGTCAATCTGGTCCCGTGGTAAGTACTCGAAGAGACTTGTGTTACGGGTACCAGACAACGGAAATTAATACTTATATTTAAGATTTTTATTATAAAATACACATATTTAATACACATCCATGACCCAGGAACAAACTAACTTTTTTTTTGTTCCCTGGCGAGATTCGAACCTGCTACCTCCGGCTTGTGCGACAACGCGCTAACTACTGAGCCACAGAGATCGTCAAGTAGTAGAAGGTATGTGAATTTCACCAACCCACATTGGGTCAGCACATTGATGAACTACGGCCCAACACTCTTCCAGTCTGATTTCGGGAGCCAGGCCCAGCAGCGGGATATATAAGGGCTGATAATATTATCATTATTGTTATATCTGCCCTTTTGAAATACGTGCCTCCAAAACCAACGACCGCAGCGTAAAGTGTCAAGTAGTTTTAAGACTACCTATCAAAGGTTTTTAAGAGACACAAAACATATTACACTTGTCAAACGTACTTACATATACCTTTTACTATCCCAAGGATATGAATCTATATTGTTCAAGATCGATTGAAAATAGACAGAGAACGGAACAAACAGTGTCAGTTGAAGGCGTGAAGGCGGTTTCCGATATTGAACAACGAAGGCTTCTCATTCTATATTTGAGTTATGACGTAAAATATACATCATCATCATCTTGAACGTCACAATCACAAGAATATTTTGTCTAATCTCACTAATTCTAAATAGGTTACTCTAGCAATAGCCTGCTTGCCGGAGAAAAAGTAATAGATAGTTTTACGCATTTACTTTCTGTTGTATTGTAAGCTTGTGGTTGCTTTATTTTAGTTTTTTATTTTATTTTTATTGGAAAATTAACAGAATGAATTACAATTTAAAACAAATTAAAATATGAATCTCAATCTAATTCCCACTTCAACTCATTCAACATTGTTTAGCAAACAAATTAATTAAAAATTAATATATTACCCCCAGCTTATCCGGTGTCAGCTGAAATTTACAGCTGTATCCGGATTTAGATCCCGTCTATGTTAGTTATTTTAAAGCCAAAGTTACTCGTTATAAAATAAGCTATCTGCCAGTGAGAGTTTCGTCAAAATTGCCCTAGCCGTTTTAGAGATTAATCGAAAAAAACAGACAGAAAAAAAGTAAAAAAAAAATAATTTATTAACTAATTACCCTACTTGATTATGCACTTTATACAAATTTTTACAAAAAAAAAATACAAATAGACCAGCTTAGCAGGGACGTCGTCTTACCGCCTAGTTAATTATGGCCGACCAACACTTCGTCCACCTAAACGGGCAGTGACGTTTATAAAATCTTAAATGTCATCTGACGGTAAAGTCTTGTGACGTAAATTCATTCACTATTCTGTAATATAAAGCTGCTCTGAGTTATGAGATCTATACCGTCGAATCACTGTGTAATCTTGCTAGAGTAATATTTTTCTTGCTACAGTAAGATTATCAGTTCAAAACCGATTCAATTAATAGTCGGTAATACTGTAAAACATGTTAACTGGAACGTAATCGCCATGAGTCCATGATACAAAGTAGTTTAACTTTTTTTACAGGAATCTTATTAAAAAACATTGAAAGACTGTAATAACCCTTGTCTATTGTACTTAAACAATTTTTACGAATTTTATCGGTGTTTTTTTATTATGGTTTACAGATTATCAAAATTTTTACATCTTGCATGTAAAAATTTTGATTACATCCTTAAAATTTGTTTCATTATAATTGAAAATAAATTCAAAAAATTAAAAAATCGCACTTGCATTCGCAACAAGCATTAAGAAACAATCTGCGAACCGTATATACGAAAAATCTATTTATTTTCATTATATCTGGTTTCTACACTAATATTATAAAGAGGAAAACTTTTTTTGTTTGTTTGGTTGTAATGAATAGGCTCAAAAAGTACTGGACCGATTTCAAAAATTCTTTCACTATTCGAAATCCACGAGTAACATAGGCTATATTTTATTCTGACAAAAAAAATATAGGGTTCCGTAAGATATTTGGGTTTTTCGGACACAGGGTGTAAAAAATCAAGCAGAAAAGTTACTTATTTTGCGTACTAAGATCCCGTTATAAATCTTAGTTAACGCAGGCGAAGCTGCGGGCTTTTTCTATATGATTAATGTTCAACGGCTGACGGATAAATATTAATGATGAGGAAAATGAAACTTACAGCACAGTACCTATCAGAATGTATGGATGTATATTTGATATTCTTTCATGCAAAAACTACTGAATAGATTTTGATGAAACTTACTATTATATAGCTTACAAATTATAACAACACATCGGCTATAATTACGTACGGAGATTTACAAAGGGAAACCGCGGGGCGCTACTAGTTATTCATAAACGAACAAATAAAAATTACTTAATTATTCTAACTGCCATCAAATACTTCCAAACCTACTTTAAATCAATCATGTTTCCATGTTGTGAGTGTCAAATAAATATGTCAACAAACTTGTCAACTTCCTAGAACCTGGGCGATATCCTTTATCTCCGTTCACATCCGGCTCGCGAAGGACAAAGGCATGTTGAGTTATTTCAACGTGTCTTTGTTAGTAAAATAGTGATAGACTATTCAACTGCCTGTTCACTGAAATACGCTATTTCTGATTGTATGTTCTATATAAAATACACGTGAAATGAAATACCTTTGTCAATAAATATGTAAATCAAAATATATATTTTATAAATAATAAGAAAATATTTAATATCACTTTTGGTTCTATATAAAATATATTTTTATATTTATACCTTATATATTTACTTTCGAGGACTATAATGTGTAATGATATGACTGTATCTGTACTGAAGTTTATATGATCTTCGTGTTGGATGCGAGTGGCACGGAATCGGTCGTCTTGGCATTCATTGAAGGATGTTAGGATGTATTCAGGAGTGAAGGGGTAAATGCTGGTGATGATGATGATAATAACATACGTAAGCTGGACAGGATAGAACATTTTCAATTAATTTCCGATACCTGGAATGTTTCGTGTAAGTATAATTTACCTTTTCTACTATTTAGCATTTTCATTCAAGAAATCAGTATCAAGTGTGCCAAACCCTAAAAATGTTATTAAAAAAAACCAATTCATTACACAAAATCTATTGCGAAAAAACGTGTATACTGAAAAATAGTGTCATAAAAAAGCGCATTACGTTTAAAAAAAAAGCCATGTCTATTTGTATTAAGTTACATACAAATAGTAAAATATATTTTGCTGTCGTGTATGCATATCGTAAGCATATTCTGCAGTGTATTCACCTCAATGGCTGGTAACTGGTTATGTTCCGGTGTGAAGGGAAGGACTAGATGATTAATATACTATTAAATTAATCTTATATATAGGTACTTCAATTTTGGTCCTTCAACTAATAATTATAAGATGGATATTAGTTTAAAATAACTTTAGTGACGATGGCACATTTTTTTCTGCAAACTGCGCACTCATCTGAGGTCAATTCATCCTGCCGGTTGCTGAAGTAGTTTCAGATAGCTGAATATTATAATATAGCATTGATTGACCTTACGTTCTAAAATATATTTTATATATACTTAGGTTGAATATTTCTCAATCATTTTAGTCCCTGGTGTAGTTTGTTTATCTTTGACAACTTACCATTAGGAATATTCGAGTCTTGCAACATCGATATAATCGATTTTTAAATTTAATCATGTTGTGCCCTCTCGGCGGTCGTAAAACAACTCGACAATGTTACTTCATTGACACACTTATAATACAGCCCTATTACAACATTTACCCGGAACTCAATAGTAGCTATTATAGTTCCTTGGAGGTATGTATTGAAAAGGCGTGTTATTGTAGCGCCCTGTGTAGTGCTGGTCGATTATAATGATATCGATAAGCATCGTTTTAATCGATACAACGCTCTGCGAATTCGAATATTAATAATCAATTCACTACTCATTTTTACGTATTATAGACAACGCATGTCTTAATAGAAAATTTGGGTTTGAACTTATAGGTCCTGGTGAGAATTCTGCTCAATGCGTAATAAGAGTTGCTTATGCTCTCAGTTCAAGTGGAAAGGGGTCGGTCGTCTTGGCGTTCATTGAAGAAGGCCTATGTTCAGCAGGGGAGGGATAAAAGCTGGTGATGATTATAATAATGCTCTCACGGTCATGTGTTAATTTCTAATAGGAAAATTGCTTTGCCTCAAAACTTTAACAAACAAAAACCTAAGATCTTCTTGTCCACAACCTCATCTTTCAGGGCAATAATATATCTGTACAAGGCATTTACCGCGGTCAAAAATTAATATGCTAAGTCCTATGAATCAATGTAACAGGTAATGAAAAGATATATTGTTACTGATAATAAAATTAAAATACATTTTTGATATAAAGTAATATTTTTTTGGCTACCGCGATGTTTGCAGTTTAGTTTAAATGAAGAACGTGGAGAGAAGTAGTAGAAGACGCTTTCTCGTATGCGTATCGTTTTCGATCACTCATCGACACATCTCCTGCAAGATTTCCTGCACATCTCTTCCATGACATCTAACATCCCTTTTGTCTGCTTCGCTTCACAATATTCCCGGAGCATTACATTGTATAATGTTCTATATTATTCCTTTAAGGGCCTGTTTCACAATCTCCAGTGAAGTTCCGAATAGGCTATGGGCAACATATTATATGGGCAACATATGACAGATAGAGTATGGAGTATCTGTCAAATATCTATCAAATATGTTGCCGATAGCCTATTCGGAACTTAACTGGAGATTGTGAAACAGGCCCTAAATATAATCTTTATTAAAACAAGTGCTAAAAGCGAGGAGGCTATAATATTTTAATTACGGTTTAACCAATATCATATATCGATATCGATATAGGTCAGATATGTCCTAAACACAAAGAACGATGCATTTCTTTGTGTACGCCCAAACGTTCGGACAAGGCTACCTTTCTATTTACATTCAACAGATACACAAATATAACAATTATAACAACCATAGGCCAATCCGCACTGCGAGCTGAAGTGGGAATTACGAAATCATTACCATAAATTCCGTTGAGTAAAGTTAATAAATTTGTTCAAAGCTTAAATTTCAACCTTATACCCTCAGTTCCCAGCATATTTTGAAATACTTTTGACGTTTACTCAACCGATGCTATCATAATGCGGCTCTCATGCGTTACCATACGTATTATGAACACTAAATTCTTTCGTTATGACCGCCACAACCCGAGGTCAAACATACTCCCGACATCTGACATTGTTCTAACATTACTGGCCAATTACGCACCAAAATCACCTCTCTTTTAATTATACCGTGCAGTATAAATATGGTTGAACGCAAGTTAAATTTATCAGTCGGCCGTGTTGGTTTGAAGTGATCTAGTTCGTCAGTTTAAACACAGACCACACTCACAATGCAGTCGCTGGTGGTGTTCCTCGCCCTTGCCGTCGCGGCTCACGGCTCCTACTTGCCGCTGGCGCAGCCGCCTCACCACCCCGCCATCGTGCTGGACCCGCACGGACGCCCACTTGACACGGCTGAGGTCATCGGCGCCCGCGCGCTGCACTTACAAGCCAAAGCTCTGGAGCCCCATGGTCACCTCGGACACGCCTACGCTCACGCTGCCGTCGCACCCATCGCTCACTCAGTCATCGCACCAGCAGTGATCGCCGCTCCCGCTGCCGTGTCCCACCAATCTCGCGTGGATGTGCACCATAGCCCAGCTGTCGTAGCTCACGCCGCTCCCGTCTGGGGCGCTCACTCCCTCGCTCTGGGTCACTCAGCTCACGGCCTAGTTGGACACGGACACTACCTGAAGAAGCGCTCTTTGGGCCACTGGGGAGCCGTCGCCTACGGCGTGCCAGCCTCCGCCGTATCTCACCAGTCCCGCGTCGACGTGGTGTCCAGCCCCGCCGTGGTCTCCCACGCCGTACACGCTCCCGTGGTCGCTCACGCCGTGCACGCTCCCGTGATCGCCCACGCCATCGCTCCCGCCGCCGTGTCCCACCAATCCCGCGTCGACGTCCGCTCCAGCCCCGCTGTCGTCGCCCACCACGTCGCTCCCATCGCCCACAGCGTCGTCGCCGCTCCCCTCATCCACTCCGCCCCTCTTGCCCACGGTCTCCATGGTATCCATGGTGCTCATGGTCTCCACGGATGGTAAGCAGCCAGAACTGACGAACTCCCAAAAAATTGTACAGTATAAATATATAAAAATATTTATAATAAACCACTTAGATAATGCAAAATATATTTTATTTTACCCTGCAGACAATTACCTACTCTTCTACTAATAATACTCATCATCGTAAGCCTTTATCCGTCCACTGCTGTACATAGGCCTCTCTCAGTGAACGCCAAGATGACCGATCCCGATAATACTCATATTTAAATGTATTCAATGAAGTTATCAATAATGCCTGTTTCAGGCGTCAAAAAGAAACTAATTATCACTTTCTTTAACAATATAAGCTTTATAAATTACTAGCTGTTACCCGCAGCTTCGCCAGCGTGACCTTAGATTTACGGGTTTATCGTTTCTTATGATGATCTTTTTTTATTTTAATAGTTAAATGGATAAAGTATGATATCCCTGAGAGTTAGACATATACCATCGCGATATTTTTTGTAGACCTATTTAAGATACACAATTCGACCATACATTATTTTGTTACATCTTAAAGGGTTTAGGCAACGTTTTCGTTGAAAACTCCCAGGCGGCCTATTTTTTTCCGACACGTCCAACAATTCTTGTTATATCTTAGCCAATGTATATAAAAACTTAATAATTTTTATACGTAAACCTTCCTCTTGAATTGTCCTATTTATTAAAAAAAACCTCATCAAAATCTGTTGCGTAGTTTTAAAGATTTAAGCGTGCAACTTTGTTTTTAACCGACTTCAAAAAAAGGAGGAGGTTATCAATTCGACTGTATGTTTTTTTTTTTTATAATTGTTACCTCATAACTTTTGACTGGGTGAATCGATTTCGATGATTCTTTTTTTATTAGAAAGCTGATACTCCTCATGTGGTCCCATTTTAATTTAGTCCAGTTCTGATGATGGTGACCATGAGAAAACCATATAAGTCTTAAATTTGCATTAGGTACGTGCGCGACAAATAGACGAATAACTGAATATCATGCCAACTGATTTCGATGATTATTAGTTTATTTGAAAGACTATAGTTCAAGGGTAGTTTGGTGAAAACATGGTTAGGTTCTGATCATGGAATCCATGATAAAGTAACGGAACTCTTCAATTCTTAGGAGCAAATCAACGATACTCGGCACAATCTTCTATAGGCCATCCGGATATTTGCCTAACGTACAGTCTTTATGGTCAAGTGGTCAAGTAACTGTCGTAGCCGAATATGATGATCAATTCCTCAACGGCTGACAGTAAGGATGCGATCTGTGGCAGAAATTCTATCTATCTGTATTTGTGTATGCACTCTGTAAAGTTGTGTATGTAATACATAAAATTATCATCATCATCAGTCTTTCTCCGTTCACTGCCTAACATAGGCCTCCCTCAATGAACGCCAAGACGGTCACTCTTGCCACTCTCATCCAACACGGACCGGCCACTCCTCGGAGATCATCTTCCTACCGGATTTATGGACGACCAACACTTCGTCTATTAAATACGCGGCCTTCACCCTTGAACCTCATTAACCCATCAGCCATGCATTCTCCTGAGCGAGTGACTAACCCATTGCCACTTCAACGAGCAGAAATTTCGTCGTCTCGCTATCGTAATATCCATTGTAATCGTCGTGATTGCTTTTGTCGCGGAGGCCGCGCTTAGATAGACGAAGTGTTGGTCGGCCATTAACCAGGTGGGAAGACGATCTCCGTGCAGTGGAAGGTCCGTGTTGGGTGCGAGTGGCAAGGGATCGGCCGTCTTGGCGTTCTTTAAGGAAGGCCTATGTTTAGCAGTGGATGGAGAAAGTCTGATGATGATGATAATATTATGTTTTGCATACACAATTCCAAATTGCTTTTGGCTGTGTGTTAATTTAAATCCTTTCTTCGTTTGTTTTTCATTAAGCCTTGATAAATTTCTGTAAGCCCTCTGAGAAAGTTTACTAGCCTTACTGGCCCTACACTTAAAACTAAAAAGTACAAAAAAAAGTTAATTTTAAATGAAAAACCAAAACCGACTTCAAAACTATACCTTTAAATTATGTACAACTAAAAACTTTTAAATAATATTTAAATACTTCGAGGTGAAGTTAATAAACAAAAATAATTAATCAATGAATATAATGAAACTTATATGTCTTACTTTTACTTTTTGAAATTAGTTATTTTTGGAGTCGGTACCAGCCAAAGCAAAGATAACCTTAACAGACATCTATTCAATACTGGGTGTACTTGTATGAGTACAAAATCAATAATTGCAGAGAAATTTATAATAGATGTGAGGGTATAATATTATGTATTCAAATGCTGTGAATTGTGATTAAACTGTCCTTCTTGGCTGGCACCGACTCCCAAAATGACTAATTTCAAAAAGTATTGTAAGACATATAAGTTTCATTATATTCATTAATTAATTATTTTTGTTTATTAACTTCACCTCGAAGTATTTAAATATTATTTAAAAGTTTTTAGTTGTACATAATTTAAAGGTATAGTTTTGAAGTCGGTTTTGGTTTTTCATTTAAGATTAACTTTTATAATATGTACTCGTAGTGATTGTTAGTCTATTGACTTTCATAGAATGCACTATTATCGTCCCCTATATTATTTATAGGTGAAGATTAAAAAAGTTTATGATAATTCGGGAAAAAGCTATACATATGTGTAGATATGTAACCTTGTCATAGCCCTCTAATTAAAAAAACCTAACCACCACCTATCGTCGTAGTATTTCCCGTGAAACAGCGTTGCCGTATAAAATTATGTATTCGGTCTTACGGGGTAACTTATAGAAAAGACAGACCTCTTAGTTTAAATTGTGTATTTATCTGCGTTTATATTGAAGACCTCGCTCATCAGCGAAATAGTACAAACATACAAGCGAAAGAAAAATTGACCTTCCTGTTAGTATGGATGAATTTCACTAATTTCTTTTCTTAACTTCACTTAACTACAAAATTTACTAACAGGTCAGATCACATTAGATCAGCTCCCCTAGACAAGTGGCACAAGCGCTAAATGAATAGAATAGAATAGAATACTTATTGTGTGGGTATGACACAAGCGGTCAAATTTCATCTCCACTAAGGTTCAGGCCTTGTCGTGGAGGTATAAGAAAAGGGGGCAAAAGAGCAAGCAACCTCATCTCATTGTACTGTCCCGACGTTCGGAGTGGTTGTTCTGTGGTGCGGGGCAACCCTTCTGTGGAGGTGGCGTCTGTCCCCTAAAGGACTGACTAGCCGTCGAGGTGAACTGTTACTAGCAGATCCAAGGCACCTCACAAAAGGCGGCATTGGTGGCACTCGCCGGGTATTAGTGGGTAGAGCTAGTTCCACTTGCCAGCTTTCGGGCGCAGCGAGTCCCACATACCCGCCTAAGCGCATTTCCCGTCGTTAAAGAAAAAAAAAAGATTAGCTGCCCTAGACAAGCGGCACAAACGCTAAATGAATACTAATAAACTAATAGGCTAATAGACACTAGCTGTCAAATTACATGTCGTAACCTAGTGTAATTCCCACACAATAAGTATTCTATTCTATTCGTTTAACGTTTTGCCACTTATCTAGGGGGGCAGATCAAAACCGTTTTAAACTAATACAATCCCATCAAAAATTATTCAAGCAAACTGATTCTTATAAATTTTAACATTAAGATGTTTAAGTTTTGGGTACTATTTTCGGGTAACTTTAAATCACATGAGGAAATTGGGCCGCCTCTATTTTTACGCAAGCCCAGTTGGCGTTGGCCTTAAAGGCACACAAGGACTTCAAATCGCTAAATAAATAACTTCTCACTGTGATAATGTGTGTAATCGTATTTAAAAACACGTTGATGAAACAATTTTAACAATCCTGAATGAACTGTATACTAAAAAAAATTGAAATTGAATTGTACACAAACAGTTAGTTCCACTGATAATAATAATATAAGACTATACTCTTATAATTATAATTTTATTTTTCTTATAATTATAATCCTCAAAGTAATAATAAACAAAATATGTAATTAGTGTGCATCCTTTATTATTAAGCTGCTCTATATTATCGGCCTCTCTCGGCCATAAACAAGCGAAAATAAATTAACAAAATATATAGACAGTTTTTAGGGTTCCGTACCCAAAGGGTAAAAACGTGACCCTATTACTAAGACTTCGCTGTCCGTCCGTCCGTCGGTCACCAGGCTGTATCTCAAGAACCGTAATAGCTAGACAGTTGAAATTTTCACAGATTGTGTATTTCTGTTGCCGCTATAACAACAAATAAAAATAATAATAATAATTACATCAAATAAAATACAAAAATCGTGATATTTTAGCCCTTTTTCATGGCGACAACTCGCCGAGCTAGATCCCAAGAATCGCTATAGCTAGACAGTTGAAATTTGCACAGATTATGTATTTTTATTGTAGCTACAACAACGAATACTAAAATTAAAAATAATAATAATAATTAAGGGGGCTCCCATACAACAGAGTAGTTGTTGGCGTTTTATGCTGGTACGGAACCCTACGTGCGCGAGGCCGACTCGCACTTGGACGAATTTTAACTTATGGTTTTAAGCTATTTAAATTAACTTTCTTTTTTTTTGCTGCCCCCTGCCACTTAAGTATATCTGCTAAAATCTGAAAAAAAAAGCATGTGAAACCACCTTCTGCAAAAGTGTTCGGGGAGCTATTTACTTATCGTTAAAACACATAATATTGTTTTATATATATACGCTGGTTTTATATTGGTCTTTCTGCGAACTTTCACTGTACGTAAATGTCATGAACAATGTCAATTGCTAAATTATCGATAACTTTATTATATCTCATAACTAATCATATCCTTAACGATATAATGATAATTAATTAAAAATACTTTGATCGACTTTATTTCCCTTATTTTATGAAATTTGTTTGAAATAACTCATTATACTAAATCCGTTAGTAGTTTTACATCATAAATGGTGTAACAAAAATATTAACCTACATATAAATATGTTTCGTTTAAAAATAAATCATTTTAATGATTAATTAAAACATTTTTATTGTATTATTTCTTGATGAAATACAAAAATTTGGATATCATTTTTTTTACTATACGCTTAAACTATAAAAACCGGTTAAGCGTGAGTTGGATAGATGCAATACGGTTTTCATACGCATTATGTTTTGATGATCTTAAAGTCTTAGATCATTAATATGTCTAGGTAGAGTGTCGCGCGGAAAACACGTAAAAATAATAGCGTCCAACTGTTGGCCTCTAAATGCTTTCTCCGTGTTTAGTATCCGTCCCACTGTCATAGAATACGCATGAATTTTTAAGCATTATTGTTTTTATTTACAATGAAGGTTTGTGTTGCAGTGTAACGAGATTAAAAAGGATGATTATGGGAGAACTGTAGTAGCTGGTTCACGAAGACATCTTTGAAAATGTTGGCCAGTTCGTTTTGTTTTGATTGTAGAGCGACACTAAATCTAGACATATTAATGATCTAAGCTTTTAAGCTTACTTTACTAATACTTTAGTATCTATTACGCGGGTAAAACCTATCACTCTTCAGATTCAAAGAAGCAGACTTATACCGATCATTATCAACAATCTTATTTATGAATAAGCTATATTATTAGTTTTATTAAAATGCATTCAGTAGGTAGGCAATCAGTAGTTTTTGTGTTATCCATACATATACAAACATTCGTGTTTATAATATATAATTAATATAAAAATACGGGTAAATATGTTTTAGTAATTATATATTACATTCATTTCCGTTACTGCTAATTGTATCATTTACGACCTTTCTAAGTAAATAAGTAACGGAGGTTTTTGTTTTTTTTTTTCGAAAGGACCTATGCTGTTGGCCTTCAAGCCTTAAAGCTACATCGGAAAAGTAGAGCAGATGGCTCATCTAAGAAAAAAAAAGTAACGGAGGTATGATTGTAACTAGATTATTAATTTTATTTTCGTTAAGGGAACCCTAAAAACCTTGATTATATTTGCAGAAATGATTGGCGTTCAAAGCTAAACAGGCAATATACAAATAACTCATTTTTAGATGATTATCATCATCAACCTGTATTCGTCTAGTGCCGAACATAGGCCTCCTTTAATGAACGCCAAGACGTCTGTTGATGGGAATCATCTTTTAATAAACGCCAAGACTGCCGATGTCTGCCTCTAGAGTCCAGTGGGAGTAAAAATAAGTTCCATTATCATCATCAGCCTTCGGCCATCTACTGAACATGGGGCTCCCATAGTTTACGCCAAGACGAACGATCCCTTGCCATGCGCATACAAAACGAACCAGCTCCTGCACAGAAAAATGGTAAGAATATTAAAATATTTTTTCTTGAAGAGAGCGAAGTTTCCATGCATTTGCATACTTGATAGGGGGCGTTTATGTTAATGCATCGAGAAGAAAGAGAATTTAAACGAAGTACAGACATATTTAGACGATTTTAAAAACAAAACCTTTTAATATACATTATGTCGATTGAGCGCTCTTCGATTTTTTTTGCAATAACACTAAAGCGTTAACGTTCATCACAACTGCCACAAACCCCCAGACAAGTGGCACAAACGCTAAACGAATAGAACTAAATACTTATTGTATGCGAATGACACTAGCTTACGACAAGAAATTTGTTAGTTATACATACAATAAGCATTCTATTCTAATCTATTCATTTAGCGCTTCTGCCACTTGTCTAGGGAGCTGAACTAGTTTCAGGTGAACTAGTTCAAGGGCGACAATGTCTACTTACCATCTGGTGGCAAGTATGCTAGTTTGCCTATATCACTTACATAAAACCCCAAGCAAGAGGTCAAAGGCAAGGTCAAAGGTTACGTCGGTGTCAACCGACTTTCCGGTTAAGCTGCACTCTCGGCTTTATTAAGTGAAGCCGTTCGGCAGTGGACACTCACAAACTAATGATGAAGATAATATTGATTACGAAAACGGTGATGATGATGTGGATGATGTAAGTTGTTTTTTGTTTTAACAAAACCGTGACAGTCAATACGGCTTTAACAAACTAATATCTTTTAAAAAACCATAATAAAAAATACAGCTAAAAGTTTTTTTACGCTTTAGCGATATTTGGCTATCGGACGTAAATCCAAAACACCGCGTTCGATACTACGCCGTATTTTGTGTATAGTTCTCATATTTATAGTTTTCAATCA
Source organism: Lycaena phlaeas (assembly GCA_905333005.2). NCBI lineage: Eukaryota > Metazoa > Arthropoda > Insecta > Lepidoptera > Lycaenidae > Lycaena > Lycaena phlaeas. The sequence continues at coordinate 7,889,417 of HG995178.1, forward strand.
AATTTCCATTTCCTTGATTAATTCTTAATTAAGTATAGATATAGAAGTAAATCACATTAATTGGCTAAATTAGCTCCTAAAATATCACAAAATATAATTTTAATGTCAAACAAGATAATATATAATTTAGGAATTTTAATTTTTATTCGTTGCAGTAAATGCCAAGTAGTATTATTATCATTGTATTGTAGGATATAAAGCGGGGACACGTTTAACGATTTTACTATATTGTTTCTACCGCTGAGAAGAATGTGCCTGTGCTGCGCTCTTCTGCATGGGTATCATTATCGTGTTTGTCTTCCGTGAAACAGCATTGCTGTGTTTTTATGGCATAACAGTATAAGCCTTATTGTGACTACCCTGCCCATAGATCCGCGCAGCTAGAGACACAGAGTCCATAGCTTAATGTTAAAAGAACTTTTATTTCTAATAAGAATGTAACAATGCTCTTAAAATGAGATGCAAAAATTTAATAAATTTACAAAACAAAATATTTGGGCGGTTGGATAGACAAGGTTTTCTTAGTTACTTTAGTGAGGATATAGTATGATTTTTTTTTTATTTTGGATGGTCCATAGTGTGTTATTCTCATATTAGGCTCTTCCTAGCCTAAGGAAAACATCGTGAGGAAACCCGCATTTTTTTATAGCATAGAAGGGCAAACGAACACAGGCCACCGGAAACCCATAAACCGCACGAAACGCGACAGTTTAGCTGTCAATTTGAGCCGATTTCATGTGAGCCCGCATGCCTGATGAGATTGAGAGTCTTTGAAGGTATGTGAAGTTCACCAACCCGCATAAGGTGCGCATCAGTGAACTATGACCCTTTACGCTCCTCGCCTGATTTAAAGGAGGAGACCCGTGCCCAGCAGTGAGACATATATGGGTTGGTACTTTACTAATGTTAATAGGTACATGAAAGTACAAAAATCTACAATAATCTAATGTACGGTGCAAGTGAGCATGCAAACTTCTACAGTGCCCTCTATCCGTCCCCGGCTGAACGTAGGCCTCCATTTTTACAGTGACATGTGTACGGACAATCCAGTTTATCGCCAACCATCATCAATATATTATGCAGATTGGCAGTAAAATTACATCGAATGCCGTTACAGTTACCAGCATGATGCCGCCGAGTTTTCGTTTAGATTCTAAATTCTAATAATTATGTTTTAGAATGTTAACACACATATTTTATATCTGATACGCATTTTTTTTATTTAGATTGTGTTTATTTTCTATACTCGTAAACAATAAAATCCAGGGAGCTACACACTTTCGGTTTGAACTGACTGTTTAAACTGTTCTTTACTAAAATAGTTTAATGTATTTGTACTGAGAACTTTACAGTTAAACTGATGAACTAATTAATTATCACATCATTAATTAATTATATTTGAGTTGAACTCATGACCTGAACTGTTAATTAAAACTGAAGGTGTGTTGCCTTTTTAAAAACTGGGCAGTTTTATATACCAGTTGCGATATTTCTTTTTATCAGCTCTTAAATCTAGACTTCCTACTATTAATATTATAAACACAAAATTTCGCAAAAAGAATGTATGAACGTATGTTAGTGAAAGTTTATAAGAATGAATGTACGACGTAAAAATGTATGAATGTATGTTTGTTACTGTTCTTTACTGATCTGATCGAACCTTACAATAATATGGCTAACACATCAGAATAATAGGCTATAAATCATCTCTCTACTTCTTCCGGAAGGGAAAACGCGGGTAAAACCGCAGGACGACTGTTAGTATGCAATAAAGTTAAAGCTCAACAAATCGTACAGTTTTATAAGGTTTTTATAGTTTTAAGCTCGAATAAACCGCAGGGTCTACTCTGATTAAAATTAAATTAAATACTTCCTTACCAACTCCGCTGGCGCGACCCGAAGTGGATTTTGGTCTCCGACACGAGATGGCGTCACCTCGCCATCTGTAATGATCTCCCCAGTTTACGGCGCCTAGGGCGCTTAGATCTTTTAGCGCTTAGTCCTTAACAATGGCCGGTCCATGTTGGATACGAGTGGAGCGTCTTAGCGTCAATTGTAGGAGGCTTATAATCAGTGGACGGCGAAAGATTAATGATGATGAAACTTATTTTACTCGCGCTAGTTTGACACTAGACGCGAACATCGGTAGTCTTGGCGTTTGTTGAAATATAACCATTCCTAGCGACGGACGAAAAATAGTATAATGATGATGATGAAATTATATCATTTGTTTAAAATATAAGTATGTTTACATAATATTAAAACGAAGGCCAAAATCTACTACCGGTAAGGAAATAAGCTTGTACCAAGACAGGCTCACAAAAAACACGACCCCATAACTGCGTAATATTTGTTTAAACTGTAACAGTAATAAACAGTTTATTACAATTGATTTGGCCTGGGGCTATAAGCTTTTTTTTTTTTTTTTTTTTTTTTTTTTTTTTTTTTTTTTTTTTTTTTTTTTTTTTTCGGTTGGATCTATGCTAATGGTCCTAGTGACCGTTATGCGTCATCGGAAATGGGGTGATCCGGTTGGATCATCCTATGACGTTAAAAATTTGGGGGGTTGCCCCCCGCCATGTTCATGGCGTCGGGTTTGTACCTAACTTGGTAAGCTACGGTCGACTGGTTTGGAACGGGTGACGTTAGAAACCTATCGTGAGGGCCGGCCCTCCCCTCCCCCGGTAGCGGGGGAGGCGGGTCAAGCGCGGGACCCGAGCAAGCTGCCGATAGCAGAGTGCTATCGGTGATTACACGGTCTATATTGGTATCGACTCGTAGCTGATCTGAGCCTATGCTGTCGCGGTTGATCCGGATCAACTGGTCAACGGAGTGTAGGGTTCGACGTCGCATACGACCCCGGGGCCCATGCGGTGTGAATGTGTGCCTAACACCGGCTGTGTTATGTCTGAGTGTGTGTTGTAGCTTACGTCGCGCTTCAGCGTCGCGCTTTAACAGTTCTGTGATTTTATCAACAGGATCGGTTATGACATTCTTAGGTAACCTAGACTTATTAGGTGCTAAGCTATCGGGGGTGGGGCTATAAGCAATACCGTCTTTACTATAAGGGCACACGGGGCCTGTGCCCAGGGCCCCCGTTCTCAGGGGGCCCCGTGATAGAAATTGTAGGTCACAATTTCTCTAATATTTATTCTCAAAACATTTTAGTCGGGCACGTTACACTTTTTTCACAAATCAGTAATCGTATCAAAATGTACTTACAAGGCATATACTACGCTAAAATTTTGTAAAAAACGATGTAGAATATTGACAGCCCATTGTGAGATTTTTGCAATTTCTGCAATGTGTAAGTCATAGAGTAATTTGATACTACGGAAAGTGTAAGTTATTGACTACGGAAATATATTTAATACTTTTATACTATACATAATATATTTAAGATTTTTATTATACAATACAAATATTTCATACACATCCATGACCCAGGAACACAGAAAACTTTTTATTCCGTGGTGCGATTTGAACCCACTACCTCCCGGCTTCAGCGCCAACGCGCTAACCATTGCGTCACAAAGGTTGTCAATATTATCATAATTCATACTATATTTAATTATCTATAAAAAATGGTCTACGTATGACTTAACAAAAAATGTTAAAATAATAATTCGATTTTTTTACTTTCCCCAAATTCTTGTGTGCCCAAGGGCCCCGGCCTACTTTAAGACGGCCGTGGCTATAAGTCTTTTTATTTAATAGGCATAGAACCATTTTTGTCGGGCCTCTTATTAACATATTATGTTCTTGTTACAACTACAAGGAATAATCTGACAAAGACTAACAAAGTGACGTTTAACATTCAGGTACCATCAGCCCCTCTAGGCAAGTGGCAAACGCTAAACGAATAGAAATAGAATAATTATTGTATGGGAATAACAATAGCTGTCATTCCCATACAATAAGTATTCGATTCTATTTCTATTCGTTTAGCGTTTGCCACTTGTCTAGGGGGACAGATCAAATCAAATCAAATCAGATCAGATCAAATCAGACCGGTTTCACTAATATCATCTCACAAAAGAATCTTGAATAGCCTTAGGGCCTGTTTCACAATCTCCAGATAAGTTCCCAATAGGCTATCGGCAACATATTTAAACAGGCCCTTAGAGTTTCGGAAAATTTATAATATATTTTTATGTTGGTTATGTAAGCTGGCAGTCATGTCACCTGGTGGTAAGTGATCGACGTCACCCATTAACATAACCTAGTATACTGGACCCAGACCAGACAACTCATTCATGTGTTGTATACCCTGAAACATGTACAACGTGCCACTGTCTGCCCTTAGTTCCGAAACACAGCAAAACTATTCTACTGTAGAAACAATTTGGTTGTACCGATGCAGGTCATTAAAGGTTTACAACGCAACAAGTATAACGGATTAACTTATGAAAGCCCTTCTCATTCACATGTTCTTATATTTATATATTTATTTTATTGCAAGAGGCAGTGTCATGCTAATTAGGCCGGCATGACGTAGGAGATACCTCTCCCAGACAGACAGAGAACATCCACTAGTATATCTAGAGGTACTGCTAAACGGCGCATTGATATGATTATCCATTTAGAAGCACCAAGAGAATTATGATTATATGTCAGGTACAGAGTGAAATTTATTAGATTATTATGTTCTGTTCACACTCAAACCAAGATCTCTTATTTAGAGTCTAAGTAAGTACCACCAATATCAAAACTAGCAATATATGTAGGCGCCGGATAAAATAATTAGCAATTTTATCTTTTTCACTTACGCACCGCATAACAGGTTTGCGATTTTTAAATGTTGAGTGTGGGACCATAAACTTTAGTAAGTCATTAATTTTACATACCAAGGCCGATTTATTGGACATTGTTCTAACATTACCGGCCAATTATAAACCAAAATTGCGCTACTTTTTAAACATTTCCGACCACTATATATATCGTTGACAACGAGATCAATTTATCAGTCAACCGTGTTGGTTTGAAGTGATCTAGTTCGTCAGTTACAGCACAGACCACGCTCACAATGCAGTCGCTGGTGGTGTTTCTCGCTCTTGCCGTCGCGGCTCACGGCTCCTACCTGCATCCACAAACGTACGTCAGCCAAGCTGTCGTACCAGCAGTAGTCGCTACCCCAGCAGTGGTGGCGCTACCCTCGGCCGTATCTCACCAATCTCGTGTGGACTACCGCAGCAGCCCGACCGTCGTCTCAACTCACACCTCTCCAGTCTACACCGCCGCTCCCGTCTGGGGCCACTCATTGGCCTCTCCTCTGCTGGCCTACTCTGGACTCCACGGACACTACCTGAAGAAGCGTTCTTTGGGACACTGGGGAGCAGTCGCCTACACCACCCCCTACATCCCCGCCTCTGCCGTATCTCATCAATCCCGCGTTGATGTTGTGTCCAGCCCCACCGTAGTGTCTGAATCCGTAGCTACCCCAGTGTACTCACACGCTGTGGCCGCTCCCGTTTTAGCTCACTCCGCTCCCCTTTTGGCTCACTCCGCTCCAGTTTGGGGTGCCTCTCCTCTTCTTGCCTACTCTGGAATCCACGGACACTACATCAAGAAGCGTTCTTTGGGCCACTGGGGAGCCGTCGCCTACAGCACACCTTACGTCCCCGCCTCTGCTGTGACCCATGAATCTCGTGTTGATGTCCCAGCTGGCCCCACCTACGTGTCCCAGTCCGTAGCTACCCCCGTGGTCGCCCATGCCGTAGCCACCCCCGTGGTCGCTCACGCCGTGGCCACTCCCGTGGTCGCCCACGCCATCGCCCCATCCGCTGTGTCTCACCAGTCCCGCGTTGACGTCCGCACCAGCCCAACTGTCGTCTCCGAGAGTGTGGTTGCCGCTCCCCTGTTGCACTCTACACCCTACTACGGTCACGGTCTTCTTGGATGGTAAAGAGCACAATGTGACGAACTACTCCAGACATGTATAGATGAAAATCGTTTCATGTAATAATTTAATCGAACAAATAAATATTTATCAAACAGTGTATTTTATGTTTTATTTATTATTATTGTGTGTGAAATTTCACCCAACACCATCAACTATATTCGCTCACTTGCCACTTGCTTTTGCATTTCTGGAATAATGCAAAATTCATCACTTAACAGTGTTCTAGAAATGCAAAAAAAAATGTGTTTTTTATGAAATGTATAATGTATGCTATATTGCACAAATTACTTTAGCCATCTCATATTTTGTGAGACTATTTAACAATTATAATAGATACTATTTCATACACCCTTGACCACACCGTGCAGGCACAAATACAATCACATTATTTACTATTCTACTGATATTATAAACGCGAATGTATACATCTTAATATATATATTTCTTATGTGCGTGTGTATGTGACTGAACTCCTCCTAAACGACTGGACCGATTTGAGTGATTTTCTTTGTGTGTGTTCAAGTAGATTCGAGGATGGTTTAGATTCACAAATCAGACCGGCAGATGGCGCTGCAGTCGGTATCTAGGTTATTGATCTGTACTGCCACTATCGATTCGTATCTAAAGGACAACGTCTGTGGGGTCCGCTAGTATATACGTATATTCGTTACACTTTAACGCAAAACCTACTGATCGGATATTAATAAAACTTTATAATAATTCATCAGAAAAACAGATAGCAAAAGTAAAATTTATATATATATTTTTTTTGTTTGTGAATTGTAAAATAATAATGCAGTATTGCTATCCTCCAACATTAATTATCCAAAATCTAAACCTATGCAGATGAAGTCAGGGGCATTGGCTTGTAAAGCTATAATTGCAGGTTTCGTCGTTACCTGCCTCTTGATAAAATTAAAGCTTTTTCAAATACAAAGTTTCTCAGATAGTTTTGGCAGCAAGATATGTTTGTTGAAATGCGCTACTACAAAAAGATACTTTTTATTGCAAAAATATATTAGATTTTGAGTTATTGAAATGAATTTAATAAAATCGTTCCACCTTAAGATATTATGAACAGGTGTGAACATAAAAAGCTTCTCTCAAGTCTTAATCAATAAGTTAAGTCCTCAGACGATTTTCAGGAGGAACATAAAAATACATCGTCTAAAATAACATCTGTGCAAGAAATTTCGATTTGTGAATTCCGTTACTCAGATTAATTTAAAGCTTCTATAGACATTCGAGAACATTGACCTCAGCTAATGTAAAGTGATTTCGGCGGAATGGAACCCTGCCCTATATTATACGGAGGGGTTTAGAAATGTTTTATTTTAACGAGTTATATTTTAAATTCAATCAAATATACTAAAACTATGTGAGTAAAAAAAGACGGGGTCAGATTCACATGCCAAGGATTCTTCACCAAAAATATTTTTCACCTCAGCAGCTCAAACATGCCGCTTTTGCTGCGAGTCAACAGTGAACAACAAAGAGTATGTAAAACTAACGTTAAGAGACGGGACTGCCATACAAAAAAAAACGATGTATGAAACTCTAAACCAATACCAACCTAACAGACAGAACCATGGCGCCTGGCGGTAAATACTGCCAACATAATGTCATAACTAGTTAGTACTGGGCTATGACTAGTGAAAATTTATCGATATCGACTTTTTAAATACTCTTTATAGTGCGAATTTTATTTTAAAAACATAAACAAATGAAAGGTAAATGATACACAGATTGTTTTAATAAATCTATAATTAACGAATTAACGGAAAAGAAACTTCAAATTCTCACAAAATCATTTATTTTAAAACACTATAATTTTTATATAAAAAAATTTCTTAAAAACATTACTTCGCTTTTCTTTAGCAATATGTTTGTTTCTTAAATTTACGTATAAGTTTATAACAATTTTCACAAGTAAATATGCATTTTTGTCAATCAGGGTCCAGGTATTCTTTAAATTAACATCTTTTGGGAATCTGAAATAAGATATCGCTTTGACCCATTGTTTACACCTTAAAAGTGAATGATAAGTTAAAATTTAACTAAATGACTCAAACAGCATGTAATGCTTACGTTATAATATATTATAATAGAATAATTAGTCTGAATTTATACATCGATGTCGATAAATCCTGATTGATGGGTAAGCACTACAATAAGTTTTTATAACAAGTTTATTTTGTATATTTAAGTTGTTAAAATATATTAAACCTCTATAATTTCTACTAGAATTGACTTCTGTTATGGATTAAATAAGTAATTTAGCTTGCCGATCTTTATCTAATGGATATTTTACCATAAAAATACGTTTGTTACCAACCCGGCATGTTTTTATACCACAAATCTCACAAGCTACTTTTCTCATATTGTATTACAGAAACACTATTTGAATCTCTGAGAATCACTCACAAAATGACTATAACTAATTAATATTACACTTTTATGTAATAAACACGTGAAAATGAAACTTTAGAAAACACAATATCTTTTATCTACAATAACCGTCCATCTCATATCACTTTTTGACTTTTTCAATTTGTCTGTCAAAAATCAAAATGGCGGTCGATATAATCCATCTTTATGTAGAAGAGCCATCGGTAAATGTAGGTCCAAAGTTAATAATGTTCTTCTTAATGTTATCGGATTATAGCAGCCATTAAAAAGGACGTCCGTTTCATACATCGTTTATTTTGTATAGGAGTTTCGCCAGCCTGGTGAACAAAATGCGATTTTGATTCGAGCGTGAGGCAAAGTAGCTTTTTAATTTTTCAATCTTCAGTGCCACGAATTGACATTGTTCAGCCATAAATTTGAAAAATTCGAGTTTTACTATGCTCTGTCTCATTCACATCCATGCATGTGAAAGAGACAGAGCACAAATTAAAAAGCGATTAAAAAGACAAACCCCTTCGAAATTTGATTTTGGAATTCGACCTCAAAGAAAACACGTTCGGAAAGGCGTAATACTAGGGTATTATGAGTTTCCTTTTAGATTGAATGAAAAATAACTTTATATATATTTCTAATAATTACGTTATTTTTAAATATAATTTTTTTGTTTTATTTATAATTGGATTTTAATAAAAATGAGTCTGATTAATAGTATAAAATTGATATATGCACTGAACATTTTTATTCAACAATGTTATAGAAGAAGAAGAAGAAATCTTAAAAATAAAGCTTTTATATTATATGGTATACAAAGAGTATGTAAAACTAACGTATTTGAAAAATAAACATCAGGGACGCGGTATTAAAATGCAATTTAAAAAATAGCGGGAATAAAAATAAAAATAGCGTATAGCATAACGTGTTAAACATTATTTCAATCTATTGCTGTTCATTTCCATGTCTCATAAGTAATATGTGTTCTCACTGCTGAGGTGAAAAATTATGTGTGTAACATGAGAGCAAATTTTTTTGCATCTTGTGCTGTTGAGTCCCTCACTACGCTCAGGATTCTAACTTTGAATCACTCGCTACGCTCGTGAATCAATTATAGAATCCTTCGCTTGCTCGGGACTCAAATTCAGTACTCGAAACAAAAAACAACTTTGCTCTCTTGTTGCACAAATAACTATTTTAACACTGCGGATGGTTATTAATTATTGATTTTTTTTTATAAAATTTAATTTTATAAAAAAGTTAAAAAAAATGTTTATAATTCTGCTGTACGTGTGTATGTCACTGAAATCCTCCTAAACTGCTGAAATTTGGATGAAATTAATTGTGTATTCAAATTAAAATGAGAATGGTTTAGATTCAAAATACGGTCTGTTACAAGATTTTCTATAGAGGACAACATCCGTCGGATCCGCTAGATATAATATAATGATTTACCAGTTGGAGGGTGCGCTATACCGCGTATTTAAAAATATAATTCAAAAGGTACACCACATTAACCTAGCCCCGTGGAAAATAATACAAGTTCTTGCAACTTGTATTACCCGTAGAACTAGGAACGGAAATGAATTTAAGAAAATATAAATACATGAATGACGGTCCAGTGGGTATGAACTCGGCCTCTTATGCGAGAGGTACCGGGTTCAATCCTGACCCGTATGCCTTGAAATGGGTTTGCCTCAAATTTCTAAGTGCACCCTAAACACGAGACCATCGCTCGCTCACCGGTGAAGGAAAACATCGTAAGGAAACCTGCATGCCTAATGAAAGATGCCCAAAGACAAAGAGTCTTTGAAGGTACTTATGTAAATTTCACAAACCCGCATTGGGCCCGTGTATCGGTGAACTATGGCTTAATACCCTCCTCACCTTGTTTCGAGGAGAAGACCCGTGCCCAGCACCGGGACGTGTTCGACGACGTAAGACGTGCACGTTAAAAAAGTAGCAACCCATATAGAGTTGCTACTTTTTTTGCCATGATTAAGTTGCGTGGGCCAGTCCAAGGCGATTTTTTTTGTCTATACCTGGGTTTTTCAAAAAAAAGTTAGTTACCATTTTAAAACCACTTTTAAAATTGAACACATACTGACATATAAATAACATAATTTAAGCTAATAATAATAAGGAAATACGTCCTAACAGTACAATAGCCAAAAATAGCCGTTCCAACTCCCTTGTAGTCCACGACGAAGTTAGTAAAGTTAGTTTTGAGTGCAACCAATACTAACGTCCTATATACGCCCACTGAAAATACAATTATAGCAATGAGGTTGTTCACATTATTTACAAATGTTCTAAATTTGTTGTGCGGTGCCTGTGCGTAAATTGTACCACTATCAAAACGCCTGAAAAGTTATAATACACGCATTGCTTTTTTGCATGCATTATTTGCCTGAAAAAGTGGATTGTGCTGGCCACAGGGAACCAACACTAGAATCAATAAACATTATTTACAGTTAATGTTTACCCTTCCTTATTTATTAATAAACTTGACAGCGCTTGGTAATGTTTGTTTCATGGACTATAGAAGTACTTCTATACTCGATGGTTTGCTGATAAACAAATGAGGTCATTAATGAGATGTTTGTTTTCACGTGATTTATTAAATTTTGTTACATTTTATTTATTCAATATTAAATAAATCTAATAAAATAACGGACAACATTGGGTTTTCTTCATTTATCATATTATAAACTAACTTTTCACATAAAAAAGGTTTTTATATGAATACTGTGAGATGTCTATTGTATGAATTACATTATTTATTTATTTATTTATTTATTTAATTATTTATGTACACAAGAGATTTTAACACAAAACTATTAAATTAAAAGAAAACAGTACAAAGGTACAGCTTATTCCATAATGAAATTTCTTCCAGCTGACCTAATAGAGGAGAAGAAGAACAATAATTTAATATAAGGGTGTACATTAATTAAAAGATAAAATTACAAAAACACTAACAAACAATACGAAAACAGATTTCCAAAAAATTTCATATATAATACAAATATATACATACATAAACATACATACACAATACACATAATATATAAAATAGAATAAATTAATAATAATATAATATATACATATATAAATAAAGGTGCTTGCATATTTAGTGATTTAATTAATGCGAAAAAATAATAATAACTAAACTTGATTTAAAAAATGCTCTCTCACTCTCTTTTTAAATAGTCCAAGTGTTCTGCAATCACGGATCTCGTGGGGCAAGGCATTCCAGAGTTTGGCTGAAAGTACAGTGAAGGAGTAAGAATAGAAATCAGTTTTATGGGATGGTATGTGGAGCAAGGTACGTCTATGAGATCTGCATGATGAATCGTCAAGGTGGGAAAATGAGAAGCGATCTCGTAGATAGGAAGGAGATGAAGGATTAAAGAGAATATTAAAAAGGAAACAAAGAATTCTATAGTTTCTGCGAAGGCGTACAGGAAGCCACTGCAACTTCCTACGTACATGAGACACATGATCATATTTTCTCAATCCAAAAATGAAGCGAAGGCAGAGATTCTGTAAGCGCTCCAATTTGTTTAAATTTTCCTCACTAGCATCTAAACAACACACGTCTGCATAATCGAGTATCGGCTGTATAAGAGTTTGAGCTAGTGTAATTTTACAAGAAAAAGGTAAAAAATATTGCAAACATCTTAAAGAATGCATTGAGTAGTGCACTTTGCGACTGATGGCGCTGACATAAGCGTTCCATGATAGATTAGAGTCAAAAATGACACCTAAATTCTTCGCCAAGTCAGTGTACTCAATCAGTTCACCATCTAATGTGATAGAAGGAAGTTTAGACAAGTCCAGGAGAGGCCGAAGGCGTTTGCTTCCTATAATTAGCGCTTTAGATTTAGCTGGATTAACATGTAGGCCAAAAGTCTTAGCCCATTCATTAATGCGGTTCAAATCATCATTTATTTTACTAATAGTTATATTAGCCTCAGGGATGGTAAAGTGGCGGTAAATTTGCAAATCATCGGCATATAAATGAAATTTAGAGGAGATGACTGTAGTTATAGCGTTAATAAAGATAGAAAAGAGAAGCGGAGAAAGAATACCACCTTGGGGAACACCCGCGTGAAGATCGATCCAGTTTGAAAAAGTGTCGTTAACCTGAATACGTTGTGATCGGTCACGAAGGTAAGAGTTGAACCAGGATAAAGAAGAAGGAGAGATATTAATAGATTGTAAAATAGAGAGAAGTATATCGAAATCAATAGAATTAAAAGCGTTGCTAAAGTCTAAGAGAATAAGAATTGTTAGTGATTTATTCTCCATAGCCCAACGGATATCATCCGTTACATTGACAAGCGCCGAAGATGTACTGTAACCGGGACGGAAACCAGATTGCATAGGGTTAATGAGATCGTTATTAAACAGGAAAGAAGAAAGTTGCTTATGCACCATGCGTTCAAGAACTTTGGAGAGAAAAGGGAGAATCGATATAGGGCGAAAATTAGCTAAAGAGGTAGGGTTAGGAATTTTGGGCAAAGGAATGATGCTTGCTCTTTTCCAGGCAAGAGGAAAACTGCTAGAGGATAGGGAATAATTAAAAATGTAGGTTAGAATAGGCAGAATAAGTGGAAGAATCAATTTAATCATTTTAGAGCAAATTTTGTCACAACCAACAGCAGAAGAAGATATAGACTGGATAGCAGCTTCTACGTCTGCCTCACTGACAGGTTCGAAGGAAAAGGAAGAGGTACTTATTGGTAAATTCGCTAAGTAGTTCAAGGTGCTGAGTTTACTATTAGTGTTTAAAGTGATTGGAGGTCGAGAAAAGTGTCCATTCAAAGCATCCAGGTCCAAATCAGTGGGTAGAGTCGTAGAAGATTTACCAATACCAATCGATCTTAGGAACTTCCAGACGTCTGCAGTACTGCGATTTTGAAGGGATGCATAAAAATAGCGTCTTTTAGCATCACGGCATTTACTATTACAGCGGTTACGCAATATTTTATAGTTGACAAGATTAGTTTCTGTAGGGTTGCGTTTTAATTTTATTTTCGCCCTGTCTCTCCTAACCATAAATTCTTTTATTTCATCTGTAAGCCAGGGCGCAGGGTTATATTTTAATTTCACTTTCCTAGCTGGAGCGTGGCGGTCATAAGTATTTAAAATCTTAGAGTTGAAATTTTCAACCATTTCATCAATAGTGAGACTGCTTGTAACTGATGACCAATCAATATTTTTGATATCCTCCACTAGCGCGTGTTTATCAATATAGTTAAAGCTACGTAAAAGAACTGTTGGTTGTTTCCGCTTAGGAGGACGTATACAATAGGAAAGGTAAACAAGGTCATGATACGAGAAAGGAGCCGTAAGTTGCCCATGAGCAGCAGCATTAGTAGGTGAAGATATAATCATGAGGTCCAAAAGTGAAGGAGTACAGTTTGGAAAGTGATGAGTGGCAGAAGTAGGAAGGAAATGTAGATCAAAAGAAGAAATGACTGATTGAAGCTTGTGAGAACGAATATCATTTTTAAGTAAGCAAGTATTAAAGTCCCCCATTATAACAACGTGATGATATAAAGCACGAAAGTCGCTAAGAAGTTTATCAAGGTTGTCGAAGTAATCTATATTTAGGTTGGGACTATAGAAAACAATAAGGAGCAATTTATTGTGGTGTGTTATTATCTCAATACACAGATATTCAGCACATTCAGAGTAAAGAGAAGGAGACATATCAACGATATTATACTGAATATCTGCGCGGAGGTAAATTGCTACGCCACCACCTCCCTTACCCGTCCTGTCGTTACGAATTAGGATAAATCCCGGTATTGAATACTGGGTGGATGGGAGAGAGGGTTTAAGAAATGATTCTGAAATCAAAATTACGTCAAGAAACTTGCTGTCAAAAGACGTTAGAAGTTCACCGTAGTGACTAGGAACACTTTGGGCATTTATATGAACAACATTTAGGTTGGATGGATATTGGTAGAATATATTTGAGAGTTGGTCGTACAGTGTAAAAAGAGAAGAAGAAGTAGAAGCACTATTTGCACTTTTATAACTATCAGAGGACGAGCACGAGAGAAAACTACTATTCAAATCATTAATATCACTATCGTTCATGTCGAAAGCACTTATAAAATATATAATAAATATACTATAGAGTAATAATATAAAATAAATATAATATTTATTAGCTAAATTAATCAATAAATGCAATTTGCTGTGAAAATCACCACTCATTTTTTTTGTTACTTATAAAGCTATTGTAGATAAATACAGTATAATGAATAGTTTAGAATACCACCGGTAATGGACAATTTGTATATAAAACAGTATCTTGATTAAAATACACAAACAAAGAAAAATAAAAACATAAGTAACAGGTTTTTACCTAATAAGTCTTTAAAAAATACTCTAATTAATTATGCAAATTAAAAACAAACAAAACAGAGAAAAGAAAAAAAAAAAAAAAAAAAAAAAAATGAAATGTCTTATTTTATGACAGACATGGTAGAATGGCCGCTGGTCTTAGCCTGATTAAAGAAGAGAGAAAAAAACTCATACAGAGACAGCATCTTCCAACAATCATAATTATTTTGTTTTGTTTAGGAAAAAAAAAATAATAATTTACACATACCTGATTAATTGATTATTCAAATTTTTATACTACCGGTGAATTTAATGAACTAAAGTAATAGTGATGACGTCATATTATTCTTACGGAAGGGAAAGACAGAAGGCAAAAATGAAGGACTTCAGTTGCGACGACGATTTGATCTGGTTCCCCTTGGAGCAGCCTTGGATTCGTTCTTATTATCTTCCACATCAGCAGACTTGTTCGGGAACTTAGACATAATTTCTTCAAGAGATGCCATATTATCAATTTTACGACGGGATTTGTCTGGTAGAACAATCAGTATGTTTCCATCTACAGACCAACAGTTGCGAATCCCAAAATGCCTGCGAGCCAATGAAAAAACCTGATGTCTGGTCTTGGTCAGGAACTCAGATACAGTTATGCCAGAGCCTTTGAGTAACGTCTTTGAGTCCCAGACAGCCTGCTTGTGCTCTAGGCCGTAAAATCGAACTAGTATGGGTCTAGTTTTGTCCATTGATGCTCCAAGGCGATGACAGACATGCAAATGGATTCTATGTATATCAGTTAATTTCATTTTTTCTGATATCACCTTGTGGATCACATCGGGAAGTTGTTCCTCAGGTTTCTCAGCAATGCCATGAAATAATAAAACCTTTCTTCGCATAATCATTTCATGACGATCTAGACCTGAAGATAGAGAAGCCATGTCTGTCTTGATTTTGGTGAAGATCTGCCATATTAATGTTCTAAACTCGGCAAATTCTTTGGACAAAGTGGCAACATCAGGATGAATAGAAGATCCTCCAGCAACTTTCTTCAGTCTGTCTTCATATTCTTTCATGCGTGACTCAAACAAGTTACCCAAGCTTTCCAGATTATTAGCATCCATTGTTAGAAGAAAATATGTGTAGATGTTTTAAAATTTTAATACAACGGTGACAGGAAATTTTTGTTTTAAAATGAGCTTGGGTGAGTTCCACAGCTATTTAGCACATAATATAATAAAATTAATTGTTTTAAACTATTAAATTAAATAAAAAATCAGAGCAACTAAAATTTGTTGTTAGTTCTATGACTACCCGAAAATAATGTGATTAATATTATTCACATTTCTTCATCATTATAAATATTACATACCTACATACAAAAATGAACGATCACATAAAAACTGGACAATGAAGCTGCTATAGGCGTATAGCTATAATATAATATCTTTTTAATCTACTAATCTTAAGGATAAGAAGGAGAATTTGGTGTGAAAGTTAGGGTTTATTAACACCTCAAGGCTAATTCACCGACTACGACTGACATTGTTCTAACACTACCGGTCACTGACGCGCCAAAAGTGCGTTACTTTTTAATAATTTCCGTTCAGTATATATACCGTCGTGTGCGGGTTAAACTTATCAGTCAACCGTGTTGGTTTGAAGTGATCTAGTTCGTCAGTTACAGCACAGACCACGCTCACAATGCAGTCGCTGGTGGTGTTCCTCGCCCTTGCCGTCGCGGCTCACGGCTCCTACTTGCCGCTGGCGCAGCCGCCTCACCACCCCGCCATCGTGCTGGACCCGCACGGACGCCCGCTCGACACGGCTGAGGTCATCGGCGCCCGCGCGCTGCATCTGCAGGCCAAGGCTCTAGAGCCCCATGGCTACCTTGGACACGCGTACGCTCCTCTCGCCCACTCCGCAGTGATCGCCGCTCCCCTTTACGGCGCGCACTCCCTCTCCCTGGGCCACTCAGCTTACGGACTCGTCGGCCACGGCCATTACCTCAAGAAGCGTTCTTTGGGTCACTGGGGAGCCGTAGCCTACGGCGTGCCAGCCTCCGCCGTATCTCACCAGTCCCGCGTCGACGTGGTGTCCAGCCCCGCCGTGGTCTCCCACGCCGTACACGCTCCCGTGGTCGCTCACGCCGTGCACGCTCCCGTGATCGCCCACGCCATCGCTCCCGCCGCCGTCTCCCACCAGTCCCGCGTCGACGTCCGCTCCAGCCCCGCTGTCGTCTCCCACCACGTCGCTCCCCTCGTACACGCAGCTCCTCTCGCGTACAGCGGTGTCTACGGTCATGGTCTCCACGGATGGTGAAAGGAAAATCTGACGAAGTATTGAATTATGTGTACAATGTACATAATATATGATATACCAAAATAATTATTTAAAGTAATAAAAACATATGGTAGCTAACGTAAATTTTTATTTTAGTTTTGTAAGTGTGTTTGACGTAAATTATGAATTCCAGCAAATGCTCAACGAATATAATATGATTCAGAGAGCGGTTAAAATGATGTGCTACAGTTTGTTGTCTTCATAATATCTAACAGTTCGATTGCAAGGTTATAACTGGATGAAACTTTAAGATTACAACTGTACTCTAGCCAAACTCGATATAGAATGTTTGTAAACAATTAACTAACCATAACAGCTGATTTTTAGGGTTATCATTTCATAAGTTTCATAAAAAAGTCTCGTAAGATCTCGAACATACTTTCCGTTTCTAGGTATCTTCTATAGGTTTAGAAAAATGTGAACTGACTAACTGGAGTCTAAAAAGGGAGAAGCTATTATCCCTCCTCGCCTCAAACAAGCCACCTGTCCCTTTGATGACATGGCATTCTATTTTAAATAAAACAATTTTTACTGATTTCTTCGCGGTTTATTGAAATTTCTACAGGCTCGATCTTTCAGATACATTACAGGAATAGATCCATATGTAAAAGTACTCTGTGAACTTACTTACCGATTGAGCTTCAAGGCCATCAGTCCTAAAAGTCTAGAGCTTTCGAAAAAAGAAGAACCATGGTCATTTGGAGTTAGGTGATGAAATCACGTCGGGGTAACCAATGTGGGATATAGGTGCTCCAAAGGGAGATCTCCGAGCGGGCGAGGTGGTATGCTCGGGCAGGCTGAAGCCTACAATTGTTTTTCTTATTAGATGTTGTATATTATATATCCAACGCTGAAACTTTGTGCTGAAGCGCGATTCAGGCCTATGGAGCTAATTCGAAACCAACTCCTAGTCTATATAGTTATTCTAATTGAACCAGGTAAAAAACATAGACAAAGCGCGAATCTAACACGTGCGCTACGAGTTTTTTTCCAATTTATTTAATGTTTAACGTTTTTTAGGTATATTTCTTTGCATATTATACTTTGAGAGCTTCTTACCAAACTTTATGTTTTGACGTGACTACGTCTTATAATTCGATGGAACCGGCTGCACGCACGAAAAAACATGACTCGTGCGGCGTTATCTCTCTCTGAGGCGTTCCATTTAAGGCTTGAAGTGCAATCGAGAGCGCGGAACGAGCGACAATGAGGCACAATCGACCCGTCAGTATTTTCTTATGACGTTGTCACGTTCAACTATCGTCGGTAAGCCGACTTTACAGACAGGCGATTTTTTTAAATGGACTACACCTAATGCATTAGCAATGTCAAGTATCGTTTGTGTCGTAAATTTCTAAATCTTTAATGTAAAAGAAGAAGAAGGAATTATCTTTAGTCTGTAATTTGGAGAAACCTCGGGAAATACCAACAGGCGCGGTTTCGTCCTTCACGTCCAACTATCACCTCCGCCGCCAGAACAGTCCTCTAAAAAAAACCGCTCCACAACAGTTCTCCACAGCATTCGCCAACCAATCACGATGTAACGGTTTCGATTCCCGGTTGAACCATGTTATTATTTAAATATCTATAAATGCAATTTAAATTGTTTTTTTTTAATTCAAATAATGTCTTATTTCCATAAATTGTTCTATCTACAATATTAAAGCAATACAATACAATAATAGGCATAGAAGTGGGACGCCCTGTATATGTTTACACATTGAGTTTTTCAAACAAATACTGGGAACAAATGGAAACAGAAAAAAATGTGTGTGTGTCAGCTCCGACGCACGACTGGAGTTTACTCCTCAAGTACGAGTATCTAACCATACGCAAAAAAAATTATAACTTCACAATTACAATGTTAATTATTGATATTTATAACAAAAAAAAATAGCAATATAAATACATCGACACTAATAGAAACAAACAAGCCCAATAACATATAGTATATAGGTATAGTCGCCTATACAGCATACCCTATGTACGTCTCAATACACTCACAGCTAAATTAGAAAGTTGCGCACTAAAGGTGCGCACCAAAAACGTGAGACTTTTTCGTTAGTTCAGTTGGTTTTACCCCTCGGATTTTTCTCATACCGGGCGCCTTATATATGAAAATCGATTCTTAAGGAGTAAACTCCAATAAACTCCAATAAACTCCAAAAAATATAACTGTTCGCTCCGATGCTTCCCGTCGCTCTCCAATTTCATGCTTCTTGGTCAATTTAGACATACTTTCATCTTCTTATTTGCCTTTAGCTTCCTTGCAGAATTACTAGTGGCACAGTGGCATTGACAATATTAATTATTAACTCTGTCATTTATTATTCTTGAAAACTTACAAAAAAAACATGACAAGTGCTACAGGACTTTTGTTTTGGTATGACAGAAAGATAGACGGCCAGCGCAGTTATCAAGGACTCCGTTGATTAAAATGACGAATTTTCACATACTATATCAATATTTTTGATGATAATACATTGTAACAATAGATGAAATATAAACATGTTTAAAGAAAAATAAGTTTATACTAATTTAAAATATATAAGACTAGCTGTTGCCCGCAGCTTCGCCTGCGTTAACTAAGATTTACAACGGGATCTTAGTACGCAAAATAAGTAAGTAACTTTTCTGGTTGATTTTTTACACCTTGTGTCCGAAAAACCTAAATATTTTACGGAACCCTATTTTTTCCAGAATAAAATTTAGCCAATGTTACTCGTGGATACTATAGCTTTCGAATGGTGAAAGAATTTTTGAAATCGGTCCAGTCTTTTTTGAGCCTATTCATTACAACCAAACATACAAACAAACAAACAAAGTTTTCCTCTTTATAATATTAAGTGTAGATGTAGATGTAGATTATTTGAATTCTTGCATGATGTTCCCCCGCGATCTCCGCGCTTATCCCTGTTGGGATGCGAGTGGTAAGAGGTTCGTCGTCTTGGCGTTCATGCAAGGAAGGCGAGGCTTAGCAGTGATTGTATAAAGGCTGAAGGTGATGATGGTGATGTCCATAGAAATATTAAGAATAATATCTGTGGTAATGTCCTTACGGTGTAAAACCGTCAAAGTTCAAAAGATATTTCTCAGAATTGGCAGACTATGGCAGTGAAACCAATGCTTATTGTGTATTATTAGTATAGGTCCACAGCCCCACCGTGGTTCAAGCCTTGTCGTGGCGGTGGGGCTCAGTAGCGAAGCGAATTGAGCCAACGCGAAGGGTACTTTGTACCCCTAGGGGTCTTTATACCCCTCTTACAAGAAGAGGGGACAACAGAGCAGGGCAAGGGGTAAGGATGGGAACCTCATCGTACTGTCCAGACGTTGGGAGTAGTTGTTCTGTGGTGCGGGGCAACCGCTCTGTGGAGGTGGTGTCGGTCCCCTGAGGGACTGACTAGCCTTCGAGGTGCCCTGTTGCTTGTAGATTCGGGGTACCTCACCAAAGGCGGCAGTAGTGGCACTCGCCGGGTTTTAGTGTGTAGAGCTGCGTCCACTTACCATCTTTCGGGCGCAGCGAGTCCCCCATACCCGCCTGGGGAGACCCACTCCCCCGCGAGACGCCTTAGTGCATTTCCCGGCGTTAATGAAAAAAAGGTTCAACTTCACAGATTTATTTCAACTCTATCTAATTAAAAGTTTTATTCAAACTTCAGTAGATACATTATTTACTCGGCAAAAGGAGTAGAATTTGGTGTGAAAGTTCGGGTTTATTAACTCAAGGTTAATTCAGTGACTACGTCTGACATTGTTCTAACACTACCGGTCACTGACACGCCAAAAGTGCGTTACTTTTTAATAATTTCCGTTCAGTATATATACCGTCGTGTGCGGGTTAAACTTATCAGTCAACCGTGTTGGTTTGAAGTGATCTAGTTCGTCAGTTACAGCACAGACCACGCTCACAATGCAGTCGCTGGTGGTGTTCCTCGCCCTTGCCGTCGCGGCTCACGGCTCCTACTTGCCGCTGGCGCAGCCGCCTCACCACCCCGCCATCGTGCTGGACCCGCACGGACGCCCGCTTGACACGGCCGAGGTCATCGGCGCCCGCGCGCTGCATCTGCAGGCCAAGGCTCTGGAGCCCCATGGCTACCTTGGATACGCCTACGCTCCTCTCGCCCACTCCGCAGTGATCGCCGCTCCCCTTTACGGCGCACACTCCCTCGCTCTGGGCCACTCAGCTCACGGTCTCATCGGCCACGGACACTACCTTAAGAAGCGCTCTTTGGGTCACTGGGGAGCCGTAGCCTACAGCGTGCCAGCCTCCGCAGTATCTCACCAGTCCCGCGTCGACGTGGTGTCCAGCCCCGCCGTGGTCTCCCACGCCGTGCACGCTCCCGTGGTCTCCCACGCCGTACACGCTCCCGTGATCGCCCACGCCATCGCTCCCGCCGCCGTGTCCCACCAGTCCCGCGTCGACGTCCGCTCCAGCCCCGCTGTCGTCGCCCACCACGTCGCTCCCCTCGTACACGCAGCTCCTCTTGCGTACAGCGGTGTCTACGGTCATGGTCTCCACGGCTGGTGAAAGGAAAATCTGACGAACTATTGAATTATGTTTGTACTACATATATAATTATACCAAAATTATTATTTAAAATAATAAAATTATATGACAGTTAACATAAAGTTTTACTTTAGTTTTGTAAGTGTATTTGACGTAATATTATAATATTAGTTAGCGAAATACTTGTACTTCTATACGTCTTATATTCCAATTACTCCAGCAGCCAAAAAAATATGTGCTGATGTTTCGAAAGACAGTATGAAATAGGAGCTGCCTTTCTGGATTTCTATTCAGACATTTATTGTAGATTTCATTTAGATAATAGAATAGAATAAAATTAGGTATATTATTCATCATAGAAGCGGTCTTCGATGTTTTAAGTTATATAGAGTGTTTGAACTACAGTAAAGTAGTGATCTTGCCGAACTCCTAAAGCCCACTTCAACGTGTATCGAGGGCTACCTGTAGCTTGCGCGATTCTAAAGTTACAATTAGACTTCAAAGTTCCTTTAATAGTAAATACTATTAAATCCATCTAATGTATTCATAGAAGGGAATATGTACAAGTAGATGTACTGGCCAAGGAAGCTGTAACTGACTGTATTGAAGTCTTCTTTACACCTTCCTAAGCCTTACCTATGCTAAAATTGCATTGTTGTGGTTTGTGGAAAGAGTACTTTGACGAAAGAGCTAAGAAAAAAGGTAAAGGTGCCGTACGATCCAGCCTCATCCATGCAGTTATCCTTGGATTGATCACAATGTCTGCAGCTGCAGTGAGACGAAATCGATGTTGAGGCCTCGCATATCCCATGCGATAATTTAGAATTCCAGATGCGGAATACAGCAGCCCCAAACTGCAGAACTTGCGAAGTACCTAATGATCTCCTACATATTGTATTGATCGAATGTGCTGAGAACGAACAGTAAGAGCAAAAAATAATTTAAATCTAAGCCCCGTAGGGCAATGCAATGTGAATCTGCTGGACCCGATGTCATAGTCCTATTAATTAGATTAGTTTTAAGTTTTAATTAGTTTAGTTTGTATTAATATTTAATCCTCAACTAGGGCGGCATGTTCACGTATGTGACAAATTTCTTGCTTTTCTTTTGATTAATAAAAAGTAAAAACAATACTTTAACCAAACTCGATATAAAATGTTTGTAAACCATTAACAAACTAAAGCAGCTGACTTTTAGGGTTATTACTTTATAATATACATAATTTTACAGTACACAGACTATTCATTATATGAATTTGAAAAACCAGTTTAAAAAAGTAATCAATAACCGTTTCAAATCGCATGTACGTGACGATTTTTTACATTTCAAATATGACGCTTTCTAACAATTTCCGTAGCCAGATCAAGTTAGTGGTAGCGAAAAGCGAAAAAGCGATCTCTAGCCGAAAGATTCTCAGTAGCCTATGCTGCTGCCGTAGCCAGGCATACTAATATAATTAGGAAGAATATGCTCATAATTACCGCGATAATTTACTGCCCATCCGATTGCTGGTGCCGCTGTAAATCGGTGCGATTGTCACGGTCACGGTTAGACAGACTGACATCAAGCAATCGATTTGCAATATAAGCTTACTTTGATGTTTTTGAGGCTAATTGCCCTTTGACGACTTTTACGTCACCCTGCCCTGGTATTAGGGTGGGGTTATTATTAATGCATTATTAGTTTTTTGTAAGAACTCAAGAATAGTGTCCCATATTTGTATTTTGTATTATATCATGAGGTAAAGTACTAGTAGAGTTCTATAATATTCCAAGTAACACGAATCTTTTTTGATGACATTATTAGATTTATACTTGAACAAAACATGTGTAGTCAATAAAATTATGAATTCTACATAAAAATTTAATTAAATGAGGGTTTGATTTGTATAAATGTGTTATTAATTATTGTAGAACATTTTAATAAATTTCATTAAATTTAATATTAGAAAAATAATAAATTTGTCGAAACTCTGTTGAGTGATATCATTGATTAACATATGATTAACGAACGTCTTTTGACTGAGGATGATCATTTTGTTACTTTTTTATCTATGAAGGAATTACCTTTATAGATAAAAAAGTAGGCGGCGTTTTCATAGGAAGCGCCTATGCAGCTTCATTTTTTCAGACTTTCTTCGGCCGTGAGCCATATTTACGATTTTTTACGTTCTTTAAAAGAGACCTATGCAGCAATGGACCGATAAAGGTTCGTTTTGATGACAATAATATATGTAACAATAAAAATATATAATCGGGATATATTTTATATGTATAATTATTATAAAGATTACCAAATATTTCCTTACGAAATATTATACATTATAGATTCATATCTAGGGTAATTGCAACCCCGCTGACTGCCGTCGCAATTTAAATATATAAGTTTAGGTGTTAATGAGACATGCAATAGATAAGCTGAACGTAACGAACTTATCAAGCTATTAACCACACAATGCTTACAAACAAAACCCGATCACATTCACACAACGTTTTGTCCCAGCATGTATTTTCTCTCAATTGCTTATTATTCACAAGCATTTTTTTGTTTATGTTACTTTCATAGGCAAACGGGCAAGAGAGCCACTTCATCATATGTGGTAGATAAAGCTGGAATTAATAAGTTTATCTGGGACACAGTTATGCTAACAATGCATGCCTATTGTTTTTTTTTTTCATAACACAGCGTTTATCGGTTAGGTTAGTAGATAGGTCTCTACATGGGACTATCATCTTAAAGTGCCCTACCCAAACTAAATCCACAGCCGCTTTTTAGGGTCCTGTATTAACAGATAACAGGATCACCTTAGCGAGAGGGAGAACAGACTACTCCATTGCCCAGCCGTGACTAAGCAATCCCCGCGACTTCATTTCTTACTGAGTCCTATACCTAGATCTGCTATGATACGACCTAGACTACCTATGCCAAACATTACAATCAGGACAAAACCCATGCAGTCGGAAGAGCGATACAGCACTTCCTTCTCACTGCTATTCATGTTTTTATAGAAGAGAGGGCAAATTAACAGTCCGTTCACTCGATGGTAAGTTAAAGCGACAACCTTAGACTTACACCAGAGGATTAACAAGTGCGTTGCCAGCCTTTCAAATATGTTGTCCAGCCCCGCCGTGATCTCCCACGCCGTGCACACTCCCGTGGTCGCCCACGCCGTGCACGCTCCTGTGGTCGCCCACGCCGTGCACACTCCCGTGGTCGCCCACGCCGTGCACGCTCCCGTGGTCTTCCACGCCGTGCACACTCCCGTGGTCGCCCACGCCGTGCACGCTGCCGTGGTCGCCCACGCCGTGCACGCTCCCGTGGTCAACCACGCCGTGCACGCTCCCGTGGTCAACCACGCCGTGCACGCTCCCGTGATCGCTCGCGCCATATATAATAATACGAGTATGATCTTTACTTAAAGATCCCTAAGTGGTCATGGTTCGGAATATTTTATAGTGATTTTCTTCAAGATGACACGGCTTACAATCCTGAAAAGAGCAACGAAACGTTCTTGTTTGTTATGTCTCAAGTCTTTTAATGCAGGTGTTTCGAAATGCTGTATTTTTTCCAGCATTATATTCATAAAATTTATTAAAATGTATTTAATTGATGGTATTTCTGAACCGATACGACTTAGGGACCTTTAAGTACACCTCTTTGTGTAGGTATTTGTTGCTCGTTTTATGCGCCTGAAGCCATTGAAAGTTCTTTCTCCTTGGTAATTATGCTATATATTAAATATAGTTCCGTAGCTAAGTACAAAGAGGTACACTATCTGTTTTAGTAGGAGTGTGAGGATGTTTCATCGGAACCTCTTGTATTGTATCGATCTTATTGATATTTGAAACACAAACCATTTATCATTAGGGAACTAACACTTGTTTTTGTTGACGTTTCTATGTGCGAGTAACACTTGACAGGGCTAATTCAAACTGAAATCACTGCAAGCACCTTCTTCTTCAGGCGGATCCTTCTCCTTCGGATCTTCAGGCAACAGTAGCAAGGAAACAAATACTGATTTGCTGTCTTAACCACAAACCAAGGAATTTACTTCAAAACCTTCAGTTAAAAATATACGGAAGTATATTAAAGTGTATATTTATAGTAATATTTCAATAGTTTATAATAATTGTAGTTAAATATAAATTATTAATCCGTTCATTTTGCTGTATTTTAGTACTTTATAGTGAAAGCTTGGGTTAACACCTCAAGGTTAATTCACCGACTACGTCTGACATTGTTCTAACACTACCGGTCACTGACGCGCCAAAAGTGCGTTACTTTTTAATAATTTCCGTTCAGTATATATACCGTCGTGTGCGGGTTAAACTTATCAGTCAACCGTGTTGGTTTGAAGTGATCTAGTTCGTCAGTTACAGCACAGACCACGCTCACAATGCAGTCGCTGGTGGTGTTCCTCGCCCTTGCCGTCGCGGCTCACGGCTCCTACTTGCCGCTGGCGCAGCCCCCTCACCACCCCGCCATCGTGCTGGACCCGCACGGACGCCCGCTCGACACGGCCGAGGTCATCGGCGCCCGCGCGCTGCACCTGCAGGCCAAGGCTCTAGAGCCCCATGGCTACCTTGGACCCGCCTACGCTCCTCTCGCCCACTCCGCAGTGATCGCCGCTCCCCTTTACGGCGCGCACTCCCTCTCCCTGGGCCACTCAGCTTACGGACTCGTCGGCCACGGCCATTACCTCAAGAAGCGTTCTTTGGGTCACTGGGGAGCCGTAGCCTACGGCGTGCCAGCCTCCGCCGTATCTCACCAGTCCCGCGTCGACGTGGTGTCCAGCCCCGCCGTGGTCTCCCACGCCGTGCACGCTCCCGTGATCGCCCACGCCATCGCTCCCGCCGCCGTGTCCCACCAGTCCCGCGTTGACGTCCGCTCCAGCCCCGCTGTCGTCGCCCACCACGTGGCTCCCCTCGTACACGCAGCTCCTCTCGCGTACGGCGGTGTCTACGGTCATGGTCTCCACGGATGGTGAAAAGAGAACCTGACGAACTATTGAATTACATATATGCATGTAATATATAATATACCAAAATTATTATTTAAAATAATAAAAACATATTATGGTTGTTAACTTAATTTTTTTACTTTCGTTTTGTAAGTGTGTTTGACGTAAATTATGAATTCCAGCAAATTTGGATGCTCAACGAATATATTATGATTCAGATCAAAATGATGTGCTACAGTTTGTTGACTTCATAATATCTAACAGGTTGGTTGTAAGGTTACAACTAGATGAAACTGTTAGTATACTCCAGTACAACTATACTTCAGCTAAACTCGATGTAGAATGTTTGTAAACATTTAACTTTAATATTTATTATAAGTAATTTATTAAAACATTGACAAAGGAATATAATCGATACATTCATCTTATGACATATTATATAAATATGTATAAACACAAAGTAAAATAAATAAAACCTTATACAATATAAATTAAAAACTATAAATAATATCTAGGTTAAAAAGTATTATAAGTTGATTTACTTTTAAAACACAAACTGCACATTAATCAATATTTTTAAACATATAAAACAAATTTAATTAAAATAACAACGGATGTCGTATAAGAATTATAAAATATGTTAAAAATTTAGTAGAAAGAGGCTTTCTTTATCGAGCAAATGAAGCAAAGGTGAGGAAATAGAGCAAAAGAGACCGATGATGGATAATTAATGTTTATTTATTTTTCAACAATTCATTATACGTGATACATTATCATACAAAATACATGCATAAATTAAGGGAAAAAATTAACGTATAACAATTACTTACAGATGTACTCAGCATGCATATTTTACAATTATCACCTATTCAAATTACAGCCTATTATATTGACAATACATTCCAATTACATTAATATAAATTACTGGGATGATTATTAATACTATCAATATTTTTTGGCAATGGAAGAAATAGATAAGACAAGTTCACAATTTGGATAGGTTATCCTTGGAACATGTAGTCTATAAACTTATTGACAAAAGCACACAAGCAGAGGCGCGAGCGAGTAAAAAAACACCTGCCGCAACGCCATTTTTTACTTACTTAACTTTACTAATTATTGCTATTGAAAAAATAACTACACTTTGCAGTTTAATTTCACTTGAAATATGGAATAGTTTATATCTCAATTTGTTTTTTTATTCGCGGTTTCACCGGCGTACTTCTCATACCCGTAAGAGTACGGTATATATTATTATATTATAAGCGAGCTAAACTTTATAATATAATTATTATAAAATTTTATTAACCGATTCCGAGCGGATGGCACCGCATAGGCGCAATGGCTGCTTTTCTGTATGGCGTGTGGCGCCCAAGAGGAGCCAAAATGTTTACCTCTAAAACCATGATAAAAATACATTTTTCAGGTTTCCCCTCAATGAAAGTGGCTTTGTTTGTCACGTATTTTACGTGTTCAGTGTTAGTTTTTAAACGACTTCAAGGAAGGAGACGTTTCTCAATTTGACCGTATATATGCTTTTTTTATGTTTGTTCAAGGCTTATCGTCCTTTTTTATAAACCGATTTTGATAATTCTTTTTTTGTTGGAAAGAAGATATTTCCGAAGTGGTCGCATGTTAAGGAAATCAGGATCTGATGATGGCAGACCAGAGAAATCGAGGGGAACTTCCAAAAATCGTATGGATGACTAGTGCTTTTCTAAGTTTTTTCGTTAAGTATTTTAAAGCACTACAATTCCATAAATGTTTGGAGATGATCTGACGATGGAGTAGAGAGACAGTCGAGGGAACTTCTCAACGAACTACGGCAGCTACCTCGTGTTTGAGCTTGATTAATTAGCATCGATAAGAACTTTGCACCTAAGGACAATTCAGAGAACTCCTTAACGCTTTGGAATAGCTATTTTGTGTTTGGACTTAATTCATTTATATTGATTAGAACTTTGCAACCATATAGGTTATAATGCAGGTCTCATGTGATGATGGAGCCGAGAGACAGTTGAAGGAACTCCTCAACGATTCACAGCAGCTACCTTGTGTTTAAGCTTGATTAATTTGCATTGATAAGAACTTTGCACCTAGATGACCAAAAATAAATTTACTTTGCACAAAGTAATACGTATTTTTATTTAGTTAAATCAAAATGAATAAATAATTATTTATTTTATAATTTTGAAGTCGGGGCCAAGTAAATGCTTCAACAACCTAACCAAAAAATATTAAATTACTAAGCACACTTAATATTTTTAAATATATCAAAGCAATTACAAAATAATAACGGTATAAAAAATATGTATTTTTGACAAATTCTTATAATAGCATGAACGTATAAAATTAAATATGTATAATTGAATTACAAAAGTTGTTAGAAAGATTGATAATATCTATACACAGTTATTGTTTAACTTTTCACCAACTACAGAATTATAAAATAATTAATTATTTATTCATTTTGATTGAACTAAATAAAAATACGTATTACTTTGTGCAAAGTAAATTTATTTTTTGGTTTTTAGTTTACTGTTTTGAGTCGTTTCTTTTTTTTGTTAAAAATTATTTTATAGAATATTGCATCAAAACTTACACTTCAGGAGTTTTAAACATTTTCAATTAGACATTTATTATAATTAATGTGACCACCGGATTATTTTATAAATATATAATATCAACATAATTAATATTATAATTAACTAGCAGCCCGTCCCTGCTTCGCATGGGTATTAAAAAAAATTTCAAGATTTTTTTACTCAGATACACACACAAACACATACAACAGTACATAAGTACTTTCTTGTTATCGCTTGGTGAATAATTGAATGAATGAAATATGCTTTATTGTGCACACAAAAAAGATACAACACTTTAAAAAAAACAATTATACATTTTAAAATTATGTACACAAAGGCGACCTTATTGCTTGGCAGCATTTTCTTCCGGACAACCTTGAGTATTAGAAAGAGGTGAAATAGAAATTAAATCTAAGTAGCACAAAATTTTACAACAGACAAAATATTATATATAATATTATACTTACTGACACAAGAATCAGTCACATAATAATAATAATAATAATAAGACTTTATTTCAGACCAATTGATCCATATGTGTGTTAGTATTATACAATTAATGTTCTTATAACTATGTTAGTAATAATGGTACATAATATGAAATGTTTAATTATAAATATGAATATTAGTCCAGTGTCTCCATATAGGGCTTTCAAGTTTAACAGCAATTTCCCTCAGGTATCTGTTGGTACTGTCTCTTACTCTTCGAATCATAGACGCTGATCTCTTACGCAGTATAGCTGCGAAACTGTCGATGTTAGCGGATGTGAACATCGCGGATGCGCTACAGTATCGAGGCAGTCGCATCAGAAACCTGAAGGCGTTGTTATATTGGACTCTAAGCGCATTGACGGCTCGCTGCGTATGTCTGATCCACAAGCTGCTTGTATAGAATGATTGCGCGTAAGCTCGAAACAGTGTACACTTAACTCCGACAGAACATTTGGCAAACCTGCGGGCCAGCATATTACATCGAACCGCCATCGCCCGGCGCTCACGCTCAATGTCGGAGTCATCGCTGAGGTTTTCATCTAGAATGTGACCAAGATATTTTAATTGTGTAACCCTCTTTAACTGTGTACCATTGATGGTCACCGGTGGTACACTATCAGGAGTGAAAGAGCCCGCTTTAAAAACCATCAATTCACTTTTCTCGACATTGTACATGAGCCCGTGCTCACCCACATAGCTTTCACAGACTTGTAACAGTTTGCGAAGGGCCCTAATAGATGGGCTCAGTATCACCATATCGTCGGCATAGCTTATATTATTGACCATCTGTCCATGAATTGAGCAGCCTACGTTAGTGCCATTTAGCCCACGAATCAAACCGTCAATATATAAGTTAAAAAGCGTAGGCGATGTCAGACCACCCTGTCTCACACCACACTTTAAACCGTAGGCATGTGACAAGGAGCCAGACCACCTGACATAGTTAGCCTGATGCTGATACCAATATTTAAATGTGTTGACAACGGCATTCGGCATACCCGTGGCTTTCAACTTGTCCCACAATTTGTTGTAGTCTACGAGGTCGAAAGCCCTAGAGAGGTCTAAAAAGGCAGCGTAAACCGGGGTTTTACGGTCAGTGTAGTATCTGACGGTATGCTTGAGCACTAAAATAGCGCTTTCGGTGGAAAGATTCTGTCTAAAACCGAACTGTGCATCATCACATATAACGTGTCTGGCAAGATATCCGTCAAGGATGCCGTCAAACACTTTCGCAGCTATGGTAGCTAGTGTGATTGGTCTGTAATTATTTTTATTCGTAACGTCACCTGTTCTATTCTTTACAATAGGTACCACAACCGCTTTCATAAGATCCTCGGGCAGGTACGTATGTCTAAGACACAGCGTAAATAGCATACCCATAACTCTATATATATGAGGACCGGCATGCCTCAGATGCTCCACACTCAAACCGTCATGGCCTGGGGATTTCCCCTTTTTCATATTCCATATTATTTTGGAGATATCATTTGCGGATATACGTGCTGGCGGGTCGCCATTCAGGTCAAATGTTTGGAGCGTCTGTGGCTGCACAGTCAATAATGGCTTTACTGAAAAATGATCACGAAACATATTCGCAATATCTGTAGCATCAGTTAGACCATCCACATTAGCTGGGAGACTAGATCTCGAATTTAGCTTATTTGTTTGCTTCCAAAATTTAGCAAAAGAATTACTCTCGTAAAGACTGGCTAATTTGTCCAATTGTATTTGTTCTCTATTTTTTGAAGCATTTTGAGGTTGTTTTTAAAAACATTTTTAGTATTTTTCATAGCTTCAAATATAGGGCCCGACACCGGTTTATGGTTATCTATCCAAATTTTATACTTAGATCTAGCCTCTTTGTGTGATTTTTTTACAAACGTATTCCACCCCGGTATGCTGCCACCTCTTTTAACCTTTACATTATCATAACTTTCTATAGAAGCATGAGTCAGAGCATCAATAATATCCTTATATAGCTTATCTATGTAAATTCTGTGACTCGCATCATTACACATCCTATCTGCACAATTTTGGAATTTACTAGGGAAATTTTATATTTTTCAATTTATTATTACATATGTTTTCATAACATTTAATTTGTTTACTATTACGATCTCCCCATACAATTTTGTTTTGGAATTCAGAAGAGGAAGAAACTTGTTTTGTTTTAGAAATAATATTATTAATACTGCATTGAATTGCTAATGGCATATGGTCCGACCAGTAGACCCCGAGACATACCTGCACATGTGATACAGACTTCCATGCGGCCTCGGTCACCAGACAGTGGTCCAACCATCGCCTGGAGCCATGCGCGTCACTAACAAAAGTATATGTGTCGGAGTTTCCACCTAACTTAATGACATCAACACATTTCCAAGCTTGGGAGTCACAAAACTGACACAAGACTGACAACAACTGACATAATAATGTGTAATATTATTATATACACACACATACACAAATATGAATAGGCGCTGCCTAGGTGCTCTTTTCACTTACTCGAGCCTCTACTTGCGCGCTTTAGTCAATAAGTTCATAGATTAAACATTCCAAGGATAACCTATCCAAATTGTAAACTTGTGTGTAATTTTTAGATAATTATACATTTCTTTTTTCCCATTTATTCCATTACCAAAAAATATTAATAATATAAATAAACATTTATCAAAAGAATTATCATCGTCATTCTCTTTTCCTTTCACCCCACACTGCTGATTTGCTGGATATAGAAAGCCTCTTCCCATTAAACTTTAAATTGATTAGCGTGCATTTCGTGTTTTAAAGGTAAATCAACTTGGAATAAATATTAAAGTTAATATTTTTATCTTTCTTTTACGGAAAGGTAACATTACTATGTGCTAATAATATTGTGTGCGTGTTCTATTAGTACAAGCTTAGAGCCGGTAGATGACGATGGCCAGTTTATTGACCTGGGGGCTTAGTCAAAACGCCATTACGAAAACGACAGCGAAGTTCGTTCGTTCGTTTGAAGTTGTGATTGGCTAAATTATGTCGACGATCGCTCGATCATTCAATCGACGACGTGATTTAGCCAATCACAACTTCGAACGAACGAACGACCTTCGCTGTCGTTTTCGTAATGGAGTTTTGACTAAGCCCCCTGCAGTGCTATTCTGCAAGAAACGCAGCGTTGAAACATAGCCTTGCCTGCCTTGCGACAGGCAAGGCTATGACAGCGCTGTGAATTCAGCTTGGTATTCACTAAGCTTGTCAAACCATATAAAACACCCTAGCAACGTCAACGCTGTGCGCCGAGACGAGCTCATCGCGACGCACAGCCTAGAAAATGACACTTACAGAATCAGGGGGCTGATAATACTTATCAGGTGAAGTACGGATGAGTCTAATTAGTCATTGAGACGTGGGACGCCTTAACTAGAAGCTAAAAATTTTAAGGGTTTCACTTTTATTGCGTGTGAATTGAGCACAATTTCTTTTTTTTATTTTACTAATAAATAATTAAAAATAAAATACATTTAAGGTTAAATATCGTTTTATTTAAAGTGTAATAAAGTATAAACAATATACAATAACAC
The DNA here is from genome assembly GCA_905333005.2 of Lycaena phlaeas. Taxonomy (NCBI): domain Eukaryota; kingdom Metazoa; phylum Arthropoda; class Insecta; order Lepidoptera; family Lycaenidae; genus Lycaena; species Lycaena phlaeas. The sequence continues at coordinate 7,922,526 of HG995178.1, forward strand.
ATTAAGATCACATATGAGTTTGGGTTAGAAATATTTACATGTTTTATTATTTTATAAATTATTTTTAGTTATTTGGCGAGCCATTTTATAGTATAGTTGAATGAAATAAACCGATTCGTGCTTAGAAAAAGCTGGATCCTTTGTATCCAACGTTCAGGCTTGGGAAACCAGTCTCTCGAGCTGAGCCACCAAGTGAAGCAGTAATGGCGGCAGACGGAGCAGATGCGATCCATGCTGGGACAGATTTAATCTCAGCTGATACAGCTGGTTCAATAGTTTTAACTTGTACGTTTTCAGCAACAACGGGAGCACTCTCTATCAAAACTGATGGTTGGCTTAAAACAACAGCTGGTTGCTCGACTATAGCAGCAGCAGCGGCAGTTGGCAGTAATTTAACTTCTGGAGCAGCTACAGCAACAGCCTCAACCTTTTCAACAAGAGCTGGTGACGCCTTAACAGCAATATCGTAATCTGAAGACAAAGCAGAACCCAAGTCACTTTCTACAGCTGCTGATGCTGATACGGATGCGGATGATAGATCCTTTAAGATAATTTTAGATTCATTTTCTTCTGCTGGGACTGCTAATGATACTTCCTTAATTTCAGCTGGTACGGATGCGACAGTTGATTCTGATTCTTCGAAAGCTTTTGCCACATATTCTACAGCAGATTTAGCTACACTGACTAAGGGTTCGAAGAAAGTTGAAACAGATTCTTCTGAAGCTGGTGCGACTGATGCAACGACTGGTGCAGATGTAACTTCTACTGGTGTAATTGAGGCTTCAACTGAAACAGGCTTTACTTCTGAGATCACCACAGCTGGTTGTTGGTACTTTGCAGATAACCCTACGGTTCCTTTGTTCAAGTAAGTGCCGCTTGGGTTGTAGGAGAAAGAAAATCCATGCTTTTTAGGCTTCACTGCTGGAATAGCAGAAGGAGCTACAACAGCAGCCGCAGCTTCAACAGCGACAGGAGCAGATTTGACCACTTCATAGGTTGATTCAACTAGGACGGGTGCGGCATCAAAGGTGGTTGAAGACGATTGAGTTTCAACCTTGGCAGATTCACTGACAACAGCAACAGCTTCAACGGCGGCAGGGGCGGATTCAATGACAACGGGAGCTGTTTCAATGGCAGCTGACACTGATTCCTTTTCTACTTGCGCAGTCTCTACACTAGCGATTGAAAGTTCTACGGCAGCAGGTGCAGATTCAACAACAGAAGCTACAGCTTCTACGGCGACAGGAGCTGATTCAACCACAATAGGTGCAGTTCCAAAAGTGATTGAGGATGATTCGGTTTTGACAGGCGTAGATTCGAAGACGGTAGCTACAGCTTCGACTGCAGCAGGAGCAGATTCAACGACTTCATGGGTTGATTCAACTAAGACGGGCGCGGCTTCAAAGGTGGTTGAAGACGATTGAGTTTCAACTTTGGCAGATTCGCTGACAACAGCAACAGCTTCAACGGCGGCAGGGGCGGATTCGATGACAACGGGAGCTGTTTCAATGGCAGCTGACACTGATTCCTTTTCTACTTGCGCAGTCTCTACACTAGCGATTGAAAGTTCTACGGCAGCAGGTGCAGATTCAACAACAGAAGCTACAGCTTCTACGGCGACAGGAGCTGATTCAACCACAATAGGTGCAGTTCCAAAAGTGATTGAGGATGATTCGGTTTTGACAGGCGTAGATTCGAAGACGGTAGCTACAGCTTCGACTGCAGCAGGAGCAGATTCAACGACTTCATGGGTTGATTCAACTAAGACGGGCGCGGCTTCAAAGGTGGTTGAAGACGATTGAGTTTCAACTTTGGCAGATTCGCTGACAACAGCAACAGCTTCAACGGCGGCAGGGGCGGATTCAATGACAACGGGAGCTGTTTCAATGGCAGCTGACACTGATTCCTTTTCTACTTGGGCAGACTCTACACTAGCGAGTGAGAGTTCTACGGCAGCAGGTGCAGATTCAACAAAAGAGGCCACAGCTTCTACGGCTACAGGAGCAGATTCGATGAAAGTGATGGAAGATGATTCAGTTTCCACGGGTGCAGACTCGAAGACAGCTAAACCATCAGCAGCAGCAGGAGCAGATTCAAAGACTGTAGGTGCAGAATCGAAAACGACTGAAGCTGATTCCTTTTCTACATTTCCATTCTCAACAGCAGCAACTTCAGCTACGGCTTCAACAGCAGCAGGGGCAGATTGAACGACAGCAGAAGTAGCTTCAAAAGTGGAAGAAGCTGATGAAGTGGATACAGTTTCTGATTGTGCAGATTCTACTACAGCAGCTACGGCTTCAACGGATGAAGGGAAAGATTCAACAGAGACAACTTCGAACCCAGTGGAATGTGATTCAGTTTCTTCGCATTCAGATTCAGTAACAACAGGTGTGTCTTGAACTACGGCTGCTGTAGTTTCACTTACAAGAGGCTTAGATTCGATAACAGCCGGTGCAGACTCAACAACAACTGGTGCAGCTTCAACGGCAACAGGTGCAGACTCAACAATAACAGCTACGACCTCAGCAGCTGGAGCAGATTCTACCACAACGGGTGCAGCTTCAAGGGTAATAGGTTGAGGTTCGACGACAGCGGGTACATTTTCAATGGCTACTTGTGCAGTCTCAACTACAGAAACAGCGGCTTCAACGGTAGCAGGAACAGAGTCACTGACAGCAGGTGCAGCTTCGAAAGTAGCTGAAGCTGACTCAGTCTCTACATATGCAGATTCAACAATGGCAGGTGTGTCTTCAACTGTGACTGATGCAGTTTCAATTACAACAGGTGCAGATTCGACGGCAGCAGGCACAGATTCGACTATGGTAGATGTGGTCTCAATGGCAGCAGGTGCAGACTCAACAATGGCAGATACAGCTTCAACGCTGGCTGGGGCAATTTCAAGGGAAGAAGATGTTGATTCAACCAGAGCTGGTTTTGCTTCAGTTGACACTGATTCGACAGAAACAATGCTTACTGGTGCAAAAGATGGTACTGGTGTGGGTGCAGCAACTACAACTAGTGGACGATAAGTTGCAGAAGGTCTGTTATAGTAGTTACCACTGGGGTTGTAGGAAAAGGAAAATCCGTTTTTCTTTCCTGTGTAAGAGTTACTCCAGGTATTTCCGGGCCTAGACCATGAGGGTAAACCAAATGCAGTTGGTGCTGATTCTGTAACTACTTCTACAGTTTTAACTTCCTCAAGTTTAGTTTCTACAGCAGGTTCAGCTACCACTATGTTGGATTGATAAGTTCCAGATGGCTTATAAGAAAAAGAAAAGCCATGCTTCTTCTTTACAACTTCGGGTTTAGTAACATCTGAAACAGTTTGAGTTGATACGGTGACATCTCCTTGTTCAGATACCACTGTTGTAGGTACAGACTCAACAACGGCTGGTGCTACCTCAACAGTAGTTGGTGCAACCTCAACGATAGCCGATACAGTTTCTACAGAAGCTGGGACCGTCTCAACTGAAGCTGGTGAAGATTCAACTACTGGTGCAGTTTCAATTGTAGCTGAGGCGGATTCAATAGTCGCTTTTTCAGATTCAATAATAATTGGCGAAGACTCGATGACAACTGGTACAATTTCAACGGTGGCTGGAGCAGCCTCAATGGTAGCAGAAACGGACTCTACAGAAACTTGAGCTGAGTCAATGGCTGCTGGAACAGACTCAACAGTTGCTTGTGCAGGCTCAACAATAGTATCTTGGACAATAACTGGTTCTTGCTTGATTTCTACTACTTCGACTACAGTCGGTACAGACTCAACGGTAAGTGAAGCAGACTCAACTTTAGCTGGTGCAGTATCAACGCTCACTGGTGCAGATTCAAAGGCAGCAGAAGAAGTTTCGATAACAGCTGGTGCAGATTCAATAATAACTGCAGCAGATTCAATTGCAGCTGGTGCAGACGCGGTGGCAACTGGTGTAGACTCAAAGGCAGCTGATGCAGACTCAACACTTACTGCTGCAGTCTCAACGGCAGCTGGAATAACCTCAATGACAGCAGGCGCAGACTCAATGGCCGCTGATTCAGACTCAATGGTAGTTGCTACGGTCTCAACGGCAGCTGGAGCAGACTCAATGGTAACTGCTGTAGTCTCGATGACTGCTGGAGCAGACTCAATAGCAGCTGGTACAGACTCAATGGTAGCTGATGCAGACTCAAAGGTAACTGCTGCGGTCTCAACGGCAGCTGGAGCAACCTCAATGAAAGCTGGTACAGACTCAATGGCAGCTGATCCTGACTCAATAGTAATTGCTGCGGTCTCAACTGCAGCTGGAGCAGACTCAATGACAGCTGGTGCAGACTCAATAGTGGCTGATCCAGACTCAATTGTAACTGCTGCAGACTCAACGGCAGCTGGAGCAGACTCAATGGCTGCTGGTACAGACTCAATGGTAACCACTGCAGACTCTACGGCAGCTGGAGCAGACTCGATGGCAACTGGTGCAGGCTCAACGGCGGCTTGTACGGACTCGACAACAGTCTGGACAATAACGGGTTCTGGTTTGATTTCCACTACTTCAACTACTTCTGGTTTGATTTCTGGTAAAGGTGCTTCAGTGGGTTTTGTCTGTATACGCCAAGCTGGAAGCTCACCCCTGTTGTACACATTTGAGCTACCTGATTTGGATGAAAACGAAAATCCATGCTTCTTTTTGACGATGCCGGGTGTGGCAACGGAGACAAACTCAGTTTTAGCAGCAGGTAGAACTTCAAGAGTTGATACAGGTTTTGATTCTTCTTTGGGCGATACTTCAACCACAGCAGCAGATTTTTCAATTGAAATCTCGGCTGATTTTACTTCAGCGGGTGCAATAACTTCTGAGGATTTAGGTTCTGACGTAACTTCAACGACAGATTCTACTGTTTTTGATTGTACAATAGGTTCTACTTGTTCAATTACCAAAGTCTTCAAAGGTTCCTCAGATTTCACTTCAACTGGTGTTATTTCTACAGATTGTTTAGATACTTCAGATTCAGTACTAATTGCTGCAGCTGCAGATTCAACAACTGCTGACTTTACATTAGATGCTGATTCAACACTGCCACTGTTTTGAACAATTGTTTCAGTGACCTTTACTACAGGCTCAATGATTTCAACATTTTTCACAGATTTAATTTCAGGTGTAACAATTTCAACAGGTTTCGCTGCTTCTTTGGTTACCTGAGCTGATGCAGATTTCTTGCCGAAACGGAATGCTCCAAATCCAGTGGGTACTTGTACTACAGGTACAACCTCAACAACTTTCTTTTCAGTTTCTGGTGCAACGGATACAGCAGAAGCTGTATTAAGAGCGCTGCCAAAAGAAAATCTGGCTTTGTTTTTGTTTACAACAAATGGTGCAGAAGTGGCTTCAAATACGGTCGCAGGAGCAATTGTTGATTGGTACCAACGAGGTGACGACGAGAACACGGACTTCGCTGTATTGTAAGGCGAGTTATAATATCTTTGATGGTGGTGTGGTACGTAAGCACCATTGTTCAAATATGCTCCCGGGTTAGCGTATACTCCCGAGTTATACCATTTTTCACCTGAGGGAGCTCCTATCGTAATGGCTAAAACCGCACTTAACACCACCAATGCCTTCATCTTGATAAAGGCCTTTGAACGGTGTATTGAAGATCACGTCTGACTAGCAGGCTCGAATGATGCTCTTGTTATGATGAGCTCTCTTTTTATAGATAACAAAAATAATTTATGCGTAAAAATATTTGTTTAAATTTTAATTTGACATATAAAAATTCAAAAGTCGGTGTCCTTGAAGAAGTCACCAATTTTAGTGGCTAAAATGTCGTGAAGCTATTAAATGCCGGTTTGTAGAGCAATATTTACACTCTTTATTAAAATTTAATTTTTATACAAATAATTGGATGATACGTTTTGCATATTATATCACTGGAAACGAAAATCAAATGTTAAGGTCATGAACAAAAATTGATTTACTTTTGTGTACTCATTTTTAGAGTTCCGTGCCCCAATGGTGCCAACTACCATCTTTTGATCCAAAGTGAATACTAATTTATTTTTACTTATTTTTACCGTGCGTGTATAAAAGTAAAAAAGTTAAATAGGGTTATAGTCCCTGTTAAAGAAAGTTTGTGGTTAGAGCAGAATTTCGTAGTAACTACATAAAAAGTATCAACCCTTACAATATGTCCCACTGATGGGTTTCGTGCCTCCTGCTTAAAATCAGACGTGGAGGTCATATAGAGCCATAGTTTACCGATGCGTTGACCCAATCCGATTTGATGAGTTTCTTACACCTTCAAAGACTTTTTATCAGCCATACAGATTTCCTCACGATGTTATTTATTTGATTTTATTTAATTTTAAATTTACACTTGGGATTGGAACCCGTTACAGCTGACCATCGACCACATAACCCATAGACTCCTAATAACAGGGGAACGGGTTCTGGCATCACATCTGACTTATAGTTCCGATGTAAGCCGTAAACGAAGTACTCAAACCATCGTGTCGTCTCATTCCCGTTCTTTTTAACATTCCGTGATTGGTAGTATTGGTCCGGGAGCCAGGCGAAAATTTGGTCAATCATTTCCTCCCGCGAGATACTTCGCGAGACGTATCAGAGAACAGTATCATGAAGCCTCGTACACGTCAGCTGGCTCTCGGTTGGGGGGATGAGCGGTGGGAGCCTCCTACGCATGAAGAAAAATAAAATAACAATTCAGTCACTTCCTCTCAGCTCAAATATTTGTTAAATTGTAGTTAACCCAATATCTCAACGAAAAAAAAATAATCAGCTAGTTATGACATGGTACCTTGTACGTCAGCTGGTGACTAGAACATGAAATTTTTATTTTTTTATTTTTTATTCTACAATTTAACAAATATTTGAGCTGAGAGGAAATGACTGATTTGTTTTTTCTACGTTATTGAGAGGCTCCCACCCCTCATCCCCCCATCCGCGCGCCAGCTGACGTCCACTAGGCGTCATAATACTATTCTCTGATACGTCTCACGAATTATCTCGCGGGAAGAAGTTGGTCATGAAGACCTGTTACTGGCTCCCGGGCTATATGACATTGAGCTAATCACAGCATTGCAACCCCTTTCGTCTCACCTCAGCTAGTTGCCAGAATGCATTTAATACGAAAAATCAAACATTAGGAGTCTAGGTTTAGGTCATTAGGTTGTGTGGTCGATGCAGCTGACTAATTACTATAAACCACCAAGACAATAAGAATGGCTTTTATGGTTCACTACAGCATACAAGTTATACTTATACATTAAATATATCAATGTTATGCACAGGTTACCTCCTCGAAATGAAGGAAGAAGTGTACTGTACTAGATAATATCTTCTGTAACATATTACAATGAAGAATCTAGAACCTCTAATTATAATGATGTTTAATGCTTAAGTTTATATTGTAACCACAAGTTAGTAGATAATGTTGAAAATAACAACTAAATTATAATAATCATTATAATTTTTTGAAGTGAAAACTTCTCTAGCGAAGGTCAGGACAGGTGACGTGAACTTTGTAAGACTGATCGAAAATTCGTAAGGTTACGATAGTGTAACTATTAATTTTTTTGTGAGATAAACGAAAATAATAGACGAAACGAAATATAACGAAAGATAAATAAAAAGTTCGAAAATGATAAAATGTATGAGATTGACATAAGGCCGCGCTTAATCACGTGGTCCATCCCATACATTTTATCATTTTCGAACTTCGCTAACGCTTTCTTAATGGCATTTTGGCTAGACCCCCAGTTTTGCTTTTTTTCCTTACAATAATAATAATAAATAAGTGGTTAGAAGATTTTTATTGTATAATACACAGTCATGGCCCAGAAATACAGAAACTTTTTGTTCCCTAATGGTGTTCGAACTCGCTACCTCCCGACTTGAGCGCCAACGCGCTAGCCATAGAGCCGCAGAGGTCGTCACTTATTTTAAGAAGGAATGGAGATGACATTCAATAAACCAGTCAAGTCTTATAATTTTATAAAAAAATTGCAAAGGTTTTAATTTATAATATAATATGTTAAGATAACGTTCCACCAATGACATATTTTTTTTACAGACACATCTCTCGCGCCATTTTTCGTTCACTTTCCTGTATCTATAAATTATTGATAACCTTATCAAATTATCTAGCATAGATTACCTCTTGAAAGTAGGTATTGATATGTATCGCGAGGAGAGTATTAGGTTCATCTAAGGTAGGTAGGGTAGCTAATGCTGTATTTTAATAACGAATTTTACACATTCTTAAGAATTTCAATCTTATCGAGTATATTGATAAAGATGCAAAATATTTTCCTTATAAGCCCAGCAATCTTACCTAAATATTTTTAAAATCTATCACAAACGCAACAGTAAGGCTCAATCTAACTCTTTTCGAGGCCGTATCTGTACTGTATATGTTGACAGGCGGCGACTAAAAAAGAATCACTATTATATACTGCCTTATTGACGCATAAGGATACATTATAAAAGTTTATGGAAACTTAAATGTAACGATGAATAAAACTGTAACAAAATTGTATTAATAACTTATTTTTTGTTATATTTTGCCGATATAACTATGCTTTCAAATTATATTTCTTCTGATTGTAATCATATACATTCAAGATGATCATCTCATGTGTTAATGTCATTTATTTTTATGAGGAAACAACTACCGATTTATAAATAAAGAGAAACGACATGATATCTAAAAATGAGTCGTGGTTTCTAATAACGCGTGATAGCATGTTCATATCACATGTACGTTTTCATCATCATCATCAGCCTTTATCTTTTATTTATTATAATGAACGCCAAGACTACCAACCTCATGCCAGGTTAATGGCTGACGACACTTCCTCTACCTAAACGCGGTCTCCTCTTTTGAACCTTATTGGCCCATCGGCCATCCGTTCTGTTCATCACCATGTATGCCATCATCATCTTCATCAGCCTTTATCACGAAACGGCCACTGCTCGCCGGAGAACGTCTTCCCACCTGCGACTAACACTATTTCTTTTTTGGCAAAAAAGGGCAAACAAACAGTCGAAGCCTTACGACTATTGACGCCCATTAACATACACATAACCAGAGATTATGCAGACACCTTGCCCTCCTGTTCCCTGTCCCCCCAAATGGGCCACCCGAAACTCACAAACCGCACAAAACGCGACAGCTTAGCTATCACTATACGTCGATTTAATGTAAGCGAGAGGTTTCGCCCCGGTCGTACCGGCCCAATTTGGCTGCAAAGCAGCATGGTACTGCCTCTTATTAATCGTCTACCTAAACACGGCCTCCACTCTTAAACCTAAATGGCCCATCGGCCATCCGTTCTTCTGAGGTCTGAGTTCTTTTTGAGTCCTATCTGCCAAAGAAACTCTCGGCATACGTTGACTCACTCGATAGCATGTTGAGCTACGACAAACTTGCGGACCAGTCGTAAATTAAGAGGCCACGTTTCGGCCCCGTAGGTCATCACGTGGAGAGCGCATTGGTCGAAGACCTTCATCTTCAAACTCTTTTGACGACCTCTGTGGCTCAGTGGTTAGTGCGTTGGCGCTCTAGCCGGAGGTAGCGGGTTCAAATCTCGTCAAGGAACAAAAAAGTTTTCTGTGTTCCTGGGTCATGGATGTGTATTAAATATGTGCATTATAATATAGTAAAAATCTTAAATATATATGTACTAATATAAAAAATATAAAATATATGTATTTCCGTTGTCTGGTACCAGTAACACAAGTTCTTCGAGTATAGACGACGTGATGATATGGTGAAGCTTCCTGAAACATATATGTACTAACTTTTGAAAATTTATAAAAATTTCTTACACATATTGTGTAAAGGTAGCCGTAAGTCGCAACACATGAGTTTACGCTACTGAGGCGGAGAGCTAGGAGCTTATAAATATTTAATGATCATTATTTCCGAACTGAAAATTAATCAATAAATATGATAAATTTATTCTCTATAAAGTAGTAAAGAAAGGGGATAATAAGTGTTCAACTTATATATTTTTCATTATAACGTATATATTATTGAACCTACAAGGCCTATCTCCGGACAACGCTTGCGATTTCGACTCCATCCATTTGTTGTAATTTATGAAATGATTTACATAATTATTGGTATTCGGAGAAAACAAATCTTGTATTAGCGTATTAAAGAATATTAATGCGATAACCTATATTGGCTTTGTATAGTATAATTAAGGAAGATATATGAGCTGGCTGATAATGTCACTTTTTCAAACATGTACCACGAAACTAGTTTGTGAAGAGGAAGAACATAGATAGTATTGTAGTAGATCTGTATTATTAGTTTTGATGATACACGGAAAATACTATAGACGCTTGTAGTTTTTTGTCCAAATCGCAATGGCTACTAAACAAGAGCAGGATTATAATATTATATAAAATTACGCATTAGGTTATAATATATAGTACTATTAATATTTATATATTTAATTTCATTAACAATAATAAGTACAGCGTCTAGGCTTTTTTTTTTTGTAGAAGTATTAAAGTAAAGTTAGACGGCAAACTTTTGGCTTGATGGAGGTCAAAACTATGAGTGAGAAATAGTCGTGTGTGAATTGTGAAGTTCACGTTTTGTCCGTGTGTAATATTATATATAGAAGTATATTACTTAGTGGGTTTGTTTTTTGTATGGATTGCCTGGTGTAGTTATAAAATGACCATATTTAATGTATGGGCCTCATTAATAATTTTACTCTGATATTTCTCTGGTATTTATATTTTCTTATACTGTAATTTATCCTCTGAAATGCTTGATATTTTTTTTATTTAGTAAGACATTAGCGAAAATCAAATGATTGTATTTCTCTAGTTTCTCATATTCTTTAAAATTATCAACCATAAATACATGAAACAGATTTTGTTTGCAAAAATTTTGAACATTGTTTTAACGAATTTTTTTTCTGTTATTCATACACGTTGTATTCATTATTAAAAATTACTTCCTAATACTTTCAATACCTTTGGATACCAATACCAAGGAAATAGTATAACTGCTACCATAACATAGCGTTCCGTGACCTTGTCAGTTTGTTTATTATTATTGTAAAGTGACAGATCAAACTTTTATGTATAGATTTTCTACACATAACGATTAATTGCCAACATAACAATACATAATTGTAACATATATATTATGTTACATAGATTTACTTACGAGTTTTGTACTATTTATTCGTTTTTTAATACTAAATTCATATTCCGCGCGCGAATTTCTTCATTCGCCTACTCGATCACTATTGGCCAAGACATATTACGACGTCACGATATGTGAAGCGTCTTGGAATCGAGTCGTGCCGCTTACGGACCGGTCGATCGTTCTTTTTCTGCCGGAGAGTGCTGAGAAGCGCACACGCGCCGCGTTATATTTTAGTGGGTGAGTCCTTGTAGGAACACACGTGTTATCTTAAGTAATCTCTTTGTTATAATTAGTGTGTAAGCCTTCTGCTTATAATTATTAATGTAAAACGCTTAAAACTAATTTACAACCAAAATGCACTAGCGTCTAGCTTACAATTTAATAGTGTTTTTTTAGTAATATTTTATCATAGGGCTTAGTGCTTATTTCTATTGTGTTCTGTGCTTTTATGCTTTTAATGGCCATTTCCGTGTCAACCCTGGACATTCATGGGGGTTGGTTATGGAAAGGCTCACCCGTGTTGGCGTGACCTTTCAGGGTCCCAGGCGTTGCCGTCGTGGTCGGTGCGGTGCTAATCCTGGGCGTGGCCGAGTAGCTGTGGACGGGGTCCAGTAGGAAGCAGACGACGGGAACCAGAGCAGCTGGGATCCCACTACCCACTTATTCATTTACCCACGGACCCCAAGGATCTCACTGATCCCACACTTCTCCCGACCTCTCTCTTCGGGGACTGCACACCACAGTGCTGGCTTCGGTCCTGCTCACCGCCACGCTGAGCAACGGGACGGCACGCTGGACGAAGCACGGACCACGTGGCACGAGACACGGACGCAAACTTGTTAAGTTCTCTCTTTGATTAGCTCCCAACTTAATATCAGGAATAACGAACCCACGCTCTCTTTTAATTTATAATTAACTTAATTAATTAATTAATCTTATACTTTTTTAATAGTCGGTCTCAACCTATTTTTTCTAAATTTAATTTATAACTTTCTTTGTACAATTTTTATTCATAATATATCTTTAACAGTTTTACATCTTTTATTTACATTTATACTCACTTATTTCATTATTTTTAAAGCGTAACATTGGCGCCCAACGGGTTAAAATATTCCTGGTATTAAGTTTGTCTGGTGGTGTGGAAATGGTCCCGTCTATTTAATGTATGTGTTGTGAATTGTGTGATGTTGTTAATTTATGTTCTCTCTAAACATATTATACATAACAAACCAAGTACAAATTCATATTAAAATGTAGTAAAATTTAAAGTATTAAATCATTAAAAAAAAAAATAATAATAAAATGCTAAATCATAAAATGTTAAAATCTAGTGTAAATTTTAATCAATATATAATAAAAGTGAATAGTGATAACAATGAATAATGTAAGTATTGAATATAATAAAATAATAGTATTATAAAGTATTCAATTATGAAATCATAAAATATTCAATCATAAGAATGAATGATAAGTGATAAGTGTTATATAACTCGTAATCTTTGTACTTGGGTTGTTTGTTCACTTTTTTTCCGAATACCCTCTGTATCGGATACTTTTGTGTTTACTTGTTGTTATCTATTGTGTATTATTTTGTATTATCTCTGGGGTTTGTTTCAATAAGGACTCACTATGACACGTAATATTAAATTTTTATCTTTGCTTAAAGCCGAGTTAGTATGCAACGTATTTTACATATTTTTTTTTTACATTAAAGGGTTAACGTTAGCGTTTGTCGGATTATTAAATTTAAATGGCAAAATGTTAGGTGTTATATTATGTTAGGCATATGCCAGATTTTAACTTGTCTTAATACATTTTTTTATTTAATTAATATGAAAGACCTGAAAATAATAGGTAGCTTTAGTAATCAAATAATATAATAATCCTTAGATCAGTAATATTAATGATCTAAGTAAAAACGTTATTTTTTTTTTTCAAAATTTACACTATTTATTCCAATTTTTGAGACGGGTGATGATCTCTAAAGCGTGCATATACAATAGGTACATGACATGGATTGTTGTGTGTTATGGTACATATCTTATGTACTGATTATGTATTTAGGGTACAAGTCGTTCCACTGAGCAATGACTTTTGTGTTAGTTATGTATTTTTGGTAATATATTTGAGTTATTCCACTGAGCAATAACTCGAGTACATCACTTAATTGTACTTTTATATTATTTTAAGCCTACGCCATAAGTTATTAACTCTGATATAGCTTATCTAATTCCGGGACGGGTGGCGATTCCACATATTTATATTATAGTATATGCACACATGCTAAAAGCCTTCATCGGGAATACTTTTTGGCATATTAAACTTAATATAATTTTTCGGTTCATAGTAGCTGTTTGAGTGTGTGTCCATAGTAGACCATATCTCTTTGTGTCAGGGCGTTGTTTGTGTAGTACTGATAACGCACGCTGCTTGTGAGAATTTGGATGATGATGAATGTTAGTGACGTATGATCGGATACGCTGTCTACATCTCGTAGCGCAGCGTAGCAGTGAAGCTAAATTTTTTTTTACGTAGCGTAGCACTTCTGTGATCGGCTACAGATGAGTTAACAACTCTTATCTTGTTATTGAGAAGTAGAATCAGTAGCGTTGAATTTTTTTTTTCTCTTTCTCTCGAGCGCTGCGCCAGAGTTTCTTCTCGCGTTACCTTCTTCAGAATTTTGCCAGAGAAGCAAAATTCTTCTCTGACGGGGGGGGTATTGTAACATATATATTATGTTACATAGATTTACTTACGAGTTTTGTACTATTTATTCGTTTTTTAATACTAAATTCATATTCCGCGCGCGAATTTCTTCATTCGCCTACTCGATCACTATTGGCCAAGACATATTACGACGTCACGATATGTGAAGCGTCTTGGAATCGAGTCGTGCCGCTTACGGACCGGTCGATCGTTCTTTTTCTGCCGGAGAGTGCTGAGAAGCGCACACGCGCCGCGTTATATTTTAGTGGGTGAGTCCTTGTAGGAACACACGTGTTATCTTAAGTAATCTCTTTGTTATAATTAGTGTGTAAGCCTTCTGCTTATAATTATTAATGTAAAACGCTTAAAACTAATTTACAACCAAAATGCACTAGCGTCTAGCTTACAATTTAATAGTGTTTTTTTAGTAATATTTTATCATAGGGCTTAGTGCTTATTTCTATTGTGTTCTGTGCTTTTATGCTTTTAATGGCCATTTCCGTGTCAACCCTGGACATTCATGGGGGTTGGTTATGGAAAGGCTCACCCGTGTTGGCGTGACCTTTCAGGGTCCCAGGCGTTGCCGTCGTGGTCGGTGCGGTGCTAATCCTGGGCGTGGCCGAGTAGCTGTGGACGGGGTCCAGTAGGAAGCAGACGACGGGAACCAGAGCAGCTGGGATCCCACTACCCACTTATTCATTTACCCACGGACCCCAAGGATCTCACTGATCCCACACTTCTCCCGACCTCTCTCTTCGGGGACTGCACACCACAGTGCTGGCTTCGGTCCTGCTCACCGCCACGCTGAGCAACGGGACGGCACGCTGGACGAAGCACGGACCACGTGGCACGAGACACGGACGCAAACTTGTTAAGTTCTCTCTTTGATTAGCTCCCAACTTAATATCAGGAATAACGAACCCACGCTCTCTTTTAATTTATAATTAACTTAATTAATTAATTAATCTTATACTTTTTTAATAGTCGGTCTCAACCTATTTTTTCTAAATTTAATTTATAACTTTCTTTGTACAATTTTTATTCGATAATATATTTATAAAGTTTACATCTTTTATTTTTAATTATTCCCATTTTTATACATTTTTATAAGCGTAACAATATGTGCAAATGTACCTTTTAGCGATTCTGCAGCACACATACTCTGTATTTTAATGTGATCTTATTAAAGCTGTAAAGATTTTTTTATTTGTTAGATTTAGTTCTTGTTTTTAATTTGTATGTGTTATGTGGAATTGTGAATAAAAAGTTTATCTATCTAAACATATATGGAAGACATTTTTGTGTGGTGATATTAGTTTCTGTGAAGGATTAACAAATTTTTTATATTCATTAGTAAATAATATTTTACATCTATATGAAATTAATAAGGACAACCTTATTAATTTGTGACGTGTGTGAGCGACGAAGATCGATATTTCTGTAGGAACAGTTTATTTCTTGAAACGTGTGTGTGTGTGTGTGTTTATGTGTTTCTTGAAAAAAGGGGAGAAAAGTTTAAGACAAAATAAAATCTTATACCTTTAAAAGAGCAATTCTTGTGTATATATATATATATATATATATATATATATATATATATATATATATATATAGAATCTGAATCTCGGAAACGGCTCCAACAATTTTCATGAAATTTTGTTTAAATGGGTTAAAAACGGCGATAAATCGATCTAGCTAGGATAAATTTTTAGAAATTTTTTTTTTCGTGTTTTGACGCAAAGATAAATGTGATTAGAATACGAACGTAAATTTCGCTGTTAAATAGTATGTCATGATACCTTAGTGGAAAAACTAGGCAGTTAGATCCGAACGAGCCTGGTTCGAATCTCTAGTCCGATTTTTTTCTCCTTTTTTTAAGTTAATTTTTTGGAAGAAAAATTTTACCGTATTTAATCACTAAGGGTACCGAGCAAATGCTCGGTCAACCAGGTACTATTTTATTCAATCGGGAATGGTTTATTAATGACTAGCTGTTGCTTGCTGCTACGCCTGTATTAACTTAGACTAACGGACGTATTCGGATCGAGGACCATTATGTTAAGCTTGAGTCAATCCAAAAAAGTCATTTCAAATCTTTCAAAATTTCAAAAACAAAATTGGTTTATTGGTATAAGTACAGTATAAATTTGGGTATAAACATCCTTTCATGTGTATTTAGTGACAAGCTGTCATTTTGAAATTACAGACACTTGAATTTGAGTTAGGTATAGACAACGATGATAATAATTATGATTATGTCCTAAAGGCCTCCTAAATACATGAAACACTACTAATTTTTATAGTAAATATTTCTTTATTATACAAGTAGTTAATAGCAGAGTGTTACACTATATCAGACCACATCGACGAACGAACTTATCTGCCCACCATTCGTTTCCCCTACGTATGCCTGTGTAGTCAGGATCGAAAGTAAAATTCGAAATAATAACTTGTAATAATTTAATATGCCCCATAATTAATTGTTGGAGTAAGTAACATATTGCGAGTTGTATCTCATTAGAGATGGGACCAAGGAGCGCACAAACGATTATAATGTAGGGGGTAATATGCCCCATATTAAATTGTTAGAGTAAGTAACATATTGCAAGTTGTATCTCATTAGAGATGGGACCAAGTAGCGCACAAACGATTATTATGAAGGAGGTAATATGCCCCATATTAAATTGTTGCAGTAAGTAACATATTGCGAGTTGTATCTCATTAGAGATGGGACCAAGTAGCGCACAAACGATTATAATGGAGGGGGTAATATGGCCCATATTAAATTGTTAGAGTAAGTAACATATTGCAAGTTGTATCTCATTAGAGATGGGACCAAGGAGCGCACAAACGATTATAATGTAGGGGGTAATATGCCCCATATTAAATTGTTAGAGTAAGTAACAAGTTGCAAGTTGTATCTCATTAGAGATGGGACCAAGGAGCGCACAAACGATTAGCCTATAAGGATGATAGCGATAATGGACTTATAAATAATTAATTAATGTTCCAAACATGTTTCCGTCGTGACTTTTATATTCTCAACACGTTTTCATAAATACTATGATTTATTTTGGCGAATAATTTTGCAAAGGTCAAGAATATTATTATTATTTATTATATTGTTTTTTTTTTAATTATTAAACCCTTTACTTATTTAACTAATATCCAACGAATTAGCAATGCATCGCATTTACGTACTTTTAATAAGAAAATGGTGGAAAAAGGGGGTACCAAACGTTTTAAGGGGGTTGCAATGTGCACCGTGCAGTTTCAATTTAATGAGACGTGTAAAAATAATGTTTGAAGATTCCGCTACACACATTCATTCATACAAGTGCAGCTTATATTTAAACCTATTATTTGTTTTATTATATACTATTCATAGCTTTTTTTTCTGGTTACCATGCCCATATATATATATATATATATATATATATATATATATATATTTTATCAGAATAAATGTAAAAGAAAACTCAAACTAAGGACGTAGCTATAAGGAGACCGCAAACTTTTCCAATATTAATCATATTCAAACACGTGTATATAAAATAATTTACGATGGTTGAAATGGTGTTATGACAACTCCTAATTAATATTATTTTTATTATAATCAAACAACTTCTAATATAATCTGTATTATATCGCGGTTTATTAAACGTCTCATATTAAGCCCCATGTTTCGGATTGATTAACCATGATAAAATCCGAAAAAAAATGTTTCATAATAACGAGTGAAATTTACGTAAGCTTTAGAAAAAAGATTTTTTTGTTATATTTCAAGTTTCTTTCCAAAGATTTAGTTCAGATTTTTTTTTTCATCGTTATCAGATTCTCAATTAAAAATATAACACCGTAGGTTTTAATTTTGAATTCGTAAAATTATGTGACCATTGTTGAAAACTAATAACTATTTTTAGTCATCATTAAGGTGTCCAGTAGGTATAAAAATATATTTATTAACCTATTAATAATAACTTAAGTTTAATAACTTTATTATTATTATTGGTTTTAATTTTTATTAGGTTGAACTTTTTTATAACGCGTGGGGAATGGCATATCTAGGTTACCCGGGAGTCGGGACTGACTCATAAACCGGCATGGAACTCGCACTTTTGAAGGAATAATACTACTAATAACATAATTTTTATGATATAAAAAGAAAAAAAAATATGGGCGCCACAAAGCAAAGCAGTCTTCACAACGGCGGGTCTTGATGGACCATTTTGACCCTGTACGAGTATAGGGGCGTTACTGGAGGCATTAAATACCACACCCTACTCGTCACCCGCGAAGAAAGGCCACGTCTGCGGCTTCCTTTCTTACCAGCTCTTTTGCCCCCTTCTTAAACCGCCGTCATCCAATGATTATCGAGCATCGCGGCAGATTCAGCCATTTTAAATCTTCATAATCCAATATAAAATGGTATTGGAATTCGGATGTAAAGAGGTAGTGCCATGCTGCTTTGCAGCTGAATTGAGCCGCCACGACCAGGGTGCTACCTCTCGCTCACACACTATTTGTTTGCCCTCCTATGCCATAAAAAATCTGCTACTAAAAGGAAAATATTTAATGAACTTTAAAAATTGTAGAAAATTCGATTGTCTAGAGTCTAGACCACGCTATTTTATTTTATTAGTCAATTATGGGCATAGAATTATTAACATAACATTTAAATAGTCCTAAAAATACTCGTTATCATTATTTATTAGATCTAATTCAGGATTTTTTTTATCAATAAATATTTTAGCAAAATGACAAGGAGATACTGTTTTTATAAAATAAAAGCAATAAATACATAAAACAGATTAAAATTATAGATGTATCTTGTCTAATAGATAGATTTCATTTCCATATTTGGCAGTTATATAATATTAATAATAATTATTAAAGTAGCGTAGGGGTTACTAATAACTACCAATGTTACCATGGTTGGTTACCAAGACAACGGAAATATATTCAATACTTTTATACTATTATTACTATTGGCCCATATTACCCTCCTCGCCTGATTTCGAGGAGGAGACCCGTGCCCAGCAGTGGGACAATAAGAGTTGATACTATACTATACATATATTTCAATTATCAATTACTTTTTATATAATACACATATTTAATACATAATAAGATCAAAGAAAACAGAAAACTTTGTGTTCCTAGACTGGATTCGAACCTGCTGCCTCCGGCTTGAGCACCAACGTGCAAGCCATTGAGCGACAGAGGCCGCCAGGTTATAATATAGAGGCTACAAATTAATTATTAATAATTAAATATATAATTTCATTAATAAATATAGAACTATTTTCGTAAACGACTCGACTAATTTGTTTAAAATCTATACATAGTAAATTAATTGATGTTAATTAATGGTTATTAATTATTAACATAACTACTTACTAAACTAGTCCTAAACGTACATCTGTCCCTACTAGCGTGATAAAAATTAAAATTACGTTCATATAAGATTAACATTCAAAAATAATATCAACGAAACAATAATGAATGAACTAATGATTTATTTGTTTCGATAAATTAAGTATCATTAATTTAATAGTAACTTTTTTATTAATAGAGTTAGGCAATCTAATAAAATTGCCATCTGGTGGTAAATGGTGATCTTCATACATCAAATAGATGATGCGCCGGCGCTTGGATAGTCTTCTACATATATGGACCTAATTTGTATTTTTTTTATAGCATAGGAGGGCAAACCAACAGTCGAAGTAAATGTAATAAAAGTTGATATATTTTAGCGAACGTTTTTTTTTTATTTAACTTTTTTGATATTTTAGACGTTTCTAATTAATATTAATAAAAATTTCTTCATGATAAGAAAAAAAAATTAAATTCTCAAAAGTCGTATTTTTATAATCATTTCTGCATGCTGAACTAGTTTTAAATAGGTTACCTGATTAACATCGAGACTACATCCTATTAGAAATTTATTTCAATAACTAATTATAATGTTTTATCAATTCAATACTTGATGTTTTATGTGCACTGTTTGTATGTTCGTGAATGAGAATACTTTTAAAATGATCTAATGTCATAAGTGTTTTGTTTTACAATGCACTTTTCAAGTAAATATGGCATTTTTGGGGCCCTTTTACCGAACAATACCGTCTTCTAAAGGACAAGTCCCACCACCAACCCATGGCCCTATCAACCTGTCGTGGTTATACGGGCCTAATCTCGGGAGTGCGCACCCTAATGTCTCGGGTTTCTCTGCCCTTCAGGTGACACGCTTCGTTCCCTACAAGTTATTTAACTCTCTTTCCACTTGTCCCTTAGTCCTGAAAGTCCAGGTGAAGATGCCCCTCCTCCGACCGTTGAGATTGTAGGGACGGTAATCAGGGAACTTCCCAACACCGCCCCGGGTATCGATGGGATAACCGCACGCATTATTAAACACGTTTGGGCAGCCGCGCCGGATGAAACAGCTGAAGTGTTTAGGCGATGTGTCCAGGAGGGCTGTTTTCCTGGTACGTGGAAGGACGGCAGGTTGGTTGTCCTACCGAAAGGAAATGGCAAGCCTCTTACCGACCCAAAAGCGTACCGGCCCGTCACTCTGCTGCCGATCTTTGGTAAGATATTAGAACGCTTAATGATAAGGTGCGCACCGCAAATGACCAGGGGTCTATCGGACTGCCAGCACGGATTCACGCGAGGGCGGTCGACGGTTTCCGCGCTGAGGAGCATCTTCAGCGCGGCACGTGAGAGCTCGTCGAAATACGTACAGGCGATATTTTTGGATATCTCTGGGGCCTTTGATAATGCCTGGTGGCCCATGATATTGCTGAAGTCGAAGCGGGGGGGTTGCCCACCAAACATCTACAGGATGTTGGTGGACTACTTCATCGATCGAAGAGTAGGGATGTTCGTGGGCCACTCGGTAGTGTGGAAGGCGGCCACAATGGGCTGTCCGCAGGGATCAGTGTTGGGACCCACGCTCTGGAACGTGCTGATGGACGATCTGCTCAGGTTGCCACTCCCTGGGGGGGTGAGTATCGTGGCATATGCCGACGATGTGACGATTCTGGTCGAGGCCGGTGCCCGGGCGGGCCTGGAAGTAAAATCCAAGGCGGCACTGAAGCTCGTCGGTGAGTGGGGCGAAAGAAATCGACTGGAGTTTTTTCCTGCCAAGTCATGCACGATGACCATCAGGGGTAAACTCCAGCGTCCGCCCACCATCAGATTCGGGAGTAACTCGATCAGGAGCGTCACGTCGACCACGGTATTGGGAGTGGTCGTAGACTCGAGCCTGTCCTTCGCGCAGCATGCGGTGGACATAGGGGAGAGGGCGGCAAATTGCTTCGGCAAGATGTCGAGAGTGTCGGCATGCTCGTGGGGTATTCGGTACAGGGCCCTTAAGGTCCTGTACAATGGTACATTCGTGTCCACGGTGACGTATGCTGCGGCATGTTGGTATGAGCGTGCGTCCCTACATGTTGTGCGGTGTGCGCTTCTGCGCACCCAGAGACCCGCCTTGATCCTTCTGACCAAGGCGTATCGCTCGACGAGCACTGACGGACTGGCCGTATTGGCCGGTGTGCTGCCGGCCGACCTCGAGGTAATCAGGGCAGGCAGACTAGGCGCTCTGCGCGAGTCCGCGATTACCAAGGAGGAGCTGCGGAGTGCCAAACTCAGAGAGGCTGAGTCCGCTCTCGCCGCATGGCAGGAGCGTTGGGACACGTCGACCCATGGGAGGGAGCTCTATCGGTTTTTCCCGGAGGTGAAGGCTCGCTTCAAGGCAACTTGGATCGAGCCTGATTATGAAACGTCCCAGATCCTGACAGGTCACGGGTGTTTTAGGGCGAGGCTTCACAGAATGAAATTGTCCGCTGTGGGGTCATGCTACTGCGGCGAAGCCGCAGAGGAAGACGTACACCACGCACTCTGGGAATGTCCTCTGTACAGGGAGGAGCGTAGGGAATTGCTAGACGGCATTGAAGTACAAGAGGTGGGACCAGTCTACTACGGTGATCTCGTGGCTTCGGCGGCGAACTTCGGTAGGCTACGGGATTTCGCGCGACGATGGCATAAGAGAAGGAGCGACCTCGAGAAGAACGGAGGCAACGAAGCGGAAAACCAAAGAAGGTAAGAAGACCATCGCAGAAAGCAGTACGCACTATCGGCAGACACCGAAGTCGTATCTGTACCGTCCGCCCCAGAAAGGGGAGAAGGACTAAGGGACAAGTAGAAAAGAATTAAATAACTTGTAGGGAGCGAAGCGTGCGCACCTGAAGGGCAGAGAACCCAAGACATTAGGGTGCGCACTCCCGCGATTAGGCCCGTATAACCACGACAGGTTGATAGGGCCATGGGTTGGTGGCGGGACTTGTCCCTTAGTCCTTTTCCACTTGTCCCTTATTCCTTCTCCCCTTTCTACGCCTTCGGTGTCTGCCGATAGTGCATTCTGCTATCTGCGATGGTCTTCTTTACCTTCTTTGGTTTTCCGCTTCAAAGGCTTCTTCTAAAGGACAGACGTACAATGATGGCAACTATGATGATGATGATGATGATGATGATGATAATGATGATGATAATGATGATGATGATACAAGTAGCGGTTAACAATTACTAGGCGAGAAGCTTTTAATATGTATAACAATTATTGCTAGCTCTAACTAGTAGGCTTATAAGAATTAAATATGTGCTTTCAACGTGAACCTTACATGGGGTAAAATAGCGTCGCAAATTTTGATTGCTAAATGTGGAAAGAAAAGCAAGTGTTGAGAACATATCTGATACATTGGTATTGAGGAGTATTGACTCCAGGTCATACAGAACCAACGGCGCAAATGATTTATTATCTTTTGCCCGAAGCTTAGCGTTTTTATGTCAACTATATAATTAACATATTAATTACAACCATACATTAATTTAATAAATGCAAACATTAAAATGACGAGAACTCTATTAAAAATTGTTGAGCACCACTAGAGAAACCTACTCAAGTGAAGACGCGGGTAAATCAAGTATTATTATAATTATTCACCCGTTCGCCTATTTTTTATTCACGTCCTAAATCGAATCGATATTTTTTATGACAAAAATGATATTTAATTAATGAATAAATAATATAATGTCACATACGTTCATTCTTTTTGGGTAAGTATATCTTTCTTTATTTGAATAAAAATATCCATTTCAAATATGTACGATTAGGACTATAATATTTACGACCGCTTTATACAGATAAACAATAATACTTAAATTCATTTAATCAAATTTAAGCGCCATTTTATATATTAAATGCATGGTGTGACTTTTTATTATTCAAGGTTGTCTAGAAGTTATTGTTACTAAGTGAAAATTTTCAAAATAAAACTAAGTCTACTCCTAAAAACCTAACTATATTTTACATATTGGTATATATACCTAGGTAATAGGCCCAAAAGGAGATCTCCGACCGAGCGTGAAACTCTTATACTGTGGCATTCATTAGTCTGCCACATAATTACCGTTTGAGTTTAAAGGCCATCAGGCCTAAAAGTCTAACTAGACCTTTTGAAAAATTATGCCACATCACTTGTCCCCGAATACTGGAAGTCGCCTGCGCCAGAGAGTTCCAGTGAGTCGGAATGCTGGCTTGATGTGAAGTCGAGGGGAGTGATAATGATTTTCCAGAATGGGGCGTGTTCTGTCGAGGGTCACGAATGTGGGGTTGTAGATAATGTCAGAAAGTGAGATCTTCGACCGAGCGACAGGGTGTGCTTGGTCAGGCCGAAGCTCACTTGAACTGTATTATATCGCGACAAACTGTGAAACTCTTATAGCACGATTCAGTAGCAGTTACTGTAGCGCTAATGCTTATTCAATTCTTTATTCCAGTTCGTCAGTTATACTAAGAAGTAGCAATAAAACAAGACATAATTAAGATACATAGTTTAAAACAAGATTGTAACAACACAAGATTCTACAAGTTTGGAAAATTCGGTGGAACATAATATTAAATGTTAATGACATAATAACAAAACGGTTCTGGTGAACAATAACCCTGAAACACGCGTCACCGTCAACGGACCCTTTTAAACGTGAAATACATTTGGAAATAGATCGGTCGTCTTGGCGTTCATTGATGGAGGCCTATGTTCAGCAGTAGAAGGATAAAGGCTGATGATGATAAAGCATATATACGGTCGAATTGAGAAACGTCTCCTTCTTTGAAGTCGTTTAAATAAGGACTATGTCCCACCGCGCAAAATAGGCGAGGAGGGTGTTGGGCCATAGTTCACCGATGTGGAAGCCGATATGCGTGTTGGTGAACTTCACACCCATAAAGACTTTCCATCTCATCAGGCGTGCAGGTTAGGCACAGAGACAAACTAGTTTATGTCAATGAGAAACGCTAACCACACATTTATTTATGAAAAAAAAATTATTTGCATCAATTATTATTTTATCTAGTTTCACTGGGCTGACCGTGTAAATCTATGGTTTTAGGAAATCAGAGGTTTCCTATTAAACAAAATGGCATAAAGGGTCAGGCAAACATCCTGAGTGTGCCCTTTGGGCTTGGAAGTGGTATTTCTAAAAATCTAATTTGCGAAACGAGCGATGGAGCATAAATATTTGTTTTTTGTCTATTATACAATTTGATAGAAGTTAGTATAAAAATAATAATATACGTGTTCCGTGTATCCGATTTAGATTCTTTTCAATTTATAAATTAGTATTTTTATCAGATTGCCTAATCGATGCAATAAATTACATATTTCCAAATTTTGTTTATCTTGAATCAAAATCTCCTCCTCTTGTGAATTCCGGGTAAGAGTCAATTTTTATGAGAGTATTTCAAAGATTTGATTTTTCTGGACAATATTTTTTTAAAGTTCCGTACCCAAAGGGTGCCAAAGGGTCCTATATTACTAACATTTCAGCAACCGTCCGTGTGTCTGTCACCAGGTAGTATCGCATGAATCTCGATAGCTTAACAGTTGAAAACTTTACATGTATTAAATGCATCAGAATTCATGTAATCAAACCACCTTGTTTCTTTAACACATACACATAATATATTTATGTTTCCACTATTACGTGAAATAGCTAAAAAAAAACAGAATAAAATAAATAACAACAGGCAGCCCCTGTACTGCAAACGTAATTTTTACAGTGATTGCCCGATCGCTTGAAGTTTTCACAGAATATTTAATTATGTATCCAATTCAAAAGTAAAAATTTTAATTAAAATATAGCTGGCTTAACCTTACATGTACAGGTATGTATAGGTTTTTTAATAAAGATTTAAAAAAATAAAAATATCGCATTTGACGAGAAATTTCATTTTATTAGTAGTTACACAGCGTCACAGGTGGCACTCCCGCCTGTGCATCAGCTGATGATGATGATGATGATGAACACTTTAACGTTTTCAATGATAAATAGTTTAGTAAATTATATTCAATTACACAATTATGAATATTCATTTATGTATTTTTAATGGCTGTTTAATACCGGGGGGTAAAAGTATATGCGAGAGAAATCTTGAAACCTGATCACCATACAAACTCCACTAAACCGGAGTCAATGACCTTCAACTTGACACCATAACTGGCGTCTAACCAGAACATTGAGCTTATAATATAATCGCATAGTAATGTGAGACTTAAAATCCATTTAGCCACTAAGTACTGACGCAATAGCAATTCAACCATCTAATAATTCTGTGTGTACGTCCCATCCAATAATTAATCAAGGGCCATGAGTCGACCAATCAGAGCGCGGAACCGACGCAGCGTAGCAGCACAAATTAGACGAAACTTATTTTTATACAAAATAATTAACATTTCTTTCAACACGCTACCTTCCGGTTATATTATGCTCGATGAACGTCAATAATATCCAAATAATATCCATAACTATAATAAATATATTATAATATCTACTCAGTCAAAGAAACTTAATCAATAAGAATAAAATTTTGTGTGTTTGAGCGGTTTAAAATATCAATAATATTATAAAATGCTAGATCGCGTGGTAATCGTGTTTAAAAGAAGAAATTAAAAAGACAATTGTTACTAAGAAATCTACTGTGTAATATTGTAAAAAAATAAATTTTCTTGACTTTTTGTTAAGTCATAATTCAGTTACTTTTAAAGTTCAAGTAGATCACCTAAACACTACCATATTACAATAAATAGTAATAACCCAGCAAAGCTCGGTCGCCCAGGTGAGATGCTTATACATTATAGTCGCCGACTATCGAAAGTGTACGGCATTTATCTTTTATTGAAGATTGTCTTAAGTATTAATAACCTATGTTGTTAACGTACAGACAAAAGTCACCGGAAAGTCACTCTTTTCAGAGGGAATTAATTTACCCCATACACCTATGTGTTCCACAAAAAAAAGTACGGCATGCTCGAAAATGTTATCTATTCGTGAAGTACCTGATAATCAGAGATAAGGTTACGACTCCTGGCTTTCGACTCCTGCCCTGGAAATGTACGGCGTTCATGGGTAAAGCATCTGTATAGGTATGTATGCCAAAGGAACTATACAAATGCCGTACAGAAATGAATGACCGGAATGTAGTCTATACAAATATCGACGAATTAAAAGTTTGCACTGACTTCCGGAACCACCGTTTTAGTACGGCACTAGGTTTTTCGACATTTATTTTTAATCATCTATAGACTTAGAATACCTACAATTGGTCGTAATTCCTCACTTTTTTTTCTGGGAAATTCCATTTACTCCCGTACTCTCCTGTACCGCTCAGAAATGACGGCATAGTTCTCAGAGCTATTTTCTGATATAGGACCAGTCTTCTAAGCGTTATATCATGTTGGTTCATTTCACAGGTTTTTTTTCTCTATGGGCTTGTAGGCTAATAGTATTAATAGACTGATCGATTTTAGGGTTAAAAGTGTGAAATTAAGTAAAAATGTTGAAGTGACAACCCTGAAAGTCAGCTGTTGTGGTTACTAGTTTATTTACAAACATTCCGCATCCAGTTTGGCTTCTTATCTTTATATATAAAATAATTATTCTGTGCGTTTGTAAAATATAAAAAGGGAACTTCTGCTAAGTAAATTAATAAAATTTATTGTGTTCAAGTGGATTCAAGAATGGTTAATTAGGATTTACATTTCAGTCCTACAAAATGGTACATGATAACGTTTGGTCAGGTCTGTTTTTATGACTAGATTTTGACCAACTTGTAGCAATCTCGACATGTATTGCAGAATACGATGTACTTAATTAGTAAATTAAAAACTTTGTCTATACAGAAATATAGATGATCTCTGTGGCTCAATGGCTAGCGGGTTGGCGCTCAAGCCGGAGGTAGCGCGCTCTAAACCTGCTAGGGAACAAAAAAGTTACGTTTCTGGGTCATGGATGTGTATTAATATAAAAGAATTAAATATATTATGTATTTCGTTTGTCTGGTACCTGTAACACAAGTTCTTCGGAAACTTACCACGGGACCAGATTGACGTGCTTTAAAGGCCCATAGATATTATTTAATTCTTTTTATTATAATATAGGTACTCATTACACGATACAAGTTATTATGATAATTAATTATCAATTACTCTGTCAATGAGCGATCATATCCGGCATAGCTTTCTTATAGTTCGCCAACTTTATATTAAGTAGATACTTTCTAAAACCAATTATAAACCAAATTAATACAATTCCAAGGAAACACTGTTTTAATGTTATGATAAAAAAAATAACGGAAGTTTAATTAATAAGAACTTAAAGCAAGGTTGCTAGTGCGAAATTGTTATCGAATTTAAATTTGCCTATTCCTAATGTTAAGACCTTGCTAAAAAATGCTCTGGATTATTCTAGAAAGAATGTATAATTACTAATAATTGTGACTATGTCGACATGTAAACGGTGAAACAAATTTCTGTGAACGCTATACTGAACGCCACCTTTATGAAAATACTAGCAGTGCCCCGCGGTTTCACCCGCGTACTACACGTTCCCGTGGGAGTACGCGGATAAATTATAGCCAATTATAGCAAACATCCATACTTACAAACTTTCACGTTTATAATATGTGTAGGATGAATGCTAACTCTTGAAGTGGTCCCCATTTCAGTAAATGGACTGAGGAATGTACCAAGAATTTTCAGATAAATCCTGACTCTATATGGGACTATCACCTGACAGTGGCCTATCCAAGCTTAAACCACTGCAAGCACCTTCAGCCGCTTTTAGAGTGACAGGCTGGCCCCGGCGAAGGACAGACTAGTCTTCGTAAGGGGTAGTGCTCGGCCACCACTAAACAGTTCCCGCGACCTCTACCATACTGGGCGCAGGTTCTAATCCTATGGGGATTGGGGAGAGGCCTCGTCCGCAGCCCCCTCTCTCTAGGCCTGTAGCTAGAGCCTAATTTGGGGTAGAGCAGCATTTGCTACAGGTAGGGCGGAAGATAACGTCGTATTCGTTTCATTATAATAATTTAATATAAGCAGGGCATAGTGATTTCAAGGTAGGGCATTGCCCCACAATGCCCTCCCCCCCCGCTACGGCCCTGCCTCTCTCGCCCACATATCGGCCTCCTTCTGGGACATTACTGTCTCGCAGAAGGAGACCGTCCAGGACTCATCGTCACTAAGGATCACTGTGATGACGCTTGGCGGTGATAAAACCCTTCCAATGACTGGTGTCAGATCGCGACGCAGCGCACCCCTTTTGGGCACACCTCGAGAAATAAAGATCTACTTCAACGAACGCCAAGACCACCTATCCCCACGTCCCTTTAGATGGATGTCCACTTAACCTCTTCTTTCGTGACAGCACTCCACTCCAGCACACTTATCCATCAGCCGTCGTTATTTTTTTAATATACTATCTACACTATGATATATTTGGTAAATAATTTAAAAAAACATAATATAGTTCGTATTTATTCACACTGCCTCGAGTCTAACAATTCGCCAAATTTTACACTTCTATCTATTTTTTCCTTGAAGTTAAGGCGCAGGCAAAATATGAATAAAAAAAATCGCGGGCCTCTGGGTACTGTTTATTTTATACTACGCCATCTATTGACAGAACTCAAACCTAAATAAAGCTTTCGTTTGCTACGCTTATAATTTTATAAAAGTTGTTAAGAAGCTCGCTATATCTTGAACTCAAATTAAGATAGATGTCTCTGATTACAGTAAAAGTCGTCGACATTGATTATACCACCATCTTTGTATTAAAAATGTGTAATAAAATGATTAAATATAAGGTATTGTATACCTATATTTGATATTCATGACAACTTATGTGATCCGACACAATTAATAAGCTTAATCACTAAATCAATTTAATGTAAATATAGAAATTGGCACAGTGTGTTAAATTTGGCGCTTGAGATACCATAATGGTTATTTAAAGACACAATAGATGGCGCTGGTATTTCAGTATTATTTTAAGCTATTATAAAGCATTTTTAGCATACTTTTGCCAATCGCATAGTCACCCTTATAGCAAAGCAACTTAGAAATTATATATTTAGTAGTAGCTCCGGCTGTATTATGAGAAATTTGCCTCCTTTTTTCTGTTCAACAGAAACATTTTTAATTTTCTGGCTAACCTTCGAGCTTGCACAGAATATATTTTTTAATGGTAGGTGGATGGGCAAACTGGCAAAAGTCTGATGTTAAGTGGTAAAAGTCACCCATGAATATAAACGAGTTTGACTGTAACAAGCCCAGTAAACTCTTGTGCTGCCTATCAAGTACATAAGTATGACGTCAGTTGTCAAGTCTCCGTGCCATTATTACAGCGACTGCTTTCAGTTATACCTATGCAAAAAGGAGTGCGGCGCAGCGCATCCCTCCTACCAATATACATGGAGGAAAGCGCATCGATACGATAACATAAATATGAAAAGCAAACCTATGTAAATTCTTGGCGTTCATTGAGGGAGGCCTATGTTCGGCAGTGGAAGGATAAAGGATGATGATGACGACGAATATATGGATTACTGAATGGTTTTTGATGAAACTTTACAACAATATAGTTTACACATCAGAATAACACAAGCTATAATTTATCCCCGTACTCCAATGTAAAAGTCGGTAGGCGACTGAAACCGCGGGGTGCTGTTAGTAAATATGTAATTGAAAACTTATTGAAACCTCTATCGACGGGAAATTAGCAACCTCTATTAAGTCAAGAAAATCCCACGTCTCAGGACGGCGAGTGGACCTTGACAAAAGTACAGGGAAGCCCAGCATTGTGTAGTATAGCACAATCAGACGAAAGTAGGTCATCGAAATAATTGGCACACAAATGCTGTGGAGTCGAAATTGTATACAAAATTTATTTGTATACTTACTTTTTCGATTAATTTTATATCTGCGATTTTAAATTTTTCTTAGTGTTTAGTAAACTGTTTTTATAATTACTATGTTTAAATCAAATTTGCTGCATCTAATTTTGCAAATATTTGGAGTAATAATATATTCCATTATTAAAAAATATGCAAATATATTTAAGATTTAAAATATAAAGATAAAATAAAACAAAAACTATGCATTAATGAGAGACAAGATGTAAACATGTAAACTAATTTAAGTATTATTTTTAATTTTAAGATCAAATTAAATATATTCAAAATAATTATCTTACTTGCATACTATTAAATTTTAAAAGAAGAGCTAATTCGGTAAATGATTTTGTTACTAGTAGGTACTGACTAAAGTTTACCAAACTAAACATAGTTTATAAAAAATGAACATATAAATAATAATTGTAGTAAAACGACTCTATGTATTCATCTGTTAATCAAATATGGCTGACACGGCCTTTAATATGAGTTGCAACCGACTGAGTTCGGAAAACCCCAGCCAGTTGCATCATTACTAGACTAATTTGATACAACAACACTTTAAATCACGTATTACCACATTTAGTATGCTTGTCCGTATTTTATAGAAATAAACGTACATACATACGAATTTTAATTACATACTTATGAATCATCAAAGCAAAAGCTTTACTTATTTACTGTAGCGTGAAATGATAAATATAAAAAATGTCTTTTAATTGAATTAAGCAGATTTTTTAAGGCAAAACTCGAGCATTTGCATAATTTTCAGTTAAATTTATATAAGTAATTGATTAAGCTTACTATTAAATAATGATTATAGCATGACCAATGTGAATTCATTTATCTTTCAAAGTAAAAAAAAATTGCTAACACTTTTATCACACACTTTTTTATAAAAGGTGATATTTTTATTGCTGCTACGCTGTTTTTCACACGCTTTTATTAGTTTCCCCTGTATGTTTGTATGTATGTTTGTAACCCACTCCTTTGAGCTCGATTTTGTTCTACTTTGAACGATCAAATTTAATTCAAACTTTGCACACCTGTCAAATACCGATGACAATGCAATAATTCGATTACAAAGTCCGATTATCCCAATTAGATTCGCCAGGATTAATTAATTCCTTTCCGCGTCCTGTGCATGCGAGTAAGAGAGATAAAGCTAGTGCGCGAACTCGGAGAGACTCGGAGAGACTTGTAAAGCGTGTTTTGTTTTTAGTTTTTTAAACTATTATTTTTTTATTATGATGTAGTTTAGTTTCACATGTATCGCGTGAATCGGCGAAGAGCACGTGTGTAAGGACGCGCTGATGGTGACCTTTAGTCATGCGTGATAATATTTACAATGATGCCGTCCTAGACAGGACGATTATTATCGCGCTGAGGCATCGTTTCGAAGGAACACTCAAGTTTCACCAACTCTGCTGTACCAATTTCGTATTCTAACCTTATTGAATACGAAAGTGTATACACTTTGTTGTTTGATGAACTTTTACTATCATCATCATCATCATTAGCCTTTATTCATCCACTGTTAAACATAGAGGCCCTAATGAACGCCAAGACGATCCCTTGCTACTCGCATTCAACGCGGACCTGCCACTGCACGGAGATCGTCTTCCCATCTTAATGGCCGACCAACACTTCGTCTACCTAACTTTTACTATAATAGTATTTGATTAAATCTATGGAGTCGGGAAACTACAATTGCTCAAAAAAAATTAACAAAAACCATAGTCTCTCTCATATCATCAGAGGATCTCTCTGATGACATGGACATTGAGAGGGAGAGGAGGGCGTTAGCCGTGCGTGGTAATATGCTGGCCCGGAGGTTCGCATACTGCTCAAGAGAAGTTAAAGTGACGTTGTTTAAGGCGTACTATTATTATTATTATAATACCTAAGCAATTCATGACATGTACTGTATACTTTAGTATACTGAAAAAAAGTAAAGTGTATATACACTTTACTTTTAAAAAGCAATATTTAGATATTGGGCACTTGAAAATATTAAATTCTTTGAACTTTAGAATCATAACACCAAAGCTATATATATATCTTCTTACTCACACCAAAATCCCATTTTTATATGTAGGGGTTTTGGGTCTGCGTTATCTCCGATGTTCTTCTTATCTACAATCGTCGGTCTGGAGCTTCTCCTCCATGCAATGTCTTTTCTCTCAGACTTAAATTTTTACCATCTATCTTTATATATAACTAACAACGCGCCACGGTTTCACTCGCGTACTTCCCATTCCCGTGGGAGTACGGTGATAAATTATAGCCTATGTGTTATTCTGATGTATAAGCTATATTATTGTAAAGTTTCATTAAAATACATTCAGTAGCTTTTAAGTGAAAGAGTTACAAACCATATATCCATACTTACAAACTTTCGCGTTTATAATATTAGTAGGATTCTTCTGTGCTTGTATGTGACTGGATTCCTAAACATTTTTTTTTTTGTTTAAGAGGATTCAAGAATTGTATAGACTTACAATTTAGACAAAATTAACAACTACAAAATATTTGATTCAAGACAACGTCTGTTGGGTCCAGTATCAAAATATGAACGTGAAACTTAAACCAAAAGTGACCAGATAAAAGTCAGTATAACAAATGGTTCTTCCTGATGCAGGTTGAATAACCTAGAGCCAAACAAACGCGCTATAAAAAATGTAAATAATAAGAATCGAGCCGGAGGCGGCAGCGGTACTCAATTACGTAACCGAAGATCTCGTCTCGTCATTGGCCAACAGAATCGCCGTTAGAAAACCTCCATCTACACCTATTTTGGATGATTTTTATTGATGGAAACCAAGTTCATGAGTCGCATACAAAATGATTAATTCAATAAGAAAGCTATACTTGAATAATACGTAGGTATTTTAAACTAAAAAAAAATATAATTACATAATATATTAAAAAATGCGTTTTTATATTTCTCAATATTAAATGATAATAAACGCCGCGAAATGCACTGTTGCATCCATCCTGGGGAGTGGGTCTCCCCAGGCGGGTATTTGAGACTCTCTGCGCCCGAAAAATGGTAAATGGACGCAGCTCTACCCACTAAGACCCGAGTGGTCCGCCGTTGGTGAGGTAGTCAGTCCGGCTAGTCAGTCCCTCAGGGGACCTCAATTCGCTTGGCCCAAAGTGTTGGGGTCACCCATACCATGTTAACCTGGTCCATACCCATTTTCATTAACATAAATACATTTATGTAATTATTTATGTATGCATAAATGAGTCCAGGGACCTCGGCACTATGACACAAATTTTCCATCCTGAATTCGAACCCGCACTCTCCAAAATCCCGTCCCAGACGAGCGCATCCATTGATCGTGCATCAAAAGCTTTTCCTTTATTGTCCGCCTGTGAACTGATGTTACAGATTATGAAGCGTTTCTCTTCACGATACATGTTGCAATTTGTGTACTAACTCAAGCGTCCGGGTATTATAGTTTGAATGTACGCGTTATTTTTAATATCAAATTATAATTACCCTCACAAGTCACAAGTATATTATGTTAAATCGATGTTACATAAATTGCAATATTAATCGCGACACCAGTAAAAAATATAAAAAAGTTTATGTTCCAAGAAACTTGCCATTTGGAAGATTATAAGTTTTCTAGTTTCGGTATAAGGGTTCTATTGCATAAACTACAGTCTATCTTGGAATCAGCCCCTCTAAACAAGAGGCAAATGCTCCGATTCTATGCAGTTGCGTTTTCTCGCTAACTCAATAGGGTTGCTGCAAAATTTTTGAAGAACGTTTATTAAGACACATAAAGTATAAAGTTTTGTTTGTAAAAACGTTTAGCAATGTCTGTACTTTGTTTAAAACGAACATTATTATAATAATATTTCTTGATTTTTTTTATATATCGTAAGCTAGTGTCATTGCCTTATAATAAGTATTCTTTTCTAATATATTCGTTTAACGTTTATGCCACTTGTCTAGGGAGGATGAGGTACATACGTTTTTAGACGTTTTTACAAATAAAACCATATACAAGTAAGTATGTGTCTGAATAAATATTCGTCAAAGATTTTGGGACAACCCTATAGCATTATATTTTAGCGTTTATCGCAACTGAGTTCCGGAGCGTTTGCCACTTGTCTAGAGGGGCTGAACGGAAAGAAATTCACAAGCTAATGTTAGGTAAATTATTATTTTTAGTGACAGGTAAGACAGAAAGCAGAAAGCGTGTAACACACAGATGGAAGTGCTATTTACTGTGTTTAATGACAAATCATATTTCTTACAACCCAAATTATTTTATATTAGGAACGGTATTAGCTGACAGCACAACCTTGCATATGAAAGTTAAACTCGGGATGTGACTATCCCTTATTGTGCTGAAACTTTATTGGGCCTCTAGTGGTAAACAAATTAGTTGTCCACCATTTGGTCCCACTACTTTAAACTTCTTTGCAGCCAGGATTAACAGTGATAACCATGACTCTTTAGGGACCATAATTGCGTCACACGTTAAGGAGAAGAGAGGGGTTGGCGAAGTGTGACATTGTGTGACAGGGGAGATCAGTTTTAATGTCACTTACTACTTTACGGAGTTACTAAAATACAAATTTAGAACTAGTAACAAAAACGATATTAAAAATTGGAATTGCTGTTTTAATTGAATATTAATTTATATTTATAAAATTATAAAATGTGTTAATTCACACATTTCTCACAAATGTAACTATCAGGAAAGGTTCAAAATTCATGAAAGGCGTGTTATGTTATTTACGATATGTCCCATCTTAAAATGCCACTAGACTCGTCGTGTTTATCAGAAGAATCGGTAGAATTTGTTGGAAAAGGTTCTTCAGGATATCTCTTGGTTGGTTTATAGAGTAAAAGATAGCTAATTAGAGAGTGATAGTCATACAGACAGACACGCTGGACAGAACGCATGTTGAAATTATTATAACTCTACTAGCTGCCCCGACAGACTTCGTTCTGTCAAAAGTAATATTGCTTTTAAAAATTAGGGGTAGATCATAGAAGGGTGAAAATTTAGGGTTGTATGTATTTTTGTATGTTGTAACAAAAAAAAAACAAAAAAAAATTGTCCAAAAAATTTCAAAGTCCAAGTCATTTAGGGGGATGAAAAATAGATGTTGGCTTATTCTCAGACCTACGCATATAAAATTTCATAATAAACGGTCGAGCCGTTTCGCAGGAGTATGGTAACTAACACACAAGAGAATTTTATATATTTGATTAGTATTCATCAAAGGTTTTGATACAAATGGAGTGGACAGCCCACGAGCTCGCTGTGATGTAAACGACGCTTATGGGAATGAATATATAACATGAGTTATGTTATTATTGTCCTTTAATGAAATAGGCATCAGGAAAAATACAAATTAAGGTAATATCACCATAACAAAATATAATGAGATATTTTATCGTATACAAGCTGTTGCCCGCAGCTTCGCCTGCGTTTACTAAGATTTACAACGGGATCTTAGTACGCGAAATAAGTAACTTTTCTGGTTGATTTTTTACACCTTATGTCCGAAAAACTCAAATATCTTACGGAACCCAATTTTTTTTTTCAGAAAATATTTAGCAAAAAAATGTTACTCGTGTATAATGTAGCTTTCGAATGGTGAAACAATTTTTGAAATCGGTCCAGTACTTTTTGAGCCTATTCATTACAACCAAACAAACTAACAAAGATTTTCTCATTATAATATTAGTGTAGAAGAGTTAAGATTAATTTGTAATAAATATTCCAGTTTTGTTCTATGATATTTAGTCTACATTATATTTAGAGAGTTAGTCAGGAAACTTTTGGGTAAAAAGATAGTTTCATTTAATAAATCTTTTTATTTTCATTTGATTTTTTTATGTCATAAAAAGCTAAACAGCAATTAGAGCCTAACATTTTTCCCTGTCTCAACAATGCGCCACCGGAACCAGAGACACCTTTATCCTGTCTTAACAATGCGCTACCAAAACCTGAGACTCTTTTTTTCTTGTCTCAACATTGCGCCACCAGAACCTTACAAAACGGCAAAAATGGATCAGCAAAGCTATCATTTCCAGAGAGGTACCACCTCGGTCGACTAATCCCCGATCGGCGGCGGAGCTATTAGTCGATTAATGCGCCAAAAAAATATTTCTTACAAACGCAGTAATGCATAATAATAATAATAATATCCATGGCGCTTTTTACACCACCTCAATCTAGTCCCGTCGTAAGTGTCCTAAGAACTTGTGTTCCGGGTACCAAAACGGAAATTTATTTAATAATATTATATTACACACTAGCTGTCCCGACAGACTTCGTTCTGCCAATAATAAAATTGCAATTACAAAATAGGGGTTGATCGTAGAGGCGTCAAAATTTAGGGTTATATGTATTTTTTTATGATGTATCATAAAAAAATAGAAATTAAAAATTTTGTCTAAAAAATAAAATAAAAATTTAGGGTTGGACTACCCCTAACATTTAGGGGGATGAAAAATAGATGTTGGCCGATTCTCATAGATACCGGATAAGCGCAAAAAATTTCATCAAAATCGGTCAAGCCGTTTCGGAGGAGTATGGCAACGAAAACTGTGACACGAGAAGTTTATATATTAGATAATAGATTTATTTTAATAATTGTTGTTATAAACATAATTGACAGAATAATTGCAATTATTAATAATAACCTTTTATTAATCATTTAAAACTGTAAGAAACATCCTTTAACATTTGTAATGAAACAATTTTTACTGTTATATCACGGTTTATTTTGAATTTTACATTATCGTTGTTTCTTTACAGCAATTATTTTAATCACATGACTACGATTTTTAATATAATCGGGAGCAATCGGACAGTCAGTTCACTTGATGGTAAGTGATAGCGACATCCACAGACACCCGCCACACTAGAGGATTAGCAGGTGCGTTGCCTTTCAAATAGGTGTATGCTCTCC
Organism: Lycaena phlaeas; assembly: GCA_905333005.2. Taxonomy (NCBI): domain Eukaryota; kingdom Metazoa; phylum Arthropoda; class Insecta; order Lepidoptera; family Lycaenidae; genus Lycaena; species Lycaena phlaeas. The sequence goes on from HG995178.1 coordinate 7,959,637, forward strand.
TTGCAGTCATAATAACTCACAATATGATAATCCGTTCGTCGATTATATCATCAAGTACACTTGCAGTTGCAACGCGCCAGTACAGACAATGCACTCATAGAAATGGTTCAGCGAACTGTTACGCAAGCGAGTTGCGTGCAAGTCCGGTTCGCGGGCGAGCCCGCTTGTGCAAGTCCACTCGCCACAAAATCAGATCCTCTTTCGTTCACCTTGACATAAGTAGGTCTCTGACGTCATTCTATACGTCTCGAATTACAATATCTTCTTAGAAAGTTAAAGTAAACAGAAACCAAAAATTTCTTAATATATATAACTAGCAGTGCCCCCGGTTTCACCCGCGTACTTCCCGTTCCCGTGGGAGTACAGAGATAAATTATAGCCTATGTGTTATTCTGATGTATAAATTACAATATTGTAAAGTTTTATTAAAATCCATTCAGTAGGTTTTACGTGAAACAAACAAAAACATTTTTTACAAACATCCATACTTACAAACTTTCGCATTTATAATATTAGTAGGATTATCATCATCGTCATCATCGACCTTAGACACTGCTAAGCATAGGCCTCCCTAAGCTATAACAGCTAGTATTCCATATGCATATGCTGTAATATTGGCAGAGCGGTTAGTGTTAAATGAATAAATAAATAAACCTAGCCCCGTGGTATGTTCGTAAGAACTTGTGTTACGGGGGCTAACGAAAAGAAATAAGTTTAAGAAATGCATCACCATCATCGTCAGCCTTTACCCTACTACTTCTGGACAAAATGAACGATCACAGCCACACACGGACCAGTCACTGCAGGGAGATCGTCTTCCCACCTGGTTAATAGCCAATCAAAACTGGTAGAGGGGGCCTCCACTCTTAGAGAAATGTATATACCTACATACATTTCCAGGACCCGATTCAGACATCTATTCTTTATACAAATTATCTGCTCATGACGCGATTACGACCTACGACCGCTGAGTAAAGAATCCAATAACCTGATCACTCGACCAACCGACCGTCGAGTAAATGATCATATTTCCAAATAGTAAGTGATATTATACAACTGGTCAATATATCCTATATTAGAAAGAAGTTAGAAAACTCCCCACCATGATTCAGGTATTGTTGTGGCGGTGGGGCTCAGTAACCTAGGGTGAGCCAGCACCTTGGGCGAAGCGAATTGAGCCAAGGGGGCTCTTTGTATCCCTCTTAATAGATGGGGACAAAAGAGCAAGAGCTAAGGGGTGAGGACGGGAACTTCACCTCATCGTACTGTCCCGACATTAGGAGTGATTGTTCTGTGGTGCGGAACAACCACTATGTAAAGGTGGCGTCTGTCCCCTTACGGACTGACTAGCCGTTGTGGTGCCCTGTTAGGCGGCATTGGTGGCACTCGCCGGGTTTTAGTGGGTAGAGTTGCGTCCACTTACAAGCTTTCGGGCGCAGCGAGTCCCTCATACCCGCCTGGGGAGACCCACTCCCACAACCGTTACCCACAGTTTCTTCCGCGTTTATTTAAATTTCCGGTACCGGAGTGATGATAATTATTTTAATGGTCCGTATAAAAACTACCTCTAAATAGAGTAGTCTAGAGTTTAAATTAATCAAATCAAGCCCTAAATGACGAATGTGGAATTTATAAAACGCACGTTAATAATACTTTATTACGGTGTTACGTTTTGTTAATTAACTCTTAAGTAACATCATCTTATGATACTAATTATGATGTACAATTTTATAACCACTTATTTCATTCCCCGGAATGGACGACGGCGTCGTGTCAGGTCACTGGATTCTATACGCAGCGGTCGCGGCTTCGAATCCCGCCAAGTGCAGATAATAATATTATGATGAACATAGATATGAGCGACGATGGTCCAGTGGTGGGTGGACTCGGCCTCTTATGCGAAAGGTTCCGGGTTCGATCCTGAAAACTCAACTGTATCACATAAAGTAACATTGAATCTATACTAACGTAATAAAGCTAAAAAGTTTGTTTGTTTGATCTCCAATCTCCAGAACCAGATAATTATTTTTGACTGTCCAATTGAAAAATTTATATATGGTATTTTTTATATATGGTATTTATGTAGATAGAGCAATATTTTCTGCAAGTTTTCGGGCGGATATATCACCCGCACGCAGGAACGTCTATTTATTAAGTAAATTGTTTATTCAAAACCTAGGTTTATTCCAAATCATTCAAAACAAGAAAATATATTCCAATACAATAAAGTGCTGCAAGCGTAGTTGTAGCGCGCTCGTTGAAGTCTTTTTCTGCGGCTCTGACAACGTAATCTATATATATAAAAATGAAACCCGTTTCGCGTTGTCACGGCATCACGTGTGAACGGCTGAACCGATTTCGATAATTCTTTTTTTTAAATGTTTGTGGAAGTCCAAGGATGGATGTTCCGGCGAAAAAAAATCGAATAATTGCCGGGAAAGCCCTAAAAACAGCCCTTTTCTTTTTCCCATACAAACGTTTTCTAACTAAAATGTAGAGTCAATCTGAACTTTATCGCTATTATATAAAGCTCATATTAGATTACAAACACTCATTGTTGTCTAAGCTATATCATATTAATAATTTCGTCGTAGACTCAATCTAAAAGTTACCTAAATAATAAAACATAAAAAATTAAAGATTTCGAGTCGACAACAAATATCCCCAAAATTTGGATTGTTGAGTATTTTGTTAAATTCTAATAGTGTTGACAGACAAAATATTGCAGTCCATTAAAATACAATGACATAATTGCATATTATCACTGTCATTGATAACGGGTGACATTTACTTTTTTTAATACGCTTTTGGCAAGGAGTATTTATTATTTGCCAGTGTCAAGTTTTGTTTTGTATTGTATTTGTATTATGAAAAGGATTATTTAGACAAAGAAATATTATGATTAGGAGAATTTATAGGTACTATATCAAAAGAATTTATAGATATACATTCTGTTCCAACTTGACGGCCCAAGAGGAACTGGAAAAACTTTTGTATTTACAACTATTGTACATTTTAAGATCTGAAAACAAAATATGCCTGCCTATAGGCAAAAATTAAATAATGCTATAGCATTTACTGGGATTGCAGCAAATTTTTAGATGGCGGTAGAACAGATCACTCGAGATTAAAAATTCCAATTAATTCTGATGAGATCTCTACGTCTTACGTGTCATAAGGATTCAGGCAATTGATCATCAAATGAGGATGGTGTTGACCATAGCGATGCATTGTAGATAATTCAATTGTAGACCATATGTTTGATGTGTCGCTTGACACAAATGATACCTAATAAAAATTATTCAATGAAAACGTTACTTACTCCTCAAAACGGAGATCGTTTTCAATTGCACGACTAAGTTGTTGAAAAAACCTCCGGTGTGTTTAAAATTTAAGAGAGTTATAACGCCGTAGTTGAGGATGATCATAATGATGTTTTAGACTATCCCGTAGAATTCCTAAACTCGATATAACGATTGCAGGATTACCACCACACATTCCTTAAATTAAACGTTGGTTGTATAGAAATGCTTTTAAGAAATTTAAACCCTACTGTTGGGTTGTGCAATGGGACCCTACCGGTCTTATTATTAGATCGTTAGTTATGTGCATTGTAAATCAAATCTCACCCGAGCAAAGTCGGAATTTCATTTATTCTATCAAAACAGTGTGCGTTTGCTGTTGGAGGGTCTAATGTCGTGTTCGGAAACTCATAAAAGGTGATAATAACGCGAACCCGACCAAATTACATAGCTACACAATTTACGGGCTATGGATCATTAGTACTGACTTTCAATTTGGTCGGTTTCGCGATATTATTTCGTTTGTTTTAGTTTCAGGCAGGCACGCGACATAAAATGCATCGGTTTCCACGTCATTACATCAGTCAAACACAAACCGCGTTACCAAGAGTGTTTTATTATTTTTAATTATTAATTTAATATCCCTGTCTGTGCAAAATTATTTAAATACATTCTAATATTATTATGTAATTGGGATGAACACCGAATTAAATTATAAATATAGGAAAATGAAAACTTTACACACGTGTGATTTACTTTTAAATGTATTTTGTATATATTATATAGTATCGAAAACTTATCTGTTCGGGTGGTATAAGCTTTTGAAAATGAATAATTTCACTACAGTTTGTACACACACATGAAGCCATCTGTCAAAGATTAGGACCACTTCTGGCGAGACCGTTTCTTCTAGGCCGGAGATCTTATCGGAGAACGGAGACTTCTATAGCAAATTGTACGCGTCCCATGCTCCTCAACCTAATACCCGGAATAATGATCCGCGTGCCAGCCTAACACGACACCTCTCTGGAAAGCTTCTGAACATCAGATTAGATGAGGTTAGTTTGGCTCTTAAGTAGCTAAAAGGGGGAGGATTTAGCACCATAGACCACATTCATACTATAAGGCAAGTTATACGGAAGACCCATGAGTACAACCAGCCACCGTGCCTTGCTTTTGTGGACTATGAGAAAGCTTTTGACTCTTTTAAAACCTGGGCTGTTCTGGAAGCTCTGCAGCGATGTCATGTCGATTGGCGATACGTTAAAGTAATGAGAGGATTATACGAAGCCGCTTTTATGTTCATTCTGATTCCGGGAGGTCAAATAAGACCAATCCAACTGCATCGAGGAGGGGGATATATACAGGGGGATGTTCATTCCCCGAAACCATTCACGAATGATTTGGACGAAATCTTCAAGACTTTAAATTGGGCAGAATGTGGCATAAACATTAACGGCGAGTATCTCTGACACCTTCGTTTCGCCGACGATATACTTACTTATTATACTGGCCGAGTCGCTGAAGGGTTTACAGAAGATGCTGCACAGTCTAAACGAATCATCCCGACGTGTGGGCCTTAGGGTGAACTTGGACAACATGAAAGTCATGTTCAACGAACACGTTCTCCTTAGGCCGGTTAACGTCGATGACATAACTCTCGAAGCCGTGCAAGAGTATTTCTACCTTAGGCATACCTTGCAGCTAGGTCGACATAACTTCGAGAGGCAAGCCAATAAGAGGATTCAATTAGGGTGGGCAGCATTTAGGAAGTTTCGCCATATTCTCACGTCGTCCGTATACCGTACAGTTTAAAGACCAATGCGTTATCCCCGTGTTGACCTACGGGACTGAAACAAACTCTTAATTTACGACTGGAGCGTGCTATGCTTGGTGTTTCTTTGGCAGATAGGATTCGAAACGAAGTCCTCCTCCAGAGTACTAAAATTACCGATATCATGCGAAAAATATGTACGTTGAAGTGGCACTGGGCTGGTCACACACTCAGAAGAACGGATGGCCGATAGGTCAATAAGGTTCAAATGTGGAGGCCGCATTTAGGTAGACGAAGTGTTGGTCGGCCATTAAACAGGTGGGAAGACGATCTCCGTGCAGTGGCAGGTCGAGGGGAGTGGTACGGGATCGGTCATCTTGGCGTTCATTGAGGGAGGCCTATGTTCAGCAGTGGACGGATATATGCCGATGATGATGATGTACCCATTATAAACAATGCCATCACAAGAATATAACCAGAATAGATGAGTTTGTGTGTTGTTGTAATAAGTTGTTGATTATTGTATTTATGCTTATTAAATCCCCATGACCTTTGACAGAACGAAGTCTGTCGGGTCCGCTAGTATAATATATATATAATGTAGCAATATATTTACGAATGTACATTTACTGATGTCTATTTAAGTAAATAAAGTAGTTTTTGAGTTTATTCGTTACTAACACAAAGGGTTCCTCTTTATAATGTTAACACATAAAAATACAAAAGAAAATATATTATTAATTTATAAAAGCCTCTAGACAATTTTGAAAGAATATGTAAATAGAGTTAATAATAATAATAATACATTTATTTCAGATTTTAAAATCTATATTTTGTTAGTTACAAATTAGTTAAGAGATCTTTTAAAATTGTTTTCAAAATGCAGCATGGCTTTTTAACAAAAATTACACTTTTGACTTTAATTATAACAGAATCAAACTTGCCTTGCTGTGAATCAGAAATGACAGCACGAACCACATTACACAGCCGATACACACGAGACGAGAATTATACACAATTTACGGTCAACGACCATTACCTAATAATGATACCAGGATATGCAGTGTAATGATACTAGGACTATAATGATACTTTCAATGGTAATTTGACTGACATATTAACTGTCGCAACCATGCTTTTTTTGTTTTGTTTCGTTTCGCCAGTTCTTGTTAGTGAACCTTTGGGACCGTTAGTAGAGTTGCTAATCTCAATAAGATATGTACAGTATTGAATAAAATGTTTTTTCATTCCATCTATTCGATAAGGACGACTTGGCTTGCCTTTAAGTACACGCAGAGGTGATGTTTTCTAGAAACTTTTAGCGGGCTGTATTGACTTTTAATACTCTTTATAAATTATAAGTGCGTCGCATTTATCTTTGCCAAACACCTTTTAAATTTGGAACTTCTTAGTGCTTAGTGCCACAGAAATCGAACGCAAATATTGTTTGAATAAAGACTGATACGACGGCCCATAGTCATGCCGCCGGCTGAATAGAAAATCCACAAGAATCTCTATTCCTAATAAAACTGTAACAATAAATTTTTATGATTGCGAAAATGTCTCAAATGTAAATATATGTTTTGAGTTGTTTTATTATTAGGTACTATTTGATTTCAATTTAGTTGTTACTCTATCTACACTAATATTATAAAGAGGAAAACTTTGTTTGTTTGTTTAGTTGTAATGAATAGGCTCATAAAGTACTGGACCGATTTCAAAAATTCTTTCACCATTTGAAAGCTAAATTATTCACGAGTAATATAGGCTACATTTTATTCTGGAAAAAATAGGGTTCCGCGAGATATTTCGGAATTTCTGACACAAGTTGAATGGTTCTTTCTGTGTTAGATAGACCATTTATCGATAAAGATATATCATCTTGCTAAGATCCCGTTGTAAACCTTAGTTAACGCAGGCGAAGCTGCGGGCAACAGCTAGTGTTTTATTAAATATTAATATTTCAATAAAATACTATTATTTTCTCATAGAGGGTGATGAAAAGTAGAGTGTATCACTGTGAAGCATAATATATTTATGGATCGGGATTCGGGTGACGTATTCGAATAACTCGCTACGTTTTGTTTTTTTTATGGCTCATTTACACATTTGCCTATTTAACATAAGCATTAGTAAGTTTAATCGTCGACATATTTGATCCCTTGTCATTTCTCAACGATATCACAACATGTACAATAGCTGCATTGTGACATAATATCTAACGCGGTGAAGTAACTCTCAGCCTTACAAGGATGTGGCTCTAGCCCGCTTTCACCGTGTCCTTTTAACCTTTCAAATAAACTTGCATTTTAGCCCTTGTAATTTACTGTTAACATGGTTTTACTTCACCGGTATGTTTTCCTTCACCGGTGAAGGAAAACATCGTGAGGAAACCTGCATGCCTGATGAGATTGAAGTCTTTGAAGGTATGTGAAGTTCACCAACCCGCACTGGGCCAGCGCGGTGGACTATTGGCCCATTACTCTCCTCGCCTGATTTCGAGGAAGGAGACCCGTGCCCAGCAGTGGGACATATAAAGGTTGATACTTTTTTATGGTTTTTATATAAAATAACTCAGTCCATTTTTTTTTTTTAATTTTTAAAGCTCAGAAGTGGTGTTAAGCACCTGTTAAGGTCACAGTTGTTAATTTCATCATCATCGTCGTTATCATTTAGTTAAAACAAAAATTCACGATAGAATTACATGAAACTTTTTAAAACTAAAAAAATATTTAAATCTTGTATTTATGATTTCTACTGAACTATAGATAGTAATAATATTTACTATATGAATCTATTTTGTTTTATTTTGCTGATGTGCATCTAATAAAAGTATAAAGCAAAATTTTATCAATAATGTCTACTCTATAAAATTAAATGCAGCTGGCTCGAGTGGACCCGACAGAAGTTGACATGTACAAATAGTGAACCGAATCGTGAAACTAAGCCATTCTAGAATCTACTAGAACACGAAAAAATCGGTCAAAATAAGTTTAGCTTCCTCATCTGATATCCAAAGTCCAACGGGTGAAGAAATAAAAAAATTTAAGAGAATATTTGTGACATAAGTACAACCAAGAGATATCATCAACGTTATTTTTAGCCTTTAGCCAACTCATCTACCGTGAAACGTCCAACCAACCCATTACTTAGTACCAAATTTTACCGGCCACTTCACGAAGATCTCAACTAACCAAAACAAAAATACTTCATAAAATACTTTGGTATATAATTTTAATGAGATATAAGGGCCACCCCTTTGTATATTTTAAATATCTAACTATTAACTAACTATTATAATGAAACAACTTTTACGGATTTTATCGCGGTTTATTTAGTTTTTTACAAGCCCGACGTTTCGGAAACTTAACTAAATAAACCGCGATAAAATCCGTAAAAGTTGTTTCATTATAATGAGTGAAATTCGCGTAAACTTAAGAAAACAATATTAACTAACTAATTTCATGTTTGTCGAACATATAATTTTATGTATGTGGAACATTATTATACTGGTACATAATATGTTGAAATTTTTGTAAATTCATCATCATTATCCTACCTTAATATTGTCTCCGTCACGGATGATAGAAACTTCCCGTTTGTTCATATTTTACACTCCCAACCAGTGGTAAACGAAAGACTTTCGTCTTTAGTTTCTGTTTATGTTATGAAAACAAAATTAAAATGTGCATTGGTAATCAGGCCAAATGTATGCTCACGTAATGAAAAACAGAAATAATTTTAGCATTATTATTTGCTTTATAGAAACAATGGATTTGAGAATGATACGAGAATAAAGACGAACCATTAGAAGCCAGGATAAAACAGAATTCGCTCTGTACCATCATCATCATCGGACTTTATCTGTCCGCTGCTGAACAAAGGCCTTTTTTTTCTTTTACGCCGGGAAATGCACCAACGCATCCCGCAGGGGAGTGGGTCTCCCCAGGCGGGTATGTGGGACTCGCTGCGCCCGAAAGATGGCAAGTGGACGCAGCTCTACCCACTAAAACCCAGCCAATGCCGCCAATGCTGCCTTTGATGAGGTGCCCCGGATCTACAAGCAATAGGGGTGCCCTATGATGGCTAGTCAGTCCCTCGGAGGACCCACGTCACCTCCACATGTGATGTGAGGTTTCCATCCTCACCCCTTGCCCTCTGCTCTTTTGTCCCCTCTTCTTTTAAGAGGGGTACAAAGAGGCCCCTCGGCTCAATTCGCTTCGCCCAAGGTGTCAGGTTCACCCTGGGCTACTGAGCCCTAACGCCACGACAAGGCCTGAACCATGTTGGGGTGCTGAACATAGGCCCCCCTCAATGAACGTCAAGACGACCGATCCCCTGCCACTCGCATCCAACACGGACCGGCCACTACACGGAGATCGTCTTTCCGTATGCTTGTCCAAAATAATAAATAAAAAATGATAAATTACATATTGCAGTTATCATCAACGTCAAATTTAGGTCTGAATGACTACCTAATTCATTCCACCGTTACAATGAAAAAGTCACGTGTAATCATTTAGGTAGAACAGAGCATACGAGTATAACACAAGTGAAGCACTAGACTTAGATTTGACAGATATTTGACAGATAGAGTATGGAGTATCTGTCAAATATGTTGCCGATAGCCTATTGGGAACTTATCTGGAGATTGTGAAACAGGCCCTTAATATATACCTTAGCCCTGCTAGAACGTACGTATGTTTGTTCCCCTTTCACGCATAAACTACTGAATAGATTTTGATAAAACTTTACAGTAAAAAAGCTTACACATAAAATAACACATAAGTTATAATTTTTCCCCATACTGCCACAAGAATGGAGAGTACGCGGGTGAAACCGCGCGCTCCACTAGTGTAAAAAAAACTAAGTAAATGTTGAATTTCGTATCCACTGATATGCATAACGTAAAAATATTAAAAAATTCAATGTTACCAGAACTGCTATCCTTGTACCTATTAATAAAATGTCGATATTATCCTCCAAGACAACCTTAGGCTTATCCCATTGCTTAACATTTACTTGGAAGAAATTCATGAATGAAACACACAGGTACGTCATGCCCTCTACCAAGGTATCCAGTGATGAACATTTATATCGCTATAATGTTCACAAACGCACTCATATTTGGTCAAAATAAGATTGGCGACCGTTTCGTGGTAGGAGTTCGAGGCGATCATCTTACAAAATCGTATCGCGTGCATCTTTACGTTGGTCGAAGTATAAAGCGTCGTGGTGGTAGATGTTGCAGCCATTCCGACGCAAACAGAGCGCTGGCAAAGTAGTGAAAAAAGTTTAGATATATTAAGTGACAAATAAGGCAGTGTTACGAAATACGTAAGTTTCTAGTGCCAATTCTAAAGTTCGCGCTTTGTAATAAGTTCCAAATGTGCTTTGGTGTTGTGAAAATAAGCGAAAATAAACATAACTTGCTTGATTTAAGATATTAGTATCACTATCAATACTTTTAATATATTGTAAATAATTTGAAATTTAATAAATATTAACTAGATATTAGCTCTTCTCTTCGTAAAGTTATTAATATAATAATGTCATTCATCATATCATATAATGTTCCTTTTTATAAATCAGTATTTTTAATATTTATTTATAAGACTGAAATTTATTCGCCTTTAATACACGTAAACGTAAGATGCGTTATCATATTATTATTGTGAGAAACGCACATTCTCCCAGACTTTCACTTCAATACACAGAAAGAATGCATAAAAAAATAAAATACATAAAAAAGCATATACCGTATATCCAATAATATCAAATCGTGTGATTATGGCGTAACCGGGATTTATAAAAAATATAAACAATATTTATTGAGTTCAAATGCTGTAACGTATTGCATAAAGAAAAAGTATAACGTAGGAAGTTACATCACCGGTTGCGAGAAATTATGACGCACTAGAGACGTGCGGCGACTTTCAACCTCTTGTGCCGGTTTTTGGTGACACTGACACCATTAACACTTTCTTTCATAACAAATTAACCTATAAATATTTGCCTGTATCTACAGAAGCATTAGTAGAAAATAAGCTCAGGCATCATAAGCTCTCAAGCATTTGAGCTTCAAATTATTTTCATCTTTAATATCATCTGTGTGTTAATTGCATTAAAGAGTTGGCTATTAGGCATACGTAACTCGACATTAATGGCATAAGAGAGTGCGGTTGCGGACTCACGGTTCCCTGCACAGTCACAGCGCTGCCTCGTCACAAAGAAACTTATATAACCAGTGTCCGTGAAAGTAAAAGTGATCCATGCCCATGAGTTTCGAAATCAACGTTTGTGTGGGATAGTAAATAAGATAATTTGTTTACATACAAATATTTCGCTTTTCAGATCATGCGGTGGTTAACGTGTAGTTGTGTACTGCTATTATTAATAGCCAGCACGACAGCTGATTGGTCATGGAACGAAGATAAAACTGACAAAAATAATGAAGAGAAAGAAACATCGACTGAACTATTGCAAGGAGAGGAAATGACTGAAGCTGAAGAAAGGAATTCCGGTAGCAACGGAACTGTGCTCGACGATATTGTTGACGAATTAGTTAGTAGCAAGCAAGGCAGAAGTCTTAACGGATTTGATGATGTATACAGTGATCCTACGATTAAAGAAGCGTTAGACTCCGGCGATGATGCAGAAGCAAGAAATCTGATCAAGGATCGCCTTTGCACATTAGGACTAGTACAAGTAAGCTACCTATGAAAATAAATATACACAATAGTTGAAAAAATTTAGACGTACGCCTTTCTGTACCTACATACCAATTACCTTTCTGTATAATATTTATGTACATACATAATATAAACATGACTACATACATAATATTTGTATGCACATAATTTTAGAACCCCCGAACCAAATTAGATAATTATATTTTGTTATGTTGGTTATTGTAGGGTTTATATAAAAAATGATATCGCTAAACATTTTTGGTCTAGTACAAAACAATATTTGCTGGGTTCAGCTCGTATTAAATTAAATGTATTAAAAAATGCAATTAATTTGTCATAACTTAAAGCATGGGTTAAACGATTTTTCTTAATTACAGTGTGAAGAAGGTGAAAGTCAAGAAAAAAGGGCATACGGATATTCACCTGAAGAATTAATTTACGCACAACCAGTAGATATAAAGCCTATTGGAAAACCAGTTGCATCGATACCTATACGAGGTCCTCCCAGAGCTTATGGGCCAGCAAAGCCAATGCCATATCCACCACACTATCATAAAGGTCCCCCGAAACGTCCAGGCTACAATCCAAATGTTCGCCCAGGATTTTCGGACAAATACGGGTCCGTAGGCAACAATTATCAGTACTCCCAGAACAGTGGAATATACGGCGGACAAGAGGGAAATTACGTAACAAGACCACCAACGTTCGGTAATGAAGGGCCGTATACATTTGAAAACTCTAAGCCCAGTTACAACAAAGTACCACCTGCTCATACGAATACCAAAACTGATTCCATTATACAGCAACACGTGCATCATCATTACGTCCATGGCGAAACCGATAAGGAACCTAAGGTTATCATTAAGCCTGTTGCCGTACCAGTTGGATCTGTAGGTCACCTGGGATCTCAAATTCAGAACCAAGAATCCAGTGACTACATTACAGCTTCAGGTGGAGATTTTAACGGTGGTTTCAAACCTATGTCGTCAAACTATCCATTTAATAACAAGCCGGTTTATGAATCGGATACTATTTACGGATCACAGTATGGCCACAATAAGGGAAGTTCTAACTTATTAACACAGGGACTACCTAACCCTAATGGATTCGATGATCAAAAATATGGTAACTCTGTTGGTTCATTTGCTTCTCAGAATAACGACTTTTACAAAAAAGAAATGAATGTCGGATCCTCAAACAGCTTTTACAATCAAGGACCAGCCACATTTGGCCAAAATAACCAATATCAACAAAGTTACCACGAACCTAAAGCTCAAGGACTAGAATGCGTTTGTGTCAATTTCGACCAATGCCCGAGTCAGGAAATAATTGGGCGCAGAGACGATTTGTACCTTCCCATTGATCCTCGTAACAAAGGCGGTGAGATTGTGGCATTAACTGAAGAACAGTTGGATAATCTAAACAAAACTGTTACCGAAGAAGATAACAGTCAAAATAAAACTGAAACTGAAACCAAAAAAATCAGCAAACGAGAAGCTGAAGAAGACAATGATAAAGAAGCCACAAAAGAAATAGAACCGGTAAGTACAAACATGTATTATAGATATACTACAAACTTCAATACTACTATAACAACATAAAAATTTGGTAATCTAATCCTTATCCAATCCTCAACATCTCACCTCCTTTAATATTTCACTTCGTCATGAAGACTAGGGGTAGCATATAATATTTCAATAGCATTATTTTAACTATTTGAAATATTATCACAAAAGGACAACTAAACAAAGGGCACTTACAAATCTAACACAAAATTAAAAACATTATGATTATGTTTAAATAACGAAATATTACTACAGCGCCTCCTTGGATTGGCCGGATATGGGGGCCCTGGCGGTACTGGCGGTAATAACAACAAACAAGTGCAGCCTACGTTTGGTGTCTCTTTTGGGTTGCCCCAGCCTTCCAACGGCTATCCCATTAATCCTTATAATTCGAACCCTTTACTTAATCCATATGGACCGGCGTTAAATACTGGAGGTCTAAATTTGGGATTGGTCTCAGTTAATCCATTATTAGCTGTACAAGTCACAAAAAACGATTATGGCGATAAAGTAATCAAGCCGTTTGTCAATTTACATGTCACACCGAATGAGCACGTTGTTAATAAAATAGGTCATCTGTTTCATGAGAAAAAACTTTATCTTTTGAACAAACATGAGCACTATCATAATTATAATCCGTACATTGGTCATCACCAGAAACCACATTTACAAGGCCCATACTATAATGGTTATGATTCCTTTAACCATATACCAAGACCACACTATCCCCAACCACCAATATATTCACCGCATTTTCCACATCACGAAGCAGGTCCTTATGGCCACTATCGAGTACAACCATATAACAGCAATGCTGAACCACATTCAAGTAATGACGATTACTATGATGATGATAGCGAAAATAATGATGAAAGTCCGATAGGTTATAATAATAACTATCACGGAGCACATGACCGATCTATAAATGCAACAAATCATAGAGTCAATTCTTATGCCAATCGATACAGTCATTCCCGTTCCCTTACTTTTCCTTCGCATCCCGATGGGGCAAGCCAAACAATTAGATTCCCCGACAAAAGAAAGAAGAGAGAGACTCCTAGGGATAATACTGGAAAACAAATTATCGAGGAGGTAAAATCTCCAACTGTTGTATATTCTGTGCTAACATAACAGTTATAAGATTGAATATTGTAATTTTCCAGCGTCAAGGATACTTCGGCAGGCCACAAATTCAACAATGCCAGCAGAATCAAGTATGTTGTCGCCGTCCGCTCCGGCCACAAGCATCAAACAGAGGACAATGTGGAATCCGGCATTCGCAGGGAGTAAACGGCAGAATCAAAACCCCAAGCTACGTTGACGGTGACAGTGAGTTTGGAGAGTACCCTTGGCAAGCGGCTATTCTGAAGAAAGATCCTAAAGAATCGGTATACGTCTGTGGAGGAACATTGATTGATGGACTTCACATCATGACTGCTGCGCACTGCATCAAATCGTGAGTATTGCATATAGTTTTATTGTAGCTTATATAGTGTCAGTTTGGAAACCACAATTCTTAATTTATTTGCAGTTTTAAAATATTCAATATTTTTTTGACGACCTCTGTGGCTCAATGGTTAGCGCGGTGGCGTTCGAGCCGGAGGTTGCGGGTTCAAATCCCGCCAGGGAACAAAAAAGTTTCTGTGTTCCTGGGTCATGGATGTGTATTAAATATGTGTATAATATAATAAAAATCTTAAATATAAGTATTAATATAAAACGTATTGAATATATGTATTTCCGTTGTCTGGTACCCGTAACACAATTCTCTTCGAGAACTTAGCACGGGACTAGATTGACGTGGTGTAAAAGCGTCCACAGATATTATTATTATTATTATTATTATTATTTTCATCACTGTTTCCAAGCTACCATTTGTAGTTTTATAATAATAGCCAACAAAAATAATCATTGTAAATTGTCCCGAGGCTTTAGGAACCCCAAGTGTCTGAGCAAAAGAAAAGTCTTAAAATTATTCAGAATTCCATTTGAAAAAGACACTCGACATGTCCCCTACGAGGGCCTGCTATGACAAGTCATACCACTGGTAATTAATGATAATTTTTATTTCCAGGTACAAAGGTTTCGAGCTCAGAGTACGATTGGGTGAATGGGACGTAAACCACGACGTCGAGTTCTACCCTTACATCGAGAGAGACGTCATCTCTGTACATGTCCATCCAATGTACTACGCCGGAACTCTTGACAACGATTTAGCCATCCTCAAACTGGAACACCCCGTGGAATGGACGAAGTACCCACACATCAGTCCCGCTTGCTTACCAGACAAATACACTGACTTCGCCGGACAGAGATGCTGGACGACTGGTTGGGGAAAAGACGCATTTGGAACAAATGGAAAATACCAGAACATTCTTAAAGAAGTCGACGTACCAATTCTACCCCACGGACAATGCCAGCAACAGTTGAGACAAACTAGACTGGGCTACAACTATGAGTTAAATCCCGGTTTCCTTTGCGCTGGTGGGGAAGAGGGCAAGGATGCCTGCAAGGGTGACGGAGGTGGTCCTCTGGTTTGTGAACGCAGTGGAACTTGGCAGTTAGTTGGAGTGGTTTCTTGGGGTATTGGTTGTGGGCAGCCAGGCGTGCCCGGTGTATATGTAAAGGTTGCCCACTACTTAGACTGGATATCACAAGTTACTGGAAAATTTTCACCATATTAATAAGTGATATATCTAACAAAAACATTTAGTCTTATAGACTGACAAAACTAGATGTTAGATGTTTATTTAAATCAATAATTTATTGTTCCTTTGAACGGTAATGTTCAGAGATGTAAAGTAAATGCATGTGCAATTTTTGTAAAATATTTAATAAATATTTTTTTAATATTGGTTATACCTATATTTGGTTTTAATATCACTATAAATTATCATCATCATCAGCATCAGCCTTTATCCACCCACTTGTCAACATAGTCCTCCCTCAATTAACGCCAAGACGACATATTATCACTTGCTACTCGCATCCGACACAAACACGGATATCCTAATAAATCTTATACTAATAATATATAATGCTGAAGAGTTTGTTTGTTTGAACACGCTTATCTCAGAAACTACTGGTCTGATTTGGAAGATTCTTCCATTTATTAAGGAAGGCTAATCATTCCGCTAAAATGCTATTGTAATCTTTAAAAAAATCGCGTCAACGCCGATCTCAAATATGTCCATCCCTTATTTATTATTTCTTAACTTAATATCGTTTTAATTCTTTTTTTCATCTTAATTAATTTTCATCTAAACATTTGTTTATTGTTGTTTTTATTGTAATCAATCTCACCATCACACATGAAATTAGATACTAACTGCTGATTAATGCATTAATTTAATGCTAGTATGAAGTTAATGATAAATAATATAATTTTAAGCTCTTGCAATGCATCAAAAATTAATTTATTACTTTTATTTATCATCATAGAAATGATAATAATTGATACTACCCCTACAATGTAACAAGCCGTCGATCACCATTATAAAGTTTATTTCCTGACTACGTTTGAATTGTAGTGAAAGTTAGTTTCTAGACTAAACGCAGTAATACCTATGACTACAGACACCGCAGCAAAATACGGAACATACAAATATAATGTTCTCAACTTTTCCTGACATTTTACATTTTTACATAACACACATATTGCAAATTAAATTTGACACACTGTCCGGTTACCGAATGATCTGAATTCTGAAATATTACATACATGTGTAAATCGCGTGACAATGCAATATCATGATGATATGGTGCTGATCTGATGATAGAGCAGGAAAGTGAGCAACGGAACTTTACAATGAAACGAGACAACCATATCGAGTTGGGGCTCATTTATATCGCCTTGACGAGTAGTACGTCTTTCAATTATAACCCGGGTCTGATGATAGAAACGGATCACGGAAGGTAGATGGATATTATACTCTTTTAGGCTCTGAAAAGTCCCCACCAACTACCATGGTTCTGAGCCTGGTCGCATCTTAAGCTCAGGATACAAAACCTAGGTGATCTAATCGGATCCATACCCCTGAAGGAATGCGTGCTAGCAGCGAAACATATGCAGGAAGCTCTGTAATTCAGACGACAGAAACCTCTTTAAAAACCAAAGAAAATGAGCAATAAAACCTCTTGAAAATATATTTATTTGTTTCTTTTATAATTTTTAAACTTTTACAAATGTAACGAAGGGCTGGCCACCGCAATCTCTTGCTCGATAAATAAAGAATCTATGTTTAAAAATCGATTTGTCAAAATCAGACATCGCATCAAAATATAAAAAACGTACACAAAATTCCGAGGAAATAAATAAAAACTGCCATCTGTTATTAAGCTATATATAAACTATGATCGTCTGAAACTCAAGCGTATAAGATATTTAACTTACTTTAATACTTGTTAATAGATGGCGCTTATCAACATTTTTTGTATGCTCCTTCTACTTATATTTTAATTTTTATTACACACAGTTTTATTTTTTATGAGTTTTAGAGCGATTTTAAGAGTTCCTGACAGTACTTATTTCTATCTTCCTTTTGCATTATTTTACTAAATCAGGCAATATACTAAAGAGGCTACTTATCTTATACCTACTATCATAGAGTAACTTATTATGGGGAGAATAGAGTCATCAGCTTTATCGCCGATCAACGCCATCTCGTGAAAGCGGAACAAATTACATTTTTTTATATCTATAACTACACTTATGTACGTGTTTGTGTATACGACTTTTATGATTTAATTTTTATTGTAAGAATTTTAAACTAAAATAGGCACAAATAAAACAACACGTCTTTACACTTTAATATTTATTTACATTTAATAAAAATTATAAAACAGTACAGTAGTACATTTTTTAAAGGAAGGGGATCTTTTACAAGTTTATTTATGTAATCAACAACTTACATACTATAAGACACAGGGATTATTATTTGAAAGAATGTAGTTCAGGGGTAGTTTGGTGAAAACTTGGTTAGGTTCTGATTATGGGATCCATAATAAAGTAACGGAACTCTTCAATTCTTAGGAGCAAATTAACGATACTGGGCTGAATCTTTTTTAGGCCATCCGGATATGTGTCTAACGTAACGTCTTTATGGTCAAGTAACTGTAGCCGAATATGATGATCAATCAGTTACCTACAGTAACGATGCGATCTGTGGCAGAAATTCTGTCTGTAATTTGTGTATGCAATCTGTAAAATTGTGTATGCAATGCATAATATTATCACCATCATCATCCTTTATCATCATGTAGACCTATGACCTAGATCATTGGCCTCCCTCAATGAACGCCAAGACGGCTGATCTTTTGCCAGTCGCATCCAACGCTGATCGGCCACTGCACGGAGATCGTCTTCCCACCTGACATGTGATCAGCCCATTGCCACTTCAACAAGCTTCTTCCTTGCGTTATCGTAATATCCATTCTAATCGCCTTGATTGCTTTTATATACAAGTACGTATTATACTGTAATAGAATAGAAGAACGGATGGTCAATGGGTCAATAAGGCTCAAGATGCAGGCCGCATTTAGATCGACGAAGTGGTGGTCGGCCATTAACCAGATGGGAAGACGATCTCCGAGCAGTGTTGGATGTGAGTGATAAGAGATTGGTCGTCTTGGCGTTCATTGTGGGAGGCCTATGTTCAGCAGTGAATGGAGAAAGTGTGTTAGTTTATATCCTTTCTTAGTTCGTTTTTCATTAAGCCTTGATTTTGTGTAAGACTGAGAAAGTCTACTGGCCTTACTTCTTGAAACTAAAAAGTACAAAATAAAGTAAATTTTAAATAAAAGACCAAAAACCGACTTAAAATATAATAAACACAAAAACAATCTGAATAAATAAGATTTGTTTACTGCAGAACACATCATAAAAATATATCTACTCTTATATGATTTATTTTCAACAAATTAAATTCTATATAATTCATAATTTTGAATGAAAAACCAAAAACCGACTTCAAAGGTATCATTAAATTATGTACAGCTAATTTTTAAAAAATGATATTTAAATATCTATGGAAGTACTATATTTAATACTTTTTATATTAATACACTAGCTGTTGCCTGCAGCTTCGCCTGCGTTAACTTAGATTTACAACGGGATCTTAGTACGCAAAATAAGTAACTTTTCTGGTTGATTTTTTACACCTTGTGTCCGAAAAACCCAAATATCTTATGGAACCCTATTTTTTTTTTTTCAGAATAAAATTTAGCCTATGTTACTCGTTCATAATGTAACTTTCAAACGGTGAAAGAATTTTTGAAATCAGTTCTGTACTTTTTGAGCCTTTTTGAGATTACAACAAAACAAACATAGTTTTCCTCTTTATAATATTAGTATAGAAGTATAGATCATATATTTAAGATTTTTATTATGTAATACACATATTTAATACACATCCATGACCCAGGAACACAGAAAACTTTTTGTTCCCTGAGATAATGAAACTTATATGTCTTATTTATACATACTATTTAAAATTAGTTATTTTTGGAGTCGGTACCAGCCAAAACAAAGATAACCTTATTAGACATCTACTCAATGCTTGGTGTATGTGTACCTACAAAATCAATTATTGCAAAGGAATTTATAATAGAAGTGAGTGTATGTATAATATTATTTATTTATTTATTTATTCTTTAGTTTACAATAATCATATAATAACAATTGTATTGAAGACATTGTTAACAAGGTGTACTTATCTCTATCAGAGATTTCTTCCAGCAAAACCTTAAAGACAAAAAAATAAATATAATAATATTTGCTGTGAATTCTGATCAAACTGTCCTTCTTGGCTGGCACTGACTCCAAAAATAAATAATTTTAAATAGTATTAGTAAGACACATAAGTTTCATTATTTTCATTGATTATTTTTG
This sequence comes from Lycaena phlaeas, assembly GCA_905333005.2. Classification (NCBI taxonomy): domain Eukaryota; kingdom Metazoa; phylum Arthropoda; class Insecta; order Lepidoptera; family Lycaenidae; genus Lycaena; species Lycaena phlaeas. The sequence continues at coordinate 7,979,859 of HG995178.1, forward strand.
TTAATTAACTTTACCTCAAAGTATTTAAATATTATTTTTAAATATTAGCTGTACATAATTTAAGTGATACCTTTGAAGTCGGTTTTTGGTTTTTCATTCAAAATTGAAATTTAATTTGTTGAAAATAAAACATATAAGAGCATCTAAGCTTTCTTAATCTAAAGTTTAGATATTTTTATGATGTGTTCTGCAGTAAACAAATCTTATTTATTCAGACTGTTTTTGTCTTTACATTTTTTTTTCTTTTGTTATAATAAAGTAATGCTTGGTTTTGCATTTTGTCTAATGCGTCCGCGTCTTTGCTGGTGCCACATAATAATTTATTTGTTATTTTGCACCAATTATTGATAAAAAATTTACATGAAAATTCAAAAATGAATTCAATTATGTCCGCTTTATGACTATCACATGTAATGAAATTCATATTTATATTTGCGTACAATATAGTTTTCATGTAGTTTTTTAAATTATTTATATGACTTTTAAATATTAGTACATGATGCAGCGTATCTTGTATCTCTGAGAAAAACTTTAATAATTCCTTGCTAGGGTATTGTAAACATTTTTTTTTCTTTGAATATTCCCTGTATTTAATATATTTATTAACATCAGGATCCTCTGTATACAAAACTTCTTTGCAAGCATTGCAATTTCGGTAAATTTTTTTACTTTTAGCTTTTTTTAATATATATCCTGTAACATATTCCAGCTGAGCAATTATTTTCGGGTTTTTCTTTTTATTTTCGAAATTGCTAACAATTTCCTTATTTAAAATATCATTAATATCGATTTCTGAAACAGGATTAGATTTCGCATTTTTTGTAAAAAATAATTCCTCAAATGACTCAAACATGGTACAAAAATCCTCCTCACAATTTGAGCCCCGAGAATAATTGCTACTTAAATTAGTTACGAGCAAAGACGCGAAAGCTGCTTCGAAAGAAGCACATGAGGGTGAGATGTTTCTAAGCCCATGACTCCTAATGCTACCGAAAAAGTTTTCCAGAGGATCCTGGTTCAAATGTCTGCACCAAAATGATTTTATATTGTAGTTAGAAAACAGTTTCTCACACAAAAGTTTAATGTTTTCTATAGTAATTATCCAGTTATTTATAGATGGTACAGTGCCATGACTGCCTTTCACAGTAACAAATTTCATTGTTCTTAAAATAATTTTGGCTTGCGACCAAATTTCTTGGTGCCTTGAATTTGGTGTAACATTTCGAAGCAAGTCTTTTCCAGTTCGAACATTTGAATTTTGGTGACTGCCATTAAGTGAATCAAATAAATCATCCATAAATAGTATGAAATCTGCAGTGTCTGTTGCTTCTTTGGGCAGTATGCCATTTTCTGAAACAATATTAAATTTGCAGTCAGTTAAAATATACATATCCACATTTATTTATTTACTAGCTGTTACCCGCAGCTTCGCCCGCGTGAACTTAGATTTACAGATTTATTACGTCTGATGATGATCATTTTCTATTTTAATAATGACTAAGTTTTTGTATTAAAATGGATATAATATGTTATCTAGATATATAGACATATATCCCTTCGCAGACTTTTGTAGGCATATTTAGGATACTATTATTATTATAATATTATTCCACCATAATATTATGTTGATCATATTACGTCTATCAGAGTTAATACACTACGGCCTTAGACAGACAACCCGCGCCCGTGCGAATCACGGCAACACGATTTATTTTCTTGTGCATTATTTTGATTTTGCCATATCTCCTAAAGTATTCATTTAATTTGCATGATGTAAAGGGCAAAAATAATCTTCATGAACTGCTCAAGCTAATTAATTGATTTAAATTGATAAGTATTCATATCGTATTTGTGTAAATAACTTTTAAACTATCGCGTTATAATTGCCCATTTTTTTAAAGTATTAAATGGATATAGTATGATATTCCTAAGAGATAGATATATGCCCTCGCGGACTTTTTTGTAGATCTATTTAAGATACACAATTCCACCATACATTATTTTGTTATATCTCAAATGGTTTAGGCAGCGTTTTCGATGAAAACTCCCAGACAGCCTATTTTTTTCCGACACCTCCAACAATTATTGTTATATCTTAGTTAATGTATACAAAAACTAAATAAATTATGTACATAAACCTTCCTCTTGAATTGTCCTATCCATTAAAGGAAATCGCATCAAAATCCGTTGCGTAGTTTTAAAGATTTAAGCGTACAAAGGGATATAGGGACAGAAAAAGCGACTTTGTTTTATAATATGTAGTGATATTCTGTATTACTGACCAAAGTGCACATTGATTACTAAATTTTGTGTTTTACATAAGACATTGGCTGAAGATATGACCGGGATTCGAACACGGTTTCGACTTTGCCAACTTGACCAACACTTCTAACAAGTATTACTCTTTATTTATTATTTGTAGTTGCGTCCATTATATATATTATTCATATACATATCATTTTGAGGATGTAAGATTGTAATTTTTAAAAATAAAATGACTTATTATTATATAACACAACTGTTAAAATGCCTGACGAAAGTTCAATAAACGACAAAATGTCGCTATTTAGCAAATGTGTTTGAATTGACATCTTATCGTCCACTTTCCTGCAAATTCTAATAGTTTATTATTTTTTAAGTGTAACTTAGTATTCTTGCTTACTTACCAGCTAAATAACCCATCGTTTTTCCAACAGTTTGGCTCAATATCTGTGACGCATATTTTACCTTCATTTTAGGTATTTTATCTTTGACACAATGATTTTCTGTAAGGTTTTTTATCATCTTTAATCCTTTATATGTTGGATTATTTTCATATAACTGGGTGATGTGCTTCCATTTTGCTACTTTTTCTTCGCCATTTATAGTAAATTTTAAATCTTTTGTTAAAAGATTATTTCTCATTCCTTTTAAAAGATGTGGGACATCATATAGTGGAATAACTTGTTTCCCCTCAATTTCAAATGTCAATGTTCTTAGACATTCGTTTTTTCTTAAATATTTTTTTCTTGTTTCCTCAATAAGATAATTTATGGCACCTACATTTGAAGTGCCTTGGTCACAAATTGTAGCCAAAACAATGAAGCCAATATCATGCAGTCTTTTTATAATTTTTTTTATTTCTCCTGCTAATATCTCTTTTGGTGTGCTTCCCGAGCAAAATGAGTAATATATAGGCTGTTTGTAATTTCTCATAACTCCTCGTAACATAAACACTAAAACGTGATCTGCAATTTTTTGAGTGGCTTTACCAGTATGATTTACAAATCCTGATATTTTATCTTTTTTTTGATTATATTCAAAATGTGGAGATAGCGCCATCTCATCAAATATTAAAGTGCATAACCTTTCATCATTCTTCATCTTATTAACCCTCTTTTGCAATTGTTTAAAAATATTGTCATTTATGCCAGGTCTCAAATTGGCTCTCGACACCATTCTTGAAAGCGTCACAGGAGATGGTAGCACAAATATTTTACTTAGCCATCTGTAAGCTTTTGGCCCATTTTTATACAGGCTAAGTGACATGATTTTTTCTTCTTTACTAAATCTACGTCCCATTTTAGTTTTAGATATTTCCCTAAACTGCATAACTGTAAAGATAGCAGCCAATGTTTTAAATTTTTTCAAAGCTTTTTGGAAATTTGCATTAGAAGACAACTTCTGTGCTAGCTTTAATCTTTTTTGATACGAGATATTGCGTTTTTTTAATTTCATTATTTCAGTCATCAATGTTTTTTCAGTTGTAATGGTGACTGGTTTTTTGGTGCTTTCTGAAAGCAAAGGACAGATATTATAAGTGGTTATCAGGCTTTTTGGTACTTACAAAAAGTTTGAAACACGTTAGTAGGGACTGTGAGAGGGCTAGGACTCCAGAGGCTAAAGTATTGGCCGCAGCGTAAAGTGGTCTGTGGAAAAGTTGTTTTTAATGATGCCCCTTACATGATGCAACAATCAAAATTTGCGGTCGTCATGACAACCCTACTCTTCAGAATTTTTCTTTGTCCTAAATATATATAAAAATCTTGAAGACAGTTGTGCATAAAGTTATGCCAACATGCATATAACAAAATACCTAAGAAGCATTTTCTGCCTAATAGAGTGGTGACAGCCTGGAACAGACTCCCTGTAAATGTCACCATGGCACCAACATTAAACTCCTTTAAGAACAGACTGGATAAACTAGATATCATCAAACAATTTAACGCAAGCATCAGCTTATTAAGCTGCTTGTGTGGTTTCCATATAATAATAATAAGAAAAAAGGACAACACGAAAATGTTAAGTGTTTTTACTATCAGTGGTTTTTTTTTGTAGTAGTAGCAAAATTTTAATGGAAATTCTAAGTCCAGAATGCCACCTCTTTAAGTGTACCCCAACAAAACAATTTACATTGGAGGATGCAAAAAGTTTGGGTGCATTTGTATGGAAGATATTAAGATGCATCCTTTATCTGTTAAGTAATAGGTTATTATTTCGCATAAAATACTTACTTTTTGTTATGCTTACAGTTGACTGCTTGGGTTCCTCTTCATTTATAACCATGCTTTGATGCCTTGGTATGGCCTCAATATTTGGTACAGACTGAGTTGGTGGGATATTAACATCAGCCGCTCTTACACTGCTGCTTGATGCAGGTTCATTAGTGATATTTACAAGTGGCTGTCTTTTTTGTAAGATTCCTGTAAAATAGAAATATTTTTTTTTTAATTATGGAAAATCGTATTTACATAAGAATACATAAAAGTTACTAATAAACATCAAAATATTAAGCTAAAATGGGCTTGCTTTATTACAAATCAACTTGGGCTGCATTCCAAAACTGGTGAGTCTTACACTGTAAAGTGTTTATTTTACCCTATACTGGTTCCTAAATCCATAATGAATTTTTCACATTGTGTTTTGGAACGGCTTTCTCGAGTGATATTTACAGGTGTGCCAAGATATTACCAGTAAAAAATAAACCCTTTATTTTTTACTGGTAATATCTTAATAATTCTTTCTGTCAGAGTGACAATAATGATCTTTATAAAAAATATTTTATTTCATTCTATTTTCATGAAGATTCAATAAACTGATCACAGCTCATAATTTATTTCAACCAGAAATAAATATTTTAGTTAAGATTTAATTGAGACTTATGTTTCAATTTGATGCAATGGAATAAAATCATACAGATCTCGACAATGAAAAATACATAGAACTATTAAGTAGTATATAAAACTTCAATAAAAAATACTTAAGTGAAACCATAGTGACACAGTAAAAAATCAACATTGATGCAAAAAATGTCTGGTTCCAAAACATTTTTGTGCCCGACATATTTTACAATATAAAAATTTTGTTTTGGAATGCAGCCTTAAATGCATTTAGATTGGATGTTATAGTTCTCTCATTCATCCATCCATTCCATCTTCACTACTCACCTGGTAAATGTAAAGTTGGGATTGCATTTGGAGTAAGTGTTTTTGTCCAAGTGCGATATTTAGTTTCAAAATGATTATGACAGATCCTTCTTTTTTCATATATGAATTTGTTATCCAAAGCCAATATGTCTCCTTTCACAGCATAAATCCAAGATCTAAACCTGTCTGGTTCTTTGTCAGGGTTAGGGAAGCTATGTAATGTAATCTGGTGACAACCTAATAATGGAAAAATATATAAGTTTATTTTTTTATTTCCAGAACGGCTGATTTTTCGTCGTACTTAAATATTGACTTATTTTTTTTTAATAAAAAAATCTAAGAACAGATAGAATTCTAGAATACTTACGCTTTACATTGCAGTTAGGAACACAGCAGCTTTTCTCGGACGGCATATTTATAATAACACTGTGATAAAGTCCAAACCTCAAGATTTGCAAAGACAAAGAATCTAAGTTCAAAAGACAAGGCAAAGGCCGATAAGCAAAGAGAGCGGTGTCCGGAAAACGAGGCAATAGGTCAGAGTGTATGTGGCGGCGGAGTCCTAAATTCAATGCACAGGTCAGCGAGTATATAGATAAATCGGCGTCCAGGTGAAAAAGCAGGGTCGTTAAATAGAAAAATCCACAAGAAAAAGCAAAATACCACATTCGCGTCACGTAACGTAAACGGAATTGACCACGAATTGACAGTTAGCCATGATGCTGCCGCTATGTCAACATACGTTCCGTTCCTCCCTGTTTCTGCATATTTAAATGATTTAATATGTATAAAAAGGTAGTAAAATAATTTAAAGTTTTAAGTTTTGTTCTTTATTCATTAGTTTTAAGTTTTGAAAATAATACTGAAATAAGTAATTGCGTCAAACGTCTCGCAAATTTGTCGCTAACGCCATCTAGCGATATAGGAAACTACCAAAAACATCTAGTCGGCCTTCATAGAAAACGTCAAAGTATAGAAGTGAAAAGACCCTGCCTACTATAAAACTTTATTTGTAACAAGTAAGTATCAATCATATTTGTTTTGTCATCTGACAAACGATCATTATAAAATACAATTGAAGATTATATATAATTGAAACCAAAAATATAGTCTAAATATCGTACATACCTAGTAATATACAGCTAATTAAGAAGAACTGAAAAAAGATGACATCTAAAAGCAGCAGTAGAAAGGGACGAACTAAAGAACTAAAATCTGAAGACATGAGTTACTTATCCGAGTTCACACTACCGCTTAGCCTACCTTGTCCCGAGATTCACTTTCCTATACTAATATCAGATAAAAACAAAGCTAACTGGACGGCAATTTTGGAAGAGAGCGACATCAAAGGAGAGGAAATAAAAAAACATATTGAGATTAAAAAGCCGCAAGAACCAAAGTCGCCATTCCTAAGTATGGTATCATTAATTATACATTAATTTAAATTGTAATAGAAATTAAGCGTGAATCTTAATTGCCCGTAATAAAAAACGAGGCACTCGTTACGAATCATTTTTTTTTCATCATCAATTCAATATGCTAGTCTTTCTCATCCGTAAATTCAATACCTACCTATTGAGCTAAAAAGCCATCAGGCCAAGTCTAGACTTTTCGAAAAGAAAACCGTAAATTGATAAGTTTGTTATCAACTTACAGAAACCGAAGGTGACTTTATAAAATACGAAGTATTCCCATACCTTATACCAGCTCTTGAAGAAACTCTAAACAAGGCACAACTGTGGGATGCACTGAAGACACAAAAATGTTTTTTCAATGGAATTGATCACATTGCACAGGTCATTGCCCTACTACATTTTAAATTTAACTATATTGCGGGTTTCTAAATCCAATGATTTAGACATTCGGGATAGACGGGAGGACTGAGGTGTCAGACGTTACAAAGTTATTCGAAACTACCTCCTACTACTACCAACCACTACTATAGTAGGACGTCTGACACCTCAGTCCTCCCGTGACCATGGTTGCTGTAAAGTATCCAAAACGTCGGGCATATAAAAATCTTAATAAGCCGCAATAAAATCTGTAAAAATTGTTTCATTATAATGAGTGAAAATCGCGTAAACATAAGAAAACAATATTCAACTCTATATCCAAAAAAATCCAATCTATATTGAAACTTGGGTGCTGACTCTGCCCAGTAGTCAACCAGAATCAGCGCTGCTCGCTTGTCTGATGTTAATTCATTTGAATTTTGTCTGATGTTATTGAAATTTGTCTGATGTTAAAAAAGTCCCGGAGGACCTTTTTGGTTGTTTTTCCCGTAAAATAGCTTTGCTGTTTCGGAGAGAAGCGCAAGAGAGGCAGTATAACCATTGGTACCGAGTCATAACATAACATCTTGTCACAACATAGGCCAAAAGAGCTTCGTGGTCTAGTTCCAGTAAACTATTTTATGTGCGACGTTGACCATTACTAGCAGGGGTGCCAGTTATGTCTATTCAAAAAAGAACACACTTGCATGGCATTATTAGTCATTATAATAATAATATTTTTAATAATATTAGACAAGTAGAGAAAAATATTAAAGTATCAACCATTGTGTCCAGTGAAGGAAAACTTCAAGTATGGTTAAATAGGTTTCTTTCCTTCATTTGCGTGTTTTCCTTCACCCGTAAGCGAGCGATAATCTCGCTCGTGTCTATGGTGCAGTTTGAAATTTAGAAACAATCATTTCAAGGCTTCACAGGGTCAGAATAAAACCCTGGCCTCTTACTCCGAGAACTTGAGGCCGAACCATATCCAATTATTATAATAGCAAAAGGTCATCGTCGCTCAAAAACTAGACTGCAATTTAAACCATTCTGACAAATATTTTTATTGATTTTATAAAGGTTTTGTGGAACAAAAATCCACGCTACCCCAGCCGTAAGACGAATAATCTGCATATTTTCAATATGCCATGGACACGCAAATTATTAAAAGAACAGTAAGTTATTCAGATATAAAAACACAAGGTCCTGAGTAAATAATTTTATACTAATAAGCCTGTAGTGAACTGTACTGTAATGTAGATACGTTCATCATTTATTCATAATTGTCATGTTTGAGAATGTTAGCTATAACCAAAAATCTTTAATCATATTTGTATCAACAAAGCACTCTCCATTCCGCCTCAGTAGAAAATAGGAAGTTCTATGAAATTTTATGGCCACTACAATGAAAACATTTTTACACTTTATCCACATAAGTGTAAAAAAGTTTTCATTATAGTGGCCACAATATTTTTTTCCATCAAGAACCGATGGTACATTCAATCTGTTTTGTTTTATGTAACGCTTTGTGTATGCAACTATTTTTTTTTTCGATCCCAATAAATGTCTTTAAAAAAATGTCTTTTAAAATAGATTAAATGACCAAATCATTCATTGATTTTTACCAGTCCTAGACCCTATTATCCTAAATCTTGGCTGTGGACTGAAGAATTCGCAGCTACAATGATACAGAAGACAGTACGACGGTACTTCGTTTTACGAGATCCAAATGTACAAGAAATGAGGATGTTTTGGAAGGTGACAACGATAAATCTTTTTTAGTATAGTCTATGTTGAACAGCAGAGGCCAGGGATCTTTTGCGACCGTCTTGGCGTGCATTGAGGGAGCCCTATGTTTAGAGTGGATAAAAACGGATGATAACAGTTCAGTAGTACTAAGAATAGTGATATAGTAATAACAAATTGAATACATAAAATGCTTCTACCACAGGATATCATTATAATCCGTGGTAAAGTCCAAGAGTGCCCACTATTGAAAACATTTCACAATTTGTATAATTTTTATAAATACCTTTTTTTGTTAGGAATTCTTTGTTTTGGAATTATCCACTTTTAATAGGCTCTTCGACTATAATTTATATAAAGTGCAGTAATTTTTTATTTTTTCAGAAATTAACAATTGAACGTACTTACAAACCAGAGATATCTACAAACCCACTATTCTCTAAAAGATTTGCCTCAGAATGTGTAATAAGTAAAAAATAAATTCAGGTTGCATTCTAAACGTTTTATTGGAGGTTATGTCCATTTTAATTATTGAAATTAAAATTCTTTTAATTATAATAGTTTAATTTATCTATTTATATTCAACCCTACACTATACTTATTGTTAAGCGTAGCACATGGTGGTTTTGCGCACCTTACATTTTTCCCACCCCTGTCTACACCATTATTTATTAATTATTCAAGTTGCACACCCTCATACAAGGATGGACTAACGGGTTTTCCAAGACCCATTGTGAATTTGATAGTAGGTTGTTCATCGCCTTTTGCTATTCTCTGTACTCTGTTTGGACTGTGGTGATATGACAAGGGTATTTCGAAATCCGTGAGCGTCTGAAAATCAAATACACTAATGTTTAGTGAACTGATTAAAATTATGACATACATATAAATCTAGATATTGTAGTTATTTTAATTGTTCAAGTATTAATGTTTTAAATATGATAAATAGGGTGTCTTGGTCATATGTTAAGAATGTGTTACATGACCATAAAATGAATGTGAATAGTTGATAACTTTGATCCCGCCTTGTCATCATTAGTATGACAGAATGATGATGATGATTAGTATGACACATTAATCATTTTGGTGATGGTAGATTTGAATCCAAAAAAGATAAAGCCATGAAAGGAATTGAGTCTGCTCAGTGTCTCAATCTCAAATTACCTGTTATAAAACCAAACAATCTGAACAACTTGTGTTAGCTTTGCATATAAAATAATTTAGGTGATTAAAAAAATAAGATTTCATAATCTTAATATATATAAATCTCGTGTCACAATGTTTGTCCTCAATGGACTCCTAAACCACTTAACCGATTTTAATGTTTTTTCTTTAAAAATATGTGCTTTTCTCCAACTTAAAAGATAGGATAGTTTATTTCTCAAATTTGAGATTGCAATTTTATTTATTGCAAATTAATTGTTTTGACAGAACGAAGTCTGTCGAGTCCGCTAGTATTATACTAAAAGCTTCTTTACTTATAACTTGGGTACTATTGTTTTTGCAGAGTAAATGTTAAATAATGTGAAACCAAATACTCATTGAAATAATTCATATAGCTTTAAATAATACAAGCTGTTGCCTGTAGCTTCGCTCCTGCTAACTTAGATTTATGGATTACTTTATACTCTGAATATTACTAATTGAAAAGTGAGACTATTTACATTAATAACAAACTAACCTTTAAACCCTTTCTCTCATGATCTTTAATGATGAATTCCTTCATAAGTGGTGGCATTTCAATCTTGTTTGGAAGTACTACATCAGAGAAATAATGTTTGTCAGTAACAGATTTTATAAGTTTTTCCTCTTCATGTTTAGGTATTAGTTTATAGTCTGGTTTGTATGATGTTCTATAAATTTCCGTCAACTTGGGTAATGTGTGACCTCTAAATGTTTTTTCTACCCAGACTCTGACTCTTCTTCTTTCCTGTAATTATTTTGCCACTGATTATTTTTAAATTATTATAAAAATATTTTTTATTAATAATGCATATTTCCAGAAAATGTTAACTTTTTAAAGTTAAATTTGCTAAAACTACTATTAATGGATTTTAATATGGTTAAGATCTGAATATTCACAATATAGCAGATAGCATTAATGGTAAGAGAAGGCTCCCATCACTAAAATGACTGGATTATCAAATTGATAAAATCTATCTATAGTTTTATTCGCTTATGCTTAATTGTACTAGTTGATACAGTAGAACCTCGATAAGCTAAAGTCCAAGGGAAACAAAAAATACTTTAAGTTATAGAGGTTTTAAGTTATCAAGGGTTTGTTAGGGATTGGTTAATATAGAGGTATATACATATGTATGTATGTATGTACCCTTGTTCCTATTTTTAGTCAAATGCGTCAGAAGGACTGATTCAATAAAACACAGAAATTTAAAAGATTTCAGCTTCTTTTTTAATGGTGATTGATAATGCACTCCCATGTACCTATCCCAAACTGAGCTCTCTTTCTTATTTAATACATTTTTAACTGCTTCTATAACTTTTAATTTATCAGCATGTGTGAGTGTTGTTAGTTTTCTTTTTGAACTCATTTTTAGCCAGTAGAAAAAATGTTTTCAGGAAAATGATCAAAAATTTATGATCCAAGTAAGCCGTTGTCTTAAATTAACCGCCGCAATGTTTTAAAGGATTTTGAAGAAGCAAAAAATAGGTGACATATGTATTGCTTACGTTGATAGTTTAACTATAGTCCTATAGTGAACTATGTGCAAGCAATAAATACCGAAACATTTTGTTTTAAACACACTTTAAAAATTACTCATTGACAAACATTTTTATGTTATAGAGGTTTTTGTAACATTTCTTTAAGTTACTGAGGGCCAATACAGAAATTACTTCTTTAAGTTATAGAGGTTGCGTATTTTAAGTTATAGAGGTTTTGGGCTCTGAAGGGAAGGGAACAGATTATTTTTTTAAGTTATAGAGGTTTTTAAGTTATCGAGGTTTGAGTTATCGGGGTTCTACTGTACTTGAAACAGACTATAAGAAAAATGTCAGTGAGATAAAGAATTTATTTGAAATAACAGATAAGTCACATCATGTGGTGATCTTACCCACAAACACAAACAATATAACCCGACACTAGATTAAGCAACTCTTCAATGCATTGCTAATCCAGAGATATAAGAGGTTAAGTTTCAGTACTAATAGTTACACGGCTTGCCTTGTCCATCCCTCAGGAACATAGCATCCGCTTTATGGAAGTATTAAAAATAATATGTACTTTTTACTTATGGAAATAATTTAAAAGATATGGAGTAAATTTGTTTTGTGAGTAAGTGATCTAGTTGGTTTTATATATAATATGAGATTACATTTTAAATAAAGTCTAAAAATTGTTTTAGTATAAAAATATTGGCCAATTGTAAGATTAAGTTTATTAACTAATAAGTCGTTTCTCAGTCTTACTTTTAGTAGGTATTTCGTCTATGGTTGGACATTGAAAAGGTCCACTCTGAATAGACACAGGAGCAGTTATTCCAGGTACTTACATTATAAAAGTAATGTAATGTCAAAGACAATTTGTTCCAATAATATACGAAACTATTTGTCAAAGCATAACTTTATAAATAATGAATAATCGTATTCAAATACATATTCATACTTTATACCTCATAGAAAAACAAATTAAGTATTATGAAAATAAACACAACTCACTTCATCAGGGCACGTCTCTACTTTGACGATCCTCATAAAACTTGGCTCAGGGTATCTTTCGAAAACTGATCTTACTATTAACCTACCAACACCATAATCTTTAAGACTTCCAACTATCTCCCACAATGTTTTACCCTTAAAATTTGTCGTTCTCCCTACATACTTTATAACAGTAGCAGTCATTGTGTTCTACCCCAGATATTTATAGTTTAACCTGTAAACGTTTTAATCAAACGATTTTCTTTTATATTTAACGAAAGTTTGCAAAAGGAAATTTTGGAAATAAAAATCAAGTGTCAACTGTCAACTTTAATCGAGTTGTCAAAAATATTATTATCTTCTTCTTCTTTGGACTTAGCTCCCATACCTATGGAATTACCAGTCAAATGTGTTAAATGAGTGAGTTGGCGTATGACATGACATTATTGTTATTCAATTACATCCTCCGATCTTAAATACGAATAAAACTTGAACTTTCAACATTTTTCTACAACAATCACAGCTGTTTTTAAAACAATCACTACAGAAAACCATTCCAAATGAATGAAACAATAATAAATAAACAAACTAACAAAATAATAATTAATAAACGAGAAACAGAAAAAACACATTCGCGTAATTCGACGCCTAGCGCCTCTCTCTTTCAATTATTATAATAATATGTAATCAAGACTTAAGACTCAAGAGTTAACGATTTTACGAGATATTAACAATTTATTATAGTGTAGTCGGACTGCAAAATAGCATCATATTATAGACTTTCAAATAAACTTTCAATAATCATAATTATCTATATTAAATTAGTAATCATGTACCTATTAACGATCTACGGGTGATGACCGAACTTCAATATGAAAACTTATCTTCATGTTGAAGTGTCTAGTTCTCTCTAGACACTCTCTACTCTTTTAGATGACCATAAATTTGTTTAATCTTTAATGTCATCTAACCACTTTTTCTATGGCGGCCTAGAAAATGAAATTTCCTACAGGGATCGTCTCTGCATTATATGTCCAAAAAAGGAAAAATTTTGTCTCCTTTTTGTACCCGGTGACGCATTTCATTTCATAATACCCATGTTTCAAATCCATACAAGAAATTGATAAAACATAGCATGCAATCTTTCAATCATCACAATGATAAATAAAATAGAATTTCACTTATAAAGTTATAACTTGATTTTATTTTACGGATTGCACAATTATTGGTTATGGACCAAAAAAAATTAATCTTTTCATGGCTATTCTAAGGCCCGTATTCTAAAACGTGACTTGAGCGCTGATCGGTGCTTGATACTAGTTTTGGCGGTACTAAAATCTAGTACATAGAGTATAATATATTATATAGTTATCTAGTATCAAGCGCTGATCAGCGCTCAAGTCACGTCTCTGAATACGGCCCTTATTGTTATCAAATTGAATTCAGAATCGAAAATACATAAATAATACAAATTATGTAATATTATGTAAATGTTTCAAAGATAATTCTATTTTTGAATACTATTATAGTTTGGGTAGATCTTGTAGTTCTTCTTTTAGCAAGTGAAAGTAGAATATTTTTAAGATGATTAACTTAATTCAGCAAGGGTTTATATTGATTTCAGTACCTTTAGCTAGTTACAATATTTTGTTCGCTGCCAAATTATTATACTTTAAGAAACAGAAAACAAACTGAAATAGATGTGAATACAATATAACATTCATTCAGAAAGATCTACTTCTTCCTTCTCCAGTTATCACCTTATGGGACAAACTAACAGGTTAGAAGCAATTGGATTTTTTCAGGGCTCGTTCACATATTCTAAAAATTTGCTTTACTTTTTTACTTCATTTATAGCAATGAGTTTTTACTATTTGTCAGAATTTGCTTTATATTCTCCGGATTTAATAATCTGCCTTGTTTAATATCTAATATAGGTCAAAGGACTTATTTTTATGCGTTTGATAGCCCCAATCCTTCCGCGATCAGATTTATCGGTAATTCAATTTAACAGCGACAGTCATCGATTTTATGTTTTTTCAGTAAGTATTGTGATAATAAAATAAATAAAACAAAATATTTTGAAAAATCAACTTCAATTTATTCTCATTCTCTTATGTAGTACTGGAATTTACGCAATACAAATTTTAAAATATAACTAGTATAGTTAACAGTTATTTAATTTTAAATGCAGATTTATTAATAACAATGTCATGGAGAAGTTCCAATCAAGTCCAACAACATTAATCAAAGTCATTAAATTGGTGAAAATATACAGACGGCACAAAACATTTCAAGTTACATTTTGTTACTTTAAAATTATTAGATCTAATTCAATAATTATTTTCAAGCAGGCAAGTTTAGGCATTTAAAATTTATTACATTTTTATATTAAATTTTATAGCCATGACATTGACAGTTTTGCTCAATATTTTAATCAATATTTATAAATAATTACACAAAGCGAACACAATTTCGATATTGATTACAACAAGCATTGCATATAATCAAACAAATTTTATTAAGTAAATGATTAAATCATTTACTTCACATTTCACTACATTTGTTTCACTTGTCATTAATCACCTTTGGTGAAATAATCCGTATACCTTTGCTAAGTTAGGTTTCATGCGATCACGCATGTCACCCAACGGGTGCAGGTTATTCATCATATTATGATTTTTCATCGCTGCACAATTCAATCCTAATGAGAAATCCTTCCTTCCTAAATTCGGTCAATTCCAGCTCTCTTTACACCGCCATTGTAACAAATCAAGACTGAATAAATAATTGTTGTTAATCGGCAAGTGCAAAAAGAAAATTGAAATTTTTGACCAAATAAATTTTTCTACGTTTTTAATTCTGTACAATAGTCGCATTCCGTTGGCAAATAATTAAATATAATAAATAATTATTAATTTAGCTACAAAATTGCCTAGTCACCAATCGGAACGGGCTTCGTGAACACGCGGGTGGCGACATACAAGTCCATCCTTACATCATAAGGCCAGGTATATATTTAAGTTAAAACGGCCCACCGTACACGTTACATCTAAACAATTTCAATAATAAATTACCACAAATATTTACATATTACCGATAATATCCACAATTAAATATGTAACTTAAATTAAATAAATAATTTAAGAGAGTTGGGACAAATCTAGTAGGAATCAGTCATTCAGCGTTAACACACTGATCGATCGGGGACCGTCGTCTTCTCGCGCTACCGGCCGGGCCAGCGGACTGCGGGCGGGTCTTGCGCTGCGAACATATTTGGCGCCACACGCCTTCCGACTCAACGATCGTTCATAATGTAATTCGACACGAAACACTCGCGCTCGTGAATGTTTCCTCTGGATGATTTCGTGCTCAAAAAGAAGCCTAGTTATATCCTAGAAGTGCACTCGCCGTGGAGAGCGGCAGACAAGGGCGCGAGCAACGCGCGCCGAGCCCGCCTAAGTCGTGTCCCGACCGTAGGTCCCGATGCGCACTTCGTCTATCACCCGCGTCCATTCCAGTGCGTACGACTGTGGGTCCTCCAAGTAATATGTCCGATTAGGCTAAAACAAAAGATACATTAAATGAATACAAAACGAGCATACAGGAAGACTTTTCGAATAAATAAATGAGTTCAATTTTTAGTTGATTTTAGATTGTTTAGAAGCTTACCGTATATACTAAAAATATCCTAAAGGTTTTGGCTTCGACTCTCAACTCTGGAGACCAGGGAATTTCTCCTTTGAGGACCATATTGAGTGGATCCACGTAGAATAATCTCGGGCCAGTAGTCAATAATAACATTCGACGTCGAGCGAACAGACCCTTCCTTTTCTCAACGAGCCCTTGCTTTAATATGAGCTCGCCGTCAACAAATTGGTGCCATTTATTTTCACGTGCTTGTATTTCAAGTCGACGTCGTTTTTCCTCGGGGCTGATATTTAGGATTCCTGAAAACAAACGAGCATTTAAATATTTTACAAAACATTTTAGCCTACGGAATAATTTAAATGTATAAAGATAGCGACGTTTGCATATAACGCGTCAGAAATTTCAAGTAGTAGTGCAAGTAATGAGCAGTCTCATAACAATACGATCATTAATAAAACTTCGGCGTGGCAAATCGTTCCAGTCGTGTCGCAAGTGGCTGGGAACGCGAAGCAACTGCACTGTGCCGGAAAGGTGACGTCACTCCATCTAAGGAACCGTAAATCGAGAACATACAGGATGTCCGTTTAATGTGCACAGCAGTCCGCATGCTGACACGTCACGCTATTAAACATGTGTGTGGGTCAGTTCCCGATATACTAACGCGTGAAGAATTATCATTGGAATTAGCGTGGGTGCAATAGAAATAGATAGTTTCAGTATCTGCAAGATGGAACATTATCAAACGTTGTTCAGTTACGAGAGACGAGCGCATTTTGCTAAGAATTTAGGTCATGGACAATGCGATTGTCTCTGGCTTGTCGCTTCAATGCATTGTGTCTATGCACTAAAGTATGTTAGAAATTATTGACACGTTTTATGAAGGACTGAACCTTTTTTGCTATGTAGAAAATAATACATAAAAATATATTTACCTCTTGAAGTAGACAGGTCCCACTCCCACAAGCGAACTAGCTGACTTTTGCCCAGGCCTGGCTCTAGATGATCAGGAACAGTATATTCTTCTTCAAATGTACCTCCAGGTAAATAGGGACTGATGGTGGGTGGAGTTTGTTCAAATAGGTTGTCCCAATCGATGCCTTCGAAGAACGGGTGCTGACGTATACTTTCGTAAGTAGAACCTTCGTCGTTAGCACCTAGCCTCTTAGTGTGGTCTAATACTAATAATTTTTCTACTAAATCTTTTGCGTCACTTGGAAAACCTTCTGGAAATTCATAGTCCATTTTGAGTATTTTTTGAAACGTTAGGAATTCATTTGGAGCGCGAAACGGAGGCAGGCCGGATATCATTTGGTAAATTATACAACCAAGAGCCCATAAGTCGTTTGCGCGCGTGTCCACACGGTTCTGTAGGTGATCCGGGCTGACGTATTGTGCAGTTCCAACAAAACTCTTTTTTCTTGAACGATCGTTTGGTGCTGAACTTTGATCCTCTTCAGTAGTGGTAGCGGTAGATGATTTGTTTTTGTCTTGATCCACAATTTTAACCGTACCGAAATCGGCAATTTGTAAATGCATGTTTTCATCCAATAAAATATTTTCTGGCTTCAAATCGCGGTGAATGATACCTAGTGAATGCATACTTTCTAAAGCGAGCAACAATTCGGCAGCATAAAATTTGGCTACATTCAACTCGAATGAACCCTCTTTGTTTATGTAGTGCAACAGCTCACCATTCTTTGCGTACGACAATACGAAGTATAAACTTTGTTCATCTTGGAAGGTGCAGTACAACTTTACAAACCCATGCGGAACGTTGAATAGCTTATTTAGTGCCTCTTTTTCGCGTTTTATGTACTGTACTTTCTGGTGTCTGACAATGTGGCTTTTGTCGCATACTTTAACTAGAAAAGAAAGCAAACAATTAGAACCTGTCCATATTAAGACTTATACGAATGAACTCTGATAGTGGATACATACTTGCATACTCCTTTCCGGTATGAATGTCTTTTGCTAGGAACACTGTACTATAGCAACCGTCGCCAATGAGTTTTCCAAATATATAATCTTTGGCGGTTCGCTTGGTGTGTTTGATGGACTGGCTGGAGGAGTGCGTGGACGTCGGGGTGGCCACCGGAGTCGCCGCCGCCTGGGACGCCTGCATCTTGACAGGAGAGTCGACGACCGACTCGGCCGTAGCTATAGGAGCCCGGACCTCACTCGCCGCTCTACCGTTTGGCTGTAACAAAAGATTTATATTTAAAAATTTATTCGTTATTGGCCAATTGTAACCTGAACAAAATTAATCATAAGAATTGAAAATGAGAAATAAGTTGTTTTACATGTGTATAGTGTATGCACTAAATATTTACAAAAATACGTGTTACTGTCAATTGCGACAGTTTCGAAAGAGGCAATTTTGAACACGTTTTGAAGGAGGTCGTAAGTTAATCTCGCTTGAATCATAATTTTTAAGAAGTTTATTATTATTATTATAAATACCACAATGCGTTACTTTTTCAATAATTCGTTCAAAAATAATTACAAGCAGTAAAAACAAAAATATGTTACATCAAGAATTTTAAATCTAATAACATACTTTGAATTAAAGGTCCCTGATTAATTATTATTAGCCATGAAATAATTCGCATGTATTGGCAACACTAAATCTCTCTCATAGTCGAAACAACGTCACCTCTAGACAAACTTAAACATACTGCACTGGGCTAGACTGACCCGACTCACATATCACGGATATAGCTTCTCAAATGTTCTAGGGGTTAGGACGTCTTTCGCGAATGATCCTTCAGAGTGGACGCACGAGCGCGATGAGAGGCGAGTTTACAACTAAATGTCCGATGTATTCGAAACGCCGCCACGTTCAATGGCCTCACCAACAGTTCGATGATCCAATTTCTAAAGTTTGCGGCCCGTGTGTTTTTTCCTTGATTTTTTTCACAGAGGTATCAACAAAAAAACTCCACTCATTCATCATTGTCAAGTGTTCGTGTGACAATATTGTGTGTGGCCGTGTGATATGCGACAGACATTATTTTCATGTATATCTTTCGATCTAAGGACAGATTATATACACGTTTTCAGATTATCTTTCGATAAACTCAATGAATAAGCAATAGCCTTCAGGTAAAAATATAATTAGACGCATATCGAATCCAAAATTGGTATTCATCGTCTTTTAACATAAAAGAAGAATAATAAGACACTAGACTTGAAAATTTAAGGCAGCAAATACAAACAAAAATAATGGCGCCAAAACGAAACATTAAATAACAAGGCATCAAAGCGGGCAGGAGATAATTGAACGATTAGTAGAGCATGAGTCATTGAAATAGGCGAATTGGTCTATGTAGACCGCAAGTGGGTCTCGCATTCCGTGGCTGGCGGCGACGGCGCGGGGGTTACACCGGCGCAACGGTACTTCGAGCGCATTCCCACCGTAACGCATTCCGCGACCCGCTCGCGCCTACTCCGCACTCGACCTCAATCCCATACCACAACCAGGGTTGTCAGATTACTCAAGATAAACATATCATTACTACGTTTTACTTCACTCCTTTATTGCAGCAACATATACTTTCACCTTGATATATATGGGACAGTTATGTGTATTTTGGTCCGTTAAATTTTATGTCCTTACTCGAGATACATCTCGACCGCACCCAGTGCATTCATTGGCTAATTTGCTCTTTCTCATGCCGCATGACGCAGCGTCGTATGACTTTTGAGTAATTTTAATAGTCGGAAGCTCCGCAAATTCTAAAGCAACTGCATCCGCCACTTCAATGACACATTTGAGAGTTATCTTGATTGCATATTGTTGGGATTATAGCTTATGTCCGGTTACAGATTTGATTGTACACGGACATTTAATTGCAAGTACATTGTTTTTAAGTTTGTTTGGCAATCAAAACGCTGGTCAAAGGGCTGTCGATCTTTGCATAATATTTTTTATACATGTTGAAGATAATGTACCGCACGGCGTTATCTACAAACGGTGGCACATTGACCACGCTACAAATGAATGACTTTTATCTTGTTTACATATTGAAAGACTTGTTTTTTTTATACATTCAATACTAGAAAGTAGAACAAAACAACGGCAGTATTATTACACAATTGTTTTTTTAATATTTTAGCAGTTACAAACTGGTTGTGGTTAAGTATACATTTAAATATTACTCTGAAAAATAATAAATATTTCAAAGGAACTGAAAAACATTATGAAACATTTACTATTGATAATGCTTAACTATTATAGTGACGTTATCTATTGTATATACTTATGCGATTACGTTTTTACGTTACAATAGTATTTACGTCACTGGTAGAATAATGTAGGAACGTCTTGCTCATTACGAACCAATGAATGCGGATAGTGGAGTTTGTAGTGGTAAACAAGGTGGTCACGCCGCCGACGCGTGAACAAACAAGTGGCGAGTGTCGTGTCAGCCGAGCCGCGCCCGCCGTCGCACTTTGCATCATAATATATCATACGGACATACGCGGTACACCCGACACTACTCATGCCCCGGCCCGTCTCATGCCGCTCTATACTTGTGAAATGAAAATACGAGCGAAAGTGCGCATTGAGAAACCGTACAGCGAAAGTTTACTAACAATCTTGCGCATCCAAAATGCCACGACGCTTTTTTTCATTTAAAATTACACTGTCTATTATTTGTTTACATTTGAAAATAACGGCTCACCAAACAAAACGAAAGTTCCAAAGCGTTCACAAGAATGCGTAGTAATTATTCAAATACGCAACGAAACAAACATTATTTGAACATACTTTAACACTATACGATAATAAAATTGACTACGCTAAAATGTTGAAAACACATTTGTTTATGAATAAATCATTGAGAAACGACAATCGACAATTGTATCAGGCTGTTGACCTTACCTTCGTTTTGGGCGAGGGCTGTTTCCCGCGCTTCGAGGAACTCACGCCGAGTAGCTTGAGAATTCTGTTTGCTGCTTCGAGAAGTGTGGCACTACCCCTCGATCCCCTTTTAACTCTTATGGTCAATCCACTCATTTCTATACTTCGCATACGTTGTATCTCACCGTTTTATTGGAGTTCGATACGGTCCAAAACAAGATCACAGTCCATGAAGCTTAATTATTTTAATGTAAACGTCCGAACCACCGATTTTACCGTAAAACTAAAAAATAATATAATCTACAATTTTACTAAGGAATGCAATAAATAACTAACAACTAATACACTAGTTAAAGGCAATTTTACTAATAATTTATCTAGAGCGCGCTGGCACGACCGAACGATGTGACGGCGCGTTGCAGACTGAACTGAAGTACTCACTACTAAAGCAGTAACAAACAGCGTTTGACGCAAGCGAGGCGAGGCATTGACTACGTCCTCCGCTCAGTAGACGGAATAATCGCACGATTGTGATACGTATGGCGCGCGGCGCACGGCCCTATGTTTGTTGTGTGCGGGCACGGGCTGGCCTTCCCCTACAGGCTACAGGCTGCGGAGTACAGACACACCGCCGCATTCGGTTTACTGCACCGGCCACCGAGCCCATATATAGTTCATCGGCGATCACCGTCATGTTTTATAACAAAATAAACAAACGCACTTTTACACCATACTCGCATAGCGCACGTTCACGAATACCACAATCAATAACGAATTGGGTATGCATTGATGTGGTAGGTAATTAGTACATACAACGACCACGTGTACAAAAAAGTGGACCACGTGGTTTAAATACAGAGAATTCTGTTCGAGAATAGCTTTTAAAATAGAGTTCCTGTATAGATTAAATACGCATTCAATTGTTGCGATACATTTCAGGTACCTAGACTATGTAATATCTTTTTGAAACGCCTATAACATCGCCCACGTGTCTATGTTTTGAAATTTTCGGTCAGGAGCGAGTATCTTCCTGATGCATCGTAGCGTGGCCCGACGGAGTGGCGGGAGGGGCGAGGCGGGGGGCTAGGGGGCGGGAGGAGCAGGGGGTTCACGAGCGCGGAAACGGGAACAAAATCAATAACACAAAGATGTGCATTAAGAGCAAAAACGTGGCCATGTACTAATGCCGTATAAATCATTGAATCTTCATTGCTATTTGTCACTAGTTATGGCCAATACGTTTAAAACATATTATACTACAAAAGCACTCCGAATATAACAGTTATTAGTAGAGCGTTTTATTGACATTAATAAATGTATTACCCATTTATAATAAAACATATTCAACCGGCATTGATTTTTAAACGACTTAGTTTTATGCTATAAGGAGGCAAAGGAGCAGTCCAAAGCCTTATGGTAACTACAGAGGCCAATAGTCATGCGTACAACCAGAGGAATATGCATATACCCAAAACAGCAGCACAAGAAATGCGACATCATAGCTGTCACTTAACTGGTATTATGTGCGAGAGAGGTACCACGCCGGTCATACGGGCCCAATTTGGCTACAATGCATCAATGCCACTACCTCTTATAAAACGAATAATGAAATATTTAGTAATTATATATTTTTTCTTAGGGGGTACAATACGGCCCGATATACTAAATGTTTATATTCTTAGATGAACCATCTGCTCTACTTTTCCGATGCCTTAAGCTTAAGGGCCTTAAGGCCAACAGCATAGGTCCATTTAAAAAAAACTAATTGCTTAAAAACGTTTCCCAAATAAAAGTTGGAACCCACCCTCCAAAAGTCTGAGACTTAGCCAACGATTGTTTTATCATTTAATTTAAAAATAAGATATATTTATGTAAAAACCCACATAAAAATAATCGTCAGCGGTAGCGATATCATACAAGTTACTAATACTTGATAACGTAATATAAATATTATAATTTTTTGAATAGATAAGAGCATTTAATTATTTAAATTCATACATTTCACTGACGCACTTTGTATTTCATGAATATGTTTTCCTTCCCTTATATCGAAATGGCTGGCCACGATGATTAAAACAACAAGTTTTATAAATCCTTCGTAAATGATACCATCGCTCGCATCCTTTCAGTAGCTAGACAGATAGACAGAGAGATTACAGTTGCTATCTATAATATTAAATATGCACCTATGTTTACAAATTTTGTGGAAATCCTTTCAACAGGTACCGACAGACAGACAGATTGTTGTATTTCTAATGTTAAGTAAGAAGTAAAGCATAAAGTAGAACTTTTAAGTTCTACTTTATGCTTTACTTCTTACTTAACAGCTCTTTTAGAAAATTAAATGCCCTCTGATTAAACACCTATTTAAAAAGCCCGTACGAAGATTTGCCGCAGACTTATCTTTAATCAAAGCAAAAAAAATATTTTTATCTTAATTCATAAATGTCGGAATAATGATCGTACAGAAAATCTAAGAAGGGTTTTGAAAACTGCACGACATTCTCTCACGATACCGTGCATTTTTCGAAGCCAGATAAAAAATCTATGAATAAAGTGGACGAGCGAATTCTTTGTTTTTCACAAAAATCACTATTATGAGAAATATTTAGATTTTTGTTAATTTTTAAATCATTGTCATCTGAAAACTACATTCCTTGGAGCAACATTTTGCTATGCGTTTTTGTGTGTTAGTTAGGGGAGCGTGGGGTATTGAGAGCCATCGGGTAATGAGAGCTATGGTGATTGAACGGAACGTATGCACTTTAGCGCGATCGTGTGAGCTCGGCTGCTTCCGCCGACCATCGGCAAGCTTCACTTGAGACGCCACGAGCCGTTAGTGCCACGTGTTGAGTCACAAGGGACGGTTGTGTGTTTTTCGCTCCAACGTTATAACAAAGTATCGATTTCGATCCCCAAGGTAAGTGCGAAGTTGTGTTCTTATTTTATTTAGTTTGTGCTTATTACGTCCCCAGATTGATTGACTAACAAGTCCAATTGGTTAAAATGTCATTGAAAGTAGGATTCGGTACTTTGTTATTACTTTTCAAAATGGTGGTTCGTGGGTAATGGGAGCCTAGACATGGCTCTCACTACCCGACATAGCTCCTATTACCCCATTAACATTTTCCAAGTTTTTAAGTCACTTGAGATGCCTACATGTATATTTTATTTTTGTTTTAGATGCCACGTAAGAAAATTCGAACAACAACAAAAGCTTCTTGGACTGTTGATACATTAGAGAATGCCGTGACTATCCTCAGAAGAGGAGGTATTTCAGTATACAAAGTATCTCAGCAAACTGGCATACCTTACAGTACGTTAAAGAAAAGATATAATTTAGCAAAGGCTAATGATAGTAGCTATAAAAACTCGCCTAAGCTGGGAAGACATACTGTATTTAGCCCTGCGCAAGAAGAAATCTTGGCTAACCATCTTCGAACTATGTCAAATAAATTTTATGGCCTAACTAGAGAACAATTCCGCAAAGTATGTTACGAGGTGGCTAAACAGATGGGTATTGATAAAAGATTTAATCAATTCAATAAAACTGCAGGAAAAGACTGGCTGATTGGCTTTTTGCAGCGTCATCCTGATTTGAGTGTTAGAAAGGCCGAAGCTATCAGTATCAATAGAATCCTTGGGTTTAGTAAGACTGAAGTAACGCTTTTTTTTGATAACTTGGAGAGATTGATGACGCAGTACAATTTTGAACCTAATATGATTTACAACGTAGATGAGACCGGAATTACGACGGTCCAAGAAACTGACAAAATAATAGCTCCCAAAGGGCGAAAACGCGTTGGATCTGTAACGTCCTGGGAAAGAGGCAAGACGATTACTGTAATATGTGCTATGAGTGCTTCTGGGTCTTTCATTCCTCCACTTTTCATATTTCCTCGACAACGTCACTCACCACAACTGGAAAAAAATGGTCCGACGGGTGCAGTTTACAAATGTTCTCATAATGGCTGGACAAACGAAAATATATTTGTTTCATGGCTACATCAGTTTATAAAATATACTAAACCTACTGCTGAAAAACCTATTTTGCTAGTTTTGGACAATCACAACAGTCACGCTACTCTCGAAGCTTGGAAGTTGGCAAAAGAAAACCACGTAATAATGCTTACCATTCCACCACATACATCAGACCGTCTACAACCTCTTGACGTAGCTTTTTATGGCCCTCTTAAAAAAGCTTACAATAAAGAGTGCAACTTACACATAAAATCAAGAAATTTAGTAAAAATTACACCATACGACATAGCTGGATTGTTTAATAAAGCCTACACCAGAGTAGCTTCAATAGAAAAAGGTGTCTCTGGCTTCAAAGCAACGGGAATATACCCCATGGACCCTGGAGTTTTTTGCGATGATGACTTTGTTGATAAAGAAGCCAGTTCTCTGCCTATGGAAGTCACCCATCAGCAGCCAACTAACGTCACTTCTATACCATCCACATCGAAATCTGCACCGCAGCCATCAGTTGTTAATGAGGAAGCCGAAGACGCACGACCACACCCCGACTTTCAGCAGCTAACTAACTTCACTCCTATTCCAGCCTCATCAACACATACAGTAAATGAGCAAGCCTATGCCACCCCCGCCACAAGCCCGTCTATTATTTGTGATAGAGAAATCCAACCAATACAAGTTCACGGTGAAGCTGCTATAAGCCCAGCCCCGATGCCAACAACATCGTTTGCAACACCAGAATGCCCTAATGAGGTAGCTCCTTCCAAATTAAATGAAGTCAATACTGATAACGATCGGACAGTGACTGGCTTTGCTAATATTGTCTCCATTGTAAGTCCACTGCCAACACAACTTGTCTCTAATAAGGAGAAAACGTTGAGAAACAAACAGCATTCAGAAATCTTAACAAGTACACCAATGAAAGAACTATTTGAAGAAAAGAACAGAAAAAGAGCTGAAAAAGAAAATAAGAAAAATAAAGGAAACTGTAACAAAGAAAATTGTGCCAAGGGTAAATTTATCAAAGGAAAATGTGTGAAAGGAAAATGTAGCAAAAAGAAACCTACCAAAGATGAAGAGATTAAAAGAAAGAAAACTACAACAAAACAAACTAGTTACAAAAGAGCTAAGAAAGCAAAAAAATATTTATTCATAAGTGATGATGAAGATTCATCTGTTGATCAAGTAGACGAAAATGTTATTTGCGACGATGACTCAGAATATTCAGAAGAGGAAACATTATGTGCAATTTGTTTAGATACGGGAAAAAGCGGGGAGATGTGGTACCGCTGCAGAAGTTGTGGAAACTGGGCCCACGAAGAATGTTCTGGCAGTGACAGTCCAGATTCTTACATTTGTGCTTTTTGTTTGGATCCATAAAAATTTGTATCTTTTATTTCTTTTCAATAATATAGAGTTTAAAACTTTATTTGTTGTCTTCTTGTTTGTTTTATAAACAGGCTTTGTGCTGTTAACTGAAATTTAATTGAAGTTTAACTTTCAGACAAAAATAAATGTTTAGGCTCCTATTTCCAGTATGAGCGTTAAATAGGCTCTTATTACCCGCATGTGTCGGGTAATGAGAGCGACTGACTTTTTTTGTAAAATCGATATTGTACCTTAATAAAAGACTGAAATTGATAAAAAGATGTGATTAGCATAGATTTTAATAACCAAAGTAAGAGTTCATAATGAAAAATTATAAGATTCTTAATAAATGTGGTTTTAATCGAAGGTTTTCCTTAGTAGGCTCCCATTACCCTGTTCTCCCCTACACCTTGGTGAAAATCGCCCAAAAATTTGATATTTTTTTTTCAGGTCCTGTAATTCTTGTGACTAGCTTGGATGGAAGAATAATTGTAACTTGTAAGTGAGTATCAAATAATCTAAACACGATCGACATAAAAATGCTGTCTTCAAAATGGTATATTGAATATACAAATGGTACATTCAAGACGATTTTTTATACGCATGATATAGATAGAGGTATAGAGGACAAAGGTACAGCTGCCGCGAGCACGTGCTAGCTCGCCATGTGGTCTTATGTGCCTTCGATATCCTTTTGTACTACCACAACATTTATTTACTTGTTACTTAAAGGACATTTCTTTTAATTCAGAATAGCTCACTCAAAAAACAAAACTTAAAGATTTTTGTTTTTTTTTATATTTATATAGATTTCATCTATTTTTGTAAATAATTTGCTACAAACGTTTTTTTTTGCTATTGAAGCTTTAGCTGTTACTAACAACTAATGCCCCCTACGCACAAGCGTTTAATAAGCGTCCGGGTAATATAACCCGTCGTTGACGCTAATTGCGAAATCCGCATGTTCGATTCGATTTAAATTCTAACACTCAACGTCGAAAAACCAACAGCTTTTGTCTAAAAAGCGCCGTGCTTTAAAAATGCTTTCGAGTGAATAACTACATAGATATCAATTTGTGTCATTCAAACGTTTGTTTAACGCTTAATATAAAGGCGTTCCAGCGAACGGGGTCTGTCTGGTCTGGTCGAACCGACTATTTGTTAGAAATCCGAACATTGCAGCTGACAGTATAATCAGGTACGGTCAAAGACAAGTTATCTTTTGTTACATTAATTGCTAAAGCGTCCGTCAAAACATTGTTAGCAGTTATATAATTCGGTCTTGAACATACGACTGCTAACGCTAGACAGACAAAAATAGAGAACAGTAAGAAAAAGTCTGATTCACACAGATGTACTGAAACGCTCCATAAATTACTTGCTTCGGTAATGTTGTTTATAGTTGTAATGTGTTGTTGTTAAATGTTTATAAATGTAAGTTGTATAGTTGTAAGGTTAATGTTAATTTGAATTCTAAAATATATTGTGCTAATCATGACTATAATTATAATGGCATCTGTATTTCTTGTTACAAATATACTTTAAGTAACTTTAGATTTAGAACTTATCTTTGAATGGACTAAATATTGCCTCTCAGGTATTTATAGATATCATGCTATTTCAATCTATCAATTGAGTAATGTGTGACAAAATGTAACAGAGTAATAAAACGTTGGTACATAAAAGCAAATTCTAAATGTAAAGGTGCGGACTGCGGAACACACAGGTATCTCTATCAAGGAATCGTTAGGTACTCAAAGCCAGGTGAACCGACGGTTTTTTGTCGGAATAGCGCAACAGCCCCTAAAGGGCCGGGGTTTCGTTGAAAAACAAAACAAAAACTGCATCGAGCAATGAACTTTACACCTGGCGTCTCTCTGATAAATAAACAAAATTCATACACTGTATCATGTACAAAGTACGCATTTTGCAGATATCTATTATCAAATATTGCAGTCCGTTATCACTTTTATGCGGATAGTGCCGATTACAATTTTGTGTTGCGCCATTGTTGCGCAGGTCAGTTTTTGTAAAAATATCATACATTGAATTACATAACTTAAGTCATATGACTTGAAACATTTAAATATCAAGTTGAATATGTGATAACCTCCGAGGAGTAATGATAAAATGATTCTGAGGCAGTCGAACTTAATATTATGCTTCTTTAAAATCATAATTTTTCATTTTAAATAGATATTTCTCATTACTCAAAAATGTCAATAACCATTAACAAACAGGTAGTCGTTAGCAAATTTAAAAAAATAACAATCGTTATACTAATTTTATATCGTTATTTATTGGGATAGATATGTAACAAAGCTTTTTTATTTAAACATTCTAAAAAAAGCAAATATTTTTCTTTTTTTAAACATAAATCATACTTAATTATAATATATGATATTGATATATTTATGTTATACAATATGAAAAAGTCTTAAATAAAAACTTTTGTATGTAACTACAATGTTTTATACACCTAAATAAGTAAACATTTTAAAAAGTAAAAACCTTACATAATAATTCATTTTCACATTTGACCTACAGACATGTTTTGCAATTACCTCAAATATAGTCATACACGTGTAATGTATGTAGGTGATTGCTAATTTTCAGCTAACACGGCGCATTTTTTGATTTCTCGTAATCGACTTTTGTTTAACATACACGCAGGTGGTACACAGGTTGTAAGCGGATTAGATACGATGTATTTTGTATAATAACAAGTGTGATAAGGTGTAATCAAAATTCCAATACCTACAGTGATAACACATCAATGGCGCCAACTTACTTATTTGTACTGCATTGACGTCAACTGTGAAAACGTTCATGGATTGTAAACTGTAATGTCATATAAATTACATTACAGTTTACAATCCATGAATGTAAATAATGTATGTATTCGTCAGATATAAAAACTACGCGGTACTTTAATAAATACGTAATACGATTATTATTAACGTTTTTTTTATTAAATAATAAATCAGGAGATTTTGAATTGGTATGTTAATAACGCGTCTTAGAGATCCTGAACTTCTGTCCTAAATGATAAATTAAAAACTATTCGCTCTCACTTTCGATTTTTGAAATATTATGATCTTTACATATATATTTTTATCTTTACACACTTACGTATAAGCAATTTAAAAAAAAGATTTACAGGTTTATTTATGTTAAAACTTTACAAACGTCCTCTTTTGTAAAACTCTTCCTTCAAATGTCATTTTATATTTTACAAGAAAAGGTTTTTTTAATGTTATTTTCGATCCTCGAATCTATATATAGTATTTGATACACCATAACAACATAAACATCTCAAGCTGTTCAAACCGATGTCGTCAGTTGTTTTGAAAGAGAGTTGATAATCGGCAAGCCGTAAGGCATAAGCCAGATGTTTGATTATAATGCAACAGGTGCTCCGATGCAGGTGAACTAACCAGGCTCCGAGTCTCGTGAAAATAAGGCTATCTATAATATTGGTAATTAATGTCAACTTTAAGTATGTGTGTTTAAAAAAAAATCGATGGCATCTTATGTGTATTTTAGAATTTATTTGTTTATCTCCAATTACCACCTGTAGGGTCGTTTTCGAATCTCGAAAACGGAATCCGCGGTGATATGACGAATTTGTTAAAATTCTTTAAAACTCTATCTATCTATCTATTTATATCAATAAAGTTCGCTTTCAAAGTGAGCGTAAAGTGAGCTCTATCACTCAGGTGAAACTTGATATCGCAATGGTTTTTACAGAATAGCCCAACTGGTCCGGGATGAAGAGGCCCGGTTATAAAGATTATTGTGCGTATATTAATACTAGTTAGCTATTGCTCTCAAATTCATCTGCGTTCACTTCAAATATATCATGATATATATCTTAAACTTAATTCCGTCAGGGCATGAAAACAGTCATTTACGACTTTTGTGTTTCCTTCTAGAAGGTAAAGAATTCTGTTATATTATAAGAGGAATGATTCCTATATGATATCCATATATACACATCTTCAAGCTTTTAAACATCATGCATAGTTTACATAAAAATCTACTTTAAATATATTTTTAGAGACAAATAAAAATTAAATACAAAATACTGTTGTTTTCTTATGTTTACGCGAATTTCACTCATTATAATGAAACAACTTTAACGGATTTTATCGCGATTTATTTAGTTTTTTTACACCTCAGTCCTCCCGTGACCATGGTTGCTGTAAAGTATCCGAAACGTCGGGCTTGTAAAAAACTAAATAAACCGCGATAAAATCCGTAAAAGTTGTTTCATTATAATACAAAATACTGTATAAATATTGCACTTTAACATAGTAAATGTGCCAATATTGCTTTCAAATACATAAAAATGACAATAATATAAACAATAAAAAGTATAAACTAAGAGTGGACACATTTAGAAACATATTATTGTGTATGTTATGCGTGTTTTATATATAAAATATTAGCCGAACCGGCAAACATTGTTCTGCTATAAGTATATAAATATCTAGTAAATTGCTCGACTATCAATTTTTTGACATTTTTTATGAATATAGGACCACCAAGTGACATGAAATATATAGCATAGGATACGATACATAAAACGACCTATTATATTTTCTGGTCACAACTCTCGGGTTGCCACGTATAAACAGGTAAATCGATACTAGAGTATTTTACACCGGTCTGATTATTGAATTGAAATTAAATGATATTAAACATTATTTCATTATGGATACGGTGGTAAAGAGTTGTCTGCGAAAAATTCTGAATTCCGGTTGACGAATTTCGAAAATCATATCCTGGACGAAATTTTTTTAGGCAACCCATATGCGACATGTTTATTGACATATTATATTGAATATAAAATACGTTTCATCAAATAAGCATCTCGGTGAAGGTTGTTTTATATACCGTATCTTAGACTCGAAATCCTAGTATCAAACACAACCATTATGTACATAAATAAATTCATAAAAGTTGGTTGGCGACAAACACCGCGACACGAGATATTTATATTATATATATTTACTGTATAGATTGGTTGGAAACAGCGATGGTATGATGTCACAATACATGGACGACAGTATCTAGGCGTCATGTTATAGGCGACACGTGTAAGAACGATTGTTTGTGTTAATTGCTGCGTCTGTTTACCTTCGCAAGTATTTCTCAAAATTGTAATCATAGAATTTTGCACGTCCGCATGCTTTTAACCCTTTAACCGACCGACTTCGAATCAATTGTCGTGCCCCCAGCGCCCGGCGCTGTGAAACTAAAAATATCGTTTTTGATGGGAAAGAGCTTAATAAATAAAAAATCACACTAAACGAGTTGTGGTTTTCGGTCGAAGATATACGACGCAAGCGAAAGGGACCCGAAAATATTTGTCGGACAAATCCGACGTCAGCGGTTAAAGGGTTAATTATGTCTAAAGTACATGTGCGTCTTTTGCTGATTTCACAACTTTGTGTGTGCTTTCCTTATTCCGAAGGCCGCGTTCGATAAGAAGGATCCAAGAAGGATTGGATGTTGATCGATCGTAAACTGCAGGGTCAAGGTTTTAAATACCAGGAGCGACGATCGGCCTTTTATCGTTCATTGAGAAAGGCTTATGACCAGCAATTCAGAACAGATTATATTGATCATTTATTATATCAATGAGCATTATAAGTAGAGAGATATATCTTATTATTTAACTCTGATGCCACGAGCATTTTTGGTCACATCTTCGAAGGCGACTTCGACTTTTATCCGGGCCACAATACGACCTGCGAATTGTAGCACCCGTTCTAACCTAAAGGTCCTTAAACCTAATACCTATATGTATAGGTATTTACACTTAACTATTTATAATAATAGGCTCTTTTTGTATACGATACATACTTCATCATCATCAGCTTTTATCCGTCAACTGCTGAACTGAAATGGGCCCGTGGTAAGTTTCCCTAGTATTACGGGTACCAGAAAAGGGAAATACATTAATTTTTAATACTCATACATGACCCAGGAACACAAAAGATTTTATTCCCTAGCGGTCCTGGCGGTATTCAAATCCATTACCTACGGCTTAAACACAAACACGCTAACCACAGAGGTTGTCTCAAGTCATCGAGCCAAGACGACCAATCTCTCTCGCATCCAACACAGACCGGCAACTGCTCGGAGATCGTCATCCCACCTTGTTAATGGTCACCAACCCTTTGTCTACCTAAACGCGGCTGAATAAACACACTTTCTAAAAGAAAAATATCCCTGCAAAACAAATAAGTCATCCATAGCCCATAAACAAACACAAACATAAATCTCCCTTTGAATTCACGTATTATACCTATTAAGGAAAAATCTATTCGTTTCGTGTATATAAAACGCAAAAACATTACCGGAACTTGAAGGAACAACTAGTATCGAGGTTATCGACGTGGATGTTTGGGCCTTCGCGACGGGGCCTTGAGACGGTCCCTTGACCCTACGGTACGTGGTTCGCGAACCACCTGCTCGGGTGCCTCTGTCTGTCGCCGCACATGGCGCTCGCAAATTCAAACAACCACGGCCCAACCGCCCAAACGTTTACAATACATAACCCAACACCTTGCAATTTCCATTTATTGATATTGTGGAATCATTTGTTAAAAATAGTATACTTAATTATTAAAACAAATAATCATTTATGAATAAAAATAAGTCTCGTGTAACTTATTAATACAGATAAAAGAAAATACATTAATATCAATACATTTAGACGTCTCCGCATTCGTTAAAAGAATCCTGTAAAGTAATGGACACCCGGTGATAATGATGGTATAAATACATTTACACATCAATGAACCTGATACAAGTATATTTGTCATACAAATTGCCCTTGAAGGGAATCGAACACGCGAACACGCAGAGTTCGCGTGTTCGATTGGGTGTACACACCCAGCCTCTGAATCGCCAGCCGCAAAACGAAATGTATCATGATACAAACGAAAAAACTTGGAACCGTAAAGTAAACGACATCAATCTTCGGGCATTTACTTGAAGTTCAGCTTCCAGCCCCCTCGCACTGTACTACTTATGTATGCAAGAGTAGACTATATCGATAAATAAAAACTGGACAAGGGCAACATTGGTACGCCTTCTCTACAAAAAAAAAGTTTTTCTTTGTAAATACGGACAGTAAAATATTCAAAGTAAAGCAAAAGAAGTAAAGTTAAATAGAAAATATAAGAAACAAATACACGCTGGAAAGATTTTTTTTTTTTTTTTGATAATCGAATTATTTATAAATAGGCCGAGAGAATATTATAATTTCAATAAAGAATATTATTATAATATTTTATTATTATAAATTATTGTTATCATTTTGTTATTTTCAGAGATCGACAAAAGTCTGTGGCATTAAACAAAGCCCACGGACCAACTTTGATTTATTGATAATATTTGGCGAGAATTCATGTAAAACCATACCGACAATCAGACAAGTGTATAAATTTGCGGTTTTTTACTTTGATAATATTATGTTGTGTTTACTTAGGCAAGATTGTTTTCAATGCTGATAGGTATTTAGCGAAGACTCCTGTAATAAAGATGATCAAAGGCACGATGGTTATATCTTCTTTCAAGCAGTGTTTCCAACTCTATTTTTTTAACAGTTTGTTTTCTTTCTTCTTTTTATCGTCTTTTCACCGTCAGTCTTTCTATAGCGCGAATTGCGAGGATTTAGGATATACGAGTGGTTCTGGGTGCATGTAGTTCTGGAATTCATTTCAATTTGATTAATGTCACTGCATGACCATTTAATTGTGTCAAAAGGGTATGTAGGTAGGTAGTACAGTATGGCGAATGTATTTAAAATTTTCATAAGATTTTCACTAATAGTACAATTTAATTTAGTAAAAA
The DNA here is from genome assembly GCA_905333005.2 of Lycaena phlaeas. Classification (NCBI taxonomy): domain Eukaryota; kingdom Metazoa; phylum Arthropoda; class Insecta; order Lepidoptera; family Lycaenidae; genus Lycaena; species Lycaena phlaeas. The sequence continues at coordinate 8,014,169 of HG995178.1, forward strand.
TATTATTTAGTTAAATTTTTTACTCTTATGTTACTTGTGGTTCTGTTTTTCTGCAATGTATTTATTCTTTTTCATATATTTTCAAAAGTTATTATCATTATAATTACTTCCTACAAAATTTACTCAATTTAGCCGTTAATTCTATTAAATTTTCGTTTTTTTTCTCTGATCTAGCAAATAATGTCATTTATATACATAAAACCACACTTTGGGTTGAGTAGTTTGGATAGAGGATTGTGTACTAGAAAAACAATAGAGGGGTAAATTATTATTATTATATACATTATTGTACAATGTACTTCAATAGCTCATTGCTCCCGAGATGAAAATCTCATTATTTTTGAAATATGCACTATTTATAATTAAAGTTTTTAAAAGCGAACATGTTTCATTTCTACTCATTTTGTTAATGTGACATTGAAAGTCTAATAAAAAATGTATAATTCGTAAAGTACCCGTACTAATTAATTTCGATTGTATAATTAATGTACATTTTTAAATTCACCTTTTTTCGTATTTCACGAAGTTCATTAGCTTCCCAATTGAATATTCATAAGTCTTGTGTACAATCCAATCGGCTTATATATTTAAATTGGAGTACATACTACATACCCACTATCATCCTCGAAACACGCCTCCAACCGTGACGGTCATTGTCCTGGTGGTAGAAATGAAACTGGAATCAAGTAGTCGCTTACTTCCTGCTCCGGTGTCTAATTATCGCGCTTACATTGACAGTTGTTATAATGCGTGAATATAACAATCGACGAGAATTGTTCATAATGTAAGAACTATGAGCATATGAGGAGATTACACATGTAGTAAATGTTTACGTCCTAAAACATTGACTTATTTTGTTTAAAGTTTGTCAACTGGACTATAGCCCATAGTATTTGACACGGATGTAGTGAATGATCGAGATAAGTTTGATTTACTCGAGAGTGATGATTATTGGCCTATTATTCTGAACATGGGCTTGTTAATAAGAATAGACACATCTATATCTTAATTCGTTCTTAAGCATTGTCAACAAAGATTATAGCCAAACATTGTTGCCGAGTTTACTAATAATGTTGCATTCTGATATTCATCGTCATCATTATTATCAACCGCTTATATGATAAACGTAGTAACTGTCGATCTCTCTCTCTATTGTCGGTAGAGCATTCGCCACTTATTCCTCCTCTCCGCCAACACCTTCCTCTTGATACGACATAACCTGTACCTTCTCCTTTATTTGTTGCATATAACTCCTCCTCAATTTAATTCAATTCAATTCAACCTCGGTCTACCTCTTCCTCTTTTTCCATCAATCTTTCCCTCTATGTCATGTCGTAATAGGTGACCAATCAAATTTCCTCTTCGGTTCTCAACAGGTAAATTCAACTGTCGATATGATTACAAAAATAATAATCCACGCGGATATTATTGCTGGCAAATGGTTGTAAATATTAAACAGGACAGCACCAATTTATAATAAATGTTACAATAACAAAACGTTTACGTCGCCGTTAACATAATCTATATTATACAAAACAATTTGAGCACGTACAACTTCCTATCACTTGGGTGGCTTCCTTCCGTTCACCTAAAGTTTCTTCACTTAACTATATCGATATCAACAGTCGAGCTATTATTTACAGTAATCAGAAACCTGAACTTATTAATATTATGTTCAATCGAAAAAATAATAATAATAGCGCTACGTTTATGGAGTTGAACAATTATTGTACATAATTATTATCAACATTTATGCCATTTCGGACATGCGACCGTTAATCTAATATATTACCATAAGAGACAAATAATTGTATAATCCCCTTTTTTCCTATTTAGGCAGAGATACAAACTTTTTGGCGGGAAACTATAGCGTTAACAAACAAACTAAACAGCAGCCAGCAGCTGCAAGCAAATAAAATAAATCCAGATAACTAAAAGACTAAGCATATCTCTGTGGTCTGTCTCGTGACACATTATATGTGTGTACGTACTACAGTCTACGTAGTACGTACTACTAATAACTACAAAATCAAAGTTCTTTACTGAACTTCTGAAGAGTGATTAAAATACAATAAATTCTACTAACAGTTTATTGGATTAAGTATATTTTTTTGACAGTTAAAAATTCTAAAATCAACTAAGCTAAGATATTTAATTTATTTAACAAGCCTACTTTTACTCTAACGCGCTCTCAATCGTCAAAGTAGTTACTTATAAAACGCAAAAAAAACATAACAAACGACAAATACTCTAATCTTGAAAGAAAACAAATCATTCATTCAAAAACTAACAAACTGACGTATATAAATATTCCTTTCAACAATAGATACTAACAGGGTAGCGGACAAAAATACACAAGAATTTCCGACATCGTATGGTTAAAAATAGTCCTAAAACATACGTCGAGACTAAAGCGCTCGATGCAGTTGGCGGGTAGTCTCAGAGATGCCGACACACGCACATTTCTTATTCCGGCCAGCGGAATGCCTTTTACTTACATACTTTTATTCACTTCCCGCGCGTCTAGACATCCAAACCGATAGAAATACTCCAAAGGCAATCTTCGGCGAAGACCCTAAGGTTTTAATTACAAGCGAACCATCTAAGCTAACCCGAATAAAACGGCCTCGCTGTCCTCGGAAAGTGCATTGATCTCGACGCGCGTCCTTCTATAGCACAAAAATCGCTGCACGTGATACAGGCGTCCCTTTCTTATTAAAGTGAGGATATACGAGCAAGTGGGACACGAGAAACGTAGTAGGCAGGATGCGCATAGCGAACTGCGGGCAATACACCCACAAAGCGAGCGCAATGAACGGCGGCCATTAACGTGGAAGTACCACGCCGCGTTTTGGCGCCAACCATATACGTTACAGGAAAAATCCGTAAACTTATGCGTACCGAGAAGTACATCAATTATTGTCCTAGACATTAGAAAATAACACTAAGTATAGTACTATTTATTTCGTGTATTAAGTTTTTTCTGTCTCATATAGCTGTCTATATTTACTGGTTACAATTTTTGAACCCGTAAAAAAAATTGACGTCTGGAATTATGTTTACCAGAGAAAAATTGCATACATGTGCGAGTATATCACATGCGCAATTTATACACGTCTGAATACTACTACGGCGATGTACGATGCGAGGGTTCGCGCCCTACCGCCCTGTCTGGACGAAACGATTTTATCTGCCCATTAATATATTACTACATGTTAAACGTAGACGGGGGTGTATTTTAAATCAAGTTTTTCTAGAAGAATTATTATTCCATGGCTTTGCTTAACCCATATATGCCCAGAACTATTTTTAATTGCGATATCTTTGATTTTTGGATATGTTCACACCTGATGGGTCCTTATGAAGACTGTAAGTAGTAATTTGGAGTAGGAGTTGGGGAAGGGTGTTTTTTTTAATGGGTCGAAAACGACCCCATGGGCAGATTTGTTACTTATAATCAATACAGAATAAAAATGCAATTATTGTATTTTTTATTCACTTATGAAATAAAATCCAGAATTAAACTCGTTGAAACATTTTGGTTGCAAATTGTACACCACTTGGAGTTTCCGAGAGAGCCCAGGTCAGAATATTGTGACTATCTTCATTGCTATTCTAGTACATGCAGCTTCGTGGCAGCGATGCATGCTGACAAAATAAGGATAGCAATGAGTTTTAGTCGATGGAACAGCATATAACTGTTGGTTTGACTAAGTGAGTCAATTATATATGATTGAAAAACAGTTCAAAAACTGTTACAGGTTCTTCGTTTTCAGAAGAAATTATAACAGACCTAGGTAGCGGTGTACTCCCTCCACACACGGTTATCTATGTGAAGATCTTTCTTCACCCTAGCATGCTCCCTAACTACTACCAGCTTGGCGTTGAGTAGTTCTTCGACCTCGTCCTCGACTGCTTTTACGTTCACTCTGCGTCCTCATCCAAATTATGTTCCTCGCCCGCTTTTACATGCCATTCCACATGATCTTCCGTGTGCTCTCCCACGTATTCTACCACGACTGTCTAGTTTTAATGGCGATAACGGTGTATTATCTGGTTACTCATCCTCGCTGGATGTGGTGTCTTCACCATGTGGATGTCCAAGTCAGATTTACAAAAGCGAGTAGCTATCCACGGGATAAATTATGAAAATATGAATCTTCCTCATCGCTGGAGTTACCGTCAGGTACCATACCATCACCGGAAGATTTCATTCACATATCAGAACCTTGGAACTCATCGTTGGAGTTCAAATTTTCCAATATTTCTATGCGGTCGTTCATTGTAAGTTGTCTTTTGCACTTGGAATAAAAATAACAGCAAGTCATACATCTGCCCAAGGGGTCGATATCGACCCACGTGTGTTGAGGTACCTATATCTGCGTAATCAGAATTTCTATTCGAACTCTTTTACTGTAAATATATAGGTAAACTATATTATTTTATGATTATAAGAGCACATTAGATAAATTAGACAAGAAACAAATGTTACATACATTTCTTTCCGCAAACTCACACTTTTTTGCCAACTCAAAACATGTGCCGACTTCAAATGTCACTAGAAGTTTAAAAATTGCCCGTTAACAAAATTTGTTTATTTGTTTTGGTAGAAGATACTCTCGTCATCTTATAGATAGGGCCAGACGTCGCAAATAAGTAGTCATATTAACAATATCGCATTTCTCCTGCAACATACCTCGCAGGACAAAAACGACCCATTGGGCATATATGGGTTAAAGCAAACAATGTGAAACGTTATACGGCCTTTGTGGGACATGAATGGGCTGGCGTTGTAACTTTGGCGCCAAATCTGTAATATTTTAAGATGGCGGCGACCACGTGTTCCGATGCTTACAACATGCAGGCCTCCATTTACACGTGCCCATTAAATCTGGATAATATTATGTTCTTACGATGATTAAGTGATAAACAGATTACAATTACATTAAGGACAATGTTTTCGAGTAATTTGATTAATAATGTGTGATTATAATGAATATAAATCATTAAAACGCTCTTATGTATAATTAGAGGATTTTTAAGCTTTAAGCTGGTAACCAAAATAGAAATTTACCACGAGCCAGCCCTTTTAATGGATTATGTGTAATTTTCGTATTATGTTCATAAAACATAATTGTTCAATATAAGTATCCAAGTCTTTTTTACTGTAATATACTTGTAAGTTATAATCAACCATTCCTTTTGATTTTGCCGCGTTGGTCAAAATATTTTTACAATAAAATTAAATACTTAAAATTTATTGGCAACAAAGCAAGTAAATCATTATTAGCGATGGGAATTTCTTGTGGGTAATCGATCATTGTATTCAGGTAGGTTTATTTTAAAATTAATTCTGAGAAACTTGTAAAGAGTAGCGCCGCCGAAAATGTTGTTATAAAAACTCGAGGGAGGCAGACGTCTAATGTTTGTGTGAGTGCAAATTCCAAGAAGGATGAGAACCCTTCGCCAATACATTCAACTCAGTTCGACCGCACTGGCCATGCGGCGTCGTCTTCAATGACCGTTTCTTTTAAAATATCAAGATGGAATTCTCTAGATACGTTCGTAAGGAGTTTAGACTCCTTACGAATGTATCTAGAGCCTTATATCCCCCTACCCTATAAATCTGTTTACTCTTGTACAGCCACAGTTTTAATTTATTCTTATTGCTCGTTAAGATTTGAGGTACTCGTTGTCTAAACTGTTAGATACGCAACATAAAACATTAAATGCGAAAATAATACCGAGGGGATTCAAACATTCGCTCTGTCTGGTCGCTGAACTCGGTGCCGACAAAGCCGACAAAAAGTTGTTTGTTATGTTCTTACTTGTAGGATATTTCGTATTTTTTCATATTCTATGCGATACATATCATTTAGATTCGTAACGAGTACACAAATGCGACATTGCAAATATTGTAAGAAATATTAATTATGCGAATAACGGAGAGTAGAGATATAATAATATTATTCATAACACAGTTATGTAATAGACATTTAGTTTGTCAACAAAAACAAGTCCGATCGACATACTTGACGTCAAATGAAATCTATCCATAACTGGACGTTGATAAAATAGTACAAAACGATTTCTTGCAAAAAGACATTGGTCAAGTGGTGTGGAACAAACAATGTCTGAGAATTTACCATACGCTATAAGAAAACAGAAACATAGTGAAGCGTGAATCAGGCGAAGGGAATGTACTGGGCGGCGCGCGCAGGCGGCGGCACCGCGGTCGTTGCATTCTGCGACGTTTGCGAGGCTGCATTCCGACCATCTCCTTGCATCCGTTCAATTATTCCAGCGCAAACTAAATATTGAACCGTGAACTATTCTAACTACTACGCTGTTCATACTTCAATACTGATAACACTAATGCGTCGTCTATTACCTTTTCACAAATATGTCACTGATCGGATTTCGATATTTGCGAGGTAGGTTTAAAACTTGAGAAAGGATTTAGATTATGAAACTAAAATCTTCCGTATATATAAGGACAATAAATGTTAATGGTCTACGTTTAGCAGTGGTTGGATGATGATGATGATGATGATAAGCACATATAAAACAAAATTAACGGATGCGGACTTGCAGACAACTAGTGTTGAATATTCATAAACAAACACACTACGTTGACCTAATCCCGTAGTAAGCTCGTATGAGCATGTGTTACGAACAAATAACGGATACGAATTCGAGAAAATCATACGTCATACAAGCAATTCCACAAGCTAAATGTATAATAAAAATACGAGTATTCATCATACAAATTGTCTTATTGACGGAATTCCAATCCGCAACTTGTACATAAGACCATCACAAAATAGATTCAAATCTATTTTGCGGTGCCATCAATTAACAATTAGCGTGTCTTGGCCACGTGATAGTTAATAAATAATGTGAAATCACTATTATGATTTAATAGGAATAGTAACAACAGTAAAATAATTAATTACTCACAAAACAAGCATTTTAGTGCATTAATAAGTAATTTGACAATTAACTAATTGTTATCAATTAGTAGTTAAGTAATGAGCATCTTACCTGTTTACCGTAATATTAATAGTTAAGAGTTCTAACACATTAGTTAAATATTATAAGCTATCGACACCAGACTTCATTCACTTTCGAAGTATCTGAAAGGCAAAACAAACAAACGTGACTACCGTTAACCGATGCCTTTTACTTATTTTGTCTATTATGTGAATCACGATCCGACGGAAGATGGTTTTCCCTAACGCTCACCGTTACACGGGCGTCTATACTCTATACTCTATCCTCTTTAGATCTATACTCTATAGTATTAGTAATATTAGTATTATTTGTAGATAAGATTTTCAAAAACGATGAAAATATAGCCTAAATGCGTAAGAGTAACGTAGAGAAATAATACACAGCATATTTGAATCCTGTGTCTGTGTTGCTGTAAAGTATTCGAATCCTTTGCGATAAAATCCGTAAAGTACTGTACAGTAATTAAATTATTCAAAATACAATAAATAAAGCCTTAAAATATTTAAAACATATTATGTAGAGTAAGTACAAGAAGTGTAAAATGTAGAGTTCTGGGACATTCTATGAGTAAAACAAAGTCATTATTAAAACTTTTTTAAATTGATTTCGCGGAAAAAGGAGGTAGTCCGCTACGGAGTACGGACACCTCGAATGCCGTCAACATCTACAATATCAACCCGCATACTTCAGTCTCAGGAACAAGATATTCGTAGACAACGCCAAAACATCGAGCTTCTCGAAATAAACTTAAAAAACATTGTATATATATTATATGCTGTTTAAATAGTTTTAATAATGAAAATAACCATATTAATTCAAAATCTTATAATAAAGTCGTAGATAAATTTAAAAAAAAAAGAGCCCTCAATTACTAATAATTTTAAACATAACCGACGGGTGTAAACACGACTCGGGGTAAAGTCCAGTGCAGAAACCTTTGGAACGATTAAGTTAGTAAACGGAATGTGTACTCGCTCGATCCTTTTTTTCTATTAAAGGCGACATTCAAGGACAGGTCCGGAGTGGGCAACACTGCGTCATTGCTCTCAGGTTGTAGACCCAGTCATTCACCCGCTCAGGGGGCACTAATGTACTGTCATAAACATTTTTACATAGTTCTACTAGCCACATTATTCAATGTCAGACATATTTTAATATCGTGACCAGTTTGACGAAAGACTGGAAGATGCGTTGCGTTTTTTAGTTTAGTTTGGGATCACATAATATTCCACTGAGACGAATCCATATGATTCGGACTATATTCTTCGTAAAACCTGTCCCGAGAAGCACAACTTTAATGTTCTTTGTGTTATATAAACATTGCATATGCTTTAAAATAGCTCTCTTAGTAACTTCGTGCTTGTTGTGAAAAGAGGCTACCACGCTGAATGAAATGATTCAATGATTTTTCTCCCAATAATTTGTACCTACATTATAAGACGTGTTGTCTCACTTATAATATGACAAGAAACTAAACTACTAATATCATTGTTTGGTCACATCGACTCAAGTTTGGTAACTTCGAGCATAAAATATTTTTTCTCCGCAGTAAGTAGTAGCCGAGCATAATATAAGGTCTCAAATAATAAGGAATCTTTACGAAGATAAACATGGTTTATAAATAAATAAAGGAAGGCCAATCTTTATCGTGAAAAAACAGCTGACTTTACATCGTTTTTTGCACATTATCAATGCAACAAACAAAACGTTACAAAAACATTAAAAAAACCCGGAAAGGAGCAGCCTCCTACATAATATTATTTATGCAAACAAACACATTACGCTCGAGTGGCAAAGAATATTTAATTATATAAACATACTTACTATATTAATGCCACACTGAATTGATTAATTAATACAAATGTATATTTTGTTGGTAAATAAAAATAACAGGTCGAAGTCTTTGCACAACGGTTTCTGTTCCGCTCTTGTGAAATTAATGTTTACGTTGTTTGATTATTTTATATTCTTTTTTTTTGCACACTTTACAGTAAAAGAGCTTGAAAAAAAAGTGTTTAATACAAAGTAAGTACTTTCAATTTTAAAATTCAAATATTAATACATATAAACATTTTAAAAAAACAAGCACAAAGACTATACTTTCAGAGTTTCTCTTCGAAATGAACTAGTGATGTACTTTTGAAAATCACAAAGCATTTTAACAATTACGACGGAAATTCATTGAAGATTTTTGGTTAAAAATCTTATAAACGCGGGCTTCGTGTATGATCCTTCGATGATGCTTGTTTCCCTTCGTCAAAAGGTGATATGTGCAGGTATAAAATGGCTACGAATCCACCGGTCAACAGCCACGCTGATTACGTTCATAACGTATATCTTCCTGTTTACATGATGCATCCATAAAACTCGAGAAAGAATTAATCAGAACTATCTCTTCTGAATAAACATTAATATTCATTATGTTGATGACATAGTTCGCAGAAACAAGGAGAAAAAATATTAATTTTGTTTATTATTTGTCCTTATATATTGTTCTTTATTTATATCCTATATTTCTAGGAGCCTTTTGTTTAACCCCCTAGTCAAGGGTAATTCTGCCTTCTAATCTTTCTTCTATCATACAAGTCATAAATGACATTAAGATGAAATCACCATTTTAACATTTATTACGACTAAAAACAAAGTTTCACACTTTTAAATTGAAATACCATTGGAATGCGAACTTTCACTATTTACCTATTTTAAATACAATCGCCTTTCATGTAGACGAGTGAAAAAGTTTAGTGAATGGACCAAGGAGGTTGTACTTTTGTTTAAAGCGTGCGAAGTAATTGCTGAGCATAACTTGGAGGGACCATGAGGCGTGACCCGTGGGTGGTCTGATGAGTCATGGTGCCGCAATCCTCCGCTCATTGTCTGCGCCCATTCACAAATAAGGATGTCGGAATACACAAGGAATGTTAAGGGACGGACACGCTAAGCGTTTTTAAAACGCGCCACCGTTATTGTTTTCTTCGTGCTTATAGAAAATATTAAATTGTTGTAATTAACACTCGTATGGTGAATGTAAGTTTTATTTTCCTTTCATTTAACCATACACTTATCCACCAATAGCACGGTACCTAATTATCATTCTCCTCTAGAGCTGTGAAGCTGTGAATACTATGAATCTTGATACCAGTTAACTAAGTTATAAAAAACGATCAAGAATTTACTCTATTATACAAATTCGAGCCTTGAGGTAACCAAACACATTCCTGAGTAGTCTGCAGTCACTCAGCAAGAGCGGAAGCTGTGTTTAGGCAGACGAAATGTTGGTCGACCATTAACAGGAGGAAGACGATCTCCGTGCAGTGGCCAGTCCGCGTTAGATGCGATGCCTTGGCGTTTACACACAATAAATTGAGATACACTTTCAGCAGTGGACAGATTAAATCCGATGGCGATGATGACGACACATACAATCCTTTATTAAGAAGCGACAACACAGGAGATGTGAGAATAACTATCTTATTTAAAGGACTATGACTTGTATGACCATATGTATAATACTAGACACATGATTCATCGAAGCGCAGACAAAGTTGCACGAATAAGTATACTTTTTATCAGCACGAGCGTTTACGAGAGTAAACATGACCGTGTTTTTTGCTTAGTCACGGATCAAAAGCATTGTCGGCGCCAAGCGTGAGTAACCACCGGCGAGCACACAATGTATCCTCCCATCGCCTTTACGTTTGGCGTGTATACAATTGTTGTATTCAAATAACGGCACTTAGAAATTAGCTTAACAGTATAATAAACAATAATAAAAATTAGCATTCGTAGGGGCTGGCAATAGAGGTGAAAAATTATAACTTGGAATTATGACATAATGACGTTATAATAATACTACATCGACGCGTTAATCTACATTATGATTTTCTATTTAAAAAAGTGGTCCGCGTGGATAATCGTTTCACTTCAATCATTTGCCGATTTTTATACCTCGAATTAAAAAAGCACAAATATTAATTGTAAAATTAAAAACCAAAATGTATAGAGATAATGACCGTTAGACAGTGAGAGCACTAGCCCGCAGCGGTAAATTGACCCGCGAAAAAAATGAAAGGAGTACAACTCCGATATAAACAACACTTTAGTTTCTTTAGCGACACATTATTATCAAGGAGAATACCTATTTTTTCTGCACATCTACAACATTATAATATAATCATTATCAACATCACCCATTGTTGGATGAAGATTTTTTTTTACAAAAAAAAAACTTAACATAAAACTTCCTTAAAGTCTATTAATTCGTTATCCAGCCACGATAAAAGTCTTTCACAGCACATAAAGGTGATAAAATTCACTTGATTCCGAGGAGTCAAGTCTCTTATTTATATTATAATAGCTGTTGCCCGCAGCTTCGCCTGCGTTAGCTTGGTTATACAGTCGTATCCGGTTTGTTGATGATATTTTTTTTTTTAATGTCATGTCTAATAAAATCAGATTTGTGCCAGTGAACGTCCTTATTAAAATTGGCGTAGCCGTTTCAGAGATTAGATGGAACAAACAGACAAGACAGAAATTTTTTAATAATATTTTTAATGTAAATACCACATATATTTGAAATAAGTTATTCTGTATATTTCTATAGTAAGTACCGTATACACTGTATATTTATACTATACCCATACAATGAAAAGCTATTATTTTGAAATTACAAACCGAAACTCCATATTATTTATTTGTATATAATGTAAAGCGAATTCACAATATTAATCCGACTTTGATCACGAGCTTTAAGTTTAAAGGACTCTTAATATTTCAGACGTCTAGACTATATTTTAACTAAGTCTAGACAGGCCACGACCCTTGTATCGTACTCAAATCTCAGCTACTAAAATACGCCATTACATTATTGTATCATTACATTAGTTGTATTGTTGAGCCAGCGAATAACTACGAGGTATTTGCGAGAACGCAGGTGTAACTTGATACACTATAATTAATTGGAAGTGCTATGTGATAATTACTACTAAGTACGGATATGTTTACATATGTATTTGTTACTTTTATAATTTATTTTCATAGTTTCATGAATATCTCCTGAACCGTGAAACCTTTTTTTAATTCAACATGTTATTGAGAATGCGAAAAAAAAACCAGTATCTGTCTCTTACCTTTTAACACTCAAGCCACGAAGGTTTCGATAAAAAATGGCAAGAATATGAATTATATGGGTATAATTATAGCTTGTAAATATGTAAAAATGCTTTGCAAAATAATTATTTATTACATATTTACATTTATGAATTACAAATTAAGATATAAAATACTACGTTACCGGTCACGTATAATTCTGCTATTCTAGTTGAGGGTTTGTTTTTGGCAGTATATAGTTTAGGCTCAGAAAAAAAAACCAAAAAAAAATATTTGAGTTTTCCTACCGGACACACACACACTCTTTTCACATTTCATCAAAACTAGATTACTTAGTCAGATGTTTTTAAAAAACACACCTCTTCTCATGTTTTGGAACTAACCCAGTCATAATACGCTGTGGTTTATTCAAACATATTTTTTTTGGGAAATAAAATAAAAAATACACTTATTATAATAAACAATAACACCGAATAATGATAATTATTTCGTTGCACGAAAAAATATTTAAAACATATAATATGTACATATGTATACAAAAAATATACGTAACAAATTACATGTTACTTCTGTATTTGATGACCGTAGTATCTCCTTGTTTTTTGGAGACAAAGATATTTAAATGAATCTTTAATATAACATAAATGAAATTAATATTTTCATGTAGGTACATTTTCATTTTTCCGGGCTTGGCCCACTCGTTTCCACCGCTGCAACTATTGTATAGCCAGGACAGCGGTAACCACCAAATGACCCTTTGATACGATCTCCGGGAGCCCGGGGGATACGTTAAACACTGCATTGCAACGAAATTAATCAGAAAAATTTAGGAGAAGTAGGAAATATTCCGGTTGCCCTCCCCGATCAAAGCGGGAGTCAGTACTAGGTAATATGGTTTGATTTTCATGCACTAGGTAATATGGTTCCTATAAGTGTCGGAGTGCGGGGTCGTTAGCAGTGCTCAGCGAGGCGGTGTGGAGCCAGCGACCGAGCGCCGCCCGAGCGCCCGCCGCTTCGTTAGTCACGCACTATTGCCGTGCAACTGTTCCACCGCATATTACCAACACGTCTACCGTTGTCTTTTTTTAATTCATAAAATCTTGTATAGCTTTGATATTAATCATCACCATCATCAACATTTTTCTTTCCACCAATAGTAGACGTAAGAGCGACGATGATCCAGTGGTGGATGGACCCGGCCTCTTATGCGAGAGGTTCCGGGTTCGATCCTGACCCGCCCGCAAGTGCCTTGAAATGAGTTTTTCTACATTTCTAAGTGCACCCCAAACACGAGACCATCGTTCGCTCACCGGTGAAGGAAAACATCGTGAGGAAACCTGCATGCCTGATATAGTCTTTGAAGGTATGTGAAGTTCACCAACCAAAGCATTGGGCCAGCGTTTCGGTGAACTATGGCCTCCTCGCCTGATTTCGAGGAGACCCGTGCCCGGCAGTAGGACATGAAAGGTTGATAATTTACATAGTAAGTCCAATCAACGCCAATATCGATTCCCCGCAAATAATATTGATCACAGTTTTGCGTCTTTTAAAAAAAAAAGATAATCACATAGAAAAGTGCTTACAAACACCTAGATGTAAAGACACTACTACTACCGCAAGTATTGGGTGCGTTGCCATCCTTTTTATGTCACGTTTGAGGACGTCCTTAAATTTTTCCATCCTTTCATTTAATAAATCCCCCCGTGAAAAAGCCACAGCACCCCCGCCAGACAGTCTACCCTCCAAATTTCGTTTAAAGTCAATTAAAACGAGTATGACACATGCACCAATAAAGTTATATACAGGGTAACGGATACGATATTAAATTGATCCCCATACCACGTGTATGAAATACTTTGTCAGCATCATTTGCGTCTTTTCTACCACTGCTGGATATAAAAAGCACGTCTTTAATAGGAACCAACACTGCTGAAATCTATGTACAAACTTTAATTATATACTTATTAGTAAAATCATAATACCTCTTGTAATATTTGTACTATTTAGTAGTTCTTTGTATCGTTAAGACATTACCTCGACCACGTGATCGCATATAGTAAAATTATTTTTTTTCTGACGCTACATAATCAATACAAACAAATTATGGGGATGCGGGCGGCCATTGATAGGATCAATCTCCATCTAACAGCCACGCGTTCATAGTAATCACCAAATATTTTGTTTCAAGTCCATAGTTTTATGAATCAAATACACACATAAGAAACATTACGTACATATGCCATACTGTTATATCGAAAACGGGAATTTATATTTTAACACATTCACCACTTTCGTAAGAATCTTAATTTTATCTATCGATTTACCTATTTATTGTAACATGATACATATTACATACACATACATAACCACAAAGATTATTTATAAAAAAATAAAAACAATTTGTAAACTAATAACAATATCTTTGACGATGACTAAGAAACTATGTATAGAAATGTAAAATACGTTAAAATAGAATGATCTCACATAATAGTGTGGTCGGTTCATTGATATCTCGTAACCATTGGCCTGTTGAGTCGTGATGCGTGGGAACCTCGTCAGCATCAATCAGTTCCCACGTTCGCCGTCGAGTGTGGGTACAGCCTAGTACCTAGGGCCCAGCCTGTACAATGATTGACCTACTGACGAATGAACTCGTCAAAAAAATATACACAGTAAATGTCATTTTTTTTTCTATTGTTTTACTTACTTTGTTGCTATTAGTAAAGAACAATAAGAAAAGTAGTAATGTGAGCAATATTCTAGAAAATGACATCTACTGATGAAAACCACGTAATCCTACTAATATTATAAATGCGAAAGTTTGTGGAGATGTTTGTTACTCTTTCACGCAAAAACTACTGAATGGATTTTGATGAAACTTCATAATAATATAGCTTATACATCAGATTAACATATAGGCTATAATTCATCCCCGTATTCCCACGGGAACGCGCGGCGGCAAATAAATGCCGTTGTAAATATTAGTTTACGCAGGCGAAGCTGCGGGCAACAGTTAGTAATGCATAATCAAAAGCAGAAAGTAAGATTATTGTCCCTGAAACCTCTATATTTTTCAACCTATTATGGAACATTCCCCGCATAACGCATGCATAGCGGGATTTGTCCTAAAAAGTTGCACATATTGTAGTCATCTAAAATGATGTCACACTGTAGATGAGTAATCTGATGATGGCGCGCTAGATCCGATCATATGACAGCATTGTGATGGTACGATGCAAATCATTCTTCTCGTGACTACATCATTGTCCGTCCTACACATCATTCGCATCCTGCCCATTCACTATATAGATGTGGGCTTAGACGATTCATCCTACTTCCTACTAATCTTATAAACAAGTTTGTAGGTATGAATGTTTGTTACTCTTTCACGTAAAAACTAATGAAGGGATTCTGATGAAACTTTACAATAATATAGCTTATACACCAGAACAAAACTTAGGCTATAATTTATCACCGTACTTCTACCGGAATGGGTAGTACGCGGGTGAAATTGCGGGGCGCTGCTGGTTTACCATATAAGCTATCCTCAAACTTTTAAAGTATCTACCCTTAAAGCTACTAGGCTTTATAGACTAGAGTAGACTAAACTAGACTACTCGTAGCATTGTTTTTTAGACCTTAAAAATCAATAAAATGCCAATTTTGACGGGAATAACATGACTCCCAGGTAAAACATAGCTGGAAAAAAATGTACGCGTGACTTATATACATTCAAATCCTCTTGGAACTAACATCGATCGATTTTCAAAATTTAAAAAGAAAAAAAAAACACTCGTTTCTACATATAATATTTACGAATGTATTTTGGGAAACTTAAGTTTGCCGATGTGGAAGTTGTATCGGATTCTAATAGAAAAACAAGTTTTCTGAATTGCTTTGTTGGAGACTTAGACGGGACGGTGATAATTATAACGTAATAATAATAAGTAACATCAATTGATTACACGTGACGTAGTGTTATGTGTTATTTCAAAACAATTTCCTTCCTGATAATAATGATAATAGTCCCAAACTTTAATATGACTATAATTCTGTGGTATATAAATAAGTCTACTTTTTTACTACAACCAAAAAATCATTATTATTATTAAACATGACACTTAAATATGGCATCGATACGATCTATGATCTGAACAAATTTTGACAAACACTGGGTGTTCTCAACCGTAAGGCGTAAGTCTGTTCGGTTTGAATTTCTATTCAATTTTACGACAAGCTAGAAGCTAGAAATATAGACATAACAAAATAATGGATAAAAATCATAGAAAAAAAAAGCAGGAAAAAAGATGAATAAAACACGGAAATTATACATTTAACCATAGCTTGTTGTAATAATATTTTTTGGTTATAACATCTCCGTAAGTATGAGTAAATCACAGATTGTGGATATATTTGAAATGAGTATACTGGTGAGACCCAACACAACCTGTCACCGTTAACACTGAACTCTCGTTACCAAACTGTCATGCTTACTTTGCGTTAAACACGATCAAAATCTACACCGTGAATACGTTCATATAAGCTTAGGCCAAAAGATAAAGAATTCGTAAGTTAATAGTTTTTTCCTTATCCTATTATTTAGGATCACATTTTATGTTACGGAGGAGAACTCCATTTATCTCGATCTTCTGTCACTTCTTTTGTAGCTTATTAGTAATTTATGTATGAATTATTATTAATATTTGCTCACCAGTATCTCTCTGCACAATCCATTCTCTTGTAAGATAAACTCTGATAATCCTTCGACCATTTGAACTGGATATTTTGTTGACATATCATAGGTAGGTACATATCTATTAAATAGAAAACAAAGTATTCGAATACGATAAGCGTTTATCGTTGAAGAGGGAAGTAGCATATAGCTGTGACGCAACGTTTAATTATGTAAACGAACAATATAGTTTGCGACGGCGCCATAATCAAGGTCGGGGTCATTGGCCCCAACTACGTCTTTAGGCGCCGCGCGTCCGTCACCCTACAGTCAGTTAGCCTCAAACATGGGCCCCTTTAATATAATCATCTTTAGACCGCAATATTTTTTTCCACCAACTAAAAATGTTGATACCGTGAGAATTGTTACTTGCGACTTTTCGTGTTTTTCCTACAACAGTTTTTATTGTTTCGAGAAACTTTGGACAAAAAAGGTTTTTCTTATTTTATTACAGATTTACAACAGATAAATAATAAGATTTAGGCGGTTAGAATAAATCTTTATTATGTGAAACCAGTGGTTTATGTTTTTTTTTAAACTCTTCTTTATGTAAGAATAAAACGACATATACATTTACAAGAAAATAATAATAAGGTTGCTTCTAATCTGGTATTTATAATTAGGTGGCGTGTAATATGTAAATTATAGATATCGCGGAATAAACACTCGCCAACTTCAAGTTTTATATAATTTGTGTGAAACTAAGCTATTAAACTTTTCTACACTAATATTATAAAGAGGAAAACTTTGTTTGTTTGTTTGGTTGTAATGAATAGGCTCAAAAAGTACTGGACCGATTTCAAAAATTCTTTCACCATTTGAAACCTACATTATCCACGAGTAACATAGGCTAAATTTTATGCTGGAAAAAAATAGGGTTCCGTAAGATATTTGGGTTTTTCGGACACGAGGTGTAAAAAATCAACCAGAAAAGTTACTTATTTTGCGTACGCTGCCTAAACTATAAAAGATAGAACCATAAAATGTCCTAATTAATTGTAGATCTTATAATTATCTACAAAAAAGTCCATGACACACTATACCTATCTATGTCGAGTGAGGCACAACAACCATATTTTATTCAGAAATTTTGATTTTTTTTGGACTACATTTAAACGAGTTTATTTTACTCATGCTTTTAATCCTTAAGATATGAAGCTAAAGAGTTTGTTGATTTGAACGCGCTAATCTCAGGAACTATAGGTCGGATTTTAATGAAACATTTCAGTGTTCGATAGCCCATTTATCGGTAAAGACATATCATCCCGCTTAGATGCCCTTGTAAATCTTAGTTAACGCAGGCGAAGCTGCGGGCAACAGCTAGTAATACATAACTTCGTATACAAATATACGGGAGAATAGGATTATTGCAATGATTTTAGCCGACCCAGCAAAGATGATGATTCACATTAAACTTTTGTGAAACAGTAACAAAACAAAAAACTGTACGAACAGTGACAATCACAAAAAAATTATATCACTGAAGGCCGAATCGCCATTTAAAATGCTAACAGGCGCGGATTTTGTACCGGCTGAACAATGGACTCAATCCAGTGCACTGAATTCGTATAGCCAGTTTTGTAGTGCGACGAGCTGCATACAGAATTATACGAAAATTTAGTTTTAAATTTTAGTGCAGAGAACAAGAGATTTTGTCAAATAAGTCTTCTTCCATGTTTTTAACCGGACATACTTTTTATTATACGACATTGCCTAAAACTACTGACTCAACTAATATTTTAATAATTTGACATAAATACCGCTGAGCTCACTCCTATACAGCACTGACAGAAACATTAAAGTTTCAGTTCTAAATTATTAAGTTTTTCTAATTCCTAATTCTTTCAGTCGGAATAAGTATGATTCTAAAGGAACATTCCAACTGAGCTGAGCAGTTATTTAGTAATAATATAAGGCAATAGGCCTTATAAGTCAGCGCGCTATCGGTTGGCGAAATTCACATGCTGTTTAAAAGCCTTGGGAATCTTCTCAGGCACGTAAGATTCTCACGATGTTTTTTCATCGTTAAACAAACGATATTTACATAGATTTACTCGAGAAATATATTCAATGGAAGGAAGTAAACAACTGTGACGTGTCGAGCTCACATCCTCTACATTAATAGATTTCTTTTCATAGAGATAAGCGAACCGGAAGAGCCAACCCGATTAGAAGTGGACAGAGTGTGTACCAACATTCCCACCCGGAACAGGCCGTTTTTGGATCAGATCCGGGTGTATATATCGGCTACTTTGAATGTGAATTGGATATGCTATATCCGGAACAAAGCCAAATTGTTTGTGTCATCTTTTTAATGAATGAAACATCAGGACTGCCAAACACTATAGACTTATGTGGAATGATGTGGTGCCAATTCTGCGAAGCAAATAGTCGATTGACTATTTGATTGTAGACGCCAAAATGTAATAAAAGTGTCTTCCATTTAAGGTAAAGAAAAGTAATAAATCAAACACGTTGGCTAATCCGTGATTTTTCCGAGAATCTGCTAATCTAACATTTGCATTATCGTCGAACACACGCCATTTATCTATAATTGCCTGATCTATAATTAGTGTTATTGTTAAAGTTATACATGTCGTGTTGTTTATCTGTTACATTCGTTACAATAATGCAACGTAAAGTCGTCCAAGGGTCGCGCGTGTATAAAATAGGTGAATAAACTTTTACACATTGTTTACGTAATTCTCTGGAAAATTATTCAAAACGCGCTCGCCTTTGGGCGTTAACATTTCAAAATTTAGCAAAATAACAGGGCGCAGGCACACGGCGGAAATAGGGTAATTAGAATTCAACGAATATTTGTTCCGGCCTTGGAGCCGAGAACCTACCGAGCACGCCGGTGACTGACCGTCTAAGTCTACTGACACTAACCTCTTTTAGTATGGACACTAACGGTCGAAACTGGAGCCACGCCGTGAATTAACTTAATGGCAAGTATTATAATGTATAACCTTTTTGTATTTATTGTTTTGTGACCGTTGACATTTTTGTATGTTACGAAATGTGATAGGAAATTAGTAGAAATTATAAAGTAACAGGACTAATGGAAATTTCCATGGTAGATTTGCATACTAAAGAAGTGTAAATATTTTTTATAATTATTGCGGATAAGGATTATAACTTGCGTAGTTTATTTCATTGCATTTATTTTATACTTTTGGAGCTTACGCCGCATACCTCTTTGAGTTCGCTAGCGGTGCCACTGTCTTTCGTATCTCTTTTTGACCACGGAAATAAATTACGTGGAGCAAGCGTGGCAATTATTTTCGGGTGACTCGCATTAAAATAGAAATAAAAGAAATGTGGTGTCGTGGGACACCATGTAGAAACGAAGTTCCTACGGCTAAAAAGAAAGGTATTATACACTACTCGCTTGTGCATGCAACTGTCGCGCCTGTGCACGTCTCATTTAACGCTTTTATTCCACGCAATTTTTTCTAACGGTTTTACTATCACATTTTTTTCAGTTCGGTCGCGCAGCAAAATCCCTATCCCCTCCAAGCCTGCCGTAAGGAACTTCGTTCCAAAAATTCATATACTTTAAGGATTCTCTGAAAACACCTTTATTCTTTTCATTCAAGGCTAAGGCGCAGAGACTCAAAGCACATTAGACAGGACGGAATCAAGGTGGGTCAACAAAGCGGATGAATGGAACTGTCTGTCCCCGTTTCCTTTGGGCCGGTCGCTACACGCGCAATTAATATAACCAAAGAACGACACGACTATCAACAGCTCGCATTTATAAACTTATCTATTTTCGCTACAGAGTTTTAGTTTTATGATAACGGTGGTTTAAAAAAGGTCAAGTGCGAGTCGGATATAGATGCCTGTGATAAAGCTATTGAAGAACCTGCTTTTAGGATATTGCTGGCTGCGGATTATGGTTTAAGGGTCTACTTGTACCCAAGCACGTGCTACTATGACAAAGTCTTAAGCTCAAGTTATTTCGTACTACGAGTATAATGCCCACAATACAAATACCAAGGAAAAGTAACTTCAGAATAAATAAGGAAAACTATGACAAAAAACCGCCGACAATGTTCGTATTTTTTCAAGAATTGTTTTTTATGAGTTTAAGTATATTACCTAACCATATTATATATAAACCAAGTTAATTTTAATAGTCTGCAAAATAAACGCGATATACAGTACAGTACAGGACTAATCTATAAGGGCTTTAATACGAATGGAAACCGTAAAAGTTTCCACTGAACCCCAAATAGAGAATTATCGTCACAAGCGGTTCATTATGAACAGAACCCACATGGTTTTTACTAAAGCTCGAATAGAGAAAGTGAAATATGTTATCTGTCTTTGCTTAGCTTGTCAAAACAACAGTGCCCCCATATTATTCCACAGATCCGTAGGAGCGCATCGGCCGGGTATTTCCGGTGCAGTCACATACGTACACATACTGTGTAGTGTATACATAGGGCATGGTCGAGCGGAATGTTTCTGGTGTTTACGACTGATGACTCGTCCACTGCAAACATGATTGTACTACGAGGGGCGATCAAAAAGTAATGATAATGAATATAATAAAACAACGATTCTAATTTAAATTTAATTTATTTTTCTACGTAGTCTCCTAACAAGTCGATACATTTAGTCCAACGTTTCTCTAAACCTAAAATACCCTTTAAAAAAAAAATCTTTATCAGAGCTCTCCCAAAATGCCTCTACAGCAGCCATCACCTCGCTATCATCGTCAAATTTCTTGCCCCTGAGGTGTTCCTTGAGCCGAGGAAACAAATGAAAGTCGCTGGGGGCTAAATCTGGAGAATAGGGCGGGTGTTCGACCAGTTCGAAGCCCACTTCTCGAATGGCAGCCATCGCAACTTCGGCTTTGTGTGCAGGAGCGTTGTCCTGATGAAACAGGACTTTCGCTCGGAGTTTGCCGCGTCTTTTTTCCTTTATGGCTTCTCGTAGTCGTCTTATTTGATCAGCGTAGTAGGAGCCCGTTATAGTAGCTCCCTTTTCCAGGTAATCAACCATTATGATTCCCTCAGCATCCCAGAAAACGGACGCCATAACCTTGCCCGCCGAGCTTGAAACTCTGAACTTCTTCGGCGTCGGTGAGGATGGCCTTTTCCAAGTCATCGATTGTTGTTTGGTCTCAGGATCAAAATGATGAATCCATGTTTCGTCCATGGTCACAAATCGAGACAAAAAATTTTCTTTGTCAGCCTGGAACTTTGCAAGATTGGCTCTTGAAATGTCAACTCGCTTTTGCTTTTGTTCGTCCGTTAACATTCGCGGTACCCAACGAGCGGAGACCTTTTTCATATTCATTTTGCTGGTCAAAATGCTTTGAATGCTGCCATATGAGATCCCTGTGACCTCAGCTAAATGTCTGACGGTTACTCTTCGGTCTGCTAATACGATTTCTTCGACTTTTTTCACGTTTTCCTCAGTGAGGGACGAGGTTGGGCGTCCCTCGCGATGTTCATCTTCTGTGGTCCTTCTACCCAGCTTAATCTCTTTGCACCACCGTGCCACCGTAGAATATGGAGGAGCAGAGTCCCCTAATGTCTCCACCAAATCAGCGTGTATCTCTTTGGTAGACATTTTTTTCAAACAGAGGTACTTGATGACGCATCTCACTTCGTGTTTCTCCATTTTCGTGTTGTCGCTCCGACTGCTGGTATTCAAATGAATGTAGCTCCTGCAAATGACGTCCTATTTATACAATTTTTTAGCTGGGAAGTCATGAGGGACTGAGGAAGTAAAAAACATTTTTTTTGGATTTTTATCTTCTTTAAAAATACCTGTTTATCATTACTTTTTGATCGCCCCTAGTACATGTGTTTTACTACAACCATTTGAAATTAGATAATTACCAATGTTCATCACCTATATATCATTGAGCTCGATATTTCGACATTATATTTACAATTATACGATTTCACATCTTATTTTGTGAAGAAGACAATCTTTGGTTCGGTAAAAATTTCGAGCTCCGCGACATGTTAAAAATTAATAGTTCAAAAAAAAAATTGTAAAATGGAATAATCCTATCGAATTAGTGTATAGTCATCGGTCCTCGATTGATCTACAAAGTTTGAACGAAATCTGACCGTTTAAAATAAGTCAAAATCGCGGCCAAAAGAGTCGGTTACAAACATACATACAGGTGGAGCTAATAAGAAACGTATAAAAAAGTATTTCTTTAACTACTTTTAGAGGTTAAGATAGCCATAACACACGATTTAAAATCTTACACAAAAACTTAGTTTTTGCTATGTTTGTATTCATTCACCAGAATCGCCATAGTATTCTTCAGAGCTTGAACGCGCGTTTTCGTCTGAAATTTAATTTCCATCGACGAATGCAACTGTGAATATTTACGAGTGTGTTTTGTTTATTCTCACGTCTGAGTTTTTATTTAAAAAAAACAGTAATTATTTTATACATTGTATTATTATCTCGAATTGAATAATTATTTAGATTTAGATATGAGTCTGAGAGTAAAGATAATACTTATTACTAAATTAATTCTTATATTTATCTTATTTACAGGGTACAAAAGTAACATTTTAATTTGAACAATCAAAGTAATTTTGTAAAAACAACAGTGCCACTCATGCCTACACCAACAGTACAATTCAAATGATTACGGACACCACAAGAATCGAGCCCCTCACCTACTAATAAAATAATTCGGAATAGTCTTCTCTAAGACGACCTTCGCTTGATATCTAATTAAAACATTACTTAAAATAATAATCGTAATTTATATAACCACCTTCATACAGAAATCATTAAAACAACACAAATTTACAGGGCGATGTTTACAAACAACAAATACGACCCGAGGTATGAGGTTAATGCACCTAATTAAATGATGTACCTGATTTATAAAAACACTAGCGGACCCGACAGACGTGGTCCTGTCCTCTTCAAGACAGGGCAGGATAAGATCGAATTGAAAATTTACCGCAAAATAACTGGAGCTTTCGTAGACTAAGCGTAGAATTTGAACTTACAAAATACCGACACAGGTACCACAAGATCCAACTCTTCAATATAATGACCATACACAACTCAGTTTGTTAGCGGAATTGGGTGACAAACTGAAGTGCACAGCTATGCCAAGAAGTCACAATCAATACCCTGAAAGTAGACATAACGCAGGCTATCAATAAAATTCAGCCGGATCTTTGCAGCAGGCATTCGAAATTGGATCTCTCAAATCCGTGCAACAGTTCGAAGCAGCAGTAGACATTTGAACGATATCGTATTATATTCATATTGACTCAAATGGGCCTTTCAAATGAAAAAAAAATCATTAATCGCCCACATACAGCCTGTTTTATTTTATTCCAGCAACGACCCGTCCTCTTTGAAATATTAAACCCCCTATATAAAGATTTTCTATCTTCTATTCGGCGGGGATGACAGAATTGTTTATGTAAAAAGGAATTTAAGGAATGAAACACTAGGCTAGTTCTATTCTTAGCGGACGATGAGCGATGCGATGGATGAATGACGCGGCCTCGCTGACGCCGCTGGGCTATCACATCTGTTGCTATTCATATACATATTATCTCTCTGAAGCATTAAATTTAAGTAGATAAATGCATTACCCAAAAATGCATCTATCAATGAAATTATAAAAATAATGTTAATATTTTTTTATATTATAATATAGGTACAGCGACAGCATCACATAAGTATGCCATAGCGCACCAAAAAAGGTTTTAAATAAAAAAAAATGAAATAAGAGACAATTACCGATGAATTAGCAGTTTAAGACCCATCGATAGAAATAATAGTAGGCAATTCCTATAGTATGGGAGCCCATTTATAAAAGAAGAAGTAGAAATAATAGTTGGCGAAAATACGATGTTATAATATGTAAAAAATAAATAAATGACATAATAGAATAGAATTTACACCTACAAGACCTACCTACGTAACTCAGATTTATATTTATAGCACATTCAAATTATAATATAATCTAAAAAAAACTTTAATAGTTTAGTTCCATCGCTAATGTATAATACAATAGAATATTTTATTGCTAAAACATTTCAAATGTCACACAATATTTTTAAATACATTCATTATGTTGTAGTAAACATATCTGGAAAATACAATTTGGTTACGAAAGAGTTTTATTTTAAAAACAAAAGAAACTTGATTTCGATACACACTATGCCGTAATGCATCAGCTTGGCTCGGCGCCGGGCTGAGCTGGTCACGAGACGTCCCTACAGCCGTATAACTAGAATGCAGTCTATATTTAGCCCGTCTATAAATTCCTATGCTAGAACAGACTACCTCACAAGATGACGGTGGCGTCTGCGATGATGTAATTGATAGTTCATCACTTGTTTATTTTATTATAGACGGTAATTGTCATGTGACAGTCGACCGACGATAGAGCACTTTACGTGGTATTTTAGACCAGTTATTATTTGCACGTATTGAATTATTGTACAATGGAAGTATTGTGGATGACGCTGTTGTTTTCAACGTTTTCTCTCGTTGTTTGACGTCAGAGTTTTCGTGTCAATGGTAATATTTATACGTTAGTCAGGTTTAAATAGGATCCGGTGAGTCGGGAGGCAGGGCGGTATTTGGTGACCGGACCGCTGCGCCCACGCCGCACGTGATTCATCCGTTGGCGGGCCAACGGTAAACATTACCCTAATTACACGATTGCGAACCGTCACGGTCACAAAACTAGTTTGTTTTGACAGTAATCTGTTATCATATGTTCGTGTTTTTATAGGATTTCGTGTTATCTATTTCGGTTACTTGCACTCGCTGTGTTCAATATGACACAGCACTATACGGTCAAACTACTTGCATACGAAGGCTGATCTAAATTGAAATCAATTTGCTGCAGCGAATTTGATTTACGCAAATAAATAATAGAACAACAAAATTATTTTTTTACATAAAATTTAATAAAAAAGTAGTAAAATTTTTCGTTGCTTTTATTTTACACGTGTGAAGGAGAATGATAAAATAAAGAATAATCGTACCAAGAAAAGGAAAATTATGAAGCATTGTAAGTTGCAAAATCAAAATCAAAGCTAACACGTCGCTCACTAAAATCTGTGAAAAAAAAATTAAGACGAATTGAAAACCTCACCCTTTTTTGAAGTAATGAAATTATAGCGTTTAATAGTAAGTTAGCTTGAAAGGACGTAGCAAACTTTGAGCTGCAGTTTTTACATTACTAGTTTAACTTATTATTATAGTCTATTGAAATATTACATTTGTTAGACCTTAGCATGCATTTCTAAATGTAAATTTTCAATGTACTACTACTAGTAGTAGTAGAAAAGTTTAACCAACATTAACCTTTCACACAACACTGAACTTTCAACACAACATTAACCTTTCTTTGCATATTATAATAAAACAGCGTTTACGGACTTTATCGCTGTTTATTAGGTTTTTTTACATGTTCGACGTTTCGGATACTTTGCGGCAACCATGGTCACAATCTTTTCGCACATTCTATTTTCCATCGATTTTAACGCTGGGTCATTGACATCAGTAAAAACCAAATGGTATTATAAACGTGAATTCAATAAAATCTAAAAAAGCAAACCAGCGAGTCCGGACTCCAGACGCACTCAAAGTAACTACTTGCATCAGTCTAGACTAGTATCGTTTGTTTGTAGGCTAAACCTGTTCCGAAAACTCCGTTAGAGTTAAATTCGTTTCAGTTTTTCCACCAAGTATATCTATTTTACAAAAAGGATTGAAGTATTGTGACAGTTATAATACTATAATAATTAAAATCGCACAAATCTATTAATTAAGATTAGAATGGCAAATATATAATTAGTTCCGGCAGTAAATGTTACATGAATATACTTACTTACTTGAGCACTGTACTTATTTATTGAATCAAGATAAATATTTTACCAAAAAAAATATCATTTTAACTGCTTTGCTTCATTACAAGAGAAAATTACAGTTTTCTTAATTGATAAATGATAAAATATTGAAAAACTGCATAAAGGAAATCTAAAAGTGAGAAAAAGATAAAATGTGACTATGTTTTCAATTCATAAAAATTATTACATATTACATTCCTATTTAATTAACTTTATTGTTGATAACGGAAAATTCTATTTTTATCCAGAATTATAATAAAAAAATTATAGCGTTTTAATTATAGCGTTTAGTTTTTTATACATAATCAAGGACGTGCATCTCACCAATTTGTATTTTAACATATGTATTATATACTTCTAAAATCAACTTAACTCACGGCATTATAATGGCATACCGCACTTATCCTCACTACCAATAATTATTACCAAGCAATCGCGTATAAATCATTATAATTATACTCATTTAACCCCTACCAAAACCTCCATATTATGTAGGTCATAACCTTCCTTAATATGGCTATCAAAGGTGAGGGATGAGTACGCCAGTACATGCGCACGCGTCGTGTTTCCGCAGGCGCCAAGACGTGTACGCATTTAGTCCAAACTTGCAACATGATCTGTGCAGCGCGACGTAAATGCACGCCAACAATAGGACGTCGGCCGCCATGAAAACGTTCTTGTTTTACATTCCACAGCACTTGAGTCCGCTCGTGACTGTGCTACATTCTATTCTAATGGAATGAAGACCATCCTATTGTGTAAGTACACCGTAATCGCTAATAAAGTTTGTATTGGTACATTTTCGTTTATACGTTCCGCCTTACGTCTCTCTAAAATGTATTTTTAACGTAATTGAAAGTATCCTATTTATAATTTAAGCTAAAGAAACAGAAATAAAAGAAATATTAAATATTAGAGTGTAGATTGTTGCAATATCGTCTTCTCTTTCTCCTTGTTTCACTCCTCATTTCACATCTTCGTCTAAGTTCGAAACATGTCTAATAACTTAATCCAGACTATTTCCGGACAGAACTAGATTTTCACGTTTATAATATAAAGTTTAATCCATTAGAAACAATTTTGCATATGACAAGTATTACTGTAAAATTTACTATACAGAATGACCAGTAGGCATATTCTGTAAAAAAACATTTCGATATCGAGCTTTACCTAAGTGATAGAGCTCAGTTTACGCTCACTTCGAAAGCATACTTTATATAAATAGATAGTCGAGTTTTAAAGAATACAAATTCGTCATATTCCGCTTACGAGATTCGATAACGACCTTACAGAATAGCTCTACAGATATGTGTGTGTGAGTACAAGTCATAGATATGTAGAACTTTACGAGGAATTACTAATTAAATAAACACTAGGTGTCTGTTATACTTCTTAGTAAGCCGATCACTTTATTACACTCTGTGAATGTTGTTCCCATTATTTCGCAATATACGCGAATTACACTCATCATAACGAAATAAGGATGTCCTCAAATAGGAGTCCTCCCATGTAAAAATCTTAATAAATCGCATCAAAATTATTTAAAGTTGTTCCACTATAATTATTGAAGATAATATTATACTCTTAAGCTGAGGTTACGTTCTGGATGATCTCCGTAGAGCGTCCAGTCCTGTAGGGCTATTCTGTAAGGTCATTTTCGAATCTCGAAAGCGGAATTCGCGGTGATATGACGAATTCGTATTCTTTAAAACTCGACTATCTATCTATATCAATAAAGTTCGCTTTCGAAGTGAGGGTAAACTGAGCTTTATCACTCAGGTGAGGCTCGATATCGAAATGGTTTTTACAGAATAGCCCTACTGATTGGATGTACGAAAGGTTTCAGCCGTCTTGGCGTTCATTAGTGATGACTATATCCAGCAGTGGATGCAAAAGGCTGATAATGATTATCATTAGTATCATAAGTTCCTTGAGCGTGTCAAGTTGCCGGCGTCGGTGCGGGGCGCAGGCGGCTCAATGAAAATATAAATAAAGCAGACGCCGCGGCCTGCTGATCCGTTTTCCTTTCCACGAAGTCTACTGTCGTTAGTAATGCTTTACAAATACCTCGTCGCATCGGATTTTTCCTTTGCATTTTGTGTATATTAATTAGTTCCGTTATTAACTACATAGTTATGTAGGTACTAGGTACTAGGTACACATAATGCACCAAGGCGACGAAGTTTATCACGTGAAAACTTTTGATTGTATCTTCTCCAACTTTCGTGTAAAAATTCATAAAAAATACTTTTTTTTTTTCTATAACCAAGTCAATAAAAATTTAATTATAACAAACACCAAATCAATAAAAATAAAATTATATCAAACACTGGTATATATCAATAAAAAATAAAAGTATAAAACAATATAATAAAAAATCTATACAACATTTTACAGACAATATTTGCCATTTGGCCCTGATCCGATTAGGAAACAGGTTTCATATATTTTGCTAACACCCGACAGGTAAGTGGTAACAAAGGTAAGAAGTTAAGTGACTACCACTACCACATCCTACCTATCAGACGCTCCTCAAGTCCGGCAAATTCAAACTCGTTCAGCATTTGACATTTGTCTCGATCATTTTTTTATTTATTTATCTTTAAAATTAAACACACATCGATACCATTTCATGTTTGTTTAAGTTTATACGGTACGAAAATAAAGTAGTTAATATTCCGGAATCGTTTTTTTGTTACTTAATTAGCAATAAGCGAATAAAAACATTAATGATTTAGCATGATTAATGTTATTTTAAATACATGTTTGAAATTATTAATATGTTTGTTCAAAATATTTCATAATGAATTAGAACATAATTATTATACCTTAAAAAATACACCTACTACGATTTAGATTATGATTTAAAGGTATTGGTTGGTAAGTGGTTCACGTCACCCATAACTATAACCTATTTTACCTGGCAATCACTCATTTAGATATGTGCTTGCTTATACTGAGACATAAGGTGTCAAGTTTTGGTTTCAGAAACTGCCTATCTTGTCCTTATCTAGGAAACACAGCAAAGCTGTTTCATAATACATTCAAGATGCAAGTACTATACATGTATTATGAAGGTTTAAAAAAGATCTATTAATAAAAAAACAACAAAAAAAAATATGAAAAACATATGAATCTTATGGTATGTTTGAGTAATATTTTTACGTCTTTTCTAGAGTAAATATGAATAGATATGAATTACTGAAACCGTCGCATTATCGTCCATTGCAACAAACATTCTAGAGATATTTGTTGCAATACGTAGCGTCACTCCCATTACTCCCGAAAAAAAGGTATTGACGTCAACGCCGCCATTTGTATGTAAAAATGCGTCAACCGTTTCCGATAGCCGTCGGTTATTGAAACAATAGTATCGATTGTTCTGACACGATCACCGTATCCGGCCCCGCATAACTGTTCCCAACTTCCGTCCGTCTTATCAGACCAACTCTGATTATTGTGAGAGTTTGAAATTCGATACTATCTCGAAACTTCTATTTCACTATGATCATCAAAACGGTCCCAATCTCACGATTGATGAATCCAGTATTTTCGCAAAGTCGCTGTTCTTATGCTACTGGTAAATTTATCGTTTTTTTTGCACATTCATTGGATTCATTTTCATTGGACATATGCCACCATGTAAGAGGTAGTGCCATGCTGCTTTGCAGCCAAATTGGGCCGGCACGACCGGGGAGGAACCTCTCGCTCACATAAAATCGGCGTAAATTGATAGCTAAGCTGTCGCGTTTCGTGCGGTTTGTGAGTTCCCGGTGGCCTATTGGGGGGGATAGATAAAAGAAGTGCAACGCATCTGCATAACCTTTGGTTATGTGGATGTTAATGTCGATAGTCGCAAGGCTTCGACTGTTCGTTTGCCCTTCTATGATATAAAAAAACCATCGGTGAAACACCCACACTAGAGCCGGCTAGTATATGGAGATCTCATCTATTTGGACGATCTACCCTCCGTCACCCTGGATCTGCATAGATTTGATGTAATATTAAGCCTATTGTATTCAAAAATCAAGTACGAATATTAGTATATCATATCGTATATCATGTATATTCCTACGAGGAGTTGTCTCATCGCTAGCATGTAGAGCATGCGTGACCTAAGTACAATGGCAACACCTCGGTCCAAACTTGCGAAAATTCTTCGATAATTCCAGAAAAATATTTAAATATGTAACTAAGAAGACTGAAACTAAGATAAAATTCGATATTATCGAATATCTTCCGATAATTCGAGTGACGGATGGCGATTTTCACTCCACATTTAAGCCCCTACTAACAATTCGAATAACAAAAATACTATTGTTAACAAAAAATATCTGGGGCCAGTGCCAAATTGCATAATTCTAGTCTTTTTTTATCGCGACGACTCTTGCTAAAAATAAATACGGGCTATGTACTTCAGTTAATTACTGGTTTAAATTAGTAGTACGTAACATACTATATTTATGTACGTATTCTTATAATTTCGGCGGCATACCACAAGACCATTGGTTACTTTTAGATACCGTTACAAGAAGACCCTTTTACATTGACTCTTATTATTGGATACATCTCGAAATCGGGAGAAGAATGTTTATCTGATTTCGAGCCATAGTTTGCTCGTGTATAGCTTATATAATTTAGTTAATACGTAAAATTTTAGTAGCTATATTTGATTAGCTAGATTATTGTTGAGCTAGATTTTAACAGCTGTAGTTGATATTGATTATTATTTTTTTGAATGTCAATCACGCAACATGAGGATGATAGTTCGTTACGAGGAATAGAAATATGTTCTGTAAGTTTATAAATTTTTTGCTAGCCTATGCTGTCCCACTGCTGGGTAGAGGCCTCCTCCTAAACTCTCCTACATATGGCGGTCTTGCGCCTCCGCAGGCTAGTCAACTTGATATGCGTCTAGAATCTAGATCGTTGCGCCATCTTCGGGCCGACCTCGGCGACGTCGTTCATATTCAGGCACCCAAAATGTAGTGATGTTTGTCCAGCAGTAGTGATGCATGCATTCGAGTGAAAAAAAATACATTAAAATTTATACTTGTGTGTATTTCTGTGTTCTCTGTTCAAATATGGTGCGTGTACCCAACCCTTCCATTAAATCTGCTCTCTTCCATTAAAACAATTGTATACATATAATATCTACTACATTGTCTAAAAATAAGCGGATGAAAGTTGTTTTAATGTTTGCAGTTGTATTCGTAGACTACAAGCACTAGGGTTGAGTTTATTTTTATCCTCACTAGCACTAAATGTTTATTCGCGATAGTATTCCGCAGGTGGGCCGCTGATGTGAGGCCGCGATCAGGTGTAAGTCAGGTGTTTTGTTGGTCGCTGGATCAACGAGAAATATGACTTGTCGAAAATAAGGCAGGGCCAGAATTGGTGAAAAGATTAAGATTTTATGTTACAAATGTTAATTAATATTATGTTAAAACAAAAAAAAATTATATACTCATTACATCTGAAGTGATTGAGAGTGAGCTATGTAAAGTAACAGGCTTATTGCTTCATCATCATGATCATCCTTTCCATTCACTGCTGAACATAGGCCTCTTTCAATGAGCGCCAAGACGACCGATCCCTTGGCACTCGCAGATGCGTGTTGGATAACACGGGCAGGCCACTACACAGACATCGTCTTTCCACCTGGTTAATGGCCGACCAACACTTCGTACTACGTAAACGCCTCTACTTTTGAACTAATTACTTATCCTAACAGTATTTATCTAATATAAACATCAGTGATGTGTTCCATACTAGAAATCGTATTTTTGGGGATCCCTATCATGTTGACCATCTCATTGCATTTAAAACAAGCTGGCAATGTTAAGGTTTATATTTTCTATACTCTAAAGGAATTTAGCTATGACACCAGTCCTGGGTGAGATCTATCGACTATAGGTCTTGGCGTAAGCCTATAGTAGACTAAAAACCACCGCTGGTGCCTTCGACAGCCTATAGTGAGGTGCCGCCTCTCTGTGGCCAACAGGGCACCGACTCCAAATCTTCCTTAAATTAACGTATTCTGTAAAGTATGCTATCTTTTATTAATCAATATCAATATTTCCATTTCACACTTTTTTTCAATTTCGTATAAACACAAATAAGGGCAAGCATCTCGTATCCCTTCCACGTGTAGAAGCACGCGGCTTGTTTGTATACATTCGAGTTCATGGCGATAATGGAAAATTTTATTAGTTTTTCGTGCTCACCAATATTGTTTCTTGTAGACGATAAGGAGGCAATATCGTCAAATGCAGTGTAGCGTAGGCCACGTGTAAGAACTTTGTACTCTAGCGACTGTATCGACGTGGCTCTACATCATCGACACCTATTGGTGATCATTAAAAGAAACCCTCCGGTAATAGGTATCTATTAATGTAGGCGATCATATGTCACCTTAAACATCTAGATTTGACATAATTATAACAATCAACAACAACATCATCCACTCATCTTTAAAGCATCCTCAATTTGAGCAATCTTAAGATGAATGCATTTCTTCATATTCTGTCGATGAACATCATGTCTGACCCACTACTACTATTACTAATTCCCATCCATGCGTTCCCGTTGAGTTGGCTATCATATTGTGTATTGGAAAAGTAGGAACTCGTTTATTTGTTCGGACTTTGTCTAGGATACATAACCAGTTCACAGTTCGTGTATGAGGTAAACAAGAGCCTTTACACGTGTATTCTCCAGCGCTAATCAACTTTCACGCTACATAGAGTATATAGGCCACACGTAGCCTGCAACGCTCCTCTAACGTCAACGCGTGACGCTTACATTTTTTACGATTAATCGATAAAAATGCACATTACGTTTTTAATATTTGTGCGGTACGCCCATTTTGATAGGCACAATCATCCTTTATACTGAGATAAGAAGCAGTTTTCATGGGCTTTGAAAATATATTCAGGATAGACGGTTTATCTACAGTCAGCCATGTCAAGTTGCCATGTTTCGCTGACTGTAGGTACGTATTACGTATAACATCTTAAAATCGTCTGTAAAAGTTCCACGTCGTACTCTTATCCTTATTCCTAATAATTTTAAGCAACATTTTGTGTAAAGATTTACTAACAACTGCTAATTCTATTTATAGTTTACCTAATATCAAAACACAATAATAATAATAAATCATTTATTTCAGGCACTATGGCCATAGATATATACCTTACAGACTAACATATATATTAATATATTACATTATTGTTAGTATAAAACCTTAAAAACTATGTTAGTAATCTTCCTAGAACTACGTTTTCGTACGTTCCCTTACAATACCCATAATCAACAAAGGATAAATGAGAGTGATATGATATGTCGAGTCTGATAGCCACGTGTCAGTAAACGTCGACCTTCACCCAAACCTTCGCCCTATTTCACAAAGTACCATACCAGACGAATAAATTGTCGATACATGCTTTTTGTCTGGGCGTGTATATGATGCCCTATTCTTTACGCAACGCAATGTTTTGTATACGCAAAGTTCTTTATCAAAACTAAAATCACGTTAATGAATATAATTTAAAAAATATTTAAAACTGTATGTTTACCGTGATTATTGACGTAAATACTTCTTTACGCACGTTTGACTTTGGAAGTTCGCTGGTGAATAGTTGTCGCGAGCGCTACGGAAGAGACGTAGCAACGTAAGAGGGCGGAGTTACGTGGATTCAGGATGGTCATGCCTGTTCATGATGGCCATGCCACGGGTCTACGGCCATATACCGAACACGTAGAAAGACGAAACATTATTATGACTTGAATGACATGTTCAGTCTCGTGAACATGACATTCGTAGACAATGTCGAAATATCAAGCTCCGCGAAATAATATTAAAAAACATGGTAAATATCCCGTTTTAAATACTTTAAATAATGAAAATAACAATGTTAATTAGAAATTATTATGATCAGTTTCATTTAAAAGTTTATTCTTCATTTATTTTTAGCTATTATTTTATTCTAACATGCGCATATTAGTTACTATACACTTATACTATAATTTAGTTTTATATACAAATAAATTTCAAGGCAAGTATCATTCAGTAGTATCATCAGCACATTTTATTTAAAAGGAGATGAAGTTCTAATAAGAATTAAAAACTTATAAATTTATACAAAATAGAGCATACTTGTTTCTATGTGCATCGAGCTCTTA
Organism: Lycaena phlaeas; assembly: GCA_905333005.2. NCBI lineage: Eukaryota > Metazoa > Arthropoda > Insecta > Lepidoptera > Lycaenidae > Lycaena > Lycaena phlaeas. The sequence goes on from HG995178.1 coordinate 8,049,089, forward strand.
CATAACCAATTAAAACGAGTAGCGTACGTTTAAACGTTTACCGATTTAACAATAGCACTACAGTAAAATTACAATTTACACACTCTCTTGTACTATAATATGATTTTAATAATTTACAAGCTCTTGCTTGCAAACTTATGTACACCTATTAATACTCTTGTTATTTAAAGATAATAAAATTAGATTCAACCTCTTTATTACGTATCAATAGATAAAGAAAGTAAAAGCTATTCAGATTCATTAAAGTTGACGTTTTTATTTGAACGTTGTAATATCAGAAACAACCAGTCGGATTCAAATAAAAACCGAAGTTGGTGCTATTTATCACGCGACAAAGTTTCTTCTAATTTTTAAGTAAAATAAAGCCCGGGAGAACGGCTAGTATCATTTTATATTTTGGCGATCAAATGACAATATCATGTTTTATTTTATTTTTTATCAAGTTTACATTCAAACAATAAACTAAGTTTACGTAACCATGTTTAGTATAATTACAAGTATCTTTATCGCAACTGCGGCTTCCAGTTATATTTTGTGGTTTGCGAAAGGAAATAATATAACAATATTATGACATGAATGAAAATAAACACCAATATTTTCAAAATATTATCAGAATCATGGTAGAATAATAATAGATTCTAGTACCTAAGTCAAGGTAAAAAACATTTTGACGAGATACCTGATTGCAAGTGGTCGACGTCGGCCATGAACATAATCCAGTTTACCTGGACCTACGTCTGAACGTCTTATAATTCGATAGAGCCGGCTGTACACACGAAAAAACATGACTCATGCGGCGTTACCTCGCTCTGAGGCGTTCCATTTAATGCTTGAAGTGCAAGAGAGAGCGCGGAACGAGCGACAAAGAGGCACAATCGGCCCATCAGTGACGTCTTATGACGTTGTAACGTTCTACTATCGTCAGTAACTGACTATAGTTGTCACGTTCTACTATAGTCAGTACCGACTTTACGGACAACCGATTTTTTATCATGAACCTATATCCTGTGGATTTGTGTGGTGGATGTACACGACTATACTATTCGATCCATCATACATTTTATCCTTGGTTAGAATACTTAGTAACATAGCTTGGAAACCACTATAATATATAAATAGTTGACTTACACGTGTACGTTTTACTACGCTTCGAATTACGCGGTAGTAAAAATGTCGTAATGATTCGACCCGAGCGTACAAATATTAAAGCTATTGTTAAATAAAACTATTGTAACATCAAAATCAATTTTAATAGTAGTAAATTGAGTCCATGTGGGTTTTTATTAAATATCAAATCCCCCTCGGATGTAATGATGATTGACCGATACAATAGGGGACATTAGGTGCTGTCATTAATGACACGGGGAACAGATTAAAAATAAATTTCATATCTCTCATACGGGACCATATTGTTGCATGGGAACCCATTGTTTTTTTTTAACACCGTACACGTAAACAGGGCATTTAGCCAGATTATAGGGGCCAAACTGCCTGTTTTTCTATTAACCATTTTTCCAGAATATAACAAAGCTTCTTCGACGAAGATATAAGCAGAGTAGTACTATGTACAATGTTGATAGATGAGTTTGCACATAGTTTCCATCGCCAAGTAGTTGTAGTACAGTAGAGGGTAGCCTGCGAGAACCGGTGTGGCTCCGTAGAAAGGTGGCGAGTCGAATGCGGTGTCGAACAGGGATCTGTTCTGGGTCACCACATGGTGCTGGGAGACTCCTTCTCTTCCCCTATTGTGGAGAATCTGGTCTTGCCGAGACCACTCGGTCGCATTTGACGGTTTTCCGTTGCCTGCAGATCCGGGTCCCTCAAATAAGGCCTGAAGGCTCTCGCAACGGTTTTAGCGCGCCTACCCAAGGCCCTGTTATGGCCCTGGATTTCCACTGCGTCATCAAAAAAAGCTCCTTCAAGGTGGTCAACGTTACCCATGTGCACGAACCATTACGTGAAAACGTGACTCCATACAGCAGAGCTTTGAATAAAGCTCGATAAGCAATATATATAATTCCTAACCAGAACACAAAAAATGGAAAAAGGACTAGACGAACCAGTTCACTGAGACGTTTCCTCAAGGTGGCAATCTTGACCTTACATCTCGGTCTAGAGGTTAGATATGAACAGCCGCCGGTCTCCTTTGAGGGATACCTCTATATGGACACAGGTATATAAAGGCGCCACAAAAAATAGTTTGAAGTGGGATATTTACTGTTTTTTATTTTTACCACTCAGAGGTTCATAATTCGACATGTGAACCAGGAATTCTTAGATGATGATGAAATGTCCGATGCTCGGTGAATAAAAAAAGCACTCATCTTACTAATTCCTCCCGTGAAACAACTTTGCTGTGTTTCGGAGAGAAGGGCAAGACAGGAAACAAAATTACTGGCACCGAGACTTAATCCACACTAATATTATAAAGAGGAAAGATTTGTACCTATTTTTGTATGTTTGTATGTTTGTAATGAATAGGCTCAAAAAGTACTGGACCGATTTCAAAAATTCGAAAGCTACATTATCCACGAGTAACATAGGCTAATGATAAAAAATAGGGTTCCGTAAGATATTTTGGTTTTTCGGACACAAGGTGTAAAAAATGTTATTTTGCATACTAAGATCCCGTTGTAAATCTTAGTTAACGCAGGCGAAGCTGCGGGCAACAGCTAGTATCTTATATTTAAAGTATCAACCCTTATATTATATCCCACTGCTGGGCACGGGTCTGCTCCTTGAAATCAGGCGAGGAGACTAGTGGGCCGATGCGCTGGCCTAATGCGTGTTGGTGAACTTCACATACATTTAAAGACTATAATCTCATCAGGCATGCAGTTTTCCTCACGATGTTTTCCTTCACCGGTGAGCGAACGGTGATCCGTGTTTAGGGCGCACGTAGAAATTTAGAAAAACCTATTTTATGCATCTCGAACCCTAAGCCGACTGGAACACCGTCGCTCAATCAATATCAATATCTATAAATATTATCTTATATTTAAGGATAGGCAACACATTAATGAGTTGCTAGCCTAGTTCCAGGTTCAGGGCCATGTTGATAGGCGACGGCGACCACTTAGCATCCGGAATTTCTGCCAAATTTACACCAACGATAGTATGATTATGTATCGATTGTATATTTTTTGTTGGACGATAGGCCATTGAGACCATAATATTAAGCGCAATGACCCGTACATAGCGGTATCCATTAAAACTCCGATCGGGAATATTTCGACTGTAATATCCAATTAGATTCATGATTGGCACTATTTTCAAACGTTAACAAAATAACGCGTAAGCAAATCAAGGGAAGCGAAGGAAAACTAAAGGCTGAACTAAACGCGGGAAAGTTTATATCTGTTATAACATCGTGACAAAACCGCCATGCCTGATCAGCCTTTGTATAAATTGCCAAACAACTTTTTTTTTCGAATGGAGCTATGGCCCTAATGCTTCGTCGGAAGTGGGGTGAGCTGGTTGGTATTACCCAGTGATATATTAAGTGGGGGGTTGCCCCCCGCCAGCCGTGGAGTGTGACTTCCACGGCTTCATGGCGTCGGGTTTGTACCTGTGGTGGATCTCTGCCTCACCACCGTCGGATAAACTGAGCTCTAGGCGGACTACCCCCACCAGGCGATTCCACAGAGGTGTAGTAGACCCGGCGTAGAGTGCGTGCAATACTGTCTTGTCTTGTCTTGACTGATATGTTAGGGAGGCAAGACCCCCCAATACCCTATCAGACGTGTAAGCGAAGCAACATACGGCGGGATGGTCCCGATTTCGAAACGACAGAGGCTTCTTGACCAGCAATGTGACGTAAGTACTTACGAGGGTTATGTTTGTTTTATTTAAAAACGACCTCCATAAACCTTTCCAAAGCGGAATTTACGTCCGTTAAACCCGTTCCGTGATTATACAGTGAAAGTACAAACGGTATATGCTCATTTGATCGGCGGGTATAGACAAACGCATATTATACGATACACCGGATGGCGGGGCCCAAGGTGAGACGGCGAGGCGACGAGCGACCTCTATGGTTGATTTACTAGTTTTTTTAAATACTAAATCACCGTTCTTATTCATTATAGAAATTCAATACCGTCTGGTTGGCACAATGAGCTCTTCGCCTTTACATTCGTATAGAGTTCGAGTTGCTAAGTAAAATGTAAGTAGGGAGATTTCCATATTAAGTAGATGGGACTGATAGTAAAAAAAGAAGAGTTTTTTTTTACAATTACCTACTAATGTTTAAAACGACTACGTAGAACGCTAAAAAGGTACCTGGAGTTTCATTGGAAAATGAAAATGAAATTTTTAGTACCTAATTAAAAATTAAACATTAGAAATAACCATATTATAATAATGCCTGTATCATCCTAAATAATAGGCCTGTATCATCCTTCCGGTTTAATACAGGCCTATACTTTGGATTATTCTAGGAGAGCCATCTGCTCACCTATCTACCGATTGAGCTTACAGGCCATCAGGCCTTAAAGTCCCTTTCGACAAAAAATATATAAAATACTTTACTATATACTTTGGACACTATTCAATATTATCTTATACTCATACTAGTCGGCACTTTATTTCCAGATTGATTTTAAAGTTTGAAATGTACTACATTTTAGTATATTGTAATTTACGCAGTAACAAATCTCATATAATTATTGTGTCACCATGCTCCCTCTAAAACACTTCATCTAGTTATATCTACCGCCGACTGATGTAACAGCGTTGCTTTTTTAGCGTCCAAGACAAACAAGTTTCGCAAATCGAACGACAGTCAATTGTTGGACAATAAACAAGTTGTTGACATTTTACCGAACGGCGAATGGACCCAATGATAGTTTAGTGACAACAAGCGTATGACGGATCTATGATAAATTCAATATCATTTCATCATTTTTAATGATTACTTCTATCAGGCCATAAAAGATTTTAAGCAATCGCCATTCTTGTCAGCCTATTAGTAATAACTAGATGTTTGATCAGTTTTAATTACATCCATTAAAACTTGTAACAAAAATATAGAAACTATCCCTTTTTCCCCTTATAATGAAAGTTTGCGAACTCTTAATGAAAAAAACGTTTATTACGTGTTTTACACAATATTATTCATATATTTATGATATATAGACACTTTAAAGATTTTGTATAAAGTTGTTTAATTTTATGAAAACATCAAAGTTTTGTTGTTTCACTTACAATGAAACCATGTAACCCTGGTCACGTGATTCTTCCCGAGGCCTGATGGAAATGAGTCGCCAGGACTAGTCTCAGGTTATATAATAATAATATATGTAGTAATATTTATGGGACCTTTTACGCTACGTCCATCTAGTCCCGTGGTAAGTTTTCGAAGAGACTTGTGATACGGATAAAAGGCAACGAAAATACATATATTGGATACTTTGATATTAATATGTATTTTTAAGATTTTCATAGCATAGAAGAGCAAACGAACAGTCGAAGCCCTGCGATTATTTTTTAACCCCATTAACATAACCAGACGTTATGCAGATGCGTTGCCCTCCTTTTCTCTATGCCCCCCAATGTGCCATTGGAAACTCACAAACCGCACGAAACGCGACAGCATAACTGTCGCTTTATGCCGGTTTCATGTGAAGGAGAGGTACAACCCCGGTCGTGCCGGCCCAATTTGGCTGCAAAGCAACATGGCATTACATCTTATTAACTACTTTCCATAAACTTTGAATAAATAGCCGAACTAAAACGCTGTCAGGTTGGCCTAGATTTTTTTGGCATTTTCCTCTCCCGCGTTTCGCAAATATAGACCCGCTAATCAGTCAAGATCTATTCATGTCTGTACGAGGCATTAAAAAAAAATGTTTCCATTCATCACCAGACAAACATAATTATAACTCAGCTAATTACGTGTCAGTTTCTTTTAGAAATTGTTGTCGCTTCAGCTGCGCTGCTTACACGTTTATTAAAATAATTTCACGAGTTACAATTACGTCAAACGCAGTCATTTTGTGGTTTTTTTGCGCTAGACCCACTGTGGCATATAGCATTTGTTATTTAAATAAATATGGTGTTTGTGAACCGCCTGCTTGCCTGGCACTTGATACCGAGTTGAGGAGGTACGGTGTGTCACTGGCGCATTGTAAATAAATATGTGTTTTACTCTTTGACCTGATATCCTACAAAAAAGTCAAGACATCACACCCACCTTTTGCTTCCACCGCTGGTTCTTCTGTATAGTTCTAATTCTAGTGTATAGCCTATATCTACAGCGATAACAAACAATTAATGAATATTTTATAAGATCTTAGGAACCTGAAAGATTAAATTGTTTTAGGACCCGCACCAAATACTATAAGGATTTACAAATTAAGGGGAGTAGGAAATTCATGTATATTTATATATACACACACAGAATTAAGGTTTGAGTATAAATACGAATGTAAACTTATTACGCTTTTACCTAAACTACTTAGCCGATTTAAAAAGTTCTAATGAAATAGAAATAGTTGTCAGGGGATAGCGTCGAATAAACTTTATACCCGTATTTCGACGTGATTAGGAAATATGTGGGACGCTGCTTAAGTATTGTATATACTTTTTTGCTTATTGAAAATTATTACCTAAGCATGTTATGTTGCGACGCTAGCCTAGTTCAGTTTTAATTTTTTAGATATAAGAAATGAGGTTACTAAAAACTAACTTCCAAGAACAATATTGTTGACTTTAATTACATTAATCAAAATTCAAGTAAACATCATCTTTCTTTTTAAATAAACTAATACAAAAATTTACATATAGCAAATTCCTTTCACTCGAAGAATTTCTCAAATGAATATTTCAAATCCTAGTTGTATCGCGTCGCTTGTGTCGTGTGTTCTATCGGATATCTCTATTGTTGATCCAACTAGTCGGTTATGTGAGAAATTACCAACATGAGTTTAAACTGAAACAGCATTACACACGCTTACAACACGCCCGTTACATAATGTGGCGATAATATTTATACAATAACAGCGATAACATACGTTGAATAACAAATTATACTCAACTAGGTAATGCCCGCAACTTCTCCCGCGTTAGCATTTACAACCGCATAGGGATTAATCATGATTATTTCATAGCCCACGACAAACGGTGATAACGCAACATTAAAACGGTAACAGAATTTTTAAAATCGGTTGAGTAGTTACTTATTTAATTTGTAAACAATAAACACACTTTTATGAACTTTCAATGATAAAAATCGAATCGTGAAAATCGTATCAAAATCCTTTGAGCAGTTTAGAAAATGGAAGCACAAACATACTAACAGAAAAGTGACTTATTTATAAAATACTAAAAAAAAATATCAATATTTTTTTTAATTCAAAATAGTACAGTTAAAGTATCTTTTTGAACGTCAATTGAGTCTACCAACGGTTCTAAAGCAAGCCCTCTGAGAACCTCTAACCGGCGAACGAGATATTATATACGAATACATTGTATCGAACCTTTTCGATTGTACATAATTCCTAAACATGTCTTATCTTTGAAGTCGGTTTGATCGTGATCAAAATGTTATGTGATGCGATATTACTTATCTATGTTTCTCTGTCATCGTCATCATCAAACCCCTGCCGTCCACTGCCTTAATACTTCAATGAAAGCCAAAACGGCATTCACGCTAGGGACTGGCAGGCTACCACAATACAAGACCATCGTTGTCTAGTTAAAATGTCGATCTATTGAGGGATATTTCTTATGTGTATGTTACTTTTGTTCATTTTACATGCAGTATGCAGTAGTGTATACATTTTTAACCATAAAGCTTTAAAATAGTCTACTATACATGATACTATAAGCGCGTCGTGATTTCACCCGCGTACTTCAAATTCTCCTAGGAGTACGGGATAAATTATATCTTATATAACTTACAAAATCTTCGATGGATAAAATAATTTTCAAAAGTGATTCTGTAAATCCAGAGCTTACCCACTACAATAATATTAGTATATAATAGTTATAACTGCTTAAACATTTTTTACTATTTGCTCTTGACACGGTAAAACAGTTATTTTTTATCCTATTCGATGAAAGAAATTATTAACATACAACACAAGGAAAATTGTCCATGGTAACATATTTTAAACAAAACAATATAATCAAATACCTAAGCATTAGATAAATATATTATTGTAAGCGGATGCAAACATCATCATCAAGATCATCAGCCTTTACCGCCAACATCAACATCAAAACGACCGCTCCCTTGCCACTCGCATCCAACATGTACCGGCCACTGCACGGAGATCGTCCTCCCACTACACACACACACACACACACTCATTTCTTAACACCTATATTTAACTGTATGCAATACATTAAATAAGTCCTTCGCATGCATAGATATTATATTACACAAGATTATGTAATAACAATACAACCCGAATGTATATATTAATACGTGAAGATAAATTCTTGTAACCTTTTTTAAGATTATTGCGCGTACTGAGGGCGGATAAGTAAGAGTTTATGAGGAAAAGAAGAGCAAAAGATAATATTTATATAATGTATGTGACAAGAGTTTTATATTAAAGAAAAAAAAATATTACACATATTTTATGTGCAATACATACTTGTTTTTTTTTTTTTGTTTTTCTTACAACCTTTACACTCGTCACGTATGCGATGTATAATATTCATATTTCATATCTTCTGAAACCATAACAAAGTGAAATAATGATAATACTGTCTCATTCCCTCAAAATTATATTAAAATCCATGTAGCCGTTTTGAAGCTTCGAGAAAATATATCCAGACAGACACTATTAGTTATAACTAAACTACACAACTAATTATACATAAATAGAATCTTTGGAAGTTAGCAAACATTACAATTATGGCAGAATATACTAGAATGTACCAGTACTGGCGCTAAGCGTCACCGTCGATATCAAGTTAATCTCCAATGGTTATCTGTTCATAATTGTTGTTTTTTTTTTCCTCGAATGCGCTTACGATTTTACTAATATCAGTATGAGTCAGGTGTTACTCAGCAAATTTCCGGCTCATCACATGTTTAAGGCTAATCCTCCATTATCCTTAATCAACCCAATTGGCTTTCAATAAAGCCGAAGCCGTCCAACCGATACCGTTGATTTTTTGTCATCCCCTAACAAGATTCTCAGAGAGAACAGACTCTCATTGGCATACAACCCACTGCTTACTCCCCTCACCCCTGTATTTATTAACATTTATATGTGATTAAATATTTTATAGCCCTCATAAAGATAGAACAGCATACCTGTATACATATCTGTTTCCTAATAGATCATGTTATATATTCAAGCAATATTCAATAATTTATTCACATGAATGTAGTACATAGGTGATATTAAAATTTAAAAAAAAAGTTTCATACATTCTACCATGCCATGGTGTGTGAATATAAGGCTTAATCTAGTAAAAATTAATTACATAGCATTTTTTTTTTTTTTAGCTTTACATAATAATATCATGAAAATTGAAAAAAGTTGATAAAACAATTATGTCCAAAAATATTAAAATATTAGATACTATACTGTTTATAATTAATTTATAATTATAGTCTTCCGTTTGAGAGCTTGAAACAAAAAATGAACCAATAAGTATCTCCGGTATGGACATTCACAATGTTCTCAAAGTCAATGTCAAATTCTTTGAATATTTATTGACACGAGGGCGCCTTCAATTCTACAGTAATTAAGTCCATAACATATAACATTGTGTGTTGTTTATCTTTAAAAAAATATGTAATTGTTCATGTAATAAAAAAATATATTTACACGCAGGCCGCGGGTATATTGTTGATATTAATCATTAAAAAATATTCATTAATACTTACTATTATTATAATTTAAAATTCATACAACGCCTTTAGCGTGTTGTATGAATTCTAAATTTATGAAATCATCATTTGAAATCCGCATCCTTAAAAAATGACCGTTGTGCCATATTGGTATATTTGTGTATTTCATATACAAATGAAAATTTTCTCATAAATCACCCTGAATCTCCTGAAATCATTTTAAAAAAAGGTCTAAATATATCCTAAATAACAACGCGCCACGGTTTCATTATCGTCCTTACCATTCCGTGAGAGTACTATGATAAATTATAGCCTATGTGTTATTCTGATATTGTATAAACTATAATATTGTAAGATTTTATGAAAATCCATTCTGTAGTTTTTGCGCAGATGGGTAACAAACATACATACATACATTGATACAAACTTTCGCGTTTATAATATTAATATTAGGATAATAGGATTCATAAATTTTGATGAAAGCGATGAGTCTTGTGTTGCGACCTAGTGTGCATATACATGGTCAACATTCTTAGTTTTTTTAATGAAAATATTCATGTAAATTATTATGAGCTCGATATATATTTTTTTCCTTATTTATAGCAAAAACAAAGGAAAAATCCCGTCTCTTGGTCATGGACAATTTGGAATAACATTTTTTTTTAAATCTGTTTTCGCGCCAACCGCGCAATCTTGTCGATTCAAGGCGACACGGCCACAAGGCCAAGAGCATGGAGTTTTATTGTTTTATTGACGTTCACAAGCGTTCACCTCATACACATATATGGCCATGCTTGTCATTGACTCGCTTCTAGCTTTCGTATCTATTTCTAAACCTTTTTCACTTCCTTACATGACTAGTAGCCTAGTAGGTACTCGTTAGGCGCCTTACGTCACCTAAATTTGACCGTATGAACGCTCCCCCGCAGCTGTACAGTAATTGGGTGGATGAGTGTCGTATAACAGCAGGTGATCTCTGGACTGTATTGTGTCTGGCGTACGCAGACAAGGGCAAATTTAAATTTGAACGAACCACGCAGACGGTCGCTGACTCCAGCCGGTGAGGTTGTCGATCAGACGATATTCTGAGAATCATTGTTCAAATATATATATTACATTAGACAAAGTAATTTAATATCATGAGAGTATTTATTTTCTTATATATACAAATTAGGCAGATCAAGTTTTACGATAGTATTAAATACAATAATATAATATTTCATGATATGTTGTTGGTTACTTTTAATAAACTTAAAGTTTAATATATTTTCTTATACCGCTCTAACCAATTTTTTACCTGGCTAAAGACATCATTAACCGTCTCTGGAAAAAAGTATACTAAGATGTTTACGAGAGAAGAATAGGTACAACCAGCAGCACCATCTGCTGCAGATATACTTTAAGTTTGTTTTTTAACTGAACGATTACATGATGATAAATGGGGTCAATAAAACAAAAATGTCACAGAAGGTCTTCATTACGAAATTATGAATAACAACATTATTGCCATAAAGAGTAAACGTCACATATTATGTTTGGTGAGAGAAAACACACGCGACAATTACGGACGTAAAGTAAACACTACACACGCTGTAGTTTACTTTACACACCACTTTTACTGGTATAATCCAATGTCTTCAGCTTACATGACAGCATACTACATTTCATCATAAAGTTCCAGAAAGAAGAGTAGGACAGATAGTGTTATTACTATGATAAGAATTTAAATTCTATGACCACGCGCCTCAGATTAGGGAAGGCATGAATGAGTGGCGTTGCTTTCGCTTTTATTTTTCTTCTTTGCACACAGCTCCTAAACCTTAATGAACAGACCCTAAATTAGAACATGGTATGGTGTTATAATAATAATAAGTTAATTGTCAGAAAATATGTCCCATAAACATTAAAAAAAATGCAGAATATACTGTACTTTATATCAATATTTTAAAGCAAGACACGCTTCGCTAGAAATAAATTATCTTAAAGATCTTAAAAATAAAAATACTAAATGATTTTATATTATTTGCATGCATTATAATGAAACAGCTTTTACAAATTTTATTACGGTTTATTAAGATTTTTACATGCCCGACGTTTCGGATACTTTACAGCAACAATTGTCAACGAAGGACTCGTATTAACATAAATTAAGTTTCAAAACATCATCAGCACAATCCACCTATCATCATCCAAAAAAAGGCCTTCTTGAAAGAATACCAATCGATCGAAAACGGAGTAACAGCAATATTCTACATAAATATTTGTAGTTATCTAATAATAAATTTTACATTATGTTGATCGCAAAATTTAGGAAGATCCGGCTTAGCGTAAATAATTAACATTCTATAGAGAAAGGATTTCAAAACAGACATACTTATTTGCATTATATCGTAGCATTCACTTGTGACCATCAGAGTAGAGCATGTCCAATATTATGCAGTGTGTTTATAATTTGAGAAACGTGTGGGAAATTAATGAAACTGACTGATGACCTAGAAAAACATAATATCTTATTCATGTTTTAAACATGTATTTTACCAGTATATATATTTCAATTTTACAAATGTTATATTTTTTTCTAGTTTTAACGCGAATCTCAATTATTATAATGAAACAACTTTTACGTATTTTATCGCGGTTTGTTAAGATTTTAACACATCTGACTTTACAGCAACCATGGTCACGGGAGGACTGAGGTGTCAGATGTCCTTCTGTTACAAAAGTTATTCGAAACTACCCTATGATACAACAATATTTTTATTTAGTCCTATCTATGCAAAAGGTGCTAACTGAGTCTTTAGTCTGTGACATATTATTTATTATGCTTGGATTTAGATTTTATTATTTTTATTATGGGATCCCAAGCAGATGGTAGTGGTCAGCCATCTTCTCTATTGAAATTAGGATGTTTTTTAATTTCAATAGCCTCGCGAATCATCCTTGGTTGGAATCGATGTTCTTTTGCAAGGACCTGTGGTTCATTGATCAATTAAAACTCGCGTTAAAGAACATATAGCTGACTTAAAATACCGTCGCTATACTAAGTCAGCAATCTGTGAACATAGCCTAGATAATGCCCGCCATTATATCAGATTTGATAATCCGAAACGTCGGGCTTGTAAAAAACTAAATAAACCGCGATAAAATCCGTAAAAGTTGTTTCATTATAATGAGTGAAATTCGCGTAAACATAAGAAAACAACATCTGACTTTCTGATACAGAAAACAACGAGCTACATAATGGTAAACGTTGGTTGAAAAGAAACGAGTTAACCCTCGTAAGTCATTCACACGGTACCTATCCTGACATTAGATGGTAAGTCTCGAAGCCATTAATTTTACGGTCCTGTCCTTATGAAACAGTAAAGCTGAAGAAACAAGCACAACAGTGATATCCATGCAGAAGGGAACGCGACACAAGCGCATCCCTTCAACCGTTATCTACAACAGGAGTTACACAAAATAATACACATAATATAGAGATAATTGCTAGGAAAGTGAATCTGGAAGAATTACAGCATGGAGGATTTCATATATGTTTTAAGGGGTATTTAATTATAGTCGTGTTATTTGCAGTAGACAAGAAGTATTTGAATCATAACAAAACAAGTGAGATGTGTAATCGCATTACAGCAGGAACCTTGGTTGGGTATCAAGAGGCCACTGTTATAACACTGTTACTGTAAACTGAAAAGGCTTCAAACTTTGTATTAATATTAATCATCACTACATATTATAAAACAAAGTCGCTTTTTCTGTCCCTATATCCCTTTGTACGCTTAAATCTTTAAAACTACGCAACGGATTTTGATGCGGTTTTTTTTAATGGATAGGACAATTCAAGAGGAAGGTTTATGTACATAATTTATTAAGTTTTTATATACATTGGCTAAGATATAACAATAATTGTTGGAGGTGTCGGAAAAAAATTGGCCATCTGGGAGTTTCCAACGAAAACGCTGCCTAAACCCTTTGAGATATATCAAAATAATGTATGGTGGAATTGTGTGTCTTAAATACGTCTACAAAAAAGTCCGCGATGGCATATATCTATCTCTTAGGGATATCATACTATATCCATTTAATACTTTTAAAAAATGGGCAATTATAACGCGATAGTTTGAAAGTTATTTACACAAATAGGGTATGAATCCTTATCATTTTAAATCAATTAATTGGCTTGAGCACTTAATGAACATTATTTTTGCCCTTTACATCATGCAAATTAAATAAATACTTTAGAAGATATGGCAATATCAAAATAATACGTAAGAAAATAAACCGTGTTGCCGTGATTTGAGAGGGCAGTATGTAATACCTATGTAATAGTATCCTAAATAGTAAATATGCATGCAGAAAGTTTGCGAAGGAATATAATATGTCTTTATATTCAAGATACCATATTATATCCATTTTAATACAAAAACTTAGTCATTATTGAAATGGAAAATGATCGTCATCAAACAAGATAAATCCGTAAACCTAAGTTCACGCGGGCGAAGCTGCGGGTAACAGCTAGTATTTAATAAACAGCCGTATTTTATTATTCTCATGTATTGTAATTTAATTGTAACAATTATTCAATGAGAAGGATTTTTTGAGTCTAAGTATAATTTTTTTGCTATTTGGCTTGCTAAGCTCATACGGTTGAATTTATGTGTTGTTTTGGCCTATTATTTTTGCTGTTTAAAGAAACTTATTGTTTAGTTTGTTCATAATAAATCGAAATTAAAAGAATCTTGTCAAAAAATCGAAATCTTGAAAGTTGAAGGGTGTATGACATTTGCCATATCGTTTAGGCTTGTACATCGACCAAACAACCTATAGACTCCTAATGTTTGATTTTTCGTATTAAATACATTCTGGCAACTAGCTGAGGTGAGACGAAAGGGGTTGCAATGCTGTGATTAGCTAATTCAATGTCATACATTACCAATCACGGAACGTTAAAAAGAAATGGATATATTTCGCAACGGGAAAGAATGAGACGACACGTTTGAGTACACTGTTTACGGCTTACATCGGAACTATAAGTCAGATGTGTCGCCAGAACCCGATCACCTGTTATTAGGAGTCTATGGGTTATGTGGTCGATGGGCTTATACAAACTATAGTAAGGGTAAGCCATACGTTTACATACTATACCGATTGAGCTTACAGGCCGAAAAGTCTAGCCCTTTCCAAAAAGAAAACTATGGCCTACTAAGGTATTAGATGTGATACCGAGGGAACACCCGGACCCTGTTAGACATTAACGCCCGGTTCCTGAAACGTTGGTCAAAGTGTCAATTGTCAACTGACATGGCTGATAATGGCGGTTAACATACGATTCTAGAGTCAAATTTGACAGCTTTTCATTGTAGTGGCTATGTCAACTGACAGGCTGATCGAATTAAGTAATTTAATCGTGCTTCTAGCAACTCATTTGATACTTAACAAGAGTTTTAACAGTTGTTTTATTAATTTTTGCGTTGATCAGCCTTTCGGAAACTAGGCGTAAGTATATTACGCTTATGATTATACCTATAAATCGCAATACAAAATATTATCAGACTTTATTCGACGGAGATTACTTGATAATTAATTTGACGTCTAAAAAACCAAAGCTAAAAATACATTGTTATTTCATAATAAACCACAAATCAGGAAACATGCATATATATATGAAATGACCTAAAGCATTGTAGAGGAAATTATGCAATGCTTAGATAAGGTTAATACTTGTAAACACAAAAAACCCACAATCTGACCAGACCGTGGTTTCACGTCATACTACTGCTGCCGATAAAGTTTTTAGTTTTCCTAATATAACTAGCAGTAAACTCGACCTCGAAAAAAGTTTTTTTTTACATCCGTCTGGAAGTTTCGAAGATTCACGTTCAAAGAAATATTTTTTTCAGTTTTATTACATTAGTATAGATATTAACTGTTAACAATCTAATCTAACATTTTCCTCGAAAACTACGCAAATAAATATCAGTGGATCTACTCATGACTTGTATTATTTTTATTTTTTATTAAAATTTATCATATTATAATAGTGATTATTCCGCAATATTTATAAGCAATAAATAAGTCATTTAAAATGTATTTTCTTCGTAGTGTTTCTTGATTTTGTCTCTTGAAGTTTTGCACAAATATTGTGAAATTGCTTGGTTAGCCACACAATTATGGGCCTAAACTATATATATATATATATATATATATATATATATATATATATATATATATATATATATATATATATATATATATATATATATATAGTTTAAGTGTAAATTAATTGAATATTTACACAAAAGTTGAATATTTTTATGAATTAATTTTTATTAAACTTACCCTTTGTACGGTAGGTAGATTTGATTCTGTAAACAAAAAGAATAATAATATTAGTGTATATGCGCTTTTTTCGGTCGGTGCTCTTCTTTTGTTTGGGCGTTTATCGAATAAGGGGTCATCCTGCAGTGAAATATTAAAATACTACTTTAGTCGTTCTAATGACTTTTAATAGAAGCTTACAGTGGGACATCTAAGTCTATATAGATATGTGTAAGTGATAAGATGCCCTATGGAAATGACGGGTGAGAGCACTGACATTATAGCCAGTGCTAAAGTTGTCTTCTGTTTGTCGCAGGCTTCTTTCAATGAACGAAGGTTCGCAAGCAGCGTCTGCACAGTCATTCCATGGATTTGGATTTGATGCCGTAACCTCCGCCAGACATAGCCTTTCTCCGACAATGTATTGTATGTGCTCTTGGTAAACGATTCTTTGTTCTAAGTATACATAGTATATGACCTTAAAATTTAAAGTCCAAAAAATCATCGACAACATTCAGAGTGACCATGTCATATGTCGTAAGATTTTTTCAATGAAAGCGCGTCAAACTTTCTCTTGCCTTGGTCGTAAGAATACATAGTTATTTATATATAGCCTTCTGCTTGTTTACAAACAGTGTAAAATCACAGTTCTATAAATAGCAGTGTACACAACAAGTCATTAATAAATGCGATTAGTCAGATGTACGGGGAATTCGTTGTTCAACTACAGTCCGCCTCGCAAGTATGTAACAGGAAAACGAGTTTTAAATGCGGTTTGATCAGTTATATATTTTTCTATATCTTGAACATTACTAATAGAATAGAATAGAATAGAAATCTTTATTTCAGACCCAAGTATGCCCATAATATAGTTACTTTGTTAGTTAAAATATCACTACAAATTATAAAACAAAGTCGCTTTTTCTGTCCCTATATCCCTTTGTACGCTTAAATCTTTAAAATTACGCTGCAGATTTTGATGCGGTTTTTTTTAATGGATAGGACAATTCAAGAGGAAGGTTTATGTACATAATTTATTAAGTTTTTATATACATTGGCTAAGATATAACAATAATTGTTGGGGGAGTCGGAAAAAAATAGGCCGTCTGGGAGTTTTCAACGAAAACGCTGCCTAAACCCTTTGAGATATAACAAAATACTGTATGGTGGAATTGTGTATCTTAAATAGGTCTACAAAAAAGTCCGCGATGGCATATGTCTATCTGTTAAGAATATCATTCTATATCCATTTAATACTTTAAAAAAATGGGCAATTATAACGTGATAATTTGAAAGTTATTTACACAAATACGGTATGAATCCTTATCATTTTTAATCAGTTAATTAGCTTAAGCACTTCATGATGATTATTTTTCCCCTTTACATCATGCAAATTAAATGAATACTTTAGGAGATATGGCAAAATCAAAATAATACGCAAGAAAATAAATCGTGTTGCCGTGATTCGAACGGCAGATCTAAGTTCACGCGGGCGAAGCTGCGGGTAACAGCTAGTTAGCTTATAATTATGTTAGTAGTGTTAGTATGACTAATATGACTATTAATATGACTGGGCTGTTGGTCTAGTGATTAGTGACCCTGACTGCTAAACTGCTAAGATCGAGGGTTCGATTCCCACCTAAGACAAATGTTTGTGTGATGAGCATGATCATTTGATCCGTGTCTGGGTGTAATAATTTATCTATAATATATACTTAGAAATATATTAGTAATGTATCAGTTGTCTGGTTACCGTAAGAACAGCCTTTGCCTAGTTTGGGATCAGATGGCCGTGTGTGAGTTGCCCTAACATATTATATATTAAAAAAATATAATATATCAATTTCCTGGCCTATTGAGTGAGAGGTCCGGATTTGATCCTGACCCACTGTGGTGCATTGAAATGGGTTTTCCTAAATTTCTAAGTGCACCTGATTACGAGACCAACGATCGTCCTCGGTGATGGTAAACATGAGGAAACATTCATGCCTAATAAGATTTAAATTGAGGTAATGTTCTGATCTGATCATCGCCTGATTTCGAGGAGAGGAGACTGGGCATAGCAGTGGGACATATTATATGGGTAGATACTTTTTTTTATATTTTACTTTATTTATTTGTGACGGCAGATCGGCGGGCTTGATCTTTATTATTAATTAGTATCCAGCACTAGACACTGGTGATGATGATAATAGTGTTCATTTGACAAATTGTAGAACGATCTAGCATGCTGTATCTTATTTTTTCTATAGACTCTTATAATAAGACCGAGCATTTGCTCGGGTATTTTGTTTTGTTTTGAATACCCTTAGTGACAATATGATAGAGTTTTTCTTCCAAAAGAATGAACTTGAAAAAAAAAAGACAAATCGGGCTTGAGATACAAACCAGGCTCCTTTCGAGCCGTTTCCGAGATTCAAATTATAATAAGTATACAAGAATTGTTCGTTTAAAGATGTGAGATAGTATAAACTAATAGAACAAGAATTGTTCCATACGGTCTATTCTGCTTATTTCTCTGTTGAGTTGTTTCAAAATATATTTAACTCAATATCATTTCCTTTGCTGACTGTACCGCAGGGATCGTAAACCTACACGCGTACGGGTAATACCCGTAAACATATTATTATGTTTTCAATTAAATATACAACTCGATTTATACCCAAAATGTATAAATAACGAATACAATTAATGGATATGCAGTTCCCCAGTAAATTATCAAAAATTAAAATAATCGTCCGTCTATTGCTAATATCGAGCAAAATTGGCAAAAAGAGGCTTTTGTTGTACGCGAGCCCCCTAAATATTTATTTATTGTTTAAATTTTAATATTTGTTGATATAGTGGCGACAGAAATACATCATAAGAGAAAATTTCAATTGTCTAGCTAACACAGCACATGAGATACAAACTAGTGATAGACGTACAGACGGACAGATAGAGTAGGCTTAGCAATAGGCCCCGTACAAGGTCCCGTTTGGCGTCCATTGTGTACGGAACCCTAAAAATATAAAATCCACTTTACCAAGTATTTAGTACAAGAAAAATAAATAACGCGAAGAAAACTACAAAGTAGCTTACTGTACGAAGGTAAGTGTGGTTAATAAGTTAATTAATTTTCATTCAAGTCCAGTAGTTTTTAATGATTTAATAACAAATGATTTATTAATGCATCTAACGCCATATTTACAGGTAACACTAAAAATTAGACTATATTCTTATGTATACGCGAATGAGAGAATCATATAATAGAATAAAACTACTATAAGGTGATCTATCAGGATTTCGTGATGGTTGTGGTAAAGTATTTGAAACGTCGGAAGTATAATTCATAAAAAAAAAACCACGAAACATCCCCTAAATGTTATTGTATTACTATTATAAAATGGAAATAGTAAAAAAGATATGTGTAAATAATTTTAAAAAAATATTTTAAATAAGATTAAAATTTTTGATCTAGTTAAACAGCTAGTTTTTCGTGGAATACGTGCACATTACCAAAACAAATGTAATATGAATAATGAACATAAAGAAATCATATTATCTTGACATGATTCTGGCAAGGGACCTGGATTCCTTCAACCTTCTGTAGAAGCCGATTCACATTATGACAGACTTTGTTTACAAACAGAATCGGGGCCAACACATTTCTTCATCCGAAACAGTGACTAAGTAGAGTTAGCAAAACAAACATGTTTTGTTACTTGCGTCATTGAAAGTCCTAAATAAAAACGGACAAACACAAAACCGAGGAAAATGTGATTTAAAAATATATGTACGTATTTACTTTTAAGGAGAAACTAATGGTTTTTGGTTAAGTAGCACTGAGACGATATAAATAATATGGTTATTTATAATTATCCTTTTAAACAATTCACTATATGGTATTCACAGTTACAAACAATTGAACGAATGACAAGAAAACAAATCTTAATATATATAAATCTCGTGTCACAATGTTTGTCCTCAATGGACTCCTAAACCACTTAACCGATTTTAATGTTTTTTCTTTTAAAATGTGTGCTTTTCTCCAACTTAAAAGATAGGATAGTTTATTTCTCAAATTTGAGGTTGCAATTTTATTTATTGCAAATTAATTGTTTTGACAAAACGAAGTCTGTCGAGTCCGCTAGTAAATAATAATTTTAAAATCTTAATTGACAAAAATACTGTTTGTTTTTCGTCCGTACCACAGACACGTTTGCATTAAATGCCACACATTTTCCTAGCATTTACCTGGCCGACCAGAAAGAACTTTTCCTTCGAAATGGAAAATACCAATTATAGTTGAGGCCTTTTTCGTGGCGTGACTACATCCTGTGTGATGAAACTCAAACATAGCAAATACTCTAAACAAACTTATCCTTTATTTAATCACATGAATCTACCGTTATGTTGGCAAGTATCTTGAGTTAGTAGTGAATGTTAAATACCGTACAAGTCACCCACATCAGTGGCTCTGGCTAAGGACAAATTGTCTGCATTATCATAAAATGTCATTCACATCCTGTATCACACGGATAAAATGTCTGTTCTTAGAATTGTAAGCCGCACAACGACATTTTAAACACTAAGGCCGACTCACCCACGTGGTTCTAGATTTTGTGAATATCCATTCATTTGATTTGAGCGACATCGCCTCGATGGACTCGGCCTTTTATGCGAGAGGTTCCGGGTTCGATCCTGACACCCCCCACTCCATGTGAGCCGTAAAATGAGTTTTTCTAAATCTCTAAATGCACACCAAACACGAGACCATCGCTCGCGCACTGGTGAAGGAAAACATCGCGAGGAAACCTAGATGCCTAATGAGATGAGATGAGAAGTCTTTGATGGTATGTCAATTGCGAAGTTCACCAACCCGTACCTACTGGGCCAGCGCATCGGTGAACTATGACCCATTACCCTCCTCGCCCGATTTCGAGGGGCAGACCGGTGACCAGCAGTGGGACTTAAAGGGTTGATGCTTTACTTTATTCATTTAGGGCCTGTTTCACAATCTCCAATTAAGTGCCCAATAGGCTACTCTATCTGTCAAATATGTTGCCGATAGCCTATTGGGAATTTAACTGGAGATTGCGAAACAGGCCCTTAAACTATTTAAATGTTTACCAGGTTTTTCGCTTTCGTTTTGCTGAGCTTGATATTCCGACATCATCTACGAATGACTCCTTAAATTAAATACACCGTTTTAAATTATAGTTATAGATGTCATAAATATACCCCTCGAACTTAAAAGCTGTAGGAGCTTTTTCAAAAAACTACCATGTTAATTTAAAACCTTGCCTACATTCATGCATTCGGAAACCATCGAGAAGTCCAAATAAAAATACAAAAATTTGTGGGTAACATTCACGTTTTAGTTTCTATAAAATTCTTTGAAATACAGATCTTTCTAACATAGAACTGGCTCGGAGCCTATTCGAGACAAACTTTCAGACAAACGAAAATTATAAAAAGGGCCGTTTATGTTAAGGCTTTGAATAAAAAAGTAGTTTTCACATATTTTTAGCATTTCTTTTGAAACGAGAAGAATACACTTACTTTAATTTATTTGGGGTCAATTTTTTATATCATCTAATTTTATTTTTATATATAATAGTTTATTAATAGTATTAACCTATTATTTATAGTCTTTAATTTATTGATTTTTTCATATATATATATATACTTTTGATATTCTATCTCCATAAGAACACTCAACAATTGTTAAATAAATAATCAACCCCGAAGTCAAAGTACAGCCTCTTTAGATTATATTATTATAAAAATGTCCACGCTATCTTGTTGAAATAAGGAAATATTTTAATATTGAAATATGTAATAGTTACTATAGTATAAGAACTATTTCGTTGTGATAGTTATCGATAAAATGTGTAATTATTTTCGAAATTATGATAGTAAAATATGTGTGAGTGAGGAAACTATTCATATCAAGAACTTATACAACATTATTATTATATACTTATATTACAACTGAGGTAATACAATTTTATCTTTTCACTTCGAATTTTTGGTTATACAATAACAACTAAAAATTTGTATGTGATAATCTCCGAAACTGTCAGTTGTGTTTCTCTGCATGTATAATTATCTTGAAAGAAGTAAATTTTATTAAGAATAATATTTTCATTTATTACTATTTCTTTTACGCCAAACAGCTAGTTGCGACCTAAAATTCACATTCCAATATACGTTAAATCAGGGATCTTATAAGGACACAGAAAAAAAACCACAGCCCCAAATAGATCCTAAAATCCGGATCGACAAAATCCCATACATTGTATGAAAAATTGAGATTTACATTGGCAATGCATTTTATGGCATATTAAGATATTTGCGTTCCCGTTCCGTGAACTAGCGACAAACGTCAGCGGTTTTATTCTAAGAACGGCTCGGCCTAGGTATTTATTAGGCACAGTAAACACCTTCATACATAGAAACCAATAAGGATACCGAGATATGCTGATACTGAGAAGTCATTGCAGAGGATAAACTACGCTGATACTATTTTTAGAATAATGATTGTATCTGTGGCACGAAACATTATAATATTTATGTTCAGTATTCACAGAGTACGTGAATAAAAATCGAACTTACATTACAAATGGTTTTACGGTAAAACTACGCACTTGGTAACAATGAACAATAGGGATGCTGACACATGTTACAAATTCATGTAAAGTTATGTTTTACATATTAAATACAGTATTTGAAAACCTAAATTAACATTTAAAAAGTCTACTTATTTGTCTTAAAATTTAGAAAATTAATTTAAAATGCGTTATTTATCATGCATTATCACGTGACTGTAAACGCCACTAAGGCGATGACGACACTGAACATTGAGCTAAGTACAAACTCACCTAACATAGCGCGAGCTCTGAATGCGGTGTGTGACGTAATGACGCTTGGAGCGTTTTAACGGCAATTTTAAAAACTATTTTTCTTTATTTAATTTTTTTTTTTAAATTGGACATATTTCTTTACAAAAATCTTTTTTTCGTGTTTATCTATAGTATATCTATCAATGAAATCAATTTAAAAAAATAGTCAACATCCCTATTTTGTATGTGAAAAATAAAAATAAATGTATAGACAATTAATTATGCTATATCAAAGTTAAAAATCGTTAATATATCAGGGTAAATAAACGATAGTCCTACAGTGAATATGGTTGCTGTACGTTCGGAAACCTCGGGCATGTAAAAATCTTAGTGAACCGGGATCAAATCTGCAAATGTTGTGACATTATAATGCATCATAAACGTAAACGTAATAGATAATAACTGTAATATACATGATAACTTTAAACCATCCACTAAGTACACGATAGCCTTAATTTCTAACAATGTACATAGGTCCATATGATGATAAATATTGACATTACATTTTTATATTGTAGCCCTTTATTTCCTTATATTTTCCGCTACAAATAAACAAAACAAACAAGGAAATCAACAGCCAAGTAAATATTAGCTGAACGTGAGTGACAGCGTAGCGTCTGCAAAAAAACATACGTGTTGTTTGTGTACTATACATTTTAATCCTTATTAAATTTATAAAACAATCTTAATAGCTTTATAAAGCAGCTTGACAAAAAGGCAAAAAAAAACAACATACGATTCGATTCGAAAACCGAAAATGTGACCTAAGAAATACAGTCGACTTCATCTTACCGCTCTACTGTAAAGTATACTCTGAAGTACATGAAAAATATTACATTAAACAACAAGAAATAGCAATCTCAGACAACATCCGAAAACAATATCTATACTAATATTATAAAGAGGAAAGATTTGATTGTTTGTTTGTATTGAATAGGCTCCGAAACTACTTGATCGATTTGAAAACTTCTTTCACTGTTAGGAAGCTTCACTATAGGCTATATTGATTTTTTTTTTAAGTTAGGGACCCGTCTTAAATCTTAGTTGACGCAGGTGAAGCTGCGCACAACAGCTAGTCTTTTATACAATACTAGCTGTTGCCAGCAGCTTCGCCTGCGTTAACTAAGATTTACAACGGGATCTTAGTACGCAAAATAATTAATTTTTCTGGTTGATCTTTAGGACCCAAATATCTTAGGAACCCTATATTTTTCCAGAATAAAATTTAACCTATGCTACTCGTGGATAATGTAGCTTTCAAATGGTAAAAGAATTTTTGAAATCGGTCCAGTACTTTTTGAGCCTATTCATTACAACCAAACAAACAAACAAAGTTTTCCTCTTTATAATATTAGTGTAGATTTACATAGGAGGATATTCTATGAGCAATCACGACTAGAACTTGGGACAACATAAATCATTATATTTGTTTGTATAGTAAGTACTTTATACATTAAATCGGCTAAGAAATCTAAGTACATCAACATAAGGAGGTCTTGGCCTAGTTACAACTACGAAATGCGTATTAAAAACTCGTTTTTGCGTTAATTCAAGGCTTGATGAAACGCAATGTGTACTATTTGTTAAAGTAATTTTTTTTAAGTGTATAATGGAAAATTTCACTGGTATGAAAATATTTGACGATCATTGATAAGAAACAAGCAAGAAGATACATATAACCGTCATCGGAGGAATATTTATAATCTTTCATAATTATAATACTAACATCGCGGAGTGAGATAAAAATAAATTATTTGTTATTTGCAATTTTTAAGACAAAGAGATAATTTCCTAAAATAGATTCGGATTTAACGTGTTATTGCAGAGTTAACGATGATGATTCAGGTTATTTTTAATCATTTAGCGTTGCTAAGTTTTGAACATTTTACGTAAAAAAGTGATGATTTTTAATCATTTCAATTTATCATGTAGCATCGTTAGAATGCCAATAAAAAACAACCTTAAAACCCTGACGCAGCATTAAATCGTGTCAATGGCGCTTCCGCGGCTGAATGTGTCATAGATGTTTTTGCAAATCTTTTTTTTTTTTTTTTCGGTTGGATCTATGCTAATGGTCCTAGTGACCGTTATGCGTCATCGGAAATGGGGTGATCCGGTTGGATCATCCTATGACGTTAAAAAATTGGGGGGTTGCCCCCCGCCATGTTCATGGCGTCGGGTTTGTACCTAACTTGGTCAGCTACGGTCGACTGGTTTGGAACGGGTGACGTTAGAAACCTATCGTGAGGGCCGGCCCTCCCCTCCCCCGGTAGCGGGGGAGGCGGGTCAAGCGCGGGACCCGAGCAAGCTGCCGATAGCAGAGTGCTATCGGTGATTACACGGTCTATATTGGTGTCGACTCGTAGCTGATCTGAGCCTATGCTGTCGCGGTTGATCCGGATCAACTGGTCAACGGAGTGTAGGGTTCGACGTCGCATACGACCCCGGGGCCCATGCGGTGTGAATGTGTGCCTAACACCGGCTGTGTTATGTCTAAGTGTGTGTTGTAGCTTACGTCGCGCTTCAGCGTCGCGCTTTAACAGTTCTGTGATTTTATCAACAGGATCGGTTATGACATTCTTAGGTAACCTAGACTTATTAGGTGCTAAGCTATCGGGGGTGTAGTTTGCCGCACTCACGACGAGTGGGTTCGGGTGGAGAAGTGCCTTTTCGAAGTGACGTTCTGACATCGCTTTGAAATGGCCCCTAATCGAATCTAGTCTGAGGACGCGGTGTAGGTCGATGTTTCTTACGTACCACGGGCAACCGGTTGCCACACGTTAAGAATTTATTTTGGATCGTTTGGAGGCCTCTGAGTCTATGCTGAGGCACATGCGCGAATGCCACACAGGAGTATGACATGATGGGGCGGATACATGATTTATAGAGGGTGAGCTTGTGCCTGAGGGGCATTTTGCTCTTTTTGTTTATGAGGAAGTACAGTCTACTACTGACGAAACGGGCTTTTTTAGAAATCGCGGCGATGTGTGGTCTAAACGACATCGACCTGTCAAGGGTGACCCCCAGGTACTTGACCTGTCTAACTCTGGGAATAACGACGTTATTTAGTAAGATAGGTTTCATCGTGAACCATGTTTGTCTGCGTTTAGGTAAGCGTGTCTTTCTCTTACGAGAGAAATGAATCGACGCGCTTTTATCGGGGTTAATAGCTATTCTCCATTTTGCGAACCAGTTGCCTAGTTCGGTGACGGCACGTTGGAGAAATAGCGATGCTCTATTAACATTAGGGTGGGTAACGTATAGAGCTGTATCGTCAGCGAAGAGAGAGAAGTTTGACGTCCGGAGGTCTGGGGATATCTGATGTGTACAGATTGTATAGAGTTGGGGACAGCACGGAGCCCTGGGGGACTCCGGCCCTCAGAGGTCTCAGGGAAGAGAGGGTGCCTTCGACCCTATACCTAAATGACCGGTTTGACAGATAGTCGCGGATGATGATGACTAGCCTATCCGGTATTCCTAGCTTGTACAGTTTGTACACGAGGCCTTCGTGCCATATCCTATCGAAGGCCTTAGCTACATCGAAAAATACGGCGCACGTATCGCGGGAGTTCTTTTTATTGAAACCTCTGAGTATGTCTTCGGTCATACGGTGGACTTGCCTTGGACAGCAGTGGTTTTCGCGGAAGGCGAATTGCTCGTCTATGAACAGGTTCTTTTCGCCTATAACGGCTTTGAGCCGCTTAAGCAGAACCCGTTCGTAGATTTTGCCAATCGAGCTTAGTAGACTGATGGGCCGATAGCTAGACGGTTCCGTGCCCGGTTTGCCGGGCTTAGGTATGCCGATAACCGTAGCTTCTTTCCATTGGTCTGGGAACCTACAGCCCTTTAGGAGGGCGTTGAAAATGCTAACCAGGAGGTAAACAAGAGCGGGTGGGAGTATTTTAATGATTTTGTTGGAAATCCCGTCCGGCCCGAGGGCCTTCTTGGAGTGAAGTCGTTTGATAATGTCTTGGAATTCTTCTACATCCGTCGGAGGGAGTTTTTGCAAATCTTTTTAAAAGATCTTATATGCTGTTCTGCTCCTTCGACCTTATCTTCCAAATTTTATTGCTATATACTGTTTATTTTAATTTTTAATTATTTTAAATAAGGCTCATATCTTAAGTTTTTTATTAAGTTTAAGCAATTTCTCACCAGGCCTGTGGGAGCATAGAGTATTATAGAAATCCACCATACCATAAAATTAAACACACAAATATAACATAAACATCATACAGTCGTAAAAATATATAAAATTATAGACGCTAAGATGTCAACAATCTCGAAAGAAAACGTTAATTATCGTATAAAATTAAAACTCTTTAGAAGAGCCGCTTGATAAGATCGATTTTTTGTAATACACGCAAGCAAAACATGCTTTTTTTACGTAAACAAAGAAAATTGAATAAAAACACGCTACACAAACATTGAGTAATAAATTGTGTTATTTTTAAACAAATGGCCAAAACGCGTGTAATATTTTCAATCGTCCATCATAGCTCGGTGACCTAACATTGGGAGCGTACTCAGCCAAGTACCTACACTTATTAAATAATATCATCATGATCATCATCAACCACTACATCCACTGCAGGACAAAGACCTATTCATTAAATTCACTATGTCATTACTTAATTTGTCATGTGTTTGAGTCTTAAGCCATTCTACAAGAATTGTGCTCACTAGGAAAGAAAGTCTTCCATAGTCCTTACTTAAAAAAGATGGACTAAAGAGAAATTGAGCAGGTCGTGGCTAAGTAATTACAACAGCAGAAATCGATCCATCATATTAAGCTACGCTTGCCATGCCGTGGATGTGTGACCATCTTTACATACCTAGACTCCTCCGTGCCTCGATAAGCACGTAAAGCTGTTACTTCTGGCTGTCATTCGTGGATCTTTGACAATAGTTACGGATTGTCAGAAGCCCATCATCATACAGTTACTGGGTGGGGAGCTCATATAGGCATTCGCTTTATTAAAAATACTAGTATACATCTGAATTCGGTTATACTGAAAGGCGACCCCAAATAAAGTTGCAAAAGGCTAGGCGGATGATGATTATGTAATAAATATCTCCTAAATACCCCGAAAAGAAAACATGGCAGTCATAGCCAAGTTCATTTTCGAGTACTTACATGTATTTCAGGACTAAATGACTGTTGTTCAATCAAAATGACGTTCCTTTAATAATTAAGGAGAGTATTTAGACATTAAACTTAGAAGAAAAAAATTTGATAATTTTTTTAAATTCATTTGTGTCGCCTATATTGTGCCGCTTTATACTGTGGCCTATAGCCACAGTATAAAGCGAAAATTTCCATGTTCCTTTTCCTTTTACACTTAAATGAAATATCTTCTTAGGCAGTGAATGGGGGAGGGATTTGTCTATACAAATCCTTTCCACAGACAAGATAGAAGAGAGAACAGACAAGATAAAACGAGATTTTCACTGTACATACAGAGAAAAACTTCTTTTATTTTGTTCCATTTGAAAATAATAAGCCAGGAAAGAACAAAAAACAATACTGTTTTCACAATCAAGCAAACAGTAACCGGTGAGATCTGGCTTTATGTAAAATTTCTGGATAGGCCAAACAAAGATGAGTCATGAATCCCCAGAAGGAAATAAAAGGTCGAGGGTCGCAAGTTCGAGCCCACCAAGATCATTATAAGTATGAACTTTATTAGTATTTTGCACAGATTTTTATAAATAAATACAGATGGAGCATGCCGAAAACGCGAGTGAAGCCATCAAAGCGAATAAAAATTCAAAAGCGAACACAATCTAATAGACGTTAGAGTACGACTCTATGTCAAGCACTTGAAAGCGCTGTTGAATTTTGTATTCGCTATGAAGCGTCACTCGGGTGTTCGGCATGCTCCATCTGTCTTTATTTATAAGTCTCTCTCCTCAGTAAAAGTGTCAGTGCTGAATGAATGGAATGATGAACGAAATAAACATTGGATTTACGCAACTTTAAAAGTCTGATTTTAATATATTATAAACTACCCTTAATTTCAAATTTGTATATCGGAGTGATATTCAATATATTTCATAGAATGATGTCCGTCAACCACAAATTCTTATGAACCTGCGACGGGACAAGGTTAACCTTGATGCTAATTTTAACAAAAAAAAATTGCGATTAAGATTTCACTTTGTGAACGAGACTCGTATCCTTGAGTACAGGTAACTTTAGGCCATTTGCGCTGTAAAAAACAACGCATAATAAACCTGACCTTTGTGCTTTGGTCTTGGGTTTCTCAAACGTATATAATTACACAATTATCATCAGAGGGCGACACGCCGCGGCGCCACTATAATTACCTGCCTGCTTATTTACGAGGTTCGTCGGTCTATACTCTAGACCAGTGGGTGGGCTCGGCCTTTATGTCAGACGTGGACTGGGTTCAGTCAATCTTGACAGGTACAATAAAGGTTTACCCAAATTTCCCAGTGTTCCCAAATTCAAGTGGAACATGGGAAAAGCGACGATGGTCCAGTGGTGGGCGGACTCGGCCTCTAATGTGAGAGGTACCGAGTTCGCTCGTTCGCTCCCCGGGGAAGGAAAACATCGTGAGGAAACCTGCATGTCTGATGAGATTGAAAGTCTTTGAAGGTATGTGAAGTTCACCAACCCGCATTGAGCCAGAGCATCGGTGAACTATGGCCCATTACCCGTGGAGGAGACCCGTGAGCAGCAGTGGGACATATAAGGATTGATACTTTACTATGGGATCATTGCTTACTCTTCGTAGAATAAAATCATCGTATGTAAAATTCATAATTCCGCATCCAGCCACCGCATTGACGAACTACGACCCAATATGCTCCTTTTGTCTGATTTCAAGAAGGCTATGACCACGCGTCACATAATTGTACTGAGTAGTCATGCTCTTGGCAGTTCGGTAATGTTCTCAAGAGAAACATTCACTAACAAAGCAACTTTTGCAGAGAACGAGGAAGTTATTCTAGTGACTGACGTGTGCACGTGTGTGGTCCTTGATTTATTGGCGCCAAATGGTATATAAAGCATAAAAGCTTGGAATGGACCTTTGTATAAAATGAAAGTGACATTTTATTATGATAAAAATAGAAAGAAACCTCAACAGCAATTCTCTTAAGGACTGTGTAATCTTTATAAGGGCCTACTGGCCAGCAGGAACAAGTTACTATAATATTTCTCATAGAGGTGTTTGACACTTTCCGTCAATAAACCTCCCTGGGAATGGCCTTATTGTTTATCACCTTGAAACAAATTTAAAGCTTTTTGTTGATAAAAGTGACAATAATAATAACAATTATTGGAGATGGAATATAAGACGTGAAAGATAGAAATTTAAACATACAGTCGCTATAGTCTGTTTTTGTGTATTAGACCCACTCAAAAATCAATCAATGATGCAACAATAAAAAAAACAAGTGCGATATAAGCGCCACATGTTCGTGAGGATCGATAAGGATTGTAACATCACCGCGGGCACGTCAGCTACGTGCTAGATAAGGATGGATGTGGCGCCTAATCCATCAAGTGTTTAGACGCCATTACATATACAAACCACGGACCGCGCTGATAACGGACCGTCACGCAGAATCACGCTCGCCATAGTGACATGACAATATTTTATCATCGGCATTTATGTGTTCCACAACTCGACACGGGTTTAGTGCAAAGATTTAAATCGGTAGATACGCCCTAGACATAGTAGGACCGCTCCAAAATGTGTCCAACCTCAAATGAGTGAGCTCACTCATTTGCAATCACTGCGACAGAGAAAGTAATATTACACAATTTGTGTAATAAACAGAGTTCGACACCATTGTCTCAATACCGGCTCAGAACCAATTACAATGTCCACGCTTTTTGACGGCGAGGGCATATCTAACGATTTAAATCTTTGGTTTACTGCTACAAAATCATGCGAGGAGTTGTACCTGGTTCACCATACGCTGGCCTAATACGGTATGAACTACACATGTCATCAAACACTTTTGACCTCATCAGACACGGATCTTTCTTAAGATGTTTTCCTCACTGGTTTAATCGATGTTGTTATGTTTAGACGTATGAGGAAATTTGGAAAGAAAACGTATGTGGACGTTTACCCTCGGGTTGGTGGTAGTGAAACGATTCACACTGAATTGTGTTTAATCGATTCTAGTCGACATCAGATGCGCATTTCTGTGACGCACTGAATCGTGTTACGTGTATACTCGGTTCCAGTCGACATCAAGTGCGCGATTCTGTGACGCACTGAATCGTGTATACTTGGTTCCAGTCGACATCAAGTGCGCGTTTCTGTGACGCAATGAATCGGTGAATTATTTGAGACAGAATTTTTTTAATTTAAGTTTATAATTCTTAAGTAAAATAATAATCCTAATAAATAACTAGCCAATTTAGTGCGTAAAACAATAAGTGCGTAATATTTTTCTTTCGTATCGGTGACACATAGCGATCAACCCCCTAATATGATATCCTAGATAAAACAATCGCTCGTTGTTTGTGTTGCAAAGCGACACCCATCCATTGTAATCTACTCCGGTTTTTCCTGATTGAAAGCAATGTCTTCGTATTACTTATACAAAAAAATTGGTATCATATATTATAATTTGAAAAAGCTTTAGAAATAAATTGAAATAACCAGTATCTTTGAATATGTATATTGTATATTTTTCGCAATTTCACCGGCCCTAAATTTAAAGAAACCATATTTTTTCATTATTTATGTAACGCTATATTTTTTTAGAACTCGCTACTTAATTCCGAAGATAAGCACGTTCAAAATAACGAACTATTTAGCTTTGTTATTTAAGTATAATTAATGTATGTTATCGAACTTCGAAGCTCATAGGGCAAACTACTAGATCCCACACCAGAAACTATCCCCATGGATGCCCAATGTAAATATACAGTTTCGTTTAACTAATTAACTAAAGACATCAGAGTGACGGTTAAACTAATTATAAATGTTTGGGTCCTGAGAGTTATTTACACGGCATATTTACTCGGTGAATTCGTCGTATAAGATATATAAAAGATAATCTACGTTAATGAAAATCACGACAAGTGCGTCATACTTAACACTCCACGCAAAACTCACTTACAATTTACATATCGCCGACGTCTTGCAATTTTATATTATATACCTAAGTATCATAATTTCCATCCTTGGCTCATCATTTGAATGGTGTAATATTATGTTGCTTTCCGATTATATGTACAGGGTGGCCCGTTTACAGTAGTCCAAAGATTTTTAATAAAATATAAAGATTTAAAAAAAAATATTGAAATTTCGAATTATTTGAAAAAAAAAAAATATAATTTCTAACCATAAGCTTTCGCTTAACTAAAGTATATTTAAATGATCACTCATGATGCTATCAAGCTGAAAAAAATCTTTGGGCTAGTGTAAACGGGCCGCCCTGTATAAATCACCATTTCAGTGAACGCCAAAACGGCGTGAATACATGAGCTTATAAGCCGGTTTAGCACAGAACTTTTGTCTATCCCTATTTTATAAACTACAGTAGAACTTCATGTCTAATCTCTAAAAGTCAGTAGTGTGATCTAATCATTACATTACTTATATTAATATGGAAAAACTAGCTGTTAACTTAGTTTTACAGGCATATTATGCTATCACGGGCTTTTCTGTAGACCTATAAAAGATAAACAATTTCACCATACATTATTTTGCTATCATATCTCAAAGGATCTAGGCAGCTTCTTTACTGATAGCGGTTCATTTTTATTTTGAAACCTCGAAAAAACATCTTTATTAGAGCAAGGGTATACAAAAAATTAACAAATTATATACTATGTCACTCCTAAAAAATGTTTAGCTTTAGCGTTAGTGATATAATTTTTATGATCGGATCAGAACTACAAAAGATTACCCCCTATAAACATACGTTTACTTGGACACAAACGAAGTTTACCTCTTTTAAATATTAGTACACATATACCTACTAACATTTTAATTAATATAATTGTATAATGTATATAATGTTAACGATTTTTATAAAATTATTTTAAGATATTCCATAACTCTCAATTAAAATATAATATGAATATTTACATAGTTGTAAAAAAACTAGCATTCTATTTAATTTTTGCACTTCAAGTTCCGTAGCCAAATGGAAACAAACGGAACCCTTATGGATTCGTCATGTCGGTCTGTGTGTCTGACGTCCGCATGTCACAGCCACTTTTTTCTGAAAATATAAGAACTATATTGTTGAGACTAGGTAATTAGATGTACTCAGTGAACCGCATTAAGATTTTTACATAAAAATAGAAAAAAAAAACCTTTTTTTCAATTTTTATTTTGGGGATTCCCACATAGAACTAAAACTCAATTATCAAAACAATAAAAAAATACGATGTAGGTACATTACTATGCAAACTTCCACCGAAAGAGATCTAGTAAGTTGTTTTTTTAATACGTCATAAATCGTAAACCGCTAGGTATTTACCTTCAATTTAAATATAAAAAAATACATTTAATTTTACTAACTGAACCCTTCATGGGCGAAACATTCTTATTGCCTTTATAAAATTCGACTTGAAAAGTCTTTTAAGATATTCCTTAGCTCTGAGTTTGAACAAAATATGAACATTTGTATAGTTATAATAAAACAACTTTTACGGATTTTATAGCGGTTTATTAAGTTTTTTATATACCCGACGTTTCTTCCTCCTAGGAAGTCTTCCCGTGGCCATGCTATAAAGTATCCGAAACGTCGGGCGTATAAAAAAACTTAATAAACTGCGATAAGCTCCGGAAAAATGTTTTCATTATAATGAGTGAAATTCGCGTCAACATAAGAAAACAATATTTGTATAGTTGTTAAAATCAGCATTCCATTTAATTTAATTTTTGCATTTTAAAAGACTTTCTAGTTGCTGCTATAAAACGCGGCCATCTGTCATGGCGTCGAGCGTGACGTCAAAGGTTCCACAACGAACATTATTTGGTTGAACAAACTAATAGTTTTGTGAAATTGTATCCAATAAAATTCATTCAAAATGTTAAAACCTTTGCATGACACCGCAATGTGAAAGATGTTTTGATATTCCGAAATTCTGTAGAGCAGAAATTGGTGTTAGAAGCGAAATATACACTCGACATCTATCTTGGGTATGTTACTACTGTGGTTTGCAATTGTATTTATGAAACTTCTTCTATTGCAGTCAAATTCAGTGAAAAAGGATTAATTTACAGGAAAATTAGCAAATCTAAATAGGTAACTGACAACGGTAGACTAGGTATTGTTTGTATTGAAAACACGAGCTCCTTTGAGCAGGAGTCATTTTCTTTAATTCATATTTAAAAAAATATTAATCAATCTTATATGTTTTGGTCAGTATGATTGATATTTAGCATTTCTGTATATTTAATTACCATAATAAATAAAAATCTTCCACCATTTATTAATTTATTAAGGACAACCACTTTTTGTTACAATTAATTCGTACATGTATAATTTATAAAAATTAATAAAACATAATATGCACGTCACATAATTGAACTATATAATATATTTTTGTTACTAGCAACTACCATATTATTAGAAACAATTTCACGTAACAATATCAGCTTTTATTGATATCATATCTTAATTTATCGCTTTCTTAGAAGACGTGTTACTAATAATAAATAATAAGTATATAGGTTTAAAATTTTAATGATTTAAGTAATGAACAGCATATTACTGTGTATTTACTAATGTACTTCTTCATATTCTTTCTTTCTTTCTTTCTTCTTAAATGGATTATTTATTAATGAAAAAACTATAAGCTTAAACAACAATTAAAGGCTAATAGTATACCTACCTAACTTTAAATAAATGGGGAAGTAAAAAAGCCAGTCTGTAAAAGTAGAAAAATTTATTCGCAACAGCGGCGCCAATAAATTTATATTTAGCGATGTGTTGTTTATCATTCCACGATAAGCTGAGTAAATTCTATAGATAGCCGTTTCGTTGAAAACTATACACGTACGCTACCAACGATATCGAAAAGATTATTTTTATGCATATCTAGTATGAAAGCGCATGTTTTGCATGAGCAACGTGATGCCATCGCTAGCAAGTGGTTTTCAAACTAAATAATGCATTCAAATCATATTTGAGAACCGGCTGACCTTTACTTTGAAAATCCTGAACACTGAAACTTCGAATATATATTACACGTTCCGTAGGTACCTACTACACCCACCCACTATGGTTCAAGCCTTGTTGTGGAATGTGGCGGTGGGGCTCAGTAGCCCAGGGTGACCCCAACACCTTGGGCGAAGCAAATTGAGCCGACGCGAGGAGGTTCTTTGTACCCCTCTTATAAGAAGAGAGGACAACAGAGGTAGGTAGGGCAAGGGGTGAGGATGGGAACCTCACCTCATCGTACTGTCCAGATGTTGGAAGTGGTTGTTCTTTGGTGCGGGGCAACCGCTCTGTGGAGGTGGTGTCGGTCTAGGGACTGACTAGCCGTCGAGGTGCCCTGATGCTTGCAGATCCGGGGCACCTTACCAAAGGCGGCAGTGGTGGCACTCGCCGGGGTTTAGTGGGTAGAGCTGCGTCCACTTGCCATTTCCTGGCGCAGCGAGTACCACATACCCGCCCGAGGAGACCCACTCCCCAGCGGGATGCGTCAGTGCATTTCCCGGCGTAAAAGAAAAAAAGGTACCTACTACAAAAAAAGACGAGCTTTTACCCGAACGTCTTGGACATTTATTTCAAATCGGAGTCAAATAAACACGCCGAACTAATATTTTAAGAAGTTCATGCCCTTATCATAATTACAAGGAAGTTGTGTTTACGACTATTTCGCCTTTAAATTACTCGATTAAACTCGCTCTTCAGGTATCACTTTCACTATGACTCGAATGTGGGCGATCAATTACGTCCTACACCTTTATTGCATTATCTACACAAAGACACAGTATTCATTCTTAATTATAAACATAAATCACTACATATTATTAAACAACGACCTCCGCCGCGTTTGTCCGTGTGTCTATCCGCGATAAACTCAAGAACTACCGATGGATTTCATGCTATTTTCAGTAAGATGGTTCTAGTGATTCTCGAGAAAGGTTAACGAGAGTTGTTCGATGTTGGTAAATCTAAGTCGGCTAGGAGTTTTCAAAGAAAATGCTGCCCTTTGAGATATAACAAAATAAAGTACCTACAGCGAATTTGTGTATCTTAAACTCCAGCTCTACAAAGAAGTCTGCGATGGTATATGTCTATCTCTGATGCACAGCATACTATATTCATTTTAGTGCTTAAAAATGTGCAATTATAAAGCGATAATTGGAAAGCTATTTATACAAATGCGGTATTAACCCTTACCATTTTAATACGTTAGTTGGCTTGAGCCATTCATGAAGGTTATTTTTTCCCTATACGCTATGAAATTAAATGAGTATCTTAAGAGATATAACCAAAATCTAAATAATGCGTCTCGCCTGGACTCGACCGGGCCACGCCGTTCGGGTGCCGTGACCCCGCGTCTTGCGTTCTAGCCGGGAGGCTATAGGGACCTAGCCAAAATGCCATTAAGAAAGCGTTAGCGAAGTTCGATGGATGGATGATGTGATTAAGCGCGGCCTTATGTCAATCCCATACATTTTATCATTTTCGAACTTCGCTAACGCTTTTTTAATGGCATTTTGGCTAGGCCCCCTGAACGTTTAGGTAGTATATAAAATACTAGCTGTTGCACGCAACTTCGTATGCGTCAACTAAGATTTAAAATTTAATATAGCCTATGTTCACCGGGGATAATGTAGCTTCCCAACAGTGAAATTAATTTTTCAAATCGGTCAAGTAGTTTCGGAGCCTATTCAATACAAACAAAAATCAAATCTTTCCTCTTCATAATATTAGTATAGATCAATGTAAAGTGAAATTGCGTATCTTAATATGCCTACAGAAATCTCCGCAATTAAATGTATATGTCAAACAAAACATAAGTTGTTACTATCTATTTTAATACTTAAAAAATTGACAATCATAAAGCGGTAATGTAAAAGGTATTTACACAAATACGGTATTGATCACTACATATTATAAAACAAAGTCATGTTTCCGTCCGTAGAGAAATATAATCATCAGTCCAGATACATTTATAGATGTAAGTTAACGCGGACGAAGCTGCAGGCAACAGCTAGTTTATTATAATAAAGCTAAAAATATTTTTTATTCGTTTGTTTTTATTTTCTTGATTTTAGAAAAAATAACTAATATATCTTTACGTAATAACGAGAGGAAAAGTTAGTAACATAAAACATCTAAGCCCATATGGAGTTTGTAACATTTAACACAGTGTCACATAAATTTGATGTCAAGTTAAGTACTAAGTATGAGGCTATTAGGAACGAGGTCCTTTGATAGATGGATAAGAGTCAAGCCCGGTGCGCGGTTGAAATTGCCAACATAGCGGGACCCATTAAAACACCCGCGAAGGTTGTCACCAATTGCTTATCAACTTTGTGCTATTTCCAGCAAGTACTCAACGTTTATAGAACCTAATAAACTTTTGAATGTTTATCAGATTGTAAAAATACTCAAGTTTTTAAGATTACCTAACGAAGAATAAAAATACTTAAGTTTTTAAGATTAACAAACTATTATACTTTAATTTAATATATGTACTGTTAATACCTTGTAGTCGTTAATGACCATAGATGTTAAAAGCGACTTTAAATAAATAAATAAAAATAAAAAAACACATTTTTTATCGTGATATCAGTGTATTTGGCGTAGGATATCATTAATAAGAACATCATAAATTTTAACAGCGTTTTTATTTCTTGCCATGTACTTGGCATTCTAACTTTATGAATACGACAAGTCATAGTTACATTACGTATGATATGGAAACTTGTTTCGTCACTCGTGGGAAAACCGACGAACGTAGCGTCTGCTTTACGATAATTAGCGAGTCAGGTGACACAGCAAATTCTCCGACGTGATGAAACACGAAAATTTTATTACTCTATCGCCCGGTCAAATCAGAAAAAAAATGCCTATGACAAACACGACCTAGCCATATTTGGTTATACATATTCTAGATTATTCTGATAATGGTAACAGATATCGTAAGTTTTAGTTTCAAGGCACAGGGGCTTTAATTTATTATATTACCATTTTATACCATACTGTCATTCGGAGGAACCTGTACGAGTAGATATTAATATTCGAGATACTCTTCTTTCAAATTCTGTTTATCGTAATATTAGAACTACAACTTTTAGGTTCCGGGTCAGGGTCTCTCGTTGGCTGATGCAGGATGCGCTGTACGCCTTGAAATCAAAGCTACAACGATGCTGTTTTGAAGCAAACATAAAAAATATCTCCGCATTCTATATATTCTATAGCATCATTTAATAAGCGTATTAAGTTTCAGTTAAGTCTTAAAAAGTACATTTGAAAACCATCAAAAAAAACATAGTCAATAAAAAGCAACTCCGTTAACAGCCCTAACAATTCTTAGTAGATCAAACTTATAAATAAAACGTAACATATTGGAAACGTTAAATCCCAGCCCGAGATTAATATAGAATAATAAATGACGTTATCGTAGCGTAGTGAGTGACCCAGACAGTCGACCTTATGCGCAACAGCCTTCAGTAATAGCGGAACCCGATATGTAAATATTATAGACTTATATAACGTCTGCCCGCCTGCCACCAAGACGCCCGCCCTCCGCCCGCGCCCACCGCCCACTACCGACCCACTAGCAACCCACTAGCGACCCACCGCCGACCCACAACGACCCACCGCCGGCCCACCGCGACCCACTACCCTCTGCAACTGCAGTGCACCACGACCTCTGCCATTTAAAATGCCGCCTCCGCGACCCATTTTACAGTGCGTTCAATGCAGACTCGTGTCAATGCTGACGTATGTTATGTTTGCAGAGTTTAGTTAACAAGAGTATAAAATAATTATAACAACATAAGGAACCAATTTTGCTGTAGAATAAAAATATACAAAAATAAAAAGATTTTGGTTGACTAAACAATACATAATTATAAAATAATACAAAAATACATACGAAACAACAGATCTGTCTGCGATTCTTATTGCGCATTGCAGTTTATAAAGGTCATAATCATAATATGTTTTGACCATTAATTACTACTCATTAAGACTTAACGATTTCGAGGAATCACTTTTAATTTTACCTCGATATAATCAATGCCACTAAATTAGTTATTTGAATATATTCAAAAATATTTGTTGATAATCTCATAATAAATCACGTAACCCACGTGATTTATTATGAGATTTTGCATAGGTTTTTTACTAGGCTAAGTTAATTTACATACGCAATAATAAACGTAATAGTGTGTATACTTAAAACTAGAACTACAGCTTGCAGTTTGAGCTCAAAGGCCATCAGGCCTAAAAGTGGTTTTTTCACGAAAGGCTAGACCTTTCGTGAAAAAACCACTTTTAGGCCTGATGGTGTCACAGTTTTAATTTCTACCAGCCAAAACACACCGGTAATTACCACGTGGGTGGTGATCCAAATCCATGCGTGACGTGCCGATGACGGATTGACGAGATTTATTTGAGTTCCGCTGAACTCATTTATTTCGTGTTTCGTCCTCGCCGATACAAAGAAACACTACTTGGCACACTCTTTGAGGTTGCTTTGTATTTATAATTCAGAGAACTCTTATGCGTTTACAGTTTTCATTTCAGACGTAAATAATAAGAGACTATAGTTGATGCAATGTATCTGAAAAATCGTATGTAAAAGCTTGTTTTATTAAAAAAAATGTAACAACCCTTTATGTCCCACTGCTGGGCACGGGGAAATCAGGCGAAGAGCCTAGGAGGTAAGGGGCCATAGTTCACTGATGCACTGGCTCAATGCGGGTTGGTGAACTTCACATACCTTCAAAGACTTTCAATCTCATCAAGTATGCAGGTTTCCTCACGATGTTTTCCTTCACAGATGTTTTATTAAAGCAAAGAATTAATTGTTTTATGAAATTTTTCACTGATAGAAAACGCTAATAAAATTGTTAGAAAACTTTCATTTGTCCGCTATTATATTGGGTTACCTATTGAATATTGGTGATTAGGAGGTGATAGATATTTGATTTTTTACGCACGACTTGACTTGGGGAGTTCGCTGGTGAAAAGATGAGCGCTACGGAAGTAACGTGGCAACGTAAGAGGGCGGAGTGAGGTGGATTCAGGATGGTCATGCCTCTTCATGATGGCCATGCCACGGGTCTACCCATATACCGAACACGTTGAAAGACGAAACATTATTATGAAGGTATAGTTTTAACTGTCTAGTAGTTTTTAGTTATTATCAGAACAAATAAAAAAAACAACAAAAGTTTATTTAAATAAATGCATCTTAATTTCTTTTTTGCGATTACTGGTCGGACAGGATTATTGGATGAACAGTGGTTATTTGTCAATATTTAACAACAAAAATTGTAATTTAAAACTGCGGGATGAAAAACGATCATATCATTTTTTTTTAACCTTATAAACAAAAACACATTATGAAATTTGCTTTAAAAATAACCTTCTTCTTAGCTCTTCAACAATGCATAACAACTGGGAAATAATTTCAAAGAAACTAAAAAAAAACAACAAAGGAATCCGGTGAAAATTCTTATTTAAACTAAACTTAAGGTCGTTTTTTTTTAAATTTCAATAAACTTAATTAAGCAATAGGTACCCAATTTAAACTACATTTTAAAAAATTACCAAAGAATATCGGGCCATAGGTTCTGACTGCAAAAGGTACCATCTTGTCCTCATTTATTTTTCTAAATATAAAGTAAGTTAAGTATAAAAATACAGTAAGTTAATAGTAGTAGTTAGTATATAAAATACAACAGCAAATTTCGTCACATATATTTACGTAACTCTCGTAATAAAAGCCTTTACCTTGACATAGGTATGATTGCACCTAGTTGCGCAACAATTTTCCAACCCAATCGACTACAAATGAAAAAGCATGACCATCTCCTTCCAGTAGTGACTAGTTCAGACATAGCCCTGTAGAGACACTTTTCTGGCCTTTGGGGTTATAAATGACCAATGCCTTAACTAAAAAAGGTAGGTTGCAAAAACTTTATAATAAGGTGAAAGGATTGTATCACTAGTAACCATAATAATTAATTAATTATATTATTGCAAATAACAATATCTTTTTTAATAACATGTTTATATCCTAAGAATGAGAAACGAAAGAGTCATTCAAAAGAGGAATAATACGCAAAACGCAGAATCGTCACACACTAACAAGTACCATTACAAATGGACCTACGATCATACCATAGAACAATTATTCAAACAAATTTGGTAATTTCTGTTGAAAACCTTTTGACTTTATCAAGCCTTAAGGTTTACGTAATTTTCCTTCATGGCCGTGCAAGTCATGTTGACCCAGTCAAATGTACATAAGATAAACAACTTTATACGCCAGATTCAACGTTAAAATAGTTAACCATAATATGAGCTATATGAAATAGGTTAGCTTTCAAAATAAATAGCGACGATGGTCCAGTGAGAATGACTCGGGCTCTTGACGAAGGTCCGGGTTCAATCCTGACCCCCTGAAGAAGAAGGAGACCAGCAGGGGGGACATATGAGCTGATACTTTTTTCAAAATATCTTTACAAAGTAGCAACATATTCTGTAACAAAACTATTTTCAGGACACGTCTTAATGCTTATAATGAATACGATTCTTGAATCTTGGCGCACAAAGCCTCGGATAAAAGTAGTTCAATAAAAATCCAATTACACTGTTTGCGTAAATATTGTGAAAGAATTTTCTTACTGCGCAGTTAGTGCATTACAGCCGCGTCATGCAGCCGGGCTCGCAGCCAGCGGATGTAAGGATTCCATTTCAGGCTTCGATGATGGCGTCGTGGATTTAGACTGCACGTAAACATTGCGCTGATATACCTTCAGATAGCTACGGAACTGACTACCTATTCTGTCGGAATATAGAATAAGAGTGTGCAAGTTTATAATTGATACATCTACCTAGCATAGCTGCTGTATACCTTGTTTTTCGGCACGTGTTGGGATACGCCTAAGTTTTTCTGATCCACCTTCCTGTGATATCTCATCTATTTCTCTCACATCCCTAAACTTATTTCATTTCCTTATTCTTTCCAAATCATATCCCTAATCCCGGCAGGGATCCCGACCGCAAGTCTGTTGGATTCGTGCCTCTGTGCGTTATTAACTTAGTTAAACAAATGTTATTAAAGCCAGATGTGGTTTAATATATATTTGAAGCACAAATATTGTTATAAATGATACAAGATGATGAAAAATGATAACATTTTCCAGAGAATGTTGTCTTTGTTTTCTGTATCTTTTTAAGTAAGGCATTACGTAACTAATATCAGTTTGACATATACGATATTTGTTGGTTTTTCTAAAGCAAATAATTTCGTGGAATTACTTATTATGTCGCAGTTTACAAGAGACTCAACCAAAGTGATTGACTGTCTCAAAGATTAAGAGTCTCTGTGACATACGAGTACGACATGCATCCTTGCAAATTTAAGGACCCTTTTTTTGTCATTCACATTTACCGAACCCTAAAGCCTGATGCCACGTTCATTAATGACGTCGTATAAAACTAGGCTTACGCGTGGGTATAACGTTATTAACTGCAGAATGCAAGGGGCTATGTAGACGGGGGCGGGGGGGTCTAGGCTGGGGCCGCAGGGGTGAGCCGGTGGCAGGGTGTACTACCGACGCGACAACGCTACGTCATTTACGGCGCCACGTGGGCGATCAATAGTGACGTCGTCGGGGAAGGCTGCGCGCGCACCGACCGACCTACTTACGATTACGTTTTACCGTTTCACGTAGCGTCTACGTAACGCGATCGAATGCCACCCAGGACTCGATACGGAAGACGCGTCGCGCGTGCGCGCGGGACGAACTTGGCAGACGGCTCTCCGCAGCGTGCCCTAGATAGAATATTCATTCATTGCACCCTATTGCACCGAGGTGAAAATTGGAACTCATGCCACTTTCAGCTCTAGTTTTCCTTGCATAATTTATGCGTATTAGATTACGTTGATGCCAAAAATAAAGACCGTAGTTTGCTTCAGAATAGTCATCCTGTTTCGCTTTTTACAACCAATAATGAACTCGTCAAATGGTATTGCAGGGAACAAATCTTATTATATCGATAAAAGATATTGAAAAATAAGCTCTTAGAAAATAATAATTAAAACAATAATATCTATGGACGCTTTTTACGGAATTCGAACGGGCTACCTCCCGGTTTAAGCGCCAACGCTCTAACCATTGAGCCAGAGAGATTGGCGAAATAAATTTCTGATGCAAAATATGCAAACCAAAAATGTTTAAGACTGTTGCAATCTATGACGTAAATAATGTACACTGAATCTATATTGTATAATTTGTATACTCAGTTTACGTTGCTCTATAACTGTACGGATCATATGCGTGACGCGACTTGCAATTTGCAACTATGTCCCATTCAAATATAGAGTTCTATACGCTCAGTCGATCGTAGACGGATGCGCATTTGTAAACGTGCAATAGAAATTTACTTTCCTCTACACGTCACGGGCCTTCACGCCATTAAAGTCCTCATTATCTACGTAAAATTCCATCACATAAAACGCGACATGAAGGCATACACGATACGCATACGCCAAAACAAATACTAGACGTAGTACGTTGCATAATCTGTTTTTTCTTGTCGCCTTGGCGTTGTGTGTAAAACGTGAAAAATTTTCCGTGTCTCATTAATTTATAACTGACCTACTTTACACCAACACACACAACACCATGAGCGAGTACGCGGCACGTAAGTAGTTGTGCAAACAGCCGTCGATGGTGGAGCGAACTGATAATATGCGACTCACAAGTCACAGCGTGGATCACATTAGCGGCTATTGAAACATATTTGTGATCCACGTTCCTTAAAAATTACGTCTGCTGCTTTTTTTCAGACAGTTTCAGTTGCGTCTCAAGGAAGATGCAGGATAGCTTTTTATCAAATCTGAATCTTCGGTCTAACTCTCTACTACTCGAAATGGGTACGCTAACAGATGGGCCACCCCATGATTAGAGACCAACCTCATATGTGAACCTAAGCGAGTTATTCTGAGAGCCTTGTCTTGTCTTATGTCCCAGGATAAAGGTCTCGTGACACAAGAACTACACGTGTACTACTACACGGATAGACCATATTTCCAGGACACAACATAGCTATAGAGTTATAGCTATTTAGCAAAAGAAACGTTCAGCTCTACCTGTTCTGCCGCCTTTTCAGAACACAGGAACATCGCAATTTAGAAACATCTGCATCAAATTTTGCTACTACTGTAAGCTTTTTGCAAAAATAATAATGGCGTTCTCAAAATGCCTATTTCTCTCACTAAATAAAGTAAATTTGTCTCACCGGGACGCACGCTGTGCTTCCGTCCCGGGACTAGGATTAATTCCTCGTAACGAAGCTGCGTGATAAATCTAATTGGAGATAAACGCTAACCTCTATAAATCAAGAGGTTTTGCGTGAAGCACGCACAAGGCCGAAACTGGTTATGATTTATATATTTCAAGTGGTAGATACGTTTTTGTCCCAACATTTACCTAAAGGGGTCTTTTCCGTCCTGTTTAAACTTATAACAAAAACCACGTTGTGATCTACTTAGTAGCGGAAGCCTAGTAATTAATAGGTATATGAGCCTTATAAACCAATCAGTTATAATCTGCACCGGTCAAATATTTAAAGAATGACTGTATCTTAGAAGAGAGCGTTTGTTAGCAACTAAATTATCTGACCTTTTCAAGCAATGAGAACGCGTCCATACACCATCAATTTCATATAAACATATCTATGATACAACTTAATAAGTTCCAACCTTGACTTGTTATTGTAAAAAGTATATTC
Source organism: Lycaena phlaeas (assembly GCA_905333005.2). Taxonomy (NCBI): domain Eukaryota; kingdom Metazoa; phylum Arthropoda; class Insecta; order Lepidoptera; family Lycaenidae; genus Lycaena; species Lycaena phlaeas. The sequence continues at coordinate 8,094,053 of HG995178.1, forward strand.
ATTGACAATGAATACATAAAATTGTTACTAAAATAGGATCGAAGTAAAGCGAGTACATTCATCAAGAACCAGTAGCCGTGGCCTAGTTGTGAGTTGTGAGTGTGTCAGGCAGGCGACAGGCCTGCCGCCTGCCGCCCGCCGCCCGTCACCCACCGGTACGAGCGCTACCTACGATAGACGCCATTAAACCTGCCGTCGCGCCTAGGTATTAATTATTGCTATATTTACTTTGGCTTCACCACGTACATAATTTAATTAACACCAACATCATCACGCATTAGGTCTCGAGAGCGGTTCATGTGGGACATCGGTGATCAAAAATAGAACTCTTTTAATTAGGTAAAGCGATTAACATTGTACGACACATGACTTTTATACTATAGTTAAAAACAGGAACAAAAACTGTAAGTTTGGCCGTTATGTTTGTCTGTGACACCGTAGCGCTAAAATTATTGAACCGATTTGAATACGGTCTTTTATTTAAAAGGTTTCAGTCTCAGTCGTTTTTTTTTTGTTTTTTTTTAATAGCATAGAAGGGCAAACGAACAGCCGAAGCCTTGCGACTATCGACGCCCATTAACATCCACGCAACCAAAGATTATGCAGATGCATTGCCCTCCTTTTCCCTATCCCCCTAAGGGGCCACCGGAAATTCACAAATCTCACGAAAGAGAACAGCATAACTGTCACTTTACGCCGGTATTAGGTGATCGAGAGGTACCACCCCGGTCGTGCCGGCCCAATTCGGCTGCAAAGCAGATGGCACTACCTCTTAAAGCTTTTTTCCTTTTAAAGCTTTTCCTATTGCGATCAGTTTACGTATTACGTATGAGTTTACCCTTTAGTTATATTGAGTGATATAGATGTATTATTCATACTTATAAACGCGAAAGTAACTCTATCTGTCTGTGACCTTTTCACGCCTGAGCTGATCGGATTTCGATAAAAGACAAGACTATAGATAATAATCTTTATGTACGCCAGAGATACGCTTACATATATTGTCTAAAAATAGCCTGGATAGGGTGAGCGTCAAATATCTCATATTACTAGTTTACGAGTAAAATAAGTTTTATGTTATAGTTATTAAGCCTTATTTTTTTAACCTGATTCTATGCGATCTGTGATGTTAGATCGACTAACTTCTTTATCTTAGCAACCATGAACAGTATGTAAAATAAATAATCGAAAATAGCAACTGAATAAGAAAATAAAATACTTGTACATAGGTATGCCATGATAGTAAACACTGGCAGTGCAAAATAAATAATAATAATTAGGGCCTGTTTCACAATCTCCAGATAAGTTCCGAATAGGCTATCGGCAACATATTTGACAGATACTCTATACTCTATCCGTCAAATATGTTGCCGATAGCCTATTCGGAACTTATCTGGAGATTGTGAAACAGGCCCCTAGTATAATAATAGTCATATGATAGATCTACACTGTTGGCGAGGTATAAATCTTATTTGTAACATCTACCAGTGTATGGCGAATGGCGATAGAGAGGTTATTGAAATGTAATTATAGTAACACATCCAATAGTGACTTGAGCCAATATCTCAATAACCTACTAGCAGCCCCCCGCGGTTTCGCGCGCGTACTTCCCATTGCCGTGGGATTGCCGTGTAGATATTCTGATGTGTAAGCCATATTATTATAAAGTTTCACAAAAAATAATTTAGTGGTTTTTTGTCAAAGATTAAAAAACATCTATACAAACTCTCGCGTTTACATCTTTACATCTTTAACGGATTATTCGGTAAAGCGACTAGGGACAAGCGTAATACCGGTGGAAGAGTTGCTCTGTGCAGCGCTATCGGCATGAGATGAGTACCACCATCTTAACCACATGTACAGAGACATATCATGTCTCAGGATATGTAAAACATAAATGAGCTGCCTAGGTTGGTCTCACAGGCTTGTTTATGGGTGATGGTAACCACTTAGCATCATGTGGCTTACTGCTCATTTGGGCATTTGCCTATGTAAATGATATATTCGATGGTGGCTATCAAGGCCGAGCCGAGAACCTTAGGAGCGGACTCAACGGTAACATGTCAAACCCTAATTAGAATTTGCCGGCCTGCCATGCTTTAGTGCACTCTTTTGGACCAGCATCTTAAAGTAACATGGATAAGTTTAGAGTAGTAAGTAGTAGTAGTAGTAGTCAGCTAACCTAACCTAAAAACGTGCGGAGCCGGTACGGACTACTAGTCAGGTTATATAAGGATATAACCTAACTAGCGGAACCTAACCAGATACATTAGGTTTTGCAGTGGTAAAAAAAATGTGTAAACTCTATGTAACTTGTTGACAATATGTGGCATTCTATAGGTGAAAAAAAAATATTCAAATCGGTCCAGTAGTTTCGGAGTCTTTATTTGTTCCTGGTACACGGGTGGTTCCTGACCTTATGTGGGGCATACAAGAACTAAAACCACTGCAAGCGCATTCAGACGTTTTTTGAGGGCCAAAGATCTGCAACAGGACCACCACAGCGACAGGCTAGGCCCGGCGAAAGGCCAGACTACTCCTCGTAAGGGAGGTACTTCCCGGTCTCCACTAAGTAGTCCTCGCGACGCCCGTCGTGCTTTAGTTCTTGGGTGGGTTCAAAGCCTTTTTTAATGTCGCAGTGGAAATGCTTTCGCACCATACCAGAGCCTCGGGTAGGCTCACTGGCGTATCTGGTGTGCACTAAAGCCGCTACGATAATCTATTATAAGTATGATCGTTTACAGAAGTATTTTTTGATCGAAGCATTTTTTTAAATAATATATTTAAAACACAAATAAAAACAGTGCCTATTTAGGTATGGCTAAGCCCTGTTTTTCTTTAACATTTAAATATGTTTAACATACAATTTTAACTCATATAATCCATATTTTATGAGAATATCAATGAAAGACATCGATAATTGGAACGATATCGACACCCATACGATTTATATGCTCGAATAAAACTCATAATTCCATTGAATATAATATGTAAATTAACGTTAACACGTAATAAAGTAAAATTTTATTGATACATTAATTAATACATTAAATATTCATCCGCGTACGAGGTAAATGTTTGTCGTGTTAAAGAAATACATTTTTGCTAATAATAATATGTATTAAACTTTGAAACTATCATAAGTAAGGTCGTAAAAAACAGTCAAGCATTTTGGTAGGTCCTAACTAAATTAATGTAAGGTTTATCAAGGAGGACTTACAACACACATCGATGATTTTTGGCGGACTCCCTAAAAGCTATAGAAACTTGTGAAGTAAGAGATAGGAAGTCTCATACATAACAAGTCCATTAAATAATAAATTAAAAAAATCTTTATTTCTTGCAACGGTTACATTTTTTTAATTCTACAGTATTATACTACTCGTACTTACTAAACTAAGATTTTTTTTTGTTATTATTATTATTTCGATCTATATAAAGACATTAATTTTTGATTAGCTCAGTGCAAGAAATAACACTGGCATATTTCTTACCACAATCGAATCTATTTCCAGCGACGCCTCTAATCCAGATCTCTAATCATTTAGCTCGATTTAATTGCATTATATAATACAAACACAATTGCATGCTGCATTGGCACGATGCGTGCGCAGTTTGGCATCCGTTGTAGTTTAATCAATACAGGAGACCCAAACAAACAGCCTGCTTCCGCAGCGTGGGTAAGTGACCTATATCGACGCCCGGCGACCGGCGACCTGCGACCGGCCCAGCACCATTATGTCACTCATTTAACCTATAACTAATGCGTTTCACTTTGAATTCATATTTCACAATGTAACAAACGCATCAAATGTATTTCCATTAAAACGTTATGAAATCCACGAACATACAAACGATTTCGATAATGCATTTCATTAAAATCTTCAACTAACATTAAATGTATGTTAATACAAAGCTACAAGTAAACTATGTGCTATGTAACTTAACATTTCAGTCTCATTTTTTATAAACGTATCAATGTTGTATATATACGTTGTAATACTTTTGAAGGATTTACCCACTGAGGAAGTTAAGTAAATAAATACGCTTTATTTACTCATCGAAGTATGAATGCAATATTTACAACGGTATTCCCCGAGTTAAAGTGCAAACGACAATGTTATTGTGGTGCGTAAGGAAAGACAATATAAATGTGATCATCAGAGTACGATTAGATGGATGATACTAATCACGATAGACCTTCTGATAAGCACGCATCGATCACGCATCATGATACCACATATCGCTAAATACGGGAGCAAGAATCAAAGTCGTTATTTTGACGACCTCTGTGGCTCAGTGGTTAGTGCGTTGGCGCTTAAGCCCGGAGGTAGCGGGTTCGAATCTCGCCAGGGAACAAAAAAGTGTTTGTGTTCCTGGGTCATGAATGTGTATTAAATATGTGTATTATTTAATAAAAATCTTAAATATATGTATGTAACGTTGCGCTAGCTCGTTACATGATTTTAGGTTTAAATTAAAGATTCAGCAATAGATATTATGTTTAAGTAAGCATACTAATGGTATAAGCGCCATCTATCGTTAACTAGTGTCAACTATTGACATACTCTATTGGCTCAGTAGCGACCTCTCTAAAATTCAATAACCGTTTCTACTTTCCTTTTTTTAAATAAAATTAATTTACCTCTTGTAATTAATAATAATAAATATAATAATTTAATCTAATCCCTAAACAAAATTACAAATAAACTAAATTAAAACTTAATTAGTTATAAAGTCCGTTTGACAATTGACTATACAACTATATTGTTTATGGAACGATAGACAAGCTGTGATTAGGGACCTTTTTGAGTGGCTGTCACTTCTAACCGACCTCTTGGTTTTTTCTTGTCCTGACTTCGTGGCTGGCGGAAGCCGAGGCTAACCCTCGTCTAATTTTTTTGAATTCCGCTGGGAGTTCGCGGAGCAGAATTTGGATAGGCTAAGTATCCAAACGTGAACATCTAACAGCCGGCCGGCTGAACCGAACGCCCAGCGTGAAGACCCAAGCTGCAGCCAACCTACCATCGCCAGGAGTCCCGTCAGGCCAGTGATTCCTCCCTTATTACCCCTACGCAATACGCTGTCGGAACGTGGACCAGCCAAAGAAAGTTTCTGGCTCGAGATAAGGTGAGACTTGTCCGAACCCCCCTTCCTATCGTGCTCGCTGGGGGCATCTACCACCCCTACGCTACAGCTGGCGCCCAACGTGTATTCTTTCTAAGGCCTGTCCAGGTTCTGATAGCGTATTTTTAAGGAAATATAGTGTTTTTTTTTCTAAAATTAGTATCTAAAAATTTTTTTTTTCTATATACCCACATATACTAAATGTTGTAAGCGTGAGGTGACGCCGAGCGAGCTGGTACGTAATTATTTACCTAATTAATATCTGTTTGTTACAATTTCATCTATATTTCCTTATTTTGTGCCTTTATCATAATATTTTGCTACAATATTTTTGTTTCGGTCGTGCTAGACGTCAAAATTTAATTATCTAACCTTTTGTCTTTAATACTATTGAAAATACTATAAAAACACTAAATACTTATTGTAATACGTAAAAGTTCGCAAAGCTTTAGTAATAACTAGTAAATTCAAGTTCTATAATTTTCAAATTATTTAAATACTTAGTTGATCTTCAATTTTTATTTTAAATTCATAAACTTCTGTCGTTGATATTTTACATTTCACTTGTCACTTAGCGTAATAGGGAGATTGCTTTGTAAAAAACACTATTTAACTATAACTACTTGTAAACAGCTGATCTATCGTTCGATAATCTTTTAACTACTTAAGATTTTTAAACCTACATAACCTAATTGTTTTCTATAGCATAACATAAATAGTTTTGATAGCTAGATAATATGGAGACTTACCTAATTAAATTATTTTTGCTAAACAAAAATGAATTAACCTATGAAGTACTGATCAGAGGCGAGGATGCTGCCCTAGCCCTCTTCAGGTTAAGAGTATTGATATAGTAGGACCCTACATCTTACTAAAATCAAATATCTTTATTCTTTAGGTTATAAGTATTGATTTTGTAGGACTCTACCCCTACTAAAATCAACTACTTTATTCTAGTTGTAACTTGTTGTTTTGGTATGTATTGCTTACTTTTTACAATCAAGAGAGCAACCGCTGAAACCGTTACTAAGATTTATTTGCATTTATTCAATTCATTAAATGTAATTAATTTTTAAAAAGTCTCCACTTGTCTACACACTTGCTGATATGTCAGGTAAACCTCTAGGTGACTGGCATATTAAGGATATTAAATTAGTAAACTATAAATCATAAAACCTACTTAAATAAAACTAAATAAATTATTTTAACAAACCTAATTGAACTTTAACTTAAATTCAAATATTTAAATAATCTAACCTAACCTAACTTGAACTTAACTTAAACTCTTAATATTTAACATCTACTACCTAAACTATGCTGTATTAATTAAACTAAATAATACTAATTAATACTTTTAAACTAACTTATTGAGTCAACAGCGGCTGGGTTGTTTACTCTATATGTAAGGATCTTTAGGTTACTACTATTAACTTAAAGATATCATGAGAGATGCAAGAGTGTATGTGATGGGATGTATGTGTAGATGTGATGTATGTATAGGTGTGATGTATGTATAGGATGGAAGTGTAGTAAGTTTAGTTCTATGCATAGTTGGTATGTATGACTGCAGTTCAGTATATTATCTTGCAGTGAGTTTAATAGGTAGTTAGTTTAGTCGGATTTTGCTGTAGTAGGCAAAATCCTACGCTTTTTGGCGGGGTACTGTAACGTTGCGCTAGCTCGTTACATGATTTTAGGTTTAAATTAAAGATTCAGCAATAGATATTATGTTTAAGTAAGCATACTAATGGTATAAGCGCCATCTATCGTTAACTAGTGTCAACTATTGACATACTCTATTGGCTCAGTAGCGACCTCTCTAAAATTCAATAACCGTTTCTACTTTCCTTTTTTTAAATAAAATTAATTTACCTCTTGTAATTAATAATAATAAATATAATAATTTAATCTAATCCCTAAACAAAATTACAAATAAACTAAATTAAAACTTAATTAGTTATAAAGTCCGTTTGACAATTGACTATACAACTATATTGTTTATGGAACGATAGACAAGCTGTGATTAGGGACCTTTTTGAGTGGCTGTCACTTCTAACCGACCTCTTGGTTTTTTCTTGTCCTGACTTCGTGGCTGGCGGAAGCCGAGGCTAACCCTCGTCTAATTTTTTTGAATTCCGCTGGGAGTTCGCGGAGCAGAATTTGGATAGGCTAAGTATCCAAACGTGAACATCTAACAGCCGGCCGGCTGAACCGAACGCCCAGCGTGAAGACCCAAGCTGCAGCCAACCTACCATCGCCAGGAGTCCCGTCAGGCCAGTGATTCCTCCCTTATTACCCCTACGCAATACGCTGTCGGAACGTGGACCAGCCAAAGAAAGTTTCTGGCTCGAGATAAGGTGAGACTTGTCCGAACCCCCCTTCCTATCGTGCTCGCTGGGGGCACCTACCACCCCCACGCGACATGTATTAATATAAAAAATATGTATTTCCGTTGTCTGGTACCCGTAACACAAGTCTCTTCGAGAACTTACCACGGGACCAGATTGACATGGTGTGAAAGCGTCCATAGATATTATTATTATTATTTCGTCATTCCAAAATTAAATTCGATGGTATTGTAAAAGACCTGTGAAACCAAATCTAGGTGTTCATAGGTCGTCATTATGAATCCCGTTTGTCTCCGCAGCATTTCTCAGCGTTTGAGCCCCTGAGAGAGAAGTGGCTCTTACGTTTTTTCAGAATATTTTAATAGAAACATCGATGACGATTGACGTTCAGGAAAGGGGAGACGAGTGACGAAGCGAATATATTAACGTCGATCTCATACATTGATATTTTTATTGTTCTTTTCTTTGAGCGTAAAACTACTGGCCTAGAGGAGCTGATGGTTTTGCTATAAAAAAATAGATTTGTCAGTACTTATTATGTATGTAGGTACTACTCGACCAAAACAATCTGACAGTCGACGTCCGAACTCTCTCTTCCAGCGCTCTTCAAAATCAAGGAAAGGGTAGTACGAAGACAGCGTTCGGGCATTATTACCATATAATGTATGGCATCATTACCATGTAATGATTTGGTCGTATAGTACCCGTGCCACAGACATGAGATGTGCTAATTGTTGTTAGTTTATACCGCAACTAAAATTCAAAGGTAGCTTTGTAACCTGCAGCTTCACCCGTGATAGTTACATCACCTTCGTCATCCTCATCTTCTCATCGGCCTTTATTCGTCCACTGCTGGACTTAGCCCCCCCCCCCCCCCCCCTAATGAACGACAACACGACTGAACCCAAGCCCTTTAGCCCTTCATTATTTTAATATATTCTTAGATAAGTCTTTCGTCGTGAGTTTTACACAGAAAGCTAAAAATAAAACGTGTGAATGTTTATGATAAGCACTAGGTACGGGAAATCCTAAATGAATTTGCTAAATAACTAACAGGAAAATAAATATTTGAACTTTGGATCCTAATCAACCAATAGTAATAGACACAATGCCATCTCACTTCACACTTTTAATGTGGTCAAGCAATCATTTTCAAACTTTGAGTAAACTTATGGCGATTTTTTTCGGTTGGAGCTATGCTAATGGCCCTAATGCTTTATCTGTAGCGGGTGAGCCGGTTGGCCCTGTGATATAGTAAGTGGGGGGTTGCCCCCCGCCAGCCATGGCCAGGTGTGACTTCCACGGCTTCATGGCATCGGGTTTGTTGTATATATTTTCTACACATGTAATTGAACCCACCAGCAGTAGCTACCTCAACAAACATTCATTCAGACCGCTATCAAAAGACATTAACAATACACAAGCTACCATTTATGTCCACATTGATGTCGAAGAACAAAACTCGGACAAAAATAACACGTGCAACAGAACACGTGAGCAAACGTAACAAACACATCGTCTGGTTCCGGGAAAAAAGTGCATTCATATATTTTTTTCAATTGATACATAAGACTGGCTGGAGGACAGCGCAAGGTGAATTTCGGCCGGCTACGTCTATATTAAAATCTATATCAATATTTGTTCGAACAACGTATGTTTTTGGCCTCTCTCTGTTCGAGAAGTCTGTTATTCTAAGCATTGCATACTTTTAACCGATACATATTTCGGGAGTGTTTATAATCTATACTATTCCATACATAATAAAGTCATCAGATTTACACTTTTTAATAGTTCATGTATTGTATTATATTTGCAGATATAAATAAATCAAACGAACGTATAATCTGTAAAAAAATATAGTTAACGCTGTATTCTATGTACATATAAGTGTTACTATTACTTTATTTTTTAGCGTTAACAATATCTCTCTCTCTCTCATCAGAAACTCTAAAGGAAAAAAAATAAATAAAAAAAATCTTGCCGTTATTAATAAAAGTAAATAATATTACAGTATTTAAGGTTCTCCTTATACTGTACTTTTTGATATTATCTATTTTATTGGAGCAAATGTTATAAACCAATTGCAACTCATAGCGTCAATGTCTTCGCAAACCGAGCTTTACATTCGATAGTGTACTTTGGAACCTAATGAAAGTCATAGTCCGTGCATCAACTTTGCTTAGCAAAGCACAGATGAACGTACTAGTGGAAGTAAAGTTAAACTCTAAAAACTCTAGTTTACACGTAAATTATCATTAACTTCAAGAAGCTAATGATAATTTACCTAGTCAAGATCATCATAAAATGTACCAACATTAAATAAATAGAAATAAGAATGATTAATTTACCGAATACTGACAAGGAACAAATCTATAGTGTGGTTTTTCAAAGTAGTGTTAGCGTTTGATGGGACTATAAATCTCATTTTTAATTGAAAGTAAAACTTGAAATATAAATAAACTCTAAGTCAAGACTATGAATCAGCGCCAGAGCCATTTCACCGAAACTTTCAAAGTAAAGATGTGAGAATATTGTTTGTTTACTAACAGCGAGATAGAAAACAAGCCAACCAACGCGGTCCCAACTAATTTACCGAAGTAATTTATCATTCTGATAGGATTTAGTAGGACGGCAATTAATAAAATTGTGTTTACGCGTTTTCAGTTTTACTCTCTTCTAATAAACAAGTCAGTCCACGGGAAAACACTTTATATATAAAAATTAGCGCCTATTTCTTCTAGTCATGCAATAACTTTAGAACAGCTTTACCGAATTCGTTCAACTTTTTTATGTTTTCTAAATACTTCGTAGGAAATTCTTACAATAAAAATTTTAAGAAAATTGCGCAGAAACTCAGAAAATTTAAGAAAACTACCTTTACTAAAACTTTTTAATGTAACCCTTTGCTAAGCACGTTTAAAATAACTCAATTGTGTGACAATAAAATAATATACCGCACACCACTCAAAGCTTATCATCATCATCATCAGCCTTTATCCGTCCACTGCTGAACATAGGCCTCCCTCAATGAACGCGAAGACAACCGATCCCACAATTCTAGCGTTCTGATATATTCTCTTTAGCATTCATCCTATTCATCATACCTAAAAATGCTTCTTTGACGAGGGATAAAGTTTGTTGAAATTTTGATATTTAAATAGCATTCGAAGTCGTCTATTATATAGAAATAGTTACGACAAGACACTCTAACTCTAGTGCTTAATAAAAACAAGTGCTTAAAACTTAATAACTTCATTTTATTGATAATTTATCTTTCTCACGATTACAGCAACGAAAATCATTTTATATTTATCCAAAAATATGCCCCGGTTTTAATTTTCGGTGAAAGTTTATCACTATAATAAAACTCGGTTTTATTTTAGTGCTTATCACTACATATTATAAAACAAAGTCGCTTTTTCTGTCCCTATATCCCTTTGTACGCTTAAATCTTTAAAACTACGCAACGGATTTTGATGCGGTTTTCTTTAATGGATAGGACAATTCAAGATGAAGGTTTATGTACATAATTTATTAAGTTTCTATATATATTGGGTAAGATATAACAATAATTGTTGGAGGTGTCGGAAAAAAATTGGCCGTCTGGGAGTTTCCAACGAAAACGCTGCCTAAACCCTTTGGGATATATCAAAATAATGTATGGTGGAATTGTGTGTCTTAAATAGGTCTACAAAAAAGTCCGCGATGGCATATATCTATCTCTTAGGGATATCATACTATATCCACTTAATACTTTAAAAAATGGACAATTATAACGCGATAATTTGAAAGTTATTTACAAAAATACGGTATGAATCCTTATCATCTTAAATCAGTTAATTAGCTGGAGCACATAATGAAGATTATTTTTACCCTTTACATCATGCAAATTAAATGAATACTTTAGAAGATATGGCAATATCAAAATAATACGCAAGAAAATAAATCGTGTTGCCGTGATTTGAGAGGGCAGTGGATGCGAGTAATATGTAATAGTATCCTAAATAGTAAATATGCATGCAGAAAGTCTGCATAGGAATATAATATGTCTTTATGTTCAAGATAACATATATCCATTTTAATACAAAAACTTAGTCATTATTGAAATGGAAAATGATCGTCATCAAACATGATAAATTCGTAAACCTAAGTTCACGCGGGCGAAGCTGCGGGTAACAGCTAGTTAAGATATAAAACTAAAAATAACCTGTCAACGATAAGTTATTATCACTGCCGAACGTTTCATAAGATACCAAATAACATTAAATGCAAAATTTACAATGTCCCCAATGAGAAGACGTACTTACATACAAAATTGCATTTTAATAATACAATCACAACGACATGAATGTCGTTTTTATGTTCTTGCCCTTAATAAAGGAGTTTATGAATAAGCTTACATCCCGTTAGTATGTTATAAATAAATCGAACAAGTGAGAAGTACTAAATATCATATGACAGACGGATCAGACACAATATTTAGCACTTATTTTTAGACACAAAAGCCTTATTCTCGTGTTGGGAAAATAAAATCGTCCTATATAAGTAGTAAAAGCCTAGATCCTTATAAAACTAATTTAAGTACTTTTTATAGTTTTATGTGTTATGTTTTATTAAAAAAACACTGAATGTATGTAATATGTAGGTATATTGCATTAACAATCACAAGTACTGGCAATTATAAACTAATCATGATCTCTCTGGGACTCTTGGAGTTCTGGGACCTCCGGGCGCTGGTTGTGAGAAGCTATGTGGGCCCTTTAATATAAGAAGGTAAAAGTAAATAGCTTATGTTCGGAAAATACCAAACGTATCTTGTGTCATTGGAGATTTCACCATTGTCATGACTATGAGCTTGTATCTGTCAATTAGTAAAGCAGAACTATACCAATCCCCTAATTTCTCTACCTCCGTACTCAAAGACTCACTAAACATCACCTTTTCTCCAGAACTATATGAATTCCTAACATAACTTTTCATTTAACACCTACTTACTAGCGCAATATAGTGCTTAATAGTTTCTATAATTGAGTATATAAAACGATTAAGCTATATTTCTTTTTTTAAATTTTCGCAAGTATCGACTTACTATTTCATACATAACACTTCCCCGCAACGTAACAAGACGGCGTGTATTACAGAGTGACGGGGATTTAAAAGCAAAGGTTGATGTATTATTAGCGAACTAATTTGGGAGGACCCAAACAAACCATCACGGTGTGCGACCTACATTCCGGCGTCTGAGGGCTGACGGGCACAGTGAATCATGTAGGCGCGCCGCGCGCTATGGCCGATGACAAAATAGCTGTCATTTGAAAAACGGGATTGCAAATGGCGGCGCTTCTTGTCACCCGCTCGCATGAAATTATTATATGACCGTGCGGCTAAGCGCTATTCTCACATTTGAATGAAAAAAAACCGACTATACATGCTTATATTACCTGGAGTTTTATATACTACTAAGGTTATATAAACAGTTATTTTAGAATCAAAACGAGCAGGTTTAATTTAAGGCAAGTTTTCGATCCAAAAAACATGCGGACTAAAAAGCTCCGTGTTAAATACTTTTTCCAAAAAATAGGTCTCAATATAATAGTTCCAGAAAAAAACAGTAAATTTGTTATATTTTCACGATTATCCTATAATAATTAATATAAAATAAAATTTAAAAATACCGGTAGTAAAAGCTTCAACTAAATTGATTTTACATTATTAAAAGGCACAACATATTAGTTTTTAGGATTCGACGAAATTTCAGTGAGCCATCCAAGCACTTGAAATTACCTAAACAGTGAACCAGTCTAATCTAACCGTGTTATCTGTTAAGTATTTGTTTACATAGCGCAATTCAGTGAAAAAGATAGGAGCTCTAACTAAAACCAACCCTAGCTAGTATTCTCTGAACTCAGCAAATACGTGCTTATAAACCACTCCCACTTCAAACGCTTATTATAACACAATATAACTTATTGCTATCACAAAATCACCAACATTTCAGCACGTATAGGTTTTAGAGCCTGCCTCAGAGCTGTGAAAGACTAGACTCAATGCCAACCATTATCAGTATCAACTTATTCAATACTATTATATTTTAACGGCATCTATCATTTAATCCCCATTTTGTCGTTTAAAATTTATTTACCTACCTTGGATTTATGGTTTACAAACCAAGCGTGAACAAATGTTGCCATCATTATTACTTACGTCTTATAATTTATGGTAGCTTTTGATTATGTCCGATATAATATAAATAATATAATACAGGAACCACCATCATCATCATCAGACTTTATCCACCCATTGCTGAATATAGGCCTCCAACCAAAGGATCGCCTCTAACACGTAACGGCTAATGCACGCAGGTCGTCTTCACTGTTAAGAATAAAGACATAACATATTTTGTGTCCTGCAGCCTCTGCTTCTCCTTTTATAAGGAATGTTAAGGATTGGCTTATTAATTTTACATAAATGTGACGTTAATACATTTTTAAACGAATATTTTGTCTCGGGTCTGAATATTTTATTTTTGATGGCACATTTTGGATAAACAGAATCGAAAAATAGGTATTGTTATAAAAAAGCAAAAGTAGATTACTACATACAAGTACTTTACTACGGATTTAATATCATGATTACGTCGAAATCGTTTTTAGGACATCATTGTTAAGTAGAAACATTTCAAATGGCAATTAAATAGAGTTGTAAAATAGTATTTTTCACCTTCTATAAGCCCATTTACAACGGGCTTAGAGTACTACGTCTGACCCACATTTTAAAACGCAGCCGCAAGCCTTCGAACGAGTGTTTCACAATGTTGCGCAGTCCCTCCTCCCGACTCCCGTGTCCCGATACATAGCTATACCGTCTTGAATCTGTGGTTTTATGTAACCGAACAGGATTTTATTTCCAATCGATAAACCACTTTTATTACCGGAGCCAAACTTAAGCGTCACAACAGCCTTGTATCTCATATAAATTGACAAATATCATGCTTTCTAACTTTAAATCATTTATTGTTGGCAAATTTAGTACTCAATACAAAAGCTGCTTTAAAGCGTACCACAAATGTAATAACTTCATTGAATCAACCTTCGCAGCCGTGCAAAATTCGTGAGTGCAATCAGTGCTACTAGGTCAAATAGCTAAGCAGTTTGCACACGAACAAGTAAGTGCGATGAAAAATGCAGTCGCGACCTTAACCCACTTAGCACACACAAACGCTTTGCAGGTACAATCAAGTGGAATCCATCTCGAACGGAAAGAATAAGCAATTACGTTTCATTGAAAATCAAGTGCATGCCTCGTAGTACGACTGCTTTCGCGGTCGTTCAATGAACACTACACAATATACGACGTACAGTGTATATTATATGCATTAGTAGGAGAGTATGAGAACATACGATAGCCTCGTGAAACCACGCTAATAAATAAGAGGTCTAGTGACATGATTTCAAAACACGGCGTAGTTGACATGAATTGCAGTTAATTGCGTATAGTGAGTAATACCCTGCTTAAGTTATGAACTAAAATTTCATTACGATTCTAAAATTCAGATATTTCTAAGAAATAGAATCAAAAATTTCACTTGTAATAAGAAAGTGAAAGGGTAAGTTACTTAATACGGATATAAAAGCAGATGAGGATGATAATGATAATGAAGCACAATTAGACGAAGTCGACCCTGGGTGGTACGATGTTGGTTGACTGCCAACTACGGAGGATGATCTTTGTCTCTGTCGACACCTTAACAGCATTTGCCGTGATATAGGGATTAGGGACGATGAATACCGCAGACGCAGTATAATATCTAGAAGAATCATTTCAAAAACTATGACAAACGCATGCTAAGGGCGGGTTGCATCGACCGATTTTTACGATGGCGGTAACGAACGTTAGTGACCACAGAGCGTTGTTTTTAACAGACGTCAAAATTTTACAAAGTCTCTTACGTTAACAGATGATTTGAAACAACCGACCCTAATTCTACATGTAGCAATTTTTACGAATACAGAGAAAGTAAAATGTGACGTACACACTTTTACATATGGTAGCACGTGGTAACGACGATTTAACGGAGGGGAATACAAAAAATATTATACGAAAATGAAATGATATTTTGAACACACAATTGAGATTTGAAAATGACGTCACGCCACTAAAAGCGACCAATCACTGAAGTGATGATGCGAAGATTCGATCGCGTGACGTCAGCTTTAATGACGAATTGCTGGGTATAAATATTTGCACATCAAACACTGTCCTTTTGACGATAGACATTTCACTGCTCATGAGATTAGTCCAAAATAAACGTAAGACGAATAATATAATGGCCATACAGAATCAGAATATTATTTTATACCTATTCTCCAAATTTATTTATATAATCATTTGGGAATAAATAAAAAATATTTTTAACAATTTTCGATTCTTAAATTATGGATTTTATCATAATAATTGCAAAAAATATTAATTTCTAAAATCTACATTATTACTATACTACAAATACTTGACATACATTAAACTTTGGCAAAAAACATTTTTCACTTAGGGCCTGTTTCACAATCTCCCTTTAACTTCCCTATAGGCTATTGGCAACATATTTGACAGATGTTTGACAGATACTCCATACTCTATCTGTCAAACATCTGTCAAATATGTTGCCAATAGCCTATAGGGAACTTAAAGGGAGATTGTGAAACAGGCCCTTAATATATTAATCATCATCATCATCAACCTTTATCCGTCCACTGCTGAAAATAGGCCTCCCTCGATTAACCCCAAGACGACCTTTCCATTTCGAATTCCAATTCCTTGCCACTTGCATCCAACACGGAGCGGCCATTTCACGGTCCGCCTTCCCAAGTTCCCAATAATGCATCAATGCTGTCATTATATTCAGCACAACGCTTCCGCAGAAAAAAACCTCAGTGTTTTCAAACAACATTGGTTGATAGCATTTGAAAATAGTCGAAGCCGTACAAAGGCAAGCGTTGAATTCCATCGTGTATTAGTGTACTGTCACAGTCATGCGACTCGTCGTGTTATGCCACGTGAGTGACAGACCGACAGCGCGACGACCTTGTCACGGCCTCCTGAATTGAGTAACAACGCCACACGTCATCACAACAAAACAATGAACACAAAACATCAAACGACCCCTAAAGATATCAATAAAACAGGAAATCGAGTTTGTTAGCATTGTAAGTTTAAAACTTAAAAAAAGCAATAACAATGCATAGAATTTAAAGTTAAATAAATGAAACTTTGTACTTAGTATGAGTTCATTTTCATTTTAAAAACTAAATTTTCATGATTTTGAACGTTACAATTCAAACTAATATTCCCATGCCATGCCTCCACATTCTCTAAACTTCTTTTAAGTCTTACTGATCAAGTTAAAATAAATTGAAAACCTTTTTTTTAATCAAAAAATAGACTGTTATAATCCCTTGCCATCTTCTCTTAATCTTGTGTGACCCCTAAGGAACATGCGTTTATAGAACAAGCGCCTTAGCAGTTGTCTGAAAATAACTTCAAGAACACACGTGATGTTAAATCAAAACATAATCCAACACCTCGTCTACATAAACAAAAATATCCAAAACAACATTATAGCCGATGTTTATTACACAGACAAACATTACAATTTACATTTCTTCCGATATCAACCAGAAAAAAAATACCTGAGTGATGAAGACCACGGAATCTGCTAATAAAAATAAAAAATTATATAGTGGTTTGTTATTTTAATATGAAAATAATATAAAAAATATAGAATCCGCTAGAAATACAAATTACAACAGCAGAAATAGAAATTACATTAGCTTTTGTAGTAAGGATTTTTTTTTTAATCTGAACATAATATAACAACATAGAATCAGCAAAATAATTCGTAACTTCTGGTTTGTGTTCAGTGTAAAAATATTGAATGGGGGGGAGTTCATTCAACGATTTTGTGCCCCTACCCAAGGCCTGGAGAACTCAAACTGAATATACCTACATATTTTTAAACTTAGCCATAACGGTAAAATATCCTATCCCAAAAAAATTAATCAAACAAAACTTGAGTCTTTAGCAAAATGCAATTTTTATGTAGAAAAAGTATTACGAAACTATCTGCGAAGTTTATCCAAGAAAAGGTTTATATTGAATTTGCCCTTTTTATCTGAACAATTAAATAAAGAATTGAATTTCCTTTAAAAACTATAGTTTCCCTATACTTTTTGGTCACAAAATTTCAATGAGTACAAAGAACAAATAAATAATTTTAAGACAAGCATAAGGCGAGTACACTATCCGATTTCACTGCAGTGCATCGTATTCGTTCTCATTTCAGTGGATTATTTATTAATAGTCGCCAGTTACTCTCGGATCGCGACAAGAAAGAGAGAGCCGACCGGCTAGATGTTGCAATGCTGTTGTTTTGCAAAAAGGCCGTCTCAGACAAGGCTGTCGACACAACAACGCGGCTGCATCCTGTTTACTGTTTACTACTCACGAGTGTTTATATCTTTACTTTTAAACGTCCATATTTGTCACTACTATCGCATGTATGTTTACTTACGTGTAAATACATTTAACAAATACGGCAGAATGAGATAAGTCTGGCGGTGAAAGACCTGACGGAAACACTGTTTGTACCCTTCACATGCAAATGGTAAATATTTTTGGAATTTGCTCAACGGTCCAGCTTTCACAGGCGCATTTCACTTTCTTAAACGTCAATACTTAAAAGATAAGCCGACTAAGTCCAATATAGTGTTGATGAAGGCATGCGAATTTGTATGCAACTAATTTGATAAAATAGACCTATTTCACTCCTAACAAAAAAAGGTTTCAATTATATGTAAAATGTGCGTTGTACTCTAGGCCCCCTTTCACCTATTAAGGGCCCTGGGCACAAGGATAATGGAGCCCCAACATAAATAACAATTTATATATCTGTGGACTTCAATTTTGGACTAGAAAGAGTAATCATAGTAATTAGGACACTAATAAGTATGCTAATCGACAATCATTGCTTAGCTTCCGAAAATTATCACTGGATCATATTCTGATACAAATAACGGTGCCCCGGATAGCGGGGCCCTGGGCAGCGGGCCCAGCGTGCCCAATGGAAAAGACGGGCCTGGTTGTACTAAATGTAATCAAGGAACAGTCATTCTTCAAAAGTGTACGGGTATATATATTCTGTAAACTGTATCTCTATATCTATTATAATAACATGTTAGTTTCCTTAACAAAGGGGGTTATGCTGTTGAAACACAAACATTATAGAGATTCCCCGAGGTATGTAGCAACCGAGCATTGAATCTCCGCCGTCAAAACACGTTGCGCAACGCATTCCACGCGCGCGTCGCATTGGATCGACACCATTTACACGTAACACATACTAAGTAACTCGTACAAATTGTACTTTGTTGTTAACCATGAATTAGCTGAAGGTAAGACGGGCTTTATCGAAGTATAGCCCGAAAAAGAAAGAAATGTTTAGGAACATGAAACAACATTTTAGAACAAACATAACATTTTAGAGATAGAAAATAAGCGCAACCTGGAGTCGACTAAAATATTGTTCGAAATATTAAATAATCTGGAGTTAAATGCAAGGATCTCTATTAAAGGAGATCTTATACTCAATTTTAATATTGCCATAATATGAAACGAAGCAATTAAAAATTTATTTGTAACGCACATGCATGCAATCGTCATTATCAATCATCAAAAATTATATGGCACTTGGCAGATTTATCCTATGCACAATGTTGCTCGACAATTGACAGAGTCATTCAAATCTTTCAACACCTAAACCTAATTTAAAGGCACCTTTTAGTATTTTTAGAACGGCGATGGCTACAAGAGATTTGCGCGTACATAAACGAAATAGTTTACGTAAAATGTAAAATTACAATTGAATACTGGCATAAAATAACTAGAGTGAGGCCCAATAGCTTAATCATTATTAATCAATTTGAGAGGAATATTTTTAATCATTTAATCAAACAATCAAACATCTAAAAATTCACAGAAAAGCAAGTGCTCATCGACATATGGGTACTAAGTAGGCACCGATGGGAAAACCAACTATGTACATGAAAACTCAAAGGTACTTAGTAGGCCAAGGCCTACCTGCATCCTCGCATCGCCTTAGTAAATAGAAAATATTTGTTTCTAGATTCTTGTAGGTACAACTAATTAACAAACTTCAAAGTTTTTAAATTAAATCAGAATACTACACCAAATCCAAAAGTACTGCCAGATTTCATTCCAAAAACAAGTAAATGACACAGCGGCTTCCAACTCACGTTTTTCATTTAAACTTTTGAAACAATCGCTATTTCATTGGATTCAGTGTCCTTTGTAAACACGTTACGATTGTGACACTGCTTGGTTCAAAACAAACGCAAAACAATTACGCAATTTAGAAAGTAGAGAAACGGTGTTATTTACCAGGGTCTGTAGACTCGACTCAGACGTTAGATCTTAGCGTACCTATTTTAATATTGCTCTAATGCATGGAGTAACATACAATAACAAACGGTTATATAACCGCTGTTTATTACATAATGTTTACTCGTGATAGCGTTTCAGGTAGACATTCTAACAACAGTCCGGAAAAGCGATCGCGTACAATACCAACCCACCTGTTTCTAGACTATTATGCATCCATCCATTATGATAATATACTAATTGTAATAAGCTTTTAGTGAAGAAATCTATTAATCTTTCTTTTTTTAAAGGATAATAATAATAATATCTATAGACACTTTATAATCTAATTTAATCTATTTTATATAATTCCAGTGTCACGATGTTTGTCCGGGATGAACTCCGATTTTAATGTTTTTTCTTTTAAAATGTGTACTATTCTCCAACTTAAAAGATGGGATAGCTTATTTATCGAATTTAAGATAAAATAGGTTGGAACAAAAAACTGCCACATACCATACGGTAGTATCCCTTAGTAGTTTGTGCACATACCAAATCTTTGTGACAGAAAGAAGTCTGTCGGGTCCGCTAGTTGACTATATTTTGTAAAGATGTGCAAATCGCAGGAAGGATAGCATGATTTACCTGTAATTGTCGTTTAAATACATGGAGTTTGATCTCAATCTGTAATGTATGTGTTTTATTTTCATTTATTGTAATAATCGTGGGTCGATTTTTGAAAATTTGATTTTACACTGTTTTTGTATTTGAGTGATATAAATATATTTTGTTCTGCCGAAGAACGCACTTGTCGAACGAAATTCATAACATTAAATATTTTGTAATAATTGTTTTGTTGACCTTTGATTCACTAGCATATCGTCTTAACAAACAACTTTAATAATTATAATTAATTGCATATTTTGTTTGTTCATTTACTAAATGTTATAATCTATAAATAACATCGTAGCATTTATGTTAAATAGCTTAACACTTGTTCATTTACATCAATAACATAAACTTAATTGAAGAGCAATAATTACAAAGCAATACTTGATTTTTATTTCTTATAATATGTTCAAAAAATTGCAACACGAAAAATAATGAAGTTGTTGTTAATAAGTTCTTTATATATTTTAAAAACAAGTCTTTACATAGTGTACTAGAAGCACACCGTAGTGTCACCCGCACACACCCCATGTGTGTGAGTACAGGGAGGAATTAGTATATGTGATATTCTGATGTGTAAGCTATATTATTGAATGAATGAATAATTTATTTATTAAGTAACAAAGACTCATTTTGTTAGTTAGATTTATTAGACAACGTTAGTCAAATGATTGTTTTTTTTTTTTTAATTATATTAGGTAGGTATATTATTATAGTTTCACTAAAATCCATTCAGTAGTTACAAACATACATCCTTTCATCTAACGTCCATAATTTCTTACAAACATTCGCGTTTATAATATTATTATCATTTATCATATGAATACAATATGATTTTATGAATTACGACGGTAATAGTGATAAATGCGTATTTTGAACCGACTTCAAAAAAAAGAAGGAGGTTACCAATTCGTCTGTAAGGTTTTTTTTTTTTGTATGTTTGTTACACGATTACTCCGCTGTTTGGGAATGGATTTTGGTGATTCTTGTTTTGTTTGAAAGCTTATGTTTCCGAATTGGTCCCATATTAATTTGATCGACATCTGATCAGCGGTTTTTAGTTATTTTCAATAATGTTTATTTGGTTGGTTTTGTATACCCAGACGATTTTCTCATTTTATTACTTGTCGGTGTAATATGAATAATATGAACAAAAACCACTGAATAGGATACTTTGGAAAGTATCAAAGTATTGTGAGGTCATCATCATCAACTTTCATCCGTCCACGGCTAAACATAGGTTCCCTCAATAAACGCTAAGACGACAGGTCCCTCACCACTAGCACCCAACACAGATCGAGAACGCCAAAAATTTTGCAAGAAAAATTAAAAACTATATTACTTATGTATAGGTAAACTTAAAACTAAAAAGTACAAAATAAAATTAATTTTAAATAAAAAAACAAAAACCGACTTCATAACTCTATACCTTTGTTAATGTACAACTAAAAATTTTAAAATAATATTGAAATACTTCGAAGTGAAGTAGAAAACGTATACTATTTAAAATTGGGTATTTTTGGAGTCGGTACCAGCTATTTTTTTTTACAACTTCAAAGAAAACCAATTTTAAATTTGAGACTGTCTTATTTCAATTGTTTTACCTTAATATTTTAATCGTCGTCATAATAAAAGCTGTCCGCTGTTGTTAAGCTTTTATAAAGATCTCGATCGTTGTTATATTATATTTACCAAAGCGTATTAACACGAACATCAAAGGGGCCTATGACCTGGGCTGATGGATATACGAACATTACAAACCTCCCTTAGTTTTCATAAGTAAAAAAAGGACAGGCGCGAGCCGCGATTAGACTCTCGCGCTGACGATTTAGGAAAAGTGTTTTTATTTATTATTTTTTCTCGTGTTTATGTTGTAGGATTTTTAACTTCTTTTTTATTATTTGTAGAGTCCCCTATAGGCTTAGGTTTGACAGAGTGGCAGACGGTCTTCAGAGTGACCCATAGGGGATTTCTTTGTATTTTTTTGTAATATTTGAATAATCGAATGGCCACATAAATAAGTTAACCTAAGACTTGTCCAGGCAACATATTTTGTGTAGCCTATCTTGAATCGTCTAAAGCCTCTGTACCAGTAATTGGTAATCACACTGCCCTTTCTACTTCTCTCTGAAACACAGCAAAGTTGTTTTACGGGAGAAACTAGCAGGTGAAGCAGACGGGAGTACATCACAACACTAGACTCCCGCCCACATTTTGAGGATCAGGTCGTCGTAGAGTCGTATTCGAATCTCGAAAGCGAATTTGTATTCTTTAAAACTCGACTATCTTTCTATATCAATAAAGTTCACTTTCGAAGTGACGTAAAGTGAGCTCTATCGCTCAGTTGAAGCTCGATATCGAAATGTTTTTTTTACAGAATAGCCCTACAGAACCTAGAAAAATGGCGCCATGTCATATGAATGTGGCATTCAAGAATCAAGTAGCGTGAGTACGGTATGTTTGTTTATACGCAGCATGTGGAGGTTATCATCGTAATTAGGTTCGACATTGAAACTGTATTTTCCAAGATTTACCCGACACAATGTGTTATCATCGAGGAAATAAATTTAAATATTATGTTGCAGTCAATTTGTTGGTGATTTCGGATTTGGAACCCTTGTCAACTTTAATTGAAGTGTACTTTTGATTCAAACTTACTAACTGGATCGCTGTGCGTACCTATAGCAACTAGCCTTTGAGCTTTGAGCTTTCTTAGCCGCGTGCTGCGGTGCGGAAGGCGTGTAACCGCTTAGTGCGTATGTGCACTTATGACATGATTATAAGTCGTTTGTTATAAGTTTTGAAACCGCTGTGTCCAATTATGATAAACTAAGGACTGTTTAACTGTCAAGAGATACGTCTTGATTTCAGATAGTATTTCATCGAATTTCGAAAATATTTATAAGCATTGAATGTTTTTTTAAGAAATAGTGATGAACATGAGCGAGTATGTGTTGCTTACAATTAATTTCAGTGTATATCACAATTACAAAGGACGTAAAATCAATGATAATGATAAAGAGGATGAAAGCAATATAATGAAGTAAAAGTCAGAGTCATAAGATAGTTACCCCACTCAGGCGAAATGAAGTGATTTGGAAATATGTACATGTATTTATTGAGATGACAGCGATGTTCCTTACCTTTTTCCGCTATCACGAAATGCTAACGTGCTCGGTACCTTCACCTAGTTGTAGAGCCCTGGTGCACGTGACAGGCCTGGTGCAAACAAACACACGTTGCTTCAAAACAATTATGCAATAACAGGTAACAATGCGACGATAACCTTTCTATTCATTTCTAGAGCCTAGTATCCCACGAGTATACGTTGTGTACGTTTAAACACGAATGAGTTTAATAAATTTTAATATGGTGATGGTACTGTATATCCCACGGATTATAAGATGAGAGTAAATTGACATTTCAGACGTTCAAAATTTGGTTATGACTGCAAAAAGTCATAAGTACCTGAGATCTTGTTTCTGTGCATAAAAATCAGGTGGAGCCCGAAAACAAATAACAATAAGGAATAGCTAGCACAGGTGAGAAGAGAAAGCCTTTACTATTCCCACCAGATAGAAAGCAGACAGGGTTATAAAAGACCCCATGGATTTAATTTCAAAGCCAGGCAACGACAGTTGAATCTCCCAAAAGAAACGCGTCGCTAAATTATTGTTTATACAATTACATTTTTACAATTAGTACTTCGTTGTTTAGCAAAATAGCATATACTGCCGTGGTATGACTTAAATGCCGTCTACCAAATCATAGTTTTGAGTAAACGCGAAAAAACTATGATTTGTAATAGTACATAACGTATGCCGTTAACGGCAATATTTTAATTTTTATTTTTAAAACTAATGAAGATATCAAAAAACTGGAAATACAGATCGATAGAGATTTTTTTTCTCTATTCCTTAGTGTCAAAAAACGAAAATCGCCCAGATGTTGGATAACGGCATTTTAGTTATGACTAATATATTTTATACTGCCTAGATATTGGCTTATTTTATGGCGTGGCATACCACGGCAGTATAAAATAAGCCAATATCTTGTAAGATTGAGATTTAAATGAACCAAACATACACAATATTACATTAATATTAAGGTAAACAAACGGTTACATTAAAAATGATAGGTATTTACAGATATAGGTACTTATTTATTAATGTCTCGATTCTATCGATACTCAAGTTCACGTCTAAATATGTATGATAGTATTATTAATGTAAGGAAATACTAAATCTAATATCATATTTTAGAACATAATATTGTATCATATTATAATCATTACATTACCTGTCATTTTTTTATGTAAGTATTCAAAAGACCATCTTTTAAACGATATAATATATTATATAGGGCATAAACAGATGTAGCGAGTACACATTAAATTTCTTCTAGATATTTATACTAATTACGTATTATCTTAGTTGTCTCTCTATTATTATTGCTGTAGATATAAGGTGCCTATTTTGATAAACAAACGACATTGACTTGACAAGATTAGATTCAAGGCCGTCTAGCCCAAATAGTGAAAGTTGGATAATGGATAATAAAATACATATTTTCATAATAATTTGTTAATGGTTAACCTTTTATATTTCTAAATTAACCTATCCAGAGAAATATTATAATAAATTCATACCATTACAGCTTCAGCATTGAAATTGACCTCAATTATTAAACAACTATTGCCAAATTTAGCAAAGTAAACGCATGTTATTTGACTGAAATGTATATCTTAAAATTGAAATGGCACTGATAATAAAAAGTTCACAGTTATTAAATCACTTAGTTTCGGCAGGTTCACTTTTTTGTCCAAAAATAACATCCGTTATCATTATCCAGAAAGACTTCGCGCACGTAAACGTCAAAACGTACCATCGCTAAACGCACTTGTTACGCCATCTATGATTTCATAGCAGAAGCTTTATAGTGACACGGAAACAGAATAATAGAAAATTATTAATAAATAGATGGCATAAACTGTAAAATAATAGTACAAATAAAATAATAATATATATTTTTATTATATAGTTGATAAGTCATGTAAAGAAAAATTAAAGGGGTGGCAAATTTGCATTTAGAATTATACGGTCGACCTATTTCAGCCATCGATGCGAAAAAAATAACCTATTTTTACCAGACTTCAAAAAAAGGAGGTTATCAATCAGACTGATTTCTTTTTCCTAAAAACTGACGTTTAACAAAATTTTAGTTTTAACTTTTAATTTGCCTTACCAGTTTGTGCCAGGTTAAGTTAAACAAACGTTATCTTTGCTTTTATTGCCAAGGGTAACTTAATCAATTCACTCCTGACTAATCCGCAGTCTATGAAATGATTGTTCAAAATATAGCTGGGTAGGTACCTTCTTTCCTACATCAGATATCAACAATACATATTGACGCCACATGAGTTATCTATATTAGTTAAGATTGAAGGTTAACTACATATTATTTTTCTTATTTCATGTATTTAATTATATTTCTTAATTAAAAGAAGTCATTGCAAACCATTCATGAATAACCTCAAAAAATCAGCATATTATTAGATAAGATTATGGTGAAAATAAAAAAATATTTATATATTACACATCAATTTATTAATCGGAATTTAATACTGTATTACATAGAAGAAATGCACTTCTCAGAAACATTCAGAAGACTTCCCTTAGGGACAGTTTTTAACAGAACTTCTTCCCATTTACTAAAAAAATAAATATAAACTACTTTGATATAGGTTTTTTACACTATCAATATTTATGAAGATCTGCATTGCCACATACTTAAAAATCTATGTATATTTTTCACAAAAATGAAATTTTCGAACATAAAACCTTAACATTATTTATAGTAAAAGCATGAATCTACGGTTATCTGAGATAATCTCGTTGAATAAATAAAATTTAGCAAATAAACAACAACAATTAAAACATTTTAACAACGTTTAGTATTTGACTGTCGCTGCCGCAAATTTGTCAACAACATTTGCCATCACAATAATTGAAAGAAAAAAAATCCATACAATTTTTATCTTGGTGACCACGTAGAAAGGCGTTTTGACTCATATCCAACATAGTGAATAATAAATTTTGGTGAAACACAGCACGAGAGATACTACCAATACAAATACAGACATATCTTAATTCATTCAGTCGAAGTGGAACATGTATAAAATATTTAATAAGAAATAATTATAATCAGTCTTGTTTAAGAGAAAACGTACAATAATCAATACGTGCCAAAATAATGTAACACGTCTTGATTGAATATTTACTATCACAATACAATATGTCAGATATGATGTCATTCCTTCTCTTGGACGTAACTAGTATACAAATCGCCTGCTATGCTTAGAGATGTAAAGAACTCGAGTCTTTGAGTCTTAATTCGATAGACTCGGCTCAATTTTACAAGACTCGGTGTGCTAACAAAACTCAGAGCTATGAGTCGACCCGAGCTCCAGTCCTTTTTCGAAGACTCGAGCGCCAAAATAGAACTCGTATTTCAAAAAAGCTCGAGTCTTAAAAAAGAAACTCACGTCTCAAAAAGAACTCAAGTCTTAAAAAGAGCTCGAGCGTATCGAGTCTTGAGCGTAATAAGGTTGATTTATTTAAAATACATAGTTTATGTGGCAACATGCTAAATGTGGCCTTTAGGCATGGCATTATTATGTTCTGTGTACCTCAAGAGGGATAAAAACGCGACACTTATTTGTTATGTGGGTACGGAACAATATTTATTGCTTTTTATTTTACGCTTTTTTTTGCTTTTTTTTTTTTGCTTTTTCTTTTTTAATATTAGACGTTACAAAAATAATTAAATTACTATTATATCTCACAAA
Organism: Lycaena phlaeas; assembly: GCA_905333005.2. Taxonomy (NCBI): domain Eukaryota; kingdom Metazoa; phylum Arthropoda; class Insecta; order Lepidoptera; family Lycaenidae; genus Lycaena; species Lycaena phlaeas. The sequence continues at coordinate 8,121,473 of HG995178.1, forward strand.
GTTACATATTTTATTTCCTGTTTATTTATAAAGGAACTCCAAATGGAAAAGAACTTGAGCGCGACTCGTCGCGTAAAACGACTCGAGCGCGAATCAAGACTCGAGCGCCATGTTGCGCTCGTGTCTTTATTTAGACTTAAGTGCTCGAGTCTGGGGTTCTTGGTATAACGAGTCGAGCTGTGCAATTTGTCAGCCGAGTCTAAAATTTAAGACTCAAAAGGCTCGAGTTCTTTACATCTCTAGCTATGCTACTTAGTGTTATTATCACAGTTGTTTAGAAGAGGTGGGTGCAGTACTTTGTACATAATAATACGGCCGCCGAGCGCGACTCACGACCACATGCGGATATCTATTCCGTCCTACCGACTGTCGACTACCGCTTCCAAGTATAACTAACTACACCTGATAAAAACTTTTTGTATAAATAACTTGCATAAAACTAACGATGATACCAAGGACAGGTTCGCTTAGGAGATCATCTTTGAGATGAATATATGCAAATATACATTTTTTTTCTTTGCAGTCTTTCTCTTATAATGTACATAAAATAACGAAGCGAATCTCGCAAATTTTAGTGTGTCCTATAGGCGAGACCCACTGATAGAGTTGTTCACCCCTTTATTTATTTTAACCCGTCTGTTAAATTACATCATACCTTTTGGATGCTTTTTACTTAACATATTTACGGGATTCCTAGATAATAACTATTACGTCCCATCATATACTGGTACAATTTCGTCACCTTACAGTAAACTCGAAATAAAACTGAATACATAACAATAAAATATTAAATCTTATATCTACCATACAAAATATCTGTGAAGGACTCCCAAACTATGTATGTAGTCACAAACATTCTTCATGAAATTCGCTCAAATAGTCAAAAAATATATTTTTGTCTAGATAACACTTTCGAAATCAAAGAAAGTGCTCTTATGCATTAACAATTGACGAACGCAACGACAGGTTACAAGTAATGAAATATCACAGATTTTTTTTCTCTTTGGACAGTAACGGGCTTCTAACATAATATAATACCTGATTTAAGTATATTTTGTACCAATTGACACTATGTTTAGCCCAAGAAACCCCTTAACGTACAAAGAATGTCCAGTATAAAACTAGACAAATAATGTGAATATTTAACTTTTATTACAAAAAAAACTCAAAAACCAAGTATGAGAAATCACTTACTTTACTAAAGGATAGAAAGTAATCTTTGTCAGATTCGTAACAATCAAATCATCAATATTGCTAAGTTAAATGCACATATTTACATCCTTCCTGTGTGTAGAGAATGTGACATTAGCTTCATTTGAATCCTAGCTATTGTTTATGTAAATCTGCCGTTGACAAACAACATTCCTAGGTATTAATTAGGTCTAGTAATTATTATCAATAAAAATAAACCATGAAATATGACTTTAAATGTCATTGACATCATATTATTAAGTAAGAAAAATATTCACAATTTTATCTGGCAATACAGATTGTTTTGAAATATATCAAAAGCATATATTACTTTTAATTTTCTTACTCTAAGTTGTCCCATATCTTCACTGGATAAGATCATCATTAACAATAAAAATAATTTATATAAAATATTCTTTTTATGCCTTTTATTATCATTCCTATAATTTCAATCATCTTCTATATGTTTCGTGCATTTCGTACATCATACAGACACTTTAAAACGAAAGGCACCCTAGATTACATAAGTGGGTACCCACATCAACTACTCTAATGGATAATATAATAATGATTAACTCTATAAGTGAAACATTAGAGTTGCCCAATAGTTCCACAATTCTTTTGTTACTTTCTGTTGACCATTCCTATTATGTATTATTAAATAAAGCAAGCAGAGTAACAAATATAAATCCATATTGTCAAAACCAAACATTGGACTTACAACTGTATCAAATTCAATCATATTCACCACCATGTTAGTAGTGCTGAAGAATTTTTTTGTAAAAGAATGCAAAATAAATACATTGCTGGTCAAATTTATAATAATCTGTGATGTTTGTGGTCAACAGAAAAGCAACATGTTAATAACTAACACACTTACCATATTTTTATATTTTAATACCTAAATGATCTGAAGAAAAAAAATAAAAAATAAACATTAGATGTTATTCAAACATAAAGCCTTTGCAATTCTTATTTTCAATTTGATTGCAAGTAGAACCACAAATAAAGATGTCCACAGAAACAAAAAAAAATCTCTATTACCAAGTTTTCATTCAGATCTCACATTGATTAACTCAAGAAAAAACACTGCTTACAGTGACACAAATCCCTATACAAAATTTAAAGCTAAGTACAGAAATAACAATTTTGTATTTATATTAAAGACAATGATATACAATGAAAAATCTTGAGTGCTTTATAATAATGAAACCCTCACATAGCAAAGATTTAATAAATCATTGCAGTTAAATAATAAAAAGGGTTTCACATAATAATGTAATGTGGTGAAAAAATTACTGTTGCACTGGTGCTGCATACAGCAGGGGTCCAGGGGGCAAATGCGCGTATGGAACTCCGGCTCCCACTGCAGCTTGATAACCACATGGACCACCGCCACCAACTCCACCGCCATAGAACTTTCCTCCTGTAGTAAATTTGTCATATGAATATTGAACAATTAAACAATTTATTAGAAATTCAACAAAAAGGGCATATTGGGTTATGCATTACCAATTATTATGGGCAATAGAAACAAAAATAAATTGAATAAAATTTACAAACCTAGCATTTCCTGGTGATGTGGGTGTATTTGCGGGAAATGTGGCGGTGCTGTGAAGTGAGGTGGAGGTGAGCCATAAGATGATCCATTTCCAGTAGGCTTGTTGGTGTTGCTATTGCCATTGCGGTATTGTTGTCCTGCATTGCGCGAGTCTGTAAAAAACAACCACTAAGTTAAAAAGGCATTGAGAAATATTTAAGAAATATCAATTCATTATCACTTTCAGAAATAAAACATAGTTAAGTAATATGATTTATACATACGCTGACCATAACCGTTTTGATTGTTGTATGTGTTTTGATATCCATTATTGTATCCACCTTGGTAGCTGCCCATAGATTCAAACACATTTGGAGCTGGGAAAGGAACTTGCTTCTGATAATTATTTTGTCTGTAGTTTTGATTTTGATTATTGTAACGTGGCGATTGTTGATTTGTGTTATGATTTTGATAACTCTGGCTTTCGTCATTTGAAGTCATAGCCATTTTATTGTTCCATTGGTTACTATTCTTCTGGCGTGGCGAGCTGGCGCCACTGTTGTTTTCTTTACGTTGTTGCCAGCGGTTACGACCTTCAAATACAACATTATTTTAATACTTATTTGATAGATAAAATAAACTAGCCTAAAATTATTCTACCAACCAGAGCTATTGTTGTTGTTTCTAGCCATGTCTGATAGTTTTGAAGGTGGGTTCTGTCCCGTTTCGCGCAATACAGCAACTAGCGCCCGCGCTTGACGAGAATCTCCACTGGTAAAGAAAGTGTATGCAGTTCCTGATTGTTGACAACGTCCAGTACGACCTGTTTATAAAAAATATTACGAAAATAAACATTGGTGTTATAAAAATATAGTCATTTATTAGTTGCAGGTATTTACCGATTCTGTGTATATAATCTTCTGAGGAGTTAGGGTAATCAAAGTTTACAACAAATTTTACGTCCTCAACATCTAAACCTCGAGCTGCGACATCGGTTGCTATCAAAATGGTTGTTGCACCATTTCGGAACTCTGTTAGTACGGCATCACGTTCAGGTTGGGACTTGTCACCATGAATTGCTAAAGCTTTATGTCCGTTACGTCGTACCGCACGAGCTATGTCATCAACCTGGAACAAATAATTATGATCAAAATCAAGTTTATATTATAATAAATGTGTTAAAAACGACATAAAACAAACATACCTTCTTCTTTGTTTCAACAAAAACAATGACTTTATTATCTTTTTCCGAAGCAATTTCTTTCAGGAGATTAGTTAGTTTATTTTCCTTTTCATGCTCTTCGCAAACTTCTATGATCTGTTTAATATTATTATTTGCTGAGAGGTTTAATGATCCAATGTTGACTTTGACATAATCTGTGAGAAAATCTTCCGCGAGTGCTTGAATCTCTTTAGGCCAAGTAGCAGACCACATAAGAACTTGACGGTCTGGGCGAATCTGTTCTATAATTTTGCGAATTTGCGGCTCAAAGCCCATGTCAAGCATTCTATCAGCCTCATCCAAAACTAAGTATGTGCAACGACGTAAGTTAGTGGTTCCTCTCTCTAAGAAATCAATTAATCGCCCTGGAGTAGCAATAACAATTTCCACACCTCTTTCCAAATCTCTGGCTTGAGGTCCTTTAGGAGAGCCACCAAAGAGACAAGTATTCCTGATGCATCCACGAGCACTGTAAGCTTGTGCTACTGATTGGATTTGTTGAGCCAATTCTCTTGTTGGTGCAAGGATCAATGCAATTGGGCCATCACCTCTTTGAATTCTTTGTTGGTGGACAATATGAACTGCAGCAGGCAGCATATACGCAAGAGTTTTCCCAGATCCAGTTGAAGCAATACCAACCATGTCACGGCCGGACAATGCAATAGGCCAACCTTGAGCTTGAATACCAGTAGGTTCTTCCCACCCTTGCTCTTTAATGGTATTCATTATATGGTCTGGGAAGTTACCCTCATCAAAGACATGATTAGGGCGCGGAACATTATTTCCACTTACTGTGATCTCTTTAGTTGCACGGAATCTTTGTACTTCTTCATCACTACGAGCTTCAACATTTGCATGAGGTTTGTAAAAATTCTTTTGAATAGTGTCAAGGCTAGACATATCCCACATAGGCTTTACTAAACTATCTCCTGGGTGTTTAGCTTTACGACTTTGCATGTTACGATCATTAAATTCATTGCCCTGAGTCATGTTCGAATTGTAACTCTTTTTTTGATAGGTCTGTTGACCATTGTTAGGGCTGGTCTGATTGTTGTAGTTCTTTGGACCATAGTTGTTCTTCTGGAAATTGTTAACCTGTCTGGGACCACCAAACTCACCTTTGCTGTTAAAATATTGCATATTGCCTCCTGCAGGTTTATCATTTTCATATTCATTTTTCTTTTGTGTTTGATTATTATATTGATTTCTCGGCCTGAATTCTTTTGGTCCTCCAAAATCGTTTTGAGACCCATTTTCATTCTTGACGTGGTTAAAATCATTTCTTATTCCATTAAAGTCATTTCGTGGCCGAAAATTTTTATTACCCATTCCATTCCTGGGAGCAAAATTTTTGGGTCCTCCAAATTCATGCATCCCATTAAAGAATGGTATTTTATTAAATTGTTCTGGTCCGTTCCGGTCTAGTCGAGGTCGGAAGCTGAAAACATTAGCATAATAGTTTGTTTTACACAATCTGTTATGTATATATTTTTAACATCATAAATGTTAATAAAGAATTGTTAAAAAATACAATAATATAGTATTTTACCAGACAATAGTACATCGCCACTGATCTGCTATCATTTTGGAGGTTATATCAATTATTTATAAAGAATCTAGGAAAATTATTGTCTGTACTATTTCAGTATTGAAACAATACTTTGAAGATAAAACATGTAGAGAAGTTGACAGGGTAACATAAAACAAAACTTATGATGATATCAATAATTTTAACAATTATATTTCATATAATTTGATTCATTGTGAAGGTGTTGTTTCACCAAATGTAAAACGGTTAAACGCGAGAGACGAGTCGGACTCGCCCATGAAGGGTTCATTTAATCTTTTAAACGAGCAATTTTTTTTATATATATTTATATATAATCTGAATCTCGGAAACGGCTCAACGATTTTCATGAAATTTTGTATACACGGGCTAAAACGGCGATAAATCGATCTAGCTTATACCAATACATCTACTTACCAAGTTTCAACAGTTCTTAGTTTCGGAAAAAAAATGGCTGTGACATACGGAAGGACGGACAGAAAGAAATCAATTCATAGGGGTTCCGTTTCTGCCATTTGGCTACGAAACCCTAAAAAAGTCTATAGCAAGCAAGTTAATTTAACGATTTAAATATGTGACAATAACTTGTTAGTTTCGTTTGTATCTCATCATCGTACCTATAAAAATATTTGGCATATAGCTTAGTTTTTCACTTACTGGTGAGTAGGCTCGCCAAACCTCACATATTAGTTCCATTTTATAAAATACATTATTTAGGTCCACATACATGAAATATGTTTTACCATTTCAATGTATGTTACAGCATTTTTTACTTCAAATTTTTTACAGAACTCTAATAATCCCTTAATTTTTTATTGATCACAAGCAATATACATAATTTGTGTATAACTGTTACAAGAAAGAAAGTTACATTTAAAAAGATACTTATTTTAAACTAATCATAAAAGGTTCCAATTCCTCTTATTATCAAAAATCATAATTATATCAAATATATCCATCTCTTTTTTTAATTTTCATTTGCAACAAATCAGTGTAATAAGAAATTATTTGAATCACAGATAGCAATAACATATTTTAATATGGAAGTCCACTAATTTATTTAGCAGATAAATTATTTGCTATTGGCCAGTTGACCTGCAATAGTTCAGAGGGTACTTCAATTCTCAGCTAGTGCTAATTGTATATTGAAAAACAAAAATGTTATTTGATATTATTCTTACAACTACAGATAGCCTATTAAGAATTTTATATGGACATTGTGAAACTCTTACTTGTTGTGTGAGATGTAAGACTAGTAAAATTTTGATTAGATATTGATACCTTTTTATTTTGTACTTAAATAAGATGTAATAATGACACATTATTTAATTACTGTATGTATAACTAATATAAATAGTAAAGCAAATCATTATTCTAGCCTAAATAAATAAATTACATCAGATAATTTAAAAGTATTAACTACTAGCTGTTTTGCCTGCATTCAACTTAGATTTAAGGATGTATTTTTTTTAAGTATCCTATGTTACTTCTAATACCTCCAAGAATATGTGTACAAAGTTTCATGATGACCAATTAAGTAGTTTTCAGTAAAAGTGTAACAAACAAGTTTTTTACATTTATAATATAAGTATGATGGTGATAATAATCTATATTCTATTGCAAGTATAGAATTTGTGCCTAAACAAATTACACATAGCTCCAATGATTTTGTGCAACAGTTACATACTAAATTGATTGATTTAATTTTTTTTCCCTAATTAAATCAATCAATCAAAGATAAATAACTGAAATGATCACTATTTCACAGCTTATGTCACTACATTAATTGGTAAAAGAATCCTTAAATTGGATGAGTCATTTCAGCGAGTAAATCCAAATTTACAAAAATGACCTGTTTATTATAGTAGTAAAGATATATTATTATACATAATATATAAAATCACTATCAACTATATAAATATAAACTAAATAATTAGCAACTGCTAGAAGCAATAGATTTATCCTTGTTATGCTAAAATATTACATACCTATAGTGTTTCAATATTTTCTTTTACTCAGATATAACTTGTAATGTCAACATAAATGTTTTTTTTTTTTAATTGACAAGACACATACTTAAATTAACCATTTCCATATTCAAAGATCAAGAATTTGTTCTTGTATTCTTCTACACTTTTGACAAAATTATTAAAGTAATATAAATGAGCTTATATAATTGTATAACTTTTAATTGAAAATAATTTGTAAAACAAATGCAACAATCACAACATAAAAAAAAACAAGGAACATATATAAATTCATGTACCATTTTTAGGCTTAACAATGTTAGTGCTACTTTTATAGGACAATGTATACGCTTTTACAATAGGATCCCAGAAAACATTTAAAATCATTCCATCACTAAAGAATAGAATAAGAAAAAAATATAAGAAAATTGTTACGGAACTTTAATGTAGTAAAGCTAATCATTAAAAAGATTTTATTGAAGGATACCACACCTTGGGAATAAGACATTCACTATTAAATTTTTACATGAAGTATCAAATATAAATTACGTATATTTTATTTTGGCGACAAAAGAGCAACCCTTAAGTTTTTATCTAGTTTTTCATAGGGCATCCTGCATCTCAAACAAGTTTTTTTTTTTTTTTTTTACTTTTTATCGACATTTTGAAGTATTTCAAGTGTACAAGTTGCTACCTTTGAAATAAAAATATTTTGTTTTGATTCCCACCTACCCACTCATATTTTTGGTCATCTTCAAGTATATCTATTTATCTATCAGTGGGCAGTGGCCATAATATATGGTTCATTATTTTTTCGTAATGGAAATCAGACTAGAGAAAATTTAAACTGAGTTATCATCTCAAGATATAATTAATAAGACCTCAGTCGTGTCAATTTATCCGGACAAATATTCTGCGTTGATTTTATTTCTTTTTTTCGTTAAAAATCAAGTGAAAAACGACATTTCTTGTTTTAAGAACTTTGAATAATGTTCAATTAAAAAAAGACAAGTATGTAGGTACCCATTTAAGACGATTTTACTTACAGAATCCTAAATAAAATGAACGTCATTATTTAATAACCTAGCGAGAACCCTTCATGTTCATTATCCAACTGAACTAGATCGAATGCCGAATGACCTATATTACCAAAGTCCCAACTCCCCAGCGTTAGAAAAATCAATACTAGTTCGGCTAACAAAGAACTACACAATGTAACAAAAAAAACAATTTTGAATGACATGCTCAAGAATTATTCCACAGCGAAATTTCAATATCGCAAAACGTTTTTTAACTTATAAGCTGCTGCCTACATCAAACATCAGCTGTATTTATAACATTTCACAAAATGGCCGACGCGATATATACCATCGTGGTGTAGTTTTAGGAAATCTTGAAACTATTACTATGGTGGCTTTTAGAGTACGAATATAGAATAATTATAAGCTAATCTTACATAGGATGTTGATTGTGAAAGCTGTTATACTGCATAATGCTGCTTTTGCTTTCTCTTGTGCAAGGTAAGATACGTGGTTGGTGAACGCTTCAGTAAGTATCTGAAATACATTATACATGTATTCAATCGATCGGTTCAGAATTTAAAATATCCTTATATTAGAATATAAGACTAGGATTGATAATAATAGAACTTACCTCTCAAATGAGAGAATTTAAAAATTATTTTACTTTATCATTCAATTCGACGACCTCTCAGCCCCGGCGACGAACAACTCGATAAAAGTGAGCAATGGCGGACGGAAAAGGAAACTCAATTGGCTTTGCGCATAATGTAAGTGTAGCCATTAAAGTCATCCATATCTCCCAATAAACATTTATTTTCATAAATATTACTACTGAAAATGTAGAATATTATTAAGTTTAATTTTGTATATACATTGCATAATTATAATCAAAATATTTTCCAAAATAATTGTACATATAATTATATCTTAAATAATATTATAGAGTAAGTAATTACTGAGAATAAACTCAAATCATGTGTTTTTACTAGGCATAAGCTCCTAAGTAATCGACATAAAGCAACCATTGCAAAAACTATTAAGATGCCTCTGCCTCGTATTATATTATTACTATATTATTATACTCTTTGCTCTCTGTCATGCCACAGGTACAACTGTTGTAAAAAATCAATACTAACCAATGATATATCAATTAATATCATTTTTTTTGTTCGTCTATCTACGCAGAAAGTGCTAAATGAATCGTTAATACCTGAAATATTATCAGATTTCGATTGAATAATACATTAATTATTCAGCTTATAATACCTTCATATAGAAGAGGGGACAAAAGAGCAGGGGGCAAGGGGTGAGGATGGGAACCTCACCTCATTGTACTGTCCAGACGTTGGGAGTGGTTGTTCTGTGGTGCAGGGCAACCGCTCTGTGGAGGTGGCGTCAGTCCCCTGAGGGACTGACTAGCCGTCGAGGTGCCCTATATTGCTTGTAGATCAGAGGCACCTCACCAAAGGCGGCATTGGTGGCACTCGCCGGGTTTTAGTGGGTAGAGCTGCGTCCACTTACCATCTTTCGGGCGCAGCGAGTCCCACATACCCGCCTGTGGAGACCCACTCCCCAGCGGTATGCGTCAGTGCATTTCCCGGCGTAGTATACTTTGCAGCACTCAGGAGAACGGATGGCAAAGGCCAAGATTGATGAAGAGTGGAGGCCGCGTTTAGGTAGATCAAGTGTTTGTGATTGGTCGGCCATTAACCAGGTGTGAAGACGATCTCCGAGCCGTGGCCAGTCCGATGCCAGTTGGAAGGGATCGATCGCCTTGGCATTATTTAAAGGAGGTCTATGTTCAGCAGTGGATGGATAAAAGCTGGTGATGATGATTACGATATATACAGATGAAGCTTGTAAAAATTTGATCTGCACATAATATTATAATTGGTCGGCGAATATTGCGGTGAAAACTGGACTGCTCTTGAATAGTATAATAGTTTCTATAGAGATGACAGCATGGCCTTTGGTCTTAGCCGGGTGCGATAGGAAAAGAGTATTGGTCATTTTTTATAAATTATTTATATATTCCATAAAAAATACATAAAAATAAAACAAGTTATTCCAAACTTTATTATTACGTATTTGTAAAATTAGAATGAAATGTAATGTAATACTAATTGCGTGTGTACATAATTATGTCATGTAATATTTTTTCTATAAGCGTTGTTTTCCTCTAAACTTTTAATACATGTTTAAACGTTAAATTTATATTTACAAATTATAATTACAAATTGTCAAAGGTTGTGGTTGTGGTAAGTAATTATAATATTATGTATTTGAGTTTCCTGCTAGCTCCTGTAAATTAATATCAATACTGTGCTTACAATAAAATAATAATAATTAAGTAGAGATATAGGGTAATAATAATAATTAGTAATAAATCTTTATTAATTAATCTTATCAAGTATCGTAGATTAGAACCAGAACTAGTAGTGATAGTCGAACTATGATGTGATCTGAGGATACAATTTGATATGCAAACTGGTAGATGTGCCACCTGATGGTATATCGTGGATATCTTCCGTGAACATAAATTAGTTTACTGGAACATTAAATGATTATGAGTTACCTAGCTTGTGGCATAAAATGTCAAACACCTTCTTGTGTTACCCATGCATTTGGGAGTACGGCACAGCACATCAGTAAAAATAACTGGTAGTAAAAAACTTAAATTCAAACTTGTTATAGCATAATTTTTTTATTGTAATTTCCCCATGGAAACAAAAGAAATATTAGTACAAATATTGGTCTTGACAAAAACATTGTATTATTATATTGTTTTTCCTTCATAGCCAACAATCCACTTACAAAATGGACACAGAGGAAGTAATTGTGAGTGACACAGTTTCAGATCAGTTGTATCCAGCACTATTTCAGTGCTTTACAATTATTTTATGTGGGTAAGTTTGCGCAGTTCAATTTCTTGTTCTTTTCGATACACTATATATCCTAGAAACATGTATTACAGAAGATGTCTGACAAGTTCTTGCAACCGGATATATTAATGCCTTTTTTGGGTAAGGTGAGCCTGAATCACTTCCTAATGGCAGGTGATTTCCGGTAAAAAGGCTTGTACTAGCAACTTCTGTTAAAGAGGCCTAAATAAAATGTTGCCTTGCACATTTAAAAACATTATTTTATATCTTTAAAGTAGAAAACAATTGTAAAGTAGATTATACTTCACCTAAAATTATTATTACTGTTTAAGGTACATTGCTGGACGTCTCAATGCTGTCTCAAAGGCAGAATCTAAAGGCATTGCTACATTTGTTGGTACATTTGCCTTGCCTTCATTAATTTTTCTGTCCCTGGCTAGATTAGATTTTAGCACTGTAAATTGGATGTTCCTTTTGTCTATATTGCTAGCAAAAGGCCTTGTGTTTTTTGCAGTCATTATAATGACACTATTGGTTTCCAAACCAATGAATCTGGGACAAGCAGGGATATTTGCAATCTTTTGTACACAAAGTAATGATTTTGCATTAGGATATCCTATCAGTAAGTATCAATACAATATCATAGCAAACAAACCTACCTATAAAATGACTTCTTTATTTAAAAAAATACTTTTTTTACTTCTGCATTTTTGGAAAAAAGGGCATTATTTGTCATCACCATTTTTAAAAACATTTTAAAGCGAATGCTATATTTAGCTACTCCAAATATGGGAGAAACACTCACTTTATACCATATCAATTATTATTATTATTACATACATTTAGGCTTCTAAAAAACATGCTATATAGTACTTCCATATGCATTTAGTCAAAAAACTTAATTGAAAATTACAAACAAACACTCCAATTTTATTCATTTCTATAGATTATCAATCAATTTCTTTCTCAATATTTATTTAATTTATTTCAATGTTTCAGTAAATGCAATCTATGAAAAAACTCATCCCGAATATGCACTGTATTTATATTTGATGGCACCTATATCACTTGCAATATTAAATCCTGTTGCCTTTGTTCTGATGGAGATTCACAAACAGAGAAGTGCTGGTGGACCAGTTGAAATTAATACACCAGAAAATTGTCGGCATATTAAAATGATGCTGCAGTTATTTAAAGGAATTGTATTGAATCCAGTATTAGTTATGACTATCCTTGGAATAGTTGGAAACATAGCTTTTAAGCATAAAATCTCTGTTTATATTGAAGGTTTATTGAATGTAAGTATATAGGAATTTATTTTGTACTAGTGAAGCGCTGTGTTATATTAAAATTATAGATGTTAAAAACATTCTCTGTGACTTAAAATTTTGAAGCCCGAAAACTTTTGATAAAATTGATTGATTGATTGATTTTATTTAACTAACTTGAACATACCTAGATTTTTTATAGCATAAGCGGCCGCGGATTCGTTCGCGATTAGTTTTTTACTGACCTCACTGCAGGGAGTGGCCGGGAGGAATAAAGAGTAGAGGATTACTGATAGCAGCACTCACGTTATTGCAACAAATGCTTGCTTGAAAATAGGTATCATACGATTTGTAAAACATCAAAAAGAACATACTTTTTTTAAAACTTTAGTTTAGTGCATACTTTTCCGGAATAAAAAGTACTCAGGATGGTAGAGTATAATTAGACCAAGTTTCATCGTAATCGTGCCTGTAAATTTTTGCGTCGTACTTGAACAAACAGACAGACAAAAAAATTAAACCCATTTTTGGATTCTGTATCAATCTAGTAAGACAGGGAGTGATGAATTTACAGTTTTATTACAAGTATAGATATAGAGTGAATTAAATTCATAAGCAATGAATTCTAAAACAAAGAAGTTTCTATTCTTTTTTCTATCTCTTTTGGCTTTCCTCTTGGCGTTAATTGAGGGAGGCCTATGCTCACCAGTGGAAGTATTAAGGCGGCTGCAACTGATAATCATTTTTATCATTTAAGGTTTTTGGTCAATCATTTTCTGCTGCAGCTCTATTTCTCTTGGGATTAAGAATGGTTGGCCAAATAATGAGATTGAAGGGTTCAGCTCTGGTTCTTCCATGTGTTTTGATTATTGTCAAGCTGTAAGTATTTATTATAAACTTAATGTAAATAGTTAATGTGTACATATAGCAATAGAACAATAAGCAAGCTTAAAACAATTGAACACATGACTGGATGTACAGCTTAATATAAGTGCTTGAATTTACTTTAATCTGGGAAATTACTTATAGTATTGTAATTTGACAAGAATTTTTCTTATAAGTACTCAGAATAATTACTGTTGTAAATTATAATGAAATTGAACTGAAAATACTTTAAAATCAATATCTGGATTCTAAATATAAAAATTTAACAATATTATTTTTTGTAGGATATGTTTACCGGTGATCATGAGAGAGTTTGTTAGTGCTCTGCACTCCGGCTCCAATGAAAGTGAAACTCAGTCATTATCGACTTACGCGTTTTTGTATGGAACTATACCGACAGCTCCCGCCGTGTTTGTGTTTTCGAACCTTTATAATTTGGAAATAGATCTGGTAAGTTCTTTCAAATGTTTTTTGTTTTCTTGTATACTGTATTCTGACTGGAATGTCATGGCGGCCACGAGGCAGATTTTTAAAGTGAAAATTTTATTACTCGTTTCAAACTTTTTCGTCTGTGTGTATACATGTCGCGTGACGGTCGGAGGCCAATGTGGCAGCGGTATTGTAGTGTAGCGGTAGACTATTACTTATTTGTGCCACTGCGCCCCACTATTTTTGTTTGTTAAATATCTTTGATGTGAAAGTTTCACTTTTATTATTCCATATATACTCAAATTATATACTCAAATATTATTCCAGAATTTTTACATGTGCAAGCAAATTTTTTAATTCCACCCTTATTTATAAGGTATCTTTATGTTTTCAATAACTAAAAACTTTCTTTCCCGTTATTTACTCACCCATTTATATTTTCAGATGGCGTCGTCTATGGTGATATGTACATTTATATCCGCTCCAATGACATTTCTGTCCGCTCAAATGATTTCCATAAACAAGGACTTCGCGGATCAAATAAAGAAGTTTGGCTTCGATTTGTCTATTTTCGCACTCATTGCTGCTATTTGGGTTTTCATTGTATTCACGTTTACGAGGAAATGCAAGAGGGTGCCCCATAGGTTGACTTTGTGCCTAAATGCAACACAGGTATGTTATTATCATACTTTTCTAGATGTGTATTGAAATTATTTTAAATAATCTTCTTATGATAAGACAAGACAGCTAATATTTTTAATTACTCCTAAGATTTTTTTTTTTATATACACATACAATTTGGAGACGATCATACGACATTAAATCAGAGTAGCAGCTGTACTAATCCATTATTACATACTAGTATTTTGAATCTATCAGAAATTTCCTGACGCGGATATAAAAAAAGAAGTTTATTTTTCAGACAAAGCAAATTATTAATAGTACAAATATGGAAATAGAATAAAACAAATTGGTTCACTAACCGATAACAAGCTGCACAAAAACAATCACACACAGTCAGATATTTTTAAATAATTTTATTTATACAGACTCTTATAGTTGCTTGACATGCTGAGTTTAATTTAATGTCGTATCGTCGTCTTCACCCTATATATAAGGTATAGAAGTATTAAAACCCTTTTTATAGAGAGGTAAATATTTTTCAAAAATCTATAATTTCTACAGACAACGTGTATATCGTGTCATAATAAAGTTGAAAAGTTTATATGAATGCACTAATATCATAACTTCGTAAGTTGGATTAAAAAAAAAAACTTGTTCCATTTAGTCCATTGAAAAGTTACATTTTGTTGCGTTTTTTAGAGGACGCAATTTTATTTTTTTGATGTGAACATTAACCGAACACTTTCACTTTTAACTTTTTCATTTATAATTCTATGACAAAAAGTTACAGAACCAAAGTTGTAGAGAATTTAATTTGCAACAAAAAATGTATACATTTTTTTTATCAGGTAAATATTTTAAGAGATATATTGTAAAAACAATTTCAATTCAAGAGGGCGGCCGTGGGACAAGGGTGGCAACCCCACAAACTTGGTTTAAGCTTTATCATGAGCCCACCTACACATAAAAAAAATAAAATTGCGTCCTCTAAAAAACGCAAGGTCAGGCCTAAAAAATTTAACATTTCAATGGACTAATTCGATTGACTAAATATTGAATAAGTGATATAATTATAGATTTCATTTTGATCTACAACACAGAGGTGTGTTATAATTTCGCTATGTATCGCTTGAAATACTGCAGCTATAAAACGATGAACAGATTTGAGTGTTTTTTTTTTTTCAAATTTACTCTCGCGATCGTTCTTAGATATAAAAAAAATCGTTTCAAGGACGTCACCTCCTCACTAATCATTGCTTAGCGTTATTCAGTATGATATGTTATAATGACACAATTGATATATTTCAGATATTGTTAGCTGTAACAATACTGTGGGGTGGCCCCGAGAACAACTTTATTCCATCGTGGCACAGCAATTTGCAACAATCTCTCTTCTACTTCAGCATGTACTCTTGTTGGACGTGGACTGCCATGCTGTCCGTGGGATTGCTTATGTTAGAGGCAAGTAAACGACTCAATTTTGAGTTTTTTTTTTCTGTTAATATGTTTACAATATAATACAATTATTTTTATTAAGTATTGATTTAGTTACAATACTTTCCCTTAAGACCCCTTACTTGGACCCCTCAGGGGTCCATGGACCATAGTTTAAGAAACCCTGGTCTAGATTGTGATTTACCATATAGCGGAAGCTAGTGGTTATGTTAAAACAAGGTGAAGGTACTTATAAGCTAAATGTACCGACGGGAGTCTGCCTAACTCTACCAGTATCTTATTGATTGTTGAGAATGAGTTGCCCTGGTTAGTTCCAAGTAAACTAGTCTGATGTTTACATTCACGGGCTCTGCTGATCCATCATCAGGACATCCTGTATATTATAATAAAGAATAAAATTGCTCGTTAAAAGATATATGTATACCATTATAGAGTCGCGGGCCGTGTTTCGTGGTGACGCTGTGGCCGGTGCTGGCGTTCGTGGCGTGGGGCGCGCCTGGCATCGCGGTAGTGGCGTTGTATATCACCAAGGGGGATGGACCCATCAGCGTTGATGCCGCCGACGCCATCAGACTCAGCGTGCTCTTCTTTTGTATAACAGGTAATATAGTTGATATTATAATAAGGCGTTATTTTGCATAAATCTATGATACAGTTTAATTTTATACCTATGTTTGTTAGAAATAACTCTGCAAGCAAAGCAGTCTTTACAACAAATATTATGTAAGTTTATGTGAATGGTCCATGCAAATATGCAGTGTGGGTAAGGAGCATAGAAATCTAAATAAAAAAGTAATAGAAGTGCTAAATACGCGTGAACTTGTCGCCACACTGGTGATGCGGATGGCACCAAAGCGCGTACTTACGATTAGTCACTAACAGAACTGTCATAAGAAGTGAGGTTAAAAAAGGTGTTTTGCAGCAATTCCCAATGTAAGTTACACTACTAAAGGAACAAAATTACATCGGCTTAAACTTTAAAGTAGTTTTTTGCATTCATAACTTACTAATGAATTGAATGAATGGCATAATTTTCGACCTTATTCATCATATTATGTACTAAATACATTGCTTCTTATGTTCGCTGCTAATAGAAGAGCATCACAAAAAGTAATTAATTACGCCATGAACAATAGTAGTTTATTCCTTGGTGTAGCCCTGCCTACTGGCGACGCGAAAGATCATCGCGCCATATACCATATTACCATATTATTTAGATTTCTATGGTATTTATATGCATGCCGTGACCTTCGGCCTACATTCATCATCATCAGCCTATCCGTCCACTGCTAAATATAGGCCTCCCTCAATGGCCCATATTGCAACAAACAATTACCAATAGAGCTACACTTGTACCAGTGACCGTCGGATGTCTGACGCTGTGCCTGCGCCACCGGCGAGGGTACCACACCAACACCCTCGCGTCACAAGATGCCGCAGACTCCGCGACAGACGAGACCGCCCGACTCGTGGAGAACGGCGAACCCACATCGCAGACCACTCTGTCTAACTTCGGTAAGTGGTTAAGTCTTATATTTGATTAATTTGTAACGATATATAAAAGTGTGACAAGTGTGTGTGTGTGTGTGTGGACGGATAAAGGCTAATGAAGATGATTATGTAAAAATGTATCATCTTGAAGTAATTAAACTTATGATCTTTGCCACTAGTTGGTGTATAAGTCAAGAGGGTGGAGTATTAGAAGGCTGCAGTACATTTTAGTTACTTGGATAGAAACACTGGCAGATGGCCAACGTCGACCATAAACATAGACTAATTTACATGGAACTAGGCACTCATGTAATATCCCACCATGGTTCAGGTCTTGTCGTGGCGGTGGGGCTCAGTAGCCCAGGGTGACCCCCAAACACCTTAGGCGAAGCGAATTGAGCCGAGGGGGCTCTTTGTAGCCGTCTTATAAAAGGGGGCAAGGGGTGAGGATGGGAACCTCACTTCATCGTTCTGTCCAGATGTTGGGAATGATTGTTCTGTGGTGCAGGGCAACTCCTCTGTGGAGGTGGCATCGGTGCTCTGAGGGACTCACTAGCCGTCGAGGTGGTGAGGAGGTTATTACAATATATTTGCTCTCATAATTCCAAACCATAGATAGGCACTCTCATTTACAGACGGAATAAATAATATGTAGACTGATGTCCAAGCAGCCGCGTGATAAGGGCACAAGCTTGTTGGCTTGGATTGCAATTCAAAAGTAAATATTGTCATTAATTAAAGACTATTTTTTTCTTGCCTTAATTAGGAGATGAACAAGGTATGAAATGTTTAGAAACATAATTTATACCATTTAGTAGTAAAGTAAATCTGCTAGCTTCAGTGTGTAAGTAAATTTCTGTGTTCATGAATATCATAATTAGTTATTTAAGTTACCAGTTTTAAACCGACTGTAGCGTCACAGGGCGCGTGGGGGCTTGAGAACGTAGGGTGAAGTAGGTGAATCGGGGTGTGGTTTTTTAACTTAATTTTACACTGGTTATTTTTAAAGATATTTTAACAAAATCGGTATAGCCGTTACAGGATTTTCAACACTTTTGTTATTGCGTTTGGCATTGCTAGTTCTAAGCTATGCATATGTTGTGTATTATCTTGGACTAAATGTACATTGTAGGTTGTTACGGCACCATATCGTCTAGCTCCTCGCCGCACCGCAGCACGAACTGCTGCTCTGACGACCCGCGCTGCGACAGCGGACAGTTCACCGGCACCTCGCGGGACATTGAGGACATCGTCAACAATGAAAGGTAGGATTGTATTATATTGGTAAATGTTTGAACTTTCATCTTTTTTTGATATTTTCTTATTTTTTTTTTAACTGTATGGTAGAATGTACAAGAACATTTTTATTGAATGACTAAGATCCCTGTAACGCTACATTATTGCAATAAACTATTATTACTATTATTAGCACTAAACGCTTGTTTTCTTTTTTCAATGTACGTTTTGTATTTTTAAATTATTATAATTATTTGAGAAGTAAGATTAAAAAATAATTCTTTATATTATCATGTTTTTAATGGTAAATGACTCATATCACGACTTAAGTGCCATTGTTCACGAGACAAGTAAGAATTGACGAATGTTGTGTGATAAACATGATAAATATATATTGAGTGCTTTGTTTGAGTTATAATGTTGCATGTCGTCAGGTGTTCGTGCACGGCTGGGGGCGGGGCGTGTGCGTACGCGGCGCAGCTGGAGCGGGCGGCGGGCGCGCTCGGCCTGCTGCCGCCGGAGACCAGTCGCGGGCGCGGCGGGCAGCTGCTGCGACACACCGTGCTCGTGCTCGCCTACAGCCTCATGATGTTCATCGTACGTCACCGTAATACATACTTACTGCTGCAGCGTGCGTTATCAGGGTTATATGATAGGGAGACCAGCCTAGTGTTTTTTATTTATTTAGAAAATTAACGATTTTTTTCTTTAACTTATGTTATGAGACCTAGTTTCTTATTAAAATTTCATTATTCTATGTCTGCCTGTCAAACCAAAACCCTACTGGGCATGGACTTTATAGACATAGACTTACTATATCCATGCTACTGGGCTTTGGTTTGACAGGCATACAAGTGAGAAAAAAATATTCTATAAGAGTTCTATTTTGACATTTAGAGGAACGAAACCTTAAAAATGACTTTGCCGTTTGTGAAACACGTATATCAATATTAGATTCCTTAATTCATAAAAATCTTTAACGGAAGTTTAAATAAAGAACATAAAAACATGCAATAAACAAAGAGGTCGTCAGTGGCGGCGTAATATATGAACCACGGCATAAAATCTTCTTGCCGTCGCCGTCACGGCACACGTATCGATTTGAAAAAGCGCGCCAATAGATGTTTCACACTTTACGATTACCATCCAGGGTCTAACGCTGACGACGTGGAAGATGATGCACAAGGACCAGTCGGGGGTGTTCATCGAGCTGCAGTTCCTGGACACGGCGGCCACGTGCGGCCAGGCGCTGGTCATGCTCGTGCTGTTCGGCCTCGACCCGCAGGAGCTGGTGCTGCCAGCCGTCAGGTTCTTTCAGAGGAAGTGGTATGTATACATTTGCAGCTTGGATATGTATATAGATATATAGGAACGGAGCACATAGAGCTCGCAACTAATACCAAGCGATCAAGTTTTCTGTACACGTTTCATATCTAGTAGGCACAATGTCAAGGCGACAGATCATCTCGCAACCAACTTGAACATTAAATATCATGTAAATCGAAATTATTGAAGTAAAATTTCCTTAGCCGCATTGAACACTATTTAGAAGAAGAAAACCTTGTAGGTTCGCGTCACCAACATCGAGATACTAATATGACATTATAAAGTGTTTATTATATGTATTAACATTAGAAATAGATGTCATAAAACATAAATAATATTCTAAGTGCGATTTTTATCGGTATTTCTCTATGACTGCTATTTTGTTACGTTAACTTCAATATTCATTGTAACATTTATCTAAGATGACTTTAGCAAAGTGAAAAATTTCGCATCCGATGTAAAGAAATCGTCTATAAAAACCGATCTGCAATTAAATAATAATTGTAAGCCGGAGTTGAGTTACATTTTACCGTGCTAGTTTTTGTAAGGCTGCGTTGTTTACAAATTATAATATACATTATCGCGACACGATTTTTGAAGTGGAACTTCGTCATGCGCACGAGGGTAAATTTTTTACGGATGAAACGCTTCACGAAGATGTGCAACGTTGTCAAAGAAAAGGGAAAGAGCGATTGAGACCGATTGAGAGAGAGAGAGAGTGAGAAAGGGCGAACGTAGCATGAACTATGAAGCAACGCTAATGGTTGGTGTATTTGTTTAGTAGTTAAATATTAGAAATTAAAGTTTCACTTCTGTTGTGTGTACGCATGCCCTTATTTTTTTATTAATAAGTGTGACAATTTTTATATTTTAGGCACGGCACAGATAAAGTGACACTGCCGGCAGTAGAGGATCTCAGTTTTGAAACGAAGCTCGTGTGTGACCAGTTTATTACACATCACCTCGAACGCTGCAAGGAGGCCATTGCCAAGGACACGAGGTAAGACATATAGTCCTCGCCACTTTAGAAGTCCGATAGACGCGGCGCTGCGGTTTCATAACTCAATGTTGCCAATTTATAGTGTATTGATTTTCCACCAAGTCTAGTACAATAAAAAATTTAAATAATTATAGGGCCTATGGTCCGTAGTGGATTGTTAAAGAATGATGATGATAATAATGACAAAAATAATTATAGCAGCAAATTAAAAATCTCCCTGCCAGGTTTTAGTAAAATAAAACATTTTTTTGTAAATATTTCGTTCGTATTTTTTACGTATAACCGATTAGTAGAATTCATCTAAAACAAGCTTCTTCGGATGTGTTCGGCTTTTGCCAGGAGTGACGATTTTCTCAAGAGTAATTGCTGCCATTGTTACTTCTTTTGTTATTCGACCTTTTTTACAGAAACACCTGAAAATATAATTCCTTTGAGCAAGGATTTAATTCTTTTACCTTGTATTTATATTCATATAAAATATCATAAAATAAATGTAGGTATAGAGTTAATGATAAAATTTTAACCATAAATTAGGCAAAAATAAGTGACTCTGGCATCTCTAAAATTTACCTGTCATGGCACTGACATTTATAAACATATTATTCAACGGGGTTAATTGTCGTTTATT
Organism: Lycaena phlaeas; assembly: GCA_905333005.2. Classification (NCBI taxonomy): domain Eukaryota; kingdom Metazoa; phylum Arthropoda; class Insecta; order Lepidoptera; family Lycaenidae; genus Lycaena; species Lycaena phlaeas. The sequence continues at coordinate 8,143,206 of HG995178.1, forward strand.
TTTACTTTCTAATTCACAAAATTATTTCACTTTAATGATCATTTTACGGCCTTCACTTTTTACACCTCACTTTATATTATATGCTCCATATTTCACGTAAAACAATTTAAAATATCACAACTTCTTACTCTAGACAGACTTCAAGATGTCAATGTTGTCAAATTTAGTTCGGCCATTAGTCGCAGGACTTCAAAAGTGGCGATGACTCTAGTATTATTGCGCCAGTGAATATAGGGTGTATTTTGATCGCTTTGAAAAACGAAGAGGTATGATAGCGTAGACGTGGCCTGACATGATACAAGTGAAAAAAAACGCAATATTTTTTTTTCTCTTGGTTGTCTTTTCTAAATTTTTTGTGTATAATCCGGTTTGGTAAACATAGATAAAGAAAAGTTGGTAAACATGGTAAAGAAAAATGAAGAAAAGATACAGACATTTGATGATAGTGTTTTAGAACAATCGTTTTTTGAATAAAACAGAAATGTAACAAGTGACGCACAGCTGCGTCGCGCGTGGTGTACGAACTCCCGCACCGCGCGCGACTCGCGGTCAGCGTGAGTTCATAGCGTGTATGCATACATCGCGGGCATGCAAAATACATGAGTGCTAAAATTTTCTTAAAAATACGTTTCTGAAATAAATGGTTATATGCATTATATAGCGTATTACATTATTAGGCATTACATACATACATACAATTTTATATACTTAGATATTGTACTGATACTGACTTTGTCATATATCTCGCGAGGACCAAAGCGTAGATAGGCTTTGAGATAAGACAACCATTTTGTGCGTCGCAGATGGCGCATGCGCACGTACCACGGCGTGTTCCGCGGTTCGTGCCTGGTGCGCTGGCTGATGCACGCGGGGCTGGCGGCGGACGCGCGCGCCGCCGTGCTGTACGGCCGGCACCTGCTCGACGGACGACTCATCGCGCACATCAACCACGCCCACCACTTCACCGACTCGCCGCTGCTCTACACCTTCCTCTAGACACACCCGCAGGTATACACTAATAATAAAAAAATAATAAAAAGGTTTGTGTACGATTCACACACGATAGAAGTGAAACAAACGTTAAATGCTCAAATACAAGCAAGTATTAAACAGTGTGCAATATACACACACCGACATTTGCTCTCTCGCTCTTTTGTATTTGTGTCTCTTACCTGTCGTTTTTTCCGTTGCACCTGGTTTGAAGACACAACGATTCTAAAGAAGTTTCACTTTAATATATTAAGACGAGGGACACGAATATAATTCCTTTTTACACCACTTTCATCGTAAATAAGAAACTACTCGAACTGTCGAGAAACTAAGCAATGGCAGCTTCAGAAGATTAGGCTTTTAAACTGTGTAATCCTGCTATTACCTAGTTGTTTTTTCTTCTTTATTAAGGTCGAACAAACAATGTCACAATAAAGTTAAGACAATAGCAGTGGCGTAACTATACCGTTCAGGGCCCTTGGCAAATTCATCGGATGCTAGAAAAGACAACTTTTTACTAAATGTGTAATAATAAATTCAGTTGGAATTCTCCTCCGACCGGGGGGCCCTTTCAGCTGGGGGCCCATGGCATTTTAGCGACTTGCCACCCTGTAGTTACGCCACTGAACAAATGTATTATGATATGAAACAATATTTTGTAAATGTGACATCAACTTCGCTAACCACAGTATCACACAGATCTATAGTAATATAGAAAATAGAAAAATAATATCTTTTGGTTGAGTGCTAATTAAAAGACAGGAAATTGTTGAAACAATTGAAGAATTAATAGTCAATTTAAATATTATTTTGGTAAATTTTAGAATATTATTTTAAAAATTGACAGAAAAGTGTCTACACCTGTAAATATACCTGATTTACTTTTTTATATGCTTTGCTATTGGGTTAGGCTAAATATTCAATCATTCTAATGTTTTTCCATCGATATATGATTATTATATTTTATCGATGACGGTGTATTAATTATTATTAAAAAGTTTTCTATGTAATATTGAAATAGATATTTTTTGTTGCAGCTCAAGATAAACCTCTAACGACCTCGGCTTGTTACTTGTAATATTTAGTATAGAGTTGTAATTTACACTGAGTCATTGTAGCACGAAGTGAAATAATGTAATTTTGTTCATCATTTTAGTTGTATAAGAAGTATCTTCTATAAGTTTATGGCTTTTAGAGCTGCGTTAGCAAAAAAAAAGTTACTAAGAATCTAGTCATAATTGTTTGGAAATCAAGTTTTTAAACTACCTCTTATTTTTGACATGTTTTAAATATGGGAAACCCAATACTAAAAATTATACATCGTTTTTTTTTTAGTTACAGTTGATTTATCTCTAATTATGTAGTTGCTAAATAAATTATCTACAGACACAACAAACATTATAAAAACGATGTCCAATAGTTATTATCTGGTAGAATTGTACTCCTAAAGACATTTACTTGTAAGTTTAAGTAGTAATTTAAGTATTTAATTAAAACCACGAAGTATAATTATTATAAGGAGTCCGAACGATATGGGCTTTTCCATAGCAACCATACACACAATAATAAACCCAAATCTTAGTTCTCGTTTCTGCCACTTGCTGCGCTAGAATCGAGTACGTACCGATGCTATTGTAGTCGACCAATCAGCGTTGCAATACTTCCCGCGTGAAGATTTAAACGAGTACTTATTAAATAATGACGCGCTCTACCGGCATAAAATCTGTCCCCTAAATTGTGACCATTCGTCCCACATTACGTTCGGACTCCTTACATCTATCTATACTTCGTAATCAAAACCTTGACAAGATCTGAGGTCTCTCTACTACGTTATTTTCACATATTATCTTGTTTTTTTTTCAGTTCAGTTAATTGCAAACACTGCTGTTTTTTAATGATCACAAAATATAGGAATAATAATATTATTAGGATTTTTTTTAACATTAAGTTTTATGATTTGAGAGTTTTTATTTTGAGAGAGAAGAGAATTTATTTTGGCAAATGAACCAAAATAAAAAAGGAAGTAATTAAATGACCGGCATTATAAATTTTGGAGGGGCAAAAAAAATCGGCATTTAAATAATTTGGTTGGCATACAAAGATTTTGTACGCAATAAAATAAAGCTGGTAGCAATTCTTGTTCCGCAAATAATTTTGATAATGGTCGAAAATTAAATCGTAAATAAGCAGCTTACAATATTATGACCTCGCATAATAAACATTCATCGGGCAAAATAATTTCTTGAGCGGCACATTTCTTTGCATTACATTTTATGTCCTGTGTTCACACCGGTGTAGGTTTGCGCTATTTATCGCTAGATGGTGTTGTAAGTATGTTATTGAACAAAATTATAAAAATTGAAGAAGAAATTAATAAACGATATTATCATTCTTAATAAAAGACTAGTGAATTAATTCAGGTCATGAAGTAGTCAAATCCTGTGTTCAGCAGTGGTCCGTCCACTAAAGGCTGACAATATGATGATGAAATTTTTTACTTCAAGATTTTATTTTGTTTCAGTTTCGTAGATTTATGTAGATAGTAGATAGATTATGCAGGTATTGAAAATTGTAGGTGGTGTGTAAAATAAACAAGCAGTTCAAAAACTTGCAATATTCAATTCAATCATTACCTACAAAAATCAAATCAAATAAAAACATTCAATACGCAAGAATGGATCCACAATTTTAAACTTATTTGTAACAAGACGTACAGCTCTACGGTTAACACTGTCCGCGCGCGCTCAGACTGTACGCTGTCGTTCGTAAGTTTAAATCCTCTTCATACCATTATCTACGAATTTCTTCTTTTGTTTGTTTATACATTTTTAAATAATATTTTTTGATATTACAATAATTATAAATATGATTTACAAACTAAAATTTTGTATAAAAATTTAATAAGAAATTAATAAATTATATTATCATTCTTAATAAAGGACCAGGGAATTAATTCAAATCATGACGTCATCAAATCCTGTGGACTGGGCTATAACGCAGAATTTAATGAAAAAGAAAGTTGCTTGAAGTTATATTCATGCTACTTATATAAGCAGCACAAAATTATTTTTTTTGCTTACCCTCCGAGTGCTTACCAAAATTTTATTAAACAGGAGCAGCACATTGCCCCTCTTTTAATTAATATGCCTTTCAAAAATAATTACAGCCATAAAAAATGACAAAAATTGCTGCTTGATTTTAAAATGTTTGCTGAACATAAGTTGCCGCTCAATTAGCTATTTCTGCAACCAGATTATATTTTTCTGCTCACAAAAATACGAATATTATGCTAGTCGTTTAAATAACACCCAAATAAAAATGTGATACTTTTTGTTTGTAAACTTAATGTATATTTGTATATATATATTACAGTAATGTTGATTTGGTGTTATTCAGTAGTAGATCAAATTTTTGTAGATCAAAATTCTTAGCGTATATTAGTAAATTTAAATTTATATATTTTTTATATTTTCGCTTTTTGAATATAAACCTGCGCAAATGTCTAGTGATCTAGAGATTAAAATATGCGTAATGCTAATCAGCATTTGGTGCTTAAAATATTGGAGCTCATATTATAGGTAGTACATTTTAGAATAGAATTAACACAGTCGTAAACATCTATAGAATACGACTGCGTTGTTTGGTGCAACATAAATTACTCGTGATATTAATATGAAATATAAGTCATAAAAATCATCTATCATTCTATTATATTTTATAAAATTTATATAAAAAATAAAATTATTAAATACTTTTCCTTATTTAAATTCAATGATATCGTAAAATATAGATACGTTTTGTGCTCACAAATCACCCAAAAAAACTTCCGAACCGACCTACGGCTACGTCAATATCACTCACGGCCTCACAGTTACCGTACCACACAACCATAGCTCTCTTGGCACACACTTACAAAGTAACAGAACAGTCACTATGTTGCCAATTCCTAAATATGAACATAACATGGTGAGGTTGTTATATTAAAACTATTCTTGAGATTTCGGTGATTACATTATTTTGAAGTGAAAACGAAGTGAAAAAGTCTTTGAAGTTTAGTAACCAGCTGTATGCCAGTGCATTGGTGAACAATGTCCAACACCCCCCTCGCCTGATTTCGAGGAGCGTTTCCAGTAGTGCGAGATATAAGGGTTTAATTTTTTTAACCTTTTTTTATTTTTTTAATGTTGGACAATGATAATGTAAAGGTGACTTATATTCATACTTTGGTTTTTAGAGTACATTCCCCTCCGATATATATTATAGCAAGCATAAGGTACTTAGGTACCTCTTGCATATAATATGTAGGTGAAAATATTCTAATGTTACACTTATTTATTGTTTAAAGCAAAAGGGGGCTCAAAGCATATCATGGGTACCAAAAGTTGTAGGTGTGGTGAAACTAAGCATTTATGTACAAAAAGTAGAAAACAATCAATGATCTCAATTTTTCACAAATAAATAGCTTAATATGAAGTCAGGGTTGGCGCAGGATAGAAATACCTTATTTTAATATAATTATATTTTTTTTTTAAACTTTGCTTTTATGCATCCAAAATTTAAATGTAGATCTCGCATCTATTTTAAATAAATTCATACTACATATAAATATATGGTCATTGATTTATATTTGTACAGTAACACACTTGCCCCTATGTTTAACTTTAGAGTTGTCTTGTAATTTTAAAATTGGGAACAAATCCTAATAACATAAAACTATCTCATTATGTGATGTTTGCAATGTTTGTGATATGATTTTATTATTTTTATCATATAAGTATATATAGATATATTTGCAGTTACTGTGCTATGCCATAATATATAAATAGCATATGTTGGTGTCTATGTAAAACATGTTATGGTATGTAATTTAATAGTTAATGAATATATTATATTGTTGCAAGCAATTTTTATTTTTATTGCATCCTAATTTTTAATTTAAAAATTATAAATTATTTATTTTGCAAAATCAATACTCACAAATTAGGCTAAATATGACCACTGAATCTATCTATAATTAGTTTGTGTATGAACACTAGTCTTACACTAGTATTCTTGTTTTCTCACTTATAATATTGATACACTCACAAAATGCAACTAACAGAATCTGTATCAAAGTATATTCAATCAAATACAACTCATATCATGCCATTGATATTAGTTATATTATGTAGAAATTGCCAACTGACTAACCAATTTGTGGATAACAAGTGAAGCAAGGGGCCTGAAATTTAAAAGTATTCTATGCTAAAATCTATTTGAGCATCCACAGCATTTATGTATAATGATGCCAGAGTCCATTTTTCTCTTTTATCCTATCGTTTATTTCGATCTTATTTATTTTACCACATTGTCTTTTTATTACAAGTAGTTTTGAATTAATGGAATCTGATGATAATAAATAAATTCAACCTTTTAACACACTGACATTAGCCATTATTGGAAGTTTATGTGGAAACTCAATAAATAATTAGTAAAAAAATGTTATTAGATATTACAAAATATATTTAAGTATATACAATTATTTACATTTAAGTATCACAATACTTTACATATTTTCTAGTCTACTCATCGTTTTCCTGGTCCTCTTCATCACCATCGTCATCTTGTTCCTGGCTCTCCCACCATGATAATAGACCAAGTCCAGGCTCATTAATGCCTCCGGTTAATTTATAGGGTGCTATGGTTTGTACAGGGCATTCAGCACCTTGTGGTCCTGATGGTAAACTCTCCTCAAAAGCTTCGCTGGTCACACGGAATCTTATTGATTCACCTAAAAGATAAACATACTTAGATATAATATAATAAGTAAAAATTATTTAACACTATATATTTTGCTTATTGGAAATAAAAAAAAATGAAATAAAATGTAAAAATAGTATAAGGTCTATATTAATTGTCCAGCAGATTTGTAGTGACATATCTAAAGTATACATATAATATGCCCTGCAAGCAAAATCTTTAAAACCATAACCAACAAATTCTTAGGAGTTTATTTTTGTTCATGATATTTTTTTTATACATGAATATAACAATGGTTAGATAACATACCTGAATCCATAAATAAATCATGCTTTTCTCCATCTTCTTTTGGGTACTCCCAGACCCATGCCTGTTCAGTCTCATCAAATCTAGAAGGATGTTGTAGTGCGTTTACTGGTATGATAATGTCATCAAAGAAGCCCAAGGTCACTGGAAATAAGAATGTTAGGAAGTATGTAGATAAATATTGTTAACTGTAAACTCTTATGACGTGACATTATAGCTAGAAATCTCTTTGGTGTATCATCATTAATAAAATATTTAAATCTGCTAGCTACTGAGTGCTGGTGTAGTGGTAACTACTATTGTCTGCTAATAAACCATAATTACTTTTACTTCTATGCCATTACATTCTTGTGATGCATTCTAATGAGTATCCTGACCTGCTTGTTTCTCCAAAGAAAGGCAGGACAGGCAGTGTTATTACTGACACCAAGACTGTGGATGAGTCTGGGCTACTCTTAAATTGTTTATCTTTATGTTTTTTGTATTTGTCTTTATCTCCCGCTCACCACTTGTCAGGTGGCTCTGAATATTAACCCATATCAGTAAGAATAAAAATAAGAATGAGTGATAGTGATCACTTTCCACTAAGTGGACAGTGTCTGTTTGCACTCTCTTTTATAAAAAAAGTTGTTTAACATTACCGTGCACACCCTCTCTACTGCAACTCCTAATTTTCCCGATCAGGATTTCTTCTACTAATGGTCTGAATACAATAAATCTAAACTTAACCTCAGTGTGTGATGAACCATCTCCAGGAAAGATATGCGAGTGTCCAATATCGATTATATCAAATAATGCTATACACAACCCAACATCTAACACTACCTAAAATGATTACATATGTAATTAATATCGTTTTAGTCAATTTATTTATTTACAATACGAAAATCTACGTACTTTGTTAGCGAGTTTTCTATTAAGCAATGTCGTTATGGATTCCGTTAAACTTTGATGAAAATGCTGTGGTGTTATTCGTATTACATCTTTCATTTCTGCTACAACAAACATTTTAGAAAGCTAATATTAAAGACTATGGCTTAAAGAATATTTCCTAACCTCAAACGTTTCATTACAAATACCAAAATATGTATTGTTTATTTTTGCCGCTCGTTCTTCTTCTTTTTCAATACAATTTCTTCTTCTTCTTCAATATTAGCTTCCTAAAGGATTTATTTTAATACAATAAATTAATTTTATTATTAGAATTAAAATTAATTTAATTTATTTACTCAATACAATTTACAGGTGCAATTTATATTGTGGATATTTTGACGACTTGGACATTTTATTTGGACATAGATTTATAGTCAAATATATAATAATAGAAAATCTTCATACGCCATTGTTATATCATATAGTGTTGCATATCTTGGAAATATTAAAATTATTAAAAAACTAATATTGAAGAAGAAGGAGAGAGTAGTATTGACTATTTGACATTGCTATTTACTTTAACAAAATTCTAATCTATTTTTAAAAATGTTTTGGGAAAGTGTAGGTGTTATTTTTCTACTTGCTTGAGCGAACACATTTAATAATAAAAATTTCCTTTTACTTTTTTCACAATTTCTTGTATTTCGATGAGGCGAAAAGAAAATGTCAGGTGTGTATTATTATTTTTATTTATAACGTTCATTCTAGTCGTCCAATTGGGAAAAATAGTTGCATGATGCTTATTAATTTATGAAAACAGGAAGAAGAGATAGATCTCGGTCACCAGTTAGAGGGGATAGCCGACGAAGTGGTAAAAACACTGATAACACTAAAACTTCTGAGCATCCTGTGATAACTAATGTTATGAATCCAATGATGATGGCAAATATGTATCCCCAAGGTAAGAGTTTCATTTATTAAAATTTGCAATCAATTATGATTATAACAGTGTGGATCGGATCGGATGTGGATCGAAGTCGGGGTCACCAATTGTGGATCACGTCGGGGTCACCAATGATGGATCACGTCGGGGTCACCAATTGTGGATCACGTCGGGATCACTATTTGTAGATCACTGGGATGTTTCCACAGTCATTGAAACAAGCTTTATCGGTATATAAGTTTGTATTATAAATAAAAAGACTTACAATTAATAAAACTAAAATTCTCTTTATAATTGAACCATCTTAATCATCAGTTCTATTTTTAATGACGTTGTCAAATTTATATTTTTATTCCACTTATTTTGCACCTACTTTCATGGAAAGGCTATCAAATTTGTCCGCCACACCAGCAAATGCTTATTAGTTATGATAAAGTAAAATATGAGCTTTATTTAACCTTTTGTATCCTACTTCCTATTCCTATTATAAATGCAAAATTTGTCATCCTTTCACACAAAAAACTACTAAATCGATTTTGATCTTACTTACAGTGATATATTTAGCTTATCAGAATAACACATAAGCTATAATTTAGCTCTGTACTCCAATGGAAATGGGATGTAAGCTGGTAATACAGCAGGTTGATCTTAGTTATGTTTATAGTTCTTAATTAAAATTTTATGTATAGTTCTAATATGTTCCAGCTGGTAATATGATGATGGGAGGTATGTATAACATGATGATGCCAAACACTATAATGGGTGGGAGTATGATGCCAAGTGGGATGGACATGATGTCTTCTACTGGAATAGATGTAATGGCTCAGCCTCCTATGGATATGACTGCTTTGGCTGCTCAACCAATAGCAACACCTGGTTCATCTTTGGATATGGGCATGATGAGTGGCGTTATCATGGATCCTACAATGATAGCCATGTACCCCAATATTGCCACTGATATACCACAAGAGAAGAAAGAAATTAACCTAAAATATAGCAAATTACTACCACCTCTTCCGGGTGCTCACCAGCCCCCAAGACGTGCCAAGCCTCCCGGTTGTCGAACCATATTTGTTAGTGGTCTTCCAGATAAAATTAGAGAAAAAGCTTTGGGTGAAATATTTGAACGCTATGGTAGGATACAGATACTCCGTTTGTCTAAGAAAAACTTTTGCCATATTCGGTTTGACAGAGAAAGTTGTGTTGATGCGGCAATGTCTATTACGGGCTATAGAATAAAGTTAAAAGACAAAGACAAAGATGAAATAGACGAAGAAGATGAGTCTCATGCTACAAATGGGTTCCTCCATGTGGATTATGCTTTGGTTTGTATATAAATTTAAAAAAAATGTAAGGAATGTCACAGTTCTTCTTATTATTTTTGGAAAACAAACAGTGATGCTGCACTACTTATCTTAAATTTGTTAAAATTAAAATAACATATTGTAAGTTATCACTTCATCATCATTATTATCATCATCATCAGGCTATAGGCTTTGCGTATTGAACACCAAGATGATTAATCCTTTGCCACTCGCATCCTACGCAATGGGCCACTGCATAGATAATGTCTTGTGTACCGTTCATTATTTTTATTTCAGAGTAGGGATGATCAAAATGAATATGAAAGACGGCAAAGACAGGCTTTCCGAGTTCAACAACAACAAATGCAAGAACTAACTGCTCAACAGGAAGCAATGACAAACCGCAGTCACAGCTACCGACGGTCTCCATCTCCTGTCAGAATACAGCCTTTTTCCAATGCAGCTGTAGTTCAAATGTCAGAGAAAATAAAAACAGAAGAACATTTTTCAAATACTTTGCCAGTAAGTTGTTTTATTGTTTTTAATGATTTATAAATTTATATCATATAATAATAATAAAGCATTTATTTCCCGAACCTTTTTGCTAGTTTTAAAAAAGTGTTTACAAGAGTTAAAATGAAATGACACAACACAAAAATAAAATTTTTTAGAACTACACTTAAAAAAATAATTAATCACAAAATGTATCTTAGTATGGTATGCCTTCCGGCAAATGCCTCCAACTCCTTCCACTGCTTTCTGTCTCGTGCTATTCTTATTCACTGGGGTCCTATGGTCCACTTCAATTCATCCTCCAATCATGTTACTTTACGACCTCGACTCCTGACACCATCCCTTGGGTACCAAACTGTCACCTGTTTGCTCCATTTCTCCTTTTTGCAGTGGAGCATATGTCCAGTCAATTTATATCATAGTTAAAATATAATATGTACATGATAATAAATAATAATATAGACTACAGATTCGGAAAATGTGCCTAATAGTTACACATATTTTAATGTTATTAATCAATGTGTTTTGTAAAAAAATTCTGTAAAACTGATTGAACTTTTTTTTTAATTATAAGAGGGCAAACAGTGGAAGCCTTGCGACTATCGACGCCCATTAACATCCACATAACCAGAGATTATGCAGATGCGTTGCCCAGTGCCCTCCTTTTCCCTATCCCCGCCAATGGGCCACCGAAAACTCAGAAACCGCACGAAACGCGACAGCTTAGCTTTCACTTTACGCCGATTTTATGTGAGCGAGCGGTTCCTCCCCGGTCGCGCTGAATTTGGCTGCAAAGTATAATTAACAAAGAAAACATTCTGAGTCGAGTACTTGGTGGAGAGGATGCTTAACTAAGGAGAACTGCTTTACAATCGCCGTTACGTTAGAGAGTTGGAGAGAGACAGAGAGACCTCCTTATTCCACCCTAGTGAGGAGTCCACCATAGTACACAGTGGCCACCCCAAATATCTGGGTATTTTCCTCGACAGGACGCTCACGTTCCGTAAAAACTGCGAAAACACCAAGCAGACAGTGCACGCTCGCAACAGTTTATTACGTAAACTGATCTCTACAAGATGGGGTGCGCTTATTTGCCCGCAGGCGAATATGCTAGACCCGTATGGAGTCGCTCAGCCCACGCAGAGCTTGTGGATACAGCTTTAAATGAAACATGCCGCATAAATCACTGGCTGTTTAAAGCTAATTCCGGTTCCCAACCCCTGGCAGTAATAGCTCCACCAGAGGTTTTTAGAGCGGTAGCACGCTCCAGTAAAAGAGCCAATATGGAGAAGGATACTCGAAATCCTATGTACTATCACATCCCGGTGCCACAAAGCCTAAAAAGCCGCAACAGTGTCGCCAGTTGTGTCTACCTCTCTACGCCATTTGTCCCACCGTCTGAGAATCCCCCACCTGGACACGAGCTGCCGTGGCCAACCTGGAAGTGCTTGAATAGACTTAGGACTCAGGTCGGCCGGAGCAAGGATAACTGTGCTCGGTGGAGATTCACAGATGCCGCAAATGTAGAGTGTATGTGTGGTGCCGTCCCATAAACAATGGACCATCTCATGACGTTTCCTGCGTGCCATGCGTACATGCAGGACTTAATGGACGCTACTGAGAACGGAATACTCGTAGCTGAGTGCTGAGCAGATAAAATTTAGGTAACGAAGAATAACATAAAACAATAGTCATAAATTTATAGATTCAATAAAAAAAAAGATAAAAATCTATATTTTATATACAAACATACTGAATCCGACAAACTTAAGGCTGGTTTCCGCAACTCGACGCTTTTGCGCCTATTTTGCGTGCTGTGAGCCTGTAGCATTCCATACTGCCAGTCAAGCGCATATCTCCGGGAGCGTTCTCGGACTTCCGAGATGGGCAGCCCGTAGCTGTGCTACTCCTGTGCACTCCATTAATACATGGGCTGCTGATTCCTCCGCTACGCAAGCTCTACAAAGCGGACTGTCCGTAACACCTATGGTGAAAATATTGTTATAGTGACCGCGTCCTGTTAAGGTGTCTGTTAGTAGGCGCAGTTCTATTGTATAGGCATTGTGATGCCATGCCTTCCAACAATTTTAACGTCACCATATTTTTTTTTACAAACATTGTCCTGACGATAACCAACACAACAAAAAAAAAAGAGCTAATTAGGTGCAGTGGCTTTGGTGTTATTTATGTACATATATATCGTGGTATTATTTTAATTAACATAGATAGGTTATTTTATACAGAAACTAGCTGTTACCCGCAGCTTCGCCCGCGTGAACTTAGGTTTACGGATTTATCATGTCTGATGATGATCATTTTCTATTTTAATAATTACTAAGTTTTTGTATTAAAATGAATATATGTCATCTTGAACATAACGACATATATCCCTTTGCAGATTTTCTGTAGGCATATTTAGGATATATAATACTATTATTATATATTCCACCATACGTTGATCATATTATTACGTCTACCAGAGTTGATACACTACGGCCTTAGACACCAGACAAACACCCGCGCCCGTTCGTATCACAGCAACACGATTTATTTTCTTCTGCATTATTTTGATTTTGCCATATCTCCTAAAGTATTCATTTAATTTGCATGATGTAAAGGGCAAAAATAATCTTCATAAAATGCACATGCCAATTAACTGATTTAAAATGATAAGGATTCATACCGTATTTGTGTAAATAACTAATTATCACGTTATAATTGCCCATTTTTTTTAAGTATTAAATGGATATAGTATGATATCCCTAAGAGATAGACATATGCCATCGCGGACTTTTTTGTAAACCTATTTAAGATACACAATTCCACCATACATTATTTTGTTATATCTCAAAGGGTTTAGGCAGCGTTTTCGTTGAAAACTCCCAAGCGGCCTATTTTTTCCCGACACCTTCAACAATTATTGTTATATCTTAGCCAATGTATATAAAAACTTAATAAATTATATACATAAACCTTCCTCTTGAATTGTCCTATCTATTAAAAAAAACCGCATCAAAATCCGTTGTATAATTTTTAAGATTTAAGCGTACAAAGGGATATAGGGACAGAAAAAGCGACTTTGTTTTATAATATGTAGTGATAGGATTCATGCTGATGCTGTTGATTATATGATTTTTCAGACTTTGATTGCATGGCTGGAGCGGGGAGAGTGTTCTAAAAGAAACTCAAATCAATTTTATTCAATGATACAAGCAACTAATTCACATATCAGAAGACTATTCAATGAGAAAGTACAGTGTGAAGAAGAACTGCAAGAATGCAAAGAGAGAGTAAAGAATAATATTCAGCACATTATTGATCAACGTAAGTGAAACTTGTTGTATATATTATTATAACTCACTCCAACAAAACCATCTTATACCTTTCTCTAAAACTCAAACTTGCAATAATCTGACAAAAAGGTAAGGTAAAAACGGCTGTAGTATACATCATAAGGTTTGTATGTATATTTTTTGTCCTTTTTCATGCACTATTTTCAAGTGTAAGGAAAAAACGAATATGCCTATGCATTGCTTTGGCACCAAATATTATTTGGTATGTGTATGGAAATCTATTTCTTCACAATTTTTCAAATTAACACCATCTATCTACCAGCTTTTGTACCTATCACAAAATCTTCAATTTTGATTTCATGTTTAAATATCATATAAAATATGTTTTTTGTAATTAACTTCACATTAGCATTTAATAAGGTGTTTAGTTAACACTACATAGGATTTAACATGGCATATATATGGGGATGGGGATAGCATGTATGTTGAATCTGTGAAACTTTCTTGCTGATTGCATTGTTTCTATGATTTTTATGTGCCTTGGGTACATCGGAAGTCAGTAGGTTTTTTAATCCCACTTGCATCCTGCTAACTATTTTACTATTCCTGGTAAACTGCCTGACCTGACTAACAACATGGAGTTTCCTACCAATTCTCAGGCTTCAGCGTCTCAAGTCACCTCTGACCCATTACATAGAGCCAATAAATGATTGTCCTTAGCTGGTGGCTTAGTTATGAGCCAAGCGTCGGATTCCATAATTTCCTTATTTCTTGTCAGCTATGCTTTACACTGTGATGTTCCCAGGAATCATTAGCAGAAATGGTCGCTTACCTAAAAATGAACCGGCTGCCATAAACGATAGTTAAAGTTGAATAGTACATTTATTAAAAAAAAATACATTAATTTTGTCAACTATTTTGTTTTTTTTTTTTTTTTTTTTAAACTGTAATACTATTTCTTCTAATTAAGTTAATCGACTTGAGAATTGGTGGCAAGGCAATGTTTTTTCATAATGTAAATTAATAAATATTAGAAAAAGGATAAACTGGGGCACTAAATGTAATAGTGTAAACTTACATAATGTAAACAAACATAGTATGTTTAATATTAATATTTATTTCGTTGGGCTATCTATAACTACCTTTGGTAACTTAGATATTTTTTCTTAGTGAAGAGGAAATTTATATTGTTTTACTTCAAACTTTACATCTATACTTAGATCTCATTTAACACACTCAATATCATGAATGTCTCTAAGTTAAGACAAATACTAAACAACTATATCCAACCATACTATATCTCTGGTCTGCTCAAACGTATCTGTGCTAAGTCGTCAGATCCTGCCAGTCTTCAACTCGATTGTTAAAACAGCTGCGATTAGTGTGTAAGTTGGTTAATGCTTTGACAATTATTTTATCAATGTTTAAATATGATTTTGACGCTCAAAATCATAACTAAACAAGTTGAATAGTTTAGTAGTTTTTATTTAATTTTTTTAGAAGCTTTACTATATAAATCAGGAACTGTGACAGCTTGATTTTGAAATTGTAATAAAATATATTGTCAGAGCATGATTTCTCATATACAATAAGTATTTGACGCAGCCATCACATGCGACATGGTCACAGTCCGACGGGCGTAGGTAGATATGCGGTACCCTAACCCCAGAGGCGGGCGTTCACGATATTCGTACGGTATGTTGCTCGGGCTCCCTGTGCTCTTAACATAACTTTTGTGAACCTCAGTCGAACAGGTCGCGAAAGTGTTCACTGCCGCCACCCATCAACGCGTTTGGGATCATTTTACAAAGCCGCAGCGGAAGAACATCGAGACGTGGCAGAAAATGACCCAGGTAGGTATCTCCACATACTTGCACTAACGCGACACTTGGCAGGCATCCTACGGGGGCTTCATTGCAGCTCCGTCACTCGTTGGGAGTATTACATTTGTACCAATAAAACATTATAAGGATTCGTGAGCAAGTTTACAAGTCATATTTTTTATGTTAGTTATTTAAGATTTATATAAATTTATGTTTTGTGTTTATATAATTTGTGAATGCTTATGTATATTTGCTTAAGTTAATTATGTATGTTAATAATGTATGTGCCATTACCAAAATCCAATTAAGTTACGCTTAATTAAATTGTTCTTCAATTCCTACCTACAGAATTGGAAGAACAATTTTCTTTGCAAAAAAATTGCATTTTCAATTTATTAAATTAAGGCGTATCAAATTTTATAGTGTTATATTTATCCGCTAATGACAAAATGACACATTTCCACATTCAAGTTTAATGGTAACATTATTAACTTACTAACTAATTATAATATTGTACGCAATTAATGAAATCCAGGTAAAGTATTCATAGATAAAAAAATGTAATAATTATTTAAAATTATAATTATTTATTTGTTATTTAGTTTTGTCATGTTCTTTACTGTGTTTAGTTTTGTCTCATAATACAAATAATTATTATTGAGGTTATTATTTAATTTATCAACCATTTTAGGAGTTCAATTCACTGAAAGAGGAATTCACTGAGAAGTTCCTGAATGAAGACTCTGACATGAATGGATACAACAGGCCTATTACAGTATTTGAGAGTGATAATGAAGAAGTGCAGCAATTGAAGGTATTTTAAAGTACTTTGCTCAACCTCTTATGACGGAATACTCAAAGCAACTCAAATTTGGGAGCTGCTTACATTTGGATGACATATGGATTTGCGGGCGCTGATTAGTCCGCTACAGATTTAAGGCGTGCTTAGTAGTTTGAGGAACCCCCAAGTATTTAAGTGGCGTTTGAGAATTCGGGCGTTAACTACTGATCCTGTCTTAATGAAATTTTGCACAGAGTGCAGTTTGGTTTCAATCAATTCTTTGCTGATGTTGTAAAGAGGGACAGCTCCAACTAATGTAAGAGGTCTCGTAAAAATCGAGCTTGTTGAGAGTTTTCAATTAAAATGCTGCCTAAATCCTTTGATATATAACAAAATAATGTATGGTGGAATTGTGTGTCTTATATAGGTCCACAGAAACTATGTGGACGAAAATATATTTTTCTTTCATAAGCAGAGAAGGTTCAATTGTACCTAGAAATAGGCCAAATCAATAACACAAACGGGTAACAGCTAGACGACTATATTATTATACATAACTATCTGATAGTTTTGTACAGTCAGCGTCAGATTGATCTTAGCAGCCAAAGTGCTCAAAAAGATCTGACGGACAGAAATTCAATAATATCTAAGCATTCAAAGTTGTCATATTGATGTTAGCATCCAAAGTAGTCAAAACATCTAAGCAACACATTTTCCATATTTATCGGAGCAGCCAGAGTATTCATATACATCTTAGCATACAGACTGTTCACAGGTATCTAAGCATCCAGAGTGTTCAAAAATATCTTGGCATAACAGGAAAATCAATCTTATTACCAGTACTTAAAGTGTATGTGGCTTACGAGGGGCGTTCAATGTATTCTCGGTATCGGGGTGATTTGCTAATAATATGGGTAATCTAATTATCTCATTTACTAATGACACTATCTGAGGGTATAAATATAAAATTTCACTAATTTACGTTCATTAGTTTTCTAATTATCTGCAGTGAAAGACGATCAGAATGACTGACGCCACAATGATTAAGAAAATCGAGCATCGCGCTGTTATAAAGTTCCTCACTAAGCAGGGAAAAAGTCAAAAAACCATTCACGAAGAGATGGTTGCTGTTTACCAAGACTCTGCCCCGTCGTTATCCACCGTTCAAAAGTGGTCAAGTGAATTTAAAAGAGGCAGAGAAAGCATTGAAGACGACCCTCGCTCGGGTGGACCCGTAAGCGCCCTCACTGAAGAAAATATTAAAAAAGTGGAGAAATTGGTACTTGAAGATACTAGAATAAAAATCGGGATGTTAGCATAGATGATCAACCTATCTGTGGGTACCATACATGCAATCCTTCATGACCATCTTAATATCTCAAAGGTCAGTGCAAGATGGGTGCCGAGAATGCTCACCGCGCCTCAGAAACAAGTGCGAGTCGAGTGCTGTAAGGAGTTTTTAGAGCTCTGTGGAGAAGATCCATCGAGTATTTTCGACCGACTGGTTACTGGAGATGAGACGTGGGTTCATCACTATGACCCTGAAAGTAAACAGGAGTCCATGCAGTGGGTTAAAAAGGGTGCACAGCCTCCGAAGAAGTTCAAAGTCACCCCATCCGCCGGAAAAATAATGGCCTCGGTCTTTTGGGATTCTAAAGGTATTTTATTAATAGAATACACTAAAAAAGGCGAAAACATCACAGCAGCATCATACGCAACCACTTTGCTTAATTTAAGGGAAGCAATTAAAGAAAAGAGGCGAGGAAAACTCACAGCGGGGGTGTTGCTGCTTCACGACAACGCGCCGGTTCACACGGCCCGCATGGCGAAGGCTGCTGTGCGGAACTGTGGCTTCGAAGAAATTAATCATCCTCCGTACAGTCCAGACTTGGCCCCTAGTGATTACTTCCTATTCCCGAATTTGAAGAAAGATCTTCGTGGAAAGCGATTTTCCGACGATGATGAACTGAAGGCAGCAATTAATACCCATTTTGAGGAGAAGTCAGAAAAATATTTTTTACAAGGTTTAGAAAAGCTAATTCTTCGACCTAACAAATGTATTGAGGGTCTAGGGGACTACATTGAAAAATAGAATTTTTCCAAATTTTTCCGAGTTTTCTTTCATGCCTATACCGAGAATACATTGAAAGCCCCTCGTATATTGATGGCAGACGTCAGTCTTGGATATACAATTAATGTCTTGTTAAAAGGAAAACATTACCTTATTAGACGTAGTTAAGAGTGTAAAATTAATCAAGACAAACAATATTTACTATTGATTGTCAAAGTTGTAATTTAAAGAATTTTGCTTTTCTTCGATGTTTTTGTCTAAATTTACATTTTAGATAATAATCAACAGACGATATTGCGAACATGAAATTATACCAAATAGCAAAATAAATATGTAATGGACACAAATTCTATATCTTTTATATAATATATAATCAGAATCTCGGAAACGGCTCCAATGATTTTCATGAAATTTGTATACGCGGGGTTTTAGGGGTGATAAATAGATCTAGCTAGGATATATTGTTGGAAAATATAGTTTTATTCGTGTTATCAGGTAATGATAAACCGCTACAATATCATTAGGATACAAACGTAAATTTCGCAATTAAACATTAAGATTGAGTAGCTCAGTTAGAAAATCCAACTTTCGCGAATCCAAAAGAGCCTGGTTCGTATCTCTAGTGCAAAAAATTTCTTTTTCTTTTTTTTTTTTGTTCCTTCCTTCTTTTGGGAGAAAACCTTTATCACATATATAAGGGTACCCAAAACAAAACAACTAAATACAACCTCCACTCTTTGAACAACCTTACCTACCGGCCCATCGACAACCCGGTACCTAAGTGTTTGATCAACTCTCTGCCACTTCAACTCGCTTATTTTTCGCGTGATATCGGTAACTTTAGGTCTCTGGTAGAGATCTTCGTTTCGAATCATATCTGTCAAAAAAACACCCATCATAGCACGCTCCATAGAACTTTGAGCTACGACAAACTTTCTGGTAAGTCGTATATTTACAGGCCACGTTTTGGCGCCGTACGTCATCATGGTGAATGATCATTGGTTGAAGTCCTTCGTCTTGAAACTCTGAGGTGTAGACGACGCGAGAATATGACTGAGCTTCCATAGAACGGGCACCATTCCAAAGTTCTTACCTCTCGAAATTCAAACTTTTATTTAGTCCAAGTTTATTCTAAGGCCCACACGTCGGGTGGATTCACTTAGATTGCAGGATCTCCTGCAAGCGATTTATAGCAGTAAAGATAGACGCGCAAAAAAAAACATTTTTATCGGAGTTAGAGCTGGAGTATTCATAAATGAAAGTATAGTGTCAACCCATATAATATACCCTATTCCTGGGCACAGGTTTCCTCCTCGAAATCAGACGGAGGTATTAGACTACAATTCACCGATGCTTTGGCTCAATCCTGGTTAGTGAATCGAGAGGCGAGTGAGCGATGGTATCATGCTCAGAGTGTAATCAAAAATTTAGAAACCCACGTTTCAAAGCACTACATACGGTCATGATTGAACCTCGAGCCCTCACTCCAGAAGAGGCTAAGACTATACCTACGTCTAGCCAGGTGACCAGCTGATTGCGTTCATGCAAGATGGGTGCTTATTCCACAACGCAAGCCTGGATCAAACATATTATGTTTCCGAAAGCAGACATTTAAATCTGATCGCTTTTTCTGACCACTTCCAGACATAGGCCTTTTTCAATGAACATTAAGATCAGTCGTCTATATAAATTTCTATCTATTTTACTCGATCCTTTTTTGTAAAGAAACAACAGTTTAGGCCATGATTTATTCCGTTATTATACATTTTAAACTTTCAACTCTTAATTCTTGCTGTGTTATTCATTTCCTTAGCTGGTCATCTTTTATTTTATGTATATATTGTGTTTACTTGCTAGCTTTGATTTGCCTAATTTGATTTGTTGAATTTGATTTCTTATAAGTTTTATTGCCGGTGCATAATAAATAAATAATAAAATAAAATAAACTATATAGTATAGTAGGCAAAAGTAATAATAATAATTTTACTTAGACAATCCTAAAATATGCATCGCAATTTTAGGTATCAGATGAATATGAGAAGGAGCTAAGAAGTCGGACCAACAACAGGCAATTGGTCCAAAAGTTTTCAGTAGTTCAGATTCCACCCTATTTCTAGTGGGACATTCTAGCGTTTAGGTAAACTTGTTCTAGTTGTGATCTGTAGGGCGAGCACGAACTTCTAATGTATTCGTAACGTAAACGTTTCGAGTTCACTATGCAATCACGCAGTGTAACGCTAGTACGTAGCACGAAGCCCTATCGTCTTCGTAACGTGAACTCGATACGAATACGATAGTGACGTCATCCTAACGTAAGCAAGGTTGGGCCCGAGCGAATGAACGGGAACGAATGATACGTTCTGAAATTTGACGTTTATTTAAAATCACGGATTATATGAAGATATTTGATTAAAACTTTATCAAAAACAATTGAAAACATTAGTTTATGGCATAAGTTGTATTAATATTTAATAAAACATATATATTTCACGATAAGAATCATTTTAAAAAAATGTTGTCGAAACGTTTTGTGGTTTTGATTTCCGAACGACTAACATAACAATGTCAAGTGGATTCATGTTTGTATTTCAATTTCAAATCATATAGTGACTTGTGCAGCAGCGGCAAACTAAAAGTTATGAAAGTTTTTCAATATTATTTTATAAAAATGAGGACAACTAATAATGGTGGAGTTTATGGAAAGGTAAGCATGTTACTTTCTATATAAATAAAAAATTAAGGAATGATCTATTGTTTACATGTAATTGTACTTTCTTTACTTATTGGAATGTATTTACTTAGGAGTATGATTTGTTTTTTAGATATGGAGATTTATCTTAGCCCTCTTGTGGTCGCCATTTTATTTTTTTGAAATGGAAATAACATAATAATTTATTAGTTAGGGAACAGTAGATTTTTGATAGCAAGTTATGCTTTTACAAGTGTCCAATTCCTCAAGTGTTCCCTCAATTAGTCATCACTCTTTTTTGCTCCACTTTGGGCATTCCATAATAATTTTGTTTTTGTTGTTATTTTTTATTCCTATTTATTTTTTGTTTTGCTTGTAGTAAAGGTGTGGAGAGATTAAAAAAAATATCACCATTAGGAAATAGGCAAAAATTAATAGATTGTCTTTTCTCTATTTCTCCATGTTTCAAAACACAACTTAGTTAAATGAAAACTCATAACTTACAAAATCAAAGTACTTAGTAAAATGTTGTAATATTTTTACGTTACAGAAGAGGAACGGCAAAACGAAACAAGCAGTCAACCAACTGTGGGGCCTCCGGAAAGCACCCCGGTTCCTCAGCCTACAACACTCATGATGATAATCACGAGGAGCATTGGGCACCATCAGCACGAGAAAAAGAAAAATCGCAATGATATTGCTAAATTATTAGTTGTTATAAGTTGGACACAAATCAGTTGTGGCTGCTCAGTGGTTGGAATTTTTGAAAGAAGCTATGAATGTTAAAAGATTTTTACTTTATTAAAACTTATGTTTTAACTTTATGTTTTTATTAAATCCCAGTTTCACATAATATAATTATTTGAATAAAATTTGTTCTATGATCACTAAGTAAATTTAATCAATAACTTTATAATACCAAGATATACTTAATATAAATGTAATCAGCCAGGGTTGTGTTAAACACCGTCTTGGTATTCATTTAAGTCTGTTCAGTTAGTCTTATCACTTACAACTTTTTACACTTAACGATACTTACTAAATAAATGCTTCAAAATTCACGGATTTTATTGCCGTGATCTTAATGTCGTTGTAGAGTAAGATAGAATTTCCTTACTTATTACTTCCTTATTATTTAAATAAATATATAAAGTTTATAAGAAGGTAACAATAAAACGAAATAAATGGCATCTGATATATATATAATATTAAAAAGAAGGGGATGTGAATTTGTATAATATGTGGCTGCTATGTGTGCAGTCCATTAATTCTCTCCACTAGCATGCTTCTTTAGGCTATTTCAGCCATTATTATCTTTGCACTTTGCACATTTCTCTTGTGCGTAGTGTAGAGTGCAGTCTTTGCACAAACATAGCCAACGATTTTTCAATCGCCCAAAAGTGTTCCCCACTGTGACCCTTGCTTTTTCATGCACAGTTGCCCAGATCCGCGAGGGATTAAGCCGAAGTCACCTGTAAATATACGATGGTCACATAAGTCATATAATAATAAATTGAAAAAATACATCGTTCGTCTCATAGCAGCAGTGATACTCATTTTTCGTATTAGATATTTGACTTAAATTATTTTATCAAATTATTTCTTAAATTATTTAAAAAGTATTTCTAATGAGTTATTGAGTACCTATATTTTGTCTTCAACGTTACATATTAATTATGTAGTAGGTGATTTTAAAGCTTTATTCTGACGATGAAATATATAATAAAAGAAAGAATAAATACAATTCTGTTTCAGTGATATCTCACAAATGCTAATTCTCCTTTGTTTAGCCCTGCGACTTATGTTACTAGAAACAAATTAAAACTGACATTTTCATTTTATTTAATTAGCTGACAATAAAATGTTAGGCACTTTATTTAATTCGTGTAATATTTGTTACATAAATTAAAGCTTATTTTTCTATAAATAATGATTTAAACTTACCTAGTCTCTCTACATCCAATTACGCCGCTTCATTCAAGTAGTCTTGCAACAAGATGATAATATAATATACTTATAATAAAACTTGTGTGAGTTCAATTCTAGGTTATCCTTGCATTTTTATTAGAAATTGGTCCTTAAAATACACTAAAACACTGCAAATCACTGTTGGAAACTGTAACGCAAGTTTTTTCACGGCAAAATTCTACGTGAATAAATATTCGTAAGTTTACGATACTTGTGACGATACGTGGACGATACCGTACGTCAAAACATGTTCGTGCTGCCATTCTTCGTACAAACGCTCCAGTATCGTGTTAGCTACGACCAAGGTCACGATACGCTTACGTTACGAAAGTAATAATTTGTGTTCGTGCTCCCGAATTTAGTTCCTTTTACGTCCAGCAGAGGCGCTGTTAGATTTTCATACAATTTGCTAACGTTAACTATACGAATACTTTTTCGCAAATTGTTCGTGCTCGCCCTACTGTAAGAAAGTTAACCTTCAAAACTTGATTGACGATCACATGCCTAGATAATGGTTTGATGATAATTGTAAATTTTAAAAAATCTTTCGGTAAGAAGCAACTTTCAGAGATACATATCGGCTTACGTAAGTAAGTACTACAGGTTGATGATGATAATGGATAGAAAGTTAATTTTTTAATAAATCATTTATGCTGTCAAAATGGTAATTGTTAAGGAAGCTCTACATTCTCGACAAAAGATTTCAGCGAGCGTACTATACTCTGAGACACAAGTTTGGGTCGGCTCTACACATTTTTGTTTAGAGCACTTTTTCACTCGTTATATTATGCACGTTTTTTTTGTAATGTAATTACTACAACATATATTTATCGTATCGATTAATATTATTATTATATTTACTTATTTACGATCTCCGTGCAGTGGTAGGTCCGCGTTGGATGCGAGTAGCGAGGGATCGGTCGTCTTGGATAAAGGCTGATGATGATGATGATGATATACTTATCATTAGCGACAAGTTTAAAGATAGTTTTCATATAAGCTAAACGATATTTTTAAATATCTATATTAGTTTTATGTAATACAAGAGTTCTCTGATTTGGTCACAAACAAAAATTACACACATACTACATAGTCAATTCTTGCCGAAAAGGCGAACTCTTGTGTTTGATCAAAACTTAAATACTTATATTATAATTAATTTTGGCGATAATGTGTAACACACTTTATGATCACATAAATGTTTTATATAAAATATTTGCTTTCAACAAATTCTGAAATAGAAAAATGACATGTCAAGAACCTAACACATTGAAGGAAAGGGATAGCTAATTAAAAATTGTTTAAGTAAATAAAGACAGATGATACTAATTGAATATCTACGACTGACGTCTGCCATCAATATAAGCCACATACACCTTAAGTACTGGTAATAAGATTGATTTTCCTGTTATGCCAAGATATTTTTGAACACTCTGGATGCTTAGATACCTGTGAACAGTCTGTATGCTAAGATGTATATGACTACTCTGGCTGCTCCGATAAATATGGAAATGTGTTGCTAAGATGTTTTGACTACTTTGGATGCTAACATCAATATGACAACTTTGAATGCTTAGATATTATTGAATTTCTGTCCGTCAGATCTTTTTGAGCACTTTGGCTGCTAAGATCAATCTGACGCTGACTGTACCATAGTCGTCCTAATAATAGGTAATCAGAAGTAAAACATTTAACACTAATCTATTCATCTTTTACTTTTTTTGCTTTAAAAATAACTTATTGGCAAGCTAACATTTTCAGCGGGAAAATGAAAGTCTACAGTTTCAACTGGAGGCGTACAAAAATGAAGTAGACGTCATTAAGGCAGACGCTCACAAGGAAATGGAAAAGTTCAAAGCACAATTTATAGCCCGGCAGGCGCTTCAAGAGGCCATGGAAAAGAACGTAAGAATCAACTTTAATGTGTCATTTTATGGGAGTAGTTAGTATCAGGGTATATTTCATTCTGACTAGCATTTAATAAATGATTCATAATATCAATATTCAGGTTAGAGGTATCAAAGATTCTAGATTGAAAAAAATCCAACGTTGGCTATGGGCTAGATAACATTGTAGTCTCCAGGTACGTTTTACTTGAGAGACTAAAACAAAGTGTGTTTGATTAACAAAGGTCGTTTGCAAATTATTTAAAAGCATTCCAAACTACAAGCAAATTTTACTTTTTAATTCCCTAATGTCAAACAAGACAGAGACAAAGACAAAAATCCATGGGTTTTTTAAATCAAGTTCTTTAGTTTTATTTTAGTTAGATTGGTAAATTAGCCTGACTGGCAAATCTGCGAGACAAATAAGGAAAAACTAAATAAAAAGCAGACGTTAATTTTCGATGGGTGATCTCCATAAAGTGGGCGATCCGTGTTGGATGCGAGTGGCCAGGGATCGGTTGTCTTCACGTGGACGGATACGGGCTGATGATGATTATAATGGTAAAATCTAATGTTTGGTCCCAGCCGCCGCTCCCGTCGCCCGTGCCCAAGCCGCCGCCCCCGCCGCCGCTGCCGGACGACCTGGACTCCAAGGTCGCACTCACGGGCGAGGTGGAAGCCGCCTGCGGCGAGGCCAAGCTCATTGGCGTCATGTCCGCTTTCCTACAGGTACGTAGCTCCTTGGCTATTGCATATATCATCAATAGCAGACATATTACATTTTAAATATATACTTTTTTATTACATATTTGTATAGACAGTAACAATTGTGTTATACATTTTGTTAGCGACGAATAGAAAGATAGGCCAACATTTTCTCAAGCATCGAACTTTGTCTACATTTTACATCGTTTATGTATTTTAAATTTCAATGCTTGATTAGGTTAAAAAAAATGAGGTTAAGTTGGTCCAGACACAATGCAAGCTTAAACTGGTGTGAGAATCCGTGACCAGCAATAGG
This sequence comes from Lycaena phlaeas, assembly GCA_905333005.2. Classification (NCBI taxonomy): domain Eukaryota; kingdom Metazoa; phylum Arthropoda; class Insecta; order Lepidoptera; family Lycaenidae; genus Lycaena; species Lycaena phlaeas. The sequence continues at coordinate 8,169,406 of HG995178.1, forward strand.
ACAGGCAATATAGTATTCACAAGACTCAGTAAAAGGACGTTTAATCGCTTATATTAAGATATGTACAAATTTGGCAGGTTCACCCGCAAGGCGCGAGTCTGGACTACGTGGTGTCGTACGTGCGCGCACTGTTCGCGGGCGCGACGCAGGCGAGCGTGCACCACGTGCTGCACAAGCACGCGGACGTGTTCCAGCGAAGGACCAGCGGCGTCGGCGCCAATATCGATAACCGATGGTTCTTCGTCGCATTCGACAATTAACATATCACAAATCGATATTATCACATATTGATACATATATGTATCGAATATTTCCGGAATCCATGGCTAGGGAGGATTTAAGTTCAAGCCCCTCCAAAAGTTTATGACTCAACAGTAATCACTTATTAAACGTTAAATAAGTCTTAAAATAAATTTAAAGATTAAAGCTGTTGCTATCCAGGATAATTACTGTCCTAGATTGATACAGTACATAATGATCAAAGTTACAATTTGAGATTCTTTTAATGTATTATAAATAACAATTATGTATAAGATTTACAATAAACTCGTGTAAGATATTGAAATTAGTTATATAAATTTCAAACCTTTTTACCTACTTAGGGCATTTAGAGTTCCGTATTTGCATAAGTTTATTATGCCTAAATTAAACTTGAACTTTAAAAAAATGATAATTAAATAAAAGTGAAAAGTTTTAAAATGCGCTACGTCGACCCTTTGTTTATATTGAAACATTTATATCAATATTTTCCTTGTAACTATTTCTGGCACACAAAACCTGAAGTATAATGGCACACAAAACATTTATATAACGAGAGTCGAGAATTAAAATATAACCCGAAATACGTTTACAAAGACGTCTGCTGCGCCTTCTGTTGTGCGCGCAGTTCTTGCAGCGCCTGCGCGTACTCCGCGGCGGCGTCGTCGAGGTCGCAGTCGCGCGGCGCGGGCTCGTCGTGCGGCGCGGGCTCGCGGTCCTGCCGCAGCTTGAGACGCAACTCCCGCATGCGCGCCTCGAGGATACGCTCCCGTTTGTTCTCGCGCTCCAGAATCTAAATAATTATATTTAAATATTTAATTGTGCTGATTTTTTTCAATTAAAATCTGCCGTCACAAAATCCTGACAGATGTTAAACATCTATGTTAATATTGAAATTCATGATCAATTAAACGTATTTAAACACGCCAAAAACGTGTAACGTGTCTATATTCTCGGCTACTATGCGTGTTTTAAAAGATATGCCAAGAGTAATGTAAGCTTGTTCCGTATATGTCGGAAACAATAATATAAATACAGTTTACGGTAATTACTTACGTGGGTCAGAAGCTGCTTATCATTTTTGTCGGCATTGCCCAAGTTTTGCGATAGCTCCGCCAGGTAAATTGTGCCCTTGCTACTGCCACATGCCACTAAAAGACCCTGAGAAAAACAATTCCATTTAGTCATTAATCAAAGGGGAATTAGAAAATAATAGTTGTCGTCCTTGCTAGCAATGTTATTAACTCAATCGAATCTACAGTTCTTAACGTTAAGAAAAAAATTGAAGACAACACTAGCGTCATTATTAACCAAATAATAAGGTATTAATATCCTTGAATGGAAGTGCTAGAAGCATATTATAAAGCTAACCCCTTCGTGCGGTCGCAGCCGCAGCAGCGGTTCGTCGCAGAGCTGTGCGGTGACGACGGGCGCGTTCCGCCGCCGCAGCAGGTCCCAGCACGACAGGCATCCGTCCCATTGCGTTATCAGCATTAATGAAAATCTAAGTGCATTTCAAATGGTTTCATTTTAAACAAAATTATTTCAATTATGAGATAAATTTAAAAAATAAATATTTGGAAACACCAATAGTGTGGGTATTTGAATTAAATAAGACTGAAAATTTTGGTCGTTCGTAAATATGGAAAGAATTTTATGAGAAAAGCCGACCTTATAGGGTTCCAGGCGCCGTCGGTGAGCTTGGTGCGGTGCGAGTGCGTCCACAGCACGGCGGACTCGCGGCAGTCCTCGCTCCACACGCGCGCCGCCCAGTCGCCCACCGTCAGGAAGTTCTTCAGGAACGTGGGGTTCCGCTGCAGCGCGTACACCGGGCCCAGGTGCGCCTCGTACTACAGTCATATAAATATATAAGGGCTATATTTCTTGGGTGAGTTATCTGCCCACCCTCTGCTCCGATTTTGCTCAAATGCCCTCGGGCCACAGCATAGGACATTTCGAAAAAAAGGTCTAACCAATAAATATAAAAATATATATGATTAATAATTCATAAGCTAGTGTTCGAAAAAATTCAAAGAGCTTTGTCAGTTAGTTAAAAATTAAAATCTATTTCATAGTATTTTCTGGCTGTTCTAAAATATAATGAATCGACTAAAATAAAACCTTATAAATTATTTAATTATAATCAATACGTGTAAATCAATTCGACTACAAAACAAACTAACAACCAAAAAAATCAACAACTCCCTTTTGTTAGTAATAAAGTTTATTTGACCTTAGATGGGAGCTTCTCTAATGGCGTCTTGCCTTTCCGATTACCGCCGACTACTAAGCCCGTTTCAGTTCCAACCATAAATCTGTAGAACAGAAAACATTAATGTTTTAAAATACGTTAACTATTATTATGAACTTCATCATCATAATTATCAGGAGGATGGTTCGTCCCTGGGGATATGTGGAACTCCCAGCGGCCTCAAGACGGTCAATCTCTTGTCACTCGCATCCAACACGGATCGGCTGATATACGGAGGTCGTCGTCGTTGATCTTTTTATTAATTAACATTAATTAAATTTTTAATAAAAAATAATAACAGGATTATTGAAAACAATAGATTAGCATGTAAATAATACGAATCAATACAAACGTTGCAATTCTTAACACTTAGTCGGATTATTATCAGAAAGATTTCACAAGGAGACTCACCAAACCACAGATATATAAATAAAGAAAATTTATTCATAAATCTGTGCACCAAACTCTAACAACTAATTTCATACATAGGCCCTTAATAAAACCATTAAACATCATAGATTTTTTTCAATTACTGAGAGCAACACAATATTAATAGTAAAATGGCAACATTATGAAACATACCTGGTGGGTATCGTGGGCTCATATTCGAGGGCTGATATTCCCAGGGCATTCTCAACGCTCTGCGCGTCGGCGTGCGACTTCACCAAGTCAATGATCATCGTATCCGTGGGCTCGCTCATGTTGCGCGTGTCCCACCTGTGATATCAACACCGCTCATGTCAGTCAGCTGCCAGAGCGAGGCACCACAGCGCGCACATAGAATAAGGTCAAACTTCTTTTTCATGAAAATGAAATATGACATTTTCTTGCAAAGTGAAGCTTAACACACGTGCGTAAGCGAAGGAGCCGCGCCCATCATCAGGCAAAACGAGCCCCTTGTGGTTAGCATGGCCTATACGTGCAAGTTCACATAGGATTAGCTCGTTAGGCAACACATGTGCTGTTTATCATGAAACGTAAGCTTCAAGTCTTGGTATGTACCAATAATAATTTCGCACAGGAAAGAATCAGGATACCTGTGAAAGTAGATCCCTTCCATGGCCGATGGTCCTCCGCTATTGAACTTTTATCCAATCAATCAATAGTAGGCAATAAGGATGACCTGCGCTTTAATTTGATGATTTACTAAAACCCCCAACGGCCTAGACATCTCAGTACACATATTGCCATAGAGAAACACTTTAAAGCAGCACACTGCCATTAAGGTATAAGGTGTTCGTCGAAAAATCATACCATTTTTTTTCATAACATAAAAAAATATAAGCCTTTAATAGATTACCACTTCACCACTCCATCCGGAGAAGACGAGAAGAACTCGGCTCCGGCTTTAGAATTAATGAAGAGAACGTTCCTCACGAGGTCTCTATGAGCCACGTGCGGGGGGCACACGCCCACCGGCTCGCCCCCTTTCCGCGTGTCCCACCAACCGACCTTAGAAAGAAACCATATCTATGAATATGAAGCCCTTCTGTTTTGGCCATCGACCACACAACCTATTGACTTCTAATGTTTGATTTTTCGTATTAAATGCATTCTGGCAACTAGCTGAAGTGAGACGAAAGGGGTTGCAATGATGTGATTAGCTAATTCAGTGTCACACATTACCAATTACGGAACGTTAAAAAGAAATGAAACGACAAGATAGTTTGAGTACATTGTTCACGGCTTACATCTGAACTAGGAGTCAGATGTGTTGCCAGAACCCGTTCACCTGTTATTAGGAGTCTATGGGTTATGTGGTCGATGGTTTTAGCCTTGTAGAATAAAAACATTTCTGACAGAGTGAAAGGAGACGGCTGAACCCCGAGCAGTAATATTTATTACCAGCAAACCGCTGAGGTCGCTGGCATTGATCTGCCCGAAACTGGTCAGCTGCTATACGAAATATTTTTAGATTCGTTATACGGCTGTTCTAATTTTTCGAAAAATATTTGAAAATTCTTGCTTACGTGTGCACGTAATGCGGTTGGATAAACGTGTTCTGTGGCCACTTTCTACGGCTAAATGTGTACATGGGCGAGATTAGCTTTGTTAGGCCTCTCTTCTTTTGACATAGGTAGGTATTTAACCTTTTTTCCGAGGATCCTCAATTCGTAGTTACGCTTCTAGTGTATTATCGTCTATCGATTATATTTGTATCAATTAATTTGCATAATATCTAATTTTAGATCTAGTGGAAAAAAAATAGCATTATAATTGAGATGAACAAATCTAGCGTAGGTCTATCATTATTTTATGGGAATATAATATTATACACACTTACCTACATATCTTTGCATAATTGTATTGAATGATTGTATGTATTCAGAAGAATACATACAGATTAATATTTACGCTACAATTCTCTATTACCTGTCCGTTCATAAACCCTCCAACGAGGATGTGTTGTTCACGAGGATTGTACTGCAGGTCCAACAGCGGTTCAGGTGGCTTTATTACCAACTCAGGAGCATTCGCATTTTCTACAAATGATATCACTCTAAAATATTAAGTCTTTGAAGGTGCTTAGAGCAACGCGGACCTCTTTAGACCACGTAAGGAGACGTGTTGCTCTAAGTGAAGGTGTATTCATCCAGAGGTTATGCAGATGCGCTGCCCACCTTTTCCCTATCCCCCCAATGGGCCACCAGAAACTCGCAAACCGTACGAAACGCGACTGTTTAGCTGTCACTTTACCGCCGATTTCATGTGAGCGAGAGGTACCTCCCCGGTCGTGCCGGCCCAATTTAGCTGACAAGCAGCATGGCACTACCCTTACTTATAGTAGGTACCTAAGTTTTGCGTTAGGCGATTATGGTCACCTATAATCAAAGTTCTTTTTACACGCTTTTTATTAGCTTCACTTGTATGTCAGTTTGTCAGTTTGTCAGTTTGTCAGTATGTCAGTATGTCAGTATGTAACTCTCCGTGGGTAATCTGCGCGCCTGCGGCCTTCCTTGGTTCCGGTAGCCGTTTCTCAGGCTCCCTCTCCGAAATCGAACTCTGATTCCCCGTATTTATAATATTTATAAATAATTACTAAAAAGTAAAAAATAAATAATAGTTTAAAAAAAACTAAAAACACGCTTTTTATAGAAACCCAAACTAAAAAATAGAAAATAAATTTTAATAAATTTAAATTAAGAATAGTGTTAAAAATTTCAATTACTATAAATTAATAATAGTGTAAATAAAAAAAAAATATTTTATTTTAAAAAAAGCGTGGGGTGCATGGTGTCAATATAGTTATAAATATTTTATTGACAGATATGAGTAGAGTGATTATCATTTTGATAATATCTTAAAAAGCGACCCACGCTTTTTTTAAAATAAAACAATTTTTTTTTATTTACACTATTATTAATTTATAGTTATTGAAATTTTTAACACTATTCTTAATTTAAATTTATTAAAATTTATTTTCTATTTTTTAGTTTGGGTTTCTATAAAAAGCGTGTTTTTAGTTTTTTTTAACTATTATTTTTTAGTACGGACTGCGCTTAGTGCATTGTCAATATCGAGAACTAAGTCTATCGTAATCTATCTTTAGAGAAGAAGAAACTATCTCTAGGCTGTAACTTAGAGAAACAGCGGGAAACGGCAAGGGGCACGATTTCGCCCTTCACTTCACCATCAATTAACTATCACTTCCAAATCCATCCATCCAGAACAGTCCACCACAATATTCGCCAACCAATCACAATATAAATCGATTGCGTTTTTAAAACAAACACCATAGAAAACCACTCCGAACTCCGGAAAACAGAAAAAACACAATGCGCCATGACGTTTCCCTCCGCCCCTCACAATCAAAGTTAGCTTCTGAAATTTGAAAGTATAGGTAGGTACCTATGTCCCAAATATATGAGAACTGCAAGCCCCTCGAGGTCCTCATGAAGTCGACATCGGCGTGCGCGGAGGCGAGGCGCGCGCCCTCCGCCTGCCAGGACAGCGCGCGCACGGGCCGGCGCGCCGGCTCGCGGTACACGTTGACGGTGTGGCACGCGCTGCGCTCCACCGGCGGCGCGCGCGGCAGCTCCCCGTAGTACGTCTGGTACACGTCCACTGCGTTGTTCTGGAGGATGTTGTGCTCCATACTCTGGAGGTATTTCATAGTCGTTGCTTATGGGCTATGCCTGTTTTACATCATTTACATGATAGATGGATACCAGCCGCCGGATCTATTCAAATGTTTCTGAGTCTATCTTAATGGACGTAAGGTGTCAAGTTGCGGTGCCAGTAATTATTATATTGTATATTATAGCTCTTGCGTTTAGGTAGACGAAGTGTTGGTCGGCTATTAACCAGATGGGAAGACGATCTCCGTGCAGTGGCATGTTCTAGTTGGATGCGAGTAGCAAGGGATCGGTCGTCTTAGCGTTCATTGAGGGAGGCCTATGTTCAGCAGTGGACGGATGAAGGGTGATGATGATGATGATGATGATAGCTCTTGTCCTATTTAAGAGATAAGTGGGATGGTAGTACCCAATACCCATCACAAAATAACATCTTTGGCATATCTAAGTACTTTGGGTTTGAGAAGGAAGAGCACGGCGGACCATGTTATACTTTATACTAGCCCAGACACTTATTTTGAAATGTAGAATAGTTGTTGAGTTGGCTGATTCTGGGACAAGGTATAATTCCTGTTGAAATTGATTATGTTTATTAATGTTCATAGTTGACATAATTCTTTAACCGCTGTTTCGTATATCAGTTTGCCTATTAATTTAACTTATAAAACATACATTCACAAAATGTAAAAAAAAAACATGTAAACGACGCTTACGTGACCTAGGTTCATCACAGCGTGTATGTAGGCGTCGTCCTTTTCTATCTTCCGTCTGTACCTCTGCGTGGCCTCCGCGTCATTCATGTTTATGTCTTTAGGCCACCCACCTTCAATATGATTCATACCTGAAGTCGTGTACTCAACTCTGTAAGAATATTTGAAGTATTCTGAACGTAATTCATTAAAAACAAAGCACAATTTCGGTAAGTACAATATACTTACCTACATATTCGGCTTAGACCTGAATGTCTCACAAAATTCTTGTGACTGTTTTCAACGTTTCAAAAATTTTCAGATATTGAATTTTTTTAGATTATAAATTGAATGAAAATGGCATTGATTCTTGATACACAGTATATTATGGTCTTGGACTTTCCTTTAGAAAAGGAGGGAAAACTTTATATAGACACTAGTGATAATATCTATTGACCCTTTTGTTAAACCACGTCAATCTGGTCCCGTGATAAGTTTCCGAAGAACTTGCGTATAAACCTGTGGTATAAACAATAATCGTTTATGTTACCTTACAGAATTAACCCAATGTTCAGACATAGTCCCTGTGTTCTGTATACCGACGTGTATGGGATTCCTCAGGATGTAGTTGTTGTATAGCGCGGGATTGCTCGGTATAGACACCAACATTTCGGGACCATGGTCAGTGAACAGCGTCTGCCTGCCGAAATGTTTCCTCCGTTTCGTATATACGTAGGTAATCTCTGTTTTCTCTTGCTTCTCCATTTTTATTATCTCGATAATATTCTAATAACCTTTATGGGGTTTGATCGATAGCTGCATGGTAACATTACAACTTGTAATCTGTCGTCCGTAGTAACTAGTACTTACCCCTTAGTCATGGGGTTATCCTACCGAATTATTTATTATACCGACTCAGAACTCTCGAGCATTTTTTTAAGCTATCGCCCGAGAAATTCATAAAGATTTGTTGCTTCAAAGTACAAACAATACAAGTACTTATTTTAATTAAAACGAATACTATTTCCAAAAATAAATTTATTATTTTACAGACTCTATTTGTTCTACTTATAAGAATTAATATTATTTTGGTATTTTGTAAATTAATCATTTAATTGTGCTTATGAATTTAATGAAGTTTATATAATAGATTAGTATAAAGGTATAGGATCTGCGGGCGAGGCGCGTCTCACACTGAGGACGGTAATGCGAGGAGACGCCACGGCTAGCTTGGCGCTGCACTGCTCTAACAGCAGGCGCCAACGAATGGCCAAGCGCTCGTCCGATGACATTTGCTTTAGTTGTTCTACCTACAATATTATATACTATATTGTGAAAACTGTAATATACTGGGGTGAAGGTGGTAAACGCTCTGCATAACTTCGGATAGTTGTGACTTGTGAGGATCGTGAATTATAGTCAAGGCTCCGACTGTTTGTAATTTGTATGCTTTAAAAATACCATATCTATTATCCTTATCTAAAAAAAGGTATAACCCGACGTTGGAGTCCAACTAACACTTGATGTGTTTATCAATATTTCATGTTGCTAAAACTAAACTAAACGTTAGTACCTTCTACTTCGTTCTACGTTTTAAAAAAAAATCAAGAAAATGGCTGCTGTGCGCATTTAACACTACGTCAACAGCTCTTTAGCTCCCTTTTTATAAAAAACCTAACTCACTGTATATCCAAATACATCTTCAAGTATATTGACAGGAAGGCGCGCGCCTATCTCACCAGTATGGTCGGCAAATTTCACTCGCAAATCTTCCACGTTGCTGTTAAATAGTAAGGCTAGGCTTAAGACAATTATATTTTCACAACTTTACTTTTCTAATGCTACACACACGTTTACATTATCATTGCTATTTTCCTGCTGTGTATTCATTATTTTAATCATCATCAACCATTTCCTGCCCACTGCAGGAATTCAGAGTGCAGCCCCTACATTTTTTAAAATTCGTTTCAATTAAATTTACAACTTTTATGATATTGAAGGAATTCATACAAATGCTTTCATAAACACAAGATTTTAAAACAAGCGTTTTAAAATAAAAAAAATGTGAAAGTACATAATATACTTGAAACATTATTTGCATCATCTTACCCTCCACTGATGAGTTCTTCGAGGTCTATGTGCGTGAGTACCGCGTGCAGCGCCGCGCAGAAGGGCGCGCTCGCCAGCCGCTCGCGCACCTGCGACACGGACGCAGCAGTGGCGCGCTCTCCGTTCCACACCGCCCACGCGGCCACCTCCCCGCTGCCTATTTACATTATGACGTCACAACCCACTAACATTACCCATATTATTAAGATTGCTAACCCCGGAAGAATGGGAGCCAAGTTTGCAGCTAACTCTTTCTTTTTTTATTCGAGAACAGTTTTCGTCGTAAGGGCTTTTAACACGTTTTTAGCTTTGACCCGAACGGATGGTTTTACCCTGGTCTAGATGTATACGTCAAGTGTTGGGTCACAGTCTGGTAACTTGTTTATAAGTATAAGTGGTTTAAACTTTAATGACGAAAAATGAGAAACCTATAAGTGCATTTCTTACGTTATTGTTGACCCAATAGGTAAGGTAGGAACCACAAATGGTTATTGTGTCTAATCTTTACTAATCTTATAATTCATATTTCCTGTAATATTTAGTAGAACAAAATAAAATGTTAGCAGAAATACATACGTGTGGTCGCCTGGTTGCGTATATGCAGTCTCAAAGCCTCCGCTTCTGGCGTGTGCGGTTGGTGTGTAATAATGGTGCGGGAGTTAACTTGGGCTCGAAGTCCGCGGCCTCTCCACGATATACGAGCGTCCGCGACGAATAACACGCTTTCCAACGAACGCCATTCTTCAGCTCTACACAGGTTTGCGAATGGGATTAGAACTGGCAAGTCTAAGAGCCATTTGATAGCAATTATTAAACATCGACCATGACATATTATATTAATTACGAGTTGTGCCAGGTTAGACCAGGCACCTCATTCATGTGTTGCCTTTCATGAGACGATAGATGGTAGGTCTCGATACTAGTCATTATACTGCCGGTGTCCTTTGTTTCGAAACATATTAAGCAAGTAATGACAATGAATTCAGACGTATATAGAAGAACAGTTCTTATGAGCGCTTTAAGGACAAACATTCTACGACGCAAACGTCCGCTCGGCGGCGTGACGAGAAGGACACCGGGATGTCCCCAGCATATGAACCTACGAAAACGAGCAAGTGCGAACTAAGCCCGCGGGGACAAGTCCCCAATAGAGTCAGCACAAAAAATCCTTAGGAACTGTTCTTTTTTTCTTTCTTTCTTCATTCTATATACGTCTGTATTCTTTGGTAATGAGCAAGGAGTTATATTATATATTTTTTTGACGCAAATATGAAATTACCCACTTATTTACCCACTACTGGTGATAGCAGCGGTACTGGCAAAGACTTCTATTGTATAACTGGGTTGTCTCAGTTGTTGGACCACCTCCGTATTTATGTATACTATCATTCTGCTTCTTCCGTTGATATATTTAAGTATTTTAATTAGTGTTGCCTTCTTCTTTAGGTTTCTAGGTCAAGATCTGGATAAGAGCTGTAGGGCTATTCTGTGAAAACCATTTCGATATCGAGCTTCACCTGAGTGATAGAGCTCACTTCGAAAGCGAACTTTATTGATATAAATAGAGAGTCGAGTTTTAAAGAATACAAATTCGTCATATGACTGCGGATTCCGTTTTGTAGATTCGAAAACTACCATACAGAATAACCCTACTGGTCGTGCCTGGTTTGCCTATCTCTGAGTATAAATAACGCCCGAAGTTTAGTAGTACGTTACCTTTGTATAGTATCAATATCAAACATATCTAAAACAATCGAAGCCGGTGTCGTGTTGTCGATAATTTCCACGCTTCTTACGGACATATTAGTGCCTAAAAATAAATAGTATTTTTATGATGGGGTAAAGAGGAGACACATGGGATGAAAATTAATAATGTCTATTTTCAGTCGTAAATAACAGTTAAAAAACCATCCAAAGCCAGGGTGGTTTATAGTAAGGATTTAGTATGACGTAGCAGTTCTATATAGAACTGCTATGTATAGACGAATCCAATGTCTATGTGTATTAGGGCACATGTACATTGACAAATCATAATTGTGCAGGACGACGCCGAAGACACCGCAATTAATATGTAAATATAGTTTAATAGTCAATAGTTTGATAGAAATGTAAATATTAACTCGATTATTTACTCAGAGACATAAGATTTACTTTAATACTTTTCATATAGTAACAAGTCCTATAAGAATTGTCACTTTAATTACATTAGAATGTGTTAGAATCACATTAGAAGCACATAAAGTTAATTAGTATACGAGTTAATCATATTAGAATCTTATAAACTCAATTAGAATAGAATAAATTCATATAAAAGCCTTTAAAACTAATTAGAAAGTGTAATTACGTAAGTTTCTACTAAGGGCCGAAAAGTAGTCTCGCCCCGACTCGGTTGTACGCCAACCGAGGTTACCTCATAGCTTGTTGTCCCGCTCCTTTTCCGTATGTGTAAAAGAGATGCCAATATGTATGGGAATTTTAAATGTTTAATTTAACCATGTTAATGATTGTTTTTGTTGATAATAATATGTTATTTAGTTACTTAATTGTTTAAAGTTTCATATTTAATAGAAAGTTTATGATATTGTTAATTATTTCTATAAGAAAACTTGATGTAAAGAAATTGTACTGTTAGAAAAGATAGGCTATACTGTAAGAGCGAAAGGCATATAATTAGATTCTTATTGGTAAATTGTATAACTATTCTGATTGGCTAACCAATAAGAATGTAGATAACTCTTACGCAGGATTCATATAAATATTGGGTCGATTTTAAGGATCGACATTCAGTATTCGGCAAGAATAGTATGGAAGATAACTAAGAAGAAAATAAAGGAAGAAATTCTGAAGGACTAATTCTTGTTTCAATTCATCACTCGTCCTGTTTCAATTCTCCAACCCAGCAACAAGTGTGCCATAGCGCACATTTATGGTCCTTCGGTCGCCGGATTGTAGAGAAAAAAGAAGCGGAATCCCTGCTCGTCGTCAAGAGTGAAATCCCTGCTCGTCGTCAAGATTGAAGAAAATACTCGCCGTCAAGAGTGAAATCCCTGCTCGTCGTCAAGAGTGAAGCGTATACTCGTCGCGAAGTGTGAAATAATCCTCGACAACCGTCCGTGTCGAGTGAAATAGTGTCCGCGTCACCGTCCGCGATCCGCGTCGAGTATATAGCGTCCGCGTCACCGTCCGCGATCCGCGTCGAGTATATAGCGTCCGCGTCGGGTATATAGCGTCCGCGTCGGGTATATAGTGCGTGCGTCGAGTATATAGCGTCCGCGTCGGGTATATAGTGCGCGTCGAGTAGATAGGGTCCGCGTCGAGTGAACAGTGTGAAATATAGTGTCCTGTATATAGTGAACTATTAATAAGTGACGTTAGTGTATAGTGAATAGTGAATAGTGACTTGTATATAGTAGTGTGAAATTAATTAGTGTTAAGTGTACAGTGTCTGATTGAACTGATCGCCGATTATAGTGATAGTATCGTAGCGAATATGCCGGTCACACGTAAAACCCAACAGGCTATGGGGGCGCAACAGTCTGCGTCCGAGACTGAGCACACGTCATACGAAACCACCGGCTCAGAACGAACGCGAACATCGGGCGACACCACAGGCACCGGTACTACGGAGCAGACTAGTACCACACTTACCACCAGCACCGACGCTACGAAGTCCAACGTCACCGAGAAGCCGGATACTGAATCACAAGCCGATCATCCGCCACGTCCCTCGACTACTGCCAGTCGGGACGCGCCGCCAACGGTTCGCAAAGCGAACACAACAGTCGCTTGTCTACCTGAAGCCGACAAGCATGAAGAAAGGAAACGGGCCGCCTCTGTCAAGTCAACGAAGGCTTACAAGATAGCGAAGGCAAAGGAAGAGTTAGCGCGCCTCCAAGTCGAACTAGCCGCTGCTCGCCTTGCCGTATTGGAAGCGGACTCCGATAATGAAGAAGAAGATGTTGTCTCCGTGTGCTCGAAGATGGAAGCCACCACCACACGGGTCAGCACATGGCTGCAGGCTCAGACAGAGCCACCAGTACTAGCCATCAGCCACGAACCTCATCAGCCTGCCACCACAGTAGAAAGGAACACATTGGGGCAACCGATCAACACTGAAGACAGAAGATGCAACGAACCTGTCATCGTGTCTGAAGAAAGAAGACCAGAGCCACCGAATAAAATAAATGAAAGGAAATCGGAGCCAGCTGTCTTCATGGAAGAAAAATGCAAGTATCCTCGGTCGGAGCTATCACAGCTAACCGAGGCCATCACTCTCGCTGTCAAGTCTGCGCGTCCAAGGCTAATGGAACTACCCGTCTTCAATGGAGCTCATCAAGAATGGCTTCACTTCAAGGCCGGCTATGAAGAAACAGAAAACCTCTATTCGAAGACGGAAAATGTCAACAGGCTTCGAAGAAATCTGAAAGGAAAAGCCAAGGAAGCCGTCGATGGTCTGCTTATCACAAACGCCGACCCTGCTGACATTATGAAGACTCTGGAGTCGAGATTTGGAAGACCAGAATCAATCGCCATGATGGAAATAGACACACTGCGCACGCTGCCGCGCCTCTCCGAGTCACCAAGGGACATATGCATCTTCTCGACTAAAGTGACTAACGCCGTGTCTACACTGCAAGCATTGAACTGCGTCTACTATCTCTACAATCCGGAAATCGCAAGGGCCATGGTGGATAAGCTAACACCGACACTCAGATACAGATACTTCGACTACTCTGCAACATTGCCGAAGGACGAGCCAGCACTTCTGAAGTTCGACAAGTTCATGAAGAGAGAAGCTGAACTGTGCGGACCATTCGCACAACCTGAGCAAGTGGGTTCACAGCCGCAGCCCACCACAGCACCAAGACGTCATCAGCGAGTGAACCATGTCGCAGAGAAGCAGCCAATAGCCAAGTGCCCTGTATGTGAAGCAACAGGACATACAACGAATGACTGCGATAAATTCAAGAAAGAAGATGTTCACGGAAGATGGGACATCTCCAAGAGTCGTCGACTATGCTTCAGATGCCTGCGCTATAGGAACAAGACTCACACGTGTCGTCAACGGACATGTGGCATCGACAACTGTAAATATTATCATAACCGGATGCTGCATGTCACGAAGAACACTGAAAGGAAAGAAGACGACCAGAAGTCAACTGAAGCAATCAACTCCGCCTGGACTTCAGCTACAAGACAGTCTTACTTGAAGATCATCCCAGTCACAGCGTCGGGACCAGCAGGAGCAATCGACACATACGCCCTTCTGGATGATGGGTCAACAGTGACACTCATCGACGAGAACTTGGCTCACCGCATCGGAGCAAGAGGACCCATCGACCCACTGCGCATAGAAGCTATCAACGAGTTGAAGACCTCCGAGAATAAATCAAGAAGAGTCAACATCAAATTGAAGGGAGCAAATGAACATGAAGAGAACATACAAGCTAGAACAGTGAAGAATCTTCATGTGGCCACTCAGAAGGTTCCCAGGGAGAAGATCGAAGAATGTCAACATCTTCAAGACATCAGCGAGTTCATCACGTACACACATGCGAAGCCAGAAATACTAATAGGTCAAGACAACTGGCATCTTCTTCTCACGTCGACGGTGAAGAAAGGGAACAAAGAACAACCAGTGGCATCACTCACACCACTCGGATGGGTGCTCCATGGAAGCCACATAAGAAGATCAAGCATCAACTACATTCACCATCTGAGAGAAGATCCAGCTGAAGACAACCTAGAAGACCTAATGAAGCAGTACTTCGCTATGGACTCCCTGTGCATCAACCCTAGGAAACCGAAGACAGATCCAGAAGAGCAAGCCCTGGGCATCCTAGAAAAGAATACAGTCCACACGAAGACAGGAAAATACGAGACGGCGCTCTTATGGAAGAAAGAAGATATCAACCTCCCCGACAACTATGAAAACTCGTTGAAGAGGCTCTACAACATTGAAAAGAAGCTCGACCGGGATCCGAAGCTGAAGGAAAAATATACAGAACAGATGGAAGCACTCATCACGAAAGGGTACGCCGAGCCAGCTCCGAAGACGAAGACACCAAACAAGACGTGGTACCTACCACACTTCGGAGTGGTCAACCCAATGAAGCCGGACAAGCTAAAAGTGGTACATGATGCGGCAGCCAAGACGAAAGGGACATCGCTCAACGATCAGCTCCTCAAAGGTCCAGATCTACTACAATCGCTGCCAGGTGTCGTCATGCGGTTCCGACAACACACCGTCGCTGTGACTGCGGATATCAAGGAAATGTTTATGCAAGTGAAGCTTCGAGAAGAAGACAGAGACGCCTTGCGGTACTTATGGCGAAAGGATAGAAGAGATGACCAACCACCGGATGAATATAGGATGACGTCACTCATCTTCGGCGCATCAAGCTCTCCGGCAACAGCTATCTTCGTAAAGAACCTCAACGCGAAGAAATATGAAGAAACCTATCCCGAAGCCGCAAGAGCAATAGTAAAGAAGCATTACGTCGACGACTACTTGGACAGCTTTAGAAGCCTTGAAGAAGCGATACGCATCACCACAGAAGTCCGAAGCATACATAAAGAAGCAAACTTCGAGTTGCAGCAATGGAAGTCCAACTCAACGAAGCTCCTAGAAGCCATAGGAGAAACAGAAGGTCAAGAAGACATCGAACTGTACAAATCTGAAGATAGACTCGAGAGGGTACTGGGACTCATCTGGAAGCCAGAGAGGGACGAATTCACCTTCAATCTCAATATGACAAGAATACCGTCGTCACTCGCCGAGGGGAAGAAGCCAACCAAGAGAGAAGCATTAAGGGTCGTGATGTCTCTCTTCGACCCGCTTGGTTTCGCCTCACCAGTCACCATCAAGGCCAAGCAGATACTGCAAGAGGTATGGCGACGTGGAACATCCTGGGACGACGAGATTGATGAAGACCTCTCAGAAGATTGGCAGAACTGGCTACTCCACCTGAAGAACCTCTCGAATGTAGCCATACCAAGATGCTACCTAGGCTACAGCAACGCCGCGTCTCTTCAGCTACATGTCTTCACCGACGCCAGCGAGTCTGCATATTCAACGGTACTGTTCTGGCGAACGGTAGCTCCGAACGGCGAAGTCAACGTGTCACTCGTCATGGCCAAAGCCAAGGTGTCACCATTAAAAGTCACATCGATACCGAGATTGGAGCTACAAGCCGCCGTCATGGGAGCAAGACTCGCCGAAGCCGTCATAGAAGAACACGAAAGGAAACCAGACTCGAAGACCTTCTGGACAGACAGCAGAACTATACTTACCTGGATCAAGACGGGATCCCGCTCCTACAAGCCATACGTTGCGCACCGACTAGCCGCCATAGAAGAATGCTCCACAGTAAATGAATGGAGATGGGTTCCGACTAAACTCAACGTCGCCGACGACGCCACAAGGGACGTACCACCCACCTTCGACAAGAATCACAGATGGTACAAAGGACCAGAGTTTCTCTACGAGCCCGAAGACTCATGGCCGACGGAGCAGCCTACTAGTGCGACGGTAGAAGAAACAGGAGAAGAAAGGACTCATCACATCTCAGTCGACGACACTCCGAAGCTATCAGAGGCCCTACCCGAGGTCTCACGCTTCTCCAACTGGGATAGACTGCGCTACTCAACAGCAAGAGTACTCCAGTTTCTTCAACTCTGCCGGTCCACAGAACAGGTCAACTACAAGAGAAACGCAAGAAACTCTGAAGCCGATCCAAGTTGGAAGAAGACCAACAACAAAACAGAAAGAAGACAGCCGCGACAGGAACAGAAGAAAGAAGAAAGAAAATTCATACCAGTTCCTGCAGAGCTCCTGATCAAGGCAGAAGAACTTCTCATGCGGTCTTCTCAACAAGAAGCCTTCACTGAAGAACTTCAAGACATAAGAAGAGGGAAGCCCATCTGTAAAGAAAGCCGACTTCATCAATTAAGTATCGAATACGTCAACGGGGCCCTCAAGCTAAGAAGCCGCATAGCAGCCATACAAGAAGTATCAGAAGCCCAAAGAAGTCCTATGATCATAGACGGAAATCATCCGACGGTGAAGCTATGGATCAAGAACATACACTGCAAGCTTCATCACGCCGGAGTAGAAACGACAGTCAACGAGTGCCGCCAACAGTATTGGGTTCTCCGTCTACGCCCGATAACACGCACGATCATACGACAATGCCTACGTTGCAGAATGAAGACTCAAGCGCCACCCTTTCCGAGAACTGGAGACCTGCCATCGTGTCGACTGGCTCATCATCAACGCCCGTTCACATTCACAGGAGTGGACTACTTCGGACCTCTGTCAGTCACCGTAGGTCGCTCGCACCAGAAGAGATACGTCGCCATCTTCACTTGTCTGACCACGAGAGCGATACACCTAGAAATAGCCGGCTCGCTCAGCAGCAGCTCAGCAGTCATGGCGTTAAGAAGAATGATGGCCAGAAGAGGTTGTCCAACGGAGATCTGGTCTGACAACGGGACCAATTTGAAAGCGGCAGACAAGGAACTGCGCCGAGCGATCGACGAGTCAACGGCCGAAGAAGCAGCGAAGAAACAAATAAGCTGGCGGTTCATCCCTCCTGGAGCGCCATTCATGGGCGGCGCGTGGGAACGAATGGTGAGATCCGTGAAGACCAGCCTGACGTCGACACTCCACGAGCAACATCCAACGGAAGAAGTACTCTCAACGCTACTGGCGGAGGCTGAATACACCGTCAACAGTCGACCTCTAACTCATGTATCAGTCGACCCAGAAGATCCAGAAGCTCTGACTCCCAACCACTTCCTATTGGGAGGACCAGGAAGAGTACCAGCGTTCGGACACTTCTCGGAAAAGGACACCATCTCGAAATCCAGCTGGCAAGCCGCGCAGAAGCTAGCAGACACCTTCTGGGAAAGATGGCTACGCGAGTACCTGCCCGAACTCCAAAACCGGCGGGAGCCCCATGGCCGAGGCCCCCCGATACAAGTCGGAGATCTCGTTCTGCTAGTCGATCAGAACTCACCGCGCAACGTATGGCTGAAAGGGAAAGTCGTCGCAACGTTTCCTGGACCTGACAACGTCGTAAGGACCGTCGACATCCGGACCAGAGGAGGAGTACTTCGGCGCCCGGTACGGAAGCTGGTGATCCTGCCCATCGAGGACAACGTCGTCGCAGCACCGGAAGAAGGTGTGACGGAGCCACACGGCGGGAGGAATGTGCAGGACGACGCCGAAGACACCGCAATTAATATGTAAATATAGTTTAATAGTCAATAGTTTGATAGAAATGTAAATATTAACTCGATTATTTACTCAGAGACATAAGATTTACTTTAATACTTTTCATATAGTAACAAGTCCTATAAGAATTGTCACTTTAATTACATTAGAATGTGTTAGAATCACATTAGAAGCACATAAAGTTAATTAGTATACGAGTTAATCATATTAGAATCTTATAAACTCAATTAGAATAGAATAAATTCATATAAAAGCCTTTAAAACTAATTAGAAAGTGTAATTACGTAAGTTTCTACTAAGGGCCGAAAAGTAGTCTCGCCCCGACTCGGTTGTACGCCAACCGAGGTTACCTCATAGCTTGTTGTCCCGCTCCTTTTCCGTATGTGTAAAAGAGATGCCAATATGTATGGGAATTTTAAATGTTTAATTTAACCATGTTAATGATTGTTTTTGTTGATAATAATATGTTATTTAGTTACTTAATTGTTTAAAGTTTCATATTTAATAGAAAGTTTATGATATTGTTAATTATTTCTATAAGAAAACTTGATGTAAAGAAATTGTACTGTTAGAAAAGATAGGCTATACTGTAAGAGCGAAAGGCATATAATTAGATTCTTATTGGTAAATTGTATAACTATTCTGATTGGCTAACCAATAAGAATGTAGATAACTCTTACGCAGGATTCATATAAATATTGGGTCGATTTTAAGGATCGACATTCAGTATTCGGCAAGAATAGTATGGAAGATAACTAAGAAGAAAATAAAGGAAGAAATTCTGAAGGACTAATTCTTGTTTCAATTCATCACTCGTCCTGTTTCAATTCTCCAACCCAGCAACAAGTGTGCCATAGCGCACAATAATTTATAGGCCCCCGTACTGTGGCGCCACCCATACTTAAAGTTTCTCGACGGACACTTATGACTTATCATACTCATAGATGGTACATATTTTAAATGATTATCTTTTTGATTTTGCTTACTCTTTATTTTTGAGGTATAGATTCAAAGTATATCCATGATAGACTTTGAATCTATACTATCCAAATTATGCTAAGACGAATATATTTTGTACCTGTTTTAGTTGTTATTGCCTTAACCGGGTTTACACATTTTACTACCACCAGTAAATCCACGTATATATTTGTTTGTTCTGAAAATAATATATTCTTTGCTTAAAAGTGAGGGGAAGACGAGGAAAACATTTTATAGTTTTTTTATATAAATAATGACGATGTGGTGTTTCTAACGCACAATCTAGCTAAGTCTATAATTAATATTAAGATACTACATTTTGTTTAATGATGACAGTTCCTAAGGATATTTTAGTTAGGTACATAGTGGGTGCTGATAATACACGTTAATATGAAGCAAGGTATAATCATAATGTCATCTTAAAAGTGAAACTTCTATACGTGAGGGTAAATTTTTTACAGATGAAAATTTGCGTCACGAAAATAGGTATGCAACGTTGTTGAAAAGGGAGAAAGCGATTAAGACAGATTGAGTGAGAGTGAGAAAGGGTGAACGTAGTGTTACAATGGTATAATACCTAAGTTTCTGTAAACTGAGTGATTTCAATAATAAAACCTTTTACTGATTATGTCTATTACGCGTCAGGGACCGATACGTGTTCCTGCGTGGAACACAGTACACTTTCAAACTTAATTATTGTATATATGATACCAGTGGCGTAACTATACCGTTTGGGGCTCGTGGCAAATTCATCGGATGCTAGGAAAGACACAATTTTTTTTAAAGTAAATATGTAATAATAAATGTTGGGAGTTGGAATTCTCCTGCGACGGGGGTAGCATGAAGCAGCTATTGGTTGATGTATTCGTTAGTAGTTAAATATTAAAAATAAAAGTTTCACTTCTGTAATGACGTGAAATTTGGGTGCACGTACTTTGTCTAATGAAAAGTGTTACCCATACCTAATTTATAAGCTTTATTCTATTTTCCAACGATCGGATAACAAAAATTAAACTAAAACATTACCTGTGAATTTAAGCACATCTGAAAGTCCACAATACCCTGCGCATGGTTTCGTAGGGATATGCAGAAGCGGTAAATACATGCCAAATGTATCTCCGCCAAATATACTCACGTCAGACATGCCTTCGTTCAGTGATAAGTAAAAGGGTGAGGAAACCTGTGGCAGGATTATGATATGTTTATTATTTTTGTCGTGTCATTAAATATTATCATCGAATATGAACACCCAAAATTAAGTAACGAATATATAATATACCTATTGTGCATTTTGTAAAGATTTTTTCCCTTGCTAACAACACTTAAAAAGTTTTTTTTCGTGATAACAATATTTCAAAATAGTCCAAGAAAATGGGTCTTTAAACCAAAACTTGCTTAATAAACTCGGTTCATACAAAAATGTACTTTGGCCCTTTTAGCACCAAGGCCACAGATATAATTCCTAAATAATTTATATTCCTTTACATTTAACATAAAATATATCTTAAGCACATACCTGTGGTCTAAAGTTTTCACTATCACCGCCTTTAACGCAAATTTTTGGTGACGAAATTTCAACTGAAAATATAGTAAAATAAAAAAGTTAGGTATGTGAATAATTTAAAAGTGAATATTTTCAGTTAAATTACAATTACCGACATCACCAACGAGAAATCTCTCGTAAAAAGTAAGTATAAAATATTCTGAGCCCCAGATGTCTACATTAATAACGTCGATATCAGAATCTCGAATAGTAAAAGACATAACTCCCCGCGACTCTCCATTTTTCTTTTTAGAACCTATTAACCTAGGGCTATTTTTTGCAATAATAATCCCAACAATAAGAGCATTTTTTATATTTATATTTAAACTATTTAAATAGACTCTCTGTACTCCCGCCATTATTTAAATTTAAATATAGTGTGTTTTTTATTATTCTCAGTTTCCCTTGGCGTTATAGAAGCAAGGGGAATTATTGTCAACCTATTCAATTTTATATCTTCAAAAAATTTTGCTGTATTAGTATTGTATTTCTGAATGTAGAAATTTTTCTCAATTCTAACGGCTTAAATTGCAATTATTTTTGCTAGATTTTTATAGTGGAAAGTGAAAAATATCCATTTCTTTATCTGTGATTTAAATTTTCTGCACACGTTCTTTTTAAACTAAAGTTAAAACTTTTTAAAATAAGCATAAAGTTTTTGGTATGAGATCAATGAATTATTATAGTTTTAATTGTATTTATATTTATAGTTTTAATTGCCTTTATTATTTAAAGTAAAAAAGTGTTTGGGTTGTTGACATTTGTGATTTTAATTTGACAGAATTAAGAAAAGTGAAAACGGCGGCAAAGAAGAATCTTATTTAGAGTCATCGCCACTTTAGAAGTCCGATAGACGCGGCGCAGCGGTCTCATAACTCAATGTTGCCAATTTCTATTGTAATGATTTTCCACTAAGTCTAGTACAATAATGGACGTAATAATATATAACAGGACCGCGAACTCGTAACAGAAAAACGAGCCGACAGAGATAGCCAGTGTTAAGGAGTGTGTCCCTTTCTTATAAGGTGACAATAAGATTTTGACATGTGGGACAAATTCAAATTTGTCTTACAAAAATTGAAAATTTTAATTGCAGTAAGGTTGATATTCTACCAGTACATACTTGATGTATGCAATTTTAAGCGCTGCATGAGTTTACCACGACTGCCATAATATTATAAATCTCGAGTTTTTAAGTTCTTCAAAAGGCGCGTTTAGCCCCGGCAGATATCGCAAGCTAGCTTAGATGCATTTAGGGTGCTTGAAAATTCTGACACAAGTATTATACTTACAAACGAAAATAACAACATTAGCAATGGTTAAAATCTGAAGAATAGTAGATGAATTACGAAATATATAATACTAATACTTCCAGGTATAATATACTTGACGGGAATCCGTCATCAGGTGGTCGAGATATCATTATCATCCCAAAATATTAACTGCAAATCTTAGGTTTACTCTCATAATAACGCATTGTTGAATTAAGATTACAAAACAACTAAAGATGCCATGGATTCAAACTGATTAAAATAAGTAGGAACGTGGGAAGTTTAGTACGGAGTCACTCTGTCTCACGTTCTGACCATTGCTTTTCGGATTGCTATTATTCCCCTCCAAGCCTGCCGTAAGGAACTTCGTTCCAAAAAATCATGGTCACCATAGTAGTTTGATTTACTAATTATGTTATTTAAGTAACCATAGCAACCATTACAATACAAAATGTCAAGATGACACTTAACTGGGCTACCATAAGAAATAAAAGAAATAAGCAAAATAATAATTTATGTTTTCTTTTTGAATTGGAAATATATTTAAATAAATAAATTCAATTACAATTTCCTGACATACAATTGTCAAAATAATATTAAAAAGATAATTTTTTTCGATGAAATTTTTGATCAGCCAAAATTTTAAATAAAATACATTTTTAAGCTGGCAAGATAAAAGAACGAGACACACTCCCTACATATTGCTATCCCGCTCGGCTCGGATCAGCATCTGTGTAATGCCCATTAGAATATAATACTTAATGCGTTGAGTTAGTGTTCACTTTCGTAAATACATTTTTTCCGAGTAAGCCATCCTGTTATTATACTACATCCATGAGTACAATAAAATATTTAAATAATTATAGGGCCTATGGTCAGTAGTGCATTGATAAAGACTGATGATGATAATAATGACAAAAATAATTATAGCAGCAAAATAAAAATCTCCCTGCCAGGTTTTAGTAAAATAAAACATTTTTTTGTAAATATTTCATTCGTATTTTTTATGTATAACCGATTAGTAGAATTCATCTAAAACAAGCTTCTTCGGATGTGTTCGGCTTTTGCCAGGAGTGACGATTTTCTCAGAAGTAATTGCTGCCATTGTTACTTCCTTTGTTATTCGACCTTTTTTACAGAAACACCTGAAAATATCATTCATCTGAACAAGGTTTTAACTCTTTTACCTTGTATTTATATTCATATAAAATATCATAAGATAAATGTAGGTATAGAGTTAATGATAATATTTTAACCATAAATTAGGCAAAAATGAGTGACGCTGGCATCTCTAAAATTTACCTGTCATGGCTGTGACATTTATAAACATATTATTTAACGGGGTTAATTGTTGTTTATTTTTACTTTCTAATTCACAAAATTATTTCACTTTAACGATCATTATACGGCCTTATATTTTTACACCTTACTTTATATTATATGCTCCATATTTCACGTAAAACAATTTAAAATATACAACTTCTTACTCCAGACAGATGTCAAGATGTCAATGTTGTCAAATTTAGTTCAGGCATTAGTCGCAGGACTTTAAAAGTGGCGCGGACTATATATTATGTTCCTTTGATTTGTATACGTATTAATCTTAATTTGATTTTTAAGTATTAATTATGTTATTCAAATCGGAAGAAAGTGATAATGGAGATGTGAGAAAAAAGTTCAAACCGTTAGAAGTTGATAGACATGTTATCGAATATACTGATTGTTCTAAACGTTTTTATGATGTATCGCGTGATTTTTCAAAACAGTACGCTCATATATACTCAGCACGGCTAAATACCTTTAGAAATATTTTATTTCCTATCATAAACAAGAAATGGTCAAGTAAGTTTAAGGTATTAAAGTTGTGTGATTTGCGTGAAAAGAATGCAACATGCATTATTATTGGCACATTATTTAAACTTCAAGAATTAAAGCCAAGTATTTTAAAAGAGCTCTCTGATCAATTAGAAATAATTCCCCAACCAGCAAGGTTTGTCCATATGAAACACTTATAACTATTGATTACATTTGTTCATTTAAAATTAAATAAATAAATGTTCCTTTTCAGGAAGCACTTTGTTCATGACACCGATACTCTAGTGTTAGAAGATGAGCTTCAGAGAATAAAGTTAAAGGGAGATTGCATTAATGTTCACGAAGTAGTTACAGGCATTGTGGCTGCTATTTTAGGTATTTCATGTTTTTTGATTATAAATAAAAACAAGTAGGTCAATAAATAATTTCAAGAAACAAGAGGTTCCTTGATTGTGTGAACATTGATTGTGTGTGTGTTTAGAAAAGTAATAAGTAGAATACATTTTAGTTCAACATGAACATCATAGCATAATTTTTAATGGATGATATTGTTATATATATATATATATATATATATATATATATATATATATATATATATATATATATATATATATATATATATATATATATATATATATTAGCAAAAAGTTTTCTTAAATTTTTTGTACTGATTGCCATATAACTATCTAGCGTCTAAATGAATATTCTACTTTTTTAGGTTCAGAGGATGAAGATGGTATTTTCACAGTGAAGGATGTTTGTTGGGCTGGATGTAACATCCAAAAACCTCTGCCAAAATTAACTTGTGACAGGTAAATTGTAAAATTTTGAGAACCAATTTTTTTTATTTCTTTATGTAACAGGGAGACATACTACACTGAAAAGTTGTAATAAAGATTGAGCTGAATGGTTTCTGGTTATTGATTAATGTTTTTAGGTACATTATTCTAATGTCTGGTCTCAACATGGCATCCAAATCGGGAGATCATTTGTTTTCTTTAAATTTATTTTTGGAGTGGCTGCATGGATTTTGTGGGACACAACAGTACCAGAAGGAACTATCCAATGTTGTAAGAGTTATTATAGCAGGTACAGTATTTGATTTTAACTTTACAATATATAATGAATATCAACATTTTAATGAGTTTTCATGTAAAATTTATACAACCGAAGAAATCTTGAATTATTAATTTAGATAATTTTGATGTGTAATTAAATGTGGAACTTTCTTGTTATTTATATACAGTAATAGATAATGTAAAGTTTTACCTAACCTCTTCCCCTAAAGTCCTAATATTAAATCAAATCATGATAAATCAAAATTAATTTGTATTTAGCCTCAGCCTGTATACATTACCTTAATACTAGTGGGGTAATGTAAAATGTTGTGTAATTTTTGGGCACATGGGTATAACCTTATGGCTTCTTGCAAATCAGTTGTTTCCAGGAGGGCTATATGAATTATATATTTGTAAAACAACATTATGTATACACAAAGAACTCTGCAAGAAATTGTAATGCAACTTAAAATAAGATTTTAAATTTAATAATTACAAATTTTGACAGTATCATAAGTAACAATTTAGTCATTATACTTTTAAGTTTTAACCATATGAATTATCTCTTCCAAAATTTATTAAATTTAATTTATTATTGACTTTTTTCTTCTGTTGTAGGTGGTATTTTTGCCAATTATTCAGATGAAAAACTTTTGAACGAGTCTGATGTTATTGCAGCCTCAGGAGATGTAGATTCATTTGCAGCAACCATTAGCACAGTTTGTCCATTGGACTTAATGCCTGGGTATAAAGATCCAACTGGTGTGATGTTGCCACAGAAGCCATTCCATTATTGTAAGAAATATATAAAATTGTTGTGCATGATAGTTACAGTATGATAAAATAATGATAGGAATGCAAGTAGCAAGGGATTGGTCCTCTTGGCATTTGTTCATTTGCTTTTTTTGTTATTCATCATGGCATTAAAGGATCAGTCTTTATATAGTATAAAGTCTTCATATTTCTGAACTTAGGCCGTCTAACAGCGAAAGGATAAAGGCTGATGATGATTAATGACAATATATATTAATTTATTATATTAATGAAAATATAATATTTGGTAGGACAAACTATTTAAAACGGGATATTTACCAGCTTTTTTTTTCGTATTTATTCGTAGACAATGTCGAAAAATCAAGCTTCTAGAATTAATGCTAAAAAACATGGTAAATATCCTGTTTTAGATAGTTTAAATATCGAAAATAACCATTTTAATTTAAAATCCTATATGGTAGAACAAATTAAACTATTTGTATTTCATAACACATACAAGGAATTGAAATAATATATTTTTACAGGTCTGTTTCCTAAAGCAGTTGAATACAAGTCTTTCAATAGGGTTTCCAACCCTTATGAATGTGATATTGGCGGTAGGTGTTTAAATAATTATTAATTTCGTCAAACTAATGAAGCAATAATTAAAAAAAATTAAACATACTAATTCTTTTGTTTATTATTAGGTTTTAAGTGTTTGGGCACATCTGGAGAGTCGTTAAAAGACATTATGAGATACAGCAAATTAGATAACCCTATAGATGTGATGAAGAAAACCTTACTATGGAGGCACTTGGCCCCTACTTGTCCGGACACTGTTTCATCAACACCTTGTATAGACACTGATCCATTTACAATTTATAACTGTCCAGCGATATATTTTAGTGGAAACTGTGCTGAATTTGCTACTGATATTTTTAAAGGTATGAAATATATTTTTATGATGTACATACTGAATATTTAAAGCTATTGATATAATAATAATTATTAATATGTACAATATGATTAAAGCCAGCCTAGTGGCCAGGTGACTGAACACTGCAGTTGTGGGTGTGCAATACACTAAGTGCATACAATTTTTTGGATGAATATAGATGTGTGCACCAGGTTATGGATGTGTATATGTATTTATATTTTCCTTATCCATTTTTAATATTGCAGTAACTTGTTTGTATTACTACTTAGTATTGTAAAATATGTTAAATATGAGAATATTCATTGATATTTAGGTAAGAGAGTATTTATTATTTGGTATTTCAGCAACAATTTTAAAAGGAAATGTTATTCTTAAATTTCAGGTGACGATGATCAGACTGTTAGATTAGTATGTGTTCCAGATTTTTGTGAGACAAGTACTATTGCAATGATAAACCTAGCAAATATGGAATGTTACAGTATGATATTTAAATAAAGTCAATAATTGTCTAGTACTTGTTTGATTTGTATAGCCCAAGAAATATATTTAAGTTGCTGCTTCGTTCCACCGCTAATATTTCACTCTAGATCTGATTTAGTAAAATATTAACTTAATTCTAAAGCCGGAACCGCACGCTTGCCGAGGCTTTGCAAGCCAAATTCAAACGTGTGGGTACAGAGTTTGTCTTGGCTTGCGTAGGATTGCAAGATCCGCAAAGGTTTGTGGCCGATCCGACGAGTGTCGGTATTGTGCACAAGCCAAAGGGAAAATTTGCCGCAAGCGCTTGCGAGGCGTCCACATGCATGTGACTTGTGGAGGCTTGGAGCTTACGGCAAGCCACAAACGTGTGGAACCGGTATAAGAATAGAAAATTATAACTATAAATCTACATATTCAAATAATTAATATGTTAATAGAAATATAAGCTATATATGTAATATATCGTTACTAAAACAACATTAAAGGTTCTGAAGTTCTTAATAATATGGAAAACATATCGGAATAAATAACAATTTGACAAATGATATTTACTGTGGCAATACTAAAAGCTGTCACCGTCAGGTGCTGTCACTGTCAGGTGCTGTCACTGTCAGTTCGACTTCCTACTTTCAGCTTCGTTCTAATTTCTATTACTCATCATGTCCCACAAGTAGAAAAGCGTGTATTTTGTTTCTCCTGTGCATATTTGCGTTAAGATGAGTTTCTAAGTAACTAATTTGTGCGTTTGCACACCCAAGTGTGCCTTAAAAGTTTATCAAAATGTTGTAAGTACCTATTTCCATTTATTTTACTTTTTATTGTTAAAAATCGGTAAAATCTCCTTGAACCGCTATAAGCGTCTATAGCTTTCACCTAATTACTTGGACTTATTACCTACGTAAGTGATAGCTATCACGAATGCACATTAAATATGTATATAAATGGTGTTTTACACAATTATATAAAAATTAAATTCTTGCAAATGCAGTAGGATTGGGATATTATGACGCATCATGGCGTAATTCTATGGATACATTATACTTGGGTTCATATATGTTGTATTATTGTTGTACTATTTGTATTAATGTTTCTAATAATAACATATATATTTATAAATTATTATTGCATATTTTAAGGGCACATATAAAAGTGCATTAATAGGAATAATCCCATCAGAATTGCAAAATTTACATAGTCTTATTTATAAAGTACAATGTAAGATTTACAATTTCTCCTTATAATATATTATTTTTATGTATTAACTAGAATAATTTAATTTTAAGCTTCTATTTTTTTTTAAAGTAAGTAGGTTTGGAAATGGCTTTGCTGGGTAAGCTAGACTTGTGTTTGTTCACCAGCAAAGCTGATGATTTACAATGGTGAGGCATAAAGTGGTACATTTGGAAGTTTACGTTCATAACATAAAAAAAATGTGAAAATATTCTATATTGATCATTAACAATTTGTAGAAAATTTATTAAATTTTTCAAATGGCTGGATTTTTATAAACACTCAGTTCATATTATATCAGTATGTGACTTAATATAGTGTGTACAAAGATGTATAAAAGTGTGTATAAAGATGGATATTCTTATATAATAAAGTATTCTTATTTGAAAACTACATTAAACATAAAATTTTTGATAGGTACTAAAAATTTACATTTATACATTATAAATAATTAATAATATTTAATTAATAATCAGCATTATGTAGGTACTAAATAGTAAAAAATAAACACACCTAAAACTCATTTTTAACCAAAAGTAATGACTTCAAACAGTAAACTAAAAACCAAAAAAAATAAATTTACTTAGCACCACAAGGAATACATATTTTTATTTAGTTAGATAAGAACAAACCTAAAAAAAGTATATACAGCCAAATTGAGAAACATTTTCTTTGAAATTGTTTAAAAAGGTTTGCGAATAGTGTCACTGCATTGATTAGAGACTATACTATTTTAACTCTTTACATGTGCTTTTTGTTGTTTATTGTTGCTTTCTGCAAGTTTTTTGTGAGATATAAGATGTCAATTGTTAAGTACCTAAAGCCTCCTTAACCTTTAGGTTAAAGGAGATCATAGGGCCTATTTCACAATCTCCAGTTAAGTGCCCAATAGGCAACATATTTGACAGATACACCATAATCTATCTGTCAAATATGTTGCCGATAGCCATAATCTATCTGTCAAATATGTTGCCGATAGCCTATTAGGAACTTAACTGTAGATTGTGAAACAGGCCCTAAGTGTATTAATTAATATTCAAAATGTAATTGTATACCTTTATATAATTTGGAAGTGTGTTGAATTATTTGCCGATGCTAAATTTTAAGTAAAAATGGAACATTTACAAATATACAGTAATATTGACCCTATTTACTTTTTGACTAGCAATTGACTATTATACCTTTATCTGCTTGTTAATATCCTAAATCTGCATTCAGAAACTTACACTCAAAGATAACAAATCATTTTATCTTTTTAGGATAGAATCGAAACAATATCTCATGAAAATTGAAATACATATAGGTGCCGGCCTATGTAAAGATTTAAGATAAGATTCTTAAATCCAAAATAACGATTGTGCAATGTTACGAAATGTGTATTGGAATGTTTGTACGTCGATCTACGACTTGTAAAAGAGACAATGCGCCAATCATTATAGTGTTACAAGCATATTGTATTTCAACATAAAAGCTTTTGGTTATGACATTTACAACTCCAGCAATGTGTACTGTGTAGTCTAAGATCAATGCGATAAAATTACTGAAGTTAGATAGGTAATAAAGTAGGTATTTAATCAACATGTCTGCCCTTGACCCTCGTCCCATGACGTCATGCCGTACTATCCCTGGCAATGCCAGTAATTACGCTGTAGGCCTATTCTGTAAGGTCGTTTTAGAATCTCGAAAGTGGAATCCGCAGTGAAATGACGAATTTGTATTCTTTAAAACGCCTCGAAGTGAGCGTGAAGTGAGCTATATCACTCAGATGAAGCTCTATATCGAAATGGTTTTTACAGAATAGCCCTATGCTCGTCCTTTTCAGAAAACCAAGATTAAACGAACGAAAGAACAGCGTGTTGTATCAGCGAGTCTGACTCGCACGCAGATAAAAAACCCTTTTTTTTGGGTGATTTCAAAACTAAATTCTTTATTATTTTGACCAAATTTAACGATGATCTCGTTAAGGCAGACAAGTCTTAGGCTTTAATTTCTTGAACGAGTAAAATGAAAACATGAATAATTTCTAATTGATAATTATCTTCGCACATACAAAGTATATTTACTAATCAAACGATTACAGGCTATAAAATATGCTATAACGTGACCTAGACGTGAAGTTATCGTGAATGTGTCGTGAAAGTCCTAAATAATAGTTTCATATAATATAATAGTATTTTCACGACACATTGATGATTATTTTTATAGCCCAAGACTATCCTTGTTACATTAAGTATCTGCACTGCAGAGCCCCGTCAAAATCGGTTCAGCCGTTTCAGGAATTATCCAAAACAAACAGACACACTTAATTAAACAAAAAAAAAAATGTGTATCACATACCGTGTGTATTATAATATTATGCATTTAGTAAAAAGTGGTTATTTTCATATTTAGAACATACATTCTATTTTAACTTATCTGTATAGATGTAACTCTGATAATTACTTATCTAGGAATAATAATCGTTAATAATCGTAAATTATTGGTTACGTAGAAGACGATCGTAGGAATAGGCAATGATTGATGTTATTGTCGCTTTATATAAATACAAAGCCATCCACTTATCGACAATCGTGATACAACTATGATAAGGACATCATTCAACCACCGCCACGTTACATATGATACTCGGAATATTTAATACTAGCTGTTGCCCGCAGCTTCGCCTGCGTTAACTAATATTTACAACAGGATCTTAGTACGCAAAATAACATTTTTTACACCTTGTGTCCGAAAAACCAAAATATCTTACAGAACCCTATTTTTTATCAGAATAAAATTTAGCCTATGCTACTAGTGAATAATGTAGCTTTCGAATGGTGAAAGAATTTTTGAAACCGGTCCAGTACTTTTTGAGCCTATTCATTACAAGTTACAACCAAAGTGAACTTCTCATATCCGCCGTATGGGAGTACGACGACCGGCGTACGGCCTCCTGTAGGGCTATTCTGTAAAAACCATTTCGATATCATGCTTCACCTGAATAATAGAGCTCACCTTACGCTCACGATAGACGCACTCGATAGATAGATAGATAGTCGAGTTTTAAAGAATACAAATTCGTCATATCACCGCGGATTTCGCTTTCGAGATTCGAAAACAGCCTTACAGAATAGCCCTACTGAAATAGTTATTGTAACAAAAATAATAATCATGCGGTTCTTAAAAGTTCTTTTTTATTATTAATCCTAATCAATTATAAAAAAAATGATTAAGAGGTATCAATAAATCTCGTTTGATGCAGTGCACACCCACAGTGCATGTTCGCGATTCGTCAGATTTTATATGAAAGGTACCCTAGTAACTATTATTAATTCTACGGCCAAATTGGAATACTTCGGCCGTAGTACTAGAATGCCTATAGTTCAGTTCCGTTCAGAATCAGACGTCTCAAGAAACCTACTATGTACATACAGTACGACCATTAATCAGATGGTTTCAGTACAGACTTACAATAATAACCGTATCTTCCTTAACTTGTTTATTAGAGCATATTATACGCCAAGGGAAATTTTGTATCGATCATACCAAACTCTCAACGTAACTTGTAACAGCAAATATTATGCAAATTCATGCTTGTGAATTCATCATTACATAATTACACGATTTGCCTCCATAAGTATGTTTTGGCCGATGGGCCAATAAGGTTAAAGTGGAGAATGTGTTCAGGTAGACGAAGTGTTGCCATTAACCAGATGGGAAGACGTCAGAGACGATCTTCATACAGTGCCCTGTCCGTGTTGCGACTGTCCGTAATGCGAGTGGCAATGGGTCGGATGTCTTAGCGTTCATTGAAAAGGGCCTATGATCAGCAGTAGGTATACAGATAAAGGATGCTGATAGTGAAGTATCAGTTTCTTGTGGTTTATTTTCCGAAACGCATCGCTTTATTTTTTCGTAGTGATGTGTCGAATATTATGTAAAATTTATTTTAAATTATAAGGTTAATGATCTACGAGTAGGTAGGCTTTGTTGTAACATAACTGCTTTCAGCTTTGGTGGCTCATAAGACAAAAGTTATTTATAAACATTTTTTAATGACTTTCGTCCTTTATCATCATGACGTAGATCCACTAGTCACTACGTAATAACAGACGTCTAGCATCTAAATAATGGGCGTGTACATTTAGCGTGTGTGTGACTAATGCTTTTTTTCATGGGTTTTGATAATAAGCATTGTCATGCTTATTATTTATTTTTGCTAACAACATTGTACATAAGAATTGTTGTATATTTTTAATGTTAGTTGGATAGGCAAATTGACAGATGTCCTGATGGGAAGTAATCGACGTCGCCCATAAAAATAAACTAGATTATCTGGATCTAGCTCAGGCAACTTATTCATGTGTTGTATATCCCGAGATGTTGAGTATCGATGCCAGTAATTAAACTGTCCGTCTTCCTCTTCCCTCCGAAACAGCTAAGCTGTTTCACGGTGGTATCCATGCAATCGGGAGCGCGACACAGCATATCTCCCACCCAGAAGATAGTGTATAGTATATTATGATCTTGTTCATTTTATGAGATAGAATTATCATCATTAACAGCCTGCGTTTGTCCAGTTGTTCAGTGAATCAGACTTCAGCGGCGTAAACATAGATATCGTATTTCTTTTTCTTAGTATTTCCCATGTTTATTATTTTGCATTAAGTACATATTTTAAATTAAAGATTGATATAATAAAAATAGCGGATACATACTCTGATCTGGTTTTTATTTCAAGCTGTGTCATGCTTATACGCATATTTCGTGTCATAGTCAGAATCATCCGAATGTGATATTTTTTATCCTAAAATCGGTAAATTATTATTGAAAAACAGTTTCTATGAAATCTTTATCATCTTTATCTTTTGCGTTTAACGAACACTCAGCTGTTTTAAGAACCTTGCTCAAATTGTCTTAGTCAGCATGATAATTTTGTGATGTCGGTACATGTGTTAATCAGCTTACAATTGTAGATATAAACTTTGTTGACAAGCCCCCTTTAGCTGTATCATTCATGGCTTAAATCTCATCAAATATAAGTGTTTCCTGTGTATATAATATATTTATTTATTTATTCTTTATGTACATAAAATATATTTAACAAAATTTATATTACAATAGTATTTATACATAGGTGTGCTTATCTCTTGTAGAGATTTGAGACTACAAGCTAATGTAGTGTTTACTGAAAAAATATAATTTGACGACGCACGGATGGACATCTAGCCTGTACGTTTTATCTCATATCTTTTCTTTTGTTACGATAATATAAAAGTCATGCTTATGTGCATATTATCACAGATAATCCACTTACATTTTTTTTTGCGAAATCGGTGTTTTTTTAATAGAAGTACCGGTCTTTTCATTTTTTTAATTTATATTGTACGGTTTTGATTGCATATAAATAATGAGCAGTCGGCGTTTTTTGCAACTTGAACTTAAATTGTGATGAGTCAGAATGGTGAAGCGTTTTCACGTGAGATGACTATGTATAAACAGACACCATATTTAGAAACGGATTTATTATGCTTATGCTACCGAATTGTGTATTATTGTTTCGTATGTTGCCGGCAATCTGTATAATTATAGGTATTCAATACGTTACCTAGGTATTGTATATACTATATATACAATGTAACCTCGATATAACAAATCGGAAGAAAGCAAGTAAATATTCGTTATATCAAGTAATCCGTTGAACTGAGGTTCGTTATGTTGAGGTAAGGATGGTCTAAAATTCGTTATAATAGTTTTATTCACCTCAACATGACGTACCTACTTAATATTTTGTTATAGTGAACAACTCCTACTAATTAATGATGTATTTTTTTTCATATTACTGTATGTATTTTCTATTTAAAAACAAATAGGTAGGTGACGAATATTTTTTCTTACACTAATAGAATAGTATTTCACAAAAGAATTTAGTCAAAATTTATCGAAATAAGACTGAACTTTGTGGTCACTTCTATTATAATTATATATTTGTTATTTTTATTGTATTAATAAAAAAAAATGGCTGTTGTTATAATCAATGGTATATCAAGGTAGTTTCATTTCACGGAAATCGTTTAAACCAAATTTAAACTTCATTGAGCGCATTTTTATGCATTAAATACAACAAGGCAATAATTGCACGTAATGTGCTAATTAGAAGATACATAATATTATATAACGTTAGATATAAGTTTTAGATATTAAAATGCTTTTTGAATGTGGATAAAAATATTTATACTAAAATTATGTAATAATTTGCATTACTTTTTAAAGTAGTTTAAAGTCTTTTAAGGTAAATATTATGTACCTACTCTAAAAGAGCTTATTTATTGTTTATTCTGTACTAGGTGCCCGCTACGCAGCTTTTATAACTATGTGCGGACTTTCGATGATTATTTTCATAGCTCTTGTTATTTGATGATTACACCGATCATTATTTTTAATCATATCAACCAATATTATAATAAACTAGCGAACTCGACAGACTTCGTTCTGTCAAAACAATTAATTTGCAATAAATAAAATTGCAATCTAAAATTTGAGAAATAAATTATCCTATCTTTTAAGTTGGAGAAAAGCACACATTTTAAAAGAAAAAACATTAAAATCGGTTAAGTGGTTTAGGAGTCCATTGAGGACAAACATTGTGACACGAGATTTATATATATTAAGATTAATTCATTTATCATCAGACATCTTGTTACAGACACAATAGCTTAGAGATGAAGGCATTTACATGAAACATTACGTAGAATATCAATTAACTGTTTGTATTGTTGTTAATCTCTTAATATTGTTTATAAATTTTTATAAAGTATGTTTTTCCTTATAGCAAGTAATTCTGGTAACCTAGTTGTGCTGCGTAGCTATGCATACATTCGTCAAGTTATTCCGTAAATGGCAATACAGGTTTTTTACCTGTAATCAGAATTGACTGACGGACGATTCTCAGAAATTGTACCGATAAGTGAAAATAAACCGGTTTGCTTGTAATTTTTTGTTTACATTTTAATGTTAGTATAGGAAGAGAACGAAAGAAAAGGATTTTTGTTTTTAATTATAGATGTGAAACACCTGGTGGTTCGATTTGGCTGTAAGATCGATTCCGTGACGGAAAATGATATGGAAGCCGTTATTTGTTCTATCCCATGTTTCGTTATATTAAGTATATTTTTATTAATGATGAACTTTATACGTAAATATTGTGCGCATATTTATATGATACATGTTATGATGAAATAAATTTTAAGGATCTCGTATCGGTTTATTAATTTTTTTATAAGGATTCGGATACTTTACAGCTACCATGATCACGGGAGGCCTGGCCATGGGAGGAGGTTTCTTAAAACGAGCAAAATTCGCGTAAACATAAGAAAACGTACACGACACACATTTGCCGGGCGACCCGTGTCGGACAGCTTTTTATTTTATGTATGGATTGTGATGACCATTGTATTATTTTATTAATGTACTGTATTTGTGATTTCAGTGCCAAGATGGCGTCTCCCACGGACATCTACACCCCTCGACCACAACCATCACCATCCTCGGATTACGACCAACGCCGATCACTTGCTCCGACTTTAGTGAGTATATCTATGATAACATACACTTTTAACCAGAACACAAAATGTCTTGTAACCAGCATATAGGACATATATTGCTGGGCAACGGTCTTTTCCTGGACATCAGGCGAGGAGCGTATTATAGGGTCGTTTAACTTCGGACATCTTCAAAGACAATCTCATCAGAGATGCAGGTTTCTTCACGATGTTTTCTTTTATTCGTGAGCCACCGATAGTCTCCTGTTCAGGGTGCACTTAGAAATGTATAAAAACCCATTTCAAGGCATTGTGAGGTGTCAGGATCGAACCCAGGTCTCTCAATCAAGCGGCCGAGTCCATACCCACTAGCCATCGTCGCTGATGATGACGACGCCTATGCTAGTGATGGGATATTTTTTTCGTATATTTGTTCCTGCTGGAACCGGCTAAGACCAGAGGCCATGCTGCCATGTCTCCCCCCCCTTTTTTACGTATGTGAAGTGTATTCAAAACCAAGACCACCGCTGATTCGGTTTTGATTCTAAATAATCTTTGAATAGAGAAATATTTTAAACGGAGTATATTACAACTATTTTAAATCCCACACCCGGAACTTGTATGATCATGAGTTGCATTTCGTTATCGAGAGAAAGTAATTGCGTATGTCAATGATTACAGCGCGTGGCTCTATGAACAGTATGTAATTCAAGTTAGATTAGCATATTATTATGAGCTAATTTTATAACAAAAAAACAGTAGGGCATTTTACATATTATAGGCAATGGAGGTGGAAGGAATAAGAATGGACGTTGTGGTATCTATAACTAGAACATTCTGTTAATGTATTTTATTAAATGCTAAGGGATTAGGACGAAGATATTTAACAAATCTTCAAAATTTAAAAAAAAAACTTATCTTTGA
The DNA here is from genome assembly GCA_905333005.2 of Lycaena phlaeas. Classification (NCBI taxonomy): domain Eukaryota; kingdom Metazoa; phylum Arthropoda; class Insecta; order Lepidoptera; family Lycaenidae; genus Lycaena; species Lycaena phlaeas. The sequence goes on from HG995178.1 coordinate 8,206,539, forward strand.
TAAAGCAACTTCAAATAACGAAATGCAAAATAGTTTTTTTAATTATACAGAATTTAATTTTTTTCTTTCTTTCATATATGTAAAACTTGTTGTTATCGCAGACTTTATACTGTTCTTCGTTGAATTATGAAAATACAAATTAATGAAAACTAACTTCTGTTGTCCAATTTTTTCAGACCTACATAATTAACAAGATCCACAGCAATGAGTGCGAGCAAGTTCAGTTGGCCTTTGGCTTCGGCCGACAGCCTTCTTACTGATAATGAGTGTTCTATGCTGCTCGAAGAATTCGACTACGATGAAGGTTGGTATACCTTAGTGGTGTAGACATCGAGCATATTACCGGAATAGAGTGGTAATGTTGTGTTTTGTATGAAAACAAATCCGCCAAATGTGTGCTGCGACGCTGCGGATCTTCTGCGCTCTGATTGGCCGACTCATGGTTGCTGATGGATGATTGGCCGACAGAAGTACACACACATCACTGGTCGGTTGAATTGCAAATGCGGTAGTGATAAATCACTGACTAGCTTTTTTTATAGCTCGCATAACTATGTACTCTCTTCGGTTGTATGCTCGATGGACTTATATTGTGAAATTTAGAAAATCTTCATAACGGAACAGCTTTTTTACGGATTTTTACCTGTGCGACGTTTTGGATACATTACAGCAACCCTGATCTTAGGAGAACCGTATTTTTTTTATTATAATGAGTGGACAATATTAGGCATTCTATTGCCCCTTGCCACTCTGCTCTTACAAAAAAAAAAAAAGATTTTTCTGATCCGTCAACAATCATCTCAGATACAATTCACGAATCGAATGATGGTAACGGATCTCTTGCGAAAGCTACAATACAAAGTTCTACGGCAACTTTGAAACTTGTATTGACATGACTCCGGTTAAATTCTGATTCGATGCAGTGCGCAACTGTTTGCTTATGTGAAAGGAATTTCAATTAGTATAATGCGAAGGTCAATATCAGATGCTTCAGATCTGTGTAGGTACCGCAGAAAAAATAAACTTATAGTTCTTGCTAAAGGCTACGTTGATAACGCTTAATCTCAAAGTGAAACATCTTGTGAAAACCTTTCGCCGAATAAGATATAACATTTTTGATATTTTAAGATAGTCATAGCTTTTGGCCGCGAATTCGTACGCGTGTTTATTCTTTGTCATTGCAGATAATTTCTATTCATAACCCTATATACGTACTAATTTTCATACTGCGTTGATATACACAAAATAAGCCAGTTAGGAATAGATTTATTACGTTACAATATAATAATAATATGTAGAGACGCTTTTACACCACGTCAATCTGCTCTCGTGATACGTTTCCGAAGAACTTGTGTTACGGGTACCAGACAACGGAAATACATACACATATTTAATACTTTTTATATTAATACATATATTTAAGATTTTATTATATACTATACATATTTAATACACAGCCATGACGCAGGAGTACAGAAACTTTTTGTTTCCTGGCGGGATTTGAACCTATTAGCTCCCGGCTTGTGCTAACGCGCAAATCATTGAGCCACAGAGGTCGTATATGCTGCAATACATGCGTTTTATGTTTATTTTTAATATTTTAGACAGATGGACGTACAAACCGTAGGGTTATAATATTGTGATTGCAAATCATCTTTACAAATTACATATAATTACATGAACATTCATTAATTAAAATTACGCTGGCGGTATTGATACATAAATTGATAAGATAGAAATAAATGAAATTAACGATGATTATGCTACATTAATTGCATTATTTCTTATAAAATATTATGTACTTGTAATACCCCTCTACATTACAAATACAAAATTATAATTTACAGATTCATAAAATTCCCGTCCATAGTACACATCAAAAGTTATTGGAATAATTAAGTTCTAGAAACAAAGACGATTTTGAAAGTAAAGCTTCTATAGGCGCGACTAGATTTACCTTAGATTTTTATGAAGTTACTAGAATTGCGCGAAAATATTATACGCACACCCTTTTTTATCATATAAATTTGAATGCGAATTAAAAAAAAATATGTATGTTATTTGTGGGCATATTTAATCTATGGAGAAAGGCATTTTTCTTAATTAAATATTTTAATAATCTTTTGTGAATTGTGTAAACCACACAAATATAGTGTTGTTTATTGACGTTACGTTTTTTTATTATACAAAAGAGCACGTAACTAACGCGTAAAAAATATATAATTTATATGGTTACATTAAAAAAAGAAAGCATTTGATCGATTTTTGAGGGAACTAGTTCATCATTTATACAATTTGTTTTTAAAACTTTATATCGCCTTTCTAATATCATAATTCCGTAAGTTTTTAAACATGTATGGATGTATGTTTTTTACTCTTTCACGCAGACTACTAAATGGATTTGATAAAAATTGACAATAATATCTTACACATGAGAATAACATAAAGGCTTTTAGTACTTTGCTATTTGTTTTAGTCAGTGTTACTGGAAAATAATATGGATTCTGAGTGTAACAGTAAAATTGGCGCCATGACAGCAAAGTACAGCAGAAGAGTTTTCGAAATAATTTGAAACTGTATCATAAAATAGTCCATTTGTATGATATCCAACTAAAGACTCGATTATCGTGAAAACATTTTGTACGCTTTAAAAACTTGATGTTGTTATTGCTGCCACATTACTACTCAATAAAACATTGTATTTGAAATGTCTTTTGGACATATTTATATTATAGTCAAGGAATAATAAAGATCGTGAAACGGATGTTTACAGACGTGCCTATAAAATTGAGGCCTACCTCTAGCGTAGTACTATTTCAAGAAAATAAAGAGGTTGATGCTTCTCGAAGCAACCCAAATGAAAATAGTTCACTAAGTATCATCTTACTTCAGCTTGGTTTAAGCGTAAAATAGATATCAATTTCATAAAAGATTTGGCTGAAAGGTATCGCGAGTTGTGTTGTGGGGATAACCGTGAAAAAGTGAACCTTATTGAAGACAGACTAAGGCAAACAGGATTTCATATTACGTTTAGTGTGTACGCAATATAAAGGGAATTGACAATAATAGTGGAGAGTAGTAAGAGAAAGGCCAAAGGAGATAGTCCGGTCCGGACACCCATAATGCCGTCAACATCTACCTGCATACTTCAGTCTCGTGAACAAGATATTCGTAGACAATGTCCAAATATCGAGCTCCGGGAAAAAAAAAAACATGGTAGGTATCCTGTTTTGAATAGTTTTATCAAAGACCTTAGGGCCTGTTTCACAATCTCCAGTTAAGTTCCCAATAGGCTATCGGCAACGTATTTGACAGATACTCCATACTCTATCTGTCAAATATGTTGCCGATAGCCCAATGGGAACTTAACTGGAGATTGTGAAACAGGCCTTTAGTCTCTCTTCTCGATAAAAAAGGACACGGGGAATAAGCCACCATTGAATATTGTATACGTATATATTACGGTGTTCCAAAACGTTGATAATGTTGAAGATAATTATTTACTAAGATTGGTATAAGCCATGTGAAAAGCACCAATAACCCAAAACTGAATGTGATAGCAGCAACCAAAATTACCTACCATGGAAGACTCATTTGAAAAAGGTTTGCTTTAGTGGGTATTGTGAGATTAGATACAGATTACATTTTATGTTTTATACGTTTTCATTTATTTGTTGCCTTTTCTTTCTTTAATGCCGGGATATGCGCTTAAGCATCCGCGGGGGAGTGGGTCTCCCCAGGCGGGTATGTGGGACTCGCTGCTCCTGAAAAATGGAAAGTGGACGCAGCTCTACTCACTAAAACCCGGCGAGTGCCACCAAGGCCGCCTTTGGTGAGGTGCCTCGGATCTACAAGCAACAGGGCACCTCGACGACGGCTAGTCAGTCCCACAAGGGACTGACGCCACCTATACAGAGGGGTTGCCCCGCACAACAGAACAACCCCTCCCAACGTCGGGACAGTACAATGAGGTGAGGTTCCCGTCATCGCCCCCTTGCGCCCTGCTCTTTTGCCCCCTCTTCTTATAAGAGGGGTACAAAGAGCCCCCTCGGCTCAATTCGCTTCGCCCAAAGTGTTTGGGTCACATTTATTTGTTGCCTATTCTGACAGTTTCAATCAATGCCCTTCTCTCTGCAACAGCAATTTCGTTTCACGGGAGGAAAAAGCAAAAAGACTGTACTAACGTAGTGATTATTGTGTCTGCCTCTGTCTCACCGAACTTACACACTGTTAGCATCACCTGTATATGTTTGTTTGTAACCGGCTGCTTTGGCTGCGATTTTGACTCGCTTTAAACGGTCAGATTTCGTTCAAACTTTGTAGACCAATCGAGGACCCATGACAATACACTAATTCGATATTTATTTATAATATAGGAAAATTTACATTCATTGACACAAAATTGATTCCATGTTATATTTATAAAAATTTCTTATATTATACATAATAACTTAATAGCGATTGAAAAAACTTTGATTATTAGGTTTTATTTCAGACTAGCTGTTGCCCGCAGCTTCGCCTGCGTTAACTAAGATTTACAACGGGATCTTAGTACGCGAAATAACATTTTTTACACCTTGTGTCCGAAAAACCAAAATATCTTACGGAACCCTATTTTTATCAGAATAAAATTTAGCCTATGTTACTCGTGGATAATGTAGCTTTCGAATGGTGAAAGAATTTTTGAAATCGGTCCAGTACTTTTTGAGCCTATTCATTACAAACATACAAAAATAGGTACAAATCTTTCCTCTTTATAATATTAGTATAGATAACAATCATTACAATAGCGCCAAAATACACGCATATTCCAGATGAGAAAGTGTTTTTTAGCTTCGCTGTTAAAATATTAAGTTCGATCACAAAAGATGATTCAATCTATTCTTCATTCATCATCATAAACATCATCCGATGTTCATCGTCCAGCTTCGTGATAAATATATCCGGTGACTACGTGAACTTTGGAACCTAATTAATTTGAATGATTTTAGACAAATCTTTTTTTTATCATCATTCATGTTTCTTAGTAATTATAAACACGTGCCAACGATAAAGCTAATCTAATTTTTATATTGTAATGTAAAACATATTTCAATAATTTAAGGGGCCACCCATAAATTACGTCACGAAGTTTTATGATTACACCTTCCTTATTTAATTAACCTTCGCCTTGGTCACGGCCGGTTACATTTGTGAGATCCCTCAGTCGTGTGCGACGTCACTTCTACACTTTTAGTTAGATATGGATAAAATGTAGCCCGGTCTAAATACATAGTCAAAAATATATGGATACTTTTAAAGTAATTCCCAACAAGCTGACATGTAATGGCACTCTACACAAATACTGAAGTATCATCATTAATCCCGTATGTGTAAAAAAAATATGTTTTTTTGTCAAACGGTTACTTATGCGATAGTGATAGCTCAGACTAAAACTAGATTTTTTTATGGCATATGAGTAGGGGATTCGATCCCGGTGGATTTTTCTAATCCCGGGATTTCGGGATTAGCTACAGTCAATCCCGGGATCCCGGGATAGTCCCGGGATTGTATTAGTAATGGAATGTAGTAACAAAAATACAGTAAAACATAACAAAAATATTTTTTTATTTATGTTTTTGATGTTTGAGCGTTTAAACAAAATAATTATACTTCTCTTATAAAAAAAAAAATAAACTAGGAATGTTCTGTAAATAATTTATAAACTAATAATAAACTTAAAAAATCGACTTCTTTAGACGTATTTTATATTATAAATGTGAAAGTAGGCATGTTTGTTACTCTTTCACGAGAAAACTATCCAACCTACTACAAGTAACATAGGATACATTTTTGAAACTAAAAACCTTTTCTGGTAACGCGATCAAACCGCGGGCAAAAGCTAGTAAACTATTAAAAATACTATATGCTAGAGAAATCATTGACTTTAGGTACTCATATTTTTAAATTAAATTGACCAGAAACATTATAAATTACTTATTTAAACCAAGAAAATAAAATCTAAGGAATAACAACGCACCCAACGTCTCATCTGCAAGTACCTTTTCAATTTGTTCCACAAATATGAATTGGCTGAAGTTAGAGAAATCGTCAATAAATTTAATTATAATTTTTAAATAATACATATATTAATATAAAAATATATAATTAAATTATATTAAAATTTCAAATCAAGGTAAGTGCTTTTAGTTTCACGCACATTATTACTGACTTATTTAAAGAATGTATCGATCCCGAAAATCCCGGGATCCACTAAATTTGATCCCGGGATTTTCGGGACTTAAATATGACCGGGATCCCGGGATTCGGGATCTCGGGATCGAATCCTCTACATAATCTCATTTTCCCTATCCACCAATGGGTCACCGAAAACAAACCGTACGAAACGCGACACCCCGGTTGGTCCGACCCAATTTGGCTGCAAAGAAGCATGGCACTACCTCTTACAAGATCAGGTTTTCATTAAGATTTACCATTCCCGAGTACAAGCCAATCGAAAGTTTTTTGGATGTGCGTAACTACGCTGTCTCTGAGCATTCTTTGACGCGTAATCCTACTATCCTACTAATATTATAAACGCGAAAGTTTGTAAGTATGGATGTTTGTTACTCTTTCTCGTGAAAATACTGAATGGATTTTAATGAAACTTGCCAATAATATAGCTTATACATCAGAATAACACAGGCTATATTTTATCCCTGTACTTCCACGGTAACAGAAAACTGCGGGGCGCTGCTAGTATAAGTATAATTTTAATTTTGCGTAAAAAAAAGAGATTGAGGACCACTCCTACTCCATGTGACATAAATGTAATACTACGTCTAATGTCACTCCTTCAACGCGTGATGGACGCCCTCTTAATTATAGTATTCGGTCTATTTTAGTACAAGTTATCTTGTAAGCGGTCGCGCCATCGCCTCTACCCCCCACGGACCGAACACATGTATAGATAAGGACTCACTTGTTGTTCGAGATTCAAAATAAGCAAGGTCAACTGATTTATCTGATGTTATCTGTAGAAGTGCAAATAGATGGGTAATTATATAATCGTCAACGTGTCTATATTCTGGGAACTCCTATATGAAAATGCTTTTTCTTTTGTCTTTACTTTTTCTGAAATAAAGTATGTTTTGTTAAAATCACAAACCATCGCCTTGTTCATTTTTTACATTTACTAGGAGATAAGCTATCTTATGGAGCTAGTCATTATTGTCTATGAATATAAAGGAGTTGGTCACTCGAATGCGTGGAGGGATACGTCGTGCGTGGGTAAGAAGGGCAGAACAGCGTAATTACTGACTCCAAGAGTTACGACTTTTTTTTTGTCGAGGGGAAAATCTTCTAAAAGATCATCCAGACTCTTCAGGGGAAGAGCCTAGGGTATGTGGAGATTTTTATCCTCTAAAACCCCCCGGTAGACTACCATCGCGGTAAGTGAAAAGCTCTGGGATCTCCAGCGGAACTACACCAGTGCTTCCCACACGCGATGCCGATGCACATCCCAGCCTATTTAGGTCTTAATAGACTTATCGACTTACCTAGTCCCAGCCATGGGTGTACTTGTTATTTATAAAAAAAAGCATTTCGATATCGAGCTTCACCTGAGTGATAGAGCTTGCTTTACGTCACTTCAAAAGCGAACTTTATTGCTATAGACAGATAGTCGAGTTTTAAAGAATACAAATTCGTCAAAATCTTCATATCACAGCAGATTCTGCTTTCGAGATTCGAAAACGACCTTACAGAATAGCCCTACAGGTATTTCTCCAATTGGAGTTTTACATCACGTTGTTAAAACTGTTCTTCTAAATGTATGTACGCCTATCCAACTTAAGCTATAAAACTTAGCGATTGACTCCGCCATGAATGAGAAGTCGATATCTTTTTATTTATTATTTAACAAGAGCTGGATACAAGTTTTTTGCCCAATCGGTATCTAGTGTCAAAGAATACAGACGTACATAGAAGGACATAGAAGGACAGTTCTTATGGGCGCTTTGAGGACAAACTCTGCGATGTAACCGCGACACCGCGATGTCCCCAGCGTATGAGCCTACGAGAGCGAGCGAGTGCGAACTGGGGACTAGTCCCCGATAAAGTCGGCACAAAAAATCCTTAAGATTTGTGCTTCTATGTACGTCTGAATTCTTTGCTAGTATGAAGTGAAGGTTTCTGAGGTTTGAGTGGTTACCACATAGGTACAATAGATGGCGTTAGCGTTTGAAATAAAAAAATATTTAAAAAGCGTCGGATGTTATTATTTTTTTATTTGTTATTCCATAAATGTGTTATCTCAATTTGCGTATGGAATCATATTATTAGTTCATCCACTCGTTCGTTATCTGTGGAGCCTTCGGTGTTATGGAAACTATTCGAAAACCATGTTCTATATTTGTACAATATTACACAAATATGATAAGCAGTGGAGCCGGGCCACAGTTGTTTTTAATATTCATTGGTTGCCATGCTCAAGACGTGGGTGTGTCTTGATAAATAATCAAACTGTGAACATTTATAAATCTCTTATTTTTGTAATGATGTCACTACATTCGAAAACATATTATTTGTTATGACTTAGTGTAGCCCTCTGTGTTGTTTTCAAATGGATATCGCAGAGATAAATTTCCATTATTTATCTTGTTTCCAATCGAACTACATCCCGATATTAATGTGTTTATGTTTAATATTTCAGGTTCAAATAACATTATATATTTCATTTAAATATCGAAAACAACAATTATATTAATTTATTTTATTTAACAGGGCTTTTACAGTATAAAGGTGTTAATAACTTAAATATAACTTTATCTTTGAGTAAAAGTTCAAATCTAGCAACTACATTGTGGCGGACCAATATAATATAAATGATGAGGCCTTCACTTCGGTGAAACCACCCGGTGGGGGTAGTCCGCATGGGGTCTGGGCATGGACTCGCCACAAGATCAAACCCGACGCCATGAAGCCATGGTCCACGGCTCCACGGCTGGCGGGGGCAACCCCTCATCCGTCTTTATCCAATGGTAAAGCCAACTGGCTCGCCTCACGTCCGATGAAGCATTAAGACCACTAGGGCCATTAGCATAGCTCCTACCGTAATATATATATATATATATATATATATATATATATATATAAATGAATTTCATTAAAAAGATTTTGCAAAATTTTGCATTTACGTTTAGTTCAAGCGTGGCAAGGTGAATAGTATATTCCTCGACAACTTTTGAAGGTTGATACAACATATTTTTGTAATGAAAGAGTTATAGTGCCACAAACTAAAAAATATTTACATATTTTTTCAGTTTGTGGCACTTGTGGTTGTTGACTTTGTGTTCATTTATAACGGCTGTAGCGATCAGATAATGAGTTGCGTTTATGCACGTAAAACGGATATCAAATGAAAGGCATTTAATCCTAGTAATCCTAGTAGAATTATTAATGATGTATTTTATATTTTTAAAATTTCTTAAAATAATTTATTGAAACGCTTTTTGTAACTGTTTAATTACTTATTTTAATTCGTATATAGAACATGACGTGTACGTACGTAGTACATCAAAATTTTGTACTTATTAAACTTTTAAACTATTAGATTTTATTTTTATATATTAACTATTACACTTGTAACTAATTCACTATTGAGTATTGAGATGCTAAAACAAGATAACTAAAGGTCAGGGGCCAAATCTTCCTCTCTGGAAGCTTCGTGTATACCAGTATACCTACAGGAAACGATCGGGATAAGTTCTTTCGCGAATACGTTTTGCGGTTTCCTTCTGAATCATGACAGTTACAGAAGATACAGTCTTAAGGAAGCCTTTTCAAGATTATTTTTAGCATTATTTAATACATTTAACTATTTAGGCAACGTAAATCTATTTTTATTATTCACCATTGGGTTATAAGTTGTAATTACATTTGAGTATAACAATTATCACCAATCCCGCACAAGTTCATAATAGGTTTTGGATATTGGGCACATTTACGGCCCCTTAACAACCAACTTCATTTGATAACAGTTGCCCTCTGAGACGTGCGTAATAACATCTCAAGGTTTTTTTTATTAAAGCGTGGTTTAGCGCTTTCCACTACAATTTTCCATTATTACCATTTAATTGAATCTATTTTTTTTTGAGGTTATGCAGATGCGTTGTCCTCCTTTTCCAGCAAAAGCGACAGCATAACTGCCACTTTACGCCGGTGTCATGTGAGCGAGAGGTACCACCCCGGCCGTGCCGGCCCAATTCAGCTGCAAAGCAATAAGGCACTACCTTTTTCAAATTAACTATTACAAATTAAATGCATCGTTATCTATAGTAAGGTTATGGATATAATCGGGGACTGCTTAGTACCGACCGGGGAGTCCCCCCTTGTGAAGATTAGTTTAGATTTTCACCGTTCGTCGTTGAGGTGCTATATAATACATGGATATATAATAATAATAATAATAATAATAATAGTATTTATTTGGTCAAATATGGTGATACAGTACGCTTGTTACAATGTTATGTCAAGCGTCTCAAGTGTCAAGTCATAGCGGCTGAAAGCTCTCGAAGTTATTGTACTTTGCCAAAGTGTGAGTCCCACATAGGTCAAGGAGCCTTACCCGACGTATCTTGGATCAATGCGTAAATGCATTTTCCTGCGACAAAAAAGCAACTAAGCAAGCAATTAATTTCAGTCAGATCAACTGCTACATAAACTGCGTCGTCACAAGCTCATGGTACATCTTCCGGTTTGCCTATTTATACTAATATAAAAAAGGACCCTTTACGTAAATATAATAACGCCAAGCAGTTCATCATCATCTTTACCACCCTTTTCCGTACACTACTGGACAAAGATTTCGCTCAACGAATGCCAAGACGGCTGATCCCGTGCCACGCACATTCTACCAGGACCGGCTGCATGAAAATAGACATTCGTTGGAGGTCTCTGACCCTTTATCTTCTAGAACACGTATATCATACGATTATTTTTTTTTAGATTAACTTATAAATAATAAAAAGGTTATTAAAAACAAAAAGGGTTCAAACTTTTTTAAACAATGATCGATTTTGTAAAAAGAAAGAAACATACAAACTCACGAACTTTATAATATGTTTAAAGTAAATAAAAAATAATATAAAAGTAAATAATATATTGTATGGTATTTGTCATTGATATAATAGCAATTCGTCAAACCAGCGATCTCTGTGTACTTCCCACCGGCCAATCAGCGTAGAAACGGCGCAGTGGCGCAGCATTGAATTTGTTTTCATAGAAAACGCATAATATTACCGCTCTATTCCCGTTATATGCTCATGGTTATTTAAAGTATTTTACTATCATGATATAACATAAATCATTTTCTATCAAATTATGGATCTCATATCACTACATATTATAAAACAAAGTCGCTTTTTCTGTCCCTATATCCCTTTGTACGCTTAAATCTTCAAAATTACGCTACAGATTTTGATGCGTTTTTTTTTAATGGATAGGACAATTCAAGAGGAAGGTTTATGTACATAATTTATTAAGTTTTTATATACATATAACAATAATGGTTGGAGGAGTCGGAAAAAAATAGGCCGTCTGGGAGTTTTCAACGAAAACGCTGCCTAAACCCTTTGAGATATAACAAAATACTGTATGGTGGAATTGTGTATCTTAAATAGGTCTACAAAAAAGTCCGCGATGGCATATGTCTATCTGTTAAGGATATCATACTACATCCATTTAATACTTTAAAAAAATGGGCAATTATAACGTGATAATTTGAAATTTATTTACACAAATACGGTATGAATCTTTATCATTTTTAATCAGTTAATTAGCTTAAGCACTTCATGATGATTATTTTTCCCCTTTACATCATGCAAATTAAATGAATACTTTAGGAGATATGGCAAAATCAAAATAATACGCAAGAAAATAAATCGTGTTGCCGTGATTCGAACGCAGATCTAAGTTCACGCGGGCGAAGCTGCGGGTAACAGCTAGTATTTAAATAAATCTTTAAGTAAATCATTAAATATTTGTCAAGGATATTGGCCATTCGCTTATAAGGTTTTACATGATGTAAATTATGTGTTTTAATATAATTGACGAGAGACTAAGTCCAAAGTTTCTTTTATATTATATTTGTTTTTCTTAGGGGATCCTGCTTTTCAAATTTTCTTTTACCTACTTTTTATTGTCTAGGTACTGTTTTGACATATTATTTTAAGCTCTGTTTCTACGTTGATTGCCAATTTTGCCCGCAGATTCGCCTGCGTTAACCAAGATTTACAACGGTATCTTAGCCTTCCTCGATAAATGGGCTTTCTAATACTATAATAGTCTTTCAAATCTGACCAGTAGTTCCCGAGATAAGTGCGTTCAAACAAACTCTTCAGCTTTATAAATAAGTATATAATATAATATAATCTAATATATAATGGACATGCGGGTGGAAGGGTATAGAGGAAGAGGAAGACCGAAGAGATGGTTGGACGGGATAAGATGAGATATGGAGGAGTGTGGAGTGACGCGGGAACTAACGAGTATAAGGCCAGAATGGAGGCACAAGACATATAAAGCCGACCCCAAATGAATAGGAATAATAATGGCTAGGAAGATGATGATGATGATATAATCTATTCAACGCCTAAGTTGTGTAGATTTCAAAAGCTATTAATAATTTATCTAAGGCAAACACCAACAGCTATTATTCGTACGTCATAGTCGCTTCCAAATACTATCTTATAACTGTGTGCCCCTTAAAAACAACAGTGTCATGTTAATAATAATAAATATGTTTTTATAACATAAGTTATTGTCGTGACATTATCAAATAAGATTTAAAGCATCATGACATCTGGGCGTTACTTTGACGTAATATCGTGTGACAGATATCGTTCATATATATACTGACGTCGTTCGATCCCTCCTCGTATTTAGTACATTACTTATCTAAGCTCCCTACCTTGAAGCTTCGTTGACAGCGGACCGATCGCTCCATTTTAATTTACATCGCGGATTTAATACTTAATTATAATCAAAGGATACGAAAATGTGCTGTTACGTTAACAACGGAATGTGTGATCTGTGTAGAGAATTTCAGTTTTCCGTATTGCAAAGTAAGAAAGTTCAAACACGAGTGTCGTTTTAGATTTTTGTTGGAAAATGTGGTGTAATTTGATTCCTTGTCGACAGATCTGTTCAAGACCATCACAGGCGCTGCACCGAAGATCGAATCTACCAACTACGGAATACAGGACGAGTTCTCCACCACCCTGTACCCACCATCACCACCAGAAGTCAAGCCCAACCAAGCTGAACTTGCCAACGATCTGTTGCAGCAGCTAGAAAATGGATGCAAACAAGGTTATTACTATTTTTTTTACAATTTTAATAAAAAATTAAATCATAGTAAGTTAGATAGCACAGAGTAGTGAAATATAAGAAAAACGGTGTAACACGAATCATTCGACAAATATATAACATTTTATAGAATATTAATTTATTAAAAGTTCAAACAAAGACCTAAACAGACAAATATAATTAAGACCCTTTCGTTATGGTGTCTTTTATTGGCGGAAAAGAGTAAAATGTTTTTAAATATGTAAGATAATTTTAAATCGTAACTAAATACTTAATAGAAACCAAGATTAAACTATACGACGGCTTTCAATTGAAATTTTGACACATTTTCTTACAAAATCTGTCAAAGTTTTTAGATCGATTAGAAAATTTTAAGATAGATAGGATATTGAAAGCCGCCGTTATTCGATAGTAATTTTTATGCCGTTACAAGTAGTAGAATGTGATTTTCATATTACTTATAATTGAAACATGTTTTTTTTCATTGTTCGTCGATTATGAGTATGTTAAAAACTACCGGCCCACCGGCTAATAGTTTAACTTTACCCGGGTAAATGACTCGTCGACGCGCCCCCTACGGGGCGCTGAGGGGGGCGTCCACATTACGAATAATTTCTAGGTGAGCAGATTGCTCACCTACGTACCGATTGAATTTAAATGCCAGCATACCTAAAAGTTTAGAACTCTCGAAAAAAAATATGTTAAAAACAATTTGTCTAATGTAGCAAGTAGCATACGAAGGATTTCACGTCTCTGTAAAACTTTTAATTGTAATGGCAACACCTTAATAATGGCGCCTATTCAAGTGCGAGCATTATAAAATAACACCGAAGAACACGTTGCTTGTATGAAATCCATTTATAGACTTACATTTTCGTTGTGATATATTTATTTACAAAGTAACTGTTTCCCTGCTTGTCTGACTCGGATTGACTGTCAGTCCGTTTTCTACCCTTTCATGCCTAAATCTATGATCTGATTTGGCCTGTAAATATAGTCTGATCTTTGAGTTTTTCCTCACCTTTTTTAGGAGGTTTAGAGCAACACGCGTGTTATGACATTAAATTCAGAACAGAAACTTTTTTGGGCATTTTTTGTTTATAATTTTGGGTAAAATTATAAAAAAACTACTAAAACTAAAATGTTACGTTTAGTCTTTTAAAAATATCCAAAAAAACTAAATAAGATTAGAAACCTAAAAACAGATTCACGAAATTCAGATTTAAGGTCGGCCTGTTAGTGTAGGTATTTATGTATTTTAGGTCCAATAATTGCGGATAATTCTGCTTTGCCTAAAGTCACTCTAACTCAATAAAAATTGGAAAAAGTAAAAGAATCCTTACTGTATAAATTAATAAAGATAATTAATCGGTCTTTCAATTAGTTATGCAATAGTTAACAATATCTTGCTGCTTGAATATAAATATTAGGTATAATAAGTGATATAAGTGATAACTTGTTAAGTAATAAATCTGTTTTTTCCTCTTTTGGAAGTATCTATAGATACAAATAAATAAAATTGAAGTGTCTGTTTATAATTTCAAACTCACATATTTTAACTAAATTCGTATTAAAGTATAAAATGTGCTTTTAAAATTAAAAAAAAAAAAACTGATACTATTCAAATTTTTGTCTTCCGGTTAATCTTTAAAATGGCTAATGGATTTTGAGGGGGCGTTCACTGTCAGATAGATGATGTGACGAGGAGTAACTTAGGTTATGAAAATAATCATAAATCTGTAAATGTAATAATTACATACGGTTGTAAGTCTTAGTAAAAGTAGGCAAAGCTGCATGCGATAACTAGTTCTTAGCAAGGTTTCTGAAAATACTTCCATTAAAAAATGTAAAAAATAAAACAGTAACAATTTAAGTACATAAACCACCAGGAAATCGACACCACCGTTATTTTGCGATAGATTTCTTTGGAAAGCCTTTCGGCATATGTGAAAGTCTGAATAATATAATGAGATAGAGTAGACAATACTAACAGGTATTTTAAAAGATGACACAGTTCTTTCCTGAAACGAACTTTGGCTTGGTCGAAAAGATAACATTTCCATTTTTTATATATTACACGAATCACTTTTACTTCGAGCAAAGCCTTTTACTAAATTGAAAGGACCGGCAAGAGAAAATATGAGTCTTGAGTAGATCAGGCTTCTCAAAGATACGTGGGTCGCTAAATTTATATTTTGATCAAATTACTTGATTGTTTAGTTGGCATTTCTTTTGCCTGTATCACTAGTTAAATTATACTGAGCGACATGCTCTCTTAGTGATCTAGCCCATAAAATAAAGATTTTTTAAAATATATATGTAGGTATATAACCGTAGCGCAAATGTTCATAAATAAGTATTTATTTGTGTCGTATGCACAAAGGTTTACGGCTGTTAGACAAACGAAAGTGACATTCGATTAAGATTTTATCAGTGCTAATTATGTTGAGGACACACCCCTGATCTGGTAACCGGTGAATAGTGTCATGAACATGCTTCGCGATTGGTTATCGTCGTCATTTAATAAAATACCGATAACTTTGATTGGTAAATATTTATCGATATCAAATAATTAGCAGACATCATGCACGTAATTACATAATTAAAGTTAAATAATCATAATATTTTATCTTCGTTATATTTTCAACAAATAAAAAAAGAAAAAAAAAAGAAACTGTTGGTTCAGTTTTTTCTGTTCAATGATAAATCGATGAAGGCACTGATACAAAATCATATTCTTTCTGGGGTTACATACTGTCTGCCCACACCTTCGTTTCTTAATAAGGAGCTTTCCCCGGGATAATGTAAAAAAAGGATTATGGGGGCTTATGAAACCAGTGAATATGATTTTTTATGACATTATACACATTTAAATAAAAAACAAAGAAAATAGCGTGGAGCACACTGGCATAAATGAGTAATAATAATCTATTATAGGCGCCGCCAAATTGATCTCCGACCGTCGCGCGACATGAAACACACAGACGAAAAAGTTTCAGACAATGTAATTAAAAAGGATATAAACTTTACTTTAAAAAATAAAGTTTAAATCCTTTAATGTCTCACTGCTGGGCACGGGCCTCCTCTTCGAAATCAGGCGAGGAACGCTCTTCGCCAGCAAGCGATGGTCTTGTCTTTTGGTGCACTTAGAAATTTAGAAAAACCCATTTCGAGGCATTGTAGGGACACCCTACCCTAGGATCGAACCCGTACTTCTAATACCCCACTTACGCTTCCCCGTTTTACGTGAAGTCGGAGATACGCGGTTTTTCATTTGCACACTCTGCTTTGTCAGCGTTTGGTTTGCGACAAGTTCGGACGCGTTCCTCTTGGAACTATTTTATGTATGCAGTACAGTACACATAATTGATTTATCGTTAATTATGTCATTAAAAAAAACTGAAAAATTTTACGTGAGAAGAAGAAAAACTTAACTCGTCAGGTGACATTCTTAGAATATATGCAGCCATCGACATCAAAATAACTTCGTTTCATGTTGTTTTATTCATAGTGAATAATTGTCTCCTTTAGACTCCGGTCTCGATTACATAAGCTGTCAAATTTGACTGTTCGTATGTTAACCGCTATTAACAGTCATGTTAGTTGACATACATTTTGACCAATGTTTCTGAAACCTCTGTTAGTGAAACAGGCGGAGCGAGCGTGGAAAATTATTTTCGGGTGCCTTGAATTAATTATCGGCGGCTTCCAATATCCTATCTATCTTAAAATTTTCTTATCTATCTTAAAATTTTGACACATTTTCTTACAAAATATGTCAAAATTTTAAGATCGATAAGAAAATTTTAAGATAGATAGGATATTGAAAACCGCCGTATATCGGCTAGTGATAATTCCCTGTTGATTTTAGTTTCAAATACTTGAAACTGTAATTTGCTCTATTTGCTTGGGTAGGCGTTATGTTTAGCTATGAGCTTCCGCGGGGGGCGGGCGCGGGAGAGGCGATCGACCGCCGCCGTATGCGCGTGCGCACTCAGTTGTAGCGTGCGCAGCGCCGCGTTTACAGTTCACACAAATCCGTGACAATAAATTCGTTTCGAGAAGTTGATTTCGGGCGTTCGCGCTCGGCTCGCATATGCCTGCCAACATTCATGCGCCTCTTGGACGCCGTTAGAATGAAGTACCACTATCGTTGCATTTGGAATAAGGAAATAGTGTTCAACTCACAAAAACTTGTAAAAAGACGTTAGATTACCGTGTCCGAAAACGAACTTTACACGACGACTCCAGCTTGAACTAAGAGGAATCAGCTTTTGCATAAGCACTGCCTATATAATCAATTGTATAAGATATCTTTATAATTGTATTTTAGCAATAAGGACATTTTGAAGATAGAGTTGTTTATATAACGGACTTCGCCATGGCACTTGCAGATCTGTACACTGGTACGTGTTTTGATTTGTTGAAAGTATGTCAATGTTAGATGAATTTGTTTACGTTTTGTCCCTTAAAGGTCTTTGTTTTGCAGTTTCAAGGTCTCCACGCTCCAGTTTC
Organism: Lycaena phlaeas; assembly: GCA_905333005.2. Lineage (NCBI taxonomy): Eukaryota > Metazoa > Arthropoda > Insecta > Lepidoptera > Lycaenidae > Lycaena > Lycaena phlaeas. The sequence continues at coordinate 8,224,401 of HG995178.1, forward strand.
CTTCTGGGAGGGAAACAAACCGTATATAGCAATAATATTCGCTTCCAATTAAATATTTGTGTCGATATCACGGCGCATATCTGATATCAATAAATGCTTTCATGTATTTGCAATATAACTGTAGGAATTCGAAAGGGACACATTTCTGTGACTACGCAACAAACCTGTTCATATTTTCATATCAACAAGAGTGGTTTGAATATAATTGTACGTTACCGTAGAATGCGGTATTTTATCGGCGACTTGATAGTTTAAAGTTAATTAAAACTACATAGTTATTTTCTTTACATATACCGAGTGTTCGATGTTATTAACAGATTTATGCGCAAAGTAATATGTCATCTTATGTTTGACCATATCGAATGCGTTTCGATTCGTTTCATAATTTTTTATAGTACATTCTTTTTAACTGTTAATATTGAGTTCTAAGGATTTTTTTCAAATCGATGTCATTTTATTCGATATGACATGATAAATAATACAAATGGCAAATCCTAGAGGAAGCTAAAACTTAAAAGAAGAAGAAGAATAATACAAAATACACACAGAGAAAAATAAACATCGTCTAAAAGTATTTGATAAGGGATATTATTCCTATAGTTAATAAAAATCTTTCCATGCTTGCGCGCCGCGATTGATAAACCAGTTCGCACAAGGCGACCTCGGCTCGCCCAATAAATAAAGCCACTTATTGCTCACTTGCTTCCATTCTACGTTTGATACAGATAATGACCAGCCATCGATCTGTTTACACACATACTTGCATTGTATTGACAAAATCGTTTGTACGCAATTGAAATGTCACAGCGCATCGACATATTATCTTAAAAAATTTCCTCGTCTATATGATATAGATGCAGGATACCGGTTATGATAATGCTGTCACACGTGCAAGTGGAGCATGAATAATATTATAAATGTACATTTTATTTGTTAATATTTCTTTTGTTTATTGCATTCCACGAACGTGCGATATCTCTACGGAGCCCCGACCGACGATACGCGAGGACGCAATAGAAAGCGTAACAACGCACTACCAATATTAGTTACTTAGTTATATTTGTTTTGTAAGAAATTGAAATGATTTACATTGCTTGCGAACCTTAGATTTTAATGATTAAGGGCCTGTTTCACAATCTCCAGTTAAGTTCCCAATAGGCTATCGGCAACTTATTTGACAGATAGAGTATGGAGTATCTGTCAAATATGTTGCCGATAGCCTATTGGGAACTTAACTGGAGATTGAGAAACAGGCCTTAATATAAATAAATTGTATTACGTATGTGTATGTAAAGATACACAAATAACATACATGTAAATGACAGAATTATCAATATGTAAACAGAGTCAATTAATGTTGTGATTGAAAATATTTACAAAGTCATAGTGTAGAATAGGACTTAATGAAAATAAAAAGCCTTCTCCCTAAAGTTTAGTTCGACTAGAAAAAATAAGCGAATATTACAAGAACACGAAATTATTTAGAACATATTATACATGGAAAATAATATATTGAAATATAAAATGGAATAATTTAAAAACAATATATAAAAAACTCGTAGGTCGTGTAATTGTTGTGAATATTGATCACCGATACATGAGTATTATTTGGCAATGTGTAATCAAAACGATCTCGAAACTGGGGTCGTGTTGTCGGTGACCTCTATAGATTGTGTAGGGGTATCTAGGGTCAAATGAAGTCGTTGCGCTTGGTATTGTCGCTAACGCTGTGAGCTACTTGGCCCCGATGTTGTGATACCAGCAAATATCACACACATCTTATCGGGAATCTGGAAATTTCTTCGTATTTTAATGTTGTTATCGAAAACATGGATGTAAGAACACACAATGAGATTGAGTTGTAAATTGTAATAATTCACAGCTCTACGAAAAGAAACTGTTTTTTGTTGCTTTGTATATCATCGCAATATTTAGGTTTTCAAGTGCCCAGATTACGAATATATCCATAAAAGTTCTGATTGTGTTCATATTATATTCATTATTTATGGTCTTATGTTATGTTGTTTCTAGTTTTTTTTTTCATTTTCGTAATGTAAAATGAAAATAAAGATTTTAAAAATCAGAGCAAATCTTACAAAATAACTGATAGTTTCATGAATTGTTGGCATAAGTAGACCCAAAATCATTTTCATATCTAGTGCAACAAAAGCACTAGACCAGTGTAATAAGCTTTTTTTTTTGTAATTCACTTCTTGGTGTTAATAGGAACGTTCATAATAGTAACATTAACATGCGATTCTGGTAGAAAATGTTAATAGGACATAAGTACACCGGGATTAGTATTAGATACTTTCCAGATTCTCTAGGTCCGGGAAACCAAAGATTGCCAAAGCCTGTTCAGTATTTGTGTCTTCCAGTCAAAGGTTAAACACCAGTTCATCCATCTCATTTCTCTTATTAGTCGATTGTAACCACTGCTTTTGTTTCAAAGCGACCACATAATATTATGACCTTATTTTCCCCCCATGTTATTTGTCGTATCGTGATATGACAATAAAGAATCGATTCTGTTGTTATCAGTTTATTGAAAAAGTATTTTTTTTCGTGCTAACAATACTTCAAACAATATTTCAAAAGTTTACTTTCGTGATGTCAATATTTCAAAATAGTTCAAGAAAATAGATCTTTAAATCGAATCTTGCTTAATAAACTCGGTTCATACAAAAACATACTTTGGCCTTTTTAGCACCAGGCCACAGAATTAATTCTCAAATCTATCAAGAAGCACGCTGAGGTACAACAATAAGTAGATCGGTTATATACAGTTAGAGGCCGCAATTTTATTTAAATATTCGTATATTTTATTTGATTTCGTAAAGGAAATCCTTTTTTTGTTGCAGAGATCACGACCTTCACATACTAAAATCAAATGTTACGATTTATCATAGTAACTTGTAACTTTAACTCAAAATACACGGATAGAATTCATTTTCTTATTCATCATGAGCAGACTGTTGATTACATTTGTAAATAAAAGCCTGGATTCCTGGTAGTGGTCCGGGAGCCAGGTGAAAATTTGGTCAATCATTTCCTCCCGCGAGATACTTCGCGAGACGTATCAGAGAACAGTATCATGAAGCCTCGTGAACGTCAGCTGGCTCTCGGTTGGGGGGATGAGCGGTGGGAGCCCCCCACGCATGAAGAAAAATAAAATAACAATTCAGTCACTTCTTCTCAGCTCAAATATTTGTTAAATTGTAGTTAACCCAATATCTCAACGAAAAAAATAATAATCAGCTGGTTATGACATGGTACCTTGTACGTCAGCTGGTTACTAGAACATGAAATTTTTTATCACTTTCAGTGGAGTGGTTTATATGGATGATTTCTTTATATATTACGCTATCATACATATAAACCACTCCTCTGAAAGTGAAAAAAAAAATCATGTTCTAGTCACCAGCTGACGTACAACTCATACAAGATACCATGTCATAACCAGCTGATTATTTTTTTTTCGTTGAGATATTGGGCTAACTACAATTTAACAAATATTTGAGCTGAGAGGAAATGACTGATTTGTTTTTTCTACATGATTGGGAGGCTCCCACCCCTCATCCCCCCAACCGCGCGCCAGCTGACGTCCACTAGGCTTTATAATACTATTATCTGATACGTCTCACGAAATATCTCGCGGGAGGAAGTTGGTCATGAAGACCTGTTACTGGCTCCCGGGCTATAGTATGCGTACTCTACAGTTAGGATTATTTACGGACCTAAGGCAATGTTTTTGAAATTATTTTTTACTTACGCTGACGTTTTTATGTGTGACGTGTTTATGGTTTAAATATCATATTTACCATCTTACCATTTACATCATTCAATGTGTGTCTAATAAAAATTACACAAAAATATTACAACATGACATTTCACGTATGATGTGTTGTGTGATAAAAAATGAGAGCACCAAACTATGGGGACTGGGGGTTATCTTCTATTACAATAATTTCGATATTAAATATAAGGAATGTCCCGTGACCATCCAACAAAATATCATTAAACCGCAACCGTAAATATGTGTATTTATTTTAATATCAGTAAAACGGAATTCGCGTCAAAATTAAAACACAATATAATTTATAAAATATTACAATAGAAATCAATATAAATACTATATACATGCATATGCGTGCATATAGAGGCTGCAGGTTTCGCGGAATTGTTGACATTAGCTGTAAAGTCTGCACGGTTCGCGGAAATATTGCGAACTACTTAGATCATTAATATGTCTAGATGGAGTGTCGCCCTATAATAAAAACATAAAAAACTGGCCACATTTTCAAAGATGTGTTCGTGAATAGTGATACCAGCTACTACAGCCCTCCCATAATAATCCTTTTTTAATCTCGTTACACTTCAACACAAACCTTCATTATAAATAGAAACAATAATGCGTAACAATTCATGCGTATTCTATGACAGCAGGACGGATACTAAACACGGAGAAAGCATTTAGAGGCCAACAGTTGGACGCCATTTTTTTGGACGTGTTTTCCGCGCGACACTCTATCTAGACATATTATTGATCTAAGGCGAACTAATATATCATTTAATATGTAATATAAACGAAAGAGGTATATAGTAATATGGGATATATTACCATGCTGCCGCGTTACCTCTTTTGTCAATGGTGGTAAAGTTCAATATTTTGATGATTTAGTTTGTACCGATCGATCTCGTTAATAGTTTGTCAATTACAACCAATCGATTGTCCCTCGCTCGACACAATAAAAATATCCTTCGGTTGTGAAACACATCGGTGTATGAGACCACACGCTCGTGTTTTTCGTCAGCGATGATGTTTCTCAAATTATTTTCGAATCTAATTATAACGAGAAAAGCACGTTCTCTAGAATTATTTCGAATTGGAATTGAAATTTTTATTACTTGTATATATTATTAAATAAATTTAGATCGTTTGTACTTGTACATGTAGACGAAAAAAAGTTAATTCTGTTTACACAATTTTTAACTCCTAAGATGTTTTCGTAAATCTACGAATTTGGCCTCATTAAAATTTTATTGTAGTTATAATGAATCATTGAAATTGCTTCTAAGCTAGCGAATTGCGATTTTCGTAATAAGTTATAAAAATAAGTTGCCAACAAGTAAATAAAATCAAGAGTGGAGGCCGCGTTTAGGTAGACGAAGTGTTGGTCGGGCATTAACCAGATGGGAAGACGATCTCCGTGCAGTGGAGGGTCCGTGTTGGATGCGAGTAGCGAGGGATCGATCGTCTTGGCGTTCATTGAGGGAGGCCTATGTTCAGCAGTGGACGGATAAAGGCTGATGATGATGATGATGATGATGATGAAATAAAATACTCTATTATATTCAAGTAGGAAATATGTTTTCTAAGAACACAACAATAAAATTAAAATATTATAGGTACATAATAAGAAAAACGAACTCCCTCCTACATTACAAACGAGAGCAGTAGGACGTGACGTCATTAAGTCAGTAATAAAAATATTTGTCATGAAATATAGGTCATGGTTTTATCTTAAGTTGAATTCCATTGCCTCAGCATTACGCAGAGCTTCTTTTTATTCTGATAAACAAAAGAAAGTACATAGCCCCATTATATGCTAATAATATCGCGTTTGTACGGCCATGGGTATTTTAAACCATGATTACCTCAATCGATGATTGAATTATGGAATCCTAATGATAATTAAATGTGCGTGCAACATGAGAAGGTGTTTTTACTGACTTAATTAATTCACCATTTTGATATTCTAACGTTATCAACTGTAATGATATTATTCTGAGCTATGATATAACATGCAAATAATAGGTGTGGGAATAAAGTCAACAATTATAATATAAAGCGACTATATGCAGATATAAGATAGAGTAGGAAGCGATTTATATGAGGATGTTTTTCGATTAGCCAATCATTGTCAGCCAAACATTTTCATTGACTTGGTGTAGCGTATTATTTAACTATAACAAATTTTAACTCTAAATTGTAAATAAAAAAATTGTCTAACACTCACTCCACGTTAACCTAGTCCCGTGGTAAACTCATCAGATTTTTTCTTACGGATACTAGGAACGGTAATAAACCCGATGCAGACATCATAAATTATCTAAACTTGGCCGGATTTGAACCTGCGATTTCAGCGGAGTCTCCAATAGCCTGACCACTCGACAAACATACCGTCTTTAAATGTACATATCAGTATAAGGACTGAATGTTTAAAATAAAATCAAAAAAAAAATAAATTAAAACACCATGAGCGTGTGTTACATACCAATACACACACATGGTGTTTTAAATTTTGCCTTCTTTTTAAATAGACTAGAAAACAAGAATCACTTTCAATATATTAAAATAAGCATAACATAATCAAGACAACAGTCATTTTAATAAAGATAAAAATTATAATAGATGTTCATGATCATGCGACATTATGCGACAAAATAATCAGGTATAAAATTAACAAATATTTTACTTGGCAACTGTAAATATACTTTATCGTTTAGTCAATGTCAGAGATAGAGAATAGCATAGTAACAACCTGAAGAGACGTTAACGTTTGTATTATTTATACAACAATTATTGTATACATTTTCATCACTTTTGTGACATTAAAACGATTTCTACATGGTTTATATCAGATCGACGATAACATTACACCTTTATGATAAATAAAAAATAATGTTATGTATTACCAACACAAAAAAAAATACTACAATATAATATACCCTTATTACCCTTATATTTATATGTAAGAAATGACTTTCAATTTACTAAAGATTACTTTTTTTCTTTTCAGAAAACATATTGCCAAACTGGTTCGAAGAGAAGGCGGAACTTTCGTTTTTCGAAAACATCTCACAAGTAGCAGAGCGCGTGGAGGTGCCTCAGCCGAGCCCCGTACCGGCACACCTGGGAACCCCCGGGGGCCCTTATGCGGCTCAGATAGTGCCCCAGCCCACCGAGGATCTCCTGCGCGAGTTCGAGACCGTCTACGGGGTCGTGCAAATGACCCACCTGACGCCGCCGCAGAGCCCGCCCGGGCCCGCCACTCAGCTGCTCCTCAGCTATGCGCACCAGGCTCAATGCACGCCCATCGCCCCGGTCGTGCCCGTGCCCACTGAATGGCCGGCGGGTACCACCACTCTCGTCCCAGAATTCGATGACTCGCACGCTCTCGAGGAACTAGTCCGGCACCGCGCAGCTCAACTCGCGTCACCGCAGCCCTCCCCCCGCAGCGCTTCCCCGTCTCCCGGCTCGTCCCTCCAATCGTCCCCTTCGTCTTCGCCCCGGTCCTCGTCTACGGACGAGGACTGGTGCACCCCGTCTCGCCCCAAGCCGTACTCCCGTTCCACCGACGATCGCCGCTCGCGTAAGAAGGAACAAAACAAGAACGCGGCCACCCGCTACCGCCAGAAGAAGAAGGCCGAGATTGAAGTGCTGCTGACGGAGGAGCAGGCCTTGTGCCAGCGCCACGCCGAGCTCGGCGACAAGTGCGCGGACCTGCAGCGCGAGATCCGCTACATCAAGGGGCTCATGCGCGACTTATTCAAAACGAAGGGTCTCATAAAATAAACACCGACCGCCGATCAGCTCCGGCGAATTATTGCTAACATCACGCGCTAAACGCGATCGTGTGGATTTTGTCAAAAGAATATTAAGGAGTTCTTTATATTTCGACGTTTTTCTTATATTTTAACTAAGCTAACGATAAGTGTACGGTATAAGTTGTAACGTAATTGTAGTTTGCATCCCGAGCAGATCTCTCATCGAGCAGCATGTCATTCTAATAAATAAGTCGAGGGAAACATCTCAATCGCACCACCTTATCGAACACCTGGTGGCGCTTATTACTCCATCGTTTGTCTTTCTGTCTATTGAGTAAGGTTGCATTCGTTGTATAGAAATCATGAACCGTCAAATTACGAAACAGCAGCATTGCGAATGATATCGAAGATAGTATATATTTTAGACAAATGTATTTTGATTTATTCTATGTTCTGTTTTCATACAATAAAGGAATGCGACGGCGGAAAAGGGTTGTTTCATTTTGATACCATAACGTATTATGAAAAAATTTAATTATATGATAATGTTAACTGAGTCGAATGTTTGGAGCTCGTTAAATGTTAATGATCGGTTCATATGTTGCATCCTATTGACATCTGATAGTAAGTGTTAAATAATAATAATACGTTGGGACAACACACACACACGGCCATCTGATCCCAAACTAGACACTGTTCTTATGGTAAACAGTTGATGCACTACTTATATATTTCTAAATAAATACATATTATAGATAAATTACGCCCAGACACAGAACAAATGATCATGCTCATCACACAAACATTTGTCCTGTGTGGGAATTGAGCCCACGACCTTCTGGTTCAGTAGTCAGGGTCGCTAACCACTAGACCAACAGGCCAGTCGAAATTATGACCCCGCAAAACTGACGGAGGACACAAGCCGGATGGTGGTACCTATGGCTCTAAAGTAGTGGTTACCAAACTCTTTTGTTTCATATATTTCAAACTTTTCCTGCATCAGGTGGATTCCTTGCTGACTTTTTTTTTGCTCGTTTAAAGATATTTCATTATAATAGTAAAATTCTCTTAACAATATTGATAGGAGAAGTCAAGCCAACATGGGTCTTCTTGGTTGAATGGCTCATTGGTTCTTCACTATCGAAACCAAATTAATTTTCTTAATTTTCATGGACCCCCGCTTACGAAAGTGGATCTCCATTTTTTGTCACGCTTATCGTGGACCCCCTTCGAGTCTTCCGTGGACCCCTGGGGGTCCACCTGGACCACTTTGGGAATCACTGCTCTAAAGTAAAAGTTAAGTATCAACACTTTTTGTCCAACTGCTGGGCACGGGTCTTCTCGATATCAGGCAAGGAGGATACCGACGGGTCTAGCGCATGAAATTATTATTGCGAACATAATATTATTGTAGATGTTGTTTATTGCGGGTTTTCCGACTAACATAAGTTTATCTGTGTTGGACCTACGTAATCTACATATCTAAGTAAATAAAGGTGAAGTCCCGAAGTGTATACGCACAGCTTCAAATTGCAATGCACCAAGTAAGATGTTTTTTTTGTTGTCTTCCTTATTGTGAGGAGAAGGTTTGTACAAATAATGAGGTTTAAGAATTTACAGTAAGAGCAATTCAACGGTTACTGGGTACAGCTTGTTTATAAGATTATCACTATCCTGTAGGGCTATTCTGTAAAAACCATTTCGATATCGAGCTTCACCTGAGCGATAGAGCTCACTTTACGCTCACTTCAAAAGTGAACTTTATTGATATAGATAGATAGTCGTAAGTTGAGTTAAAAAGTTACAAATTCGTCATATTATCACCGCGGATTCCGCATTCGAGAATATATAATAATACAGAATAGCCCTACTGTACCAGCGGTTATATCGCAGTCCTGCGTCCATTGGATTCACCGTTTCTGGTACTAGAATATTAGAAAAAAAATAATAGAATATACAAAGATTTTTTTAAAATATTTCATGCTAGCAGTGCCCCGCGATTTCATCCGCGTACTCCCATTCCCCTGGGATACGGGATGTGAGTACCGGCATAAGTTGTAGTAAGTGTCATTTTATAGTTATCATTTAGTAGTTTTTGCGTGAAAGTGTAACAAACGTACATACATTCGTGGTGGATGGGTATCATTAGCATACATTACATAGCGTTGATGACATGATGATGATATAAGTTTTGTGACAGACAGACTCGTTTTTATTAGAATTATATTTAGGTTCGGTTCCGACAAGTAAGTATGTATAAAATAAGATATATTTTCCTGTTCAATTGTAATCCGAAAGGTGTAATAATTATATAATTAAAGATAAGCAAGTCTTAAAGGATCCTACATAAAATCTTGTCATAAATAACGACAAAAAGGAAACAATTTATCGATACTTTCTTTTTTTTTTAATGATACAACTAAAGCAACTCTCTATAGAGTTAATAAACTGGCTCCACCTAAACTCAATAACGGAGCCGCCGAAGGTTTCGCATAATGAGCCACGCGGTATTCACGTGCTTCACTTCTCGAACAACTTATATTAAAATACCTATTAATTATTAATATCGCAGACCTATTCGTTTTACATATGAAAAGTTTCGTTTGTCTGTCAGTGTGTTACTTACGGGAGATAATAGATTATAATGAAATGTGAAGTTTTAGTTAAGCGATGCTTTTATAGCGGTATTTTACATACTTCTACTAGAAACTACTATTGTCATAATATCGTAGTTGCTTAGGGAATGTGTATTGTGCTAGCTGCATCACGCGGCTATGCCCGTATGGACATTGAAGCTTGCTTGTGCATAAGCAAATAAAAAATATAGCGAATTGATTTCAACAATTCAATTAAAATTTCTAGACAATGTTGATATTTTGCACTAGATATTATAGAAAAATGATAAAAAAAATATTTTTTATTTGTTTTGTAGTTAATATATATTATTATAGTAAATCGTTTCATATAACATAATAGTAAATCCCCCGTTATAACTATTTATATATTTAAAAATATGATTAAAATATCAAGATAATAGAAATTAGGTACTACTCTGTACCGTATCGGGCAGGAGCGTAGCCATGTGCAATATCTAGTATTAAAATATAATTAATGATAAAGTTTCTCTCGTAAGAATTTTTTATTTTATCCTCTTTAAACAAGATGGATTATGTTGAAATTAGACTACCCAGAAGCTGAAGTTGTTCCCGCGGGAGGAGTGTGTAGTTATTTACACGAATAATTTAGAGAGGAGAAATTACGTAGAGTAGGTATGTAGGTACGCGTTAGAAGGTTTGTTTAGTAATTTTACTAATATTTAAGCATACTTTTTAACGATATCAAAGAACATATTATAAGTATAGTAAATATATTTATATAGCTCGAAACATTATTAAAAGTAAAATATCACACTGTGTGTTTTCGATCGTATTTATATGATTTAAGGTTGTCTTCCACTTGACAAGGCAAACTTAGTAAATAGTGAAACTTGGTTATATATTTTTCTTATTATAGTCTTGTCAAAGATGTTTCGCAATCACTAAACGATACAAGTTGGACACATTAACGTTTATTAATCTTAATATTTATTCTTGCTACAATTTAGTCAATTTAATGAAGAACGGTAGAAAAATATAAAACCAGCCGTAGTACATACAGCATAGAGGCAATATCTACTTATACTGTACCCATAAGGTAATACCTGTCAACGAGACAAATAGAATAAATACACAAGTATCCCTCCGCTCGGCCTTTCTGAATTCGGAGTAATCTATTGTGGTGTATTCGATACTATTGTCGTACCAATAGTCGTTCATTCTTTTTATTTGGGCACTCTTTATACAATTGTTTTAGTGTGAGTTTGTGTCGACAACCCAAAACGTTTTTTCCTTTGCAAGCTTTGCCTCTTTTGCCTTACATCGAGATCATTTAGTGAAAACAGTGACAGACAACTGTAATGGCGGCTATACACTCTTTCCGGGCAAGACGAGGCAGCGTGAGCGCGAGAGTTGGTAGCACGCGCTTACCCGCCTCGGCCAGTCATTTACCGCATGCCTACTGACTGAGCGGGCTACCTTCGCGTTCGCAGCGCGAAGCCTTTGTTATTTCTGACTGGCATGCTGCCATGCGCGCCCAGACCTTGGCATGGTGTGGCTAAGCCAGCGTTTAATAATCAGTGTAACGTGTAGTCGAATGAGACTCGTTCATCGAACCAGCGAGCAAAACACAACCGATTTGAGTATGTCTGCGGCAATATTACCGACCCACCTTTGAGCATCGGTATAAACCGATACCGTTGGACTCGCGCCGCGACATACTCAAGTGAGGCAGCGTATGTGTTTGCCTCTGGCAAGGCATGTCCTTACCGATCGAGGATTTGCCTCACGTAGCAGCATCGGGAGGATTCTGACTCAGTCACAACGCAGCTATTTATATATACTGACGATAGACCTCGATCGAGAGGGATCGATAAGAGGGCTCGGGCGAGACAGCGAGGACTCTCGACCGAAAGTGTACCTACAATCCTAGAAACTATAATATAATAGTACTTCTATAGTTTTTTATTTAAAGTAGAATAGCTTATTAGGATATACACATGGATACGTTGTATTATTTAAAATATTTTGTTGTAAATGTGCAGCCCTATTTGTCTTCTTTAAAAGTTTAGAGAGTCGGATAATGTAAAGCCAAGACAAAGTTTGGTTTAAATATTTCCTTACTACGGAAATGATAGTTGCACAGATTCTCTTTGTGTGACTGAGTGCCCTAAAATAGTCATAACCAGAATAGCGGTTTTATATTTCATTAGTGTAGCTTTGAGTCTTGAATATTTTTTTTTAATTTACAGACCTTACTATACTTATTTTACTCCGCGTACTAATTACAATCAGCTATCGGCCAGATATTGTTCTATCAAAATCGGTCTAACCGTTTCAGAGACTAACCGAAATTAATATCATCATCCTAGCCTTTTCCCAACTATATATTGGGGTCGGCTTCCAGTCTAACTGGATTCAGCTGAATACCAGTATTTTACATAGAGCGACTGCTGTCGGACCTCCACAACCCAGTAACTGGGTGATACGGTACCCCGCGGTTAGACTGGTTGTCAGATTCTCGGGCTTCTGACGACCCGTAACGACTGTCAAAGATCCACGAATGACAGCCGGGACCAACGGCTTAACGTGCTTTCCGAGGCACGGAGGAGTCTCGGTATGTAAAGATGGTCACCCATCCACGGCAAGCGTTGCTTAACCTGGTGGATCGATCCGCGCGGCTGTTACGACAGCGCCACGAGCTCCTCCGAACTAACCGAAATTAATATACAGACACAAAATATACATTTCTTAATGTAAGTTGTTTTAACTGTTGGTCTGACGGTTTGAAAGTCTGTCAAATCCTTCGTCTGTTATAGCACTTTATCTAAAGAAATCTTGGATCATTGAACTCTTGAAAATTTATGTTGCATATTAAATAACCACTTCCCGTTGACCTACAATAGTGAAACTGGCTACAAAGTTAAAATACAGTTTCGTACTAATTCTCGATACGTATTATTTTCCATTTGCACTTGGTCCTTTTTATGATTTCTTCCGGAATTCCTCCTTTTCCTGAACTTTAATTTTCGTTAATGGAATTTTTATTTCGTAAATAAAAGGTTGAAATTATCCTCACACCCTGTTATAAAACCCACACCACAATTGTAAAGGGAAGAAAAACCGCTTCCAAATGGGTTGACCGATTTAACAGCTAGTGCCACAGACAATGCACGTAGTGGCAAAAATAATACTTATTTGCGGGGTTAAATAAAACAGCATTTTCGGGGCTTTCGGTATTCTAGGTATCACAATTCCGTTGCGGGTTTTCCGATGGATAATAAAATCCAATGAGTATGCATTCAACGTCTCTGATTATGAACTGGAAGTGGAACAAAGCTCCCCCAGCGCTGGTATGTCCCTCCCGAATGATATGAATGTATTAGGTGCGCTGAGCATCCGTCCGGAATGTTCACGGATAACCCTCAAGGTCTTGATGAAATAGGGCGTCCCGTAATACCTACGTTAATATGAATTGTTCGAGGTTTGTTAAAGAATGAGATGGAATCTTGTAACTAAATGTTATGCTATAATGACCTACTACTCGTAAAAGTTAACTACGTACCCAGCCGTTTTGTAAAATGCCGGAAAAAATATTGTGGCGGACCAATCACAGCGCCACAATCCTGAATCGCGCTATCAGAGTTCCAGCGCCCGGTCGCTATATATACGACATCTGACACGCTAGCTAGTGGGCTTAGGCCTGGCCGAGCATTGCACCTCGCTCGGTCGGAGATCTCCCTTTGGGGCCCATCACCATATTCCCACATTGGTGACCCCTCGACAGAACACCGCCTCCTTCTGAACATTCATTATCATCACTCCCCACCCCTCCGCACCACGCCAGCCAGCTTCAAGCCTCTTCGGGTACTTCGACCACTAGCCTCAACGCACCGCGGCCTGGTCTAACCCTCACCGGCTTCAACGGGCTACCGCACTACCACGACCGGTCAGCAAGCAGAGCACTCATCTCTCCTGGTCAGCAGCACGTAGTATCAGCCCCGCACGGCAGCAGCACTCCGACTCACTGGAGCCTCGTGCAAGCAGCAGCACAGTTCCGACTCACTGGGACTCACTGGCACTGGCGACTCAAGCAGAAGATTCAAGATACCGACCTCCGGTCTTCGGGGGGGAGTGGTGTGGCGGACCAATCACAGCGCCACAATCCTGAATCGCGCTATCAGAGTTCCAGCGCCCGGTCGCTATATATACGACATCTGACACGCTAGCTAGTGGGCTTAGGCCTGGCCGAGCATTGCACCTCGCTCGGTCGGAGATCTCCCTTTGGGGCCCATCACCATATTCCCACAATATTAATATGCATTTCATATTTTATAATATAATATTATATACATGTGTAATATTATAAATCTACACTTCTACATCTACACTAATATTATAAAGAGGAAAACTTTGTTTGTTTGGTTGTAAAGAATAGGCTCATAAAGCACTAGACCGATTTTAAAAATTCTTTCACCGTTTGAAAGCTACATTATCCACGAGTAACATAGGCTAAATTTTATTCTAAAAAAAAGGGTTCCGTAAGATTTTTTTCGGACACAAGGTGTAAAAATCAACCAGAAAAGTTACTTATTTTGCGTGCTTAGATCCCGTTATAAATCTTAGTTAACGCAGGCGAAGCTGCGGGCAATAGCTAGTACTAAATAATGTAGCAACTTATATTTGTACCACTGCTAGGCATGAGTCTCCTCCTCGAAATCAAGTGAGCCTCTTCACTTGATTTCGAGGATGGGCCATAGTTCACCGAGGCGCTGACCAAATTCCGGATGGTGAACTTCACACACCACCTTTAAACACACTTTAAACCTCATCAGGCATGCAGGTTTCCTCACTATGTTTTCCTTCGCCGGTGTGAGAGCGACGTTCTTGTATTTAGGCTGCACTAAGAATACTATTTCAAGGCTCCACAGGGGCTCAGGATCAAACCCCTCTTATCAAGGGTGCCCCTCTCATCAAGAGGCTGAGCTTATATCCATTGGACCACAAATAATTAATAATATATAAAAAATAATATTCCTATCGCCCGGTTTCCGAAAGGCTGATCAACGCAAAAATTAACAAATCAACTGTCTCTTGTTAAGTGTCAAATGAGTTGCTAGAAGCATGGTTAAATTATAGTCCGCGCCACTTATGAAGTCCTGCGACTAATGCCCGAACTAAATTTGACAAGACTGACATCTTGACATCTGTCTGGACTCTGGAGTAAGAAGTTGTGATATTTTAAATTGTTTTACGTGAAATATGGAGCATATAATATAAAGTGAGGTGTAAAAAGTGAAGGCCGTAAATGATCATTAAAGTGAAATAATTTTGGGAATTAGAAAGTATATAATAAACAACAATTAACCCCGTTGATATGTTTATAAATGTCACAGCCATGACAGGTAAATTTTAGAGATGCCAGTATCACTCATTTTTGCCTAATTAATGGTTAAAATATTATCATTATCTTTATACCTACATTTATCTTATGATATTTTAGATGAATATAAATACAAGGTAAAAGAATTAAAACCTTGCTCATATGAGTTATATTTTCAGGTGTTTCTGTAAAAAAGGTCGAATAACAAAAGAAGTAACAATGGCAGCAATTACTTCTAAGAAAATCGTTACCCCTGGCAAAAGCCGAACACACCCGAAGATGCTTATTTTAGATGAATTCTACTAATCGGTTATACGTAAAAAATACAAACGAAATATTTACAAAAAAATGTTTTATTTTACTAAAATCTGGTAGGGAGATTTTTATTTTGCTGCTATAAATATTTTTGTCATTATTATCATCAGTCTTTATCAGTCCACTACTGACCATAGGCCCTATAATTATTTAAATATTTTATTATACTAGACTTGGTGGAAAATCATTACACTAGAAATTGGCAACATTGAGTTATGAGACCGCAGCGCCGTGTCTATCGGACTTCATAAGTGGCGCGGACTCTACTAAATTTGATCAGCCTGTCAGTTAACATAACAACTTCAATGAAAAGCTGTCTTTGACTTTCGAATCGTATGTTAATCGCCATTAACAGCCATGTTGGATGACATACACTTTGACCAACGTTTCAGAAACCGGGCTTAAGTAAGGATATTTTGTATGTGGGTATGGTCGTATTATAATTGGATTGTACATCACTGAAAGACGAGAGTCCAACTTTTGATTATTGGCGACGAAAACTTAGGAGTCTATAAAATCTTTTTACTTTAGGCCAACCTCGCATAAAATCTGAACTCACTTTAAAAGGGATTATGTTGTTGATTTTTTAATATATTGTGATAATCCCGTAATAATTCTTACGCGTAACAGGGCAACAAAATTAGTACTGTCACACATTTTCGTACCCGCCACATTTACATATTCTATTTCTTTATAACCCTTTCACTCACATAAAAGCGTGGGGTGTGAAATATTTTTACGGTCCCCTTGAGTAAATTTTTTAGAAGAAATAGAAAATATTATTGTAATAACATTTTCTTGAAGCATAAATAAGATGTTAGGATTTAAAGAAAACTGTGAAATATCTGGCTATGCATGAAAGGGAAAAAATATCAAGACAGAAGTTTCAAAGAGGTCCAAACCTATAATCCAAAATCATTCTATGTTGTTAATGATATCGACTACTTGCGACTGGACAGATAAAAAATATGCAAGCTAAGGTTTCGCCAGTATCTTCAGATCATAAGTTCAATAGCCTATACAATTTTAAATAAGGAACAGCTCATCAAGGTTGTTAGTGAACGGAAGTCAATTTTGAGGTCGGAGTAGGTCCTGTACTGGGGAATGCGGAACCACATAAACAAGAATGTTTCAAGGGTCGGGCCTACAACTGGTGCCTAAGGTATTTAAGAAACTTCAATTTAGGGTTTGTGGATCGAAGCGGATAAATTATTCCCCTGGCCCATGTAAATTACCTATGTAATGTGTTTGTTGGGTTAGTTCTGTCTAGGGATATGGTCTTGAGGTTTGAACAGGCCATTAGATGTCGATGATGCTAGAATTATTAGATGTTTATTTATTTATGGACAACCAGTGGCAGTTACAATGAATACTTACATATCTTATCAGTAAAAATGTTCCTTGGGAGTTTGTGCCTGAGTGGACTTGAGTCCAAATAGAAGGAATGGGTTTTATTTGATAAGACGTTATCATTTCAACATCATTTTGTAATAGTTCACTTTTGAATTCTAATTAAAAGCAACCAATTTCTTGTAGCGGTGGATCGACAGTCTCGGCGTTGAGTAAAAGCCAGCTCTGGATGGAGTGTAGTGATCGATAATGAAGAAAGCGAGGATATAGATGTTTCTCGATGAAAAAGCAATAAATTGTAAAAAACTAACATAATTTTTAAATTATTATGTATAATATAAAATTCCAAAGACTGTAAACTGATTAGGCGAGTGAAAGAAAAATAGAGAAAAAGAGAAAAGGTGCTAGATTGGATTATGCGTTTAGAAACTGGATCAAGTCTATTTTGAGTTGTTAAAGATTATAAAACATCTTTAACAGATTTTATTGCAGTTTAATAAGATTTTTAGATGCCCGACGTTTCGGAGACTGCACCAATGTAACCATGGACATGAAGCATTATGAAACAGTAAGCAGCAGTATGTAAAGGTGTTCACAATTTAAAGATTAAAACAGTGAAAGGATCAGATGCAAACATTTATAAAGAATTAAGTACCTTGAAACCCTATTTCCGAACATGCAATATAAATTTATCATTTATGAGCTCAATTAATTCATTAATGAGAAGTATTACGAATTTCGTTAGCGCTCTCTACGTGAGAAGACGCATTAAATATTTTCTATACAGAGGAAGTTAATTATTTGACGGCGCTCGAGTGTTTTTCAAAAACATGGTATTTTTGTTGAAGTGATAGCGATCTACGTTTAGATTTTATGTATAGTAATTCTCCTTAAGTGGCACACGTCTTCTTGTTATTAATAATATGATTGATTTTATTATGTTTGTTTGTTTTTACGGTAAATATGCTGTAACATTTGTTACTGATACTGATGTGATCCGACCGATTACGGCCACGGCGACAGCTTCAACTCCTCACCGTACGTTCATGTGCTCGTACATGGCTTATGTAACCAATCTTCTTGGAAAAGGTCCTCGTACATTGCGGGCATGTTAGAACGCCGTTAACATAATTATAGTTAATAGCCGAAGGTGGTCTGGCTTTTAACTCGTCGCGCTTAGCATCTAGTACAGAGCGCCGTTTTAATTCAAAATCGTGAACTTTTGCTTTCACGAAAGCCCTCCATTCCGGTCGTCTAGCGGCCTGCTTCTCCCACTCAGATGTTTAATAATTGGTTAATAATTGAAACTTAAAATTAAGTTATTAATTAAGCATTTGTGTTCAAATGAACATATAGGCTAAGCTATTAATAGGTTTGATTTTAGCTTATTTATTTTATCCTGTAAGTATATATCAATATGTGTGGTGGAATTCTTAGAAGCGACGGTTCATATAAGATGATGAACTTCATGTACAAAGGAAATTTTAATTTACCCTCCTTGTATAAGTAACCTCATCAGATAATTTTAATATTTTATTAAGTTTCATCCGAGTCGGTAAGCTCCCAGGAGTAACGTAAAAACTGAGTTTAATAAATTACCTCAATACGGCAGCGTAGTCAACGTCCAGAAAAATATCATGAAAAGTTCTGTATATATCTAACCTAACCTTAAAGCATGTAAAGAAATAAGTGGTCCAGGTAATCGATAACCATAAATCCCGCCACGGAACTAAAAGTTTCTGTGTTCCTGGGTCATGGCTGGACATTAAATATGTGTATTATGCAGTAAAAGTATTACATGTGTATATTAATATAAAAAGTATTAAATATAAAAAACAAATTCTTTGGAAACTTACCACGGGACCAGGTTGACGTGATATAAAAGCATCTATAGATAAAGATACTTAATGATATTAATTAGTCCGCCCAGTGTAGTATTTTTTTGACCAAACCTCACGAAAGGCGGCAGTGGTGGCACTCGCCGGGTGTTAGTGGGTAGAGCTACGTCCACTTAACATCTTTTGGGCGCAGCGAGTCCCACATACCCGCCTGGGGAGACCCACTCCCCTGCGGGATGCGTCAGTGCATTTCCCGGCGTAAAAGAAAAAAGAAAGGGCCGAAATCTTCGTACGTCAGTGGGACTCTTGCGGTTTCTTTAAATAATATATAAGTGAATAATAAACTGCACTAGAGGTATGATATGATGTAGGTAATGCTCAGAGATACTTGATGTTTTGTATAAATTACTTCGATAGTGGGCGTCGTTCGCTGAGCCGGGGACACATCGTTAACAATATTCTGACCTCGCTTATCAATTACCACAGAGATTTTATATTATTATTATATTTATTAATAAGAAGATAATATATTAATTATTAATAGCCATAGTTTCACGGGAACGGACATATTATGTAAACAAGGTATTTCTTTATTAATTACTTCTTTATTCTATTATTAGATTACATTATTTACTTTTTTATTATTTGCGATTTGCTGACTGTTGATGCTTTTACTCTCTTACCGTAACTGGAATGTCAATTTTCATTATTTTTAAAATGATGATTTTAAATAATATTTTTTTTTATTTGCAGTCCGCTTCGCCGCTCAAGGAGAATAAAAGTGGTCTGTCCAATTGTTCTACATTGGGTAAATTTTTGATAAATCCTAAATATTTCATTATACAACTTTAACAGATTTTATCGCTGTTAATTAAGAGTTTAACATGCACGACGTTTCCGATACATATTCCGATTGCAGCAACCAGGGACACGAAAGTTGTTTTCATTCCATTTTCGTCAATATCCATAATTTATTTTAAAAAGGTTTTGGCAACCATTATTTACGCAGGCTTGTATCTTTACACAGGGGTGGAAGAAATAAGATGCAGGTATTCAAAAAAATAAAAAAAATATGACTAGCGTAGAAATACGAAGAAAGGATATGTCGCACAAATCTCACACATGCTTTTCTCGAACAAAATTATAAAATCATTTGTAAAAGGTATACACAAGGTTTAAAAAATCTTTGGCTTATACCCTGCCCGGAGCCGGGACCTCGTCATCCCGGTCTTTGTGCGGAGTCCTTCACGTGTGATCGGGATATCCGGGACTCGTCCAAAACGTAGAGATCTAAGCCCTGAGTCGATAACGCCTAAATCGAGTTCGTTTGCATATGTATGAATAATTTAATGGCGAAGAAAAAATTTGACAAATCTACCTCTGTACTCATAAAGAGTAGTTTGTGATCTAGGAGGTAATCTGAGGTTGACTAAAAATCACAGCCCGAGTAAGGCTATAAAATAGTCACTTTATGTAGGTACTCGAAACGTGTTAATCATTTAATATGTCTGTATTTTGCAGTTTTTTAGTTATTACATATGTTTTAAAGGATTTTTAAACCAGCTTTCTTGCACTTAGTGTTGGTAATATTACTTTAATGTGACGTTACTATGGAACAAAAATCCTTGGAGGGGAGAAATAAAAAACAAAAACATATTTTTAGAATATGTGTAAATTGGCCATACCTGTTTTTCAATACATAATTTAATAAATGAAAATGATATAATAATATCTATGGATGCTTTTTACACCACGTCAATCTGGTCCCGTGCTAAATTCTCGAAGAAACTTGTGTTACAGGTACCAGACAACGGAAATACATATATTTAATACTATTTATGTTAATACATATATTTAAGATTTTTATTAAGTATATAATACACATATTTAATACACATCCATGACCCAGGAACACAGAAACTTTTTTGTGTACCCTGGCGAGATTCGAACTCGCTACCTCCGGCTAGTGCGCCAACGCGCTAACCACTGAGCCACATTGGTCGTCAAATAAACAATGCGCCTTTAGATCCAGACTAATATATGCAATAAACAAGAATTTGCATTAAAAAGGACCAATTTGAATGTTGCCGTAAGTTATCAAAAAGTGCTTTCTATACAAATGATATTGAACGTCGAGAAATTTCGATGAAATAAAACATATTGTGAGGGCTAAGCCCTAAATGCATACATTAATAGTAAACACAATAAAGAACTACATTCCAATAACGAATAGCAGTAGTATAAAAGCTATTATCATTATATTAAAGACTTATACGTATCCAGTTATATTAAAGTAGAGGTCTACTTCTAAGTAGACAGAAACCCGTACTTGCCTCATTTGAAAATACGTCAAATACTAGTTTTAATTAGTAAAATTAGTACAAAACTAATATTGGAACTATATTCAGTTTATACAGCTAAAGGGTAGGTCTTTTAAAATAAACACAGCGGAGATAAAAGTCCCGATTAATATTCATGTTGGACCCTCATCGGAGCTCTATTTTCAGACGTCCAACTTATTTATGAATATGGACGAATCACTACAGGCTTTGGTTGGTAACGATATTTATGTGCGTTTACATGTTATAAATAATCCTACTGTCCTATCCTACTAATCTTATAAGCACGATAGTTGTTAAAGTATACGAATATTGGGTATACGGATATTTAGGATTCGTAGACAATGTCGAAATATCAAGCTTCGCGAAATGATAACAAAAACATGGTAAATATCCCGTAACTATTTATAGTTTAAAAAATATAATATTATATATTAGTTACTCTTTCACGCTAAAACTACTCATTGAAATTTGATGAATTTTTACTCTAATATTTTACACTAGCAACGTCGCGCGGTTTCATCCGCGTACTTCCCGTTACCGTAGGAGTACGGGAATAAATTATAGCCCATGTGTTATTCTGATGTATAAGCTATATTATTGTAAAGTTTCATTAAAATCCATTCAGTAGTTTTTTTACGTGAAAGGGTAACAAATATCCATACTTATAAATTTGCGCATTTATAATATTAGTAGGATAATACATCATAGAAAATAATATAAGGTAAGGTAATAATTTATTGACTCAACCAAGATTCTAGTTATTGTAAATTCAACGAACAATTCGTATTGGTTGTCATTTATTTGATGAAAGGCTTTGGCACGATTTCATGAATGTTTAAAGTGTGTGAGCTTTATTTTGTACCCTTGCACTCACGCCGAGTCGATTTAAATAGATAAACAAGAAAAGTAATCTTTTAGGATAGTCGTCGGATCGGATTACGGAAATAAAAGCGCAAAGGATTGGTTTTGTGTTGTTAGTTAGCTGTTAGACAAACTTGTTGTCTTCGTCACCCTTGCTAGGGACTAGTCGTGGCAACTCATTTATTTTTGTAAGGTGTAGTTTACTATCCTAAAATGTCATGTTATTTTACTTTTGTAATAATAATTTTACTTTTATTGTTATCATTATCATTACTCTATTTTATAGCTTGTAATTATTAATAATCGTTATTAAGTATTTTGTGACCGAACTTGATTAGTTATTGTGTCTAGATTTTAGAATTTAGCTGCTGTTTGTATTGACTAATGTTTTTTTATATAAAACTGTGATAGGCCTATAAAATAAATAAATAAGTAAATAATCATTAGGATACCTAACGAGTCGGGAAAATCGAAGGGCTTTCCTTCCATTCTCATAGTCTCATGTTTATCTACGCGTTGAAAAAACCCTTATCAAGGGGTTTTTGACATGACTACGTCTTATAATTCAATGGAGCCAGCTGTATGCACGAAAAAATATGACTCATGCGGCGTTACCTCGCTCTGAGGCGATCCATTTAAGGCTTGAAGTGCAAACGAAAGCGCGGATCGATCGAGTCATCTTATGACGTTGTCACGTTCAACTATCGTCAGTAAACCGACTTTACAGACAACCGATTTTTGGCCAATGTGATATTGGCCGCAATCAAACCTGGACCATCAGCCCGTCTTTTGCTTACCTTAGCATAGACTAATATGACCCTCTTTCAATAAATAATAATCGCTCCTCGAGAATCTCTTAAGAAATCCTTTGTCCTAGTATGTTGTTAGCATACATTTGCTTTTCAGTAGCTTTCCGTCATCCACCGTTTATCTCGTATACCGGATCCAACTCTTAGCACGATATTTATTATAGAAGATGTCAAATGGATAGACTATTCACTTGGTGGTAAGCAATAGGCATCTACTATATAGTATGGTTAGCAGATGCGCTACCGGCTTCCTAAACTTAGATTACTATTTTTAGAAGAACCCTAATTAACAACTAGTATTTTTGATTTTGAATATTCTTATCATACTACAACACAAATATTCTCCAAATGAAGTCGTTGAAAGAGCCAGGCACTTATTACTTCCTTAAATACAATTGAGCCAAAAAGGTAAAAAGTAAGATAATATAAAGAGAATTGTAATTCCAGGGTCGCCTCTAATCGATATACGTTGTCTGCGAGGCGACGTGCTCTTCGGTTAATTGTAGGGATTATCGCGAATCAGAGGCGGCAGGCGCGGCTAACTTCGTCTTATTGATTGCTGTACATCAACTTTACAGGGAAAAAGACTACTTACGGCTTAATCGAAAGGTTTGTTTCAATACTTGATTCTACATTTTTTTACAGATTCAATATGTGCTTATATGAGATTCTTAACAGCTTATATTATACTAATATATAAAACTGCAGAGTTTGTTTGTTTAAACGCGCTAATCTCAGGAACTACTGGTCGGATTTGGAAGATTTTTTCAGTGTTACATAGCCCATTTTTCGAGTATGTTTATATATCATCCCGTTAAGATGCCAATGTAAATCTTAGTTACCGTAGCTAGTGTAATATATTTCTCATTTGTAGTGGCAAAGGATCGGTCGTCTTGGACTTTACTGAGGTCGATGATGGGGACGCACCTCTACCCACTAAAACCCGGCGAGTGCCACCACTGCCGCCTTTGGTAAGGTGCCCCGGATCTACAAGCAACAGGGCACCTCGACGGGTAGTCAGTCCCTCAGGGGACCGACACCACCTCCACAGAGCGGTTGCCCCGCACCACAGAACAACCACTCCCAACGTCTGGACAGTACGATGAAGTGAGGTTCCCATCCCCGCCCCGTGCCCCCTGTTCTGTTGTCCCCTCTTCTAATAAGAAGGGGTACAAAGAGCCCCTCGCGTCGGCTCAATTCGCTTCGCCCAAGGTGTTAGGGTCACCCTGGGCTACTGAGCCCCACTGCCACGACAAGGCTTGAACTATAATGGGGGTAATATTAGTACCTCTCACTCATACTACTAATGATAAAACAACCACTACTGCCTATTAGCGGTTATTTTATCATTTATGTTACAGAACAGAATCAACCTTAGTAATTGCGAATCGATCACACCCACTATAATATGCACTCAAGACCGTACACAATAACGACAGATAAGCACAAATTGACCACAATCGAGAAAGTCCGTGACCAACACGGCATTTATAATTTTGTTCAGACTGAAGCCTTTATTATTCCACATACAATATCAACACCCATAGTGTATAATCTTTATTGCATTAAAAACAACAAACCTTTATATTAAAGCACAATAAAAATATAAACGTTACATTAATTGCTCAATTACCCACCAATCCATCAATTAATGGATCTGAATAGTTAAAAGCAATAAGAATAGCCTTTCAAACGATAATGCTGTACATATTGTATGGATGTAATGACTTATAGTATGCCTATTCGTGTGGATATAAATAAGGCAACCAATTTAAATACTTAACGTATATTCGTCGATAATTACAATTAAGTCTTATGAACAAAAAGGAAGGAATATAATCGTTACTAAGCAAGAACGGCGGAGCGAAAAGCGCGGGTGTGCATGCCAGAAGCGTGGGGCCGACTGACTCGTCGACGACCAATGCGACGGCAAGCTCCGACGTCGGTAGGGCGAGCGCGGGGGCTCCGCAGGCACCGGTGCGGAGGCGGGGGGCCGGTCACGGAGACAACATAGCTTCGCGCCGGGCTGCGCTCGCGACGGCAAACGTTCGCGCGTTTACCGTTTTCACTTGAGCTAAAAAATATTAGGGAAAAATTATATTATTATAGTGGGTCATCCCACATGACCCCCTCACGAGTACGGAGGTTACGGAACGTAACGGTCCGGAAAGTGAACCGTACGACCTGATCTGGTAGTTTTTGTGGTTTTACTCTCTTTTACATCTTCTTCCTCGTTCAATACATATGCAGGCTTAACTCGGTCTATACTAACTTTGACAATTTTATTTCCGATTGATAAATCCATTGTCTTGTTTGTTTTAGAAATAATTTTGTAAGGACCTGCATATGGTGGTTCTAAGGATCCTCTCAGACAATCTTGTCGTAAAAATACGTGGGTTGCGTCAGTTAAATGTTTGTGTACAAACACGGTAGGCTGTGCATGATTAGAAGATGGTGAAGGTCGCAACTCAGATATTTTGTGACGAAGTGCTCTAATGAAGTCTGGGTACTCTACCTTATACGGACTAGAAGTTATAAACTCGCCAGGGATGCGAAGCTGTTCTCCAAACACCAACTCTGCAGACGAACATTGTAAATCTACCTTACACGCAGCTCTCAGCCCAAGGAGAACCACCGGAAGGGATTCGATCCAGTCTTTACCACCATGCGCCATTAATGCAGCCTTGAGAGTGCGATGAAATCTTTCGATCATTCCATTAGCCTTGGGATGGTATGCAGTCGTTCTTGCTAACTTCACGCCACATAACTTTGCTAAATTCTGGAACAAACGGGATTCAAACTGCCTCCCTTGGTCAGTTACTACTTTTCTAGGGCAGCCGTAGCGAGAGATCCAACCAGCCAGGAACGCTTTGGCAACGGTCTCAGCTGTTATATCGGGAAGTGGTATAACCTCTGGCCATCTAGTATACCGGTCTATGATAGTCAAGCAGTAACGGTTACCGCCAGAAATCGGCAAGGGACCAATTAAATCCAGGTGAATCTCGGAAAAGCGAGTATCTGGAATACCGAAATCACCTGGAGGAGATACAGTATGTCTTGTTACCTTTGATTTTTGGCAGGCCACACACTCCCTCACCCAAGCTCGAACGTCCTTCCTGAGAGATGGCCAAATAAAACGTTCACTTATCAGCCTTATCGATGAAGCCGCTCCAGGATGACTTAAGCTGTGCCAGGAATTAAAGATTTGTCGCCTGTGGTCAACTGTGATGAAAGGCCGAGGCTTGCCAAGAGAAACGTCACAGTAAATAGTTATTTCGGAATCAGGTAATAATATTGGTTTTAAGTTAAGGGATGTGTTACCACCGATTAGTTTTAGCAGCTCGGGGTCGTCTTTTTGAGAGGCAGCGAGTTTGGTCATGTCTGCTGGCCTGCTGATTACTTCTATTCGGGAAAGCGTATCTGCCACCTGATTATCTTGTCCCGATATATGTTTTATGTCCGTAGTGAACTGTGAAATGAAATACAATTGATTAATTTGTCGCGGCGAACCCTTATTTTGTTTTTGTTGGAATGCAAAAATTAGTGGTTTATGGTCAGTAAATATAGTGAAATGTCTGCCTTCAAGCATATGTCGGAAATGTTTAATAGATTCATACACCGCCAGCAATTCCCGATCATACGCACTGTATTTCTGCTGAGCGGGGCTCATTTTTTTAGAAAAAAAACCTAAAGGTTGCCAGATGTTGTTAACCTTTTGTTGGAGAACACTTCCAATTGACGCGTTTGAAGCATCCGTTACTAGTGCCAGCTCTGCATTCGGGACTGGGTGGACTAGCATAACGGCGTGTGAGAGACTCTTCTTGCAACATTCAAATGAGTTTAAAAGTTCTTTACTCCAGCTAACAGGTTTCGAACCTTTCATATTTGTGCCAGCAAGTAGATTGTTGAGAGGGGCTTGCAATTCAGCGGCATTTTTTATGAAACGCCGGTAAAAATTGATCATGCCAAGGAACCTTCTCAAGCCTTTAATTGTTTGAGGTGGGGGAAACTCTTGTATTGCACGAACCTTATCCTCCAGTGGACGGACGCCATCAGCAGAGACAGTAAAACCAAGGAAAGTTACCTCTGGTAATCCAAATTTGCATTTTGCCGCGTTTAGTACGACACCATGTCTCTCTAGTCTAGAGAAAAGTGTCCGTAAATGCTGTCTATGCTCCTCCTCATTGCTTGATGCTACTAAAATGTCGTCGATGAATGGGAAACAAAAGAAATCCAAACCTCTGGTAAGCTCGTCCATAAATCTTTGGAAGGTCTGGGCCGCGTTCCGCAGACCGAATGACATGAAAGGGCACTCGAAAAGACCAAAAGGTGTTGTAATGGCGGTCTTCGGGATATCCTCTGGATTTACGGGAATCTGCTGGTAAGCTTTTACTAGGTCTATAACAGAAAAGATTGCACATCCATGAAGTTGACAAGAAAAGTCTTCAATATGCCGCACCGGGTAACCATCCGGAATAGTTCTTGCGTTCAAAGCACGGTAATCTCCACATGGTCTCCAACCACTATTATGTTTAGGTACCATATGTAACGCAGAAGCCCACGGTCCACTAGAATACCGCACCGTACCATCTTGCAACATTGCCTCAAATTCCGCCTTGGCCGCTTTCAAACGATCGGGGGCCAGCCTCCTAGGACGGCAGAATACAGGCGGCCCTGGTGTGGTGTTAATAAAATGTACCGTGGAATGACGTACCTCTCGTGGAGCACCCGGCGGCCTAGTGATGGATGGAAACTCCTGTAGCAGGTCTTGATATCCCGATGCATCGACAATAGCTTTTACGCTAGGAATGTCAGAAGAACCAGCAACTGCACATATAGAAATTTTCGTTAGCGAATCGATCAATTTTCCGTTGCGACAATCGACTAACAAATTATAAAATGATAGAAAATCCGCTCCAATAATTGGTTTGGAAACATCTGCTACTATGAACTTCCAGCTAAAATCTCTTCTCAAGCCTAAGTTGAGCAGTAGGTGTATATACCCGTATGTAGGTATAATAGTACCGTTAGCTGCCGTTAACTCGTAATTGACCTTGACTCGACGATCTCGTAATAACGAACGTGGATACACACATACATCAGAGCCTGTGTCAATGAGAAAAGTTTTCTTCGACCTTACATCTGTTACGAAGAGACGGCTGGAAATACTGCAACAGTCACTCGCCGTCGTTAGCGACTGGCCTTGTAGTTTTCCGAAGTGAAGTCACACGGCGAGATACATTTATCTGCCTTCTCCCGGAAATTGTAATGGTACCAGCATAAACGACGACCACCTCCTACACGGTACGAACGGTTTCGTGACTTGCTTCTAGAATGCCCAGTACGACGGCTATTGCTGCCAGTGCGGGTGTTTTTTCTTCTCGCATGAGTACGGTCTACTTTAACTGATAGCTCTTTCAGCTGTCGAGATAATGCGGAAACTTCATTACGTACCTCCTCTCTAATTGCCTCGGTCAAACTATTCGCTGATGATGACGTGGCACTGGCCACCACCGGGTTTCCCGGGACGATTTCTGCCACGCGGTCCACCAACTCGGCCACGGCTTCTAGCGGGCGATCACTCTGTTGCGCCACGATTGTCTGTAAATATACTGGAAGGCGACTTGTCCATATAGTCCGTAAAAAATCATTAGGAATTCCAGGACCGGCTAAGTCCTGGAGGTGTCGCAAAAATGCAGATGGTTTGCGATCCCCAAGCTCTTCATGGGATAATAATTGCATAATTTTTTGTTGCTGCGAGGCCGACAAGCGTTTAATAATCTCGGCTTTTAAAAAATCATATTTCCCAGTTGTTGGAGGATTGTCTATGATTTCTTCTACTTTTTCTATAATATTAAGGTCTAAGTTTCCAATTAAGGTATAATATTTAGTAGTATCTGATGTAATACCGTTTAAAAGAAATTGGGCTTCTAACTGACAAAACCATAATTTTGGTTTTTCTTTCCAAAAAGGAGGCACTTTTACACTAACCTTATTAGTTTCCGCCGTACTCATGATTCCCGCCTGCGCTGCGTCATCACCGCTCGAGAACTTTCCAGGCGCGGCTCGATCCGACGACATCTCGAAGTATTTTATAACGCGCGTATATATTACTCCCGTCGGGCGTCAGGGTCACCACTTTATAGTATGCCTATTCGTGTGGATATAAATAAGGCAACCAATTTAAATACTTAACGTATATTCGTCGATAATTACAATTAAGTCTTATGAACAAAAAGGAAGGAATATAATCGTTACTAAGCAAGAACGGCGGAGCGAAAAGCGCGGGTGTGCATGCCAGAAGCGTGGGGCCGACTGACTCGTCGACGACCAATGCGACGGCAAGCTCCGACGTCGGTAGGGCGAGCGCGGGGGCTCCGCAGGCACCGGTGCGGAGGCGGGGGGCCGGTCACGGAGACAACATAGCTTCGCGCCGGGCTGCGCTCGCGACGGCAAACGTTCGCGCGTTTACCGTTTTCACTTGAGCTAAAAAATATTAGGGAAAAATTATATTATTATAGTGGGTCATCCCACAGACTTATTGATTTGTACAAGCCACGTGCGTTTTGCCTAAATATTTAAAGATAATTCGTGTTTTAGTCTACATTTTGTAAGGCGCGGTGAATAGACATCTTTTCAATGTATTTCACGGGGTCACGCAAATGAAATGTGAAAAAAAAATGATTCGCTCTTGGAAGTCACTTTGGCCCTACGTACGTATTTGATCTCATAAGGCAAAAATATTTGACGAAGTTTTATTAAAAATATGCCTGAAATATTAAAATAGCACGGTTACATAATCGTACTTAAAATTAAGTGATCTCAATCCATAGAATTTATTAATTCGTTGTCTCAATCATTAAAAGTTACTGACACAACGAAATACATTTTGTATGGCAATCTTGAATCGTCCTTTCTCTTTCAAAATGAAAATGAGCTTAAGTTCTTCAGCATGTCGTTGAATTGATCCTGTTGCCTGTTGATCCGAATCTCTTAAAAAACGGCTGAAGGCGCTCACTGGTGGTTCATTGTGGTAGTGTGTTTCTCCAGTACGTGTATTCACATAGGTAATATAGGGCATGTATTGATATAGAGAGCCTTGCCTGAGGTAAACTTGAACCATGCGAAAATTCACCTGCGTCAAAAAAAAGTTCTTTAGCGCAGTAGTTTGACATTGGATATTAAACATGCTTTATTAAATACGTAATTACTTTTTGTCGTATTATTTGTAACAATAATAATATTATTAACGCACAACTATGATATCAGTTTTGAAAATATTTCAACGTACATAGTCTTTCGTCTTGTTAATTAAAAAGCACGACAGTTTCTTAATAACTTTTTGACTGTTGAAAAGTTTTTATAAACGCGAAGTAAAATAATAACTTTAAAATTATTGAAAATAGTCTACCTCCAAAGAAATATACACTTAAAACAACATAATGGACATAGGTTGTTTAGCAGATGACTTATTCAACTAATGACTTTACAGGTAATCGACAGTATACAATAGGGGGTTTATTTGGTGCGAAACATACCGGTTAATATCTTTTTAGCAAACATTTAATCTCGTTTAAAGGACCACCTTTAATTTTGACGTAGCAAAGTTAAAATTAGGTCTATAACATAATACGAGTTGTTATGAACAATATATAACCTTTAAGCAACAATTGCTTCTGCCATAGTTTAAGCAACTCGCGTAACTAAAGTTATGTTACGAATTCACATAACTTAAAAGTCTTGAATTTGAAGAACATCATCATAATTAGAGTTATTTTATGTTTTTTTGATTCGCATCGGTGACGTTAACTATTATGTTACATTTTTTCTAGCCATATTGACAACAAACAAAACATCCAACCAAACTTATCATCAAAATTGTACCGCTAAAGTTGTACTGTCATCATCCTCGTCAGCCTTTTATCCATCCACTGCTGAACGGCCTATGTTCAATCCCTCAATGCACGCCAAGATAATTCCTTGCCACTCGCATCCACTATTATATCTGTGGGATTTAGGAGGATTGCCCCAAAGGGAGACCTTCCATCGAGCGAGGTAGTATGCCGTATCAGGTGTTGTATATATATAGCGGACGAACTGTGTAATTCCGATAGCGCGATTCAGGATTCTGGCACTGATTGATCCGCTTCATATCTATAGTTGTACTGTATTTATGAAATGTTTTTTGAAGTATATTACATAATATATTCCTATAGTATTATCCTGAGAGGTTTTCTCTTCTAGGATATCTTAAGTTCAATTGTATAATGTAGCAGTCGAATCTTAGTATTTATTTATTTCGGCATATCAACAATATAAACACGATACGTTATTATTAGTATGTAATGTATGTATGTTAAAACGTAGTTAGTTTAATCTTTTGCAGATTATACTGAATAATATGAAGATCTATAAGACGTTGTTTTCCCAAGCCACTAGTGAATTATACAATAAAATTTCTCTCGTGTAGAGGAAGCTTAAGGATTAGAAGAAACCTTACTTGTAACAAATCTCTAACTATATTGTGTGCAAACAATTTGAAATCCTACTAATATTATAAATGCGAAAGTTTGTGAGGATGTTTGTTACTCTTTCACTCAAAAACTACTGAATGGATTTTGATGAAACTTCGTAATAATATAGCTTATACATCAGATTAACATATAGGCTATAATTCATCCCCGTATTCCCACGGGAACGCGGGATAATATAGACTATCACCCTGCTAAGATGCCGTTGTAAATCTTAGTTAACGCAGGCGAAGCTGCGGGCAACAGCTAGTTCTATATAAAGGTCTTTCTATATAAGAGTGGTTTGTATAAGAGTAAATGTTTTGAATCCTACCAAAGACAGACATTTGTATGATAAATACAAATGTGTGGTTTGGGAACACAGATTTATGTACACAACTTATTTCCATTATCTTTTATAGAGAATCTTTTGGACTATGATCACATTCGCGTTAAGTTTAGTTTTGGTATAGTAATAAATACTGATCTGTTTGCAAATATTTTTGAATGTTGTAGGTATAAGCGGAAACTTAACTGATTTCTGTAATTTGTTTCATTAGTTCCAAACTCACGATTACGTGTTACGACAATTGTTTGTTTCCCAAATATAAATATTTTTTTTTTGATATTTCCATTTACCATTACTTAATGAGAGTAATATAGTTTGCCCGATATTAAAACTATTTACTTTATAATTAATTATTTAGAGTTCAAAATAATTGAAAATGACAATATTAGTTGTGACCAGTGTTTACGCAGCAAACGTACAAGAAGTAGTAGAGAGTATAGTCTGGTACGGAATACGGATACCTCTGGTGCCGTCAACATCTACCCGCATACTTCAGTCTCGTGAATAAGACATTCGTGGACAATATCAAAACATCGATACGCGAAATAATATTAAAAAACATGGTAAGTAATTAAAATATTGTTAATTTAATATTCTATATATACTAATATTATAAAGGCGAAAGATTGTGAGTATGGATGTTTGTTACTCTTTGACGTAAAACTACTGAATGGATGTTAATTAAACTATACAGTAATATAGCTTATATATTAGAATAACACATAGGCTATAATTTATCCCTGTGCTCCCACGGGAATTCGAAGTACGCGGGTAAAACCACGGGGCGCTTTTAATACTAACATATTTTTATATTGAGTTATGTCACACTCCATGCAGTAAAACTGTATTATAAATATGTTTTAGAAACAGTATTATGAGTAGTAGTTAAGGTAGCGTATAAAATACATCTGGAAGCTCGTAAATGTTAGGGCAATTACCCCTTGCATCTTCGCTTCATTGATGACGTAGTAATATGGCGCACGAAATTCTAAACGACCGGAATGAGTGACATGCTCGTATATGAAACCGATTAGGAGTAATCTATTTGTGACATACAGTACTAGTAATGCAGCATTTTATATTGAAACTAGCTGTTTTCGCTTTGCCTGCATTAACTAAGATATACAACAGGATCTTAGCGGCATAATATATAGCCTATAGTCTTCTTTCGTTAATCTGCTATCTATCTTAATTAGAAAATCTTTCAAATCCGACCAATAATTAAAATAATTCACCACGTCATCCATAAAAGTAAGATAACACCATAGAAACTGGAAATCATGTTAGTCTTCTTGCATGAAAACAATGACGATTTTAAAGTTTCATCATAAAGAAACAACTTTTATTGTGAGTCCTCCCATGACCATGGTTGCTGTAAGGTATCCGAAATGTTGAGCATGTAAAAATTTATATACCGCGATAAAATCCTTAAAAGGCATTAGAAATAATGAAATTCGCGTAAACACAAGCAAACGATTAAAGCTTGTCAAAGTTAATAGATTTGTAACAACAAGGGCCTGTTTCACAATCTCCAGATAAGTTCCCAATAGGCTATCGGCAACATATTTGACAGATATTTGACAGATACTCCATACTCTATCTGTCAAATATGTTGCCGATAGCCTATTGGGAACTTATCTGGAGATTATGAAACAGGCCCTAAAGTAAAGTCTGCAATTAACTTTTTTCAGTTGATAAGTCTTTAATAATATCGAGTGCAATCATGATGAAGGACGCGCTGACCATCCATCATCAGCTAAGTGGCAGCAGCATTGCCGGTGCAATCCACTTCGGCCACCAATCAGTCAGGTTGGCGTAATAAGTGGCTTTTAAATGGACATCAAGAATAATGATCGCGTAAGTTTCGGTTTTAAGTACGCTAATAAGAACGAGAATTTGGAATTCTCGAAGTTTAAATTCGAACACTTTGCCGTTGTTTATTAAATTATGATCCAATTAACCTTCAGTCGAGTTACATTTTGTCGCTTCGAATCTGTTCCGAATCTAAGCTAAGGTAATTAAAAAATGTATATCAACATTGAGAAATCAATGTATAGTAAAATATTGAAGTGAAACTTCTTTAGAATCGTTGTGATTTCAAACCGGATTCAACGGAGAAAACGACAGGTAGGAGACACAAATATTAACATGTGTAGGAAAAGAATGAGACAGAAATATACATATACATATAGTCGCCTGTAATTAGTGAGCCAGAGCAAGAGAGCAAATGTCGGTGTGTATGTATAGGTATTGCATATTGTTTAATGCTTGCTTGTATTTGATCATTTAACGTGTGTTTTACTTCTATCGCGTGTGAATCGCACACACACCTTTTTTTTAAAATAATTTACATATTTATTATTTTATTATTGCGACGATGATGCAGGGGGTATCATGGAAGGAGTTGTACTATAGATACGAGAGAGGGTGGGAGATGTGTTAGCAACTTGTGCCAAGGTTCGTGGTCTATAAAGTTATTAAGTGAGTGCATGGATATGCATGCGTAAAGCTACTGGTGGGCGATATTTCCTGTGACCATAGTAATGTAAATAATAAGATAGAAACGTTAAGTGCTCGTGGCCTTATCGCCACAGTGGTGTCTCAGATGGCACCAACGCGCGCACATACGATTAGTCGCTAACAGAACTTTGTCATAGCAAGTAAAAATTGTCTACAACGTCTAATTACACTAATAACATTTTATCTGTAAATAGTTTTTGTGTCGTAAGTTTCAACTTCATTCCTCAAACTGAATACATTGCTTCTTATATTTGATGCAAATAAAAGAACACCGTATCACAAAAAGGAATGTACTACGCAATGAATAATAATTTAATCCTTGGTGTAGCCCTCCTCAAAAGTCAAGCATTTCCTTTACTACTCTTTGCTCATAATTAATAAAATAGCCAAAAGTAGCCAACTAATGTTAAGATTATGATGACCATACACATGAGCTAAGAAATATACATATATAGCGCATGTCAAGTATTTCCGCAACGTAATGCCTGATTCTATTAACTACTGAGCTGAGTTTCCCGAAGTATTAAACTGGTTCCAGTCTACTGTTTACGAAGACGTGCCGATTCATAAATATGAATTATTTGTATATGTTAATCCCTTTCATAACTTTGTTTAATATTCAGAATTAGTGAAAAGCTAATAAAATCGATTCATATTGGTTTATAAAATCATTCCCTAAGTAACTGTACTTACTTGTAAGTAGATGATCATAAGATGAAGTAGTGTGCTAATTTTACAGAATGTTATTGCTTCTTATCTTTTATGTATTAAAAAGCTTCCATTTGTTCGGAAATGTAATTGTGAAAATAATCAGTCCAGAAGTTACCAGTCAGCTTATTTTATACAACCTTCCTAGTAAATTCTTGTGGTTTACTTTTTTTAGTTTATAGCAAACAACAAAAAAAAAATCAACCCAACAAGTAACAGCCCTTCCAGTAACAGTAAGGCTTTGCCGTAGTCCAACAAAAGAAGTGACTTTTACTTGAGTCCCTAAGTCATGAGATTTTTATAAATATATATTTATATAGTTTTTATTTTTATTTTAATCAAAAAGAAAAACAGACAGGCGAGCCATATGATATTAAGTGGTTAGCCTAAAGAACAAAAACAAGTTAACCTAAAACTATTTCAGGCAACTCATACATGTGCTGCCCATCCTTATATTAAGTTTCTATGCCAGTAATTACACTGCCTATTTTGCCCTTCTCTCCTAAACACAGCAAAGCTGTTTGGCGGGAGAAATAAGCAAGATGGTAGTCCCATGCAGCCAGGAGCGCGGCACAGCGCATATCTCCCATCAGTAAAGAATAATATACAGACTGGATACGACGATACGACATTAAATTAAACTGCATATGTAAAACAACCATAAGAGTCTGTATACAAAAAATTATCCAAAAATGCCTCCTAGTTTAGGCACAGGACCATATTTTCATTTCTATATCATAAACTTTTCACTGAGCTATCACGTACGGGTGAACGACCTTGCCGGTCGGCGCGGCATCGTCAAAGAGACAGCTGTGCAAAAAGGACAAAATATCTAGGTCCGATTGTTTCTATTTCGTTTTCATAATTGGTTGGAAATGGGAATTGGGAAGTAATGTTGACCTTGACGATTATGCACTCGTGTCGTGTAAGTTGTGTATCAGTACTGACACTGAAGTCTTAGTAGGTCACCGCGATCCTGTGAGTTGTGACGTCGCACGTTCTTTGTTTGATCATGCGTTAATCGACATTCACCATCATCATCATCATGATCACCATGACATTATTGCCGCCAAAATATCACGGCGTAAGTAACACTATACTATGCTGTACGCACATTACGTCACGGCCATTGTTATCGGTCAGTGAACCTATTTTAACATAACTGTTTTACAAATATTTTATATTTATGCTATTTAGTTTGTTTGAAAAAAACTTTTTTTTATATATACGTTAGGAAATTTTTGATAGATTCAAAATACTAGTATGGACTAGTATCATATCATATCCAGTCTGTATACGAAACGTCGGGCATATAAAAAACTTAATAAACCGCGATAAAATCCGTAAAAGTTGTTTCATTATAATAATAATATATAGTTTGTAAGACTGGAGTTTGTAAGACTTGTATTGTAGTGTTTTTTACATTTTCATAGATGACATGAAATGAAATTGATGAAACTTTACAATAATAATGCCTTACATGTCGAATGTGACAATGCATAGGCATTGTCTATCAAATCGTAGGATTTATACCAGTACTCCCATGGGAATGGAAAATATGCGGGTGAGCCCGTGGTGCGCTTCTAGTAATTAATACAAATTTAGATCATTATGAAAAGCTTTCACTAAGGGCGGGTTGCATTAACCGATTTTAACGAATATGTTAAAGATGCGGCAACGAACGTTAGTGACCAAAGAGCTTTGTTTTTAACAGACGTTAAAATTTAACGAAGTCTGTTACGTTAACAGATGATTTGAAACAAACGACTCTAAGTCTACCTTCATTATCTAAATTCAATAATACTCTCACTATTTAGCTCTAACATTAAATTATCAAAGAGCATACGAATTAGGCCTTGAAAGTGGTTGTGACACAGCCAGCAAGACCACTTCAATGAAAATGAAGTCGAAGTTTGCTGGCCTAATGAAGTTAGATAACTCCATAACTCAAACCGGCTTCGTAAATTAAACGGGCGAGCTATTGCTATCAGTATATTATCAATACGGGTAAATTTAATGCATGATTCTCCAGCAATAATTTGGGTACTTCCAGATTTTATAGAAATGCATGAATATTATAAATGTAAAAGCGTGGATGTTTGTTACGCTGTCACGCAAAAACTACTCGATGAATCATCATAAAACTTTGTACACATATTCTGGGAGGTACTAGAAGTAACATAGGATACCTTTTTAGTGAAAAACGGGATTTTTTTGGCAACGCGAGCGAAGCCGCGGGCAACAGCTAGTATGAAATAAACTATACATGTTTATAAATGTAAGGAATGTTATTATGTGAGATATTTGGGGCTTAAAATTATGTACAGTATTTCTGCCGCTGGTCATTTTCGGCAGCTCCCTCAAAGCACTCGGCAAGCTCTATATTACATCTGATTACTGCCTTACTTTAAAATCATTGCTCTATATACCTCGTGAGAGTTATACTATGTTTGCTGAGTCCTGAGCTCCATTAAATTTGGGGAGGATTTGCCATGCTTATCACCTTTTTTTAATAATAATAATAATAATAATGAAATCTGTTTTTACATTTTATATTATTACAGACACACAATCTTAATTATTAATACAAGATTGTTTGTGCATGAAGAGATCACACTTCACACGACAGTTGTGTACATAATAAAATACAACATAATAATATTACATGGTAGTTCAATGTTCAAAGATCTTTTATTACAGTTTAAGGATTACATTCTGTCAGGTAAAAACAAGAATAAAAAAAATCTAATAAATAAGTGAAGTGAAGTATCAACCCCTTATTTCCCACTGCTGGGCACGGGTCTCCTCCTCGAAATCAGGCGAGGAAGGTAATGGGCCAATAGTTCACAACGCTGGCCCAGTGCGGGTTGGTGAACTTCAAATACCTTCAATAAATAAGTATATTTATAAAATTTCGCCATCCCAATCACAAAAATACTTCTCATTTTCATTTTCAGTTGTCATACGGCATTTTCAAAAAGCTTCCACTACAGTACACTTTTCATAGGAGCAGGATTAAACTGTCAAAAAGTTGCCAAAACACATTGGCATAAGAACAACCAAGAAGCTTTCAGAATAAGTGAGAGATTATTTAAAAATCCTTTTCATATATCTCAGACTGACACTTGTAGAGTTTATATTATAAGGATCCTTTATGGGACGGAGGGCGTGATCTAAGGATTAGTTATACCTAGTCGAGAGTGTGTACAGAGTAAGTATAGAGCTTAGCGCTGTCATCGTAGAGGTACTAAGCGCTGTGCAGGAATAATGCGCTACGGTGAGGTCAAGGTCATTGCTGGATCCCAGGGTAGGAGTATCATTGAATACATTCGAATTCAATTTTGTTATTCAAATAGTAACGACGACAACTGAATCTACAGGCGAAGAAGAAAACTGAAAATAGCCAACGAAACAACATCAATATATATATATATATATAAGAATATAGATACAGTAGATTATCGTCGTCGCTTCACTTATATATATATATACCTTTTTCTTACTTATTTCAAGTGTACAACTTGTACAAGTTGTAGGTACCTATGTAATAAAGATATTTTTGATTTGATTTGAATCAATTATCGGCGAAATAACGTATTTATAGACGTATTTTTAAATCACAATCATAATAAAATACAGTTGTGCGTGTTAAGTGTAACACAGTTTATTATACGTCCAAAGCTATAATAATCAATTATTATTTATAATTGTTATAATAATTCAAAACCGTTTTATGAGAAATTAATATCATTGAACCGTTATTAACTTAAATTGACAACGATCTCTATTCAGTACTGAAGTACAAGTGACTAGCGCGGGATTGGCCGCCTTGATTTCCATTTTGAAAGGCAACGAGTGGAAGGATACTTCACTAAATGATAATATGAAAACATTTAAATTTGTAGTACATTTTCGCAAAAAAAAAAACCTTAGAAAGCCTAAAGTTTAAAAGTAAGCCTAACGTTAAAAAGTGCTCTGTGGCCTAAAGCCATGAATATATTTTTTCCATGCTCTTACACACAAGGTAATTCGTCAGTTTACCCATTTTCCTTTCTTCATTATACTAAAAGCTTAGGATGGGTAAATTTGAATAAGTGTTTCCTTAATCTCAATAAATGTCGTTATTTTAAACCTTTGCGAAATTCAGTTTTTCTGTTTCGAAGTTAAGGAATTTTTGTTCATTGTTATCATTGTAATAATAAATGCTTAGATATATTAAATATGTTCTTTATACTTTAAATACGACTCAGTAAATTAATGAATAAGATTCTGAACAAATAAAATAACATTTTTTTTTGCAGAAATCAAGTAAGGTCGCGTGTATCTCAACAAGATAGGTTAGGCTGTAGTATGGGATCCGCGATATTGCTGGATGCGGGGGGTTCGGAGGAGCGCGGAGGAGGCTCGGGCGATGTTGGCGGGAGGTCGGGGGCGGGGAAGAGACGGGTGGCACGTAACAAGTGAAGCGGGCCCGGGAGCAACAGTCTGCCGCAGCTCGGCCACGCGGCCCTACAACAAGTGTAACGGTCCGGACCGCGCAGCCCGCGTAAGTAGCGCCTTATTACTCACCCGTATCCCGGTAAGGACCGTAGACGCGCGGTCAACTCGTATCCGAACGCGTACGCGCGGCCTACGCCGTAGCTGCGCGTGTCTCGATGGACGGGCGTATAGCGTGTACCTGTTGAATGCGTGTTACAAGCCTAATGCCTTTGTCATTTTTCGGAATCACTCAGAGTAATACTGTTTAAATGCGTCTTTATGGGATATACTTCAATATTTTTCTAAAGATTTAAAACGGACACGCAGTAAAATAACGGCTAAAAAGTATTTTGAAATGCCCTTGAAAACAGAAACTTTTGAAGAGTTTTAATTATTGTTTTTAATTATGAAGTGCTAAAAGTTTAGGTTCTCCAAATGATAATTGCTTGTGTATATCTCAAGTGTCACAAATACAAATATTTTTTTTCAAATTTAACAAAGAAAGCTATATTATTTATTTATTTATTAGGTCCGAATACAGTTTTGAATTAATGAAGACAGTAAAGAGTACATTATAATAATCTACTCGAGACACAATAACTAATTACATTCGGTCACAACTTGCTTAAAACAATTATAATTATTTAATTATCTACAACAGAAAAGCGACACATATTATTATAAATATTCGTTTTACATACAATAAAAAATATATTAACATTTAATAAAAATAAGGTTTTAACAAATAAAATTTTAAAGAACTTTTGTGAAAATATTTAAAACATTACGCTTCTTATAATCATAATTTTGTGATACAAAATAACTAACGAGTGTTTTTTTTAAATAATTATTATTATTCAAACATTTTCTTGTGACACACGAGTCAAACCTAATCGACATTTGTGATATCTTGACACAAATCGATTCCCTGACCTCGATGGCTCGTTTAAGGATAAAACCAGTACTTAGACTTTGCTGTGATAGAAACTGAGTCTAATCCTCTTTCGAAAGTGGGAAATGTGTCATCGCTTTTTATAATCTCGCTGTGAGGACGTTATAGGATTAAATATTTTTGATCGTTTATCTTTTCAGAATGGTAATATTTATTTTTATTTCTAGGTCAGTGATGACATACCTAATACCAAAGTATTATAGCATGTTAGAACGTATTTTTTTATTGCTTGACATGTCTTAAAAGACTTGTCTGATATGATGTCGGAAGTACTTTTGGTTCTTAATTGAATCATTGAGCAAAATTAGAATCAATTTACACAGTATTGCAATAATGTTTAAGTTACTTTTATGAAATGTGAAAGATGCAAAGTTAATTATGAAATAATAATTGAATCATTTTATTTTTCTTATATAAATATAGTGATAGCTAATGTTTTCCTTGCCTAAATTCCACGGTACAGGTGCGTAATCAATATTGATGATAAGGCATTATACGCCATGTGCCCTCTATTCCGATGGCAATTTACCCATCCCGTGAGAGTTCAGGTTTGATGGTATATAACGTAAAAGTGGCGATTTTCGTAGACTTGAATTTAGATGTAGCTTTCAATGCTTTTACCGTAGCGGAGCTTCCCCACGAGAGCTTCTGATTTAATCGGAGTGGGAGCTTTGTCTTTTATCTGCAAATTCTCAGCTTAGAAGATATCCGTGTTGTAAATTTTACTGTAATCGGGCACTATAATTAAATTTTGTGTGTTTGTTATCAATGATGTTTTGAGTATTTCACAAGAACGGAAGAAATACTATTTGTTATGCGCTTTTTAAGCAAAACTAACACTTAAACAGTTTATCATATTAGAAATACAAAATTAATTATCTCTATGTTATTTATATAATAATTAATTTGTGTCTATTTCATTTTATTGTTATTTGATGAGTTCGTGTAATGTCGTCATTATCATTATCATCATAATCAATCTTTATCCGTCCTCTGCTGAACAAAGGTCTCCATCAGTGAACGCCAAGACGACCGATTATAAATGTAGTAGGTAATTGTAATTAATTGTTTCAGTACTATAATAATATAATTTATACAACGTTTGGTTAATGGAGCGACGATGGTCCAGTGATGGGT
Source organism: Lycaena phlaeas (assembly GCA_905333005.2). Lineage (NCBI taxonomy): Eukaryota > Metazoa > Arthropoda > Insecta > Lepidoptera > Lycaenidae > Lycaena > Lycaena phlaeas. The sequence goes on from HG995178.1 coordinate 8,266,099, forward strand.
GGACTCGGTCGCTTATGCGAGACGTTCCGGGTTTGATTCTGACCCCCTTTGTGTGCCTTAAAATGGGTTTTTCTAAATTTCTAAATGTTCCCCAAACACGAGACCATCGCTCGCTCCCCGGTGAGTGAGTAAGTGAGGCTCGCTCACTAAATCATCATGAAGAAACCTGCTTATCTCATGAGATTGAAAGTCTTTGAAGTTATGTGAAGTTCTCCAACCCGCACTGGGCCAGTGTATCGGTGAACTATGGACCATTACCGTCGCCTAATTTTGAGGAGAAGACTCGTGCCCAGTAGTGGGACATAAAAGGGCTTATACTTAACTTTTATACAACGTTTTTTATAGTAAAGGGGCTATTTTTAAACGGCTATCTGTACATACTATGTATTATAGCTATACATACATATGTATTATAATGGGTGTTGTGGTTAGCCGCTTCCGCGGCCAAGTTTCACCAAAACGGACCAAGACTTAAGTGCAAGTGAAGTGCCACTAACATAGTTTTAAGTTTTATTTACTAGCACTGACATGTGTATTATTAGGTATATAACCTAATAATTACTTTAACCTAATATGTATTATTAGGTTAAGGTTATTATTAGGTTAATCTATGGACCTATGCAGCCCGAAATAAAGGTCTATTATTGTTATTATTATAATTAAGCAAGAGAAATCGCGGTACAAATCTAGTTCATAATAAATGGCCTCAGTGAATCGTATTTGAGCGGTTCATTACACTTTTCCTGGATTTAAGAACATCGTTATCGTTGTTATTCGGAGCTCGACTCTCAATCAAGATTTTCTTTTATACAACTGTAGGAATATTAATAATATATTATTTATCTGTGCTTTATTTTTAGAGTCCGTGCAGGTACAACCCTGATGTGTTAAATTTACCTTTTGCGTTCTTTTTCTTGTATTGCGACTTATACACATATAGATAAGCGGTGATGAGTTCACTGAATTATTGTATACTAGCTGTTGCCCGCAGATTCGCCTGCGTTAACTAAGATTTACAACGGGATCTTAGTACGCAAAATAACATTTTTTACACCTTGTGTCTGAAAAACCAAAATATCTTACGGAACCCTATTTTTTATCAGAATAAAATTTAGCCTATGTTACTCGTGAATAATGTAGCTTTCGAATGGTGAAAGAATTTTTGAAATCAGTCCAGTACTTTTTGAGCCTATTCATTACAACCAAAAAAACAAACAAACAAACAAAGTTTTCCTCTTTATAATATTAGTGTAGATTAGTGTAGATCAACACTTCGACGTGTATTAGCAAATAAATAAATATAAATAAATAAATAATGAGTTCTTACTAATTGTTCGACAACATGAACGCTTGGTTATAGAACAGGCGATCGTGAAACAATTGAACGCTTGAATGTGGAACCTTAAACGTGCTTAAAGTTGAGACGTGTCAAAGTTTGAATATGGAATACGTTAATGCTTGACCTTGAAACACGTATGCGCTTGAGCGTGGAAAGCGTGTGCGCTTGAACATATACGCGTATGCTCTTGAACACGAAACCCATGAAAGCTTGGGCTTGGAACGAATGAGCGCTTGAATTTGGAAGCGTGAGTACTTAAACGTTGAGCGCGTAAGCCCTGAAAATTCGAATGATTGAACGTGGAACGCATGAGGTGTGAAGTGAAGAAGTGAGGTGTGAGTCATGATGCGAATTTATTCTATATCAGTAAGGATATGTATTTATCCTTGTGTTTTCTTAGTAGTAATAGTTAGTAGCGCTTGCAAATTTTATGTTAAATTAATTCAAAAGTTAAAACCAATAACCAATGAAAAATTTGATTTATACGTGAGAAACAAGAATAATATAAAATAATCAATTTATTATACATATAACTTCTGTAAATTGACTTTTTCTTATATTAATTGATTGACGAAGCCATGAGCAGCAGCCAGTTTTGAAACAATATTAGTTGCTTTTATATTAAATAGTAAAATATTTGAAATAGATTACTCAATTGTGAAATCTACTTTTAACAAAACTTGAAAGTAATGTCAGAATTCGTAATGTTATGACATATGCGTATAACCCTCAACACATTCCTCAGTAAAGACATAATCCTACTAATCCTACTAGTCCTATCCTATCCTACTTCCTACTACCCTAGGAGTCCTACTAATATTATTAACGCGAAAGTTTGTAAGTATGGATGTTTGTTGCTCTACCACATAAAAACTAATGAATGCATTTTAATGTCACTTTACAGTAATATAGCTTATACATCAGAATGATATATAGGCTATAATTTATCTCCGTACTCCCACGGAAGTTGGAATTACGAAGGTGACACCACGGGGCGCTCATGCTCATGCTGCATTTTTATAACATTTCATATGCATTTCATAGTAGCTTTTGTAGTTTGAAACCATGCGTAGTTTCAGTTTGTAAAGAGGTCTCTAGATATATTATATTGAAACGTCGAATTTCATAAGAACTGTTGTTATTCGAGATGTCAGAAATGTAAACAAGGTAATTTTAATCACCCATAAATATAATATAGGCCTGGCTACCAAAGCAAATCATGTCAGCTATAGATTCCTTATCTGATTTTTAACAGACTTCAAAAAAAGATGGAGGTTATCAATTCGTCTGTATGTTTTTTTTTGTATGTTTGTTACACGATTACCCCGCTGTTTGAGAATGGATTTTGGTGATTTTTGTTTTGTTTGAAAGCTTATGTTTCCGAATTGGTCCCATATTAATTTGATCGATATCTAATCAGCGGTTTCTAAGTTATTTTCAATAATGCTTATTTGGTTGGTTTTGTATACCCAGACGATTTTCTCATTTTATTATTTGTCGATGTAATATGAATAATATGAACAAAAACCATTGAATAGGATACTTTGGAAAGTATCAAAGTATTGTGAGGTCATCATCATCAGCTTTCATCCGTCCACGGCTGAACATAGGTTCCCTCAATGAACGCTAATTACTTATGTATAAACTTAAAACTAAAAAGTACAAAATAAAATTAATTTTAAATAAAAAACCAAAAACCGACTTCAAAACTATACCTTAATTTATGTACAACTAAAATTTTAAAATAATGTTGAAATACTTCGAGGTGAAGTAGAAGTATACTATTTAAAATTGGGTATTTTTGGAGTCGGTGCCAGCCAAAGTGGATATTTTAATGATCAATCACATACACCAAGTATGGAGTATATGTCTGTGAAGGGCATCGATGTTTTGGCTGGTACCGACTCCAAAAATATCCAATTTTAAATAGTATACTTCTACTTCACCTCGAAGTATTTCAATATTATTTTAAATTTTTAGTTGTACATAAATTAAGGTATAGTTTTGAAGTCGGTTTTTGGTTTTTTATTTAAAATTATTTTTTTGTATTTTCAGCCCGCTTTTATTGGTGTCATCTGTATTAATATCTACTAGCAGCGCGCCACGGTTTCACTCGCTTTCGATTCCCGTGGGAATACATAATATATGATTTTAATTGACTCATAATCGTCAGTTGTTGTATTTCACTATTTGTTTGTATTTTGGAAATAAATTATTAAAAGAAATATTAAAATTTAATATGGGGAGAGTTAATGAGAGCTTTAACTGTTAACAGAAAAAAAATATGCTTACTTATTATTAAAAATGAAAACCTAAGTTGCAAATATTTTTAAAATATAGACCTTTAGTTTTTCAATTCCTATATCTATTGAACTAAACATTATGATTCCCCGAGGGTCGATCGACCCCCAATTAAACGAGAGGACGGTATCCGTGCGGTGGCCGGTCCTGCCCCCAGACAAGTAAAATATTGTAAAAAGTAATATTTACATATTATGGTAGCCGATTACATGACTCGCTCGCGGACGAAATCATACTGATTTGCAGTGACGGCCATTTAAGTGATATTTGAGTGTTTTGGGCAAGTTGAGTCTACTCGGACACGCCTCCATACATCTTCTCCTTTTCTTAATATATCTATGGACACTAGCTATCTGATTACATGTCGAAGTATTTTATATGTGTACATGATCTATTGTCGACATTTATATAAAACTATAAACCCAAATACAAAAACCACTTTTCCAACTGACCACCGCTACCACGGACCACCACCACGCATTCTGATTGTTAAAACATTTTAGTAAATTACACTTTGGATTTAAACGAAGGTTTATAAATGACAATAAAGTTATTTCGTCAGTGTTTTTGATTTAAATAGACAATAAATAACGCCATAGCCCGTCATTTGTTACGTTGCTGTACAAATTACAGGGCTTATCGGGTATTAGCGAGATAAGCACGTCCAATTATTTTGTATTCAAAGGTCCTGGTCGATTTAGATTTTTTTGGGATTTTAGAAACGGGTCTTAATTATTGGGTATTAGTTCGTTTTTATATCTTAGTCATATAATCAAAGTGAAAACTCCTTATCATTGAGCACTTTTTGGTAGGAAATAATTTAGTTAATAAAATCAAGCGTTACTTTGCGGAGTTCCATTAAACAAACCATGCAGTCTTTACAGGAAGTGGGTGAGTGCACGCATATGCATGCATATAGCACAGCCCGCGTTTCACATACTGCACATGCGTACACTCGCATGCACCACCACCACACACTACCATTAAATACCACCACCATAAAATCTATAGGGGAAAAATTTATTGGCTTGCGTCGTTATTACTAATATAGTTATTATTTCTAGGTAGTACCTACGTATTCTACTTGTGCGATAGTGAAGTTTTAGAATCTTTTAACGCATTAAGTACTTTTTGACAGGGAAAATTTGGGTTCATGACGTTAATGCGTTTATTATGAAATTTTTGGTATTTTTATAACTTCATTATTTCATAATAATATATTCAACTAGTTTTCATTTTTAGCCTTAAGATCTTAATGCAATTATTCAAATTATAGCTCATACGCGAGGGCGCTCCGTTGTTCAGTTACTTTATAATATATGTATTATATTTGAAAAAAAAATTGCATGCGACGTATAATAAATCTTGTCATCAACATATGAGACACTAGTAAGCGACGTTGGATCAGGAAAATAAAAGTTTTTTTGAAACCAAATAGATATTCTAGCAGAACGAAAACTAATTTACATTAAGATACAAAAATAGTATGGTAAACATATTGTTTTATTATGTTTACGCGAATTTCACGCATTATAATGAAATAACTTTTACGGATTTTATGGCGGCTTATTAAGTTTTTTACATGCCCGACGTTTCGGATACTTTACAGCAACCATGGTCACTGGAGGACCAGTGACCACCGCAATAAAATCCGTAAAAGTTGTTTCATTATAAAAATGGTAGACAATTATTGTATTAAAAAATATGTGAATTCATCTTTTTCAAAATACATTTTTAATACTTAGAGTTTTACGAAATCATTTTTTTCTTACTTTTTTACGATTAACATTTTTGTTGATTTGATACCAAAGCCATGAATAAAGCCCAAAAAGTGACTTGTACGTGGGCTTATACGGGGCTATTACGGGAATTATAGCCTAGTAGTTATTCTGATGTACAAGCTATGTTATTGTAGTTTCAATAAAATCCATTCAGTAGTTGTTGTGAAAGAGTTACAACCGTACATACAACTGTGGTGTTTATATTAGCAGTAAAGAAAGTACAATTATAATTCGCCCAAACATTAGAAAACAATACAAGAATTGTATTTATGTAATAATTACGTAATAGAAATTAGGCGAAATTGAGACAGGGTGTCGATAACTTCGTGAGGACCTGCCCTTAAGGGAGGACAATAATAATAACAATAAGGTAAGAAATAAACACTACATAAGGTTGTGTATACGTTTATTAGTTATAATAAGAGTATTATTAAGTGCAGAAAAGTGTTTGGTAATTAGCTTTTCTAGTAATAAATTACATTAAATACAATTAGTGTAATAGGCATCTAAAGATATAGTTATCTATGGTAGGTAATACGGTTTACGGGATAATATAGTTGTTTGTCTGAAACGTTTCGTTTGGAATCGTACCTGACCGATTTTGTATAGTTTTCCCAAATATTTGAATTGTATAGTGGTAAAGGAAAACTCAATCAAAATAAAGTCTTGAAGGCTTAAACAATTGCATGAAACAACAAGCTTATGTCTGACCTTTATCGAAAACATAACACGACCTATACAAAAATTAACAAAATAACCCTGTGATGATAAATTTATTTATGGATGGTAGTTTATCGGAATTTATTCGGGTGTCTATAAATTACATTGATAAAATAGATAAAAAAATTCGTTAATACTAAATATTTTTTATCTATTATATTGGTAGTAAATTCTCCGGCTGTTTACTTTGTTTGACTTGGAATATCTTTTTTAAACATCATGAATTAGTATGACATTGAGCGTTACATAAAGCTTTTATCTGAACAGAAATTACTAGGATCTCTCGAATCACGAATTAATACTGCATATAAGTTGTAAAGATAAAGCCCTTGAAACAGTTTTTAACGTATACACAGATTTTTAAATAAAGACAGATGGAACATGCCAAACACGCGAGTGACGCCACCAAAGCCAATATAAATTCAAAAACGAACACAATCTAAGAGACGTAGCACTTAAAAGCGCTTTTAAATTTGTATTCGCTTTGAAGCGTCACTCGGGTGTTCGGCATGCTCCATCTGTCTTTATTTATAAATCTGTGTGTTTAATAATATTAAAAATGTTTTTGAGTTTATAACTGTCATTGAGCGCACAGGTGAATTTAACCTAACATATGTCGAAATCGCGTTTTACCTTAAACTTATTAAACCCTTCTCAACCGATTTTGAAGGCAAGGCCTTGCCCAAGAATGGAACGTTTAATTGTTGGTTAAATATGCTTTTATGTACGTGTAAACGATTTTATGGTTAATAACAATGACCTTATGCAGTATGAGCAACGTTACGTTAAAAAAGCCTCCATTCTCACACCCCTTTTTTCAAAGATGGGTCGAGGGTACTCGGGGCTTCCAAGCTGACTCTACATTCGAATCGGTGCGAGCAATTATGGTCGTTCACAATAGAGCGATGTTGTTACGACAGCCATTAGGGTTGACAGCGTTAGGTTGAATCCATTCAACAAGGTAAAAAAAATACTCCGTTTCTGACATTTTGACTCGATAACCTAGAAACTAATTAGTAAATCTTTTCATTTTAAGGTTAGTGATTTATTTATTCTCATAAAGGCAAGTTAGTCACTTACATGAGACACTTACATATTATTCTAGCACAAAAAGTCACAGTCGCTCGAATCAATAGCACAATAAAATTAATTTTAAATAAAAAACCAAAAACCGATTTCAAAACTATACCTTAAATTATGTACAACTAAAAAATTTAAAATAATATTGAAATACTTCGAAGTGAAGTAGAAGTATACTATTTAAAATTGGGTATTTTTGGAGTTGGTGCCAGCCAAAAAGGATATTTTAATGATCAATCACATACACCAAGTATTGAGTAGATGTCTGTGAAGGGCATCAATGTTTTGGCTGGTACCGACTCCAAAAATACCCAATTTTAAACAGTATACTTCTACTTCAGTTCGAAGTATTTCAATATTATTTTAAATTTTTTAGTTGTACATAAATTAAGGTATAGTTTTGAAGTCGGTTTTTGGTTTTTTATTTAAAATTAATTTTATTTTGTACTTTTTATAGACCTTGTATATAATGTTATCCCTTAATTATTAAACGATCAAAACACAATTTAAATTATTTTGTATATTACTGTTACCGGAACGTCAAATTGTCAAATGTCGTGAAGCTGTCAACCGCGTATACATCTGTCAACTAATTTATGTGGCAGATAAATTTGCTAATGGCCAGTTGATCCGACCTATAGTTTATAGCTTAAATGGAACTTTATTAGGATATTGTGAAACAAACCCTTAAAGTTACTTAAATTAAAAAATTGTGTGTTTTCGGACCTCGTGGCTGATGGTTGTTCCATCAGGTTAAGCTTGACTGGATTGGTCCGTGGATGAGTGACCATCTTTACATATAGAGTCTCCCCCGTGCCTCGGAAAGCTCTTTGAGCCGTTGGTCCCGGCTGCCATTCGAAGATCTTAGACACACACTACAGGTCGCCAGAAGTCTGAATGTCTGAAAACCAGTCTTACCACCGTATTACAAAGTTACTGGGCTATGGAGATCAGATAGGCAGGCGTTGTATTACATAATGTATTAAGAAATAACATAATACTATATCTAATATTATAATAAATAAAAACTAAAATTAAATATATTCAAAAGTATTACAAATTAAAAAATAAAAATATAAAAAAACGCTGGTATTCAGCTTTATCCGATTTATCTGGAACTAGATATAAAATGTTATTTCTTTGTACTAGTAATTACACGGCTTGTCTGAAACATAGCAAGGCTTTAATAATGTAATGTAATATAACCCAAGGTACCCAAGCAGATGGGAGCGCGGCACAAAGCACTATGATGTATGTATGATCCTGAAAAAAAATATTTTTTGACGTTTCAAGTTTATACGTTTATTCTATGTTCAATAGTAGACTGGCACAGATAATAATAACTGTATTTTTCTATTATGATTGTATTTATGAATAAAGTAAATTATATTTTTTGTACTCGTAAGCTTTGTAAGTGAGCGTTTCTTCAGTCGCATTGTGCTGTCTCAATGCATTTTCTATTTCTAAGGCGTGGCCGTAATGAGCGTCTATAGTGTGATATTCTTCGAGGCAGTATGTGACTATTATAGAAAGATAAGCTCTTAGAATATTTCTAATATGGATGATATTTATACAGCACAATCACGAGCATTTATTGTATTATTATATTATTATTTATTGGTATTCAGTTATAATAATGCTGTTGAGGTCATGTATTGATCGAGTCGATTGAGTGAGAGATACGTGCCCTTCAGAATATAGTTCACAACTTACTTGTTACGATATTTTATCACATATTATACTAACTGAAATAGATTTAACTTTATACGTCGTGGTTTATACGTATAATGTGGATATGCAGTCGTTTCCCGGAATCCAGCCAAGCCAGTTCAAGCCAAGGCTTATCCTATAACATAATTAATACACTCGCACACAGATGTAAAGTCTAATTTAGACTATAACTATTATCTCTACGTGAACTGATTCCCAGGGCTGATGTGACCGTTGTTTACTGGACTCAGCATTCATCGTCTTCGCACATCGCATCTATTTACTCGTATAATGAGATTCGTGTATTTCAAACATTTACATTTAAGGTACAAACATGTAAGGCCAAAAGTGATAATACTTCATGATGGTTTACAGCTTGTAAGTCATCATGCTTATAGATATTATAATTGGTTGTAATCGAAGAATTTACTATCACTAAAATATATAAAAGTAATAAGGTAGTGTTTATGATTTTTTTGTGTTTTATCAATGTAGTTTAAGTCATTTGAATAAATTCTGATGAAACTAAAAGTAAATTTACTATCTCAGGGTTTAGAATTGTCTTAATTGTCGTATTGGTCATGGTCATCAAATCAAAATATGTTTATTTCGGAGGCAAAAACATGAGCACTTGATGTAATATTGCAAAAAGTAGTCAATAAAAATTGGTTAAAAAGAACATCAGACACAAACAATTTTATTTACAGTTAGCATGCCCCGCGGTTTCACTCCCGTACTTATTATCCCGTGGGAATACGAGGATCAATTATGACCTATGCTCTATTGTGACGTGTATATATTATTGTAAAATTTCATCAAAACTTTTTAGTAAAAGTTTAAAGAAAAACAAACATACGAACACAACATTATAGTGGAATACAAGTAGTAGGTAATTCTTAGTAATGTTATATGAAAGCATCCATAATACTGCGTATTGCTGTAAATAGAGAATTCCAGTAACTACGTACCGTGTAGATATTGATTTTTATATCAATGTGAATTCCGGTCTTAATAAAACTACATTTAATGGATTTAACTCGCAATACAATCCGCGTAATTACAATTTTAACTTTAATCTCTGCACGCTGCACACGACACGTCATTTACGAATCTTGATCGCTATGCATGGGGATATGTGAAAACTGTTGCGCAATAACTTATTTTCAACAATTTTCGACAGCTCAATGAACTATAATAATATATAGCTCTTAAAAGTTTTCAGACTTTCGAGTATGCGATTCACGAATTGTAAGAAAGTCAATACCAACATTTAAAGAATTTTATAGCGTATTGAATTGAATTTAATTTGATACATAATATATTCTAAATATGTGAGGATGATTTTTAATTTTAGTCAAATAAACATGATAGTTAAATACGTAAATTATAAATTAATGATTTTAATTTTATACAGCTTCAAATTACAGACCAGAAAAGATGGAAGAGAATTCAATTATAGGTAGAGCTACTAAACAATAGAAGTCGTCATTTATGGAAACGGACTTACTAAAAAATAGAGTTGTTCCAAGTTCTTCTCTTAGCCATTTTTATGTTACGTAATTATCTTTCGCGTAGTTATTGTTTTCTTTAATGCCTTTTGTTTATTCTGTTTGTGTTGGCCTTTTGTGAGAAGAAAGATGTTTTAATAAAATATGACTCCTATTAATATTACTACATTTGCTGCTGTTGTAAAAGTTATTACAATTTATATAATTACTTCTAAGGTTTCCACTCTAAGATATGAGCTAAAGCTGGAAAAAAAGTTTTCTTAATTTGTTTATTTACGTCGTATCACAAAATATAACTATCTACTGAATTATCTACAAACTATGGAATGGTGAAAATCAGAAAGCTCCTTCTAGTGATTAAAGTGCACTAGTTCACGGGGAAGCTGTACTAATATAAAGCTAATATAATAAAAGCTGTAATAAAATAATTGAAGATTATTAGTATAACCTATACTCAAATATAAATGTATCTATCTATGTATCTATCGTATGGATATCTATCTATCTTTTGGTAATCGACTTTTCATGTCAATATTCTTTTTCAATATTTTTTCTTGCTCTTCGGACCTTTTCGTTTTACCCTTATAAACTAGTTCCTGGTACTTTATCTAATCATAAGGATTGCTTTTGATCTACGGTGAATCATGTCTTTAGTTTTTGAAGACACCTGTTATATCTTTTACATTTTTGCATATGGGGCTTGTACTGAAATTATTGTTTTAAAAATTATTAAAATACAATATATAATATTATATAATATAGTCTAGCTATGCAAAGGGGGGACGCTGCCAGTACCTTCGGACCTTGCCTAAAGGACTCCTTTTAATAATATTATATTTTAGTTATTATATTACATTTTATAAGTAAGTTATATATTTAAAAAAGTAAAGTATCAACCCTTATATTTCCCACTGCTGGGCACGAGTCTGCTCCTCGAAATCAGGCGAGGAGGGTTAATGGGCCATAGTTCACCGATGCGCTGGCTCAATGCGGGTTGGTAAATTTCACATACCTTCAAAGACTTTCAATCGCATATATAATTTATATATATTAAACAATATTTTTTTTGAAAGTATTAAATACAATATTTTATGTAATCAAATGATATTAAAAAACCTTAATTGTATTAATATAAAATATTACATTTATTTGATGTAGTTTAGGTTTGAATTTAATGGTTTCTTAGTAAAGGCCTTTTTTTTTTTGATGACGCAGCGGAAATCCTATACGACCATACCAGGGCCTGGGTAGTCGCGCTGGCGTGTGTGGGGACTCGCATTTGGGTGCCCTACCCCACTAAAACCGCTGCGTTAGCCTTCAGCCGCTATATTTGAGGGACCCGGATCTGTGCAGGCGACCGGATACCCTCAGCGACAGACTGGTCCCGGCAAGACCAGATTCTCCACAATAGGGGGACTGCCCGGCTACGACTTGGCAGTCCCCACGACATCGTGTCTAGCAGGGCTCGGGTTCCCATCCCGAGCCCGTCACGAGTACAGGGGTGTTACTGGAAGCGCATTAGGTAGCGCCTCCGACGCATCCCTGGTCGTCGTCTACGGGGGGAGGCCTCATTCGCGGCCTCCTCTCTCACCCGTTCGTCGGCCTCCTTCTGGGACATTACTGTCTCGCAGAAAGAAGCCATTGCCGTCCAGGACTCGTCACAGCCGAGCATCGCAGTGATGAGGCTCGACAAAGACAAGTCCCCTCCAACAACAGACGTCTGATCGTGACGTAGCGCCGCCCATCCCGGGCACACCTCGAGGGTGTGCTGAGCAGAGTCCACCGCCGCGCCACAATCTCTCTATGCGGCTGACCACGAGGTCGATGTTTACCTCGGCCAGCCGCACCGCCTCCTTGAATGTCTTTCTCCGGGCATACATTAGGGTGTCATCCGCGTAACATATGACACCCGACCCGGGGAGGAGACGCCCTCGCAGGACCCAGTCGTACTCCATGTCCCACAGTTTTGGACCCAATACCGATCCCTGTAGAACACCGCAGCCGACTCGCCACCACTCTACGGACCCACACCGATTCTCGCAGTCTACCCTCCTGTCGGAGAGGTACGTATTCAACAGTCTCCTGAGATAGGGAGGCACTCCGAAGTAGGCCAGTTCCTCCCGTATCACACTGTGCGGGAGACTGTTGAAGGCGTTCCCCATGTCCAGCGACACCGCGACCACCACCTCCCCCTCCTGTTCCGCCTCACCCGTCACCGCCCGCAGGCGTTTGAGGGCGTCGATGGTTGACCGGTGTGCCCGGAACCCGTATTGAGACTCAGAGAGTCTGGGTCCCGGGCCATCCTCCAGGTGCTGAACGAGCCGGGAAGCCACAACTCTTTCAAGAGCCTTTCTTAGTAAAGGCCTAAACCAATTGAACATAGACCCAAAATTAAAATAGCAAGCCAGGAAAATACCTGAAGGACAAGTAAAAGTCTAAAAAAATGTAAGTTTTGGTAATAAATCAAGCGCATTTATCACTGTATGTTAGTAGAAATGGAACAGACTTAATTTTCTGTCAAGATTGAAGAAAAATACATTTATTATTGTCCTTGCTTTAACTATTAGGATTCTGGATAGCCAATAATAGAAACATGTATGTACAAATATATGTTTTAGTTGTGTACATGATAGCTATGTTTAGAAAAAAAATAATTTCATCCAATATTAAAAGCATTGTTTTGTTATTTGTATTATTGATTTCAATTTTTTCTGCCACCATTTTGTGTGTTAATTGGAAATGCAAAGTGCAGTCGTTTCAGTAGATGGTGTATGGTGAGCGTGGTTTTTTTTTTGAATCAGGCCACACATTTTTATGATATCCTGAGGTGGAAGTTGAATGATGATGTTTGATGTTTCATTTAAGGAATAGTCACTAGCAAGTAAATAGCCAATTAGTTCATTTAAAAAAAGGTTACAAATAAACTACGTCTTTTTAACATCAAATTTAAAAATAAGTAATAAAAAAATAATACAGAAGCATATTTTTAATAGGTTTAACAAATTTACATAGTTATATTTAAACAGACACTTCATATACCCTGTAGCTGTGCGCTCGGCGTTTGTAAATGTTTTTCTTTGTGAGAAATCTTAATAAATACGTGAAGTTACAGCTTTAAAACCTTGCTTGTTGGAAAGCTTAAAATGATTGTATACTCTGTGGTGTATTTACGAGGTCAAACAAAAATCCTTCTTGTATGTTTTTGTTTTGCTACAAAGTTTCACTCGCTAAATCACAATTAAGCTTGTGAAATACATTCTTCGGAGTATTTATAAATGTTGTACATTTGAGGATTACACAATTGTTTTACTGTGTAAATTATTTAAAACATAAAATAAAAACAAATACTATGTGGGTGAGCGCAATTAGTGATTTTTTGTGTATTAAAAATCAATCACTGCGAATCACGTTGAAAGCCCGTAAAAGGAACAATAAGTGTGTTTCTGAGTGAATAGCCATCAAAAATGATTGCTGGGATCGGCACTTCGACTCGTTAACCTGGCGTGTTCCAGCCCAAAGTCGGTGATAAGCCGATTTTTATCGTTTTTATCCAGATGGAAAATGTTTCCATTTTATTGTCTCTAATACCCTGAATATTTTATTTTAAAACGAGCCAGGTCAAATTTTAATGGTTTTCGGGTAAAAATTTTCTCTTTTCTTATGTAAAGTCTGATATAGTACGGGTATTAATTTTTATGTCTGTTAATACATACTGTGATTTATTCCAGTAGCCAAAAATAATAGAAGTTAATTTTACCGCTTTTATATGAAAAATTATAAGTTGACCGCATTTCCTGGCTTATAATTAATTAATACACAAGATAGTTCTACCTAAATACCTATTATGATCTCCCCTATTTCCTTTTTCTTACCAGAATACTTCTTGGTCATTGTTATTAATTTGTATGTTTGGTAACTTGTTCCTGGATGTAACCTGTAAGACTATCCCTAAAAATCATGTCATAGGTAGTGATACAATTTTAAAGTTTTCTCCAATAAAAGTACACCAACAAGTTTACTGCTGTAAAATAAATTCTCGCTGACAGCAGCACTATGAGCAGCACGTCATAAAACATGGTACATTGTATATATAAAATGTATCGCTGCAAATGTATTATGCAGGACAGCACAAAGTTAGTTTATGTGGCATTTATCCTACTTTACGATTTTGTTCCAAACTAAGATTCGTATACGACTGCTGGACGTAAGACGACTTTTAATGAACGATAAGACGGAGATCTTACTACTCGACATTACTCGTATCTTACCTGACGGCTATAGAAACTAAATAACTAAAAGACTTGTCTAAATGGTGTAAGCTGAAACCTGCACCTTTCTTCCATAGCTTATTTCATAGCCATCCCAGCATTTCCTCCTAGTACATAACAATACGGAGCGACGGCGGTCCAGTGGTGGACGGACTCGGCCTCTTATCCGAGGGGTTCCGGGTTCGACCTGATCCTGACCCGTCCGTGTGTGCCTTGAAATGGGTTTTTCTAAATTTCTAAGGGCACACGAGACCATCGTTCGCTCACCGGTGAAGGAAAACATCGTGAGGAAACCTGCATGCCTGACGGGATTGAAAGTCTTTGAAGGTGAAGTTCACCAACCCGCATTGGGCCAGCGCGGTGGAGTATTGGCCCATTACCCTCCTCGCCTGATTTCGAGGAAGGAGACCCGTGCCCAGCAGTGGGACATGTAAGGGTTGATACTTTACTTTTTTTACTTTTTACATAACATGACTGAATCACTAGTTTATATTTCTAATCTAATTTTATTAAAAAGTTTAAATATAGTTTAAATAATTAAATATTATTAAAAAAATAATTTACGTTTCTTGATTCTAAACTCATTACTATATTATGTTGCGAGCATTTGCTTTGGTTAACCTAAGCAGTTTCTTATGTGAACACTTTTGTAAGAGTTATAGTCCCAGAAGTTTCTGTATTTTTACTTACTTACTTACTCTGCTGGCTCAACGACCCAAAGTGGATCTTGGCCTCCGATACGAGATGTCGTTACCCTGTCTTTAGCGATCTCCTCCTAGTTTACAACGCCCAAGGAACGTAGGACCCTTAGCATTTGGTCCTTCCAACGGTATTTAGGTCGGCCAACTGGTCGGGGCTTGTCGCATCAATCTTAGGGCTGCTCCTCAAGCTTTCCTTACCATCCTATAAGATGGCATTCTCTCGAGATGGCCAAGCGAGCGGTATGAGTCACTTGCTCGTGGGATATTAAAAGTTAGTCGAAATAATATAAACTACTGAGATGTATAAATATATAAAACTATTATGGCGACCTCTGTGACTCAGTGGTTAGCGCGTTGGCGCTCAATCCGGAGGTAGTTGCTTCGAATCTCGCCAGGGAATAAAAAAAAGTTTATTTGTTCCTAGGTCATGGATGTGTATTAAAAATGTGTATTATCTAATAAAATTTTAAAATATTATAAGTATTAATATAAAAAGTATTAAGTATATGTATTTCCGTTGTCTAGTACCCGTAACACAAGTCTCTTCGAGCACTTACCACGGGACCAAATTGACGTGGTGTAAAAGCGTCCATAGATATTATTATTATTATAAAACTATTATTAACCTTAAAACATCGAGGAAATACAATCAATTAAAATAAGTTATTTGTAATGTCACAATGCTATAGCCCAGATTCAGCAGCTGTAGTAGGTACAATGCAGACTGACAAACGCACACGATGAGCACATTTATACTGCGGTTAGCGTTATTGATATGAATTTATTTCTATTGTGATTTATACGCTTGTAATAAATTTTATAGTGAATGTATCCCGCATTGGAAAAGTTGCGAATGACAAAACTCAGAATCGGAATGTTCAGAGCTGACCTACTATAGAAATATTACACTACAGTGTATCAACTAGAAACCAATAGAATATAGGTACTCGTACTATACGTATTTGTTTGCCTTTTCACTGTATCCATATTTATGGTAGAGGTCTTTTTTGGATATTAATATATTAATTTGTTTACTGCAGATATATTGGATGGTGTCATTAGTAACACTAGAAATAAAAGATAACGCCTTTTTTGTGCTAGTGGTCTACACTGTCATATACATGCTTATCAATTGAGAATTTTAAGACAAAACTTATGTTGATTTTTGATATGTTTATATTACAAATTTAATATATTTATAATTTGATGCAAGTTGTGCTAAATAACCATTTATTAAAAGATAAGTTAAAAGCGCAATATAAGTGCGTAAATAAATATGAAACAAGCTCTTCTAAGAAAAAAAAATTAACGACGACATTTACCTCAAAGTGTAAATAATATCAAACTTAAGGTAGTGTTGAGACTTTTAATAGAGTATTGTAAACCAAACATCGGGGTCTATCGATTTATAGTAAGTCACAATGTCAGGTTTGAGGTTCGCTGTAACAAAGGTATAAATAGCAAAGCGATCTCCATCATACTGAACGCTACGTCGCAGAAGGCAAATAGATTGCTTTGTCTTGGAATATAGCTCTAAGTTCGAACTACCCGGCAATGCCCTGGCTAACACCCAAAGTGTGCTTTCCCAGCGTTATAAAGAAAAAAAACATTTGTTTTATTACTTCACAGTAAGTGTTTTTGTGCTTGTCACCGTTATTTACTCAAGTATTAATCAGATATAACCTCAACCAGTTTTCCACTAAAAACATGTTGTGTACATCTTTTGGGTGTTTAAAAAATCTTATAGTATAAGTCTTTAATTGAAAAACGCATGAAATAGCATGGCAAAACGTCATATAAGATACACAGAAACTACTAAAGTCCATGTAAGAGTAGTGTTAGGAAAGAACTAATATCAGAGTGATAGATATATTGACTCGCCCAGCAGCGTGTCAACAGATGGCTGCGATATTATTACGACATGTAGTAAACTGTTCCTTGAAGGAGCTATATTTGATACACATATTTGGACGTCGTTTTCTCAAGATTTTATCCGTCGTCTTGAAGTTTATGATGAGTTCACTTAGATTTATGACACGTTGAAATCAAAATCAAAATATTTTGATCTTACATACATTTGATCTTACATAGGCTCAGATGGGGACGTATAAAACATCGAAATTTAAACATTCAGATGGGCACTATAAAGCTTCGAAATTTAAACATTCAAATGAAAAATGTCCTTCCGTATAATATAATCCTCTTCATTGTGATTTTAATATCATTGAAAGATTTTATTAAAATCTAATTAACGGCTTTATTGTGAAAAAAAATGGTAGCAAAAAGACAGCTGGAGTTTGTTTTGCATTTAAAGTATTTTTTTTTACTTCACTAGTATTTCTTTTTTTTTTGTAATAGTATTGTATTTTTTCCTCACATTGATATTAAGGTTATTAGAAAACCATAATATAGCACTGTTTATTACTAACGGAGAGCGGCCTTCATTCTAAATTCTCGTTCACCTAAAAATATTAATAAGTATATTTATTTCATCGATGATAACTTTATTATTTGATCGATAAGATTGTTATATCCAAAATATCGATTTAATAATAATATTCACATACTATAAAAATTGTTTCGCACAAATTATTTATTATTTTTCATCAATAAAAAGCTTTAGTCATTCAATCCAGATTTATAAAATAAGTCGTACACGCTTCGAGTGAACTTCAAATTCCTTCGTAAAAGGGTTTTATAGCCGTCGGGTCAGCAAAGTGTATGTAAATAGGGGGGAGGCACAGATGGTAATAAAAACGAGTGATTTCGGCTGAAGAAATACAATAGACCTTCCGGAATAAGAGGACAGAATTACCGTAAGATTTATTGCTTTTGGATAGTCAATAGACATCGTACGTATTAAATACACCATGTAAATTTACTTTTATCAAATTGATTAAGCATTTAGACTAAGTAGTAAAAGAGAATTAAAATTGTAGGGGACATGTGTCTTTTGTACAAGTAATAAAAATAAATAATAAATTAATGTGGCGCAGCACAACATATATATATAAACAAACACAACAACACCGGCTCAATTGCGGATGGTGTTGGAACTTGTTCTTTATAGCAACGGCTGGGCACGCTTTAAATTTTTTCCCATATAAGATTGTACTCATTGTCACTGTCCTCATGCAACACAAAAATAAGTTGCTTGGTTGCTTGCTAGTTCCAAGTAAATTAGTTTATGTTCATGGGATGGTTACACCGAATACTTACCATTAGGTGGTATATCGGCCAGTTAGGCTAGGCTTCAAGGAACATAAAAAATCAAAGATTTACCATGTCTCCCTTTTTGTATATCAAAATATTTATCAACAAATTTTCTTTTTTTCACACTATTTGATCCAACATAAGTGATAAAATGGTGTTTATTTATTTAATAGGCAATACCACATTATATTATAAATAAAAACCTTCAAACACTCAAGTTATGGGTAGTTTTATAATACATAGTACTCGAATGACAAATCTTTGCTCGGTAAAGTTGATTATTGAAAACACGAATGAAACAAAATTTTCTAAAAATGAATTCTAGCTAGATCGATTTATCGCCCCCGAAACTCCATACATGCTAAATTTCATAAAAATCGTTGGAGCCGTTCCTGAGATTTAGAGTATATCATCATCATCATCATCAGCCTTTATCCGTCTACTGCTGAACATAGGCCTCCCTCAATGAACTCCAAGATGACCGATCCCTTGCTACTCGCATCCAACGCAGACCTGCCACTGCACGGAGATCGTCTTCCCATCTGATTAATGGCCGACCAACACTTCGTCTACCTAAACGCGGTCTCCACTCTTGAACCTTAATGGCCCATCGACCATCCATATTGAGAGCTAGTAGAGTATTTTAGAGTATATAAAAGAATAATATAATATTAATTATAATAATACAAGAATTGCTCGTTTAAGGGTATACGATTAAAAATAATAAGTTTTACTAGGGAACCAGACAAACGTTGTGGCGAACAACGTTGTGTTTGTAATAGACCCAATTGTGAATCTAGACCATTCCCGAATCTATTTTAATATCCACAAAAGGATTCATCGTATCTGTTCTTTGATATATTGTATTATGATATAGTTCCTCATAACACTCATTATCTTTTGTCCCTGTACAGGAGTTATATTGCATTTCATATAAACAAAAAAAAAACGCATATATAATAATATGTTGACAGATAAATAATAATATTATAGATTTTTCCTTATATTGATGTTTCTTATTCTTTCCCCCCTTTTCATTCCCGTCATGCTTCTCTTTATTGCTTGTTGGCAAATAGCAATCCTATTGATTGTATTCTTTACTACTCTTCCTACTATACGATATAATATTGACAGATATAGGCATTTTTTTTAACGATAAATAAATATTTGTGACAATATAAATAATAAAATAATCTAAATCACAAACAAATATTTTGAGTCACATTAACTGAACAGTTATCATATCATATAAATCTTCGTTTCACTGCGTTTGGAATCGCGTAAGTATACATCTCTTATTCGGGTCGCCAGTTAAATAGGTGACCAACCCTCACACGTCATAAAAACCTCCATTTTCTAACGCTTTTGTTTCACATTTTTCAACAGCGATTTTTATTCTTTGGTTGTATCAAAGGCATGGACACTTATAAATAATATAGTAGAATGAAACTTAAAGTATAATATAATTTTAAGTTATCTTTTATACTTTCAAGTTTTCTTCTCCATTATCATCAGCCTTTATTCGTTTATTGCAGAACATAGGCTTGCTTAACATGAGCTACGGAAACTTTTAGACTAGTCGTAAATTTAGACGCCACGTTTCGGCGGTTATTATGTTAGTCGTATTTATGTATTAAAATTTACATTTGCTATTGATACTTTAAAATTTTTAAGACCTCTATGATAGTTTTATAACAGGTTCATAAATATTACAGTATTTTTTGCTTATAATATTTATAGTTTTCTCCCAAATAACTTTGATCTAAAGCCTAAAAAATGCAAGTAAAGTTAAGTAAATCCTATCATAATAATAAAAAATTGTTAACATTTTGTTCGCTTATGCCGTGTTCATTAGCCATTTAAACTCTAAATTAACTGATTTAAATAATTATTAACGTAACATATAATAGTTTCTGTACAAATATTTAGCGAGGAAATAAGTTTATGACTGAAATGACATAAATTCAAAGCATTTGAAATTTTTATATTTCAGCTGCTATTATTTAAGTATATTTTATCGCTGTTTTTAATATTTCTTCATGCTCTGAATACATTATATTATTGACTACTATCTTCCGTGACTTAAGTGAGACGTTCCTGTCCGAAATTTGCTTGTATTTAAAATTCGCATGAAATCTGAAATTCATTGCTATGTAAAATGTCGAGTATATCAATGTTTATTTTAATGTTTCCTCTAATGTATAAGCTAGTAGTAATATATATATATATATATATATATATATATATATATATTACTACTAGCTTATACATTAGCTTATTATAGTTTTGATAAAACTTACAATATCATTAAGGATATTATTGTAGTTTTATCAAAACCTAATGCATTAGTTTAGATTATGAATATATTTTATTGTATAAATATCCAAATTAGAATAGATTATGATCAGATGATTGAACTTTTTATTATGTTTCCATGTGTGTGTGTATGTGTGTTACATTACTGTGCTTCTATCTACTGTTATAATTTTTTTATTGACGTACATAGTAAATTCGTTCTAACAAAATATTTAAAAAACGTTTACTAACGTCAATTAACATAGTGCTTTCACAAAGGATTCTAGAAGCAATTGTGTTCACGAAAAGTTATTTGTTATTGATTTAAATGATTACAGACACACAACCTTAGTCTTTACCTAAAGGTTGTCTGGCAAAAACCTCTAGAGCATTGCTATTATGCGACGATGAAACTCTAAAAAGGTTTGAAACTATTTCGCTGCATAATAAATTATTCTAAACAATATAAATTCACATGCCCTCTGTGGATCCGTGCAGAATACTAGTTGAATAAATCCTTCCGTACGATCCTTAGATGAAAGGTACAGTTCATGGCCAACTTGAAATTGATCGAAAAAACGGTGTTATTCTTAAAAAAGTAAATTTCTATATTATCATGATCACACCTTCTGATTAGAGAAAATCCCAGAATGCCATAAAATGCCAAAAAAAGGAGGTTATCAATTCGTCTGTAGGTTTTTTTTTTTGTATGTTTGTTACTCGATGACTCCGCTGTTTGGGAATGGATTTTGGTGATTCTTGTTTTGTTAGTAAGCTTATGTTTCCGAATTGGTCCCATATTAATTTGATCGACATCTGATCAGCGGTTTTTAAGTTATATTCAATAATGCTTATTGGTTGGTTTTGTATACCCAGACGATTTTCTCATTTTATTACTTGTCGATATGAACAAAAACCACTGAATAGGATACTTTGGTAAGTATCAAAGTATTGTGAGGTCATCATCATCAACTTTCATCCGTCCACGGCTGAACATAGGTTCTCTCAATAAACGCTAAGACGACAGGTCCCTTACCACTAGCATCAAACACAGATCGGGAACGCCAAAAATTTTGCAAGTAAAAATAAAAACTATATTACTTATGTATAAACTTAAAACTAAAAAGTACAAAATAAAATTAATTTTAAATAAAAAACCAAAAACCGACTTCAAAACCATACCTTAATTAATGTACAACTAAAATTTTTAAAATAATATTGAAATACTTCGAAGTGAAGTAGAAGACGTATACTATTTAAAATAGGGTATTTTTGGAGTCGGTACCAGCCAAAACATGGCTGCCCTTCACAGGCATATTCTCAATACTTGGTGTATGTGATTGATCATTAAAATATCCTCTTTGGCTAGCACCGACTCCAAAAATACCCTATTTTAATTAGTATAAGTCTTCTACTTCACTTCGAAGTATTTCAATATTATTTTAAAATTTTTAGTTGTACATTAATTAAGATATGGATTTGAAGTCGGTTTTTAGTTTTTTATTTAAAATTAATTTTTATGTTCGCCATATTTTGCCTAGTGTCTGGATGGATCTATTATCTGGAAATTGCAACGTTGTTAGAAGCATTATTTTTAGGTGTTTCAATCGTTAGACAGACTTCGCAAATAATATTAATATTGTATAGATGGTATGGTATTGCAACCGATCTCTGAACCATAGCGTAACCGTAGGCGGTATGCCGGTACTGACACCGATTTCCGACTCATAAAGTAGATGGTAGGCCGATTTCCGACTCATAACGTAGATGGTAGGCCGGTACTGACACCGATTTCCGACTCATAACGTAGATGGTATGCCGGTACTGACACCGATTTCCGACTCATAACGTAGATGGTAGGCCGGTACTGACACCGATTTCCGACTCATAACGTAGGCGGTATGCCGCTACTGACACCGATTTCCGACTCATAACGTAGATGGTAGGCCGATTTCCGACTCATAACGTAGATGGTAGGCCGGTACTGACACCGATTTCCGACTCATAACGTAGATGGTATGCCGGTACTGACACCGATTTCCGACTCATAACGTAGATGGTAGGCCGGTACTGACACAGACTTCCGACTCATAACGTAGATGGTATGCCGGTACTGACACCGATTTCAGACTCATAACGTAGACGGTATGCTGGTACTTACACCGATGTCTGACCCATGACGTAGGCGGTGAACACTGGACAAGCATGATGCACTGTCGACACGGTCTAACATCGATCTATCGAATTTAGCTGTAGTCGGCCCCGTTGTGCTATAATAGTGAAAGCATTGCTTGGCTTACGTTCAACTCGTTTTATGTTTAACGGTTGTTTTTGGTTTTGTAGACCTTTCGTATTTTGTTGATTATAATTGAGTTTCAAGTATATTTAGATGTAAGTTGTCTATGATCTTTTAAGCTCCTTTTTTAATGTGTAGTTTGCTATTATATAGTACATAAACATGAAGAAACCGTATCAAAGTTATCTAAAAGTTTGCCTAGGTTTATTATATAAATCTATCAAGGTCAACCAAGATTTAAATTACAAAAAATATTTTTTACGACTTTTAATGTAGCCAGGGAACAGCGATTGTTGCTCGGCGCAAACGGGCCACCGACCACAGCCACTGGTGGCCAGCGACAGCGACTTAACACATTTTTTCATATATTTTGTATAGACGCGCCGCACACGTGTAGCCGGTGGCGGCCACTCGCTACAGCAGTGTCCGCGACTCGCCACTTGTGGTCGCTACGGGCCACACAAGCCGCCGACACCCGCCACCGTCGCACTGCTCCACCCCCCGCGCAGTTAACCGTTAGACGTTCTACGTATTGCACGCGTCACCATGGAGCACGACGCCTCAGTGGATATTGATAGATTCATATCGGAAATTCATTCACGTCCCGCTATTTGGGATTTACATTCTGATATATATAGCAATAGAAATGAGAAAGTAAAAGCCTGGGAAGAGATTTGTGAATTATTTATTAAGAATTTCAAGGACAAAAGTAATAAAGAAAAAAGCGCCGCTGGTAAGTTGACATTTTCAATAATTTGTGTCGTGTTTATTCATATTCTGTTTTCTTGCCATGGTATTGATCCTTCATTCATAAAGTAATCTTTTAATATGTCTCGTGTAGTACATGATCGTAAAGTTGGTGTACCTGTATCTTCTACATTTTCGAATCCGACTACATTCAGCGTGTGTTTGAAATTGTAACCATCTCTTTTACGAACAAAGTTGTGCAAAATGCAACACGTTTTTACGATGTCTTCTGAGAATTCAATAGATGTATTTAATGGGCGATGAAGTATTCTCCATTTGTTGGAAAGTATACCAAATGCACATTCTATGCAGCGCCTAGCACGACTTAGTCTATAATTAAATATTTTTTTATCTGAAGACAAATGTCTTCCAGCATAAGGTCTCAACATGTGTTCGGATAAACCAAATGCTTCATCACCAACAAATGAATAATTTAATGCTTGACGGTTACCAACTGGTCTTTCTGGAGGTATATTAATAGATTTGTCTTCAATCCTTTTAAATAATTCACTCTCTTTAAATATTGTTGAATCCGATGCTTTGCCATAACAACCAACATCCACGAATGTGAAAAGGTAATTAGAGTCACAAACCGCCAAAAGTACCATCGAAAAGTAATTCTTATAGTTGTAGTATAAGGATCCGCTGTCAAATGGGTGAACAATTCTTATATGTTTCCCATCGATAGCACCTAAGCAGTTAGGGAAATTAGTGTTTTCTAGAAACCCGCTAGCTATTTCGTTCCACATATCCTTCGTTGGTTCTGGTATACATATTGCTTTTAACCTATTCCAAATTAGTTGGCACGTTTCTTTGACTATCATTCTCGCTGTAGATGCACCACGATTGTAAGTCGTTTCAAAATCTCCAAATGAACATCCGGTACCAAGGTACCTGAAACAAATAGCAACTTCTATGTTAAATACAGTATTGTTGAATAATAATATAATTTGTTACAGCTGCCACATTGCAACGAAAGTGGAAGAGTCTCCGCGATAGTTTCAACAGAGAAATTGGGAAGCAAAAGAAGAGCGGATCTGGAGCATCAGGCAGGAAAGAATATATATATTTTAATCAATTGTCTTTTTTGAAACGTCTTAAAAACGTGAGACCTACAAAGGATGAAGAGATTAACGAAAATGATTCAGGACTAGAACAACAAACGGAACAAAATGAAGAAGAAACTTGTTCTATGAGCAGTTCCAAGAGAAGGGCAACGAAAAGGAGGATTGATAAATCAGAAAACGAAATATTGAAACAACTATCGGACAATATAAAAAATAAATGTGTAAGACCTGAACATGTGGATCCTGACAAAGATTTCTTGATGTCAGTCTTGCCGGATATTAGAAAAATTCATGATGATTTTAAAATTGATTTCAAGGGTGAAATGTTACAGCTGATTAAGAAGTACAAAATGTATGAACCTATTCATAATTACAGATCTTACTCATCACCATCTTATGTATATTCTTCACAAAACACAAATGCTTATACAATAAACCAAGCTACTACATCGACTTCGATGTCTTCTCCATCGGCATTGTCAAATTATTCAAACCATTCTATTGATAATAGTTCTATAATAGAAGAAATGTTTGGTACCGAATCATAGAGAATTATAAATTCACGATGATTTAAAAATTGATTACAAGGGCGACTTGTCACAGTTAAAGTTTAAAATTACGGATCTTACTCATCATAATAAATGTTAAAATATTAAATGTGTTTTACTTATTTAAACCTATTTAAATATTAAATGTGTTTTACTTACCTTAACGTGATTGCGAGTCTCTCTGCAGGGCTGATGCTTTGCCGCATACTGGTATTTTGCCGTATTAATCCATCTTGTAACACCAACAGCAGTTCTTGAAATGTAGTCAAACTCATTCGAAAATGTCTAAAAAACTTTTTTGGATATTTTTGTAGATTATCGAAATGCAAGTTATGTTTTACTGTAGGACCAGTTAAAATTGGATGTATCCAATATAGGCGGCGATGGCGTTGTCTACGTCGTCTGCGTATTAACAATAGCGCGAGCAAACATTCCGTGTCGGAGTCCATCGTAAGACTGCGCAGCAGAGAGTGGGTTAAACGTGTGGCGGCTTCTGAACACCGGTGGCTGTCGCTCGCTTCTGACACTGCAAATGTGGCGGTATGGTAGCGCGCGACAGCCACCGGTGGCTGTGGTCGGTGGCCCGTTTGCGCCGAGCCTTAGACTTCACGAAGTTTGTCATAAAGAATATTTTAAAACAAACGAAATTTTTAAGGGTCAAAAAAATATTACAAGAACATTTTTATATTCTTCCTTGAAATTTTATCCCACGTTGAATGGGTACTCCGTAATATGCACTATAAGTTACAGCCTTTTTATAGCTCTGAATACTTAAATTTTTTATTATTACCTATATAGTTTGAGAACCTAAATTATCCCCAGGTCTTAAAGGATATGTATATTTTTAACTTTAAGGCTAATATTCCAGAATTTTAAATTCAATAATATAATTGAGCCAGTCGAAACTCAATATTAAAGTGATATTATAAAGATGGCTATAACAGAACGTCCATTTGTTTATTTAATAATTTATTAAAAAAAGCTATACACCTTCCATATTTTGTGGTTATTTTGCAATTTATAATATACTAGTTGCGCCCCACGGTTTCACTCGCGTACTTCCCATTCCCGTGAGAGCACGGTGATAAATTATATCCTATTTATTTTTCTGAGCTATGTTATGTTATTGTAAAGTTTCATCAAAATCCATTCAGTAGTTTTTACGTGAAAGAGTAGCAAACATCTACACTTACAAACTTTCGCATTTATAATATTAGTAGGATAAAAAAAGGTATTATAAATTATATATAAGGTATATAAAGGTATTGATCTGACAATAGGAGGAGCTTCGCGTTATGAAACGAGACTTACGTAATAATTAAAATATGCTTAATTGAGCGAAATAATTGGTGTTGTGACGATACCACTATGTTGTAATTATTTATTGATCAGTGAAACTACTATTGTGAGCGCTTGTTAATATAATTCAATTAAATATAATTTTGAAATGTAATTTAATTATAATTACAATAAATTGAATTATTTAAGGTAATTGAATTATAATGTCTATTACTATAGACGAACTGGCAGATATGCCATACTCAATGGTATGCGGTCGACGTCGCCTATAATTAAAAGTTATTTTATCTGGAATTAGCCCAGGCAATTTCTAAGATATAAGATAGTAAGTCCCCATTCCAGTGTTTCTCTCATTACCCCTTCTGCTGGGGAAATAAGCAAGATGGTGCAAACCATGTATCAGGGAACCCGGCACAGCGCATCTTTCCGGACCAGTGTCATCTGAGACCTCCGAGTAGACCTGAGGTCTCAGATGACACTGGTCCCTGATGAGGTGAGGTAGCGCCATGCTGCTTTGCAGCCTAATTGGACCAGCGCGACCGGAGAGGAACCGCTCGCTCACATGAAATCGGCGTAAAGTGACAGCTAAGCTGTCGCGTTTCGTTCGGTTTATGTGTTTCCGGTGGCCCATCGGGGGGATAGGGAAAAGGAAGGCAACGCATTTACATAACCTCTGGTTATGTGGATGTTAACGGGCGTCAAAAGTCGCAAGGCTTCGACTGTTCGTTTGCCCTCCTATGCTATAAAAAATCCCAGAACTTGTAATAATAAAATATGTATCTTAGTTCTAAACGCAGAAAGCGTTCGTCAGCTGAGAATAAGATAAGAAGATAAAGACGATCGTCTAATAGGTATGGCCTTGATAATACGGTTTCGATTCTAACGTCCATCATCTAATATACGACACCATCACTCGCTCACCGGTGAAGGAATATTTCGTAAGGAAACCAGCATGCAGGATGAGATTGAAAAAAGTCTTTGAAGGTGTGTGATGTTCACCAACCCGCACTGGGCCAGCGCATCGGTGAACTATGACCCAATACCCGCCTCGCCTGATTTCGGGGAGACATCCATCAGTGGTGGAACGGGTCGATACTTTACTTAATGATAATTCACACAATTTAGTAGTCTTAAAACTATATTATAAAACCAAAAGAATTTTATATTTCGTTGAAATTGATTCATTTAGTACATCACACTTCTAGTCGCTAAGGTACAATTTACAAGCGACGAAAATAACTATACTGAGAGGAAGTATTTAATTAAATTCTTTCGAAATAAAGAGGTATATTTAATATAACTTTTTAACACTGACTCGTTTTAATGGCCAGAGGGCGACTTAAACAGTCAGCTTTTCCGCGAAACTATTAAAACTTTACTTGTGTCGAGCAGTTAATTGGTAAAGACGATAAAAATCACTAAATAATTGGTACTTTAGATTCTAAAGTACTATAGAAAATATACAATTATAAAACAAACTTTTTTTTTATGGTATAGGAGGGCAAACGAACAGTCAAAGCCTTTTGGCGACTATCGACGCCCATTAACATCCATATAACCAGAGGATATGCAGATGTGTTAGCCTCATTTCCATCCCCCCCAATGGGTCACCGGAAACTCACAAACACCGGAAACGCGACAGCATAACTGCCAATTTACGCCGATATTATGTGAGCGAGAGGTACCACCCCGGTCGTGCCGGTCCAATTCGGCCGCAAAGCAGCATGGCACTACCTTTTTTAATAATATAAAACTTTTAAATAATAATTTAAAACTCTCGCCTCTACTGCGTTTGTCTGTCTGTGATTAGATAAAAAACTGCAAAATGGATATACATGCGGTTTTCACCAATAGATACAGTAATGCCTGACTAAAGTTTTAGTATATAAGCTGTTAAGTATGTCTAATAGATTATTTTTTGTAAACATGAATGTAGACGGAAATAATCTTCCACTGGTATAATCGTCATTACTAGATGACGACATCCTTTATGTCGTCTTGGCGTTCATTGAGGAAGGCCTAAGTTCAAAAGTGGACGGATAAAGGCTGATGATGATGATGATCCCTTATTATACAATAAATGCAGATGTGATTGTATGTTACGCTTTCACTTTAAAACCAACTCGATTTAAAAAGTCTTTGAGCTTAAAAATCGACAGACGAAAGATCGAAAGAGAGTTTAAAGATCGACATATTGTAATCTTTACGCTTCGGAATCATCATCAACACCAACAACATGATCATCATTATCATATAAGATATAAAAATAATCATCATCAGTCCACCTAATCTAAGTTAAGGCGGTCGAAGCTGCCAGCAACATCTAGTATTGAATACTACATCTAAGTAATTTGTTGCTTAATAATCTATAAATCCACTGCCATAATTATCATCATCAGCAAGATTAATTGCTTTTGGATATAATCCTGCATTGATGCACTAACTAACATCTCAGTGTAATTGCTTCCAACTTCAATATATTACTAGAATATGGATCATGGTCTCTCAATGATTTTGAGGTAGTTTGATAGTTGAATAATGTCATTTACTAGCTGTTGCACGCAGCTTCGCCTGCGTCAACTAAGATTTAAAACGGGTACTTAACTTTTATGTAAATATTATATTAAACCCTATGTTAAACGGGGATAGTGTATCTTCCCAATACTGAAAGATTTTTTCAAATCGGTCAAGTAGTTTCGCAGCCTATTCAATACAAACAAACAACCAAATCATTCCTCTTTATAATATTAGTATAGCTTCAATTATATTAATGTATTGACTTAAATGCGAGTATTTGTGCTAATCAAAAACGATAAAATAACATAATCATAATTGGAATTAAGAAATATTATTACCGTTTTGTTGAATGTTTTTTTGAAAATTGGAACTAAACGCACTTTTTATTACATGTATAGTTGTGAAGGTACCTACAGAAGAGGTTGTATATAATCTTCGTGGAAAATTTCTCTACCTGTTTATATAAATACTATCTTATATTCCACTTAACGCTGTACATGACTCCATGTACATGACACTCTAATAGATAAAATGTATTTCAGCTAAAAAGATCGAAGATCAACATCGTCGGTACTTTGAGATTGCCAATCTACTTAGGTACGAGCGAATTCCATCTGAGCGTAAACGAAACGTAAATTCGACATGACTGTAGATAACCCTAATAAGTCCAAGTTGCAGGAACTTAATGAGTTATTGCAGTCGTCTAACGTGAACTAACTCTAACCCCGTACACAGTAGATAATTTAGCATTTCCCTAATTAAACAGTTCCCGCCTTAATGGAGAGGAAAGGATTGATAAAGTCAGATAGCCAACTGTGTGTGTGTGTGTGTTAGCTTTATAGATTAAAAAAGAGTTTAGTAACCCTTTATTAAATTCTTTTTCAGACACCTCAATAAATATATTAGGAATCATCAGATTTTATCCGTCCACTACTGAACATAGGGGGGGGGGGGCCCTTAATGAACGCCAAGAGCATCGATCCCTTGCAACAACACTGACTGG
Source organism: Lycaena phlaeas (assembly GCA_905333005.2). Classification (NCBI taxonomy): domain Eukaryota; kingdom Metazoa; phylum Arthropoda; class Insecta; order Lepidoptera; family Lycaenidae; genus Lycaena; species Lycaena phlaeas. The sequence continues at coordinate 8,296,492 of HG995178.1, forward strand.
AATTAAGAATATAAAAATGAATTACTTTAATTTGTTGATACTAGCACTCATTTATTATTATTAAACATGTTATTGCATGGAAATTATAGGTTCATAAAATATCTAGTACCTACATTCAAAAGATATTGATATTGTCTTTTAGTAAACACAACAATTCTACAGGTGCTGCCAAACTGCTATTATCTTATATCTTAAAACGAGCAATTTTTGTACATATATTTATATATAATCTGAATCTCGGAAACGGCTCCAACGATTTTCATGAGATTTTGTATACATGGGTTAAAAACGGCGATTTATCGATCTAGCTAGAATCCATTTTTAGAAAATGTAGTTTTATCAATGTTTTGATAAACCGCTTTAATTTCATTAGAATACGGACATACATTTCGCTGTCAAATATCATCATAGCTAATAAGTTGGGAAATTAGGCAGTTATGAAACAAAAAAGAGCCTGGTTCTATCTCCAGTCCGATTATTTTTTTGTCTTTTTTTTTCAAGTTCATTTTTTTGGAAGAAAAACTTTATCATAATATTATCACTAAGGGTATTCAAAACAAAACAAAAAAACCGAGCAAATGCTCCGTCAACCAGGTACTAAAATGTTTGAATAATAAACATTGTAACAAACATTGTGCGTAATAGTTGTCACAAAATGTGTCATAATGTTTACAAATGTGAGTAAATATTTTATAATAGCAATTTCGCAGCACCATATAACTTATACCAATATTTACTGACAGTTGCAGCTACGGTTACTGTAAAATGTCCGAAATATTAAAATTGTATTTATGAACCGCAAAATTAGAACGTAAAATCTTAATTAAGTAATTTGTAAAAAGTTATTCGTCGTCACTAACCAAATTGCGCTAGTGTGGTGTAATACGTTTTGATGTGTGGGTATTTCTATTTACGAGATTTCGATCTCCACCGGCCGATCCGGAATATATGCGATGTTTGGAGGTCGACCTACGTTTTTCCGAATGCGACCTATATTCCTCGGATTTATTGCTTAGCGAGGCAATTATGCTCAAATTCTTTGTCCCTGTATGCGGAATGGCTGTCGAGTGTTCAGCGTTTTGGTATTAGGCATGAGATCTAAGATGATATATGAGTATATTATTCTCATCATAATATTATAATTATTTTTACTGCATTTTATAGACAATGGGGGGCCAATAATTTCAAAAATTATGAGCCATTAGCTCACCATTAGTGTTTAGTTTTTGAGATTATCTACTTCATATAGATTCTATATATTATTATTTCTAATTTTTTTACATATATATATTAAACTAGATAATTTTTTAAATATATTTATTTAAAAAAGTTAAGTAGAAACCCATATTTATGTCCCAATGCTGCTCCTCCTCGAAATCAGGCGAGGAGGGTAGAGGGCCATAGTTCACCGAGGCGCTGGCCCAATGCGGGCTAGTGAACTTCACATACCTTCAAAGACTTAATCTCATCAGGCATGCAGGCTTCCTTCACCGATGAGCGAGCGATGGTCAGGGTGCACTTAGAAATTTCGAAAAACCCAAGGCACTGGCAATGGTTTTATTTATTTATGGAAAAAGAAACGTTTGCGGCATCTATAGCATACGGCCAGAGGTCCTCCTGGAGAGTTTATTTTTATATGAGTGCAATCTTTTGTATCAGTGACCCTAGGAAAGCCTGCCAACTCGTTCTTCAGCAACACTAATATTCCGGTTGTGTAGGCATTTTTATACACATATGAGCGAGGTTGGCAATAGCCATAGTCACTTTCTGTATTGTACGACAGATTGTTGATATATCACAGGCCAACTAGTATTGTAACTCATCGGTCGGTCACTGTAAATCAGTCTTATAATTTACCCAACGTAACATTCTTATACCTCCACACGGGTAAGTAAAAGCGAAAGGGTCCGGGTTCCTGACCGCCCTGTAGTGCCTTGAAATCCAAAGAAACTACGATCCGTTTGAATTGCATTAATCATCTACATGATGCTTAATTGCGTACGATGCGGACATGTGAACGCTTGTCCTTACAGGCTTATTAATATTTGATGAAAAGTTGATGAAGGATTCCAGATCGTTATTTTATTATGTTGAATCATCACAAACATTAACCAACTTTATTTTTTAATTTCAGAACACTCGTCACAACGTCGCGTTTTTGAAAATTCATGCAGCTGTAAAGGGTGAGTTATCAAATTAATTTATTCCTTTATCTAAATATACCGTAAAATATAGCAATAAGGGTGTCCTAGAGGGCCGTAATGGCCTGTAGTAATGACACAAACTTTGTTCGTAATCTAGTTTCATTGCTTCGACTATTCATTCGGGGTAACTATGTTAACATTTTAAGTGCGCCTATAAAATGCCCTTAATAAGATAATAAAATTCAATTTCCTCACTTTTATGTAAATTATATTTTCAATTAAGGAATAATTTATTTTAAGGAATAAAATTAATATTATGGCTATTTTTAGTGAAATGTATAATTAGTTCTCTCTATATCGATTAATAGGCAGATATATGAGAAATTGTGTGTAAACATCTCTTCGTTCACTTAATTTATTTAAAGTTAAGCGTAATCATTAATTCTGATTTATATAATTTGATTAAAATTACTAAATACTTTCTGAACCCAGCAGACATTGTTGATTCACTAATAAACGCAATCTGTATTTTAATACCTGCAGTAAAGTATCAGCCCATATATGTGCGTCTGCTAAGCTCAGGTTTCCTCTTCGAAATCAGCCATACCGCTTTGATCAGCACACACTTTCGAAGACTTCCAATCTCATCAAGCATGCAGGTTTTCTCTCAATGTTTTCCTTCACCGGTAAATAATATCCGTAAATATAGTTCTAGTAAACAATACACGTAATAATTTTCTTGATAATAATCGGTTAAACAGTGAAGTAATACAGCTTTATATCAACACAAGTCCATTTTACAAATACAGATACCATAAAAGAGAAAATTGCTTTTCCATTTTTCGTTTTATTGTTTGATTATGATTAATTATTACTAATAGTTGGCTAGTGATCAGTTAATTTAAGCAGAAATCGCCCGCGCACAGAAAATAACTTCACAAGTCATCCATCACATTCGCTATCAATCAGCAGCTTTTATCGCACATTGTACCACATATTGGTGTCGCTATAGTCATTTTTATAATAACGTATTGTATGGGATATTTTGTATTACCGCATATGAGAAATGAATTGCGCCAATGGGCCTTTAAGTGAATTTACTTCGATAATTTAAAAGGCGGTTAAAAAGAGAAATGATTCGTTCAATTGTCTTATTAACCTTAAAAAATTCCTAATTAAGATATTACTGATTGATTTTTTACTATTACATTCTCATTGCGAGTGTTCGCTCGTCTTGGCGTTGATTAAAAAAGACCTATGACCAGCAGTGGACTGGCAATGATAAAAATGATAATATTCATATTACAGACACAGTGTGGACTTACTAATGTATTCGTAAATGTTAATGTCGAAAGTAAATGTATAGTTATACCGAATGAAATCATCATCTGCCTAGACTTTTCCCAACTATATATTGGGGTCGGCTTCCAGTCTAACCGGATTCAGCTGAATACCAGTATTTTATATAGAGCAACTGCTTATCGGTCCTTCACAACCTAGTAACTGGGTGATACGGTAACCCGCGGTAAGACTGGTTGTCAGATTCTCGGGCTTCTGACGACCCGTAACGACTGTCAAAGATCACAGACTACTTAGTATATACTAGAGTCATCGCCACTTTAGAAGTCCGATAGACGCGGCGCTGCGGTCTCATAACTCAATGTTGCCAATTTATAGTGTAACGATTTTCCACCAACTCTAGTACAATAAAAAATTAAATAATTATAGGGCCTATGGTCAGTAGTGGATTGATAAAGACTGAGTATGATAATAATGACAAAAATAATTATAGCAGCAAAATAAAAATCTCCCTGCCAGGTTTTAGTAAAATAAAACATTTTTTTTAGTAAATATTTCATTCGTATTTTTTACGTATAACCGATTAGTAGAATTCATTTAAACAAGCTTCTTCGGATGTGTTCGGCTTTTGCCAGGAGTGACGATTTTCTCAGAAGTAATTGCTGCCATTGTTACTTCTTTTGTTATTTGACCTTTTTTACAGAAACACCTGAAAATATAATTCATCTGAGCAAGGATTTAATTCTTTTACCTTGTATTTATATTCATATAAAATATCATAAGATAAATGTAGGTATAGAGTTAATGATAATATTTTAACCATAAAATAGGCAAAAATGAGTGACTCTGGCATCTCTACAATTTACCTGTCATGGCTGTGACATTTATAAACATATTATTTAACGGGGTTAATTGTTGTTTATTTTAACTTTCTAATTCACAAAATTATTTCACTTTAACGATCATTATACAGCATATAGCATATAGGTATAAATTTTAACACCTTACTTTATATTATATGCTCCATATTTCACGTAAAACAATTTAAAATATCACAACTTCTTACTCCAGACAGATGTCAAGATGTCGATCTTGTCAAATTTAGTTCAGGCATTAGTCGCAGGACTTTAAAAGTGGCGATGACTATAGTTAAAGATCCACGAATGACAGCCGGGACCAACTTGCTTTCCGAGGCACGGGGGAGGCTCGGTATGTAGAGATGGTTACCCATCCACGGACCAACCTCAGCAAGCGTTGCTTAAACTGGGGGATCGATCCGCGCGGCTATTGCCACTGCGCCACGAGCTCCTCTTATTCCGAATGAAATATATAGGTTATATTGATAAAAAGTTAAAATTTATTGCTTGAATTTCACTCAAACGTTAGGCATAATTTACCTTAATATAATATTTCAGTATATATTAACTTCAGATAAAATATGTGCCAGTTTATGTTTGTTTCTGTCTGTTGTCTGTCATCAATGACGAATGAAAATAGATTGGATGCAGCTGAATTGAAACTATTTTGTTTGCTTGTTTATTATTACCTATATTGGTGTAATATTTCAGTGATTACTTAAATAGCAGACTTGGACATACTCCTTGTGATATTAATTTAAAGTAGTTGTAATATCACTTAAATATTTTAATTACTTTGTTTGTATTATTTAATATTCAAATTTATACTTTAATAAAATACAGACATTGTTGAATTTTGATTAAACTATTACAAAGCTAATTGTAAAAGGTTTTGCTGATTAGCGCTTGGATTATTCAGACCATAATAAGCATAACGTTTCTGAATCTTGGTTGTGTGATATTAAAAATAGCATCTGTCTATCTATCTTATAGTAAATTTGTCAGTTAAATCACGTACGTATAGGAAAGTCTTGGAACTTGGTCATATAAATCTATCACTGGCTCTGGGACTATAAAGACTACAATGTAAAAATCCATAAAAAGCTTTTATACGTGTTAAAATGATGACCTATTAGGTCGGAGCCTACCTTTAATACTCAGTATTTTATTTGAAGAACCATAATGTACAAAGTTGATATTTTATATAAATTCAGGAACAAGTATGGACTTTGTCGGGCACACAACTAAGTATAGGAGCCGTATCTGGATATTTTATCATTTAATAAAGATTATATAATATATCAAGTATGAACATTAAAAAATATTCTATTACTAGCTGCTATCTGCAGCTTTACCTGCGTTAACTAAGATTTAGAACGGGATCTGAGCTGAATAATATATTGTGCATGTATTATACAAAATAAACCTTCTTAAATTGTTCTATCTATTAAAAAAACCGCGCCAAAATCCGTTGCATACTTTTGAAGATTTAAACATACTTACAAAGGAAGTGACTTTGTTCATCAGTCGTCTTGTCGGTTAAGGCACTTTTTTCAAAGTGAATAAGTGCCATCATGAGTGAAGAAAAGGTAAAAAGATTGTAAAAATAAATATCTAAAAAAATCACTATTACATAACTAACTTAAAATACTAGTTTACGTAATATCTACAAGCAAATTATACCTACATATGTATAACAAAAGCGATTAAAATCACATTTCACAAAAGTATACTAACGTAAAGCTACTAGCCTGAGTTCATAAGCCCTAACGCGAAGTAAGCTTGAACGTGACTTATTTTTTTCGCATTGACTGTCACTTGAACTTTTTTTGCGCCGTCTAATCTGTGCAATCGGACATTAAGGCTGAAACTTAGGCCATTTCTTGGTAATTTATGGGAACGCGATACTATAAAAGTTATACGTCGAGAATAACTTACAATCCGTATTTAACTTAAAAACTAAGACCTGGTATGTACGTTATAACTTGGTAACTTTACAAAGATGTAAGTTTAGAGTTGCTCAATAGTTTAAAGATAAATAGTTGTCTGAATAGAATTTACATACATACAAAATTTTAATGTTTGGTTTCTACATTGTTATTACCGGTTGGAGAGTAACCTTTTGCAGCGCTCACGTCTTCTTGGGTACCACTATCTCTTGTTCCTTCTTTTTTGTTGACGCAAGGAAATCTCTATGGATGTTATCAGGTACTAGTGTGGTCCCTGACGCTATGTGGGACTCTTGGGTAGTGCATACCCAAAATATTACTATTGCGAGCGCCATCAGTCACTTTTTGGGGGTAGCGCATATGTAGGCAACTCAGGAGGAGGAGCAGTAGGAGAATCTCAGCGTCAGAGGGGGAAGGGACTGCCTGACTGCCACTAAGGAGTCCCCGCGTGCTTTACTGAGCCCAGGTTCCCATCCTGAGGGATCAACCCGACTCTGAGGGGCGTTACTGAAGGCGTATTATATAGTGCGTCCCGCGAGTTATATCTTTCCTACCATGAAAGAGGTTGGCTGTTTTTCATTGTAGTGGCTATAACAGAGACTTAACATCTAATGTCATAGAAAAGGCGACGCGGTCGTCTGTCTGATCGCTAATCCATCTATTTTATAAAGCTTCATTATCCTGAGTTATTAGTGGTTTTTTTGAAGTGAAACTTCTTTAGAATCTTTGTGATTTTAAACCGGATGCAACGGGAAAAACGACAGGTAAGAGACACAAATACAAAAGAGCGAGACATCAAATGTCGGTATTTATGTATATTGCACACTGTTTAATACTTGCTTGTATTTGAGCATTTAATGTGTGTTTCACTTCTATCGTGTGTAAATCGCACACACACCCTTTTTATTTATAAAATTTATTAACACGGTCATCTAGTAAAAGGTTTCTTAGAAATTAATATGATACCAATAAACTCTGTATATTTTGCGATCGTTCTAAATCTTAAGCTCATTTTTGAGCTTTGATATTTTATGGAGATTGCTAGCGGACGGACTTTGAATGCGTTTAATTAATTATGGTACCTAATAATAATCCGGGATACGTTAACGTTGATAAGAACAGTGTATTTTAAGATATTTCAACAGGGGATTGAATTATTAATTTAAATTTCGTACATTTAAGGATTAGAACATGTAAAATTTGCTGTAGAATATTTGAAACGCTTAGTTCTGGGTTTGTATTGACGGTAGTGGAAGAAACTTAACCAAAAATATACTGGGTTGGGACTAATTTGAATACGAATTTTAATTTTTGAATGGCCACTCTTGAACATAATTGGCCCATCGGCCATCCGGTCTCTACTCAGTTTCGCGTTGAGGTAGACAAAGTGTTGATTGGCCAGTAACCGTGTGGAAAGTCGGTCTTCTTGGCGTTGAGGAACGCCGGACACAACGTTCAGCAGTGGATGGGTAAAAGCTGATGATGATCATGATGATGATGAAAAGTGCTGTGCTATCAGTTTCCATTTATCGGAAATTAGCAGCGCTCCACGGTTTCACCCGCGTATATTTTCCTTTACCGTGGGAGTACGGTGATAAATTATAGCCTATGTGTTATTCTGATGTATAAGCTATACTATTGTAAAGTTTCATCACAGTAAATTTGTATTTTAATATTTTTATTTAGATACTTACATCACAAGTCTCAGTAAATGTTACAACAAATCTCTACGTGATTCACGACGTGTGCTCCGTCGCTCCGTCTGTACGCGGTGCTCGTAATTAGATTGGACCCTTTTACACTGTTTAGAAAAACTTTCGTTTAACGCGTTTACCTTGGTAAACGTAAGGATAACAAAATGCTTGTATTTCGACGATTTTAGCGTACTTTTCTTTCAACGTAGGTTAGGTCAATAATAAAGCAATCATCGCAGATGGGTATATTTTGTGCTGTTCTCTGTCATTATTGGTGCTTTTTTTTATTTTAGTTTGATAGCGAAACTGGCAGTCCTGCCACCGTTATTATTATATGACAAAACATAATTTATGAGAAACTAGTAGATGCAAATTATTTATAACGGCCGACCACCGGCCCTTTCCTATTTTCTTGATATAGAAAATTTGCTTCACAAAATAAATGGAATGGTATTGACCAGTAGAGCTATGCGCCGTGTCGCTTTCCCGGCTGCATGGTTACCACCATCTTGCTTGCTTGATGTTTCAGAGAGAAGCACAGGATAGACAGTGTAATTACTGGCACTAAGGCTTATCCTTTTTTTTTAATGTCACAGCGGAAATCCTTTTCGGACCATACCAGGACCTTGGGTAGGCGCGCTGCCGTGTGTGGGAACTCGTATTGGGTGCACTACTCCTTTAAAACCGCTGCGTGAGCCTTCAGCCGCTATCTGAGGGAACCGTATCTGCAGACGACGGAAAACCCTCAGCGACAGACTGGTCCCGGCAAGACCAGACTTTTCACAATAGGGGGACTGCCCGGCTGCCACTTGGCAATCCCCACGTCGACGTGTCTTTAGCGGGGCCCGGGTTCCCATCTCGAGCCCGACACGAGCACAGCGTTACTGGAAGTGCATTAAATAGCGCCTCCGACGCACCCCCCTTCGTCGTCTACGGGGGGAAGCCACGTCGGCGGCCTCCTTTCTCACCCGTTCGTCGGCCTCCTTCTAGGACATTACTGTCTCGCAGAAAGAGGATTAAGGCTTATGATGTCTCTGGACAGGCATCACTTAAATGAGTTGCCTGGACTTGTTCCAGATAAACTAGCTCATGGGCAACGTCAACCACTTTAAGTGGAACGTCTGCCAGCTTACCCAACTAACATAAAAGCAGGCAGTATAAATATAACGTAAACATAATCTCACGTGTCACTATCAGCAACATGTGAATGTATTCCTTGAATATAAAACAATAAGATTTATTATCAGGTAAGCACGTTTACGATGCGCGACGATGGTCCAGTGGTGGATGGACTCGGCCTGTTATGCGAGAGGTTCCGGGTTCGATCCTGACCCCGCCGTGTGTGCCATAAAATGGGGTTTTCTAAGTTTTTCAGTGCACCCCTAACACAAGACCATCGCTCGTTCACCGGTGAAGGAAAACATCGTGAGGAAACCTGCATGCCTGATGAGATTTAAAAGTCTCTGAAGGTATGTGAAGTTCACCAACCCGCACTGGGCCAGCGCATCGGTGAACTATGGCCCATTACCCCCTCGACTGATTTCGAGGAGAGGGCCCAGCAGTGGGACATAAAGGGTTGATACTTTTTAAGCACGTTTAACCACACATCCATAAGGGTGACATTGACTATATCAGGCTCGTACTAAAATAGTTTTAAATAATATATAAAACCTTGTTCCATGTTCTAAAGCTAATAGAACGTTTGATAATTGATCCAAAGATTTATCCCATTTCTCTTGTCACTGCGGACAAACGTCGTCCCTCGAAACATTAGATAAGATTGCTTAAAGGAGGAAATATAAAAAATCTGCGATCACAGCTGGTTAAGACGCAAGGTTGAAAGAATTAATTTAAGACGTCCGTCCCAACTCTCATTCGGATCTCATGTTATAGTAACTTAATTATTTTAACTTTTATTATTTTTTGTAATTGCTTTACGTTTAATAAATTAAAAATTAAATCATAATGTGTTATTACAAGACCAGTATCGTAGTGCAGGGAGATTGTTAATTACTTCGACAGTAACTACAATGTTTATGTGAGAGAGAAGATTAAATTTACAACAGAGCGTGGTGAGTTGAGTGTATTATGATTATTCACTGACAGTTGGGTTGGTCATTTAAGCATTTTATGACTAAACAATTCACGCCTTTAACTCTTGTATCCAAGAAGTGTACTTGGCTAAGTAATGAAACAATACTATGGCAATGAATGCTAATCTACGCGCTCCTGGTGGCAAAAATCGGGCTTTATAAGGGTTTGACAAACTCACAGTTGTGGATTTCATTTAAGTATTGTCTACGAATTGGCGTAATTGACCCTATGCGTTCGGGAGTGCTGTGACACCTTAAATAATTGTTTGTATTTGTTCGAAAATTTCGTTGGAGGGAGGGGGGGGGGGGTAAAAGTAAAAATTAAGACGTAGTGGGTGTAATTTGGAATTTTGATACGATGTATTTTTTTTATATCTATGGACGCTTTTACACCACGTCAATCTGGTCCCGTGCTAAGTTCTCGAAGAGACTTGTGCTACGGGTACCAGACAACGGAAATACATATATTTAATACGTTTTATATTAATACTTATATTTAAGATTTTTATTATATTATACACATATTTAATACACATCCATGACCCAGGAATACAGAAACTTTTTTGTTCCCTGGCGGGATTCGAACCCGCAACCTCCGGCTTGAACGCCACCGCGCTAACCATTGAGCCACAGAGGTCGTCAAACATCGATGTATATAACTTACAAGCTTGTTGTTTCTGTGTATCTATTTTATCATTCATCAAATAATATATGAGATATTAGTAAGGCTAGAATACATTTATTCGCTAATGTGAAATGTATCATTATAAGGGTGATTTTACTTGTTTATTTACTACTTGGTAATTATTAAAATTACTAGATTTTCTTTTTATTTTGTGAATATTAAAAAAAATATACAAATAATACAAGAAAAAGGTTGATCTCTATCTAAACTAAAACTATCCGACGCTGAAGTAAATCCAGCGCAGAAAGGTGAAAAACTCGAGCGAGAAACGTAAACAAATTACATTTTCCCTAACAAATACAGAAAAATTAAGGGCCGCGACTTGAAAAATTGCTTTGAAGAAATTTATATTAGCAGTATTTCGTCCATCAAATCCCATTAAAAGTTTTTCCATTTAACATTTTATTTTAAAAATGCCTTCACCTAACTCAAGTTCCAAGGTATACGATTTGAGCTTAATTGCTAAATATAGATACTTTTAAATGCTTTTAGCGTTTGATTTAAAGACTAATCGTCGTTTTATGAAACTTTCGTCTCGACGACGACTTTTATTTACTACTGTGTTTGAACTCGTGATGTTATTTAAAGATTTTCAGCTGTCATTTTTACTGTAAATACATACTTAATACTTTAATCTAAAGCGTGGGTTTCGATAATAGACTGCATATCTGCTCAGCCCCCTTAGACAAGTGGCACAAACGCTAAACGAATAGAATAGAATACTTATTGTATAGGTATGACATTAGCTGTCAAATTACATGTCGTAAGCCATGTCATTCCCATACAATAAGTATTCTATTCGTTTAGCGCTTGTGCCACTTATCTAGGGGTTATATAGTGCAGTTGGTAGACAGGTTGGTGGATGTCTACCAACTGTGCACTTACTGTACAGAGCAGATATCGCTATATTGCCTTCAGTCAATAGGATTTTAAAATTAGCTACAACTAATAATTTACTAGACGAATCTATTCTAACATTCTAATTTACCTAGGGACGATGGTCCAGTGGGCATGGGCTCGACCTCTTTAGCGTTGTCGGGTCTGGGTTGAATTCTAAATCCTAACCTAAATCTGGGGTAAAACCGCGGGGAGCTGCTAGTAATAATATATAAATACTCATGTGATGATTAAATACGAGCAGCAATTTTCAATAAAACAAAATTGTACGTAGCCCTACAAGGGCACCCTCCAGGTATGCGTCGATCAGGCCCGGGTCTAATTTGGTTTTCCCGAGGGACACATTAGGACCCGCTATAATTTACTTTTCAACCAACCGTAACCAGTGTCTTCTCAATAATTTATTTGGGCTACTTAAATAACATACAAGAGGGACCTTCGACCTTCTACATTTTAATAATAAGGAAAAGTTTTTACAGGTTCATTAAAAATATACTGTAGTTATAAAAAAATACTTTATTTGCATACTTTAATAAAAGAAAATGTTACCAAAATATTAAGCTTTATTTGTGAGCTGAAATTTGTTTTTCTTAAATTCTGAACACGAGACAATCGCTTGCTTTCCGATAAAGGAAAAAACATTGTATGGGAACCTACATGACTGATAAAAAAGTCTTTGAAGGTGTATGAAGTTCATCAAACCCCATTGGGCCAGCGCTTCGGTGAACTATGGCCTAATACCCGCCTTACCTGATTTCCAGGATACCCGTGTCCAGCAGTGGTACGGGTCGATATTTTACTTTACGTAATAACAATTCAAACCAATTAGGAAGTCTTACAGCTTTATTATAAAACCAAAAGAAAATTTTATTTCGTTGAAATAGATTCATTTAACACGACTCCTCGCCTCAAAAGAGGAGACCCGTGCCTACTACAGACTTACATAAGATATTATATAACACACAAGAATAGAATAAAATATACAGAAATATAGTAAGGAATACGAAATTATCTATATTATATAACACACAAGAATAGAATAAAATATACAGAAATATAGTAAGGAATACGAAATTATCTCCCCATGACATAGAAAGACTGTCCAATTAACCTTTTATTTACAATAAATAAAGCAAATTAACATTCACCCGTTATCATTAAAATATGTACAGTTGTTACAGGTGACGTCTAAAACATTGCTTGTAAAGACAGTCTGTTTGACATCTTTTGTTTTACTGGCATATAAAAATAAAAGATACCTGGCTCAGGCAACTTTATGTCTCTTGAGACGTAAGGTGGCTTTGGTAACAGAAACCTATCCAAACAGCATTAGAAATAAGTACGACGGTTGTACCCATGTAGAATAATGGGCACAAAAGCTTACCTCCACCCTAGTATTAATATGCACTCCTTCTAGTATTACTAAGTATGTTAGAACGGCAATTATTTTTTCCATCCGATGCTAAAACGATTCCCGGGAAGTATAGTTTATCCAATGTTCATTTTATGCTAATTTCTGCGTCGTAAAAAGGAGTTTAAGTTCGTGTGAAAATTCATTGTTATTTACTGTATCCACCATTACGTTCATTCAATGTTATTTAAGATACCAACGTTATTATTAAAAGAATTATCACAACGTTGAATTTTTATAAAGTTATTATTGTCCTGACAAATGAAATAATAATAATATCTATGGATGCTTTTACACCACGTCAATCTGGTCTCGTGGTAAGTACTCGGAGAGACCTGTGTTACGGGTACCAGACAACGGAAATACATATATTTAATACTTATTATATCAATACATATATTTAAGATTTTTATTATAAAATACACATATTTAATACATATCCATGACCCAGGAACACATAAACTTTATTTGTTCCCTGGCGGGATTCGAACCAGCAACCTCCGGCTTGAACGCCAACGCTCTAACCACTGAGCCACAGAGGTCGTCGAAATAAAAAAAATACATTTTACAGTTTCAGAATCGTAAGATTTATAATAGTTTAAAGCGTATCTACTTATTTAGTAAGAAAAATATTTTATTTTGCAAACTTAAATAATTTTTTTTTTGAAAGAAAGACCCTAATGCTAATATTTGTACTGTAATATTATGGTGACTGTAGAAGGCACTGATGTACCGAAGAAAATAGTTTTAAAGGAATATATATTGCATTGCTGCAATTTCTTCACGTGAATAATATAATCTCAATAATAATATATCTATGGGCAAAAGTGCCTGAAATAAATGATTATTATTATTTAAAATGTGTAAAACATAGGCTAAAAAGCTTTAAAAAAACCTTTAAAAATTATATATTACTTTATATTGCATGAAATTTTTAATCTACAAAGTACGATAAGAATAAACTTGCATAGAGTAAGGAAAAACGGTAGCAAAGCGACGTTATATTAAATGTTCCGTTTTTTTGATCACCCAGATTTAAAAAAACGGTGTCTTAGATTCACACGTACCGCATTCATTGAACGTTATGAAATATTCTTCATTAATGTAATTAATTTAATTTTAAAAAAGATCTTTCGCTTTATAGCTTTTAAGATATAATGAGAGTTAATAATTAAATAGTTTATATTAATTTTGGCTCATCTAAAATAATATCAGAATCAAGCGGACAAATTATGACTTATTCCTGATTATTGAAAATTCATTCAAATTCAAATGATTGAAAATCAAACTACACAATTGTAATACCAACTAACACCAAATGTTTAATACGTTTTAATCTTAGATCATTAATATGTCTAGATGGAGTGTCGCCCTACATTCAAAACAAAAAAACTGGCCAACATTTTCAAAGATGTGTTCGTGAATACCAGTGATACCAGCTACTACAGTTCTCCCATAATCATCCTTTTTAATCTCGTTACACTTCAACAGAAACCTTCATTATAAATAAAAACAATAATGCGTAACAATTCATGCGTATTCTATGACAGCGCGACGGATACTAATCACGGAGAAAGCATTTAGAGGCCAACAGTTGGACGCTATTTTTTTGGACGTGTTTTCCGTGCGACACTCTATCTAGACATATTATTGATCTAAGGTTTAATATAATTATATAATAAACCAACAAAAAAATATATTATACATTAATACATAATGCATATTACACAATGAATGCATGTAGGGGGAGGAACTATGTTCGTTTATTAGTACATGTAAAGCACAAATCAATGTGTTAAACTGATTGTGTAGAAAGATAAGGTTTTAGAACGTGCAAGCAGTTAATCACTATAAATCAAATCATTGTTGACTGTAGTGACTAAAACATGAATTTCCATCAAGTACGGTACATTCAAATAAATTATAATCAATATATATCTGCATTTTAATGTGACTGTATACGTTTGTGATAAATAAAACAAATATTCATTACGAATGTTATCGCCAGCCTTCATGTTGTATTTTTTAAATTGAACGTGTAATAAAAATAGAAATAAAATTTACATGTTAAAATTGTTAGCAATGTTCCACGAATCGCGTAGGCTATTTTAAAACATGCATGCATTTTTGTGTATTCACAAATTATATTTAACATGCATGATACATGACGTGTATTTCCGTGTAATATCAATACAATTTAGTCAATACTTTTTTGTATTCACAATAAATATAATATTATTACTAATGCTTACGCACTAAACTTTTTTTACTCTCACATAAAGTTAGAAGCAAGTATATCAAATAATGGAAATAAAGCTTAAATGTATATAATATGAACAACAACTTATTTGAAACAAACTACAAAAATCAAGACATTATAATCACAAAGTAGTTCGAGGTTTGAGAAGAACCCCGCTATAAAACCCGCAATTAAAGTTTTATTTTAATAAAGAGGCATTCTACTGCATAAGAAAACACTGAAACACTAATCACCTTATTAACTTAATATTATGAATGTTAAAAGTAGGGATGTTTATTACGCTTTAACGCGAATACTATGCGACCAATCATTGTGAGACTTTGTTCACATATTCTCGGAGGTACTAAAAGTAGCATAGGATACATTTAGACCGTGTAATCACCGATAGTACTCTGCTATCGGCAGCTTGCTCGGGTCCCGCGCTTGACCCGCCTCCCCCGCTACCGGGGTAGGGGAGGGCCGGCCCTCACGATAGGTTTCTAACGTCACCCGTTCCAAACCAGTCGACCGTAGCTGACCAAGTTAGGTACAAACCCGACGCCATGAACATGGCGGGGGGCAACCCCCCAAATTTTTAACGTCATAGGATGATCCAACCGGATCACCCCATTTCCGATGACGCATAACGGTCACTAGGACCATTAGCATAGATCCAACCGAAAAAAAAAGGATACATTTAAAAAGGAAATTTTCTTGCTAACGCGGGCATAGCCACGGACTACAGGCAATCCAAAAAAAAAAAAAATATGTACAAAAATTTTAATTTATATTATAATTGCTTGGTATACAAGAACTGTTCGAAATACAAACCTAAGAATTTTGTTCTCGAACATGGTATTCGTTGGCAATATCATGATGTGTTGCTGGTTGTTTTATTAAAATAAAAAAGCACCATATTTAAAATAATTTTAATAATTATAAACAACATGCGATATATTTTAAGTATCAGTTTATGAGTATAATTATAATGTCAGCTTTGAATATATCTCGCCTTAAATATTGTATGAGCGAACCTCCATCAATCTATTCGTGGTAAGTAAACATTGAATGAAACTCAAATAAAAACATTGTATTTTATCCGCAAAGGGTTGAAATTCGTAACACGTAGATCCCTTTATACAATCTCATTTCGGTATGTGAAACAATTCCGTGAAAACCGTTATATATGAACAAATAAATACTATCCAATCTTTGGTTTGACGTTTAATTTAATAACTCAATTAATGTTTATTATTTTGGTTACGAGAGGTAGGCGGCTCGTATTTTGGAAAGTGCTATTTTTGACGGAAAAGTTTTAATTAGTTAACTATGTTACATGTGTGTTTTAGTTATTAATTAAATTAATGAAGGGTATAGCGAGGAACGGCGACGATGAGTTAACCTAGTTCTTGTTTGTGATGTGACAGTGCGATGACAATATTTTTTTATATCATAGGAGGGCAAACGAACAGTCGATGCCTTGCGACTATTGACGCCCATTAACATCCACATAACCAGAAGTTATGCAGATGCGTTGCCTTTTCCCTATCCCCCCCAATGGGCTACCGGAAACTCACAAACCGCACGAAACGCTAAGCTGTCACTTTACGCTGATTTTATGTGAGGTCCCTCCTCGGTCGTGCCGGCCCAATTTGGCTGCAAAGCAGCATGGCACTACCTCTTACAACTACTTCTTATGCGTGCTTTGAGAGATGTTCTGCAGATGATTGATGATGATGATGATGAAAAAAGAACTGCTATGACCACAGCAGTCCGTCCATAAATATGATAGAAATTAAAATATATTTTAATGCTCTCATATTATGCATTCATTTTTCTAAAACACTAATTAATTGAGCCTTCTTTTTTTACATCGCCATAAGAGTGGGGCTCTTATTTGCGTTGTATTAATGGATGGTTAAATTAACAAATCAGCCAGGCAGATGGCGCTGCAGTCGGTATAAGGTTATTTATTTATCTATACTGCAACCAAACGGCTGGATCGATTTGTATCCAAACACAACGTCTGTCGGGTCCTAGGCTAGCTGTTATAGTAGAGAATTCTAAAAGACAAAGTTTTATCAAGTTTGGTGTTATAATAATAAAATGGCGGAGGCTTTTGGAAACTAAGTCTAATTAATTCAATAATCATCTAAATAAATAGATGATTATTGAATTAATTAGACTTAGTTTCAGACCGACATTATACCTGGTACCCCTCGCTGGAAGTAGATAACAGTCAATGAAGTTTAAGAATTTTAAAATAAGTATAAAATAATAAGATAAGAAAAAAATCGATGTAGTTTTTAATATATCCTTGAGGTTTGCTTATTTAATTTAAAAGTTTTTTTTATAGCTTTACATTTAGCGATGTCAAGGAGTGTCGATCCAATTTTTAAATAATATTTAAATACTACCAGTATTTAATAAAACTTTACAATAATACTTATATATTATATAAATAGTATATATTCTCCCACGGAAATGCAAAATACGCGAGTGAAATCCTGGAGCGTTGCTAGTCGGCTATAAAATGCTTGTCCACCTTGATTACCAAGATTGTTCTAGATGATAAAACATCCAGAACTTACCTAGGAAACACCTTAAGTTGAAGCAATTGTAGATGCAAACAATAGCAGATTCAAACAATTGTAGATGCAAACAATTGTAGAAGCAAACAATTTCAGATGCAAACGAAATCCGAAAAGGTCGTTAATGTAAAGTATTATTGTATCCCGTAATTAATCTCTTTCATTGAAACTGTGGACATATTTTATGTGTGACTTTTATCAGGCTCGCATTTTTGTTAAATTTAATTAAATTTAATGCGTCGCCCGTAGAGTTTACGCTCACGGGAATTACGCGGGTATTTTGTTGATATTTTTTGCTTTATTTATCAAACTATTTTAACGTAGCCTACGTTGGTATAATACTTTAGACTATGGTCACAGAAGTGTGGTCACACACACCCTAAAAAGTTCCTAAATAAAAATACTTATTGAAAAGTATTGAAAAAAAATATTAATTACAAGCGACACCTAACAAATCATACCTGAATTGTTACCGACAGTAGTAGTGCACCAGCTTTAGCTTCTTGCCGCTAGATTGCTACATCTACTTGAGCTTCCCCCGCACCCCGAACGTCTAATGTGTTCCATCTCATTCTCTCGCCGGCTGAATTCTATACATTTACGTATTTATTTCTCTCTCTCCTGGACTTACTCTTTCGTTTCATCGAGTTTGAAATCACATCAATTCAAAAGAAGTTTCACTTCAAAATGTTTGCAATCTATAAAGATATATGTCACGGTGTGCTGAGATGAACCTGTTGTCTGCGGATCCGGGAACCTCACATAGCGGCTGAAGCGAAGGCGTTCAGAGGTGGTTTAGTAGGATAGTGCATTCCTAAGTGCAAGTCCCTACACTGGCCCAGTTGTAACTACTCAAGGTCCTGGAATGTGCGTAAAAAATGTCACAGCTTAAGACAGCTTTTCTGTGTTGTGGAAATACAAGTAGGACCGACAGCGTCATTACTAGAGCCGAAACTTACCGCCTTATATCTCAGTACCACTAGACAAGTGATATACGCGCCGATTCTATTCCTTTGCGTTTTCTCGCTAACTCATAGGGCTGCTGCAAAATTTTCGAAGAACGTTTATATAGACACATAAAGTATATGGTTTTGTTTGGAAAAACGTCTAAAAACATATATAAAAGTAATGGAATTACACTATACCTATTTCGGTGTAGCATGGTGCGGGTGACAGTTCCAGTAACGTTACGTTTTACTCTTGCAAGCCGTCGCAATTAAAAAAATATAATTAAGTATTTTATTAATACCTCATTCGTAAAATAATAGATCACCAATTACTGTGGTAAATTAAATCAATCTCAACCAGAATGTGATAGTCTCCAAATAAAGTCAAATGGAAAGAAAAATTAAGCAAAGTCCTATGCGTATAACGTAAAACCATAGACGTGCTTAGTGATGGGATGTACTATACTAGGATGGAAAGTCGATGTTCTTTATAATAAAAAATGTATATTGGGCGTAGTTCAATTATTATTGTAAAAAGTCTATCATTATATTAATGAAACAACAGAATCTATCATTATCGTTAAAAAAGTTGTCACGAAAAAAATATAAACCTGATTTTGGTTATTTAATATAAGTTCAAAGTTACTATTATGTAGCCCCTAAATATATACATTGAAAAGTTTATACACCTAGATACACTGCACAACAGAACAAACACTAACACACACTTCTATTAATAAGAACTATATTTACGCTGCGAGTATCGTTAGCGATAAAAATAAATTGCATAACGTCACATCTCTAATCATGAATGTCAACGTCATATTGGCATGTGTCAGCCGCACCAAGCTACACCACACGGAGTATAGCTTACGACATTAAAAAAATATTAAAAAATGTAATAATAATGTTCGTTTTAAATGAAATACAGAGGTTGTTAAACGTTTTTTCCAAACAAAATACTTTATGTGTCATAATAAACATTCTTCAAAAAATTTGTAGCAACCCTATGAGTTAGCGAGAAAACGCAAAGGAATAGAATCGGCGCGTATGTCACTTGTCTAGGGGTGCTGTATAGTCAACACGCGATTTAATTGCCTATGTTCATGGGTGACGCTGACCACTTTCCACTATCGTCTCAAGTATTTTAAATACGAATATAAACCCCTGGCTCTGGCAGGACTGAACTCGCGACCTCTGATTATACGTCAACTACCAGCTATCGACTGTCAAGTGTCAACTATGTTTTTTTTCCGTATCGATCCATTAATTTGAGTCGAAGAAATTATCTTGAAATGAACACGCTATATCCTATGGGAATAATAATTACTATTAATAATAACGGACATGGGGACAAGTTCCATGAAATAGCAATTAATAAAGTTTATACCGAATTGCGAAAACTTATTACTTAAACTGAATCTTGTATTTATTGGTTGGATGCGAAATTTCTATATATTTATTGAATTGATGTTGAATTGTCGCTGAATATGGTGTAAATAAAAAAACAGCTTATGTATATTGAAGACTAAATAAAATAAGTTTTATGATTGAGAGACCTTTCATATATTCGTGATAATTATATTAAATTGTATAAGTCAGCGTAATTTTTTTGTCAATGGTCCGAATTGGGAAAACTCAGTCGCCAAAACAAAATAAATCTCAATATGTGACATTTTACAAGTGAACGGTTCCTTTGATTTATCTCTGTGAAGGAAAACCGCGGGTATATGCTGGGAGAGCAATACGTGTACGGGCCGCATTGACATTATATTTTAAAACTGCTGGAGTACTGAAAAGTTATACCGTCGTTATTTCGTCTAAGTTCCGAAAGGGCTTAAGACCCATCGATTAAAGCCTCATCAGATCTCTTCGTTACATCTGGGGCTGCCAACTTTTGTTAGAAGAAATAGAGTATATGCTATTACAAAGGAGGTAAATCGGTTATTGGATTATTCAAAAAAAGTTATTTTTTTAACATTTATCAGGAGATTATTTTTAATAAATTTTAATTAAGTCTCGTTCTTCTCTTCCCGCCACGATACGATAATGGATGTGGTTGGCTGACACCAGTAAAGCAAACACTGTGTAGAAAATAGTATTTTAGCGTCCTCTACTAGTATTATAAAATATCTACTACAATGTCACATGATACCGGGGGCCTAGCCAAAATGCCTTTAAGAAAGCGTTAGCGAAGTTCGAAAATGATAAAATGTTATGGGATTGACATAAAGCCGCGCTTAATCACGTGGTCCATCCTAATACATTTTATCATTTCGAACTTTGCTAACGCTTTCTTAATGGCATTTTGGCTAGGCCCCCTGAGTATAATACACTATTTTAGAGTTGGCAACGCGAATGATATCACAATTATATTGGAAGTATAAAATATAGAATTCTCTGAGAATTCTTCATTAAAAATATTTCCTTCGGGGCTGACGGATACTGTAAAGTTTCACGTAAAATGAAGACATTTTAGAGAACTGAAATATATTTAAATAATTAATACATACAATATACGTGCCAAATAAAGACACCAAAATTCGTCAAACAAATTGTCTTCGTGACGAGTATAGGGGATTCGAACTCCTGATTATTATTTGATTACTACACCTGCAGTGCTATTCTGTAAGAAACGCAGCGCTGTCGCAACGCTGTGACAGCGCTGTGAATTCAGCTTGGTATTCACTAAGCTTGTCAAACCATATAAAACACCCTAGCGCCGTCAACGCTGTGCGCCGAGACGAGCTCGTCGCGGCGCACAGCCGAGAAAATGACTCTTACAGAATCAGGGGGCTAGTCATACTTTAAAATTGTTAAGACTTTGTTTTAGAAGAGGCTTTAATTATTCCACCACTTTGATAAAAATAATAAATAAAAACAAGTGAAAATTGTATCTTTAGAACTCTTCTTTGTATTTGTTTACATTGTAAATAAAAAATAAATTGAGAGGAATTTGAATCCTAACAAGTCAGCAATATAGGTTTTTATTTTCATTTCAACTTGAAGATATCTTGCTGTTACTCGCTTATTCGAGTTTAGATTTCTTTTGCATATTTAATAGTGCCTTATTTCTTTTCTTTTTAACCGACTTCAAAAAAAGAAGGAGGTTATCAATTCGTCTGTATGTTTTTTTTGTATGTTTGTTACACGATTACCCCGCTGTTTGAGAATGGATTTTGGTGATTCTTGTTTTGTTTGAAAGCATATGTTTCCGAATTGGTCCCATATAAATTTGATCGACATCTAATCAGCGGTTTTTAAGTTATTTTCAATAATGCTTATTTGGTTGGTTTTGTATACCTAGACGATTTGTTCATTTTATTACTAAATATCACTGAATAGGATATTTTGGAAAGTATCAAAGTATTGTGAGATCATCATCATCATCATCATCATCATCATCATCTTCATCATCATCATCATCATCATCATCATCATCATCATCATCATCATCAACTTTCATCCGTCCACGGCTGAACATAGGTTCTCTTAATGAACGCTAAGATGACAGGTCCCTTACCACTAGCATCCATCATAGATCGGGAACGACAAAAATTTTGCAAGAAAAAATAAAAACTATATTACTTATGCATAAACTTAAAACTAAAAAGTATAAAATAAAATTAATTTTAAATAAAAAACCAAAAACCGACTTCAAAACTATACCTTAATTTATGTACAACTAAAAAATTTAAAATAATATTGAAATACTTCGAAGTGAAGTAGAAGTATACTATTTAAAATTGGGTATTTTTGGAGTCGGTGCCAGCCAAAGAGGATATTTTAATGATCAATCACATACACCAAGTATTGAGAATATGCCTGTGAAGGGCAGCCATGTTTTGGCTGGTACCGACTCCAAAAATACCCAATTTTAAATAGTATACTTCTACTTCACTTCGAAGTATTTCAATATTATTTTAATTTTTTTAGTTGTACATAAATTAAGGTATAGTTTTGAAGTCGGTTTTTGGTTTTTTATTTAAAATTAATTTTATTATATTTATAATAACGATAATAGTATTTGTTTTTATGTAAATTAGCTTTCTATTTTATAATTATATCGAATAATAAATTCATTTGGTGTCTCTCATATCACTGCTAATAGTAATGAAGATGTCACTGGTTCAAATCCTTTTCCAATCCAATTCAAAAGTAAGGATTTGAAGATATTAGCGTTATTATAAATATAATAAGAAAAGAAATAAGGCACTATTAAATATTTTATATCCTGATATAATA
The DNA here is from genome assembly GCA_905333005.2 of Lycaena phlaeas. Taxonomy (NCBI): domain Eukaryota; kingdom Metazoa; phylum Arthropoda; class Insecta; order Lepidoptera; family Lycaenidae; genus Lycaena; species Lycaena phlaeas. The sequence continues at coordinate 8,319,543 of HG995178.1, forward strand.
TCGTCGGAGAATTATTGGCTGATGAGTCAAAACGATCCATAGGTACTGGTCTGGTAGGATGAACGGTCGGCTTCTCACTAAATGGAATTATCCAGCGCAGTTGCCGGTCTTTGTCTATTGCTGGACAATCTCTACAAGGATTTGAAGTAATAGATTTTAACGGAACCAATCACACCTTGGCATTCCTGTAGGATATTTCAGGATGAAAAAATGTAAAATTTTCTTTAGAATATTTGCAAAGATACCGTTCCACCGGGTTTTTTTTGCAGGTTCCTTATAGCGAGTTCCCCTAAAATAGTATTTTTGAACGAGATTCAATTCTCGTTCAAAAATACTTTGCTGGTACTATATAAAAAACCTACTTGCGTCAAATTACTGTCTCTACATAGATATCCTTTTTAACAACAATACAAATAAAATATTCCATTAATATACGAACAGGTACAGTTGCAGTGCGTTGACCAACTTTTTCCACCAAGACGCTATGCCGGACTCTCACCGCTTATATCCTGGACAATTAAAATTCACCGGACGAAGATTTCAACAACAATACAAATACAATGCCCCATTAATACACGGACACCGTTGCGGTGACACCAGGGCCGGCCCTGACCAACATTGTGTGACCGACATCCGAACAGCCCGACCACATGCAATTTGTCAGCTACAAAAATATGTCATGACATCGGAGCACGATAATGTCATTCCATTTACCCGGGTATATGAAATAAAACATCTATGTCGCTCTATCGACTAGCTTTTCAATCATAGCTGTTAATAATAATAATATGTATGGACGCTTTCACACCACGTCAATCTGGTCCCGTGCTAAGTTTCCGAAGAACTTGTGTTACGAGTACCAGACAACGGAAATATTTATTGAAGATTTTTAATATGTAATACACAAATTTAATACACATCTATGACCCAGGAACACGGAAAACTTTTTGTTCCCTGGCGAAATTCGAACCCGCTACCAGTGGCGGCTGGTGGGCTATCGAACTGGTAGTGCACTTTACTTGCTCACTAAGTATTAGAATTGAAATAGCAACAAAACAACAATTTACACAAAATATGTTATTTTTTTTATTATTTTTTGTACAATAAATCAATGCGAAATTTTTCTGAGGCGACATGTTCGCTCGCTCACATCCACACAACTATTTCTTTCTATTTCATATATCATTTCACTTTTAAAAGCCCTGTTTAAGATCATTTTCACTGACACCACATACAGTACAGAGTACACACAGAATATTACGAAAAGAAAAATAGTAATTGTTTTACAATAACTAAAACAAACAATAATTAACGCGGAAACTCAACTTGCAAAAATCATGTTCGCCGTCGTCGTCGTGCGCCCGGCGACATTCGTTAATCATCGGGTGCTCTCGGCAAATTCGGCTTCGGACGCGCGTGCGGCGCACGAAATCAGTGTAATTTCTCGGTACATTTCTATGAACTATCTTTTGTTTCACGCGTCAGGCGTATAGCGCGTAACTCATACAGGTTATATTAGCAGTCCTCGTGCGCTCGTGGAAGCGCACGAGATTTTGTCTATTATGGAAAATAAGTCTTAATAGTTTAGCAAAGCGCTTAAAATATTGTGTCGTCATAATTGAAATTTTATTACATACTTAGTCATAAAGATTTTTGTATGTACTTATAAAAAATACTTAAATATCTATTACTTAACATGGTTTATAAATAAATATCAAGTAATGTTTAAAATTTTTAAATCTTAAATTGGTGGTTCAGCGCACGAGCGCACTTAAGGTACAGCCGCCACTGCCCGCTACCTCCAGTTCCGGCGCCAACGCGCTAACCACTGTTGTGATTGAGACTATAATGTTATTAAAATTACATTATAGTCTCAATTTCTTTTTTTTCTCGCCAATCGCTTGCAGAAAACGCAGCTATCGGCTGCCGATTGGTTGACAATTAAAAGAAACGGCCAATCACAGAGATTCTTACAAGTATTGCCAGAATAGGCGATTATACAATGGTTGTACAAAATAGGTTGTAATAAAAATAAATAAAATCCAATGACGACACAATCATTGTCGATGTAGTTTTATAGAGTAACACTTTGAAGCAGCATTGCTGTTTCGGATGAAACCAGGACGGTCGGTGTAATAATTATTGTACTGCTTAGTTAATGAAGTGTCAGAGCTATAAGTCTAAGATGAACTCTGTTAATGTTAATAGGTGATGCTTAGCTGGAATTGGGATGCTTAACATCAGGTTGAAATTCTGCCACTTGCTTACAATGTATAGGTATATTCTATGGAATGACGATGGTTCAGTAGATATGGTTTCGGTCTCCTGAGCGGGTTCGATCCTGACATCCTAAACACGAGACCATCATTCGCTCGCCGGTGAAGGAAAGCATCGTGAGGAAATTTGCATGAATGGTTTAATTAAAAGTCTTTGAAGGTATGTGAAGTTTACCAAGACGCATTGGGCCAGCGCATCGGTGAGCCCAATACCCTCATAACCTGATTTCGAGGAGTGACCCAAGCTCAGCAATGGGACATATTATATGGCGTGATTACTTTTTTATATTCTATTATACTTTTTTTAATGATCATTCAATGACTCGGGTGGCATAATGTGGTGCCTTTGACCCTGAATTAAAATGTGGCATATAAAAGTTAATGGTAATTATACTTCTTGCAGTGTATAGCTAAAATTGTTACAGTAAATACCCTTGCTTGTAACAATCTATAAAAACATTGCTATATATTGTTAAAATTTAGTATTCAGTCCTGGGTGGGAAATACATTTGTTATCATGCCTAGGCATAAAATAGTGGACTATAAATTAGTGTCAGTAGCGGTGAACCTTCGTCTTCGAGACGTCGCCAAGATATTACGGCGTCAACGACTGCGATGAGTTGAGCCGAGAATATCTCGTACCTTGACAACGCTACATCTCGAGACAACGCTACATTGCTTAAATCAACGCTACATTACTTGACAACGTCACTTTCAACGACGTATTCGTTTGATTAGAGAAAACAACTTGGGTGGAGACATTTAATTTCACAATAAATCAATTAATGTCTCATGAATTATTATGGTTCACTGTATTATTAAACATAAACTATCATAATAATAATATCTATGGACGCTTTTACACTAGTCCATCTAGTCACGTGCAGTGACGGATTTAGGCTTGATGCCGCCCTAGGCCCTGTTTATTTTGCCGCCCTTAATGCTAGAAAAAAGTAAAGTATCAACCCTTATATTATGTCTCACTGCTGGGCCAGGGCGAAATTATTAAGATTTAGTCATTTTTAAAAGCTTTATATGAATATGATATTCAGTAATGAAACAAAAAGTAAAGACATCATTCGGTAAAGACTATAATTAATCTTTAAAAAAAACAATCTTATTAAATAATATATAATTATGAAAAGTAAATAAAAAAAGTGAATTGTTATAGGTATATTCTATAGAGTTCTTTAAAAAATTAATCCAAACTCATTTTCAAAGGCAGCCTTCTTTACTTATTTCGTCTCTGAAATTTTGGCGCCCCTCAAATCATGCCGCCCTAGGCCCGGGCCTCACGGGCCTATACGTAAATCCAGCACTGGTCACGTGGTAAGTTCTCGAAGAGACTTGTGTTACTTCTACCAGACAGGAAATACGTAATATATTTATAATACTTCTTATGTTAATATTTTAAAAAAATATTATATAATACAAATATTTAATACGCATGCATGATCGGAACACAAAAACTTTTTGTTCCTTAGCGCGATTCCAACCTGCTATCTCCGCCAACTTGAGCGCTAACCATTGAGCCACAGAGGTCATCAATATTATCAATGTCAATATCAATATCTTTAATCATTTCATCATCATCATCAGCCTTTATCTATCACTTTATTATTATTATTTATCCGAATATCTTCTAAATCATAAAATAAAAGTGCTGCAGTTGATCAAGTAATATTATAAACGTGAGTTTGTATGGATGTGTGTCTGTAACTCTATCAAAAAAAAAAAAAAATACTCAATAGATTTTGATGAAACTTTAGGATAATATAGCTTCATAAGAATAACACAGTCTATAATTTTTTCCATAGAATGAGAATGGGTAGTGAAATAAAGGCAAACGTGTGATGGGAGCCATTCAACGGCCACATAATTATTAAAAGCTATGCATACATTTACGCTGATGTATTTTTATTATTCGATAACGTCGGAGGAGCGACATAAAACACGTGAGTAGCGTCGGCCATTCTATTAAGGCTATATGACCGCTTCTTTACTACATAATAATGTGCCTGGAGTGGGATATACAGGCTGAAGTAAATACTGACACAGGACATTTTTCTATACTTAGTTTTTCTGTTTTTTTTTTTGCATTTTGAAGTGAAACTTCTTTAGAATCGTTGTGATTTCAAACCGGATGCAACGGAAAAAACGGTAAGAAACACAAATACAAAAGAGCGAGATAGCAAATGTCGGTGTGTATGTATATTGCACACTGTTTAATACTTGTTTGTACCTATTTGAGCATTTAACGCGTGTTTCACTTCTATCGTGTGTAAATCGCACACATACCTTTTTTATATAAAAATCTTAAGCTTATCATGGTATTGCTTGCAAATAAATGTTTAGTACTGAGAGGCGTAGATGTCTTTCAAAATAAAATGGCAGTGTGTTTACTGGTACCCAGCATTTTGCGTTATAAAAACCGCATTGATGCTTTTTTCTAGTTGTTGGATTAAAAAGTTCATGTCTATAGATAAAGTTGTACATGAACCACTTGGTAGTAACCTGACAAGTTTGCTTATGCCAATATTATAAAATATTCCCAATATATCTGTAGTGGTACAATAATTATTTTTCACAAGTAATTATAGGAATTATAGGAGTATATTCAGGACTGAATAATAGCGACGATAGTCCAGTGGCCATCCACCACTATAGCCTATGTGTTATTCTGATGTATAAGCTATGTTATTGTAAAGTTTCATGAAAATCCATTCAGTAGTTTTTCCGTGAAAGAGTAACAAACATCCACCCATCTATCCATTCATAAATTACATTACTATACAATTAACTACTAAATATAAGCACTTTTAATTTATTGTTAGCTATTAATGATAAAATGGAGCGACGATGGTCCAGTGGTGGATATACTTGGCCTCTTCTGCGGGAGGTTCCGGGTTCGATCCTGACCCGTCCGTGTGTGCCTTGGAATGGGTTTTTCTAAATTTCTAAGTACACACACGAGAGTATCGTTCGCTCAGCGGTGAAGGAAAACATCGTGAGGAAACCTGCGTGAAGTTCACAAACCCGTATTGGGCCAGTGCATCGGTGAACGATGGCCCATTAACCTTCCCCGCCTAATTTCGAGGAGGAGACCCGTGCCCAGCAGTAGGACATATAAGGGTTGATACTTTTTATTACAATAATAATCACATAGTGCCTTTATTCGATCACGCTGTATAAAGTGTATGAAGGAAGGGTGTTGTCCTCTAAGCGCCTCCTGTTACATGAAATATGTATGTAATAGTGCTGCCTGCGCCGACGGGGTATTTTCACTACTCTCGCCATCTCATACATGACCTTAAACTTAATATGTTTATTGTTTAATAAGCTTCACATACCCTCCATATATATTATTACTAGCATCGCCCCGTGGTTTTACCCCCGTACTTCCCATTCCCGCCGTACGGTGATAAATTATAACCTATGTGTTATTCTGATGTATAAGCTATATCATTGTAAAGTTTCATTAAAATCCATTCAGTAGTTTTTACGTGAAAGAGTAACAAAACATCTATCCATCTATCTATTTATACTCACAAACTTTCGCGTTAATAATAATAGTAGGACATAAATAAGTCATCATCATTATTTATTTATTCATCATTATCCGTCCACTGCTGAATGGCTACTGCACGGTAATAACATTATGATTTGATTTTATTAATTTTCCATGTCCTAAAATTGACTACTAAATATAAGCATTTTTAATTTATTGTTAGCTATTAATGATATTGTTATTAATCCAATAACGTTTATTTGTATTTGAATAGATATTATACATATTATATTATAATATATTAGTCGATAAAAGCCTTTGAAGTACTTTTTTGTAGACATATTTTTTTTCCGATTCTAAAATCGGTAATGTTTTGATTAATTAGCCGGGCCATAATTTACCAACTTCATAACTAGTTTATTTACGATCGTTTTCATATACAGTTAGTTTTATAAGGTTAATAATGCTACTGTGTAATTTATATTATATTTGAATATGATTAATAACATTTCGAATTTAAACATTAATAAAGATTTTCGCAAACATAACTATATTGAAAATAATATTAATTAATATTACATATATAAATAAATAATATTAATTAATATTAGTCACTGATTTTAATTATTTGATTAATCATTTAATTTGTAAGAATTTGGTCGAGAATTGCTGCTTGTGTTTAAAAGTTGTGTTAAGAGCCGCTAGTGCTACGACTAGTAAATTAACGTAGCACTTCGTAGCCGTAGCCCGTGCTACGATAGCTCTGCCGAAAACGATACGCCTCGTTTTGTTAACGCTAGTCTTACGGTTGTGGAATTAGCCATCTCCATATTTGTATCAACTTAGCTTTCATATTGTTTAGACAAAGAAAATAAGAGAATAGAATAAAAGTACTTGTTACTTGGCTACAGCGGCCAGATACACTTCTTCAAAGTCTCAAATTATGAAATAATAAGTATAAATAATGGATTTAAATATTTTGCTCCCAAATTTAAATTCAAAGTCAGATTTCCTACACCTAATTAACTATACTAAATCCTGCGATGCTATTTGCTTTAAGAGCTTTTCAGTGGAACTGTTTGTGCGGTCAGATAGGAATGAGGATCGATACTGTGGTAGTGCGGCTTGTTTATGGCATTCTAAACTCAACGAACAAACAATGATTCAATTCCTCACCAACCAAACCATAGAAGTATGTGCAAATATGTGCGTTTAACAGAAACAACTTACTAACTACTCTTCAGGGCAATTAATATATTAAAATACTAACTGGTGCTTTGGCCGCATTAACTTAGATTTACAGCCGTATCTCATTTGATGATTATTATTTTTACAGCCTGTGTTGCTCAGTGGTAGCATAACATTCTAACGGTGAAAGAATTTTTAAGCTCACTTGCGTAGTTTTAGAGTTTTTTTTACAATTAAATTTTAGGAGAAAAAACATTTTGAGTTAAAGCGTAACAGGAAAACAAAAAAAGAAAAAAATAATAACTTTACTCTTATAATAGGGACGTATCTTATGTGCCAATATAATTACTCTCTTTATTGCATGCATATATTTCTTTTCCTAACTAAGAAATAAAGCTTAATTACACTTTATGTTTTTTAACAATATTCATGAAGAAATTATTTTATGGCATTTGTAATTCATTTAGCATTAAAGTTATACGAGTTCTCATTAACTGGTATAGTTATGCAAACATTGATAATGCCCTGGCTAGCGTGTGACTGCGATAATTAAATGAACTCCCAAATCGTCGCCGCTTGGGCGTCAGCCAGGAATTTCAAGTCACTTAATAGTGTAGTCGATTGATTACTTATTGAGTAAGAACCAACGTCGAACTCAGTGGTCTAATAATATTAAAATAACAGTTGTTCACGTTAACTATGCATTTGCAGATAATGGTCATAATATCGAGCTCCTAAAATACTAAAATAAAGTAACTCCTAAAATACTGAAGTAAATTTAAAAAAAGAACATGTTAAATATACATCAAACATATTTTACCGTAGCTCAACGTGTTATGCAGCCATGATGGGTGTCTCTTTGTCTGATACAATTTGAAACGAAGAAGTACTTAATGATATCACGCGAAGATTAAGCTCGTTGAAGAGGCGGTGGGCTGAGCACACACTCAGGAGAACGAATGGACGATTTACCATTAAAGTTCAAGAGTGGAACGGGTGTGTTTATGCTATGTTTGTATATTAAGATATCTATTAACTAATTTTCTATTGTTTCACACAGTTTAATCCAGTGATTTCCAAAGTGGCCCAGGTGGACCCCTCAGGCGTCCACGGAAGACTCGAAGGGGGTCCACGATGAGCGTGACAAAAAGTGGGGGTCCACAATCGTAAGCCGGGGTCCATGAAAATTAAGAAAATTAATTTGGTTTCTAGTATAGTGAAGAACCAATGAGCCATTTAACCAAGAAGAATTTTAATATTATAATGAAATATTAAACGAGCAAATAAGTCAGCTAGGGGTCCACCTGATGCAGGAAAAGTTTGAAAGGGGTCCATGAAGCAAAATAGTTTGGGAAACACCGGTTTAATCCAACACAAGCGATAAGATGGTGTGTTGTCTAGACGACGTTTGTCCGGGCCTTAGTAATTATATTTAGAATCAATCTAAAAATGTATAATGACTGTATTTATAGAGCTTGTAATGAACATCCCGTTGCGTTTATATTTAGACGGCGTGGGAGGTGACATTCAATACCTGAACTTGGTAATTAGGTAGATGAAACATAATTCTGAGCGTTATATTTGGATGCCACTCAATGTTGTTTTCGTCCGTATTGTGAAGGTGTAATAGCTATTTTCGCCTTTCAATTGAAATGGTTTCAACAAAGCAAAAGTAATAAGTAGTACATTTTAATTAATTAAAACATCCATTAGCATTGCCTAATATAGAGATATATAAAGTACAAATCCTTATATAAGCAGCAGATAAAACCTTATTTCAGTGACCATCATCACGGGTGGACTTTCGTGACCATAGTTACAAGACTAATTAAAGAAGAGAAAAAAAAATGATCAAAACCTAGAAGAAATAACAATCATAAAAACCACTCACTAATAATGTTTGAATTCTCATTAATACTTTTTTCTTTAACGCCGGGAAATGCGCTTAAGACATCCCGCGGGGGAGTGGGTCTCCCCAGGTATGTGGGACTCGCTGCGCCCAAAAGCTGGTAAGTGGACGCAGCTCTACCCACTAAAACCCGGTGAGTGCCACTTTGGTGAGGTGCCCCGGATCTACAAGCAACAGGGTACCTTGACGGCTAGTCAGTCCCTCAGGAGACCAACGCCACCTCCACAGAGGGGTTGCCCTGCACCACAGAACAACCCCTCCCAACGTCGGGACAGTACAATGAGGCAAGATTCTCGTCCTCGGCCCTTATCCCCTTTTCTTATAAGAGGGGTACAAAGAGCCTCTTCAGCTCAGTTCGTTTCGCCCAAGGTGTTGGGGTCACCCTGGGCTACTGAGCCCCACCGCCACGACAAGACCTGAACCGTGGTGGGGAATTCTCATTAATACTACCTTAATAATCAATATTCTTGTATTATTAATACCGTTTAAAACGTATATATATAGAGATGTTTAATAAAAAGCTGAGTATGGTTACGAGAAGCCTAAAAATATACAAACGCACACAAGGTATTCATATGGAGGAAATATTGCCTCGTGGCAGCAGATGTTTCAAAAAAACTTTCAAGTGAAAACCGATATTTGAGAGCTCGAGCCGACGCAAGTTCCGGGGAACATCATTATAATGGTTCGATTCAACATGTGTACAAATAAATCTAGTAAATGGGCAAATAATGTCAATATTTACACAGCCTAGATTTATTTGTGAAGTTTTTATTCGTTTGTTTGTTTATTAATAAAAAGTTTGAATTGATTTTTATGTTTTTTGGTGTGTTTGCAATATATTGTGATAGTTCCAAAAGTGAACATTTACTAATTAATAATCATCATCTCCTAGTATTGGTAGAGGTGGGTTGCCTTGCCCACCCTAGGCCTTAGGCCGTGTAACAACAATCAACATTTCACTGTATGCTCAGTCATAGAAATAATACAAAAAAATATTTTGACACCATTCACGCGCCTTGTATTTGACTAGCCTTTGCTGAGGCGAAGTCTTAAAGATAAATGCCACGAGTATAAATAAAGAACTTTTATACCAAGTCAGTACCATCTATGTGTTTCATAATAATATTGTTAACAGATTTAATTACAGAGTGATGTAGTACCTATACCATTAACCCTACGATACAAAAAAGTATCATAACTATTCACATATAACACCTATTGTTGACATACGGTATTAAAGAAAATAAAATATTTATTGCGCAAACTGTCCGGTGATAAAATGTAAATTGCAGTGATTTTATCCAGCACTGAAAAGCATTCTAACTAAAAACAATTTACGGCATATAAAATGAATAACATAAAGTTAAATCGATTCTAGACTAAATCTCGAGAGATGCTGGAAATAACACGATAATAATATGTTGGGACATCTCACACAACCATATGTCCCCAAACCAGACAGAGCCTGTATTATGACAGCTAGTTAACTGATACATACATACTTATCTATTATTTAAACAGACATAATATAGATAAACACCAAGATACAGCAGAAATAACCATGCTCGTTACATAAACATTTTTCCTGAATGGAATCGAATCCACCACTATCACTAACTACTAGACCAACAGGCCAGTCAGACAGGAAGAAAAAAACTAATAACTATATAACAGGTATCTAGGAACAACTCCACCACGGTTCAAGGGTGAACCCTAACCGAAGAATGAAGCTAATTGAGCCGAGGGGGCTCTTTGTACCCCTCTTATAATAAGAGGGGGCCAAGAAACGTCGTTCCGACGTTGGGAGAGGTTGTTCTGTGGTGCGGGGCAACTCCTTTGTGGAAGTGACGTCGGTCCCCTGGGGGACTAACCGTCGAGGTGCCCTGTTTCTTGTAGATCCGTGGCACCTCATAAAGGTGTCATTGGTGGCACTCGCCGGGTTTTAGTGGATAGAGCTACGTCCCCTTACAGCTTTTGGGTGCAACGAGTGCCACATACCCGCCTGAGGAGACCCACTCCCCGCGGGATGCCTAAGCTCATTTTCCGGCGTTAAAGAAATAAAAGGTACGTAGGAACAAAGAATAATACAACAATCCACTGATTCAAAAGTTACCAAAGACTTACAATACCATAACACAATCCGAGCGTGAAACTTGTAAGTCATGAAGTATTACCATAATGGCCAATATAATATTTCACGTCATAACTCGCGAGTTCCGCCATCTTCCCTGATTATGCGTCGGCGTAGAAAATCACTTGAAATTTATCTCCATTGGACGACTCCAGTCTTGATTCTGATAAATTATATTCCATTATTATCGCACCGTTGAAATATTTTACATTAGTTGGAACATCAACGTTGGATTATTTCCAGCCACACCTGAGAGTTTCGGAAGAATGTATTATGGATGATTTAAAGTTGATCGGATAAAAATATTTTACTCTCGTCATAGTCAAATATAAAAATGTTGAATGGGATAAGTTATAGAAATTCATTTATTCTTGTGTTTTACTTCAATATCTTTCACCCAGGAGAACAAATGGCCGATGAACCAATAAAGTATATGAGCGGAGGCCGCGTTTAAGTAGACGGAGTATTCGCCGGCTATTAACTAGGTGAGAAGACGATCTCCGTGCAGTGGCCGATCCGCGTTGGCAGCCAGTGTTAAGGGAAAAGGGATCAATCGTTGTGGTGTTCATTGAGTGAGGCCTTTGTTTATCAGTTCACTGCTTCTAGCCAAAAAACGTTTACGAAAGCATGTCAGGTGAAAAACACAGCAACACGAACTCCTAATCATGTATATCATGCACCTAATTTTGTAAGAGGTGCCATACTTCTTTGCAGCCAAATTGGCCCGGCACGATCGGAGTGGTACCACTCGCTTACATGAAATCGGCGTAAAGTGACAGCTAAGCTATCCGGTGGCCCATTTATAGGGAAAAGGAGGGCAACGCATCTGTGTAACCTCTTGTTATGTGGATGTTAAAGCGCGTCGATAGTCGCAAGGCTTCGATTGTTTGTTTTTATTTTATATAAAAGTGTATATAATAAATAATATACACATATAACATTTAAATATTTACTTATGACAAAAATTCCGATCTTTTGATTCATGATGTCTCAAGTATTCCGCCACTATAATAGAGAAAAAAATAAGTTCATAGAAAGAATATATACCAAATATATAATAGAAATATTATAATTTAAATATATATTATATTACATAATAGAAATATATACCATAAATATAAATAGAATCTGAAAGTCAGACTGTTTTTCCTTGTAATACCTGAATGAAAATGAAATGCTGGAAAGAAACTGAAGCGATAATGACTCAATAAAACGCTTAAGTGAGAAATCCTCAGCGGAATCCGGCAGTAGTCTACTTTTATTGCCCACACGATTCCGAGCTTGGATACTCTTCAGCAATTATGCTAAAGCTTAATTGATTCAAATACGTTTGGTAAAACTAAATTATCTCAGATTTGTAAAGTGATTTAGTTTAGTTTAGTTAGAAACTTCTATTGTTTTAACAGTTATAGTTCTTATAGTTTCGGAGAAAAGTGGTGGTGACTTACGGACAGACAGACAGACATGACGAATCCATAAGGGTTCCGTTTTTTGCCATTTGGCTACGGAACCTTAAAAATCAATTTCAAAAAACTCAAATGTATAGTCAATGTGTTTTATATCTAAGATTTATTAAATCAAATGAACTTTATATTGAAAATTCTTAGTACATTCTAATGAATATTTATAATTTAGATATTATAAAATGTATTTCGTAAAATGTTCTCTATCTGAAATTCATACATTTCTTTATAATTACTTAACATAATATTCAGTGCCTACTTAATTATAAACGGTATATATAAAAAGAGAAACAACTTTCGTATCTTTGACGTCATTTCGCTCTGAATGCAAAATGTTCTTAGAAAATAGAAGAAAAAGCATTCATTTTTAATTTTAAATGTTAGCGTAACAGGGACAAGATGGTAGCGACGGATTATGGCTTTCAAACAGAAAAGGTTACGTTTGTTTAGAATGAATTGAATAAAATGATAAGAAATTTTAAAAAAATATTAATTTTCCGGCGAGGGATCTGCGCTTTGAAGGCTTCCGGCTGCATAGGTACTAACATTTTGTTTGATTTTTCCGTGAAACATTATATTATATATTTTAGGGTTTTAAGGTTTAGGTTCATTATTATTTGTTTGTTGACGTCGATAGATATCATATTATAGCAGAATTTTCTAGACCGTTAGTTAGATATATATAGTTACTTAGTTTAGATATACAATATGTCCGGTTTCGGACTGTACAAACTTAAAGGGGTGGTAGCTTGCTCTGTTCTATCAATAAAATTATTATACATGAAGGTTCGGAACCCATCCCCCCTGAATCGCAGCTATTTTTGTGTTTTGATCGCCTTTTACGGAGAGTGCATACTAAAAATACAGTAACTTTAAAATTTTAAGCCCTATTGTCATAAAAAAAAACAATTTAACAACTGGAAAGTATTAACAATTGGTTAAATAACTCAAATAATACTAACACATACTTCATCATATTTAAATAAATGCCAAAAGATCAATTTTACGTTAAAAATAACATGGATTTTTATTAATGAAGGTTTCAAACAACATTCACCCCGGGAAACTACCTTTAAGCCTAATTACCCTCTAGCCTAGGGGTGGTCCCTTTATATTAGTACAGTCCGAAACCAGACACATTGTATATGTATATGTATGACACGCAAAAAATTCAATTGACAAAATCTTAATATATTATTATTCTCATATCATTGGCACATTGTTTCTCACTTCACTTTAATAATATTCTGAGTGACCACAACTAACACAAGCAATACACTTGACACTTCTAACAATTCAAAACTCCCACGTTCTTGTACCCGATGCTGGTAATAGTTACGGAGATGTAATATACGAACTTTCGAACAAACTTAGCTGTGCTAAAACTTACGCATGCGATTTACATAGCACAAAGTTCGGAAGTATAACCTATTTTTAGGGCTATGTATAAGTACCTACTACAATATGGAATTTAGTACCCCAGGTAGCGGATACACCTCAGACTTGGAATATTTTGCTATAAGCAGATTTCAACTAGTCCCTCATTCTAAATTTGAAACATCACTCAATTTTCGAGAATTGTATTAGAATGTCTACTTTATCTATTTCACAGTTTTATCCAAAACAAGCCACGATACGTCATTTAAGATTTATAATTTAAATTTATTACTACTTTATTACTTTTGCTGTTATTTTACTCGCCGAAAATATTTTTATAGAAGACTAGCTGTTGCCCCTAAAGATGGCTCATGCGTAAGAAAAAAAAAATCGTTTTTTAATGTAACCTATGTTACTACTAGCACCTCCGAGATGGTGTAGAAAGTTTCATGATGGTTGAGTAATTTTCACGTGAAAGCGGCCAAACATTTATGATAATATAAATTAAGGATAAGGATTAGGGTTTGTATATTAAAGCAATATACATCAAAGTTATTTAGTCTTTGAATTAGTCTAGACGAAATTATAAGTCGTATTAGGATCAGTCACCTGAAGAGCGGGTTGATACTAATGTATATTCGCAGAAGCGTCCTCTCACATTAAAAGCGTGCTCGTCTTCACAATTTCAGCTTTTCATTTAATTACTCGACTATTTTGCACGTGTTAAAACAACGTAATTGGGAGCACCAAACTTGCTCACGAGTTAAAACTCAGTTCAAGTTAACACTAAGAATGTTCATTAGTACAGGATGTATATTGAGTGTTTCATGTAACGAAGGACTTGGGAATTGTTCCATAGTTTTAGTGCCTATAACTATATATTGATTTGAATGAAATGAAATGAAAAAAGTTAAAATTAACTATCACTAATAATTTCAAAAAATTTTTCAATATCATGTGGCAAGGAACTACGTGTTTAGGTTGTGGGAAAACTGCAAGATGCTGCTTCCATAATAAAAGGGAACTTGCCTTTAACATACATATATCGTCATGCTAATATTTCATAAAATTCTACAAAAACTAAAAGTCAATTCATAATTTTGTTAATTAAAACTTTACAAAATTATGAATGATTTTACAAAGTAATTTTTAATTTTATCAGATGATGATATTTATGACGAAGCTTCCAAAAATAATGTCCACCCTCGCTCCCCATTTGACTTTGAATTTGACTCATTTCAGTGAGATTTAATTACTTCTTAATTTACTTCCATGCGCAAACAAAACATAAACGCGTGTGCGTCATAAGATGCGAAAGTATAAAATAAATCATATGAAATAAACTACACACGTAAATAACATGATTTATCCCATTTCGCTAGATAAGTAGCATTACCTACTATTATTCCTAAATATTTCGAATTAAGAAAACATAATATAGTTCTGGAATAAATAGGAAAAAAGGAACGCTTATTTTGAATTCAAATTTATTGGGACAGTTTTTACTAATCGTTTTTATCCTTACACGTCAACTATTACTAACATACTAAAATTTTACTCGCGTTAACTTCCTTTGCCTACATTAGAAAAGGCACACAGCCGAAAATTCGAATGCCTTCTCTTAATATTTCTAATTTATTCAAATGAATTTTTATTGTTGCGGGTTTAATAATATACTAGGGATTTAAATAAATTAAAATTCATTTTCAACGTTATAAATCTGTTATAACTTTTTTTCTTAACGAGTATAAAGTTACAAAATTTCCTTTTGTTTACAATATAAACAAACTTTAATAAACTTCGAATTATCGAGTAGTATCACACGTGGGAGCACCACGAGTATACTCTTTACTAGTTTCTTCCCGCTGCTTCGCTTGCGTTTTAGTTGCACCTAAAATGATTGTTTTTATCTTATGTTAATCAACATTAATGTAGCATTCTCATGGAGCCTGCGAACGTCCACAGCTCCTGCGCTAGGCCAACCAGACAAGAAGACCACTGTGATTTAGAAGGTAGAGTCTCCATCCACCATACCATCTTCTAGGGCGCAGAGAGTCCCACATTATACCCCGGCTGCCCCTGGGCCTGGCGGTATGCCTTAACCACCTGAGATTTACCAGTGAAAAAAAAAATTGTAATGGAGAAAAAAATATTCAAATTGTTTCAGTAGACGTCCTAATAACACAAATCCTTACCATGATAAAAATGTAATAAAAATAATTTTTTTTATAATGAGTTAAAGCCTCAAGTATGTGACATGTGATAGAATTGTTAGTTAATTTTCTATAAAAAAATAATTATGATTATCGAAGCTTATTTTAAAATTCTAATTTTATACAAAGCCTTTCAAGGTCAATACGAAAAAAATATTCAAAGAAGATTGATTTAGTATTTGTTGGCGTATTGAATGAGAAACATGTCCGTAACAAGTTCGCAAACAAAATATTGTGTTAAGGCTTTTCACGAAAATACAATTTCAGTTTGGAAGTGGGGAACCTCGAATTAATATTTGCGTAACGCGACAAGATTCTGACGGATTCGCCACACCTGTGACATCGGCGCTAAGCCTTATCTTCAAAAGCGCGTAATGATAAAACCACCAGCTTTCTCTATGGCTATGAGCATGTAAAACAATAATGACTGTTAAATTTTGATCTTTTATCATCGTCATCATCATCAAGGGCCTTTGCCCAGCCACTAATGAACATGGCCTATGTTCAGTAGTCCCTAAATGAACACTAACGCGAGCAATTTCAATTGCATTCAACACCGACCGGCCACTGCACAAAAATCGTTTTCCTACCTGATTCATGACCATCACTTCGCCTACCTAAATGCGGCCTTCATTCTAAAACCTTATTGACCCATCGGCCATTCGTTCTCCTGAGTGTATGACCAGCCCATTGCCACTTCAACGAGTTTATTCTTCACGTGATATCGTTACAAATCCTATCTGCCAAAAATCAGCCAAAATAGCACTTTTAACTACATGCTACAGCTGTCGATGATGATGATGATGACGATGATAAATCGTTATTATATACGCCCTTAGAATGAATAAACAGAGAAGATAATTTAAAGCAGCTATTTTAATTAATATATTCAAAAGATACTTGCTATAAGTACCGTTAGAATATTAAGAGAAGAAAATTAATTTAGAGTTCCAATAAGATTCAAATGTCTGATTGAATTAATGGGGTCATGAAAATTCAAAGAACATTCTTATTAATTAATTACTTATGATTTCAGATAAAAATAAAAATACAAAAAATGTTTGTACGCACGTTTTGATATTTTTTTTTTTTTTTTTTTTTTTTTTTTTTTTTTTTTCCAACTTAAAAGATAGGATAGTTTATTTTATGACATTAAAAGAATTACAATATAATTTAAAAAATTATAAACTAATTACATAATATTATAAAAAAAATAATAATCTAATAATAATAAATAATCTAAAACTATAATCCTTAAAAATATAAATATTATATTATAATAACTAAAATATATTATTAAAAGGCGTCCCTTTAGGCAATGTTCCGAAGATACTGGCGGCGTTTCCCCTTTGAATTGCTAAACTAATTCTTTGTCCGAGGTAGCTGCCAGCTCTTCGGTCTCCTGTGATGTCGACTAACCTTTTTGCTATTTCCTTAAAAAGCCTTAAAGCGTTAGGACCCCACGGACCAAGGGTCTCGACACCGAATGGGACAAAATCATATTCAGCGCCTAGAACCCTATATTTGCAAGCTTTAGTTTTTTCAGCCGCTTCACAGGCCGCACCAGCTCTGTTGCTGGTTCCATGTAGATGGGAAGGGGCCAGCGTGTCTGAACAGGTTGCATCCCATACCAGCACCCTGCCCATCTTCCATGGAATCAAACTCATACCGTCCGGTCTCTTGCCATCGTCTCTTGCAATACCAGGCGGCTCAAGTAAACTTGGCACGTTGACGGTGGCAAGGGACCGGCGTATGATATCGTTGAGTGCAGCATGTCTCGAGAAGCGGCCTGCACTTTTTTGGCATGATAGTCCGTGATGTCCTAGCTTGTCGACATCACTGCCACAGGGACATTTATGAGGAACGCAGACCGAAACCCCAAGCCGTAGACAGGTTGCGATTCGGAGCGTGTCAGGCTCAAGAAATGTTCCTGTATTTGAAGAAGGGTACGCGTGAAGCCAGTAGCCGGCCTCATGTGTACCCGAGGCCAAAAGCCTAGCACGCGCCGAACCTGTACTACAGCTCAAAAGATTGTCGTAAATCATTTTACAATTTATGTCATCCCAACTCCTCTGTGAATTTGGAGAAACTGGAAAATTTTGACCTGGGCATGCAATTAAGAACGCGTTTCTAGCTTCTTCCAAGCCAGCAATCACAAAGTTTGAAGGGGATGCCCTTAAAATTGTACTTATGAGATTGACTGAGCTATGGACAGAAGATAGGAAGGCAGGTAAAGCGACACTGGAAATTTTGCGAATCCCTAACCCACCATAACGGATGGGTAGGGATGCTTGGGACCATGATTGTTCGTTGAGTTGCATATTTAGAATCGATTCCAAAGTAATTTTTATTAAGTCATCAACTTGTGTCAAAAGTTCTGGGTGATTCCAAAAAGAGCAGCAACGGAGCAAATATGTAAATTTTGGGACGAAAAGACAGAATTTTAAGATGCAAATTGCATAATGTGGACTAATTTCAAGGAGACGGTCAGCAGAATTTTTAAATTTAGTAATTGAATTATTGATATATTCGGAAATAGATTCATCAAAAATTGGAGAACCTAAAAGGTAAAGGGAATCACTCTTAACTATTTTAATATTTGGTGCCAAAATATTAAATTTTTGTTTTACGTCGTTTAAATTTAAGTCGAGGTTATTTATAAAAAGTTCGCATTTGCTAAAATTGAGCTCCAAACCAATGGCTTCAAATTTATTTTTGATAGAAAAAAGGTCTGACAAAACAGTATCCACATCACCTCCTAGGGTTCCGTCGTCCAAATACCAAACGTTGAATTTAGAATTTAAATTTTTTATTATCGGATTTATAGCCAAACTAAAAATTGCAGGCCCAAGGGGATCACCCTGTTGACAACCTACTTCCGAGGATAATTCATTAGAACGATATAACAATTTTGTTGGGTCGGCGTAACTCAGAAGAAGATAATTGTATATTTCCGGTATGTTTTTTTTTATTTCTGTCAGCAGGGTATCCCTATTTACCGAATTGAATGCATTTTTGACATCAATTTTGAGCAACACGTCTGGCTGACCGTAAGTTAGGAAAGAGCGTAGGGCATGGACGGCTGCCTCACACCCTCCTTTTACACCGAAGCCTAACTGTACGGGTTCAAATTCTGAATTTAATTTTGGTAAAATATGTCGAACAGCAATTTTGGAGGCCAGACGTCGAAGTGTTGAACCAACAGCAATTGGTCTCACCCCTCCGTCCTTTTTGGTGAGGGCAATGAGGTTTGCGCCGAAAAGAATGGGAACAATTTCTGGATTGACATTACCGGAATACATAAAGTTGATTAATTTAGTAATCGAATTTAGAAGTTGCTCACCTGCATCACCCACCGAATGCGATGTTAAATCTTTCAAATGTTGGGGTGAGATTCCATCCAAACCTGCAGCCGAACCTGTTTTAAAAGATAAAATGGCATTCGAAACATCTTTGCTTTGAATTTGAAGGCACGCTTGCCCTGCTGTTGGTGGGTCGAGAAAATATGGGCTCACTGGAGTTGGAGGATGTTTCGTCCGTAAGGCCTGAAGGGTGTCAGGGGTATCTGGTGATAGCACGTCGTTGGAGAACAAAAGGCGGGCGGCACCTTTGAGATCTCCGTCACTGATTTTGTTTTCAATGAGTTTTTTGCGATTAAAATGGGCATCGTGTTTGATTAGTGGTGCAGGAGAAGGCAAGGAGCTCACAACACAGTTATTCTTAATCTTTTGTGTTAAAGATAAATTCGGTTCATCAGTTTTTATTACATGTAGTGTGCTGTATGAAAATAAAAATAGGTTCTGCCAGTCTTGTATACCATTGCTTATGTAACATTTCTGGATTAAATGTGACAAATGTGTAGCAACAGTTATTCGAGCTCCTCGAGGTATTCTTTTCACTATGGGTTTACTATTTTTCAATTGGCTAAGATAAGTGTGGAAAGAAGTTGATGCGTTGTCTACATCAGTAGGTGTACTTGGAAAAATGGGATTGATGTCTGAAGGTGAACTGATTTGGCTATTACATTTCCTGTGTATTTTTGTAGTATGTATGTTTAGACCTTTGAGAGATTTGAATGATTGGTTGCACTGTATACATGTATGGGTCGTGTTCGACGTGCCATCACAAGATTGGGTCACGGACTGCATTCACAAAACTCACTTTAATACAAAAAAAAAAAAAAAAAACTTAAAACAAATAAAGAGATTACAATAAAGTAACTTAAAAAGTACACAGAAAATATTAAAAAAAAAGAAAAATAAAAATAAAAACTAAGTATAATATTACGACGGCTGATTGTTTTTGTTGCAAGACATGATGTTCATGTAATTAGCGGCCTTAGCAAACCGCGCACTTTTTATATAATAAGTGTCTTATATTATCTTTGATTCGTTAATAATTGATTATTACTTCTAAGTTCTAACTTCATCCAACCAAGAATAGTCCATCACAATATACGCCAACTGATCAAATTATAATATGTACGTGGATTAAGTTTTTCAAACAAACACAATAGAAAACTGCTCCAGAAAAGTACTTCACACTATTTACTAGAAAATCACAGTATAAGCTGATTGCATTTTTGAAACTAACACTACGGAAAACCACTCGAAACGAATAAAATACTGAAAAATAATTGATTATATGAAATCAGAAAAAACACAACTTTGACGTTTCCCACCGCACAAAGATTTTCTTCTATTTTATGCTAATGTTCTAGCAGATAGTTCCATAAAATGTTATAATTCATATGCTGTTCTCCCAAATTGATAAATTATCACGCTGAATATGTTATAGGAGTATTTAAAATAAAATATATTGCAATTAAAATATTGTGGTGTGTCTTGTTTGACATTTCTTTTTTTTTTTTTTTTTTTTTTTTTTGATATTTTATATTGAATCAGTAGACATCATTAGTACGCATTTGAAAGACAAGTTAGACGCGACTGGACGCTTGGCAAATATGAATCATCTATATAATTAGAGGGCAAAATATAGACATAACAGCATCTTGCCTTTGACATCATGCTTCGAAACTATTTTACTGCCAAGCTGTATTAATAGACATGTCTCATCTAAATTCTCTTTTTAACGAAACTTTTTGCGAGTACATTATATAAAATATATTTCATATAAAATTGGATTCTTAAATAAAATGTATACTTAGACTTGTTTACACATTTATAAAGGATTATATCTACAACGATACGACGTTCATTAAATTTGGGCTGTATATTGAAAGTCATGATACTTTTAAAATATACCTTTAAATTATGTATGAAGATAGCATCGAAAAAGTATTATTATAGCACTTAAAAATTTAATGCTAAAAAGAATATTCACGAGCAATTTAAATTTGATTACAACTAGGTGAAGAAGTATTAAGACACAAGAAAATTATATTCACACGATCACGATACATGACATAGTGAAAAGGTAAATGACTTTTCGATCGATCGAGCAATTTGATTGACGAGCTCATGCCGTGTTGTCTGCATGGGCGCGTCTGTTCTTTCGTTTGTCTGTCGTTTCTTTGTTCTGTTGCAGAGCGCAGGATAGACAGGGCTACTGGGGCTACAGGGGACAGGACTCACCATCTCACGTCTCAGGACAGGAAATACATGTATGAGTTGCCTGCCTTTTTATTGATTATACAGGGATGTCCTTTGTTGGATATTGCTAAGATATTCGGGTAGATCTTGAATCTATGAGAGACTAGGGTGTGCCCTACCCATATAAAACCATTGCAAGCGTCTTTAGCTGCTTTGTGATGGTCTGGATCAGCAGACAACACGAATCAGTGACAGGCTGGCCTGGCGACGTCCAGTATACTCCTCGGGGAATACCCGGCCTACCGGCCTACGTATACCAGTCTAAAATAAATATAGAAATATTAAGACTAAATAAAAACCTAAAGTCATCGTTACCAAATATCAAGACAATTTTAAAATATTATACTTACATGAAATTATAATTCACTTAAAAAGCCTTGATACTTAACATATGAATATTTGCTTCTTTTTATCAGCATTTTATTTTTAGGTAAAACAAAATATACTTCTCACCATGTAATTCCAGATCCACAAATATTATTTTCTAGGTAAAAGTAACTTTTCAACGAAAATAAATATGTCACTTTTATACCCGAGCGAGCGACCCATGAAATATGCAAATGATTTTTAGAAAAGGTTAGGTCAAATTATATTAGTATATCTACCAAAAGTATTCCCGGTTCCAAATAAATGAAATTTTCAGTGATCTGTGGTCAATCATGTGTAAAATAGAATGAAGTTCAATAAACCGATGAAATATAGTTTAATAATTGTTATATTCTATTTTTGAACAACAATGGTCTAGTGAATCAGCTCACTCTTTAACGGAAGGGTCCAGGTTCGATTCCCACTCCAATGGTGGCCTAGAAATGGGTATTCCTGAATTTTCCTAAGTGCACCATTATTAAACACGAGACCATCGCTCGCTCACCAGTGAAGTAAAACATCGTAATGAAACCTGCATGCGTGATTGAAATTCTTTGTGTGTGAATTTCATCAGCCCGCATCAGAGCGCATCGGTGAACTGTGGCCTCAATACTCTCCTCGCCTGATTTCGAGGAGGAGATCCGTGTCCAGCCCCCTGATTCTGTAAGAGTCATTTTCTAGGCTGTGCGCCGCGACGAGCTCGTCTCGGCGCACAGCGTTGACGGCGCTAGGGTGTTTTATATGGTTTGACAAGCTTAGTGAATACCAAGCTGAATTCACAGCGCTATCACAGCGTTGTGACAGCGCTGCTCTTCTTACAGAATAGCACTGCAGCAGCGAAATATATGAGTTGATATTATATTGATGGTTCAAATTGAATACTGTCTTACTTTAAGTAACGATTGAGTCTTTAAGTTTTATTACTATTGCTGTTAAGGCGTGGCTCCACTCTGGTGTACGGAGAAACTAACGGATGACAAGCTTCGCTTTGCAAGAAAATGTCAATTAATTCGTAGCGTAACCATCGGATGCATTGAAGACAGTTACATACTTTGTTTAAAGCGAAACTTGCTAAGTATGCATAGCCTAATCTGTCGAGCCGCGGCTTTAGAATCATAAGTCAAATGTAGCTTATAGGTATATTAATAATATGTATTCTGCTGTATTAAATCTATATTGTTAATTCCTAATACAGCACGAGAGTTTTTTTTCTTGCGTCAGTGTAGTCTATATAGTCTGACACTTATCCCGTTTTATCAGACGGAGACAATTTCACCTGCCAGTTTTATTTCCACTGATATGTTTTATTTTTCAAATGCCAAACATTTTATCAGAGTGCCAAGGAGTCTTAAGTTAATGAAGCAAATATATTTATTACTTTGGTTAATGGAATTAATGTTTTACTCGATATTCATAATTCATGTAATCGATTTGGGAAAGTCAGAACGGTTATGACTTGACCTTTTAAGACCTTTGACATTGCGTCTGTTAATAATTTAAAGAACACTGATTAAGCCAATTACAATACTGAACGATAAAATATACATTTTCCCAAAACATCGCCATAAAAGCGGCGTAATAGACAAAGCGAAAACCTTCCCTGTTATAAAATATAAACTTTTCAGTCCCGAGTGAAATACGAATTGTACAATTAAAGGAACTAAAGTACCTTTTTGTGTCAGAATAAACTGCATAAGGACGGTTAGAGACAGAGCGTTCCGGCGTCAAGAAGATTTGGTGCATTATAAAATCCTTAGGCCCAGCCAACAAGAGCGCGTTATAAGCGTCACATTATATTCCGACGTTGGCTTGATTTGCGTGCTCAATTAGATGTAATGTCTTACAGTGATTTCGAAATACCACAGCGATTCATAAAAAGCGCCGTGCTTTAAAACCGCTGTCGTGTAAACAGATACATTGGTATCCATTTGTCTCACTCAAACGATTTATAACGCTCGCACTTTTTTTTATAAAATATTATTTAGAATTCATAATGTACATCATCAAAACAATAATAAGCTTCATCGTACTACTAGTATCCATACTCCGTAAACATTTTAATTATTACAGTATGTAAAATCGCACTGTGTATGATTGTCCTTATACTTTATTAGTGGTTCCTTAATATGTTCACGTCAATAGTGCACTTGAATTTTTAGTTCGGTAGTTCGTGAGCTACTCAAGTACTTCATGTTTCTCTTGAATGCTTTTATGTATAGTAAAAAACTTAATTTCAGCATTTACTTTTTATTTGTGAAAGAAGGCCAACATATTAGATCTTGAATATAGTAATAATAATCATGATTAAATTTTTATTGAAAGCTTTTTGGGTATTTGTGGTGCTGAGATAGTATATAAAATTTATTTACACTCTTGTTGAAATTTTGAACCCATCAGGAATATTGCAAGCGTGTTTGGTCACAAATGGTTTCAAAGGCTCGTGATTCCAGATCTGTAAAATGATGGTGGGTTCTCGTTCAAAATTTTAAAGTTAAAAAAATATTTTTTCTGAATCCGTACTAGTATTATAAATGCGAAAGTAACTCTGTCTGTCTGTCTGTTATGCTTTCACTCCTAAAACACTGCACTGATTTTTATGTTTAGTACACATATAGACCAGAGCTTGGAAAAGGACATAGGCTACCCCTATAATCGTGAAAAAAAGGCTTGGAGGGCTTTGTTTGGACGCGCTAATCTCAGGAACTATTGGTCGGATTTGGATGATTATTTCAGTGTTAGATCGCCTATTTATCGAGAAAGGCGAAGTGGTATATAGCCTTTAAGGCTGGGTGGTATATATACCACCCAGCGAAGTCGCCGTCATAAATCATAGTTAACACAGGCGAAGCTGCGGGCAACAGCTAGTTTTATATACTTTTTCAAGTGTTCCGTGTCATTTGATATTGATAAAACAAAGAAGAAAGCTGATGATAAACATTATCATGACACTAAATAGTTTATTATAGCATGAGATTAACAAGTACAGAATATATATCCCAGAGTAATACGTTATTCTATCTTTGGGTTTTGATCTCAAATATTGGGCTTACTTTGTTTCTTGTTATCCTTATATCTTTGGATCCACTTAATTGAAACTGATTACGTATTCAAGGGCCAAAAAGGACCATATAAGTGTCTGTTAGTAAAGCGAGTTTAGCCTTTAGCAAGGACGAAGTGGGTTTATCAAATTTAGCCCTTCGTAGAGTTTGTTTATTACACTTGGATTAGCCTAATCCTGTTTGGATGATAAATCTAGATTAAACTACAAACATTTATTACATATATTTTAAACATTTATGAAACCAACTTTATCCTATTAAAACGTATGGCTATTTAAAAAGATATAAATTACGTACTTGTTCCATTCACTCTGGCCAATATCTATGGAAGGAAATTAAAGGAAATTATATCGCTATCAAAAAATGCCGACTGTTGTATGGATATAAATTGATTGTGAATGATTTATATAAGGATGCAAATAAAATATTATTTTTAAAATAGATATTATTCTAATTTCAATCAACTTTTTTATGTTTCAGAACATTAAAGAAAACAATCATAATATGTTGGCAACATTTATAAACATGTCCGTTACTCAAAGTCCTGATCCCTTCATAGCCCTTACCCTCAGCACTACCTCCATTCATCTCGGCTAATCGCGTTCCCGCCCGTTATCGGATTCCATCTGGAAAGCCTTTCCTGTAATAAATAATTATAATAGATTGACCACGTGGCGAGTTCCCGCTCCTTCTTTTTACCCAAGTCCTTACTCGTATTCACGTTGCCACGTAAATTTAAAAATCTTAATATACCACGAAATACATTGTAAAAAGTTCCAACCAGCTGTAGAGACTGTCGATAGTAGTCAAAAACATTTAATAGTACAATAGACTGGTGAAACTTATCGTTAACTTTTTTTACTTTCAATGAATGTCAAAAATAATAATCAGTAATAATAAAGAATAAGCTTAGAATAAGAGCTAGTAATATGCGCGAGTCTTAACAACAGTGTGCTACGCTCCTCTACATAATCGCTACGAAGAACTAGTAGTGCTACGAATAGTCTACCAGTGCTACAAGCTTTCGGTGACGAGCTGTTCAACCGCTGTCCATTAATATGATTTTGAAAGTTTGTGTGTTTGTGTTTCAAGTCTTCTAACATAAAACTACTCAATGAATTTTATGAAAACAATAATATAATTACAATAACAGATACGCTATAATTTACAGTATAATATAATTTACGTATTAGTCCGGGAAAGTAAAATACGCGGGTGAAATCGCAAGGCGCTGCTAGTATAAGAAGCTATTACAATTTCACTTTCATCATCATCATTATCCTCATCAGTCTCTATCCGTTATATTTTCTTTCTATTTCGTCTCATTAATTAAGATGTATCTAATTGTACAAATGGGCAAAAGAATAATTAATGTCTATTTTAATACGTGCCATGAACGAGGTGTATTTTCCTTGAATGTGAAAACATTTTGTGTATTCTCGCCTGAGCAAGTTGAATACAAAGGCGGCGTATTTGTTTTTGTTGCTACAAACATCTGAGCGATTTTTAATTTACCTCTTTCGGCGGTATTGTTGTTCATGGACAAAGGGGTATTTATTAGTTGTTATAGATACGTGTCAGTCGTCTGGGCGTTCATTAAGTGAGGCCTTTATTCAGTAGTCGACGAAAAAAGGCTGATGATTATAATTATGATGATAATGATAAAATTCCAGTCTTACCGTAGGGTACCGTATCACATATTATTGGGTCGTGGAGGTTAGATAAGCAGTTGCTCTATTTAAAATATTGGTATTCAGCTGCATCCGGTTAGACCGGAAACCAGCCTTATACATAGTTGGGAAAAGCTAGGCAGGTGATGCTCTACATATATCTTATCCTAAGAATATTCTTTCGTGACATTTATTTTTACATTTTTTAAATAAATATAAACGACCTCTAACATGGACTAAAATTACTTCCAAGCAAATTTATTTTCGATAATAATATTATGATGCTACTTACGTCATCTGGTGAAGATTCCCTCGAGAAATATATTCCAGAATATTCCTCTAATTACGTAAAATAAAAATCTTAACTCATTAAATGTACAGCTTGTAGATTCTTTTTTTTATTGACTTGTAGATTTTTGCAGCCAAATGGGGCAGGCACGACCGGGAAGGAACCTCTCGATCACATAAAATCGGTGTAAAGTGACAGCTAAGCTGTCGCGTTTCGTGCGGTTTGTGAGTTTCCGGTGACCCATAGGGAGGGATAGGAAAAAGGAGGGCAACGCATCTGCATAACCTCAATGGTTATGTGGATGTTAATGGGCTTTTATAATCGCAAGGCTTCGACTGTTCGTTTGCCCTACTATAATACAAAAAAATAATTGACCGTCTACGAAAGAAAAGGAGGTTCTGAATGCGTCTGTATGTTTGTTATACTATAACGAACTGAAGAGAACATTGGTGGTACCGGTATGTACCAGTAAAGTAGCTCTTTGGCGCCTGATAAAATAATATCAATCTATCGCTCTCAACTCGCGCTAAAGTCGCGTTTCAACGCGACGCTTATTAAGCGCTAGTGCGAACGGGGCCTTTATAATGTCAAAAATAATTCTCAGTAGGTAATAATAAAGTATAAGCTTATATAGCTATTCGATGACACTTCTGGGGAAAGTCTAGGCTTTAGTTCTGTGCCATCTCCAACCAGGTCTTGTTCACCTGTATCATCTCGCCATCGTTTTCCGGGCTTGCCGCGACGCCTTTGAGTTCTGAGGCACCCAATGTGTAATTGAAGGAGTATCATTGAAAGAGTTAACTCGCATCGGGTCAGTGACTTGGTGAATGACCTATATTATTTCTCTTTTGAAAGTGCTAACAATACGATGGAACATCTAACGTAAATTCACGTAAATGTGAATGCTGTGTATATCTTTTAATAGTATATATATTATTAATATATTATATTTGTAAATGTTATAGTATGTAGTGCTGTTGGTGTACCTTATAACAATAAATAAATAAATACATGGTCAATTATAATAATGATGATGGTGATAATAATTATAATAAGTTTTTGGAATTTAAACCCATTGCTAGAGTTTAAAAAATCCTTTAAAGAACCAGCGAGTGCTAGGTCCATTTCCGTTTTAAATATTTTGTGTATCATTATGTGTTTGATAACGAATTTGTTTATTAAACTTCTATTAGCAATGCTGCTGGCGACAGCTAGCGCGCTTGTTTCCTGTATGAAAACCCAGTTAGCAGGAAATGACCAAATTGCGTTTTCGGACCGAAATGTGGAATTGTGGACTCCAGAAACGCAAAACTTATAAACACCGAAGTTCTATATTGTGTGCGCGTCTTCCTTCCTTTAATTATAACTTTTACGATTCACTATATTTATTTGTTAAAAAGTTAGATTTAAAATTCAAGATGTAAAGTTTGTAGTACGTAAACGACTTGGGATCCAGATATACAAATTATTTTTGGATTTTTGCGCGATGATTTGATATTTCCTGGGATAGCTTTTGTAATTTTTCGCCCCTTACGCTTCAAATTTCGGTTTATTTGAAGGGGGTAGAAGGTTTTATTACAAAATACTAGTAATATATTATTATCGCCATATTGCGGAAAATTTCGGTACTAATTTCTGTATGGTCTGTAGTACGTGTATCAAAGATACAGATATGTTTTATTTTCACAAAAGGAACAAAAGAATTTTCGCTGGTTAATATTGTTTAAACATCAGAAGTGAAAATGCGTTTTAAATATAAACATTTATTATATTATCCATAAAATAACAATATTAAGGTTCACAGGTACATATTTTAAGATACATTCTTACTCACTCTGCCCATACATTTACTCACATGAACTACTGCAATATTATTACACTTTACACATTAAAATAAACAATGGCTTACGTGACCTTACAATACGATTCGGGCAGAGCTTCGTCCTCCTCAAACTCACAGAAGCGAATGACCCCTCTAATAATTATACCCCGCTATTTAAAGGCCAACTTAATGACCTTTATAACGCTCGGCCATCCTACCCACACTTTGACAACGACTACGTCACGCCACACGCAGGTAAACTGGAACCTGTTCCCCGTTTCCGACTTATAGCCGCCAGATGACGCTACGGTTGCTAACAATTGAGATTAAAGGCAGATACATACTAACGTGTCGTGTCGTGTCGTGACGCGCCAGAAGCATATCGGTTTCATGCAGGTCGTGTCGTGTTGCAATGACACGACCTGCAAATATGTCCCTTACCATAATAAATGAATGAAACCGATATGCTTCTGACGCGTCACGACACGCCACGACACGTAAGTGTGTTTCTGCCTTGAGATCTAAAATTTATGTCATTTATAGACATTTATATTAAAGTATCAAATATGATAATTAAAATTTCGCCATAAACACATTTCAAGCCTAGCCTTAGTCTGCATTCGTGATTTCGGAATAGTCCTATTTTCTAGGAGTGCCGCAAAGGCTCTACAAACTACTAAGCTAGACACAAAACACTGACTAGTTTCGAATCTAAAAAGAATTCAATGAAATGATGCCGCAGGCAATATTTTTCTTGAGTTTTGAACTAGCACATTTTTTTTGTTATCACAGTAAAAAGTCTTGCGCATTCCCCCGAAGATTGGTCATCCCGGGATATGTGAGACTCCCGGCGGCTTCCGTTACTCACAGCTCGGGTATACCACTTTAACCCACTGCGAGTTGCATTCAACCACTTAAAGACGAGTGTCTCAGATTTGACTAACACAGGACAACCTTAGCTGTCTTTAGAGAAACAATAGCTTTGTATACCATAGTTTTCACTTCAACACTTCATGTTATTAATTGCTAAACTAGAACCTTCAAGGTTGTTGAGCCTGATATAAGTATAAGTATAACTTCTGAGCTGTTTTAGTGTAAGCAATTTCAATCTTAGTCTTTTAGCTCACTTTAAACTATTTGTGTCAAGTCGTATCATGGATATCAATATATATCGTGCTCTTATCGCCTTTGTTTTGTATATGCTTGGAAATCTCAAACAATTTTGATACATTTATTGATTAAAAAAAATGTATCCAAGTGTTTAAGTAAGTAGAGGATTACTGATAATATGGTATTTTACCATCATCATCTACAGAGTGTCCCGGAAAGTAAGGATCAAACGAAAAAGGGTGTCGTGCAAATGAAAAGAACTCAATATAGTTTTTTTTTGTATACTATCAATAATTATAGAGCTACTGCTCTCCTGATGTTAAATGTTCACTGCCTGCTGCCTGCATCTGCATCTGTTGCTGCAAAGTAGAGTAGGATACAGTGAGGAATGTTAAAAGGGGTTCTTGAAATACAAGAGTAAAAGTGTTGTAATATTATGATATCGACGATCTCTGTGCAGTTTTGGTCCTTGGATGTAGCTCCGATGGATCGTCGTGGTATTCATTGGATGAGACTCATATCCAGCAGTGGTTGATATTGATAACGATGGTAGCTATAATATTACAAAAGGATGGAATATATTAATTTGTTGATCGCCTTGGTACGGAATACTTATTTCTTTTTAGACATTCTTTTATTATATTTCCGTCCTTCACGATATGTTTAATCTGACGTTATTCAGTATCTTGACATAGAAAATCGACTACGTATAATCGTATTTATACCAAAAATTTTCCGCTTTCCCGAGGACAAAAACTATTCACTTAACTTAAGCCGACACACCGAAAGACGTAAATCTTAATTCGTTTAAGCCTTGCCTGTTTTCTTAATAGGTTTCGGGGACTTTACTTCACTAGTGTTATGTAACTTTTTATGCCATTTAACTTTGGTATTAGAGTACAGGTCAACTCGGGATTCCATTATCCGATGGCGATTGAGTAAATATTTCATTTGGTTACAATTTTTGAATAGTTATATCCTGAACATAATTAAGTTCCCATCAGTGAATGGACTATTGATAATAATGATGGGCTTATTTAACTATTAAAAACGGGATATTTACCATGTTTTTTGTTATCATTTCTCGTGAACATGACACTCAGACAATGTCGAAATATAGAGCTCCGAGTTTTAAATACAAATAATGAAAATAAACATGTTAATTTAAAATCCTAATGTCCGTCATTAGGATTTTAAAATTTACATCTTTAATTACTATATATAATATTTATACCATATCATACATAGATCCTACTAATATTATAAATGCGAAAGTTTGTAAGAATGCATGGATGGATGGATGTTTGTTACACTTTCACGTAAAAACTACTGAATGGATTTTATTGAAACCTTACAACAATATAGCCTATACATCGGAATAACATATAGGCTATAATTTATTACCCTACTCCTACGAGAACGGGAAGTACGCGGGTGAAACCGCGGGGCGCTGCTAGCATATAATATTAAGTAAGGACAATTTCTCAAAGTTAGAATTTCTTTAGTATTGGAGGGATTTGGAATAAACAAACCCAATGAAATCACTCGATCATAGACGAAGTAGGCAACACGTGAACAAACGCAAAAGTAATTAAGGTTAATGATTGGACAGTTTTACGCGTTTCCCTGTAATAGGACGCAGCGTGTGTACCGACCTTTATTAGCTCTAGGACAGCTTTTATTACTAATAGCACTTTAACAATTAGTAATTACCCCGCCCGTGCTGCGCTGATTTATTATTAGCTAATTAAAAATGTCATTACTTTTCTTCCATAATCAGGTGGGCTGCTTGTCTGACTGGTATATCTGGTATGGGTATTGTTAATAGAAACCCCTGTTAATATTAGTAATTAAATAAAACAATTAGAAAACCTCCGAAATAATACATATCCATTTTGTGGAGACAGACATACAGCACAGTGAGTATGTGGGAAAAAACAAAATCAAAATCCGTTTATCCGTTCGCGAGCTACACACATCACATCACATCTAGAAGCTGAGATAAAAATACAGCATCAACATCATAGTAAAATATAATCAATAAGCCAAATACCTTAAAATATTTTATATTAAAAGTATGTCTAGAAAACTTCTTTAAGGTAAGTGAGGGTTCTTAAAGTGGTTGTAAAAGCTTCATTGAACTAAAACATTTATGTGTAAATACGAGGGCCGCTAACACTATTGCAAAGACACAGTAGTGGATTTTCTGGAATCTCTAAGGTACCAGATGGCCAAATATCTAATATTGGCAATATTCCAACGAAACCGAAAAAACGGCTAAACCGATTTTGATTAAATATGTCCAATAGCATAGGTATTGCCTACAATTTTTTTAATTCAAATGCAATAAACCACATCCAAACCAGTTCCACCGATTCGAAGTTTCTGTGCCGCTCAAACGTATCGACTATCAAACTAGCACCATTTTTTTCGGGGTAAAGAATCGCCTTAGTAATAATAGTATGTACTATTTAAAATTAATTGAAGCATTAAAAATAAAGAGTCATTATTTTTTCAATTCTGACGTGTGTTTTCGACTTTATACCGAATGCGAATGCATTTTATGAACATTTTCCCGCCTTGCGGCCTTTTCCACTCGGCTCTCGAGTGTTCCCGAGCTGACAGGCGTCGGGTACAAAAGTGGTGCCACTAGCCATCGCTGCTCATTTCCAAACCGTTTATGTTACGCCATTTTGAATTACTCACGTTTCTTTTAAATTTCGAACTATGTGTTCTTTTGCTTTATATTTATGTTGTTGTTTACTGCTATTGTTATAGTTTGCTATAACTATTGTTTAAATTACGTCTTTACTGCTACAGTTCTCTGAAGTGTTTGTTTGTTTGATTAAATCCAAAATATTTTTAGAAAGGTCTAGAATTTTAGCCCCGATGGCCTTTATGCTCAATCGGTAGGTAGGTGAGGAGATGACTCACCTAGGTATCCAGATAGTAAGAGATAATATCCAGAACTAGCAGTTGAATGTCTTTATTTATTTTTTTACTTTACTATGATGTATTGTTGGTCATTGTGTTTATGTTACTATGACGAATTACTTAACGACAATCAATCTACTAACAGCAATAAAGAAAAGAAAAGCTCTAGATTATTTCCTATTCTCCCGCGAGCATGGTTGATGCAATTTATCTGAAAGGTCGAGAATGTAAACTTATGAAGCCGTGATAAAATCCGTAAAAGTAATTATAATATCCACAATTACTAATCAAAACACAATTGGAAGTTGTTTCAAATATCGTAATATTGTAAACCATAGAGGTAGCCACTCAGCATTTGCTATACCATTACAGCAATGCTGAGACACTGATTTTCAGTGACTACTCATTGCCACTCGCTTGGAGCGACATCACTGACAGTACTTAACGAAATACAAATATTACTAGCACACATTACATTATATATTGGTAAATAAGTAACGCAAATTTGGATGGTTGGATGTTTTATGTAGTCACGCCAAATAAACTTAACCGATAAGATGAAATTTTCCGCAGAGATAGATTATGATATGGAATAATCACTTTGGCTACAGTTTATATCATAATAATGTACAGTTTTAGAGGGACAGACAGCGAGCGAGACCGAGCATAAAACAAGTAGTGCTTATTTTGAAAGAATTCCAACCTCACTGAGAACATCATATGAATAGACCAAAAAGTTCGTTCTTTAATGTTTTTTAATATAAGCTAAATATTCGTAAAAAACTTTCAAAATGCTAAATGGTTTCGTACAGCAAAGTTGAGAGTTATTTTTTATTCGTTGCACTCGACGGCTTGCAGTGAACTAGGGATATTTATTCCCTAGACCCATTTGCTTCTGCTTAGAGATAAACTTTTGCCTTAACCAAAGTCACTTGCTTTTCCTTGCAACCGAATAATGTATAAAGCCAACTATTTTACTGATATTATGAAGATTTACTGATATGATACTCTATCTCTATTTTACTGATATGATACTCTTCTAAAACTATATGAAAACACACTTTTATCCCATCGGACCGGTCGCGGTGGTAACAAGATAAAACGTAAAAAATCCTACAAAAAAATTATCTAAATATAAGTATAAATAACAGCCAGCACAATGATTTTTTTATACTTTATCCACTATACAGTCGTTTAATTTGTAATTGTAATAATATATAAAATAAATAGTAGATAAAATGTAATAAAGTTTCATTGTGGTAGCTGTAGCATGAATTTCCACCAAGGACCGACGATTCAATCAGTTACATCTAAATATTCACCAGATATTTCATTTTTACGTTATAACCATTAGAAAAGTGCTCCAAAAATCCAAGGACTTCATATAAATAGCTGGAATGAACAGTAACAAATATAAGCTCATACGAAACGACATGCCGAGGAGCTTGTCACGTTGGAATGGAGGAAAATGAGTTTGTGTAAATAAATTAGGGGCGCAACATCATTTTTATACCCTCTGAGCATTCCCGCCACTTGATAGTATACTTTATTAAAGAGAAACGACTGTGTTAAAGTTGAAAGAGATTATTAGGGACCATAAAGTAGTTTTATATGAGATATATTAGTTTTATGCTTAAATATATAATATTTATTACAATAAGGGCCTGTTTCACCGCTTTCTCAATAGGCTATCCACTAGGTATCCAACAGATAGAGTATGGAGTATCTGTCAAATATGTTGTGAATAGCCTATCCGGCACTTATCAGGAAGTGGTGAAACAGGCCCTAAATGTATACAGGCCCTAATATTATCATCAATCATCTTATTAACGTTGTAAAGATTTATTTTTATTTTTTGTTTGTTAGATTGAGTTTTTGTTTTCCTCTTTTAATTTGTATGTATAATGTGGAACTGTGAATAAAAAGTTTATCTATTTATCTATCTATCATTACCGGTGGGAGATGCATGGTTAGTTCCAAGTAAGTTTGTGTTCATTGGCGAACAGTGAAAGAAACTTCGACTACTTACCACAAGGTGGCACCTACCACTGAGTACCACCTACCTACCACCTACGACTATTATAAAAAAAAACATTAAGAATAATATAGGAGAAACTAGTGTTTTTTATAGATTATTTCCGTTTTAGTATTCTATAGCTGGCCCAATGCGGGCTGGTGAACTTCTCACTCCTTGAAAGACTTTTTATTAAACGTGTATACGTTTCTTGACTTCATTCAACGAACAGCGAGCGATTTTGAGGGTGCACCTTTTGATAAACCTGTTTCAAGGCACGAAAGGTGAGGGCAGGATCGAACCCGGACCCTTTCGTAAAATTTCATGAGAATCATTGGAGCCGTTTTCGAGATTCACATTATATATTCTAGAATTGCTCGTTTCAAGGTATACGATTATATTTTTCATTCCTTTAAAACTATGCTGCTATTAAAGTAGTATATAAAGCGCTGTATCTACAGCACATAAAATTCAATACAACGCGAAAACCTTCATATTTAAGAAACTCACTTTAACATGGCGGAAATTGCTGTGAGAAAATCAAAAACACGTTTTATGAAGCCAGAAAAGCTGCTAAATTAATATTTAATACTATACCTAGTGAATATATTGAAGATGTAATATTATTAGAGGATGAAAAAATGTATATCTGTACCGCGACTTACGAACGAAAACTGACGAACGGAACAGCTTTCTAACTTGTGCGGCCATCTTGATTTTACTACCCAGTGCACGAAATCAACCTAATTAATTCTATTGTGTTGAGACGTCATTATAGTTATACCTAGTGCTTATACAATTGATATTACAAATTCAATTGTATTTAATTAATTATCCATGTAAAGTAACACTGTCCTGGTAGAATAAAAAAAAATCGAATTTAACCAAGGTTGAAAATCTGTAAAAATCATTGCCAATTTTTAGGGGAAAATTAAAATCTAAATCTATAAAGCCGAAGGTTGTAAGTGCGTGAAACAGCAAAAAAGTAGTAAATGGATTTTGATGAAACTATGGAATAATAGAGCTTACACTTCAGAATAAGTATAGGTTATAATTTATGGGAATGGGAAGTACGCGAGTGAAACCGCGGGGCGCTGCTAGTTCATAAATGTCATGCTGTGCAACACTGATTGAAAGTTATGTTAGACCATACTATTAGATGAAATCTTTTCCTAAGTTTTTTTAACGTTTTTGGAGCAAGATTTTATAACAATATTTTTAAAGCAATTCTATATGTGTACGTATGTATGTATAACCTTGTATTTTAAGATATTATATTCAGTTAATTTACTTAAGTTTGATATTGAAGACTACTTACACGTAATGAAGCGAATTATATTTAAAAAATGTTGTAATCATATAGGATTAATTCAATTTATTACACAAAATTGTAAATAGAAAGTTATAATGAAACAAAACGGATTTTATCGCGGTTTATTGAGTTTTTTACAAGCCCGACGCTTCTGATACTTTACAGCAACCATGGTCATAAGAGGACTGAAGAAAACAATATTGAAATACTTGTAAATATTGTCCAGATACAAATGTAATTCTATCGTGACCGGAGCTGCGGACAACAACTAGTATAGCATGAAAAAACCATTGAATGGGCTTACGGCTTAAAATAAATTACTTTTTTCCAGTTTTGGGTAAATAATGTATACATCATATCTATATCGAGATATGCAAATACCTTGCGGCGAAATATCAAAAGGACTCGTTGTCAGTAACAACATACGTGTCCTGCCCTTGTATGCGAAACACAGCCAAGTCATTTGGCGGAAGGATAAACAGGACAATATCCATGCGGAGAGGCACAGACAGGCGCGGACAGGCGCGCTCAAAGGGAGACGAAAACACTATGATTTCCTAAAATTACACTGCCTATATATCCTTAGGCTTATGCGACTTAGGCGACTGGCCTGTTGGTCTAGTGGTTAACGACCCTGACTGCTAAACCTGACTGTTAAAATGTTCGTGTGATGAGCATGATCATTTGTTCCGTGTCTGGGTGTAATTTATCTATCTTAATATATATATTTCTTGTGTGCGTGTGTATGTGACTGAACTCCTCCTAAACGACTGGACCGATTTGAGTGATTTTCTTTGTGTGTTCAAGTAGATTCGAGGATGGTTTAGATTCACAAATCAGACCGGCAGATGGCGCTGCAGTCGGTATCTAGGTTATTGATCTGTACTGCCACTATCGATTCGTATCTAAAGGACAACGTCTGTGGGGTTCGCTAGTAATATGTATATATTTAAAAATATATAAGTGGTGTATCAGTTGTTTGCCCACTTTGCCTAGTTTGGAATCAGCTGGCCATCATTGAGGAAGGCTTATGTTCAGCTGTGGATGGATAAAAGCTGATGCGGATGATGATGATGATGTTGATGTTGATAATATGTCCTTACTTTCACCTGTAATTTTGATTTTTAGAAAAGCATATTATCATGAATAAAATTCAAAGTTAGGTCAGTCTCATTTCTCATCTCGTCGTCAATGTCATGTCATGTTACAACATGTGAGGTGGAGATGTGGACAGGCCCGTAGAACTCAATATAATATAATCTTATCATGTACTCCAGATTGGCTTGACGTAACTAAAACTGCTCGGTATTTTTGTCTGAAGTTTCATAAAAATAATTTCCACTGGGGCCGTATACACTCTACAATAAACCCTAATTCTTGGAGACAACAAAGTTGTACAATTTTTAAGCCCGAGTGCGATACTTGATTTAACAGGTCAGTTTAACCGAATTGAAGGGTCATTTTATTAATTTATTTAAATAAATTAATTATTGACTGGCCCGTTGGTCTAGTGGTTCTAGCTTCCCTGACTGTTAAATCAGAAGGTCGTGGGTTCGATTCCCACCCGGGACAAATGTTTGTGTGATGAGCATGATCATTTGTTCTGTGTCTGGGCGAAATTTATCTATAATATGTATGTATTTAAAAATATATATATAAATATATATAATATAATAGTAGTGTATCATCTGTCTGGTTACCATAAGAACAGGCTTTCCCTAGTTTGGGATCAATTAATGGCCGTGTGTGAGTTGTCCCAACATAATAATAATAATAATAATAATATAATATTAAATTGCATTTCGCATGTATTTAGGTCACCCGGGTAAGTTCCTATTATTATAATATATAGTATACCTCCTATACTATTGGGACTCGTACTTGGGAGTGCAATACCCTAAGCCTACGCGAGCCTTTAGCCGCTCTATAAAGCTCCTGGATGTGCAGGCAATAGCAACTAAGCAGTCCCATGTCGCAACTAGCTGGCCCCGGCATGAGCATAGATCAAGTTTTGCCTTGTCTGTGCTCCTGTTCGTCACTGTAGGAGTGCTGTCGTCAGAGGCCTCCTCTCTCGGCCGCTTGTATTAAAAGTGTCACATTTTACCTATTTTTGTAGATGAGAATAAAATATATAAGATGAATGTGCATACAATTACAATCGTCACGATAGCCCTTAAGCCTGATGAACTAATTATATTAAAAGTATCGTTGATCTGCTCCAACGCTGTCTAATTCACTTTGAACTTAATTGATTCTAAACACGCCTATCTATCGATTATTGTTTCGAATGCGATGCTGGTATTTGTTTGTATTATTATAACAAAACTTTAACCGATTTATTTGCGGCTTATTATTATTTTTTGCATGATGTTTATGATAATTTACAGCAGTCACTAACGGGGATCAGGCATGTAAAACATTTAATAAACAGCGACAAAAAACTCGTTTGTCTCGTGTTTTTACTGCTCTATTTAAATAGATTTTGTAGCTATATAATATAACCAGATTAACTGATCACAGAATGTCCCGTCGCAATATTGAAGCAGCAAGACTGGCGGCTTGTAAAATTAATGTATACAATAAATTAAAAGTTATCAAAATTTCTCTTAAATACGTGAAGTACTAAAGTAACG
Organism: Lycaena phlaeas; assembly: GCA_905333005.2. Classification (NCBI taxonomy): domain Eukaryota; kingdom Metazoa; phylum Arthropoda; class Insecta; order Lepidoptera; family Lycaenidae; genus Lycaena; species Lycaena phlaeas. The sequence continues at coordinate 8,358,432 of HG995178.1, forward strand.
AGCCAAGTCTCAGCTGCGGCAGATTACTTGACAAATCCCTCTTAATTAACTCGTCCCCTTTTGACAGCGTCGCTTGTCAGCTGTAATCCGTTCAATACACAGTACACACACAGTAACGCCTTCATGTTCATAATTACTATAATTAATAATCCCATTATGTATGGTGATTGAGATTATATCTATGCCTTTACGGTGTTCAAAGGTAAATTCTGAGTGAGGACGTTGAGTCGAGGACGTTAACAAGCTGAGTAGTATGATTGCAATTAACTTACATGAAGGCTAGGCCCTCTGGTTAGTTACATTTATTAATTGCAGCCAATGAGTTAAGTTCTATAAATTACTATTTCAAGATTCGAAAGAGAAATTTGATTTTTTTTGAACAAGGCAAAACATTCGAAACAACAAAACATTGCAAAAGAAAATAAATATGATAAACTCTATTGTTTTATAAATATAATGAAAGACGTCGAGAATTCATTAATTAATATTACTTATTTTTTAACATTTTTAAAGGTTTTGTCTGTGGCAATATTCGCACCGAGCATCAGGTTAGCCTAATATTGTATATTGCTTATATAGTTATAGTTATTATTATAATATTGTATAGTATATGAATCAGGTAAGTTATTTTTTAATCATGAATGACGCTGAACTCTATGGTTTCTAGCCTAGCTATCTATGTCCGCTGTATATTATGAAAAAAACGTTTGCCTATAAAGACGAGTTGAAAATATGGTGGTGTTTCTCTTTTCATTGATAGTTTAGTATAGTTCAATTACCTTTTACCATGTCTCACTTTAAAATCATAAATCAGGAAGAACATACATGTCCTGCGCCTAGAAGCGTGTCGTATAACTTAACTAAGATTGAGTGCTGCGGACACCGATAATGGGATTGGGATGGAATTCACCATTACATTTTATGGATGTGGACGTTAATGGGCCGTTCGTACAGAATTTAACAAAATATAAACGATTTACTCACCGTAAAAACTAAATCGACACCTTTTTACGCGCCCATGAAATGTTAATGTACGTTTTGTTACGTTTTTTAATTCCAGCGCGGATATTTAAATTGGCAGGCAAGCCATCATTATCGTCAGCCTTTATCTGTCCTCTGCTGAACATAGTCAATGAACTCAATTGAGGGGTCAATGAACTCAACACGGACCGGCCACTGCACGGAGATCGTCTTTCTACCTGGTTAATTTCCGTGATGACCCGCGAGGCCAAAACGTGGTCTATTAATTTTACGATTAGTCCAAAAGATTGCCGTCGCTCATCGTTGAAGAGTGGAAAAGCAGATAAGATTCGAAACGAATACCTCCACCAGAGACGTAAAGTAACCGATATCACGCGTCACACACAAATATCCGCTCTAATATTCTGTGGCCAACACTGTATTACGAAAACGTATCCGTTGTCCTAAAATACCGTATCACCCAGTTTCTTGATTGTGGAGGTGCGATAAGCAGTCGTTCCATGTAAAATACTGGTATTCAGCTGAATCCGGTTAGACTGGAAGCCGACCCCAATATATAGTTGGGAAAAGGCTAGGCAGATGATGATGATTATTAATAACAAGTATATAAATATATAGAATATTGTATATTAAGAAATATAATAACGCAATGGGTATGTTATTCGAGAGCACACGTTTTCGTCGAGTTAAAATCAAATCAAAGTTCAATCATAAACTTTGAGAAATGTCATATAAACTTTCTATATTAGAATTTGAAATTGAACGCAAATATTATATCGCGAGATGTGCATTGGCACTAATATCATCTTAGTACACATAACAATATGTTTTAATAAAGCCTCTTTTTACGCGTGTTTTAGTTTTTATGTATTTGGCGTGCCAGCGTCTATCGGGGTTCGAATACAAAAGTACGATATATTTTCGAATGTGTGTTCTCTATATTTAAAAAGGTTATATATATTCAAGATCTATTTACAGACTGCAGAATACAGATAAAATAATATACGTTTTCTGCACGCAGTACTTACTCAACTGATTGACTTAAATTTTACTTAGCTAACTACACCAAAAATATTTTTATTTTTTTTATTTTTTTATTTTATTGAAAGGAAAACAAAACAGCAATTAAATGACAATATTACAATCTAAGTAGTTATAAAGATGCACATTTACATTGTTTTCGCATATGATATCTTTGTATATTTTCGTTATTTATAAATCTGTGGTATATTTACCATGTATAGTCCTCGCCGCTTTTAAAGTCCTGCGACTAATGCCTGAACTAAATTTGACAACATTGACATCTTGACATCTGTCTGGAGTAAGAAGTTGTGATATTTTAAATTGTTTTACGTAAAATATGGAGCATATAATATAAAGTGAGCTGTAAAAATTAAAGGCCGTATAATGATCGTTAAAGTGAAATAATTTTGTTAATTAGAAAGTAAAAATAAACAACAATTAACCCCGTTAAATAATATGTTTATAAATGTCACAGCCATGACAGGTAAATTTTATAGATGCCAGAGTCACTCATTTTTGCCTAATTTATGGTTAAAATATTATCATTAACTCTATACCTACATTTATCTTATGATATTTTATATGAATACTAGCTGTTACCCGCAGCTTCGCCCGCGTGAACTTAGGTTTACGGATTTATCATGTTTGATGACGATCATTTTCCATTTCAATAATGACTAAGTTTTTGTATTAAAATGTATATAATACGGTATCTTGAATATAAAGACATATTATATTCCTTCGCAGACTTTCTGCATGCATATTTACTATTTAGGATACTATTACATATTACACTGCCCTCTCAAATCACGGCAACACGGTTTATTTTCTTGCGTATTATTTTGATATTGCCATATCTTCTAAAGTATTCATTTAATTTGCATGATGTAAAGGGGAAAAATAATCTTCATTAAGTGCTCCAGCTAATTAACTAATTTAAAATGATAAGGATTCATACCGTATTTGTGTAAATAACTTTCAAATTATCGCGTTATAATTGCCCATTTATTTGAAGTATTAAATGGATATAGTATGATATCCCTAAGAGATAGACATATGCCATCGGGGACTTTTTTGTAGACCTATTTAAGATACACAATTCCACCATACATTATTTTGATATATCTCAAAGGGTTTAGGCAGCGTTTTCGTTGGAAACTCCCAGACGGCCAATTTTTTTCCGACACCTCCAACAATTATTGTTATATCTTAGCCAATGTATATAAAAACTTAATACATTATGTACATAAACCTTCCTCTTGAATTTTCCTATCCATTAAAAAAACCGCATCAAAATTCGTTGCGTAGTTTTAAAGATTTAAGCGTACAAAGGGATATAGGGACAGAAAAAGCGACTTTGTTTTATAATATGTAGTGATAAATACAAGGTAAAAGAATTAAAACCTTGTTCAGATGAATGATATTTTCAGGTGTTTCTGTAAAAAAAGTCGAATAACAAAGGAAGTAACAATGGCAGCAATTACTTCTGAGAAAATCGTCACTCCTGGCAAAAGCCGAACACATCCGAAGAAGCTTGTTTTAGATGAATTCTACTAATCGGTTATACGTAAAAAATACGAATGAAATACTTATTTACAAAAAAATGTTTTATTTTACTAAAACCTGGCAGGGAGATTTTTATTTTGCTGCTATAATTATTTTTGTCATTATTATCATCATCAGTCTTTATCAATGCACTACTGACCATAGGCCCTATAATTATTTAAATTTTTTATTGTACTAGACTTGGTGGAAAATCATTACAATAGAAATTGGCAACATTGAGTTATGAGACCGCAGCGCCGCGTCTATCGGACTTCTAAAGTGGCGATGACTATATTTGACAGGTGGCATATATACATGTAAAATATACAAACATATTTTTACCAACCGTTCGGAGATATCGGCACTCCGATTGAGATTTCAATTTTCATATTATTCAGAGTGGATTTTATCTAGATTATATTCTAGAATACATAAGATATCCAATGATGTATATTAATGTGAAGTAACTCTTTGAAATCATTAATATTGTGGTATAAATAGAATTTTTTTCCTATTTTTTTAGCACTTCATATTATGAAAATATAATATACTAGCAGCGCCTAGTTCTCATTCCCGTGGGAGTACGGGGATAAATTATAGCCTATGTGTTATTCTGATGTATAAGCTATATTACTGTATAAAAAAGTAAAAAAAGTAAAGTTGCAACCCTTATATGTCTCACTGCTGGGCACGGGTCTCCGTCCTCGAAATCAGGCGAGGAGGGTAATGGGCCAATAGTTCACCGCGCTGGCCCAGTGCGGGTTGGTGAACTTCACATACCTTCAAAGACTTTCAATCTCATCAGGCATGCAGGTTTCCTCACGATGTTTTCCTTCACCGGTGAGCGAACGATGGTCTCGTGTGCACTTAGAAGTTTAGAAAAAACTCATTTCAAGGCAGACACGGACGGGTCAGGATCGAACCCGGAACCCCTCGCATAAGAGGCCAAGTCCGTCCACCACTGGACCACCGTCGCTCTCTATTACTGTATAGTTTCATTAAATTCATTTCGTGGTTTTTACGTGAAAGAGTAACAAACATTCATCCATCCATACATATTCACAAACTTTCCCGTTTGTAATATTAATAAGATTATAGTCCATAACTTCTTTGAAGAATCGAAAAAAAAAATTGACCGCTTTGGTTAACCGCCTTAACTTAACAATGGTTTCTGGAAAATTATAATTAGAGCAGGTTCTAATTATAATTTTCCAGAAACCATTGTTACATTTCAATTACGAAAATATTAATTTCATTAAACAATGTACATTAACACAAAACCGCAAAACATATTTGATTTTAGTCGATGTTTATATTTAACATTTACGATAGAGTTAACTTTATGCATATACATTCGCGGTAGTGTGACCCATGCATTATAACCGGGTTACAAATATTGTTTTAGCGGGCGTTGTTTTTTGACAGGCGGGCGAGGCCAGTTTAAATCGATATGTTTTATGCATCACATTTTGCGCAGAGACGATTTTAAACTATAGTTTACCTAGGTAAATGACACGGCCTCGGCGAAAATAGATTAAGCTATGCCTGGGATTGTATATAAAAGGGCGTGGAAGAGTAAATCACAGGGAAATCTTTTTAAGATATAATAACAGCGCTGTGATATAACTCTAATATCACTGCCCTGTGGTGAAAATGACTTATGGCAACTTTTTTTATTAGATCAAAATCATTGATTGCACAAAAATTATTCATCTGGTGGAAGGCAGGGCTCGGCGCAAACGGGCCACTGACTACAGCCACTGATGGCCAGCGACAGCGACTTAACGCACTTTTTTAAGTTAAATAAAATATAATAAAAGAGTTGCTAAATAAAAAATCCAATAAAGTATACTTTTTAAATAAATTTCCATATTAACATGTTTTCACTTTAATCAAAGGTTCATTTGTAAAATACAAATTACCGCGGTGCAGTTGTCGCCAGTGTGGGCGAAGCTTTAAACATGTCGCCGTTAAATTATGTGAAAATGTTTACAAAACGTAGAATGACGTACTAATGAGACCAAATATTGCACCAGTATTAATTCTAAAGCCGTACGTTTATATTAAAAGTCCACCGTGGCAATTGTTGGCTGAGCATTCAAACAAATTAATTTATAATTGCGTCCTCTTGTTGATGTTGGTTTGCAATTGTTTTATGTAAATTCAGCACTTCATTATTTCAGTTGGTTTTGTCTGTATGCCAAGCGATTACGGAGACGAATTTCCTCTGCTTCTACCTCCCTACTTTAAGCGCGGTGTAAAGACAACTTTTAAAAGTATTCAAATCAAATGAAGTGGGGGACGACTCGCTGGAAGTCACAGTCCTTCAACGTAGTAATGAAAGAGAAGTGAAAAGACGCTGCGATGGTACGATGTTGCGTTCGAATCGCTCGATTTATGTATTATTTATTATTCCTTTCCACATCGTGAGGAAACCTGCATGCCTGAAGATTGAAAGTATTTGAAGGTATGTGAAGTTCACCAACCCGCAAGGGCCAGCGCATCGGTGTACTGTGGCCCATTACCCCCGTGAGACCCGTGCCCAGCAGTAGGACATATAAGGATTGATACTTTACTGGAGGTCAGGATCGAACCCGGACCCTATCGATTAGGCCGTGCCACCACTCACTGGACCATCGTCGCTCACTTGATAGTATTTTGTATAATACAATTCTATGTATTTAACTGTTGAAACTTGGTTATAAGGTAGAAGTTGGCCCATAACTTGGAATGGGCCTCCTCTTACGATACAATGTGTGCGTCAAGGACCGACATTACTCGTATGTTTGTGTTTGTTGTTTGTGTTTGTGTTGGTATAACCTTTGTGTACCTGTGTCAAGAATTAGATAATATTTTAGTTAGTTTTACACATAGTGAAACATTCTAAATCTATGGTCTTACACGAATAATATTTTATCATTATGATTATAAAAATGTTATTGTTACACTCTATATCCTAAAAAGCGGGCAATCTACAGAATTAATATTATCCATCCAAAGACGAACTGTCGGCCGGCCATCAAGCAAGTAGAAAGACGATATCCATGCTGTAACCGGTCCGTGTTGGCTGCGAGTGACAAGGGATCTCTCAATAAACACCAAGACGGCCGATCGTCTTGGTGTTTATTTTTCTTTTTGTTTTTTAATAATCATCGTTTGTGGCATAAGTTTTCAATGTGGTAATAAAACGTATGTGTTACCTATCAACGTGCTATTAACATTTAACAAGATGATAAACTAGAGACGTAAGAAATAATTAAAGCGCCATAAATAGAAGTGTTGCCATTCGTCACTATCGGACTTTAATACAAGTATAGAATTATATGTAGGTATATTATGTACGCTTTCATGTACGCTTGAGTTAGGTAAGGATTTTTCATGGTACAATAATAAAGGGTCTTTTGGGGATGGCGAGTGAGCCCAGCATGAGCTATTCAATTCAATATATTGGCGTGAAGGTTCCGTGCAATTGTCACGGTTCTTACCTTTTCCACTTCCTCCAAATAAATGTAAATAAATTCCGTACCCAACCACTTTTCCTCGTTTTCTCCATATTGTATTATTTTTTTGAGTCGAAGGCTTTTATTCCATTGTATTAGATTAATTTATGCACTCACGATGTTGTAATATTTTTACAATGTAAATGACTTTTAACATATCTTCATCAATTTTTCTTATTCAATCTTGCCCGTCCACATAGGCCTAATTCAATGAACGTCAAGACAAGACCGATCTGATGATATTAAAAGACTTTGAAGGTGTGTAAAATTAACCAATACACATTGAGCCAGCATATTGCATGAGCTATGGCCCAACTCCTTCCTCTAAACCAGTGGTTCTTAAGCGGCGGTCCGCGGACTCCTGGACCTGGAAGCATCCCAAGTGGTCCGTCCGCGAAGCCATCCTAATAAGATGTTAGTGACGAGTCAACACAACGCGATCCACGCTTATAAGATGAATTATATTTATATTATCTACCAAAAAGTTAACCAACTTGGTGGTCCATGGCAAGACAGAAATTTTGACAAATAGTCCCTCAGGACTATAAGGCTAAGAACCACTGCTCTAAGCAGTGTGACATATTAGGTATAAGGGTTGATAGCTACTATTATTATCATCGAATTTATATTTAAATATATATTAGTTCGGGGGCTAACCGCTCTTATACTTTTATTGAGGTCCAGATATTTCGGCAATGTTTCAATCGCCATGAACACGGGAAGACTCGTGTTATGATGCGGTAAGCATATTATATTTTATATTATTACTAAACAAACATATAATATTTTTATATGAATAGTGAGCGCGTTAGTTTAAAACAATATAATCGATTTTTAACAAAAATTAAATCGATTTTATATTTTTGACTCGTTTCCTTCTTCAATCTCTTTTTCTTTTCTTTCATTATTACCTTTTGGCTAATATCATTCTTCTCACAATTTTAATTTCATTTCAATTTCTTAAGAGCGACGGCCGCGTCACGGTAACGGAGCGTTGGTCAGACACTACGTAGGGAGACGATCTCCGTGCTGTGGCCGCCTGTGTACGATACGAGTGGCAAATGAGCCGGCTTGGCTTTCATTGAGGTAGGTCTATGTTCGGCCCCACCATGGTTAAGGCCTTGTCGTGGCGGTGGAGCTTAGTAGCCTTGGGGAGCCTAACACCTTAGGCGAAGCGAATTGAGCCGAGGGGGCTCTTTGTACCCCTCTTATAAGAAGAGGAGACAAAAGAGCAGGGGTAAGGGGTGAGGACGGGAACCTCACCTCATTGTACTGTTCCGATTTTGGGAAGGGTTCTTCTATGATGCGAGACAACCTCTCTGTGGAGGTAGCGTCGGTTCCCTAAGGGACCTAGTTTACTAGTCGTCGAGGTGTATTGTTGCTAGCAGATCCAGGGCATCTCATCAAAGGAGCTGCGTCCACTTACCAGCTTTCGGGCGCAGTGAGTCCCACATACCCACCTGGGGAGACCCACTCCCCCGCGGGATACCTGAGCGTATTTCCCGGCGTAAAAAAGGTCTATATTCGGCGGTGGACAGATAGAGGCTGATGGCGATGATGATAAATGAATTATTGACTACCTATTGTATTGAAATCAATGTATTTGATATGCTTAACATGTTTTATTCGCTAAACTTCACAACATTAAATTCCGAATTTTGCGTTAAGCGGATTTTGTAAATAATATAGATTACTGGTGGTTTATCCGACAATGTCAGCAATATTGAGTTAGGCTAAAATTCAATTGAAATGAATGAGATTTTCTGTCGCTTTTGAGAGCAAGAGAAAATACATTAAAGCAATCGCTAAAATAGATTAAAATTCGTTCGAACCGAGTACGTTCCTAAAATAATATGGAACTTAAGTGGAATAAGTAATCACGTGTTGGAGCGTTTTCCAAATTAACATACAAAGTATTCCAATAGGAACTAAATCCGGATAATAATTAGAATTGAAACTGAAATACTATCTATAACTGGAAACATTTTTGCAGTAATAGAAATATAGCAAAACTGATCCGTACCAAATACAGAGTAAGTAATGCGCACCAAATATAGTGAAATACGTACCTAATTTTATTACGACAGTAAAATACATTCGACGGAAACACGGCTCTGGTGCTTCCAATGGATTTCAATTTCATTAATGTACGTGTACTTTATATGTGCATTTAGTAGGAAAAGCTGGCTGCAAATTAATATAAGTATTAATTATAGCAATGAATATTATCCGCTGAATTAATCCAGTATTATCCATTATAATATGACGTGTTGCCCTTTGGAAACTGATAATAGTAGCAATTTCACGTTTTTGATATGCAATCGATATTGAATTACTTACAATTATTGTATTGTTGAGTCCATTTATAATAGTACTCAAAAATAATTGGCACAGTGCCAATTTTTATCGTTAAGGCAGAAACACACTTACGTGTGTAAACACACACACGACCTGCAAATATGTCCCTAACCATATTAAATGTATGAAACCGATATGCTTCTGGCGCGTCACGACACGACACGACACGTAAGTGTGTTTCTGCCTTTAGCATAATATAATCCTACCATGGCAGTATCCGAAACGTCGGGCATGTAAAAATCTTAATAAGCCGTGATAAAATCCGTATAAGTGGTTTCATTATAATGAGTGAAATTCGTGTAAATATTAAACAAAAAATACGCACAAAAACATTATAAAAAGTACACACTAATACTTTATAATTCCTAACGTCATAGGATGATCCAACCGGATCATCCCATTTCCGATGACGCATAACGGTCACTAGGACCATTAGCATAGATCCAACCGAAAAAAAAAAAAAAAAAACTTTATAATTCCATCGGTTTGGTAGAGATTGGAATAAGAGAAAATATTCTAACGACATCGTAATAGAACCAAGTTAATGTAGAGGGCGTAGCCCTGAGTCACTGGGCGGCGTAGAACATTATTTTGAATCGCGGAGGTTCAATTGAAGGAACTTTGTTAAGCTGATTTAGATACCCCTTAGTTTACTATCATAGGTAATCAAATTGTAAGCAATAGTAAAACCATTCGCAAAAAGTAGTTTTATTATAATGGTTGTTTACGTTCATTCGCGCATTCAACATTAGAAAACAAGAAGATTTTACAGGTTCCTTTTAAAATGATATTTTAATTTAAATTTTAAATTAAAACCTTTAGCGCCTTGTAAAGTTATTCTAGGCGCAAAGGACTTCTTTAAGACTTGGTTTGGAATAGCGCCAATTACAGACAATTTAATGACAAACTAGCTGTGAATACCCGCTTCGCTGAGTTATTTTTAATTGAATGTAGTTATTTGTTAATTTTAATAATCTATCTCTACTTTACAATTTTTTCATATCAAAGACACATTTAACTTGGCTTACATTTGAAAACTTTCTAAAAAAATCTGGAAATCTCTAGATCACTCTAGAATTTTCTAGAACATTCTCGATAGATCAGAATATTGGTATACATATATAATATTAAAGCTCTCCCAAAATTTTATAGAACAATCTAGACCATTTGAGACTAATAATAGTATTACATTTTTAAAGTTAACATGTTGCAAGCCCCGTATCTTTTATGTATTTATTGGGTCATGGATGTTATGGATGTTAAATATTACTAATAGTATCTTTATAAATTTTGTGTTAAATAATAATGTCTATTATTGTAAAGTATTATTATAAACCGTTCAATAATCCCCAATACAAGTAATCTTTTACTTAATGGGAATGCTTCAAAAATGTGATGTAATTGCTGATTGATTTATTATTATTATTCAGTCGTTTTTGAGTGAAACAGTAACATCCATAAATATAAACTTTATCATTTATAATATTAGTATTAGTGAGATTTATTTGTTTTCTGTCATACATATCAGATTAATATTAAATAACATAATTAAAGAACAGCAAATAATAATAATAGCAAAGATATAAAAAAGGCCCTTACAGAGTCTAGCAAATCCAAGACTAGTTCTTATTGTATTATCTCCAGGATTTATCCAAGTGAATTCAAACGCAAGCTCTCGGTACAAGCCGGTACTGCTCTTATTTTTAAATACAGCTAAACGGCTTTACGGTAGATATACGCCAATGCTGAATGGAGTAATTATTTCAATCGAGGGCCGTGGCTAAATCATTACATGTATTTTCTTAATGCTAAGCCCTTAGCCCCCCTTAGATTAGCCCGTCCGCAGGACGGGGGCAAGATACGGCCCAACACACACTTGAAATATGCCCTACGTGACATGAAGAGTGACAGGCCCTGATCAATGAGGTTGGTCAAGATCTCTACCAGCGGCCCTCTTGGCTATGCTGAGTGGAGATTTGGCGTGGAGGGCTGTAGTTTCCTTCTGTGAGAGCGTTATGGTTCAGAAGGAGACAGGCGAGCGGAATCGGGAAAGGGCCGATGCCGCTCGACGCGTGGGTCGACATTGTGGTGTTGCCGTGAGTCGACCCGGCTCTCATGCCCCTCGACCCGGGGCCTCATAAATAGGGTATTCCCTTAACAACCTGTAGTAGGATGGCAGCTGGAGGAATTTGAACTGCTATCATATGCATATGATGTGAGGGGAATAGGAGGGCATTGGTTCCCCCCAGGTACGCGCTCGCACCACAGCGGAGCAAAGCACCTAGTGGGGCAGCGGATCTAGTTCCATTGGAGTGCCCGCGGCCTCGCCACTGTGCTAATGAAGGCCATCGCAAGGGTTTTGGCAGGTAAAAATCCTACATAACCTGTCTTCCCAGGAAACAGGTATCTTTTGAAGATTTCTTCTGCGTCAAAAAAAAAGCCCTAGTGATATTTTGCCTATTCGAAACTTTATTTCTTTCTTAGGTTGGTACCAAACGAGAAATCAGGAGAAAATAAATTTGGATCAAATTTTGCCGGTGTCTGTAAGACAAAAAAGTATAACGTAGCGTCTACGTGAAATGGCAGATTAGCAATTAATTCTCAACCGATTGCACGCTATTACCGTACAGTGTTCATTTCCTCCGCTCGCACCAGCCCTGTCTTCCCTCACGTTCCACACCCGAATCAGTTCATAAGCTCAATATTTGCTCGTTACAAAAGGTCTGCTAATTATGTTTTGGGCGTAGATATTTTATTACGTGAGGATGGAAAAGTTGGGGCTTGGTTTGTGGTCTGATTTTCTTGTTATATTGTATTATTTTTCATCATTATTATCAGCCTATTATTAAATGCGTCGATATTTCACTTAAATGTAAGGTAATTATTGTTCTAAAAGACATCACTAAGCCGTTGCCATCGGGAGCGTTGCGTTATGCCACGCCGGCTGCATGGGCAAAAACACTGTGTAATCACTGGTACTGACACTTAACAGGTTATGTCTCAGGGCAGGCAACACATTCGTGGCGGTGGGACTCAGTAGTGAGCCCGACATCTTGGGTGAAGCGAATTGAGTCGAGGGGGCTCTTTGTGCACCTCTTATAAGAAGAGGGGACAAAAGAGCAGGGGTCAAGGGGCGAGGATGGGAACGTCACCTCATTGTACTGTCCCGACGTCAGAAGAGGTTATTATGTACTGCGGGGCAACCCCTCTGTGGAGGTGGCGTCATTCCCCTGAGCGACTGACTAGCCGTCGAAGTGCCCTGCTGCTAATAGATCCGGGGCACCTCACCAAAGGCAAGATTGGTGGCACTTACCGGGTTTTAGTCGGTAGAGCTGCGTTCACTTACCAGCTTCGGGCGCAGCGAGACCCACTCCCCCGCGGGATGCCTCAGCGCATTTGCCGACGTAAAAGAAAAAAAAAATAGGCTACAGCAACACGTCATAATTAATAAATTACCTGGACCAATTTCGAGTAAAGTAGGTGACAACGACCATGAGCGACGTCGAACACGTGGCACGTCTGCCAGTTTGCCAACCCAACTAGGATAAACTAGTGGACTCAGTTGCCCCAGCAACTCATTTATATCCATGCGGATGGGAGTAAATGTAATGGTAGTATTAATTCCCAACTTTAGTCAACCGAGTTAAGCGACGGTGGATTCATTAGGACCAGCTGGAGTCTTCCGTCGTAGACAGTATTTTTCACTATCGGAAGGCTTTTATCTGGTAATAATTTCTTTCTTAAACCATTAAAATATATTATAGCTTATTATCGATATGAAAGTATCTACACATATATGCTGCAATCTATACATTCAGAAGGAAGCTGCAGCAAACAATATTCTATCTTGTTTCAAAATGAGGCTTAGGAGTTACAAACTTCAAGTGATTAATAGAGGTCAAAATGGATCTACGGAATCCCAACTTAACAGCAGATCAAAAGTCGTTTGTACATAAATTCAGTGTTATGTTAAGCTATATTAGTCTGCACGGCTAAATAGATGATGCTTTAACTAGTAGACCAGCTATCAAAAGTAAAAAAAAATATATGCTATAAATATGATGCTGATTAAGCTCTAAATGTAAAGCCGATAGCTGATAAGCTACTTAATAGAACAGCTATTGCTATTCCTAAAAAAGAAATAACTTTAGAAATGCAAAATATAGAAAAGAATATTTTTCCCCAATTACCTTGTACTTCACTAAATCCCTTTGCAAAGGCATCGTTTTGAATTTAACCAAGACTTAAATCTTGGAATCACCAAGGGTTCGCATTAATAAAATATCTTATTTCTATGAAAAGATAATTTCGAAATTACGGTTTGAGATGGCGTACGGCGCTTTTAATATGGTAATACCCTCCTCCATACCACGGCCAGGCCGACATCAAAACGATTTTATTTTCTTGTTTTGAAGTTGCCTTTGTTAAACGAGCCTGTACAAGAACGGCTTAAATTGGCTTGTGAATAGAGCGTTTGCATAAAGCTATCAATTGCAGGGCTACCAACTGCGAAATAAAGTTACCATTGCTTTTCAGATTTAGTAGACTCAATTGTGACTTTTTTTTGATGTCGTAGTGGAAATCCCTTTCGGACCTACCAGGGTCTTGGAGGCACACTGTCACACTGTCGTGTGTGGTGACTCGCATTGGGGTACACTACCCCACTAAAAAAGCGCGCGCGCTGCGAGCGCCTTCAGCCGCTTTGTGAGGGTCCCGGATCCCCAGGCAACAGGATCGCCTTAGCGAGAGACTAGCCCGATAAGGAGAGATTCTTCAGATATTTTTTTTTGATTAACTAGCGGGGCCTGGGTCCCCACCCCAAGCCCGGCACGGGCACTGGGGTGTTACTATAAGCGCATTAGGTAGCGCCTCCGACGCACCCCTGTTCGTCGCCTACGGGAGGAGGCATCATTCGCAGCCTCCTCCTCACCCGTTCGTCGGCCTCCTTCTGGGACATTACTGTGCCGCAAAAACAGGCCATTGCCGCCCGGGATTTGTCACAGCCAAACATCGCAGTAACGAGGCTCGACCAAGACAAGTCCTCTCCAACAACAGACGTCAGATCGTGACGCAGCGTCGCAAATCTCAGGCACAATTATAGTGACATCCAGTCATCGGCTCCCTTTGGACCGTCCGAAGGTGAGGGGTTTGCGCTTACGGCGCATCCACTGCTCAAGGACCGGGCGCAGAGCAGCCGTTACGCGTTTGCCATACGGCTGACGCGCCAGGTCCTCCCCCCACCTCCGAGACTGAATTGTGACCTAGCTAACAACTATCAATCGAGCTTATTTATATGTATATATTGTTGTCTCTAGTGTGTGGTCAAATAAACGATTTTTCTTCTTCTTCTTCTTAAACAAACTATAAATAAAATTCACTAAAATACGTTTTTAGTAGTAGTAGGAATAAAATAAAAATATAATTTACCCCACGTTAATAATAATGTCAAAAATTTAGCTATTATGGAATATGTTATGTATATATTTTATACTCATACTAACACCCGGTTCCCAAAGGCTGATCAACGCAAAAATTGACAAATCAACTGTCAAGTCTCTTGTTAAATGTCAAATGAGTTGCTAGAAGCATGATTAAATTACTTCATTTGATCAGCTAGTCAGTTGACATATCAATTTCAATGGAAAAGCTGTCAAATTTGACTCTAGAATCATGTTAACCGCTATTAACAGCCATGTTAGTTGACATACACTTTGACCAACGTTTCAGAAACCGGGCGTTAGAGTAGCATTTGCAAATCAATGTCACTCACCAATCAATTCAAAACTCCTTGATATTGGGTACAGACACGGGCATCTTCTCGACATTAAAGTGAAAAAGTAATTTCTGTCGAGAAACTTCACGTAAATGAATCCGCAACAATACGACCTATTTTTGCTGGTACGATACTTTTATTAAGATATTCGAAAGTTGGATAACGACTACATTAAATTTTGATTTCCAAGGAGTTTTCTGCATCGCACAAGCTTTGTGAAGCCAGCAAGTATTATATTGTAATAAAATATTTTCGAACCAATATAGTTTGTAATAAAAAGGATTATATATTTAACTTTCTTCAAGTAATAAGATGTGTATTGTACATGCATTTTATACGTTTTAGCAATATGTTGTAATATGTAATAATTTAATACATGTTGGGACAAGTCACACAAGTCCCAATATAATCAGAGCCTGTATTATAATAACCAGGCGATTTCCGATACACACATATAGTTTTTCAATACGTACATATTATAGACTAGCAGCGCCCCTCGGTTTCACCCGCATACTTCCCATTCCCGTGGGAGTACGGTGATAAATTATAGCCTATGTGTTAATCTGATGTATAAGCTATGTCAGTGTAAAGTTTCATAAAAAAAAACATTCAGTAGTTTTTACGTGAAAGAGTAACAAACATCTATCTATACTTACAAACCTTCGCGTTTATAATATTAGTAGGATAAATTACATCCAGACACTAAACGAATGGATGGGAATCGAACGGACGACCCTTAGCAGTTGGCTTAGTAATCAGGGTCCGTCAGTCCGGTCATATGGTATGGGTGTTGGTTATTATTTTTCATCAGGTAAATCGACTGCCCGTTTCATGTTCCATAATTAAAATTTAATTGCACCATGCTTCATAACAAAATCCCTCCAGCAAAGCCTTTTTATAAATAAATTAGACAGATGCTTCTAGAGTTCAAAAGCTCGTTTTTCTTCGTTTATTTTTAAGTTTATGTTTAACTTCACTCATTTGCGTATTTACTATACAAACGAGTTTTATGAGGTGGACTTACATTCAACGGCTAATTTCAGTGAATTTACATTCCAAAGTTAAATTTAAATAGTCTCTAAACTTGACGTCCAGAGCGCTATAAAAGTCGGATGAATAAAATCGGACAAATATGCATAGATGTTTATAATCGTGAGCTTGACAATATAATACATTGAAGGATATTATAAAAACTAAGTAGACTCTTCTTAGATGGAACTTTGCAAGGAATACTGACCAGCTTTTTATTATTCAGCCTTAATTCTTACTAAATCGTATTTTATATGTATTAATAATAATAAATATTTTTTGTACAATATCACGCTTACCTTGTATTTTGTTTATATGGCTATATCCCCTAAATATAAATCTAATTACTATAGAGATATATGTTTACTATAGATAGATGTTTGTCATACAATTGATTTGGAGACTGTGAGTGACTCCTATATGTACGTGGTAGTCCGGTCACCTCATAAGTCGTCAAATCAATAAATTAGTCATGTTATAAATAAATATAATATGATGTTGGAATAAACAATATTTCAAGTCTCCACTCTCCATAGATAACAGATTATGTTCTCTTTGTTTACTCTTTCACTAACTCATATTCGCTTACCACACATTCAATCGTCAATTATTCTAAATTCTTATTTTATAATACTTCATATTAAATCAGACTGTCGAACAGGGCAGACGTGTTTCTCTTACCCATTTCCCTTCATGATCCAACAATAACACCACGTCAACATGGCCCCATGGTGATTGGGATTTGGGAACTTGAGACATTTACACTAGAATCGGAATTTAATAAAAACATCATATAAATACATAACACGTCTATGACCCGGTGCAGACATTTACGGGAAAGTTCACGGTTGTCTGAAATTAGCGGGATTAAAACCCGCGGCCACTGCGTGACTAGCCAATGGGCTTAGACAAAGTAACATCGTTACTTAGCGGAAAGATACCGAAATTCATCATCGTCTCTGAGTTACCAATGACAATAACTATCTAGCCAATAAGATATTGACAATAACGATCGATAAGCAATAGACAGTTTGCGATTTTGTTACGATAACGATTGACCACGTGATCTAGCGCGACTTGTGTCATGCCATACATTTTATTATTTTCGAACTTCGTTATCGTTTTTTTAATGTTACTTTGTCCACTCGACCAGCCGATCGTCATTGGGAAATATCACATACAAATTCGTTGCGGAAAATGTTTGAGTGTGATGCCACTTTACGGTTATATGCAGTTCGGTAATAAAAAGGTTCTGCCATTGGCTAAGCCGTGATATACGCAAATTAAACCTGCGCTGCCGCTAAATTGATAGTGGAAATCCTCTTTTAGCGTTGCCATTCTTCGCTTTGATACATAAAATATCATTTAATTCGAGACGCTTAGAGTGCGACGATTGGAAAACGCTACAAATCTTGAAAAAAGATTGCAACATTTTTAAAATAATAGAAATAACACTAACGAAAATTGCCCAGCAGTAGAGCATAATATAAGTGTTATGCAAAAATTTATCAAGAATCTATTAAGAGATATCCTTAGATCCACTTTAACCTCCAATCTTAAGCTACTAGGTCTTCAACAAACTCGTAGGATTGTCTTTCAAATCGTATTTTATTGTACTCAAGATGGTAATAAAAAGAGTTAGTATTTATAATATAAGTTTGGATTATAGCAACTATAATAAGGAACTTGTATCAGAGAGTCTCGCTCGATTGTTACGTACGAGTTTTAACTATAATTTACCGTTTAAGTTTCAGGAGAATATCCTCAAAGGGTAAGATAAGATATATCCACTGTATGCATAGTAATCTGAGAACGTCTTTGTATATGGCACTATTTTGTATTTAAGCTATTATGTATTTGACTTTGTAAATGGGTATTTCTATGATTTCGTGCAATTCGGACAAAATTGAAAAAAATTAAATGCCTGTCTTTCAACTTTCACAAGAATCGGTATCAAGAACATGCATTATTTATGTAACTTAAACAAAATTATACGCATTATATATTTAGATTTCGACCGATCGATACAATTCTATACTACTAATGGTAATGAAAGCCGTGAAGTTGGCAATGCAATTAGGGACAACGGTAATGAAAAATATAGCTGGTAATGAAATTATAGACTTAAGTATGGTTCGATTTATCACTTTGACATAATTATTTTTATTTCACAGTGGTAATGTCGATGATTTACCTAGAAATCTCTGCATCTTAAAACGTAGTTGGTCCCTCATGGTATATCGCTAGCCTCACGTTTCTCTGTCTTGCTTACACTATCACTAATCATTATCAGTCCTGATATGACTGTACGTGTAAAATATTGTTAACGCGGGCAGAGCTGCGGGCAACAATTAGTCATATTTAAACCATTGACAGAGATCGATATCTCAAAAAAAAGCTAACCAAAGTTACATTTAACAATTTCATAAGATATTTGTTATATCAAAAAGCGGCGATGGTTCAGTGGTGGATGGTCTCGGCCTTATGCGAGAGGTTCCGGGTTCGATCCTGACTCCCCCGTGTGTGCCTTGAAATGGGTTTTTCTAACACGCAGCACCCAAAAACGAGACCATCGCTCGCTCACCGGTGAAGGAAAACATCGTGAGGAAACCTCGTTGCCTAATGAGATTAAAAGTCTTTGAAGGTATGTGAAGTTCACCAACACCGTACTGGGCCAGCTCGTTGAACTATTGGCCCATTACCCTCCTCGCCTGATTTCGAGGAGGAGACCCGTGCCCAGCAGTGGGACATAAGGGGTTGATACCTCTCCTCTCATATTCACTTCATATCACCACTAATATTTTTATACAATAAATATGAATTAAGAAATGCATGGTAATTGATAATGCGGAGCCTTTGGATGAGAAACGCGATAACGTATGTGATGATTTAATAGACAACTGGAATGTATTGACTGTGCTACCGTTATAACTCATATTTCTGCGATGGAAAGCGAGTCGTTTATATTTCATCTACGAGGTATTTGCGGTATACCGTTTAATATAAATTTTATTTGAATAATATTTATGAATTCATTATTATTATGCATTTTCGGGCACTGCTGGACGTATAGGTACCTACTACTTCCATCAAGGAACGCCTACCTAAAGTTTGATCCGAACGGAGGACCTTTCTAGGAGGTTCACGCTTAGATTTCCTCGTTCAAGTTATAAATAACTTAATATTTCCAATTTTTTTTTTAAGAAAATATGTTTTAAAGTTAGCAAAAGTTGAAAAACAGGCAATTAGTAAAACGCCGTATGTGTACACAATGTTTTTGCATAACACAAGAAAGAGGTGACTGCGGTTAGCATGGCGTGTTCCAAATTTAAGCGCAGCGTGACAGCAGAGAATACAGTTTAATAAAACACTAAGGGGTCTGGTGGGAAACGTCAAGGCTAACGGTCGTGTTTTCCTGTTTTCCGTTAATCAATTATTATTTCCAGTTTTGTTATTTCGGAGTGGTTTTCTATAATGTTTGTTTTAAAAACGCAATCTGTTATATTGTGATTGGTTCGCGAATGCTGCGGAAATTGTTCTGGGGCTGTTTTCTGTATGGAACTGTTTCGGCGGTATTATATAGTGAATGTTCTGGTGGTTTTCTATAGTGTTTGTCTTCAAAACTCGATGCATATATTATAATGTGATTGGTTCGCAAATGTTGTGGCGGACTGTTTCGGAATGGATGGATTTGGAGTTATAATTGATTGATGGTGACGTATGGTCTTAGCCGGTTCCAATAAAAAAACACTAATGACATTAGATGACATTCTAAAACACGTTATATTGAAAACCAATGTTATATCAAAGCAAGTCATCTCTACAAGATTTATCTAGGTATCCAAATTAAGGCCAACGAGAGGAGGTACCAAACATTTTTGGAGTTACTCCTTAAGAATCGATTTTCATATAGAAGGCCGGGGTACGAAAATCTATGGGTGTAAAATCAAACTACGATGTTACACGATGTCACACGATAACACACGAAGATGTCACACGAACCGTTAAACGAACACAAGCCGATTGTCTCAGTATTCAAAGATTTTGCATTACAGTATATTACTCGGTGCGCCTCTGGTTATAGCAGAGGTCTAGTCTTAGTGTTTATAAGGCAAAAGTAGGTTACGCTGTTGGACATAGGCCCATTGTAATGCACGCCAAGACGGCCGATTCTTGTAGCTAATCTGGCCTGAGATCATCATCTATACAACTGTAGTTGGAGATTGTCTCTGCTGGAAATCCAAATGCTGTGTACACTTCTAAATCTGATTGTCCTATCGCTTATCGTAAACATGATTTATAAATAGATATTGTGTAGGTACTGAATGCCACACAATGAACGTAACAATCCCATTGTTAGGTATATTATTAGATACAGCTCGCATTTCCAATTAGAGCGGAACTATTGTTTGACGCTTCAAACATTTTCGTATATTGAAACCTACATACAGTCGAACTTGTGTTATATACTCCTGTGATAGAGATTAATATTTCATGTTTGAAATTTCTTGTTCATATCTGATATTTAAAATTTTCGTGTTTCGTTATTCGGATTTCGCTGGTGTTTGTTGCCAAACTCCACCAAAATGGCTAGACCGATTTTTATGATTTTATTTATGTATCGGGTAGATCTTCATCTTCGTCTTTGTAAAAAAATGCGACAACCACAATATAAATACTAGAAACAAAAATAAATTAAATGTTCCATTCTTTAGACTGAATAAAGTTAGTACTTCGTTTATGGGACAATGTATACGTTTTTACAATAGGATCCCAGAAAACGTTCAAAATCTTTCCATTAATAAATTTAAGAAAATTGTTAAGGAACGTTTGTGTGGTAAAGCCTATTACGAAATAAAAGATTTTATTGAAGATACCACACCTTGGGAATAAGACACTCACTCTTAAGATATGATGTTACATGTTGTATTTATAAAATATTATGTACTCATTTTATTGACAAAAGAGCAACCCCTAAGTTTTTTTCTCGTTTTTCTTAGGGGATCCTGCATCTCAAACGAGTTTTTTTTTTTTTTTTTATATATATACTATTACTACTTATTGACTACTTATGTTTTGACTTATTTCAAGTGTACAAGTTGTACCTACGTAATAAAGATATTTTTGATTTGATTTGATCTATTTTTCATATCCCTATATTATGTCAAGGGTGGTATGGTGGTGGTGTCATCCAAGAATGCATAGGTACAACTCAAAATTTTTATACTTCTGCGACCAACCCCTGTTTTTTAACAGTGATATTAGTACTTTTAGCAGAACGAAGTCTATCGAGGCAACTAGTTCTCCTGGTAATATTATAAACGCAAACGTTTTTAAATATGTATGGATGGATGCACATTTGGTACTCTTTCATGCTTAAACTACTGAATGGAATTTTATGAAACTTTACAATTATATAGCTTACAAATCAGAATAACACGCTATAATTTATCACCGTAATCTCACGGGAATGGGAAATATCTACGCCGGTGAAACTGCGGGACGCTGCTTGTATTATATAATTTCCTGAAAAAATCCCTCACTCGCATTCATTCCATGACTATTATCTCCAGAGTTGAAAATAATAATAACCTAGCACACGTTTTCATACTTACAAACTTTCACGTTTATAATATTACTAGGATAGTAGGAAGCAGTACTAGCGTTTGCTCTCTTCGCACCGGTAACACATTTTATAGTCTATGTTACTCGCTGAAAATTCGTCTGTCTGTGAAGGAGTTATGACCCAAATCAGTCCAGAAATCTCGAAGCCTTTTTAATGCAAAAAAAAATATTACTATATGTTACGGATGTAACATATAGTAATACGGTGTTGGACTATATTTATTTTCTATCACCATACCACACCACTAAACTATTAATATTATTAACGCGGGATCGTGAAATTTCATATGTAGGAGGTGTTTGTTTGATACCCTTCCACGCAAAAAATATTAAATGGATTTTGATAAAACTTTACAATGTTGTAGCTTATTATATTAGGAATAAGAAGAACACGGGTAAAACCACTGGGTGCTACTTGTTATAAAATATAGAACAACATTAAATAATCCTGTTTAATCTTGTTAAAATTTGTGTTGAGACATATTTTAGACCCTATACCTTCATATCCTCGACTTAGATATATTCATCATGCAAATTGCTGCTCTTGGCAAGATCGAATCCACGACTCCCGTTTAAAGTGCCACTTTATCACTCGAGGCGTCTGTATATTATACGTACCGTCATCTGAAATACCAATTTAGAATACGTAAAAATACGTTGCTATGTACTACACAGTTGTCATGGATCCAGGTTATTAGTCGATAGTATCCAAGCCATTAGTACCCAAGTAATAATTGGTGGACCCTAATATAAGCCCCAATAAAGGCTAAATCGATTGACTACAATATAAACTATTACTTCGATTTATGTTATAACGTTTATTGAAATCAATATTTTATACTATAGTTTGATTGTTGATTACGTCTTTTCTCGCTCATATAATTCTATATTTAAAATCTTATATGTTATGTATTTGGTTGTACCGACATTCAAGATAAATATATTGTATTTGCATTAACAATGTTGTTACATTGTGCATTCAAGGCGTTACATTAGTAATTAAAGGACAACACACTGTGACCAGTGTGCAAATAGAAGCAATTGTGGTAATAGCGTACTACAACACGAGACAGCAAGATGGCAATTAAGTCAATATTAAGCAAATTATTAGCAATTAAATGCCTACATCTAATAAATAAAATTCTCGTGACACAGTGGTAGTAACCATACTCCTCTAAAACGCCTCGACCAATTTTTATGAAATTTTATATTATGCATGCAGTAAGTCTGAGAATCGGCAACTATCTATTTTTCATACCCCTAAGTGATAAGGGTTATCCACCCCTAACATTAAAAAAATGTTTAGACATTTTTTTATTAATGTGGCATTAAAACATACATACAACCCTACATTTTCACCCCACTACGATCAACCCCTATTTTATAACAGCAATATTAGTACTTTTGGTAGAACGAAGTCTGTCGGAGCAGCTAGTAGTTTTTAAAAAACAATGTCAAACAATATTGTGTCAAAGATAATGTGCTAATCAAAAACAAAAGTTTTGTCTATAAGCAGACCGTTTGTAATAGATAAAATTTGATGCATTATATCCATTCAGTAATCAAAAAAATCAGCTTTAAATTTACAATATTTTCAATTTATTCACCAACTGAAACAAAACCATAAAATAAAAATCAATTTGTGTTAGCACTGGGTCAGCTTGTGGCTTTAAACTGTGAGTATTAGAATGCTGATCTTTTGTAAGCTGATTTCGGTCAGTTCAGCGCTGTCCTGACCACATTCTATTGTAAACATACAATCAGCTTTTATCACCCTACAGAATTAGGTGGTTTGGGAATAGAAACTGCACAAAAAACTCGATTATGTAACAGAACTGAGATATCGATATTGTGTTTCGCACGGGAGTAGCGTATTTGAATCCCACTACTCCTTTTCCGACTACTACTTTTTGCGAGTGTCCAAAGAAAACTTTTTTGACGATGGTCGACATTAGCTCTTGTTTGCGGCATGCGAGCTGCAGTACTCTGGCGTCCGGAGTAAAACTATCTCTAGCTAGTTAATAATGATAATATTACCTACTACTACATATTACATATTACAATAACGCCCTAATTTTGATTGGAACCTTTATACAATAACATACTATATCACTTTTCGGTTTTAATAACAAATGACGAGAAGTTGTCGAATAAAGTAATACAAATATAAAGAAAATAAGGTAGGGTTTTTTATTTTTAATAATTTATTATTACAGTTGGAAAAAGCTTGGAGAAGAAAAGTCGTCTTGCACAGAGACCCCAATTTTAAAGCAAAATAATAGCTGAGGGTCTTTCAGAATAAACAATGATAACAATGCATGGAGAGGTATTGTGAAGAAAAATTAAGTTATAAGAAGTAGCCCACTTTTTGTCCATTTATTGTTAGTGATATTTTAGAACTACTTTGGTTTATCCATATTATATATATGTGCTGAATGCGGGTTGGTGAACTTTACACTCATTCAAATACATTTAACCTAATCAAGCATGCAAGTTTTTCTCTGAAGCGAAAATACTTATTTTATTATTATATTGTATTGATGAAAACTTAATCCTAGTCTCAATATTCTAAGGTTTTGAATTTTTTCTAAGCAATTCAATGGGTTATTAACATCAATATAATAGTTACCTATTAAAAAGAATATAGTGGATTCAAATATTAGTATTCAAAAATATTCAAGCTTTATTACACTCAGGGCGTGTTTCACAATCTCCAGTTAAGTTCCCAATAGGCTATCGGCAACATATTTGACAGATAGAGTATGGAGTATCTGTCAAATATCTGTCAAATATGTTGCCGATAGCCTATTGGGAACTTAACTGGAGATTGTGAAACAGGCCCTTATAAAAAAGCAACATAAGTGTATTGGTTTCTTCAATGGCCTTTAAATCATATTTAAAATAAAACAACGTGTATTGAAGATAGAACAAGTATAAAAACAAAACAATATCTATTTGCGACACAGATTACGAAGATCTAGCAATATATAATCAACATTGGAAACATAGCCTTTACAAAAGATTTTTGTTCAGTACGTAGATTTGCTTTCGCAGACTTTGTGCGAAAGATACCCGTGACGCCTTTGAAATTTATAACTATCCGTGTCTCACACGCCATTTTATTTCATCCCGCAGCAACGGTTTTCACATTTTTTGTATTTGTTACAGATTTGTTTACTTCAAAGATTAATAATATTCTTCGGACAGTCGATATTATTATATTGCGATGTTTTGTTTGAAAGTATAATAACCTAAGATAAAATTTGTTAAGAAGCTTTTAAGATAATAATGGAAAAACACTACGAAAGAATTGATGGAAAAGAGTGTAAGTACCTTTATACTTGTAACGCAATGAAATTTACGAGTGACAAAAGAATCATAATATAAAAATAAATTTGTGATATCGCGTCGCGAGAGCGAGGAAAATTAAATAACGGCTTTTAAAAATAAAATATAAAGAGGTAAAAAATACATTCCAAAAGCTATCGTGATAAAGATAAAAAATATTATAAGTTTAAAATCTGTTTGAAAAGTGTTTTCTATAATAAACTAAATTATTATTACAATTATTTTTTAATTATTGAAAACAGCAGACGAACCATGTGAAATGAGTTTGACAGTCATTCATAAACAATAACGGGTAGAAAACCCTCTTGTTTACTATTGTCTGATTTGTTTACTGTATAAACAGAAGGTACACCATAACTTGTGGTGGTAGACTCGGGTGGTAGGTGCACTGTCGTCCATGCTAAAAACATTAATTGTACCACAAGTTTTATTTGTCTTTGCGAAATATAGAAAAGCCCATTGACGCACGAACATAAAGGTACCGGTCCTATATATGTTCTGACAGTCATGTATCAGATATCAAAGTTCTAATGAATGTCAATACAGCCGATTAGGACCACTGCTCAGACATTGTCGTCCTCTTTAGTCACAAGTCGACCGAACCTCCGTTTTCATGTAGCCTGTACTCCAGAACTGTACAATGTCTCATCACCATATTATTATATACTTATTATAGGAAGCTAGCCTTAGCTCGAGCCTATGCTACGCTCCACGCAGCGAGTGGTCGCGGTGCAGCCAATATTCTCGGATAGGAGACGCTCGCGGCGAGAACCCTACGCTAGACGGTATCCTGTGGGTTCACTGACTAGGGCAGGAGGAATTATTGCGGAGATAGGGGAGGACTTGACGCATCAGCTGTATTGCAATCGCCTAACGGCTGCTCTGCGCCTGGTTCTTAAGCGATGAATGAGCCAAACCCCTCACCCTCCTTAGGACGCAGATTCTCACCGGTCACGGCTGCTTTGATGAGTACTTCATCACCACGATGTTCGGTAATGACGAGTTTTGGACGGCGATGGTCTCTTTCTAAGAGAAAGTTATGTCCCAGAAGGAGGCATACGAGAGGTTAGAGTGGAGGCCGCCAACGAGGCCTCCTCCCGCGGATGACGAACAGAGGTGCTTAAGAGGTGCTACTTAATGAGCTTCCAGTAACACCCCTGTGTTCGTGTCGGTCTCAGGTTAGGTAACTTATCCATTCTATACTTATCTATAATCATATGAAAGAAGCAGCATGGAATTGTAGAAAATTTTGCCAAATGACCTCCGAGCTTCAATATGAAGATGGCACTGTATACAAGCTGTCTCGGCGTTTATTAAAAAGATACTTAATAAGAATACATTAAACGCTACTACTTTATGATCTATGAATTTTAATTTATAAAAAAACAATAACTTCATTTCGTAAATTAAAGGCAAAGTGAACTATATATCGCCAATATATTGCCAATATAATAGGGATGTTGATTAATTTTTTTAATTGATTTTATTTGATAGATATACTATAGACAAACACGAAAAAAAGACTTTTGTAAAGAAATATGTCCAATTTTAATAAAAAATTAAATAAAGAAAAATAGTTTTTAAAATTGCCGTTAAAACGCTCCAAGCGTCATTACGTCACACAC
The DNA here is from genome assembly GCA_905333005.2 of Lycaena phlaeas. Taxonomy (NCBI): domain Eukaryota; kingdom Metazoa; phylum Arthropoda; class Insecta; order Lepidoptera; family Lycaenidae; genus Lycaena; species Lycaena phlaeas. The sequence continues at coordinate 8,385,239 of HG995178.1, forward strand.
CGCATTCAGAGCTCGCGCTATGTTAGGTGAGTTATGACAGTTTGTACTTAACTCAATGTTCAGTGACGTCATCGCCTTATACGCGTTTACAGTCACGTGATAATGCATGATAAATAACGCATTTTAAATTAATTCTCTAAATTTTAAGACAAATAAGTAGACTTTTAAAATGTTATTTTAGGTTTTCAAATACTGTATTTAATATGTAAAACATAACTTTATATGAATTTGTAACATGTGTCAACATCCCTATAGAGCGCGCAAACACTATCCCAACAGGCAAATATAGGCAATATATAGTTCACTTTGCCTTTAATTTACGAAATGAAGTTATTGTTTTTTTATAAATTAAAATTCAGATTATGTTAAAGGGTAACCCAGAGATTAATGAGTATTTTTTTTTAATTTAAAGTGTTTCTAAATAATATTTTTTTGCGATACAAAAAAATATTATTTGTCCTGACATTTTCCACATATAATATTTCATTTCAATATTTTTTTTATGTTATATTTCATATCAAAATCAATATTGTTTTCATTTTAGTTACGAGTAGACTATATAATGATTTATTTATATTTTTTTAATTTTCAGAATATTTCGTAGTTCTTTGTTCAGGAACCACAAACATTACTCGCTCGTTACTTTTGCGGAAAAGGAGTTTTGAATATGGGTGATTGCCATGAATATATTCATTATTTCTTTTTAAAAACTATCTAGTCGACAAGAATAAGAACTCTACTCATAAAATAATGAAATAGAATGTTCAAATCTTTCTCACCTTGCGTACAAAAGATAATCAAAATTGTTCAAAATGAGTTAAAAAGGTGAGGGGCTCTTAAGAGCCCTTAAGTCCTTACACACCAGACAACCGCCCGTTCGAATCACGGCGACACGATTTATTTTCTTGTGCATTATTTTGATTTTGTAATACCTCCTAAAGTATTCATTTAATTTGCATGATGTAAAGGGCAAAAAATATAATCTTCATGCAGTGCTCAAGCCAATTAACTGATTTAAAATGATAAGGATTCATATCGTATTTGTGTAAATAACTTTCAAACTATCGCGTTATAATTGCCCATTTTTAAAAGTATTAAATGGATATAGTATAATATCCATAAGAGATAGACAAATGCCATCGCGGAATTTTTTGTAGACCTATTTAAGATACACAATTACACCATACATTATTTTGTTATATCTCAAAGGGTTTAGGCAGCGTTTTCATTGAAAATTCCCAGACTGCCTATTTTTTTTCCGACACCTTCAACAGTTATTGTTATATCTTAGCCAATGTATATAAAAACTTCATAAATTATGTACATAAACCTTCATCTTTAAATGCCCTATCCATTTAAAAAAATCGCATCAAAATCTGTTGTGCAGTTTTAAAGATTTAAGCGTACAAAGGGATATAGGGACAAAAAAAGTGACTTTGTTTTATACTATGTAGTGATTTTATTAAGGGTATATACAAGCCCTTTGATCAAAATGTTAATGAGTAAAGCAAGAGTTGCTATTATTGTATTTTCCTTGATGAAAAGAAAACTAAAGCATATAAAATGAATCTACTATTAAACTTAAAGGCTTAAAAAATACCAGTGCCGAACAAAAAGGAAGTCTTTGAGCAACAACTCCATTGTGCATAGGTTTTTATAACGACAACGAAAAAAACATTCAGAAGCTAGACTACGGGATAAATATAAAAAAATGTTTTCCATTTATTTAACACCGCTTATACGAAACCTTAGACTTTCCGGGAAATACGTTTGAAATTAGATTAAGCTATTTCTTTAAAATGGTTGTAAGATGTCTTTATTACGTCTTAACATTTAAAAACAATATTACTTATATTCTTTAACATAATATCTGCTGAGTATATAGTAAGTACCTAATAATTATAGACTAAGGTAAGGAAGGTGTGAGCGGGGGAAACAAGTTTTTTTTGTCCAGAGTTGCTCTAAAAGTGTGTATGATGGCAGCACAAAGCTTTAAGGGCGAATCACGCGGTTACAACTACCCAGAAGGACATGAATGGCCGATTGATTTTGAATTGTTTGCTGGCCATGAACTGGTACACGAAGTATAGTTATAAGGAGTCCGAACGTAATGTTGAACGAATGGTCGCAATTCAGATGACAGATGTTTTGCCGGTAGAGCGCGCCTTTTTTATAAGTATGTACTCGTTTTAATCTATACGTGAGAGGTATTGTGGCGCTGATTGGTGATCGGCTGATAAATAGCATCGGTACGCAGTCGATTCTAGCGCAGCCAGTAGCAGAAAAAAGAACTAAGATCTGGGGTTCATTATTGTGTATATATGAATACTATGTAATAGCCTATATCGTACGGACTCCTTATTTCTATACTCTGAGGTTATCTTTATTATGGGATGTATGCTATAAGTTACTTGTCAACGATGGCGCTATCGTAGGATAATAGTGCGCGCGTGTGTGCGTGTGTGTGTGCGCGTGTATGTGTGCGTCATTTCGAGGCGAAGTGATTCTTCTTACTTCGAGACTACATTTTTCGCAATTAAAACTTAATGTTGTTTTCAATTCTATCTCAGAGGTGATTTCAGTAACTTAACTTTTAAAACACGTTATTAAGGAGACAAATCAGTCTGGAGAAAATTTATAATCATTACGATCAGATTTTTTATGAAAGTTGTGCGTTTTCGAAGAGATTTTGCTCAAATCGTATTCTTTAACCTATTTAATAATTTAATTATTTACCGATTTATGTACAAGATAATATTAATTTTAGTATTAAGTGGAGCTGGTAATATTACAGCATAATCTCGTTACGGCATTAAATTAGTTATTACTCGGTGACACAGCGCAGTAGATATAATATCCTATGAAGGATGGTACAGGTGAGCGGGTAATGAAATGACATTCTGGCGCGTATCGATCGCGTACAAATAGCTCGGCCGCTGGGCTGCCCGCGCCGTAGCCTGTGTCGAATAGGGTTGAGATGTTCCAAAAAAAATTGTATGTTACTTGTTGATATTATGTTTGTAATTTAATATTGTTCTTCAGTTCTATTTTGTGAACAAAGTTGTATAAAATATTTTGTCATCATGTCTTGTGATTTTGTAATCTAAATAATATTATAAAGGGGAAATTATATTATAATTTTGGATGTTGTTTTCTATTTCACGCAAAAAATACTGAATGTATTTTGATAAAACTTTACAATAATCATAAAATGAACTTTAGAAAGATAGTCCGCGCGCACATTTGAAGCGTCATAAAGACTTTCAATATTCCACAGTTTTTAGTAATTAAATCGGTTTAAATTTAAACATCTTGTTTAAAATTTTATAAATTAATATTTTATTTTTTTATTAAGAGATTCTAAGAAGGGATTTAAAAAAGGACATTTTGATTTTTTTATTATATATATTAAGAGCTGTACCTATTGGAAAAAAAACACCGACTTTTATGTCCCCCCGATTTATTTTAAGAAGTTTACTACTAATACATCAACATTTTCGTAATATTATAACAACTTTAAATAAACATATCCACAATTCACCAACATATAGCTATTTATAACTGCTAAGTATTAAATGTTTATCAGCGGCCGAATCATTTCTAATGTATGATAACTTTTAAATTACTATACAAGTCAATAATATATATTTTATATAATATTATTATATATTTTAGTGACAATACTATCACACTCTTATCCCTAACTGCAAAACCCTGGTGAACTATATTATAATAAGATTCTGTACGTTCGACTAGCCACTCAACGTTCGCAATTCACATTAAAATAGGTATTATAGGGCCATATTATCGTAACTGATAATGATTAGTGATAATTAGCATTATATTGGATAAATTACATCCCGTAACGACTAACGGCACAACCCGCGTTCGCCGACCGCTGACAAGCGCGACCAAACATACGCATCAATCAACAGTTACGAACAGTTTTGATCCACGTGAAAATATATTGTATCTACATCGTATTTTATGAACATTAATGAAACGATGCATCGAATATATTATTTCAAATTAGATACATAATATTATAACACATTATGATAAAATATGGTGATACTTAGAAACTTCATATTGTACCATATGAGTTTACTAGTTTCAGATAAGTCCGTAAAAAAGGCGGAAGACATAAGGATAAGATGATTAAAATCGTCACATGGTTCAAATGTAATAATAATAATATTATCTATGGACGCTTTTACACCACGTCCATCTGGTCCAGTGGTAAGTTCTCGAAGAGACTTGTGTTACGAGTACCGGACAATGTAAATACATACTTGATACTTTTAATAGTAATTTTATTTATATATAAATTTTTATTACTTACATAATACACATATTTAATACACATCCATGACGCAGGAACACAGTTTTGATCCCTGGCGGGATTCGAACCTGCTACCTCCGGGCTTGCGCGCAAACGCACTACCATTGAGCCACAGAAGTCATCAACCAAAATCCACTGAAGTTTTTCCACTGAAGCACGGAGATGCGCGGGCCGAAAACGGCGTTCGAACGGTCGCTGTCCAGCACATTATTGCTCATAATAAAATTTGATAAATATTATGTTATACCTAGTATATATTACTAAGTAGTCTGTGGTTATACCTAATTTCTTTTTAAAATAGGACACAGTAGTTTAAATAAAAATAGTAAAGTAATTCTTAAAAATTATATAATCTGTAATATGTAAGCTTATAATATAGTGTTCGGTTTTATAACCCTTTTTATACTGAAAGAGAAATATAATATTGGCTAATTTGTTATTAAAATAAACCATAAATTAAAAAAAAATAGTGTATTAGCACTAGGCTAGTGGTGCTAAAAGTAGGTTTGGTTTGCTTCATTTATAACAAAAAGCACCATAACTGCCAATATATAGTAAAATTATGTTCAAAACCTTCGCTTCAAAAAGTAATGAAATATTACTTGTAATAAATAAATATTCCAGAAATAAATCTTTTTGGTTGAAGTTGGTTCTAACCATGAAGAGATTAAACCTATAGTACAATAATTATTACAATGTGCGCGAGGGTGGCGCTGTTTTCGCGCATGCGTCGGCCGTCGTCCCTACTTTAGAGGCGTCATAGACAAATGTTGCTTTATTATCTGACATATTTCTACAGTCTTCATTTTATTTTGTAGGTTATGTTTTAGTCGTCAGTTGTCAAATTTTGTGTTCGTTTTTGTGAAGTTACTCCATTAAATGAAGAAAATATAGTAATATAATAAATTTTCAATGTGTATATCTACTATCGATTATTATTTCGAGAATGAGTGAATAGTGTAAACGTAATGATCGCGTGGCTTCGAAAACTTAATTTGACATTGAGATGCTAATACATAAGCAATACGCACTTCTTGTTACTTAAAGAGCCTTGTTTATTGTGAATTTTCCTTAGGGGATATTCATACTATTATTTTGATATTATTTTCTACTAATTAAAAACTCAAAATGTCGACGATGAGTCAGGTATCCGTCATGAAACTTTACACTACTGTAATGGACGATGTGATCGCTGGTGTTCGAGACTCATTCTTAGACGACGGTGTCGACGAACAAGTTTTGCAAGAGCTCAAACAGTTATGGCGAACAAAGCTTCAAGCTAGTGGAGCAATGGATCCACCTGATACAGGTGTCTCGCAGCACCCGCAGGCGCCTCCAGTGTTACAAAACTTTTCCAAAGCCAACGGTAGTAACATGATACCTAAAAGACCCGATTTAGTTCAAGGTTCAAGTCAACAAAGCTCAGGATCTCATGGTGTGCCTTCAAATCTATCCGGGGCTCACCCCCATCATGTACTTGACCCTAATAATAAAGTTCCAGTGCAATTAACATTACCGGCTCAACCTGGAGTACCGGGTTCGCAGCCAAGATCTTTCACAATACAAATTCCAGCATCGGCACTAAATGGGAACAAACTCCATCAAGTATTAACAGGACCAATTATTAATGCTACCATAAGTTTGCCTCAAGCTCTTGCTGCCACTCTATTACAACAACATATAAATTCAGCTCTAGCAGGACAGAGTGATTTTGAAGGAGGTGGTGGTGGTGGCAGGAGTGGCGCTGCACCATTCTCTCTTGATGGGGCATTAGACTCATCTGATGAGGATGGTTCTAATGCGGGAGATGGCTCAGATGATAATGTTGGTGATGATGATGAAGATGAGGAATCGGCAGAGGAGAGAGCTGAGGAGGAAGAAGAAGAAAGAGATGAATTTGGTGGTACTGAAGAAGAGCCGTTAAACTCTGGTGATGATGTATCAGATGAAGAAGTCGGTGACATGTTTGACACTGATAATGTTGTTGTGTGTCAATACGACAAGATAACTCGCAGTCGGAACAGATGGAAATTCTACCTTAAAGATGGTATAATGAATTTATCGGGTAAAGATTTTGTATTTCAAAAAGCCAATGGTGATGCGGAGTGGTAAAAGTTACTTTGAAACCGTTTGTAAATTTTTGTAATTTAGGTAGTATGTCAGTTTGATTTAATATAATGGTATTGGCAACTTGGCATATTGATATATTTCATTGACTTAGAAATAATACTTTCTGATAATACATCAGTGTACTTTAAAGTTAATTGTATTAAAATATTGTTTTTCCATATTACCTAAATTTGTAAATTTATTGCAAAGGAAGTGCTCAAATATAATTTTGATTAAATGCAATAGATTATTGAATTTTGTAATTAATGGCGACAGAGAAATAACATGAGCTTCAGATTTATGTGTAACAATAGTAGGAATATGATCATTTGCTGTTGTGTATGTTAACCTTAGCTTCACTTTATACAACACATGTTAAAAGTCTAATATCAATATTTAAAAACTGTTCACATACTTTTTTTTATTACTTGCCGATGTCACATTTTAAGCTGTGCTGGTCTTAAAAAAGTATCTGGCCCATTAAAATAAAATTGATATCAAATTATGTAAACTTCTAAAAAACCAGTATACAAAATTAAATTGACATTTATATTGTACAAAATTTATTATATTCTTTAGGTCCTGTACATATGACCCGATGTGCCAAGACAAATAAACATACCTGTTTTTAAAAAGCTTCTATTCTTATGTCACATAATTGCAACAGTTTTCTCCATGTAATTTGTGGACAACTTACTTACAATATTAGAAGTATAGTTTCAGAAAAGCTACTTTACATCTTTTAAATATTAAAAGGTTACTTATGTCTTGCTAGTCCATAACAGTGGAATTATTGACCCATTTGCATTTATAATAATTACTTTAGCTAAATATATTTGAAGAAATTAAAGCAATGTTTATTGTCTATGAATAAGGATTTTCCTTAAAATATAAATTATAAAGGGAAGCTAAGCATAGCATTAAGTTAATAACTGTATATGGTATACAAATTACTTACATAAACTTTAGAAAACAAGTGTTTGTACTGACAACTTTTACAGTAGATTTTTTTTTTCCATTGGCAGACTGCAAATATTATAAGTGACGGTTAAAAAGTTATTTTTAATATTATGATACATTAATTTAAGGATTGATTGTTTTGAAATATAATTTAATATGTGCACAAATTATTGTCATTTGGGTCATTGTTGTCACTAAATTGATGTTTAATGTGATATCATTTTAGTTTATAAATTTTGTATTATAATTTCTTGTTTCAGGTTAATATTTTGACCATTCAAAACATTACAAAGATTTTTTGCTTTATAGATAATTCTCAATTAATTTAAGTTTGATAGGCCCTTTTGTGATGAAGTTGGATGGAAATTGTAATTATAATAATAATAAATATGTTGCATTATTCTGTGGTTTTGTTTTATAAACATTTAAAATGGGCATAAATTATAATTTTATGGGTGCACAAATATTTTGCTTTCCTTTGAAATTACTACATAATATTAATGTGCAAGTAATTTATCACAAATGTATGAAAAATTCCAAAAACTATCTTAGTAGTCTAAGACTCATTAGTGGATAGAATTATCCCTACTAACATTATAAATGCGAAAGTAACTGTTTGTCTGTCTGTCTGTTACGCTTTCATGCCTAAACCACTGCACCGATTTTTATGAAATTTAGTACACATATAGACCAACCAGAGCTTGGGAAATGCTATCTTATATCGCGAAAAAAGTCTTGGAGGGGTTGTTTGAATTTGTCGCGCTAATCTCAGGAACTATTGGTCGGATTTGAATGATTCTTTCAGTGTTAGATAGCCTATTTATCGAGAAAGGCTATATATACCATCCCGCTATGTAGATGTTATAAATCATAGTTAACGCAGGCGAAGCTGCGGACAACAGCTAGTAGCGGATCAATTTATCTTTACTTGGGATTTTATGTACCTCTGGATGAGCCAGTGCTTATATGAAATAGTATAGGTACAAAATCCATGGTAAAAACAATAGGGAAAGCATACAATTACTTAAAATTTAAATGTGTAAAGTAATTATACAATACCGTTACCTAAACCTTATAGACGAATGATTTATTGCACGTTCCACTTATGTGATTCTTATCACATTAAATATATTATAACTAGAAACGCCCCGCGGCTTCATCCACGTACTTCCGATTCCCGTTGGAGTACGGAGATAAATTTATTCTAGTAGTTATTCTGATGTGTAAGCCATATTATTGTAAAGTTGCATATAAATTCATTCGTATTTACTTGAAAAAGTAAGAAACTTGCATCTATATGTTATAATAAACTTACGCCTTATATACGTAAGATTACTATTATATTAATTCTACAGGCCTTTGTCTAAGCTGAAAAGTTCATGAACTGCATATTGTGTGAATAATTAACGAATAGGAAAAAAAAATGTTTTGTAATACAAGGAATTATTGGTATTTTTTACGGAATTTTAGTATTCCTTAAATAAATATAATTTTAACAAAAGTATAAAACATTCTGTTAGGTCAGTTCTTATTTTTTTCTTATGTAATTGCAAATTGCCGTGAAAATGCAATGATCCAGCGGATAATGGGCTCGGCCTCATGAGCGAGAGGGCCCGGGTTGATCCTGAACTAATTTTTTAAAAGATTTTAGTGAACTGTAATCAAAGTTTCTACTAAATTTTAAGTTTCTAGGAATAGTAGTCTCGACTGTGTCATGTGTGTTAATATTAAAATAGTCAGTTATTCTTGTCTTTTATAGTTATATACAGATAACATTAACTAATTTGTATAAAACTCCCTTTTATTATAGTTGAAATTATAACCTCTTCAAGTTTTTGATATAATTTGTTATGTAAAAACACATCGTTTCTATATTTCCTCATATTTAAACAATAATTCTCCAATACTTAATATAAAATATAATAAATAAATATAAAATAATTTGTTAAAAAGAAATTCAGTAGTAAAATTAATTCAATTTTCTGAGAAAAACAACAATCACTTATCGCATATCACTTGGTCCAGACGAAACATAATCTGCCCTCAGGAGGTAAAAGCCTAGACTTTAAGTCGTTTTGTTAGAAGCAGGCTAGTTCCAATTAGCCATGTTAATCCTGCGCAGAGGGTTGCGCGATAGCCGCCCGTAATCAACTTATCCCGGCGATTTAATATTGTGCTCAATGTACCGAGGGAAGTTTACGTAATTTGCTTTAAGCCCTTGTCTAACCTATTTTTCTATTGTCTATGAAATTTTTTGAAATCTTGATATTATGACCAATATACAATTCCTACAAGTAAAATATGCTTTTCTGCGGCTTTAGTGTATTATTGAATATGCCTAATATGACTTTCGTCTACTAACCGTATCTTATGTCTGGTATACTATCTATTATCTACCTGTTAATTTCAGTTGCTTCCACATTGGATTTATAATATCATAGGTAATATTCTTGACTTCAGCTTTGACTGTCTATAATGAAAATTGGAGATGACCATGGAGATGGATGATGGATGGATGGAAATGAAAGCATTAAGATGACAAACGCATCGGTGGTCAACAACGGGTTTTGATAACAGAGTTCATCTTGGAAGATTTGGAACTCTGTGTAAGTTGCGACACGATCCTGAATACGATTTAGAGATGTAGCATTATGATTACACAGAAAACTAATTTAGCTAATTTATTGTATCGTTACCGCCAATATATATTATTGATTACTGCTATGATTAGATATATCCAACTACACAGAATACCTAGCCTTTTCCAAATACATAAGTCATATATTTAGGGTTGACTTCCAGTCTAACCGGATCCAGTTGAATTCTAGTATTTTCAATGAAGCTACTATCTGAGCTTGTAGTAGAAGGGCAGACGAGACGGACAGATGAAACCAAATAAAAGCTTGTAAAATGGAAATTTTCCAATCAAGTTCAGGAGGCTAGCGCTGCACACCCACCGACAGAGTCTCAGCTTACGTTCACAGAACTAAAAGACACGTATAAAATTAATAAATGTTAACATTTACAACTAATATGTACTCTCTAATAGAATATTGATTAATTACAAAGTTAAAACTTCAAAGACTGAAAGTGCTTACTAAGAACAATCTTTACAAAGCACCTAGGGGATCAGGGCTTAATTATTTAACAGCTAATTAAGTATTCTTGTGTTTTTTATGCTCAAACTTATTTAAAGCACTTTTCATAACTAGTAATTAATTTTTAATAAATAAGTAGATAAGAATATAAATATTAGCAAAAATATCTTAAGTTTATCTTATCTTATCTTATCTTATACCTTTAAACGAGCAATTCTTGTATATATATATATATAGAATCGGGATCTCGGAAACGGCTCCAACGATTTTCATGAAATTTTGTATACATTATGTTAAAAACGGCGACAAATCGATCTAGCTAGGATACATTTTTAGAAAACTTTTTTATCCGTGTTTTGAGGCATCGATAAAATATGATTAGAATACGAACGTAAATTTCGCTGTCAAATAATATGTCATGGTAGCTTAGTGGTGAAATTAGGCAGTTAAGTTCGAACGAGCCTGGTTCGAATCTCCAGTCCGAATTTTTTTGTCCTTTTTTTAAGATCATTTTTTTTGGAAGAAAAATTTTATCGTATTTTATCACTTAGGGTACCGAGCAAATGCTCGGTCAACCAGGTACTTTTGAGTTTAATTATTACGGGTGTTCATTTAGGGATGCCTATGTTCAGCAGTAGACGGATAAAAGCTGATGATGATGATGATTATAGGTGTAAATTTCACTACTCAATATTTGATTAACATTTCAGTCTAAGAGGGCTCAGATGCACGCATCTTTTGTTTAGGCTATGGGTGTAGTCAAAATAGGCTTCTTAAAAGTGTTTTTTGGAAAGTGGTACATACATTTGGGACCATCAATAATATAATATTTATGGCTTTTGTAAAATTTTCTCAATAACAAAAAAATATAAAATAAAGGTCGAGCGCGAAGCAAACATTGCCGTACCGTCCTTTACTGGAACCATTAAAATTAATATTCTAGCAATTGTATCAGTATCACTAACAAACAAAACTTCATGAAATTTATAACAGTGACATAATATATTATGATAAACAGGGGAACTATTGTTTTTATTAATTATCGATTGATATAATATATTTGTAAGGAGTAATAAATCATATATACATGATAACTCAAGCAATTCGAACAAAACATCGTATTATCGCCACATTTTTTCGCTTCTCTTTCTTTTATACTTAACGATCTTTTTTAAATCAAAATCTTAATTTCGTAAGTTTTGTTTACTAATTTTTAATTAAAAAATATATAAGTACATTATACACATAACCATAATAAAAATAAAAACGATATCATAAAAGATAAAACGAAAGGGAATATGCTAAATCGATTTCCAAGAATACTAATGAATGTTGAAAATGAATCATGTACGTTTTTTATTAGCTGATTTAAAATCGAAAGCTTTTGAAATAAGAGGAAAAAGCGCCATTGAATATGAAATTCCTTAAGAGCCTTAGAATAGCAATTAGAGCGGTTGCCATAGCAAGCGGTGTAGGTCGATACCTTTGTCGGAAATACACCCAGCGATTCAATCCTTAACGACGAGCTGAGGGGCGATGTAAAAATACATTTAAATCACTTGATATAACAACGATATCAAGAAGCAAAGTACAGATGGCAAAAAAGTTTAATATACTGTATAACATTAACAGATAAAGTTCAGAACCGGTTCTCATGTGAAGTGTTAAACACATGCTTTTATAAAGTACGTGATAACTACATAGGTACTACTAGTTCGCGGGTGAGCTTGCGCAGACCTAGAATAAAATGCATTTTAGTTATAGACGCGCGTTATCAAAATGAGCGCTAAGCGCTTGTCATGTGGACTATACAAATGTACATTTAAACGAGTCCCCACTAAACAGGGGGGCGTTCAAATGGCAGGACCACCACTCGTTTTCCTATCAATCATTTATTTTATGAACCCATTCTTGTGTCTTGGATATTTCACTTGCGTCTGACACCTTTGGTTGTGTGTGCAGGAGTTATTAAAAATAAAATATGTGTGTATTTAAGATCAGCCGGCTGAAGTTAAAACGTTGATAATAACTACTAATAACAATTATTACATATAATTTGAATATAGTAAACAGCTACGAAAAGCTATTTCACGGGGGGATATTTCACCACCAACTTCACGACATGCCTGCACCGGCAACTAAAACCGTCAGTATAGGAATATCAATTATAACGAGCAGGGTCGATGTCAGCAGCAGAAAATATTATTATATACTCTTGTATTTTAATACTTTTACTGTCAGCAATTACAATCGGTAGAGATCGGTTTAATAGTTCCTACCTATTTATATATTATATGGTGATTATACTCGTATATATAGTAAATTCTAAATATTACACAATAACTTTAAATATATATAAGTACCTACCAACAAAGCGACGATGTTCCAGTGGTGGGTAGACTCGGCCTCTTACGCAAGAGGATCTGGGTTTGATCCTGACCCGTCCGTGTGTGCTTTGAAATGGGTTTTTCTAAAATTTCTAAATTCACCCCAAACACGAACCCTCTTTTTTTTCGAAAGGTCTAGACTTTTAGGCCAGATGGCCTTTAAGCTCAATCGGTAGGTAGGTAAGCAGATGGCTCACCTAGTAAATTTTGAAAGGGGAGCGCCCCCCTCCGTGCCCCGCAGGGGGCGCGGTATATCGCGCGCGCTACTCTGGAGAGTAGGTGTTTGGCTAGTCAAATCCAATACGGTCGACGAGTCATTAGCGGATGAAGTTAAACTATTAGTCGGAGGGCCAGCCCTCCCCTCCCCCTCTGTCGGGGGAGGTGGGTCGTGGATGGGGACTCATCGTTTGCTCACCGGTGAAGGAAAACATCGTGAGGAAACCTGCATGCCTGACGAGATTGAAGTCTTTGAAGGTATGTAAAGTTTACCAACCCGCATTGGGCCAGCGCATCGGTGAACTATGGCCCATTACCCTTCTCGCCTGATTTCGAGGAGGAGACCCGTGCCCAGCAGTGGGACATATAAGGGTTGATACATACATACCATCAAAAGACAAATAGTTTATCTATCCAATTTACATAATTACGTCTATTTGAAATAATAATTTATATTCGGTTCAGTAAACTTTAGGGCAACTTATCGTCAGCGGTATTCCCGAACAATCGCAACATTAGCCTTCAACAATATAAGCCTTCCCTCGGGACCAGAAACACACCCCCGATTCTTCTATTGTGGAAGTGCATTGAATTTCACTCACTTTCAAGTAATCCCTACGCTCTATTCCCCAATTTCGAAAGGCTTAGTCTGTATATTATAGTCTGTAGTCTGTATACCTATTAAAGAATAATAGGTTGTAAATCATCCAACTTTAGATCCACCTGTATGTTACAATTTTTGAAGTGAAATTGTTTTTCTGCGCTTTGAGTTTTCGGGTTTTGTCTTCTTCTTCTTTTATTTTTGGCATACGAATTTCGGGTTTTTTATTTCGGGGCGAGAATTTTGTTCAACATCGGATGCTTTTGATGAGATTTCTGTTCGACATCGAACGCTTTTAATGGCTTATGTGACTTGACGTCAAAGTGAACAAAAATTATGAAACTCGCTCAACGTCATCGAACGCTCATCATCGAACTCGTGTCACCGAATGATCATCACCAATAATTGCAAACGATAGTTCCAAGTTGATGTCAAGAGATGTCAAGATGAACAAAAGTTATGGAACTGGCGTCATCGTTACTGAAAACTCATTGTCGCCTTGCGAAATGTGACCGTAATATGTAATTAATACTAACTATAAAATTTAAAAAAAAAAGACCGACTAAATCTATTAAAATTACATCCTGTACTTTTGTCAAAAGTCAATTATACAAAAGAAAGGCAAACTTGATAAATTAAATTGAATTAAAACCATAAAATCCGGACAAATTCAGTGGGTCAAGTATTGAGCGTTGCGTATTTAAAAAAAATACTTTTGTATAATAATATATCCTAGTAACATTATCGCTGACACGCCTTTTGTTTATTTATTTTAATGTAATAAGGAGGCAAACGAATTATCGTAAATTATATAAAATATATAAATAATCGTAATAAAATTTAAAAAAAAACTAGCATTCAATCATGAAATGGTTATGTTAAAGGTTTTACTTTTAAATAATATAAGCCGCGCCACGCGGTTTCACACGCGTACTTCCCATTCCCGGAGTACGGTGATAAATTATTGCCTATGTGTTATTCTAATGCTGAGCTATATTATTGTAAAGTTTCATTAAAACCCATTTAGTAGTTTTAACATCCATACTTACAAACTTCCGCGTTTATAATATTAGTAGGATTATTTACCTAGCTTGGTCAAATTGGAGTTCGATAAAATGAATGTCACTCTGGGTTAATTTTGCATTCCAAATATGTACATATACTTCAATTCTTGAAAAACAAAATTAAAATGCACATACAATAATAAGGGCGGATAATAAAAATCATGACAACCCGATAGAGCCCACATCCATTGATGCGGGCTAGCATTGATGGCAAAATTGTTTTTTTCATCATCATGATCATGCGAATCATGCGAATTTTACTTATTAAAAACAATTGAATTTTTTGCGTGAAACATCGTTGCGCCTTGGCAGGTAAATCCACTTGAATGATGTGACGGAAAACGGCGTGACATAATCATGTGGTTGACGTATTTTTTTTTATCAAAAATTCACAGCAACCTTGATCATTAACGCTTAAGAATGCTTCAGGCTAAGAGGAAGTTATCCTTATAATGAAAATTATTTATCAACTAGCAGCGCCCTGCGGTTTCAGCCGCGTATTTCCATTTCCGTGGGTATATGGTGATAAATTATAGCCTATGTGTTATTCTAATGTGTAAGTTAAATTACTGTAAATTTTCATCAAAATCCATTTAGTAGTTTTTACGTAAAAGAGTAACAAACATCCATACTTAGGAACCTTCGCGTTTTTATATTAGCAATAAGAAAGTAGGACTGGTAGGATATTTGTATTATCTGATCGCTTTATGTTTTTGCTGACTGTATTATCTTCCCACAAGTCTATATCTGACAAATTCAAACTATCGCTGAGATTTGATCCGGGACTTTTCAATTTGCGATGTTTGCGTTAGTCGCTCACTCAACGCTTCGAGCGTTAAAGGTGAAATAATATTATATTTTGCATACTATGAACTTGTTTTGAATTTAGAATGAAAAATCACAATGGTCGTGCAATAACAACTTTACTTCAAAAACTGCTAATAAGATGTAAACATAAATTTGGCTTGGCAAATAAGTATCAATCCATTTATGTCCCACTGCTTGTCAAGGGTCTCCTCCTCAAAATCAGACGAGAGGGGTACTCTTAGCTCCGATTCGTTGACCCAAAGCAGGTTGGTGAACTTCTCGCCGCTCAAAGACTTTCAACCTTATTCGACATGCAGGTTTTCTAACAATGTTTTTTTACCGGTGAGCAAGCGATTACCTTTTATTTAGTCGCACTTAGAAATTTTCCCATTTCAAGGCGCTACAGGACTGAATGCCATACTCACTAGACTGAAACTGAAATTTTTGGCCTTTAGTTACGTTACAACGTTGGCTTAGCAAAATGATTTAATCTCGGAAAATGAAATTGTCATTACGGAAACTCAACCATACCCGGACGGACCGAGATTAAACTTTATAATTAGTCTGAAAACGACTAATACAGAGAAAGAGTAGAAACTAAGAAATTCCTATACGTATGGTAAAGATACATTTATTAAATTATGTAAATTTAATCATTTGTTGGGATCCTTATCGCGGTTCCAGTATTTTAAGATAGATGATAGATACACTTTACGTCCATATTTAAGAAGCATACTTGGCTAAGTGATGAATCAATACTACCAAAAAACACTTCTATCTATGCGCTCCTGGTGTCAATAGTCGGGTTTTATATGGGTTTGACAGACGCACAGTGGCGGATTTCTTGTAAGTATTGTCTATGAATTAGAGTACTGTGACACCTCTAAGTATTGTTTGTGAGTACGGGTGTAAAACTATAAATAGTTAAGTAACTCAAGATCCAAAGAAAAGTTTACGGCCCTTGGCCACTTGATGGCATGTTACCAGGTTTCTAATTGATAAATCCAAACATAAACCACGATTAATGACCATATAAAGCCCATATAGTATTCAATTGACGCCAGCTATCTCTTAATGTGTGTTTTAATGCAAATAAAGTAAGCAAAATTAATTTTATGTGTGTCGTAAATGTTGACAAAACAAACTGTTTAAACAACCCTTAGATTGTAATAAGACATCGTATATAATCGTCGTTATAACTGGGTTAGTGGTAGTTATAGTGGTTAGTGACCCTGACTGCTAAACCAGAAGGTCATGAGTTCGATTTCCACCCAGGACAAATGTTTGTGTGTGTCTGTCTGGTGTAAACAAAATCCTTTGTTCTGTGTCTGGGCGTAATTTATCTTTAATATGCGATTTATATATAATTTAGAAATTAAAATTATATATAATAAATCTTACATATAAAAGCTTACATATAAGAATACAAAATACGTGCTATTATTTAAAACCTGATTTGGTATTGAACGTTCGCGTTCAAAATTCAGTAATTACTAAACCTACAAAGCGTAGAATTTGTTAAATAATTTACAATCTAATTTAATGAGGAGCTTGTGGCTAAGTTATAACAAGCCGCGTGAGTCGATCCATCAGGTCTCAGGTTACGCTTGCCGAGTGGTTGCATAAACAAGTGACCATCTCTACATACCGAGACTCTTTCGTGGCTGTAAGTTCGTTGAGCCGTTGCCTCGGCTGTCATTTGTAGATCTTTGACAGTCGTAACAGATCGTCAAAAGCTCGAAAGCCTGACAACCAGTCATACCATGGGGTACCGTTTTACCCAGGGTGTAAAGGTCAAATAGACAGTCGTTCCATTTAAAATATGGATCCATCCGGCTTGGCTTACCCTAAATATAGTTGGGAAAAGGCTAGGTAATTTTTTTCATTACAATTTAATAAAACGGAAGTTGAAGACTGTCTCTGTGCAGCCGGTCTTGGTTGAATGAGAGATCGGGCGTCTTGATGTTCGTCGAAGTAGGCTTCGGTCCAGAAGAGTACGTATAAAAGCTGAGAATAATGATTATGAGAATAAATAGCACAAATAAAGGAAAACAATATTCAGCTTCCATCGGAACCATTAACGATCTTCACAATCTATAGTTGGCTATATTGTGTACACTTTAATGAATTTGCATTCCCTTGGGGTAATGGTTAAGTAGTTAGATCCTTAAAGCAGCCAGGCGCTTAATAAATAGGGCGGTGTCTTGGGCGTCTCGGGTCACGGCCGCGCCATTGTGCCGTAGTGCTTAGTGACCCAGAGAAGGGCATCTGGTATAGTCCCAAATATCTGATTACTGGTGACAGGAATGCCTTGAATTTTTGTATGAAAAAATAATGACGGTGTAATGATGCACTGAATTATACCAGTTTACATTTATGGGTGGGCAATACATAAATAAGTGTCCTGGGCCAGCGAAGCCAAAACTAGTATCTATAAAATAAATACTAGATATTTTTAAGAATAAGATTTAATCCAGGAGTTCGCTTCACACGTGAGAAATATTCCTCTCACTTATGTCATAAGGGACAGATGTCAGGGGTTAGATATCGCTGAAAGGACATTGTGGAAGCTGACCTGCGTGAGCTCGGGATTAAGGACTGGTCAGAGGTTGCTCAGGACAGAGACCCGTGGAAGTCTCTCGTTTCGGAGGCCAAGACACACTTTGGGTCGCTGAGCCGCAGAAGTTAAGTTTTATATCATAAGGAGCCGCAATAGATGTATTTTAGTCTAAAATAGAATAATAGCCTAATATAACAGTGGTTTTTAGTTTTAACCGCAAGCTGCAATCTAAATATGTGTATGTATGTGTATTGTATCGGTTTTAAAAAGCTTTAATTATAATAATTAGACAGAAAGTCACCTGTGTATATTATTAACACCCATATTATACCTGTCACGTCAATTGAAGTCAGCGTTGGATGATTTCTTCAGTACCAATATTAAAAATCAAACCTTATGAAAGTAAAGATGATCATACATTATGATCTATTGAAAATAATCTGTCACGCATGAAAGATAGCATCAATCAAAATTTAATATCATGTTCTACTTTGATGGGTTTTATTAACGGATTTTATTAATATATTCTTTAATATTAAAAATTAAATAAATATATAATTGCATAAATTGAAGAAATGAAATACATTTTAATTACATCTGGGATGGAACGTCCAAGACAAACAGAAAGCATGTTATTACCAAACAACAGAAAGTATGTTATTACCATTTACGTAACTTTTGAAAAAATCGTAAAGTAATACTGGATGTCAATAATAATATAAATAGAAAACCGTGCTCATACAGTAGGTACCATATTTTAATTGAGTGACGACAGCTTACATTAACGAGAAAGTATCATGTGCTAGCGGGATATTAATATCTCATATCTTACTGTCGAAGGCAGCACTGTACTGACGGGTTCGATGAGTGTATTTATCTGAAGTAAATCCTTCATCAATTGCGAAAATCTATCTATACACGTAACACATTTATTCAATTGCTCGCTGTTCCCTCCAGTCTCCACACTACAATTAAAAAAAAAAATCTTGTAAAATTCTATAATAACTATATCATTTTATGATAGTTTGAATATCTAAAGCTCAAAGAATTTATCAAATCCTCAACGTAGCTTGTGAGATGAGAGCGTTCAAACAAACAAAATGTTCAGCTCTACTATATACCACTACTTAATTATGCACTCTGTGTAGTGAGTCCGTACCCAGTGCGTCGTTGACGATATGCTATAATCGTTGCACAAAAGATACATCCCACTGCTGGGCATACGCTTTGTCCTCGAAACGATGTGAGGAGAGCTAGGAGGTAGCCTCCAGTACAGACTCGGCCTTGAAATGAAGGATTGACCGAAAAAACTTTAGAAATTATAAAACGTTACTAAAGAAAATTTACCAGCGGAAATTTTTCATGTATAATAAACAACTTGTTAACACGTACAATAGTAGTTTATATGATGTACAATACACAAATGATATTCTGACTATTCGTTATTAAATCAGTAAAGCTCGTACAGTACAGACCTGTTGAATGCGAATTTCTTGTTCACTCCCCTCCCGGATCTCAGACGGGATAGACGCTCACGTTTTGTCGTACGGGGCCATTTGCACACTGCTCCCTTTGTCACTCCCTGTTTCGATATATTTAGGGGAAACTGTTGCGTGAATTGAAACTGTATTTCCTTTGTTACAGGTGCAATTGGGACAAAAGTGTTATTTATAAAAATGTCGTGTTACGGTGCGAACGTGTTGATTCCCGACTAACAGTGTAGTGAGGTGAGTGTGACGATGTGATTAGGAGTTTACAAGTGGACTAAGAACTGCCATCATGCTGCCCACGAACGTTATGTCCTTTATGAAAAAGGTAAGTGCGTCTAATCCTTTTAAACGTTTAATGTATGTCACAGTATAAGTAAGTGTCGGATCTTGTTTTAAGGTGAATATATTTTAGTGGGATAGTAGTTAATCATTATTAACGGAGCTAATTAATAATTATTAAAATGAATAAATTTAATTTTTTTAAATTTAATTTGAGTCAAAACGTTATTTTTAATGAAACTAAAATTATAAAACAATTATTTTATTCAATTAGAAATAGGAAATTTTGTGACTGTTTTGAAAAAAGTGTTTTTTAAATTATAATTGTTGACCTTAAAATACTAATACTACATCTACAACTATTTTCGGGGATTATCTGAACTATTTTAATAAATAGTGAAATACACCAATCTATTTCGCTATTTCCAGTTAGAGATCGGAGTTTTAGACTAATGGTCTAGATATTTATTCAAAGGCCTCTCTGACTTTGATTAGAAAATACTGATCCTCTCTATTAAACTCGGATTTTGTGTGGTGAAACTGAAATATCGATCGAATCGATAAAATACGATATTATGGAATATAATATTATTTTGTCGTTAAAAATATAGTTTCGTATTTAATGGATAGTTTTTTGAGTTTTTAATTGTACCATCTTCATCATTTTCAACAGTGTCCCTGTTATATCCAATAAATACTTGTCATAAAAAGGAATACAATAAATAAATGAAAACTTCCTTTATCACAGTGAATATACTCATGTTATATCGGTACACTGTTTTATGAGAATCTGCTTATAATTGTCACGTTGATCAAGCAAAATGGGAATAACGGAGCTACGTAGCCCGTAGTAGCCGAGGCTAACATCGATCCACCATATTGCCTCATCCAATATGTGACGAATATACCATCACAGCGACCACTGATCAGAGTAGAGCGAGATTATTTTTCAGCGCCCAAATGGGTCAATGAACATAACATAATATATTAATGATTACTTATTTTAATTCTGGCAAATTAATTTAAAAGCGAGACCATCGGTCGCTCACCGATGAAGTAAAATATCGTGAGGAAACCTGCATGCCTGATGAGATTAAAAGTCTTTGAAGGTATGTGAAGTTCACCAACTCGCATTAGGCCAGCGCCTCAGTGAACTATGTCCCGAATTCGAGGAGGAGACCCGTGCTCAGCAGTGGGACATATATGGATTGCACATGATTGACATCATCAGGCTTTATCCGTCCACCTAATGACCCTTTGCCACTCGCATCCAACTCGAGCTGGCCACCCCTCGGAGATCGTCTCCCCACGTTAATGGCCGACCAACTCTTCGACAATCTAAACGCGGCCTTCACTCTTGAAACTTATTGGTCCATCGGTCATCCGTTCTCCTGTGTGATTAGCCCACTTCCTTTCTTTGCGTTTTCTTCTAATTCTTCGCATGATATCTGTAACTTTAGTTCGCTAGTGGAGGTCTTCGTTAATATTTATTAAAATAGAAATGCATAATGTCAAATGCGGAATTGTTTAACGCAATTGACATTTCGCGCTTTTCACCAGATGCCTGGCAACCGCTCTTTTGCTCTACATATCATTCCTATTCTTCATAACTAAATCTAAAATTATAATTAGATAACAACCAACAAACCCACCAACAATCGTGCAGTCTGGGTCACATCATTAGACAAACTTGCCTCTTAGCCTCTACGAACGCAAGGCTTATTTGCTTTTCCCTTCCTATCTCTTTTACTAATTATGTATTTTAAAATTAAAATCAATTATTTTCTTCTGCCGGGCGCGGCGTCCGTAATGGCCAGCTTATTGTTTAATTTAATTGACTATTTTATTTTTTAATTTATTTCATCATCATCATCATGTTCAGCCTTTATCCGTTCAGTGTTGAACATAGGCCTCCCTTAATGAACTGGCAGATGACTGATACCTTGCCTCGCATCCAACGCGCATCCAACGCGGAACGCCACTGCACGGAGATCGTCTTCCCACCTGGTTAATGGCCGACTTCCCACTTCGTCTATCAAAACGCGGCCTCCACTCTTGAACCTTATTGGCCTATCGGTCATCCGTTCTTCTGACGTGTGACCAGCATACTGCCACTTCAAAGAGGTTATTATTCACATGATATTTATCTAGGTATATTTGGCTAGCCTGTCGGTCTCGTGCTTAGTAACCTAGATTGCTAAATCAAATGATCGAGGGCTCGACTTCCACTACCCACAAATATTATGCGCATAAGCATGATCATTTATTCTATGTAGTCTGGGAGTAATTTATCTATAATATTTATGTATTTAGAAATATCGAATATGTAAAGTATGTCTCAGTTGTCTGGTTACCAAAATATATATAAATGCTTAAGTTTGAGAATAAGACTACATTTACAACTCATTTTGGGGAAAAAATGGCATAATATAATACTTTTATACCCCAAGGTAATAAGTTATGTTTATTGACCCATTGGGGCGCTGAAAATTAATCTTGCTCTACCCAGACCAGTGGCTGCCTTGATGCTGGCATAAAAAAAGTAAAGTATTATCCCTTATATGTCCTACTACTGAGCGCATGTCTCTTCCTCGAAATCATACAAGGAGGGTAATTCTCATGTAAGTTATACCAACATATTATTACTATTATATGAACTTTTAACGTTTTAATATTTAACAAACATTACTTTATCTTAAACAACAATTAATTCTAATAGTTATAATTGGACTTTAGTTTCTAAGTAAATTGCGTTGGACTAAGCTGCGAGATTATCACAAGTCTGGATGACACGAACATTTCACCTTATACATAATAGAAATACCTTTTGACGGATTTTATTGCGGTTTTATTCAGATATTTACATTCATGTGTCATATACTCAGGTAATATGGCGGGAGAACTAAGTTATCAGGCGACTAAATGTTTCAAAGTTACTCGTGACTTTACTTTTAACAACAATACTTCACTCTGACATTTGCAAGGGGAAACTAACATTAAAGAAGAAGTACTTTTCACAAAAAAAAATGTTGTTACAAAAATGTTGGTAAAAACCAAATTAAAAAAATTCCTTTCAATCTGGATAAAAATCATCTATTATAATAATAATATATTGGGATAACTCACACTGACACACATCCACTCAATCTCAAACCAGGCAGAGCCTGTATTATGATATATTACACCCAGAATGGGTGGGAATCAAACCCACGACCTCAGTAGCAGCTTAGTACTCAGAGTCCTTAACCACTAGGCCAGTAGAATTTTGTTACAAACACAAACGCTTATCTTAGGATAAGCTTAGATAAGTTCATTGTCATTACGCGCAAGCATAAGTGATATTGTTACAATATGTTATATCATCCCCACCATGGACCAGAGCTCACGCCTTATCGTGGCGGTGGGGAATTGAGCCGAGGGGCTCTTTGTACCCCTCTTATAAGAAGAGGGGGCAAAAGAGCAGGGATAGGGAGGCAAGGGGTGAGAACGGGAACTTCATCTCATTGTAGCGTCCCGACGTTGTGAGTGGTTGTTCTGTAGAGGTGGCGTCGGTCCCCTGAAGAGCTGACTAGCCATCGAGCCACTGTTGCTAACTGATCCGGGGCACCTCACCAAAGGCGGCATTGGTGGCATTCGCCGGGCTTTAGTGGGTAGCTTACCATCTTCTGGGCGCAGTGAGTCCCATATAGCCTGAGGAGACCTACCCCCGCGGGATACCTCAGTGCATTTCTCGGCGTTAATAACAAAAAAAAATTATACCACCAATATATCTCTCAACTGTAAGCTCCACTTTCAAATACTTAAAAGCTTTTATATAGTGTCTCTAATAAAAACAATTACCAGCTACATATAAATTTATATTTCTTTTGTATACTTTTCTACAGTTCTCTACTTAAAATTTAATAAAAAACTGGTTCGTGGATAGGATTTAAATTATTAACTCTCCATGCAAAATATTAAAAGCTCGCAGTCATTTTGCACGTAGTAATAATCCCTTTAATATGAATTAGCGTTTGCGAAATATGAAATTTTCCTTCTAATTTGGATTTCCAATAATAGTTTTACTTTTTGCACAACGGCAGTTATAGTTCACAGCTTAGTTTATTAGTAGAAGATCAGGTCTAATTCAAAATTTTAGTTTAATCGTACTAATAAATTATACTGAGAATTAAATATTGAATAATTGTAACGTAATGTTGCTGTGAAGTAGGAGCCCGAAACTTAGGACATATAAAAACCTTGATAAACCACGATAAACTTCTTAAAAAGTTGTTTCATTATAATCGAGTTTACTTCTTATACTATCGTATACTAATGAATAATGAATAGTAAATTACTATATTTTATAGTATTCAAAGGTTACCAAAGGTCCATTTTGTTCGCTAAAAAAAAGCATTTTGTTACAACATAGTATCAAATAATAAATGTTTCATAAGATGTCTTGTAAATAACGTGTATTTAACAGAAGGAAAACTAGATGTTTTATTCCAAAAATGTATTTTTTTAATTTTAAATTATATTTTATACATTAAAATACATAATTAAATATAAAAAAACATTAAAATATAACCTCCTTCGATAAAAGGGGAATGGTAGAAGATAGCGTTGTTTCTAGAAAGTTCGGAAGAAGAGCAGTGATTTATGGTAAGGCCCGTGACGACTCAGCCCGAGGCCACACAATTTCGACCGAGGTAGAAATTTTAAAAGCTATTAAAATGTCAATTAAATTTTGCTTCCTGGTAACTTCGCGAACAAATTATAAATTGCAGAACAATTTTAACCAATTACTTAAAAATATACATTTCAAATATTTGTTTTTTTTTTTTGTTATAATACTATTTTCATTTTGTCATTATCATAATTAATTTGAATAATTCAAATAAGAATGATTAAATTTGAATAATATTAATTATGAATTATTATTATGATTAATATTTATTTAATTATTTATATTGAATTGAGCTTCCTATTTATCCGTCGAGTTAACAGAACCCTTATTTACTATCATCAATGAATTTTTCAGCATAATCCCATCTCATTGTTTTACACTATACATTTAATATTTTTCATTTTCGTATCATGAATTTTCTATGTTAAAAAGCTTTCCTATCATAATTCCCATTTTGAACGTATAATTAATCGGTAAGCCCGAGATACCTTTGTGGAGAACTTCGAGAACAACTATTTGACATCGTAATATCAGGCCACGTACAAGGATATATATTGCACTACAAGATCGTTATTCAACCGCAATTACTCCTACAGTGCATCAAGCATTTGAAGCTATCGCTCAAGTCAACTAAAGTTCCCAAATAAAGCTCCAAAATCCACTGGGACTCATATGGAACATAATATCTAAGTGTTTATTATAAATAATAAAAGTTAATATAATATACAATGTGGAGACGACCATACGACGTTAAATCAAAGTAGCAGTTATAATAGTCCATAGTAGTAGTTTCAGTTTATCAGAAATATCCTGATGTGGATATATTTTTTTTTTCAGATAAAGCAAATAGTACAAATATGTAAATAGAATAAAATAATTTGGTACACTAACCGATAACGAGCTGCTTAATAACAATCGCACACACAATCAGATAATATTTTAAAATAATTTTATTTATACAGACTCTATGGTTGCTTGACATACGGGGTTTAATTTAATGTCATATCGTATCGTATATATATATATATATATATATATATATATATATATATATATATATATATATATATATATATATATATATATATATATATATATATATATATATATATATATATATATATATATATATATATATATATATATATATATATAGAATCAGGATCTCGGAAACGGCTCCAACGATTTTCATGAAATTTTGTATGCATGTGTTAAAAACGGCGATAAATCGATGTAGCTAGGATACATTTTTAGAAAACTTTTTTTTATCCGTGTTTTGAGGCATCGATAAAATATTATTAGAATACGAACGTTCGCTGTCAAATAATATGTCATGGAAGCTTAGTGGTGAAATTATGCAGTTATATACATCCGAACGAGCCTGGTTCGAATCTCCAGTCAGAATTTTTTTTTTCCTTTTTTTAAGATCATTTTTTTTTTTGGAAGAAAAATTTTATCGTATTTTATCACTAAGGGTACCAGGTACTTATTAATTAAGTAATAAATTAGTTATTAAGCATAAAGCAAAACGTTCCTCCTTCCGGTGTCGGAGTTGTTAAGTCAAAGTTAAGTATTAAACAGTGTGCAATATACATACACACCAACATTTGCTCTCTCGCTCTTTTGTATTTGTGTCTCTTACCTGTCGTTTTTTCTGTTGCATTCGGTTTGAAATCACAACGATTCTAAAGAAGTTTCACTTCAATAAAAAAGGTGTGTGCGATTCACACACGATAGAAGTAAAACACACGTAAAATGCTCAAATACAAGCAAGTATCAAACAGTGTGCAATATACATACCAACATTTGCTCTCTCGCTCTTTTGTATTTGTGTCTCTTACCTGTCGTTTTTTCCGTTGCATCCGGTTTGAAATCACAACGATTCTAAAGAAGTTTCACTTCAAAAAGTAAAGTATCAACCCATATGTCCCACTGCTGGGCACAGGTCTTGAAATCAGGCGAGGAGGGTATATATAGTTTACCAATGCGCTAGCCCAGTGCGGATTGGTGAAAGTCTTTGACTGAAGGTGTGCGAAACACTTTCAAAGACTTTCAATCTCATCAGGTATGCAGGCATCCTCACGATGTTTTCCTTCACCGGTGAGCGATCGATGGACTCGTGTTTAGGGTGCACTTAGTAATTTAGAAAAACCCATTTCATTTTATTTCAGTATCTTACCGGGACACTCTCGCTTGAGACCCACTGAACCATCATCGCTCTTATATCTACTTTAAAATTTAAAGGATAGTTGCTTAATGCTTAACCACTTTTTGTTAATCAATTGCCATAAATGTCCTTCATTCACTATTCGCTAAGTTTCACTAGTTAATTAACAAAAATAAACGAAATTTAATCGAATAATAATTGCGTATTCGTATACCAATTTCAAACTTAATTATCGAAACAAAAAAGTAAAATTAAAATGTTTTCAATTAGAGGCAGACAGTTTGACGTTTAAACTTTTATATTGCGAGTAAGGCATTCGTTGGATTAGACGTTAAACTTCAGCGAACTTAACTTACATCTCAGATAACGTCTTTTACTTTTTGTTACTCCTCGGGGATACCTTAAATAGCATTTACCTTATCATATTAAACCTCGAGGTTCCTTTTATTTTAATCAACAATATTTAACAGTATGAAAAAATTATAATGTTTTATTGTCATTCGCGACAAATATTAATTTTAAAATTAGTTTGCATTAAAACACAAAAAAAAATATTACCAAAACCAGAATTAATTGTTTTGAGTTTGGAACGATATCGCAATAAATGGTTTTGATTGGATAATCAAATGTGACGACTTATGTATCTGTTTCTTAATATACGTAGTAGATTTACTGACGCGTGACGTCACTAGTTTTTTTTTCGGAATGACCTATGCTGTTGGCCTTAAGGCCTTTATGCTTCATCGGTTTGTTAGATGAGCAGGTGGCTCATCTTATTATTTTAAAAGGGGGTCTCTCCCGCCAGCCGTGTGCTCACGGTCTTCAGGCATCGAGTTGGGACGTCACTAGTCTAACTCGACGCCATATTTATAGCACATATAAATCAGTATATTTTAAATACTTTATTTTAAGAAAAATACTTATTATTAATTAAAATTAATATATAATATTAATATTGTATCATTTGATATACAATATAAGAAAGTTTTTATAAACTAGTCAAATAGCTTATTACGAAGTGTTTGTGGCCATTAACCAGGTGGGTAGACAATCTCCGTGCAGTGTCCAGTCCGTGTTGGATGTGAGTGGCAAGGGATCGGTCGTCTTGTAATTCATTAGGTGAGGCCTATGATCAACAGTAAACGGATAAATGTTGATAATGGTAATTATCCTAATCAGGATATAAGAAAAAAATATTCCATGTATTTGTATAGTAATTATTTGAGGGAAATAGTCTTTGCAAAAGTGCGCAGTTTCAATTAAATATATTGTCTTAAAGTAGGTAAAATTGCCTCTAAAGATTACATTATACATCAATGAGCTTACATATAATATCTTGTTATATAGATACAATCCAACGACCTCTGTGGCTCAGTGGTTAGCGCGTTGGCGCACAAGCCGGAGGTAGCGAGTTCGAATCTCGCCATGGAACACAAAAAAGTTTCTGTGTTCCTGGGTCATGGGTGTGTATTATATAATAAAAATCTTAAATATAAAAAGTATTAAATATATTTCCGTTGTCTGGTAACCCGTAATACAAGTCTCTTCGAGAACTTAGCACGGGACCAGATTGACGTGGTGTAAAAGCGTCCATAGATATTATTACATTATTATTATTATTACAATATATGAAATAAATATGAGAATAGATTGAACATAGAGAACATAATATGATAAAAATGTTAATAAAATAGGTTGGGACAAAACCAAAACGTAAGATCTACCTTCCAATATTAAATCTCATTATATATAATAAAACATCTAGAAATCTTTATTACAATGGTTACAATGATTAACTTTTTCCAGGAGAGAGGCAAATGTAACGAAATAATCCGGACTACCGACTTTATATCGACAAGTGCTTAACAAACATTTTTGACCGAATATTTTGGGATCGCATTGAACGAGATGAGAACACTCACGTTTTATTCAACTCGCTCTTAAAACGGTCTATTTTGGACAAGTATTCCGTTGTAACCTTTGATCTGAGGGTAATAAAATTTTATGATATTAATGTAGGATTGAATTTTAAATTATAGATAGGATTTCAAAAAGTGAGCCTTCCTGACAGTCTGTCTAGTAGTCTGTAAAGTAGGGACGATCATTTCACTTGATATTATCGTGCCTCTCTATCGCTTGATCCGCGCTCTCGCTTGCTCGCTAAGTTTAGCCGGAACGTGAGCATAAGTCTAAACTTTTTCGTGCATGCAGCCGGCGCACATCAATAAAGTACTAAAAGCTACGCTAAGCTAAGCTACCAGTAAAATCTAGCACTAATAAAATATTCATTTAGTCTTGTAACTTATTATGTATAAACTACAATTCTGCCGTGGTATAACTAAAATGCCGTTATCCAACATCTGGGCGATTTTCGTTTTTTGACACTAAGGAATAGAGAAAACAATTCTGTATCGATCTGTATTTTCAGTTTTTTGATATCTTCATTAGTTTTTAAAATAAAAATTAAAAGATTGCCGTTAACGGCATACGTTATGTACTATTACAAATCATAGTTTTTTCGCGTTTACTCAAAACTATGATTTGGTAGATAACGGCATTTAAGTTATACCACGGCAGAATTAGCTTGAGCATACTCGATACTAGGCTCTAGCATAATCTGATCTTATATTCATGTACCCAACGCTGAAGTCGCACATGATCAAATGGCATAATTAATGATGAAATAGTACACTAGTGTGCTATTAAAGATGCTGTTTATTGTTTCTTTAGATCTTCACCACACCATTATCTTGTTACCACCTATAACAGTAGAACAAAATAATCACCTCACACCAACAATCTTTTGCTGTAACAATAACTATCGTTATGTTTCAATCGACATTTACGAGGAAAATCGTACCATTTACTGACATCTGCTAACAACTACGATATTATCCTCCAATATGCAAATAAATATAATAATTATAATAAAACATCTTTGCAGATTTGATCACGGTTTATTAAGTTTTTTAAATGCCCGACGTTGCGGATAATTTACAGCAACCACGAGAGGAGTCATCCCGTGACCATGGTACCCTATACAATAATATATATATATATATATATATATATATATATATATATATATATATATATATATATATATATATATATATTAAATATCAATATATAAAACAAAACTTTGAAGTCTATGCCTCGTTGCTTACCTTGTGTCGTCGGCAGAACGCAAGTATACAACCTATCTACACTAATATTATAAAGAGGAAAACTTTGTTTGTTTGTTTGGTTGTAATAAATAGGCTCAAAAAGTACTGGACCGATTTCAAAAATTCTTTCACCATTCGAAAGCTACATTATCCACGAGTAACATAGGCTAAATTTTAGTGAATACAGTTGTTAATCTTAATTAACGGAGGCGAAGCTGCGGGCAACAGCATACAATATAACAAAAGGGAAAGATTGAACACAAGAAGTGTAAAGAAGTCATTCGACGGTAAAATTTTACTCTTCATATTTTTTTATACCTTGGTGTCATTTGAAAATCTATTCTTAGGGAGTCAACTCCAAAAATCTCCTTGAAATACCCATGTCATTACGCTGGTTAAAGTGTATGTGTGTTGGTAATTACTCACTACCCGGTTACAAACTATATAATTCATCTAATATATAAAATTCTCGTGTCAAAGTGTTAAGTACCATACTCCTCTGAAACGGCTCGACCGATTTTTATGAAATTTTATATGCATGTTTAGTAGGTCTGAGAATTGGCAAACATCTATTTTTAATCCCCCTAAAATGTTAAGGGTGGGCAACCCCATTTTTTTTTAATTGTACTTTTTTATGATACAACAACGATCAATCCCTGTTTTTTACAGCAATATTATAACTTTTGGCAGAACGAAGTCTGTCGGGGCAGCTAGTTTAAAAAAAAAATCTTTGGTCACTATTAGCCATGTTAAACACGACACCCATATGTGTTACAGTAAACAATTAAGGGGCCAATTAACGAGCGTTCAAACAAACCCGTGTGTAATCAATACTAATACTATTACCATGGTCACCAAACTATAACCGTATTAATCTACATCTTGTTGAATATTGATGTTCATCACTAACTATTAATATTTCACTATAATAACTTATCGTATGGATTTCAAAGAGAGCTTTTAAATAAGCGTGGACCGTGGTTGTTTTTATTACCGACAAAATTTTTTAATCGACATATGTACAAAATTTTCACAGCTCGCGCGATCTCGTTTTGTAGATAACCTCAAAACATAACATTTCAAAAATTGGTAAATATGCCAATTTAATTTATTAAAAAGTGCTATGTGAAAAAATTTAAATATATCAATGTTTATTTATCAAATATTAAACAACTGTATATAATTTGGTGTGTTATAAAAATAAACGTTTATAACAAAGAAAAATTTGAGTGACAACAAAAAACATTTTATATAGTGTATTAAATTGACTTTCGATTTAGCAACTTGGAGTCTCGGCAACAAAGACCAATTTCTATAAGTGACATCTTAAAAGTTAGCGACAACTCTTTTGTAATATTAAAGTATAAGTTCCTATTAGCGCAATAGGAACTATGTAGCGATAAAAGTTTATAAAAGTTGGTAATAAGTTGAATAAAATCGTTAATGATTAAACTATGGTATAGAAATTCATTAGATAACATAATATGAACATCCGAAACCGCATTAGATAGATAGATAGAAAGATACAGATATTTATTTGTGACACATAGGTAAAGTGATGCTCACTTTACCTATGTGTCACAGGTACAGTTTGAATATAATTATTTTATATGTTTCTCTATGGTCTGCCTTTAAAGCTTAAGTCAAAAATACATAATAAAGTCAAATTATAGAATCCTTAATACAAATTATTAGAATTTTATTTTTTACATTTGTATCTTTCTATACCGGAAAAGGGAAAAAAGTCAGCTCAGCGACTAGCACAAGACTCTACGCACTAAAACTTCCACCACTCCAAGCCACTTCTCCTCTTCGTTTGGCTGGCACCGACGCTGAAGCTGTAGATATCCGCGGCCCTCGTCGGTGTACCATCCAACATTCTCAAAGGTCTGGCTGGAGGTAGAGAAGGAAAGAGAAAGGGAGAAGGAAAAAGAAGGGGAAGGAGAAGGGATGCGTGTTCAAGTCTATCCTGTCATTCAAATTAGACTACACACAGTGAGCAAAATTCTTTTAAAATCTGCTTAGCATTTCAAGTGGTCATCGTAATTTAATAACCCAGTGTCATATTTTAATATTTTATATTTGGGTTTGTATGAAAAAAAAGGTGTGTGTGTGTGTGATTCACGCACGATAGAAGTGTAACACACGTTAAATTCTTAAATACAAGCAAGTATTAAACGGTGTGCAATATACATACACACCGACATTTGCTCTCTCGCTCTATTGTATTTGTGTCTCTTACCTCAACATCACGTGCGATGCACACGCACATACACGCACGTAAGAAATCACAACGATTCGAAAGAAGTTTCACTTCAATATAATATATTGAAATGTAATATACTTTATAATGTATTATTTCAATTACGGCATGTTGAGGTGAATGTACTAGCGAGTATATACGAGTCTGAAACGTCAATATTACTAAAACAATATAAGCTCTAAATTACAATTTAGAATTCAAACATTTACTAATTAAATATTCAACGTTCGCAAGTGTCGTCCGAGGTTATAAAAACTTTTCTAGATTATTAAGTATTTATTTTTTGTGAGTGGCGAATCGTGTAGAGCATTTGTATGAATATTGTATCAAAATAGGTGCTTTATCTTTTTAAAATATTCACTTTTAAACAGCATTGTATTGTATCAATTTCAACTCCTTGACTATATTGATACTGCGTGAGGTTTATAGGAGCACGCTTCATGGATGGTGTTGTCCTCATCATCATCATCATCATCATCATCAGCCTTATCCCACCACTGCTGAACACTCCCTCAATGAACGCCAAAAAGAACCCTTGCCACTCACATCCTACACGGACCGGCCACTTCCCGCGGCCGCCACTCTTAAATCCTATTTTATTAATTAGGATTGTCTTAATTACTATATAATTATGAATTAATAATTATTCAGATTGAATACATTTGATTCAAGGTTGAAAAAACGTAAAAAGAGGCCTACCTAATTAATAATAAATTGCTTATATTTGACTCTAGTTGTACTCGTATTATAAATTCTGACGTTATTATAAATATATCGGACTTTTATATAAGTCCTTTGTAACGAATACTAAACAATATTTATTGTATTCTTTACGTACTGGCACAAAAGATAAATAAAAGATTAAAATGTCTGCCACGAGGCATCGTCTCGAACACAGATTAGCATAACGTCGGGAGAAACTATCCGTTTTCTATTTACGGCTACAAATGTCTACTGTGAGAGATTTAGGAGAGGCTCCGGAGAAACGGATTATATCTTTTAAAAACATGGAAGGCTTATTAAGGGCATTGAATGTTACGTAACTTGAATAACGCATACTACTGCTATATAAAAATAGTAATAACAATTCTTCCTTATATTATACATTGTAATTTAGGATTGTCTCTTTTTAAAGGGTTAACTAATTACAGCATAGAAGTTCGTCCGAAAACATTTTTAGAAAATTTGTAATATCGGTAAAAAAGTAAAGTATCAACCCTTATATGTCCAACTGCTGGGCACGGGTCTCCTCCTCGAAATCAGGCGAGGAGGGTAATGTATTTATATATTCGTAAAGAGGTAGTGCCATGCTGCTTTGCAGCCGAATTGGGCCGGCACGACCGGGTGGTAGCTCTCGCTCACGTAATAGCGGCGTAAAGTGACAGTTATGCTGTCGCGTTATGCAGTTGTGAGTTTCCGGTTGCCGGTGGTTTATTGGGGGGATTGGGAAAAGGAGGACAACGCATCTGCATAGCTTTTGGTTGTGTAGATGTTAATGGGCGTCGATAGTCGCAAGGCTTCGACTGTCCGTTTGCCCTCCTATGCTAAAAAAATGTATGAGGCAAATGTCGGTAATTCTAACTAAACAATACTCTACAGAGTGGCAAGTCCATCCAATTTACACAAACAATTGTTACATAATTTGTTATTAAGTTACGTTGATAGCGTACCTATCTTACCTATGACACACCCGAGTGCATGTGTCCATTAACTTATTTAGTTGACGTAATGCGTTCTATCTACCGCAAATACAATGATGTTAAACATCTCTAGTGGCAGAGGAAACACGACCTGGCGGATGACAATATGAGATTCCTAAAGAGGAGGCCTCTGTCGGGAAGATAGGCGGAGACTATATAGAACGTTGGGCTTGCGGAAAGGGGGAGAGGAAATAGTATCTTATCATTCGCTGACAGAGTCCTTAGTATAGTCGTCGATGATGTTTCATCATCATCGTATTTTAACAAATTATTTCACTCCTGAATATATAAATTGGTTGTCTGTAAAGTCGGTTTACGGACGGCACTTTGACATGACAGCGTCAAACATTACATGCAGCACGAACCGAATTAAGCCGATCATGCCTCTCTCGTTCGTGCCGCGCTCTCGGTTTTGGAACGCTACATGATGTAATCTTTTTCGTGCATGCTGCCCGTAATATCGAGTTATTAGACGTTGTCACGTCAATACAGCGATCGCAGATTCGAATCCCGGTCCGTTCTTATAACCAGAACAAAAAACTAAATCTATAAGCGGCAATTGTCAATTTGAAATTGTTGTCGCGTTTGTGTGCGTGTGTGTGCCTTCCTACTCTTATTATTTGTTAGACGCTTGTTTAGAATGAATATTTATATTTGCTAGAAACTTATTTTTGCTAGAATGTTAAACATAATATAGTTTGTTGAGAACATAAATGTCAGGACAAACCTGGCACGGGTTTTATGACACTTATCAAACTGTAATTGTGCTTTGTAAACATGTGGAAATTAAATAAATAAATAAATCAATGAAGACATAAAAAAATTAGTTTTCAGCTTATCACAGGCAGAGAGAAAGACATGGAGTACTTAATTTTCTTGAGTTGATATTTTATAATAGTAGTATATCATTTTATACATATATAACCACAAACAGCGATAGCCTTCAGACGTCCGTACAGTAGTTTATTAAATGCTTCAGCTATTTCCATCCGTCGGTTTGCGCACGTCATCACTCCGTCTAGCCTGAAGGCATCCTTCACTACGAGCCGTGATCTCCACTAAAGCCACGTCTACCCCAGCGGCTATCGCCTTATATTAAATGAAACTCACTATAAGATGGTATTGCAAAATATTACTTTGTACAGATTTTATCGCGGTTTATTGAAGTGAAACTTCTTTAGAATCGTTGTGATTTCAAACCGGATGCAACGGAAAAAACGACAGGTAAGAGACACAAATACAAAAGAGCGAGAGAGCAAATGTCGGTGTGTATGTAAATTGTACACAGTTTAATGCTTGCTTATATTTGTACATTTAACGTGTGTTTCACTTCTATCGTGTGTGAATCGCACACACACCTTTTTTTCGATTTATACATGTTGGAAGTTTATGATACTTGATGACTTTACATGCCATGGTAACGTCGGGCCTAACTAACGAGCATATAAACGGGATATAGCGGTAAAGTATCAACCCTTATATGTCTTATAGCTGGGCATGGAACTCTTCTTCGAAATCAGGCGAGGAGGGTAATGGGCCATAGTTCACGGATGCGCTGGCTCAATGCAGGCTGGTGAACTTCACATACATTTGATAGTCTTTGACTTTCAATCTCAGGCATGCAGGTTTCCTCACGATGTTTTCCTCTACCGATATAGGTGCGGTAATAATATCTGTTTTATGTGAAAAGAATTTCCACCAAGATTTGTCCTGCCACATTGCGCCGGTTCTTTGCTCGAATTGGTCAACTGATGGTCATTCATAGATGGGAAGATTCTCCCATGGGAAGTACACACAGATCACTGATTGGTTTAATTGCTTTTACGTCAGTAACAAATCACTGACCAGATTCGGAGTTTATGTCTCACACTACTCTACCCGGTTTTTTTTTCAAATGGATCTATGCTGTTGGCCGTAAGGCCTTTAAGTTTCATCGAAAAAGTAGATGAGTAGATGGCTCATCTAGAATGCTCTATGTTCCTAACATAACAAAGTAAGTCAAAACTACACCAAAATACATCAATAGTTTAGTGAGTCCGATAGTACGCGAGTAAATTATAATATTAATGGTGGTGTGGGTCTGTTATCAGCGGCAGGTGAATGCTGGATGTATTAACGCTCCGTCGAGCGGAAACGTCCCTCTTCCACGTCTAAGATATATTCCCGCCCGTCCCGTGCGCTCCACATCATTATTTCACAACATAATGAAACGTCAACTCTGATATTTGCTACGTTGTGATATAAGTGATACAATTATTACCGTCGTATTTTTTTTGAATGAGTTGGACTTAGACAAAGTTAAGTTAATGCTTAGACTTTAAACCATGCAATCACGTCTTAAACTTAGCTATGGCTTAGTCATACTGTGTCGAAAGTTTATTCATCTAAGCTCAACTATACCAAAGTACAATAAATCTTAGCTTTAACGTCATAGGATGATCCAACCGGATCACCCCATTTCCGATGACGCATAACGGTCACTAGGACCATTAGAATAGATCCAACCGAAAAAAAAAAAAATCTTAGCTTTACAAAAAAACGCTTAGTCTTATGGAGGATTAGTCATATTTTGTCCAAAACTTAGTCCTACAGAATTTTTACACTAATTTTAATATCTTCTCTTAAGCTTACCTATAGATAAAATTCTTATACTGATCTGCATAAAGTCAAGCCTAATAAAAGGCTTATAATTATCTGCCTACAATTTAAGCTTACAAATGCCTTAGTTAAACTTTTCATAAGCTCGTCCTTATGCAAAACTTAATTACGACAAATAATATTATATAAAATAAAGCAATATTTTTTACAATAAAATCCAATTTACCAATAACTATTGAGTTCCAATGAACTATAATTAAAAATTGCCATCAAAGTGAGTTATGTTACCGTAACAAAGAGGCACATAGCTCTCTTCACAGAATAAGCCCAACACCGCTTATAAACATCCGTGGCTTAATTAGCGCCGAAACCATTAGACGTCGGCAGTTCCTGAAACCCAGCATACGACGCCTAATGTAAACATAGCGTCCGCCGCCGTCGCCGCCCGCACCAGCCGTCTCAGACGCCGGACCCGCCGCCCGCGCACCATACCCCTTCATAGTATATAAACAATAGTTAGTCGCCCACAGTCAGTTGATAGCCACCTCTTGCCCGCTCAATGTAACTCTGTTCGCCATTTAAAAGTAATCTTAATATTGTAAAATAGAATTAAGTTTTTAAGAAATAAATATTTTCTTTTTGGTCATTCAAGCATTGAATAACTTTACTGGCGCAGTCGGTAGGATAAGTGTCTAACGTAACGACCCGGACTCAATTAGTCCAGTGATCGCGACACAAAGATCCGTAAAACTCTAAATATTAAAATCAGTGACAAAGACTTTATCAAGATTACGCACTATCATCGTGCAAGTGGACGCAGCAGCATCGACAGCAGTAGCAGCAGAGGAACAGGCGCAACTCACAAAGATAGCGGAGGACGATGTTCTTGGGGTAAGCATAAAATTTGTTTATTTTCCTAGACATCCCATCTGGCCCTATCCTTATAAAGCTTAGAAGCTCTCTTTTATATATACCTATAGTTAAGTATTCCACAATGACAAACCCAGTGCCGATAGATTACCAAAACGTTTCATTACTTTTACCAACATATGATGGAAGTAAAAAAACGCTACACTTTTATATCAAGTGTGTGGAGAATGTTATCGACATGATCGAAAATAAAGACGATCAGTCGCTGGCTTGTCTTATAGTGAATAAACTTACAGGTAGAGCCGTTGAGGCATTGTCCGAAAGAAACAAGTTTAAAACTTGGAAGGACATTAAAAATATATTAACGCAAAGATTTGGTGAATATAGGTCGGAAGTAGAATTGACCCAAGACCTAATTAAAATAAATAAAGATAGAGATAACATGGAAACATTCACAGATAAAATTAGAGAATTAACATGTAATCTTATTAATTGTGGTTCACAAAATACCGAGTACTATGAAAAATTAGCGATCAGCGTCTTATTAGATCAAATAAATCCCATGATTTCTATTATGGTAAGAACTCAAAAAATAGATAAATTAGAAGAAGTAATTGCAATAGTAAAAATTGAAGATTTAAAATACACTAAATACAGAAACGCGAGGTCTCACAACTTCCCAAAGCCAAACATTAATAATCAGCCTTCATACCAGAAACAAAATATAAAATTAGAGGATAATAAAAAATATCCGCATAAAAATAACTTTAATAAAATGAAACATGAAAAAGTTAATTTTCAATCCGCGCAAGATTTTTCACTTGACGACACCTCCGAAAACGGAGACGACAGTGAAAATTTTCACGAAGAACTCGAGGAAGACGAGGAAACCTAGTATATATAAATAATTTAAATAAAAATAATTTGCCAACGATTTTTATCAACGAATTAGGCGGTCATTTCTTATTAGATACAGGTGCCTCACAATCTCTCATAAGCCCGGATATAATAAAAACTTTAAATTTACAAAACAATATTGTAACAGAACAACATAGAATAAAAACTGCACATGGTATTACAGACCATAACGAAGTTATTAACTTAAAATTGCCGAAAGTATTTAATTATAACTCAACACATAAATTTTTAATATTTGAATTCGATAAAGACTTTAAAGGTTTATTAGGTATAGATTTTTTCAAAAAATTAGAATGTAAAATTGATATTAAAAACTTACAGCTGAAATCGGAACATTTTGACATACCTATAGATATTAATATTAAAGAAAAAATTAAAATACACTCTCAGTATGAACACATCGTTCAATTTCTATGTAATTATACAGATGGTGAGTACATGACAGACGAGTATTGTAGCCAAACCCTAGAAATAGTACCAGCAATAGTTTCAGTAAATAATGGTAAATATTTAATTTCAGTTAAAAATAAATGTAATAAAAATATTTTAATTAAAAAATGTTGTAACTTAAAGTTAACCCCACTAAATCAGGATACACAATATTTTGATAACACAGATAATTTATATTTTTTTAGAAACAGTACAACAGATAATATTTTAAAAGAAAATTTACAACGCCTTAGAACTAGCCATATGAATAGTGAGGAAAAACGTTTAATTGAAAAGTTATGTTTTCAATACAGAGATATTTTTTACAGCGAAAAAATTCCGTTAACTTTTACACACGACATAAAACACAAACTTAGATTAACAGACGAAAACCCCGTATATGTTAGAAACTATAGACAGGCCCCTCAACAAAGACAGGAAATAAACAACCAAATACAAAATTTATTAAAACAAAATATAATTCAAGAAAGTAATTCTCCCTGGTCTTGTCCTGTACACATAGTCAGTAAAAAGCCCGACATAACAGGCAAAGTAAAATGGCGTTTAGTCATTGACTATCGCCGTCTTAACGAAAAGACTATAGAGGATAAATATCCCTTACCAAATATAAATGACATTCTAGACAGACTTGGCAGAGCTCAATACTTCACGACAATTGATTTAGTTTCAGGCTATCATCAAGTTGAGATGTATAAAGATGATATTGAAAAAACAGCTTTTTCCACGGAAAGAGGCCACTATGAATTTTTAAGAATGCCATTTGGTTTAAAGAACGCACCTAGTACTTTTCAGCGTTTAATGGATTCCGTTCTAAGAGGAATACCTAACGTTATGACGTACATAGATGACGTAATCGTATATAGTACCTCCCTTCAGGAACACATTAAAACATGCGAAGAAGTTTTCAAAAGGTTTAAAAAACATAATTTAAAAATCCAATTAGATAAGTCAGAGTTTTTGCAAAAGACAGTTAAATTCTTAGGACACACATTAACCGATGAAGGAATTAAACCCAATGATGAAAAAATAGAGGCGGTTAAGAAATTTCCCTTGCCGAAAACCCAAAAGGAAATTAAATCCTTCCTAGGACTTGTGGGTTATTATCGTAAATTTATACAGGATTTTGCCAAATTAACCAAACCATTGACAGTTTGTTTAAAGAAAAACGCCAAAGTTTTACATAATAAGGAATTCTTAGAGTCATTTGAAAAATGTAAGCAGTTATTAATTAATGCACCCATATTGCAATACCCCGACTTTGATCAACAATTTATATTAACAACTGACGCATCAGATGTTGCCCTAGGCGCCGTCCTATCCCAAGGCACCGTAGGCTCAGATAAACCAGTAGCGTTCGCTTCACGAACACTGTCAGATACAGAAAGAAGATATTCTACTATAGAAAAGGAACTTTTAAGTATAATTTGGGCAACCAAATACTTTAGGCCATACTTGTATGGTAGGAAGTTCATTA
Source organism: Lycaena phlaeas (assembly GCA_905333005.2). Lineage (NCBI taxonomy): Eukaryota > Metazoa > Arthropoda > Insecta > Lepidoptera > Lycaenidae > Lycaena > Lycaena phlaeas. The sequence goes on from HG995178.1 coordinate 8,425,428, forward strand.
TATATACAGATCACAGACCATTAACTTGGATTATGTCGCTTAAAGACCCAAACTCCAAACTTACGAGATGGAGATTAAAATTAGAAGAATACGATTATAAAATAATATACAAAAAGGGTAAACATAACACGAATGCAGATGCTCTTTCCCGCGTAGTTATACATAATCAAGATACAGAAAATATACAGTTAGAAAGCGATTCAAATGACAGTCAAATAATAAATAGAATTTTCGAAAACGTAGCGCAACAACCCGTAGCACACCCTACGCCGTCCGTAGAAGTTCAACCCTCTACGTCATCCGTAGACGTTCAACCCTCTACGTCATTCGCCGTAGCGCCGTCAATATGTGTAGAGCAGCCTATGAGCATAGACTCGCCCGCTACACCTTTAGATATAAGCAGTTTAATTAACATCCCGAATGATTCTGAAATAGACAATGTTAACCTAGATAAAAGTAAAATTCCCCAAATTTCAGATGCAATAGATAGACAGTTAAAACAATTTTATATTAGAAAATCACCTGGAAATGAATATAAAGTAGAAAATAGATCAAAAGGTAGAACTATAATAAAAGATGTCTTTATACCAATTAATGATACCCATAACCAAGTTATTAAGTTCTTATTAGAGCATACAGTAGCAGATAGAATTTTCCATTGTTATTTTTATCAAGATGAATTGTATGACGTTTTTAGTAAAGTTTATAAGACAATATTTAATGACAGAGGCCCTAAGTTAATAAGATGTTTAAGTAGAGTCACACGCATAGAAAACCCCAGTGAACAATTAGAATTAATTAAAAAACATCATGAAGGTAAAACTATACATAGAGGCATACAAGAAACATATAAACAAGTACATAGAAATTATCATTGGTCCAACATGCTTTTATCAGTTCAAAAATATATTAATAAATGCGATACATGTCTTAAAGCAAAATACGAACGACATCCCTTAAAACTACCCCTAGCATTAACAAGCACCCCATACAAACCTATGGAACACTTATATATGGATTTATATAGTAGTGGAGGCATAACCTTCCTAACCATTATAGATAATTTTACAAAGTATGCACAAGCTATCCCTTTACAGGCAGCAACTAGCATACATATAGCAGAAGCCTTATTGCAACTTTTCTCAGTTCTCGGAACACCAATTAGAATAACCACAGATTCTGATTCTAAATTCGATAACGAAGTTATAGCAGAAATTTGTTCGATGCATAACATAAAAATTCATTTTACAACGCCATATAATCCAAATTCTAACTCCCCAATAGAACGTTTACATTCAACGTTAGGCGAAATGATTAGAATACAAAGGATTACAGACAAAAATGAACCCACTAATCTTATGAAATATGCAATCATAGCTTATAATAATACAATACACTCAAGTACTAGTTTTACACCGTTTGAATTATTATTAGGGCATACAAGTTCAAGAAATCCCTTAGAAATGCATTGCACACAAGAATTCTACCAAGAATATGTTAATAAGCATAAACAAATAATGGAAAATGTGCAAAAGTTAGTAAATATAAAAATGTCTTCAGAAAAGGAATCAGTAATTAACAAATTTAATCGAAATAAAGAAAACCCAGTATTTAAAATAGGTGACATAGTGTATAAACAAGTAGCTAAATCAGCCCGTAGTAATAAATTAGAACCTAAATATCTAGGACCCTATACGATTGTTAGGATTCATCCTGAACAAATTGCAGAAATAGTAGGAAAACACGTAAATGCAAAAACCATTAGAGTACACTTTCGTATGTTAAGACGACCCGGTACTTTTACAGAATCCCCATCATCACCGGAGTCTTCTGGCTCACCGGAATCAACGCCATCGTCGAACCAGTAGACAACCATAACGGCATCATGGTTATCAAAGAAGCTAACGCTCAATATCAGGTGGACACTTACCACTTAATATGCAGCTATAATGTATCCCAAATACGTGAAACATATATAGACGTATATAGGTTATATTTTACTCTTAAGTTATATAATAAGGATAGTTACAATTATGAAGAAGTAAAAGTTTACAGTAAGCAAATAGAATATTATATAACTACTATAGAAAGTAAGCTCGTATATTTAGGCTCTTCAGCATTAGATTTTAAAAAAAGTTCTTATGTACCAAGGATTAAGCGAGGCTTAATTAATGGATTAGGTTCAATCATAAAGGCTATTACAGGCAACTTAGATCAAAGCGATGCAGATCGTTTCGAAAAGGAAATCAATAATTTAAAACAGACCACAGAAAATAATCAAAAATTAACTATTGGCCTTATGCAAGACTTTATGAATGAATATAAAAATCAAATTCTACAAATTCAGAAAAATCAAGATCAAATAACTAGTTTCGTAAATCAGTTGTCCAATAATACGTACCGTTTAGAAAATAGAATAAATATGATTAATGTCTATATCCAAATACAGACATGCTTGCAGCAGCTCTACAATAAGTTATCACTATTAGAAAACGCTATAACGTTCTCCCACTTAGGTATAATGCATCCTAGTATTGTAGATCCCAGTTATCTGCTAGAAAAACTAGTGGAAATTGAAAAAGATATTGATTTAAATTTACCATATCAACCTAAATTACCTTATATACATTTGTTAGAAAAAAGTATAACTCTAAAGGCATATAGTACAAATGAAACAATTAACTTTATACTAGAAATTCCCCTAGTAGATAAACATCCTTATAACCTTCTTCATTTGTATTCTATTCCCAATGAAAATAATATGGTCCTTATTCCAAAACACCCTTACCTTGTTCTGGGAAATAACGAATTCGCCTACCCCAATGAACCCTGCAAGCTCATAAACAACGAGAATGTTATTTGTAAACATATTGAATGGCAGTCACTCACTGAGTCAGACGATTGCATAGCACAGCTTATACAACAGAAACAGTCCAGTAACTGCACTTATGCAAAAGCCACATTTAATAAAAGCATTATAAAACAAATTCATGAAAACTCTTGGATAGCAATCCTTAAACAACAAGAGGTCATAAAAACTATTTGTGGAGATAAAGTACAGTACCAAAGATATAGTGGCGTATCTCTCATAACAATAACAAATAAATGTAAAGTTTTTGTATTGGGAAGAATACTAGAAACTCACAACAAATACTTAAATGTGAAAGAAACCATTCCCTTACCAAGAATGTATAAAATTACAAATCAGACATTGTTAAAAGTCGAAATACAGGATGTTCAGTTAGACCAGCTTAATAATTTAATACAAAGAAGCAAAGAAATTCCAATCCAATCTACTGAATTAATATCTCTGAAACCAAGTTGGTCCACAGTTATATTATATATCATCCTGACGTCAGCCGGAGCCGTTACAGCATATGTCTTCTACAAAAGGAGGCATGCAAAACCAGCGCTTCAAGAAATCGAAGAACTGCAGCTGCAGTCGACGGAGTCTTCGCAGCAGCCATCTTCATCGCGCCTCACACTTAAGGGGGGAGGAGTTATGTTACCGTAACAAAGAGGCACATAGCTCTCTTCACAGAATAAGCCCAACACCGCTTATAAACATCCGTGGCTTAATTAGCGCCGAAACCATTAGACGTCGGCAGTTCCTGAAACCCAGCATACGACGCCTAATGTAAACATAGCGTCCGCCGCCGTCGCCGCCCGCACCAGCCGTCTCAGACGCCGGACCCGCCGCCCGCGCACCATACCCCTTCATAGTATATAAACAATAGTTAGTCGCCCACAGTCAGTTGATAGCCACCTCTTGCCCGCTCAATGTAACTCTGTTCGCCATTTAAAAGTAATCTTAATATTGTAAAATAGAATTAAGTTTTTAAGAAATAAATATTTTCTTTTTGATCATTCAAGCATTGAATAACTTTACTAGTGGCGTATAAAATATTCTATAATTAAAATCAGAGCACTTCATTCAAGCAGACTCGATTGTTTTTTTCGATTGTTTGGCAACACTGGCGACTGGTCGTTAAAAACGACCTCTTAGTTAATTTATTTTATAATTATTGAAATAAAGTGTTTAGATTGATTAAAATCATTTCTTAATATTGAAATCATTGTATAAAGTGACACACACAGTGTTTGTGGCATATCTAATAAATTAACTCGTAAAAAACAATATCAAGTTCGACAAGTGTACCGGCTGTCAACGTTTGAACTGTGGATTTGAATTCTTCGAACCGGGGGAGTATTTTGTTTTAATTTTCTTAATTTTGTTGTTAAATAATTGACATACTATATTACACTACATCACAATAAATACTGCTCAGGGCTCTGAGCAACATCCACTACTCACCGGCTACGTTTATGTCTCATTTTGCTTGACATACCGTGGAAGCGAAATCGAGGACGAATTCACTTGCCCAGACAACATTTACTACAAATTCAACTCAACACATGAGACAAGAGAATACTTTGTAAAATAGTTATTCCTAAACTTCCGTTTTCCACCATATCTTAACCTTTTCTTCATAACCTTTTCTAAAAATTCTTCTATTTTTTTATTACTTTTGTTTTTATTAAATTTTCTTCCCTTTAACTTTAAACTCCTACTTTACCTTAAGTCTTCATAAAACATAGTATTATCTTAACATACTCAGCTGTTTCTTGTCATTTTAGGTGTCACTTGAGTTATATCATGCAGACCCGTACTGCCATGGCCCGCCAGACTGAGGAACAACTTAGGCTGGCTCTCCAGGAGCTTAAGGTGTCAAAAGTGCAGTGTGAGCAGTTATTGAAAGAAAGAGATGACAATGAATGTGAAATGGTAACAATAATTAAAAAAAATACAGAACTAAAATGTGAACTATCCTCCCTATCAACTAAGTATGAAAACATACTTGACCAAAACCGGCAACTAGAACATATTGTTAATAGTTTTGATGAATGCAGAGAAGAATATGAAAACACATTAAAGAACACTGCTATGTTAAATAAAAAACTAACCGAGGCACAGGAATATATAAATCAACTTGAATTAGAAAAAGAAAATTTCAAAGCGGCCCAATCTAGGCATCTTTTTAACAAACTTATTGGGAGGTCATCAAATCCTACCTATAATAATATTTCAACTATAGACTTGACTGGTGATGATTCGATTACCTCCCATCACATGCCTAGCAAAAAAAAATTAAGAAAATACAAAAACATCCAGAAATATATTAAAAAAACACAGCACCTCTTATTTAAAAATAAAAAATTATATAGTAAAGTGACAAAATTAATAAAAAATAATAGTTTGATAAGAAATAAATACATATCCTATAAAACACAATATGACAATGTTAAGAGCATATACGAGGCTGAGACTTTTAAGCTGCAAACAGAATTAACAACATTATATGAGTCGTTGAGGTCAATTACAACAAAATATGAAATTGCACAAAAAGAAATAGCGGGACACATTTCAGCAATGAATGGTTTGATAGACTTATGTAATTATAATGAAGAACGAGTTGAATCTATGCAAAACTATAAGTGTAATTGTCAGTGTTCACCCACAAACCAATCAAGGCAGAGTGTTAACCCTAACCATAACCAGGTGCCTACAGAGCATATTCCTGAAAGCCTTGTGTGTAAAGAAATGTACCCCCTGTCTCCTTCACCTGTAAAAAATCATGTCAGTATCTACAGTGATGAGATAGGAAAAGATATGGGAGTGTTGTTGTACCGGTTATATCAGGGAGGGTCATTAACTAATAACTGCATGACCGGTGCTTCTCTTAGTCAAATTGTAGAAGCAATTGTTGGTAGTACCCACCGTCCAAATACAACGTTAATAATTATGACTGGCAGAAGGGGAAATGTGAACCAAAAAAAAATAGTAAAATTTATAGATTCATTAAATAGTTTACATAATATAAAAAGGGTAATTTTGTTCACATTTCCCTATATAAAAGCTTTGCCACAGGAAAACAAAATAAGACATAAATTAAATGTATTATTATATACTTTATCATGTAATAATAATTCTGTAGTTATAAAGTCAAATAATAATTATACTAATAAGTTAGAAATAATTGACATTAATAACATAATTAATAGTAAATTTATTTTTAAGACTAACGATAAGTTTGACTTATCATATTATTTTAAACGACAAATAGCACTTTCGCTATCCACTTTTTTGTATATAGATCCAGCCAAGGATTTGGCTAAACAGACCACTGCTCCTATTGAGCAGTGTCACTTATTGACACAACAAAGCTTGGAATTCGTTCCAAATAATTTAAACTAGGTAATAAGACAAAAGAAATTATATCTTGCAATAAAATTAATAAATGTAATAAAATCATAACCACAGAGGTTACAGAAACAAATAGAAATAATTATTGTAATACTAACCTGGTGCATCAAAACATGCAAGGTATAGTCGGTAAAGAATTAGAAATAGAATTATTTACTAAATGTTATAGTATTGACATACTTTGTGTTACCGAACATTGGTTAAATAAAAATGAAGTTATCAATCTCAGTGATCACCAGGTGGCAAGCTCATTTAATAGAGAACATGCAATACGAGGTGGCTCCCTAATACTAACCAAATCAAATCTAAAAGCTAAAGAAAGAAAAGATATTGTGAGCCTGTCTGTTGAACGCACTATTGAAATAGCTTGTGTAGAGCTTGAGTGTCTTATTATTGTAAGCGTATACAGACCTCCTAGTGGGTTATATGATACATTTGAACAAATTATGGAAGAAGTTCTTGTCAAGTTATGTGTATCAAAGAAATATTTAATTATATGTGGTGATTTCAACATTAATTTATTAGAAAAAAATCCTACCACTATCAGATTCATATCATTATTTAAATCATATAACCTTAGTAACTTATTCTTAGAACCCACTAGAATAACTTGCACCACAGCTACTTGTATAGATAATATATTTAGTAATGTAAAACCATACAGTCAATCTGTTATTAATAAACTTACTTCAGATCATTGTGGCTTGCAAGCTTCATTTAAAAACATATCTAAAGAAAATAATAACAAAAAGAAAGTAACGTTTGTCCCTGTAAACGAAAATCGTATTGAGAAGCTTAGGTGCAATATAACTGCTAAACTCTCGTATTTTGATTGCAACAAAAAAGACCCAAATATTCTGTATGGTAAATTATTTTATTTAATAAAAAATGAGTTTGACGTTATATTTGCACCTAAAATAAAAACAGTCAATGCAAAAAATCTTAAACCTTTTAATGAATGGGCGACTTTAGGAATTTATAGAAGTAGGCAGAGATTGTATGAACTTTATGATGAGAGGTCGTACAACACTAGTGAAGCGTTTAAGAAATATGTAAAAACATACTCTAAAATATTTAAAAAGGTATGTCTTAAAGCTAAATCTTTACATATTAAAAACATTATTTCGAAATCGGATTGTAAAATTAAAACAACGTGGAGCATAATTAATAGAGAAACTGGGAAAAATAAATACAAAAATACTGAATATTCCTTATATATTGATAATAAGCGAATAGATACTGATAAAGAGGTAGCAACTATTTTTAACGATTTTTTTGCTAATGTTCCACTGACAACAACTAAAAATCTTATATCTTCTCCTACCGTCGCCGAGACATTACTGAAAAAATGTGTCAAAGAAAATAAACATGTATTTAAATTTCAATATATTTGCCCAAAAGATGTTATCAGTGCTTTTAAACTAATTAATGTTAAGAATACTACAGATTTGTGGGGCATGTCTGTAAAAATTATAAGACACATTGTGCATATCATTGCACCGACTTTAGCTATCATATTTAATGAGTGTATTGATTGTGGTGAATTTCCTGACTTAATGAAACACAGTAAAGTATTACCTCTTTTTAAATCGGGTAGCAGTACAGACCCTTCGAATTTCAGACCAATTTCCATTCTTCCAACTCTCAGTAAAATATTCGAAAAAATTATTTTAAATCAACTTTTACTGTTCTTTAATAAGCATGAGTTACTACATAAACAGCAATTCGGATTTACTAAAGGTAGATCTACAACAGATGCGGGAGTTGATCTTCTAAAATATATATTTACAGCTTGGGAGGAGTCCCAGGATGCTCTAGGTGTATTCTGTGATTTGTCCAAAGCTTTCGACTGTGTTGAACATGCGACGTTGATCAGGAAATTGCACCACTATGGTATCAGGGGTGCTGAACTTAAACTATTGACATCTTATTTAAATAATAGAACTCAAAAAGTAATTATAAATGGTAAAAGTTCCTCTGGTACCAAAATAAAAATGGGGGTGCCTCAAGGATCCATTCTTGGTCCATTTCTCTTCCTTGTTTATATAAATGACTTGGCTTCACTCATGAAGGATAAACATGAAATTGTATTGTTTGCTGATGATACATCTGTAATTTTTAAAATTAAACGACAGCAAATGGTCTTTGACGAGGTAAACAATGCTCTTTCGAACATGGTGCATTGGTTTAGCGCCAATAACTTATTGCTTAACTCAAATAAAACAAAACTGATAAAATTTACGCTCCCTAATGTTAAGCAGGTGCAAACTAGTGTATCACTTAACGGAGAGGTGATGGACTTGGTGGATTCAACCAAATTTCTCGGAATTACCATAGATACTAAGCTACAGTGGGCGCCACATATAGCCACGTTGGCAAGTAGGCTCGGTACTGCAGCTTTTGCAGTTAAGAAAATAAGAATCATAACGGATGAAAATACGGCGCGATTAGTATATCATGCATATTTCCACAGTATTATGTCTTACGGCATTCTACTGTGGGGGAATGCCGCGGATATTAATACGATCTTCTTGTTGCAGAAGCGAGCTATTCGAGCCATATATTGTTTAGGCCCCCGTGTATCATTGAGAGATAAATTTAAAGAAATTGCCATCTTGACTGTCGCTTCTCAATACATATTTGCTAATGTGATGTATGTCCGTAAAAATATTAATGAATTTGTAAAAAAATGCGACAACCACAATATAAATACCAGAAACAAAAATAAATTAAATGTTCCATTCTTTAGACTGAATAAAGTTAGTACTTCGTTTATGGGACAATGTATACGTTTTTACAATAGGATCCCAGAAAACGTTCAAAATCTTTCCATTAATAAATTTAAGAAAATTGTTAAGGAACGTTTGTGTGGTAAAGCCTATTACGAAATAAAAGATTTTATTGAAGATACCACACCTTGGGAATAAGACACTCACTCTTAAGATATGATGTTACATGTTGTATTTATAAAATATTATGTACTCATTTTATTGACAAAAGAGCAACCCCTAAGTTTTTTTCTCGTTTTTCTTAGGGGATCCTGCATCTCAAACGAGTTTTTTTTTTTTTTTTTTTTTTTTTTTTTTATATACTATTACTACTTATTGACTACTTATGTTTTGACTTATTTCAAGTGTACAAGTTGTACCTACGTAATAAAGATATTTTTGATTTGATTTGATTTGATTTGTTGTAGAAGGCTCGTAGCATAAACGTAGCGAGCCGTAGCGACGTAGCGGCGTAGCAGACAATACATGAATAGGATGTGGAGGATTAATCCCTCTTACCATTTGAATGGCATTATGCATATCTTTAGACCTGTAATGGGTTCATCTTTTTTACCTTCTTTTTATTGCTCATTACTAATATACTTTAAGTTAACGGTTGCTAAAAGAGAGTTAGTTGTTAATAGGTTACTATTGCATGAGGATTTAGGTTCAGATTCTATTATACAACGGAGTTAGTATTGCCGGTTCTTTTCAGGGGCCTTATCTTAGGGACCCTAGGTTGTAGACTTGTAGACGTTTTTGGCTTTGCTTTTTTAGAACTGTTTTAAATTAAAAAAGGTATTTGATTATCAATAATATTATTAATGGAAAACTATATGTTTATCTTATTATTTTCTGGCTGCTTGTTCCAATTTCACGTCAAAGCCACTAATTTGATTTTGATAAAATTCGATATCTAATATGTCGTATATAAGGCCTTTTTTAAGTAATGTTAAGAAAATGATTACTGAAAATAGTTAAGATACGGATTTTTTTCTAAAATAATGGATGGAAAATCATGCGTTGTAGAATAATTGATTTTCAGTTTAGATCGGGTACTAGGAATAATCAGGTCATTTATACTTTATGTTATTTGGATAAGCAAACTGGCTGACGTGCCACCTGATGGTAAGTGTTTGACGTCGCCCATGAACATAGCCTAGTTTACCTGAAAGTAGCAAAGGCAACTCATTTATGTATTGCCTACCCTGAAACATAAGATGCTAAGTCCAGGTGCCAACATGCAAGAGGTGGCACCCATGCGAGCGGGAGTGCAGCTCAGCGCATCCCTCCTACTGATGTACATTACATAATTTATTTACTTACTTACATAATATATAATATATACATATCTAAATAAGTAAGTAAATGTTAGTCACTGCAATCCTGTACTGTCTTCAGCTTTAAACGGGGAGGGAAACTGGAATATTTCCTACTCCTCCTAAAATCTTCTGATTAATTACGTTGCGGATCCCAAGGCAGTGTTTAACGTATCCCTCGGGCTCCCGGAGATCGTATCGAAGGGTCATTTGGTGGTTGCCGCTGTCGATCCTGGCTATACAGGAGTTGCAGCGCTGGGAACGAGTGGTGGACCAAGCCCGTTTATAAAGTAAGTAAATAAATTATTATTTACTTACTTTATAAAATATAATTTGTTTTCTTATTTATAAATTCATATTTTCATAATTTCATTTTTATATTCTTTAACCACTTTGTATATTTTTATTAATTAAATTTTGATAATAAATAAAATTAATTTAATTTTAAAAAGGCTCAGCTCTGCCACGAGGCAGCACTGGCAGGGTCTTCATGTGAGTACGTATTCGTAAGTAGTTGAATGTGGTATTATTTTATTCAAATAAAAATATGTGTCCGTATATTTTATAAAGTATACTACATAATGTAATATTGAACATTGTTAGTTAACCGTAAACATTGGCCTAATAGATTAAAAGCCAATACATGTAAATTAATATTGAGCAAATACTCGAACAATATTAATACAATAACGTTATGCAAACGACTAATTACAATAATTTTATGCAAATATACAGTTTATTGAAATACGTAATGGTTACTTCCATCTGGTATCTGTGTACAGTATTTTCAAATTAGGAATGTAAAATAAAACACTATCATGAAAATTCCGGCCAATCAGAAGTTGAATTCGGCACGGAGAGAAAAAATCACTTTCCGTTTGTTAAAGTATAGCAAATATGGCCGTCATTGTGTTAAAAGCGCCATCTCGTGCCGCGATGATTAGACTTTTATTGATTGTTAGCTCTGTTACGATTTCTCCGATTTACTGCAATATCGATAGGTGTCAATTATATGTACATGATTTTGTAAGAATACCGGCATTAAACTTTTATTTTATTTTAATTGAATTATTTATTTTTAAGTTTGTAAATATTTCAAGCGTCAACGGTATTAATATAGAGAAAATTCTGCAGAAAATGTATGTTTGTTATATGCGAAAATCCCCCCCCCCCCCCTCCTCTCCCTAATTATGAATTTTATTTTAGTAATTCTTGCTATAGCGGCAACAGAAATACATCATGTGTGAAATTTTCAACTGTCTAGCTATTACGGTTCATGAGATACAGCCTGACAGCGAAGGCTTAATAATATGATTCCCGTTTTAACTTTTGGGTACTAAGTCCCAAAGAACAGTGTATAGACTGAAATCTATAGCCCTAGTATTTAGTTAGGACGGGCGTTATTAAGCCTTTTAGTTGTTTAAGTTGGACTACTCGTAATTTTGACTCTAGTTATTAAAGTTTTTATTACTATCGATTTTACACTCCAAGCCTAAAGCAATAAATTCAACAATCCATTTTGCGCCTGTTAGCGCTTAGAAGTCCTAAATCAATGTTTAGTCGAGTTTATAAACTACAACCTCCTTGACCCACAACCTCCCGTCTATACAAAGCCTCTTTTAATGAACTCCGAAATGAGTAATCGCAGTGTTCATTTAAAAGGATTAAGGCCATAATTGCCTCACTAAGGAAGCGGTTGCCGAGCAGAGTTGAGTGAGTTACCTAGCTATAGATTAGAACGGTGAGGCTTCATAATATTGTACTGATTGAAATTAATATCAAACTATCATTATTTCGTCGATAACAATTTTTAAACATTTGAAATAACGATAAAGAGTATAATATTATAAGTATGTATAGTACTAATAATTAATTAACCAGGTATGTACACGATCTTCGTGCCAGTCCGTATGCGAAGGACTAGGGATCAACCGATCAAAGCTTGACGATCATTGAGAAAGGCCTATGTTCCCGCGAGACATCTACCCTAACAACGGGAGCTCTACTCCAAGCCGTAAGCTCTACGCCAAGAAGATCCTGCAGCAGGCCATTTTCCAAGCCAAGGAAAAGGCTTAGCTGGAGATCATCAAGGGCCTCGGGCCCCTAAGGACGACTATATGAACGCACCCAGTCGACCCCAATCAACGAGACTTTTTAGCATTATTGTTAATCTTTATTTCCTAGTACATATTTAAATTTTTCGCTTTAACTGTAATACCCTTATGTTCACTATATCATGTCTAGTAGCCTCTTTACTATATATTTACTTATACGTGTATTATTTAGGAATTAGGATTGCGTGAGTCCGCAAGCTAAAATAACCTTACCTAATAAGCATCGCCTTGATGTCGACCTGGCATATAAAAACTATGATTTGTAATCCCACAAAAGGGACTTGAGACGTAACATCTACGTTTCGAAGGCTTAGATGCTGTAATCCTAAAGCTGGAGCTTTGTGCCTTTTTCATTATCATCAGTTCATATTTATAGCTGACCATATGCGATAATGAATTCTAAGATGACCTATCCTACTAATATTATAATAATACGAAAATTTGTAAATATGGATGTTTGTTACTCTTTCACGTGTAAAATATTACTAAATGGATTTTGATGAAACTTTACAATATTTTAGCTTACACACACATATATTACTATTACTACAGTTTATCCCCGTACTCCAATGGGGATGGAAAATAAGCGGGTGAAATCGCGGGACGCTGTACAAGCATAAATTTCAAATCATTACAGGAACAGACTACGACTCTACCACGGAAATAAGTTATATAAAATATCTAAATATGAAATGATAAAATGGCGGTTAGAGCTAAATAATATTACATAATAAATTATAGTTAACCTCAAGGACCAAGGGCCGCTCCGGAGTTTTGTGAGTACGGATTAGGTTTCAGTCTCTTAATTAATTCACTTTGATTCCTCATGTTTGAAAGCAAACGTGGTGCAACCTCCAACTCGGAAATTTCTAACTTTGTTTGGATTCCATGCCAGCAGTTCACAGCAAACGAGTTTTACTGATAAAATTTTATTCGCTATTTACTTTACTAAAATTGAACCAACCTTTGTATCTTCAATTTTTAATGTTTTGTACAAATATATGTTATATTATTTTGTAATGCTGAAGCGAATTTCACTTGTTAAATGAAACAATTTATACGGATTTTATTTAGTCCATTGGATTTGTTACATGTCCTTCCGTGACAATGTTAGTTGTAAAGTATCCGAAAGGTTAGACATGTAAAAAAAATTAAAACGAGATAAAATCCGTAAAAGTTATTTCATCATAATATCATACAAGTATATTTATTACCATTTATAATATTTTTGTAACAAATGTACACGGTTCGGTCGTAAATTCGGGTTGATGTTTTATAATTTCAAATAATTAATTATTAAATTTTCATAGCCTTTTAAGAATTAGTCGGGACACCATTATAGATATATCATAGTCCACATTATCAATTGAGTGTATTTTATAGTGTTTATGTTCGACCACTACTAATCTCAGACTAAAGGTTTAAGCCCTTATTGATCGCCAACCTAGGAGCACCTTTACGGGATTCGTAATGAAGGTGTTTGCTGCAGTCTAGTTATATGAAAGTTTCCTAAATAATAGCCTATAAGATGGAAAATAAAAACTTTTATTAATATACTCTAAAATTTCAAGTGAAAGTGTTTTTTTTTTTTTTCAACTATTTTTTAAAATTATATCTGCATATTGTACTCTTACTCTTAACTCTTACGTTTTGGACACCCTAACTACCCGGTTACGTAACATGTACTTAAACGTAAAATTCATCAAATTCACGTGATTTTTTGAACACATCGAAAAGGAGGAGAAATGTCAAACGTGTATATATAATCATGAAAATTTTAATTGCTCGCGATAGGTGACGAGGTCAGAGCGAATTAGAATTTCACCCGCTCCCAACTCGGTCATTTATGTAGCGCCGGTGGTGCTCTCAAAAATTCATATGAATCGCATAATTTATATAAATGGTAGTCATATGAAAGCGCCCCATCAAAAACTTTGTCATATATTGCGTAGTCTAGCTGTCATTGCCAACAGTGTTGCTGGCCATTTTTTGCAGCCATAATAGTAAGCATTCTTTAATCGATTAATAATTAATGCAATGTTGAGCACAACTTCGCATGTTACTTTACTTGACATTTGAAATACATTGACACTCGTAAACAAACAATACTTTAAGGTGTCACAGGACTCCCAAACGCATAGGGTCATTCAAACCTATTCATAGACAATAAAAAAAGTATCAACCCTTTATGTCCCACTGCTGGGCACGAGTCTCCTCCTCGAAATCAGGCGAGGAGGGTAATGGGCCAATAGTTCACCGCACTGGCCTAGTGTGAGTTGGTGAACTTCACATACCTTCAAAGACTTTCAATCTCATCAGGCATGCAGGTTTCCTCACGATGTTTTCCTTCACCGGTGAGCGAGCGATGGTCTCGTGTTTGGGGTGCACTTAGAAATTAGAAAAACCCATTTCAAGGCACACACGTGAGGGTCAGGATCGAACCCGGACCTCTCGCTTAAGAGGCCTAGTCCATCCACCACTGGACCATCGTCGCTCGATATCGTCATAGACAATACTTAAATGAAATCTGCAATTGTGCTTCTGATAAAACCCATATAGAACCCGACTATTAATACTAGGAGCGCATAGTTAGTAGCGTTCTTTGCATAGTATTGTTTCATTATTTATGTAATACCTCAAAGTATTGTTTGTGAATAAGGGTAAGATAACAAATATACTTACACCCGTATTCAAGAAATGTTTTTTTTTTTATATTTTGTTTCTTTTTTCTCTCTCTTGCTTGTTTACTCTGTGTGTACTCAGTTGTTTGATTTTAATTAATAAGTGTATGTGGTGGACACTTAATTGGTTTGTGTATTATTTTTGTAGTCATTTTTATGTGCTATTATAACTGTTTGTGTTCCTTCAAAATACATTAAATAAAACAATATGTACTTGGCTAAGTATACATAATGCAAGCTTAAGTTGATTAGCAGCGTATTTTGGTAATAAACAAAATCTGATTCAAATATAAATGAATACATTGTTCGTTAAACAGAAGAACGTCCGGATCACGTTGATGAGATCGTGCTCTCTTACATTCACGATAGATTATATAAAATGCTTCCAAATAATTAACTGGAACACACTTAATTTGAAGAATTTTCAATTATAGCGATAAATTACTTTTTTTCAATTAACATGACGAGTATATGATTAAAAAAATTTATAAAAAAAACTTCAATTAGAGGTTTTAGAGCATATTTTCAAACGCTGCTTTTATTTTTCATCTTATAGACAGTAATCTTGCAAATCTTCATGTAGCTAAACTTACAGAGGAATCCTGTAAAGATGTTCCCCGTTAGTTATAACCTAACAAGAAAAATTCGTAACCGCCATATTTCGGAAAATTTCAGAACTAATTTCTGTGTGTCTATCATAGTGCTCCATTTTTTTTAAATAATTACCGTATAAATGATACAGTGGCGAAACCTAGTGCAGCGTTTATATATTTCTGGTTAGGCTAGTTTTAATTAGGAAAATCACATTATGCAGCTTATTATATGTCATTTATATGAAATCTCTCCATAAACTCGCAAGAAGTAATTCCAACTATTTTAATATGGCGAAACTGCAGAAGTTCTACAACTTGGTTTTATTATGATGAAAATAAAATCAGATACTGGCTGGTGTTTCTTTGTTGAATAAGACTTACCTACATTCATTTTTCAACTTTAAGGTTCACGGTGTTATGATCTATTTTCTGTATCAAAAAACTATGATGGTTCTAAGTGAAACATCATTATCATCATCATCATTATAAACATATTATCATCATAGCAATACAAAGTTAAAATTGGAAAATATAATAAAAAATAAAGAACGGTTTGACACAACGACGTTTTATTTATGTAATACCAGCTGTAGTCCGCGGCTTCGCTCGCGTTAAATTCGGAGTAGTGCAGTTCCGTACGTACGTATAGTAAACACAGACAGATTTTTTTTGAACTACCCTGCGAACTTCATCTCCTATTTCATTCCCATATAGGTAAAAACCTTAAAAACGGTGGAACAATTATTAATGGCTATTTAATTCTTATCAAGAGCCTGGCATGGCGTGATATCTATATATATATATGTCGCAGTCATCTGGTTGAATCAGTCATATCACTAGCGCGTTAATCAAATGACGACATTAAATTGAATGACTATACTCGCGGCACGATAAGAAGGCCGTTTTGACGTTTGTCCGCACATGAAGTTTCGTAATTATAATAATCAAATTTGAAGGAGAAAATTGCTGTTCTTTATTGTCAATAGTGACGTTCAGTTAATCATAAAATTTATTGAATGTGTAATTTTAGGAAACAAAATTTATTTATTTAATTTCTTCATAAACTATATATATTAGGGTCCCGCGAACATTTATTTTTTATTTTTATAAGATTATAATTATTGGGGTACTTGTTTACCACACAACTCAGCATTTCTTTTTCGAATATTAAAATTTAAAAAAATGAAATCTAATACGATAATCACATAGAAGTATTAATAGGATCGCTGGCCAACACAACTACTACCTTCGGCAAACTGGCGTCAATGTTCAATACAAAACAAAGCTGTTTCGACCTGACGTTGCATTGAAAAGTACAAACTGT
Source organism: Lycaena phlaeas (assembly GCA_905333005.2). Taxonomy (NCBI): domain Eukaryota; kingdom Metazoa; phylum Arthropoda; class Insecta; order Lepidoptera; family Lycaenidae; genus Lycaena; species Lycaena phlaeas. Next base: position 8,442,492 of record HG995178.1, read on the forward strand.
GAGCGCACTGCGATTGTGATATAGTTTTATTGAAACTCTTTAACCAGGTACTTCTTGCAATAAAAACTTACAGATTTGGTTATATTTTTTTCGAGAATAATTTGTCATTTACATCACTATTCGAATGTGTCAAAACGGCCATCATATCGTGCCGCTACTATAGGCCGAACGTTGATTGAACAAGCGTCGCTCAACGTCCAACTAGATAGCGGATTGTAACATTTTTAGCCCAGCCCTTTGAACATAGCGGACGTAAAATCAGTCAGGTGATTGTAATTTAGTTTATTTTTTTACCACCGCGGCGTTAGTTAGCGTAAACAGCTCGCGCAGATAACACTTGATATTTTTTTTGCCTAAATTTACATTAAAGTGACTTATTTGTAATTAAATAGTGTGACAGCATGGATTTACCTATTAATATGCCGCCGCCGGCTACTTTTAAAGAAAAATTTGAGATGAAATTAACTGAATACGAACAACATAATCAAGGTTAGTTGAATGTTATGGATGATGTTATGAATTTGGGCTTTGTAAGTTAGTGTTCTTGTTGCCGTAAACACAATTACAATTTATTATGATTTTATATTCATGTCCTCATTATTTTTATGTAAAGGAACTCGTAAAACTTATGGCCACCGTAAAGAAATATTACGAAGTCGGCTATATCCCTTTAGTTGTCCTTTAGTCATTCAATTAAATGTCGACATTCGACTAACGCGCTAGTCATACAATCAAATGACTGATTTAACCAGATGACTGCGACATTTATATAATGTCGAACTTCTATATAAACTTTCATCCTCTATTTAAACCCCCCGTTTTTTCGTAGCCAAGCTCTAATCTATCTCTGTTCCAAGTTTCATCAAAATCGGTTCAGTGGTTTAGGCGTGAAAGCGTAACAGACAGACAGACAGACAGACGGACAAAGTTACTTTCGCATTTATAATATTAGTAAGGATATTTTCAGAGAAAAACAGACGTGCAAAGACTATCTTCTGTAACATCTGTAGGAACATAATCCTGAAGGTACAAATTCAAGTAATAACAATTTACACAATACGAACGGAGGTACATCATTTGCTAAGGTATACGACACACTTACACGGTAATGCGCCATAAATTTTTATTTTGCGTTAGACAGAAGGGACTTCAATAAAATGGATTTTATCGGCAAATTCAGACGTGATTTTATAGTGATCGCTTTCACTAACATGCACATGACGTATGGTCGAAAATCGTGCATTATTGAAACGATTTGTTACACCAGCTGAAAATAAATCCAATAAATCTGCCGTAAGATCTGAATCTAGTACTTTCACAAACTGAAATCTTAGATTCAAACGGAAATTTATTCGACAGTCATTTTTCAAATTGAATATTTTCTAGGTCATTTACAGTTATAAGCTTATGGGACATATTTCAAATAAAGGAATACATAGTGGTTTTCGTTTATAGCGCTGTGAGTAACTTTCAAATATATTTGAGGGAGTGAAGCAAATGAAGTGGGTGACGATCGTTCTCGGAAGTCACTGTCCCACTACGTAGAAATAAAAAAGAAGCAAAAAAATGCCGCGATTTTTTGAATTTATAATTTTTTTGCCATTGAGAAACTTTTCCAAAATGTGTTTAGAACGCAATATTTCACCCATATAAATATGATCAAGATATTTATGCTCTCAAATGTACACATTTGTCTAAAAACCGTTTTATTAGATCTATTTTGACTATAGAACGCGCATTAAACGCTGTGTATACTTAAAAATATTTGGTGATCGAATTTAATCCAAAGGTTTTGGTTTGATTTATTTTAATATTATTTTTTCAGCACTCATATTTTATAATCGTGTATCGTTTCTTCCGTTCCGTTCCATTCGCTGTATAGAAGAAAAATTACATGATTTTCGGTTCTTCCTCCTCTAACAATTAGGTGACCACAGCGGGTGACTCATATCTTATTTTAATTATACCAACTATCATAAATCCTTCTTTCCTGCTTTTGGTAAAATATAAAAGAAGGAGTTGCGTGACTGCGAGATAGGTACATGTTCGTGTTTTAATTTATCTTTTTCCTTTTTATATCAGGATACACTGCTTTGTGTAACATCCACCTTTCTCACGTATACTAATAAATTACCTGATGTGACAGTAACGCGGAAAAGATGTATGAAGATATTATTGTATTTTATTTTTCTGTAGTAAATATTTTTAAAGGTGTTTTTATTAAATTAATAATAATAAGGTATGTAGATATCTAAAACTTTGTAGATTTGACGCGGAATAAATTTTACCTAAACTGTAAATAGCAATGATAAACAAATTGAAATTAAATTAACGGTTTACTAAAAATTGAAAAAAAAATGTTAGTTTTACATACTCTTCGAAGTAAGTGGCAAGAGTGGCGCCGCGAGTGAGGACAATGTGAACTGTTGTAGAGGCAATTGTTTTTTTTTTTTAACGGAGCATGAATAGACAATGTCATATTATTGTACTATGTGTTTCATAGTACAATAATATTACAGCAAAGCTGTTTGTGTTTCACATTGGTAATAATTTCTCATATCTGTAATGATTAGTGCTGATGACAAGTGCTTGATAAAACAATTATAGTACTCGTATTACAATTTGCATTCTTGCGAGTTGAATGAGAAGAGAACAATAGATTAGTCTGATGCTGAATTGCAGACTAAACTAGTTTCTGCAGTTCTGTACTATCTGTTAATCAAAACCCCTCGAGAATGGTCGACGGGTACAAGGGCCAAATTGTCATAATTGTTTTAATCTCTATTAAATAAAAGTGATTGTGTTTGTTTGAGCACAATTAAACGTGTGTTTTTTTGCCTTAGATATAAAATATTTATAAATTAGATATTGTTGTGACACTATATATTATTATGAATTTGAAATTAACGTGTATTTATTTTCTAAATTATATTTAACGTAAGCGTAGCGTAACATTGAATCATGTTACGAGTACGTTGCCTTCACCGCGACCGAAATTATACTAAGGGCCGGTTGTTTCAAATCATCTGTTAAGTTTTCAGACTGAGACTTCGTTAAATTTTGACGTGTGTTATAAGCAACGTTCTTTGGTCATTAACGTTCGTTACCGCCATCTTTAACGATTACATATTCATTAAAATCGGTCGATGCAACCCGCAATAAGTTATTTTCCATCACAAATAGATAATATGTGATAGATATATTTAAGCAGTGATATATGCAATTTTTGTGAGGAACTCGTGGCTTAGCGGCAATAGCCCTGCAGATCGATTCAACAGGTTAAGCAACGCTTGCCGAGGTAGGTCTGTAAATGGGTGACCATCTCTACATAAGGCTCCTCTCTCTACTATTTCTCTCTCCTATCTCTACGTTGACCTCCGTGCCTCGGAAAGCACGTTAAGCTGTTGGTCTCAGCTGTCATTTGTGGATCTTTGCCAGTCGTTACTGGACGTCAGAAGCCTGAGAGCTTGACAACCAGTCTTACCTTACGAGGTATCGCATTTAAAAGTCGGTAAAATGCTAAGCAGGTAATGATAATGATATGTATTTTTGGTATATGTACATATATAATGCCGGTTTACACCACATCAAGTAGCGGTTCGTCTGGGTAGACCGTTTGTCATTTGTGCAGTTTAGTAAGAAAGTTCCAGTCCAGCCTTTATTTGTCCACTTCTGAACATAGGTCCCCCTTAATGAACACAAAACCTTCCCTTGCCATAACACCGACCAGGCACTGCACGAGATTGCAGGCTCCGTATGTATTATTTACTTTTCAATAAATCATTAATTTTAACCATAAGTTGCAATAAAAACAATTTTTACTTAAGGTATGTACTGAAAAAAATGATTCAAAGGCGAACAACATTTTATATATCCACTCCACAATAATTTTTATGTAAAAAATATCCAAATAACGAAATGTTCTCGTGTACGTGACAGCTCTATCAGAACTTTTGTTTGTGTTAAACTTCACCAATATACGAACAAAAACCCCTTTGCCTATATATTTTTTATTTTTAACTTAGCTTTTTTTCGTAAAATTATATTCAGATTTTCACTTATTTATATTTATTTTTTGTTCCATTCATAAAATAATCATTTAAAAAATAAATTAAAACTAGCACAATGTTAATACAGCTGGAAAACACTTTAGACACAACTTAATAGCAAGATCCACCGTTTATTTTTACGAATGTTAATTCAATATTGATTTTGAAGTGCTTAATTTAAATAAAATATTAAACACCCTCCGGTAGCATCAAGAACTCTAAAAATTAGTTATAAAATAGTTTCAAATGTCTGTCCGGGTTAAATGAGTGGCAATATGATAAGTTAAATGAGAAATTCTGTTAATAATTATCACCATCATCAGGCTTTAATCCCTCCGTTGAACATAGGCCTCCGTAATTAAACACCAGGACTGATCCCTTGCTACCCGCATCCAACACGGATCGGCACAGAGATTGTCCCATCTGATTAATGGCCGACCAACACTTCGTCTACCTTAGTGATTCCCAAAGTGGTCCAGATGGACCCCCAGGGGTCCACGGAAGACTTAAAGGGGGTACACGATGAGCGTGACAAAAAACGAACATTAATTTGAATTCGAATGAAGAACCAAAAAGAAAAATGTTGGCTTGACTTCTCCTATCAAATTGTTAAGAAATTTTACTATTATAACAAATATTTTTAAACGAGCAATTCTTGAAAAAAAAGTTCAGCAAGGTTCAAAGCAAGCAAAGTCCACCTGATGCGGGAAAACTGAGAAAAAGAACAATGAGAAAGTGGTCTATGAAGCAAAAGAGTTTGGATAATACTGGTCTGCCTAAACGTGGCCTCTGCTATCTGGATATAGTGATTGTAAATATAATAACGAAAGCAACATGCAATCCATCTAATCCACTCTATATTTTCCACCATCCTGTTCTCGTATCTCATTTCTCGAGTGATGTTCCTGTGTATGAGATATATTGAAGTAAATTTCTCTTTGGTTGTTGTATATATGCTTCATATTGAATTCTTATGGCATAACATTCATTGCAAGTAGTTTCTGAATGAAAGTACATTCATGTAGAGTAAAAAAGGAGATCCAGTTTATATGTGTTTATCACGTTTTATTCAACTACATGCAATATTTAACTTGATTAAAAGAATACCTCCATAATATTTTTTTTTTTTTTGCAAATATAAGATATATTTAATTTTGCATTGGCAACTAAAGGAATTTTGGTCTTTAATTTTTATTAAAACCAAAACTTTACTTAAAAGGAAAAAATTCACAGCGAACACGGCCTTTACAAAAATGAAGTAATTAATATTCACTCTAATTACATTAGACAATAAGAAATGACCTTGGTTTCAGTTTTGATTGCGAAAGGTGTCTTTTTGTTGAAAAAGAAACTTTCCGTTTAATTATCTAAGTTTGTCCAATCCGTTCTGATTTCTCTGCACAAATGAAGTGTATTTAGAGCGGGCACCACAGCGGGTTTTTGTGCTAACTCGGAGCACAAACACGCTGCACCGTAAGTGATACGTCGGGAGTGTTACAAAGTAGATTGCACACCCACACTTTGTCACTATAGTATTAACCTAAAACACCTGACGCTGCTTTATGTTCTTGTGGCGCGGTTCCCTTTCATAACATTTTATTCGTGTGATTTTTAAGAATGTACATATTCTTTTATTTTAGTACTAATATAAAAAATTAACAACAATTATATTAGCTTCCCTGATGGGCCGGATTCCGGGAAGGTCCAATAGCATCCTGAAGATGATTTCTGAAATGCCAGAGTTCACAGTATTAAAGAGATTTATTCGACTGTGTGTAATTTGAGCAATTGACAAAATGATATTCATAATTTATGTAATATTATTATTTGGTTATTTCAAATAATAATATTGTGATGTTAATGAATACTGACATAGATTGTAAGACCTTTATAAGTAACATAATATGGGTACGATAATAATCTAAAATAATTGTCTGAAATAAATGAATTATTACAATAATAATAATTATATTGTATAGACTGAAAGGAGCGTCCCAAGTCTATAAATGAATGTAAATCTGCTTTAGCAGTGATTATTAAGTTTAACTTAACGTTAAGTAACAATCATAATGAAACAACTTGAATTAATTTTATCGCGGATACTTTACACCAACAAATGGTCATGGGAGGACTGGAGGACGATAAAATAAGTAAAAGTTGTTTCATTATAATGAGTAAAATTCGCGTTGCGTCTCGGAAGCTTTTAAGTAACAATTCTTATTTTTTTGTTTAATTATTGTAAATAATAATCCAGTAGATAGTATTTAAGATCGACACCATCGCAATGTTCTTACGGATTCATAGCTCAAAAGAAGGGACAGCCACGATTCTGAGGTTTTCACCTTTGTTTGTACGATCTCCTTATTATTAGATTACCAATTAAATTAAAATATACTTACAAGATTTCCAAACTGAAAAAAAAATATATTTTATTTGCACATGTCCTGTTAAGATGGTAATAAATCTACGATATCAACCCAAACTTGATTGGATTTTAGTAAGTCCTGTCTACACACCGAAAGGGAAATCCTTACTGGTATTAATCAGACCGCTGGGGGATGCTAGTTGTAACAATGGGCTCTTGAATAGATTACAGTGTCCTTTAATTTATTCCCTTTATTACGAAATGGTGACGTATGTGAAGATCTCTATCAACATCTTTCCTTCTTTGAAGCTTTGAGCTAAGTTTAATAGGGACGGGAAGTATAATAAGGATGTAAAGTGGTAGGTATGATATCCAATTTGAGGCGAGCCTTTCAAAGACCCTCAAGACTGAACCAACTCGTAACCTAATAAAAATTGTAGATTTTTTTCAATAAAAAACTGTATTATATGTCCACGTTGAATGAGTGTCTAATCTCTTTGTTAGACTTATTAGATTCAACTCCTATCGTTTGATAAAACTCATCCAATTATAGTTTTATATGTTACCAAAGGAATTCGATAATGATAGAAAATTGTATGACTTGGCAATAGATTTTATTAGATATTTAGAATCGTTGTGATTTCAAACCGGATGCAACGGAAAAAACGACAGGTAAGAGACACAAATACAAAGAGCGAGAGAGCAAATGTCGGTGTGTTATTATATTATATTGCAGACTGTTTAATACTTATATTTGAGCATTTAACGTGTGTTTCACTTGTATCGTGTGTGAATCGCACACATACCTTTTTTTTACTTCAAAATGATATACGATTAATAAATATGATAATTTATAAGTATTTATGTGGTGGATCATATTTTAATCTTACTAACACAATATTTCTGGTTGTAGTATAATCTGTGAATAGCAAATAAATTACTTCATATATTTTAGTCTTCGCGTGATCTATGACTAATATAGAGCTACCTCGACTGGAATAATTGAACACTGTAGTTAAAAGTCCACTTTACTTAATCTACGGGCTTTAGCTAGTATTGGTATACTATACTTTAAACTAGTGTATATTACCAATAATGTAGAGTTCTTATGTATGTTCCATAGGAAATCAAAAGAGACGTGTAGTCTAATGGTATAGTCTAATGGTCTGGTCTGGTATAGGCTAAAATATAGTCTTATGGTTAGTCGACATAGCCCTTAAACATAACCTAGTTTACCTGGACCTAGACCTACTAGACTACTTGGCTAATAGACCCGGGAACTCAAGTATGAGTTATCTATTCTGTTTTTTTCTTTAACGCCGGGAAATGCGCTGAGGCATCCCGCGGGGGAGTGGGTCTGCGGCGCTGCGCCTGAAAGCTGGTAAGTAGACGCAGCTCTACCCACTAAAACCTGGCGAGTGCCACTACTGCCGCCTTTGGTGAGGAGGTAAGGTACAAACAACAGGGCACCTCAACGGCTAGTCAATACCTCAGGGGACCGACGCCACCTCCACAGAGGGGTTGTTCCGCACCACAGAACAACTTCCCAACGTCAGGACAGTACATGAGGTTAGGTTCCCGTCCTCACTCCTTGCCCTCTGCTTTTTTGCCCTCTCTTCTTATAAGAGGGGTACAAAGAGCCGAGGGGCGGCTCAATTCGCTTCGCCCAAGGTGTAGGGCTCACCCAGGGTTACTGAGCCCCACCACCACGACAAGGCCTGAACCATTGTGGGGATGTGTTATCTATCCTGAGATATAAGGTGTATGATCGCTATGCCAGTAATTATACTGCCTGCATTGATCTTCTCTCCGAAACATGGTAAAAGCTGTTCCACCAGAGAAACAAGCAAGATGGATGGACACCCCCCTATACTATTTCTACTGTGATGATTCGGGTACCCCTAATAAGCTCGAACTAAGGCCCCTTACACACGAGCGCTTTTTACAGAGCGTTAAAAAGCGTGAGACAAATGGATCCATATTGTATATATTTACACGATGGCGTCTTTAAAGCGTAACACTTTTTTATCGAGCGTTGTTGGAATAGGGACGTTGAGTTTTTTACGTTAAATCGAATTTAGCATGCGAAGCTCGCAACTCGAACCAACGTCGGATTTAAACGTTAAAAAGCCCTCGTACGAACAAGGCCTGAAACGTTGCAAAATCATTGATTATTTTTAACATTTTCCCAACGCCCCAAATGATGCTATTCCATAAAATTGTCACGTTTATTTGTCAGTACGTTCATCTATATCAATGTCAAAGTTAGTTCACAAAAAATATTTCCAACAACAATCCCGATTGATATTCCGGGCGAGAAGGGCGAAAATATTTGCCTTATTGATGTACATTATTTAAATATATATCGAGTTTCCACGACTAAAATACATTATAAAAATGCTACTACGGAGATGTTCCGAGGAATGAGCATCGTGAGTCACACCCATTTGCATTTTTTCCGTCCTTCTGATTATTTATTCCGTACAGCATTGCTGCTTGGATAATTAAAAAATTAACAAATTAATTTTAATTATTGTAATAAATAATTATCGCCCAACAATAACACCACGTCAACATAGTCCCGTTGTTCGAAAACTAACTACGGATGCTAGAAAGGTAAATTAATTTAGGTTTATGTAAAAAGGGCTGGCATATTATCTATTCTATTACTTTAACTTGGCTTGACACGCTCCCGCTTGTCTAGATATTCTTTATACAAGATATCTGCACTTGGCGGGATTCAAACCCGCAACCGCAGCTAGTGTTCACTAGCCCTTACACTAGACTAGCTGACCGTTACGTGATATTCTTCTAACTCTCTTCACTGATTCCAAACCTGCTGCGTTCCGGGATAGGTCAGTCATGGATAAGTTGCTCTGGACTTTTTTCTGTCGCAGTGGAAACGCTTTACGCATACACCCAGAGATCGGTGCCTGGTAATATGGGGACTACCGGCGCTACTTCTCCCCCGCTACCTGGCGCTGGTATACTGCAATAAAACACTGGAATGCCTTCATCCGTTTGAGAGTCCCGGATCCGCCTGACATAGGAACCCGCTACCAAAAGTAAAGAGGTAGTGCCATGCTGCTTTGCAGCTGAATTGGGCCAGCACGACCGGGGTGGTACCTCTCACTCATAATAGCGGCGTAAAGTGACAGCTAAGCTGTCGCGTTTCGTGCGGTTTGTGAGTTTCCGGTAACCCATTGGGGTGATAGGGAAAAGGAGGGCAAAGCATCTGCATAACCTTTGGTTGTATGGATGTTAATGGGCGTCGATAGTCGTAAGGCTTCGGCTGTTCGTTTGCGCTCCTATGATATAAAAAAATCCAGCCGGTTCCTTCAAAAGGGCTACCCACAAGGGCGTCGCCAGCCGATGGCTCAGGGGGGGGGGGGAGATGACTTTACCTACTACAATTCATACTTTTCTCATTCTCTATGAATGAGAAAAGTAGATAGAAGTAGTAGCGCGGTTACATGTTGCTTCCCCACTCCCCCTCTCCCGCTTCAACGATAGAGGCAGAGCGTAGTTGAGCGTACGGAATATTAGGAGTGGAATTGGTGAATTCATTCGAGTTTCGACGTACGGTAATGATTGTTCAAGGCTTGAACTTCAAGCAAATCAACTCAAAGACTTAGGACTTTGATTGCATTATATTTGGCAACTTTTTTAGAATCTCTAGGGGGGGGCAGTTGCCCCTCCCTGCCCCCCCCCCCCCCCTTGGCGACGCCCTTGGCTACCCAGGCTATCCGGACATGATTATAAGAGTGTGCCGTTCCGGGCGTTTGTTCGTAGTTACGCGTCTGTTTTAAATCTTACTAGGTATGTGGATTCTGATAAGAGCAACACATTTTATTAATACAATTTATTGTATTAAAGAAAATTGTTAAATAAAAATGTTATACAATTTTGAAAAGATACGATAAGTTTGGCGTGAGTAATGGGTAAAGTGAAATATTTCATTAAAATCTGTGTAAAGTTGGCTTAGTTATAAGCCTAATATAATACGGTCGGGCAGACATGCCTAAATTACATAGCTTTCGCGTTCGGCATTTGGTATCAAATTCCTAATAAAACAGTATTCTCCAAAACTTGGCTATTAGTAACAAAATTATATCTTTCACAGTTTCTATCGAAAAATATTTTTGAAACGATCGCCTATACAAACATAATTGGCTTGGCGTTTAACATTTGAATGATTTTTCCACAATACTTTGAATTTCAGATTTATATTTTTCACAATTTGAACTCCCAAAAAATTGATACTTCAAACAAATGCCTGTATAAAAAAAATCGGCTTCCACCTTCGAATTCTATTGGGCCATATTATCGTCCATCCGTTCTACTGAGGGTATTTACATACCCAGCCAGCTTACATTTATGAATAACACTCGGTTAATATCAGGCGATAATATATTATCAAATCCTTAATCCTTAATAACATCATCATAAGTCTTTATCCGTCCACTGCTGAACATAGGCCTCCCTCAATGAACGCCAAGACGAACGATCCCCTGCTACTCGCATCCTTGTTAATGGCCGACCAATACTTCGTCTACCCAAACGCGGCCTCCACTCCTGAACCTTATTGGCCCATCGGCCATCCGTTCTTCTGAGTGTGTGACCAGCCAAATGCCACTTCAACCTGCATATTGTTCGCGCGATATTAGGTATAAATGTGAAAGTAGGGTAACGCTTTCTCGGAGGTGCTAGAAGTAACATAGCATACTTTAAAAAATCAAGGTTGTTTTTTTTGCTGAAGCGGACAAAGCAAACAGCAGGTGGTAATAAATAGATTAATATTAATCAACACTCACACCACGTTAACCTAGCTCCGTGATTCTTAAGAACTTGTGTTATGGATACTATAAACGAGAATCAGTTAAAGGAATCCTCGAAATCAGGCGAGTTGAATGTATTTTAATAATTGTAATAGATTACAAAGCAATAAATGGTCGGAAACCTATTTTTGTATCCATCGTATATTTGTTACCAAAGCAATTGAGGGACACTTATAGAAAATGCGGCTTCGCGTTATTTAGCTGAAACTCATTTCGATCCTTATACTCCTTACCGGGAAATTTCTGTCTATTTATCCAGAGCTCGTGTCACAAAGATACGATATCACTATAATTATATTTTTCTCGCAAACATGATACCACGTACACTTGTCGTTTATACAGCTCGATTTGTATCGGATATTGTTGTAATACAAATAGTTGACATAGTCGGTACACATTTAAGTAGAAGCCGTTATTTATCTCATGTAAAGTTTGGCTGTATTTCGGAAAGAAGGCCACTCGGGTAATGACACCGAGAGTCCTACGGGAATGAATAGTTTCCTGTACTATTCCTGAATGAACATTGTAAATATACTACAGTTAACATATTGTGAAATTATGTTCACTTTTGATAAGATTTGACTTTAACTTATTGGAGATTTAGACAACTTAGGGTGGGTTGTTTCAAATCATCTGTTAATGTAAGAGACTTTGTTAATTTTGGACGTCTGTTAAAAATAACGCTCTTTGTTCACTAACGTTTGTTACCGACATCTTTATCCATGACATATTCGTTAAAATCCTTCGATGCAACCCGCCCTTACTATTGAATGGCATGGTCTACCCATTGCCGACCAACTAAAAAATGAATCGGCAGTTATGCTGACGGTATAAATAAATACTAATAACATGTGAATAACATTATAAAATATCAAATTGAAATACTGAAAGTTCTAATGTTTTAACTGTGTGTTTCAACGTGTTTAATATTATGTCGCCATAGATCCGTGGCATAGCCCTCCTGAAAAGGCATGACCATCCTGAATGCACATAACTCTCTTTCTATCTTCACTAATTTAGATCTCACCTTACGTCTTCTTAACTACCGTTGCGCTCTTGTAAAGTATTCACCAGCTCACTCCTGAAATAAGTATTTACTTTAAAAAACAAGAACTACTGTACACAACAGGTATTAAAATAAAAGCTGGAATGCAGAAAATCATGATGATAATGATGCTCTTAGTCCATACCTAATGATCGTGAATACCGTTGGAATAAGCTCTATAGCTCACAATAAAAGATGAACCTATCCGATGGATAAGTTCAGGTATCATTATGTTGTAAATTGCGCATTCAAACGACAAAATTACGGCTATTACATTATTCAGAAGGTCTTTTTATTAAATGTCAAATCAATACGAAGCCCTAGCTAACGTTTATGCTTATAAAGATCAATTACTTATACTTTGCGAGGACATTTATTAGAAAAACAAATCTTTTTTTTATTTATTTTTTTCGTATATTTGTTCCTGTTGGAACCGGCTGAGACCAGAGGCCATGCTGCCATGTCTGACGTAAACTACACATATTTTGTGTGAAGAAGAATGAATGGCGGGAAACGCCAAGGGAGGGCCCCGTCCCTTACGCCACCATCAATCAATTATAACCCCAAATCCATCCAGAACAGTCACTATATATAATACCGCCGAAACAGTCCCATACAGAAAACAGCCCCAGAACAATTTTCCGCAGCATTCGCGAACCAATCACAATATAAACAGATTGCGTTTTTAAACCAAACAAAAAAAATAGTGTTTTTTTTATAGAAAACCACTCCGAAATAAAAAAATTGGAAATAATAATTGATTAACGGAAAACAGAAAAAACACGACCGTTAGCCTTGACGTTTCCCACCATTCCTTTTTATTTTTTTTTATAAATTGTAAAATAAATATGCACAGAAATAAAACTTAAACAGCAATAGATTTTATTCACAATGACAAATAATAGATACTCATCGTATCATCCCATGTGTTCTTCCCGTGATGACCTACGGGGCTGAAACGAGGCCTCTAAATTTACGACTGGCTCGAAAGTTTGTCGTAGCTTAACGTGCTACGGAGCGTGCAATGCTGGGTGTTTCTTTGGTATAATAGGAAAGGAAACGAAGACTTCCGCTAGACCCGTTAGAGAATTCAGTTAGCGATATAACGCGATGAATAAGCCCGTAGTGGCAGTGGGCTTGTCACACACACAGAAGAACGGATGGCCGGATCGCCAATAAGATTCAAGAGTGGAGGCCGCGTTTGGGTAAGTGTCATTAACCAGGTGGGAAGACGATCTCCGTGCAGTGGCAGGTCCGTGTTGGATGCGAGTGGCAAGGGATCGGTTATCTTGGTATTCATTGAAGAATATACATAACAAGGGCCATGATAAGGCTGATGTTGATGATAATATCATCCTTCAATCAACAATCTGTGTGAAATTTCTGACCTTTTTTTCGTCATCGTAACCAATGTGACATTTTTTTGCCTCCTAATTTTAAATCTTCTTATCTTAATAATACTTGTTATTCTTTCACTCAAAAACTTTACAATGATATAGCTTATTTGATTTGCAGCATTTCCGCAATCTCACTCGCGGGGCGCTGCTTGTAATGTCAAAATTCTGTTTCAAATTTTCACTTCTACCGATGGTCCATATGACTGTAATTTTTTTTAGAACAACGTTTTATACGTTTTATAAACGAACCATCGTTACATCTGTCGGTAAGTGATAAACAACATCCATAGACACCCGCTATACCAAAGGATTACAATTTTTCCAAAAAGCAAATCTATTAAATAATAAAAGTAATAATTAGATTGACGATGAAACGTATATAAAAATCTAAGCTACGAAATATCGATTATTCTAATTTCGAAGTAAAACATTCATAGTTACAATAGCAAAAAAACGTCGACGCAGAAATGCTCTTCGATAAATTGTAAGGTAAATATTTAAACGAGCGCATTTTCAATTTGATGCAGTTCCATAAATAAAATGCAAGTGATGGTTATTATTAGATTTACAGTAAAACTCAATATAACTTTATTCCTGTTAAAGCTTCTTCGGGAAAATGTATTTTATATTTGTGTACCTTCAGCGTAAGCTGAATCTAATAGATTCAACTTGTTATGTACTAAATCCACGCCTGCGATTTCAAGCTATTAGAGATACTAAGTGTTTATCGTGGCTTTACTTGTATATATTTTTTTTTGCTTGCTTTAGTACGTACTATGCGTACCTATACTATTTTCATTTCTTTATTTTCTCGATGACAGTTCTGATTTGATAGCTGTAGTGTTGTGACCAAATAAGTAATGATATCACCATCATCATCATCATCGTCAGCCTTTATCCGTCCACTGCTGAACATAGCCACGCCAAGACGACCGATCCCTAATGATATCGATAGCATAAATTTATTATATTTTGAACAAAGACAAATTCAACAAAAACATTAAAATACATATATTTTTTCGTTTCGTTTATATCGTTCCATTGTCAAGTGTCGAGTGTCGAGAGTCACAGTTTTACAAGAGTTTCGAAAATTTTAAAGAAATTGGCATTATCAATCAAGAATTAATACGTGTAACATCTGTAATGTAATATAATATTAGTAAATACATTTGAACAAAAGTATCCAGCAGTAGTTTAGTTTCTTACATCTTGTAAAAAATATCGGGTCTGTTATCGTGTTACATTTATCGATATAGCTCTATCCCTATAAGTTTCTCCGACTCTGGTATAACCTTGTGCGTGTGAAACGTCATATTTTTATAAAATAATGCATACATAATGTAAAAAAGACGCTCGTTCAAGTTTACAGGATCTGTCATCGAGAAAATAAAGAAATGGAAATAGTATAGTAGGCGTAACATAAGTTCTTAAAAACTTATCACGGAACTAGGTTGGAGTAGCGTTATTGTTGTTTACTATTTATTTATATATTCATGATCAGGTAATATATTAATACAATCATTTTTTTAATGTAACTTACTTAATATTTACATTAAATACTTTTTTTATAAAGCCTACCGCTCACAATGTTAGTTCCCATACTACCACAAACTACTAAGGGATACTCATACTACCACAAACTACTAAGGGATACTCATACTACTCCGAAACGGCTCGACCGATCTGTCTGAATCTGCCAACATCTATTTTTCACCCCCGACAAGATAAGACTGACCAACCCTAAAAAAAATTATTTTATTTTATTCACAAAAAAATCGTTTTTTTTTTTTAATAATGTGGCATTTAAAAATACATATAACCCTAAATTTCTACTCTTTTATGACCAACCGCTGTTTTTAACAGCGATATTAGTACTTTTGACAGAATGAAGTTTGTCGGGGCAGCTAGGGTAATATAAACTGATACCAGTGTTTATTAAACCACTTAAATGTTTGTGACACCTCAAATTATAGTTTAATTATTGTACCAGTCTATAATACATAACTAAATATATTGGGCCAAAAAAGATTTAGAATTAGAATTCATAGTCATTTAACTCAAAAAGTAAAAACCATCCTAACGTTGTCGAATCATTGTCTATACTTTTCAAAGGGTATATAAAATAATGTATATTTCCATTTATGTTATTAGGAATTTTATTTCATAAGAGAATAAACCGGCATCCATATACGCCCGCAATTCCATAAGCCGAGAGAGTGTCACCTTTCTTTTCATTTTGAGAAATGAAAGAAAAGAAAATAAGGATAAGGTAAGATTTTGAGATAAGATAAAGTAAATGGGATGTGACGTCTCATACGTATCAAAAACCAAGCGTATATTTTCACCGAAAATTAAATTAGACGCCAGGTTTCTGAAACGTTGCTCAAAGTGAATGTCAACTATACCCGTTAATGGTGGTTAATATATGATTTTAGAGTCAAATTTGACAGTTTTTTATTGTAGTGGCTATGTCATCTGGCAGATTAATCAAATTAAATAATTTAACCTTAATTTAACCATGCTTCTTTTGGCTTTATTTGACACTTAATAAGAGATTTGACAGTTGATTTGTTAATTTTTGCGTTGATCAGCCGGGCGTTAGAATCTAGCAAAAGTAATAGTTAATATATTAATCATTTCTTATGTTTCTTAGAGACTATGTGACATTCTGTCGATATCTGTTCTTGAGTCGTTCTTAAAAAGAAGTCGTTAGTTTGTTTAATTCCCACCAAACGTTGTTAACTGTTATTTAACTAGGAATAATTAATATTGGACATGTTAGTTATTTACACAAGCTTGTTACATGGCTAGATTTTCATAGTGTATCCTCACTACGCGGTTTCAGCCGCTACTAACGGTTCGGGAACTACTCAACCGATCATCATGAAACTTTGTTCACATATTCTCAGAGGTACTAGAAGTAACATAGGATACGTTTAAAAAAAGAATTTTTTTTCTAACGCAGGCGAAGCCGTGGGCAACAGCTAATATCATATACCTACATTTATTATGAAACTAGTGTTAACATTTTATTCATAATATATTAAATTATTACACATCTTTATTGTCATAGTAGATTTTTCATAAACTTAAATAAAATTGCATTGGATGCGTATCCAAGGGATCGTCTTTGCCTTCAGTGAGGGAGCCCTATGCTCAGCAGTGACCAGATAAAGGCTGATGATGTATAATAATGTATTAAATATTTGGACAACCACCTTATGCGTCACAGTAATGGATTGTTGCAACTACATTGTAGATAAAATGCGATCATGCACATGCCACATTGTGCACATGCTGCGCATATTATGCGGCTGGATGTTATCGCGTCAGCTGTTATAGAACCGCATTAGTAGTCTAAATCAATGCAACGTGGGCAGGCGGTAACGACATAATCATTCATCGCCCGTACGACCATAGAATATATTTAGACACGTGTGACATCGGAAAATTCAACTAATATTTCACAAGTGCGCTCGTGAATATGGATAATTGAGTGGGTGTTTACGAATAAAACACTTTATATGTTGTCCGAATTACCGCTAGCATTCCAAATTGAAACAATGCAATTTTAATGAAGTGTATTCAGTTTCTGTGTTACTTGGAAGCTGCTATATATTTTATTTTTTGGAACGAAGTTCCTTACGGCAGGCTTGGAGGGGATAGGGATTTTGCTGCGCGACCGAACTGAAAAAAATGTTATAGTAAAACCGTAAGAAAAAGTGCGTGGAATAAAAAGCGTTAAATGAGACGTGCGCAGGCGCGACAGTCGCATACACAAGCGAGTAGTGTATAATACATTTCTTTTTAGCCGAAGGAACTTCGTTCCTACCTGGTGTCCCATGACACCATATTTTTTTTTTCTTTAAAATATTGTTGAGTGATTGCGTTCAAAACTGAACATGACCGATCAAGAATAGAAAGGTAAATGTATACAAGGTGTATCATAAGACATCAGCCCGACCAGGTTTAATTGATTAATACTTCTTTAGATTCTATTAACTCTATACTCTCTACTCACCCAACACTAACTAGCCAAAAACACTGCGTCATCAAAGGAATGCTCAATGATTAGGTACAAGCTGGTATGGATAATGATGATAAAACGAAACTACTGTTACAAAATCTGTACAACACATTGCAGTATTAAAGACCAGCCTTCGCTGAAACAATGTTAGCGAGCGAACTTTACTGAAAAGCGCCCCACTGAGATCTCCTTACGTTTCGAACAATGTTTTAAATTCTTTACACAGTATTCATTAGCAAATATTAATTACGCGTTTATAAATTTAGGCGTCTGTATACGAGTATATCATTAAAATATAAAAGCTCATATTTCTTTTTCTTTATACATACAAATATAAATTCAAGAAACAATTGAATTCAAAAATAAAAAGTTGAACCAAAGCACTTCGTGACCGGTCAGTGAGAGGCTTTGTTCGAGACTTGTATGTTATTATTAATGATAATATTTGTTTTGATTATATTTGTTTCACGTTGCTAAGTAGTAGTAAAACTGCTGCTGTTTTACTACTGCGTGCTACATATAATTAAAAAACATCTGGCTCAAGATTTGTTGATTTTTATTTAGTGATTTGTCTATCAATTTTCTTACCGCCGTAAGCAAAATTTGATATATCAATAGCAAACATTTTTTATTAAAATAATTGTCAATCGCCCAAATGTATGTATGCACAATCCATCAGACCCACTGCGCCAAATACCATTTTTTTAGTTGTTTCTTATCGTTAGTGCAAGATATGTACAAAAATATGATGATGACGCTAAACATTTTTAGAAATGGCAATATTAGTAAATGACAAGGTTTACCGTTCAGCTTGTAACTAAATAAAAACTTTATGTATTTTAAAATGAACTCAACTGAGTGAATGGAGTGAACTGAATTGAGACTTACATGATATTTTTTCCCTATCATTTTCATTATCATCATTATCAATGTCAAGAACATAAACAAGTTAAGGGGAGGAACTGTTCAAGGAAACTCATTTATGTGTTGCCAATCTCTCAATCAATATATCTTGGTGGCAGTAATTACGCTACCTGTCTTGCCCTTCTCACTCTCCTCTCACTCCAAAACACAGACGGCAGAATTAAGTATTACAGTGGTACCATAAAATCGCAGCACAGCAATTCGATTTTTAAAAATTGCATTTAGTACCCTATACATGTTAATGATTATATCTAGAAATTATTTTAAAACATCATATCATATTTAGTTTTAAATCAATTAAATGAAATTTATAACTTATTTCTGTTCTGTTATGATAAATTTTGTCACGTGATATTTCGTTTGGTGTGGATAATCTAGCTTTAATAATAAATCGGATATGATTTTGATATATAACAAGATTAATTAATGAATGTGCTTTTAATTATAAATGACAGTTTTATATTTAAAGTAGATTCAAAGTATATTATTTTAAATTAATTATTGAAAATACAAAAGAGATTTTTGATGAATACATAGCTTCGTAATTTCAGACATCAGGGATCGACTATAATGACACAATTCAATCGAGTCAGGAATCTGTCCTTTAATGATAAAGGTACACCGAAGAATATCTTTGTAAATTTACATCATGTAGCTTGAAATTAACAAAGACTGTATATCATAGAGTAGCTTGAACTTAACAAAGACTGTACATCTTAACAAGGACGGTACATCATAGCGTAGATTGAACTTAACAAAGACATTTATTATTATATAACAATTAGAAGTACCTGAGTTTTTGTTTGACAGACTGTCAAACAGACAATCACCAGCAGTTGACTATTGTGATAATGACGGTGGACTATAAGAAAATGATACACTTTACAAGGCGATCCGGATCAAAGGTCCGTTATCTATCGCAAAGGGCTCCCGGAGCCTGGGCGGATCTGGCACCGCCCGCCCACTTCAACTGCCATAAATTTAGACTTTCATGTACATTGTTTTTGGCAGTTTTGTAAGCGTATGAAGCTTATTCAATTGTTACAGCAGCATTAACAAATAAACAAAAATATTAAATAGATGAATTTCGTTTGATTGTCTGCGGATCTACTTGCATTTTGACGACCTCTGTGGCGCAATGGTTAGCGCATTGGCGAAGCCCGTAAGTAGCGGGTTCGATCTCGCCAGGGAACAAAAAAGTTTCTGTATTCCTGGAATGTGTATTAAATATGTGTGTTATATAAAGAAAATTTTAAATATATGTATTAATATAAAAAGTATTAAATTTATGTATTTCCATTATCTGGTACCGGTAACACAAGTTCCTCGGAAACTTAGCACGGGACCAGATTGTAAAAGCGTCCATAGAAATTATTATTATTTTCAATTTATGTTATACCGTGTATTTATAGCTATTTGGAAATCATGTTTTCTTTTGGAATGTAGTCGATCGTGTGATCTTAACAAAATCTTTTAAAATGATTGTCTACATACCATATTGTAATAAACGATTTGTTAAGAACTATTTTTTTTTAATCTTTATTTGTTGAAAAGCCATTCTTTTCAATAAATTTGATCAGACATGATCATCCCTATAGGTATATACAGATTAGATTAACTATTAACTAATATTATTACAAAAATTATAACTATAATCTACGTTTTAACGCACAGTGTACCTACCAAATGGTAGATACTTCTAGCCTGTGCTTCTAGCTTTCTGCGATAGCGGGAAAACTATAATAGCATTAAATGATGATGATGATACATTACATACACCAGTATCATCTAAGTCAATTCCGTAAGCAGTTCTAAAAGAAGCTCTCTCTACCTCGTTCCTAACACATTCTAAAATTATATGAAAATTAAGGACTAATTTAATCATACAAAAGAACCTAAATAGTTTTTAATAAATATAATATGTCGCTCACCAATGAAGTTTAGTCTGTGGGCCATTTTCTTTGGTTTCACCATAGTATATATTATATCAGAAATAAATCTTTGGCCTTGACCTCATTTATATTAAGGATATTTTCATTGACATTTCCATTAAACCATCCTTAAAAGTTAATATTTAAATCGTGACTAAACTAATTTAAACAGTGCGTGTAAATAGTTACGCGACTTTATTTAAAATCACATGTAACGTGGTTTTTTATTATATTGAGCAAATAAAAAACGATGATATGTTCGAACAAGAACAAAAAAATAAATTGTATCCAATATCATAGAGCATGTTATAGTGTTATATTCAAAACGTGCAATTTTGTCGAGTGGTTGACGCGTAATCGATTTACAAACTATAGAGCATTTGAATCGGCCATTGTAACAACTGCATATGTCAGGTATAGGGCGGTTTTTAATTCGGATGTTGTTTCTTTTTTTTTTTTGTGGTGCATCTTCCTCATTTGAAATACCGACACTATATAAATTTTATTATATTATATATTACTCACAACATAGAAGTCGCCTGTTTTATTCAGACGATTTATTTATTTATCCAATATAAAGCAAAATTCGTCGTATACTTTAAGCCCAAAAAGTGAATAAAAAATCATACTTTCTTATATATATTACCTATTTCCAGTATTGTTTATAATGTACCAAGTTTTGGATTTTATCGCGGGCTTTTACGTGTCTCAAAATTATTTATAAAAAGCAATAAGATCCTCAAAAAGTTGTATCATTATAATGAGTGAAATTCATGTACCATATTGTACGAAAATACAAAAAAAAATTGGAATATATTTTAAGAGAAATTCAAAATTAGAGATAATGTGAAAACTTGAAGTATATTACGCGGCGCAGTGAAACATAAAATTGTACGTAATCTGCGTATACATGGCTGGGCTGCAATCATCTATGGGTCTGTAGTTTTCAAGTTGAGCTCACTTTCATCCTTGAAATTATTTTACCGTGAGCCGTATCAAGTTTATATAAAGTTTGATCGTATATCTTTAATGAGGTTAAGTTACATCACGGTTCTGGGCTTCATAACTTAAAAGCTTTAGTAATAATTTAGTAACTTGGAATCAAGGATGTAGAACGCGAGAAAAAATGGAGTTTTATATAATATCCTAACATGCAGTACAAAATTTATTTATTTGTGTAAGTATAAAATAAAATATGTTATATTTGTAATTCATATACTTTGGACCAATTAAATACACCTACTTTTATACTGTAAATTTCGTCGTTTTAAGCTATTGCATAGCTTCTATCGCGGGCCTTGAGCGCGGGGACCGAGTACAGAAATTCCGTAACGAAAATAAAACCTAACGCTCCCCACTCCGACGGGCACGGAGGTGTGGCCGAAAAGAAACGACGTTAGACGATGCATGCATCGTCTAACGTCGTTTCTTTTCGGCAGTCTTCGACACGGTGTTTGTGTGCTTGCAACTAGACGTATTGTACGACACTACGAAGCTCGCACGAATAACAATAAAATATAACACATGTATTGTAAAATAATAAAAATATTTTAAACAATATTAGTTAATATTGTTTAAAATATTTATATTTTTTTATTTATTTAATAAAGGAAAAAAAAATGTTTTCTTATCGGTCACCACGCTCAAAAAGTGTAACTTGAATTAATATCAAAGAAAAAGAAATACTGCATTAATAATTAAAATAAATAAATAATTATAATTGCATAAGTTGATACAAAATGCTATGCAATAGCATTACCGCGGCAGTCCCCGAGTGCCACACGTCTTTTTTTTTTCATTCGTCTCCACTCATCTCGTATACACTCTCCACGACGCGAGACATAACGAATGTCGATCAAGAGCACAGATAAAAGTAAAGTATCAACCCTTTATGTCCCACTGCTGGGTACGGGTCTCCTTCTCGAAATCAGGCGAGGAGGGTAATCGGCCAATAGTTCACCGCGCTGGCCCAGTGCGGGTTGGTGAACTTTACATACCTTTAAAGATTTTCAATCTCATCAGGCATGCAGGTTTCCTCACGATGTTTTCCTTCACCGGTGAGCGAGCGATGGTCTCGTGTTTGGGGTGCACTAAGGAATTTAGAAAAACCCATTTCAAGGCACACACGGATGGGTCAGGATCGAACCCGGAACCTCTCGCATAAGAGGCCGAGTCCATCCACTAATGGACCATCGTCGCTTATTAGTTAGCCCAATAAAACATAAGAGCACAAAACACAGTGGCATCTTTTAAATCCTACAAGAGAATATGTCACCTCTGTAGGATTTAGATAAAACAGAAACTTCTTACCTGAGCGATGGTTGATCTGGGAATACTACACATGTAGAAATACCATAGACACATCAATCTAGATGGTAATTTTTTTTTTGTTTTGTTTTAAAAGTTTTGGACATCTGTGGCGTGTAGCGCGTTGACGCTCTAGCCAGAGGTAGCGGGTTCGAATCTCGCCAGAGAACAAAACGTTTCATGTGTTCCTGGATCATGGATGTGTATTAAATATGTGTATTATTGTAATAAAATTTTTTAAGCTATTGCATAGCTTCTATCGCGGGCCTTGAGCGCGGGGACCGAGTACAGAAATTCCGTAACGAAAATAAAACCTAACGCTCCCCACTCCGACGGGCACGGAGGTGTGACTTGAAGGCCATGCATCGTCTAACGTCGTTTCTTTTCGGCAGTCTTCGACACGGTGTTTGTGTGCTTGCAACTAGACGTATTGTACGACACTACGAAGCTCGCACGAATAACAATAAAATATAACACATGTATTGTAAAATAATAAAAATATTTTAAACAATATTAGTTAATATTGTTTAAAATATTTTATATTTTTTTATTTATTTAATAAAGGAAAAAAAAATGTTTTCTTATCGGTCACCACGCTCAAAAAGTGTAACTTGAATTAATATCAAAGAAAAAGAAATACTGCATTAATAATTAAAATAAATAAATAATTATAATTGCATAAGTTGATACAAAATGCTATGCAATAGCATTACCGCGGCAGTCCCCGAGTGCCACACGTCTTTTTTAAATATAATATGTATTAATATAGGTTGAGCCTTGCCATTCAACGGGGAAATGCCGCCAGCCTCTTGGGCACCCTACCCTGTGAGCGTAGCGACTTGGGGTCGATTTTTTATATTATTTAGTTTTATTTTTATTTTTAATTTGATATAGTATATAGTTTATTTTAAGTAGTTTTAGTATATTTTTGTCTAATGTTTATTACTATTATGATATATTAAATAAAAGTATTAAATATATGGTATTTCCGTTGTCTGGTACCTCTAACACAAGTTGTTCGGAAACTTAGCACGGGACCAGATTGACGTGGTGTGAAAGTGTCCATAGATATTATTATTATTATATTACAATTTTAACAACCCATATAATATCAACCGTTGAGCGACGATAGCCCTTATACGAGAGGTTCAGGATTCGATCAGGTTCAGGTTTTTCTACATTTCTAAGTGCACCCTAAACACGAGACCATCGCTCGCTCACCGGTGAAGAAAAACATCGTGAGGAAACCTGCATGCCTGATGAGATTAAAGTCTTTGAAGGTATGTGAAGTTCACCAACACATTGGTGAATTGGTGAATGAACGCAATAGGCCATAGTCCATTACCCCTCCTCACCTGATTTCGTGGAGGAGGTCCGTGCCCAACAGTGGAACATATAAGGGTCAATACTTTTTTATATAATATTAGCGAGAATTAAATATGTACTTCATTATTTAACAACTGGTTTACAAAGTAATACAAAAGTATATATTCAAAGATAAAATCACCAATGTATTAAATAGACCGGTTTTCATGGGGAAATAATGTTTTATTTTCTATGTTCGATAATAGACGGCGCTAAACCCGATCACGTAGGAATCCTTATTATAAAATGAGAATGTTTATCGACGGGCCGCGGATATGGTATCCTTTAAGGCCAGTATATTCGGGCGTTTTATGCATTGAGCGCTGTCGGCCTCCCCGCACGGCGACTTACGAATAGTCTGCCAACAAATGAACTTTCTTGAACCCGGCGTGAACTTATTGTCCGTCCTAGTATAATTTTAAACGTATGGCAACTTACTAGGGTTTTTTTTTACTTTAGTTTATTTCATAAGAATTACATTATATAAAGAGCGTTTTATGGTTTTGTTATCGATCCTGAACACACATGATCATTTTCTATTTTAATAATTACTAAGTTTTTGTATTAAAATGGATACGTTACGTGAGTATTTAATCTTGAACATAAATACATATTTCCCGTCGCAGACTTTCTGAAGGCATATTTAGGATACTATTATTGCTTTCATATTTTCATTTTCATATTCATACCGTATTTGTGTCAATAACTTTCAAATTATCATTATAATTGCCAATTTTTAAAGTATTAAATTGATATAGTATAATATCCCTAAGAGATAGACATATGCCATCGCGGACTTTTTTATAGACCTTTTTAAGATACACAATTCCACCATACATTATTTTGTTATATCTTAATGGGTTAGGCAGCGTTTTCGTTGAAAACTCCCAGACGGCCTATTTTTTTCCGACACGTCCAACAATTATTGTTATATTTTAGCCAAAGCTTATAAAATTTTAATAAATTATATACAAAAACCTTCCTCTTGAATTGTCCTATCTATTAAAAAACCGCATTAAAATCGGTTGCGTAGTTTTGAAGATTTAAGCGTACAAACGGATACAGGGACGGAGAAAGCGACTTTGTTTCGTAATATGTTTAATTGGATATAGCATGATATTGCTAAGAGATAGACATATGCCATCGTGGACTTTTTTGTAGACCTATTTAAGCTACACAATTCCACCATACATTATTTTGCTGTATCTCAAAGGGTTTAGGCAGCGTTTTCGTTGAAAACTCCCAGGCGGCCTATTTTTTTCCGACACGTCCAACAATTATTGTTATATTTTAGCCAAGGCTTATAAAATTTTAATAAATTATATACAAAAACCTTCCTCTTGAATTGTCCTATCTATTAAAAAACCTCATTAAAATCCGTTGCGTAGTTTTGAAGATTTAAGCGTACAAACGGGTACAGGGACGGAGAAAGCGACTTTGTTTCATAATATGTTTAAATGGATATAGCATGATATTGCTAAGAGATAGACATATGCCATCGTGGACTTTTTTGTAGACCTATTTAAGCTACACCATTCCACTATACATTTTTTTGTTGTATCTCAAATGGTTCAGGCAGCGTTTTCGTTGAAAACTCCCAGGCGGCCTATTTTTTTCCGACACGTCCAACAATTATTGTTATATTTTAGCCAAGGCTTATAAAATTTTAATAAATTATATACAAAAACCTTCATCTTGAATTGTCCTATCTATTAAAAAACCGCATCAAAATCCGTTGCGTAGTTTTGAAGATTTAAGCGTACAAACGGATACAGGCACGGAGAAAGCGACTTTGTTTCATAATATGTTTAAATGGATATAGCATGATATCGCTAAGAGATAGACATATGCCATCGCGGACTTTTTTGTAGACCTATTTAAGCTACACAATTCCACCATACATTATTTTGTTGTATCTCAAAGGGTTTAGGCAGCGTTTTCGTTGAAAACTCCCAGGCGGCCTATTTTTTTCCGACACGTCCAACAATTATTGTTATATCTTAGCCAATGCTTATGATATTTTAATAAATTATATACAAAAACCTTACTCTTGAATTGTTCTATCTATTAAAAAAACCGCATCAAAATCCGTTGCGTAGTTTTGAAGATTTAAGCGTACAAACGGATACAGTGACGGAGAAAGCGACTTTGTTTTGTAAAATGTTTAAATGGATATAGCATGATATTGCTAAGAGATAGACATATGCCATCGTGGACTTTTTTGTAGACCTATTTAAGCTACACAATTCCACCATACATTTTTTGTTGTATCTCAAATGGTTTAGGCAGCGTTTTCGTTGAAAACTCCCAGGCGGCCTATTTTTTTCCGACACGTCCAACAATTATTGTTATATCTTAGCCAATATATATAAAAACTTAATAAATTATACACAAAAACCTTCCTCCTAAATTGTCCTATCTATTTAAAAAAACCGCATCTAAATCCGTTGCGTAGTTTTAAAGATTTAAGCGTACAAACGGTTACAGGGACGGAGAAAGTGACTTTGTTTTATAGTAGTAGTAGTAGCTAACATGCGTACCCGGGATATTCTTCTGTGCATTGTTAATAATAATAATAAAATCTATGGACGCTTTTTACACCACGTCAATCTAGTCCCGTGGTAAGTACTCGAAGAGACTTGTGTTATGGGTACCAGACAACCGAAATACAATATATTTAATACGTTTTATATTAATACTTATATTTAAGATTTTTATTATATAATACACATATTTAATACACAACCATGACCCAGGAACACAGAAACTTTTTTGTTCCCTGGCGGGATTCGAACCCGCGACCTCCGGCTTGAACGCCAGCGCGCTAACCATTGAGCCACAGAGGTCATATTACAAATCACACACACAAATCATTGTAAACGAAATAAGTGTTAATTATCACCTCAATCACCATTCATCACCACCACCACCACCATCATTATTCTCGTCAGCGTCATCACCACCATCATTGTAATCATCAACTTCATCATCATCACTATTACAATTTACACCCCCCCTCCCCCACCACCACCACCACCACCACCATCATTATTCTCGTCAGCGTCATCACCACCATCATTATAATGATCAACGTCATCATCACTATTACAATTTACACCCCCCTCCCTCTTCACCACCACCACCATCATTATTCTCGTCAGCGTCATCACCACCATCATTGTAATCATCAACTTCATCATCATCACTATTACAATTTACACCCCCCTCCCACACCACCACCACCACCATCATCACCACCACCACAATCACCGCGATCATTACCACCATTTAGAACTTAAAATTAATATTTTTATAATAAAGATGCGAGTAGCAAGGGATCGGGCGTCTTGGCGTTCATTGAGGGAGGCCTATGTTCAGCAGTTGATGGATAAAGGCTGATGATGATGATGATGAATTAGTAACATTAAATCGATATTAAAATAAAAATGAGGAAAAAAACACGCTGATGATCATGATTACGACAAAAATGAGAAAAAAATATTAAAACTAAATATTGTTCAAATTTTTATTTTTATTTCCTATGTACACTATCATATCAGGCACCGGCTTATATATTTCACACGTTGTTTTAACGATCTATAGCAGGAGGGGAGCCGCCAGGCAGCAGCGAAACATAGGTCCTACTTTGTTAACGCCTCGCAGGCAACAAAATTGAGGCCGCGCTGGGGGCTAGTCCAGTTTTTCACATTATTTGATTTTAAGAAAAATAAAAACATTTATTTTAAAAAGTAAGATCAGAATAAAATTTTAAATGTTATTACCTATTTTTTCATATAAATTTTGTAACTTAAAATCTCACATTCTTCAATTACAACTAGAAAAATAATCAAAAACATCTTGTGTTTGTGATTTTTTTTTATCGAGGCAAGTTACAATGATCGTGTTTTGAATAGGTTAATAAAAAAGAATGTATACTAAACTACAACATATATTTTTAACGGATCAAAAAAACCAACATTACTATGTTTACAACTTAAACAAAAACAGGCGCTTTGGGATATACTGGCCTTAAGCTCCCTATCTCCGAGGGCATGAGTTACCCGTTATAATTTGATCGGGATTTTTGTTCCGACCACATCTCACACTGATTGCTATATTAATCTGCAATTTTTGTTGTTGATAACAAACGTATTATCGCGAGGATCTTATTAAACAGACGATAGTGATAACTATTTATCTACCTTCATATTATAAAGTGAAAAACTTTGTTTGTATGTTTGGTTGTAATGAATAGGCTCAAAAAGTACTGGACCGATTTCAAAAATTCTTTCACCATTATCCACGCCAGTTACATTATCCACGAGTAACATAGGCTAAATTTTGTTCTGGTTTTCGGACACAAGGTGTAAAAAATCAACCAGAAAAGTTACTTATTTTGCGTACTAAGATCCCATTGTAAATCTTAGTTAACGCAGGCGAAGCTGCGGGCGAACAGCTAGTAATTTTTAGTTTATTGAATTGCTTATAAGCTTTAGCTCTTAGCTCAGAGCTTAGGCTAAACATGAGAGCTAAAAAGTAAAATCTTATGATAAAATAAAAACTTAGGATTAAGATAAAAGTAAATGTTACTTTGACCTATCAAGTTACCTGGTGAGAGGTCATAATCATACCAATATCGGCATGTTCGGAATTTCCGTATGTTAGTTGTTACTTTTATCATACACTCTAACGCACTGGGATAAGAAAACACGGTTAGAAAAAATATCCCAAATATTTTTTTTTTTTTTGTTAAATATGCTACAACTATGTGTATTAATATTTGTTTAAATCATAAGCTGTATAATTCGTTAGATAAATAGTATTACGATTTTTATCTAGCGCGAATTGGAATAAATCATGTTATTCATTCAGGGCTTATGCCACATGCCTTTATGTTCGTTAGTGGCACCGCTGTCTTTTGTCTCCTGTTTTTTGTAAACGGAAGTAAAGCTATATCATCGAAATTATGTAAAATGGTCGGAGTGTAGGAATTATTTTTTAAATTAATATTAAAATTCACTATTAATAAAAATGTTTCAATGTATTTGAAGCAAAATATGGCAATCAAGCCGATTTTCTGACAATTAGCGCAAAAATGTTTTATATTATTTACTAAATCATACCAACTAAATACGCCACAAAATAAATACATATAAGTTTATATGCTTCTGTCGTTAATTAACATTGTCTGTATAGTGGCCGTTGTCACGCTAACAAATTACGGAGACCAGGACACAGTAAACTTAGCTGAAAGCCGCACGCGGCCAATTAGCAAAGTATCATTATTTACGCTTCGTCACGTTCCTACAGATTACAATTGTGTGACATCATAAAGTATTCGAATGACGTATTCGATGCAGTGTGACGAGATAGGCTTTAAATCAATGGTCATTTTTCGCATCGTTATTTCAACCAAAAATAGAAAAGAGAAATTTTAAATAAATGTTAAGTATAAAAATAATATTCGTTAGTATATTATAATAGGTATCAAATTCGTTAGTCTTATTAAAACATAGAGTATTATATTAGTTATTATTAGTTATTTTTATAATTACCTATAGGATAAAACCCTTACTAAAAAGCATATTATAATTTACGTGAATTATTAGAATTAAAAATATTACTAATTCAAATATATACGACATAATAATTTGACATATTATAATTTATGAGAAATCAAACAAAAATAATTGACTGTAAGAGTTCATAAGATACATTTCAGAGGCTTCCAGTAATAATAATATTTAAACTGGATTTGTTTGCTAATGATTCCAGAATTTCAGAAATAATGGAACGAAACATCCCGTGAAACAGTTCTTTGTTATGAAATTACAAAGTCGTATCTGCTTTTTACGGTGTGAAATATTGTTACGGTTTAACCAAGATGTCGGAACTTTGTAATTAACGGGACTACCTTCGCCGTATAATGTAATGTCCTATATTTTAGAATGTACATTAAGAAAACTTTTGTTCTTCTTTCACTAATTTGGTTTAGAGCAATGTCTTATTTTCTTTCGGTTAGGTACTTATTATTTTGGTGAAAAATTATTACAAAATGGGTGAAGTAAGACAATCCTCAGCAGATAATTCCGCTCAAATAGCAGCACCCCGCGGCTGAACCACGTATTTCCCATCATCTTGGGAGTGCGGCAACAAATTATTGCCTATGTATTATTCTAATGTGTACGTTACATTATTGTAAAGTTTCATCAAAATTCATTCAGTAGTTTTTGTTTAACAAACACATATTCTTAGAAACTTACACGTTTATAATATTAGTAAGATTGTATAAAATACATATTTACATACGTTTTATAAGTAGATAGAGTAGAAAATATATTTTAGAAATAATTTAATGCCATCCTAGAGCAGCTAAGAAAATATTTAATAAATATATTTAACTGGAGAAATACAAATATGGAATTATCTGTCCGATGGATTTCGGCCATGGCGACCACTTAAGGCCAGTATATTCGGGCGTTTTATGCATTGAGCGCTGTCGGCCTCCCCGCACGGCGACTTACGAATAGTCTGCCAAAGAATGAACTTTCTTGAACCCGGCGTGAACTTATTGTCCGTCCTAGTATAATTTTAAACGTATGGCAACTTACTAGGTTTTTTTTTACTTTAGTTTATTTCATAAGAATTACATTATATAAAGAGCGTTTTATGGTTTTGTTATCGATCCTGAACACACATGATCATTTTCTATTTTAATAATTACTAAGTTTTTGTATTAAAATGGATACGTTACGTGAGTATTTAATCTTGAACATAAATACATATTTCCCGTCGCAGACTTTCTGAAGGCATATTTAGGATACTATTATTGCTTTCATATTTTCATTTTCATATTCATACCGTATTTGTGTCAATAACTTTCAAATTATTGCATTATAATTGCCAATTTTTAAAGTATTAAATTGATATAGTATAATATCCCTAAGAGATAGACATATGCCATCGCGGACTTTTTTATAGACCTTTTTAAGATACACAATTCCACCATACATTATTTTGTTATATCTTAATGGGTTAGGCAGCGTTTTCGTTGAAAACTCCCAGACGGCCTATTTTTTTCCGACACGTCCAACAATTATTGTTATATTTTAGCCAAGGCTTATAAAATTTTAATAAATTATATACAAAAACCTTCATCTTGAATTGTCCTATCTATTAAAAAACCGCATCAAAATCCGTTGCGTAGTTTTGAAGATTTAAGCGTACAAACGGATACAGGCACGGAGAAAGCGACTTTGTTTCATAATATGTTTAAATGGATATAGCATGATATCGCTAAGAGATAGGCATATGCCATCGCGGACTTTTTGTAGACCTATTTAAGCTACACAATTCCACCATACATTATTTTGTTGTATCTCAAATGGTTCAGGCAGCGTTTTCGTTGAAAACTCCCGGGCGGCCTATTTTTTTCCGACACGTCCAACAATTATTGTTATATTTTAGCCAAGGCTTATAAAATTTTAATAAATTATATACAAAAACCTTCATCTTGAATTGTCCTATCTATTAAAAAACCGCATCAAAATCCGTTGCGTAGTTTTGAAGATTTAAGCGTACAAACGGATACAGGCACGGAGAAAGCGACTTTGTTTCATAATATGTTTAAATGGATATAGCATGATATCGCTAAGAGATAGACATATGCCATCGCGGACTTTTTGTAGACCTATTTAAGCTACACAATTCCACCATACATTATTTTGTTGTATCTCAAATGGTTCAGGCAGCGTTTTCGTTGAAAACTCCCAGGCGGCCTATTTTTTTCCGACACGTCCAACAATTATTGTTATATTTTAGCCAAGGCTTATAAAATTTTAATAAATTATATACAAAAACCTTCATCTTGAATTGTCCTATCTATTAAAAAACCGCATCAAAATCCGTTGCGTAGTTTTGAAGATTTAAGCGTACAAACGGATACAGGCACGGAGAAAGCGACTTTGTTTCATAATATGTTTAAATGGATATAGCATGATATCGCTAAGAGATAGACATATGCCATCGCGGACTTTTTTGTAGACCTATTTAAGCTACACAATTCCACCATACATTATTTTGTTGTATCTCAAAGGGTTTAGGCAGCGTTTTCGTTGAAAACTCCCAGGCGGCCTATTTTTTTCCGACGCGTCCAACAATTATTGTTATATCTTAGCCAATGCTTATGATATTTTAATAAATTATATACAAAAACCTTACTCTTGAATTGTTCTATCTATTAAAAAAACCGCATCAAAATCCGTTGCGTAGTTTTGAAGATTTAAGCGTACAAACGGATACAGTGACGGAGAAAGCGACTTTGTTTCGTAAAATGTTTAAATGGATATAGCATGATATTGCTAAGAGATAGACATATGCCATCGTTAACTTTTTTGTAGACCTATTTAAGCTACACAATTCCACCATACATTTTTTGTTGTATCTCAAATGGTTTAGGCAGCGTTTTCGTTGAAAACTCCCAGGCGGCCTATTTTTTTCCGACACGTCCAACAATTATTGTTATATCTTAGCCAATATATATAAAAACTTAATAAATTATACACAAAAACCTTCCTCCTAAATTGTCCTATCTATTTAAAAAAACCGCATCTAAATCCGTTGCGTAGTTTTAAAGATTTAAGCGTACAAACGGTTACAGGGACGGAGAAAGCGACTTTGTTTTATAGTAGTAGTAGTAGCTAACATGCGTACCCGGGATATTCTTCTGTGCATTGTTAATAATAATAATAAAATCTATGGACGCTTTTTACACCACGTCAATCTAGTCCCGTGGTAAGTACTCGAAGAGACTTGTGTTATGGGTACCAGACAACCGAAATACAATATATTTAATACGTTTTATATTAATACTTATATTTAAGATTTTTATTATATAATACACATATTTAATACACAACCATGACCCAGGAACACAGAAACTTTTTTGTTCCCTGGCGGGATTCGAACCCGCGACCTCCGGCTTGAACGCCAACGCGCTAACCATTGAGCCACAGAGGTCATATTACAAATCACACACACAAATCATTGTAAACGAAATAAGTGTTAATTATCACCTCAATCACCATTCATCACCACCACCACCACCATCATTATTCTCGTCAGCGTCATCACCACCATCATTATAATGATCAACGTCATCATCACTATTACAATTTACACCCCCCTCCCCCACCACCACCACCACCACCATCATTATTCTCGTCAGCGTCATCACCACCATCATTATAATGATCAACGTCATCATCACTATTACAATTTACACCCCCCTCCCCCACCACCACCACCACCACCATCATTATTCTCGTCAGCGTCATCACCACCATCATTATAATGATCAACGTCATCATCACTATTACAATTTACACCCCCCTCCCCCACCACCACCACCACCACCATCATTATTCTCGTCAGCGTCATCACCACCATCATTATAATGATCAACGTCATCATCACTATTACAATTTACACCCCCCTCCCCCACCACCACCACCATCATTATTCTCGTCTGCGTCATCACCACCATCATTATAATGATCAACGTCATCATCACTATTACAATTTACACCCCCCTCCCCCACCACCACCACCATCATTATTCTCGTCAGCGTCATCACCACCATCATTGTAATCATCAACTTCATCATCATCACTATTACAATTTACACCCCCCTCCCCCACCACCACCACCACCACCATCATTATTCTCGTCAGCGTCATCACCACCATCATTATAATGATCAACGTCATCATCACTATTACAATTTACACCCCCCTCCCTCATCACCACCACCACCATCATTATTCTCGTCAGCGTCATCACCACCATCATTGTAATCATCAACTTCATCATCATCACTATTACAATTTACACCCCCCTCCCACACCACCACCACCACCACCATCATTATTCTCGTCAGCGTCATCACCACCATCATTGTAATCATCAACTTCATCATCATCACTATTACAATTTACACCCCCCTCCCACACCACCACCACCACCATCATCACCACCACCACAATCACCGCGATCATCATCATTACCACCATTTAGAACTTAAAATTAATATTTTTATAATAAAGATGCGAGTAGCAAGTTATCGGCCGTCTTGGCGTTCATTGAGGGAGGCCTATGTTCAGCAGTTGATGGATAAAGGCTGATGATGATGATGATGAATTAGTAACATTAAATCGATATTAAAATAAAAATGAGGAAAAAAACACGCTGATGATCCTGATTACGACAAAAATGAGAAAAAAATATTAAAACTAAATATTGTTCAAATTTTTATTTTTATTTCCTATGTACACTATCATACCAGGCACCGGCTTATATATTCCACACGTTGTTTTAACGATCTATATCGGAGGGGAGCCGCCAGGCAGCAGCGAAACATAAGTCCTACTTTGTTAACGCCTCGCAGGCAACTAAATTGAGGCCGCGCTGGGGGCTAGACAAGTTTTTCACATTATTTGATTTTAAGAAAAATAAAAACATTTATTTTAAAAAGTAAGATCAGAATAAAATTTTAAATGTTATTACCTATTTTTTCATATAAATTTTGTAACTTAAAATCTCACATTCTTCAATTACAACTAGAAAAATAATCAAAAACATCTTGTGTTTGTGATTTTTTTTTATCGAGGCAAGTTACAATGATCGTGTTTTGAATAGGTTAACAAAAAAGAATGTATACTAAACTACAACATATATTTTTAACGGATCAAAAAAACCAACATTACTATGTTTACGACTTAAACAAAAACAGGCGCTTTGGGATATACTGGCCTTAAGACTTCTAGCAAAAAATTTAGCAGAGTTACAATACAAATACAATACAGTCTTCTTATTATAAAACATACGGAAATTCAAACATACATAACATTATACAGTATGTGATATTTTGAAGAACGGACATATTCAAGTAGCATATAGAGCTAACGATCCTCATTCCAAAATAATATGATAAGTGGGTTCTTAATCTTTTTTTTCAAAATTATCCCAGTATATAATATAATAGTTCCAGCGCGATCCATACTTAAGGCCCCGTTCGCACGAACCAAATTCTATCACGTCCCTTATTATATCCGTTCTTGAAAAAAACCCTGTATAATCCTAAAACAAGACTCGTACTTTCAGTAATGCCTTAATCGTGTACTATGTATAAACAAACACAATTACACGTCATGTTTATTATCATTCAACATCTTTATGTTCCTAGTCTTTATTATTCCTATTTATTTGGAGTCGGTTTTGTATGTCTTATCTTCATTCTGGTCTTCCCTTTTTTTCTTTAACGCCGGGAAATGCGCTTAGGCATCCCGCGGGGGAGTGGGTCTCCCCAGGCAGGTATTTGGAACTCGCTGCGCCCGAAAGCTGGTAAGTGGACTCAGCTCTACACACTAAAACCTGGCGAGTGCCACCAATGCCGCCGTTGGTGAGGTGCCCCGAATCTGCAATCAACAGGTCATCTGAACGGCTAGTCAGTCCCTCAAGGGACCAACACCACCAACACAGAGGAGTTTGGTAGCGCCAGCCTAATCGTGGTATTGTATTTAGGTCCCTTGAGTCGGACTGACAATCGTTTGTAGCACGTCTTGCAGTGACCTGCTTCCATTTGAACCACCCCACGTTTACATGCTAGGTGACGTCACGGTCAACATCGCCGTCTCTCTGCAGGAGAGATCCCAAATATCAAAAGTCAGAGCAGAGTTGCAATGCTGTTTCGCCAAATGATTTAGTTTCACTCCTAACTCTGTTCTCTGTGATACTTTTATATATTTATTCGTGCAGTTTAAAAGACGACAAACCGATTTAAGCACGAAAATAAAATTGATATCAACTAAAAGGCATGACAAGAATTCCACTTTAAAAGTCTTCAACTTTTAGTTTCGTAGAATCGCATTCGAGCGGCAGATATTTACTATAGCATTCTGCATTCAAATGGAAAATTATTTATTCAAAATATTTACTGACTATTTGGAATGCATCGTTTTTTATTCTTGTGATTTCTAGTTCTATATTTATAATCTTATTAAATAAAAGATCGGTCAAGTAGTCAATTGAATAAACACATAGGCATACACAAAGGCAAACATTATAAAGTTATATTTTTATTATTAGAAAGTTGTGATTTTTACACCTTTTTCATTTTATTTTACCATTGACAATTTAAATACTTGATTCTAATGGTGCGGCTCTACCGCGGATCAAGGTGATTGACTTTATTAGGTGTAATTGCAAATGAAAATGAGCTAGCAACAATAGACTATCTCAGCTTATTAAGATTTTGAAAAGTGAAAAACCACCGATTATGCAAATGTCTGTGGATATAAATCACTGTTTTTAAAATATCAAATAGTAGGATGGCTGTCTATTTCCTCCCTATTTTAAAAAACAAGAGAATTTAAAAAGAGCCACGTGTACATGGACATATTGTTTTTATAATAAACCCGTTTAAAGTAGCCTTGTAAGACTTTAGAGAATTCCAAAGACACTAAAAAATACAATTTGTGATACAATTTCTATCAGAAAATCTTATAACACGGTAATTTCAAGGAGTGTCAGCGTTGTGACGGCCGCCCTCGCCGTTACTAATGGCGTCACAGTTGGATGATAAACGACCCAATGACCAAAGTTCCTGATGTATACCTCGCATCGACCTTTCCAACTTCAGATTTATATTTTTTAATCTTTTGGATGCGGATGGACGGGGTTTTTCCGAGCGGAGGTGAACCTGGGTTCATTAAATACGAGGTAAATAATACACTTATTAGATATTTTAATTATATGTTATATATTATGAAAATAGTTCACACATAATATGCATAGTATATATTATGATCTTATTTATAGGTAATAGTCTAAAAGCCCAGAGCGATGACCTGACAATACAGATAGACAGTTGTTCATTGCATACATTATTATTTATTACATACATTCTTATCGAACTTCGTTATCGTTTTTTATTATAATTTGTCTAAGCCCCCAGTGTAGTGTTCATTACCTTACCTTACTTACCACCAGGTTAATCGACTGTCCAGCTTAATCACCGGCACTCCCTTTGCACATCGGCCAGTCGTATAGATATATGTTTCCCTAGATTTTCTCACATTGTATTCTAATATGATCTCTAATACGATTATAAAGAAGTCTGAAACAAGTTTCCATAGCCTTCCTGGCGGTACAAAAATTTTCTGTACAACGAACAATGTACCACAAACAACAGCTTACCCCAAACAACTTATATATGCAAGAAGCATTATGTGGTATAAATTGTGTGAGCAGAGTAACCATTGTCATTGTTGAGAATGTCCTTAAAATATGCACTGTGTGTTCTAGAAACCTCCGCCTAATAATACCGGTGCGAGGCTGTATAAGTAATCTTGCTTTCTCCTCCCATAAAACAGCATGATACTTAACTTTACGCCGGTGTTTTTGAGCGAAGGGTTCCTTCCCGATAGTGCAGGCAATGCACTGACGCTTCCCGCTGGGGAGTGGGTCTGGATGGTAAGTGGACGCAGCTCTACTCACTAAAACCCGGCGACTGCCACCAATGCCGCCTTTGGTGAGGTGCCCCGGATCTACCGGACAGCTAGTCAGTATCTCAGGGGACCGACACCATCTCCACAGAGTGGTTGCCGCGCACCACAGAACATCCACTCCTAACGTCTGGACAGTATGATGAAGTGAGGTTCTCATTCTCACCCCTTGCCCCCTGCTCTGTTGTCCCCTCTTCTTTTAAGAGGGGTACAAAGAGCCCCCTCGCGTCGGCTCAATCGCTTCGCCCAAGGTGTTGGGGTCACCCTGGGCTACTGAGCCCCATGGCCACGACAAGGCTTGAACCATGGTGGGGGGCACTACCTCTTCCCTTAATAAATATTAATATAAATACCAAAAAAGAACTTGTTATGTTACGACGCGCGACGTAAGATATCTCAGTGTTTCCGTCAAGCATAAGCAAGTCAGGATAAAACACAAAGCGATTTTCACCACGTCTGCTGCGGTTGCTCCACAGCTTCTGTAGGATAAAGATATATAAAATAAATTATCAACCCATATGCTCTACTCAAAATTAGGTGAAGAGGTCCTTGGGTCATAGTTCAGCGCTGGCCCAATGGGAGTGGGTAAACTTAACACACCTTTAAACCCTTAATCCCATCATATAATATAACAAATAAAATAAATATTCAACACAAAATTTAAAATATTTTTATTTTTTTATTTATTATAAAAATATTTTTTCCACTTTAAATTGATTGATTTATTTGAAAATTTTAAAATAATAATTGCACTTTAAATTAATTAATTGGACATAGATATCTGTATCAAGTATCGATGAAATAATAAATGATAATCATTAAAATTTCAATGATGTTCCTACACACCATTCCCTTAAAACACCCAATGGGGATAAAATTCCCCGCAGTCCGGGACATTCTCCACAAACTGGGAACCGTGGTTTGAGAGTCGGTGAAGGATAATTACATTCCATTGTTGTCCCCTTCACCCACCATAGTCCATATAAAACGTATTTCAGCTGACAATTTTTATGTGAAAGACAAAAATGTTGATAATTCTATAATACCTTATATATCACATTGATTTAAAAGATTATTCTTACTAGAACTAAGCCTGTAACTAACTGTATGCCTATTAGGGCGCTTAGTGCTAGTAAGTATAATCTTACAAGCCACCTTATGATACCCCAATGAACATATTAAGCAACTTCGCTTGGAACTAGTCATGGCAACTCAAACATGTCTGACGTACATGTGACGATGGTCCAGTGGTGGATGGACTCGGCCTCTTATGCAAGAGGTTCCGGGTTCGATCCTGACCCCCCGTGTGTGCCTTGAAATAGGTTTTTCTAATTTCTAAGTGCACCCCAAACACGCGACCATCGCTCGCTCACCGGTGAAGGATAACATCGTGAGGAAACCTGCATGACTGATGAGATTGAAAGTTTTTGAAGGTATGTGAAGTTCACATACCTTCAAAAACTTTCAGACATAAAGAGTTGATACTTTAC
The DNA here is from genome assembly GCA_905333005.2 of Lycaena phlaeas. Classification (NCBI taxonomy): domain Eukaryota; kingdom Metazoa; phylum Arthropoda; class Insecta; order Lepidoptera; family Lycaenidae; genus Lycaena; species Lycaena phlaeas. Next base: position 8,481,793 of record HG995178.1, read on the forward strand.
TTTTACATGCATGGAGTCTACCATATCGTAGAACAGGTTGCGAACCCTGCTCGCTCAAGCGAAACAACAAACGTTGCAAACATACATGTTTGTGACAAAGGACAGCAAAGCTGTTCAATGGAAAATATTATATGAATCTCGGCTCTAGGGCTTATGTAAATTAGTATATATTTTCCACTAGGGAAGTAGTGGGACGTGTCCGTGCACACAACCTGGAGGACATATTGAACAACATTTGTTGAAGCTATATTTGTATTGAAATATCAAATTACTAGAATGAAATAACATTTTTGTGAATTCGGAATTATTGTAGCACGTTTACTATTGGTATTAATTGTAATTAAGTTACCTATATCACTATAAAAAAACTTATAACATTCATCAAACAATCATTTGGAATTCAAAACTCCCAATAAAAACGACAAAGTTAGTTGTTTTTTTTTTTTTGATGAAATTTCGGTCGAACTACAATTTCTTTACAAACGCACGAAATAATGTTTTATTACATAGCAATAATAAATTAGCTTAAATTATATATTGTAATATCAAATCTAGAACCAAACACCAGAATATAACGTTTATACACAGTAATTATACAGGCTGAGTTGCGAATGGTTTATTTGGGTTCATACCGTCACCCCACTTCACCCCTTACCTCGCTACAGCTCGGAGGTATTTTGTATAAAAATAAGGCTGCGAACGCAATTAAAATAAAGCTATTATTTGTATCAGCGAGTCCAAAAGAAATGACAACATCAAAGCGATCTCTTTACACACGCCTAAACGTTGTTGAGAAATGGGAGTATAAAAGAAATTTTAACAGCAATGTGTGTAGCGCAAAGCGATGTTAATATTTAACATTAAAATGTTTGATGTGTTGATAATGAAGCCGTCGCAGGATGGGAATTTTTTGTCTCTATTAGCCAAATAGCCAAATATTGGCACAGGTTAGCGTTTTGGCCACCTGGCGCGACAGACGAACGACAAAAGGCTAACGGCTGCTCTACGTCCGGCCCTTGGTGGATACGCCGTAAGCGCATACAAGGGGACAAGCTGGCAAGAGGATGGAAAAACGATTATATGATAAATTCAGTGAGCATACGATATGAAGGGCACCTTCAAAATTTGTGCTTAAGTGAACTCGAAACCAATCTTGAAAGAAAGTTTAAAAATTAAATATAAAGTTATTTGAACGCAAAACATTTTAATTAGACATTCATTAACATAATAACTAAACAATTTCTAGTCACAATAAAATTATTGGGAATTCTTAAAGCGATTAAACTGAAATTATATGCTTAAAGTACAACAGAAAAAAGTAAGATTATATTATACGCAACAAATTACAATGTGCCTAAATTGTTTAATTTACTTACATAAGCGATGGAGAATTTCGATTATTTAAAAAACGTGATAGTAGGAGTGGATGAATAAGCTAATAATAATAATAAATATTTAATCTATTTAAGTCATAGAGCAACGCGGGACCTCCTTCCTCCTTACGGTGTCGTAGGGAAGAACGTGTTGCTCTAACATTTCTATCTATAGAGTCTATAATATCATTCTCACAGTTTCAATATGAGCCCATATTAATAATAACCCTTAATGTCAGTATTTTAGGTTTTATATTCCCGTAGATGAAACATCATCAGCCTTTATCCGTCCACTGCTGTGCTGTACACTCCTCTTAGTCATGTCACGTCGACGGGACACCAACTGGTCACTCTTGTTGATCAGCTGGACGGTGGCGATATCATCTTTGCCGACGTTCGCTGTGCACAATATGAACAGCGGACAGCTAGTACATCACTTCAAATTTCTCGTTCAGAAGCGCCACTAATTCGTTTGCCACGTTTCACATTTTCATCATTCCTTCATCATCATAATCATCAGCATTTATCTATCCACTACTGAACTTAGGCCTCCCTCGATGAACTACAAGACGATCGATCCTTTTACACGTTTATTTTATACTAATTGTCAGCAACACGTCCACATCGAAAGGCAAACGAGACTTGAGCATATTTGATTGATATTCAAATATTTTGGTAACAAAGGCCTTGAATCTGTAGATCGCCACTAACATATTACTGTAGGTAACAATTTTCTACAGTATACCGATACTATCTGTCAAACGCTGACACATGTCATTTAGTCACAAAGCTGTTATTATTCCATGCACAGGTCTATAAATACAGCCCACCGAACATTTACCCATAATTTGTATGACACACGTGGTCTGGAAATTGAAGACACCTTTACACGAACAAACTTATTGATCTTTATTTGACTTCGCCTTTATTATGATAAGAAAAAGTTCAGAGAGAGGAGAGCTTTTAACTTATAGCGCAATATATATCTAGATAGCCATGTACGAACTTACTTTACAGTCTGCGTAACTTAGTAATGACATATCATTACATTATTGTTTTTTTTTAATTGAATGAGTTGTTTTTCTTCTACATTGAATTTCACTTTTGTATTATTTAATACTAGATACTGCCCACGGCTTCGTATGTGAGCAAAAAATTTCCTTTCCTTTATGTATCCTATGTTACTTTTAGTACCTCTGAGAATATATTGTATACAAAGTTTTATGATGATCGGTTGAGTATTTTTCGCGTGAAAGTGAAATAAACATCCATACTTTTACAGTTATAATATTAGTATAGATGAAGTGTTTCTATGTCAAAAACTGTTATCATTTTACTAGACTCACAAATTTCAACAAAAATTACTAATACTAGTATTATATTAAAAATTTTGCTACGTTTGGTTTTGTTTATTTTGTTCATTAAAATTAAATTTAAACTAATTAATTAAAATGTAATAAAAAATACTGACACTATGTAAAAAGAGAATTCTAACATTCATTCGTATTCAATGCTGAAATTTCGAGATCCGCGAAATAAAAATAAAAATACGGTAAATCTCCCATTTTAAATATTTTCAGTACTGAAACTAATGATTATAATGAAAGGAATTTTACTATTAAGTTTTTCACATTCTGACGTTTTGGATACTTTACAGCAACCATGGTAGAAGTCGGTTCGGAATGATAATTTAAAATGGCATAATAAGGAATACTATGAAAAGTAAACAATGAGAAAATTTGATGGTTATGGTAGAGATAGCATAAAGTCCTTCTTAGATTTGTTTTTATTATTGTGATTTCCAACTCAGTGGCGCTTGTTCGATAAACGTCACTTCAAAACAACACCCTACGTGAATACTCATATAAGTTAGCATTGCGGTGTATTCTGTGGAACTCTTAAACTTGCTCGAAGGGAAAATTACGTCCTAGTTCCTTTCATGTGACTGTGTTTGATCTTAGTAAACTTATAAGTACAGAGTCAGTACTAAGTGTTCTTGTGTTATTTTAAGTTGTTACAGTAATATTATAACTATCATCCTTTTTACTATGTTTCAGATTATGTGTTTCTAGATGTTTCTCAAAATCATAACTTACTAGATTATTAATTTTTAGACTATTAAAAAATGTATAAGCCTATTTAGTTGTATTGTGTTAATCAGTTTTAAGTAATATACCTACAAAATTATTAAGATTCGGTGTTTTTTCATATAATTCATATTTCATATATTATCATATTGTAATTCATATTTATTTTTATTCAATTCATAATAACCATCCTATACTACAGCATCCTGCATAAACATGTTAATCTTTATCTACTACGTAAAAGAACCAAATTGGAGCGTGAATGTAAGTTTCATATTAAGATTTTTAATAATACACGTGTGTCATAAAACAGAAACATATATAAATATAAATCAAACCATATTGTTTTCTTATGTTTTGTCTTATGTTTTGTCTTATGCACCTTTTGCATAGATAGGACTAAATAAAAATATTGTTGTATCATAGGGTAGTTTCGAATAACTTTTGTAACAGTAGGACATCTGACACCTCAGTCCTCCCGTGACCATGGTCGCTGTAAAGTGTCCGAAACGTCGGGATTGTAAAAAACTAAATAAACCGCGATAAAATCCGTAAAAGTTGTTTCATTATAATATAAATCAAACCAACTAAATGTTGTTGGTACACTATTTGAACCGCTTTAAATGTGGAATGCTCGATGAATACGCTTAAAACAAAATACAGCAATCGACCGCGCTCGCACCTGTAGCGTTTGTGCGTCGATTTATTGATCGACGGGAATAAACTTATGTGGAGATAGTCGGAATAAACGATCGCGATAATTAAGAGTTGTTTCGCGACTTGGGCAACAAGTGGGTCACGGGGCCCTGGGACCTTGCCCGGGTCATGAACGGCGTGGTCATGACCTATTTACGCCCACGTCAATATCGCTACAAAATTGTAACACGTCATCGACGTTTCATAAACATTGAGGGTTGATGGCAATGTGAAACATTTTGCTTAAGCTTAATCAAAGCTATAAATATATAAGGTGAATTTGTGTCCGAAAAACTCTAGTCAAAGCTGTAAGCACAAAAAAATATATCAGAAAAGTTTTTATTTATTTCAAAATTTTACTTGGTACTTATTACCTTAACCCAAGATTTAGGAATATAAATTAAAGTTGTGTGTTAGAAAAGCCTTAAGCATAAATATATATTAAAAAATGGACATAATATTATATTAAAATGCCTTATTTCTATCTATTTACACTACTATAGATAGTGTGTGTGTATTGTATGATGAGCCGACTATAATTAGACTTATGTCGTCTTTTTGTGAATAGATAAATAAATAAAAGTAAAAATATACTGTTTTCGGAATATTTAATATATATTTTTTCATTATTTACAAACTTCATTACGTGTTCCTACAGTCTCTAAATAGTCGTCTTTTTCTATTGTCTTATTCTATTTACAAAATTCATTTTACCTTAATTAGCTATCAATAGCTACATTTAGTTAGCATATAAAAATCCACAAATCGTATTTATGTTATACCTGAGTAAATAACTTCACTTTATTGCAATAGTTAAAGTCAGAGATCAGAGTATTATTTGGGTACCAAATAGATAGGGCTATTTGTGCAAATGGTGTATTATTACATTCGTCATGGCCCCTTGGATCACGGAGGGTAATCTGAAAGGAAAATTCTACGTAATTTTCCAGGACCGTACTCGTATCCAAAAAGGGTAGCTGTACATATCAAACTTATTTGTACAATATTTAGTTCAAAGGAAACGTTTTATAGTAAATACATATAATAACCTACTCTTTATCTGATATATTATATTGGGTTATATTTTTATCAATATAAACATGAAATAGAGCAAGGACAAAAAATAACAATGAACACTTGAGATGAGAATTTAATATTGTTTTCTTAAGTTTACGCGAATTTCACTCATTATAATGAAACAACTTTTACGGATTTTATAGCGGTTTATTTAGTTTTTTAGAAAAAGATCAATAAAAACTCGCGTTAAAGAACATATAGCTGACTTAAAACACCGTCGCTATACTAAGTCAGCAATCTGTGACCATAGCCTAGACAACGCTCGCCATTATATTAGATTTGATAAACCACAAGTCCTCGCAAAAGAACACCGATTCCAACCAAGGATGATTCGCGAGGCTATTGAAATTAAAAAACATCCTAATTTCAATAGAGAAGATGGCTGGCCATTACCACCTGCTTGGGATCCCATAATAAATATAATAAAATCAAAATCCAAGCATAATATGTCACAGACTAAAGACTTCCTTCTGCATAGATAGGACTAAATAAAATATTGTTGTATCATAGGGTAGTTTCGAATAACTTTGTAACAGTAGGACGTCTGACACCTCAGTCCTCCCGTGACCATGGTTGCTGTAAAGTTTCCGAAACGTCGGGCTTGTAAAAAACTAAATAAACCGCTATAAAATCCGTAAAAGTTGTTTCATTATAATGAGAATTTAATCTTGACCTAAGAATGGTGTCTTGTTGTCCTATGAACTTATCTCTCCCGCCAAAACTGATTTGTTTTAATTCAGATGAAAAAAAAAATATGGTCTTATTATTATCAATATTATTAGCACCGAGATTCATTTTTTTAAGACAACGACAGCGAATTGGACCGTCAAAATTAATATCTCATAAAAAAATACAGGTAATTAAATACGTTTTTATACGTGATAAATAATTTATTTATCAAATCATTAATAATTATTAGAAAAGAATTTGAGTATCGGAAATAATGTTTTCTTTTTTAATTATAGATCCATAAAGTAACATTTAAAATATTACCTCCATTCCTTTTCAGATATAATAATAATAGTAATAATAACTTTGTAGAAAGTAGGAAAGGAACTTTAGTGCTGACCTCACTCTCTCAAACTCCATTGGAGGAAAGTCCGGTTTGATTGATTGCAGGAAATGTTCCATTATCACTGTAAGAGATCAAATGCTCTCTATCATGTTATTATAAAATAGGGTACATTAATTCAACCGTTTCATTTGAAAGTTTTTTGTGAAGGCTTTTATCATCCCTATAAGTGTAGAATTTAAGATATCAGGTGCATGTTATTTCTCTCTCGAAATCGCATCGCCTCTTTTTTATATTATCATCAAAATAGAGCCTTTGTCGAACAAGCTTCATGACTTTATTCTTCTCAGTCAAATGATAAGAAATAAGAAGGGTTATGCAGATTTCTCTCGAAGGCCTATTGCAGAACGCGGAGCCCTACCACCACAAAATACCTTATCCTTGTACACACAACATACGTTCCTAAATCGACCAAAAAAAAAACAAAAATTATGGACTAAATACACACTAAACATACGAACGCATCAACTTTGGCATATTAAAGGAATATTGTTTTATGTAGTTAACACAAAAGCCACAAAAATATTAAGCCAATTCAAAAGGCAACAAAATGAAATAAATGCTATTTGGACGTTACCCTTTTATCACGCTTATGTGTGACGTGTAACAGGCATGTCGGGGATTAAATATAAAAATCCATAACGCCCCAAGCACTGTGAATCCGCTAATTAAGTTGCCTCAGGCAATTTTATTAACAACCGAGTTGTGTTTATTTGGGGGCTTATATTTTTGTACTTGGCTGTATGACAACAATATCAGTGCATAAGGAAAATAAAAAAATACAGACTGTCACTAGCGATCAGTTCGAATTTCAATTCGAATTCTGTTTAGGTTTTTAGATTTTTTCACTCTTTAGATTTTTTCTCTGCTAATTTTCTTTACATTTTAATTTAACTTTGTTATTCTTTTCGAGGTAGGTTTACTAGTCAGTTCTGAGTGATGTAGAGCTAGAGTAATAAACGTCGCGAAACTTATTTATATTATGCAATCAAATTATATTGCATACCTTCCAAATTGTAAAGTGAAAACGCAACAGTATAGCTTACTGTTGCGTTTTGTGCGGTGTTGTTATGTGAGTTTTCGGTTGCCCTTTGGGGGGTATAGGGAAAGGAGGGCAATTCATCTGCATAACCACTGGTTATGTGGATGTTAATAGGCGTCGATAGTCGTCAAAAAGAAGGCTTCGACTGTTCGTTTGCCCTTCTATGCTATAAAAAACACCATGCAGTACTAACATGATTTTAGCAAGAGGAATGCTTATTATAATATTTACACATACATACAAACTATTCTTTTATAAAGCAATACGAACAAAATTTGCGAATACAGAAACAAAACTTAAATAAAAGACCTTAATTAAGCGAATACGTGGGGCATAAAATACCGAATTTGTTTCAGGAATATAGCCCGCATACCGTAGGAATATTAAAACCATCCTGCTAATATAATATTGGATACAAGCATGTGCCCACAACATTGCTTGCACCAAAAATAATTATTCAATATTTTTTACTTGTTTTGCAAAGCATCTCAAAACAAATCAAGTAATCGTAACGCGACATTACTTTACTTTCTATACAAATTTAAAGATAAAGGGTATCTCTCTATTCAAGAGCCCTTCTCTTTTCGGTGGAATATTCGCCACTCATTTCTCTTCTTCACCAACACCTTCACCTCTTGATATAACATAACCTGTGCTTTCACCTTTTTTTGTTCCATATAAGTTCTCCTCGCCGTTCTCGGTCCATCCTTTCCTTTTTTCCCCTCAATCCTTCCTTCTATGATATTATGAGTCATGTTATGTCAAGTCACTGATCATTTAGTCCACGAGGCATATAGAGGCATTCATTCGCATTTCTTTTAACAGCATAGCGGGGACAAACCAATAGTCGAAGCCTTCTTTTTGACGACTATCGACGCGCATACGCATCCACACAACTAGAGGTTTTGTAAATGCTTTTCTTTCCTTAATTTTTCCCTCTCCCTCTAATGAGCCAATGGAAACTCACCAACCGCACGACAGTTATGCTGTCACTGCGATTCACGCCAGTATCATGTGAGTGAGAGGTACCATATCGACCGTGCCAACCAAATTGTGGTTGCAAAGTAGCATGGCAACACTACCTATTAGTAGAAATATAATTTTTTTTTTTCTTATGTTTACGCGAATTTCACTCATTATAATGAAACAACTTTTACGGATTTTATCGCGGTTTATTTAGTTTTTTACAATCCCGACGTTTCGGACACTTTACAGCGACCATGGTCACGGGAGGACTTTACAGCTTTACAGCGACCATGGTCCTCCCGTGACCATGGTCGCTGTAAAGTGTCCGAAACGTCGGGATTGTAAAAAACTAAATAAACCGCGATAAAATCCGTAAAAGTTGTTTCATTATAAAGAAATATAATTTATTCAGAAAAATCAAGTTTGTTGTATTAGAGCCGCTTAAATATTAATTTTATTCTGTTTTTAATATAGTTTTATAGCGGCAACAGAAATACAATCTGTGAAAATTTATATCTTTTTTATTTTCATCAATCAATTAAACTATGAAGCCAAAATAATCAAAAAGTGCTTTTGTGAATATATTCATAGATATTTGTCGAAATTAAAATATTTAAATTTTAAAAGGTTCTATTGAGTTGATTAATTTTCACGTAAGCAATATGCGTGCGTGGGAGAAAATTCAAAATATTTCTTATTTCAAATGAAATGTTCTCGTTACGTTATTACTTCAACTAATAATTTAAAAGAAAAACGAGAAATGAAAAGCCAACAAAGTTATAAAATTAATTTCGTCCGTTTCATCTTGGTAAATTATATTTGAAGTTATGTTGAACTTTAAGTTTCCAGTTGGACTGTTAGCAGCACTCAACTTGTGACAAAATTGTATGTGTAAACTTAGTTATCAATTTACCTTGAGTAGAGCGCTGGAGACTTGAGCATGGCTTGCTTCAAGTAATCCAATAGCTCTTGAATACAGTACATGGGTCAGTTAGTTACGATCTCCCCAAAGACAGCTTTACTATATAGGCGGGGTAAGCCGTTGTGTATAAGAAATATCGTTGACTATGCCTGTGTGGCGATTAAGAGTTTGTGTGATATCTGTGATCAATGGTATGTGAATATTTAATATTTCTGCAGACCGTCTGCAGAAAGATGTATTTAGCAAAACGATATTATATAATACTAAGAATTCTCGCAAATACTGCATACGAATAGAATTTGTAATTGATGCAATTTTATTCATTATTATTCCTGCTCTTATGATAAATCTATACATATATAAATAAAATTGGAGTATCGCTTTGTAATATTAAAATAACCGCTTTTTACGACATGCATATATCATCATCACCATCATTATATCAGCCAATCGACGCACAATTTTTGTCTGTCTAACTGCTTGTTCCGGCTAATCCCTGAAATGGCTGAACCGATTTTGATGGGGCTATTACTGACAGGTAGCTGTCAAAATAAGGAATAACTTAGGCTATAAACATAAATATCATCGAACCGGATACGTCCGTAAATCTAAGCTAATGCGGGTGAAGCCGCGGGCAATAACTAGTATATAATATATTTTTAATGATGCAGGGACATTTGGCATGTATCGCACTTGTAAACGCACTAGCTTCAGCCGCTTTTTGAGAGTCCTGGCAACAGGAACATCTCAGCGACATGATAATATCCGTTATACAAACACAACTAAACATTTGAATGATTTTGCATATTTTGGACTTGCATAGATCTTCTAATTAGCACGTTCTAAGCTCTAAGTCGAATACTACAACATCGCAAGTTCCTAGCTTATATAATAAGCTAGATGTTGTAGTATTCGTTGTTTATGTTACTACGCCACGTTTGAATTTGTAAATCTACGCACGCGAACCTCCGGGCCACGTTATTTATTCAATTGAAACTCTCAGCAAACTATAAATCAACTGTTACTTGTTGATTCGTTGCGACACGTGATTATATGTATAGTATATACAAATATTAGATTATCTGACTATAATTTTAAAATAAACGCTTTTCACCTTACCAAAATAACAGATTTTACATTTTGTGTATATCTGTTTTTTTCTGAATCTTGTTCTCTGAATCGACTGGACTGATTTTTCACAAGATTAGACTTTCATTTGTGCAAATAGGTAATAAAGATAGTAATGAGTAAATAAGGCTATAAAAATAATCATTATCAATTTGGATACGTCCGTATGTCCGTATAAAATATGTTAACGTGGACGAAGCCGCGGGCAACTACAGTATTATGATATAGCCTACATACAAAACGGGCCTAGCCATAAAAGATAAAATAGCTTTATTGATTAAGTAAGAAGAAATACTTTTAGTAGTAGGGTCGTCCTACTTATAGGTCTGTAAATACAATACAACACTTAATTTGATATGATTACTACCTGACAGTGGTCCTATGCAACATAAAATCATCAGACTCGATCCAGCAATTTAGTTACCATACTTATGCACAGATACAGAATAATTAAATATAATGTATGACGAGAATATTTCGCTGTCACGTGGTAAAAAAATTCATAGATAAAATAAAAAAACATCAGATGTCAACATTTTGCAGGAAATAAATAATAGTTACTGAGATTAGCAGGTATCAGTTCAACTGAAAATGTCATTAGACTTTTGCGAAAATAAATAAAATGAGAACACAATCCTAATGAATGGCCTAACAACTATACACGAATAATTTAAAATCATGTTAAATCATTTGAAATTACATAGTATATTATGGTAATTTATCTCCGTTTTTGGTTTCAAAGTATTAAATTCGTATCTCGTCTTTGAATTCGAAAACCTTAATCTAATTAACTCTCAAAGTTGTAGCGTCAATCAGGGATTACTCGCTTTATATGTCTTATGTTTGTCTTAATGTTTCTGATGTAAACTCAAAACATTTCAAACAACTCAAAATACAACATTGTTATTTTTGTAGAAAATTATTTTACCTTTTACCAAATACAAAGTTAATAAATCCTCAGCGGTTACAAAATGATAATAAAATACCTCGTGTGCACAAACTGTACGAGTTTTCCCGTACCAGCCAACTTTATCTTCATTTAATATTAAAGTAATAACTATTAGATATCATCATAATCATCATCATCATCACCACCATCATCATCATCACCATCATCATCATCACCATCATCATAGGCTTCCCTCAACGATTTGATATGGCAGAATGGAATTCAGCGTTCATTTTCATAAACCATTATTATTATTTTTTAAAGCATAGAAGGGCAAATGAACAATCGAAATCTTGCGACTATCGACGCCCATAAACATCCCCATAACCAGAGGCTATGCAGATGCGTTGCACTCCTTTTCCCTATCCCAAAATGGGCCACCGGAAACTCACAAACCGCACGAAATGCGACAGCTTAGCTATCACTTTACGCCGATTTCATGTGAGCGAGAGGTTCCTCCCCGGTCGTTCCTGCCCAATTTGGCTGCAAACCAGCATGACACTACCTCTTGCTAGCTACAAAAATGTATGCTTTCATCCCGCCAGAGGCACCGGCTGCTTATTTCATTTCGTTGATTATATGTACACATGCAGTACGTAAAATAGGATTTTTTTACGTGAATAGAGGTAAATCATCAACAAACGTCATCATCCCAGACAAGACTCTGTTCTTGGGATTTTGTTGATTAGGATGGGATTCTATCATCCTGACACAATGATAAACTGCAGAAACCATACTTTTTCTATATTCACCAGCTATTGCGCTATTTTTTTTTTATCGCAATTTCAGAAACATTGTAAAGCCGTATTTTGAATTTCGTAAAAATTGATAAAGATCGTAACGGAATTTACCGTGAAAAAATACTCCGCGCCCGTGTGATCTGTTTCAATTTCAAAGCAATTTAATGGATTGGATCACGAGTTCAATAACTATCGTTTTACACGATCCCTGATTTAATTACTAACGCCATATCAAAACAACTACTCAAGTATTCCTATATTAATAGAGCCTAGATCTTTTTTAAAATTAAAAGTTTCACGTAATCCAATCTCACTGTTTTGTGTAGCCATCGATTATCGGTTACAAAATAAAGAAATCTCTTTTAACTTTATACGTCTCTTTTACCTGATTACCCTCGTCAGCATTTTCCTTCCCGCTTGTTCTAAAGAATGCCTTCAACAATCTAAACGGTTTCATTTCCATTGTTTTGTGCTAAGCTTTATTACTTACGCCATTTTTGGTCAAACGAAATGAAAAACTGTTTTAACCTGAAAAGAAAATAATGACGCACAATTCTATGGACGCACGCAAATGGAGAATAAAATTCCATTGTTAAGTGAATAAATATTCATTTATATAATTTACTACGTAGCAAGAGGGGCAGTGTCATGTCGCTTTGCCAGATTCTGCCAGTACAACCGGGGCGGTATACCTCATATAATACCGGCGTAAAGTGACAGGTATGCTGTGTACGAGGCGCGTGGGGTTTGTGAGTTTCCAATGGCCCATTGAGGGACAGGGAAAGTAGGAAAAAACTAGTCATATGTATGTGTATGATTTTCTTTAGTCGCTAAAAGTCTTCTACTGCTCGATTGCCCTTAAAACTTACTTAGCATAATAGGAGTTAGACATGTGAAAGCAAAATCACCAATGATTACATGATTAATACCCTGAATTGAGTTATTTCCTCTATCTTGGTAGACTTATGGATAAGCCCTGGGAAACCACATCCCGCGGAGGCTAACTAATGCGAACCGATTTGACTTCCTGGCAGGTCCCATTATGATAGACCACGAGTTAATTTTGTGATTTTACGAAAGTTTTGGCGTATCTTAGAGATTCCCAGTCTGTTAGAATCACACGTCTCTAAGAAATATACTACTAACTGTTGTCTGCGGCCTCGCCCGCGTTGCCATTTATTTAGGATTTTTTCTTACGTATTTTTTTTTCATAAAATGTTTTCTATATTACTTCTAATACCTCCAAGAATATGTGTACAAAGTTTCGTGATAATCGGGTTTTCGCGTGAAATCGTAAATGTGGGTACGGACTCGGACTCTAATGCATGAGGTTCCGGGTTCGATCCTGACTCCTGTGTAGCTTGAAATGGGTTAAATACATTTCATCCTAAAACACGAGACCCTCGAACGCTGTGAGAAAACATCGTGAGGAAACCTGCATGTCTAATAATAGATTCTCTGTCTGTCTGTATGAGAATAAATAGATTAAATCTTTGAAGGTATGTGAAGTTCACCAACACACATTGGGCGAGCGCACCGGTAAACTTTGGACCATTACCCTCCTCGCCTGATTTCGAGGAGGGGACCCGTGCCCAGCAGTAGGACATATAAGGGTTGATAGTTTACACCACAGAAACCATAATAGAGCATTCGCTATAGTAAACTTATAAGCAAGGTGCATATATCCGAATAGAACGTGGGCCAAAATAATAGATGTAGTGTGGTAATTGTCTTCACCAGAAACGCCTTAGGGGCCATTTAAAAGCTGCGCCATAATATCAGGCACCCGAAACTAACGCTTTAAGCAAACCAAACATTAGTCTTGTCAGTCAACGACGCCCTATTATCGAGACTTTGTCAGTGTGGTACTTATCTCCGTAACTTAAGTAATAGTTACAATTTTTTTCAGCCTAATTCATAAAATTATAAGCAAATTCCAGAAACCTATTGAGGAACCTTTGTGTAGAACGAAAAAACAGAGTGTATAGACACAAGTCTCATTGTTTTATTAAATAATTTGAATTATAAAATATTATAAATATTTAACTTTGTTTGGCCATTTCTTCTGAAATCCTGCACTATTGGTACTATAGGCGTTTATTTACATGTGGTATTCAAAAAAGCTGCCAAATGCGAGGTGGACTCGCCCATGAAAGGTTCCGTTAACAAAATTAAAAAAACAACAAACCAATTATCGGTGGAAGTTTGCATGGTAATTAATGTACCTCATACATTTTTATTTTATTTTATTATTCTCCTTTTTTAGAAGTTCTTGACACTATAATTTATCCATATAAGAATAGTTGATTTTGCTTAAATATAAGAAAAATGTATTGTCTGTCTTCCCAAAATCAATTTGATAATTGTTCCTATATTATATTTAAATACATATTCATATGGTGATTGAAATATTGCCGAAATATCGGGATGTCAATAAAACTATAAACACGGTAATAGCCAAGAAAATAAGTATAAGCACCCGAACAAATATATATATTTAAATTACAAATGTGAATAGTGATCGCGTTAGTTTAAAACAATATATTGGGTTCTATTATTCATGCAATATAATATATTTTTTGTCGGGCTTGGTCCACCACTCGTTCCCACCGCTGCAACTCCTGTATAGCCAGGATCGACAGTGGTAACCACCAAATGACCCTTTGATACGATCTCCGGGAGCCCGGGGGATACGTTAAACACTGCCTTGGGACCCGCGACGAAATTAATCAGAAGAATTTAGGAGGAGTAGGAAATATAATATGTGTGTTTTTTTTATTGTAATAGTTTCTAAATGTATGTAGTCTTATGGTGTTTTCAAGATGGTGGCGACGGAGGAAGCGGCTGTGCCGGGACAGATCGACTCTCCGGGAACGTTCGGCAAACTGCGACAGACGCTCTCGTCATCTCTACTCACAGCTCAAGACAAAGGTAAGGTTTTAAATTAAGAGATAAGCATTTTAGGTATAAAAAGATCGTAATATGTTGTTTATTCTCAAAGAACTCCTAAATTTTTTATACTGTGTGCAATTTTATCTAACAGGATAGCTTTAAACTTTAAAAAATCTTAAACAAGCTATGAGCTATAAGCTCGTTATATAATATAATTTATGGTTTTTTTCTTCACTACAAAATGATTATATTAGTATATGGACCTTTTCGGTTCGAAAAATAATATGTGCCGTTATTAAAAACTGTTATGACTTTAAGTAATTTAATGCTTTAATTTGTCTGTGTCTTATCACTTCCAACATTCAATATTAAAGGCTGATTTAATGAAATATAGTATAGCTAATAGTACATTTTCATTCCAAGTTACCACGTACTCGTCTTACTGTCACTGTAACTCACAGAGCAGACTAGTCGTAAAGCGGCATTTATTTCCCTTAACTTCTGCATGTAGTATTCTTAAGTCATTTAAAATAAAAACAGATATTAAAAAACTCTTTATCTTTACTATAAATATACACTTAAAAAAATATCTTATTTATTTAAACGAGTAATTCTTGTATCTGGGGGGTACAAAGAGCCTGGTTCGTATCTCCAGTCCGATTATTTTTTTTGTTTTTTTTAAGTTCATTCTTTTGGAAGTATAACTTTATCATATTATCACTAAGGTATTCAAAACTAAACAAATAAAAAAACGAGCGAATGCTCAGTCAGGTACTATTCGATTAAACGAAAAAAATTGTATAATGTAACATATTATATTTATAAAAAAATATAATAAATTGAAATTAGCATAGCGTAAATATGTATAATATCAATTTATACGCCCCTTTAGTGTTCGTGTGGAGCTACATATCTGCGCTGCTAAAGTTTGTTACATGATAATTTAAACGCAGTCGGAATTCTCAATTTAATATCAACGCTACGAGAGAAGTATTAGTATAATTAATCTGCTGAATCCTTCCTCAATCCTAACTTAAATCACAGAGTGTGTAAACTTCATAAATGATTTTGTATTTACATTTCGACCACTGTATATGTAAAATACGTAATTGTTAGAACGGGTCAAAACAAGATATTTACCGAGATCTTTAGTTTTTTTACGCAGCATATTTCCGATTTTTAATATATTACCTTATCTCGAGATTGTTGTCTCGAAACAACTGTACGAACGCATGAGCAACGATGGTCCAGTGGTGGACTAGGGTGGACTCGGCCTCTTATGCGAGAAGTTCGATCCTGACCCTGACCTGACCCATATGTGCCTTGAAATGGGTTTTTCTAAATTTCTAAGTGCATCCCAAACACGAAACCATCGCTTGCCCACCGGTGAAGGAAAACATTGTGAGGAAACCTGCATGCCTGATGAGATTAAAAGCCTTTGAAGGTGTGTGAAGTTCACCAACCCACACTGGGCCAGCGCATCGGTGAACTATGACCCATTAAAAAGAAATAAATTATTATTATTATTATTAACCTCCTCGCCTGATTTCGAGGAGACCCGTGCCCAGCGGTGAGACATTTCAGGGTTGATACTTTTTTTTACTTTAAGAACGTATTGATCACATGGTAGAGAGGTTCTACTTACAGGCTACCGCTACCTAGATATACTTCATGTCTTGGTTTGCTGAAAAAGTGAATTATTTGATTGACTCTGACCGCGCTGATGTTATAGTTATAACGTAAACCCTTTACCAAAGAGATCAGACGACATTATGTCAAGTGATAAACACACACGACGGTTAAGGCCTTGTCGTGGTGGTGGGGCTTGGTAGCTCAGGGCGACCCTAACACCTTGGGCGAAGCGAATTCAGCCGAGGGGGCTCTTTGTACCCCTCTTATAAGAAGAGGGGACAAAAGAACAGGGAGCAAGTGGCGAGGACGGGAACCTCGCCTCATGGTACTGTCCCGACGTTGGGAGGGGTTGTTCTGTGGTGCGCAGCAATCCTTCTGTGGAGGAGGCGTCGGTCCCCTGAGGGACTGACTAGCCATCGAGGTGCCCTGTTACTTATAGATCCGGGACACTTCATCAAAGGCGGCATTGGTGGCACTCGCCGGGTTTCGGGCGCAGCGAGTCCCACATACCCGCCTGGGGAGACCCACTCCCCCGCGTGATGACTAAGCGCATTTCCCGGCGTAAAAGGAAAAAAAAGTGATAAGCACATAATATTTACTAAATATAATAAAAGCTTTAAATTTATTCATTTTCTTGTAATCATAATACCATTATCTGATTCATATCAAAAACAACTGTCATTGTTTGTAACACGGATTTTTACTTTATACGAACTTTATACATTTCGTAACCCATTCATCCGACCAAATTATGTAAAGTAGAAATAACGCTGATTGACTAATCTGAATTTAATGCGATTATAATTCATATGTTCGCGTTATTTTCTTTCCAACATAAAGGTCAAATGTATTTCGTAAAAATTCTACTGAGCAGAAAAACTTCTGAGTTAACATATTCTACGTTTTGCTTATCTACACTAATATTATAAAGAGGAAAACTTTGTTTGTTTGTTTGGTTGTAATGAATACGCTCAAAAAGTACTGGACCGATTTCAAAAATTCTTTCACCATTCGAAAGCTACATTATCCACGAGTAACATAGGCTAAATTTTATTCTGGAAAAAAATAGGGTTCCGTAAGATATTTGGGTTTTTCGGACACAAGGTGTAAAAATTCAACCAGAAAAGTTACTTATTTTGCGTACTAAGATCCCGTTGTAAATCTTAGTTAACGTAGGCGAAGCTGCGGGCAACAGCTAGTTCCTTATATTATTACTTTTAACCGTATCTAATAAAATATAAGGAACGTTTTACTTATTCTTTAAAGTATATAGGATATATGGACAGGACACGCTGTGTAATGACTTCGAAATTTACGATGTTATGTCCCAGAGTAGGCAGAGAATAAACTTCACCTGAGCCCGAAATAGGAAAGGCTACTTTAGAGATGGGTGGAATAAGCCAGTCCTGTTCAATTTTCAGGAGCTACAGGGACGAATTATTTTCTGAAGCCTCTGTCGTTTTATTTATTTTGTACTATATTTTGTTTTACTTTACTATACTTTATTAAGGGAGGGTTGCATCGACCGATTTTAACGAATATGTAATCGTTAAAGATGGCGGTAACGAACCTTAGTGACCAAAGAGCGATGTTTTTAACAGACGTTAAAATTTTACGAAGTCTATTACGTTGACAGATGATTTGAAACAACCGACCCTTATTTTGTACTATAAAAATTAACATAATATTTCCTATCCCTCAAAGCCTATTTTCTAGGCTAGAGCCAGCTGGGTATTAAGATGTACGTATACAAATCCGATTTTAATCAAATACGTTTATTAACGATGAGTTTTTTTTCCATACAAAAACCATTAGTGGGTACTAGGCTTTAACAATTAAATTAAAAAGAAATAGGAGGCATTGTGAATGTGTGAAGTACGATCATCACTGTTTTACCGATATCCGAATTTCTCGAATCCTGAACGGATATTGTCCCATCAAGTCAACGAATAGCAAATATTGCATTTTCCGAGAAGATCTTGAATTAACTTTTTGAAATTCATCAGTTCTAAATTACTATAGTAATTAACAACTTCATCAACGTATGTATTTTATTTTACACTTTTTTTTTTCACAAAAAACTTTTTCCTCTCGAAATGAGACTGCCAAGTTGTGTTACTTTGTTGTGCCATACCGTAATAAAGTATTTAATGGTAAAACAAAAAAACAAATACAACATAAGTCGCATATACAACAAATAACTGTGCGACTGAAACAAAAAGTAATTACAGCTCATTCCTTTCTTAATGTTGTTTTTTCTACAACAGTTGCGGATTCAATTAATGTATATGACTGTCGATATTACCTTTACCATGCCCAAGAGTATACTTAGCCGTTCGCCCGGAGAAAATCAATATGCCAGCCGTATTCCCCGTTAGTCAAGACGCCTTAGCCGCAACCACGTTAATAGTTGGCAAATAAAGAATTTATTTTGAATTGAGATGGGTAACAAAAGCGAACTGATTATTGGATTTCTATTTAGCCAACAATAGACCACTCTTTCACGCTTAACTGACAAACTCAACAACGAAGACGAAGAACTCTTTCAATAGCTCTTTGACGTCTGGTTCTATACAAACTTTAAATTAATTTAGATCAGTATTTTAGGCGTGACTTATTACCAAATCCATATTATTTTATGTAAATATAAAATCTTCACTTTAAGCGGTCTTGAAATTCTTTGAGAATAAATTTTATTAAGCTTTAATTCAGTATTAAAATATTTATTAGTATGTAGCTGCAAAAATTAAGTTTCCGTCATTCCGTCGATGATGTAGCAGAATTGGACAATCGGAACCAAATTACTTGCAAATAAGTCTTGGTAACGTTACACGTTAAATCAAGCTATTTTGCATTAAAAAGTACACACAGTAGTGAGTACAGACAGACAAACGAATATTTTGGTAGGATTTAAAAAATTAAAAAAATCAAAAATGGTACGCATAATTTTATATTTGAAATGAGCATAGAACAGCCATGTTATGAATCCTACTAATATTATAAATGTGAAAGTTTGTGGTTGTGGATGTTTGTTACTCTGTCACGTAAAAACTACTGAATAGATTTCGATGAAACTTTACAATAATATAGCTCATACATCAGAATAACACACAGGCTATAATTTATACCGGCACTCCCTTGGGCATATTAAGTACACGGGTGAAACTGCGGGGCGCTGCCAGTTGTTCATACTTTTGAGTCCTGAACATATTATGTCCTATTACTGACAGAATTTAAAACGTGGCGGCAAATGGCTAATATATCATGAATCGATAGTATAATGGTGATACACGACATAATAACACTGTTTATTACAAGGTAAAAGCTTCATAAGTGCTGAGAAACCATATTCTATGATATATTATAGACATTCTGAAATATTGTATAATACTAAAAGGTTTCGTTGTACAAATGAAAGATTTTTTCAAATATTTGCACTCTACTGTGTTGTACAGAAGCAAACGAAAACGTAAAATAGCATTTCAATTTGCCTTTGACAACATATGAAGTTAACCAACCCGTTTAACCTCAATACCTTGTGCTGCCAAACTGCGGCCAATCCCTGTCCGAATAACAAACACATCAGGTGAGGTTTTCTGGGTATATGCACTCTTTTGTCTCTTAATGTATATCGAATATTATAGTCTGTTTGTTGCATGTTTGTTGCTAAATCAAAAGAAATAAAGTTTTAAGGAAGACTTATTCAAATTGTTGATCTAAAAGGAAAAAACAAACATTTCTCAAGAAAAAATGTTTGATAATTAGTCTGTCATTTGTAATAACTTTTTTTTAATTCTAGTATTTTTTCGAAGATTAGCGCTTACCTTTTACAAACTAACTCTTCAGCTTTATTTTATTATCATTACTATTAGTGTCGTAATTACTGCATTGCAGCTGAATTGGGCTGGTGTAGGTACATGATACCGGCGTAAAGTGACAGCTGTGCTGTCGTGTCTTGTGTGGTTTGTAATGCCCGTGACCAACAGTGGGATATATAAGTCACCGTTCGAACGAGCGCTTAAAAAGCGTCGCGGTAAAAGCCGATGTTGGCTCGAGTCACGAGCTCCGCATGCTAAATTCGATTTAACGTCAAACGCTCAACAAATCCAACAGTGCCCGATAAAAAAATGTTGCGCTTTAAAAACGCTGTCACGTGAACAGTTCATGAACATGGGTATCCATTTGTCTAATTCAAACGGTTTTATAGCTCAGTGAAATAGCGCTCATACGAACGGGGTTATTATAACTATAACGGGACTATTTTACAATATCATTAATTAATTAATTATTTACTACCATCGCTAAGACGTCTCGTCTAACGCTACATATGTATAAGAACCGAAAATTTCACTTAAAGTTCTCATTAAGATTGAAAGACGGATAACAAGAGAAAATACTTAGAAGAGCTTTAATTTTTCAAACTGGAGATTTTCTTTAATATAGTTTGTACTTTATTATCATTATCAATAAGTATTAAAATTGGCAAGCTGTGTTTATCTATACAATAACTGTAATGAATCTTATAACAAATAGTTAATTCAGTACAATTTTATAAATATATTGTAAATACCTAAACTAATCTTATAATTATCAACTGTATTTAGTATACTGCCAAACATATTTAATTTTTGATGTACATTTATAAAATATTTTAATAATTTATTATAATTTAATGCTATTACTTTGTCATCTATCTGTCCACTGCTAAACATCCGTGACTCACACGCAGTACGGACCGGCCCTTACACGGAAATCGTCTTCTCACCTGGTTAATTGCTGACCGATAGAAGCATCTACCTAGGCTATCTATAGTTTTAGAAGTAATATAAATTTGTTCTTATATCACTTGAAATAAATGCGGTTCAGGCTACACAGATACTGAAATAATCAGACATACATATTATACTCTAAATAATCTAACATAACTTGGCTTTTTGTGGTGGATATACACGAGTATTTGGCTAAATCTTGTTGAAAAAAACTAGATTACGTATTCCAATTTCTTTTAAATGTTTATTATTTTTAAGTGTTTAATCATCGGGCTCTATTTCGAATAACAAATTACACCTTGATAGTTTTAATTAAATTAGAACTAATTCTGAGCTGCAAAGGAAAAAGTAATTACAAGTCGTACACAAGTTACATTTTATGTACAAGTATATCAAAAAAGTGCGAGTCGGGTATAGATAGATATATAGGGTTTTATTCGTAATATCGAAGTATTATTAAAATTATTTGGACATAATCTATGATAGTTATTATAAGCTAGAAAATTTACTTAAAGCATTCCAAAAAATTGTGAGTATTAGTTTTAGGCGTAATTGAATTTAAACTTTATAAAAAAGAGGAAGGAAATGTGTACTCGCACCCATCTCTCTACCCATACATAAAATATGAAATAAAAGTCTCTCTCTCTCTCTTTCTGTCTTTACTAATTTATAACTCCCTCAACTTCCATTCGACTAACCTGATCACACTTTTTGTAATGCCCTCGTCACGCATTTATCAGCTTACTTCCCTAGTTAACGCGCCTAAAAGAGTTTTACTTCAATAAATTAAAAAGTAATAACTCATAAAAACAATAAAAGCATTTGCTTGCATTGAGCATATTAAAGTTATCAAGCGAATTCGTACAATATTGCAGCGAGGGACTGCTCGGAGCGGAATTTAAACATTTCTCAATATTCATAGTGGAATAACGCAAGTGCTCGCCGGCGGAGGGAGCAGACTCGCTGGCATTGTTAGTACATTCCTCTAAATATAAAGGTAATACTCATCGCTATCATTTGGGTCGTTTCAATGGGCGTATCGCAATGTAAAAACTCAAAGATTTTCTACTGTGTTTTAACAATATTATGGTAATTTTAAATTAAACTAAGAATTCTATATAGGTACCATTATCCAATTGTTCGCGATTCAATTATAAATCCAATTGTAGCGACGAAGGTCCGTAGCGACGATGGTCCAGTGGTGGGTGGACTCGGCCTCTTATGCGAGAGGTTCCGGGTTCGATCCTGACCCGTCCGTGTGTGCCTTGAAATGGGTTATTCTTAATTTCTAGTGCACCCCAAACACGAGACCATCGTTTGCTCACCGGTGAAGAAAAACATCGTGAGAAAACCTGCATGCCTGATGAGATTAAAAGTCTTTGAAGGTATGTGAAGTTCACCAACACGCATTGGGCCAGCGCATCGATGAACTATGGCCCATTACGCTCCTCGTCTGATTTCGAGGAGGAGACCCGTGCCCAGCAGTGGGACATATAAGAGTTGATACTTTTTATCCAATTGTTGGGTAATTGGGGACATTTAAAGATCCTTGTACAATATCTAATCTTTATTGTTAGAACGGAGGTTCAGAAGTTCTTACTTGTGATTTCTAAAATGATAGCTATCATATGGTATAGCGAGTCAATAACTTTATTATCAATAGCCCAATCAGATGGCTAAGAGTCATTTAATTATGAACGTGTATTATGTTCTTATTCACATAATATCATAGGTTCATATCATCATCATAGGTTTTTCAGACGGAGTAAGTAATTTCAGACGCATTTTATCTCCTGTTCCTATATAAACAATAAAGCTCGCTAGGTCTGATCATTTTCTTAGCATTAGAATTTAAATACCTACTACAAGCATTTTCTGGCACTAAAGATATCAAGCTGCAAAAGTATTTAAGCGGTATGCAAATGGATCAGATTGAGCCAGAATGGCTTTGAAACACAAAATCACATAAATAATCTATTTCAGTAACAAAATTGGGACCGCGGACCGGAGCGGCAGAGCCTGCAGCGGAGCCCTCGCCCGCGCCGCCGCCCGCCCAGCCCCCCGCCCAGCCGCCCCCCGCGCCCACCGCTAAGACTGAACGGTACGTACCTTTATTACAGGACTCATTGTAAGTGTATGTGTAAAAATAGAATTTGGTTCCAGAAATGAGTTCATGTCGAGCAAACAAAACTATGTTTGATATGGTTTTGTTTGCAAATAATGTTGTCCTAAATTTAAAACTTCTTTTAGAATCGACATTCTATACTGTCTTGATAGCCCCCTTTTGTTATAATATATATTTGTATGTAAAGATATCCTTTATATAATAATAACTTAATTTTTGCTCCTATTTAATATTTTTTGTCAAGCTTGCATCCTTAAAATATTGTTGACAGGTTAAAATAATGTGCCACAATCCCTTCAGCATAAACACTACAGTCCCCATCTTGCTTGTCTTCTTCGTAAAACAGCTTTACTGCATTTCGGAAAGAAGGGCAGGGCAGGCAGAATAATTAATGACACCCAGACTTGTTATGCTATCAGCATTGGTAACAGGTATAAGTTGCCTGACAGGAATGAGTTGCCTGAAATAGTTTCTGGCTAACTAATTTATGTTCATAATATGTATTTTCATCTTCAGCAGTGGACGGATAAAAGCTAGACGGTGGACGGATAAAGGCCAGGAGTGTTTTAATTACCACCTGTTGTAAAAGAAAACTTTATACATTTTTTGGAACTTATTTTTTTATTTATTTTAAAACTGCGATTTATCTGTGATCTAGTGAGGCTGGCAAAGCGCCGTCCCGCGCAGGCGCCTGCCGCGTCTGCCTGAAGGCGCTGAAGCCGGGCGAGGTGTTCCACGTGTGCAACGGCTGCCAGCACCGCGTCTGCGAGGACTGCTCCTCATACTCCAAGCCCGCCAGTGATGAGGAGGCTGTGAATATATTTTTATAAGATCTATAAAAAAATGAATCCCCAAACTACGCACATAACTTTACACCCAATGCACCAAATTATATAATTAGTCTTTGTTGTGTTTGGGTATTCAAGATAAGGCTTGTTTGCAAGAAAAAAATAGGATGAAACTAAACATTTTTGTGTGAGGATAGGACAACGTGCAGCTTGTCTCACCTATATTTAAACAACTCTATACGACTTACATTTTATCCTATTCTATAAAGTTTTTAAATCCCAATGATAAACATATTTTTTGGTCCAACCATGATCACGATTGTTTTGATTTGATTGAATGTCCATCAAATTCGTATTCGTCATTTTTTTAGTATTTATTCTTTACTACTCGCATCCAACTTAAATCAGCTCGTAAACAGAGCCTTATCTAATCTAAAGTCGTCTGAAGTTTTAATGTGGTCTATAAAGATGTATATATTTTATTACAACTAATGAAGAAGCTAACGCTTATGTCAGTCCTGTCTCCTAAAGATGCGGTGCGACGTTAAATAATGTACTACACTCAAGTCTGGTACTTATTGGGTCGCCTGGTGACGTAACTGCTGTTAATACAAAGAGTAATGGCCGACTGAAATTTTATGTCAATGTTATAATAATTTTGTAAGAAGAATTAATTTAAAAATACATTTAAAATAAAACACATACTTATGGGATTCTATAGAGTGTTTACAGGGCAGTTCAATTAGCTAGCGATATCTTGGTGAAAAGAGCAAGAGATCGAGTAATCCGAAGATGATGTTGATGTGTTGTAGCGCTAGTGTGGGTAATTTATGTGGAGCTTACACTAAAGTGGCACGATTTTTGCCGCGCGTTCGTCTGAAACTAAGAACTTACGAAGTGACCTTTAACCGTGTCCACCTTAGGCTGAATAGCAATTCGGCTCGAACGCAAGCGAGTAAAGCCGCAAGCCCCAAATGTGGGTAGTATCTAACTTTGATTTCGTTTTTAAATTGTCTGTATAAACGATGGTTGTAGGCAATCGCCAGCTTAAAATTTTACCTATGAGTGCAGCCGCGAAATCCATCCATATCCTCATTATACCATTAATTAAGAACCAAACCAAAATTAAGGCCATTTCAATTTCGGCACCAACTTATTCGGCTCAACATTTTGAAGCAAGTGAAAGAGCCGCACGCGATGTCCAATACATTGATGACTTTAATCACAGCAATGCCTTTGCATGAGACAATCTGAAGCGTTTAAAATCGCGGCAAAGTCGACCAGTGTAAGCCGCTCTTACGTTAGGTATATCAGCATTGCAAAAAAGAAAATTCCTTATACAGAAAAACTGTCAAGCTCAAATTCTAGATAACCACTGCCTGTTTGCATGCATATGCATCGAACATGATCATAATAAAAACGATGACGAATGAATGACTAAGATTTTATACAATTATAATAGCGCCGTACGCATTGGTCTGGCGGTGAAAGCAATTAATTTCGCCCCATTGTGTTATGTTGGAGTCTGTAACTGTCGTGTTATTACGTAAACCACTCCTGATTACGACGTAATTGGATTTCCCCTTTTAAAGGAAGATTAGAACCTGGATAACCTCGACGCTTGCAAATGCTTATATGGTTTATTGTGAAACCGACTACATTTCTGGCTTTACATCATTTAACTACATTGACATGACAATAATGAAAGGAATATCTACTAATATTAAAAACGCGAAAGTTTATATGTATGGATGTTTATTACATTTTCACACATGAGTCTATATGTCGTAGTATGATTTGATAAAACGTTTTATCAAATCATATTACGTGAATATGATTTGATAAAACGTTTAAACATATATATTATGTGAATGTATATTTTAATAAAACTTTACAATGATTAAGCCTATACATTAGAATATCACATGGCTATTATTTATAAGATCGTGATGTGACTTTTCTAAAATCAAACCCTGCGTAGAACTTCTTCTACTGTGCTCTCGACTTCTCGATAGCACAGTAGCTAGTAGTAAAACATTATATAATTGTATATTTCATTGTAGAGCATAATATTATCGTCGTCATCATTGACTGATATTTCCGGTATTTTTAATTTTAAATTTCATTTTCTACACTAAGGCGGAAGATTCATCTTTTCTCCTCCAATTACTGACACTTTTGTATATCCATCATATAACTTGTATTTATGATATATTTTTATAACTTCCTTTTCACCAGAATTCGTGGCGGTGCTCAGTCTGTCGTCGTAAAGCTGGGCCCCGCCTGCCGCCGTCTGCGCAGGACAGTACGGACTCCCTGCTGGAAGTGCCAGTTTTGGAGTTGCAGCGGCGTCACTCCGAAGCCCGGCTGGGCAGTGGCACCGCGAGCAGCGGCCTCGCACCGCCCCGGTCGCCGGAGCTGCGACGACACTCAGACGTGTCGCCCGCGTCGCTCAAGGAACTGGAGAAAGTATACACATTTTGTTCATAAAAACTACGATATTTAGGGCCTGTTTCACAATCTCCAGATAAGTTCCGAATAGGCTATCGGCAACATATTTGACAGATACTTGACAGATACTCCATACTCTATCTGTCAAATATGTTGCCGATAGCCTATTCGGAACTTATCTGGAGATTGTGAAATAGGCCCTTAGCAATCAACAAAAAAAAACGTGTGTGTGCGATTCACACGCGATAGAAGTGAAACACATGTTAAATGTCCATATGCAAGCAATTATTAAACAGTCTGCAATATACATACACACCTACATTTGCTCTCTCGCTCTTTTGTATGTGTGTCTCTTACCTGTCGTTTTTTCCGTTGCATCCGGTTTGAAATCACAACAATTCTATAATAAAGAAGTTTCACTTCAAAAATTTAAATATAAAAATTATACTCTGAAATTAAGCTCAAAACCGCGTATGATATGAGTGTCTTTTGATGTATTTGTATCTTCCTTTACACGTTTTTGCTTTTCCTTTTGACCTTTAGTCTTATTCTACGTAATAGATGTCATCTACTTAGCTTGAAAATAGACTTAGCACTTTCTATGAGTAACGTATTCTAAAGAAATAAGTAGTTTACGTAAGATGTTGGCGTCTTATATGCAGTGAACCGACTTTATGCTCACTAATTAATGCTTTTTAGGACTCTTCTACGACTACATATTTCTGGTACATTATGGTTTTTAGTTAGTTATATACTTTGGATTTTTCTTTATTGCTTTCGTGGATTTACATCACCTAGGGATTATTCCTTACATCACCTAGGGAATCCAAAAAGAACAAAACTGTTTGACTATGAATGAAGTTCTGATATCGCTCGTACCGTAACATCTCTGCCCGCGTCGGCAGTTGAAGGGCGGTGGCAGCACTACGCCCAACCCGGAGTCGCGGCGGCCCAGCACGGTGACGCCGGTGCGGCGCCGCTCAGTACGCGCGCCCGCCACCAGACAGCGCTCCTGCGACGAGGACCAGCCGCACTCGCCTGCGCACCAGCCCGCGCTGCCTGCTCCGCCACCCATGTCCCGAAGGTTCATTTGGAAATCATAACTATTTGTTTAAATTTACCAAAAATTTATAAAAAAAATTGTCAGAAGATCCAAGACATTTTTTATGACTTCAATGTAAGTAAAAAGTGTCTAGCAAAGATGGCTCTATAGAAGAGATGGCCAACTTGAAAAAGTAAATTCGATTACGCAGTACCTTTGGTAATTCTCATTCGCAATTTCAAAAATAATTCAGAAGTAATAGGATAATAATATTCGTACTAATAAAAGTTATTCTTTTTAATTATTACTATTAAAACGATTTTAAAACTACGTTTTTTAAGCTACTAGTAGATATAAACCATTTATATATATCAAAATTGATTATTTAAAATTTAGTTCAATTAAAAAACCATTTTATTCTACTACTCTATGTATTTTATTACATAATTACATTTTGTACCGATATTATTAATGATCGTACTGGTTTATCGACGATGTACCTAATAGAAATATCCGAAGCATGTACTCGACAACGTGAATAGGTTATATATAGGTGAATACCAATAAAACAACTTTACTTCGCTTTTCCATTGCTAAAGTGAAAATAAAATTTCTTATGTTCATTTGTGAGATTGCAATTTAATATTTGAAAATATAATATGAAAGCGATGAAAATATCAAAGCGTGACTTTTTACATGAGTGGAAAAAAAAATTGCGTGTCGACGCGAAATTAAGGTTATAAGAGTAAACGTTTCAGATACTTTTTGGCTTAGGGAGCACAATACTTATTAGAGTAATGTTTTAACAAAGCTATTATCATCTAAAGATAAATGATAAAATAGTTTATTTCGTGATGATTCTAGAATAACGATGAGGCCGCAGATATAATAATAATAACCGTAACAATATTACTTTATAAGATTCTACATATTAAGGGTTATTATGTTAAGTTCGAGTATCTACATTCATTTGCAATGTAGGAAGATATTCACGTACAAAATTCATTCTAAACCGACACACTTGAATTTACCTAATAATAATAAACTCATATACCTATGTAAAAGACTGGTATTCAGCTGAATCAGGTTAGACTGGAAGCCGACCCCAATATATAGTTAGGAAAAGGCTAGGCAGATGATGAATAGTAAACTTAATAAATATAATAGATAATAGATAAAAAATAAAATAGATAATATTGATTAAGACTTATATAAAGGATAATAAATGGCTATGTTTATTCCAAATCTAGCTTTAAAATTTTAAAATATAATTAAAAACAGAAAATCTTCAAGGAACATAATGAATTTGCTTCTTGGTATCATTGATATGTATGTCTGAACACTAGGGCATCCGCGGTGGACGTGGTAGCAGCAGGGTCCCGGCGTGGCTCCTACCGCGCAGACGTCGACACGACGGACACCACGCCACAGATCAGCGGCCTCAGCGTTGACGAGGATCGACCGATACGACGACGGGGAAGCCAACTGTACGTGCCCTATAAAAACAGTGTATAAAAGTGGTAGATTATAAGGAAAACACAAAATCTTACCCAAAAAACTGATGTAAGCACAATGCTTACAGATTAGATAGAAGAGCATTAAAATTTGTGAATTTTTATTTTTGACAAATAATGAATGTTTACTGTACCACTTACTGTACATTCAACTTACTTAGAATAATTAAATAATAATTGCAATCTAAATTCAAATATACACTACCAAACGTCGGGAAACTTTGGTTTTTATGACATCTCCCGGTGACGCGAAATTTATCTAATTACCTCGTGATAGCAAATAAATCCGCTGAGAAATACTTCAGTTTAATTTCTTTCCTAACTTTTATCACTCGCTACAGGGATCGTAAACGTTTAACGCTCTAGCTTTAGAACATAAGCAACCTAACCGTACGTCTATACATCCAATTCCAGAAACAGATGACAAGACATGGGAGTGCCATGTCATACCAGGCCTGGCCATTTGCCAGTTGACCTAAAAACCTAATAAAGTAGCATGGGTCTCCCTCCTAGATATCTGGCGTTCTCGCCTGTGCAATGGGCCATAGTTCAGCGATGCGCTGGCCCAATGCGGATTTATGAACTTCACATACCTTCAAAGACTTTCATACAAGATGATTTTTCATCAGACATGCAGGTTTCCTTACTACGTTTTCCTTCACCGGTGAGCTAACGATGGTCCCGTGTTTGGGGTGCATTTAGAAATTTAGAAAAGTCAAGATTGAACCTGGAATCTCTCGCATAAGAGGCCGAGTCCACCCACCACTGGACCATCGTCGCTCAATAAACCTAAACCAAACTTAGTATTTAAGACGATTATTAATTTCCAGGCCCGATATAGCAGCGTTACAGCAACGTACAGGCGCGTTGAATGCTATGGCAGCCATGGCGTGTCGCACGTCGGACGCGTCGGAAGCGGCTGCCATGGCCGCGGCTGCCAGACAAATGTCTGTGGACGCGGAGGCCATCAAGATAGTCATACACGACGTGGACGACCGCACTCCGCGCAGGGTGACGTTGCGCCGCGATCCTAACGACAAAGGCCATCGGTGTATGTAGAGCTAATATCATATCATAATATTATGTACATCCGGTGTCATTGACCTGTCATTGATGTCTCTCTTCTTGTAAAATATGTTACAGATGACTTCTACTTTACAGACTAGGAACGTTATTGTGTTAATGAGACTAGATATCGTCAGGCTAATTATCAGAATTCATAACTCCTTCTGCATAAACTTTACAGGAGCACGTAAAAACAGTTTATTCCATAATGGCGACCAGGAAATAGGTGGTTTTATTGATGACTCATAACAAATTAGAGATATTTTTGCAGGACATAAGAAGTATTTCAATCGGTAGGCTTTATAATATTCCACTAGATGGCGTTAAAAGTCTATTTTCGATATTTTGTGGAATTACGCATTTTGATAATCAGGCCGACGATATTATGTCGTATCTTCATCTTCACCCGGTAAAATATACCTCACATGAGAGTGTAAATGCGAAACAGTGTTCATTCATGATTAATGGAATAATTCTCAAAGTTATTTCCACAGATAAAGACAGATGGAGCATGCCGTACACACATGTGACGCCACTAAAGCGAATACAGATTCAAAAGCGAACACAATCTAATAGACGTTTAGAGTATGATGCTATGTGCACTTGAGAGCGCTTTTGAATTTGTATTCGCTTGA
This sequence comes from Lycaena phlaeas, assembly GCA_905333005.2. NCBI lineage: Eukaryota > Metazoa > Arthropoda > Insecta > Lepidoptera > Lycaenidae > Lycaena > Lycaena phlaeas. The sequence continues at coordinate 8,512,758 of HG995178.1, forward strand.
AAGCGTCACTCGAGTGTTCGGCATGTTCTATTCTTTATTTATAAATCTGTGCTTATTTCTATGATTTTTTAATGTGTGACACATTAATTGACACGTGTTCACGGCGCTAGTTTTATAAAACAGAGAACTATCAATACAAGCTACACAGGAACAAATATGAATATTCAGCAAAGGAGACGCCTCGGGCTACAGCTAGAAATTATTATTATAACTTTTATCAAACTTTCGTCGTTTCACGCTTTCCGCAATTAATTCAACATATTTTACATTCACGGCTGCTTATCTTTCAGCGTGCATCGTTTATATAATTAGTCCTAATTGGATGATTAAAATCAGAGTTCTCTGTGATTTATGCTTTCGGGCTAACAAGTTATTCAAATGATAAAAATGTGATGTTAATTATAAAAAAACACGCATCCATGTAACTTTTATCTTGTAAACTAAACGAGGGCTATATTTTTATTTTTTATTGACTTCATCTCTTAATTAATAGACTTAATTACATTAATTTTCATTTTCTATAAACTCCATAATAATATAATTGATTAAAAGTAATTCATGTTTTAAATTTCATTTATTAATATGTTCGCTGTAATCGTTTTAATGCATATCTGTGCTGTCTCGCTAGCAACTTCACAGTTGTTTACTGAGTACTGATCTTGATCTTGGGAAGTATCTCCCTAAGTCCATGGTCAGTTATCGTATACGTCATCAAACATATGTTTCGTAGCACGCGGGTTCGGCATGCGAGTAGTGGGCGGGAAGCCTGACGCCAGCGGTCGCCGGGAGGCCATCATCGTGTGGACGGTGCCCGGCGGGCCTGCTGACTTGGCGGGACTACAACAAGGAGATAAAGTAACAAACATCAAAATATCTTATTAATACAATATACACCTATAAAAACGTTGTATTAGGGACTTGCGCACGGGCAAGTATTAAAAGGACGGTTACACATTAAAAATTACTATCTTCTTACGTATGCATTTTATCTCCACGATCATATATTAATAACTATTTGATCATGATAACACATAAAAAAGCTGATCAGATAAAATTTATGTCAAAATAATCTGAGTGATAAAACATAATTACTAATTAAAATATGTCATTGCGCTTAGCGTCGCGACATTAAAGTTAACATATGATGTATGCTAGGTACTGGAATGGTGCGGGGTCGCCCTGACCGAGCGTAGTTTCGAGGAGGTGTGCGCGGTGCTGGAGCGGGGGGGTGACAATGTAGAGCTGCTGGTGGAGCCCGCGCCGCACCTCGACGACGCGCCGCAGACCTCGCAGCACCACCACGGACTATACGGTACCACCACTAGCAATATGGTGTCATTACATACACAAACTTTTATCAAACAATAGTCTTACTAAAACGAGATTTTTAGGATTTAATCGCTTGATAAGCTTCAAAAACTTTACAGAAACTCAGTGACAAGAAGATTGAGTCGATGCATTGTTTCGTAATAGAGAGTACTTAAATAGAGTTGATCCTAATTTTTACATGAAATATATTTTTCCCATTCAATAAAAAAGCTTAAAATAGAGAGTACCAAATATATCATAATAAAAAGAAATCGCTAAAATCATTATATTAAATGTAAAGGGAAAACGAACTACTAGTGACTACAATACAAAATCAATTAAAACTCAAAAATGAATTCAGTTAACAAATTAAAATTCATTTCGTTAAGCTAATAATATAATTATTTTTCCAATGTACTGGCGCATTGGTAATAATTTTCTTATAACGATTAATTTTGTTTGCAGAGCCCGATACGGACAAATCACCGTCGTCCCCTACGCGACGGAAATTGCCGAAAACCCCGGTATAATACCCATAGGCATAAGTAACTTAAGTGTTGTGAAAATACGAGGCGATTATAGCTCGTCCCTTCTAATGGTAGACTGTCACTCAGTGCCTACTTACCTGTGCGTTTCTACTGATTTTAATGTGACGAAAATACTGGTGTTTAATTAAATGATAATTAATATCAAAGTAATGAATGATTGTATTCATCAGGGTCGCACATGCTATATGGTCGGTTATTCTGATTGTATAATTAAACATAATATTCTTATTTAGGAGAATACTTTTTCTTCTCTTGTTATCTAAATCGTGAAATGGACGCTACCCACACCTACATATTTAATAAGTCTATTAATACTATGTACAACTCAATCCCATGTGAGCTTGGATATCCATAATAATATTATTATTTATTAGATTCAGTGACACAAAAGGTGGACATTACATACTATGCCCGAGGTCTTAGGCAATCTTACTCAAATTTAAATTCATAAGCTGAATTTCTTTCGGTCTTGACCTCGATTTCAATTTTAAAAAATAATGCTATTACAATAACGTGGCGTGTATATATTTTTTTTTATTTATTTATGCCAGTGGTTGCCTTCGGTTTCGGCTCAGTTTAACGCGAAGGCATCTCACATATTCTTCTGTGATACAGTAGCACTTATCACCTTTAAATCTTCCATGTTATTCTAGTTTTAAGAAAATCAATGTTTCTATGAACATTCGAATTACTATAACTTTGTTAATATCTACTTTATGGGTGTTGAGATATATGTTCTTTAACTCGATTATATTTTTTATTTCATTTTTATTATACTCAATTCTTATATGGTGTTAACCAAAAGTAAAGTTTGTGAAAAAAAAAACTTATGAAACTTGCAGATTTTTATTTTTTTCATCCATATTTTTTTTGTATGAGGGGTGGAATCAAAATTCATAACAGTGGCTCCTTTTACATTAAATCATGATATAAAAAGTAATTATTCATTTAATCAAATGACATAAAACTAAGTAAGTAGTAAATAAGTCCTAGCAATTCATTTACTTCGATCATGACAAAAAAATATTTTGAAAAAGTCGTAAATGTTTAACGAAGTCCTTCTGGAATATTCACACTTAAGTAAATTATGATATAAATTAAAATTTATGCCATAATCTCGAAGCTAGATACATATTTTTAAAAGAAATAGACGATCATACTCCAACAAGACATAGGAAGTACTAAACAGAGGGAAGTGAAGAATACGAGCGTCCCCGAGCAAGCGTTTCGCATCGAACAGCTGACAAGAAACGGTCCGTTAGTAGTATTATCTTGCGCCTCGATTAAATGTTACCGAACCTTGCTGTTGAATTAGAGTAGTGTGATGCCGCACTATAATGAGACGCTGCAACGATAGTCTCAAGTTAGAGCTTCGAGTGTGAACACCGCCACAGTCACTGCCACTCGACAAACCCTTGAGCGACTGGTGCGCACCGACCGCTTATCAGTATGTGCGATACACAGACAGAATGTACATATGCCTTACAATAGTAGTTGAATGTTCAGCCGCTAGAGACTGGAACGTGCATGAACTTGCACAGTGATATGTTCGCCCTTATTCCGAACACTATCTTACGTCAACAATGTATGTGTAACAATAATGCCGATGCAAAAACCGCGCATCTTTTGATGTTTATATGTATTGTTCATCATCAATGCTTCAGTTATAAACACAATGTGTTTAACCACAATCCTACTTACAATCATCAACGCTTGCTACTCTATAGTATACTTACATGCAAATCATCAATAGTGCAATAGACTAATAATTACATACTACATTCCAAAAACTATAGCAAGCTCCTAGTCTAGTAAATAATTGAACATTAATGACAGATTAGATAGTATTATCAAAGCGTCTAAAGATATTTCAGAAATTCTATTAACGCTCCGCTTAATTGCTTTAATTTGAATTCAAAATTTATTAGCAGAAATAAAATTATAGAACTGAAAATGATAGAATTCGTATATGGAAAATATGTATTCGAAATTTCATGTGATCGACTGATAGGCGGCTTGTAAACCGAACTAGCATGATCCAGCTTACTGCATGGCGACAAGAGCGTCATAATCAATTAATTTATGTATGAATAGATATGCCTCAGCCCGACGCATGCATTTTATGAAATTTTTGTCAGTGAAATGGAAATACAATATATACCTTTAGTGACGATGGTACCAAATTATCGCAACTTTGTGAATGGGAATTTGGAAATGATGATAGCCAAAACTTGTTTATGGCTGATAGCTACTGCATGAGTGAAGAAATATCCTGAGAGTGAATTTAGAAATTTTTATTTAAGTTTCCGTGCAACCTTAAATTTCCATTCTTTTAATATTTTTTTTAGGTATAACGTCTATTATGACCTCATTGCGATTAGCCCTTAGAAAATAGCTTATTATATAATGGGATTTAATAGAATTTATTCTAGACTAATTCTTATAAAAGCTAAAATTTATAGTCCTAGTTTAAATCGAATCCAGTCATTTCCCCTTATAGTTCGATAAAACTGTGTTTTACATGTTTAGGAACAAGATCGTGCGGAGCGGTACAGAGAGCGACACCTAGCACGGGCACAGCTGCAAGTGTGGTTCGAAAGCGAGATAAGGAAGCTCGTAGTGGTACTTATTGCTGCAGATGACCTACCACCTCGAGACCATACTCTGGGATATGGAGACGAGCCTGAAGCATTCGCGAGAATCCGTCTACTTCCATCACTGTGCGTACCTATCTTATTTCATCCAGAATAATGTTCGTATAATTTTTTTTGATTAGAACGTTCGAGAATATTTTATTATATTGCAGTGAGAGTTGCCCACCAGTGGAGACGGATCCAGCATCTGCTTCGTGTAGTCCAGTGTGGAATGCAACTCTCGGTTTCGGTGGACTGACTGCAGATCTACTCGCAGGGCGCGCTTTAGAACTGACTCTTTGGGACGCTTGCCCTGGCATCGACCCAGTTCTCATTGGGGAGTGTACGGTACGATATCTTAATACATACATTTATTTATTTTCACTATCAAAATCAAGCCTCACACAGAAATTGTAGATTTGATTTGAATTCCATGAATTAGGTATAAGTATTTTTAGCAGATGGCTGATACTATCATAGATGTATCGTTTTTAATTTTTAGATGGAACTAGAGAAAGCGTTCGCTGAAGAGCGTGCAGTGTGGTGGACGTTGGAAGAGCGCGGCACCCGCTCAGCGAATGCGTCTCCGCGCGGATCACTTACAGGTGCCCGAGCTCTTCGACGAGGAGATTTTGCCTCTCAACGATCTGTATCAGGTATTTTAACAACCATTAGACTGATCGATACCTGAGCGACCTAATCCCTGCGTTTAAACATAACTACGATTGATTCAACGGATTGAATAAATAACGTGTATTCCAATAGATGATGTGGACTCGATCGGCGAATGTGCTTCTCTTCTCCACCCGGACCATGCTTGGGTGGCTGGCTCGCGAAGAGGCTCTTCGCAATCAGAAACTTTGGAAGTTGAGGTCTATCAACTGGGAAAAGATTTTTCACGATCGTTACCCGGCTCCCGACGGTCCTCCTTCCAACAGCAGGATAAAGGTTTGTAATAGATAAAAAGAGAGGTTTGGGTGGTACGGTTTTTGGGACCATATCGGTTCATTGGAATTTATTTTTAAATCGCGATTCGCCGATGATTTAGATGGTAACCCCGAGGTGAGCCCGCGGCGGAATGAGCGGCGCCGCTCGTCGTGCGTCCGTCGCGACCCGGATGATATTCTGCGCTCTCTGCGCGCTGTTAAGGGTGAATTGGGCCGAACGTTGTCACTCTCCGGCTCTACGGCCCGACGTAAGTTACGTATATTTAACATTATCATCATAAAATCTATTTTAATTTTCGGTCTTCTCGAACACTGCCCACGATAAATAACTATTTCAATAAAGCATTGCTTCCATTATTATAAACAATAAGTTTCATTACTTACAAATAAAACATTAACATTTAGAAATGTTAAACTTTCATTTACCTCGCGTACAAATTTTAATATATTATTATCCAAATTATTTATTTGGGGATTGTGAGACAAGATCCGAAGCCTGTTAAACAAGTCGTATAATATAATTCGTGTGCGAGCTTCGAGGAGCGAGAGCTATAAAATCCGCTCGACTCCGCTTCGCCTTTTGTTCGTGACATAAGATCATACGTATGGATTATCTCTGAGTCTAAGTAGCCATTTTCAATGTCATTTTTATTTTAAAAAATGTAAGGATAGACTAAGAGAGGCTATTAAAATACCTCTACAACATATAATATATAATCAACTACATCTACTACATGACACCTAGCCTAGTAGGTATTGATGCGAACACAATGACCATTCCTACACAGTCATATTGTTTCTTTCCAGCCATACAATGGTATATTAATATAATCTATAAATAGTACGTGCCTAGGCTTGTAACAATTCATTTCCGTGTACTTATACCTAATAATAAATGCCACATTTTAATAACTATAAGTCCATTAGAAAAACCTTACAGACATAATTTGGACTGACAAATGGACACTTGTACAATTGAGTGATCTTATCAATTGCAAAATCTTCTTTGATCAATAAGATTTCTCGGAGCTCACACACGCAATTAGTTTTAATAAAACTACGTTAGTTTTATTTGATTTTTCATTTGTAGGAAAGCAGGTTTATTACTAATAACTACTACCTATTTTTATTGTTATTTTCGACTTTTATACATATATATAAATCGTTTGTATTAATTCTAATTAGCAAAAATAAAATCAATTGTGTTTTTTTTTTCAAACTTAAAGTAAACTTTTAAAATAATAATTATATTTATTTATGCTGTAGATATTTAATTCAACAATATTGAGTACGAGTCAAATAATAATAAGTGAACAGTGAATATTATAATAAAATGCGGATAATCCAATATTAATCATTTATCATTAAGTTTCTGTCACACACGACACCTAAATCCGCTTAGAGCCCACACTACGCCGAGCGTAACTACAGCTATATACACTCCCGAAAATCCCTATTTAGTTTTCACGACCACTAGATAATGCGTACTTTGAGGGTACTGACTTGTACTATGTTGTGCTTGTTTGGTCAGCAGCGACGGACCGTTAGCACCTCGGTAAGCGCCTGCCGTGGCCGCGCGCGCACGTGCCTCAGTAGGGGTCTGCCGTGCGCGGAGTCGGTGAACACGAGCCCTTGTGACGTCCGACGGCCGAACCGGCCTCATTCTAGTTCCCTCCTAACCGTTAACCGCAGTCATGTATCGCCACTTTTAAGCGAGCCAACTTAAAGGTGATCCTACGATTGACGCGATTGATCTCGTTTGAGGACCAGAATGAGGTTTCGCGACCACGTAGTAGCATGGGTCATACATTGCTTGAGCGACGGCCGCGCGCTCGCACCGTTGAATGTGGCTGCGCCCGATGCTTTTCATCACTTCACTGTGTCTGTTCTGTACTGTCCTGACGCATGCCCGGCGGCGGGCGATCACGCTCACTTCATCTGTCTCTGTGTACCGTCTATCGGCTGCCCGTCTACGTTCATTTCGATGGCATCTTTATCGTCTAGGATATGTTGGACTTCATCACCTTCGCGAATGTCATTCATTGTTACGATGCGCATTCTATTAGACTTCCTGTATATACAACTTTGTTTGTAGGTTGTAGTTGAATACATAAACAGTTTGACAAACACAACTTAGATGACGATTTACCTTGTGTTGGGATTAGTGCACTAAAGGGTGGACACACCCGCGGCGTCGGCGCCGCTGGCCGCGCATGACGCAGCGCCCGCTCCGGCGCGGCGGCGGCTTGGCATTAATACTCATTCCAGACAATCGATATAGTCTTACCTAACGATAATGGCTGCTGATAAGGAATGCTTATACCATTGAATAATTTAAAAATCGCTTCCAGCAACTATTAGAAAACTCGACACTATTGGCTGCACACGTTGAACCGCTTCTTCTTTCATTTCTGTGTTTAGGAAAGGAATTTGAGAATATGTGTACTTCAGAAACTATTAACATCGGTACGATGCTGTTTGACGTGCTTATTTTGTGTATTGTTTATTCTGAATGTTTGAAATGTTGATATTATGTTTGTTCGATTTTCGTAAATGTCGAGACGAATGCGTCGGAGTTTCGACTCGGTCGCACCGGCGGGGTCGGCCGGGGGGTGGGAGGGCGGTGGGAGGACTGTGTTGTGGGTGTCGCAGGCACGGCGACGGGGCGCAAGGGCAGCATGTGGGCGGCGGTGCCGTCGGCAGGCGCGTGCGAGGCCGTGGCGGACGACGACGACGTGCCGCTCGGGCCCGGCCAGCTGCCGCCCCGCAACGCCCATCTGCCACCGCTGCACGCCGAGATCAACCTTAGCATAATCATGATCAAGGGACAACTCGAACTAGAGGTACTTAGCTATAACTTGTTTGACCGCACGTATCAATTTTAGACATATAACAACATATACAATATATTTAATATTTAGCTGACGAGTACAAAATGTTTTATGCCCATATAAGTTATTAAAGTGGGTTTTATCTGATATTTAAGTTATAGATATGGACATTATAATGAAACAACTTTTACGGATTTTATCGCGGTTTATTTAGTTTTTTACAATACCGACGTTTCGGACACTTTACAGCAACCATGGTCACGGGAGGACTGAGGTGTCAGATGTCCTTCTGTTACAAAAGTTATTCGAAACTACCCTATGATACAACAATATTTTTATTTAGTCCTATCTATGCAAAAGGTGCTAACTGAGTCTTTAGTCTGTGACATATTATTATGCTTGGATTTAGATTTTATTATTTTTATTATGGGATCCCAAGCAGATGGTAGTGGCCAGCCGTCTTCTCTATTGAAATTAGGATGTTTTTTAATTTCAATAGCCTCGCGAATCATCCTTGGTTGGAATCGGTGTTCTTTTGCGAGGACCTGTGGTTTATCAAATCTGATATAATGGCGGGCATTATCTAGGCTATGTTCACAGATTGCTGACTTAGTATAGCGACGGTGTTTTAAGTCAGCTATATGTTCTTTAATAATAAAAATAATAAAATAATAAAATCTAAATCCAAGCATAATAATATGTCACAGACTAAAGACTCAGTTAGCACCTTTTGCATAGATAGGACTAAATAAAAATATTGTTGTATCATAGGGTAGTTTCGAATAACTTTTGTAACAGAAGGACATCTGACACCTCAGTCCTCCCGTGACCATGGTTGCTGTAAAGTGTCCGAAACGTCGGGATTGTAAAAAACTAAATAAACCGCGATAAAATCCGTAAAAGTTGTTTCATTATAATGAGTGAAATTCGCGTAAACATAAGAAAACAATATAGATATGGACATATCATGACAGACATAATATCACAATGGTTACAGAGCATAACATTAATAATAAACGAACGTACTCATGAAATCAATCGCATAACAATTAATTATGTTCAATGCTTTACTATTTTAAGCGTTTTTTCTTCTCGTTTCACTATATTGCCTTCTGTTCAGACTTTTTGCTATATATTTCAGGTGTCGCACGCGCGTCGAGTGTACGGCGTGAACGGCGAGGTACCAGACTCGTACGTGAAGTGCTACCTGCGGGACGGGGAGAAGTGGCTGCACAAACGCAAGACGAGGGTTGTGCGCCGCACCACAGAGCCACACTTCAAGCAGACACTCAAATATCAGGTTTGTTTAGTGACAAAATAAAGCAAATAATCTTCTTTTTCTGGAATATTTTACTCATTTATCGCATTGATAATATAAAATCATCATCATCATCATCGTCTGTCTTTTTCAGCACTGCTGGATAAAGGCCGTAATGACAGCCGATCCCCGGTTACCGATGTCCAGCCAGGATCGGATAAATTCAAGATAAATTCCTACAAGCTTACCACATAAATAGATATTAAAATTTAACATAGTCATAGTAGACAAAATCTTGAGATTACCACATAATCGACGCTAAAGTTCCATGCACAGACAATCGCACACCGATCTAGTATTACAAAAACAATAACATTAACAATTAACTTACAGGCGAGTGAAGCGTTGGGTCGCACCCTTGTGGTGATGCTTTGGCAGAGGTGCGGCGGCTTCGAGCACAACCTGGCGTTGGGCGGCGTGGAGATCTGCCTCGACAAACTCACGCTGCCGCACCGCACGTACGGCTGGTACCCCCTCTTCCCCGCCACCTCGCTCGCCGCCGACGAGTCCCCCGACTGATCCCGGGAGCCGTCGCCGGAACGTCGCTACGACTAACTCCCCGACGGCTCTAAGGTTACAATCGGAAGCAACAATCGACGCCGCTTTTCGACATTTCGTGTCCCATTCGAAAGTAAAATACGATATAATTAAAATTCTATTTTACTTTTCATGTATTAAAATCACAGTTGCTCCAGCGAGCAGAATTCGTAGTTTCACAAAGAGGAGCTTACTAACGTCGCTTATGTAGTATCCACATTCGTTTGTCGTAGTCACTCAATGAGACACTCAGAATATTAAGTCAAATTTTATGAGGCCCATCAGTACATTTGATATATCGGCTCTTAAGAAAGACTATCAAACAGCTGGTTAAGAAAAATCTTCACCCTTTCCAAGACTTAGGTGCACAATGACTGATAAATCAGCGATAAAACACGATGAGCTGTGCAAATCTTTAACTAGGTGATTATTATGAACAACAATCTGTTAACAACCGATATATAATATTGTTACTTAAAATATAAAAATCTTTATGAGCATAAAAACATTGAAGGCTTTATACTTTTATATTAGAAAATATTCATCGATACAGTATTAATTAATGACGAGTGAGAATCATTGAGTCACTACGATTTTTATAAAAATAATGATATATGTAAATGTATTTGTAGAGATTTTATGATATGTATTTCAACGCTTTCATGTGTAAGGGCCTTAAGAGGGCTCGTGTACCCACAGTATATTGAAAACTCTAAGCTCAGTCGATGTTAGGAATATTGCTCGTATATAAATCTTGTCGGTCGACTTATTTACGGATCGCATAGCTCGTGTATTCATATCTCATCACTATTAGTAGCGACTATCATTGTTCTTGGACTTAATTCAAGTCTGTCTAGTATAACGTATCTTTAATTCTTTTATATGATGAGTATGACGTCTAAATAACCCCACTTACACTTTGCCTTATACAATTAATAACTTTCATAAGTGATCCTAGTAAGTAAGCGCGTCTAGATACTATTCTTCCAAGGTTGTGCTTTAGTGAATTTTTCCTACATACCTAAATAACAAAATGGTTAAGTAATTTATTTTCTCGTATCAAAATCTCTTATATCTTTACACTATGTAAATATCACAGAATTATTTTTTCAAAATTTTCTACGCACAACTATTTTCGTGATACTATTATATACTATGTCACTTTTATACCCCGTAAAGTTGAATATTATTTAAAAGTAAACGAATGCCTTTATGTCAGGTAACACTATATTATTTTTAAACTTTTATATAGTAAATACAATATATTCCGAAGAGTAACTTTCCTATATATATCATACGAGTCGAAACTCTTCACGTATATTTTATCATTGTATATATTCTAGAAAAAAAAATTAAAAGATATAATACGTCGGAAAGTTATTATAGAGGAGTACGTACCACTTGGCCTAGCTTAGCAATTTAATTAAATCTTTTTATCGATGTTAGGTACAGTCAACATATATATGGAGTTTGTGTAAAATATCTCATGATCTGTGTTCTTCCAATACTGTCGTAGTTTAGTGACTCGCTTGACAATATATTTCTCGATTATCACGAATATAAAGTTTACGGACGATTCTGTAGATACTATCGCTTTTACAATTATTGTATAAAACGATAACGTAATACCCCCGTGTAATAGATAACACAAAGACATAGCAAAATCACTTAAAATAGGAAATGTTTGATACTTTTTAAAAAAGTTGTTTAATAGCAGATAAAATGAGCTTTCCGATTTTGCTATCGTTCCTTTAAAATAACCTTTAAACTAAAACTCCTAACCTTTAAAATAAATCTATAAAATAATTTTCAGAAAATATGAACCGGAAATGTTTAACGTTTTTTTCTTATTTGGCAAAATTTATAAATAAAAGAAATTAGTAGTATTATTCTACAATTATTATACTTTTGAAACTCGAAATGTAGATTCACAATAATGTATCGACTTCGAGAATTTTGAAATATTGTCCTCGTAGGCTGTGACTGTCCTATTGAATTAATTTTCTCAAAGAATTTCGGTTCGGTGCATACTGTAGAATATTTTATATATTTATTATAATAATTATTTTATTCAATACTGCAATCGCATCTAAAATACTTTTCAAAGTCACAGGTAAGTATATTTTATAACAATAGGCGAAATCAAGGTCGAATTTTTACACTTATTTACGTTGCTCAATCATTAATAATGTCGCTTGCTTATTTCATTTATAATCTAGACACGCGGGAGCGTGTCAAACCAAGGTTAAGTAATAGAACTGGCAAGCGCACCGTTTTATATCTTATCATAATCTATTGAGCTTTGCCAGAAGTTTTCTCAGCTCACTCGTCAGCGTGATCCATCTAAAGCGACGCCAATAAATAAACGAACTGATATGGTACAATAATCACAGTACCTTTATGTAAACATAGGAATTCATATTTATTTTTATAAACTGAAATGTCCATCTGTGATTCCAAAGCCTTTTCTGAACTTTTCCTTCATATTTATCCGCATAACAATTGTCCAGGCTGAGACTCAGTATCGATTTTAATGTTGACGTAAGGTTTTGTCACATCAACTGATTGTTTTGATAAAAAAGGCACATGTGGACAAGCCGTAATTAGGCGCCGTTTGCACGACAGTTTAATGAGAGTCGTATTAAAACTTTACGTTTCCATTTCATTTCCAACGCCATTTTAGAACCAAAAGCGCTACATTAAAAAGCGCTGCGTTTTAAAAACGCTTCCGTATGAAAAAACACATGGGGGTATGCATTTGTGTTTCAAACCTTTTTTAATGCGCGGTGAAAAGACTCTCGTGCGAATGGCCCCATTCGAACACATATTCTTATATTATGCATATTTAATATCTAGGAATATACGTTTTAAATAGATCACACATTCAAATGCAGGTTGTCGTTTTAAATAAACCCTGAACGTTTACGACAGAGTTTACAGACTCTTTTATTCCATACCTAGTAAGTACCACACTACCAGATACCAGCACAGGTATCTGTTACCACGTTTTATGCCACGTTACCTGTCCTTTTCTTGTGATATTTCACTCTCCTTTAACGTAAATCATCAACTAAAGCGCTTATGCATTCTATAAAATATACACTGCGTACAATTCCTATGACAAATATAGCTATAATGTTATAACTATTACAAATTTTATCATACCCAATAATATTATCATATGGATATAATACGTAAAATATTTTAACAGAATTACCTTATTATATAATGAATGCTGTGAAAAAAGATCTTATATTATGTATTATGTTATTATCGATTATAGATATTTATATAAAGATTTCAACTGATAGTTGGGATCAAACAACTTTACGCTTACTATCTTGATATATTAGTAAGAATAATACTCTATGTAAGTCAGATGTAAACGTGTTGACTAATGTTGTTGTGCCTCAATACAATTATTTAATTTCACACTACATTACTTTGCGAAGACTACGAGAAACGTTTTATGATACTTATTTATATTATCGACACGATACAGTCTTATGAATCTAAGAACGCCGGCTGTATGGACGAAAAAACGTTACTCATACTCACGTTCCGGCTAAGCGGAGTGTATACTGTGTAACGTGCACACTCCCTGTGTACACGTTACACAGTATACGTTATCACGTATAATTGTCGTCCGTAAGCCAACTTTACGGACAAGCATTTTTTATTCATGCTAATTAAGACCTATATATACAACTTTATTAACATTGAATTAAAATCATTTCTTGAGAAAACTTCATATGAGCATGATGATATGTGTCGTCAAACAATATCAACAAAATCAATGGTAATAATATTATGATAATAATATTTTGATGTTCCTATCAAAATTATTTAAATACCACCAATATAAATATATACTATATTAAAATAATTATAAAATACATAAATATGTTTTCCCGTAGTCTTCGTGTTTTTTTTTTCTACTAACATACAGATTTGCTTATGACTTCCTATAAAAGTAAGCCAAATATATATGCCAGTCGATGTCTATTTCTTTAATAATTGTATGTCTCTTTCGTCATAGAAACAGTGATTATGTTAATTCCGTTTTCGCAATGATATTTGGAAAAGTTTTGAACTGAAATTTTAAACGGAATATCGGTACATGAGTATTAGACCATAAAGTATATCATACAAATTCATATCACTTCAGTTAGTTGCGAAAACGGACTAGTGCAAATTTTAGTATGTAACAAATATGTGTGTCAAAATATATTATTAAAATAAATGTGATAAAAAATGAGTTTATTATAGCGATGTATAAAAACACATTGATTATTTTATTATTTTTTGTGAAATTAACTTATCCTCCAAAGTTTTTTTATCCCTACCCGAAAACGATTGAGCCATAGATTCCTCATTTTTACTACAGCATAATATGATGTCCTGTACTTGAGTAGTCATATTTCATTGAATATTAAAAAATGATCTGATCCGATCCGATGCCAAAAGGCCTCGGCACAAACTGTGTGTGTGTCAAGTATTTGTGGCTAACGCCCACTGTGTAGCTCCACGTAGCTGTGAGGCTACGAACAATTATCCGTAGATCAACAGCTACGTCCAATGTTACGTCCTTATAGGAAGGCTTAAGAATACAATAATTAATGTTACACTGGTCGTTCTCGACTTCGCGGCTGGCGTGGGGAGCCCCCCCCCCCATAAAAGTACTTAGATGAGCCATCTGCTCATCTACTCTTCCGATGAAGCTTATAAGCCAACAGCAAAAAAAAAGATATGTGTTCACCGGTGACCGGGACACGGTCCCGCCGCAAACAAAAACCAGTATCCATCGAGTCCAAAACTATCCTAACTTTCGAGTTGAACTAAATTGCAATATGCGTACAAAAGTTTTTCAAAATCGGTCCAACATCGTTGTCAAAAACATGACAAAAGTTAAAGTTCAGTATATTACCAAATTTCGAAAAGTGTAGTCTTGTACAATGATAAGAAGATTACAGATTTTTTCATTGAAATCGTAATCTAAAACAGAGTTTCCCATTTGGTAGGTCGCATCTTAGCACACGACGATAAAAACTGGGTAGCACATAACACATTGCCTCCTTGCTTTGGACAAGCACTAGAATAAATTTATATTATCACCTGATATTCCGGGGGTTTCGTAAACTAGATTTTTTTACGATGGGTATTAAATTATTAAGGGCATCATCAAATTTACCGGGGCATGGCAGGACAAAGTTTAGGAAACGCTAAGTCTAAGTTTACTCCAAACTAAACTGAAATTTCGCAGCTACTTTGAGTTTCGATTTATATCTAACATATTTTGTGTAAAAACACACGTTTCGTAATAGCATTATTAATATTTAATTCCTAGTGAAGTGTTAACCGGTGGTAGAGTTGACCTGTGCCGCACCACCGGCTACATGAATAACAATAAGAAAGTCTATGGACGCTTTTACACCACGTCAATCTGGTCCCGTGCTAAGTTCTCGATGAATAACAATAAGAAAGTCTATGGACGCTTTTACACCACGTCAATCTGGTCCCGTGCTAAGTTCTCGAAGAGAGTGTTATGGGTACCAGACAACGGAATATTATACGAATAACGGAATATATATTATATTTAATACTTTTTATATTAGTACTTATATTTTAGCTTTTTATTATATAATACACATATTTAATACACATCCTCAGGAACCCAGAAACCTTTTTGTTCCCTGGCGAGATTCGAAACCGCTACCTCCGGCTTATGTGCCAACGCGCTAACCACTGAGCCACAGACGTCGTCTGTCGATGTTTCTCCCGTACAGCTACCAATACCAGATTGCGCGAAGAGAAAGGAGAGACGGGCTGTGTACTTTAATCACTAGCACAGAGACAAGATATCATTATGTTCACATGAATAAGTTGCGGGGGCTATTTTTGGCTAAATCACTATAATATCAGTTCACGGACGTCCCTGACCTCTAGCATCAGTTATCACATCTGCTTGTTTGCCTTCCAACTAACTTAAAAAAGTTATAACATAAAAGGGACGATTGAAAAAAGGCAACAAATATATTTTTATGTTTCTTTTATTTAACACAATGTTAAGACCAACTTAAAAATAATATAATATTCGCTCGGACTAGGATTTATCAAACATAATTGCCGTCTTACAATACTGAAATCTTATTTTTCTAAATTGTTAATAATACTGTAACATGACTGACTAACTGAATCTACATGTGTTGGTGTAGTGAGTGACAGACATCATCATCATCATCATTATCATCATCATCATCAGCCTTTATCCGTCCACTGCTGAACATAGACCTCCCTCAATGAACGCCAAGATGACGACAGACATAGTAGTAACCTAATATCTAGGTAGATACCATTGTACTGAGGCCCATAATATTTTTTACTATCAACAACTATTTAGACAAAATGATATACAAAGGTAAAAAAAAAACAATCTACAAACACTCGTGTATACGTACAATGATCGTATAGTCAGTATAAATCTAATAGCGTATGTTGATTATGGCTTTCTGCAATCAGCTGCCTATTTAAGACTTACCTATATGCAAGGTTCACAAACGAATAGAGTAATAGAGGTTTCGTAGCTACAGCTGACAGCTACAACAACAGCTACAGACCTCTACGCACGATTAGACTTGAATGTATTGAAGTTAGTTTTACAGTTTTAAACACACGTGTCGGGACTCGGGAGTCTGTATTCTAAAACTCACAGCTGACTTTAGTTCTGTCAAAATGTATCGCGTTATCTGAACGTCGCGTCGGTGCAAGCTTTGTGTGTGACAAGTATTTGAGACTAGCGCCTACTGTGTATCTCAACGTAGCTGTGAAGCTACGAAACATCCGTAGATCAACAGCTACGTCCGATATAACGTCCTTGTAGGAAGGCTTAGAATAAAAGTGTTACATTGGTTTATACTTCTCTAGTTAGCTACCTCACATCGATAATTTTGCAATTATTTACTTCGAGCGATAAAATAAATGAGAAATAAAAAAAAGCCTAAGCATTACTATCTATGAACAAAAATATGATGTCTTATAAATTATGGCCCACATATAGTATAGAAACGACCAGATAGCAGAGGCCGTGCTGTCTACACGTGCGTGAAGTCGGAGGGGCCGCACCACGCTTCCACGTGCTTGAGCAGCGCCGCCGCGGGGGCGGACGAGCGCGCGCCGTGCGCCGTGCGGGACCACGCCTCTCTGTTCGCGCAACGACCTGAACACAACTCATTTTTTATTTTACATATTTTAATTAATAGTTTCATATCTATGTAAGCATAATATTTTACTTTTAAGCCACAGTCATTTTTTTATTCAAAATAGTACAATTAAAGTATCTTTTGAAACTCAATTAAGTCTACCACTGCACAGGTTCCAAAGCAAGCCCTCTGAGAAGAACCGGCGAAACAAACTCAGTGGAAAAGTCACTTAAATTCTTCTACGTATTATATGATTTTATGATTTTTTTATGTATAATTATACCAATATTTTAAAATTCTAAAGCTTAAATTTTGGAATTGAAATATTGAAGGTAGTCTTTGACTCGTCCAATAAAAAAGAATAGCCCGTATAAATAATAATGCTTCACTATCTAACTACAACCTCATAGACGAGTCAGGCTAAATTGCCTTCTTAGACAAAGACTTGACACTACAAAAGATGTTTCATTTATGCACATCAGGTTCGAAATTCAACTCATTGGTTAAAATTATTTCACTAGTTGATGAGAGTGCTAAAACCTTTACCATTGGTAAATGTGACCAATCGCGAGCCGAGCGGATAGCCCGTCAGTACACAGCATTGCTCTTCGCTCGCTACGCTAGCGCTGTACCGTCCGCGGTCGTCCACAGGTAGGGTCTGCAAAATAAGACGAACATGTGCAACACGTTTACATAATGTTTTTTTTTTAAATAGCATAAGGATGCAAAAGAGCTGTCGAAGCCTTATACTACCGACGTCCATACACATCCGCATTTCCATAGACATTATGTAGAAGCGTGGCTTTCCTTTTCCCTAAAGTTAAAGGCAATTTCAGAAGTTCCCAAACCATTCACGCCGCTCTACCATCGTCGTCACTATATTATAATGTCCGCTATAGGTTATCTGACCTGTTCGACAGCCTGGTCCATTGACACAGCGAGCACCCAGTCGCGCACGTTCTCGAGCGGCTCGCCGCGCACGCTCGCCGCCCCCAGCAGCAGCGGCGTGCGCGCCCAGTCCGTGCACTCTGGTACATCACCGTCGATATAAAGACATGAAAAAGACTCAAGCAATTTATACCCCGAAGTGTTATGTTGTAGTCGTGAAATACCGCATATAAGTATTTGCTACAACTTATATGTCGTACAATAATAAATATTTTTTGGATTGATTATTGTTGTAAACAATTTAATCATATAAATCGACAACATTAAAACCAAGAACCACAGCAATGTAATCAAAAAAAAACATCAATATTTTATTCGTACCTGATCTAAAACACACTTAAAACATGATCAATAACAGTTAATACTTAATACTAAAACTTGAAAATTTCTCAATTGTATGCTTCGTACAGGGTTTTTGTGTCTAGAACAGATTTAAATACCAATGGAATACAACGAGTATAGTAACAAGTGTTACCAAAGTCAGTGTAGTCGAGCATGTGCGCGGAGTCCTCGTCGGCGGCCTCTACCAGGTCGAGGCAGTGGTTGAGGAACACGAACGCCTCGCGAGCGCCGCCCGCACCCTCCGCGCGGATCGCCGCGCCGCACGCGTAGAACGCTGCGCACGCAAACATCACAGATAGTAAAATTTTATGAAAATTTAAAATATATCATTTATAGTCGCGGCACGATAAGAAGGCCGTTTTGACGTTTGTTCGCTCATGAAGTTTCGTAATTATAATAATCAAATTCGAAGGAGAAAATTGTTGTTCTTAATTGTCAATTACGTTTCACGTATTTAATTTACGTGTCACGTTTGGTTAATCATAAAATTTATCGAATATATAATTTTAGGAAACAAAACTTATTTATTTAATTTCTTTATAAACTATATTTATATAAGGGTCCCGCAACCATTTATTTTTTATTTTTATAAGATTATATTTATTGGGGTACTTATTTACCACCCAACTCGGCATTAATTCTTTTTCGAAAATCATTTTTTTTAAATTAAATTTAAAAAAATCCTACTACTACTACTACTACTACTACTTGCAATTAAAGCTTACAGATTTTATTATTGTTTTTTCGAGAATAATATGACATTTACATCACTATTCTAATGTGTCAAAACGGACATCATATCGTGCCGCGACTATAGTATCATCACCATATGCGTTACCACGTTATGCGTGGAACGTTGTTTCAATAAAAGTTAGCAATAGTGTTGGGAATTGCAGAAATACATAACGAGTGCGAAGTGATTCAATTTTTAAACGTGTTTTAGCGTAGATCAAAATGTTATACGTGTTAGCTATTCACAACTGTTACAATATTTTTATATTGAAATATTCAAAGCGTCCACCACTTCTACGTCATTCTATACATATTTTGGAAGAAATAAAAAAGACGTCTCTTCGCTGTTCATACCGACGTCGGCCACGATGATGTCCGTGTATCTCGGCAGCGCCCGGGCCGCCTTAGACGCTACCTGCGGCACGTGGAGCCCCATCAACAGAGTCAGAGCCTGCAAGTTTGGAAAGGCTAACAATATTTAATATTCTTTTGTTACCTACAAAAATACTGAATTAAAATAAACAGCAAGGTGTGTCTTTTCACGCCAAGGTTATCTTGCAAGCACAAAACCTACATTGTTATATTTATTGAAACAATATAAATTTATAAGAACTTATTTTGATATCTTTGTAACCTTTCTCTGTTAGTGTTTTCAAAAGTAGATATTGTATTGTTTTTTGTTCTATGAAAATATGTGATATCACATGGGTTCTACGAGTAGCAATGAATTTATTGCGTTTATAAAGAAATCTAGTAAGACTTTCATTGAAATAGTGCCGATATTCAATAATATTAACAGAAAATACCAAACCTTTCATGGTTCATAGTTTATTGTTGTTACTATAAGACCTTTTTTTCTAATAAAATCATCATACTTGAATTATCATTGCTTTTGTCGTTTTCTAATGAGACATTTGAAAATAGTAATATCGTGTACATATTGAGATAAAACATTATGAGCAATAAAATCGTCCATAGTGATGGATATAAAACATACCTGTAGCATCCTGTCATCTGCGCCGGCGGCCAACATAACTGCAGAGGCGTCTTTTAAGGCTTCGAAAGCTTTAGGCGCGGCGGAGACTCTGACAAGTATCTCCGAACACACGGCCCGCGCGAGCGCCGCGTCGGCTCCTCCCAGCGCGTTGGCCTGTCCTGCCGAACTAGCCTGGCTAGGACCACCTTGCATTGGGTTGGCCTGGCCCAGTACCAGGTACTGTCGCAGCACATCCAACACTTGCGAGAGCACCTCGGGCACGTCCTCACTCTCCACGTCAATGCCTTCAGCACGCTGGTAAGGAATTGAAATAACAATCATGTAAAAAATATCAAAATGTTTAAAAAGCTGAGAGCTTTGAGCTGGAGCTCAACATCAGCCCCTCTAGACAAGTGGCAAACGCTCCGAAACTCAGTTGCGATAAACGCTAAAAATATATCGCCAGCCACATACTTAAAACAAAACCGTATATGGTTTTGTTTGTAAAAACGTCTGAAAACGTGTGTACTTCGTCCCCCTAGACAAGTGGCATAAACGCTAAACGAATATAATAGAAAAGAATACTTATTGTATAGGAATGAATGGTTTTAAACGAAGTACAGAATCAGAACGTTTGCTACTTGTCCAGAGGGACTGATAAGTTAGAAATCGCTGAATTGATTTTTTTTTTTTTATTTAAAATATCTAGATCGGTTTTCATAACAATCACCCGTTTAAAACTACTCTTTTGTGACATAAAATGAATTCAAGTTTGTAAACGTACCGAATGCGTCTTGAACAGGTGCGCGGCGTACCGCAGCGCGTAGTGCGGCGCGCGGTCGTTGGCGTGCGCGAGACACCGCTGCCACTGCCCGCTGCGCGCCAGCTGCTCCAACGCCGACAACTCGCTTGATCTCTCTTCCACCTCCTCAGTCTCCTCCGCCTGACCTCCCACTTCCTCCTCTTCGTATTCCGCTGTTGTACCTACTAGTATCATATGAGAGCGTAATAGCGTAAAGTGATGCCATCACATTAGATTTTTCTAAAATGTCTGCATAATTTATATAAACATGCGAACACCGCTTGCTCGACAGTGGAAGAAAACATTTGAGGAAACCTGCATGCCCGATAAAATCAAACGTCTACAATGGCTTGTGAGGTTTCACAACCCACATTGGACCAGCGCATCAGTAAACCATCCAATACCCTGACCCTGAGTGTAGCGCAGTGTCCTGCAGTGGGAGACAAATAAGAGTAGACATTTATTGATATACTATTAAAAGATAAACTAAATAAATAAAACCTTATAGATATGCGGCAAGTGCGAGGGAGATGTCAGATGATGCTCTACAAACCCGAAAGAAACAGATTATTTCTTTTCAGGTATATAGTATTATATATGATATGTATTATTGATCGCCGAGTATTGTGATAAAACAGAAGACATAATATTTATTTTAGATAAAAGTACGTAACCATCTTTTATTCGTCTTCTTCACATATTTTAAACACATGTAATAGTCCAAGAAAAAGTAAACAACGCCATTATACATCTAAGTGAGATCTCACCCGCGCCATCCTCTTCGCCGTCTTCTAATAATGCCGCTCGCAGTTGCTCCCCGACATCGGCTTGACCAATAGCAGCAAAACTAAACAACAAACTACAATGTTACGAAAAACATTCAATAAAATATAGTTTCCTATATTATCCTATATAAGTACGTACTAATAATTAATAATTGACGACCTCCGTGGCGCAGTGGTTAGCGCGTTGGCGCACAAGCCGGAGGTAGCGGGTTCGAATCTCGCCATGGAACAATAAAAGTTTCTGTGTTCCTGGGTCATGGATGTGTATTAAATATGTGTATTATGTAATAAAAATCTTAAATATAAGTATTAATATAAAAAGTTTTAAATATATGTATTTCCGTTGTCTGGTACCCGTAACACAAGTCTCTTCGAGTACTTAGCACGGGACCAGATTGACGTGGTGTAAAAAGCGTCCATAGATATTATTATTATTATTATTATTATTTACGTAGGATTGAAAAAAAATAGAACATATTACGTTCGTACTACAAAAATATTTTGACAAAATAAATAATAAAGCTATGTAGAAAAATGATTGTTAATGTTCAAATATTGTAGCTTTTCATGTAGACAAGATAATTTTACCGCACTGTACATACGTGTCAGCGAGTAGCGCGGCTGCGGACGCGCGCGATGTTCCCCGCAGGCGGTCGCGCGCCAACCGCGCCGCCCGTAGAGCCGCGCGCTCCGCGAGCCGTGCGGCGCCGCCCGACGCGCCCGCACGCGCTGCGGCCGCTAGCGAACGCACCGCCTCCCACCATTCGCCTCTGTATATAATAGCAACAGAAAGGATATTTTACTACTGGAGGCTACTGACAGCAATTTCCTGTACTATTAATTATAAGTATGTCCGAAATAGCATTTGGTCCATGGTGACATAAAAAACCCGTGGCGAAAAGAAAACGAAAAACTGCTTCTGAACCGAGCAAACTGGGCTCAAGCCGGCCCGTACGCTCCAAAGTAATGCGCCTTTGACCTAGTCATTTCCTCCATGAAAAATCTACTAAAGTAAACATCTTTAATAATGTAAAGTCTGCTAAAATCCTGATAACCAGTGATTTCATTTTATTTAAAAAGAAACCGCTAACCAACAGCACGACGTGCTGCGTTTATTCATGCGGTTATTGTGTATACGTGTACCTGTCCGCATGGTCGGCGGCGCGCTGCAGCAGCGGCGGCACGGCGGGCGGCACCGCCTCCGCGCTGTCCGGCACGTACTCGCGGGACACGCGCGCCGCCTCGTCCCACAACTCTGCAAATGTATTACTGAATATATATAATAACGTATATAATTATATTACATATTATATATTTTATTATACAATACAATTAGGTATTCGAAATTTTACGAACTAATCATAACTTGTGAGCTCCTGTATTTATTATTATCTATCATCTATACATTCTTAAAAAATTTCGCATTGTGAGGAATAGTGAAGGAAAATAATATAATTGTATATATTTAAAACTGACCGAGATCCTTATAGTGCTGGACGACCTCCCTGGGGCGATTCGCTCGAATCATAAGAGCCTCGAACTCCTGCAGGTCTCCTCTCTCTGCGGCCGCTTGGGCGCCTTCTACTAGTACTTCTTCTACCTGTCACAGAAAAAAGCGGCTCTTATTTTACTTTTTTAAAGGGCCAAATTATTTGGGAATTCGCTTAACTCAAAAGACCAATAATGAATGAGTTCGGAGTGTATAACTTAGTTTAGATAATTTCATTCTGGGCCAAAGACAAATTGAAATAAGAGCCACTTGATGGTAGTGATCGACGTCCTTGAGCATAATCGATCTCACCCGAGACTACCTAAGGCAAGTACGGTATCGTGGGCTGCAGCAACCGTTCTGATCGGCGACCCATGGGGGATACCAAGATCAGTCGAGTCCCTGCAGTCGAACGCATGGCACATGCGCATCCCTTACACCGCAATAGTCAGTCTTGCATATCGAGTTTATCTGCATGCAGACGGCCATGCATACAGTGCAACTGCAATAAACTCACCACTAGCGTACCCTCAACCAGCTGGGTATGTAGTATTCACAGTAGTATGTAGAGTCACTTTGCGGCCGCAGAAACGACGAGGATGAAGAGGGCCTCCTCGGAGCTGTCGTCACAAGAGCGACCCTAACGGTACACGTAATATAGCGTGTAGGGTAGCAATGTACTGACCTCAGATAGGAGCTCGTGACGCAGTGGTAACAGCCGCGCGGACCGATCCACCAGGTTAAGCAACGCTTGCCGAGGTTGGTCCGTGGATAGGTGACCATCTTAACATACCGAGACTCCTCCGTGCCTCGGAGAGCACGTTAATCCGTAGGTCACGGCTGTCATTCGTGGATCTTTGACAGTCGTTACGGGTCGTCAAAGGCCCGAGAATCTGACAACCAGTATAACCGCGGGGTACCGTATCACCCAGGTTGTGGAGGTCCGACAGCAGTCGCTCCATGTAAAATACTGGTATTCAGCTGAATCCGGTTAGACTGGAAGACGACCCCAATATATAGTTGGGAAAAGGCTAGGCAGATGATGATGATGATAGCGATGTACTGACCATGTGCGTAGCGTGTTTCTCGGCAAGTGCGAGCGCGCGGTGGTACAGGCCCTTGTGCAGCCACATGCGCACGGCGTCGTCGGCGGCCGCGGCCCGCAGGAACGCCCCCTCCGCCTCCTCCGGGCTGTCGTCGGCGAGCGCGGCGGCCTCGTGCCGAGCGATCTCCCGCTTGCTGATGCCCCCGCCGAGCTCGCTCAGCTCGGTCGCGATGTCCCACCTAGCGATGTTTTATGGCTTTTGCTTACTTTGGGCGAATTATAATTAATTATAGATAGAAAATAGGAACGAGAATAATTTTAAAAATTATATTAATAAAAACATTGTCATTTTTTTTAAATTTACCTGCGCGCTTTTTTAAAATTGAAAAGCTAGAATCAAAATTTTTACACTGTCTTTACTCTATAACATTAGAATGGTCTTCTCGTACGCTTTCCGCGATTAGTGCTTTCAACCTAATAATTTCTTGTTAAACTATTAAAATTCATTACAAAACATATGTTTTATTGCGATGGGATTAAACAACTAGTTTATCTTAAAACTAGCACAAAAGCTGAGTCAAACAATTTTAACGGCTAAAAAGCTCAATGCTCTAAAAAGTAGGAGTTTGATGTATAGTAAAATTAATACAGCTTCCATGTTCCGTCGTATATAATATAATAATCTGTAGCCACTGACCGCCGCGCCTGAAGCGCCCACCGCGCGCCGAGGGCCGCGAGCCCGCGCGCGGCGAGCAGGCGTGCGGCGGCGGCGGGCGGCAGCGCGGCGGCCCACTGCAGCGCCGTCTGCTGCGCGACCGCCGCGGGGGCGTGCGCGCGCGCCACCCGTTCGGCGCTCTCCCACTGCCCGCTGCCGCCGTACATCTGTATCGCGCTCTTCCAGTCCCCTGGAATATACAGAACATACATTTTATAAAATAATAATATATATCAGATACTGTTGGGATCAGTGCCCTATAAACTGTTATTATCAGGGAGTTCTGATGTCCCGTTTGTGTAAATAAATAAATGGACTGCAATCTTCACTGGATTTATTCTATTAATTCGTTACAAAGGCAAGCCCGACAAAATTGTGTGTGTAACGGCTGACGTTAAGGATTCGTAATGACGGAGCGGTTCTATCAGCTGTCAGTTGGTTCGTCTCGTCCCGCACTCCACCGCACGCCCCGCGCGCCGCTGTCTTCACCAGATACTAAGGGCCTGTTTCACAATCTCCCTTTAAGTTCCCTATAGGCTATTGGCAACATATTTGACAGATGTTTGACAGATACTCCATACTCTATCTGTCAAACATCTGTCAATTATGTTGCCAATAGCCTATAGGGAACTTAAAGGGAGATTGTGAAACAGGCCCTTAATATAATTTTAGATCAGAACTCATACACTACCAGAGGTTATGCCTTACCTCCATCTTTCTATACCCATCAATGGACCACCGGAAACTCACAATCCGCATGAAACTCGATGACGATCTGCTACTAGCACTATTATAAGCAGATTATAATCGATCCGCTTTTTCTCGTGCAATATATATCGTGACCATTTTGACCTTACAGCGGATTTATATTATAAATATATATTTAACGATGAATTGTATCGTGTTACCGGCTTGTATGTAGTAGTTCTCGGCGGCGCGCAGGTCGCCGGCCGCCTGCAGCGCCTGCGCCACGTGCTTACGAGTCGCCTCCAGCAGCGAGCTGCGGTGCGCGCCCACCAGCCGCAGCATTGCGTCGTATTGCTTTGCTTCCTGTAAACGTATTCTTTTGTTTTATAAGAGATGAGAATAAGAATATACAATTGAGCAAAAACAGTTATATTGTGAAGTCCGACAAATTCTTTTATACTTTATTATCCGAGACACTTTACAGTTTAGAGCAAAACATCCAAAGCATGCATGAACAGAAAATAAGTGGGTGAATTGAGATTTGAAAAAAAACAGTTTTTTTTTAATTTACGCAATTGAACGGTCCTCTTTATAATGTCGTTATACTCGACCACAATAAAACCGAAATCGAAAACACTATTATACTTCGTGATCGAAAAATAATTCTTTACGTCTTACTTTGTACATAGATATCGCCTCATCGGGATCCCCGAGGCCGATGTATATCTGCTCCGCCTTCCGCAGCTGTCCTTCTTGCCGCAGCTGCGTCGCGAGCGGCTCGTAAACGTCGCGCATGACGTCGGACGCGAGCTGCGCCGCGGCCAGGCGTAAACCGTCACCGATCTTGCCCGCCGCGTTGTATGCGCGCACGCAGTGCTCCGCCATGCCGCACCACGTCAGAACACGCTCCGCTGTCTCCCAGTCCTGCAGAAATATTAACGATAACTCTCCTGAAGTGGATAAAAGAATACGATAATAAATAATTAAACCTCATACTCCTAGAGCTGATGAAGGCCTATCCAGCCAGGCCACCAGTGGACGGATAAAGAAGGCTGACGATGATGCTTTATCATCATCAATATTAATTCATCACTGTACTATTTAATAAATATTGAGAATAACATAACAATAACTTACTTGAGTCGATATGAAATGGTCACCCAGCTGCTTGCATTCCTCTTTGATTGACTCCTTGTCGTCTATAATCTGTAGATAATTCCATATAAATGTTGAAATATAGATAGATATAAAGATAGATCTACAATTAAATGAGATGATGACCTGAGAACAGTCACTGGCTTTAGTTACATGTAACGCGGCTTGTTACTGGAATAGGTACACAAAAGACGGTCTCTACTGGTAAAACTGATGAAACTAATGAGAGTAATGACAAGTCAGCACCTGCACAATTTGAAGTGCCTTCTTGTAGTGGTGCGCTGCGAGCGCGGCGGCGAGCGCGTCGCGCGTGCGCCCCGCCTCTATAAGGTGCGGCACCGCGGAGCCCGCCTGCCGCGTGCCCGCCAGCCACGCGCCCCACTCGCCCTCCAGGCGCGTCACCTCCGCCGGACACGCCTGAGTCAAACATCCAGTCATGGAACTGCTAGTCGGACCATTATTTTAAAGACTTACTAGCTAGATTTCAGTGAGACCAGTGACCACTAACATGGGTATATTATAAAATTAATAAAAAACGGAACAGCAGTTTTGGATCATTTCGAGATTTCTTCGAACTACTACTGCAGCAGAATTCCACCACCACATATCGCGTCGAAATTCCAAATTTCACTCACACCACCTCAATGTCCGGAAATCCATAGCAACTCGATGTTTGCTCAATGTTTTGTAACCTAATCATGTTTGAAAGGGCGGCAACGCACCTGCTTATCCTCTCTAAACTAGACTATAGTTTAGTGGTAGTGAAAGTTTATAGATGTCGCTTATCACTTATCATCAGGTGAATCGACTGTTTGTTGCTCCCTCTTCTATAAAAAAACAACAACAACAAAAATAATCAATTTAATTTTTTTTATTCAAAAGTTTATTAATGTAGCATACCTCTCTCGCTAGCTGTACGGCTCTTGCATAATTATTTCCCTTGGCGTAGTAATCTACGGCGCTGACACTGTCGCCGGTACGTTCCGCCAGCTCTCCCGCCATCTCCCACGACTCTTCCTACAATCACAGCAATTGTTACATTATCAATCATTGGAATTCTAAAGAATATGAAATCAAATTATTCAGTGAAATACAGTATAATTTTAAATACCTACCGTCTTATTTCGCTTGGCTTAATTAATCAGAAACTCATGAAATTGATTTCCAAACGCAACACGTGTCGCATTATATGCACAAAAGTCTTAGCCCTTATGGATAAACAGGCCAGGTAAAGCCGTGTATTCATTTACTGTTTACAGGGAACGGGTTGATTCCCCAGTATCCATAAGGCGCGGCTGCCGTGCGTGCCAATGTCGGTAGATTGTCGGTCGTAGACGATACACAGCGAACAGCACCTGTAGCAGTCGATCTCGCACGTCCCGCAACAGCGCGTCGTCCCGCAGCAAGTCCGGGCGCTGCACGAGCGCGGCCGCAGCCCGTCGCACGCGCCCGCCCCGCAGCCACGCCCTCACCGCGCCGCGCACGTCGCCGTCCGCCAGGAGCACCGCGCCCGCCTCTCCCAGGCGACCTGCACCAACCGTGCCCGATAAGTTAGTAGGTTACATAACTTTTTTTTTTATATCATAGGAAGGCAAACGAACAGTTAAAGCCTTATGACGACTATTGACGCCCATAAATAGCCAAACAACCAGAGGTTATGCCACAAACCGCACGAAACGCGACAGCATAACTGCCACTTTACGCCGGTATTATGTGAGCGATAGGTACCATCCCGGTCGTCCCGGCCCACTTCGGCTGCAAAGCAGCATGGCACTACCTCTTTACAAAAACACGAACTGCCAGAGAAGCTACGTAATAGTAAGTTGTCAGCGTTTCCCAATAACATAAACGAGTTTACTTAAACTAGCCCCGGCAACACGCTGATACATAAGATGATAATTTTCTGTGCCTACAGGCCCGTCTTTTTTATTACTACATTTTGGGCAGATGCTAAGGGCCCGCGGGTCGCGGAGCCTCACTGTTTCAGTCAGAATATGACTAAATGATAATATTCAGAAATACAAACAACTCATTAGAACCTTCATTTTTCCTGCTAACTGTAAACTACTGCTACTGGGCTTAACAGTTCTCACCGGTTGAATTCAGATAGTCCATGTACTGTTGTCTCAGAGTGCTTGCGGCCGCGCGGTCTGTCTTCTCGGCCAGGGCGATGGCGTCGGTCCACCTGTTGAACTGCTTGTACATGTTGATGGCCAGCTCCGGCTGACCCGAGCCCTTCACGTAGCACTCCTCAGCTGTCGCGAGGTCCCCAGCATATATAGCCAATCGAGCGCGTACTAAAGCAGAGTTTAATCCTGTGAAATATTATGACGTGATTTATGATTTATGATGATTCTTACTTCCTTTTCTAATCCTCGTCAGTTACACGTTAAACTGCTTTACATTGAAAAGTATATCACAAACGAAGACAGCTCTTCAAACGTGTGCTCGTGTGTAGCAGGCTCTACAGTAGTAGGTAAACATCAAAGACCCTTTAATCTTTAATAACCCAACTGCCTTAGGACTCGCATTAACTTTTATCAGAAAAATATGAGACGTAGGAATGAAGCAATTCGAAAGTGGCTACAATATTTTTTTTAAATCTGGTTTTATTAATGAGTTTTATTTTGAAGTGTTGAACTAGACTTAGGAGGCATTAGCTAGGT
This sequence comes from Lycaena phlaeas, assembly GCA_905333005.2. NCBI lineage: Eukaryota > Metazoa > Arthropoda > Insecta > Lepidoptera > Lycaenidae > Lycaena > Lycaena phlaeas. Next base: position 8,542,421 of record HG995178.1, read on the forward strand.
AGCTTCAACCGTATTACCCGAATCAATGATACAGGGGCCAAAAGTGTGTAAGTAAATAAAACTATGCAGAATCCCATTTGAAAACTATTCGAAAAAAAACCGCTAGAACTACCTACGCCACCGGTATCAGCTATCTTAGTAACACATGACTGGATATTCAGTTGCCCACCAATAAAGGTATTAAAGGATGAACCAACCTGCTGCGACGTCCCCGTTGCCTTCGGTTTTGGCCAACTCCACGACTTGGTCCAAATAAAATGTCCGAGCCTCGTCTTCAACTTGCCGATAGCATTTCGCAGCCAACTGGAACATCAGGTATTCATATTGGAAATTATGTGATAAGTATGTAAAAACTTTTTATGATGAAAAATAATCAAATCTAATTCAGCTATGCAAATTGCTAATAAATACACAATAGGAAAAAAATGACATGAGACTTTCATACTTTCATACTACTTCCTACTACCTAATATTATAAATGCAAAAGTTTGTAAAAATTTCTGGAAAATTTGTTACTCTTTAGCATATAAACTACTGAATGGATTTTCATGAAACTTTACAATGATGTAGCTTATACATCAGAATAACACATAGGCTATAATTTATTCCCATACACGGGAATAGGAAGTACGCGGGTAAATCCACGGGGCACTGCTAGTTTAATTTAGAATTAAACTTTTGGAATGCAACCCATAAAATGGTTTGGTTTAGTTTCAGTATAATCTCTCATATAGATCAGGTAAAGAGGGACAAAAAAAGATATTTTTTTTTAATTCCGACGTACAGTTTCAAAAATTTACCGCAAGATACGCTACGCTGTATTTTATTAGTCATAATATAACAAACGATGCATATTCACTCGTTACCTGTATATCGTTGACAGCCAGAGCTCGCTCCGCCAGCTGCCTCCACAGAGAAGCCACGTCGGCAGCGCCCACGCCGTCCAAGTACTGAGCGCATCCGACCAGGTCGCCGCTTCGAAGGCCGTTGTCTATCATTTTAGTTATAAAAAAAAACAAAGCAGTAACAAAAGAGCAGATAACCGTGTTACTAAACCAATTTTCATGAAACATTTCGATATCCAAATACCACCGCTAAGCAAAAAATTACAAACACACCAATCGGTTCGCACATTTATAAATTTCATGTATCGATCAAATATACCCTAGATACACGGTCTATCCTATTACCTACAAATCCAAATTAAATCCAAATAGTGAAATTTGAAGAAATTTTGTTGGGATTCTTTTTTTTGGGAACTTTTCTTCTAATCTCCTGTACTGCGTATAGGCATATAGCTGCCCATATCCATCACGAAAACCGCCTTCCATCGGTGTGATTCAAACCTGCTATACTCATTTCAACGAGACCCGTGTGAGGAGTGCAACACATCATGGTCGATAACTATACTCACTAAAAGCCAGCCGGTGCTCATCGAGGTGCAGCGGCGACGCGCCCGTCCGCAGCAGCTGCCGCCCGCGCAGTTCCACCTCCGCCACCCCGGCCTCAGCCAGCTCCACGTCTCCCGTCTCCCAGGCGCTGTACCTGACGTCATATAAGAAGGGCCGCATCAGCCTTGTCGAGGCAAAACCATCAGCCCAGGGGCGTAGCTGTCCTGCCCTATCAATGATACGGCACCCAAAATTGTGTAACATAAAAAACTTTGCAGTATACACTAAAAAAATTGCCTTACATTTCTATTTAGGTCCCCGCTAAAATATGCTTAGTCATCATGTCCGCGTCTCGATGTTTTTACCAAGGCTGCAAGCTTTATCTTTCCTAACATACTAGTCATTCCCGAACTCGGCCTCCTGAATAAACAAAATCTACAGCTAATCGAATATAGTCCTTATCCAATTCATCAGGTATAATATTAAATAAAACATAAATTTTTAAGAATTCTATTATACCTAAGTGCTTTGTGTAAATAGCAAAAAATATTGTTTAAAACGAAATTTTTAATCAATTTTCATCTGCCATCAGGCAAGTTCAGAGCCTAAGCAATGGTAATAATAATGTTTGAAAAGTATAATAACTAGTATGTAGCTGTATTCAAATTAGAAAAATATAAAAAAGGAATCACAAATTTAAAGTACTATTATACTTACCAGATCAACACATGCGTCGGCGTCTGCGCAACGAACGCGTCACTGTTCTCTACCCACTGCACAAAGCTCACTCCACTCGCTATGATCTCCTACAACAATCAAGTAGCTTATTGCTGCTGCCATCTGCTGATCATGAACGTAGGTATCTACTTTCATTATATTTTTTGTACCATCTACCTACAGTTCCCTTTTGTCTCTTTTTGATATTTTTTTATGTTTCATCAAAGTTTCAAATTACAGCGATACTAAAGCAGTTAGTTTCCCTTCAAAACTTGGTTCTAAAGTAACTGTAAGTAAAGACTCAGTAAAATATACGCATGCGCACTAATTAGTCATGACTCAAAAGCAGCAAATGTCACAATACAGCATGACAGCGTCCTGCCTTTACCGTACGCCGTACAACTCTATTTTACTGCCAAGGCGCACCTTTTCCCCGGTATCCAGGCGCAGTAGCGCCAGTCGGCGGCGCGTGTCCCGCATGAGCAACAGCTCTCCATCCTCGTTCAGCTCGAGCCAGTCCACGCGCGCCTCGTGCCACCATTGACCCAGCTGACCACCTAGCATCACGGGTACCGAACATCATAATCGTCAACAACAAACAATAAAGGAGAATGGAAGATAGAAGAAGGCGACTAATTTTAACAATTAACAAAAAGAAAACGGACGAAAATGGGGAAAGAACAGTTACGAGGGACACCAGGAACATCCTCTTTATGTCGTATGAAACTAAAAATTTATTGTCTGTAAATTCGGTTTATTGACGATAGTTAAACGTGACAACGTCCTTAAAAAATACTGATGGGCCGATTATGCATCTTTGTCGATCGTTCCACGCTTCACATGGAACGCCACAGAGCAAGGTAACGCCGCATGAGACATGTTTTTTCGTGCGTGCAGCCGGCTCCATCGTATTATAAGACGTTGTTACGTCCTAATATATACAATAAATAGTAATCAGTCGATGTTGTAAAACTATATAACTAACCTGTCACCAGATCGACGACAGCAACCGTCTGCCTGTCCAGCAGGTAGGCGAGACGTTTGCGGTCGCCGTCCGCGCGAGCGCCCTCGTTTATACGCACGCTCAGTACGTGCGGGTTCACGCGCTCTGTACGCACCTGAAGTGAACAATTCCAACCTTCAATCAATATTTACTGAAGTAGTCCAGAAGTAGTACAGAAGAAATTGATAAGTTTCAAATGCCCTTTGAATTATTGGTATGAATTTTAGATTATTTAAAGTATTTAAAACGGGATATTTACCATGTTTTTTAATATTGTTTTGCGGAGCTCGATATTTCGACATTGTCTACGAATGTCATGTTCACGAGACTGAAGTATGCGGGTAAAATCCTATATTGAATTTTAGATGTAACGATACTGCTAATTATATTAGTACCTACCTAATATTTTAATATGCTTTTAATAATAACTATAAAAATAGAATCTTTTCTAGAGATCTATCTATAAATTATATATTTGATTTTATTGACAAAAGAGCAACTAAGTTTCTTTTTTCATTTCTTATTCCTATCCTGCATCTCAAACGAGGCTGTTACCTTTTTATTGGCGTTATATTTTCACGTATTTCAAGTGCACAGCTATAGTTACCTACGAAATAAAGATATTTTAAATTTATTAAGCCAGTGCTGGCTAGTGCTCGGGATCATGCTGTACTTACGGTATGCAGCACGCGGTCCAGCCCGTACTCGACCACGCTGAGTTCACCGGCGCGGTGCAGCAGACACGCTCCCCCCGCCGCCGCGTACACCCGCTCCCCGCCCCCGCTCCACGGGATCTACACGTCATGAGACAATAAACATTTTATCTAAATATTATAGATCCCCGTCAGGGGAGAAAGGGAGGGCCGGCCCTCCGACTAATATTATAACTTCAGCCGTAAATGACTCGTCGACCGTATTTGACTAGCCAAACTCCTGAGTAGCTCATGCGATACACCGCACCCTGCAAATGGGCGCCTCCTTTCGAATAATTTCTAGATCTATTGAGCTTAAAGGCCATTAGACCTAAAAGTTGAAATATTGAATCGCTTGTTTGTAGCCTATTCAAGAATTGGCTCTGAAACTACTGGACCGATTTGAAAAATTCTTTCACCCACATTATCAGCTATAAAATGTTTGTCCGTTCGAAGTCCGGACGCTCAGCCACATGATGGACATTAGAGCGTCGCTTTCTCATCATCGAAAAAAAAATCACAAGGAAGCATGCTTATTGTGCTTAGGTTTAAAGTTTTATGAAATTTGCTACTCTATACTGAAATCTCCTCATCTAAATTCGAGGAGACCCGTATCTTTGATTGTAATGAAAGACAGTATGTGTACAGTACCCGGCGATAAATATTGCACATCGACCTTTGGAAAGAGACAATCGGCTAAATTCGGCGTCGTAGAGCGTTATTTCTGTCGCACACTACCTATGTGACGTTTTGTCAATCGTTCAGATCAAAATATATATATAGAGTTGTTAATACCCCCAAATTTAAATAATTTAAAGTTGTACTATGACAACTTTAGGGAAAAGAGGAAAACCTTTACAAGGTCAGTCACGCGAAATTATCTACAATGTTTATACATATTTTGTAACCGAAGCCAACAAATAAAAAAAATTAAGATAAAAATATAAGTTGCTATTAATACCATACCATTCCATACCATTTTCGAACAACATCATAATCAAAATCATCCATACCCAAACGAAATTGCTTTTTTGTTCTCCCTTTTTTGGAGTGCTAAACTTAATTTCAAAGGATTGTGTTTCAATACTGACTTCGTTTAATATATTATTGTTCAAAGTTCTTCTTGAAATTAAAATGGAATTTGCAACTCGCTCTTAAGCCTTCTTAAAATAACAACTTATATTTTTATCTTCATTTTTTTTTAATTTGTTGGCTTCGGTTACAAAATATTTATAAACTTTGTAGATAATTTCGCGAGACTGACCTTGTAAAGGTTTTCCTCTTTTCCCTAAAGTTGTCATAGTACAACTTTAAATTATTTCAATTTGGGGGTATTAACAACTCTATACATATATTTTGATCTGGGCGCGACCGCACTTTATCGCATTTGAACAACGATTGACAAAAGTTGAAAAAACGTCACATAGCAAGTGTGCGATAGAAATAAAGCTCTATGACGCCGAATTTAGCCGATTGTCTCTTTCCAAAGGTCGATGTGCAATATTTATTGCCGGGTACTGTATGTATGAATTTATTTTTCACCGTAGCACTTAAATTTCTTTTTATGTTATAAGATCCATATTTTCATAGCCAAATTGCTTATACTGATTTACTTAATTGTAAAAAAATGTCTACGTACTCTAGGCTACTCTATTTTAATCATTTAATTATATTATTTTCTTCGCAATATCCTATGCTGTGGCCAAAATGCCTTTGAGCGAAATCGGAGCTATAGAAATAATAATTAAAAAGTCTTACCTCACTAGTAAGGCCGCGGGCTATATCACACAGTATCAGCGAGTTGCTCGTTCGACACACCGCATACCAATCGTTACCTGATACGATGAATACAATATGAATAGCTAATATTGTATACCAATACCACCGAGTCGGTGAGGTGACTATCTCCATTTGGTGGCCGGCCATGATTGGGTGAGAGTGACAGTGGATTAACTTTCCAGGCACTTATAGAAAGAGAATGAGATAGGACGAGTTTTGAAAAGAAGGGCAGGACGAGCAGTTTACTGAAACCGAGACAATCTGGCGTCGATCATAATATAAAACCGGACTTTAGAACCGGAACTGGCCAGCGGATTTTCACTAACGTGATAACCATTCAGCCAACCAGTGATCCATCTGTCGTTGCATCGGCCAATCACGTCTTATCAATGGCCATCATTCGATCAATAAAAGCGCTGAACATTCGCAGCGTCGCACCATACAAACGTATATAACAATACCACTCTATTACGGTTAGGTATAATATGCTCGATGTCATCTGTTAACTTATCTCAAAATTGGCAACACATGATGGAATTACCAGGGCTAATGCCAAGTATACTAGTGAAAGTGAACTAAAGTTTATATTCATGGACGACGCCAATCCATATAAAGATATAGTATAAAAGAAAATGAATCTAAAAAAGTTTAGAAATACATGATCGTATGCGCTACGCACCCACGAACCGCACGTGGTATATCTCTGAGGCGAGGCGCGTGCATACGGCGAGCGTGCGCGCGTCGCCCGCCAGCCGCGTCAACAGCAGTCGCTGCGGGCTCGCGTGCCGCACCTCCACCGCTTCGCGCCACACCCACCGCCTGCCGAGCCGACCAACATAGATTATTATTGGAACAATATCATAGACAAGTAGAAACCTCCCTTGACACATTTCTGATTAAACTTGACAGGTATATTCTTCACTTCAAACCTTCACTTCAAACAGCGAGTCCCACATACCCGCCTGGGGAGACCTGCTCCCCCGCGGGATGGAATATTACGTGTGCATATGGTATAAGACAGATAATATTTAAATACACCTAGACTTTTATTATATCATGTAATAAATCGTGAAAATGAATACTTACTTAATAAAATTGACTGCTCTTTTAAAATATAAGATTAAAAAAATAAACGTAGTTCAAATGGTATTTTTATTGTTCTGTTCTATCTATATGTTGCCAATTTCATATAGGGATTTTCCATGTAAGCCATGCGGAATCATTTAAGATAGAAACAGATGGAGGAAGATCGCACGAGAGAAGTAAAGCAAACGGTAGGTACTGGCACTCAATACTAAGAAGTTGGCAACCAATACCGGAACAAGGAAGAGGAGTCTTTTATTTATATCTTCCATACCTGAGCACAGCTTCATATTCCACAAGCGCACCGGTCTGTGCGGCCAGCACTAGCCTGGTCCCGTCCGGGCTCCACGCGAGCGCGCTCACGGCGTACAGGTTGGGCACCCTCAGGGGAGACAGCTCCAGGAACCCACCCTCCTTCACGTCACCGATGAGACAACCGTCGAATACGCCGAACGCTACCGTCTGCAGAAGACACACGATTCATGTGACATATTTATTGGCCCATCACGATATAGGAATCGGATCGCATGCCGTGACGTCAAACGGCACGACGCTTTCATCTCGCCATGTCGCCTCTATACGCAGCTTTAGTCTTTTGATTTAATTTTTTGCTAGATAATAGCGAATTATAAGAGAATTATGTATTCTTATAGAGGAAGGAAATAATCTCTAAGAACGTGTATGCCTGATGAGATAAAGCCTTTGACGATGCGTGAAGTTCCCGACCCCGCAATGGGCCAGCGCACGGGTGAAGTATGCCCAGTAACCTTCTAGCCACCCTTCTCGCTAGCATAATACCATCGCTTAATAAATGAAGTTAAGGTAGTAGTAGAGGAATAAGTTGTTGTATGTCCGGGTTCCCCACCTCGCCTGATTTCGAGGAGGAGACCGGTGCCCAGCGGCGATGGGACATAATACCTGGGTTGATATTTAACTTTTTTTTCATGAAGATGCGTATTTAGTTACCTGTCCTGAGGGGCTCAGCGAGGCCGTGATGAGATCCTTCCTGTCCGGGGGCAGCTGGGGCTCCACGTTTCTCACCAGTGCCCCGCGCTGGGCCTCGTACACTGACACGCGCCCGTCACACGCGCCCACTATTAACTGTCCAAACTTTTGTTACTAGGTGTTGACCATAGCACTGCACGCGAGGGATTATATTTACAATCATAATAATATATGTCAATGTATTGGCAATGGCAGATCAAATAGCTGATGAGTTAGAATGAATTTAATACGATAATGAGGCAAAATTAAATACGTATCCTAAGATAGAATGAAGTGGAGGAGGTTAGAGGGGGCCACATCAAATTGGTTAATAAAGGCTTGAGATGATAATATCAGTATGGTGACTACTAGCACGTACATAAAATAGATTATTACTTCTTCAGCCACAACTCTCAAGTCACTTTCGGAATACAAACGTTCCAGTTCGATATTATCTGGTCGGTTATATAATATTAAAATAAGTACGAAAGTTTGTAAATTTGGATGTCTAAGTGTTTAATGCACGCAAAAACTACTGAAATGTATTTAAATGCAACTTTATAATAATACCTATAGCTTAATAATTAAACATCAGAATAAGACATGCTATAATTTATCCCCGTATTCCCACGAGAGTGGAAAGTACGCGGGTAAACCCGCTTGGCACTGCTACTTATTTTATACAATGACACTTTAGTATCCTTTACCCGACCTCAAATATACTTACGTACGGCGGCACCAGCACCACGGCTGTCGGCGGCAGGCTGTACCGCAGCAGCAGTCTGCCGTTCATGTAGAGTGTGCCGTCCACATGCCCCGAGACCACCACCTCCCCACCCCGCGCCAGGGCCACACAACACGACCCAGTCGACCATAAACTCGAACTTTTGTTACTTTTACAATCTAACAACCTGTCATACATAAAGAGCATATCATCAAAAATAGAACGTTGTCAACAAAGTTGGCAAAATATGTAAAACATGGTAATGTTGCATTTTACATAATATTTAATTCGAAATAAATTCTATTCTAAATCAAAATACATAAACATAATAACGTGATAGCAAAAAAGACGACCTCTGTGGCTCAATTGTTAGTTGGCGTTATAGCATTGGCGCTCAAACCGGGAGGTAGCGGGTTCGAATCTCGCCAGTGAACAAAAAAGATTCTGTGTTCCTGAGTCATGGATGTGTATTAAATATATGTATTATATAATAAGAATCTGATATATGTATATGTATTAATATAAAAGTATTTAATATATTATGTTGTATTTCCGTTGTTTGGTACACTTACACATGTTCTTCGGAAACTTACCACCGGACCAGATTGACGTGGTGTAAATGAGTTTTACAAACGACTTATAGTGACTTTCTTCGTGTATCAGCTGCTCCGAATATGCTAAAGAGTGAAGATCTTGACTCAGATTGAATGAACCCAATATTGGACAGAAGCGGACTGACGATTTTGACGATATTCAAAATATAAACCCAATAGCCTCCAACTTTAAAGTAATGCAAAAGTCACACAGTGAAAACATCTTTAGCCGCGTTGAGAATTTTTGTTAAAGAAATCCGTGTAGGTTCGCGCCACCGACATCACAATTTGAGATGATGAAATTTCTATATATTTATTTTAAACTTTAAAATTTCATTTCATAATTAATTAGAGTCATAAGTCCTCACTTTTATTTATTGCGTACGCTCTTATCAAAGTCACATTAACAATATGTATTATCTCACCGCACTTTCCCGTCGCTTGTCCCCGTATAATATCCTTGTTCAGCGGACACCAAGCGTAACGGCGCGCCGCTTAGGGGAAACTTGTTGCATATCACTTTCTTGCCGCTCCAATCCGAGCCCACGCGATAAACGAAAACCATGTTATCGCTTTGGGCTACGCCGAGCAATTCCGAATTCTCACTAAATGCTATCCCTGAAAGATATTTATATCTTTTTTTTATTGAAAGATATTTATATCTTTTTTATTTAAACGGTTAAAAAAAATTTGGGTGTCACACCCCTTGTACATTAGAATTCATAATTAAAAACAATTCATAATTAAAATCAAAAGATAATGATACAAGCCGAATTGTTTCTTTAATATAGTCTATATCTGCTATTCTTTTTTTAAGTTTTGTCCACGTATTTGACTATAACATGAATACACACTATATTAATTGTATAACGTATTTACTATTTACTTTAAAATTATTATCATAAAATCCTTAGATAGACTTTAGCATAACATTACATTACAAAAGAGATAAAAAGTAGATAGATTAGGCTTAAACATAGGTTGTTTTCTTATGTTTACGCAATTTTCAATTTCATTGTAATGAAACAACTTCTATGGATTTTATCGCGGTTTATTTAGATTTTTATGAGCCCGACGTTTCGGATACTTTACAGCAACCATGGTCACGGGAAACGTCGGGCTCTTTAAAAAACTAAATAAACCGTGATAAAATCCGTAAAAATTGTTTCATATTATTTTTATAATCATCATCGGCCTTAGTTTGTTTGTTGCAGACGATTTAAACAGTGTGCTTAATAATTGTGTGTGAATCGTCTCACCTGTAATAGTGTAGGACTTTTTTCCAGCAGCTGGATCCGCAGGTTTTGTGCTAAACTTATCGCGACGCACGCCATCGCGATCATATAAATATATTAAACGATCGCATGTCGCCACAGCCAACTTTATGTTATTTGGGGACCAACTTATGTCTGCAATTGGACTGTCCGCGTTCTGCTTACGAATAAATTATTTATTATAATATAGGTACTGTGCTAGAATAATAAAGTAGGTAGGTAATATATAAACGTTTGCCGCCTGTCCCGGGTTTGAATGGGTGCCATTATTACGTAATCCAATAAAATTCAGTGCGTATAGCAAGTGACATGATATCTATAAGTATAAAGTAATTAGTAGTAAAATAAGGTTCTATCTTCTATCTAGTATCTGTTTGAACTGAAAAGGCTACCTACTTTGTGTCACAGTAATACGAACTTGAATTTATTTTATTTTGATAACTCATAAAATAAATGGATATTAATAAATTACATGGTGTAAAATGTATATTTAATAAGGTAAATGAAATGTTTAGGGTATAATATAATGTATATAAATTGATTATGATTAACATCTCTTATCTGTTTTAGCATATCAATTTCTACGATGTACCCGAATACTTTTTGGAATAAAAAATACTCTAGTTTAGCTACCCGACAATGATATTAAATTATTCTAACGCGATTTTTTTTCTAACACCTTAAAAGAAAAATATCCCATCATATTTCAAAAGTATCCTTATATTTCAACAAATTTACGCAAAACCTTGACAAATTATAATATGCTAAGACCTGTCTCTTGAATCACTATCAATATAAATTGCTGAAAACTATCTTATCTGTTGAGCAGTTTAAAGAATTTATTAATTAATACTATGCAAAGAGAGTACATAGTATTAATTAATATAAATAGTATTAATAAATTAATGTACTATGTAAATATTATACTTCATCGTACCTGTGCTTCTATTAAAGTTTTATTGTATTTGAATCGCATGATTAACGAATGATATAAATTATTATAGCTAAATAGGCAAGTTATAAATAATATCTTAGTTGTTGTTTAAATACGTTTTTCACATTTAGGACTCAAATAAGTAAAAATAATTCGTGCTATTTGGTTGTGACTTGAACACGAGTTGTTTTGAATTTTGTTGCCCGGAAACAAAGTCAAAATAAAAACAGGAAAGCGTTGTTACTGTGAATCTAAGGCCCGTATTCTAAAACGTGACTTGAGCGCTGATCGGTGCTTGATACTAGTTTTTGGTACCGCCAAAACTAGTATCAAGTACCGATCGGCGATCAGCGCTCAAGTCACGCTTTAGAATACGGGCCTTTATTAACATTACCACTGTGCGCTATAGAAATAGGGTTTATTTTTCTTCGTCTTTTAAAAATTAAAAAAAAACGAACCGAGTGAGAGAGCTCAAGTGAAATATTTTATCCTTGTCTAATAAGTTGCCAGGACTAAAAATTATGTAAAATCAACATCTCGGTTGTTTAGCTGTGCTTAGTGTTGAAGAATCTCGCGTGAAATTATGGTAGGGTGAGGGAGTTGAGGAAAATATATCTCACCAAGCAGAGAGGGGGTCGAAAAATTGTCAAAAACGCCTCACGTAATTAACGAACGACCCTTTTGAATTGCCTTACAAAGAATTCATCGATATCGATATTCTCGTAGTATACCACTTCACATAATTCACTTTCTATTTTTAGTTTTATAACTCTGTATTGGTTAATTACAAAATTAAAAATGCATGTTATATAAAAATGTATACAAAAATACTTTTGAACCGATTAAAAAAATACTTAACTTCTGCATAGAAAGCCAGATTACCAGTATTACCTATTAATTATTTACTCGTGCAAAGCCAAGACAGACCGCTAGTATGCAATAAAAATATACACACTTAAATATAAATTCATAAGCTACACGCTACCCATTTATGAAATTCATTTTCCTTAAGGAATGTAATATTCAATTCGCTATATTCAAGGGCGTCGCCAGCCGATGGCGCAGGGGGGAGGCAAGTTGACTTTAATCTACTACTATTTATACTTTTCTCATTCTCTATGAATGAGAAAAGTATAAATCTAGTACGTAGAAGTAGTAGCGCAGTTACATGTTGCTTCCCCACTCCCCCTTTCCCGCTTCAACGATAGAGTAGAGCAGGCAGAGCGTAGTTGAGAACTTCAAGAAATCAACTCAAAGTTGCATTATATTTGGCAACATTTTTAGATTCTCTAGGAGGGGGCAGCTGCCCCCCCCCCCTGGCGACGCCCTTGGCTATATTATTATTAATAATAATAATCACTAAAACTATTTAAACGAGATATTTACCGCGTTTTTATGTATATTTCGCGGTGCTTGATATTTCGACTGCGTCATCATAGGCAGTGTCAGTCATTATCAGTTAGATATTATTATTATACTAATACACAAAACTTCAGCTACTGTATATAAAAGTTGCACATATTGAGTGTAACTAAAATTTTGCAACAGGTATTAGGTGTAAAATTATTAAAATTAAATTAAACTAGCTGTTACGTATTCGTACTCTATTCTAGCGCAGCCAGTGGCAGAAAATAGAACTAAAATCTGGGTTTATGTATTATTGTATACATGAATACTATGGAAAAGCCTATACCGTTCGGACTCCTTATATCTATATACTTCGTGAGTGGAGGCTTAGATCTAATAGACGAAGTGTTGGTCGGCCATTTACGACGACGATCTCCGAGCAGGGGGCCTAGCCAAAATGCCATTGAGAAAGCGTAAGCGAAGTTCGAAAATGATAAAATGTATAGGATGGACCACGTGATTAAGCGCGGCATTATGTCAATCCCATACATTTTATCATTTTTGAACTTCATTAACGCTTTCTTAATGGCATTTTGGCTAGGCCCCCAGTAGCCGGTCGGCGTTGGATGCGGGTATCAAGGGATTTGTCGTCTTGGGGTTTATTAAGGGAGACCTATGTTCAGCAGTGGACGGATAAAGGATGATGATGATGATTATTATTGTTAAATTATGGATTTGAATAGATTCACACCACATACATACTAAAATGTTATCCAATAATATGTACATAAGGAAATAAATTTCCGTATGAAACTGTTAAGAGCTTAAGTAAAAAAAACTAATATTGTTTTTTTATGATAAGAAGGCCTTAATACGTCCCTGTCTTTTGTATTGGTGTGAGTTTTATGTGTGCAAAGCTGCCACGCATTTTGAGGAAGAATGTTACGTCTGCTATACTCGCGGCACGATATGATGGCCGTTTTGACAAATTACAATAGTGACGTAAATATCAAATTATTCTCGAAAAAAATATTATCAAATCTGTAAGTTTTTATTGCAAACCTGGTTAAATAGTTTTGATAAAACTATTTAAGTGAGCACACAGTTTGTACTTTTCGATGCAACGTCAAGTCGAAATTGCTTTGTTTTGCATTGAACATTGACGCAAGTTTGCCGAAGGTAGTAGTTGTGTTGGCCAGCGATCCTTTTAATTATTCTATGTGACGATCGTATTAGATTTCATTTTTAAAAATTTTGATTTTCGTAAAAAGAAATACGGAGTTGTATGGTAAACAAGTACCCCAATAATTATAATATTATAAAAATAAAAAATAAATGTTCGCGGGACCCTAATATACAATCTGGATACGATCATACGACATTAATTTAACTTAACGGCTATACTAGTCCATACTAGTATTTTGAATCTATCAAAAATGTCCTAACGTATATATAAAAAAAAAGATTTTTTCAAACAAACTAAATAGCATAAATATAAAATATTTGTAAAACAGTTATGTTAAAATAGTTTCACTGACCGATAACAATGGCCGTGACGTAGTGTGCGTACTGCGTAGTGTCGTGTTACTTACGCCGCGATATTTTGGTGATAGCTCAGTGAAAAGTTTATGATATAGAAATGAAAATATTGTCCTGTGCCTAAACTACGAGGTATTTTTAGATAATTTTTTGTATACAGACTCTTATGGTTGTTTTACATATGCAGTTTAATTTAATGTCGTATCGTCGTATCCAGTCTGTATATAGTTTATAAAGAAATTAAATAAATAAATTTTGTTTCCTAAAATTATACATTTAATAAATTTTACGATTGTCACTATTGACAATAAAGAACAGCAATTTTCTCCTTCAAATTTGATTATTATAATTACGAAACTTCATGAGCGGACAAACGTCAAAACGGCCTTCTTATCGTGTTCTTATCGTGCCGCGACTATAGTTTATAGTATAGTCCGCGCCACTTATGAAGTCCTGCGACTAATGCCCGAACTAAATTTGACAAGATTGTCATTTTGACGTCTGTCTTTAGTAAGAAGTTGTGATATTTTAAATTGTTTTATGTGAAATATGGAGCATATAATATAAAATGAGGTGTAAAAAGTGAAGGCCGTAAAATGATCATTAAAGTGAAATAATTTTGTGAATTAAAAAGTAAAAATAAACAACAATTAACCCCGTTGAAAAATATGTTTATAAATGTTACTGCCATGACAGGTAAATTTTAGAGATGCCAGAGTCACTTATTTTTGCCTAATTTATGGTTAAAATATTATCATTAACTCTATACCTACATTTATCTTATGATATTTTATATGAATATAAGGTAAAAGAATTAAAACCTTGCTCAGATGAATTATATTTTCAGGTGTTTCTGTAAAAAAGGTCGAATAACTAAAGAAGTAACAATGGCAGCAATTACTTCTGAGAAAATCGTCACCCCTGGCAAAAGCCGAACACATCCGAAGAAGCTTGTTTTAGATGAATTCTACTAATCGGTTATACGTAAAAAATACGAACGAAATATTTACAATAAAATGTTTTATTTTACTAAAACCTGGTAGGGAGATTTTTATTTTGCTGTTATAATTATTTTTGTCATTATTATCATCAGCAGTCTTTATCAAACCACTAGGGCCTGTGGTCAGTACCATAGGCCCTATAATTATTAAAAAAAATATTGTACTAGCCTTGGTGGAAAATCATTACACTATAAATTGGCAACATTGAGTTATGAGACCGCAGCGCCGCGTCTATCGGACTTCTTAAGTGGCGCGGACTCTATGTCTACCTAAGAGTAAATACCTACAGAGGTCGTCCTATTTTAAACGTCACGAGTTAGAGTGAGACTACAAGTTATAATTTTAGTGTAAGAAACAGAGACAGAATATTTTTCTTTTGTCCCTGTCACCGTGACTAAATATTTTGTTTGGCAAACTGTGTATTCTTGCCAAACAAATACGTACGTATTAGTTTTTCGGAGATTTTAATAGTTTTACACAACTTGAAACAGTGATTTATTGCGATTTATTTGAATTGAGTTAATGCGCAGTGGTGAGTTGCAAAATTTTAGGGTGTAAAAGCCGCAGTGAACAAAAATTGATAGATTAACATTGCACTCGTAAGTTGTTTAATAATGTGAAAATATATTATGAATGTAGTAATAAATTGATTAAAATGTCGTGTTTTAATTTAAATTCAACTTGTTGTAACTCATTAAATATCGATTACATGTAGAATTTCAACAATTAATTAAAACATAACCTTTAATTGTTCGAGGTGTAGTGTTGCCATGATGTGATTTTTTTTTACCTTACGGTTACGGATTTTCTTTTGTCCTTGTTAAAAAAACAGGTTGTTCAGTTGTGAGATGGAGATAAAAACAAATATTTATAATGCTAACAATATCTTGGTATGTCAATACACATAGGGTGTGTTCCGTTTTATACTGCGAGCACTGCCCAGTGCTCAGTACTGGAAGAAATTCGTTCCGTTTTATACTGACAGTATACTGTCACAGTGCTAGTGACGTCATGACTAGGGCGCCATTTTTCTACTGCAAGCACTGTCACCAATCACAACGAGAGAATTGTTCGGTAATGGCCGACAGTATTCAGTCGCAATATGACGTCACAATTTATGACGTCATAAAATCGACGCCATTTTTGTACTGTGAGCACTGTTTTTTCGAGGTAAGGTGCTCCAGTACTTTGTCTATGGAAGCACTTGCTTGCTTCAAGTACGACTTGTGAGGTCTGATAATGAATGAATGCGTACGATTGTTGAATGTTGTTTTCCCGATTTTTTATTTGTTATGTTGAGTTCGTTTTAAACATTAATGTGAATGGTATAATTGCTAAATACAAGGTTCAACAATATTAATATTACAATTAAACAACTTTTAGGGATTTTATCGCGCTTTAATATTAACATTTTGTTAACATCTTTGATTTGTTTGTATGTAGTTTCGATTATCGAAAAAATGCGTATTTTTTTTAGTAATAATTTGTTTGTGTATTTGGCGCGTATGGTATCGTAAAGTAGTTTATAGTAAAAGTTTATTAATAAGTATTCGATATTCAATATTATTCGATATTCATATTTCATGTTTACTTATTGTTGTTAATTGTTATTTAAATGGATATCAGTGAGTGAACTCAGTACCTATCTAGCAGTAGAGGGGCTCGTTATATTTTAAATTCAATGTTTTAAATTTTAGAACATCAGCTCACCTTACCGTATAATATAAGAGCGACCCGCGACTTTGTTTGGGCAGTATTTGGACAATTCACACAATATCTTTATAAATTATGTGAATGGTATACTTAATTGCTAAATACAAGGTTCTACAATTTTAATATTACAATGAAACAACTTTTAGGGATTTTATCGCGGTTTAATATTAACATTTTGTTAACATCTTTGATTAGTTTGTATGTAGTTTCGATTATCGAAAAAATGCGTATTTTTTTTAGTAATAATTTGTTTGTGTATTTGGCGCGTATCGTATGTATGGTCAGTGAGTTTTGGAAA
The DNA here is from genome assembly GCA_905333005.2 of Lycaena phlaeas. NCBI lineage: Eukaryota > Metazoa > Arthropoda > Insecta > Lepidoptera > Lycaenidae > Lycaena > Lycaena phlaeas. The sequence goes on from HG995178.1 coordinate 8,559,493, forward strand.
GTTAAAGTAGTTTATAGTAAAAGTTTATTAATAATTATTCGATATTCAATATTATTCGATATTCATATTTCATGTTTACTTATTGTTGTTATTTAAATGGATATCAGTGAGTGAACTCAGTACCTGTCTACCAGTAGAGGGGCTCGTTATATCATTCATTTCAATGTTTTAAATTTTAGAACATCAGCTTTCCTTACCGTATAATATAAGAGCGACCCGCGACTTTGTTTGGGCAGTATTTGGACAATTCACACAATATCTTTATAAATTATAATTTACTCTGCCTATTTGTTATAAGGTGTTATTAAAATATACATAAGATATTGTAATGAAAAATTTCATTTACCAAATAACTTAATAAAATCAAAATAGTTTTGTGTGAAAGAGTTACAAATTCCATACTTACGATCTTTCGCATGTTTATTAACGTTAGTAGGATTAAGAATATCTTCCATCTCATATCTCAGGTCATATTAGAAAATAGCATAGCAATAAGCATGCTGAGGCTTATGAATTCGCATACTAGTGAAATGAATGCGAAATAGCATTAATTCCCATTGTTACTAGGAATAAACCCACTTCATAGATTTTTTTCTAGTTTGTTTGTTGGTCGATGATTGATGAAAGAAAAATATTGTTGGTTAACTATCAACATTTATTTTCATTTTTTTGTCTGAAGATTTTACTGAAACATGGCTCCAGTGGCACAATGGGGATTTCATTACATTGATATGTACATTTTTTTTGCTTTCAAAATTTGAAAGCGTAACGGAACATTCTAAATCAATGCTACAATGTATTGCTTTCGTGTTTACAATTTTAACTTGTTGGGTATTAATGTAAATGTTAAAGATGGTTGAATTCTTGAGGGACAAATCCTACGGTTTTCCGACATTTTTCAAAATTAACTAAATATTGCTTCCTTGGTAGCATGGTCTCTGGTCTTAGCCTGTTCCAATAGGAACGAAATTAAAAAGAGACGTCAGATGGCAGCTGTCACTCGTGCGTGTAGGATTCATCATCATCAGCCTTTATCAGTCCACTGTGTGGTCCACTGTTGCACTTAGGCAAACCGCAATGAACACCAAGACGACCAATCCCTTGCTTCCGGGTTCGATCCGGACCTTCTTGTATCCTAAATACCCTAAACACAAGACTATCGCTCGCTTACTGATGAAGGAAAACATCTTGAGGAAACCTGCATGCCTGATGAGATTTAAAGTCTTTGAAGGTATGAAAAGTTCACCATTGGGCCAGTGCATCAGTGAACTATCAATGGCCCATTATCCTCCTCGCCTGATTTCGAAGATACCCGTGCCCAGTAGTGGGACTTGTAAGGGTTGATACTATACTTTTTTCACATATATCTTTATCACATAAGTACATAGAAATTACTGAAAATGTTGATGAGTTATATTTACGAGTATTTTAGTCTAATTAATTATTTATTACATATTTTTATTTATAAATCATTTTTAATACACTTTTGTTATTTCTTTCTTTATTTACTACTCATTTCTAATATTGTCTTAAAAGTTAGGTGGAAAACAGGCAGTAAAAATTATTAAGGATATGTTGTTGTATTTTCTTTAAATAAAGTTTAATGTTTCTAGTATTTTATTATGTGCGCCTTTTAAAATTATAGTATTCAAAACAAATCAAGGGTTTTTTACATACTCATTTCTAGTCTTATAAGCTAGGTATAAGCAATTACTGGCTGTACTTAGTGCAAATATTAGAGATTACACATTAACAGGTACTCAGTACCTAAACCTGATTACATACTGAAAATGTTTATTATTAACATTCAAGTTTTTTGCGAGGTCAGGGCTATATGGTAGATGATCCAGTAATTCCATGCCTAACACCAGCAAAAAGTTGATTTATTGTTAGCTTGGCGATGATGTCGTGGTCAAGGGGGACAATTGGAACATCGTTTCTTCTGATCTTTTTTAAGACAAGTAGCAAATAATTACATATTAGTGTACCACCCTGCAGTAACTGCCTTTAAATCATCTGAAATATTTTTTCTGTAATGCAATGTCCTTCCGAATAAAGAAGCCACCATCTTTTTTTCCCATGCTTTGACCTGTCTTCTCTTTTGTTGGCAATTTCTCACACAGCAGGAAGGAAACAGCCACTCAGGAGACTTAGTAACCTCCGTTAAATCTTTATACCACTTCACGGCACCAATAGACAGATAGATGAAGTTTATGAGCCTCTGCCAAATTATGAGGTATCCATCACAAAGCTTCCTCACCACTAAATGTTGATGGAGGGTTTTGTGCAATTACTCAAACCTATGCCTAAGTTTGTCAGAATCATGTAATAGGATACCCTTCTGTTAGTCTCTGTCATACACTCCATAACACTGATGTCATCTTCAGTCGTTGCTGTAGACGGTGTGCCTCACACAGAGATTTGTGCTTTTCTTGTTGACTTAAATGACATAGAAAACTATGTCAATCATTGCAGAAACATTATCTGAAGTTAAATACATGCTGATGCATGATACTTTATTTTAATTTACCATCACACCTAAAAAAAGAAATGACAAATGAATGAAATTTGATTTAAAATTCCTTTATAGTTGTGCCGGTCAAGTGATATAACACTTTTTTATCATAATGTTTACAAGTGGCCAGTCCTAAGAACTTTTAATGTCATCCTCTTATATTTCTATAAAATCTACAGTGAATTTTTATATAATCAAATTGTATGGTTCATCATCAGCCCTTATCCATTCACTGCTGAACATATAATATAGGTATATAACTATTCAAGTTGCTCATTTTAATTAAGAGTTGTCGATTAAGTTATGCATCATCATCCATCCACTGCTGAAAATCTTAAAAATTTCTAAATGTCTTCAAACTTGTAAATTGTTAACATTTTTTTAAATATCCTCTTTTTTCCATCCCCACAAATTTCATGGCATTATTTCCATCAATGTTCACATCAAGTGCAAGAACATTATGATTCACGAGAATTCACTTCAATCATATCACTTCTGAAAATACAAAATATTGTGCAAATGCGACAGGCTAAAACATTTTATGGAATTAAGTCAGTGCTTTTGAATGGTAGTTTGTCCAATAAACTACAAAATCTACCTTTTAAAGAAGCATTAGCTTATTCTAAAATTATATGCAAACTTGAATGTGCAATAATGTATTGTAAGCAATCTTGCCCCAAATTACCATTATTTTGGTAAGGTGTCATTCAATAAGGCTAGACACAGTAAGCTTTGTATTCTAATAAATGAGTGTAATCATGCATGAATAATTTTCAATTTGTGGCCACATACTAGAAATTACAATTTTTTTTGTGTAAATTTAATTTTTTTTACAAATTAACTACTTATACATTTTTTTAATACCTGAGTTTGAATGGAATAAAATCCATTACTATTATATAGCTGATATAGTGTTCTTTGAGTTGACTTAGTCTAATATGTTTTCCATCAACTGCTTCTAGAATACTTGGAAACCCATACTTTCAATGTATATAATTTCATGTTCGGCTAGCTTCCTTGCATATAGGCCATTTTGTAGAGATACATGTAGATATTTATAAATTGATTTAACTATTTTTCACAGTTCTACATGCTGTTACTTTTACAACATCAAAGCAATCACATACTTATCTATAAACAAAATTGTCATACATTAAACTATGTCTATATTTCAATGATGTTTCAGGGTAGAGAGGTCAGTTGTGGCTATAGTCCAGATACTCATAAGAAGCTATTTGTACAGTAATGTGCTGTCTACCATATCAAACAGACTGCTTGTGTATGTTAGGTTCAAGTAAACTTATTAGGAAACGAAGAGTATCTAGCCACATACTATAGTCAATTAACAAATGGAAATGCAATGAACAATCCAGTTACGTCGACTTTTAATAAGAAAAATTAGATAAATAACTTAATGCCTTACGAATCAGACTTTTAAAGATATTTTTTTAATGACTGATATTCTAAAATTATTATATTTTGTTCAGCACGATTTCTAGATATATGTTTATATTATAAGGTCTTCCTCATCATCATCGGAGTCCGAAAAATCTAATAAATATTGGACAGCACCAGTAATTGTTACGTTTTTCATTAGCTAAGGATATAAAAAATCAGTTATTTAGCTATTAAATCCGATCTGTAAGTTATTATTATTTAGTACATTTAATTACTTGAAAACCAATATTTTCTTTTAAGATGAAGTATACCTATTTTTTATTAAGCAATTACTTCAACCGACAATAAATAAAAACAATACTTTCACAATTAAAACACAAACACGTGAAAACTGAAAATGTCAATGACGAATGTTATAAGTTCTTAGCTCATATGTGATGGTAGATGACAGTTTACAAATCCCAGTATACTGTACTGCGTTTCGATTTACAACACTAACCAGTATACATATTTATAAAGGAACGGCTTCGCTGACAGTTCGCAGTATACTGTAGTGACGTCACGGTTTACAGTGCTCCAGTGTAAAAAGGAACACGGCCATAATTTAATTTATATCTCCTTACGTCTTAAATTTCCTTTACTTATTTACAGTAACAGAAATTGCCACTTTTATTATTTTTTTAAGTTTAATTCAATGTATTGACTTACTTGATACTGGTAAAATGTTATAAAATACATTAAATAAAACATTTCATACCAAAAAAATAGAAGCAGCAAAGTAAATAAAATAGCAATAAAGTGTGAGGAATGTCTATCCGCGATTGCCGATTGTTTCTCATAAATTAGAATAAATTATAGAAGTTTTATTCAAAAAAGAGATTTTGGTGGATTGCATTATCCATCTCAAGATGTAATAATAATAATATCTATGGACGCTTTTTACACCACGTCAATCTGGTCCCGTGGTAAGTACTCGAAGAGACTTGTGTTACGGGTACCAGACAACGGAAAATACATATATTTAATATTTTTTGTATTAATTCTTAAATTTAAGATTTTTTTTATATAATACACATCCATGACCCAGGAACACAGAAAACTTTTTTGTTCCCTGGCGGGATTCGAACCCGCAACCTCCGGCTTGAGCGCCAACGCGCTAACCATTGAGCCATAGAGGTCATCAAAGTAAAAAGTAATAAAAGTTTGCCTACTGCATGTAGGTAAGGTAGGAATTCTAGAAAAATCTCTGAGACATATTTTAATCACTCGTGGTAATGCTTATTTTAATAATAAAAATGGCCTGCCAAAGTTGATTGACAATGTTTTTAAAAAATTAGTTGATTCTAATGTATTTGCGAAATTAAGGAATCACGTATTGGAACAAAGTCCACTCGACAATCATCTGTCGTTGGTAATTAAGGCAAGTGTTCTTAGATATCTTGAGGTGAGAATTCATTTTATTATGAAAAAAAAATTGGTTGCCTGTAAAGTCGGTATACGGGCGAAAGTTTTACGTGACAACGACTTTGAGTGGTAAAATAATTTTAATGTGAATATTCATTCACTTTTTATGTCTATCTCTCTTGCTCTTAGGCGGGCTAACCATGCCCGAGTGGAAGGGACGCGTGCCTCTCACTCGCTCTCATTGTGAGCGCATAACGTGAGCGGAGCGTAACGCAGTTTCTTGAAGTGTCACCCGGCAAACCAATTTATAAGACGTTGTCACGTCAAAAAACATCTCAAAGCGAAGAGAGAATTGCATACCAAATTAGTTTTATTTAAAGGCCAGTATATGATATACAAATTATTTTAAAAAATGTATTTTATTTTTATTGCAAATAAATTATACTATAATGTGCACACGGTTACAGATCAGGATATAAATTTACAGTTTAACCTGACCTTACTCACTTACATGTAAAACCTTGTACTGAGAAAAACCATCTCTATTACCGAAAAAGAACCCTCTAGCGTAGTATAAACATTTCAGATAAAAAGTAAGTGTCCGAATTTATAAATAGTATTATTAATATCGCAAGTCGCAAGTATTCATTTCCCTAGTCTAGTGACATAGCATACCACCAGGTGATCTGACTGGTCGTTTGCCTAATATGTAATAAAAACATACAGACACACAAAACTTACCGTACCTATGAAGGGGTTGCAACAAGTATTGTAGTAAAATTATTGAAACTATATAATATGATACCTAATAAATATTAAAAATTAAATTTATATTTAATAGTAAAAAGTCCAAAGTGGTCAACTCGGGCTGTTGTCGTACGTACATTTACATAAACTCCCCTAATTACCTACCATATAGGGAAAATTCCCCTATATGGTCACACTGAAAAAAAATATTGCTGTTTCTTGTGCGGTCACGCTATGACGATCTCTATAGGTACTTACTCTTAGATGTCTACGTTTCACACATCGTTTTTTTATGTATTAATTTATTATACTTAATAATTATACTGGCAACATTAATATAAAATAAGGTTTAATATCCAAAAAGAAGAAGGAGAAGAAAACCATAAACAAGTAGATGCTACACTCGTTCCGTCAAAATAATATCTTTTCACCAAGTGAACCGTGGTTGTAAAGACGTTGTGAGGTTAGAATTATTTTTATCCGTTTAAATCTTCTTTCTCTGTTATTATTTTTATGACTGTAACTCAAGATATTGTGCTAAATATAGCGTTCTTGCAATATTTATAAAGAGTTTTGATATATTGTTTAAATAAACGATATCGGCTATTGTCGGTTAGTGGATGTGAATCTTAGTGCTGTCACGTCAATTAAACTCAAATATTGTGTAAATATATTTCAGGACGTCATGCCGTTTGAACGATATGTTGAACCAGGGCGTGTAGCCCTGGTGGCTGATGGCGCTCTGAAAGGCAAACTGGTGAGTGTTGTCGATGTCATTGACCAAACACGCGCGCTCGTTGATGGGCCGGGAAGTGGCGTTCCCCGACAACAAATCCGCCTTAACCAGCTGCACCTTACAAAATTCCGTCTTAAATATCCATTCACAGCTCCAACACGCGTAGTAAGGAAAGCCTGGACAGATGCTAAGCTTAATGAAAAGTGGGCTGAAAGTCAGTGGGCTAAAAACCTTGAAAACAAAGAAAAGCGCGCACAGATGACAGATTACGATAGGTTTAAACTAACCAGTGCCCGGGTTAAGAGGAATCGCGCAAGAACAGCAACTTTCAAGAGCTTAAAGGTTAAAGCGGCAAGGAGTGGCGTCTTTGGCAAGAAGAAGATCCCCAAATCCAAAGCGAAAAAACCACGCACCAAGAAAGCCTCTGCTGCAAAAAAACCAGCAAAGAAGTAATTCCTTTTTGTGTCTGAAAAAACTTCATGTATAGGACTAATGGAAATAAAGAATTACTTTTAAGCTAAAATTTGTGTTCATGTTTTCTCAAAATTTCTAACCTTTGCAAATAAAACATGAGGTGAGTTCATTGAAAATTGTATGCATTAATGTTGTTTCTTTACTCAATTTGTTTTATGTTTCAGGTTTGAGCATCAACTTCGTCTGGGCAATTTAAAATCAAGTAAGTATTTGATATTGCATGTGTTTATATAAAATATACCTAAAAGATTACTTGTGATGAATAATATTAGTCTCGTTCGTATGAAATTCAATGATTTCAATATTACCAATTTAATCTGAAAATATTTGTTCTATCTATGCATGTGATTGAACATTAACTCTTACTTAATGTTTCTCATTATTTTGCAGCTATACATGAATGAATGCTAAATAAAAATATGGATTGACAAAAAACTAATTAAATTACATCAGACCACAAACTTAAGTCAATGTGTTCTAATATATTATGGTAAGTACTTATATAATAATATTATATATATATGGCTATTTTACATTAAAGTAAACAACACTCTTAAACTTATATGCATCACAGTAATTCATTAGAGATACCAATTTATTGTTATTAGTTAATTTGGCTCATCACATTTTCTGAGTGTATTTTAGAAAACTCAACTAACATGATGATTTTAATTGTCTCGTTCGTATGATCTTATGATTACAAACTTACCGATTATCCTGAAGTTATTGCCTTCTATAACATTCATAACTTATAGTATGTTTAAATTAACGTTTATTTCTTTCTCTTACAGGTGAAATTTATAAAAAATACTACCATTGACTATCACATAAACCAAAGTGAGTATCACCTAACATTTGTTGATTGATGATTTGATAATTTTAGTAGCAGTAGAAAATAATCTGAAAATGTGTATAATCTTAAGTATGTTTTATAATCAATATCCACATTCTACCAACTGTTGGTACAGTTCTTCCATGAGGTACCAAGATGACTATATCAGTTCTTGGTACTTCATGGAAGAACTTTTTTTATTTTGTATCTGACTAGGGCTATCCACATTAAGGAGAAGTCTATCTTATCTTGTTTGAGATTGACCAATCATCTGTCCCATAGTTTGGTTTCATACCAACCAAATATTTTGAAAACCCTACCAAAGCCGATGTATGCACAGAAATAACTGGCATGCTTGACTCTGGATAGGAACATTAGCACATAACGTGTAAGATATACTGTTTCTATGACTGTATATCTAAGGGTTTAATGATACATTGATAATTTTACACTATTGTAAAAGAAATCTTATTATTTAATGTATGTATATTAATAAAATTACCTTTATTACAGCTACATTGAGAAGAAAAACAATTTTCCAGCTGATGTTTAAACTAATGATGATAAGCTGTTTTTTTTTTGTTTAAGGTAAGATTTACTTCATTTAAAATTTCTCCAATTGCTTTTTTCTTCTTTTTAAATTATTTGTAATTACTACAGTCAGATGTCTTGTTGGATATTAGAATATTAACTAATGCAAAACCATTAGCACTGCTTTGCCGAGTAAAATGATATTTATAAAATTTAATATTCAAACATAGAATGATGACCTTTGTATCGCCCCTAGCTGAGATTTGATGATCCGATGTTCCTGACTAAATAGTTAAAATATTAAAAGAGTGTTTCCATTGTTTATAGTTAATTAAAATTATATTTATTTTTAGGTACATGTGAAAAAGTGTCATCAAAAAATTGAAGCCAAATTACAGGTGAGGAATTTACTTACCCTTATTATCTTACCCTACCAAAGCCGATGTGTGCACAGACATAACTGGCATGCTTGACTCTGGATAGGAACATTAGCACATTCCGTGTAAGATATGCTGTTTCTATGACTGTATATCCAAGGGTTGAATGTTACACTTTAATTTGTTATCTTCCAATTCTAACATCATAATTAGTTGCATTGATATTAAATATATATAAATTCTTTATAGGATATGATGTGAGTGGGGCTTGCAGTTTACTTGAGCTGATAAATAGGTATGTAATAATATCATAAGTGTATCAAATATTTTATTTTATTTTTCCATGATGTTTTTAGTATCGCCCCTAGCTGTATTTTGATGATTGATAGTTTCTGATAAACCTATTCATTTTACAAATATGTATATTGTAATATTCAATGATTTATATGAGCCTTGTCTTATTTCAGATTTAAAGGATTGAACATGGTCATTTATCAAAATTTGTTATCATTGTAACAAATAAGAAAAGGTAAGGTTAATTAAAAAAGTTAGATTATTATATTTTGCTTTTTTCTAACAATTCAAATGATGAACAAGATATCGCCCCAGTCTGAATAAAAACTGTTGATTGATTTTTATCTGATTATTTAAAAATAATATCTATAACAAACATACTTTCTTTGTAATATATTAATAATAAATAATGTTTTAGGTCAATCAATGGACAAAAAGTAATGTAATATCAAATATTGGTCTTATACTTTCTGCATGGAACTGTAGGTGATAATGTAAGTGTAAACTTTATTAACCTTAAGTAAATAACTCTGCTTCAACATGACATATTTATGTAAAACCCAAAATATGATTATTATGATATCGCCCCAGTCTGAATTAAACTGTTGATTGATTTTATTCTGATTAATTATAAGAACTACTAATGTTCTTTTCTGTTTGGGTCATTTCTAATTTTGTTTTTTTTTTTTTTTTGTCCAGCTGTAGAAAAATTTCATACCAAGGGCCACATTGGTGTGATACTGGTGAGTGTATAGCTTCAATTTTAATAAGTGAATATTTGTGTTAAATTCATGCTTATAATTAATTTAAACAATATTAATCAATAATTAAGGTAATTTTTGTATGTAATGATGATTTTAATATCGCCCCAGTCTGAATAAGTGTTGATCGATTTATCTGATTTTTTTTACTATACACATAACATTCTTTTGTTTTTATATTCATTAATATAATTAATAAGACTCTTTTTATCTTGTAGGTTTCGACAGTACTGAAGGCAATACTCATTTCGAAAAACAAGCCATTTTAGTCATAGGTAATTTACATTCTATCTCTTATTAATTCAAGTACATTAAGCATGATGTTATTTTACAAGCATATATCATAATACTTTGATGAAAATAAAACCTGATTGTAATTACTATAGAATATATTTGGAGAAAAAAAAATGTGTTAGCTAATTATTATTTTCTTGTTTTGCAGTTGTTACAAGAAAATATAGAAGACAAAATGGATTAGGTAAGTTAATAATAATGTATATTACTTAATTGTCATTAGCGGTTTAAGTGCTACAAACTGTTTTACTCCTGAATAAAATTAAATGATGAAAAAATTGTTATCCCTGTCTCACAAAACCATGGGGAAAATATGGTATGGTAACTTCTGAGTTTAGAAAATAAAGATCAATATTTATCTCGTCCTTGTGATTTTCATTACAAGTATTATATATTTTGTTTTAGATTCGTGAAATTGAAGAAATGTAGGAATTGAAAAACTTGCTGAATATGCGAAAAAAGTCAGTTTGAATCAAATTTAAAGTTTTGTATATTTTTATACAAGGAATCCAGTATATCCTACATAAGAAACAAATGGTATTATGTTATATAATCGTAATTTTTACTATTTTAATGTCTTGGAACCCATGTCAAGCATTTAAAACGCTTTCAGTGTGAAAAATATAGAAGACAAAATGGGTTAGGTAAGTTAATAATAATGTATATTACTTAATTGTTATTAGCGGTTTAAGTGCTTCAAACTGTTAACACTCCTGAATAAAATTAAATGATGAAAAAATTGTTATCCCTGTCTCACAAAACCATGGGGAAAATATGGTATGGTAACTTCTGACTTTAGAAAAAAAAAGATAAATCTCGTCGATCGATTTATCTCGTCCTTATGATTTCCATAACAAGTATTATATATTTTGTTTTAGATTCGAGAAATTGAAGAAATGTAAGAATTGAAAAATTTGCTGAATATGCAAAAAAAGTCAGTTGGAATCAAATTTAAAATTTTTCATATTTTAATACAATGAATACAGTATATCCTACATAAGAAACAAAAGGTATTATGTTATATAATTGTAATTTTTACTATTTTAATGTCTTGGAACCTATGTCAAGCGTTTAAAACGCTTTCACACCTAAAAGTCTAAAATAAAATGTATATCTTTGTAAACACACATTAAGCGCTTGTCATGGGAACAGTCCCTTAACATGATGAAAACAAAGTTATCCCTGTCTCACTCAGCCATGGGGAAAATATGGTATGGTAACAACTGAGCTTAATTTTATTGCATTTATTATAATTCACTATAATCCATAAAATATACCAAATGATATCTTCTTTATTGCAGAATATTGGATAGAAAACGGATCAATAATCTTAAAAAAAACTTATGATTGTCTCTAGGTAAGACAAGTAATCAATTTAATAAATTAAAACTTAGTAAGAATCTTAAAAATGATGATTTCATGACAAGCATATATCTAGATATTTTTTTTGAAGATAAGTTATAACTGACTAATTAAAGTACATACATTTATGCAAATTATATTTAATTTGCATATATAATAATAGAGCTTACTGTGATTCCAGATGTACAAAAGCTATTGTAACATTGAACTAAAAAAATTGAACCCATGAGACAAATGAGGAAAGCCTTAGTGACAACCCTGACTTTTTACGCAGTGCAATGTGGACAGGTTGAAATACACTTACAAGAAATGACGTGTGGAACTGGTTTGCCCTTTCTAGACCAACATGATGTTTGTGGTCAGTACCTACGTCGAAATGAGATTTATTTTATTAAAAAATAAAAATGTATCTGGCATTTATGTAATTTTATTCCCTTTATACTAAATATCAGAAAACCGTAAATCAAGTACCTCAATTACTAAAGCAAATATGTAGTCCGTGCTACGAATCAGTCTAATAAACGCGGTGCTACGGTCTCGTAAGTCAAATGTTACCAGTATTTGGTTACCTATATCAAATTCCACTAAGGTTGTGTGCCACGAAAGAAGTGCGATGGACGCGGCGCTGCGGTCTCAACTCAATGTTACTAGTTTTTAGTGTAGGTAAATTCCAGTAAGGCTAGTATAATAATTTACAGGGCCTATGTTCGGTAGTGGATGGATGAAGGCTGATGATACAAATAATTATGGCAACAACACTAGAATCTCTACCAGGTTTTAAGGCACGGATCCACCGCAGTGCACGGATTCATTTGTCGTGACTACGTGGGTCAACGTTTACACTGCAGCACACGCTATACATACACGAAACTCACGACTACAGTAGAACCTCGATAACTAACTAACGCCATATTCGAGCAAGCGACGTGTGTCAATACGTAGCGAGTCCGTGGGTAGATGTGGACACAATCGCATATTATATGTTCTTGCAAAGCGAAGCTTGACTTACGTGCGTAACCTCTATGCGCTGCGGTGGATCCGCGCCTTTAGTAAAATGATACATTGTTTTAAATTGTTTCATTTGTATTTCTTACTTATAGTCGGAAGTCTGCTTTTTCATGTGGTGAAGATTTTCTTAGGAGTAATTGCTGCTATTTTACTTTTATTATTCGAATTTTTTTTTTTTTCACAGTAACACCTGAAAATATTCATCTGAGGAAGGTTTTATTTATATTATCCTACTAATATTATAAACGTGAAAGTTTGTAAGTATGGATGTTTGTTACTCTTTCACGTAAAAACTACGGAATGAATTTTAATGAAACTTTATAATACAAAAATATAGCTCATACGTTATACCACACCCACACGTTTGTGATTTACCGCAAACTCCAAACCTCTACAAGTCACAAACGTGGACACATCGCAAGCGCTTGCGGCAAATTCCCTTTAATTTGTGAGACACTCGTCGGATCGGCCACAAACCCTTGCAAACATGTTTGAGTTTGTGAGGGGCGAGGGCTTGGCAAGCGTGCGGTTCCAGCTTTAGAATAACACGGGAACGGCAAGTACGCGGGTGAAACCGCGAGGCGCTGCTAGTATTTATATAAAATGTCAAGATGTCGAATGAGGCTTACATGTCAGTGACAGTCATAATCATATTGGTTAAACGGGATTATAGTTGTTTAGTCTTATTTTCCAACTTATAAAATTCTTTCACTTTAAGGATCAATTATATACGGCCTTCACATCCCTCTACGCTTCATATTTCACGTAAAACAATTTAAAATTCCACAATTTCTCATTCCTGACAGATTTTGGCCGTAGGACTTATTAATTATTATTGACGCCGACGCGGACTCCATTTAAACCTTTCGGTTTTTTGTTGGTAGGCCTTAGATATATCTATTAGATAAAAAGGAAACTCTTGTCTTTGATAGTTCTTCGGTAGCTTTATATTGTAGGGGGTCCTACGACTTCGCCGACTAAGGCAAAATACTCTAATATGAAGGTGGGATGAAATCTGACACAACAACCGTATGACCAAAACCTGGTGGCTGCTCTGCGTCCGGTCCTCTGGCTGCGAGTGCAAGCCCGACTTTCCGTCCGACGTAGGTGCAAACCAAGTAGTATTTTTGCCGGACGGCCCAGGAATAAACCAGTACGGAGTGTTAAAATTGTTCAACATCAATCATTGGGGAAGACTCTTATATGACGAGCATTAACAGATGCTCGACTGTGACGACGAGTACTGGATTGTCTCCTGCGAGGCAGTAATGTCGCAGAAGCAATGTACCTAAAGTCTCCACTAACGGCCCGGTTTTGCTGTTGGGTTCAGGGTTAAAACCTGGGTCCCGAATGGCACGACGTCGCTGGGATCACTCGGTGACGACTGGGTAGTCCCCTTATGAAAAGACAACTCGCCTCTGTATCCAATTGAGAGTGTAAAATATATGAATGTCTTATTAAAATTGTCTATCCATCACCAAGGAACAGAGAACAGACTTCATTAACAAAACAACATATTAACGCAAGCGAGCCGCGGGCAAATCTGTCAAACAAATATATTAATTAATATTCTAAATTTTGTTTAGATTACTTGATATTTTGCAATATCCTGTGTCGTTAATTACCATAAATTAAAATCTTCCATAATTTATTTCTGTCAACTACTACCGTATTACATACCTAATAAATAAAATTTAAATCTCAATTTGCAATATACTTAGATATAGTATTTATCAATTGGAATTAATGTGACCTACAATCAAATCCCTTTTCAGAACAGACTGCTTTACTTTAAGCTCCTCGGTCAGCGTTTCCCCGAATTAAACAATTTTGGCCTAAAATAGGCGATCTGTGTATCTAAAATTGAAAATTTAAACTGGGGACGCCCTCTCTTCCATCATTATATTATAATGACCTATTTTTCGCAATAGTGAGAAATATTGCAAGGACGTGATTGCGATAGTTTATCATTACTGTAACCGCAAAACTCGATAATATTACATATATAATTAAAATTGTCAATTGTGAACACTAGTTTCAAAGTATAATCATATCAACAAACATTCAAAATGACATACGTTTTAGTTATGGAATCAGAATCGACGGGAGAAACTACATGCAAAATTAAGGTAAATAAATAATTCTTGTAAGTATGTGCCATCTTTACAAAGCCCTGTTTAGTTAGTGAAGACTAGTGAACAAATTGTTTTTACATCACTTAGGCACTTCTGAAACCACCAAATATAGATAAAAGGAGTCCGAACGATATAGGCTTTTCCGTAGTATTCACATATTATACACAATAATAAACCCGGATCTTAGTTCTTTTTTATGTCGCTGTCTGCGCTAAGGTCGGCATGCTACTGTAGCGGACCAATCAGCGCTACAGTACTTCCCACGAGCGGAACAAACAGCGCCTAAATACTTCCCGCGTAAAGATTTAAACAAGTGCTTATTAAAGAAGGCGTGCTCTTTTTTTTGCCGAAATTAATTCTGTCATCTAAATTGCGACCATTCTTTTAACATTACGTTCGGACTCCGTAGTCCTTATATCTATACTCCGTGTTGCAACCGTATCAGATTTGACTAGTCAAAATCTTACTCCCCATAATATGGGCAGCCCCATAGTGCGTGCGATGAATTGCGGGGCGTGGAGTAAGGCATCCCCCTTTCGTATAATTTTAAGGTGAGCCATCTGCCCACATACTGTTCGAGAGCGCATTTGTACGACTGAAATAGTTCTTCTTACGTTACATAATCTATGGTCGTTACGAATACTATATTTTTTGCAGGGTCTCACATCCCAAAGTATAAAATATTTGGAAAATCACTTTGCTGGAATGAATCTTTCATATAATAATCATAAAGAATATTTTGAGGTCGACGTACAAGGCATACTCGTTTTGAACATACTACGTAATCAAGGTTTCAAGTAAGTAAATATTAATAGGTGAATTAAAAAAAAAAAAAAAACATTAATACACAATTTTTATATTTTTAGAGTTATAAGTCAATCAATGGCCATTGAATATACTACAGTTGGAGGTCGAAGCTTTAAGATACAAATAATTGTGTGGACACTTGAAAAAGATCTGTAATATTATTAAATTTAACAATTATTTAATTTCCACATTTGATGTTATTTCACTTTGGCAATCGCTAGGAACTCTGTCGGTGAATAGCTCAGGTATCTGAAAATAATTAAATATTATGATTCCATACCACCATAGCATAAAATGCACAATAAAATGAGTAGTACAAATAGTACAGTGTAGAGTGTGTAAAATATAGCAATTACCTGAGGAGTATAGGCTTCTATTCGATCTAATAAAGTGTCCGAATAACCAGGCGTATAATAACTAAAAAAAAGTCATTAAATGAAATTAAATATTGTCATAAATATTTTCAAATATTTATATTATGAAACTTTAACATACCGAACAATCTCTTCAGGGAAACAGCTATTTATAATATTTATATATTCCTTTAACGATGTTCCCGGTACACTGTTAATTTCCTGTACTCTTTTTAAAGCTCCTGTTGTAACAAATAACCGTCTTGCACGCGCATCATTTGGTAAAATCTAAAAAATAAAAAGCTGATTTTCGTTTAATCTAACTTTATTATTTAAGTACAAGCATGTAAAAAAAAAGAATGCCTTTAGAAAAATATCACGAGGAACGATGGGAAACGTCAAGGCTAACGGTCGTGTTTTTTCTGTTTTCCGTTAATCAATTATTATTTCCAGTTTTTTTTATTTCGGAGTGGTTTTCTATAGTGTTTGGTTTAAAAACGCAACCTGTTTATATTGTGATTGGTTCGCGAATGCTGCGGAAAATTGTTCTGGGGCTGTTTTCTATATGGGACTGTTTCGACGGTATTATATAGTGACTGTTCTGATGGTTTTCTATAGTGTTTGTCTTCAAAACTCGATCCATATATTGTAATGTGATTGGTTCGCAAATTTTTTTGCGGACTGTTTCGGAATGGATGGATTTGGAGTTATAATTGATTGATGCCTGATGGTGACGTAAGGGACGGGGCCCTCCCTTGGCGTTTCCCGCCATTCCTTCTTCTTCACACAAAATATGTGTAGTTTACGTCAGACATGGTAGCATGGCCTCTGGTCTTAGCCGGTTCAAACAGGAACAAATATACGAAGAAAAAAAATGTCAATGTCAGTGTCTATGGTCTATGTCAATTTTGAATAATTAAGCTACAAGCATGTTATTGTTTACTGTGGATTTACACTTTTAAATTAAATTAATAAAATAAAATGGCTGGAAGAGGTAGAGGAAGAGGAAGTGGAACATCTTTAACGCAAGAACAAATTCAAGCATTAGGAATAACACGTGGCGATAACACACCTCAAATTTTAGCACCACCACCTTTATTTCCCAAACTTGAAACAAAACCATTGCCACTTGTTTCTGATGCAGCTACCGATTACATGGTTATAGTTAAAGATCAATTTATAGAATACTTACAAGAATCTCCAGCGTTTGTTAAAATTAATACACGTACGGATGGTATAGAAAGGTATTCTGACAAATATAAGCTTTTAGCACTGAACGCTAAAAAGGGTAGAGTCTTAGACTGTGTGTGGGCTAATATGCCTCCAGAGTTACGACCTCAAGCTGGACGCTTACGTACAATTACTAGGAAAAGAAAATTAGAAGATCCCGCTGAAATCGCTAAGAGATTACAAACTCTTGAAAGTAAAGAAAAACAAGAGACATCTATAGATGAAAATATGGAAACAGATGAAAATGACACTAATGTTAAAAAAGAAGGAGAAGATAATGACGAAGACTTGGAAGACGAGCAGGAACAAGAGGAAGAAATAGATGATGGAACGGATTATGCAAACAACTATTTTGACAATGGTGAAGACTATGAAGAAGAAGATGATAACTTGGACGATGGACCTGTGTATTAAATATATAATATGTGATCAAATTACCTGTGATATTATGTCCCTAAAAATTGCCTATATTTATCCTTTTTTTAATCACCTACATCATAATATTAGTAAGGAAAAAATTGTGCTTAGCAAAATTTGACATATATTTCTTTTGCCCCTATAAGAGATTTTATATTATCTCTAAAAGAGACTGACGGAAACATTGCCAAGCAATTTTAAATGTAGAATGCTAAAGTTTTAGACGGAGATAGACAAATGATTAAATATCAATGTACAATTATGACAACACATTGCACAAATTATTTACACATGTAATCAATAATATGATATTATATTATCTAGTAAACTTACTTTAGCATATTGAGCTAGGACATATTTTAGTATGTTTGCCGGTGCTGCGTGCAGGAGTGGCTCTAGTGCAGGCCTGTGTAAACAGCATTGGAGTGATTGTTTCAGAGCACAGCACACTCGTGCTTTCACTTCAGCAGATGTCTTAGGGTTTGTGTATAGCTAAAATACAGAAGTTTCATAGAAAAAAATCTTTTTATTTCCATTCCATCCTATCATTAGTGATAAGCTCCTATAAAAAAACTTGTCTAAAGCTGGATATTATCATCTAGTTGTCTGCTAAAAAGTAATGCTTTTCAATATCTTAAAGTTATCAATTTTAGGTTTAAAATAAATGATATTATTATCAAAACATTAGCATTAGAACTTCTTAAATATTTCAATTGAAAAACAGAAAGACCATTTTTTTTTTTTCGATAATTGATAATGCGATCTCACGTAGCACGTTTTTATTTTAACTAAGATAAAGAAAAATCACAATGTATCACTTACTTGTAATAGTCTCGGAAAAGCATTAGCAACAGCAACGGCTAGACTGTGTTGTGGGGAATGTTTGGCTATGTGCCCTATAGCCCAGGCAGCAGCGGCTAGCTCCGCGTCGTCAGATTCGTTGTTCTGTAATAAATCTACGAGTACCACAATCGCCTGTAATTGGAATACATTATACAATTTGAGTAAATAAACACTGCAATTCCGCTTCCAGTAATAGAATAAAAGAAATTAGATAAAATGTAAAGTATAGTTGAAATAAAATAAAAATCAGTAGCAGATATGAGTTTAATCATTTCCATATTTGCAAAACAGGTCTCGCTTGGTAATGTGTATTAATTTCTCAATGCAAAAAAGAAATATACTTACATAACAAATTTTTTGCTATTTCAATTATTTTATTAAGACGTTATTATTTTTAATAAATGGGATAAAACCTTTGACTCTATTACTGCCATTGCAAGTTGATCAGACTGGCCAGCGATGTACCCCAATGCCATACAAGCTGGCACTCGACAACCTCCGGATTTCTCGCCCATCAGCTCAACCAGGGGTCCACAGCCGCCAGTATTGACGACCAGCTGAGCTAGCTATATATAATCATAAACTGTTACAAATTATAAATATTCTAATAAATATACATGTGGGTTATGGGTACTCCTAAGCTCTCTAATTTACAATTCTCCGACCATGAAAATCACCTATACCTATAAGTACCTCTAAATAGGAGACGCGTCTGAAATTATTTGGGTAGGTAAAAATTACATAATATTGGAGTCTCGGTGTAGATTGATTTCTTAATCAAGTACCTTAACTTTACAGGGTTATAAATATTTAATCTGCCCCAACTGGTTCTTTTTAATAAGTAGTCTACATAAAATAAATGCTTAGATTTTTTTGCACCGATAGATCTTGGGTTTAGCGCGTTCAAACTAACATACAAACAAACTTTTTAGCCTTATCATACTTAGTATATATGTAAGATAGACTCACGTCGACAGAGTGCTTGACAATATCCCTGAGCAGGCAAGCGGCTGCGCGGCGCACCGGCGTCACATCATGTCCGGTGTGCAGCAGCGCCGGGGGAAGCGCACCGCCAGCTACCACTGCTTCGGCGAGTTCCGTCCGCGCGCTTGCCACCGCACTCAAAGCGCATAAAGTACTACGCTACAATAAAGCATATATTCATCCTAATAAAACTACCTTTTCCGGGGAGTAAGGGCTTAGTAATTAATGACACTGCGACTTGCGCCTCAGAACATGCGGCACTGTCTGAAATCTGGATTTAGAACGCTATCTAGATAGAGTTATCTGGGCTGGCTGCTCTCCTAATGAATATGTTTATGTTCGTTTGCGATACTAATCTCTTAACATCACGTGGCGTCTTCGTCTGGTTGTATGTCAAAGTAACATAAAAAATGGAGGCTACAGTTGGTGTTAGGCAGCAACGATCATCCTCGCGTAACAACTGGTTTTACATTAAAAAAATATTCCTCTTATAGGTGCCTTGCACTTACACAAGCTTTTGGTCAAGCTAGCTTACAATAAATTTTATAGGTACACATTATGGAGGTTAAGTATATGTTTCATACCTTTAATTTTGGATCCTGATTTTCTAATCCACGCACTAAATGACAGACTGCTCCAGCATCTACTACTGCCTCGGGCTTGTGTTGGGCCAAATCTACTAAAGCACCGGCTGCTACCTGTGGAACAATACCTATCTACACTAATTTTCAAATCACTGCCGGTTTGTTTGCGACACACCACACTGCACTTTTAAACATTGCTATTGATGGTTAATTTATTGATTATTATAAACTATTCTATGTATAATGCAGATACTCCACCCACTTAATTGTGCCATTTTTATATAATATTGTTATCTATGTGTTATTCTGATGTGTGAGCTATATTACTGTAAAATTTCATCAAAATCGTAAATTTTCGTAACAGAAACAAACACACAAGTACGATTTAACGATGATAACAATAGGTCTCTGCAATAATGATAGTCAAACAAGCAGGCAAAATATCCGCAAAAGATTCACTTGCCTGTTTTAAACTCATCTCTGGTTCTTGAAACGCTAAAATCAATAATGGCAGAGTGCCCGCATCTACTACTAGTCCCGCCAGATGTTCGCTGTGCTTTCCGATATATCCTAGAGCCCATGCCGCATTTTCTTTCACCTAGAATAACCGCTATAATAACAAATCATGTTTTTCATTCGCCAAGTAAATCAGAAATTGTATACTTATACATTTATCCGGGTATAGAATTAAGAAAAGGTACATACAACCAGGCCCGTCTTTTCCATTGGGCACGCTGGGCAACTGCCCAGGGCCCCGCGATCCGGGGCACCGTTATTTGTATCAGAATATGATCTAGTGATAATTATAGGAAGTTAAACAATGATTGCTGATTAAAACACTTAGTAGTGTCCTAATTACTTTGATTACACTTTCAATTTCAAAATTGAAGTCTACAAGTGTATTAATTATTATTTATGTCGGGGCACCATTGCTCTCGTGGCCAGGGCCTCCGATAGGTTATGGGGTCTAGCATACAACCTATTATGCAATGCAACACACCTGCGTATCGAAGTCTTCAAGGCATGCAACAATATGATCCAAAGCCCCAAGACTTACGAGCGATGACGCCAATTCCTCGTTATGTCTGTAAAAAATATAATGTGGATATTCAATTTCCTAGAGTATGCATGCATGGTTTAGTGGGCTTTTCTATATTTTAGTAAGATTACCACAGGCATGAGACAATAAAAGGCAAAGGATTTTTTTTGTATCAATAATTAACGGAAACATCGCATAGTATTAATTTACAACATGTCCAAAAATTTACCGTAGCTCAACGGGCTATGGAGCGTGCTGTGCTGGGTTTTCTTATAGGATTCCAAACGAATACCTTCGCCAGAGAAATAAAGTTACCGATATCACGCGAAGAATAAACTCGCTAAAATGGCAGTGGGCTGGTCACACACTCAGAAGAACAGCCAATATGTTTCAAGATAGAGGCCGCCTTAGGGTAGATGAAGTTTTGGTCGGCTATCAATCCGGTAGGAAGAAGATCTACGTGCAGTGACTGGTGCAGTCCGTGTTGGATGCGAGTGGCAATGGATCAGTCTTCTTGGCGTTCATTGAGGGTGGCCTATATTTAGTAGTGGAAGGATAAAGGCTGATGATGATTATGATGATCACGATCGCATAGAAAGTGAAACAGGCCATGAGATCCATGAGCCTGGCATAATCCAGAATGGATTATGCTAGGGTTCCAACAAGGTATCTTCATAACTGCATTTCGGTAAGTCAAGATATGAATGTTGGATTATATGAAACAGTACACAGCAGTACTCAATAGAAAACTTGTGCCCATACACCTCCCTAAAGTAAATAAGTAGTGAAATATATCGGCAAAAACTCACTTGGCAATCGCTCTCATGAGATATAATGCTGATCGCTTATAGTAGACCTGCCACAAATAAAAATTGATTAAGACAGGATTTCACGTCCTATAAAATATTAAAGAATAGAACCATTACCATTTGCGTTTATTTATTATAAATAATGAGTACATACCCTACCAACTTGGTATATAAGTAGACTTTGAAAGACTACCAGTCCTGCCTGCAATCTGCTGGACCCGTCTCTATTCATCGATATCAGACGAGGAGGGTGTTACCGTGCATAACTTAGGTATAATGCACTATCAATGGATGTTTTTTTTTATGAAATAGAAGGGCAAAGGAACAGTCGAAGCCTTGCGACTATCGACGTCCATTAACATCCACATAACCGGAGGTTATGCAGATGCGTTGAGAGATTCCACCCCGGTCGTGCCGGCCTAATTTGGCTGCAAAGCAGCATGGCACTACTTCTTACTATATAATATTATGTGACTTGTCTGTGGTGACGTCACACACTCTAAAAATCTGTGAATTTCATATGCGCATGCCGTATTCCACGCGATATTTCCCGTAATCGGTGAGCAATGTGACACCATTTATAATACAATTTTAAATAGTATCCATACATAAAAATAGTTAACTAAGGCGTACATTGTATTTGTTCAAGTTTTCCAGTACAATAGTGACCATGCCGGTGTTGACTAGTTTCCTGGCCACACCTTCGTCGTGTTCAGCCAGTTTCGCGGAAGCCACCACGGCACACTGGCGAACAGTACTGCACAAGTCTGACAGCAATGGCCGTAAAAGTTCTGCCACAAAATTGTAAAATATTATAGGTACAAGTATTAATTTCAACATAAGCTTGAAGACCAAGCACACTGTACCAAATAGTTTAGACAGGTATATCAGACAGCCTGCAGGACATGCTTTATTGTGCATATAGATCAGTGTTATTCAACCTTTTATTGATCAGGGATCACTTTGGTTTCAGTGTGATTAGCAGGGAACAGAAGGTTAAACAGTAAAAGCATCAAAATAATACAAATTTTAATCTCTATATATAATAACATCTATGTATATCCTTGGAAGTTGGCGGGATAGCAAACACTAAATCTCTATCGACTCTATCTCAAAACCAAATATTCAATTTAATACTGATTGGATTTCAGAAGAGGAGGCGTTTAGTGATAATACCCACTACATAGAGGTTACAATAATTTTCTGGTGAATGATAAGATTTTGTTTTTTACATTAAAGGAAAATTTTATAAACTTCAACGAATATTTTAACTTATTATGTAGTTTCATTACTTGTATGTGTCTCTGACACCATGCTTTTGAAACAGGTGTTTTGTTTTAAATATATTTTTTACATACCTAAGTATTTGAAAATGGGTTTTGTAGCGCCGGTGGTTCTTATTTTTTCAAAGTCGGTGCAGTCGTTCAAAAGTCATCAGCGATTTTGTTGTTTACAAACTACAGTTACATTTTTTTTAAATAGGCTCACCCAAGGCTCCAGCACTTTCCAGACATTTGACATTGGTAGATCGACTCGCTAAATCAGCTATGGCTTGCACGAAGACTAATCTTGATTTTTGATAGGTTTCAAAAACTGAAATTTATATATAATTAATATAAGCATTGCAATAATAACTTATAACGATGCCTTCATCGTCTAATGTGGAGAGTGGTGGTTAGTTTGAGGAAGTTATGTATCAATAGGACGACTCATTAGGACATATCGAAGGCGTAACATTTAAATAATTGGAATAAAACCATGGCAAAGGTTTGAAGAGATAGAAATCCCTAATAATTAATTTAACCTATTTAGGTCATTCACGTTTGAAAGCTTATTCTATATTAACTAATCCTATCAGGTGTACGAAATACTGTCTGACAATGGCGATTATCCTAGAAAAAAATTTACACCATTATAGTGATCCACCAGCTTATCCACATTTCAATAAGTACGTAATATTCGTAATTCGTATATTCTTACCTAATTGTATATTTCTAGCACTGCTCATAGTTAATTATCAAGATTTATTTAAGATTAATTTATAAAAGATTTGTATATAATATTTTCTAAATCAGTGCGGATTATTTTTATTTTTATACACTTCACATAAATATGACAAATTAATGACGGTGTAGACTACTGTTTAAAGGTTTATTTATATTAAAATAGTTTTTATATGTTGATATAATATATTATGTGAAGTACATAAAGCAACAGGGACCTTCTTCCGTTGACGGAGTCCCCGTCGTTTCGCTTTATGGTTGTGTGTAAGATCAGCTGCTTTTTATACACAAAATAAAGAACGACCTTTCAACCCTCTTACGGAACTTTCTTAATAGGTCTAACCACCATTTTTTTTAAATAATATTCTAAGGATAGACCTTACGTACTTACCTATTATTTTACTATCATCATAGACAAAATTATAAGTAAGCTTTCATAGGGAAATCATAAACCATCGTAAAATCGTACTTCAACTAGAATATAAAACTTTTCCGCACCTATTATTAATTGTTAACAGTACAAAAACGAAATGCGCGCGCGCAGTACTTACTGCGAAGGCCGTTGTGTATTTTACGTGTGCACACATGCATACAAAGACGGAGCCTCGGGCCTGTACGCACACACACAAACCCATTGTGAACCACGTCGCATCGTCGCGGTTGCCTACCTGGCAAAGTTCACTCACGCAGAGAACAAACTGCCGCGACAGCCGGCGCGTGCTCATATAATCACTTTAATCGCATCCTAAACCTAAAATAAATATGATTATTTGTCGGTGACTTGTATTTTGTGTTATTAAAAGTTTTATAGAATATCAACTTGATAATAAAAAGTGCATCATGCCGTACATCATGGTGATGGGTAGCCTCAGCGCTCCTCACCTCTCCAAAGACGAAGGTGCTACTGTTTACGGACTGAAAAGGGACGAACGTGCAGTTCTAGTACGGGTTGGTATACAAAATTATTTTTCGAATATAATTATGTTAGTGTGAAATAATTTCATGTAAATAGTAAATCTGTGAACATACAAATATTTGCATAGTTATGGAAAATATGCAACGAATATCTGGTAAGCAGGCATTTCCGGTGGATATTAGGTTGATATGAATTTTTTTTATGACGTAGTTAAACACAGTAGTTAAAAACAAACATTATAATATTTACGTAATATATTATTATCTACCTTATTTATCGTGGCAAATTAAAATGTTTATTATATTTTCGAGATTCATCTTACCCTTTATTGAGATCTCCATTATTTTACATTTATTAATAATTATGTTCCCAGAAAACATAATGAGCCCTTAACTATGAAACAATAAATATACCGGTATATAATTAAATTTAATTGCTTTGTGTCCAATTCTTTTGCAGGGAAACTATCAAAATTTCTAATTAGATTTCTGCAATACTTACATCTCAATAATAGAAGAATTATTTATCTCCATTGTTATTTTTAGGAGCTGAACTCGTCATTCGGCGTTGCGATCGCCACCACATCAGACAACGATAGGACAGTCCGTGTCACACAGAAGGGCATCACTCTGGTAGTGGTTAACCGGATCCACGGCCTCTTTGGATACGACGTCGTCTCACACGCCATGGCCATGACTAACGCTAACAGGGAGCTGGTCTCTTTCACCATGTATAAGAAAACCAGCCCCTCTTCCCACGGACACGGACATGGTCAGACCAGTTCACATAAGAGCCATGGTCACGGCAACGTGGTCACACTTTGACCGACCGGAGACCACAATCCAAATTCAATTGAATTTCAAATGTTTGTTTAAAAAAATACTAACAAAGTTGCTTTTTGGAAGTCAATTGAATATACCACTGGTTCCAAGGCGAGCCAACTGAAAAGAACCGGCGAAACAAACTCAGTGGTTCTGATCTTTTGAATATTGTATATAAAATTTTCTCAGTGTCCTGAGAATATACCCAATCCCAAGGTGTGGTTTCTTCCAGAAAATCTTCAAATCAGAATCATATAATATTTACTATCTACAGACGATTGTTTTAATTGGGACAAGTCCTAAGCGTAAAAGGCATAGTAAATTAACCGCAAGAGTCTATTGTCACCCAATAATCATAAGCAATATAAAACTGATGTATATAGCCACTAAATATAGATATGTATAAGAAGCCCGACCGATATAGTATTGTTCGTAGTACTCATATACACAATAATAAACCCAGATATTAGTTCTTTTTTCTGCCACTGACTGCGCTAGAATCGAATACGTACCGATGCTATTGTAAGCTACGGACCAATCTGCGCCACATTACTTCCTGCGTAAAGATTTAAATTAGTACTTCTTAAAAAAGGCGCGCTCTATCGGAAAAAATGTCTCCTAAATTGCGACCATTCGTTCAAGATAACGTTCGCACTTGTATACTTCGTGTATGTAGGTAAAGGAAACAAAAATGTTTTAAACCAATATATTACGCATTTCGTCCGTTACAAAAGTGAATAAACTTAGAAATATAACAAAAACATTCATCAGTCTTAATAAATACAGTTTGAACTATAATATGATAATAACAAAGATTGTTGTTCTTTACAAAATTTCACTGAGCAATATGAGTGTTATATTAGCCGACTAGATATGACATACAGGTAGCCTTATTGCGATTTTAATGTAAAAATAAATGTAAAGAATATCGTGGAATGGTTACTGAAGTTCCTTGCCTCCTTTATGTCTACTCGAAGCTAACTTTTTCAAAGCCGCTGCATACTCCCTCTGCACTTCCATCAATCTAGAATATTCTGCGTGCAAAGCAGCCTTTTGTTCCTTCGCGTGTTGAAACTTTTGCTCGACTTTCTTGACAGTTTGATTTATCCATTCCACTATAGACTCCAACTGTGACATGAATTCTTCTCGTTTTCTCGCTGATGACATTGCTCTAAAATAAAAATACAAACATTTAATTTTTTTAATTAAGGGCCTGTTTCACAATCTCCAGTTAAGTGCCCAATAGGCTATCAGCAGCATATTTGACAGATATTTGACAGATACTCCGTACTCTATCCGTCAAATATGTTGCCGATAGCCTAGAGATTGATAAACAGGCCCTAAGTATATTAAAATCCGCCTGAATTTAAAATCTCAGTGAAGTCGTTGGTTAAAGACAGAAATGCCTTAAAACTGTTTCAAGGGAACATTTATGACTATATCAGAAGTTCTCAACCAGTGGTCCACGGATCATCGGTTATTCTCAAGAGCTAAGCTACAATGAATAACATAGAAGCAATCTCAAAAGTTATTGAGATAATCTTAACTAATACATCTTTCAAAATATTATAGTCACTATTCACTAACTTAAAAATGTTTTTTAACTTGTGGTCCCTATTATAGTCCTCATTTTATTTTTGGTTTCCGTTGCTTAAAATGACAAAACGGAACCTTTATGCGTTGTCCATCTGTACGTCAGTGTGGTAAACCAAAACTTAAAGCGCAGCTATTTTCCAATTTCTATCGACAAAATCAAGGGATTTACTAAAAGTCTAGGTCCCGTAAGTCATAACATAAATAAAAGAAAAGAAAATAACATATTCTCGGAACTTTTATTTAACACATTAAGCAGAGGCTCAAATCTAAGCGGTACTAATACCTCATTTTATTGATAACAAACCAAACTTCTTATTTCTTGTATCTTATATATTTAAACGAGCAATTCTTGTATAAGTATATATATATAGAATCGGGATCTCGGAAACGGCTCCAGCAATTTTCATGAAATTTTGTATACAAGGCTTAAAAACGGTGATAAATCGATCTAGCTAGGATAAATTTTTAGAAAACTTTTTTTATCCGTGTTTTGAGGCATCGGCAGTCAAATCCGAACGAGCGTGGTTCTAATCTAAAGTCGAATATTTTTTTTTCCTTTTTTTAAGACCTTTTTTTTTAATTTTTTTTTATCGTATTTTACCACTAAGGTTACCGAGCAAATGCTCGGTCAACCAGGTACTATATCATAATATGTAGTTGTTTATATACCGAACAACTTAGCAGTATTAGTATAAAAGACTTCTGTAATATTATTATTGAGATGTAATTATATTTTTGTAACATGGACAGTTGAAGGCCGATTTGACATATTAAAATGAAATGCGTGTGCCATTTTTGCTATTACATTATTATAATGTTTTCTTATGTTAACGCAAATTACTTATTATAATGAAACAACTTTTACGGATTTTATCGCGGTTTATTAACGGCCGTTTTCAATATCTTATCTATCTTAAAAAAAAATTATCGATCTTAAAATTTTGACAGATTTTGTAAGAAAATGTGTCAAAAGTTCAAGATAGATAAGAAAATTTTAAGATAGGATATTGAAAGCCGCCGTAAGATACTTAGTACTTACAGCAACCTTGGTCACGGGAAGTGACCTCCCACGGGATAAAATCAGTTTTTTTCTAAGTTGTTTCTTTATGAACTCTATATAAAAACACAATAAATCAATTTAAAAAAAATTAAGAAAATTTTGCTAATATAGATATCTACTTATTTATTTTCTCGTGGTACTTTGTTATTGTATTTTTAATATAAAAAAATATTGGTAGTAAAGAGGGAAATTTAAATCTCATATATAATTTAAATCGCGGATTAATATAATGAATAAGAATTTATCGACCCAAACCAATGTTGTATAAATATATAAATAGTTTTAATATTAGGATTGTAATAACTAAACACGTATAAAGTGAGAAATCGTAGTTATTTACCTATATTATAACATATTTGTGAATAAACTTTTATTACTTTAAAATAAAACATTTTATGCAATATGTTTTTTTTTATTATTTACTACACACATTCAGTGTTACTTACACACAACACATAGGAATCTAATGACAAGACACCAGCCAAACCCATTGAATTGTTTAGAATATGCATTATACATATACTCGCATAACATAACCCTCCTTTTTTTTGATGACGCAGTGAAAATCCTTTTCGAGTGGGGACACGCACTGAGTGCACTACCCCACTAAAACCGCTGCGTGAGCCTTCAGCCGCTATCTGAGGGACCCGGATCGCAGGCGACGGGAAACCCTCAGCGACAGACTGGTCCCGGCAAGACCAGATTTTGCTACAATAGGGGGACTGACCCCCGGCTACCACTTGGCAATCCCCACGAAAACAAAACCCTTTTACGCAGTCACATAAAATTAATATTTAAAAGGTATTTATTTTTAACCAACTTTTGCCTGCAGCTTTGCCTGCGTTAACTAAGATTTACAACGGCGCCTTAGCTGGATTATATTATATAGCCTTCTTCGATAAATGGGCTACCTAATACTGAAAGTATTCATATATTAATATAAGATAAGATGTGTTTTGTAGACGTATTAATTAAAAATTAATTCAAAAATTACTCAACAGATTTTAAAAAACCTTTCACCGTTAGAATGCTTCCTTAACACCGAGTGACAATATTATACTAGCTGTTGCACGCAGATTCGCCTGCGTCAACTAAGATTTAAAACGGGTCTCTAACTTTTTGAAAATTTAATATAGCCTATGTTCACAGGGGGTAATGTAGCTTTATAACAGTGAAAGGATTTTTCAAATCGGTCAAGTAGTTTCGGAGCCTACTTAATACAAACAAACAGTCAAATCTTTCCTCTTTATAATATTAGTATAGAGAAATCAATTATCATCAATCCGAGTCCGGCTGTAAGTCTTAGCTAACGCAGTAGAAACTGCAGCCACCAGCTAGTAAATAATAATATAATAATAAAATAAAAAAACTTACTCTTCATAATTGTCCAAAATGGAATTTAATAAACTCAATTCCTTAGACGTATAAAGTTTCACTTCGTATAGAGTATTATAAAATATATAATACTGTTTGGTTTCCTTGTGTTTAGATGCCACTGTAAAAAATACAATTTAAAGCTTTTAGGATTATTTTGGTAAGGATGTTTGTGAAATAAGGTATTTTTGGAGAAACAATAATCTTGTAATGTTGTATATCGACTGCAGTTTGTAAGATTTTAAATGAACATGGTTATTTTGATTACAAAAAATATTTAAAACGGTGTGTTTACCATGTTTTTAATTATTATTTCGCAGAGCTACACACATATATATATATATATATATATATATATATATATATATATATATTTTTTTTTTTTTTTTTTCTTATATTTCGACATTGTTCACATTTGACACATTGTCTTGTTAATGAGACTAGACTTGAGCTCCGCAAAAAATATAATAAAATCAATAATACAAATTGTTACCTTGATTATATAGTTCCACAAATCTTTTTTCATACTGCAGTAATTCTGCAGGCCCTGGAACCTCATCTATAGTATTGTAATATTTCAATACTTCTCTATTCAATTCTCCAAGTTCCAACCTTATTTGCCTAATTAATTCTTTTAACTTCAATTCTCTATCCTGAAATTCTTTTAATTCTGCTGGTGTAAGTGGGTTTTCTACGACGGCAGTATTTGGCTCATCCAAGCTCCTATAATAAATCATATTTTTTTCAAAGATTAAACCTACTATGGATTTTAACACTGTAATAATAATATTTTTAATGCCGGCTACAGACTCTCGCGAGACGCCTCCTAGAAGCTCTCGGCACGAGTCTTGGCGAGTGGAGGCTGCAGGAGTGTCAGCCATCCACACTCGATTTATTCAGTTGCCCGCTACGTCTACTTAAAGATGGACGTGATTCAAGTGACCACCAATATAATAATTACTAAAATGCGCGAGAGTGTGGTTGGTTGTCACGCCTCACCGCCTCGCGTCTCTCGCGCCCGAAAAACCGACACAAAGCGGAGCGAAAGCGAGGCGAGGCGAGGGAAGACGAGGGGACACGAGTGCACCGTCCTCGCTCTCGCACTCGCGTTCCCTCGTGGAGAGTCTGGATCAGGCATAAGATTCGTAAAACACCGTTGCCATCATAGGAGGGCCGGGCAATGTATTGACGTGTAACTGTTAGTATTAGTATCTTGTCAGCGGAATTTAACTTTTACTGCCATGGGCGCAAGTACATCATAAAGCTACAGAAATATTTAACAATCCCCACAAAACAAAATAGTAAATACCTTAATGTGTCCTGCAGGGCTTTATGTTCATTTTCTCTATGTTCAATAATATTTAGTAATTCAATCCTCTCTTTCGCCAAATCCTTAAGAGATTTATAGAATACTTTCATATCCTTATCACTGTAAATTAATATAAAATTAGGAAATACTTTACATGGCTACTGTATATCATCCCGTGAATTGCAAATAGATAAACGGGAAATAAAAACAAATAAATATCTTAGTCAAATCCATGTATTTGACTACTGTATTATATGGGATTGAAAAAGAATGATAATAATAAAGTAAAATAAATACCTATATTCATCTGTTTTCATTAATTTTTGTGTAATTTTCTGGAATTTATTCATCACATTATTGTAATTGGATTTGGTCTTCTCCATTCTCTCTTCATGAATCTTTTTAATGGATTCCACTTCATTTTCCAAGGAACCTACGGTCCTGCTTAGATCTTCAATATCTTTATAGTACTTCTTCTTTTCACTCTCTTCAAGTTCTTTAGAAATATCACCGGTCAATTCAGAATGCAACAAGGCATAATGCAGATTGGTATTGGGATCATTATCTTCCTCCTCTTGTGTGAACAAGTCTGTCTGATAAAATAATAAAATATATGCACTGAAGTGTTGAGGTACAAGTAAAAAATTTAGATCTTAAGTACGTAACCCAACGTCTTCGTTACCAATTTTTTATCAACTTTGACAAATGGCCAAGAATGTCGAGACTTCGGAAAGGACCAGGATAATGTACCACTCAATTTGTAGAACAATAATATGACTGTTAAATTATATAAAGTAAATGAGAAAAAAATATTATCCAATCCACATATTTCCTCCCTGCTAGCCCTATTACCTGAAACAATTGGGAGTTTTCGTTTTTTTAACTTACCTCTGTGGTAATGTTAGTTGGATCAGCAAGGCTCTTCTCATATTCAAACTGAAATATAAAATTGTTCCTTTAAACCTTGGCTTAGCATTATGACTGGTTAAAAAAAAAATTAAACATAAAGCAAATATTAAAATTACCTTTTAAAGTGTGAATGCCACAAAATATTGAGACATCTAAGGGCTAAGATCTAATAAAACTAAACACTATATTTACCAAAAAGTCCAGTCCTTCATCCTTTTTATCTTCATCTTTATTGTTGGGTACAAGCATCAGCATCCGTTGATCATATTCAGACAAGACAGAATTTACTTGTTCTAATTCATTCTCAGCAAGGCCACCCTTCCTTTTTCGTACTCGACATGGTTTATACATATTCTGTTATGAAAATATAGTCTATGTAATATCTATAACATGTGACTAAATAGCTAACCTTACTAAGGAAGACTAGGATATTCTTAAATGAAGATTGCTTTAAATTTACTTTAGAATTTTTTGGATATTCTTTGATAAACTATGGCTTGTTAAACAATATTTAAAAACACAAAACAAATTTTTCATAGCTTGTATGACTATACCTGTATGGCAGACAAATTCTTAAGGAGTTTTTCTCTTTGATGAAAGTATAGTTGGTCTGCTTCAAACATATAATCTTTTTCATATTGCATGACTGCAAATCTTCTCAGTTCATCTTCTTTAGCTTCTCTGAACTCTCCTGAATATTTAATTAACCATTGCACCAATGGATATATATTGATGAAATCTAAGCCTTGAATTTGATGAGGTTCAATTACATAAGGACACTTTAAATTTGGAAGTACTTTAACAATTTTCTCAGTAAGTGCTCTAAAAATAATAAAACACTATAAATTAATGACATCCATATTTTTTTTTTTTTTGGTTGGTATATTCATAAAAAATCTATTACATTTTTTTGCCTATTGTTAAGTTTTCTTCAAACAGTAGACTTATGTCAACATCAATATCACACAGCTCTATACACCAAGTCAATCCACCAACTATTTTGTCAAAGGCTGACAATCCTTGCAGTTGGGCTCTGTAATATCCAGCCGCTACAAGTGCATCTGATATTTCATGCCATTTCACAAGTTGTTCTGCATCCTCTCTCACTTCTACCTACAAAAAAATGTATTAGGTATTCTGATGCATAAAATAATTGTTTTTATTTAATCATGCTGTTACATACCTCTTTCCCTTCTTGATCTTTTCTGTTGTAAATATTAATTAATGGCTTCCTTCTAGTAAATATAGTTTTTTGTTTAGAAGCCATTGTACTTAAGTAGAGGCCGATATAATATACAGTTTGGTCCGTCGTTTATGTAAATATCATTACCATATTAAGTGACAATATAGAAAAGTAAACATAATCCATTTATAATATTAATGAATAATTAAAATCAATTCGTGTCAGATCATAATTATCATATTTGTGTAATCAAAAAATCACACAAAAAATAATAATACACCGAATGTATATATATGATCAAAGAAATTAACACATAAAAACTGAGTTAGAAACGACCGTATTATCATTAGACGTAGCAGTAGATTTAAAATTATAAAAAGTTATTAAATTAAATAAAAATAATATCATATACGTATATATTGCACACAAATACTGACTTCAGCAGTTATCAGTATTTAGTATTTACAAATTTAAATATTTTATGTTTTATACAAATTCGAAATTTTTGCCTGAATTTGACTTTTGACACGATTTTGACAACTAGAAAAGAATACTTCTTCTCCTCATTCTTTTTCAAATTCTGGCGAATGATCTTGCCAGCGTTTAGACGTGTGGATACAGAGTTTGTCTTGCTTGCGTAGGTTTGCAAGGGTTTGTGGCCGATTCGACGAGTGTCGGTATTATGCACAAGCGAAAGGGAACAAAAGAGAATTTGCCGCAAGCGCTTGCGAGGTCGAGGCATCGACACGCTTGTGATTTGTGGAGACTTGGAGCTTTCGGCAAGCCACAAACGTGTAGATCCGGTATTATATACACAGACACAGACTACTTATAGTCCATTTTTATAGAAGTGACCAAAAGTGTAAACAAATATGGCGTACTTCCGGCCATAGACAAATAGAGTAATAGTGTAGCTTAGTGAAGTGACACAAAGAGCAAATTAACGAATAAAAATAATAAGCCATAGACAAAAGTATAATTAATTTTATATTCTAATATTTCAACGACACTATATTGCTAAAATTATTTCAAAAACTTATAATATATTATTATTAACTCATAATATTTTTTAAGAATTAGTAGAAGTACAAAATTATATAATAATAATAGAAATAAGTTGCTCTTCGACTGGAATGGATAAATAAACTATTATAACTGATTTATTTATGAAAATATTAAAGGAAAATACTAGAATACGTAAAACGCCAATAAGAAACTTATTTATTTTAATTTTTATTAAATGCTGTTCATACTTTCTGATGAATCGGAAGAGTCTCCAGAGACGTGGATATTGAAGCCTGGGGCGTCTGATGCAGCATCTATAATTCCGTCAAGCTGCATCATTTTATCCTCTTCTTTTATTACGTGTTCAATACTGTTCCTCCATGACACCGCACTTATTTGAGTTAAACTTTATATTAATTTTATGGGGTTTAATTCGCAATAGTAGGGCGGAAGACGTAAGACAATTTTATTATTTTGGGCTGCCATTTCGTCAATATTTTTTTGTCATAATCGTGCTTATTAAATTTTGTTAAGAGTTCAGCTTTTATTTCAGTTTCATGGTAACTTATATTATTTTCTAGCAACCACGCTTGTATGTTTGCTTTCCGCCAACTCATGTTAGGCACTTTGACAGAATGTCTTGAGTGGTACGGTGCATTGTCTAAAAATATTACTGACCCAGGCTCCACTTTATTTAAAACAGTATTAAACCACTTCTCAAAATAATGAGCACCCATTTCACTGTGGTAATCCCCATCATGTTTTTTGGCCTCAAAAATCCACTCTGCTCATTCTAAAAATCCATCTGCGCTGCCGATGTGCGTAGTTATTCATCTTTTACCTTCTATCTATTAATAAATTGCATTTATGAAATTTTAAAATATGTGTAAAGAACACGGCCTATTTAATTGTTCATTTTGCTCATTCTCAAATACCCAATCACCTATAAAAATATAATGATTAACAATAGACAAAAGAAAGAATAATGTTTTTTAGGAACACGTGCAATTTATTTCTGAAGATCAAATTTCTGTAAGATAAGGAAACAAAAGAGACGCTAGGATGCTTATATGTAAAATGTCATTATGTGTTCACTATTGATATTTGAATACAATAAGGCGGCCTGGCCTAGAAAAAAAAGTCAACCCTATTATATTATTCGTATTTACTATGGTTAAAAAACCTTGCGCCAGCGGCGCTCTGTCTCCAACATCGAAACCAATTAATGTCTGCTAACATTGTTTTTCGCATCCTTAATCTCATCCTAAAGTTAGAAAAAAAAAATCCTGTGAACTATCGTGAGCTTTCATGCCAGTGCTATATTTTTATATTATCTGGGACATTGTTAAATGTTTAAGCTGAGATATTCAAAAATATTCATATTATAAAAATATAAAAACTAAACAATTTTATGTAAAAGATTGACCTTATTTTGTTATATTTTGTAAGCATTTTTTGCACGCAACATTTAAAAAAAATTGAACGACTTAGTAACAAATTGCATTATAGTAACATTGTCTTAAAAACTATCAATAAATTGTAATTAATGGAATTTTAAAATATCTGTACTACAGAACACGGCCTGTTTTATTGTTCATTTTGTTCATTCACTTATACACGATCACCTCTAAAAATGAAATGACCCCATCCCTATTTCTCTTCTAAAAAAAGTAAGATGAAATGTCACATTCAAATTTATTAAATATCTGTGCACGCGATATTCGTATTTTATAAGATTTTAAGTGTTTTAATGCTAGATTGATAGTTGTTTTTAGTGAAATAAGTAGTAAATGGAGTGTTACAAATGTCCGTAAGCTAATTTGTTGTGAAAGTGAGTGATAAAAGCCGAAAAATCGTAAATTACGCATCAACAGGGTTTGTTTACTAGTTTGGTCACTTCTAAAAAAATGGACTATAAGTCGGAACCGCACGCTTGTCAAGCCTCAGCAAGCCCTCACAAATTCAAACGTGTGGATACATAGTTTGTCTTTGCTTGCGTTGGTTTACAAGGGTTTGTGGCCGATCCGACGAATGTCGGTATTGTGCACAAACCAAAGGGAACAAAGGAGAATTTGCCGAAAGCGCTTGCGATGCGTCTACATGCTTGTGTGTAGAATACCGGATCCACACGTTTGTGGCTTGCCGCAAATTCCAAACCTCCACAAGTCATAAGTAGTTATCTGTACCAAAGATAAATAAAAAGCATAGATAGAGGATAATAAGTTGAACAAATTCCATAACTAGAGTCATCGCCACTTTTGAAGTCCTGCGACTAATGGCCGAACTAAATCTGACAACATTGACATCTTGACGTCTGTCTGGAGTAAGAAGTTGTGATATTTTAAATTGTTTTACGTGAAATATGGAGCATATAATCTAAAGTGAGTGTTAAAAGTAAAGGCCGTAAATGCTCATTAAAGTGAAATAATTTTGTGAATTAGAAAGTAAAAATAAACAACAATTAACCCCGTTGAATGATATGTTTATAAATGTCACTGCCATGACAGGTAAATTTTAGATGCCAGAGTCACTTATTTTTGCCTAATTTATGGTTAAAATATTATCATTAACTCTATACCTACATTTATCTTATGATATTTTATATGAATATAAATACAAGGTAAAAGAATTAAATCCTTGCTCAGAGGAATTATATTTTCAGGTGTTTCTGTAAAAAAGGTCGAATAACAAAAGAAGTAACAATGGCAGCAATTACTTCTGAGAAAATCGTCACTCCTGGCAAAAGCCGAACACATCCAAAGAAGCTTGTTTTAGATGAATTCTACTAATCGGTCATACGTAAAAAATACGAACGAAATATTTACAAAAAAATGTTTTATTTTACTAAAACCTGGCAGGGAGATTTTTATTTTGCTGCTATAATTATTTTTGTCATTATTATCATCATCAGTCTTTAACAATCCACTACTGACCATAGGCCCTATAATTATTTAATTTTTTTATTGTACTAGACTTGGTGGAAAATCATTACACTATAAATTGGCAACATTGAGTTATGAAACCGCAGCGCCGCGTCTATCGGACTTCTAAAGTGGCGAGGACTATAATACGCTCTTTACTCTTACGTCAAACTACCTGTGTTGAAACGAGATAGCATTATGTCTTCAGCTCTATCTTCAGGCCATGCGCCCCACATTGCCTCGGTGGGCCATATTAGTTGGTAGCCAGCTGGATATCAAAGGCCCTGTTGTGTTTTGCTAATAATTTCTGGTTTTTAGTATTAAAAGTGAACTTTTAGTTATATTTACGTAATTGAAAAGAAATATGGCGTATGTGGTTCTTACCAAATGGGTGTACTAAGTGAAAATAATTCAAGTGTATCATTCCACCGGTAAGCTTAATCAAATCAAAGAAATGGCTCCATTGAACCATTGAGACCAAGTAGAGTAGCCATATCTGTCTCTCTTTATCTTATGATGTACTTCTTAAGAAAGTAAAGGACAGCATTAGCTACTCAGATCCTCCAAGATACACGCTATCTATGCTTTTTATTTATCTTTGATCTGTACATATTGAGATTAGTTGGCAAATAGTGAATGCTGCGGGAAACTATTGCGGAGCTGTTTTCTTTAGAGGACTGTTTTGGTGGTTCTCTGTAATGTTTATTTCAAAAACTTAATCCATATAATATTATTGGTATAATATAATAGTAACATATTATAAGATTGGTAGTGAATATTGCGGTGGACTGTTCTGGATGGGTGATGTTAGAAGTGATAGTTAGTTAGCTGGCAGCTACCTCGGACAAAGAATTAGTATAGCTATTCAAAGGGGGAACGCTGCCAGTATCTTCGCAACTTTGCCTAAAGGGACGCCTTTTAACAATATATTTTAGTTATTATAATATATAAATTTTTAAGGATTATAGTTTTAGATAATTTATAATTATTAGATTATTATATTTTATTATATTATGTAATTAGATTATGAAACTGTAGTAAATTTTTAATGTAACATAGTTCTCTAATAGAAGATATAATATGAAATTAGTTAATTCATAATTATTGATAGGTACGTAAAGGGTAAAACCGCGCCCCTTTTTGTTTCCCAGTGGGAAATTCCTACCGTTACTCCGAATTACAAAATAATATTAAAGATACTTTCTTCTTCTTCTTTAAAATTTTGTTACTTGAATTTTATAACTGCCTCGTGGCTGATAGTTAATTAACTAATGTCTAATGCCTTAAAAAAAACTTCACTGACATTCAGGCCGTGTTCCTTTTTACACTGGAGCACTGTAAACCGTGACGTCACTACAGTATACTGCGAACTGTCAGCGAAGCCGTTCCTTTATAAATATGTATACTGGTTAGTGTTGTAAATCGAAACGCAGTACAGTATACTGTGATTTGTAAACTGTCATCTACCATCACATATGAGCTAAGAACTTATGACATTCGTCATTGACATTTTCAGTTTTCACGTGTTTGTGTTTTAATTGTGAAAGTATTGTTTTTATTTATTGTCGGTTGAAGTAATTGCTTAATAAAAATAGGTATACTTCATCTTAAAAGAAAATATTGGTTTTCAAGCAATTAAATGTACTAAATAATAATAACTTACAGACCGGATTTAATAGCTAAATAACTGATTTTTTATATCCTTAGCTAATGAAAAACGTAACAATTACTGGTGCTGTCCAATATTTATTAAAATTTTCGGACTCCGATGATGATGAGGAAGACCTTATAATATAAACATATATCTAGAAATCGTGCTGAACAAAATATAATAATTTTAGAATATCAGTTAATAAAAAAAATCTTTTAAAGTCAGATTCGTAAGGCATTAAGTTATTTATCTAATTTTTCTTATTAAAAGTCGACGTAACTGGATTGTTCATTGCATTTCCATTTGTTAATTGACTATAGTATGTGGCTAGATACTCTTCGTTTCCTAATAAGTTTACTTGAACCTAACATACACAAGCAGTCTGTTTGATATGGTAGACAGCCCATTACTGTACAAATAGCTTCGTATGAGTATCTGGACTATAGCCACAACTGACCTCTCTACCCTGAAACATCATTGAAATACAGACATAGTTTAATGTATGATAATTTTGTTTATAGATAAGTATGTGATTGCTTTGATGTTGTAAAAGTAACAGCATGTAGAACTGTGAAAAGTAGTTAAA
Source organism: Lycaena phlaeas (assembly GCA_905333005.2). Taxonomy (NCBI): domain Eukaryota; kingdom Metazoa; phylum Arthropoda; class Insecta; order Lepidoptera; family Lycaenidae; genus Lycaena; species Lycaena phlaeas. The sequence goes on from HG995178.1 coordinate 8,598,761, forward strand.
TCAATTTATAAATATCTACATGTATCTCTACAAAATGGCCTATGTGCAAGGAAGCTAGCCGAACATGAAATTATATACATTGAAAGTATGGGTTTCCAAGTATTCTAGAAGCAGTTGATGGAAAACATATTAGACTAAGTCAACTCAAAGAACACTATGTCAGCTATATAATAGTAATGGATTTCATTCCATTCAAACTCAGGTATTAAAAAAATGTATAGTTAGACTACTTACATGCATAACAATATAAATTTTAAATTTACACAAAAAAAATTGTAATTTCTAGTAGGTATGTGGCCACAAATTGAAAATTATTCATGCATGATTACACTCATTTATTAGAATACAAAGCTTACAGTGTCTAGCCTTATTGAATGACACTTTACCAAAATAATGGTAATTTGGGGCAAGATTGCTTACAATACATTATTGCACATTCAAGTTAGCATATAATTATAGAATAAGCTAATGCTTCTTTAAAAGGTAGATTTTGTAGTTTATTGGACAAACTACCATTCAAAAGCACTGACTTAATTCCATAAAATGTTTTAGCCTGTCGCATTTTGCACAATATTTGTATTTTCAGAAGTCATATGATTGAAGTCCCCATTCTCATGAATCATAATGTTCTTGCACTTGATGTGAACATTGATGGAAATAATGCCATGAAATTTGTGGGGATGGAAAAAGGGGGATATTTAAAAAAATGTTAACAATTTACAAGTTTAAAGACAAATTCAAAGCATTAGTCAATCTAAATTATGCATATTTATGCTATGGAGGTCTATATTATTACATTTATGTTATGGAGGCCTATTTTCAGCAGTGGATGGATGATGATGCATAACTTAATCGACAACTCTTAATTAAAGTGAGCAACTTGAATAGTTATACCTATATTATATGTTCAGCAGTGAATGGATAAGGGCTGATGATGAACCATACAATTTGATTATATAAAAATTCACTGTAGATTTTATAGGAATATAAGAGGATGACATTAAAAGTTCTTAGGACTGGCCACTTGTAAACATTATGATAAAAAAGTGTTATATCACTTGACCAGCACTACTATAAAGGAATTTTAAATCAAATTTCATTCATTTGTCATTTCTTTTTTTAGGTGTGATGGCAAATTAAAATAAAGTGTCATGCATCAGCATGTATTTAACTTCAGATAATGTTTGTGCAATGATTAACATAGTTTTCTATGTCATTTAAGTCAACAAGAAAAGCACAAATTTCACTGATGATCTGTGTGACGCACACCGTGTATGACAGAGACTAACAGAAGGGTATCCTATTACATGATTCTGACAAACTTAGGCATAGGTTTGAGTAATTGCACAAAACCCTCCATCAACATTTAGTGGTGAGGAAGCTTTGTGGTGAATACCTCATAATTTGGCAGAGGCCCAAAAACTTCATCTATCTGTCTATTGGCGCCGTGAAGTGGTATAAAGATGTAACGGAGGTTACTAAGTCTCCTGAGTGGCTGTTTCCTTCCTGCTGTGTGAGAAATTGCCAACAAAAGAGAAGACAGGTCAAAGCATGGGAAAAAAAGATGGTGGCTTCTTTATTCGGAAGGACATTGCATTACGGAAAAAATATTTCAGATGATTTAAAGGCAGTTACTGCAGGGTGGTACACTAATATGTAATTATTTGCTACTTGTCTTAAAAAAGATCAGAAGAAACGATGTTCCACTTGTGTCCCCCTTGACCACGACATCATCACCAAGCTAACAATAAATCAACTTTTTGCTGGTGTTAGGCATGGAATTACTGGATCATCTACCATATAGCCCTGACCTCGCAAAAAACTTAAATGTTAATAATAAACTTTTTTAGTATGTAATCAGGTTTAGGTACTGAGTACCTGTTAATGTGTAATCTCTAATATTTGCACTAAGTACAGCCAGTAATTGCTTATACCTAGCTTATAAGACTAGAAATGAGTATATAAAAAACCCTTGATTTGTTTTGAATACTATAATTTTAAAAGGCATACATAATAAAATACTAGAAACATTAAACTTTATTTAAAGAAAATACAACAACATATCCTTAATAATTTTTACTGCCTGTTTTGCACCTAACTTTTAAGACAATATTAGAAATGAGTAGTAAATAAAGAAAAAAATAACAAAAGTGTATTAAAAATGATTTATAGAAAAATATGTAATAAATAATTAATTAGACTAAAATACTCTTAAATATAACTCATCAACATTTTCAGTAATTTCTATGTACTTATGTGATAAAGATATATGTGAAAAAAGTATAGTATCAACCCTTACAAGTCCCACTACTGGGCACGGGTATCTTCGAAATCAGGCGAGGAGGATAATGGGCCATTGATAGTTCACTGATGCACTGGCCCAATGGTGAACTTTTCATACCTTCAAAGACTTTAAATCTCATCAGGCATGCAGGTTTCCTCAAGATGTTTTCCTTCATCAGTAAGCGAGCGATAGTCTTGTGTTTAGGGTATTTAGGATACAAGAAGGTCCGGATCGAACCCGGAACCTCTAACATAAGAGGCCGAGTCATACCACCACTGGTCCGCGTTGGATGCGGTAGCAAGGGATTGGTCGTCTTGGTGTTCATTGAGGTTTGCCTAAGTTCAACAGTGGACTGATAAAGGCTGATGATGATGAATCCTACACGCACGAGTGACAGCTGCCATCTGACGTCTCTTTTTAATTTCGTTCCTATTGGAACAGGCTAAGACCAGAGACCATGCTACCAAGTAAGCAATATTTAGTTAATTTTGAAAAATGCCGGAAAACCGTAGGATTTGTCCCTCAAGAGTCAAGAATTCAACCATCTTTAACTTTTACATTTACATTAATACCCAACAAGTTAAAAATTGTAGACACGAAAGCAATACATTGCAGCATTGATTTAGAATGTTTCGTTACGCTTTCAAAATTTATGTACATATCAATGTAATGAAATCCCCATTGTGCCACTAGAAATTCAGTAAATTAAATTATAATTAAAATATAAGTAAATTCAGTAAAATCTTCAGACAAAAAAAATGAAAATAAATGTTGATAGTTAACCAACAATATTTTTCTTTCATCAATCATCGACCAACAAACAAACTAGAAAAAAATCTATGAAGTGGGTTTATTCCTATTAACAATGGGAATTAATGCTATTTCGCATTAATTTCACTAGTATGCGAATTCATAAGCCTCAGCTATTGCTATGCTATTTTCTAATATGACCTGAGATATGAGATGGAAGATATCCTTAATCAATGGACGTAATAATATATAACAGGACCGCTAACTCGTAACAGAAAAACGAGCCGACAGAGATAGCCAGTGTTAAGGAGTGTGTCCCTTTCTTATAGGGTGACCATAAGATTTAGCTATATGGGACACATATTTTTCCATCCATATACAAAATAATTAACTGTCGACATATCATCATCATCATCACCAGCCCTTATCCGTCCTCTGCTTAACATAGGCCTCCCTCAATGAACGCAAAGACGATCGATCCCTTGCCACTCGTATTCAACACTGACCGGCTTATGCACACATAGATATTAGGTATTGAATATTTTTGCTACCAGTGAGATCAATAATTTACTACATAATATTATGTAGTACAATACCGATCTTACTTACATTATATTATACTAGCTGTTGCCCGCAGCTTCGCCTGCGTTAACTAAGATTTACAACGGCATTTTAGCGGGATAATATAGTCTATAGCCTTCCTCGATATATAATATAAAATAGGCTATAGATTATATATGGATTACTGGTTGATTAAATATAGATATATAGACCTGACTAAGACCTGTTTTTAAGATTAGCGCGTTCAAACAAACAAACTCTTCTGCTTTATATCTTATTATACATGTAGTAATTGAAGAATTTGTAGTTTGAGTAGAACCCCTCTGCTGAACTGAGGCTCCAGCCCCGGCGCGGCGCCCCAGCGCGTAGGTAGTATAATATAGTAATTTTTCAGCCTTCCTTGAGAAATCATTTTTTTAGGTTACAAACATCCATCGACCCATATATACTTTCGCATTTATATAATATAGTATAGCACCGCCCCGCGTTCCCGTAGGAATATTGAGATGAATTATAGCCTATGTGTCAATCTGATGTATAAGCTACATTATTATTAAGTTTCATCAAAATCCATTCGAATTTTTTCTTGAATTGTATACTGCTAAGCCATTTATGATACATTTCTTCATTTTTTGGAAAACTGTAACAGAAGCTCAACTCTCGACTACCAAGGTATGCAAACTAGGAACAAATTTTAGTTTGTATATTTGTAGGTAATAAAACTTATATAGGTATATAGACATTTTTAGTAGGTATTTTATATCACTACAAATGTCTATGTCTTTATGTTCAACATAACATAATATATCTATTTTAATACAAAAACTTAGTAATTATTAAAATAATCCGTAAACCTGAGTTCACGTGGGCGAAGCTGCGGGTAACAGCTAGTACACACACACACACACACACACACACACACACACACACACACACACACACACACACACACGCACGCACACATACACACACACACACATATCTTATATATTTAAACGAGCAATTCTTGTATATATATGTATATTATTATATAGAATCGGGATCTCGGAAACGGCTCCAACGATTTTCATGAAATTATGTATACATGTGTTAAAAACGGTGATAAATCGATCTAGCTAGGATAAATTTTTAGAAAACTTTTTTTATCCGTGTTTTGAGGGCATCGATAAAATATGATTAGAATAAGAACGTAAATTTCGCTGTCAAATAATATGTCATGGTGGCTTAGTGGTGAAATAAGGCAGATAAATCCGAACAAGCCTGGTTCTAATCTCCAATCCATTTTTTTTTCCTTTTTTTAATCTAATTTTATCGATGCCTCAAAACACGGATAAAAAAAAGTTTTCTAAAAATGTATCCTAGCTAGATCGATTTATCGCCGTTTTTAACACATGTATACAAAATTTCATGAAAATCGTTGGAGCCGTTTCCGAGATCCCGATTCTATATATATAGAATCGGTCATCGGAATATATATATATATATATATATAATGTTTAATATTTATTTAGAAATGAAATAAAGGTACCTAGTATAATGTGTTTCTGAAAATAATAGTTTTATTCGTAAAAATATAAACGTAAATAATAACAATTGTAAAAGAAAACTTATAATATAATACACACCTGAAAATAATAGAATCTACATTAAAAGCCTTTATTTCAGGTCTTTTATTTCAACATAACTAAATCAATATAATATACTTTCTGCATTTAATTCATAATAAAATATTTTGAAAATCTAATGTCACTGTACATTTTTATTCTAATTACAAAATTCTATATAACTAAACAAAGATTAAGATTATAGGTTTTCTATTTACATATATATACATATACCTACTAAAATGTCTCATTTATGTGGATAGAAAATAAAACACGGTATTGACATAATTTTTGTGGGTATAATTTATTACAAAAATATCACAGGCATAGATTTGCATTTTTCGTATAATTATACGTTTTTAGTTGCACATATGTTAGATATAGAACAATAAAAACATTGTTTATCTGTGCTCATCCACTCTAATTTTTATTTGTATCTGGCATCACTGATTTATTCACTTGTCATCTATGTCGACTAAGTCCTGCACAGTGCGCATCTGCTTTTGTAAGTCTTTAATCTTTATACAGAATAGAGAAGCTACAATATAGACGTCTTTTATTTATCTAAACCCAATAGGTTATGGGCCCAGACAAAAGCAGAAAAGAAGAGTAGAATAAAACCGGATGATTAACGATTTATTTGATTGGCGTGCTTGCGGGTGAAGGACGCCACAACAGAAGGTAATAAAGTTGCAACATATTTAGCAATATAGTAGAGAAACGCAGTAAACAAAAGGATAGTTTATAAAAATTAATATAGAAGTACATATAGAGAAAAATCACAATAATGGAACGGGCAATTATATTAAACGAACAAAACTGGACAACATGGCGGTTCCAAGTATCTATTGTTTTAAAGTCGCGAGGTTTATACAATATGGTCACCGCAAAATGTACCAAAGAAGAAAGCGATAAAGATCAGAAAGCCCAAGAGTTAATTGTAACGAGAGTGGAAGATAATGTCCTATCACTACTGACAAGTTGTGCAACGGCTTATGACATGTGGGAGAAACTGACCACTGTCTACGAGGCGAAATCCAAGGTAGGAATCCATTTACTACAACAGAAATTCTACAATCTAAAATATGAAGGGCCTATGGCTAAATTTATGGCACAGGTAGAGGAATTAATTCACCAGTTAAAAACACATGGGGAAGAAATATCAGAAAATATGACTATGACTAAGATATTACTAAGTCTACCACAAGAATATAAGCATTTCATCTCGGCATGGGAAAGTGTTCAGAGTTCGGAGCAGACCATGAAAAGTCTGACAGCTCGATTATTGGTTGAAGAAGAGAGACTGCAAATTAATGGTAACAGAGGGCAGACTACAGAAGCATTTGTGGCAAATAAATCTAGATACAGAAGAGAGTTTCCAAAGAAAGAGCTTACAAATAATACGAGTGACAGTGTTATTAAGTGTTATCAATGTGGTAAATATGGACATTTCAAAAATCAGTGTAACTCACGACAGTGTAATTATTGCGGTAAGAAAGGACATATTTATAATGACTGTAAATTGCGATTAAATAAAGGTAAACAATGTAATAAGAGTAATAACAGTGTCTCAAAAGCATATATGGTAAATTTAGATTGTGATAATAGTTGTTGGATACTAGATACAGGTGCAAGTGAACATATGTGTAAAAATTTGCAATTATTTACAGAATATAGAGATCTTGAATGTAACAAATATGTAACGGTAGGAGACGGAAATAAGCTAAGAGTAAAAGGTAAAGGTAAAATTGAATTTTTAGCCTATAATGGTAAATGTTTTGAAGAGTCGGTCTTACTTGAAGTGCTCTATGTTCCAGACCTAACAGTAAATTTATTTTCTGTTGTTTGCGCTATGGATAAAGGTTATGTTATGAAATCAACAAAAGTAGGTTGTCAGATTGTTAAAGATGGTGAAGTTACTTGTACTGCTACTCGGGTTAATAACTTATTCATTATGAACTTTAAATTTAATGATTGCAGAGCATTAACATCTTTGACAGAATGGCATGAACGTTTTGCACATCAAAATTATAATTTAGTAAAAGAAACATTAAACAGCTATAATATTAAATATGAAGGAAATATAGAACAATGTATACCATGTATAGAAGGAAAGCAGCATAGATTAACATTTAGTAAAAGTAATTATAGAGCAAGTGCAATAGGTGAATTAATTCATATAGATTTATGTGGTCCTATGGAGAAGGAATCATTAGGAGGTTCTAAATATTTTCTACTTCTTAAGGATGATTATAGTTCTTATAGATTTGTATATTTTCTAAAAAATAAATCTGAAACAGCTGACTTGATAGAAGATTTCATATTAACTTTCAGTAATGAGTCTAGGTCTACAATCAAAAAGTTTAGATCCGATAATGGCACTGAGTTTATAAATATTAAATTTAAAAATTTATGTAAAAATAGAGGGATCATTCATGAAACTACAGTACCATACACACCAGAGCAGAATGGCCGAGCTGAACGAGAAATGAGGACTATTGTTGAAGCGGCGAGATCAATGCTACAGGCCAAAGGTCTTGGAAAGGAATTCTGGGCTGAGGCAGTAAGTACTGCAACTTATGTAATAAATAGGACTGGTAGGACAAAAGAGGCTGGCAAAACACCATTTGAATTATTTTATAACAAGCAAAAGTATGACATTAATTTATTAAAAACATTTGGAACAGAAGTGTACGTACATATACCCACTCAAAAGCGATTAAAATGGGATAGTAAAAGCATGAAAGGAATATTTGTTGGATATGGGATTAATACAAAAGGATATAGGATATGGTTAATAAACAACAAAGTTATAGGTACTTACAGGGATGTAATATTTATAACACAAAAGAAAGATGAACAAAATACATTGAAAAAGATAGAAGAAATTGATACAGAAGACAGAATTGAGAAAAAATACTATATCCAAAATATTTCAGAACCCAGAAACACAGAGGAGAGTTTTCAAGAAGATGGAAACCATGAATACGACACAGGAAGGGTGACAAATATCCCAGAATATAGTACAGAAGTAAGGAATCAGCATAGCAGCCATGAAACAGAAGAAAGTTGTAGTGATGGACAATCATACACAGATAAGTCTTGTGATACAGAAAAATACTTAAGTCAAAGTGGTCAAGAAGAATACCTTGATCTAGATGATCAGTCATATAGAAGTACAGATGATGATAATAATGATGATGAGGAAATAACAGAAGACAGGACAATGACAACTAGGTCGCGTATTATAAAAAAACCAAGCCATTTAAAGGATTATTATACAGGATTTACAGCAGTAAATAACAGTGAGTTAAGTTACGACAAGGCGATTAATAGTGCATATTCGGAGAAATGGAAAGAAGCTATACAGACAGAATTAAAGGCATTACAGAAGAATAAAACATGGTTAGAGACATACTTACCAGAGGGCAAGAAAGCAATAGAAACCAAATGGGTTTTTAAAATAAAAAAGGATAATGGACAAAATAAGTATAAAGCCAGACTTGTTGTGAGAGGTTTCCAACAACAAGATAGAGTAGATCATAGTGAAATTTATGCTCCAGTGGCAAAATTACCAACACTAAGAATTTTATTGGCTATAGCTTGTAAATATGATTTAAATATATCACAGTTGGATGTCAAGAATGCTTTTCTTAATGGAGAGATAGAAGAAGAGGTTTATTTAAAAGTGCCAAAGGGAATGGATGTGGCAGATAAGAATAAAGTGTTAAAATTACAAAAAAGTTTATATGGACTAAAGAAGTCTCCGAAGAATTGGAATGACAGGTTTAATAATTTTATGATGGAACAGGGTTTTGAAAGAAGTGAGGCAGATTATTGTCTTTATTATAAAAGGAATTTAAAGTTTTACTTATTGTTATATGTAGATGATCTTTTAATTTTATGTGAGAAGAAAGAAGATATAGAAAAGCTAAAATGTTTATTACAGAAAGAATTTGATATGACAAACTTGGGAAATAATAACAAATTTAAATACCTAGGTATTAATATAACAAAATTAGATAATAAAATTACATTAGATCAAAAAGAGTATTTAAAAGATATTTTAAAAATATATAAAATGGAAAATTGTAATACAGTTGCTACACCAATAGAAAAAGGATTAGAATTACAGAGAAAAATATGTGAAAATAAAGAGTTAGAAAAGAAGTGTAGAGAACTTGTAGGAAGATTAATGTATGCTATGTTAGGAACAAGACCTGACATATGTTTTGCTTTAAGCTATTTGAGTAGATTTCAAGTTTATGCAAGTTTAGAGTTATGGAAATCATTAAAACGTATATTACGCTACATAAAGGGGACATTAGAGTATAAATTAAATTATAAAGCAGGTCAAGATATTCCATTATTAGGATATACAGATGCAGACTGGGCTGGAGACAAAATTTGTAGAAAATCTACTTCAGGCTATGTAATGAAGGTTTATGGGTGTACTGTATCATGGTGTAGTTCTAAACAACAATGTATAGCATTATCTTCTACAGAATCTGAATATATAGCATTAGGCAAAGGCATTGCAGAAGGGTGTTGGGTTAGAAATTTATTAGAAGAAATAGGATTAAAATGTAACGATTTTATTGTTTTTGTAGATAATCAGTCAGCTATATATGTATCCAAAAATCCAGAACAACATAGAAAACTTAAACACATAGATTTAAGGTATCATTTTGTAAGGGATAAGGTTAAGAAACAAATAGTAATCTTGAGATATGTATGTACTGATAGACAGCTTGCAGATATGTTTACCAAATGTTTGAATAGAGAAAAACTAAAGCGATTTTGTATTGATTTGAATTTATTAATAGAATAAGATTAAAAGGAGACAAATTTAAATAGAAGTATTCATAGTATAGAAATAGAGTTGGTGAGCGCATTACCTGTTTTTATTGAGGGAGGGTGTTAGATATAGAACAATAAAAACATTGTTTATCTGTGCTCATCCACTCTAATTTTTATTTGTATCTGGCATCACTGATTTATTCACTTGTCATCTATGTCGACTAAGTCCTGCACAGTGCGCATCTGCTTTTGTAAGTCTTTAATCTTTATACAGAATAGAGAAGCTACAATATAGACGTCTTTTATTTATCTAAACCCAATAACATATCTCAACTAGATGGTGAAACATACCGCTTAAAAATATTTGATTTAAGTTTCCAGTCTATTTTAGGTTGTACAATAATAGTCTCTGTCGACTACACGAAATGTAACTTATCACAAAAAATCATGGTCACCGTAGTTGTAAGATTTAGAATAATGTTATTTATAGCTTACCGGTGGAAAGATATATTGCAACCACCAAATGATTCACTTGGACAAGCATAAACACAACAATTTGTCACCATTTTCACTGTAATAATACTTAAAATTAAAACAACGTACTTAATTCAAACTTAAATTGTAAACAACGGACGCCATTATGAAATTTAACTGGGCTACCATAAGTAATAAAATAATTAAGCAAAATAATAATTTATGTTTTCTTTTTTAATTAAAAATATATTCAAAGAAATAAATTTAATTACAATTTCTTGACTTACAATTGTTAAAATGACATCAAAAAGACAATTATTTAAATTAAGTTTTTGATCACGCCATAATTTATAATAAATTACTTTTGCAAGCTGGCAATATGAAAGAACGAGACACATTTCTTACTTCTAAGAGTAGAGTCATCGCCACTTTAGAAGTCCGATAGACGCGGCGCTGCGGTCTCATAACTCAATGTTGCCAATTTATAGTGTAATGATTTTCCACCAAGTCTAGTACAAAAAAAAAATATATATAATTAATTATAGGGCCTATGGTCAGTACTGGATTGATAAAGACTGAGTATGATAATAATGACAAAAATAATTATAGCAGCAATATATAGTCTGTGCGTATAACCGATTAGTAGAATTCATCTAAAACAAGCTTCTCTTCTTTTTCTCAGAAGTAATTGCTGCCATTGTTACTTCCTTTGTTATTCGACCTTTTTTACAGAAACACCTGAAATATCATTCATCTGAACAAGGTTTTAATTCTTTTACCTTGTATTTATATTTATATAAAATATCACAAGATAAATGTAGGTATAGAGTTAATATTTTAACCATAAATTAGGCAAAAATGAGTGACTCTGGCATCTCTAAAATTTACCTGTCATGGCTGTGACATTTATAAACATATTATTTAACGGGGTTAATTGTTGTTTATTTTTACTTTCTAATTCACAAAGTTATTTCACTTTAACGATCATTATACGGCCTTAAATGTTTACACCTTACTTTATATTATATGCTCCATATTTCACGTAAAACAATTTAAAATATCACAACTTCTTACTCCTGGCAGACGTCAAGATGTTAATGTTGTCAAATTTAGTTCAGGCATTTGTCGCAGGACTTTAAAAGTGGCGAGGACTATAAGTACCTATAGAGATCGTCATAGCGTGACCGTACAAGAAACAGCAATATTTTTTTTCAGTGTGACCATATAGGGGAATTTTCCCTATATGGTAGGTAATTAGGGGAGTTTATGTAAATGTACGTACGACAACAGCCCGAGTTGACCACTTTGGACTTTTTACTATTAAATATAAATTTAATTTTTAATATTTATTAGGTATCATATTATATAGTTTCAATAATTTTACTACAATACTTGTTGCAACCTCTTCATAGGTACGGTAAGTTTTGTGTGTCTGTATGTTTTTATTACATATTAGGCAAACGACCAGTCAGATCACCTGGTGGTATGCTATGTCACTAGACTAGGGAAATGAATACTTGCGACTTGCGATATTAATAATACTATTTATAAATTCGGACACTCTTACTTTTTATCTGAAATGTTTATACTACGCTAGAGGGTTCTTTTTCGGTAATAGAGATGGTTTTTCTCAGTACAAGGTTTTACATGTAAGTGAGTAAGGTCAGGTTAAACTGTAAATTTATATCCTGATCTGTAACCGTGTGCACATTATAGTATAATTTATTTGCAATAAAAATAAAATACATTTTTTAAAATAATTTGTATGATATACTGGCCTTTAAATAAAACTAATTTGGTATGCAATTCTCTCTTCGCTTTGAGATGTTTTTTTCATAATAAAATTAATTCTCACCTCAAGATATCTAAGAACACTTGCCTTAATTACCAACGACAGATGATTGTCGAGTGGACTTTGTTCCAATACGTGATTCCTTAATTTCGCAAATACATTAGAATCAACTAATTTTTTAAAAACATTGTCAATCAACTTTGGCAGGCCATTTTTATTATTAAAATAAGCATTACCACGAGTGATTAAAATATGTCTCAGAGATTTTTCTAGAATTCCTACCTTACCTACATGCAGTAGGCAAACTTTTATTACTTTTTACTTTGATGACCTCTATGGCTCAATGGTTAGCGCGTTGGCGCTCAAGCCGGAGGTTGCGGGTTCGAATCCCGCCAGGGAACAAAAAGTTTTCTGTGTTCCTGGGTCATGGATGTGTATTATATAAAAAAAATCTTAAATTTAAGAATTAATACAAAAAATATTAAATATATGTATTTTCCGTTGTCTGGTACCCGTAACACAAGTCTCTTCGAGTACTTACCACGGGACCAGATTGACGTGGTGTAAAAAGCGTCCATAGATATTATTATTATTACATCTTGAGATGGATAATGCAATCCACCAAAATCTCTTTTTTGAATAAAACTTCTATAATTTATTCTAATTTATGAGAAACAATCGGCAATCGCGGATAGACATTCCTCACGCTTTATTGCTATTTTATTTACTTTACTGCTTCTATTTTTTTGGTATGAAATGTTTTATATAATGTATTTTATAACATTTTACCAGTATCAAGTAAGTCAATACATTGAATTAAACTTAAAAAATAATAAAAGTGGCAATTTCTGTTACTGTAAATAAGTAAAGGAAATTTAAGACGTAAGGAGATATAAATTAAATTATGTGTATTGACATACCAAGACATTGTTAGCATTATAAATATTTGTTTTTATCTCCATCTCACAACTGAACAACCTGTTTTTTTAACAAGGACAAAAGAAAATCCGTAACCGTAAGGTAAAAAAAAATCACATCATGGCAACACTACACCTCGAACAATTAAAGGTTATATTTTAATTAATTGTTAAAATTCTACATGTAATCGATATTTAATGAGTTACAACAAGTTGAATTTAAATTAAAACACGACATTATAATCAATTTATTACTACATTCATAATATATTTTCACATTATTAAACAACTTACGAGTGCAATGTTAATCCATCAATTTTTGTTCACTGCGGCTTTTACACCCTAAAATTTTGCAACTCAACACTGCGCATTAACTCAATTCAAATAAATCGCAATAAATCACTGTTTCAAGTTGTGTAAAACTATTAAAATCTCCGAAAAACAAATACGTACGTATTTGTTTGGCAAGAATACACAGTTTGCCAAACAAAATATTTAGTCACGGTGACAGGGACAAAAGAAAAATATTCTGTCTCTGTTTCTTACACTAAAATTATAACTTGTAGTCTCACTCTAACTCGTGACGTTTAAAATAGGACGACCTCTGTAGGTATTTACTCTTAGTCTTACTTATTGCTATCTCGCTCGGCTCGGATCGGCTTCTGTGTAATGCGCAATAGAATATAATACTTAATGCGTTGAGTTAGTGTTCACTTTCGTAAATACATTTTTTCCGAGTAAGCCATCCTGTTATTATACTACATCCATGCCTTAATCCTACTAACGTTAATAAAAATGCGAAAGATCGTAAGTATGGAATTTGTAACTCTTTCACACAAAACTACTTTGATTAGATTAAGTTATTTGGTAAATGAAATTTTTCATTACGATATCTTATGTATATTTTAATAACACCTTATAACAAATAGGCAGAGTAAATTATAATTTATAAAGATATTGTGTGAATTGTCCAAATACTGCCCAAACAAAGTCGCGGGTCGCTCTTATTTTATACGGTAAGGTGAGCTGATGTTCTAAAATTTAAAACATTGAAATGAATGATATAACGAGCCCCTCTACTGGTAGATAGGTACTGAGTTCACTCACTGATATCCATTTAAATAACAACAATAAGTAAACATATGAAATATGAATATCGAATAATATTGAATATCGAATACTTATTATTAAACTTTTACTATAAACTACTTTAACTTTCCAAAACTCACTGACCATACATACGATACGCGCCAAATACACCAACAAATTATTACTAAAAAAAATACGCATTTTTTTCGATATTCGACACTACATACAAACAAATCAAAGATGTTAACAAAATATTAATATTGTTGAACCTTGTATTTAGCAATTAAGTATACCATTCACATAATTTATAAAGATATTGTGTGAATTGTCCAAATACTGCCCAAACAAAGTCGCGGGTCGCTCTTATATTATACGGTAAGGTGAGCTGATGTTCTAAAATTTAAAACATTGAAATGAATGATATAACGAGCCCCTCTACTGGTAGATAGGTACTGAGTTCACTCACTGATATCCATTTAAATAACAACAATAAGTAAACATGAAATATGAATAGGTATTGAATACTTATTAATAAACTTTTACTATAAACTACTTTAACTTTCCAAAACTCACTGACCATACATACGATACGCGCCAAATACACAATCAAATTATTACTAAAAAAAATACGCATTTTTTCGATAATCAAAACTACATACAAACAAATCAAAGATGTTAACAAAATGTTAATATTAAACCGCGATAAAATCCCTAAAAGTTGTTTCATTGTAATATTAATATTGTTGAACCTTGTATTTAGCAATTATACCATTCACATTTATGTTTAAAACGAACTCAACATAACAAATAAAAAATCGGGAAAACAACATTCAACAATCGTACGCATTCATTCATTATCAGACCTCACAAGTCGTACTTGAAGCAAGCAAGTGCTTCCATAGACAAAGTACTGGAGCACCTTACCTCGAAAAAACAGTGCTCACAGCACAAAAATGGCGTCGATTTTATGACGTCATAAATTGTGACGTCATATTGCGACTGAATACTGTCGGCCATTACCGAACAATTCTCTCGTTGTGATTGGTGACAGTGCTTGCAGTAGAAAAATGGCGCCCTAGTCATGACGTCACTAGCACTGTGACAGTATACTGTCAGTATAAAACGGAACGAATTTCTTCCAGTACTGAGCACTGGGCAGTGCTCGCAGTATAAAACGGAACACACCCTCAGTAATAATAATAAAGCAAAATTTTATTGATAAAATTGTTGTTGCCATAAATAAAAGAGTTGAAGTTGAAGTTGATAAAATTGTTGCAAAAATATAACAATTATTTACGAAAACGTAATTGTTTACAGAATTTAAGCAAATATATGACATATTTGCGTTATTTACAGTTCTCATTTGAACAATCGACAATTGGAAGGAGCGGGAATAATTTTAAGAATTATGAATCAAATACCGAAGATTTTATACTGTAAGTTACCTATATCGTTTTTAATGAAGTCATTCATTACTTTTTTGTGACTGAAATTTATTTTGTTCATCTTAAAATTTCATTTCATTTGTTTTAATTTATTAATCATAACTGTATGAAACTTGTGGATAAGTAAAGCTTGTAAGTCCTTATTATAATAAAAACATTTTAATAACAAATTGTGGATTTGCAGATACCTATTACAGTGTAAATGTACTTAATTTGCAGAATTATAACCATTCGGAAATACAAACTTTCTTTCCACATTCTTCATCATGGAACAAAGTATAGATGTTGTGGACTATGTGTCTTCCCTGTTGGATACTGAAAAATACAAAGAAGCACTTACTGTAGCAGTTGATGAAAAATATGCAAAACAATTTAAAGATAATTGTTGGGATTTGATAGCTGTTATTGTTGCTAAAATTAATAATGATACCAACACTTTAAAACCATCTTTGTATGGTACTTGTGAACAATTTCTATCAATTATCATTCAATCAGCAGTTCCCGAAGAGGCCCTATTAGAGTTTATTGAACAAATTGAAGTATCAAAAAATGATGCTCAATTTAGTATTATACTACAACCATTGCAGCAACTACTGCTTAAATTGACAGTCAAAAGAGGAAGATCTTTGGAGTGGTGTCTTAATGCCATATTGACATACATTGATGCTATACCAGTCCCAGAATACCAGCTAGATGGCAAGGAACGACTTTTATTGGAATGTGATGATAATATTAGAAGAATAATTAAAGTTTATTCTTTATTGCCTCAATTCTACAGTCCTTTCATCAAAGAAGTTGTTACACTTGATGCTGATAATAAACCTAAACAAATAATTACTGCCTTTCTTATAACTTTGCTTGGAAAGCCTTTGATTTATGTTGATGTAGATCCTGAGTCTAATAAAAATAGTGAGGCTAGGCATTGCACTTCAATTTTGCTTAATGATATTTGTTTATTACTAAGAAACCCCCTTAAATTCTTAGAATTTGTACAGATTTGCAATATTGATGTAAAAAAACCACAATCAAAAGATAATGATGATGATGATGATGAAATTCTACCATATCAACACAAAGAAAAAATTAATATGACCACTTTATCAGGATTGTTTTATGGAATCCTTTCTGGACATTTTCAACTACCTGATACTGCTATTCCTCTTGTTTATTCTCCCAAATATGTTGCGGACATTGTTTTGCTTTGTGTAGTTCATTTAACTAATTTTACAGCATATGGTCCACTGTCTAAGGGTATATTTTTATGTAAGGAAATATTGAAACAATATCCTGAAAATATTTCTTCAAATAATTTAAATACAATGGTCCATTATAATCTATGTAAAAATTTAATGAATATTGCTATATTTTCTGTATATGAAACATTACGTAAAGAGTCTGTTGTAATATTAAGAATGCATATTAACAAATTTGACTATAAAGGAAGATGTTTGCTTATTAAATATATGTTGGATAATGCTAACCATTCCGGTATGATAGGCTATGCTATTACACTTTTTAAAAATTCTCTGGATGAGGCATTTAAAGAATCTAAGCTCCCAGAATGCTTTAAGGATGTGCAATTAAATACTATGATGAAAAAAATTTGCTATCTGCCACATGGAGCTGAATCAGATTTAGTTGAATTAGCTGATCAAATTATTACATCACTGAACTTATTAAGATATTTAGCAATAAAGGATAAAGAAAATATAACTCACATAAGAAATTATTTTGATGAAATAGAATCCAGTTATTTGGAACCTTTAAGAATTGGTTTAAACATGTCAAAAGCTCATTATGAAGTAAAACTAAAAGACATAGAAGAAGCTAAGAAAACAACAGAAGAACATGTCAACATATCTATTAATGTTGGAGGAAATTTACTTGATAAAATTCCTGACAAGAATAAAAAGGAAATAATAATATCTGCATTAAATGCCTTTCATTTAATAGAAGGTCTAGTTGCACGATTAAGTGAATGTATTAACATAAATAAGAAGTAAATGATAATTTAAGACTGTATTATCAAACAGGAATAATGAATATATTATTTACAAAATATATCACCTTTTTTTATTTATAATTGTTAATAGTATAATCATTTGATGATTGAGATGGATTTTCTGATTGCCCTTTTAATATTAATCATCCAACTACTGTTTTCAATATTTTTATTATGTATTAAAATGATTTAAAAATCACCATGGTGTTTTACATATTATGTTCTTGTATTTTTACAAATACATATATTTATTTTGTATAAAATAGTAGTTTGTCATAGTTTAAAGTGGGCAGAGGGAGAATGACTATCTTAGCATTTTTGAAGGAGGCAAATGTCCAATAGTGAATGGTTACAGTGTTACAATGACGATGATGATAGTTAAAGAATATGATAAGAATAAATACAAATTAAAGGCAAAATGTTTGATTTATCAATGAATTTTAATATTAACATATTTTATCTCTTGTTGACAGCGTTCAGATGTGGACGTCAGGTGGTCAAGCCTATTGCATGCTTACAAAGTAACAGATCATTAAGAATAATTAGAAACTATTGCAAAGGATCAATAAATAAAGAGATACCAAATGACAATACAGTCACACATACAATAGAGCATGATGAACACCAATATGAGGAAGACATTAAGAGGCGCATTCTAGCAAAAGCTTTGGAATTTGTACCTACCTCAGGCTGGTCAATAGAATCATTGACGCAGGGATCAGAAGCAGTTGGATATCCAGGCATCACTCATGGTTTATTTCCAAACGGAGGGGGAGATTTAGTACATTACTTCAATGTGACATGCAATGAGCGACTGGTTGAGCACATGAAAAATGTATGTATTTCTGTTTTCATGAATTTATCAGCCAGTGTCTGTGACTTTACACCCTCAATGACTTTTACCTCATCAGACATTGCAGGTTTCCTCACAATGTTTTCTTTCACCATGTTCAGTACACAGGGAAATTTCAAAGAATCTGTTTTGGGTGTATTGATCAAACGCAAATCTTTCACTTTAATGTGTACAGCCGAGCCCGCTAGACGCCTTATGAGCACTTAACCAGAATCAAAAAGAAAATCATGGAAAAGTTGCCACGTTGGTATTACTAAAGGAACAGTCAATTATAAAGGGTATTAGGGACTGCTAATACCCTATATGCATTCCATTCTGGTCACTTGGATTAGTCATGGTAGCCTCATAGGAAAGTCGGCCATCTCAGCTCCCAGATAAAGGATTTCCATGTCTGGATACATTCCATCTAATAAATTTTACAATCTTATGCAAATTAATTCCTTTTCATTATATGAAATTTGTAATGTGTTTTACCATTGACTGGTAGAATATGTGCGTATCTCAGATATTAGAAAAAAAGTATTTCCGGTTTTTGTATAGTAATAAGTATCTACATTATCCGGAAATTAATATCTCGCTGTCTGAGCCATGCTCAGAATAATCTGTACCTCTAAAAACTATCGTTTTCCATACATAATAATATGTTAATGCATATAAAATGTCTTTATCTTTCTTTTCAGTGGCCAAAAGAAGAATTGAAAGAACCCAATGTTCCAGTTAAACTTATTGAGAATGCTATTATGACAAGGCTTTTGATGATTGATCCATATAAGTATGCTACTTTAATTTATTGTATTTGCTTAATGCTTCGTCTTTCTATTATTAAATGATTTTTTTTATTTTTATTTAAAGGTTCGCAGTAATATTTCAGCATAACACTTAGTTGATTGCGTCTTGTTGCATGTAACTTCCGGCAAGTTTTACGACATCATTTAGTCACTGATTTTGTAACTTTTTCAGGAGTACATGGCCGAAAGCAATAGCAATACAAGCACTTCCCAATAATGTTCCTAATAGCTTAGCCACTTTGCTCTCCCTGGTGGATGATATTTGTTATCATACAGGAGACCGAAGTGTTGATGTGAGTTTTTAATTTTATTACACAGTCTTTATGCCGTCTGACTTCAGTCCATTACCAGTCTTAAAGTTTGCAAGATAGCCTATCTAGATAAGGTCGTGGGAAGCCGCTAGATCCAGAGTTCCGTGCTCCCGATATGTATGGAGGTTGCCTATGTGCAACCCCCCCAATGGTTCAGGCCTTGTCGTGGCGGTGGGGCTCAGAAGCCTAGGCTAAGTCCAGCACCTTGGGCGTAGCGAATTGAGCCGAGAAGCCTCTTTGTATCCCTATTATAAAAGGAGGGGACAAAAGAGCAGGGGGCAATGGGCGAGGACGGGGACTCACCTCATTGTATTGTCCCGACGTTGGGAGTGTTTGTTCTGTGGTGCGGGACAACTCCGCTGTGGAGGTGGCGTCGGTCCCCTAAGGTACTGACTAGCCGTCGAACAGGGGACCTGTTTGCTAACAGATCCGGGGCACTTCACTAAAGGCGGCATTGGCACTCGCCGGGTTTTAGTGGGTAGAGTTACGTCCACTTACCATCTTTCGGGCGCAGCGCGTTCCACAAACCCGCATGGGGAGACTCGCTCCCAGCAGGATGCCTAAATGCATTTCCTGGCGTAGAGTCAAGTAAAAAAAAAGGTTGCCTTTGTGCAGGTGTAGATGTGTATTGACTGAGAAGACGCATTATGTAATATGACTTGTATGTGCCGTTTATTTCTCTGATTTATTTTAGTTTAATTGGTACATACGACGCGTGGGATTAGCTGGTATTTACAAGGCATCAGAATTATTCTACTTAACTGACAAAAGTCAAGATAGCGCTGCCACAAAGAACTTTGTTAAAGCACGGATACGAGATGCCGAGTTTATTCAAATTGCTATCAAAATGAACCCCATTGCTGTAGCTCCACAAACTCTATCAGCTGCCTTTGTTACGGTAATTTTAAAACATTTTAATTTTATTGTAGGGCACTTAATGGTTTTTTTTTCAGAACGATGGTCCATGGGTAATGGGTTCGGCCTCTTCTTAAGTGAAAGGTTCCGGGTTCGATCTTGAGCCCCTGTGATGCCCCGGTTGAATGGGTTTTTCTTAATTTCTAAGTGAGAGTAAAAACATCGTAAGGAAACCTGATGATGAGATTGAAAGTCTTTGAAATTGTTCAACTTGCATTGGGACAGCGCATCGGTGAATTATAGCCCAATACCCTCCTCATCTGATATGGGTTGATACTATACTTTTTTTGTGTTTTTTAGACTTTTAAGTTTTACATACTAATCATCAAACTTTTCATTTGTTTTCCAGGCAAAGAATATCTTAGGAATTAATACTTTGAAGTGAGAAGATTTATATAATTCTATTGAAATCCTTTAGTCTTATATTTATTCAGTATTGAGTGTCTCTTTAGTTTCAATAAAGATTTAACTTTAATATTGAATGTATTATTTAAAACCAAACACACTAGTTATCACATATAATATAAATTTAATAAAATATTACATATTCATAACATTTATAAAGAGTGTTCACATTGCATAATTCTTATAGGATATGTCCATTATAATTGTATAAATGTAGTATGCAATACACATATAAACTCACAAACTTTAATTTAGGACTCACTTCATAGAAGGTTCCTAATACAAGATAACAATATGAAAGAGATCAATCTACAGGCCATGTAATGGCCACATTGTCATATGCATTCAAGGCAATTCTTTTCAAATGTTTCTGATAAAATCTAAAACTGCCTACATCAGACACAGATGTATCTATTCTATTTTCGAGACAAAAACACTATGTTTATAAAAAGAACTTGAAGTTAAAAAAAATGGCATTTACATCTCTTGTGTGTGAGACGTATTTGGCCAATTACCACATTTAATTATAAGAAAGTAACACGCAGGCAAAAATGTTTGGTGTGTGACAATAGACAGTTTCTAAAACACTCGCAGAAAGAGTGACCAACAATATGGTTCTAACTTTGTCATCAATTTTGTCAATTAATCAATAATAATTATCAGATGAACCCTGAATTAAAGTTTGCAACTAAAATAAAAATAAAGTTCTATTTTACATTATGTTCTTACATCTCAGAATAAAAACAGAATAATAATATAACCAAAAAAGAGGAATATGCCATGGAATTATTTTATCTTGCATTCAATTTGACAATTCTGCATCTTCTTTGATACATTGTTCTGAGATTGAAATATGACAGATTCTTAAGGCACACTATATTTTTCATTGTGACATATAGAGTGCATTTTTTTTATAAAGGCGCAATATAATCACTTCCAAGAGATACATAGGATATAAGATTAGGTGGAAGTGGTAACTTACTCCATAAACTATCTGAAATGGACTGTCTGATTACAAATCTACAGATTTTCTGCAAGGAGTCCAATTTGGCAAACCTGAAAAATAAATGTATTTTTCATTTACATGTAAAAATAAGGAATTTCAATTTTTTTAATATTAGTATTTCCAATATAATACTTAATCAAGAATAATATTTATTTTGATGCTATAATATTAAGATATTGGGACTGTTACAAACTTCAATGAGTTTTGTTTCAACATTATTATGATTTTGCCTTATCAGAAAATTCATTTTAAATTTGTGTTAATGATTATTTACAAACATAATGACTTGAATATAAACATGCAGCTTATCTTTACCTATTTAAGGGCCTTGCCAACTTAACAGGCATTTCAAATTGATTTAATTTGACATCTACAGTGGCACAGTGTTCTGAAATTCTGTTAGCTGGCACAAATGTCTCATTGTTTAAAGAGAACAGTCCGTCAGCATGTCGTAGCCTTGCATGCAGTGTGCGACCAACACATCTGAAAGACACGCAGAGGATGTGCCTGGAGTCATAGGAGTCACGAACTAGAAACACATTGTCATGTTGTCCAGCTAACAGCTCCTCAGCTTCAGTTTTTGTTATTCTGCCCCAGTACCAACCTTGTCTGAAAATAAGGTATATGAATATATATCAATTATAAAAATAATAGCTAAGAACCCTATTATCAGAATAGAACAGGAAGTTTTTTTTAAACACATTCAATCATATTATAGCTCATTGTTTATTAACAGGGTTTAAATCATTGCATGGAGTTATTTTAAGTTTGCCAACCATTTTACAATATACTTAAACACTTATACACCATTCATATGCAACCAGATGAGGCTATTTATGTACATATTTATTATTATAAATTGTCCATAAAAAGTCAATAAGATATACACAATAGCATTGGAAGTTATTAGAATTTCAAATCCTTATCCTATCAAAAAAAATCCTAAAAGAAAAAAAGACAAAATTAAAGTATTTTTTGACTTTTGACCAAATCAATTAGACTTACTTGGCAAGCTGACAATATAATGCACAACTCTCAATGAAAGAGTGCTGATGGTGACCACGAAGAACTGAGTGACCATCGGCATGATGGCACTTTACTAACAATTGGTTATCTATTTCAAATTCGTTTTTAAATACTCTTTTGTCTATATCATATGGTCTAGTAGTTGATGCTGAAGCATCTGATTTGCCAAAATTATAAAAATATTCACTACTGTTGTTTTTGTGACCAAAATATTTTTGCAAAGATCGCACACTTCCAGTGATAAATAATTTATTTTTCCAGAATTTAACAAATTTGTTTGTCATAGGTTTTCTTTCCGGTAAGAAGACACAATTTACAATGTCTACATCGCTTAAATCACGTCTACTATCTGTATTTCGTTGAAAATGTTTACATTCTATAGGTTTTAACCACTTGCGGAGACATCCCGACGATAACCATTTGCGTCGATTACAAAGAGCACATCTTTCGTAGTTTTTGTTCATATTTTATAAATAATATTATTCAATCATAAATCACCCTTTTTTTACTCTAATTTGGCCAAAATAACTAACTAAATATTAATCGCAATGAGTAAATAATAACTTTCTTCCACCTTTCTTCGTCTTGCACGGTTGACACTTGACAGTTTTCGAAATTTTCCAAGTGTCAACTGTTTTTTTTACTTTTTTTTAACAGGTTTATACCAGAGGCTACGCTGACTATTCTGTCGTAATCAATATTTTGTGTTGATCGTCTATCGTTTTTTCCTTGTGTTCCTAATATTTGTTTTTACTATATATTTATTTCTGTCATATTTTCATCATCATCATTATCTGCCCTTATTCATCAACTGCTGAACATAGGCCTCCTTAAATCCCTTGCCACTCATTAATATGCATATAATTGAATTTTTCTGCATGAATCTAGTATTAGAGCTATTTTAGTTAGAATTAGGCAAAGTAATATTATACCTATTACCTATTCCCAATAGGCAGAAGCGACACGAACTCATGCATCATAGTATTTAAAAAACATGAAAAAAAAACAAGGAGAGAAATATCAAATATGGTGATCGGGTGATAAGTGTTTTGGATTTTAGTCGATATCGGATTTAATAAATATTTTGTGATGTGTTTTATTAATTAGTTACTAAAAAACATAATATGTGGCATTTTATTCCTTTCATTTCGAACATGTAGTAAGTAAAAATCTCCTAAGAGTTATGACATTAAAGAAAATCAAGAAAATGTCAACAAAATCTCAGATATCTACAGAATTAAGCGGTATATATACTAATTTAAAATAATCGTTTTTTTTTTAATTAAGTGATAATGATTAAGTTATAAAATGTATTAAATTTTTCTAGAGAGTATCAGCCATGTGTTGGGAAAAAATGTTAAAATTCTCTATAAATCCCTTATTCGCATGGAATCGAGGGGCGATAAAGTTGATAACCGGGTTTTGGTGAGTTTATATATTTTAGAAATAATTTTTTTTTCTAATATAAATGTATTGTTTACCAATTGAAATGGTTAGTTCTGATACATTACTACTTCTGAAAATAAGATAAATTACGTTTTCCAGATGCGTTTTTTAACTTTATTTGGTCTATAAGTCAGTCGTCACTTAAAAACATGCAGCCATAAAATGCTAAGGAATAATATAAACACTCCCACTAGTAATAAGAGTCTGGATAAGGCATGAGTCACTTAGGTGTGTCTCATTCACAATTGGATGTTGGTATTGATAACCTTAGGAGATAATCCAAATTTAGTTATTATTGTTTTGGTCCTAATAATAAATATTCCTAATATTCATTTCAATAAAAATATTACAGCTTTTAAGTTTAATATCTAGCTTGTATGTTTAGTAAATGATTAAATCAAGACATAGCTTGCTGAGTATCAACTTTGCTATGTTAATAAGTTGACATAAAATAAATTTAACAATATTAGGAGGTAGGTAGAAATTACAGTGAAAATAAGAAGGAAATAACCCATATTGTGTTACCCATTTTCACAATTTTTACACCCCTCCTTTGGTAACCACCTGTAGTAATTGCTATATATTGCTAAGTAACAATTAAATATTTTTTTGCAAACAGAAACATAAAAAAATATATTATTTTAAAGGCCCACTCCCTCTAAACGGGGCTATGTGGTGTTTCCATTCCCTAAGTTTCCATTCCCTAAGTTTACATTCCCTAATAGGTATGGCCCCATTTTAAGTCATTTGTGATAAATTAAAAAGGAGCACATATTTTATACAACAAACAAATAATAAAAGTTT
Source organism: Lycaena phlaeas (assembly GCA_905333005.2). NCBI lineage: Eukaryota > Metazoa > Arthropoda > Insecta > Lepidoptera > Lycaenidae > Lycaena > Lycaena phlaeas. Next base: position 8,624,033 of record HG995178.1, read on the forward strand.
CTACTTTATTTCTTACATACACAAGTTCTGCAGAAATCTAAATATTATATTTTCTATCCAGATAGTTTCTAATGAAATTGTTACATATATAAAAAGGGGAAAAACTTCCTTCCTTAGATAATATATAAACCTCATGATTACAAAGAATCAAATACCTACTATAACATTAAACTTAAATAATGCAATTTTTTTTTTCTGCTTTTAGGTTGTGACTGCATTTAGGGTTTTTATCACAACAACGAAAATTCCTACAAGGGTAAGATATAATTGCTTATATTATTTTAATAATGAATGTACTTATTGTCTCATAATTTATTTAACAGGTTGACAATGGATTTCACTTGATGGAAATAGAAGCATTAGAGAGTAAAAAAGCTAATCATCTCTCAATAACACTTATTCATGAACACAAACCAGTATCTATTCTTATTGGTGAGTAATTGTTTGTATTGTTTGTAAATGAGTTTAAAGTGCTGATTTTCCTATCACACAAGTTTTACAATTTATAAATGTTTGCTTTTAAAAATGTTTTGTCAGTTCTGCATATACTATCATTGACTAAAGTTTAAATTTTTTGGCACTAGTTTTTGTTCAAATTTCACGACGTTCCTGGAGCAGTAACTAACTCCCTGTCCCCATATTCTTTGGTCAAGGCCAAAAAATTCAGCCTCATAATCTTGGCGTGATACGCCTGCTTCCTTCAAACTCTACATATACATAAGAAGCTGTATATACCTAGCTGTACACGCCTCCAGGATAAATTGTTATTCTTATAACTATCCCCATTACAAATGCCTATAGAACATCATCCTAGCCATTTCTATAGCTATCTAATATAGGTCTTAATAATATGTATGAAAATTAAGCCTACAAGTAACAAATTAAAGACTATTGTGACCTATATTTAATAGTAGGAAAATAACCCAATAGGAAAATAAAAACAGTATTATTTAAAAACAAAGATTATAAATACATTACTATTATAAGCCATATGAAGAAAGTCTTGCAAGTTTTCTGAAACAATATGGGTGTGCGCTATGGCACACTTGTTGCTGGGTTGGAGAATTGAAACAGGACGAGTGATGAATTGAAACAAGAATTAGTCCTTCAGAATTTCTTCCTTTATTTTCTTCTTAGTTATCTTCCATACTATTCTTGCCGAATACTGAATGTCGATCCTTAAAATCGACCCAATATTTATATGAATCCTGCGTAAGAGTTTTCTACATTCTTATTGGTTAGCCAATCAGAATAGTTATATAATTTACCAATAAGAATCTAACTATATGCCTTTCGCTCTTACAGTATAGCCTATCTTTTCTAACAGTACAATTTCTTTACATCAAGTTTTCTTATAGAAATAATTAACAATATCATAAACTTTCTATTAAATATGAAACTTTAAACAATTAAGTAACTAAATAACATATTATTATCAACAAAAACAATCATTAACATGGTTAAATTAAACATTTAAAATTCCCATACATATTGGCATCTCTTTTACACATACGGAAAAGGAGCGGGACAACAAGCTATGAGGTAACCTCGGTTGGCGTACAACCGAGTCGGGGTGAGACTACTTTTCGGCCCTTAGTAGAAACTTACGTAGTTACACTTTCTAATTAGTTTCAAAGGCTTTTATATGAATTTATTCTATTCTAATTGAGTTTATAAGATTCTAATATGATTAACTCGTATACTAATTAACTTTATGTGATTTTAATGTGGCAATTCTTATAGGACTTATTACTATATGAAAAGTATTAAAGTAAATCTTATGTCTCTAAGTAAATAATCGAGTTAATATTTACATTCCTATCAAACTATCGACTATTAAACTATATTTACATATTAATCGCGGTGTCTTCGGCGTCGTCCTGCACATTCCTCCCGCCGTGTGGCTCCGTCACACCTTCTTCCGGTGCTGCGACGACGTTGTCCTCGATGGGCAGGATCACCAGCTTCCGTACCGGGCGCCGAAGTACTCCTCCTCTGGTCCGGATGTCGACGGTCCTCACGACGTTGTCGGGTCCAGGAAACGTTGCGACGACTTTCCCTTTTAGCCATACGTTGCGCGGTGAGTTCTGATCGACTAGCAGAACTAGATCTCCAACTTGTATCAGGGGGCCTCGGCCATGGGGCTCCCGCCGGTTTTGGAGTTCGGGCAGGTACTCGCGTAGCCATCTTTCCCAGAAGGTGTCTGCTAGCTTCTGCGCGGCTTGCCAGCTGGATTTCGAGATGGTGTCCTTTTCCGAGAAGTGTCCGAACGCTGGTACTCTTCCTGGTCCTCCCAATAGGAAGTGGTTGGGAGTCAGAGCTTCTGGATCTTCTGGGTCGCCTGATACATGAGTTAGAGGTCGACTGTTGACGGTGTATTCAGCCTCCGCCAGTAGCGTTGAGAGTACTTCTTCCGTTGGATGTTGCTCGTGGAGTGTCGACGTCAGGCTGGTCTTCACGGATCTCACCATTCGTTCCCACGCGCCGCCCATGAATGGCGCTCCAGGAGGGATGAACCGCCAGCTTATTTGTCTCTTCGCTGCTTCTTCGGCCGTTGACTCGTCGATCGCTCGGCGCAGTTCCTTGTCTGCCGCTTTCAAATTGGTCCCGTTGTCAGACCAGATCTCCGTTGGACAGCCTCTTCTGGCCATCATTCTTCGTAACGCCATGACTGCTGAGCTGCTGCTGAGTGAGCCGGCTATTTCGAGGTGTATCGCCCTCGTGGTCAGACAAGTGAAGATGGCGACATATCTCTTCTGGTGCGAGCGACCTACGGTGACTGAGAGAGGTCCGAAGTAGTCCACTCCTGTGAATGTGAACGGGCGTTGATGATGAGCCAGTCGACACGATGGCAGGTCTCCGGTTCTCGGAAAAGGTGGTGCTTGAGTCTTCATTCTGCAACGTAGGCATTGTCGTATGATCGTGCGGGTTATCGGGCGTAGACGGAGAACCCAATACTGTTGGCGGCATTCGTTGACTGTGGTTTCTACCCCGGCGTGATGAAGCTTGCAGTGTATGTTCTTGATCCATAGCTTCACCGTCGGATGATTTCCGTCTATGATTATAGGACTTCTTTGGGCTTCTGATACTTCTTGTATGGCTGCTATGCGGCTTCTTAGCTTGAGGGCCCCGTTGACGTATTCTAGACTCAGCTGATGAAGTCGGCTTTCTTTACTGATGGGCTTCCCTCTTCTTATGTCTTGTAGTTCTTGAGTGAAGGCTTCTTGTTGAGAAGACCGCATGAGAAGTTCTTCTGCCTTGATCAGGAGCTCTGCAGGAACTGGTATGAATTTTCTTTCTTCTTTCTTCTGTTCCTGTCGCGGCTGTCTTCTTTCTACTTTATTGTTGGTCTTCTTCCAACTTGGATCGGCTTCAGAGTTTCTTGCGTTTCTCTTGTAGTTTACCTTTTCTGTGGACCGGCAGAGTTGAAGAAACTGGAGTACTCTTGCTGTTGAGTAGCGCAGTCTATCCCAGTTGGAGAATCGTGAGACCTCGGGTAGGGCTTCTGATAGCTTCGGAGTATCGTCGACTGAGATGTGATGAGTCCTTTCTTCTCCTGTTTCTTCTACCGTCGCACTAGTAGGTTGTTCCGTTGGCCATAAGTCTTCAGGCTCGTAGAGAAACTCTGGTCCTTTGTACCATCTGTGATTCTTGTCGAAGGTGGGTGGTACGTCCCTTGTGGCGTCGTCGGCGACGTTGAGTTTCGTCGGAACCCATCTCCATTCATTTACTGTGGAGCATTCTTCAATAGCGGCTAGTCGGTGCGCAACGTATGGCTTGTAGGAGCGGGATCCCGTCTTGATCCAGGTGAGTACAGTTCTGCTGTCTGTCCAGAAGGTCTTCGAGTCCGGTTTCCTTTCATGTTCTTCTATGACGGCTTCGGCGAGTCTTGCTCCCATGACGGCGGCTTGTAGCTCCAATCTTGGTATTGATGTTACTTTCAATGGTGACACCTTGGCTTTGGCCATGACGAGTGACACGTTGACTTCGCCGTTCGGAGCTACCGTTCGCCAGAACAGTACCGTTGAATATGCAGACTCGCTGGCGTCGGTGAAGACATGTAGCTGAAGAGACGCGGCGTTGCTGTAGCCTAGGTAGCATCTTGGTATGGCTACATTCGAGAGGTTCTTCAGGTGGAGTAGCCAGTTCTGCCAATCTTCTGAGAGGTCTTCATCAATCTCGTCGTCCCAGGATGTTCCACGTCGCCATACCTCTTGCAGTATCTGCTTGGCCTTGATGGTTACTGGTGAGGCGAAACCAAGCGGGTCGAAGAGAGACATCACGACCCTTAATGCTTCTCTCTTGGTTGGCTTCTTTCCCTCGGCGAGTGACGACGGTATTCTTGTCATGTTGAGATTGAAGGTGAATTCGTCCCTTTCTGGCTTCCAGATGAGTCCCAGTACCCTCTCGAGTCTATCTTCAGATTTGTACAGTTCGATGTCTTCTTGACCTTCTGTTTCTCCTATGGCTTCTAGGAGCTTCGTTGAGTTGGACTTCCATTGCTTCAACTCGAAGTTTGCCTCTTTGTGTATGCTTCGGACTTCTGTGGTGATGCGTATCGCTTCTTCTAGGCTCTTGAAGCTGTCCAAGTAGTCGTCGACGTAATGCTTTTTTACTATGGCTCTTGCGGCTTCGGGATAGGTTTCTTCGTATTTCTTCGCGTTGAGGTTCTTTACGAAGATAGCTGTTGCCGGAGAGCTTGATGCGCCGAAGATGAGTGACGTCATCCTATATTCATCCGGTGGTTGGTCATCTCTTCTATCCTTTCGCCATAAGTACCGCAAGGCGTCTCTGTCTTCTTCTCGAAGCTTCACTTGCATAAACATTTCCTTGATATCCGCAGTCACAGCGACGGTGTGTTGTCGGAACCGCATGACGACACCTGGCAGCGATTGTAGTAGATCTGGACCTTTGAGGAGCTGATCGTTGAGCGATGTCCCTTTCGTCTTGGCTGCCGCATCATGTACCACTCTGAGCTTGTCCGGCTTCATTGGGTTGACCACTCCGAAGTGTGGTAGGTACCACGTCTTGTTTGGTGTCTTCGTCTTCGGAGCTGGCTCTGCGTATCCTTTCGTGATGAGTGCTTCCATCTGCTCTGTATACTTCTGCTTCAGCTTTGGATCCCGGTCGAGCTTCTTTTCAATGTTGTAGAGCCTCTTCAACGAGTTTTCGTAGTTGTCAGGGAGGTTGATATCTTCTTTCTTCCATAAGAGCGCCGTCTCGTATTTTCCTGTCTTCGTGTGGACTGTATTCTTTTCCAGGATGCGCAGGGCTTGCTCTTCTGGATCTGTCTTCGGTTTCCTAGGGTTGATGTACAGGGAGTCCATAGCGAAGTACTGCTTCATTAGGTCCTCTAGGTTGTCTTCAGCTGGATCTTCTCTCAGGTGGTGGATGTAGTTGATGTATGAGCTTCTGGTGTGGCTTCCATGGAGAACCCATCCAAGCGGAGTGAGTGACGCCACTGGTTGTTCTTTGTTTCCTGTCTTCACCGCCGACGTGAGAAGAAGATGCCAGTTGTCTTGACCTATTAATATTTCTGGCTTCGCATGTGCGTACGTGATGAACTCGCTGATGTCTTGAAGATGTTGACATTCTTCAATCTTCTCCCTGGGAACCTTCTGAGTGGCCACATGAAGATTCTTCACTGTTCTAGCTTGTATGTTCTCTTCATGTTCATTTGCTCCCTTCAATTTGATGTTGACTCTTCTTGATTTATTTTCGCAGGTTTTTAACTCGTTGATAGCTTCTATGCGCAGTGGGTCGATGGGTCCTCTTGCTCCGATGCGGTGAGCCAGGTTCTCGTCGATGAGTGTTACTGTTGACCCATCATCCAGAAGGGCGTATGTGTCGATCGCTCCTGCTGGTCCCGACGCTGTGACTGGGATGATCTTCAAGTAAGACTGTCTTGTAGCTGAAGTCCAGGCAGAGTTGATTGCTTCAGTTGACTTCTGGTCGTCTTCTTTCCTTTCAGTGTTCTTCGTGACATGCAGCATCCGGTTATGATAATATTTACAGTTGTCGATGCCACATGTCCGTTGACGACATGTGTGAGTCTTGTTTCTGTAGCGCAGGCATCTGAAGCATAGTCGACGACTCTTGGCGATGTCCCATCTTCCATGAACATCTTCTTTCTTGAATTTATCGCAGTCATTCGTTGTATGTCCTGTTGCTTCACATACAGGGCACTTGGCTATTGGCTGCTTCTCTGCGACATGGTTCACTCGCTGATGACGTCTTGGTGCTGTGGTGGGCTGCGGCTGTGAACCCACTTGCTCAGGTTGTGCGAATGGTCCGCACAGTTCAGCTTCTCTTTTCATGAACTTGTCGAACTTCAGAAGTGCTGGCTCGTCCTTCGGCAATGTTGCAGAGTAGTCGAAGTATCTATACCTAAGTGTCGGTGTTAGCTTATCCACCATGGCCCTTGCGATTTCCGGATTGTAGAGATAGTAGACGCAGTTCAATGCTCGCAGTGTAGACACGGCGTTAGTCACTTTAGTCGAGAAGATGCATATGTCCCTCGGTGACTCGGAGAGGCGCGGCAGTGTGCGCAGTGTCTCTATTTCCATCATGGCGATTGATTCTGGTCTTCCAAATCTCGATTCCAGAGTCTTCATAATGTCAGCAGGGTCGGCGTTTGTGATAAGCAGACCATCAACGGCTTCTTTGGCTTTTCCTTTCAAATTTCTTCGAAGCCTGTTGATATTTTCCGTCTTCGAATAAAGATTTTCTGTTTCTTCATAGCCGGCCTTGAAGTGAAGCCATTCTTGGTGAGCTCCATTGAAGACGGGTAGTTCCATGAGCCTTGGACGCGCAGACTTGACAGCGAGAGTGATGGCCTCGGTTAGCTGTGATAGCTCCGACCGAGGATACTTGCATTTTTCTTCCATGAAGACAGCTGGCTCCGATTTCCTTTCATTTATTTTATTCGGTGGCTCTGGTCTTCTTTCTTCAGACACGATGACAGGTTCGTTGCATCTTCTGTCTTCAGTGTTGATCGGTTGCCCCAATGTGTTCCTTTCTTCTGTGGTGGCAGGCTGATGAGGTTCGTGGCTGATGGCTAGTACTGGTGGCTCTGTCTGAGCCTGCAGCCATGTGCTGACCCGTGTGGTGGTGGCTTCCATCTTCGAGCACACGGAGACAACATCTTCTTCTTCATTATCGGAGTCCGCTTCCAATACGGCAAGGCGAGCAGCGGCTAGTTCGACTTGGAGGCGCGCTAACTCTTCCTTTGCTTTCGCTATCTTGTAAGCCTTCGTTGACTTGACAGAGGCGGCCCGTTTCCTTTCTTCATGCTTGTCGGCTTCATTTAGACAAGCAACTGTTGTGTTCGCTTTACGAACTGTAGGCGGCGCGTCCCGACTGGCAGTAGTCGAGGGACGTGGCGGATGATCGGCTTGTGATTCAGTATCCGGCTTCTCGGTGACGTTGGACTTCGTAGCGTCGGTGCTGGTGGTAAGTGTGGTACTAGTCTGCTCCGTAGTACCGGTGCCTGTGGTGTCGCCCGATGTTCGCGTTCGTTCTGAACCGGTGGTTTCGTATGACGTGTGCTCGGTCTCGGACGCAGACTGTTGCGCCCCCATAGCCTGTTGGGTTTTACGTGTGACCGGCATATTCGCTACGATACTATCACTATAATCGGCGATCAGTTCAATCAGACACTGTACACTTAACACTAATTAATTTCACACTACTATATACAAGTCACTATTCACTATTCACTAACGTCACTTATTAATAGTTCACTATATACAGGACACTATATTTCACACTGTTCACTCGACGCGGACCCTATCTACTCGACGCACACTATATACCCGACGCGGACGCTATATACTCGACGCACGCACTATATACCCGACGCGGACGCTATATACCCGACGCGGATGCTATATACCCGACGCGGACGCTATATACCCGACGCGGACGCTATACACTCGACGCGGATCGCGGACGGTGACGCGGACGCTATATACTCGACGCGGATCGCGGACGGTGACGCGGACACTATTTCACTCGACACGGACGGTTGTCGAGGATTATTTCACACACTTCGCGACGAGTATACGCTTCACTCTTGACGACGAGCAGGGATTTCACTCTTGACGGCGAGTATTTTCTTCAATCTTGACGACGAGCAGGGATTTCACTCTTGACGACGAGCAGGGATTCCGCTTCTTTCTTCTCTACAATCCGGCGACCGAAGGACCATAAATGTGCGCTATGGCACACTTGTTGCTGGGTTGGAGAATTGAAACAGGACGAGTGATGAATTGAAACAAGAATTAGTCCTTCAGAATTTCTTCCTTTATTTTCTTCTTAGTTATCTTCCATACTATTCTTGCCGAATACTGAATGTCGATCCTTAAAATCGACCCAATATTTATATGAATCCTGCGTAAGAGTTTTCTACATTCTTATTGGTTAGCCAATCAGAATAGTTATATAATTTACCAATAAGAATCTAACTATATGCCTTTCGCTCTTACAGTATAGCCTATCTTTTCTAACAGTACAATTTCTTTACATCAAGTTTTCTTATAGAAATAATTAACAATATCATAAACTTTCTATTAAATATGAAACTTTAAACAATTAAGTAACTAAATAACATATTATTATCAACAAAAACAATCATTAACATGGTTAAATTAAACATTTAAAATTCCCATACATATTGGCATCTCTTTTACACATACGGAAAAGGAGCGGGACAACAAGCTATGAGGTAACCTCGGTTGGCGTACAACCGAGTCGGGGTGAGACTACTTTTCGGCCCTTAGTAGAAACTTACGTAGTTACACTTTCTAATTAGTTTCAAAGGCTTTTATATGAATTTATTCTATTCTAATTGAGTTTATAAGATTCTAATATGATTAACTCGTATACTAATTAACTTTATGTGATTTTAATGTGGCAATTCTTATAGGACTTATTACTATATGAAAAGTATTAAAGTAAATCTTATGTCTCTAAGTAAATAATCGAGTTAATATTTACATTCCTATCAAACTATCGACTATTAAACTATATTTACATATTAATCGCGGTGTCTTCGGCGTCGTCCTGCACAATGGGTACTAGGCCACCCAAAATGTTTTGCTAAAATTAGTTTTTATGTATAGCCTTGTAGAAGTGTAATTATCTAAAAATAAAATTAAAAACACGTGATTTTATACATGTAACAAAAGAAAGAAGCATATTATATTGCATAATGGATCGGGAAGCGTTCACAAAATTGTACATGAGCACATACAACAGGGGGTGAATAGTTTCAAAATCAGAAACTGGCCAGTGAGGTCTGCTGATCATGACGGACATGATCGCATGATGCAATGACATTTGAAGCGATTTGCCACGGCGCACTTACGACATTATGGCACGTGAAGAATCCTGGATTTATCAATACGAACGAGAAGCATAGGTTAAATTTTGATCGTAGTATTGAAGTATCGATTCCATTATGAAATGAAATTTGCATTGACGTCGAATGGTATATTACAAAACGTCAACAAGAACTTTCACTGAAACGAACAAAAGGGGACCGTATACCGGGCTTAACCTCCTTACAATCCTGATTTAGCACCGTGTGACATTTTTTTTTCTCAAAAAAATAAACTAAAAGGGATTTAGATTTCGTCGCCATTAACAGCCTTCGAGAAGGTCGTAGTGGACGGCTCCACGTATATATGTAACTAGCTGTTGTCCGCAGCTTCACCTTCGTTAACTAAGATTACCACGGCTTAACAGAATCATATATACCCTATAACCATCCTCGATATATAATGCTCTACTTAACACTGAAATAATCTTCCAAATCCGAACAATAGTTCCTTTGATTAGCTCGTTCAAACAAAAAAACAAACTCTTCGACTTTATATATAAATAAAGATAAGATATAGATTGGGACCAATTTTGAATATACGATAGTAACAATTTAAGATATTTGTCCAGTATGACAATATGAAAGCGACGCCAAATTATGCCTACTAAAATAATAACATGCTCTACTTCTATTTTTTATTTTCTATTTTTATTATTCTATATTCTGAATGAAATCAAAATTCTCAATAGAATGGCCTCAATAAGCGTCAAGACTACCGATTCCTAGCCACTTGCATCCACTTGCATCCACTGACAACGCCTTCCCACCTGGCTAGTAGCCGACCAACATTTTATGATTATGATTTAGATCAATAAAAACGTTTAAGTTAATAGGTGATAGTATATTGACCTTTAATAGGCTTAAAGTGACCGTAAATTGGTTTATATTTGTTGGAATTACTCCCTCGAACACTACTCATCGTCTATTAGGAGGCTTGGAACAATTATTCCCATTAATAACCTTTTGGACGTCCGCTTTGAAAAATGTACAGTATACCACACATTACAATAGCATTGTTCCTGTGTTTTTCCTTGTTCTTCTCTTTGTCGCTCGTTCTTCGATGTTTTAACAAAACACACACACATTTTATAAAGAAATATTGACAATAACAAATAGATAACTCCCAATCTTATCTCCATTATTGAGTTTCTTCAATAAATTGACTTTAATAATTTCCGGTCTATTTTTAGTATCATGTAGAAGTACGGCTACTTTGAGTAGGTAGTGCTTCTTCTCGTGTACTCAAAGTGGCCCCTTTAAAATTTTAGATACTGAATGTAGACACATGCAAAAACTGATTTCTTAGGAGTAACCATTTTTTTGCATGTACCTACATTCAGTACGTAGTTTTTTTTTTTGTAAGATGCGACTAAAGAGACTAGTTGCGGCGACAGTTAATCGCACCACCGTGCCGTGAGGAACCATCGGGGTATCCCTTATGTGCTTCAGGGTAACTTAAGTGGAGAAGGAGAAAGGGTCGCCACCCTGGCACGCCGGTTTGACACCACCTGTGAGAAGATGATAAGGTGGGCGCAGACTACCTTCGCCACCCATAATACCATACCCACTAAGTGTATAGTCTGCGTCCACGTAATCATCTTCTCGGGCGCAAAAAGTCCGTAATAAACCCCGCATCCGTGCCCGGTGGTATACCACTAGCTAAAGAAGTAGAAAAGTGTTACACAAGTAACGAAAGTCCTACGCGTATTGTGAACTCGATTGCTGACGTACGTGACTATTTTCAGGTGAGGAGGGGTCGTCGGATGGCGTTGTAAATGCAATACACGCACTAATCGCGGCCTTTGACGACTTATTTCCCAATGTAGCAATGGAGGACATTATATCCAAGGTCAGTGGAAATTATTATTCACGCGGGGACACGATTGTTTTACAGTTTTAATGAATGTGCTAGACATGCACACAGTTTTTATATTATTTATTAGCGCCAATTGCTATTAAGCTGGGATTAATTCATGCTAATAATAATTCATTAGCATCAATTAATACAAGTTGATGTTGCTCTTATAGAGATTTGAAAATATGCTTAGCTCAAAATAAATAATAGTTTAAAAAAACTTAAAACACGCTTTTTATAGAAACCCAAACTAAAAAATAGAAAATAAATTTTAATAAATTTAAATTAAGAATAGTGTTAAAAATTTCAATAACTATAAATTAATAAGTGTAAATAAAAAAAAATTATTTTATTTTAAAAAAAGCGTGGGGTGCTTTTTAAGATATTATCAAAATGATAATCACTCTACTCATATCTGTCAATAAAATATTTATAACTATATTGACACCATGCACCCCACGCTTTTTTTTAAATAATTTTTTTTTTTTTATTTACACTATTATTAATTTATAGTTATTGAAATTTTTAACACTATTCTTAATTTAAATTTATTAAAATTTATTTTCTATTTTTTAGTTTGGGTTTCTATAAAAAGCGTGTTTTTAGTTTTTTTAAACTATTATTTATTTTTTACTTTTTAGTAATTATTTATAAATATTATAAATACGGGGAATCAGAGTTCGATTTCGGAGAGGGAGCCTGAGAAACGGCTACCGGAACCAAGGAAGGCCGCAGGCGCGCAGATTACCCACGGAGAGTTACATACTGACATACTGACAAACTGACATACAAGTGAAGCTAATAAAAAGCGTGTAAAAAGGATTATACTTCTGTATTTTTAAAATCTTAGGACAGACGCAATAATTAATATTGTAAACACTATATCTATCATTGCGCTACTTCTTTATTTGGATCTTTATAGATAAAAAATAAAACCTAAACACTACTTCATCATATTTAGGTACTTCAGAACGCTCATAATTGTAAAGCCGTTTTATTATAGCCTAAATATCGTCGCAAAGACTCGTTCCAGAATCATCAAATACCTACCTAGTAGAACATTTTCTTGCCATTTTGGTTACATCACGCACGGCCAGTTTTATCCGTCGCATCTCATCCTATTGTTACGCTACAAATAAACATTATTTAATTGGCATGTTATTAAACGATTAAGATTCATAAAAACCCAGAAACTAGTTATTACGTAATGCTCTAATTAACAGGAAAAAAGGTTAATGTTTGTTTTATGTTTTAATTGGATCATTTAATAGATTTTCAAAAATATAATTAATATACAGTTATGACTGTTCCGTTATATGTTTGAATTTAAAATGAGAATCATACAGGTAAATTAAATAGGAGTATCTGTTTTATAATATTTAAATAACACTTTTTTACTAAATAATCAAATAAAAAAATGTGTGTGCAAGTAACATATGGTAGAAGAAAAACTCCTTAAAAGTAAATATAAATACTTATTAAAAAGTATTGAAAAAAATTATCAATTACAAGCGAGATCTAACTAATCATACTCGAACTGTTACCGACAGTAGTATTGCACCAGCTTTAGCTTCTTGCCGCTAGATGGGTACATCTACTTGAGCTCCCCCCGCACCCACAATTATTTAATGTGTTCAATCTCATTCTCTCGCCGGTTGAATCCTATACATTTAAGTGTTTGTCCCTCTCTCGCTTGGACTTATTTTTTCGTTACATCAAATTTGAAATCACAACGAATCTAAAGAAGTTTCGCTTCAAAAAGTTTTTGTTTGTCTGTGTCTTATGGAACTTCGTTTTCGTTTCGACTGTCCGTTTATTATAAAAAAATCAAGAATTTGACATTAATTATAGTCTAGAGTTTAGACCTCGTGCCTAATAAGTAGCCCTTTATTGCAGGTCAACCTACCGTTTCCCTTGCAACCTATCTGCGGTACAAGAAAACATTCTACCTGCGGAGACTTCTCTAACCAATACGCTGCCATGTGTGACCTCTGTCAAACCCCCTTTAGGTAAACTACCAACGGCTTATGTATACATAATTGTTTATATTTTTTGTCAAACTAAAGAACTTATAATTAATTAACAATTTTTTTTATAGAGCTGAAGTCGCCTGGGACATAGATACAATATACCTTGCTCACGATATTAGAATGCTGCATTTGAAAGATTTTGATCATTTAGATCAAAGGTAAGGTTATTTGTAATAAGTAAATATTCCTTTTCTATTGTGTAATTTTGTGCTATCGCTAATGAAATGCAGATTTAAGATATTGCTACAAATTTGTTTGCCACTTAATAACTGATTTTATAATATTGACAGGATTTTCGCTGTGAAATATTTTTTCTACTAAAAGTAATGAATTTTATTAATATCTTTGAAAATAAAAATAAAGAATTATTATTTTATTTGTTGTGATTCTAAATTTGAATTTTACACAACACAATATTATTAATATGCGTTAGATTTATCAAAAGCCATATAAACGATGATTTGAACAACACCAGGGACCTGATACCCCTGGTGATGGCGCTACAGCACAACACGTGGTTCACGGGCGTGTGCGGCGACGGCGTGCGCGTGGGTGGCGAGGCGTGGGAGGCGGTGGCGCGCCTAGTGCGCTGCGGCGCGCCCGCCCCCGCTGCGCTGTCGTGGCGCTCAGCGACGCTGCGGCACGACCACGCCTCGCGGCTGGGACACGCCCTTGCGCGCGCACGCCACCCGCCTGCGCTGCACACGATTGACCTTTCGCAAAATCACATCGAGGATAAAGGTACGTTTTAATTGTAAACAGTAATAGTGACAGTTCTCTGTAAACAGATGTAACCACTGACGCAAAAAGAAGGGTATTAATTAAAAGGTTGAAGTCTCTCTGTTTGGAACCAGAAGAAAACTGTAGATTGTAAAAAAAATTGGATGTATTTTTTTATTTGAAAACAGATTTTCGATCGATTGTATCAAAATCAGTTCATACCTTTAAAGGTTATCTTTTCTTTTTTCGCGTTAGGTGTTTTAAAAGTCTAACCTTTTGGTTTTATGACGACATGTTATTGAACATGCAGGTGCTATAAGCGTGCTGACGGGCCTGGGCAACAACCCGGACGGTCTGCGTCAGATCTCCCTGTCGCAGTGCGGGCTGACGGGCAAGGCGGTAACGCACCTCGCCGCCGTGTTAAGTGACAGCCCCGCCCACCTCAGCACGCTCACACACCTCGACCTCTCGCACAATAACCTCAAGGACGATGTGCATGTAAGATGTAGTTATTATCCATAATATCATTATATTAAAATTCCAGTAACACGGTCTGTGTACCGCTGATTGCATTTCCATAGTATTAGGATATAATTTCCCGAGGGAAGACATTGCCTTTCCGACATGTTAACGGCTCTGCTTCTAAAATTACGAGACCAACAATATTTACAACAGGAATAAACTAATCTAGTTTTTTATTTATTTTTACTGTCAACATAATATTTTATATTGTTTACAAAATATAAAATTTAGAATGTATTGAATAACTAGATGAAAAAAAACTTCTATTCTCTTGCGTTAATCATATAATATTAATTATTATTATTTTTCAGAATTTGTATAACTTTCTTGCTCAACCAAATGTCCTGACGCATTTAAATTTAGTGAACACAGAAACAACACTGGAAAATGTAAGTACCATTATTATTATTTATTTACGTAATAATTGACAATAGGAGACAGTAATTGACGACTTTCATTTCGTCCTTATTAATTTAGGTTAGCATCAGTGTAGGAATAAATTAAGTCTTTAATTTATTTTATTAAGTTGGTACATAAAACACTTTTCCACAAAACTCTCTGTGAATGTTTCAAGACTTGCTTTGTCTGTTTTTATTGTGAGCCAAACAACATTTTTATTTCCGTTTTTGCTGTCTGTTTAGATGTGGGGTGCTCTATTACGTGGATGCGCGGCGCGGCTGCGTTCGCTATCGCTAGGTCGTAATCCGTGGGGTGGGCGGCGCGCGCGGGATCCACCTCCCTCCTTCCGGCAGTTCTTTACCGCCTGCCTCGCGCTCGTCGACCTGGACCTCTCCTACTGTCGCATGCCACCGGACGCGCTCAAGTAAGCACTCACATCGGGTATCATCGATATAGTTTTAAAAAACATAATTCTAATCTTTAAACCATGATTAGGATTTTAATGCGTTAGTTATAATTAGTAAGCAATAGGTTTTTTTAAGCGAAATTTGGTTTAAAAGAATCCAATCATGATCTTATTTAATACTAGCTACTGCACGCAGCTTCGTCTGCGGCAAAAATATGCGGCGTAAATATGCAGTCGTATCCAAACTTTTACGAATCGGAAAGATTTTTAAGAGGATAAATACTTTCGACGGTTCCACCCTACATCCAAATTTCACGACGTTAACTGTTTGCTAGCATAGATATCCTCGCTTTCAATATTTTGCTATTATCTCACATATTTTCATTCCCCAGGAGTCTTTTGCTCGGCTTGGCATGTAACGAGAGCGCACTGGGTGTGAAGCTCAACTTGGCTGGCGTGCTGGCGTCCTCGCAGGCGGCGCATGTGTTGGAGTCGTGTATACATGGCGTACGGTGCTTGCAGTCTCTAGACCTGTCCGATAACAGTGAGATTCTTTTATGAACTTTGACTACTGAATGATCTTGGTGTATCCAGTAATGTACGAAATGTCATAATATATTGTTTCTGTTTCTCAGGCATGGAGTTTGAATTATCTGGAATAGTGCGAGCTATAGGAAAGAACCACTCCATAACACATTTGTCACTCAGCAAACTCACGGGAAAACGGTCGTATGCACCTCCGTTAATACAGGTAATTTTAAAACATGTTTTTCTTTTAAATTATTTAACCTTAAAAGACCACACGCACAGAAAATAAAGATATAAACTATAAATTTTACTTATACTTTTTATAGGCGTTAGTTCATGTGCTACAAGAACCTGACACAGCGTTAACGTCACTTGATCTTAGCGATTGTAAATTTAAGGTAAGTTTCACACTTTAAGTTTCATTACAATCTAAAATAATAACAACAAAAAGTTACCTTTATAATGTATTTCTTCATCCAATATATTGATTGTAGAGTGATCTGTACGGTCTACTCAACGCGCTGGGCGGGGCGCGGCGGCTCAAAGTGTTGGATGTGGGCGGTAACCTCGCGGGAGACGCAGGCGCTCGGCTGCTCGCTAAGGCGCTGCAATGTAACTGCACGCTGCACACCCTATACATCGACCGCAATGCCTTCAGCATACAAGGTAATAATTGTGTACTGAAAATTCACATATTCTTACTATCTTCATAAAATTTAATTATTACATAAAATATAATTAAATTTTAATATTCTTATGAGCAATTTCTTTGCTTACTTCGCAAGTTAATAAAATACATTGTTTGTCTGTATAGGGTTGTCAGACATAGCAAATGCGTTGCGGCGCTCAGTGAGTGTCAGGCGCGTCGAGTTCCCCGCGTGCGACGCAGCGGCAGGCGGGCGCGGAGCCAGCGAGCGTGTGGCGACGCTGTGGCGTGACTTGCATGAGAGGTGAGTGCACACGTACCTAAACATATTGGTTTTGGATGATTGTATAATTAATTTTACTCAGAAATAAATTGCGATACTGGTGCTTGAACTTATTATGTATTATTAAAAAGTTTGGGCGTATTAAAAAGTTTAAAAGTAATGAAAATGCTATATACGTATTTGATTAGTCACACTCAAAAAATTTATGTATTTATTTCTAGTCCTCGTATATTAGTATACGTGTAAATTATATTCTGTTTGTGTGCAGACTGTCGGCGAATAGCGTGTCGTGCGGCGGCGGGCGCGTGCGGGCGCTGGCGCTAGAGCGGGCGTGGGCGGGGGGCGAGGCGGCCGCGGCGTTGGCGGCGCAAGCGGCCGCTGCGCTCCCCCCGCCGCCGCTGCAGCACGCGCTCGAGCGAGCCGCCGCCACCGCGCACCACCTTCTGCATCAGTACCTGCAGGTATTTTTATATGGCAGAGAGCGTAACGAAAGAATAAATGACATGAGACTTAATGATGAGCGACGCTCCTAAACTACTGCATCTTGCAAAAGAGAGAAAGAAAAGAGAACCGAGATTGGATGAAGCTAATTCAAAAAAGTTTCGTATCAAGTCGAGGTTTCTTATTCACAGTCTTAAAATTATTGAAGAAAGCAATAATATTTCAATATATAGTTAATATTTAATAGCCATGCGAATCTCTTACTTACTGGCCTTTGGCCGTTTTTTAAAATGAAATGAAACACCCAACCCGGAAAGGGTTGATTGTTTCGTTATAGCGATACGTAAAATAATATTACAGCGGTGCAGCGAGGTGTTCGCGGCGATGGGCGGAGGCGGCGGCAGCGCGGAGCTAGTGACGCTGCAGGCGGTGCGCGACGCCATGGCGCCCTGCAACGCCACGCTACAAGACCTACTCAAGTACTTACAGCATTATACTCGCGCTTCTGATAACCGCACTTTAAGTTTATACGAACATAGCACAGATGAATGTCTTGTGATTACTTATTTCTTATTTAAATTTTTACTAAACTTTATTTTTTCCTGTTAATGAAGTTATATTTTTTTTATTTTAGCAAACTGTCGAATTTAATAACGATTTGTTATATCTAATGCATGATGATAACTTGAATTTATGACACTTTATTTAGTGAGGCCGTGGAAAACTTGGCTCTCTCAGCGTGTGAAAGCGTCGACAGTGTAGACAGCGAGCCGGTGCCGAGCTCGGAAACGGATATACCGGACCTGCTGTC
Source organism: Lycaena phlaeas (assembly GCA_905333005.2). Taxonomy (NCBI): domain Eukaryota; kingdom Metazoa; phylum Arthropoda; class Insecta; order Lepidoptera; family Lycaenidae; genus Lycaena; species Lycaena phlaeas. The sequence goes on from HG995178.1 coordinate 8,642,056, forward strand.
CCCTATATCACATTCTGGGGTGAGATAAATTTCATATTATAAGATGTAAAATAATTCTATTCTAATCAATAAAAAATCTGTTAAAAATGTTTATTAACATATATTTTTTTAACGCTACCCAGAAATTGGATTATTTGAACTTGGTAAGCTAAATCTTTGCTTTTTTTATCGACGGTCACAAAAGTTAAAATCATAATTATTATATCTATTACTTAGGAAGCTGGCACAAAATGGTTGAAACTGTCGAATTTAAATGAACTTATTTCCATTCAAACTCCACAGTTTGACCTTGGTTTATTGAGCTAGATTCTTCGTGTAAAGGTCAAGTACCTTGTCAGGGTCATTTTATAATAAAAATAAAAATTGAATAATAAAAAACGTTGTGAGGAAACATGCATACCTTATAAGACTCTATTTGACCGCAGACCTGCAATCTGTCTCCGATCTTGATTCAAACTCATCTGATATGACGATCAACTAACGGAGGTATGTCCCCAGGCGACGCCGCTGGGCTGTCGGCGACGCGAGCGGGGGCGGCGCGTACGGCCCAAGTCTGTGGCGGAGCAGCAGTGCAGCAGCAATGAGATGCTGTCACTGCCGCCGCTGCACGCCGAGGCGGCCGACGCGCTCGCCGAACTGCCCGCGCACACGCTTAGACACCTCGTCAAGGGTAAGTTAATTTAAATTATAGACCAAGAGTGCAAAACTGATGACTGACTGATTCAATCGATTTGGCTAGGCATAAAATATAAATAGGTACACAAAACAGACTGTACAAATAATACCGTAATACCGAATGCTGTGCGCATCATTACCATCTTCACCTGCGTGATGATGCCCCCTCCCTCACACGCTCATCGCACTTCTAAGTGATGTCAGTAACGACTGCTTCGCAGAAGGAGACCATCGCCACCCAGGAATCATCGTCTCTGAGGTGATAATGCTCGCGGAGACAAGTCCCCTCCAAGTTGACTACCAAAACTCGTTCTCACTTTGAAACAATTTAATATAAACGTATAACGCATTAACAAGGGTTATTGTATATTTGATCTGTGTAATTTTTACATCCATCCGTTATTTGACATACTTTGTATGAATTCCTAGACGATTTTGCCATTCGTATCCAGATTGTATGGACCCCTTATTGAATTACTGTTTTTTACTCATAGTTTTTTCTGCTATTACAGGGCGACCGAGAAGGGTGAAAACAAGAGCGCCCTCGCGACCAATCACAGACCAATCTCAAGACATAGATGAAGGTAAATATTATACTGATACACCGAACTAATCCTCGTTAGAAATACCCAGTTGGTATTCGAAATAAATATTATGTAATATTAAATTAAGCTCGAGCTTTTTCGGAAGCGATAATGTTTTATTTTTAATGGCTCGGGTCTAAGACATCTAGTTTAGAACCTGACCAATGTACTTAAAATTGGAGGACTAACATTTTATTTTTGATTGCGTCATCATTACCAAAAAATTCCTAGTAGACCGAAGTTCTCCATTGAAGCTACGAGCAACTTACTTAGCAAGTTCTTTTACCCTCTTCCCCCTGATATGTAATTAGGTTAGGTTTGTGACGCACCCCTCTCCCCGAACTAAAATAGCGTGTACTTTTTGTCAAAAAAATATATTTTTTCTCATAAACAAGAAAATAGACACAAAAAATCGAAAATGTCATTTTTATTTACATGTATACGTGTCGGTACAGGGCTGGACGAGTTCTGGCGCGCGTGCCGCACGCCACCGGGCAGCGAGGAGGCGTCGTCGGTGTCGGCGCGCACGCCGCTCACGTCCCGCTCGCTGCACTCGCTGTCGTCGCTGGCGTCCGCGTCCGCATCGCCGTCGCGCGCCTCGCCCGACCACCTGCGGCACTCGCCCACGCTGCGCCGCGATGACACCATGTACGCAACATAACAGTTTATTTTTAACCAACTTCAAAAAAAGAAGGAGGGTCTCAAATCGTCTGTATCTAAAAATTGATAAAGTGGAACATTTATAATATTACGCTAATGTCCGTCTGTATGTCTGTCAAAATAAAACATAGGGTTCTTTCCATTGACATTGAATCGAGAAATTTAATAAGAAGCAAGGTAACTCACAACATAGGTAAAAGTTTTTTGTTACATTTAAAAAAAACATGCATTCATAAATATTATTTCAAATGCAGGTACAGTGTAACGTCAGGAGAAAGCACACCAGTGTTGTTAGAGTGTGGTGAGTGTATTAATATTTATTAATTTAGAACTGGATATAATGAATATCTATAGTTAAACATCATTGTATTTCTTTAAGGCCTTTTTAGTATAAAAAATATTATCTTAAAAAATCTTGTTAAAAACCAATACAACTAGAATAATTATTATTATTTTTCTAGTTGTATAGGTTATATAATAGATGAAACATATAACTTTACGCATTTTTTACTAAAACGCAAGACATATAACACAATAACTATTGTCATACGTAATTTCGCTTTTAACGATTTCTTTTAACAATGTGTGACAGAAGTGTCTCGCTGCAAGTCCTCGGACAATGTTGGAATCAAGATGGCGCCCACGACCCCGCCTCCGTCGCGCTCGTCTGACAACGTCAATGCTATTGGTGAGTACTTGGCACAACGTAGTGTATTTTCGCCAATCGTGATCGTCCCAACACGCCATTGCGAGCACCTTCACAGCTTTGCGACTTACTTGTGAGTGGGCCTATGTCGCCTGGTATTATATATAACACTAATATAATTATAATTAAATTAAATATAGAAGAAAGTTTTCATATTAATATATTCAAGTCATATCAAAGTTATACAATGAAGACTTGGAAAGTAAATATACATATTTTGTTGTTCGTGTAACTTGAAACATACAAAAGTTAAACAAATTTATTTAGAAATCATAAATAAAATGAAACTTAACCTGTTTAAAATGCTTATTATTTAATATGGAATTCTAAAGCTTTTGGAGGCATATATGCGTGTGAGAGCTTATAACACGTACACATAAACGTAAATACACTGTAAGTTAAAATAATAATACTGTAATAGCTACTAGGTACATAAAAATAAATATACTAATATTCGGGTGTATTTACGTGTGTGTGTGCGAGGGGTGTGGTCCGTAACGTGCACGTGTGCGTGTGGTAGGCAACGGATGCGCGCGCGCCGCGGGCAAGGCGCGCCCGTGGTCCGTCGCCGGCGGCAACGCAGAGGGCGCCGCGCTCTGTACCACAGGTATTATCATTACTTCATCATTCTTACTTCATTATGCCATTTTTAAATGATCACTTGTTGTAATAAAACTACTTTTTGGATTACATTTACATAGTCGCTTTGCCAATAAATTCGTCATGCCGTGACGTCAAACGGCGTAACACTGTTATGTGCTATATTATAATATAATATAATATGTACTATATTTATTCCTTTATTGTTTCCATCATTAGTTATACACTTTAATTCATTATGAATGGACTTACATGTTTAATTTCTGCGTTCCGCTATTTTTATCGTGGTGTTTATAATTCTGACGGCATAATTCTTACAATTAAAAATTCTTCATAACCGCGCGTAAATGAAAGAGTAGTTTTATTATAACAAATAATCTATGCTTTGGGAGGAGTATGGAAGAAGAAAACTATTATAATTGAATAATATATTTTCTTTGCTTGTTCGGAGATTGCATGCAAAAGATCTTTGTAATTAAAGGTTCTTTATTGAGTACTTGTTAAAACATGTCGCAAATTAATAAGTAAATTAACTAAAGGGGCCAAAGTCTCCCGTAAATATTTCAACAAATCGCGATAAAATTAGTTATATGTATCATTAGTATTTTTTCTACCTTTTGGTTGTGGACTGGACTAGATGGATGGACTTATATAGTTATATACGTACGAAAAATATACGTTTCTTCTTCTATACCTCTTCATATATTGTAATTCAAGTCATTTCTTTGGCTGTTTCACCGTGCAGCACGTTCATTATATATTATTATTATAGTCAAAGTAGCAGTAAGTAATCGTCTTAATACAAAAAACTCTGTTCTTCATATTAAATCAATTCCTCTTAGATTATTTCTATAGTCTGACCAGAAATATATAAACCCTGCATTTTATACAGTTATTGTATGGTAATTAAGTACTATGTGAGCACTTAATTAATAATTATAGTCTATACAATAATTAGTTCCAAAATTTTCAACAATATTTCGAATTTTTATTTTTCTGATCAGGCTTAGATTTTTTTTTTCAAGAATTCCGTTATATAAACATTTGTTAACTCTATGTGATAACAGTCTTATGTTGGGTATTCAGGTTTCATACAAAAATACATTTAAATGCTCTATACTTTTGTGCCTATCTTATTGGTATTGAATTTGTACTACGTGGAGTACAGAAATATCTATACTCCGAGGTCCATATGTACCGTAGAGCTCTATACTCCACGCCGTACTTTATAAGTATGGAGTGTTTACCGTTGCGTGTGTGGTAACGTGGTCATTGGTGGTGGCGTGTACAGAAGGCGTGGAGGCGTGCGTGGGCGGCAGCATCGTTGGCATCACCCCCGGCGCCGCACTAACCAGTAACCAACTTTCAGACGCTATCCTATACTGAGCTCTAGTGTCTATATACAGACCGCTTTATTAGGTAAAACGCTTGCTGCTATGTCTTCGTGTTCGATTTTTGAGTTTATATCTAAAGAGAGTCAAACAATAATGTATCTGTACCAAAAAAGTATGTATGCGTTTGCCAGTATTATGTATGTGTGATTCGGTCGATGCAAAGGTTCGTTTCTTTTTAAATGTAATGTAATTATCAGAAAACAAAAAAAATGGCTTTTTGGTCTTGGCTGGCTTGGTCATAAATTATCATATAAACCCCATGGAAAAGATGTGTTTTGTTTTTCTCTTTAGATATATATTCTATTGAATTATATATGCTAAATGCAATAACTATATTATATAATATATTCGTTATTTATTATCTTATAACTAATGTATTTTTTCCTATAAAAAATATTTAAGACAATATGAAAATATTATACTATTAATGTCGTTAATTTATATCATTAATGATAAATGTCGGTGAAAGAGATGCGCTCTGTACGCACTCCCGGCTGCATGGTTGCCACCATCTTGCTTGCTTCTGCCGTCCAGCAATGCTGTGTTTCGGAGAAAAGGGCAAGACAGATAGTGTAATTAGTAATTACTTATGCCGAGACTTAACATCTTATGTATCAGTATAGGCAACACATACAGTGCCTGGGCTGGTTTGAGGTACACTAGTCTATGGTCATTGGGCGACATCGACCACTTACCATCTTTTGGCTCGTCCGTCCGTTTGTCTATCAAAATAACATAAAATATTTGTATAATACAATCGATCGATATTAATGCATCAATCTATAGATAAATATTTCATAACATAATAACTGGCATGTTTTCGTTTGTTATGAGCATGTGAAACTTTAACAATATTTTGAATAAAAAACAGCCTAAAATATAATATAGCTAATAATAACAATCGGGGATCGAACTTATCAGATTAAAATCTATAGTTTAATATAGTAAATTTATATATGTATTTTTAAATAAAAAAATTAAATTTCTTTTTTGCAATATTTTTCATCTGTACTGAAACCAATCACAGCAATGTGACGTCATTTTCGGCAATCCAACGAGCATGTATCTGTGCATGCAGCTGTTTTATTATACCTATAATGTAAATAAATTATAACGCGTTGATTTTTAATAACTACTACTTTAATAACTTAAGCAGTATTATATTTCAAGGATTTTGCAGAAATTCTTATATGCGTTCATCGCTGATTATTATCTACACTATAGAGAAAATGCAGTGTAATATTTAGCAATTGAGATTTTCTTTTTCATTTTGTAGAATAATCTGGGCTTGGCTGTCGTAATCTAAGTCAAAGGACTAATACAGATGTGGCCAATACCAATTAACACCTATTGTATTATTGACCACTTCCGTATCATAATGTGGCTTATTTATTGATTTTTTGTTTATAAAATTTTAAAAAAAATATATTAAGTAGATTATCAGTCGACAAGTTCTGTTTTTTTTTAATCAAGCTTAGAATGCTTTTAGTTTGTTTTGTGCGTAGAGTATAAATGTAGTTTTATAACATAATGTAAATAGCTTTAAATGGTTCTGTATTATTATGTTGCAAATAGTAAAGTATGTTTACATTACAGGTTCTATGATGCGAGATCATCCCTTAACGCCTGGTAAGTAAGACTTTTAACTAAGAAATTGACAGTAAACATATTTACATCCGACCTTTTCTTTTGCATGGCCAGAATAGCTTAGAGCAATCTGATTTATACGCTCTAATTGTCTTTTGGCATATGACACGAGTGGCTTGAAAAGCTTGTATATTTTACTAACTTGATGTCATCTTCATCATCATCAACATCAGCCTTTATCCATCCACTGCTGAACAGAGGGAGACCTACCTCCTGGATTTAGGGAGATCTACCTCCTTCAATGAACGCCAAGACGATCGATCCCTTGCCACTCCCATCCAACACGGAAGCCACAGTACGGAGATTTATCCTAACTGGCTAATGGCCGACCAGTTTTACTATAGTAGGTATGTCGTATGACATACTAATTCTGATTATTACCCCATTACAGAGGACGCAGAAGCTTGAGCGACGCGAGTGCGACGTGAGGCCGGTTACGTGATACAATGAGCAGGGTTGACTTTGAATTGACTTCTGATGCTCACGATGTGCCACTTAGAATATTAATAGGCTGTAGAACCGATATACACTATAAATAAGATTCAATACTACGGTTTTATTTATAAACTGCAATAAGTTTCTTCCGGGTCTGATACATGTACGAATGTGCGTACGGCTGTACGTTCGTTTACGTGCGTGCGTGCACTACGTTTTCTTGCGTGTCATGACAGTACGTTGTTTTTTTTTCAACCGCTACTTTAAGCACACCTGTAGAATTAACCTAAATATTTGATAACATTATCAATTAAAATATACGAAAGTGTTTACATGATAGTAGTGGTGTAAATGTGGAATGATTAATTTGATTATTTTTTTTTAATTTAATATTGAGGAACATCTCGACAAACTTTTGTTTGGTGGGGTTCTGTTTGATAGTGGCGCGTATCGTTTAATGTAGACCATTGTATATTAAGCATTAAAATGAAAACGTCCGACACATTGTGTCTGCGAACGAATTTTATGAATAGATTGAAAATGAAAGTATTTGATGAAAGAAGTATATAATAAAAAGTATATCGATTTTATTTTTTCTTACAAATATAATAAGTTTCTTTTTAATTGATTTTGAAGTTCTTATACAAATAAAGGGCAGCGCTGAAAAGGTGTTTATAAGTTGTTCTTATTGCCGTTTATAAATAGAATCGTACAAGCCTTGTCTTCTACCACATAACATAGGTATTTCATAGAGTTAAACCATCAATCTAATATAAAATAGTCATAATATTCCAATAAGTGATAGTTGATATGAATTTATGATGTATCCTTTTTATATTTACTGTGATTTTATATTTAGTTTTCTTATGTAACATTGTATAATCATGTTACTTTTGTAACTGGAGCTACATGAGTTTTTTATACACAATTAAGATAAATGTTAAATTAATCGACTATATGATGTTAAATGCTAAATCACAATGTTACATTTATATCGAAAGATATTCAATTACATATAACTTAATTTTCTTTTATGGCAATAGGTCACAAGAACAACTATTTGCCTATCTAAGTTTTTGCTTATCTAATTAACTATCAAAGTTTTACAGAATTCTGTTTACTTTTTAAATGAAATAAAAAAGAATCAGCCAGTAAGAATATATTCTAATTTAGGAAAAATTAAATTACTTATATTTCTTATAGTATGAACACATCACAAAAAATAAAAAAAATATTCGAAAATATCTATACTTCAATAATTATGACAAGGACTCGGTATTTCTAAAACTGTACCGCATATATTGACGTCATGTCTCACGACAGTAAAAAACACCTGTATAATACGTATTATATGCCTAAAATTGTGATGCATATAAATTATTTTATTGTAAAGAGTATTTGAAAATGAATATATTATTTATTGTAGTTATAAGTTTGAAGTTAACCTTGAGTTATCTTAATGAAAAATGGTTTGCTAGAGAAAAGCCGCCCCAGGTAGCGACGGTGCCATTCTATTTTAGCACTTTATAATCTATGATTTAGGTTATCAGTTTGAATTTGAACTACCTAATTCGTGCAGACGCGCTGACGAGGGATATTAATATGTTTTTACCTTGTAGCATCATAGCACTTTATAGGGTTAGATGTAGCCTTAGGGGCAGTATGGAGCAGCCTCGCCCATGAAAACGTTATATAAAAAAAAATATTATCATCGTTGCCCGTTGGGCACATAAAAATACGGGGATTCAAAACTTCCCACTTACAATGAACCATTTTTTTTTTGTGATGAACATAACATAAAATAGGGGGTTATGCTGAAAAAAAAGTGTTTTTAATAAGATCATCTAGTTCAAGCTTTTGTATGATAAGCTTAAAAAATGGAGGTTATTATGGCATCAAACAAAATCTACGAAGAAATTCCCCGGCTCCATACCGCCCACTAAGGCAACCCAAACCCTTTATAGAAACGTATAGGTACACGCTAGAAATTTGATATATTAGATACATATTAAAAATATATAAAAATGGATTTATACGGTCTGTTTTCATATTCGTTCTAAATGTAATATTTAAATTTTTTTTCGAATAAAAGTACATTCTCCCTCATCTGCGCGGGTTCTTACTGTTAAGATCTCCATGTGTAATTCCATTATAATATAATAAAAGAAGCAATTATTAACAAATGTCTAGAATTAAAAAGATCACAAATAATATATTGGTATGATATTGGTCTTAACTAGTCATAATATTAAAGGCCTACGATTTACGCACAATCGATTATTATGTTAATAAAAATTATATTCGATTATTTCATAATTATTTTATATAATTCGATTGTTATTGATTTTTGTATTGTATCTTAAACGTTAAGTTAGAATGCCGGATAACATTATCGAAAAGTTGCAAGTAATCACGTGTCGCCATGACGTCATTTTCGTCATCAACAAATCCAAAAGGAAATCGTTGATAAATTATTTATAATAGAAAAATATAAATAATTACAGAAAGTTCATATTTAATAGCGTTATTATGACATTTCATACAGTTTTCCGGCATTCTACTTTTCTGTGTATAAATAATTCCTTATACTAATTCACGTAGGAGGCGTTGATTCATAAACTTATTGTTAATGTTATCTTCCGGTCTATACATTCCCTCTGCATATAGTTTTAAGAGATGACAAATTTGGATATCACCTAAACAAAAAAAAAGTTCAAAACGCAAATTGAAATTTTGAATATACCTACAGTCAAATGCATAATGTTAAGGTTCATTATTGATACAAGTAGACAACTCGCCCCTGTAAGTATTAAGTGTTCATTAGAGTTACTACATATAAAATCAATTATTTTCCTTTATCTTTCGAATATAAGGCTGTTTTATTGTCATGTAAATTAAATATAGAGATGGTTAACATCTACTAAATTGTTTTATAGAATTTTTATATTCATTCCAATGTATTCCTTCTTTTCTAGCTCTTTGGTACCAGACTGATTTTAGGTACTTTATTTTATTGGTGCAATTTATGTCTAGAGCGTTGTGATAATCTGTTTTAAATTACATTATATCATATAACTACCGTTGTTTTTATTTCTAGTTAAAATATGTTTAGACATGATCTATGCTTGCAGTGACCGATTTAGGCTTGATGCCGCCCTAGGCCCTGTTTATTTTGCCGCCCTTAATGCTAGAAAAAAGTAAAGTATCAACCGTTATATTATGTCCCACAGCTGGGCCAGGGCGAAATTATTAAGATTGTCATTTTTAAAAGCTTTATATGCATGTGATATTAGAGATGTAAAGAACTCGAGTCTTTGAGTCTTAATTCGATAGACTCGGCTCAATTTTACAAGACTCGGTGTGCTAACAAAACTCAGAGCTATGAGTCGACCCGAGCTCCAGTCCTTTTTCGAAGACTCGAGCGCCAAAATAGAACTCGTATTTCAAAAAAGCTCGAGTCTTAAAAAAGAAACTCACGTCTCAAAAAGAACTCAAGTCTTAAAAAGAGCTCGAGCGTATCGAGTCTTGAGCGTAATAAGGTTGATTTATTTAAAATACATAGTTTATGTGGCAACATGCTAAATGTGGCCTTTAGGCATGGCATTATTATGTTCTGTGTACCTCAAGAGGGATAAAAACGCGACACTTATTTGTTATGTGGGTACGGAACAATATTTATTGCTTTTTATTTTACGCTTTTTTTTGCTTTTTTTTTTTTGCTTTTTCTTTTTTAATATTAGACGTTACAAAAATAATTAAATTACTATTATATCTCACAAAGTTACATATTTTATTTCCTGTTTATTTATAAAGGAACTCCAAATGGAAAAGAACTTGAGCGCGACTCGTCGCGTAAAACGACTCGAGCGCGAATCAAGACTCGAGCGCCATGTTGCGCTCGTGTCTTTATTTAGACTTAAGTGCTCGAGTCTGGGGTTCTTGGTATAACGAGTCGAGCTGTGCAATTTGTCAGCCGAGTCTAAAATTTAAGACTCAAAAGGCTCGAGTTCTTTACATCTCTATGTGATATTCAGTAATGAAACAAAAAGTAAAGAGCATCATTCGGTAAGACTATAATTAATCTTTAAAAAAACATAATCTTATTCATAGACTGAAAGTAAATAAAAAAGTGAATTGTTATAGGTATATTCTTTAGAGAATTCTTTACAAAAATTAATCCAAACTCATTTCCAAAGACAGTCTTCTTTACTTTTTTGGTCTCTGAAATTTTGGCGCCCCTCAAATCATGCCGCCCTAGGCCCGGGCCTCACGGGCCTATACGTAAATCCAGCACTGTATGCGTGTCATGTTCACGATACTGAAAAAAATTGTTCATATTGAACATATTTACACTTAACTAAAAAGCCTATTCAAAGTTGGTGGAGCAGGAAATGTACTTTATATTCAAGTCAGAAACGCGTAACGTATTTGAAAAAGGCTAAGAATGTAGACAGTAAATAATGAATGGGGAATTAAATGCTAATTGAAACAAGAGAAAATATTACATTCTTGTCCCATCATGAGATCTAGCAATGACTGGCTCTAGTAATAAACTACTCTATCTCAAAAATATATAGGGCAAAGTAATAAAATAAAAGACCAAGGTATTGACAAATCTTATAATTAACAAATAAAAAAATATTATTTACAGTCTTATTATTATAGTACACACAGGACAACATTAAAGATCACATTTAGACCTCGATCATATCCAAAATCCTACACATCGCAATAAATTATATCGTTCCAACTTCCATATACATGTATGGTCTGAAAATATTACACAAATGCATTTCAATTACAGCCAGAGTACAAGTAGTATTTTCTATACAATAGGTACTCCTAATCAACAGACAGAAAAATATATTTCACTATAAAATAAGAACATTATGAAAGTCAAGATCTCAAATGCACATTAAAACATTAATTTCCATAGTTACTTGTGACTAGGTTCCAAATTAGATTTCAACATAACACAATACAGTGGTTGAAACTATCTCTAATAGAGATAGCTAGAGAGTCTGCATGATCATCAGTCTGTAGTCATCTACTATTAATATAAATATCTAATGAATATAAGAGCCGTCAGGCTTGTGACTCATTTTGTTATGATGTATGTATCGATTATATTTAAAATTATAAAATTGTTCTTCTTGACCAATTACAACAAATCCTTTGAATATGTGTTTTATTGTCTTTGGTCAAAATATCCATCCATGAAGTTGAAATCAATTTTGAAAATCCAGTCGAATGTTTTATTTCTAACCTATTCTAATCATAAATTTTCGATCTTAGACGAAAACTGATACACTAAAACAACTTATGAATTATTATAATGAAACAACCTTTACGGAGTTTATCGCGGTATATTGAGTTTTTTACATGCCCGACGTTTCGGATTCTTTACAGCGACTATGGTCACGGAACGTATGACAGAAACTTCGGGCATGTAAAAAATAATAATCAACCGCAATAAAATCCTTTATCGTTGTTTTCATTATAATTAGTGAAATTCGCGTAAAGACATGAAAACAAAAAAAAATATTACATACATTAAACATTAGCTATTATTACTACTTTGCACACAATGACATTGAATTCTTTTATACAATTAATTTTACCAATCATTATTTATTCTTCGATTGTTACGCTCCACAACCCATAAAGCGTATCAAGGCTAAGCCCAAATATTTTTAACTTTTTTGTTTGTGTAAAACAATTTTGTTGATCTACATAATATTATCTATAATATAATGATTTCGACGAAATTTTATTCTGTATTGGAATCTTTTCGTAATGTATTATATCAGAATATAAATAGGTCATTGTCATAGATTTTGCTTTAGTTAGCATTTATTAAAATTAAATATATCACAAAACACATAAGAAACAAATCCTATCAATAGTTATCATACCATAGAGCAGCCATGATAAACACAACATTGATGGACACATTGATGTATCACAATTCACCCATATTTATCTTTCTACCTTAATATAATATTCAGTAAGGATCTAGTTTTGATAATTTCTGGTAATATATTATATTTTTGTAAACCCGAAAATTGAAAAACATAATATGCATGACCAAATGCCATGGCTATTCTCAGCTATTAGTAAATACATAACCCGACAATAATAATTTTCAAACGCAACTCAAATTGAGAGCTGCTTACGTTTTGATGACATATGGATTTGTGGGTGCTGATTGGTCCGCTACAGATTTAAGGCGTGCTTAGTAGAGCCCCCAAGTATTTAAGTGGCGTTTGAGAATTCGGGCGTTAGAATGTGCAATTTTAACACATGTATGCAAAGCAGGTGCAAATATAGACAATCGCCCTTATTGGTTGAATATAATATATTTTGAACAATCATTTTTAGTAAAATATCCATATTCCGTTAGTTTTATTGTGAGATAATTATTGCCTTTTTAACATTTAAATGAAAGGTGGCATGATAACATATATTATATGAAGTGGGATATAACTAGTTATCAGTTAATATTTGTCAAGTGTATCAGATTTAAGAAAATCAAGTATATTATAACTCATGTTATATTCTAGGTCATACATTATATTTGATTACTAGTAGTAATATTCTTAATTTAAATAATACCTTAAGAGTTAAAAGAATCTTAATTTATTCTTATCACTTACGTTTTACTTAGAAAATTTTACATTAAATAAGACTTCAGTGAAGTAACATCAATCTTTTGATATCAATGTCAAACTTTTAATAGTAACTTTCGACGACGCATTTATAAAAAATACACACATTTAATCTCACGGAACATAGAACATATTAAAGTAATAGTAAAAAAATATGCTTTTTCACTTTTAATTAAACTCAAAAAGCATATTTTTAGCTTTAATACACTTCAATGATCAGCTTGAAGTTATGAGCAAAATAAAATAAACCTCATTAGGATGCGATGTTCTAAGGAGATTTTAGACATAATATATTCAAATCATTATTTAAATATAAAACTACCATAGAGCATGGTCACACAGACCAGAAACATAACTGCAAAGATGAAGTTGATGCATTAAAATAGAATCTGGCACTATCCACTTTTCAATTAAAATATTTTTATAAAATTAACGATTGTTTTATCTTGTAGTAATATCAAACACAGATCATCATGAATGCACTGCTGCTGGATGGTCACTGGATGTGCCGACTGTACGCATTCCCGAACATCTCTTTACCGTGCAAATCAGGCGTTAGGGGGTACATCTTTCTTTGGTTCCTCCATATTACTTAAATTTTTAACATCATCTTTACTGTCCTCACCTGCAAAAATAAAGTTGATGAAATTTTACAATAATATAATAAGACATAGGCTTACGTATTGGTTAGGACCCTAGGTTAAGCTAAAGTACAAAAAAAATCTGGCATTTTTCTCAATTATTGTCGAAGTTATAATCAAAATAGCACTAAGGTCAGAAAACCATATTTTTTTTTTCAAAAAATCATATCTGCTAAACTATAAATATTCGGATCATATACATAGGGGTGATTTGAAATCCCAGGGGGATGTTCTAGCTCTGGACTACTGCTTGACACTCTTTCCTGGACACCCTGTGTAGATTATCTTTTTGTTCTCTCTACTATGAGAGCCACATAACCTCGTTCTTGGATTGGTAACTAATCACGCGCGTACTCACTCTTGAGGTCGTCCTTGAGCGGCTGCGGCTCCTTGTCGAGGCGCGGGCGCTTGCGCGGCTGCGGCGCGTGCGGCGTGCGGTAGGAGCGGTTGTCGCGCCGCCCGCCCTCGCCCTCGTCCTCCGAGTCCGACAGCTCGCCGTCGCCCGTGATGCGCTTGTCCTGTGACACCGTATATTGTATTACATATTAAACTTATTAATACTGCCAAAGATAAGTCTAGTCACATGGCAAATTCGTAAGAACTTGTGTTATGGGTACTAGGAACATATTATAGCAAGTACATAACACAAGGTAACCAGGTGTCATAAATGTCTCTATATTCAACATACAAATTAATAATCTACATTTAGCGAGATTCGAATCTGCGACCAGCGCTGCGAAGTGACCAGTATCCTGAATACTCGACGAGACAGCCTTCAAAATGCAAATGTTTGTAGCATGTGTCTAACAAGTAACACGATCAGCAGTAATATAATATACCAGTTTATATGTCACTGGTTTAAATCCAGACTTTATTATGATCAATCGCGGTTTCACACGCTTAGTTCATGTTATGGAGATAAAATATTACTCATTAAAAATATAGCTTCTAATGGTGAAAGAGTTTTTAAAAGTTTTGAGTTGAATCAATCTAACAACAAATACAAACAAACAAACAAAAAATCTTTTCTTCTTATAACATCATGTAGGTTGTCTTTATGAAAATTTAACTTTTGCTTGTGATCCAAATTTCAATATACTTCATATTTACCTTTTCATTTTGAGGTAGTCTTTCGTCTTTGTCGATTTTGTCCTCGTCTTCTGATTCATCATTAACTGCATCTTCTGGGATAGCTTGTACCTATCGATAAAACATTTGTATGAGCATTGAAAATATGTTGTAAAAGGAACTGATTTCAAAACCAAATTTTAATTTGTTTTCATGTTAATTGTAAATTTTAGAGATGGTATGTGTAATGAAATAACTTTTACGGATTTATCGTGGTTTATTAAGTTTTTTACATGCCGTACGTTTTGCATACTTTACACTTTACAGCAACCATAGTCACAGAAGGACACCATAAAATCAATGTTTGTTTCATAATAATAAGTGCAACTCTTTATTTTTAACATTAGAAAACGACATTTTTTTGACATGAACTATTTGTAGCTTACATAGAAATATAAGTGGTCGTGAATCTAGTCGTATCCGCATCTTGCAAATGAGTGTGATTTCGCAATAATCTAATCTTATCATTTCTTTTTTTAATAGGGATGATGACTTTTTTTTAAATTGATTTTATTTGATAGATGCTGTAGATTGATAGATACTATAGATAAACGAAAAAAAGATTTTTGTAGAGAAATATGTCCAATTTTAACAAAAAATTAGGTAAAGAATAATAGTTTTTTAAAATTGCCGTTAAAACGCTCCAAGCGTCATTACGTCACACTCTCTCTCTGTACACACCGCGTACAGAGCTCGCGCTATGTTAGGTGAGTTTGTACTTAGCTCAATGTTCAGTGACGTCATCTCTTATTGGCGTTTACAGTCACGTGATAATGCATGATAAATAACGCATTTTAAATTAATTTTCTAAATTTTAAGACAAATGAGTAGACTTTTTAAATGTTATTTTAGGTTTTCAAATACTGTATTTAATATGTAAAACATAACTTTGCATGAATTTGTAACATGTGTCAACATCCCTATTCTTTCCTTCTAATCATTTGGCGATTATCGAACTTCTTATTTATTTTGCAGTTTACTATAGATTTTTGTGTGTATTGTGTATTTTTGTGTCTGTCTATTTACAAATAAATATGTGAATTATAGCCAATGTTTTACTAATTTTGATTATTTTAAAGACTTAATAAAACAAATATAAGTGTAAGAATTAATAACTTCGTAACTGAACACCTTGATTGCTTCTGGGCATGGCCTAGCAATTCATATATAGGTTAATGTTTATTTTTGATTGTTTAGATTTTAGAATGTTATGATTTATGAACTTCTGAATTCGCTGTTGCCAAGTGTGGTGGGAGAGTTGTTCTCCTATATTTTAAATAAAATATCTCTTTAGTTCAAATGTCTGTAGTAGCGGACCTTAGATGTAATTCCACATTACCTGTACTCCGGGCGCATGAGGCAGCATTCGTAGATTTTCAAATAATCTGTTCTTGATTTTTTCTAAATACTCTGGTGTGTTTTGATTTGACATATTACTGGGTGAGATATGTAATTTAAAATCTGGTCCAAAGTATTCAAAATAGTCATTATATGGTAGCTCATTGGCAATCTCGACTCCCAGTGCCACAGATGTTTCATAGGTCCAGCACCTCGACACATTTCGAATGGTATAGCTGAAAACATTAATCTATATTTAGCATGTTCCTAAGATGTACGTATAACACTACACAACAATTTAATGTTATCTGTCAAATATAAGGAAATGATATGTCGTTGATTGATCATCATATAAAATATATTTTTATTTGTAGCTTGAAATTTAGTTTGATACATTAGTTTATTTGATTTTTAATTAAATTTCTGTACCTATTTATTCTCTATTTATTGCATACATACAAGACCTTATCTGTAATAGACTCTCCTTTATATTTTTAGCATCTTAGATTCAAAACTAGATGTACAACTCTGGCTAATAAGCAAACTTAACAACTTTTCAATTGCATTTGTTGAAATACAAAAAAGTTTTGTCTTTTTTATATAATAATAGTAGTAGCAGTGGCAGCATGTAATGCAAACTATTTAAGAGGTTTTGTACTGAAAATATTATTTTATTTGTTGGAGATTGAATGAGTTTGTTTACAATTCTTCAAAAGAGTTAGTTCTCAGAAAGTTTTTTTTTCTAGTTAGATCAGATAGTTTTATAATGCTTAATGACGCAGCATTTGCTAGGCAAACGGCCGACTTGAGATATAAAATCATTGTTATTGAATGTTAATTTTTCACTTGACACTTACCCTCCACCTCCCACAAGAAGGAATGGTAATCCAAACCGCTTCACCAGTTCAACACAACGACCATGTCCTCTTACTGTTAAATTAAAGCACCCCAATCTATCTCCTGAAAACAATTATTATGTTACAACTAAAAAGTTTTTAAGAACATTATATATATAAATTATTATTGTTGCATTAAAGTTCTTCATAAACTGTTTAAAAACATAAAATATTAAGAAGAAATGAAGAAAGAAGAAGATAGTATATAAGTGTTTTATACCTGTCAGTGAATCTGCACCACATTGAAGAACTACAGCGCTTGGTTGAAATGTTTCCATCACTTTTGAAATAATGGGTACGAATATAGATTCATATGAATCATCATCCATACCATCTCTGAGTGGGATATTCACTGCATAGTATTTACCTTTACCAGCTCCAATATCTCTAAGATCGCCTGTAAATTAAAAACTTTTGTTTGGATTATTTTCATTTTTATGTATTATAATTGGAAATTTATTAGGATGTTTATTATTCAATCACTATTAATCTATTGGTGGGACTAGAAATTTAATCTTACAATACAGAAATGTGCATAAACCATCAAGCATGATATAACCAGATAGTGATATTTGAGTCATAAATGTCCGAAACTGTACAGCAATTTGTATCCGAAGCATTGTGTCTCAAAATTCTTGCTAGCTGATAATAATCTATCTTTACGATGTAAAGTAAGAAATATTTTTTGCTTAGTTGTGGCTTAGACGCCGGCCAGCTACGAGCCAATCAGAACACAGCAACTGGCAGCTCCATGTTGGCGAATTAGGTTTCTTTAAAAAAAAATACCCTATTGCTCAGGTCAGGTTATAATATGCTCAATGACATAAACATAAAATGTTGAATGTAAGGAGTATAAGGAGTAGGTTAAATCAGTCACATAGATTAAGTTAACAAGGGCTGCCACTTATATTACTAAAAGATATATATTTTTCAAATTCAAAATGTTTGGAAAGTCAAAAACATTAATGTTTTGGAATTCCTCCAATACTAGATAACAAAGCATTTATATTAGATTAAAACAAAACTATTTGAATGCAGCATAACAAGAACATACCTGTGCCTGGGAAATATTCCCCATATTTATGGAAAGATACGGTCATAACTCGATCTGTAGTATAAAAGGCTTCTTCAACACCGTCACCATGGTGAACATCAATGTCTATGTATAGCACTCGCTGGTGGTATTTTAGCAGTTCGAGTATGCCAAGGACAATGTCATTAACATAGCAAAAACCTGACGCCTCAGACTTTTTAGCATGATGAAGGCCACCACCCCAGTTGATACAAATTTCTGATGCCTGAAATGTGAATGATTTATATTAAATTACCTAAATTGTATTTAAAGGACACCAGCAGTACATATTTTGACACATCTGGGATAAAAGTATACATGATTCATAGTCAAATAATAACAATACACACTAAAATGCAATACTGGCAAGAAATTCTGAACCATAAACCTATATAAGTGACACAATGTTTTAAAATTACAAGTAAGTGTACCAAACATTAATCTATCATTCAATTTTATCAAACTAAAAAAATATTTACGCTTTAGGAATTATTGGAATCCGATCAATGGTTCCTGAGTAATCTCAGGCTCATTTAAGCAAACAAACTCTTCAGCTTCATCTATTAGTATAAGAATAAAAAATAACAAACTTTAACCTAGAATTTTATGCATTTTTCTTTATATATTCACAATTTATCCCACACAAGAATTATATTATGTACCTGTTTGTTCAATTTCACAGCAGCTGCCACAGAACCTCCAGCAGACAGTTGACAAAATTCATAAAGCCCATCAAAAACAGGACAATCTTCCCCAACATTAACTGAAAAAAAAAAAATTATTATAACTATTGTTATATACTATTTTTATCAAGAGCTTATTTTCTATTTTGATGTTGTAAATGTTGAAAAAAAAAACTGCTTCACTAACATTAAGTAAATATAATATTACTACTAAGTGGATATTTCAAACACAATATTATATTTGTTTTTTTTTAATTTCTTACAGCTAGAACCATATAACAGACTTTATAATATTAAACAGATAACATAATATCAGTATCTGTATTAACAATACAAGGAAATATGAATATAATAAATAAATTAAAACTAAACAGAATTGTTTAAATATTGGTAATAAACAAAACTTTAAACTTACATCTTTGCATTTGTTTATTATATTCGGACATATTATCAGGCCTTATGGATCGCAAGAAGCGAATATAATCGTCTGAATGAAATTTCGTCATTTCATCTGCAGTAGCTTTGTGAGGTCTCTAAAATTAAAATAAACCAAAAATTATAAAATAAATTATGTAAACATAAAAGTCCAACCTTATTTGTTTTAAAATGGCATTTAGCATAATTAATTTTAACTTACATATATCTCCATCTTTCTGTATAAACCATAATTAAGTAGCAAGTTGTGTGTCATACGTATACGATGCGGCTTCATTGGATGGCCCTGGCCGTAATAGTAATTACCAATATCACCTTAAATTAAATAAAAATAAATATGTAAGCACGTTATCGTTTTTAACTTTTTAATAGCATGTTACTCAAACCATTTCATAGCTTGACATAAGGAAATCTGTATCAAGATAACCTAGACAAGAACAAATCGGTTTCAACCAATAGCAGAGCTTCCTTAGGTACAGACGCTATGAAATGAAATGAGTAACATTTTTGTAAAATCGTTAGGATGGATATATGTATATATTATACGTTAATTAACAGCACAAAAGGAGAAAAACTATAATCATTAGTAACATACATTTTTCAAACATATGAAAGGAGACTGCAATCAAATTATTACAAAAGTAACAAGCATTGGCGGGTAAGGTAAGTTAGCTATACTTACTATCGTAATAATAACACACTCTTTTCTTACTGTGCGGTTGCATAGCCATTTTAATAAATTTAAATTAAACTAATGTCCACAAGAGTACACTAAACGTCCTTTAAAACTTAATTCAAAATTTTATCTAATATTACAGACTTGCGACTGCAAGACAAGAGACAGTTTACTTATTTTTGTGAAGAGGTACTTCGTCTACTTCTTTCTGGTAACGTAGTTCTGATTTATGATTTGGCCTTTGGGACACAATCGGTGTTGCCAGCCATTGCAAATGAATTATTTGCTGAATAATTGTGGTTTCATAATAATGAATTTATTTTTAAAAGAATTAACTTGGCCGGAGTTCAGATAGAATACAGATCTGGATTTGATTAACATAAAAGTAGAAAACTGATGTATAAAAACAAATACATTGTCGACATGGTGAGAACAGTTAGTCCACTGTTAAAACCGTAGATAGAGTATGACACGAAGAAGCTAAATATTATGTGTATCTAAAATCACTACTAGGCATCTGAAGTACTGAATTTTAGGAAAACATTAATTCAACAACCATTTGAGGGGCACCAATTGCAACTAAATTGCTAATATTCTATGATCCAGGTGATTTTTTGAGATTTTCATGATTTTATTAATATCTGTGTATATGAAAATATTATGTTGTAAGAACCAGTGGCGGCTGTACCTTAAGTGCGCTCGTGCGCTGAACCACCAATAATTTAAGATTTAAAAATTTCAAACATTACTTGATCTTTATTTATAAACCATGTTAATAGATATTTAAGTATTTTTATAAGTACATACAAAAATCTTTATAACTAATAAAATTTCCAAATATGACAACACAATTTGAGCGCTTTGCTTAACTATTAAGACTTATTTTCCATAATAGAAAAAATCTCGTGCGCTTCCGCGAGCGCACGAGGACTGCTAATAGAACTTGTATGAGTTACGCGCTATACGCCTGACGCGTGAAACAAAAGATAGTTCATAGAAATGGACCGAGAAATTACTCTAATTTCGTGCGCCGCACGCGCGCGGCGTCCGAAGCCGAAATTGCCGAGAGCACCCGATGATTAACGAATTTCGCCGGGCGCACGTCGACGACGGCGGACATGATGTTTGTTTTAGTTATTGTAAAAACAATTACTATTTTTCTTTTCGTAATATTCTGTGTAAATTATTAATAGTAAATTCGTAATATTCGTATTTTCGCACTGTGTACAGTGTGTGGTGTCAGTGAAAATAATCTTAAACAGAGATTTTAAAAGTGAAATGTTTAATAGAAAGAAATAGTTGTGTGGATGTGAGCGAGCGAACATTTCGCTTCAGAAAAATTTCTTATTGATTTATTGTACAAAAAATATAAAAAATTAACATATTTTAGGTAAATTGTTGTTTTGTTGTTATTTCTAATCTTAATACTTAGTGAGTAAGTAAAGTGCACTACCAGTTCGATAACCCACCAGCCGCCACTGGTAAGAACTGCTCCGAATGTAAAAAATAAAATAAAAACCTTAGATCATTAATATGTCTAGATGGAGTGTCGCCCTACAATCAAAACAAAAAAACTGGCCAACATTTTCAAAGATGTGTTCGAGAATAGTGATACCAGCTACTACAGTTCTCCCATAATCATCCTTTTTAATCTCGTTACACTTCACCACAAACCTTCATTATAAATAAAAACAATAATGCGAAAAAATTCATGCATATTCTATGACAGCGGGACGTATACTAAACACGGAGAAAGCATTTAGAGGCAGTGTTGCCAACTTCCACGGTCTGGATTACCCAAAAACCTAGCTGAAAATCCCCACATATTCCCCACAAGTCAAATTTACCAAATTTTTCGGCTAAACCAAAGTATTTCGTGGATTATTTTGCATTACTTCTTAACATTACATGTTTTAAATGCTAGCAAATATCATAATCTTTCAAGTAAGACTAATTTTGTGCATAGGAGCAATATGAAAACATAAAAATAATGAATTTCCGTGAACTTGTAAACATACGAGATATTAAATTGAAAAATGGCTATCATTTATAGGGGTGAGGGATGAGACCCCCTTCGTATAGTATTTTGTCGATAAAATTTAACGTTGTAATACGTGGGTCAAATATCGGAAATCCGACACCGGTCTATCACACTGTATAAATCTTACAATTCTACTTCGAATATGAAAATGATACAATGACACTAAATAATTATCTGCATTCTGCAATACTCTGTTTAGTTCGTTACAATACAGGGACTTCCTTGTTTGATAAACTATAAAGTTTGATGGACATGACTGTTGCCATAAAATAATCTCTTAAAGTTCTAAAATCCTCCAGTCGGATAAGTTGAGTTAAAGTTAAATTTATTATAATAATTTATAAATTTTACTTTTTCAGTTATGAGTTCAGTTCTAGTGTAAATGCTTAAATTCCCCGCATTTTCCCCACATAAACGCTCTCCCCACAAATTACCCAATCAGATAGAAAATCCCCGCAGTTTGGGGAATTCCCCACAGATTGGCAACACTGCTTAGAGGCTAACAGTTGGACGCTATTTTTTTGGACGTGTTTTCCGCGCGACACTCTATCTATACATTTTATTGATCTAAGATAAAAATTTACTTATATTATAAGAAACACTATTTTTGAATGTATACTTCGTTAGGCGCGTTAGGGAAAAATGATGAGAGTAAATTTTTTTGTTATTATATTTGTATAAGTCATAGAAGACGTAACTATATAGAATTGATTATTAGTGTTTATAAACAAAAATTATCCTGTAATATCTGTAATTGAAGTTGATTCTTTAATGATAGCTAGACTATCACTATCTCTTTTTGAACACATAAATAATAAATTTATAGTTTATTATCTATTTATGAAATGTAAGTATGTAAGAAATGTGTAAATAATTGTTTTTGTTCTGACCTTTGAGTCTTGAAGTAAAGAGTAGCGCTACATTAACATCAGGTGGTATTTTTTTAAACGTGTATGATATGTATATGTACTTTAATAAATTATGCAAAGACAAGTTAATGTATAAAAACACCATTGATTTTTAATTCACCAGCGCCATTATGAACTTTGGACACTTTTCTAAATTTTCTCCAAAAAAGATTACTCCTTGTATTTATCTTCAATGTAAGTATGTTATAAAATAACATAAATTAATTGTATTGAATTATAAATGCAATTTCATCAATAGAAATCCCTTTCATATGCGTCGACATTTAATCTAAGTTTTATTGAAAAGACAAACTCGGTATCCACGTTTGATTTTGTAAGGGCTTGCCGAGGCTTGGCAAGCGTAATGATTCAGCTTAGGTAATTAAGAGTAATATGCATGCTTCATTTTAATATTTATCTAAAATACCCTAATTATTTTTTTTAAATATTTATGTGCCAAATTTTTTAAGGATCTCTAAATTCTACACTATTTTCAAAAATGTACGTACACTTTCTCAGATTTATTAATTTGTGTAAATTAAAAAATGAACAATAGAGGTTTTTTTTAATAAACTATATTCCATCATATTCTCTGGCAATATTAAGGTCTGAATTGCAATGGCTATTGCACGGAGTATAGATATATGGTCCTCGCCACCACAAACTACTAAGGGATACTACCGTATCCCTTAGTAGTTTGTGCTTACCGCTCGCCACTTTAGAAGTCCGATAGGCGCGGCGCTGCGGTCTCATAACTCAATGTTGCCAATTTATAGTGTAATGATTTTCACCCAAGTCTAGTACAATAAAAAATTTAAATAATTATAGGGCCTATGGTCAGTAGTGGGTTGTTAAAGACTGATGATGATAATAATTACAAAAATAATTATAGCAGCAAAATAAAAATCTCCCTGCCAGGTTTTAGTAAAATAAAACATTTTTTTATAAATATTTCGTTCGTATTTTTTACGTATAACCGATTAGTAGAATTCATCTAAAACAAGCTTCTTCGGATGTGTTCGGCTTTTGCCAGGAGTGACGATTTTCTCAGAAGTAATTGCTGCCATTGTTACTTCTTTTGTTATTCGACCTTTTTTACAGAAACACCTGAAAATATAATTCCTCTGAGCAAGGATTTAATTCTTTTACCTTGTATTTATATTCATATAAAATATCATAAGATAAATGTAGGTATAGAGTTAATGATAATATTTTAACCATAAATTAGGCAAAAATAAGTGACTCTGGCATCTCTAAAATTTACCTGTCATGTCAGTGACATTTATAAACATATTATTCAACGGGGTTAATTGTTGTTTATTTTTACTTTCTAATTCACAAAATTATTTCAGTTTAATGATCATTATACGGCCTTCACTTTTTACACCTCACTTTATATTATATGCTCCATATTTCACGTTTTTAAAATATCACAACTTCTTACTCCAGACAGACGTCAAGATGTCAATGTTGTCAAATTTAGTTCGGGCATTAGTCGCAGGACTTCAAAAGTGGCGATGACTTCTATCCTGTGCTTCTATCTATACTCCGTGGGCTATAGGCCTTTTCATCATGAGTTGAGCGCATGCGCGGCAGCCATATTAAATTGCGGGAATTCAAATGTTTTGAACAGTTTTTGTCAACAATGGCTAGGAATGCAATATTATCTCCACTAAAAAATTAATAATAATAAAAATAATTGATGGCGCTCCACTACTTCGTAGCTCAGTAGTAGCATATAGTTGTGACAAATTAAAGAGGTGATTAAAGTGTCATATAACAAGGAAAAAAATGTGATCTGATCAAGTGGTTAGGTATCAATACATGTGTTTGCTTTTGTAAAAAATGAAAGAAAATAAATTAAAATCTTTATTTAACTTAATAAGCACCTTAATTAACATAATATAAATTAATAAAACGTTATGTAATTAAATAATAGAATAATTTGAGGATCAACATTACATTTTTAAATGAGTTAAAATTTCATTTCTGATCATACGTTGCAGTAATATTAAATGAAGAAAGCAACACTAATTAATTCAATTTTCAGGGTAAAAATTGGATTTATCAACTTTTTGAAATTCTTGGTAGCTCAAAAGATCAAGATTTTGTTCAGTTGGACCACTTTCTCCAGAAAAATGTATTGAACATTTAGCACAATTTGCACATATTTTAATATGTATTTTACTTAACGATTTATTGAATGTTTTGCGATACATATAGACAAGGCTTTGGGAAATTCATAAAATAATATGTATTGGTTTTGAAGAATTTAACCCGCATATCACTTTTTCATACTCCATAACAAGTAAGAACACCGTTTTGTTCATAGATATATAAAAAGCAATACCATGCTTTTTATATATCTATGGTTTTGTTGTGCTTTTTCGTACAGACAACATTATTATAGTCGGTAAAAAAAATGTATATTACGACACTTATTAATTTGTTTTCTTTGCATTTCCTTTCATTAAAATATGTATATGTGTTAATATTTATATATTTTAATTTTTAGTACGCGACCCGCGTAACGTTTGTTTACATAAAACTGTACGAAAAAATGGCTGATTCTAACGCATGCGCACAAGAAAAAATTTGTGATGAAAAGTCCTATTGGTTAAAGCTGGAACCGCACGCTTGGCAAGCCTCGGCAAACCCTCACAAATTCAAACCACAAACGTGCTACATTGCTAAGTTGACACTGTACCAACTTTATGAAATTTGTACCATAGACAAATATAATACCAATTTACGAATGTGCACTTTGAAAATCGAATTGATTTTCTCTTCGTCAAAAGCAGTGGTCAAGGTAAGACGTGTTGTCTTTTAATGTTAGGAGTTTAGTGTACAAATCATTTTGCATAAATAATCGTTTTCTTGTACGATAAATTTATTTCTGTAGCTGAAATAGTCTATAAGTTTTTATTTACAAGTACTATACAAATTCAATTTTTACTTTTATCTTTTTGTAACATACGTGTTCATCGTTTCAGATTGACCCTGCTCTACAAAATAAAATTTCATCTCTAAATATCTAGACAATCACTAGCTGAAATTCAGTTTTTAAAATGTAAGTTTCTAATTTTATTTTTATTATGTCTTACTTGGTTATTATTTCTTTGACAAATGCCTGCTTATTAAAGCCGCCAAGCGTTTGTGTAAACTATAGTTTGGCATAATTTATTTCGAATATACATTGAAGTTAATCTTTCAAAAAATAAAAAAAAATCTTATTTTCAATATTTCGAAAAATCAAAATATATATTGCAATTTTTAACAAGAACCACGCGACTAATTAATAGTGCCGTGCCGCCATTTTGTAGAATCTTTAAATGGTGACGCTCTAGTTTTTCGTAGATATTTCTAACTTTAATGTGTTTTTATATGGTTAAACTAGTTGTCCAGACCCTTACCCACCCCACGTGGCACTATTTGTTTAATGTTTATCACTGATAATTATGTTACAAGCATGTTTCTAAACCATGACTTCTAATTTTGAATTGAGCAGCCTCGAAATTCAAAGCACTACTATATTATTACATTAACTATATTATTTAATTGTTTTATATTAATAATCTTTATTTCAAATAAAATCGCTTTACTTCCTACTAGATGTATGTAGTGAGAACGACCTACATTTCGCGCAGTCTTAAATTAGACTATCGAAAATCAATAATGTTACGAATCCATGTAGTAGGAAAGAGAACGGGTTCTTGTAAAATCAAACTTCATCTATAAACATTTATTGTGCCGTATCCGTTATTCATAGTCTCACTATATACATATTTAAAATAAAAAAATCAATATTACAACAAATGTTTATAACGTTATGAAACGTCATGTCCTTACTTTCCGTAATTCACGTGTGAAATCACATCTAATGTGTTGTAATTGTTGTCAGGTCTGGAAATTACAACAACAGTCGAGGTGGGAATCGTGGATATGGCGGTGGAAAATTTAATGACAAACCTAAATTTGGAAATGGTGGAGGAAAGTTTGGAAGCTCTGGAGGGTTTGGTAAGAAAGAATTCTCAGGAGGTCAAAACATGCGTTGCCCTGATTGGGAATCCATGTCATTGCAACCTTTCAACAAGGATTTCTATAATCCTCACCCTGCAGTATTAAATAGAACACCTTATGAAGTGGAAGAATATAGAAATCAACATGAAATATCTGTAACTGGAGTGAAAGTACCTAACCCAATCCAACATTTTGAGGAAGCTAATTTCCCTGACTATGTCAACAAAGGTATCAGTAGTATGGGGTATAAAGATCCAACACCCATTCAAGCTCAAGGTTGGCCAATTGCTATGTCTGGAAAAAATTTAGTTGGTATTGCCCAGACAGGATCTGGTAAGACATTGGCTTACATTTTACCGGCTATTGTCCATATAAATAACCAACCTCCAGTACGTAGAGGTGATGGTCCTATTGCTTTAGTTCTGGCCCCTACTCGGGAGCTAGCTCAACAGATTCAACAAGTTGCCAATGATTTCGGGAATGCCGCATATGTTCGTAACACATGCATTTTTGGTGGTGCACCGAAACGTGAACAAGCACGTGATTTAGAGCGAGGTGTTGAAATTGTTATTGCAACACCAGGTAGATTGATAGATTTCTTGGAAAAGGGCACAACAAATCTACAAAGATGCACTTACCTTGTGTTGGATGAGGCTGATCGTATGTTGGATATGGGATTTGAGCCACAAATAAGAAAAATCATAGACCAAATTCGCCCTGACAGACAAACTCTCATGTGGTCTGCTACATGGCCAAAAGAAGTAAAGAAGCTGGCAGAAGATTACTTAGGAGATTATGTGCAAATCAATATTGGATCAATGCAGCTTTCTGCTAACCATAATATACTACAAATTGTAGATGTATGTCAAGAGCATGAAAAGGAAAATAAGTGAGTTTACCCATTTTTTACTTATTGATTCTCTGATATTATCATATTGTAATTGATGCATGCAATTACTTATGATATATAATTGTTATATTTTGCATCTAAAAAAATAATATAAAATGGTATATTTTATATGATGACTTAACTTTATATGATTTCCTATTGATTTGAAGTATTAAATTATCCTCTAAGAAGATCTGACTACATTTCTTACGTTATAAGTTCGGCTAAAAGTATTGTTTACTAAATTTTTTAAAATCTTTTTAGGTTGAATGTATTGTTACAAGAAATTGGTCAAAGTCAGGAGCCAGGAGCAAAAACTATTATATTTGTTGAAACCAAAAGGAAAGTTGAAAATATTACAAGAAATATCAGACGGTATGGATGGCCTGCAGTGTGTATGCATGGTGACAAAACCCAACAAGAGAGAGATGATGTTTTATATCAATTTAAACAGGGTAGAGCAAGCATACTTGTCGCAACTGATGTTGCAGCCAGAGGACTAGGTAAACAATATTCTAAGCTATCTATGACATCAAGTATTTCTGATACATACTTTAACCTAGGCATACACATTAAAGTTGTAATTTTAAATGAATTTATTTTTATACTTTCAGAGGCACTGGCGGAAAGTTATTGTGTTCTACTTGGAACTTGAAAATGTCTTTTTAATTGAACTTGTTACTGCACTGGATTTCTACATAATTTCTGATGCAGTTGCGTTTTATCTTGGAGAATGCAATAACTCGTCATTAATAAGGTGCCTCAGTGCCTTTCACTGTGACTGGACCCGAGGCCGGAAAGCTTGAAAGTATGTCCTTAATGTTGGATACACTTGAAAGTTGACGAAAACCTGGTGATGCACTAGAAGCTTATTAACCTGTTGCAATATTAAGACAAGAGAAACAGTGCATCGTTGAAAAACTTGACCAGCAGTTGAGATGATCGGCAAGAGGTCAAGGGTTTTCCATTTCGGCCATTGGAGTATAGAGGGGCATATGGATATATATCTAAGAACAGATTTTAAAATAAAGCCCTTTGATGACTCCCGGGTTCTAGAGTGAGAGGCAACAAACTTTTTAGCTACTTGACTTGTGTAACTCATGTAAGTAATATAGTTGAGTTACCATAGTTATAAAATTGATTCAGAATGGTATAATTGTTTCATATACTCAATTTACTTAGAGCACTGTTTGTGTACAGGTTGATCTGTTATAAGCTTTGCTTTACAACAGATCAATGTAGCTTTTGTTAAAATTAAATAATTTTACAGATGTTGACGGAATTAAATATGTCATTAACTTTGACTATCCTAACTCTTCTGAAGACTATATCCATAGAATTGGTAGAACTGGACGTTCTAAATCAAAAGGAACATCATATGCATTCTTTACTCCATCAAATTCTAGACAAGCTAAAGATTTGGTGTCTGTACTTGAAGAAGCTAACCAGGTCAGTTTGTCACTATTGTTTTTTTTTTATTTATTACAAGGTGTTGTTTTATTACTGCTACTAACGATTATATTATTTTTTACTTCTGTTTTCTTTTAAAAGTATTCTCCCATGTTGCTTGAATTTTCTGACTCTTACATTAATCAATTTATCCTATGTACCAATTTTTTCACTACTTGACATTTTGTTAAATTTGGGATAATACACAATTTTTTTCTTATTCTGATGTGTTAAGTTTCATATCTTGTATATTTGACACAAATAATTTGTTAAATTAACTTCTGTCTGTTTAAAAGTCTAAAGATTGGTTTATTGAACATAGTTTTGCTATTTTATGGCTCCTCATACCTTTGGCATGGGTACATCCTTCAATGATGTGACATGAATGCAAGTATGAGGTAAATTAAAGCAGCTACATGCCTTCGGTGTCCACATTATTATGTCTGGATCCCATCCTCAGATGCTGATACAGTTCAAATATAAGCTAAATGGCATTTTGCCAGGTTATTTTAATTTACTTGAAATGACATAATTTTATGTAAACTTTTTACTTTTGTAGGTGGTAAACCCTCAACTGCAAACAATGGCTAACCGCAGTGGGGGAGGAGGCGGATGGAACAGAAGCAGATACGGAAGTGGTAGAGGTGGTGGTGGAGGATCCTTTAAGAGAGGATCAAACTTTGGTAGGGGCAATGGCTACAACAGCAATAGCGGCAGCGGTGGACATAAACGATTTAATGATTATTAATGAAATAGTAAATATTAAGTAATAATAGTGTTACTTTAAGTAAATCCTCAATTTTGTGTGCACGAAATATCTCAAGCAAGTAGAAAATTGTGAGTGGTGTTTAAACATATTTATTTAATAGCAAATTTATTCATGTGTAATTGTCTAAATATTTGTCTGTTCTTAGAATATTTAGATGTGAGAATGAATAGATGTATTTTTTTGCTCTGTGATATTTTAGTGAGGATTGACCTTTGTTTTAAGTTATGAATACAATTCTTTTTTTTTATTTTAACACTGCCCCAAACATTATATGTAAGATCATTCCATTTCAGTTCTTTGATCTGGTAAAAAAATATACCATAGAACTCAAAACGATTTTTATTTTCCAAGCCCCCCCCCCCTTGGATTTTTTTATTCAATTTTAAAATACCGAGATAGCATTTTTTATTCAATATCAAATTGCCTTTAAGCCATTCCTCAATACTCAAAGCCATTTGCCAAATTTAAAGCCAAACGCGGTGCTCGTATTAGTAACTACACTAACTGCGTTAACTAAGATTTACCGCTACGTCCACATTCGTAACCAAATTTTCGTAACTGGTTACGAAAAAGGAAATTTTTTCCCTGTTTCGTAACCAGTTATGAAACAAGACTTTTTTTTCCATTTTCATAACCAGAGCCTCTAGTCATGTATGGCCTCCTGGTACTTTTTCCTGGAACGATGGTTTGTATTGTGAATACATGTTTTAAAACGTGGATTTATTTATTACTAGCTGTTGCCCGCAGCTTCGCCCGCGTGAACTTAGGTTTACGGATTTATCATGTCTGATGATGATCATTTTCTATTTTAATAATTACTAAGTTTTTGTATTAAAATGAATATATGTCATCTTGAACATAAAGACATATATATCCCTTCGCAGATTTTCTGTAGGCATATTTAGGATATATAATACTATAATTATATATACCACCATACGTTGATCATATTACGTCTACCAGAGTTGAGATAAACTACGGCCTTAGACAGCAGACAACCGCCCGCGCCCGTTCGTATCACAGCAACACGATTTATTTTCTTCTGCATTATTTTGATTTTGCCATATCTCCTAAAGTATTCATTTATTTGCATGATGTAAAGAGCAAAAATAATCTTCATAAAATGCACATGCCAATTAACTGATTAAAAATGATAGGATTCATACCGTATTTGTGTAAATAACTTTCAAATTATCACGTTATAATTGCCCATTTTTTTAAGTATTAAATGGATATAGTATGATATCCCTAAGAGATAGACATATGCCATCGCGGACTTTTTTGTAGACCTATTTAAGATACACAATTCCACCATACATTATTTTGTTATATCTCAAAGGGTTTAGGCAGCGTTTTCGTTGAAAACTCCCAAGCGGCCTATTTTTTCCCGACACCTTCAACATTTATTGTTATATCTTAGCCAGTGTATATGTCGCAGTCATCTGGTTAAATCAGTCAATTGATTGTATCACTAGCGCGTTAATCAAATGACGACATTTAAATGAATGACTAGGCCGAATGTTGATTGAACAAGCGTCACTCAACATCCAATTAAATAGCGGATTGTAACATAGCCAGGTGATTCAGTCAGGTGATTGTAATTTAGTTCATTTTTTTACCACCGCGGCGTTAGTTGTCACCAAAACAAATATGGCGTAAAGCAGCTCGTGCAGATAACACTGCCTTGATATTTTTTTGACTAAATTTATATTAAAGTGACTTATTTGTAATAAAATAGCGTGACAACATGGATTTACCTATTAATACGCCGCCGCCGGCTACTTTAAAAAAAATTGAGATGAAACTAACTGAATACGAACAACATAATCAAGGTCAGTTGAATGTTATGATTCTTATGGCTCAGTTTATGTGTGAGAATATGGGCTTTGTAAGTTACTGGTTGCCGCGAACACAATTACAATTTATTATGATTTTATATTCATGTCCTCATTATTTTTATGGAAAGGAACTGGTAAAACTTATGGTCACCTTAAACAAACATTACAAAGTCGGCTATATCCCATTCAACGACAATGCTAAATGACGTTCAGTCAAGACGTTAAATGTTACATTCAACAACTTGACGAGTGGTCCTTTAGTCATTCAATTAAATGTCGTCATTCGATTAAGGCGCTAGTGATACAATCAAATGACTGATTTAACCAGATGACTGCGACATATATAAAAACTTAATAAATTATATACATAAACCTTCCTCTTGAATTGTCCTATCTATGAAAAAAACCGTTGCATAGTTTTAAAGATTTAAGCGTACAAAGGGATATAGGGACAGAAAAAGCGACTTTGTTTTATAAGTAGTGATAGTTAACTCTAAGGCCTCGCCCTCGAATTTAGCGGGCAGCGGGGCGGCGGCGCGGGCAACGTAGACCCGTGCCGCTGCCGCTCCGCTGTTTTCGAGAACCGGTCCATTTGATTTCTACGCAAAGATCCTGCCGCTCCAGTGTTTTCCAAACTCTTTTGCTTTATGGATCCTTTTCAAACTTTTCCTGCATCAGGTGGACCCCTTGCTGACCTTTTTTTTTGCTCGTTTAAAGATATTTCATTATAATAGTAAAATTCTTCTTGGTTGAACGACTCATTGGTTCTTCACTATGGAAACCAAATTAATTTTCCTGGACCCCCGGCTTACGATTGTGGACCCCCATTTTTTGTGACTCTCATCGTGGACCCCCTTCGAGTCTTCCGTGGACCCTGAGGGTCCACCTGGACCACTTTGGGAATCACTGGTCTAGACTTTTAGGTCTGATGGCCTTTTAGCTAAATCGGTAGGTAGGTGAGCACCTACCTACCATTTTCGTAACCAGTTATGAAAATTTGGTTACGAATGTGGACGTAGCGAGATTTACAAATCAAAAGAAAGAATCAAATTTCTGGTTGATTTTTTTACATCTGTGTCCGAAAAGCCCAAATATCTTACGGAACCCTATTTTAAAATTTTTTTCAGTTTTACTCGTGGATAATGTAGCTTTCGAATGGTGAAAGATTTTTTTAAATCGGTTAGTACTTTTTGAGCCTATTCATTCAGCCAAGGATACACTAGGGGACAAATGTCCCACGACATGTGTCTGCAACATGTCAAGCGAAGTCGCCAGTCGGCCGATTTCAGGTGACATCTGGCGGCATCGCGCGACTTATAGTCCTCGCCACTTAAGAAGTCCGATAGACGCGGCGCTGCGGTCTCATAACTCAATGTTGCCAATTTCTAGTGCAATGATTTTCCACCAAGTCTAGTACAATAAAAAATTTAAATAATTATAGCGCCTATGGTCAGTAGTGGATTGTTAAAGACTGATGATGATAATAATGACAAAAATAATTATAGCAGCAATCTCCCTGCCAGGTTTTAGTAAAATAAAACACAATAAAGTATTTCGTTCGTATTTTTAACGTATAACCGATTAGTAGAATTCATCTAAAACAAGCTTTTTCGGATGTGTTCGGCTTTTGCCAGGAGTGACGATTTTATCAGAAGTAATTGCTGCCATTGTTACTTCTTTTGTTATTCGACCTATTTTACAGAAACACTTGAAAATATAATTCCTCTGAGCAAGGATTTAATTCTTTTACCTTGTATTTATATTCATATAAAATATCATAAGATAAATGTAGGTATAGAGTTAATGATAATATTTTAACCATAAATTAGGCAAAAATAAGTGACTCTGGCATCTCTAAAATTTACCTGTCATGTCAGTGACATTTATAAACATATTATTCAACGGGGTTAATTGTTGTTTATTTTTACTTTCTAATTCACAAAATTATTTCAGTTTAATAATCATTATACGGCCTTCACTTTTTACACCTCACTTTATATTATATGCTCCATATTTCACGAAAAACAATTTAAAATATCACAACTTCTTACTCCAGACAGACGTCAAGATGTCAATGTTGTCAAATTTAGTTCGGGCATTAGTCGCAGGACTTCAAAAGTGGCGATGACTCTATATCCGCAGCGATGTCTAACGAAGTCGAATATCAAGCGAAGTCTGGCAACGTCGCGCTATTTCACCCGACGTCGCTGGCGACACGTGTCGTGGTACATTTGTCCCCTAGTGCATCCTTCTAGTGCACGAATTCTGCTGAATGCGCGCGTCTTCAAACTGAACATAACAAATTCAACCTTAACTCCACAGCGTAACGCACACATTACTTCAGCTGAGATTTTTATAAGACGCACGCATTTACAACGCTGATTGGCTACGCGCGTGCTAAGAGTAAGTACCTAACTTTGGTACATAATAGATATCGTCATAGCGTGACCGCACAAGAAACAGCAATATTTTTTTTTCAGTGTGACCATATAGGGAAATTTTCCCTATATGGTGGGTAATTAGGGGAGTTTATATAAATGTACGTACGACAACAGCCCGAGTTGACCACTTTGGACTTTTTACTATTAAATATAAATTTAATTTTTAGTATTCATTAGTTATTCATTATATATAGTTTCAATAATTTTACTCCAATACTTGTTGCAACCTCTATAGTCCATTTTTATAGAAGTGACCAAAAGTGTAAACAAATATGGCGTACTTCCGGCCATAGACAAATAGAGTAATAGTGTAGCTTAGTGAAGTGACACAAAGAGCAAGTTAATGAATAAAAATAATAATCCATAGACAAAAGTATAATTAATTTTATATTCTAATATTTCAACGACACTATATTGCTAAAATTATTTCAAAAACTTATAATATTAATATATTATAAGTTTTTTAACTTATAATATTTTTTAAGAATTAGTAGAAGTACAAAATTATATAATAATAATAGAAATAAGTTGCTCTTCGACTGGAATAGATAAATAAACTATTATAACTGATTTATTTATGAAAATATTAAAGGAAAATACTAGAATACGTAAAACGCCAATAAAGAACTTATTTAATTTATTTTTTATTAAATGCTGTTCATACGTTCTGATGAATCGGAAGAGTCTCCAGAGACGTGGATATTGAAGCCTGGGGCGTCTGATGCAGCGTCTATAATTCCGTCAAGCTGCATCATTTTATCTTCTTCTTTTATTACATGTTCAATACTGTTCCTCCATGACACCGCACTTATTCGAGTTAAACTTTCTTAAAAGCTCCTTGACTTCTGCCATTTTGAAACTTTTGTTATTTTTGCCTATGTAAGCTTTTACTTGTGCCTATGTAAATTCTATGGGGTTTGATTCGCAATAGTAGGGCGGAAGACGTAAGACAATTTTATTTTTTTGGGCTGCCATTTCGTCAATATTTTTTTTGTCATAATCGTGTTTATTAAATTTTGTTAAGAGTTCAGCTTTTATTTCAGTTTCATGGTAACTTATATTATTTTCTAGCAACCACGCTTGTATGTTTGCTTTCCGCCAACTCATGTTAGGCACTTTGACAGAATGTCTTGAGTGGTACGGTGCATTGTCTAAAAATATTAAACTGACCCAGGCTCCACTTTATTTAAAACAGTATTAAACCACTTCTCAAAATAATGAGCATCCATTACACTGTAATAATCCCCATCATGTTTATTGGCCTCAAAAATCCACTCCGCTCATTTTAAAAATCCATCTGTGCTGCCGATGTGCGTAATTATTAATCTTTTACCTTTCTGTGGATTTTTAAGGTCAGTCGATAAACCATTAAAAACGCTTAGCGGCTATGACTAACGATGGACAAAAGAAAGAATAATGTAAAATAAACAATAAATAAATAAATAACTTAATAACCAATTACAGTACGGTAACATTGCTTAAAAGTCTATTAATAAATTGCATTTTTGAAATTTTAAAATATGTGTAAAGAACACGGCCTATTTTATTGTTTATTTTGCTTATTCTCAAATACACAATCACCTATAAAAGTATAATGATTAACAATAGACAAAAGAAAGAATAATGTTTTTTTTAGGAACACGTGCAATTTAAGCCTTTCACAATTTCTATAAGATAAAGGAAACAAAAGAGACGCTAGTTATTTTGGATGCTTATATGTAAAATGTTATTATGTGTTCGTTCACTATTGATATTTGAATACAATAACGCGGCCTGGCCTAGAAACAAAAGTCAACCCTAATATATTATTTTAATTTACTATGGCTAAAAAACCTTGCGCCAGCGGCGCACCGTCTCCAACATCTAAACCAATTAATGACTGCTAACATTGTTTTTCACATAGTAGTCTTATCCTTACCTTAGTCTCATCCTAAAGTTACAAAAAAATTCCTGTGAACTATCGTGAACTTTCATGCCAGTGCTATATTTTTATATTACCTGGGACATTGTTAAATGTTTAAGCTGAAATTGACATTCAAAAATATTCATATTATAAAATAAAAACTAAACAATTTCATGTAAAAGATTGACCTTATTTTGTTATATTTTGTAAGCATTTTTTGCTCTCTACATTTAAAAAAATTGAACGACTTAGTAACAAATTAATAGTAACATTGTCTTAAAAACTATTAATAAATTGTAATTAATGGAATTTTAAAATATCTGTACTACAGAACACGGCCTGTTTTATTGTTCATTTTGTTCATTCTCTTATACACGATCACCTCTAAAAATGAAATGACCCCATCCCTATTTCTCTTCTAAAAAAAGTAAGATGAAATGTCACATTCAAATTTATTAAATATCTGTGCACGCGATATTCGTATTTTATAAGATTTTAAGTGTTTTAATGCTAGATTGATAGTTGTTTTTAGTGGAATAAGTAGTAAATGGAGTGTTACAAATGTCCGTAAGCTAATGTGTTATGAAAGTGAGTGATAAAAGCCGAAAAATCGTAAATTACGAATCGACAGGGTTTGTTTACTAGTTTGGTCACTTCTAAAAAAATGGACTATACATAGGTACGGTAAGTTTTGTGTGTCTGTTTTTATTACATATTAGGCATAGACCAGTCAGATCACCTGGTGGTATGCTGTGTCACTAGACTAGGGAAATGAATACTTGCGACTTGCGATATTAATAATACTATTTAAAAATTCGGACACTCTTACTTTTTATCTGAAATGTTTATACTACGCTAGATAGTTCTTTTTCGGTAATAGTGAGGGTTTTTCTCAGTACAAGTAGATTTTACATGTAAGTGAGTAAGGTCAAGTTAAACTGTTAATTTATATCCTGATCTGTAACCGTGTGCACATTATAGTATAATTTATTTGCAATAAAAAAAAAAAATATATTTTTAAATAATTTGTATGATATACTGGCCTTTAAATATAACTAATTTGGTACGCATGCTCTTAATTCTTTCTTCGCTTTGAGATGTTTTTTTTTCATAATGAAATGAATTCTCACCTCAAGGTATCTAAGAACACTTGCCTTAATTAACAACTACAGATGATTGTCGAGTGGACTTTGTTCCAATACGTGATCCCTTAATTTCGCAAATACATTAGAATCAACTAATTTTTTAAAAACATTATCAAATAAATTTGGCAGGCCAATTTTATTATTAAAATAAGCATTACCACGAGTGATTAAAATATGTCTCAGAGAATATGTCTCTAGAATTCCTACCTTACCTACATGCAGTAGGCAACCTTTTATTACTTTTTACTTTGATGAAATCTGTGGCTCAATGGTTAGCGCGTTGGCGCTCAAGCCGGAGGTTGCGGGTTTGAATCCCGCCAGGGAACAAAAAAGTTTTCTGTGTTCCTGGGTCATGGATGTGTATTAAATATGTGTATTATTTAATAAAAATCTTAAATTTAAGTATTAAGTACCTGGTTGACTGAGCATTTGCTCGGTACCCTAAGTGATAAAATACAATAAATTTTTTCTTCCAAAAAAATGATCTTAAAAAAAAGGAAAAAAAATTCGGACTGGAGATTCGAACCAGGCTCGTTCGAACTTAACTGTCTAATTTCACCACTAAGCTACCATGCCATATAATTTGACACCGAAATTTACGTTCGTATTCTAATCATTACGAATAGACGTTCCTCACACTTTATTGCTATTTTATTTACTTTACTGTTTCTATTTTTTTGGTATGAAATGTTTTATTTAATGTATTTTATAACATTTTACTAGTATCAAGTAAGTGTATTGACTTAATTGATACTAGTAAAATGTTATAAATCGGCCACTAGCTAGCCACTAGCGAACTTACGCTGTTTGTGATTCAATAGCACTGCTGTTGATGTCCATTAGCAATTACTATACGTAAAAGAGTGTGCGGCTTCGCTTTATACCAGATCCACGCGTTTGTGGCTTGCCGCAAGCTCCAAACCTCCATAAGTCACAAGCATAGCTGCCAACTAGAGCGCCGACAAAAAGTTGCCGACATATTGTCGGCGGCCCGGCGGGCTCAATGTATATTGCGCTTATAAGAAATCACAACGTAATAGAAACGTAATGGAGAACGAATGGTGGTGCCTTGAAATGGGTTTTTATAAATTTCTAAGTGCACTCTAAACACGAGACCATTGCTCGCTGATTAACAGTGAAGGAAAACATCGTGAAGAAACCTGCATGCCTGATGAGATAAAATTTCGAGGAGGAGATCCGTGCCCAGCAGGAGGAGACCCATATATGTCCAATTGGTTGCTACTTTAATTTCGGGTGAATTTTTATGTATAAATCTCAGCTGATGCTAAGTATTATATTGTATCAGATGTGGCTGATGAAATGTTAGTCGGTGAAACAAACTCACAGAACATATTATATACCCTAAAAGCTAAAGAGATTATTTTTTAGTTCAGGTTCATATTTTTAACCTAAGAGATATTATTGATATCGCGTTGGTCAGTGGCGTAACTACAGGGTGGCAAGTCGGCAAAATGCCACGGGCCCCCAGCTGAAAGGGGCTCCCGGTCGGAGGAGAATTCCAACTCCCAACATTTATTATTACACATTTAGTAAAAAAAAATGTGTCTCCTAGCATCCGAGGAATTTGGTCTTTATTATTATGGTCTAAGAGCCGTAGAAGATCTTCCTTCAGCGATCTGATAACAAGATGAGACGTATTTTTTATCAAATATTGTGTCTATAATTACTTGCCTAGCCTAAAATGCTCATGGATATTTTTAATTTAATTAAGGTGTCTACCACACGCGCAAGCTTCACCACACTTTTGCCTGCGCAGGCCGGCACACACAGAACACGGATACAATTTTACCAACCACACGCACCGTATTCCGTGTACAAGGCGGCCGGGCCTGCGCAGGCAAAAGTGTGGTGAAGCTTGCGCGTGTGGAAGGCCCCTAACTTTAATTATTTCTTTTTCATCACTTTCATACATTTGATAGCCACATAAAATTTATTTCACTGACATCTAGTCCATTGAAAAGTTACATTTGGGGTTGCGGTTTCAGAGGACAATTTTATTTTTTTGATATGTAGGGGGGCCAGTGTAAAGCTAAATCCAAGTTTGTGGGATCACCACCCTTGTCCCATGGCCGCCATCTTGAAAATAGGGGTTGAAATGATTTTTGCGATATATCTCTTAAATCTGCTAAAAAAATTGTAAACATTTTTGTTGCAAATTAAATTCTCTACAACTTTGGTCCAGTAACTTTTTATCGTAGAACTATAAATAAAAAAGTTATACGCGTAAATGTTCGGTTAATTTTATAGTTTGATCTATAGTAAAGATTTTCTTACGGCGGTTTTCAATATCCTATCTATCTTAATATTTTCTTATCTATCTTGAAATTTTGACACATTTTCTTACAAAATCTGTCAAAATTTTAAGATCGATAAGAAAATTTTAAGATAGATAGTATATTGAAAGCCGCCGTTAGTAGACACTAGACTAACGGCGGTTTTCAATATCCTATCTATCTTAATATGTTCTTATCTATCTTGAATTTTTGACACATTTTCTTACAAAATCTGTCAAAATTCTAAAATAGATTAGAAAATTTTAAGATAAAGTCCGCGCCACTTAAGAAGTCCGATAGACGCGGCGCTGCGGTCCCATAACTCAATGTTGCTAATTTCTAGTGTAATGATTTTCCACCAAGTCTAGTACGAAAAAAAAATTAAATAATTATAGGGCCTATGGTCATCAGTGGACTGATAAAGACTGATGATGATAATAATGACAAAAATAATTATAGGAGCAAAATAAAAATCTCCCTACCAGGTTTTAGTAAAATAAAACATTTTTTTTGTAAATATTTCGTTTGTATTTTTTACGTATAATCGATTATACTCCGTGCGGTGTAGCTTGGTGCGGCTGACACATGCCAATATGACGTTGACATACATGATTAGAGATGTGGCGTTATGCAATTTATTTTTATCGCTAACGATACGCGCAGCGTGAGTATAGTAGTGTGTTAGTGTGTTTATTCTGTTGTGCGGTGTATCTAGATGTATAAACTTTCCAATGTATATATTTAGGGGCTACATAATAATAGCTTTGAACTTATAGTAAATAATCAAAAGATAGACTTTTCACAACAATAATTGAACTACGCCCAATATACATTTTTGAAAGAACATCGACTTTCCATCCTACATCCCATCACTAAGCTCGTCTATGTTTTTACGTTATACGCATAGGACTTTGCTTAATTTTTCTTTCCATTTGATTTTATTTGGATACTATCACATTCTGGTTGGGTTTGATTTAATTTACCACAGTAATTGGCGATCTACTATTTTACGAATGAGGTATTAATAAAATATTTAATTATATTTTTTTAATTGCGACGGCTTGCAAGAGTAAAACGTAACGTTACTGGAACTGTCACCCGCATCAAGCTACACCGCAATAGGTATAGTAAAATTCATCTAAAACAAGCTCCTTTGGGTGTGTTCGGCTTTTGCCAGGGGTGACGATTTTCTCAGAAGTAATTGCTGCTATTGTTACTTCTTTTGTTATTCAACCTTTTTTACAGAAACACCTGAAAATATAATTCATCTGAGCAAGGTTTTAATTCTTTTACCTTGTATTTATATTCATATAAAATATCAATAAATGTTGGTACAGAGTAAATGATAATATTTTAACCATAAATTAGGCAAAAATGAGTGACTCTGGTATCTCTAAAATTTACCTGTCATGGCAGTGACAATTGACATTTATAAACATATTATTCAATGGGGTTAATTGTTGTTCATTTTTACTTTCTAATAATTTACAAAACTATTTCACTTTAATGATCATTATAAGGCCTTCACTTTTTACACCTCACTTTATATTATATGCTCATTCAACAATTTAAAATAACACAACCTCTTACTCCATACAGATGTCAAGATCTCAATCTTGTCAAATTTAATTCGGGCATTAGTCGCAGGACTTCATAAGTGGTGCAGACTATATATAGGATAATGAAAACCGTCGTTAATCGATAAATCGATCGATTGTTTAAAAAAAAAATGTGTACATAATGAAATTGGTATCGAATATTGTGGTGGATGCCCTTAGTACGTGAGTATTTTT
The DNA here is from genome assembly GCA_905333005.2 of Lycaena phlaeas. Taxonomy (NCBI): domain Eukaryota; kingdom Metazoa; phylum Arthropoda; class Insecta; order Lepidoptera; family Lycaenidae; genus Lycaena; species Lycaena phlaeas. The sequence goes on from HG995178.1 coordinate 8,683,784, forward strand.
TGCACTATTATTTCACGTAGAAAAGAAAAAAAAATATTTCCTAATTTTGAATAAAATATAGTAATTATTTTACATTGCTAATACTCAAAATGGGGATTATTGTTACTAGTTTAGGCAATACAAATTAAAAACTATAATAAATAATATTAATATATAAATTAATTAATATAGGGTGAATTTGAAAGTGATAGTTGATTGACAGGGACGTGAAGGGTGAATGGTATTTCCTAAATAATATATTATATTATGGACTTGATACTCGACATTGGCAATGCACTAAGTGCAGTCGATTAAAAACAAAAAATAACCAAGTTTGTCAGATCTTTGTCAATGTCTAAAATTGCACGAGTTCTTAAAATTAAAGAATTATGAATTATTAATTAAGATTATGAAAATTATATAGAGATAGATTTGAATTTCTCAATATATCCCTTTGACGTATATACCTAATAGTAAGTTACATGTTTTCAAACAATAGTTATGGCGTCCAGTTTAATAACATGCCTTATAAGAAAGAGTCCCTTTATTAAATCGTAAGTAATAAATATAATACTATATGAGCTTTAAAATTTATATCAATCCTTACGCTCATTATTATCTCTTTCAGATTTGCTCAGACCGGTAAACAAATTTCTAAATCATTTCGCCATGGTTACGTTACTAGTGTAAGAATTAACTTTCTACCTATCCAAAGTAAGGAAATTTATCGCTCACAATGTCAATATATATGGAAACGTCTGTATTCAATTCAAACTGCCACAGGCGAGAATAGCGACTACTGCGCTGATAATAAAGTAACAATAATTGGTGAAAATGTGCCAGCTCCTATTACGGATATCGAGAAAAGTGATTTTCCTGATTATATAAAGCAATTTCTAGACCGCCAAGGATTTTCTGAACCCACTGTGATACAAGCTCAGGGATGGCCTATTGCTATGTCCGGCAAAAACTTTGTTGGAATAGCACAGACTGGTACCGGGAAAACTCTTGCATACCTTATTCCTGCCATTATTCAACTTAAAGAAAAAGAGGGAAGGAAAGGTAGAGGTCCAAGAGTACTTGTTCTTGCACCAACCAGAGAGCTAGCAAGACAAATAGAACAAGTTGCTAAGGAATTCCAAAGATTGCTGAATGTTCGTTGTTTATGTGTTTATGGAGGTGTAAGCAGATCAAGGCAGGCCGAAGAACTTCAAGCAGGAATAGATGTTCTGATAGCAACACCTGGACGATTGAATGATTTTATTGATAGCAAAGTTACAAATCTCAGCCGATGTTCATATGTTGTGTTAGATGAAGCCGATAGAATGTTGGACATGGGATTTGAACCTCAAATTAGAAGGGCATTAGAAAATGTTCCTTATGAGAGGCAAATCCTTATGTTCTCGGCAACCTGGCCAAAGGAAGTGCAACATCTGGCTGAAGATTATCTAGGAGAGTATGTGCAAGTGAATGTTGGTTCCACAGAGTTGTCTGCTAATCATAATATTCAGCAGCATGTATATGTCTGTTCTCAAAACGAAAAAATGGAAAAGTAAGCAAATTTATACTACTTATTATTTTAGGTGTACATATATTTCTGACAAATTTCTATGAAATAATGGTGTTTTGTACATATGTTATGTCCCCAAGCTGATTTCAACAAGTTGATTTTCTTGGTCTGATTGTCCATTCAGTTGCATAACTGGGAATGATAAAACATTTTACCAAATTAATTTTGAATTTTGATGTATTTTTTTTTAGTAGAGTAGAGAGTAGAGTAGTTAGTAAATAGTTTGATAATATCACAATAATTTTAAATACATATTATGTACATATTTTAATAACTTTAATCCATTCACTGCTGAAGGTAGGCCTCTCTTAATGAATGCCTAGATGAACAATTCCTTGCCACTTTATTTTATGTTACTGTTTGTTACTGCATTTTATTTTATGAACATAGTTTTCCAAATCTTCAAATCCTAATTAATAAAGTACCAAATTCATTGCATATATTATTATCAGTAGCATAGTTGGGTGAACAGGGGCCCCAGTGCATGAGGAAATGAGACCACATCACCTGTTTCCACGTAGCTTGAACTTATATAAGCCTCCTAAATCATAGATAGGAACAATAACAGGATGTTTCCTGTCATTGTTGTGTGTTAAACTTATCCCTAGTAGGCTAAATCCATATGTCATCATTAGGAGGAGTTGAATCTCTGTGTTGAATGAAAGAAAATGGGACTGGGAAGATATTATACAGATCAGTAAAGGAAAAAAAAAACATTTTTAACAGAATTCAGAAGATGAGGTTAGAGGGCCCCTTAAGCTCCATCCCCTAAGGTCCTGGTGCACTGCACCACCTGGCCCTACAATAGCTACCCCACTGCCTATTCTATCTTTGGCCAAACGTATTGTAATGTATTGCAAATATTTTAGGTTCAAATCTATTATGCATGATATTTCTGGTAAGGGCCCTGGCAAAGTGCTTGTGTTTACAAATACAAAAAGATTTGTGGATAGCCTAGCATTCACACTGAGGAGAAATGGATGGCCCGCTGAAGGCATTCATGGTGATAAATCTCAATTACAAAGGGATACTGTGATCAATAAATTTAAAAGAGGCCATCCGAAAATACTTGTTGCTACTGATGTTGCAGCTCGTGGATTAGGTAAGATATTCTTAAGGTCTAATTAGATGCAAGTCACTTCTTCACCAAAAATATTCAGTAATGAAATTATTTGTTGTATGACACAATAATATGTATACATGTTAATATTTTTAGTTTATTAATAAACTTTATTGCACACTGTGTGCAATTAAGTTTATTATATATACATACATAATTTATACACTAAGGGCCTGTTTCACAATCTCCCTTTAAGTTCCCTATAGGCTATTGGCAACATATTTGACAGATGTTTGACAGATACTCCATACTCTATCTGTCAAACATCTGTCAAATATGTTGCCAATAGCCTATAGGGAACTTAAAGGGAGATTGTGAAACAGGCCCTAAATAAGATAATATAAGTAAATAAGTACAATTAGCGGCCTTATTGCTTTAGAGCGATTTCTTCCAGGCAACCAGCACAAGGAGGAAATGTACTTTTAGGTTTTCCTTGTGTGTGCACGAACCAAATATAAACCAACACAAACAATAAGTAAAAATATATGCCAATAGACACAACCAGAGTATTAACAAACAAAGAGTAACAAAGAATAAACAGATAATAAAATTATTTATACACATATTATTATTTATACAAATTGAAATTGTAATTGTTGTTATTTCTGTGGTGGTTGTTTTCCTCCAGCGTAATTGTTTCATAAATAAACATAATATTAAAAACGAAAAGTGGCAGATTTAACATTCTGAAAGGTATGACTTGAAACGATATAGTAACACTTGACCACTAATTAACCACATGCAAACTATTTTATACAATATCACCTTGTGCGAGAGTTTGTTCGTCGAGGTTTGAACATTTATGCATTGCTTTTCTTTGACGCCGGCTTGTGCGACGCAATTAGTAGCTGGTTCTGTCTTATGTTATATAATAAAGGCGAAAGTTTGTATATTTAGATGTTTGTTGCTCTTTCACACAAAAATTACTGAATGGATTTTGATGAAACTACAGTAATATAGCTCACACATTAGAATAAGGCATGGCTATAATATATCTCTACCCCCACGGGAATGGGGATAGCCTATAACTTTCAATTTTTATATTTTTTGGAATGTTTCATTCACTTGTTTTTTGGCAGCTTTTTGCCAAATTTCATAATTGTAGGTCCACAGGTCCATGATATACTACTTCCTTCTGGTTGACATTGATTGTCAATTTGGGTAACAAGAAAGTTTTACCGACAAAGCATTACATCCATCCGAAAAAAGAGGGTTCCTTTTTTAAGTTTTGTAACTAAAGTTTACAGCCAATAGACTATAGAGGATAGGATTTTAGGGTATAGAATGTTGTAATCAGTGGGATATAATAAAATATAAACCCTATGTTTTATACTTATTTATAATTATTGCAGACGTTGACGGAGTAACGCATGTCATAAATTATGACTTTCCAAATACATCAGAAGATTATATTCATCGTATTGGAAGAACTGGTCGGCAGCAAAACAAAGGCGAATCACATACACTGCTCACCGAGGATGATGGACGACAAGCAAGAAGTCTAATCGAAGTTCTTAAAGAAGCTAATCAAGTAAGATATTTTTAACTTTTTAATTAAATTACCGATAATCACAAAAAATGGATACTAAAATTAGGATGAGACATTAAATTCTAGTAAGTAATGTTTTACAAAGAATTGGCAATTTTATGTTTAACAAATATATTTATTTTTATTTTCAGGAAATACCACAAGAACTAATAGAGTTGGCTAGCAATTTTCAGCAAAACAAAATCAGAGAGAAACAAGTGAAGCAAAACAAATATAAACAGAACAGTTGGAATTCTAACAGGAGATTCAATAGATTCAGTAATGACAGATATAAGAATGATTATTATTAAACACTTGTAGAGAAATTTAGATGCAATAGGATTGTAGTTTAATAAGGAATTTTAAGTTATCTATTGTGATAATAAAATAAAGGTGGATAAAACTGCATTTTAACGTTTTATTCTCTATACTATAGAGTGGAGCTCGTGAGTCGTGGCTCCATGGTTAAAGCTGCGCGAATCAATTCACCAGGTAAAGGGTTGTCAGAAGCCAGACTAGAACAAAAGACTAGTTCCACTGAGTTTGTTTCGCCGGTTCTTCTCAGTGGACTTACTTTGGAACCGGTGGTAGACTCAATTGACCTTCAAAAAGATACTTGGATAGTACTATTTTGAATAAAATTTTTGACTTTGACTTTGACCAGAGAGTCGGACAACTAGTTTTACCTTCCTTACCTTTCGGGGTACAGTATCACCCAGTTCCTGGGTATTTTTATTCAGCTGAATCCGATTAGACCTTAAAATAAGAAATATAGTACTGTGTAGTGCTATGAAGGTTGTGGAACATAGAATTAGCTCTATTTTGATATTTACTTTTGAAGAAGAAAAGTTATATAATTAACTCTTAGTTGTGAAGCGCCAGGCCCCGTTCGCGCGAACGCTTTTTACCGAGCGGTAAAAAGCGCTCGAATGAGACAAATGGACATCCATGTATCTGTTCACATGAAGGCGTTTTTAAAATGCAACGCTTTTTTATCGAGCACTGTTATATTTTCGTCGTTAGGATTTAAATCGAAAACAGTATGCCAAACTCGCAACTCAAGCCGACGTCGAGTTTTACCGCGACGATTTTTAAGCGCTCGTGTTAACGGGGTCTCTGTAATAACTGACATTCCCCTCTTGGCTCTCGTGTATAATAGTAGCACCCCCACTATACTGCGAACCCCGATCCTTGCGGTAAAACTAGGAATACTAAACTATAGGCGGGCAAATAATAGCGGGCAATCACTATACTAGGGGACTAGTATAGGGATTGCCCGCGATGTCTTATGTTATAAGATACGCTATAGAAAATATTTTTGAATTCAATTCAAAATTATTCAGAGATATATGCAGTTAAAGGTCGAAATAAAAGAAACCTGCATGCCTGATGATATTAGGTAAGTCTTTAAAGGTGTGCGAAGTTCACTAACCCGCATTGGACCACCGAGTTTTTATAATTTGATAACTATATATGGCAAAAGCCTAGGTACTTACTCTGAGGCAAAAGCCGAACAATCAAACATCAAAACGACGGATGTCGAAAATGAAGTAAATATTGCCATTACCATGGTTACATAAAAGTTTCAAAACATTTTTGTAAATTTGCATTGACTTTGGACTTATATATTTACAAGTAATTGTAGACTAACATAAAGTATGGCATTATTGCCTGAACTTGATACAAGATCCTTATTGCATGTTGTAGAAGAGAACTTTGAAAAAATTGGTCTTGTAAGTATATACTCATGTTATGTATATCGACTTTTCTTACATGCCTGATTATAACCAAAATACATAAGGCTTTTGTGTTTGTTGTTGTAATAGTGTGTCAGGTTCGATCGATAGGATCGAATATATCTGATAATTTCACGTTTTAAAATTAAGATGATTTATCCAATAAGATTGCAGCGTAACAAACTTTATCTTTGAAAAGTATCTGTTTTCAGAAAACGTTCGCCGAGCGTATGATATATGCGGGCGAACACACGCTAACTAAAGAAGAACTGATTGATAATTTCCAAAAGACCATACACGATGTTAATTCCGGTTACTGTGATATCAACGTGCGTGGTTTCCTATTAGTATATGACTCTTATTTCGTGCACGTTATCGAGGTTAGTTCATCATTGTTTCATATCATAAAGGGCTTAAGTTACATTCATCAGCATTAATATCCATATCTTTTACTGTTTTTACTAACATATTTAATACATTTTGATTATTAATTAGTACATGTTTGGCGCGAATTAAATATACTTAATAAAATAAATGCTATCGAAATGAGACATGCACAGCTACAAAACAATATCGGTTTAAAAATATTCGGTATAAGGGAATAAGTTTGATAAAATTCTTTCATTTAAAGCGGTGAATTATTTTTATTAATCCGGGCAGATACAACGTATATTAGTAAAACTTAAGGTAACCTCATATTTCTAATTCCGTCTATGCACTTACATGAGTATGTGATGAACAGGGCTCAGAAGACACAATATTCAGACATTTAAGATTTATGTTCGCTCGCGAAGCAAAAAGGGGGCAAGAGGATCCAAAAACTACAAATGATTCTAAAGACCTTCAGGCTATTTTAGGGGAACATTCAGAAACAAATGAATGGCGTATGTTTAAAAGATTGAAATTGCTCATAGCTTACCACTCTATTAAAACAGTAAGTATCGTAATAAGATCTTTTCAGTTTATAGCTCTACCGTAGTTCTTCAGATTACCTACTCTAATAAAAAAGTATGTATGTATATTACCGGAGCAAAAGATGTAAGGAAAACACATAGTTTTGCGATATTTTTTTTTTCTGAAATGAATTCTATATTGTAATAGAGTAAGTAATAATAGCAAGAGAAGAATTTTTGCCTTCAGTCTTGTCAAAGTCTTATCTTTTATTTATCAAAAAGGCCATTCACCGAAGGCGTTAACGACACGTCAGCAACGTAAAACACATTTCTTGTCTTTTTACCTTATATTCCATAAAGCTCATTTTTTCCATGCCTTATGTAAATTTGCTGCTTTTTAGCTTAGTTAAACTTTTAAAAGATAATTAAAATATTATTAAACTTTTTAAAGATAATTAAAGTATAGACTAGTATTGGTCCCCGTTTTGATATTATGTTATCGTGACTTTTTTCTATTCAGTACATGTTTTTCTTTATGCAGTTACTTTTCAAAGATTGGCACGCAGTAACCGCTCAGCCGCCCAAGCTTATCTCAAAATTAGACACAAATAAACCAATAGATGAACATATGGAACAGCTGCGTATTTGCTTGGACAAGATGTGCAAACTCTGTGATATTGCAAGGCAAAATACAAAGGTGAGCTTGATGAGCAGTGAGTTTAACAATTTAGTTTAGGATTATAGAGATTGCTTTAAAGAGGTAAATGTTACAAACTTATTTTATAAACGTGAAAGTTTGTAAGTATGGACGGATGGGTGGATGGATGTTTGTTACCCTTTCACGTAAAAACCACTGAATTAATTTTGATGAAACTTTACAATTATATAGCTTACACATCAGAATAACACATAGGCTATAATTTATCACCGTACTCTCACGGGAATGGGAAGTAAGTCGTAGTCATTCTATGTAGCTTGAAATCGTCTTTCGGTATTATATTGCTTTTCTTGCTTAAACTGTTGAATTGATGAATTCTTTACATACCTATAAATTTTACATAAGTAAAGTGTCATACTTTGTCAGAAGCCATATTGTTTTTAAGTTTAGTATTTCTATATTATAATCAATGAATACGATGATAGTTTGCGTAATATGTATGACCTGAACGAGGTATTCAATTTAAAAAATCCATTACAATTTACCGTTACAGTATCTTTATCATTGTCCTCTTCTTGATCCAAAGTATTGTTTTCAGCTTACGGATGAAGGATTACGAGCTTTAGATCCTAAAATGGAGACTCTCCCAGAAGTCAATTTATTAGACTACCTCCTACAGTCGGTGCATTTGCTCGATTTGCGTCAAGTTGTACATTTACATAGGCGAGTCGATGATTATACATTTTATTTCGGTAAGACGTTTTCCCAATAACGTTGCATAAAGTAGAGAATTGTACGCACTATCTACTGTCACTATTGTAGTTCATATTAGGTACCTACTATATTAAAATTATTTTTCACAATATTAGTAAGGGCCTGTTTACAGATAGAGTATGGAGTATCTGTCAAACATCTGTCAAATATGTTGCCAATAGCCTATAGGGAACTTAAAGGGAGATTGTGAAACCGGCCCTAAAGCTCTTAAATTATTTTTCCTCCAATGTACATATACAAATTATGTTTTTTAAATTATGTCATAAAAATAAAATGAGTCTGAACCCATAGTAGAGTAGAGAGAGAAGTTATGCAGATGCGCCCTTACAGTATTTCAATTTAATTAAATTAATATTTATTGATTCAACAACTTTTTAATTACAGAAAAAGTGTGGCCTTTACCAACGCAATATACGCCTAAGTTGCTTTATAAACTAAAAATAGATGATTCGTTTGTTGAACCATTGCCTGTTATGCCGTGGGAGTTACAGAAAGATGTAGAAGAAGAAGAGAAAGAAGAGCAACGAAGTGGCACCTCTTCTAGTGATTAAATCTCCGATATTGTGAGACCATTATGTACAAAGATTGTAAGTCATAACTAACACGTTGTCTAGGGAACTAATATCTGTTACTATAGAAATATTGATTAATTCAATATATAGCAGCAGCAGCAGCCTATTTTACAAATAATTTTATTTCTTATCGTGACTATGGAGAGAAAGGCGAAGAAAGTTGTTCAGAAATCTTATAATGAAATAAAGCTACCACCAATACAGGAAAGCAAAGGAGATGTTCTAAAAACAGTAGTAGACGTCGATCCTCAGTATTATTCTTTAATTAGAGGAAGACCAATCAAAACTGACAAGTCTATCAGTAACTACAGGCAAAATATTCGCGACGTCGCTTTGAAACGAACTCTTTATGGGTTCCTACAAGACGAAACTCTCCGGATCGACAGAGAAATAAAGACAGAAAGAGAAATGTATGAATTGGCTTCAAAGAATTTCGATGAATATCAAAATAGTTTCGATAAATTTCTAGCGGATGATAACAATAAAACTATTGTCGTGATGAGGAAATCAGATAACATGTCTAAAGATTTGGCCAATCAGATTGAAGAGCATAAAAGAGCAAGTTACGAATTAGCATCGATTAAATCTAAAGTGCAATATATCAATGAGTCGTTACAAATATTATTATCTTTTCAAGGATTTTTATACAAGATTGCTCCTATATTGTGGCAGCAAAATAATGTTTTGAATATAGAAGATTTTGATATAATAAACATAGATTCCGATATATTTCGTAAAATAGACGTAGATGATGTAAAAACTAAATTAAATAAGTTGCCGCCGCCTCTACTTTATTTTGTCATTCCAGAACAGTTACCGTATATTTTTGATTTATTAGAAAAACAAAATTTGAACTATCTGTTGGTGACGGAAAGCTTGAACGCTGAGAAGATTAAATTTGTCAAGTCCTTGGAGACATTGAAAATGCTACTTCGTCAGGATTTAGATTATATCCAAAAGCAGGTAATATAGAGACTATGTGATTATGTTTTCTTTTCTTTTTTCGAGTCCTTAGTGCAGATAATTTTTTAAACGATAACAGCTGTCTGTTAATGTGTCTACAAGCCATTAGATATAAAGCTTATTTTACTGTACGAACAGTGAACACTGTATATTTATTTCATTTTATCACTTGATCCTTCATAGTCTAGTTGAGGCTATGGTATGTTTTTTTGGTAAACATATGTATAAATGTATATACATAAGTATATATCTATCTATACTTATGTATATGTTATTTACATAAGTATAATTAGTACGTACTATTTAAACCAATTTTTAATTTTTAGGTAACAGAAATAGAAGATGAGATAAACTGGAATGAAGTTCGTGAAAACGATTTGAAAGATGTATTTTACGCCATACTAGATGAGAAAATAAAATACATCGTTTCATCAGAAGCAGCTATCGAAATATTTAACTACGTCGAGTTCACGTATGAACGTTTAGTGGCGCCCAATGATGCTAATTTGAGTTCCTTTGACATGACTTTGTGTCTGGAAAGAGAATACAATGACCTTATGTTGGATTTATCAGCGTTTGATACACGGACCATCAAATCAATAGAAAAAGAGCTTTATGAAAAGGAAGCGCAACTGACGAAACAAGCTCACATCGCAAACAAATTGTTGAAAGACGTCCATAAGCTAAATAAACGTTTACAATCTGCCTATGAACCCCCACGACATAGGAAGTAGGTTAGTATCTGCTATAGTTTTTATGAATAATCCGTAGTCACAAAGAAGTACGTACGTTCGTGATGACTTTGATGAAAGTATTAAAAGTTTTATGAATTTTATTGTTTTTTATTTCAACAGGCAAACTAGTAGAGCTACCTAGTGGAATAGGTTTGATAAACTAGTTAATTCGAGACTAGCCGAAGCAACACTTGTATCGCCTATCATAAAACACAAAATTTTAAGCATTGGCACGAGTAATTACACTGATTTTCGATGTTTCGGATATTACAGTATTGGAAGGAGCTATGTATGAAATATCCCAAATGTGTAGAATGAAAAAAAAAAAACAGTAGGTGCATTCATAAATAATAATCATTCATAGTCTCTACTTCTAGAGTCTACTCATCCTCTACTTCTAGAGTCTTCTCCCTCTATGTTTATCCAGAGCTCCTACCACGAGCACACTACACAGTCTACAGCTTCCAGGAACAATATATCTATCACCCTTATATCAGCCAGTTGTATGCATAATAATTGATTTTCTTTTTGAATTATTAAATTGGGTTAAGCTAATATTTTGGAAGCGAAATTATTACTCGTAACACTAACTATAGTACATGATAGAAGATTCCCCGTTTTATAATCTTCAACATTTGCCTTAGTATAAGCTGGGTTTTAACACGAATCATCCCAGAGTCAACAGATTACAGCCTACTGCCCAGAGCTTAACCAACCTACTTACTACTATCACTATATTTGCTTATTTATTTACCTTCTTACTATAGAGTTCATAATCACAAAAAAAAATGTTTTTATTTTAATATGTAGTTAAGTACAACATATGTTTACCATTTGAATTAAACAGAGTTGGGTTTAGGTAGACTTTGGATAAAATATTGGAATAAACCTAATATGACCAATGCCGACTTTTTAGAAACTTTTACTTGACAAGTTCAAACCTTTTTTGAAATACCAATAAAAAATACAGACTACAAAGAGGATTTACCACAGAGTTTAATCGCTTATAAGTAAATATTACAACCTCATTTAATGAGACAGAAGTTTATTGACGTTGACAAAATTCTGTGCCACAATTATTTAAGAAATTATTTACATTTATTTTTATAATATAAAATACTTTTAAACATAATAACTACCGAAATGTCTTACCAAAAGGAAGAAAGGAAGCCTATAGTTCCATTAAAAACACTAGACATTATATTTAGGCGACGCTATGTGCCTAACACACAACATTATTTTACTGATAGAGAACACGCTCTATCCTCTGAAGTGTCGGTAAGGAAACCTCTGAGGCCTTATCGTGTGCCAAAATCGGAGAAGCTTCTATCCTATATTAAATATAGTGATCGTCAGAAGAAGTATGCTGCTCGTAATAGGCTATCTCAGCCGTTACATCTAAAGGATAACTTAAAAACCGCAGCTACAAAGGATATTTCCGAAAGACTTTTCATTAAAGAACCTCCCGATGATGTAAAAGCGGTAGTAGAAATACATCCTGAGTTTTATTCTGTAATTGAAGGGCGACCGCTAAGATGCTTTGATGATATTAAAGTTTACGTAAATAACATTAGGAATTATGCTATGAATCGGCAACAAATAGGATATAGACGAGATTTAATAATAAATATAGAAAGAAATTTAGCAGAGGAATCCGAAGAACACAATAAGATAGCTTACAATCTTAAACTTTATATAAAAAGCTTTCAAGACTTCTTGACTGAAGACTATAATCAAGCCTGCGCTAAAGTATCGCAAGCAGAAAAGAGGTATACTGAGTTGGTTGCAAAAAAATCGGAATGTCTAAAATATATAACGAAGTTAACTATTTTAAACAATGTAATATTTAAACTAGATTCGATTAGAAGTATCCTAAAGATGTATCGTCAATTTTTGATGTTTACAGCCCCTCTTCCGTGGCGACAAGTGTACGACGAAAATTTGAAAAATACTCCAAGATCTAAACTTGATTGTAGTTTTTATGTAGACAATGATTTAGTCGATAATATGGATATTGACATAATCGTCGAACTGGCAAAAAAAGAACTAACTAAGCCATACTCTGCTCACATTTATTTTCAACAACCGGATGAAATGATGAATTTATTTCGAACACTGGAATTACAAAGCAGAGAATATTTAATTCAGCTTTCCAAAAGCCAAGTTTCTTTTCATCGTCTTCAAACGCAAATCAAACATTTGAAGACAATAACCAAAGAAGAACTTGATTATTTTGATTATTATATTGGAACTTTGAATAAGGAGCTTGCCAGGGAAGTCTATAATGAACATCATTTAAAGGAAAAGTTTTTCAGGATATTATACAAAACTTTTTATGATAACATTGCTAGCCCAAAGTCTTTAAAATTAAAAATATGTATCGAATATGTCTATGAACAGGTAATTGGCAAATGTGAAGAGGGCCATCAATGCTTAAGAGATCCAATGAAAGTACTCGAGGTCATGTATGAAGACTATAATTTACGATTAGATAAGCTTGATTTCAATATTGTAAATAAAGCACGAAGCGATTTATTTGCTCAAGACTTAAAGACAATGGGAAATGCTTATAAGGCGGAACGTGAACTAAAGGCTTTCCGTGAAATGACAAATGCAATGAATAAAGCCTTTTTACCACCTGCGAAGTTTAAAAAAGCTTCTACTGATCTATCTAATAAAAAAAGTAAGGCATCATTCTCAGAACGAAAGAAGTTAAAATCCGAGGATGAAAAGAAGACTGGGACTCAAAAATATAAACTAAGTTCAGAGGAAAAGAATGGTTTGCTTTTATTTACCGAATGGTGCGAAGGAACAGATCCAGGTCCTTATTTTGATCAATATTATCAATTTGTTAAATCTACATTCGAATAGATCTCTCTTAAAATAATTATTGTATTTATTTTACATAATATTATTCATATTGATTATAGTCGTTAGTTTGCTTTATAACACAAATGATATAAAATCTTACTTCCTGTTTACTTTAATGCATAGCCATTGTGATAACATAAATCAATATAAAGCTCAATATAAATCTAGCTGGTTTTTTAGTTTTGATAATTATTTATATAATATACAAGACAGTTGTGTATATACTTAAAATTGAATTTTAAACAGCAACTTCATAGCATTGAAATAAATCAACAGAGCATCCTTCTAAAGAAAAAAAATGAGTGACAACTTTAATGAAGAACCAGTACCGGTGAGCACATTGAAAAGAGCTGATTTACTTTTACCGTACAGAATATATAATAGAGGAATTGTAAAGAAAACATTAGCTGATCGTCGAGATTTACAAAGAGTTACCAAGAAAAATAAACCTGTAGAACATCATCGTTTGAATACGTGTAAGGATTTACAAAATAGCATACAGACGATCACAGACATTGACGATGATTATTACAAATGCTTGAATGGCAGACCTTTAAATTTATATACACCACTATTTAAATCTTTTAAAACAATTCTAAACAAACGATTAAGGATTAAACATGATATAGGCATCAAAAATGATTGTATTCTTAATATGGAAGTCAACTATGTGGATGAAACTCAATTTTATAATAAGAGCGTGACGAGGTTAACGGAACAAGCAAAATATTTTGATTCATTTATATTACAAGATTATCAAAAATCAATGTCTTTTCTAACAAAATGCGAAGAATTATCAGCGAAAGTTGAAAGAAAAAACAGAGAGCTTCAACAAGTGGCTGCTGTGTTATTTAATATTAAATCAAAATTAGTCGGACTGGACTATAAATATAGTATCCAACAGAAGTATGGGCGGTTTTTACATTATTTATCCAGTCCAAGCTGGCGTGCAAATAACAGAGAATTTGCCCATTCTGTCGAAATTAAAGCTAAAGGATTCGATTTTGGAAACCTAACTGAAGACGATACATTTGGCGTTATTTTCGACAAATTACGTAGTATTTGTTTTGGAACGCCTGTTAAACCCGTTCTGTATTTTAAGCAACCAAGTGACATAATCGAACTGTTCAACTCGATGGAAAAACAGCAACTTTATTATTTCACTCACGTTAATCATTTAGAACCACATACAATTGCTCTAAAGGAGAGAATACGACTTTTGAAAAATAAGATTTCCCAAGACTCTTCATTGGTGAATCGCCTAATAAACCGTTTTAGAGATCTTCTACAATTTACTGAAAAAAGATGTGTTGATTTAGAAAATAAATTTTTTAGAGTATTATATGGGCACTTTTATAAAAACGTCGGACAAACTGATGTTTTGAAATTGCGTGTTAATTTAAATTTTTGCTACGAAAACGTATTCAGCGATAAACCAACAAATATGGATATATTTTCCGTTTTTGCGGCTTTGGAAAAGTGCTATTGGAAATACTCAAAACGCTTGGATGCGATTAAAAGCGATACTGTGAGACAAGCCGTACTAAAAAATGTTAAGATTGAGCGAGATAAGTATAAAAGGGCTGTGTGCGCTTCGAACGAATTGCGTTTATTTAACCGTTTACAATCACGATTGCTCCGTGCCCATGGATTCTTGCCTCAAACTACAAATATTTTCGCACCAAAAACAATAACCGAACTTCATAGGCCATCTAAGAAAAACTGCATTAAAAAGAAAAATGTCTTAAGCTCAGCTGAACAAGAGTACTTAACTCTTTTCACAGAATGGTGTGAAAATGAAGATCCATATGTATATCTACAAGGATTGAATATTGTCTAGACATTTTTGGACATCCTTGTACCGGAGGAGAGGTCCGCCTTGATATCGCTTGCCCGCCACCAGTTCATTAGCATTACATTAGCCATCTCTGAACGCATCAGCGCTGAATTCTGTGCCAGGTGTCATAAGTGGTCGCCATGGCTGAAATCGGTCGGACAGATCATCATCATCATCATCATCATTGTCTAGATTTCTAGAAGGATATCGGGTAAATAAATGCGACAAAATAATGAAAACAGACTTTATTATGGGGATCCATTATAAGAACGTTCTCGTATCTCCATAAACACAATACAATTAAAATACTATAATAGTATTGTTGCATTAAAAACAAATATATTTCAACAAAATGTAGATTAACTACTTGATATAAATGTTTGGTTTCTTGGTATTGACGAATAGCTACATATTTGGAATTTACATATTTACAAGGTGAATATAACTATGGTATAAGCTTTCTTATTTTGCATATAAATTAAAATTTATGGGTAAATAAATAGCTATCTAATAAACTTAAACTTAAATAGACGCTAAATAATATATAATTTAATAATCTTCAACCGTAGAATGTTTCTAACTATCACAAAAAAAGTTGTAATCTTATAACTTTCATAAATTTGCTTATTACAATTCGTAAAAATTGTTCCAACTTCACTTAATTTCATTC
Source organism: Lycaena phlaeas (assembly GCA_905333005.2). Lineage (NCBI taxonomy): Eukaryota > Metazoa > Arthropoda > Insecta > Lepidoptera > Lycaenidae > Lycaena > Lycaena phlaeas. The sequence continues at coordinate 8,699,689 of HG995178.1, forward strand.
AAGATACATATGATGTTTCTTATTGATATGAAATTGATGATTTTCTCATATATATATTTACAAAGCATGAAAAAGCTTGTTTTATTTACAAATTACAATTCGTTTAAACAAGTAACACTCATTTTATTATCATCTTGCAAAACGATTACCGCCATTAAATTTGAATATGAAAGCTGTTCAATTTTTTGTCAAAACAAATTACTGTTCGTTGTTGTATAGGATCGAGTAAGAACTTTCCAAGAAAAATAATGAGTAGCGTATACGTTTAATAAACATACGCTCCGACAGTTGCTTACTATTATAAATATTTTATTAATCTAGTGATTTTCAAAAGAAAATGACTAGTTATTAAATTAATTTTATCAAAATATTCGTTTTTAATGTTCAATACGAATTGAGCAAAGTTATTATGGAATATTTTCATAAGATTCCGTATATCTACAGTAAAACAATATTTGGTGTTTTCATCGGAGACATTACCCTAATAAATATTGGTGAGCGTCTTGCAATGGTTAATTTTAATAACCGATTTTATCATGCACTAACTTGGCGATTACACTACATACAAATATTTATCTGACTCGTTTCTTTTGTAGTTTTGCTAGTTTTCTTCTTTTCAGTATCATTTCGTAGAGCGCTTCCAACCCTTCGTGAAGTCCTTCACCGGTAATAGCGCATGCAGGTTGGACATGCCACGAGTGAGCGTCCCGGGAACCATGAGGAGACGAGACCAGCTCATGTAATCCCAGTAGCTTCTCCAACTCGCGAGGCTCCTTAGCTCCGGGCAAATCTTGTTTATTCGCAAGTACCAGAATAGGTACACCCGCGTTGTCAGGCGACTTTGCCGTTCGTATAAGCTCCATCTTTGCTTCCTCCATCCGTTCAACATCCACAGAGTCGAGTACAAAAATAATACCATCCGTACACCGTGTGTACGATTTCCACAACGGCCGGAGTTTCTCTTGTCCTCCGACGTCCCACACGAGAAAATTAACACCTTTGGACTTCCCGATAGTTCCTTTGACTTTTTCACAATTAAAGCCTATTGTAGGGACGGTGTTTAGATATTGGTCGAATTTGAGCCTGTAGAGCGCCGTCGTCTTGCCCGCAGAGTCGAGTCCTAGCATTACGACGTGCAGCGTGCCTTGCGTGGAAGGCAGCGCGTCGAGCAAGCTCGAATTCTTGCCCATGTTGGCACCCATGCTGCGTTGTGTACGAGACTATCTGACACTTTCGTCGGATCGCAGCATCGTGCATACAGGCATATACCTGGAATTGATAAAATGAAAATTTTAATTTCATAATTAATAGCAATATGTTTATTTATATATTATCAATTTATTTTACAAGCCCTTCTTAATCACCTAGTCTACTGTGTATGTTTGTCATTAAGTATGTTTTTTGTCGATAACAGAAATTGCAATTGCTCTAAATCTATACCTAGGTCCTAGGCTTACAGCTGTATCCTTAATTGGTGATGAATATTCCTATAGTCTACGTCACTCAGAAATAAGTAACGTAGCTTGTGACAAAATTTTTGAAATCGTATGAGTAATTTTGAAGAGAACCCTAAACATCCAAACCCACAAACATATTTTTTATAATGATAATAAAATTTCTTAAAATGATAATTTAGCGTGAATGAGAGGTGTGGTCATCAGTCACGTTTGTTATATAGTTTATAAGGATTATTATATGAGGTATAGATTAGTATATAAGGTGAGACAAGTGCAGCGTGGACTATACTAACGGTATCGCAAGCACTCGAGCAGTACTCTCGTCGTCGTACTGCGACCAGACAACGACGCCGCATATACAGGCCGTTCTCATAAATACATGTTATTGTTATACGGACTTCAAGATCCCCTATAATATACTAGCAGTTGCCCGCAGTTTCGCCTGCGTTAACTAAGATTTACAACGGGATCTTAGTACGCAAAATAACATTTTTACACCTTGTGTCCGAAAAACCAAAATATCTTACGGAACCCTATTTTTTATCAGAATAAAATTTAGCCTATGTTACTCGTGGATAATGTAGCTTTCGAATGGTGAAAGAATTTTTTAAATCGGCCCAGTACTATTTGAGCCTATTCATTACAAACATACAAACATACAAAAATAGGTACAAATCTCTCTTTATAATACTAGTGTAGATTAGTGTAGATGAGAATATTAATATTTCAAAGAGTGATCAATTAAGTGGGTGACAAACTTTTTTGTGTGCCTAAAATTTTCTCCTCTCTTTTCATTCGTCTATTTCATTTATACACAGGCAGGTAGTTAGAAATTTGAATTAAAAAAAAATCGTTTATATGCAATACTTTTTTGTGATAATTTTAGTTCTCCACCACTCTTGCGTGGGCACCATAATATGGCTTGTTTCTTTCGTGAAAGAGCACTGCTGTGTTTCGGAGAGAACAGGCAACAAGACAGGCAATGTAATTACTGTCACTAGACGTACCCTGTCTCTGGACAGGCAACGCTAAAATGGGTAGCCTGGGCTAGTTCCAGGTACTAGTTCATGTTCATGGGCGACGACAACCACTTACCGTCAGGTGGTACGTCTGTCATTAAAACTATTTAAAACGGAATATTTAGCATGTTTTTTTAATATTCTTTCGCGGAGCTCGATATTTCGACATAGTCTACGAATGTCATGTTCACGAGACAGCCAGTTTAGTCTCGTGAACAGTTTACGAGACTGAACTGACTGTCTCGTTTTAAATTAACCATGTTAATAATAACAATTAAAATAACCATGTTAATTTAAAACACGGTACGTCTGTCAGTTTGCTTATCCAATTAACATAAAATAAGACTTCGTGTCATTTTATCCGGAACCCAAAAATCACTGTTTCCCGAAATAAATATGCAAATTAGCACTAAGCCGTTATTATGAGCATGTTTATAAAAATATTTATTATTGAGTGTTAAGTGACTATAAATACAAGATTGTACATTAAACGTAAAGTAAAAGCGTTTATTAAATTTTAATGAGAGCTAGTCGTAACCGCGGTTTTCAGTTGGAAATTATGTGAAGGTGACTTTATTATTCTCAGTAGACGGTTCGACGACTGCCACAAGCTGCTGTAGCTAACAACAGCGTGCGCTTGTTATTTTTGACATTACCGTCCGTCGACCCCGTGATCGCTCATTTAATGAGTAATGCTTTACGTGTTGCGAAATTTCAACACAATTCTGCACAGACTTGTATTACGGTGAGTTACTGTTCAGTGGAAAACCAAGACCAGAATCGTCATGTACATTCTCTATGTGCTCAGTTATTTACATCTGAATAGTTTCTTCATATTAGTCAAACTTGTGAAACTAAAACTAATTTATACAATAACTAGCTGTCCCGACAGAGTTCGTTCTGCCAAAAGTACTAATATTGCTGTTAAAAAACAGAGGTTGATCGTAGAGGGGAAAAAATTAGGATTGTATGTACATATTTTTGTATATTGTATCATTAAATAAACGAAAAAAATTGTCTAAAAATTAAATTTCGGGGTGGACCATCCTTAACATTTAGGGGGGTGAAAAATAAATGTTGGCCGATCTTCTTCTCTCAGATTTGCTGAATATGCATAATAAATATAAAAATCGGTCGAGCCGTTTCGGAGGAGTATGGTAACTAACACTGTGACACGAGAATTTTATACATTAGAATAAAAGAATAATAGATTGTAGGTTAAAAAATCTATGACAATTTAAATGATTATAGGTCTCCCACGTTACCTCATTCAAATTAAGTAATTTTATTGTTTTTGTACTAAGAATGGAATTAAATATAAGAAATATATAAATACATGCTCATGACACATCTTAATATATATATTTCTTGTGTGCGTGTGTATGTGACTGAACTCCTCCTAAACGACTGGACCGATTTGAGTGATTTTCTTTGTGTGTGTTCAAGTAGATTCGAGGATGGTTTAGATTCACAAATCAGACCGGCAGATGGCGCTGCAGTCGGTATCTAGGTTATTGATCTGTACTGCCACTATCGATTCGTATCTAAAGGACAACGTCTGTGGGGTCCGCTAGTACTTTATAAATACTGACTTTATTTGACCAAGTTCGATTTGACCCAATACAACAAATTTTTTGGTAATTTTAATGTCCAGTTGACAGATACGCGCAGAAATGATGGTAACGAAAAGTATCGGTTGTTTCAATTCATCTGGTAACGTAAGAGACCTCCTTAAAATTTAACGTTTTTTAAAATCTAATAATTAATCACTTTGGTCTCGTGAACATGACATTCGTAGTCAATGTCGAAATATCTAGCTCCGCGATACAATGATAAAAAACATGGTAAATATCCCGTTTTAAATAGTTTAAATAATTGGTCACTAATGTTCGTTGCCGCCACCTTTAATGTTCACATATTCGTTAAAGTCGGTCGATGCAACCCGGGCTAAGTCTCTATGTATTAATAAGTTATTTCTAAATACCACTTGCATATATCATGTCATTGGGGATTCACGTTAAGGTCAAACTGAGCGAAAATATGAGCTTCTGTATGCTCGTAAAACTAGTATGGCAACTTTTGATTTTGTTCGACCGACTTTAATTTATCGTGACACAGTAGTAGATATTTGACAGACACTCTATCTGTCAAATATGTTGCCGATAGCCTATTGGGAACTTAACTGGAGATTGTGAAACAGGCCCTAAGTAATAGTAATAATTCGAAATAAAAAATACATATATACGGTCGAATTGAGAGACGCCTCCTTCTTTAAAGTCGTTTAAAAAGATCCCGGTATTAGTCGCATAATTTTGACGTCATCTTTTTAGGATTAAAGCACTGAACGAAAATCATTATCATCAGCTTGTTAGAAAATTTATGTAAATAGGTACATATAAAAATTACTGGGCTGGCTCAGCCTCTTATGCAAGAGGTTCCTGGTTCGATCCTGACCTCCCCGTGTATGCCTTGAAATGAGTTTTTCTAAATTTCTAAGCGCATCCTAAGCACAAGACCATCGCTCACTCACATGTGTAGGAAAACATCGTGAGGAAAAACCTGCATGCCTGATGAATATTAAGTCTATGCGAAGTTCACCGCCGCATTGGGTCATCGCATCGATGAACTATGGCTCATTACCCTCATTACCATTTGGAGGTGGAGACCCGTGCCCAGCAGTGAGACATTAAGGGTTGATACTTTACTTTTTTTTTGTATACAAATTGCCGGGATTCGAACCCGCATCCGTTGCGTAAAGTGTCCAATAATCTGACCAGTCGACAAGCCTGCCGTCAATAAAGCAATAGAATATGCAAATCTAGCTTTAAAATCACGTATACTGCACTGGATTAATAATAACTAAATTACAAATTAATCAAGCTTGTATTCTCTCGTAAACATTTCAAATTATCAATGTTATAATAGAGCTGTGGTGTAGGGTCAGCAAGTCAAGAGAAAGCATGCGACAGCGAGATAGGGACCCTTTACTTTCTCTGGCTCGCTCAATACTTGTCTATTTCCGCTTCTTAATTTAATGTAATGTAGAAACGTACTCGTAACAATTATTTACGTTAAAGAAATAAGATAATAAGAATATAGTTTTTTGATCTCATGTGTTGTTATACTGTATTCTGTTTAATTTTATTTATTTTCGAAATCCTCCGCTATAGAATTTAAGATACCGATATCACGCGAAGAATATGCACGTTGAAGTGGCAATGGGCTGGTCAGAAGAACGGATGGCCGATGGGCCAATAAGTTTCATGAGTGGAGGCCGCGTTTAGGTAGACGAAGTGTTAGTCGGCTATTAACCAGGTGGGAAGACGATCTTCGTGCAGTGGCAGGTCCATGTTGGATCCGAGTGGCAGGGGGTCATCTTGGCATTCATTATCCTTTAAATCTTGATGCCTAAGTTCAGCAGTGGACGGATAAAGGCTGATGATGATGATGATGATTTTCGAAGTGTGATACTGATTTTGGAACCTTTTTTTTTTAGCTTAGGATAGGTCACATGTGATACATTCATCTGGGCCAGGATCAGAGTTCGTCGAGCCCTGATCCTGGCGAAAGATAATGTAATGGTGTAATGCTGTTTTAAATAAAAACAAATTCCTCTAAAGTGCTACTATGCTGCACCTGTTCTGCTCTCTGATTGGCTGATGAGACGTACACACAGACCACTGGTTGATCGAATTGCTATTAAGTCAGTCAGTACTACTCTAAACTATAATACACTAGCTGTTAGTAAATCATGATATTATTAAATATAAACCCAAAAAACAAATTATTGTAAAAAATATAGCAACAACGTGTGTTATTATCGTGTTTAATATCAACTAAGAATAGAATTAATTCTTTATAAGATTGTTGCTTTGACACACACACAAACTATCATAATATACATATAAAATTAACAATATTCTCCATTATCGAAATCAAGACGATTATAGTTAAGTAATTGGTTTGACCTTCCAATTTGCATCGATAGTTGTTTTATATTTATCGAATAGTATAAAATATATAAAGAGCTATTATAATTTACTAAATATAAATACAAGAAGATATTTGGCAACAAGTTTACATAAATATATATTCTTAAAGAAACTTCATCTTTCTATTATTGTGATGTATTTTGTGAGTTGTGACGCTCTATCTAGTAGGGTCGAGTGTTGGAATCACGATAAGGCCCCGTTTACACGAGCGCTAAAAGCGCGTCGCTTAAATTCCGACTAAGGCTCGAGTTGCGAGTTTGACATGCTCAATTCGATTTAAAGTCCAACGCTTAACCTCGAAAATTAAACAGCCTTTGACAGAAAAGCGCAATACATGGATATCCCATTGTCTCATGCAAACTTTTTTTAACGCTTGGTAAAAAAACGCTCGTGCATACGAGGCCTTACGGTTAGATAATTTAGTTGATAAAATAATAAGGTAAGGTTTCCTTTATATCATTTTCTTTTATATTATTTTATATCATAAACAATTATAATCGTTTTAAAAAGAATTTAATAAGATCTTTTCTTACTCAGATGAATCCGTGTTCCAATTAAATAATAAGCGCCCGAACTTAAAGACAAAGGATCTGGTAGTTATTGAAATTGGTTGATTAGTCTTGTTAATTCTTTCATAATCATCATTATCAAACTTTTCCTGTCTACTATTGGACATAGACCTCTTTCCATAAACGCCAAAATGGTTCATCCTTCGCCATTCGTCAATAAACCAGCAACCAATAATAAAATATATATATATATATATATATATATATATATATATATATATATATATATATATATATATATATAATACATAAAAATTGAAATTACATCTGTTAATAATGATCGGGCTGAAAATAGGCCGGTGAGTTATCACATTGTTTTTACTATTAAAAAAGTATAATTAAAAAAAGGACAGTCCATTCTCTATATGAATTAATTTAATAATATATATTTCAAAAAAAGAACAGTCCATCTTCACTAATGGTTAATAGAACGTGCGGTCCAGTTACGTTCCGCTAGCCAGCCTGGTATTCCAGCACTTCCATCCGTATGCGCCGCGCGCTCCGTACTCAGTGCACCTGACCTGTACCACTTGCTCGTAACCTACTAATTAGTCCACTTCCGCTGCTATCGAGATTTTTGTAGAGGACATTAACGATTTGATTCTTCGACTTTGTTGATTGTCTCTCGAAAAGAAAGCATTATATTTTCGATTTTGTGGCTTATTTGACCGTAGTACTACAAAACCATACAAGAATTTAAATCTCGATATTCACTGTAAATCGATGAAGAATGTTATACTGTACTAATACTTGTTTATTCATATAGGTTTCATGTTTCTTTCTTTGTTTCCGCGATACTCGTTGTACGTCAAATGAATTATAACATTTTTATCATTGTGTTAACTAATAAGATTATCATGGTTTGACATATTTATAAATTATGCATATTGGAGAATTGCATCTACGTGCATATGTATTCTAGGAGTATGAAGATTAGGGCTTAGGCCTGTACGTAGGCCTACTGTACCTGATGCTCAGGAATGAGATCTACTTATCATGCGGCTTGCACTACATATTCCATGTATAATATTTTACATAAAATTATGCACAATTGCATTTCTAGTATGATATGGCCGGCGCAGATTGCTTTTTGCATCGCTAACTGGATCATCCAGCGTAGTTGAATTCGGTCAGTGCATATCAAGTAGGGAGAACCGTTAAATGTATGTATGTTGGTCTTACTCATAACGGTCATTTATTGATTTTTAGATTCATCCTTTATAAAACCGTATGCGTGGATTACTATTTTAAAACAAACATGATGTATTTAAGTAGTCAATCATCATCACCATCATCATCATCAGCCTTTTTTTATCCACTGCTGTAGGTTTTTAATGATGGCTAAGAAGGGCGATCCTCTGCCACCTGGTTGCACCAGGCCCAGCCAGTGCACGAAGATATATCAGTTCTATATAGATCGACGTCAACCGGTCGAAATGTCTTTTAAATATAAGCGTATAGCGAACCTATTATCTACTTTTATGGTTTCATTTTTAAAAGGAAATAAAACCTCTATTTATTTACGTATCTGTGCTTTGTCTGAGGATATTAGTGCTTGACAAAAATCTTTAAAAATCCCCATAAAATTCGTCTGGAAAGCTTTATATCATTTACACTAAGTGTTAGCTCGTTAAATCCGTAGATAAGTTTAAGTAGTTTTAAGTTGAGTTACCTTTTAATGGTCATGAACATTCCAAATTGTCATAAGACGAAAGCCACTTACCGAACTTTCCCTAAAAAATGTGGGCAAGATGTTTGTTACCAATTTACAAATACCAAGAGGTCAAAGGATCGATTCTCGGTAAAGTCTAATGTTAAATTATTCTGTATTTAAAATTTAAAATTAAAACATTACGTGTTAGTTGATGTTACACTTTGGACTTAATGATGTCTGATTAATTTTTTTTTTTTATACTATTAGATATAGTAATGTCTAAGCTCTAGTAACGAAGTATAAGGCTCACCTAAGTTTTCAAATTATTATCTTTGGTCTGTAGGCCAGCTTCTGCTTCAGTCTTTCGTGTATCTGTGAAAAAAAAATGTTTGATTTAGATATACAGTATTATAATGAAATAGAATATATATAATTATGTATTTATAGAAACAATTTTTTTTATAACTACTACACAAAAAATAAAAAATTATTGACAAATCTGCGTATGCTATAAGGACGTTTGTTGAGTCGTGTGATTGATGTCAAGTCCTAAACGTCGACCAAATAACAAAAACCTTTGTAAGCCAATTGAAAATTGTAACTTTGTTTTTTTATAACTTATGATGGTAATACAATTAAAGAAAAAATACTGATTTTCTCTCCGTACTTCCTTACAATAATGGTAATTACAGCGTCGGAGCTCGACGGAAGCTTATTTCCTCTACCATCACATGATCGTACAACACAATTGCACATGAAGATGTAACTTCCTTCTATATCACAGTCATTCTAATAGGAAATAATAAATCTAGGTAACAGTGTTCTTACAATATTCTTGCTATTTACTAGTAGACCCGTCGGACGCTGTACAAAACATTTTGATTTCAATGATATTATATACATAAAAGATTGTATTCGACCAAATTATAAATCTCACTGACTACAATTTTTGAAATCTTTGGCACCGGTCTATATAAGCATGTTAATCGCTAATATATTTAGATTTATATTATATGACGAAATAAATAAAGTATATTAAAGTATTATTATGATACAAAATATACTTGGGTCATGCCAAATTAAATTTAATAGTAAAAAAGAGATCCCTTCTCGAATTCATTTGAACACATAAAAATTTCATATAAATGAGTTTAGCCCCTTAAGTTAAGAATTAAATTTAAAAGCCCTTCAAATAAGAAGAACTTAAGTTAAAAAGTTCAGTTCTTCGAGACAAAATTGTCAGAATGTTAATCTACAGTATGTAATTCTCAAGCTTTACGTCAGATTGGCCTATACTTGTATGAGAAAACTCGCGTGCTTAACATTGTCTAACTTCAATGGTATGTGAAATTTCCAATTTGCATTGAACCAGTGACTTGTGGCGTAAGATTTTCTCCTGGTATTGAGTAAGAGAAGATTACGTGTATTGTCTTGTATCTCTCGTAAATGTCAGAGGAGCAAGTGTTAAAGTGTAGCAATGTTAACCAATACCTTACGATTTCTACCTCAGTTAACAAACCAAATAAATTAGTTTTTTTGAAATTTATATTCTTACTAGCTTCCACAGACTTCGTTCTGTCAAGAGTACTAATATCACTGTCAAAAACAGGGGTTGATCGTTGAAGCGTGAAAATTTAAGTGTGTATTTTTTAATGCCACATCATAAAAAAATAAAAATGAAAAATAATTGTCAATCAAAAAAAATAATATATACAATTAATGGCTGGAGCTGCATAGGTTTAAATACACGTATAATTTTTTGAGTTGAGAGCAATGGACTCATTTATGTTAATAAATTTAGTGTACTTGGATTTCAATTGGATGAAGTAGTTTTATTAGTAGCCCGCATTAAATTATCATTGTATGATTTAAGGGTTAAGTACTTGGCATAGAAACGTAGAACAGCCCACAGTGATGTCAAGTGTACTTGAGATTTTGAGATTTGAATTCGAATATCCTTACTATTTATTTAATTCCTTATAAAACTTAATGTTTGCTGTGGTTAATTATTTAATTAATACGCTTATGTACATGTATAAAGAATTGATTTAAATTAATTTTTCGATGTTATATTGCTTATATAAATATGTATTAAATTAATTTTTAGCTTGTAGCTTAAAAGTATAAGATTATGAACTTTCAAGTTTTAAAATTTGAAATTTCATAATGGCGTTATAATGTCACATAAGCATGACGGTGTCGCGAACCTATAAGATTTTTCCCCACCAAAAAGTGCTCAGTTAGGCTAAAGTTTTCTCTACAATAAATATTTCTCTTAACGTATATATTAGAATGCATCGACAAAATCAATATGCATACACTTTCCATAATGAGGTATAAATTATCGAATGTTTGAACGATGACTTAGGTTTTCTTTAAAAGAAATAAAAAGTGCAAATGGAGATTTGCCGTATAAATAATAAATGCGGCTATATTGACTACACGACGGTACTTCTGGTAATAATTTCACATTACAAATATAGGAAGACGTGTTATAAGAAAGTTTTCTGACCAGTGAATGATTATTACTCCATTGAAGTGAAACGATTGTAACGTCACTAAACTAATGCAAGCTGAGCACGCGAGATGAAAGAAAAAGATAAAATGTACATAACTTAGTGCACAAGCTTGAAGAATCATTTAATAATGTTATTAGTATTGATAAGATGTTTACTACAGGCTTCTTTAAATGAAACCCATGACAATATATCTCCCATATTATTCAACATGGATGGACCCAACTGCAACAAGATTTTGAAGGTAGGTCTCTACTTTTGTTCTCTGAGAGATAAAGGTATTAGAGACCCCTGTTTCCTTTCATAACATTAACCATCATCATCATCAGCCTTTATCCGACCACTGCTGAACGTTCGTATTCATAACAGTAAAAATAGTAAGGTATACATTCGTTAGCTATTTTTTTATAGTGCATCCGAATAACTATAACTAGATATACAAATACCGTAAGAAATACTATTTTAATGCTCCATAATATTAATTAAGTATATAGAAGAAAAACGGAGTAGGGAATCAATAACGTAACCAAATTAAACGCCCTGCAATCTATAAAGACCAAAGCTATAGATGACACAAAACAATAACTATTATGATCAATCGACTTCAATGAGTTGCAGAGGAGGCTATTTCCAAAGGACATTAAAGTCGTATTTTCCAAGATAGCAATAAAGTATTTATAGAACTAATTAGTAGTGAAGCAAAATGGACCGATAACGTAATTGAACTTTGCCAATTAGGAATTTTCCGCTCCTTCCTTCGTCAGCCCCCTCACATTTCGACGCTCTTGTTTGAAGATTTTAAATATTTTTAGCACTACATTAAGCCCCTGTTTGCAGGAGCGCTTTTGAAGCGTCGCGTTAAATTCCGACGTTAGTGCGAGTTGCGAGCCCCGCATGCTAAATATGATTTAGGGCCTGTTTCACAATATGCAGTTAAGTTCCCAATAGGCTATCGGCAACATATTTGACAGATATTTGACAGATACTCCATACTCTATCTGTCAAATATGTTGCCGATAGCCTATTGGGAACTTAACTGGAGATTGTGAAACAGGCCCTTAACGTCCAGCGGTCAAAACGCTCGCGTTGAAAATCCAACCGTGAGCGATAAAAAACCGCTACCATATTTTCTATTTAAATGTGTTTTAGATAATGTCTTTATCATAATTGATAGAGTGTACTTCCTTGATGGAAATTCATGTTATAGTCACTATAATAAAACTTTATATACACTTTTTCCACTATTTTTTTATTTTTTTTATTATTTACACCTAATACAATTAATTGTGCAAAATTTGTGAAGCAAGCAACATTAATTTAAATAGCACAATGTTTATATTTTATTTATAATTTTTCTATCTACCTAAACCTGACGATGACTTTGTCGCCCCCACCATGGTTCAGGCCTTGTCGTGGCGGTGGGGCACAGTAGCCCAGGGTGACCCAAACACCTTGGGTGAAGCGAATTGAGCCGAGGGGGCTCTTTGTACCCCTCTTATAAGAAGAGGGGACAAAAGAGCAGGGGGCAAGGGGTGAGGATGGGAACCTCACCTCATTGTACTGTCCAGACGTTGGGAGTGGTTGTTCTGTGGTGCGGGGCAACCGCTCTGTGGAGGTGGCGTCAGTCCCCTGAGGGACTGACTAGCCGTCGAGGTGCCCTGTTGCTTGTAGATCCGGGGCACCTCACCAAAGGCGGCATTGGTGGCACTCGCCGGGATTTAGTGGGTAGAGCTGCGTCCACTTACCATCTTTCGGGCGCAGCGAGTCCCACATACCCTATATGCCTGGGGAGACCCACTCCCTAGCGGTATGCGTCAGTGCATTTTCCGGCGTAAAAGAAAAAACAAAAAAAAAAGGATGACTGTCGAAACCGGTCGTGTTTAAATTGTAACGGTTATAATATATAAAATAAATAGTGGAAAAAGTGTATATAAAGTTTTATTATAGTGACTAATGTCTTTATCATTTTAACAATGTATATCCTTAGCTCTTTATACTTCTTCTTCTTCTTCAATATTAGCTTGCTTAACGATTTGCCAGTATCAGGGTGGATTTAAAATTGTTCAGCAAATACAAAATTTTATTACATAAGATGTATAACATACTTTCAAACGATCCATATTTTGATATGCTCAAAGATTTTATGTTTATCAATAACAAATGTGTGTTTGCTACCTACCTGTTTGGTACTTTTTATCATGAATGGAAAGTCGGTTTTCAATACAGTCCTAAGGCTAAGTCGTCAACACACGATTTATTTCCTTTATATAATATTTATTGTTACAACATTCCATTTATGGGCTTAGAACAATGTCTCTTGGTGATGTAACCAAAATTAAGATACATTTTGAATGAAATGAATGTTATTTTTATCAATTATTATTTGTTTCAGAATTAATAATTAATATCTAGTATAAATATGTAAAGAAGATTTTCGTCATCCTTGGCGACATAAAAAAATACTTAAATAATATAAATTTATCCATGAATTAAAAAAAAAAACTTTTTAAGACTTCCATGTAAAGCACATATTATCACTCATTATGTACATGGATTCAATTGGATTCTTAAAAGATAAGCTTCATTCATAATACTAAAATCTTGACTGCGTACTACAAATCCCAAGAGGGCGAAAACTTTCATATACGTGAGATGTTTTCAGAGAAACTTTGTAGTGAGGTAATTTTAGCTTTCGAATAAAGGTAGGAAGGTTTATAGAAGTAATATAAAAACTGGGAAAAGGACGAATACTAAAATAGATATAGTTACTTTGGCAGTTATTTGCTTCAATTGTTCGTATATTTTTATGTTTGTGTGACTTTGATAACACAATAAATTATAAGTTACTGGATATATCTTATAATATAATGTTATTACTTAATTACAACGAATTCAGACGTACATAGAAGGACAGTTCTTATGAGCACTTTGAGGACAAACTCTGCGATGTAAACGTCCGCTTGGCGGCGTGACGAGAGGGACACCGCGGTGTCCCCAGCGTATGAGCCTACGAGAGCGAGCAAGTGCGAACCGGGGACTAGTCCCCAATAAAATCGGCACAAAAAATCCTTAAGATTTGTGCTTATATGTACGTCTGAATTCTTTGATTATTGTTACTATGGAATATTTGTAAATTCATCATTGAAACAAAAATATTTTTCACTTTCTCAAAGTTTTGCAGGTTATATCAACGTTGTATGCGGGCCAGTTTTCTATATCGAATATATACGTTTAAAACGGCGATTTGTTAATATTGGTAGATTCTACTATAGTAGTTCACGGGACATCTACTTACCGACAAGAAACAGTATTTTCAATACGGTAATCAATAATTTTGAGAGTTTAATACCACGTGTAATAAGTGACGGAATTCAAACGATCTCAATCCTATAAGTCGTCCCAAAGCGTGGAGATTACGAGCCGAAATTATTAATATAAATGCATGAATACAAATGAGGAGAGTTCAAACGAGAGTACGGAGCTAACGGATTCCATTTCATTTTCTGCGATGTGCTCCGCCGCCCGACTCGACTAGTACGTACGTACGTAAAAACTATCCTACTAATACGCTTAGGGTTGCTAGAAAAAGGATTTACTATTAGTCAGACTTGTTAATAAATATGATATAAGCTAGTCAAGCTAATAAATAATTCTATGGCACTTTCGTGTATCATCATCATCACCATCGGGCCGTATTTACTTAATTAAAGTAACTTACTCCAAGACGTCAATTATTATTTTTTTTGCAAGGAAATGCTTTCGTATTTACCAGCAGATGGGACGACCTCGGAGATATGTGGGACTCCTGGCGCCGCCCAATCTACCCCACTATATAGGTTATACAACACTAAAACCACTGCAAGTTGCCTTGGCTGCTTTTTGGTTCCCTCAAAAGGGCTAACCAGGCTTTCTCATAGATCTAATACCGTCCAAAGTTAAAGTAGGGCGTTGTCCTATCTAGAAGTATTTTCCACGGGCTACACTTCATAGCATATATGTTTAAATATAGTAATTGTTTTATATCAAATCTTCAAATAAATTTTGCTAATGTACTTAAAAGCGTCAAATACTAGAAAAGGATGTTAATATGAATATTTTTCTCAACTCGATGAATCCGAGGCGTGGCAACCCTACCTGCGATTTGCCACACGTGCGATGTAAGATGCGTTACGGGACCATCTCGTGTGCAACTAATTGGCATGGCGTAACCTGTGATCACTACTTAACGGTGCAAATTACATTTATATGGCTTTTATAGAAAATGAGTTTTTATTTGCAATTTCTTTGTCTATTCATTCATTACAAACGTATTAAAAAAAATCTAAATAAAAACCGTTCAAGTGTGAGTCAAACTCACACACAGAGTTCCGTGAAAATTAATAACGAGCAAAAAGGATAAAATAATCACATCTGTTGCATTTCTTCTTATAGCGACAACAGACATGCATCATCTTCTAAAATTCAACTGTCCAATTATTATGGTTCACGTGATACTGCCTGGCGAAAACAAAATTATATCTCAAATACACCAAGAATTAGTTTGACTGTTTCAAAACGTTAACATTCGAACCTATCAGGCAATAAATAAACTCTGCTAGAAGAGTAGCACAACGAAAGAGGAGCTGCTAATTCATATTTCTATGAAGAAATATCTGTTTTAAATTTACGAAATTTAATTTTCACCCTTTTTCTATTACACAATAAAGTGCGAGATTTGCAAAAGAGTCTTATATAACAAACGGAAGCAGCCGCTTTGTACAGTCGGAGGTGTTTATTGTATGTAAATTTGTATGACTTTATAGCCATAATGAGCGTGGGAGATGCAATAAGGCTTTATAAAATGCCATCAGTCGTGTAAAATGTTTGATTATGGCTTTGATGCGATCGTTATAACGGCTTGAAAACGTTTTATGCATTTTCCCAGACTCAAGTTTACGTATTGCATTTTCTATAAGCACAAAGCACAGACAATCATTGTTTGCTTCTTTTTGTCCTTTGCTGATAATATTCCATTTTCAAATTTTATGGGTAAATAGACGGTACCATCTCACGATAAATGGAAATGTGTAAATAATTCAGTATCTTATTTCTTTTAGCCTATACTTGATGTTAAAACCTTGCCAATTCGTTGCCTAGTTGTGAAGTGATGGGCAAAGAAACAAACTTTTATTCCCATTTCCGTGGGAGTAGGGCATAGCCTCTGTGTTATTATAATCTGCAAACTATATTATTATACAGTTTCACCAAAATCCATTCAGTAGGTATTGCGTGAAAGAGTAACAAACATGCATACATAAATTCTTACAAACTTTCCCGTTTATAATATTAGTAGGATTGAGAGATAGACAGGCGCGAAGCTTATTATAACGGGACCCTATAATATGGACATGTTGGACAAAATCTGTACAGATTAAATTGAAGTGTCAAGTAAAGCGTTGGTGTTTTCCACCATATGAATTTATATACACGATAATACACCAAAATATTGTTTTTACAATTTTAGTATTAGTGTCTGCCAGTCTTAATTGTTTTGGCTTATCTCTGAAACAAATAAAAATAATCATACAAATACGCCAGTAAATGTAAATAACGCGGGCGAAGCCGCGGGATACAGAAAGTACAAATTAAGATTCAGATCCCCATATTAGTACGGCTGATACTATGCCCTGTAGATTAGACTATTTATTGGTATAGTATTACATTGATATTATTATTTAGCATGAGAGCAAGTGTCATAGCTTATCAGTTAGCAGTGAAGTGAAATTAAGCTGGTGATGATGAATTACTGTGTAACTAAATAGTGATAAACATCAATTTGACGACAGCTGAGACTTGAAGTTAGTTGAGCCGAGTTCGATATAGCGCCACTCATCTTGTTAATTATAGAACTTTTAATTAAAATACAAACTTACGCTAACTAGAAAGCCAGACTTTTACATTTAGTTCACTAAAAGTATGGAATATTGTGATAATAAACAGAAATATCGTATACGAAATGGATGTATGTCTTATAATAACAATACTCAGTTACAAATATTATCCAAAACAGATTTAATTCATATATTATATTTTAAAAAAAAAATTATGACGCTTCTGTTTATATGTTATATTATGTACCTTACTAATATTATTATCGTAAATATAATAGTAGGGATATATGTTACGCTTTCACGCGAAAACTACTCAACTGATCATCATTAAACATTGTAAACATATTTTCGGATGTACTAGAAGTAGCATAGGACCCATTAAAAAAAAAGAGATGCCGCGGGCAACATCTAGTCTTAAAATATTTAAAAGATTAGTTTCACCGAGTTATTTTATTATACTTTATACACAACATTGAATAATAATATTTTTATTTTTTATTTATCAACAAATAATTAAAGGTTATGCACATAAAGACTGTAACAGGTTGTCGCGCTAACATTAACTTATGTAATCTTTGTTCATAGCCATTCTTGACCTTTATAAGGTTTCACGAATTTATATTTTGGAATATTGATCGAGTTTAATTTTTTTTAAATTTCTGTTGTCGCCATAGCAACAAATATATAAAACAGAACAAAATCAATATTATAAGGGGGGCTTCCGAGTATTTCGGTAATTTTGCCGTAGATCATTAAGAGTCGAAGTATTTGTTCCACGGCAAATTAACAATGTATTACCTAAAACGACTTTAAAATTCGAGAAAGTTCTCTCAGTAAAAATGATAAAATTATGTATTATATAGAACTGATCATTATGTAACTAAAGTAAGACAAGGCGTTCAATCACAGTGATTCTTACACAAACCCAGCGTTCCCACGGTGTCCAATGAATTTCGCGATTTCGACATATGACGTCATTTCTTAGTATTTATAATTCGTGAATTTAGAACTGATTTTGCTGATAGGTTAATGAGTGATTTCTCAAAACGTTCACGAAGTCCTAACTCCTAAGTTGGACAGAGGACAATTCTTTAAATGGACATCAAAATATTAGTTGCTATACGTAGAGTTCACGACCATAGTGACGATGGTCTGGTGAGTGTGGGCTGGACCTCTTGAGTGAGGGGTCCGGGTACGTTCCTGACCCTCTTTCCGTAGCGCCTTGAAATGGGTGTTTCTAAATATCTACATGCATCTGAACATGAGACCATTGCTTGCTCATCGGTGAAGGAAAACATCGTGAGGAAACCTGCATGCCTGATGAGATTGAGAAAGTCTTTGACTGTGTGTGAAGTTCACCAACCAGCATTAGTTCCATTCAACCGTGCATCAGTAATTTATGATTCAACCTGACCTGAGAAGACCTGCATCCAGCATTGGGATATTATGTACCACTAATATAATCCTTTCCAGAGAAGCAATATGGTCCTTCCTACCAACATCATTCACGTCATCATCATCAGCCTTTATCCGTCCAGTGCTGAACATAGGCCTCCCTCAATTATCAACTACATAAAATAGTTAACCAATATTATAATATTTGTTATAAAACATTAGAAACTGTGACTAAATGAGATGAGTCTTCGATCGTCGAGTCGAGTCGATGGCAAATAATAAATAATATATCGAAAGTAGTTTCAATAACCTCGCATTTCTACGGTGAGTTTAAACTTGTTAGTAAATAAACTGTAACCCACATACAGTGAAAGCAGATAACTTGGTCAATGACAAAGTTGTTTTGGTTGTAGGAGATATATAGATATAAGAAAGAAGAGTGTAATTTTGTTCTGACTGTCATTAAGTTAACATGACGGGAAGAGGTGTTTTAAACCTGAGTTGTGGTAAAAGGAACATGTCGTATTGCACCGACTGTTATTGTATGATGAATGTAGAATATCGGACATTGAAATAAATATGTCTAAATACATTTTAAAATAATAGGCTTGTCACTGTGATACGTTAATCACGTGTCATTCATTCTCATATAATTCGTCATCATCATCATCTCCCTAGAAATTATTATTATCCCTTTTATTCAGGATTGGCTTTGTATAAATTGTGTCTATTTCTTACTCATGCTTGTTAATTCCCGCGTCTACACTCCTCCAGCCATCGCTTTTTCGGTCTTCCCCTTTACCTATACGCTTCCACCTGGTTGACCGAGTATTTGCTCGGTACCCTACGTGATATAAAATACGATAAAATTTTTCTTCCAAAAAAAATGATCTTAAAAAAAAGGACAAAAAAAATCGAACTGGAGATTCGAACCAGGCTCGTTCGAACTTAACTGCCTAATTTCACCACTAAGCTACCATGACAGATTATTTGACAGCGAAATTTACGTTCGTATTCTAATCATATTTTATCGATGCCTTAAAACACGGATAAAAAAAGTTTTCTATCTTAGCTAGATCGATTTATCGCCGTTTTTAACACATGTATACAAAATGTCATGAAAATCGTTGGAGCCGTTTCCGAGATCCCGATTCTATATATATATATATATATATATATATATATATATATATATATATATATATATATATATATATATATATCACCTATAATATATATATATATATATCACTTAATAATAAATAAGTCATAAACAAGTTAATAAAGCAAAGCAGCATAAATAGATTTTGATGATGATTAATCATAAATCTAAACAGAACAAAACAACGGTAGTAAAACATGGCGTTGGAAACATGTTTTTATGGCATGTCTAAACATAAACGCTCGGAAGTGGCGCGCGCGAAATTATATAAAATCAAACGCCATCAAAATGACGCCATTTGGCGAAACGAGGCCACAGACCCAGGCCAGAACCGCAGACTCAAAGCCAATTTCATTTCTACGACTCGCTCAAGCTCGACTAGCTTCAGTGTTTGCACGGGAATAAAAGATTGTTTGATCTTTTGCAATTAATAGGTCTTTGAACAGGGCGGAATTATGTTTAACAAGTGTAGTTGGCAATAGAATAAAAAATAGGTGGAACAATATGCCCAAATCGTTAAAAAAGGCAATCATATTGTAAGTATGAAAAAATACCTAGGTATACTCAGATCATGGAATTTTACATAAATCCTATTTAGTAGGCCACTTACTCCCTGACCATTGATGCTCATAAAAGCGAACGAAGAAAGTGTAAGCAAGTGTTAAATCCATATTTTAGACAAATTCATTTAATAATGAATTTGCTCTCAAAATTTTAATTTGCAAGTAATTTATCGTATAATTCGATTATTTATTGGTTATAGCAAGAAACGAATATATTCTGATTAAATGCTAAAATAAATCGGAGATCGCCTTATGGAGAGCGGTGTAACGTGTTTCTGATGATACCGGTTCCATCGTAAATTGCATCTGCCTTCAAATAATCTTCGTACGGAACGTGTTGGCTGCATCCAATATTTTAGCAACCACTTTGATATTCTTTCAATTATTTACAATATACCGTATCACGAAGCGTATATATATCTAGGTAAAGTACTTGGTTGTTGTCAAGTAGAGCGAAGTATACATAACTTTGCGCCTTGGCCTCATACGTAAAAACTAGACTGTAAAATTGTAGCTTCGAAGCACTCTTAAGTTACGAAGGAGGGAATGCACGTTGTACCTCGTCTGGATAGTTTCACGGCAAGCTTTGCTGAAATTGCAAGCACGGATGCCAATAATTACGCTGCCTGTCCTGCCTAGGCTACCTACAACTTTGAGGATAGGCAACTCAAGAATAACGTGCCTATGTCTATTGTCTAGTATAGAATGGACAAGCTTTGGTAGTCGTCTTTTCGTAAATCTTAAATCATTAGATCAGTATAAAGCCGACTTTGCTGGCTAATATTTATATCGAATTGATAGAAGAAAGATTAAGTAAGTTTTTTATCATCATTATCGTCATCAGTTTTTATCCGTCCACCATGAGGCCCCTTTTAATGAACTCCAATTAAGTGTGAGTTGCAAGGGATTGGTCGTCATGGCGTTCATTAAGTCTTTATGTGTTATTAATTGTAATATTAATTTCGTTGCTCCCGTTTACAGTCTAATTTGATATTCTTGACCTTAGGTCATATTACTGTAATATTACACAATACTTGGCGTCAAGCATACTTGGCACGTTACAGTCGCCCTTCAACAACTAGCATTGATCTCAATAGTTGTAAACCACTGTATTGGTCGAAAGTATAATATTAGTATAACCCCTATAAATAATAAAAAAAAAATATTAAGCAACATTTAAAAATGTGTATAATTGTTCATTCTTTAACCTTCGAGTTTGTTATATAAAAAGTGAGAATTTTCGCAATTTTTCATGAACAATTATACAATTTTTAAAGAGTATGGCTGCACATCTTGTTTATTTATTTATTTCGGCATATCAACAATATAAACACGATACATTATTATTTCATTTGTCAAACGATAGATAGTGCTTACATTTATTACAGACATGCACAACATTATTCTTAATACCGCGACATAACAAGTCCATGAAATGACAAATAGTTGATTTTATTATAAAATGGAATTTAGTAGTCTTTCAGACTGTCTGTCCTATTTATTTCTTCTTTTACCAATTTGTAATGGCCTATAAAATAATCCTTTGAAACATAGATGTTTATCGAACTAAATCACAGCCTCTTGTAAAGTCACAGATCTCGTACACCAGTCACCACACACCACAAACCTATTTTCTAATTATAACGCAATTTAAATGGCGGAGTCTACTCGACTTACTCAGAAACATGAGAAGTACATAATATGTCCATATGCACTACATACCTAATAATAGTAATAATGTACTGGAACAAATATGAAGTTGGCAGGTAAGTACGACAATTATAAGTACTTTGAACATTAATGAGTAAAAATATAAAGCAAAGAAACATAAATATAGATACTACAAAATACTTGCTAATAATAAATTACAAACTCATTAACAAATTTTAATTATAGGAAATTAATGTTATTTAATCGAAATATGTATAATGACCACAGACGAAATTTAATTACAAGAGTTTTAATTACGCCTTATAAAATATATATGAAAAGTTATTTTTGGGTAGTTTAAATTTTGAGAGAGTAAAGTAAGTTAAAACAAACTACTAAGTTAATGTAAAATATACCAATAACAAAATAAAACTGAGCTAGGTATGAAAACGTAAAAATATCGTAGGATAAATTATCGTACGGAAACATGCCATTAATTTTATGTAAGGAAGAAGGAATGTATTATTCAAATTTATTATTCAATTTACATTTCATACGAATGAGTTCTTTGGTACCTCAGGATTTTATGTAAATTTTATTGCAGCGCAAGTTTGTAATATAGGTCAGTTTCTGTTATTAGTTATCCAATTTTTTTAGTTTTCTTCTTTTGCTACAATTCTAGGCCTGGAAAATATATTCTAGACAAGACCGCTGATTGAAAACACTGTTATAACTGCGGTTTGTTTAGATATTTGAATAACAATTTTGCGCAAAATATTTTGGAAATATCAGATCTTGAGCTTGATGATCATAATTTCAAACAGTCAGTACATAAATGTCTACGAACCGTCGGATCTGTGATCACGTGTGATCACGTTTCTAACAAATGTCCTGTGCGTGTTTTTATGGGTTTCAATAATAATAATTACCTAAATTAACTAGACTGAAGACATTTGATGACAATAACTATTAAGTCATTTTAATTGTTTTTATTTCTTCCGTTATAATTGTCACATTCCAATGCACACTGTATTAAATAATATTTAGATCTTTGCGGCAAATCCTAGATCATTTTTGTAGCTAACGATATCCGACTATCAGATAATAATAATGTTATCATATATCGCCTTCAAGCCGTAATCACGGTTGCAAATCTCCGGTTGTCGAACAGGTAGAAATTTGCGGTCACCGACTCAAGAAATTGCTTTTGGATTTTTAGCTCAGCAAATCATTTGCATATTTCTATATAACAGGATGTACATCAGGTTTCACTTTATTTTGGTATTATCACTCAGCATGGTAGGTTAATAAACCGTACACATAATGTAAGATGGTCGATTAATCTATTGACCTATATTTTGCTCTGTTCATTCAGGGGTCGGTTGACCTCCAACTAGACTGGATGTTGATCTCAGTGCAGATGCCGGTCTATATTGAATGAGAGGCAGGGGATCGAGGGATGACCTCATTTGCTCTATTGACTAGAAAATATAGTAAAAAGCTCAACGCTTACGTTGCTCTTGTAAACATGAGGAACGCATTTCACACCTCAAACCTAATCAATCTTATTATCAGTTATCCCTTTGATTAGAATAGAGTTTCCATTAATATAAGTCAAATGATATCAGCGTTGAAGGGTTTTGAGTTCAACATAGAACAAAAACAGACAGTTAAAGACACCAGCTATAAGGGTAGTCTTTAACTTATTCGGACACTTGCATCGGGAGGGCCCTAAGACAAAAAAAAATGTTAAAAAGTTAAAAGTTGAGAGGAGTTTTGTGCACGTGTCCAGAGTGATCAATGAAAAAATGGGCATGGAAAATGGTTGATGATATCATTATATTTTTTAAAGTATCATATACATATAAGAAGGCAATAAATCAAATTGGAAATATCGTTTGCCAATCGTTTCTGATTTCAAGGAAGAGCAAAATCGGACGTCTCATTTTTTATCATTATTTATATGACTTGACAAAAATTAAGTATATGGTGTACAGTATTGTGACACTAATTGCCTTTATCGGCCCACACAAACTTTCTCCGCGTTTTATCTTCCACCAACATGGAAATTTCTTATAATACAACTATGGTGTGGGTTCAAAATGTGTACGTTTTTCTCAAGATTTAATATTTAAATTTTTGTTTATTTTTTATTTAATAATAACTAATTAAAAAATAACTTTTTTAAATTAAAGCATTGAAGACTAGTAGTTAGTATTTTATTATTATAACCAATTATAACATAATTATTAATAACCGTATATTCGAATGTATTGTAATTCTTGATTTTTACACGCTTTTTATTAGCTTCACTTGTATGTCAGTTTGTCAGTATGTCAGTATGTAACTCTCCGTGGGTAATCTGCGCGCCTGAGGCCTTCCTTGGTTCTGGTAGCCGTTTCTCAGGCTTCCTCTCCGAAATCGAACTCTGATTCCCCGTATTGTTAAAACTAAAATGTAAAAAATAAATAATAGTTAAAAAAAACTAAAAACACGCTTTTTATAGAAACCCAAACTAAAAAATAGAAAATAAATTTTAATAAATTTAAATTAAGAATAGTGTTAAAAATTTCAATAACTATAAATTAATAATAGTATAATAAAAAAAATATATTTTATTTTAAAAAAAGCGTGGGGTGCATGGTGTCAATATAGTTATAAATATTTTATTGACAGATATGAGTAGAGTGATTATCATTTTGATAATATCTTAAAAAGCACCCCACGCTTTTTTTTAAATAAAATATTTTTTTTTATTTACACTATTATTAATTTATAGTTATTGAAATTTTTAACACTATTCTTAATTTAAATTTATTAAAATTTATTTTCTATTTTTTAGTTTGGGTTTCTATAAAAAGCGTGTTTTTAGTTTTTTTAAACTATTATTTATTAATCTAAAGTCGAGTCGTCCTGTACTAGTAGTAAATTAATATTATTAAAGTAATATTATAATGATACTTATACTTATTTAATATATTAAAATCTTATTTTAGTCCGGAAAACTTCGGCCTTGTTATATAATTATACCTTAAGCTTTCAAGTGCTGTAATTTAAATAAAAACTATGCCAATTTACACGATTAAAACATTTTAAATTACAGTGTAACCTTGTGAGATGAAACCTTCGAACCAATTGCCGATCGAGTACCTGCTTTTTGTGAAGGCCTACTATCTATTGTCGATTCGGTATAATGGTGTTTGGTCGGAATATTCATTTCTTAAATTATATTGATAATAATTATAGACATTTGTGTACCTTGTTTTAGGAGGATCAAAGTTGCAGAAATGATATGGATGTAACGTTATGGTTATTAGGAACGAGAAAATACAAAGTTAAGGTTAAGTAAAGGACTGTAAATATTACTAGACTGTGAATAAACTAGCTAGCTAAATCATTTGAATGAGCTTGACATGACTTTGATAACTGGAGGTGAAGGTTTGATCATGCTGAAGGATGATTATTATAGCCAGTAAATAATGAGATGAGTTACAAAGGCATTTAGTAAAGCCTGAATAGCCAAACAGGCAGATGTGCAACATCATGGTAAGTAGTTGACATCACATAAGATTATAACCTAGTTTAGCTGGAACTAACCTAGGCAAATTATATATGTGTTGTCTGTCCTGAGACAAAATATGTTAAATCTTAGTGTCAGTAATTATACTGCCTGTCTTTTATCTCCGAAACAGCACAGCTGTTTCACAGGAGAAACAACCAAGACGCAACAGACGGTAGCGCGGCACAGCTCATACCGGTCGGCTATTTATTATAATTTTTTGCGATTAGAAATCAAGATATTTATAAAATACTTGCTGTTGCCCGCAGCTTCGCCTGCGTTAACTAAGATTTACAACGTCATCTAAGCGAGATGATAATATAGTCGCCTTCCACGATATATAATATATAGGGTAACAAACATCCATCCACCCATACTTACAAACTTTCGCATTTATTACCTCTTTACTATTGACGAACGCAATGCTTTGTTTAATATATTTTAGTAAGTATATGTAGGCCGTAGGGTGATTAGTTTTTTCACTGAAACTCAGTCGCTTTGAGATCCTTTGTTTCCGTTATTTGCACGTTCTTGTTTGCGATAATGCATTGCTTTGTAAGTAGTATTGAAGCAACGCGTTTGAAATACAACACTATAACTGTGTCGCTAGTGTGTATTATACATTATTACACTTAGAGCCTGTTTCACAATCTCCAGATAAGTTCCGAATAGGCTATTCACAACATATTTGACAGATAGAGTATGGAGTATCTGCCAAATATGTTGCGGATAGCCTATTCGGAACTTATCTGGAGATTGTGAAACAGGCCCTTACAGTAAGGGCCTTACTTCAATTTTGCTTATTATCCCTTTTAGTGTTTTTGTTCGTCGACAGTCAACTGTTCAACATTTTTTATTTTGAATTTTTAATCTCAGACTCGTTTACATGGGATTTGCGATGATTTTAATAGAGTGCGAATCCACGTTAGGTTACTTGGTTGTGGTGATCGGTCATTTTGACACGAGAGATGGCCACATCATCAAAATATTCTTGATGATACTATCGATACTTAAAGTAAAGTCCTTGCGTGGTTTAGTCTATATGTATCTTTAGTCTATTTGGCTAGTGATCACACTTATTCACATATTATATCATAGACTTTTCAAAAGTAAGTCGTAATAAGTTTTAATTACGACCATCCTAACAATCACTGACTAGGACCACCCTATTCTCTGGTCAATGACCAATACACGAAGCGTTGCCTAAATTACCAAAACATTTGTGTCGAACTAGGCTTATCAACCAGTAGCGCTGTCCCAGTTCTTTGTACACGATAACCTTGCATCGTGACTTGCGTTATCTATGGACGTTTCCGGTAAACGTTGTTACTGCAATTTATTTTAGTTATTACTTACACGCCGAAATGTTATGAAATTATTTTTTATTGCTTAACCTTTATTCAGCATCAACATCAGCGATTCTTATCTATTGATAAAAAATCTCAATCAAAAAATAATGTATTTTTCCTGTATGCATTGGCATTTAACCACACGTTAGAGGATATTAAGTTCTATAATATAATATTATTATTGTTATTTTCACATTTGGTCTAGTCGACACGCTTTTGGCACATTTTTCCAGGCGTCATTCCAGATCCAATGAGCTATCGCACATAATTTAAGAGCAGTATTTCTATTTTGTACCATTTTCGGTTTGTAGACTAAACTAATTGACAGTAAAAAATAGGATTTAAATTCGCTATAAATGTCCGATCCAATTCTGTTTTAATAAGGCTTGTCACATGTTGAGCATAAAATTACAAACTGCTAATAGATCTAGGTAAAGGTTCAATTGATATCTTAAAAAAAATGACTTATGTCTCGGGAACTATGCATTTTAGGGAATACGTTGGTTATAATAATTGTGGATAAAATTTCATATCTTTTACTCTTCTGAGCTGTTTTGTAAAACTTACCGTTTACGACTTACGGGGCAATAAGGCTATATGGGTAGCACCATCTTGCTTGTTTTTTCCGTGAAAAAGGTTTGCTGTGTTTCAGAAAGATAGACTAAGTAATTATGGCACCGACATAACGAACTTAGCATTATTTACGAATTTTGCACAATTTACGAATAGGACTATTAGTAAAAGAATCTTAAAATCAAAATTTTTACGCTCTACAACTTTTGAAGGTTTTTCTTCTAACACTTACAGTTTTCCCAAAATTAAGAAAAATCCACTTCTTTTATATTTTTTCACTCCTTACTGGGGGTGCAATTAACAAAAACTATCACAGTTCGTTTTTAAATTCTTCAAAGTAACTTATATCTATATATATTATACTAAAGACCTATTTTCTTGGACTAGACGTTACAAACATGTCAGTTAAACTATTGATCCTTACAGATTGACTTATATTTAAAAAATCCTAGATAGTTCCAAAATTACTCAATAATTGATTTTTTTTGGTCCTATTTCTTTTTCCCAATGAACTCTTATTAAATCATTTGACGCATATAAATAATTCATTCTGTAGATGTATATCTGACACGATGAGATTGGCATGTCGACCCAGTTGGCCGCACTCGTTCCTGTACCCTAATACCCGACCTACTTACTGCCCATCATCCAGATGAATCCGACAACAAGCTAATAACGGGAGGTATGAGCCCCTAGGAAATATCACCCATAATGACCATCAAATAAACATAAAAGGGATCAGAGATCGTATCCCAGAATTAAGAAATTACTGTCTTATTTGCGACAAACTTTTGTGTTTTGTATAATATGATTGTTGTTTGTGACATTACTTTTTTATGTTTGTGTAAATAGCTTCACAAATACCGCTTCATAATAATTTTTTTGTAGAGTATTAAAATGAATAAAGTGTGTTGTTTCTGAGGGAGACAAATGCAGTGGTCATTTTTATAGACCTATTTACAATACACATTTCAACCATAAATTATTTTGTTATATCTCAAGTGGTTTTTAAGCAGCTCTCATTCAGACCCGCATAGTTCCCGTTCTCGTGAGAATTTCGGGATAAAAACTATCATATACCCATTCTCGGGTCTTAAACAGCAAAGCAGTTCAATGGCTAAGGCGTGAAGAGGAGACAGACGAAATGGGTTACTTTCGCATTTATAATATTTGTAAGAATAATGAGTGAAATTCGCGTAAACAAAGGAAAACAATATTAGTAAGGATGTCTTATTAAAATGATACATAAGTACATAATACTAGTTAGTAATTCAATAACAGATTGATAAAAGTGTTTACGTATATATCCAAGAATAATGTCCATCATGTTTCTGCAATATGTAAACAATTATATCATCGCCTCAATAATATTATTATGATGAAGTGTGCTCATTAAGTATTAATAAATCAATTAACGAAACTAACATGATTTTAGTAACATATAATTAGAAATTTATAACAATATACATAATTAGAAAATCGATTCAGAGCGGCTTTATGGTAGGCACTCAATAAATAGGTCTTCTAGGGCCAGATAGTAGTACTTTGCAGAGGTACTGAGATGGCCAAATTTAAGAAATGAGAACTGATAAAAACGATACGCTGAAACTTAACGATGATTGATAGAGAGTTAAAGGTGAAAGAGAAAGAGATCATATCTTTCAGTGTATAAAATATGGCATCTATGGTGCGTCTTAATAGGTTCTTTTAATATTTAAAGTTTATACCTTGTCAATTTTTATTTAAACTAATTTATAACAGGATTCAAAGGTGAAAGGTATGATATGTGAAAGCTTAAATGTAACAATATAGTTTTCCATATGATTAGTATATATATTATATACATATTACATATATCAGATTTTATCAACATTTACTATGTTAATGTCCTTCGTTTATGTATACACTTTCTAATTCTTATAACATCGATATATTACGATATCTATTCCAAATTTAAATTAACATTATTTTTAAAATCTATACTGACTACCACTCATAATAACAAGATTTTTGATTCGATAAAGCTATAGTCTAAGTGATAAGTTGAAAATGGCGAAAAATAGAGATAAGGCTCTTAAAAATACGTGCGATAGCTCATTTGATTCGGAATGACGTCTAGAAAAATGTATCGGAAATGTGTATTAGCACACAAAAAATTGCAAAAGTTATAAACAAATTAAGTTGCAAAAAAAAGGTATTTCGTTTTTTGTTAATAACTCCGAAATTATTAACATTTCAGAAATTTTGAAAAAAGATTCTTAAAGAGGAGGAAATTTCCAAAGAAAAAAACCCAACTCTCGGAATTCTATCTCCATTATTTATAATTTTAATTTAACGCTGAAAATAGGCCTCCGCGCGGCATTTTTAGGTAGCGCGCGCGGCTTCAAAACCGAGCACGTCACACTAATTATTTTTTTTAAGGTATTAAATATTAATTTAAAAATTAAAAAAAATTATGGTGTATTCCGAACACTTCAAAGAATTTGCTCCCGTTGGAAATTTTACTCAAAGTTAATTTTTCAACAAATTAGACAAATGTTAACTAACGAAATTTTTTCGAACTTCCGTCCTTATTGCACATTAAAAAAAATGTTTAAATAATTGTCGTATAAATTTTTCACTTCGTGGAGCCCTTCATATAAATATACTTAACAAGATCGCACCATAAAAGTTTAAAAAATTTTAATACTTTGTTTATAATAATTTTTTAACTTGAACAAAAAACTAGAAATCCATAGTTTTTTGTTCAAGTTAAAAAATTATTATAAACAAAGTATTAAAATTTTTTAAACTTTTATGGCGCGATCTTGTTAAGTATATTTATGTGAAGGGCTCCACGAAGTGAAAAATTTATACGACAATTATTTAAACATTTTTTTTAATGTGCAATAAGGACGGAAGTTCGAAAAAATTTCGTTAGTTAACATTTGTCTAATTTGTTGAAAAATTAACTTTGAATAAAATTTCCAACGGGAGCAAATTCTTTGAAGTGTTCGGAATACACCATAATTTTTTTAAATTTTTAAATTAATATTTAATACCTTAAAAAAAATAATTAGTGTGACGTGCTCGGTTTTGAAGCCGCGCGCGCTACCTAAAAATGCCGCGCGGAGGCCTATTTTCAGCGTTAAATTAAAATTATAAATAATGGAGATAGAATTCCGGGAGTTGGGAGTTTTTCTTTGGAAATTTCCTCCTCTTTAAGAATCTTTTTTCAAAATTTCTGAAATGTTAATAATTTCGGAGTTATTAACAAAAAACGAAATACCTTTTTTTTGCAACTTAATTTGTTTATAACTTTTGCAATTTTTTGTGTGCTAATACACATTTCCGATACATTTTTCTAGACGTCATTCCGAATCAAATGAGCTATCGCACGTATTTTTAAGAGCCTTATCTCTATTTTTCGCTATTTTCAACTTATCACTTAGACTACTAAGAGATTTAACTACAATACAGTTTGAAGTTTTATTATCTCAAAGGTACCGAATCCACTTCCGAGGAATATCCTTAAACGTTTATTACGGTTTTTATTGATACTTTTGAACACATTAACCGGTGATTAAGGAGATGAAGAGATCGAACGTTCCGATTAATTCGTAATCGTGATGAGTAAGCAAATGTTTTGTGAAGCTTCTAGATTGATGTTCTTCTAATAAAATCGTAAATCGATCTATTAGCAGCTTCTAAAATCGTATTTATTTACACGAGTAAATAAATACGATTTTTATAGTCCTAATCATATTATATACGTGAAGGTTTGTATAGATTAGGAATGTATGGATGTATGTTTGTTACTTTTTCACTCAAAATTTACTAAATGTAATTTCTTGTTTTCTCATGTTTAAGTGAATTTCACTAATTATAAGGAGACACGATCCTCCCATTACCATGGTTGGTGTAAAGTAACTAAATATCACTATCAAATATTAATAATTTAGAAATGCAAAATCAAATTAAAAAATCACAAAAATGATTAACCTCTGGATCTTTTTTTTTCCGAAAAGTATAGACTTTTAGGCCTGATGGCTTTTAAGCTCAATCGGTAGGTAAACGTCTGGATCGTTCGCATGTAGCGCTAATCTCTATTACAGCAGGAAGTAGTTTGTCATTAGCAGTTTGACAGCGCGGAGCCGTCGTCAATCACTCTGCACATGTGCTCTTCCGTTTTCGTTGAGGTCTGCTGTGCGGAATTAAAGCGTCTTGTGAATAATTTTTAGTTAGATGTCTCGGTATAGGTAAAGGTAGAGAAATATGAAATGGTATGATATTCCTATAGTTGTGCGGTAAGGTTTTACATTTTCTTATTTTCTCTTTGTGTGTGTGTTTTTATTTCAACTCCATTAATATGGGTATTGGGAAAGGACTTGACTAGTAGAACAATATGTCAAATACAAATTTCAAATCCAAAATGGCCGTCACCTGAAAATGGTGCCACCACAAGTTATGTGACGTGTTAATTTAATGTTTGATATTTTTTTAAAGATTTTATGCATAATTATGAAACGAAGAGCGACAAATCTTAACTTCAAGATAGCAAAATATGCAATTTTAAACTCTTTAAATGTAAAATTATTACATCAGAAATTGTTACCAACTCGAAAAATACAAATTAGGCCTAAAAATTATTATTCTACGATTCAAAAAGAGAGAGCATAATATGTCGTAATATGTTTTGAATATTACATAATAGCTAAGCATAAAAGGATATTTTGTCATATTCAATAATGAGATGTATCTCACGCAATCGAACTTCCGAGATCAATAAACGTGATAATAAATTCTGTCCGTTATGGCATGACGACGACGGAGAACGTTATTTGTAACTTTTTAGGATGTTTGTTACTGACTTGCAAAAAAAATACTCAGTTAAATTAGAAACTCCGTAACTGGCTAGCTTATAAAAAGTTTTTTTACACCCGGTTTCTGAAACATTGGTCAAAGTGTATGTCAACTGACATGGCTGTTAATGGCGGTTAACATAGAGTATAATTTGATTTTCATTGTAGTGGCTATGTCAATTAACAGGCCGATCAAATTAAGTAATTTACCATGCTTCTAGCAAATCATTTAACACTTAACAAGGGATTTGACAGTTGATTTGTTAATTTTTGCGTTGATCAGCCTTTCGGAAACCAGGCGTTAATATTAGATACAATTGACCGGACAAAAAATATAAGTGTAAGGCTAGGCACACACATAACATTCTTTTCAACACGTAGGTTACCATCACCTACAGTTTCCATTTTGGTAGATATAAAGATGAATATCTCAACACACTGAGTGCTCTTCTTCAATCTTATTTTGATTGACGTGTACAGCAACACACTCCTTTTAATCTTCAAATGTCGGGCAACGCTAGTGGTGCGAAGTTTGTGCCATTGTCTGCATTCAACTATTGCGGCATTTCGAGCTCGCGTCTTGTCCTTTTGTCTAAGGAGTCTCATTGTTTGTTCCACATATTATATTGTTTGCTCTGAAACCATGAAAAGTATTGCTAGACTCGAAACGTGTAGGAGCTTTTTCATACCAATTCTTATAGTTCTTTATCCAACACACTGATGTGCACGTATTTTATTTATACTTCTGTATTTCTAATAGATTAGATATACTTATATTTAGTGAAGCCAGTTTCAAATTTTGCCTTAAATTATAGTACCCGGATGATGGAGCTTCGCTCGGTTATGTTGATTATTAAAAAGGCACATATTTAATCCTACAACTGTAAATCCCTTTTTTTGCTATCAAAATATTCGAATTTACCACCAAAAATACTGAATTGCACACTGCTCTTCAAATTAATCAAATATGCTATACTGTTCGACCTTAAAAGCTGAACTGTTTTTACTTAATGACTCTCGGTTAACTAAAAGTAAATCTAATAATTCTTTGAGTGCAACAAAATATTTAAACATTTTGCGAGAGGTGAGACAAATTGATGATATATATATATATCATCAATGTGTGTATACATTTTTTTTTGGGACAAACATCTGTATGTTTCATGGGAAATATTCTCACAGTTCGTGCACCTTGCACATGCGGGCGTATCCCCGGTGCTCCCACATCCCTGCTCCCTGCACCCCATTCTATTCCCACACACCACGTGATCAAAATCACGTTTTCTCCCGCCCCATAACTCACAGTGTAGAAAATACTTTATTTTTTGTGTATTTAAATTTAGAAAAATCTAGATAGTTATTGTTTAGAGGGTCCGCATCAGTTAAAAGAGTTTTATTTAAGGGGTAAATCATGCACATTCGTACCACATGAAATTACATCTTAATTTCAAATTATAGTTCTCCGCGATTGCAACAGAATTGCTAAGGGCCTGTTTCACAATCTCCCTTTAAGTTCCCTATAGGCTATTGGCAACATATTTGACAGATGTTTGACAGATAGAGTATGGAGTATCTGTCAAACATCTGTCAAATATGTTGCCTATAGCCTATAGGGAACTTAACGGGAGATTGTGAAACAGGCCCTAAATGTATTGCCAAAGTGAACATTTAAAATTATGAATTTATATTAGTTCTATATCAAATTTATATTGTATTTCCAACTCGTGTAAGCAAACTCATTTTTACTACTACACTACATGGGGAAAATGTGATATTGAAATTCCTCTTCTACAAGATATTTTATTCAAAAATGTACTCACGAATATGTTGCGGATGGATATTGTCTGGAAAAGAAGAAAATGTATATTAATAAATGAAGTCTTTACTGTTTAATAAACTACTAACCATTTATTACACATACGTTACAAAATATATAACTTACTAGCAGCGCCACACGGTTTTACCCGCGTAAACATATACGGGGATAAATTATAGCCTATATGATATTCTGATGTATAAGATATATTTTTATAAAGTGTTATCAAAATCAAATGGATTTTATTTAAGAGTTATTGCGTGAAAGAGTAACAGACATACATCCATACATTCAAACAAATTTTCACGCTTATAGTATGATGGACTAAGATCTTTTTACGCTCTTTTTAAATAGTGATAGTATTTTGCACAGTCACTATTCATGTGAAATTATTTGAAGTGTCATGCAATGCCGATAATCTCTACATTTGAGGGCAGAAGAAATTAATAACTGTAACAACAACTGCAAGAGCGATAGAACAAGAACACAACTGTTGGATCAATTTTTAGGAACACATAAAATGATTTGTTGCACTATAAAATATATAAAACCGGCGAATCGAGTGAGCCTTTGTAGGATAAAGTACGTCTATCCGAGCGGGTTTTGAAATAATCAATCAGGCAAGCGCCCGAGATTCGATATATTTCTTGCAGGTTTCGTATTTTATGTCTATGCCGTGGCTTATCCTTTGCGAATATATTACAACGATATTTTTATGTGACAACATAAAATAATAAAATCTTCTTCTTATTGACATGTTAGAGAGATATTAATATAATGGATTGTACTTTATTCTAGTTCTAGTCTATGTTTTATACAATATTATATTTTCTAGATTTATTCTAGAATCTTCTTTGTGACTTACTAAAGCTCGTTATTCGTTATTTAATAAAGCCTAACTTTGCCCTTTGTTAGCAACTTTATTTTAAGTAGAAATAATATATGTATATAACATTCATAATAAAATGGAGACGCTTAAATCACTTTAGATCGCCTTATAATATTCGAGTGAAATATGAGTACATATTACCGGTCTTTATAACAGCACAATATTTATTCATTTTACGCCGGTTTTATTTTTTTATTTAATATATATTAATGTACAAGCTTTTTATTTTAAATCCATTCATTGAATCTCACTGATTCATGCTGAGTCATTGAAAATGAGAAAAAATTCATGCATGCACGTCCAAAAATTGCATACATGCGTGCATTCAATCAAATATATATTTTTTTGTACAATCTCTACATTTAGTAGAGTTTTCGATAATAACAAAATAATAAAAACGAAACAACGAAAACGAAACGAAAAAATACATATATATCCTTAAAAGTTTTTCCATAATAATGAGTGAAAATCACGTAAAGATTAGAAAACAACT
The DNA here is from genome assembly GCA_905333005.2 of Lycaena phlaeas. Classification (NCBI taxonomy): domain Eukaryota; kingdom Metazoa; phylum Arthropoda; class Insecta; order Lepidoptera; family Lycaenidae; genus Lycaena; species Lycaena phlaeas. Next base: position 8,735,056 of record HG995178.1, read on the forward strand.
TTTTAAGCATATAATAAAAACGCCACTTGATTATTTCTTAGATGAAGCTTAACATACGCTTTAAATACGCTTAAATTTAGTTAACTAGTAGAACTGGTCACACTTTACGATATTTCTAAAAAAGGAGAAAAAGCTATCAGCCGTTCTTTGCAATCGTTGTTTTGTAACTCCTAGACAATTGTCCTGTTCGTCTGATCACTTAGCGATCACGGATTCCCGCCAACACTGTGATAGATGGCACTTGATTACGGCTTTATGTCACTGTCAGTGGTGACAAGCCCGACATCAAATGGCCGATTAGCTTGTCACTTCAGAAAAAAAAAAAACAATCTTTAGTACAACGTTCCATTATTTTGAATGTAGAACGATTATTTTCATTAAATTTTATGGTACTGAGGTTTTTGTACAAAAAAGCAAATTGAAAGCGTTTCAATTCATTAAAAGCGGTATTGTGATGAAAAATGTTACGCAAGTTGGATTCGTTTTCATTTTGTGTGCACAGGTGATAACAGTGTGTGTTGATATTTTTTATCGTGCACATTAATGTGTTTCATCAGAGAAAGTAATGTTACTCTTGCACCGTTGGTGTCGAACAAACAAACGAAATTCATATGTTATAACCGTAAAAATGTAACTTGCAATGTCTTGCTTTATTTAATGTCTTACTTTAATAACTTGCTTGTCTTTAAGAGGAGATAGCACCGTACTGCACCTCTCGCTCTTTAGTTCCCTGTGGCCCATTGGGCTTGCATGACGTTTGGTTGTGCGGATGTTTACGGGCGTGGTTGGTCACTATAAGGCTCCAACCACTTAGTTGTTTTTCTATGACATTAAAAAAGATTAAGGGCCTGTTTCACAATCTCCAGTTAAGTTCCCAATAGGCTATCGGCAACATAATATTTGACAGATACTCCATACTCTATCTGTCAAATATGTTGCCGATAGCCTATTGGGCACTTAACTGGAGATTGTGAAACAGGCCCTTAGTCGTATCTTTTTATTAGTTTTAGGTTTATGTGATCCATAGATAAATACAGTCATCAAGGTTTAAATGTTTTTTCCCCCTTTTCTAAGTCAGTTAGCTGACGTAGTAAAGCATACGACATACAAGTGTGATCTTCAAATAATATCAAAATATTCAGTTTTATTCGATATTTAAAAAAAATATGCCAAATTTTTATGATGTCGGTGACGATTTTGTGTAAAACTCATACACATAGTAAACTTTCATATCGCAGTTCCACTTATTCACCTACGTTATTTAAAATTGGAACCTAGTTGAACAAATTTTGTACAAACAATGGACTTAGCATATCAAGTTATGGTTGACATGAGCGGCGTGACGACCGCACGCGCCAACATCCGGTCGATCATTGTGAGGAGCCCGGAAACATGATGCCATCTCGTACCGGGGAAAGGGACCCAGTTAATATTAAAAGGTAAAATATCACGTGACACCACCGCGCTAGGTATATTTTCATCTGCCATGGTATTTCAATGGTCGTCTCATGGAGCTAATGAGATCGGCACAGTTGCTACTTTGAAGTTCCATTAAGCTTGCGTTATTTATAGAATTAATTAATTCAACGTTGGATGGTTTGATTTAATAATTTCATTACGATAAAAGCGTGCACTTGTGTTTTATGTCTGGTATGTTTAGGCTATATTGACTATCGGAATACCGAATAAGTAGGTCCGTATCGTATGTATTATTGGTTATCCACTTTCTAATCCTAGAAGTGACACGGACTAATGCTAATTTGTATTCACCACATGATTTAGAAGTGACCGATCTAGTATCTCATAATTCTCTTTTGATAAATAAATAAATCAAAACAATCAAAACAATAAATCAAAAACAATAAATAAATGAAGAACAAATAAATGAATATTATTCAACACCACGTTAACCTAGTCCCGTGGTAAGCTCGTAAAAACTTGTGTTACGGGTACTAGGAACGGAAGTAAATTTGGGGAATTTATATAAATACGGGGACAGACAGATATCCAGACCCGGTGCAGACATCTATATTCATCATAGGAAATATCTGAATCTGCCGGGATTCAAACCCACGTCCTCGACGTAGCCCTACCACACGACGCGGCAGGCCGGCCGTCATATAAATCATAATATTATACTGGCCAATAACGATTGATTTTTGATGTTCTAAATTTAAAGGAATTTAAATATTTTCCTTATTCAAATTATAAGACCAAAAGTTAATTAATTTTACGAATACAATATAATGGTAGTGACGTTCCAGATATAAAACAGAAACCATAAAATTCAATTTGCAACGTTAGCGGTTTATATTTCTACACAGAAAAACTTTGATATAATTCTTTGTTTTACTTTTTGATGTTTATGAAGTTATTATTATTATTATGGGGGAGGGAGTCTGCGCCATACTGTCATTACTCTATTTGGTAGAAAATGCTTCTTCTAATGTAATGAAGGTTTTTTTAATACATTTGAATTTAATTTTTTCATACAAAGAAGAAGAAACTAAGATTTATTTTAATAAATAAATAAGTACGTTATAATATCACAAACACCATAAATGACATATCGGTTTGTTTGGCGCCGTCAAGATTCTAAGAAATGATTTCGTAAATGGAACAGATAAAAGATGGAATATTAATGTCCTTTAAACGTATGAATATGGCGGGAAATAAGGTTGTACGATCGTCTATTTGGGTTTTTTCGGGGCCATCAGGGTTGCCACTATACCGTGTATTCTTTACCGCAAGATTTTACTTATAATCTTTACTTGACGTTACGATACATCGCTTTTACAGTATGTAGATTAAAAATACTTTAAATAATAAATCCCTTAAGTATAGAAAAATTTTATCTGTAAAAAGATATAGTTTTTTATATTGTATTTTGTCAGTATATAAATGACTAGCTGTTGCCCGCAGCTTCGCCTGCGTTAACTAAGATTTACAACGGGATCTTAGCGGGATGATATATCTTTACCGATAAATGGGCTATCGAACACTGAAATGTTTCATTAAAATCCGACCGATAGTTCCTGAGATTAGCGCGTTCAAATAAACAAACTCTTTAGCTTCATATCTTAAGGATTAAAAGCATGAGTAAAATAAACTCGTTTAAATGTAGTCCAAAAAAACTCAAAATTTCTGAATAAAATATGGTTGTTGTGCCTCACTCGATATAGATAGGTATAGTGTGTCGTGGACTTTTTTGTAGATATTTATAAGATCTACAATTAATTAGAACATTTTATGGTTCTATCTTTTATAGTTTAGGCAGCGTACGCAAAATAAGTAACTATTCAGGTTGATTTTTTACACCTCGTGTCCGAAAAACCCAAATATCTTACGGAACCCTGTTTTTTTCCAGAATAAAATTTAGCCTATATTACTCGTGGATAATGTAGGTTTCGAAACTTTTGAAATCGGTCCAGTACTTTATGAACCTATTCATTACAACCAAACAAACAAAGTTTTGCTCTTTATAATATTAGTGTAGATATATAGTATAGATAGATTTCGCCATAACTTCAAAACTGACCGTCCAATATTAATCATTCAAAGTCGAAATATTATCTACATAAACTGTACTTAATGATGAAATAATTCATTTTGATAAGGATCTAAAGCATGAGTAAAATAAACGCGTTTAAATGTAGTCCAAAAAAAATCAGAATATCTAAATAAAAAAATGGTTACTGTGCCTCACTCGACATAGATAGGTATAGTGTGTCGTTGACTTTTTTGTAGATATTTATAAGATCTACAATTAATTAGAACATTGTATGGTTCTATCTTTTATAGTTTAGGCAGCGTACGCAAAATAAATAACTTTTCTGGTTGATTTTTTACACCTCGTGTTCGAAAAACCCAAATATCTTACGGAACCATGTTTTTTTCCAGAATAAAATTTAGCCTATGATACTCGTGGATAATATAGGTTTCGAATGGTAAAAGAACTTTTGAAATCGGTCCAGTACTTTATGAGCCTATTCATTACAACCAAACAAATAAAGTTTTGCTCTTTATAATATTAGTGTAGATATATAGTATAGATAGATTTCGCCATAACTTCAAAACTGACCGTCCAATATTAATCATTCAAAGTCGAAATATTATCTACATAAACTGTACTTAATGATGAAATAATTCATTTTGATAAGGATCTAAAGCATGAGTAAAATAAACGCGTTTAAATGTAGTCCAAAAAAAATCAGAATATCTAAATAAAAAAATGGTTACTGTGCCTCACTCGACATAGATAGGTATAGTGTGTCGTTGACTTTTTTGTAGATATTTATAAGATCTACAATTAATTAGAACATTGTATGGTTCTATCTTTTATAGTTTAGGCAGCGTACGCAAAATAAATAACTTTTCTGGTTGATTTTTTACACCTCGTGTTCGAAAAACCCAAATATCTTACGGAACCATGTTTTTTTCCAGAATAAAATTTAGCCTATGATACTCGTGGATAATATAGGTTTCGAATGGTAAAAGAACTTTTGAAATCGGTCCAGTACTTTATGAGCCTATTCATTACAACCAAACAAATAAAGTTTTGCTCTTTATAATATTAGTGTAGATATATAGTATAGATAGATTTCGCCATAACTTCAAAACCGATCATCCAATTTTAATCATTCAAAGTCGAAATATTATCTACATAAACTGTACTTAGTGATGAAATAATTTATTTTGATAAGGATCCAAAGCATGAGTAAAATAAACGCGTTTAAATGTAGTCCAAAAAAAATCAAAATATCTAAATAAAAAAATGGTTACCGTGCCTCACTCGACATAGATAGGTATAACATGTCGCGGACTTTTTTGTAGATAATTATAAGATCTACAATTAATTAGAACATTTTATGGTTCTATCTTTTATAGTTTAGGCAGCGTACGCAAAATAAGTAACTTTTCTGGTTGATTTTTTACACCTTGTGTCCGAAAAACCCAAATATCTTACGGAACCCTATTTTTTTTCAGAATAAAATGTAGCCTATGTTACTCGTGGATAATGTAGCTTTCGAATGGTGAAAGAATTTTTGAAATCGGTCCAGTACTTTTTGAGCCTATTCGTTACAACCAAACAAACAAACAAACAAACAAAGTTTTCCTCTTTATAATATTAGTGTAGATTAATGCTATAGGTGAATAGTTAAAAATGACAACTTCACGGCATGTAGGGTTCAATAAACGACATATTATACCAAGTTGGTTGGAACCCATGACAACCCTATGGTATGTGCTTATTCATAAAAGGTTTTATCTATTGTTTTAATACAATGCCCTATTCGTACTGTGTGTATTTCATTATTCCTCTCACAGACCTATCATTTATAAGTTTTTATCTATTGTTCTTTGGACTTAGTAAGTTGCATACAGCTTAAGGACACTAATACTTTACATTTGTACATATTATATTTATATAAAATAAGTAATATAGTGGTTGAATGATGACATATCGATTACGTGAGGAAACCAAAAAGTCTACTAAAATTAAGCTTTAGGTTGTAGCGAGTCAATACATAGGCGAATTAAGGCCCTTATGCTTGCTTTTTATAAGTGGATCGTCGAGAACGTGCGGGTCACATAGTATTTTAGATAGAACAAGACAAAGAGAATTCATGGCCGAAATAAATATTATCTTTAGACCAAATAAATAATATTACTTTATTCGAATAATTTTGATGAGACAAGGCAGGGGAAGGCAAGAGGATATCTATTAGTTCTGATGATGAGTGTCCTAGGAATTGAAAGCGTGCTTTGAATGCATCGACCACACAGCCTATAGCCTCCTAATGTTTGATTTTTCGTATTAAATGCATTGATACGAAATATTTCGCAACGGGAAAGAATGAGACGACACGATAGTTAGAGTACATTGTTTACGGCTTACATCGGAACTATAAGTCAGATGTGTCGCCAGAACCCGTACCCCTGTTATTAGGAGTCTATGGGTTATGTGGTCGATGTTTGAATGCCTTTCTATATTGATGATGTAGTTACAGAGATGTGGGAGTCGCACGTCACTAGATTGTCTTTATGCTCTGAAACTAACATTGTTGAAGATATTTGGCGGTTACCCAAAAAGCTTGGCGACTGTATGATATATAAAGTTATAGCATTTTTAAATTATTGCCTGTGACATCATTACTAATAGCGTTATTACTTTATCGTCTTACGATAAGTACTTTGTTTTTAGTTTATTGATTAAATAGTATTAATTTAATTTTTTTTTTTCTAGTCTTTCGATCATCGTCACGATCAAAGCGGTGCCTTTCTATTCATGTAAGTGAGAACTAAGAAAAGATTTTTAGAAATTCGAACCCTATGTATAATTTACCCTATGTATAATTCTCTAATTTCTGGACTTAGTAATAAGTATACGTTCAAAATAATCTGTGGAAGTGAAATTGTCAAAATTCCTGCGGCGTAAAGTAACAATTGTGCTGTCGCGTTTCGTGCGGTTGTGAGTTTTCGGGGGCTCATCTCGGGAATAGGTAAAGAGAGTGAAACGCTCTAATTTGCACAACGTTAGGCTTTTGTTTTCAAAAGTCTAGACTTTTAGGCTCGATGACCTTTAAGCTCAATATTTATGTAGGTGAGCAGATGGCTAACAAACCTTAGGCTGTGTGAATGTCTATGGGCGTAGGCGAAGCCACCAAAAGGCTCCCGACTTCTTGGTTGCTTCCAAATGCCCAAAAAGGCAAATATTATAATAAGTTGTCTATGCAATCTTTAGTTTTACTTGATGGCACCATTTAGCCTGGGTCAACCATATTAACAAGTGGTTCTTGCTATCGGAATTGCTTGTAATTACGGAATAGGTCGTTAGGTCAGGTTTTAGAATAGGCAGTGGCACAAACAGTGAATGGATGATTAATTATGCTATCAAGAGTTATTTGTACCAGTACCCTTAAGTGGTAACCCTTCATTCGCCATCATCATATCATTATCATTATCATCATCAGCCTCTAACCGGCCACAGTAGAATTTGCTACGCTTTTTTGTATTCGATTTTTCTAAGATTTGATTAAATTCAATTTGATCTTTCTAGAATGCTTATTAGTTCATTATGGTTACTTTGAAATTGTTGCTTATTTTAAAGATATATTTGTTGTTATATAGAAATAAGTGTAACGTTTAGCGCGGTTTTTTTAGATTTTCCCTTCCTTGAGATACTTTAGAGCAAACATGGCTGTCCCGAGACAAAAAAAAGTTTTTTCAGTTTAATGAGTGAAATATAAATATTAAAAAAATGAAATTGTGATTGTCTTTGTAATTTTGTAAGTATGGTCTAGTAAAAAAACACGCTACTAGAGCGCGCTCCAAAAATTAAATAAGGAGAGTTTAGCTTGTTACATTTGTATTGTAGTATGTGAATGACATTTGTCATGAGTTGTGTACCCTTAGCGGGGAAATTTTATATGTGACAAGCGAGCGAGGCGAGTGTGAGCGTGAAGTTTGTACAGCTATTATAAATATACTTTGTACACAGTACCCTGATGAAAAACATCGCAATTCTACTGAAAAGCTGTGGCATTTTTATGAATATATACACTGCATTCACTTGTTTTTTATTCAGTATATATTATTATACTGAATAGATCTATCATAATATATCTATTATTGTTTAAATCGAAAATAAGCAAATATTTATTTTAAGAGAAAAAAATGGCAGTTCATATGGAGACTGACGATAGAAGTAAACACTTAGAATTATGACTTCATACTGTCACATTAACATATTGGTGACGCGAATCTATAAGATTTACCCCTACCAAAATGTGCTCAATGTGGCTAAAAGTTTTCACTTTAAAAAAACTAATTCGAAAGTCGCATTCAATCGCCATGTTGTTATACAGGTTAGGCTAACAATAAGGGACAAGCCCAAGAGGACTCGTCTGTGGTGTTTTGACTAAAAACTGCGAGTCTCACAAACTCCACTAGCACAACAACGGGAAAATTCCAAAAATATAAAAAATAAGCGAAATAAATATAAATTTTCCCATATATTTCTATCATGTTGACTTACGGCGGCTTTTCAATATCCTTTGTATCTTAAAATTTTCTTATCGATCTTAACATTTTGACAGATTTTGTAAGCAAATGTGTCGAATTTTCAAGATCGATAAGAAAATTTTAAGATAGATAGGATATTGAAAGCCGCCGTAAGACGAAAATCGGCGGTGAAACGGACAGACAGACAAACTGACTGATAAAAGAGTGATATAACAATGGTCTCTTTTTTTGAGTTTCTCAATTCGTCTCTATTGTTTTATTTACCTTTTGAGGTACGGGACGCTAGTAAAAACTACTTATTAAAACGTTTTATTTATGCTGTATTGAAGCTTTTTCTGTTATTTTTTTAATGTTATAATAATCCCTGTAATAAGGCAAGTTTTCAGAGTACTGCTAATTTGAATATCTCATTGCTTTGAATTGATTTTTATCTCATTACGAGTATAAAATTGATTGATTTAGTTCGATTATGATAATCATATGAACATAGGCAGAGAGAGATCAATAAACATTGACATCAAAATAGGGTAGTGGAAGTAGGTCAGAATGGGATAGAAGGCCGTCACGCCACCCCTGCGGATTAGAGGATATGTTCATTAATTGCTGAATGGAGTTTTAATTCCGGATAATCCACGATATATATTTTATAGTAGCGCCCCGCGGTTTCACCCGCGTACTTCCTATATAAGCTATATCATTGTAAAGTTTCATAAAAATTCTTTCAGTAGTTTTGACGTGAAAGAGTAACTAACAACCATACTTACAAACTTTCGCATTTAAAATATTAGCAGGATATTATATACATATATATATATATATTTGAGATATATTTATATTACCTTTGTTTTTAGGTATAGAAGTTTCAATCAACGTTCCTTTTATTAGAATGGGGTGTCAGCCTGTCGCTGAAGTGACCAAAAAACAGCTAAAGACGCTCGCTGGGGTACCAACGCGCTACACCAGTGAATGAAGAATTACCAGCATTAGTTATATCTGTAACGGGGTCGTGGATATGTGCAATATAATATGTTTCATATAAAATTTAAATTATTGCATATGTAACATGATTTACATCTTACTAGCTGTTGCCCACAGCTTCGCCTGCGTTAACTATAATTTATAAAGTCGACAAGAAGTAGGCGGATGGAACCGCGTGCTGCTGCTAGTGTCATACAGGTAATTTTAATACTATGTACAATGTTAAGTTCCATAATACATGTGTTGTATCAGGTAATTCTTTTTGCTATCAAATTTCGACGAGACAGCTTATCCAATAAGTCCATTCGTACGATAACAAAATAATGCCGAGATGCTATTACGAAAATCGAATCATAATATCATAGGGTTTCAATTTCCACTATCACATTAGGTTCAGAACTAAAAAAAATAGACTCCGATTAGAAACTAACCGTTTATTTGTAACGTACGGTCAATGGTCATTCTTCGTTTTACCTTATTTTAGTACATTTATTCTGATAACAAATGTATTGTGTATCGCAATGTGATGTAATTTTTTCAGTAATACTATTAGATACATTTTTACACTTGAATATGAACATTTTTTCTGCTTCAATGCTTTTATCAGATCTTTACTCTATTTCATAGAAAAGAACTTAACCCTCCCAACAATTTGTCATCATCATCATCATCAGAAACTGCGGAACATAGGCTCTGTGAATGCCAAGACGACCGATTCCTTGGCCCTCGCACCTAACACGGACCGGCCACTACACGTCCGTCTTATCAGCCTACAATTGGATGTTAGTCTCAGACCTGCCTCTGAGATTTTCTACTCTTAATTTTTTTATTATTTGATTACGTCACGTAGTTTAAAGTAAGTATATGTTACGTACTAAAATAATCCATAGCAAAATCGATCGCTCTTTTTATAACTACAATGTTATCCATCAATAATTCTAATAGCCCGCTCGTGCTAAGCTTGCTCGAATGTTGTCGAGGAACGCAATAATCTCACGCCATTACGCGATTCCATGGCAAATACACCGTCACACAAGAAACGTGCAATTTTGATATTTATCTCGCTTAATAAGACTTGTATCTTACATGAAGCAATTTACAATTGAGAAAGCAAAGCGTTGCATAACTATGGAATTAACGACCATTCAAATTGTACGCATTGTTTAGATTTTAATTTATTACAAATTGTTATATTTGTAAGATTTTGAGTTATGGTCGTAAAAGATTATGTTGTTTTAAACAAACAAACATGCAAATAAGGTTTACTTTTTACAAAAAATAAAGAAATTTGGCAATAATAGAGTAAGACTAATTTTCTGACTGCATAGAGAATATGAAAAAACTCTTGAAAGCAAAGATAAACAGACTTATTTTTTTAATGAAAAGTGGAAAGAAAAAAACATACGAATAGAAAAGGACACAAAAATTCTTGAAAGAAAAGACCAAGAGCTAAGACTTACATACAGTAGAACCTCGATAAGCTAAAGTCCAAGGGAAACAAAAAATACTCAAAGTCCAAACGGCTTATTTATAAATGAACAAAAACTTTTGAAAGAAAACGTCAAGAGATTTATTTTCTACATACAAAAATAAAAGAAAAAGAAAAGCACAAAGAAATTTATGAAAGAAATGATCAAGAGATTATATTAGAGAAAGATTCAATTTTTTTTAGTTAAGCCTTTTGTACTATAATTTTAAAGTTAATTGTTTTCTAGTTGGATAAAATATTTTGTATTTTATTCATTAATCATCTGTAGGGCTATTCTGTAAGGTCGTTTTCGAAGCTCCAAAGCGGAATCCGCGGTAATATGACGAATTTAATGAATAATTTGTATTCTTTAAAACTTCACTATCTATCTATATCAATAAAGTTCGCTTTCGAAGTGTCGTAAATCTCTTCACCCAGGTGAAGCTCGATATCGAAGTGGTTTTTACAGAATAGCCCTACTGAGCTCAAATTTCGTTTGAATATTAACGATAATATTAAGTTAGTTGAGTACTCGAGTTCAAACTTGTCAAATCGGATTTGTATAATTTTCGTGTTGTCCGTGGTGTTGTCATTCGAGTCGTGTAACCGACACCTATGACCTGGCTGTTGAGGGCGCGATCCTGAACCCTGAATGGTTATAAAATATTATAAATCCTGTATTTTTAATATCATATGGAAAATTCTTAACGACGATCAGTTTTATAAAGGTCGTTATTTTAAGCACGATTAATAACCTCTTAATTATAAGATTGCATCAAAAGTATGGAATAAATGACGTTTGCTAAAATAACTATCTAAATTATTGTTTCCTTATGTTTGCGCAAATTTTACTCATTATAATGAGTGAAAAGAAAAAAAAATCAAACCATGGTCACATGAGTCCTCCCGTGACCATAATTGCTGTAAAGTATCCGAAAAGAAAAAATACTTGAAAAGGTAGATAATAAACGCATACCTAGTATAATTTTCTTCCTCCCTTCAAAAATATAAGGTAAATTTATAATCTTAAACTAGTATTTATATACTATAGATTTATAGCTAAAGAATTTGTAAAACTATTAGTAAGATTTGAATGATTCTTTTATTGTTAGATAGCCCATTTATCGAGGAAGGTCCGCTAAGATACTATTATAAATCTTAGTTAACGCAGGCGAAGGTGTGGGTAACAACTAGTAATGGATGTCTAAGCTAAATAAGGTACTATATAGTATACTAGCGGACTCGACAGACTTCGTTCTGTAAAACAATTAATTTGCAATAAATAAAATTGGAATCTTAAATTTGAGAAATAAACTATCCTATCTTTTAAGTTGGAGAAAAGCACACATTTTAAAACAAAAAAACATTACAATCGGTTAAGTGGTTTAGGAGTCCATTGAGGACAAACATTGTGACACGAGATTTATACATATTATAAAGATGTTAATATGTTATATAAAATTCATGTAGCTGTAAAGAAAACATATTTTATACATGATTTAATTAATTTCAAGCGTAAAACTACTCTTGTACTAAATAATGCATCAAACGACATCGAACGGATATCCATTTTAACATGGAAGCTCCGAGGAATTGAATTTTAATTACACGTCTGGTTTTATGACTCCTGATAGTAATCTACTTAATCCATATTTTATAATTTATGAGACAGAAGCCTAAGAATGGTTGGAAGTAAAACCATATTGTTTATTTGTGTCGTTTTATAGCTTTGATTCGATGTTTATTTATATTTGATAGAAAACAAGGTCGTCTTCCTCCTATTCGATCGTAGGAGGCGGAGTACGTGTAGTGTTTGAACTATCGTATGTATTATACTCTAAGATGGTAGGATTTTTTTGAGACATAATAAATCTCTTAAATTAACACGGTAATTTTTCTACAATAACTATGTAAAAAGTCATATTTACTCTGACCCTGACTGCTAAACCAGAAGGTCATGGGTTCGATTCCCACCCAGGACAAATGTTTGTGTGATGAGCATGATCATTTGTTCTGTGTCTGGGCGTAATTAATCTATAATATGTATATATTTAGAAATATATAAGTAGTGTATCAGCTGTGTGGTTACCATAAGAACAGGCTTTGCCTAGTTTGGAATCAGATGGCCGTGTGTGAGTTTTACCAACATATTATATCCAAATTTATATGTTATACTAATATATAAAGCTGAAGAATTAGTTTGTTTGAACGTGCTAATCTCAGGAACTATTGGTAGGTTTTGAAAGAGTTTTTCGGTGTTAGAATGCTCTTTGCCGCTAAGATGCCATTTTAAATCTTAGTTAACGTAGGCAAAGCTGTTGTCCGCAGCTAGTTGAAAAATACTTATAGTAGATTTTAGAATTTCAATTAGTTATCTTATTGTCTTATTGATATAAGTATATTCAACTACGCATGTACTTGCCTATAAAATGTCTCATTCTCATCTCAGAATACATTTACTAAAATACATTTTCGTAATGTCCTGAGAATGTTTGGAATGTTCCACATAAAAGTGGGTGCCATTATAAATATCTACCCTTGTACCTTCATTTAGACTACCTCAATGTCACCGAATTTATTTCTTGAGTATATTTAAAATGAGAAACTTATTTTTAAGATATCCAATGTGAGTTGTATTGTTAGAAATAGTTTCAATTTATACAGATTACGTTAACATTAAAAGTTTTAACATTTCTGCGATTTTGTAGAGAGATAAAAACGTTTTAGTAGTTTTCTTAATTATCTGTTTTACTTAATTAATTATTTGGAAAATAGAAGAAAGTATTTTTTTTTACAATAACCCTATATTTAAAAATGGAAATAAACGTCTCTTTATAATTATTGTTAAACGCGAAAATCACTCTAAAAACAACCACAACGATCTCTGCTACTTAGGCACGTACAGGGTGCCTCAACCTCCATGCTCGTTCGCTTAGGACAATACCCAGAAGAAAGCTTTCATATATTCAGATCAGATTCTGTGTTGCCAACATACACGGTTACCCTTAAATTAAGAAAAAAAAGCACTAACATTACAGCTTTATGTATTGTTATTAAATGTAATTCTAATATTCCATGAAAAGTTAGAGATATTTAAGGAGGTATGCTGTATGATTATTATTATGTTCAAAACATTTGCCTCGTATTAATTTCATACGTTATGAATTTTTATGTTAAAACAAATGCAACTAACATGTTTCAATGTTAGTTGCAAAGTTAAGTTCTATTATTTGTTCGTATTTTTTAGATTTTTTGTCATATTTCAGGGATTTTTGTTTTAGAACTTGGCAACCCTGAGATCAATAACCTTGTTCAGAGCCGTTGTCACGTAAGGGCGTCGTTCCCCATGAATTCCATTATCGGCTTTCAGTAAGCCTTTGTTTGGATAATAGCTCCTGTACAGCTATATGAGTGCGTGGTAAACCTATTACAGGCCCTTTATTCTTAGCTGCCGACCGGACCGGACGGGACAAATGTTAGGGGCGGGTTAAGGGAAAAGGACGAAGAAAATAACTTTATTTGCGAGAAGATTATTTGGACAATTTTCCTACATGTATACATTAAATTTTAATAAATGCGATTTTACTAGCTGTTGCCCGCAGCTTCGCCTGCGTTTACTAACATACAACGGGATCTTAGTACGCAAAATAAGTAACTGTTTCTGGTTGATTTTTTACACCTAGTGTCCGAAAAACCCAAATATCTTACGGGACCCTATTTTTTTTTTCAGAATAAAATTTAGCCTATGGTATTTGTGGATAATGTAGCTTTTGAATGGTGTAAGAATTTTTGAAATCGGTCCAGTACTTTAAGAGCCTATTCTTTACAACCAAACAAACAAAGTTTTCCTTTTTATAATATTAGTGTAGATCTGATGCCAATAAAGAAAATCGATTTAGTAGATCTAGTGATTACCACTACAACAAACTTTTCTTCCTAAAAATGTTACTACAGATTTGACATGAATATTTCGATTCGCAAGACGTACGCTATTGATTGGTAAAATATAAATATATAGGCCATTAAAAGATACAATTATCTTTTAATGGCGTTTACGCTATAGCTTGGAACATGCTTGATAATAGTTTGTTTCTTTTAATTCGCATTTTCTACGTTTAATGCAGTTATCAGTTTTAGTAAAAATGGTTTTATGATAAGTGAAACGCGACGTATGCGGCTGTTACTTATTTTTCTGGCTGTGTGGATTTAGTATTTATACTAGTATCCGACCTCATTATGATAATGTTATAGACTCATGTTTCTTTTGTTTCTTAGATTCTTTGATTTGGACAAAATAAAGTTATAAATACACAAGTTTTAGTTTAAGTTTGCTAAACGTAAAACAATTATGTTAGTCTGTTCTCCCTTTCTGCAAGTCAGGCAGATTTCTTTTTTGTCCGAATGAACGTGAGTTTTTCTTGGTCTCGCTAACATCCCACGGTTGGTTGGGTCGCGAGCGTGTGAACTGAAGGTCGCCTCCAACCTTGACCATGAGCTAAACAATCAAAGGACGATATGTTCTCATCTAATTTTATTATCAATTTAATAATACACTCGATCCGGTGGAAATGTAATATTTCTTTATTGAAACCATTAAATAAGAGGAAATTGTTCGAATGAAAAAACTTTTACGGATTTTATCGCGGTTTATTGAGTTTTTTATAAGTGACCATGATTGCTGTAAAGTATCCGAAACGTCGGGCTTATAAAAGCTCAATGAGCCACGATAAAATTTGTAAAAGTTTTATTTTAATGAGTAAAATTCGCGTAAACATAAGAGAACAATAAGCGGAAATGTTTTTTTTTACATAGCTTTGCAGTAATTTTTATACTTTCATCGTTGATCTTGGTGATGAAAGTGAAAACCTAAGATTTTTTGAGCATCACATAGGATCTATAAAATGTCTTTTAAAACCCCATTTTACCGATTCTTGACTTTTAGAGCATCTGGTTTTAAGTAACTACTTCTCCTATTATGGGATTTCTTTTATATTTTTAAATATTTTTTTTCTCTTCTTGATAACTATTTTGTAACACAAAAATCATAACGGAAAAAAGTCATAGTGGGCGAGAGTGAACGACCTAAAGCGTACACCGTTTTTATTAATTTTGTCTTTCTTATTCAGCTACGTGATTGACAAACTAATAATACGCCTCACCAAGTCACCAAATAAGGACACCTTATAATTTTTTCCTGTTCATTAATTTGATCGACACAGTCTGTATCTTAAAAGTATCTCCTGACTAATGTAGCTTAATATATAAAGGATGAGAAGATCCTTGAGCTCCATGGGATTGGAAAGTAGAGAAGTGAGACTTTGAGATGTACGTTTTTATAGTGGAGCTTTTAAATTTTGACTATTATACTAGATTAAGTAACATCGAATACTTACGTTATGAATTAATCTTAAATATTATAGCATGTCATCTTAATTTACGACTGGTTAAAAAGTCTGGGTGTTTCTTTTGTAGATAGAATTTGAAAGGAAGACCTACGCCAGAAAACTAAAAAATAAGCTCGTTGAAGAGGCAGTGGGCTGATCACGCACTCAGGAGAACGGATGGTCGATGGGCCAATAAGGTTCAGGAGTGGAGGCCGCGTTTAGGTAGACGAAGTATTGGTTGGCCATTAACGAGGTGGGAAGTGTGAGTGGTAAAGGATCGGTTTATTTGGTCGTCTTGACGTTCATTGAGTGAGACCTATGTTCAGCAGTGGATGGTGATGATATTAAACGTAGTATCACGTTCCTTATGTTACTACGTACTACTAGACTCTAACGTGCTTTTCGACACAATATGTGACGCTCTGTCTTGGCGTTTATTGAGGAAGGTCTAAGTTTACTTAAGCGGTCAACCTCTATCTGCCTAATACTAATATTAGGCAGATAGTGGTTGACCGCTGATGATGATAAATATATTTCAAATGATAGTATAACTAAGTACTCTCAAGAAAAGATAGTTATTCAGTAATTAAAATTAGTCAAACTAAACATGGTAAATATCCCGTTTTAAATAGTTTAGTCAAACTAAATTAAGATTAGCACTAAAAGAGGCAGTGAGTGAGATTAAATAAATTGAGTCGACAATTATAACCTGCAGACGGAGAGTATGGAGATTAGTATATGAAATATTAACACTTTAATAAGGGGAAGGCCCGGAATAAGTTTATTTATTGTCTTCTTATCCAAGAATAAGTAAAGTTAAGTTACGAGGAATACTAAAAAGAACTGTAAAAATAAGACACAAAAACAAAAATTTCTTTATGAATACGTGATTTACTATTACTCGGAGTTTATGTGGTCTTATTTTACTTTGGAGGAAATATTTAAATAAGCCGATAGAAGTCTCTGGCTCATTACTTGTTTATGAAGCAAAAGTTTGTAATTTATGTTAACAAAGCACTTCTGGTAGAATACAAATGAGGGATAAATTACGACAGGATTAAGTTTTAGCGCTATGGATTGTTTCTACGAGGCTATGTACATAAAATATACATTTGACCGTGTTTATATAAAAAAAAACATATTCCATGTCGAACATTAAATTATCTTATTCAACGTTAAATGGTCTCTGCTACAGGTTCCGAAACTAGATCACTAAGAAGAACTAGCAAAACAAACTCTGTGATACTAATCTTTTAAATATTTCACAACATACATATTATAACATATATAAAGAAAAGACATATTATATTATATATCTTAACTTATTTTATGTTATTCTCGACATTAATACAATTTTCTCGTATTAATAGCGTGAAACAAACGCCTACGCAACTAAAGTACCTACTGTTGCCCTTCTAC
This sequence comes from Lycaena phlaeas, assembly GCA_905333005.2. NCBI lineage: Eukaryota > Metazoa > Arthropoda > Insecta > Lepidoptera > Lycaenidae > Lycaena > Lycaena phlaeas. The sequence goes on from HG995178.1 coordinate 8,752,330, forward strand.
AAATGGTAATTATCACCCCGACTGACCGCAAAAGCTTATGTGTTCCAATAAGAACGGAATTTCCACAATATTGCTGTAATGAAGAAACGTGTTGACAATTCATTCATAATTACTATGAAATTCTTAGTATTAAATCAATAAAAATAATAAACCTTCTAATCTCGTAAATCCTACTAATATTATAAACGAGAAAGTTTGTATGTATGGATGTTTGTTACTCTTTCACGTAAAAACTACTGAATGGATTTTAATGAAACTTTAGAATGACATAGCTTATATATCAAAATAAACATAAGCTATAATTTATCACGCTATTCCCACGGGAATTGAAGTACGCGGTTAAAACCGCGGGGCGCTGCTAGTAATAAATAAATGTATTAATTGCGTTAAATTAAAATCCTTACTATTGTTACATTGAACAAACTATGTAATGTTTAATAGGTACTATAACATTGAGGTTTCAATTTCTCAAATTCTGTAATATTTAATTGTAATTATGGCAAAAAGTTCATACAATACATATAAAACGGTTTTAGGCGAAACAATTAACTCAATCAAAGCTTTGTAAAGAACATGTATCCCTCATCAAATAAAACCTCATTTATTATGAAAACAAACCCACTTTGATGTGGAGTAAGAACAACGGATTCCCATTTAAAAGTTTCATCTTTACAACGCAAACAATACCTTTGTAAATGTCGGAGTCCTGTGCATTTGACATGCAAAAAACATTCATCTGTTTTATATATATATATAAAGTGACATTCAAATTGGATTTTATACGAGCAGAGGTTAATATGCTCTTATAATTAGATTGTATTTGACAGGCGTTGTCTTGTAAAAAATAATAGTTCGAAGGAACTAGAATACACGGTTTTTTCAAATTGCGACACTTTTCAAATTGAAAGGTAGAATAATCTTATCGAATTAGGGTATTATCATCGGTCTTTGGTAGATCTACTAAGTTTAAAAGAAATCTGGAGGCTTAAAGTCAAAATCGCGGTTAAAGAAATCAGTTATAACCATACAAACAAACTCACATACAGGTGAAGCTAATAAAAAGCGTGCATTTTTTAAAAGTTTACCAAAATGTGAAATTAAACCATTATCGAATCAACTTAAACGCATAAAAAATTTCATCGAAATTAATGCAGTCGTTTTGGAAGAGTTTATTGACATCTACAGACACAGAAAACGATAATATATTAGATTATATATATTAGAAAATGAATCATTTAGAGGTTTGGCCGTAAATGGCAAAGTCCAACTTAATTTATTATACATATCCGTTGAAGACGTCGTAGGATTTGGTAATGTAAATGTGGTAAGGCTTGGCTATACGTGGTGATGGCAGGTGGTTCGTCGCGGTAGGGAACTGAATGGTGGCTTAGACTGAGTCGGAGATGTCTAGCACGCATTATGAGAAGACGGGCCGATGACGTGGGAAAGCTGGCTCGATGGAAACTTGGATGAGACAGACGAGGGACGGAGGAGGAAAGGGAGGCCTATGATAGGTCCTGTCTAAAAAATAAGATCTTAAAAATATTATCTATATTTAAAAAAATGTAGGCATATTTCGGAGTACATATTACTTTTATATGGCTTTTTTCACACTTTTACGCAAACATTTCGTATAGATTGAGAATGTCTTGTTACATGTTATTAATTAACGAAAGTATAATAAATGGTGAATATGATTATGTAATCAAATAATTAATATGTGGTCTAATAATCACGTATAATCACTATGTATTAGGTAATAACCCGTGCAATTTATAATTTTAACGTAAATTGTATATCTTTAGTATAAATTGTAGTCGCGCTGGGATCTTTAAAACTACTCAACGGATTTTAATGCAGTTTTCAGCAATAGAAAGAGTGATTTAAGAGAAACATGTATAATAGTACAGAAAAATATGTTTTTGTGCGCCTCAATCGCAGATGCTGGGTAAACCTTATGAAATAGATGAAAGTAACCTACCTGTAAAAAATTATATTTTAAAAATATCTATAAAAAGTCCGCAATGAAATATATATTTATTTCCTAAAAATAACTTAACGTGAGTAATAGCTTATTATTGCAATCACAGTGAAGTTGTAACTAAAAGTTATGTGGTATTATTCCATTACTTCTATAGTATAAAACTCACTGTTTACTGCGCTGATGTCAAAATCAGTAACACAAAATCTTCTTTATCGTCATTTGATAAAATGCATTCGCTTTTCAGTACCTATCACAATGAAAATCACACATATTACTTAGTGCCTGTTTCACAATCTCCAGATAAGTAAGAGTATGGAGTATACGGCAACATATTTGACGGATATTTGACAGATACTCCATACTCTATCTGTCAAATATGTTGCCGATAGCCTATTGGGAACTTATCTGGAGATTGTGAAACAGGCCCTTAGTTAAATATTTTAACACTAAATTAATTAAATCAATACAATTTTGAAAATTTAACAATATTTAATTTTTATTACTTAATTCAACTTTAAAAATAATACATTTTGTAAAAATAAATGAATATGAATTTATATTTTGATTTGACCATGTTATATTGACGGGAATTTCACTGTCAGAAAGGTGAAATTATAAGGCTAAATAATAATTATCATCAATCCGGATATGGCTATTAACGAAGTGAAGCTGCGGCCAACAGTGAGTCATCAATTCGATTAGTCTTGTAAAACCCGAGCTCTCAAAATTCTTTTTTGACGGACCGAGACAAAGCAAATAAAACAATTTTTTTTGAAAAAAAACAGGTTTCTTTTATTTGTTTTGTCTCGTTTAATCATAAAAAATATGTTAGTGTGTATAACGCGTTGAGTTTTGAACTCATCGCTTGATTTCGTTGAGGATAATTGTTGTCAATAGCACGCTTATGCTAAGTATTTCCAACATCATTACATTAATATCTTATCCCTACGATAATAAAGCTAAGTCTGAATTCCATCATATGACTATAACGGACGTATCATAAAAAATTATTTTGAAAGGCGGCTCAAGGGGCAAGATTGCAAATGCACGGCCTATATTCTAAAGATCTTGAAATTCGAATATCCATTATTGGACAGAATTTCATAAAGGCTCGTATTTCACACTATTGCGTTATTTTGATATTTCTTTTTTATATACATTTTTGAAATTGGAATTTTGTGAACTTAAGGCATGGAATGTTAGAAATAATCAATTTTTTTGAGATCGAATGATTGTCTGTCAGGTGCCTGAACGTAGAGGTCACAGGTTTGATACCGACAAGGGCAATCTATTTTGATGAATGTAGTGCTATGTATACTAAATTCATTATATATGTAGCTCCTTTTTCTTTCATATGATTGATACTAAAATTATTATTTCGTTTTTGACGTGACGTCTTATCACTCGATATTACGGGCAGCATGCACGAAAAAGATGACGTCATGTAGCGTTCCGAAAGCGAGAGCGCTACACGAATTTTTTTTTGGTACCGTAATTAGACGTTAGAACAAGAAATGTAATAGAAATATGTGATAGTAAAAAACTAAAGTTTATAGTCGCAAAACGGTATAGCACATTATAATAGGAGCGTTGGTACACCGTTAAGTATGACCAATTACAACCAAACTGACACGCTTACGACGTAACGCTTGGTAACTGTAAAACTATTATCATAACATTACCTTATCTCAATATAAAAGCGAAGAATCCGCTTAAATAAATCTCTATGAATCACACAAGAAATTCAAAAGAAAATGTTAATTTTTACTATTAATAATCTACTAACTAATACGAATCGGTAGAAAGCAGCATCCCCAAAGGATCTCTGTCAATATATACATGGTGATATATATATATATATATATATATATATATATATATATTTGTATTACCAGGCTCACCAGGTCATCAGAGATCATCGATCCACTTTGTGGAGGTATTCAGATACATAGCATATTTTCCAGGACCTTCAAACGCGTCCTTATTGTAAGATTGATACTGAGTATTTAGTTTAGAGATTAAGAGAGCGATTTTTTTCAACATCGCTGCATGCAATATAAATTTAACAACGCATTCTTGTCATTGTTATTTTTTTTTAATTTTTCATTATTATACAAGCAAAAATTGGTTTTAAGTTATATAATATAAGCAACCAAAGCTTTAGGTTATTAGACAAACATAAAGCATATTTTATCCAGAACAAACAATAGAACTTTAAATGACTAAGAAAAAGGGGAAGTTACCTTCAGTTCCCCTAGAATGCGAGTCTCTCTAGTATCTTTATGATAAAATGGCCGAAGGGAACAGTGTCATAATATTCAGAAAGTAAACCTTCTTTTGAGAGCGAAAGGTTGTAATTACGGGATCATTACGACATGTAATTAACAATCCACCTGGTGAACATGACGCGGCTTTTTGTCTCCGCTGAATGCTCTTGGATTTACTTCGGGGAAAAGTTAATTGGTTTTTAGAATCACGAATAGCAGACTTCAATTTATTAGAGATTGTCTGCTTTTTGATAACAGAAACGTCTTTGTTCCGACTCAGTTACATAAAGATGTTTAAATATTTTGATAAAAATATCGTTGCAATTTGTATTGTCTTTTATTGAAATGAATTATCTTTTATTTAAACAAAAATTGTTTTTATTGTATATTTTGCTTTTATTTCATGGTGATATTTGATAAAGACAATTTTTGTTTTATGTTAGACAAACACTTCAAATAATAAAGACATGATATTCTCTATTAGGATAACAATACGAGATAGGGTTATGAAACGCAATGAATGGAATATAAAAAAAGTCATAAAGAAAATTGGAACTCGCGTCATGTGTATGATAAAACTCATCAAGGTCGCTTTTTATCCTTTTAAGATACAAAAAATATAACGTCAGCCAAGCGAGTTATACCTTATTAGACTCGGTATTTAGGGACATTTAAGCACATCAAAAAAAGCTTATTCTAAATGTAAGTTACAAATTACGGTCATAAAGAGAAATACAAGTTGTCTCTACATTGTTAATATATTTTGTTGAGAAATTTTATCAGTAGTCCAAGAAGATTCTACAGAAGTCGCGTTTGGTATAAGTCAGTATAGTGGGCAGAATTGATCAAAATAGATACAGTTGCCGTAGCCGGTTCAGATCCAGAGGTAAAATGACATTGACTACTCATATTGCCAATCACAGAACTTGTATATTTGGGATTGATAAAAGATACTAAGATATGTTTGACTTTAAACTAAGTATTTATAATCCATATTGTTTTCTAATATTTGAGCGCATTTAAGCCATTATAATGAAACAATTTTTACAGATGGTCACAGGAGTTATAGTATCCAAAATGTCAGGCATATAAAAGACATGTAAAATACGTAAAACTTCTTTCATTATAATATTTACAATCAAATTTCATACATAATTTCTAATATTATGTACGCGATATAATTCATTTAAATAATGTTATATTATTGAAATACATTAATTAATATTATTAATTACCTAATATTAACAAACTAATCTACTTCGCATCATTGAACACAACGGCTTTGATTAAATGATTAGCAATCAAGACGAAATAGGTAATGGAAAACGTACCTATGACAAAATTACCGCTTGTTGACAGAGTCATGGTCGGGACTGCTACCCAGTAGAGCACGCGTGGGTACCAGCGTGTGCGTGGGAAAGCAGACCAATTACCCATTGCCATGTATCCGGTTCGCCACATGAGTATTTAGGGACTTTATTTGTTCCTTTTGTTCGATCTCATAATCAATATTACATAAACGTTATAACTAGGATATTGTAATGAAGTAATTTATTAATAGACTTGAATATAATTGTTATAGTTTACGTGCTTAGTTTATTAAAGTAAGATTTTCATCATTTTCGTTAGTTAATTAGTTGTAAAATTATCTTGTAAAGGTTAAATATATTATGGAAGTGATGTGTATAAAATATTTACATATATCTTTATTTTTTGTTCAATGATCTCAATTCTCACGTCATAAAATGTACTTTACAACAGGTTTCTTATTATTCTATTGTTTGACTGCAAGTGATTTTTTCAGTGGACGGATAAAGGCTGATGATAATATTGATCAATATGAAACATTTTGATATTATAAAGAAATAAACTTCACACATTATATAAATATTTACACTCAATGTTTATTTATAAAAAGTCTCGGGAACATTTTACGCGCTACTAGTTCATAGCCTTCACATAATTTAGTGGGAAGTGTGTTCTAAAATTTGTGGACTTGACGTAAAGAGTTATTTTTGTTTTGACTCTCAAGGTGTGCTCGCCACAATAAACAGATTCACAAAAAGATAATCATGTGTAATTTGACACGATCAGACTCAAGGTTGGTGTTGATTTGATGATGTCATGTTTTGATTTAAAAATTATGAGTTCAATACGACTTAAACTTCAGCGTGTTGTACCCTGTCTCTACCACGATATTTAGAGATTAAAAAATTGTAAAAACGGTGACCACAATTGTATAATTATGAAAGTTTTTTGGTTACCATTGTGTGGTATACAAGAGTGTCAGCAGCAGGTTTGTGGGACGAGCCCAATAAAAATAATATCAGAAACGTTAGGAATATAAAAATATTAACAAACCATGTAAGATACAGACCATATATTTTAGGTTGCCGTGATGTATATTTGGCGGAGTGTTTACGTCCTTGTATTTTATTAATAACATAATATCGGGAACTCAATATATAAAGGTGTTCGACCCTGACCTAAAATTCGTAAAGGAGGAGAGAAGTATTTTATTGCGGTAAACATCTCATTGAACCTATGTCTGTCTAATGTCTAATATTGTTTGTCTTATTAAAAGATCTCCTCTTAAATATTTATTTTATAGACACTATCGATCATAAAACCTGGGAAATGATAGAGCTAATCCTTCTAATAAATAAACATTAAGATGTAGTAAATCTTTGTAGTTTTTATTAAATTATATAATAAAAGAGAAAAAAGCAATGATAAAAAGAAGCTAAATTCAAACAAGATTGGTCAGATGCTATGGTCGTGTAAATAAAAAGGATTGACGCGAGTTTAGATCGACCAACAGATCTTATTTATTTTTAATATTTTAATGTAATGACTCATTGGCATCCAGGCTTTCCGACCACAAAGTCCCTCTCAAGAGCTACGTGCATGAATCAGAGTGTAGGTATGAGATCGTTTCAAAGCGGCTTTGTCCGGTAAATACCTCTGGAATCAATTTGTACGCTAGAAAGGATGACACAACTGTGACCCTTTTGTTAAGGACTATTTTGCCTTTTTCTATTTTCGTATCTTCCAAACACATGTCTCCAGATAAGATAAGATTTTTCCGTATTAGACCATAGTACCTGGCCGACCTTTTGTCATTACCCACTTTTGGTTCACACTAAGTAATAATAATAATAATAATAATAGTAGTAATAATAAGTACATAGTAATTTCGTACAAAGTATAATCGCTAATGGTACAGCTAAGCAAGCTCTATCAACCTGGAACCCGCTTTGAGAAAAACTTATTTTTTTTATAAACTTGCAATTACTAAGCGGTGGGTTGCATACAAATATATTTTTTTCGCACAACGAATCTGCCAGATAAGTCATGCAAAGATTTCGGTTCATTACATCAAGTGAAAGAATTATATAAATTCATTTTCTCTTACCTTTGTATTGAACGTTAACAAAAGATTTATCGATAAGATATGATTGTCAGGCTTATCGAGTAATCAATAATTCAGAGATAAGACTCTTATGCTATCAAAAATGATTGATAACACACTTAGAATTATGGAGTGTTTTTGTACTGGTTTCCGATGGCGTTATTTTATACTGCGATTTGTGGCCCACCTGCTTATTATTTATCCAGCAGCTTTGTTCCGGGAAGGAGGGTAGGTGATGTAAGTGCCGAGATCTTGTGTCTCACCTGTCAAGATCGAATCACCTGTATCCTGGTTCTATAGCCCAGGTGTCTCGTCTGCCAATATGTGTATTATTCAGAAATACAAATTTGTGTCTTATATCATTAATATGTCTATAAGGAGTGTCGCCCTACAATCAAAACAAAAAAACTGGCCAACATTTTCAAAGATGTGTTCGTGAATAGTGATACCAGCGACTACAGTTCTCCCATAATCATCATTTTTAATCTCGTTACACTGCAACACAAACCTTCATTATAAATAAAAACAATAATGCGTAACAATTCATGCGTATTCTATGACAGCGCGACGGATACTAAACACGGAGAAAGCATTTAGAGGCTAAGAGTTGGACGCTATTTTTTGGACGTATTTTCCGCGCGACACTCTCTAGACATAATATTATTGATCTAAGATTTGTATAATTTTTCCGGCACATCATTAGAATTTCGTCTTAAAAGATTATTAGAGACAGACACAAATGATACTGGTTGTCTTTATTTCAATGTATACAATCGAAACATCAAATTAGGTGTCTTCTTACAATCATTATTAGTAGTCCATTCATTAATAGTATGTAATCTGCCAAATCATTTTGATTAATTAACTTATTTCTAAGTAATATCCACTCGTTATTTTCACACGGTTGGGACGATTTGAATAATCTATACCGTTTCTAGAAGCTTATAGAAAGTGTATGATCGGTTATAATGAGACAATGGGGTTTAAGACGCGGTCGCTGCCAGCCGCCATGCGCATCTATATTTGAAAGTGCAGCAAATAGGGTGACCAGCTATTAGAATTTGAAGGACAAATCGTTGAAAATACAAGTAGTAAGTTGTGGGCAAAAAATCTTGTCTTGAGCGATTAAAAAGCGACTGTTATCACGAAAAAACTTCGAGGTTTTGTAATAATAGTAAAATTGTGTCTTTGTTGGAGAGTCTGAGAATATACGTATGCATATTTAAAAGCATCAAGATTATTTTGCACATATTGTACATATGATGATTACATCATAATGTACAAAATTCGTACATTAATACACCATAAAGTGCATTTGGTAAAACAAAGAGTTTTGTTTAAGTTAATTATTAATGATAGTGTTAATTTCATACGTTTGTGTATCGCCGAAAAGCCTCTGTATCTTATTTATCTTTAAATAAAAGTAAACTAAGATGTTTTCAGTGATACATAGATACTTGATATATAACTTAATAGTAATAATAGTATGTATAAGCGTTATGTAAGCTATACTAACTATAAAAATAGTCAATGGTAACTGCAGCAAAAAAGGAATAAATCAGACATAAGAGCTATTATGGAGCGGGCGTAATCAATTGCTGTTCGGATCGCACTTTCGATTCACACACTCTGTGAGATCTTTTGTCATATTGACTATATTAACGATCATCGTCAAGCCAATGTACTGTCTGATTTGGTGGGCTCGTATGACGTACTACAGGATTGCAAAATATAGTTAGGCTATCATCATCAGCGGCCTCAACCCTTCGGCCCATCGGCCTTCCACTACAAGCTTATTCTTCGCGTGATATTGGTAACTTTCAGATTAATGTTTCTGCCTATCCTTTTCCCAACTATATTTTGGGGTTGACTTCCAGTCTAATAGAATTCAGGTGTCATTCTAATAGAATACCAGCCATTTCGCTGAAATGCTGACTTTTAAATGGAGCGACTGCTTATCTGACCTCCACAACCCAGTAACTGGGTGATACAGTACCATAAGGTAAGTCGACTCGTGGTTGTCAGACTCGGGCTTCTGACGACCCGTAACGACTGTCAAAGATCCACGAATAACGTTGAGAACAATGGCTTAACGTGCGTTCCGAGACACGGAGGAGTCTCGGTATGTAAAGATGGTCACCCATCCACGGACCAACCTCAGCAAGCGTTGCTTAACCTGATGAATCGGTCTGCGCGACTATCACCACTGAGCCACGAGCTCCTCTAGATTAATGTTTATTGTATTATTATATTTCCATAATGCCACCTGTTATAAACATGGATGGCCTGCGTGAAAGACGATACGAACGAGTCTACGACGTACGTGGTTTTTTTTTATGTGCGTTAACGCTTTGGTTTTGCAGTACCAGCTGTTTATCTTGTATGATGTTGTGCTTTGAGCTATACATGTTGTTGCTTGTGACTTCATCCGCATTATTTTACACTTACAATCATAATTGAACCGATAATGAATATTTTGATAGCTAGAGTACTGCATTGGTATATCCTTATAGTATTATAAATATAAAAGTAGAAATGTTTGTTACGCTTACACATAAAAACTACACAACCGATCATCATGAAACTTTGTACACATTCTCGGACGTACAAGAAGTTACATTGGAATTGGATAGATGCATTAAAAAAAGGGGATTTTTTTTGCTGACGCGGGCGAAATCGCGGGCAACAGTATTGTGTAAAGGTCGCGCTCTCCCAAAGAGTCCCAAATGAGAATGCAGTTAAGTGTACTAACAAAGTTACTTTATTGAATAGTAAACCCAAGAGAACATTACATAATGTATGATACACCCTATAAAAATGTGACAACATAGCAATAGCGTGATTCAGTCTAGAGACACTTTCGCAAAAGTGACATCTAGTAGCGTCTTATGAAACTAACTTTAAACAAGTATTGTTTATATAATTAACATAAAATTGAAATTTGTCTAAGTATAACCATATTATATTGTAATAAGCTATGAAAATGTAACAAATATTTTAGCATTTATTATATAAAATATGTCAGTTATTATCGAATAATTATGCCTAACCAACACAAAGTGCGGTGAGATACGAATGATGGCGGGCTTATTCCAGCCTGCCATAAATCCCTAATCAGCGAGCGGCAGCTGCGTCCACGGCACAATCCACTTATTGTATATTATGTACTGTTCATCATTATGAGGATTTAAGCTTGTCTATCATCATCATTATCATCCTCTATTCGCTCATTGCTGAACATAGGCCTCCCTCAATAAACACCAAGACGGCCGATCCCTGCACTTGCATCCAACACGGACCACCCATAACACGAATATCGTCTTGCAACCTGGTAAAGGCCGACAAACACTTCGTTAGCTTCGTAAACACAAAACTATCATGTGTTTAAAATGACCGATGCGCTGTTGCTAATAACTGCTTTAGTGCTTTATATTAGACAATGGTAAGTAAATGTCAAGATATTTTAATAGTAATATTTGTAGTACCCATTATTTCCAATCTACCAATTAAATACAAGCATTAGAATACGTTACTTTTAGTCGCGGCTTCGAATCCATAAATAAGGCAGTAGACATATAAAAAAGTTTACGCGCTAATCTCAGGAACTTGGTCGGATTTGGAAGATTCTTTCAGTGTTGAATAGCCCATTTATTAAGGAAGGCTATAAGGCTATATATCATCCCGCTAAGAAGCCGCTGTAAATCTTAGTTAACGCAGGCGAAGCTGTGAGCAACAGCTAGTGTTCATATAATAATAAGTTCTATTGTGTTTTAAATGGCAATGCAAACCTTACCATCTTCCTCTCTTGTTCGTTTTCGTATATATTATGTCGTATATGGATGGTATATTTTTTAGGTGTCCACTGTCAATTTAAGTAAATTTAAATAGAAATAGCATTTTTACTATAGAAAAGAGTATCAAATTAGTAATTTGCACCCTATTCTGAATTAGCACCTTGTTATCCGACACGGATCGGATAGACCTTATTAGTTGTCATGGAAACACGGTATCAGACACACAGCGGTACAAACTACAAGTGTATTTAATCAATAGTTTAAACATTGTTAAAGGACCCATGCAAAAGCGTAAAGATTTGGGATTATTTATAAAGTATTTCAAACATGAAAGGAATGTAAATATTATCATTACTTAATTGAAACTTTAAATGAAACGATAAAAGTGATCGTTAATTGTTTAATACAGTCGCAAGTAATTACACACATTCAATAAAATTTTCATACTACTGTCGGAGGAGTGAAGTTCTTAGCCACATTAGTTATAAATCTTAATCTTAAAAGTTGATTGTTACATAATATTATTACTACAATTAATATGATATGAAAAGATTTGATCAGTCCGACCGTTTTCGGCCATGGCGGTCATGATAATTTAATTAATTAATAACAGTTGTTCTACTTGCTTGATGTTTTATTTAAAAGAAACATAAATAATTGATGTTAATATAAATTATACTACTTCATATTATACTCGTATATGGTAAGTAAGTAAGTAAACAAATATTTGCTTTCTAAATTTCTCGTTAGAAAAGTATTTTTTATGTTAACGCTTATTTGGCTAAAGCTACATGCACATACAAACATTTTTGTGTATTAGTGTTTAGAAAATAATACATATTTAATTTGCTTAAACAGATGCAATCTATATCATTTTGAAAATGATGTATGTGTTGTCGACTGTACCTCATGCGATTAATGGCAACTTTTATTTTTCGTATGGGGGTCATCTAAATGCGGTTGAGATGCTGCGTGTGGACCAGGTGCCTACTTGCGAAACTGGTTCCGCCAGGGCTGCCGCCGTCACTTACCACGTGTTTAAGACGAGGCGTAAAGTTTTTATGTACGATCGATATGATGAGATTTTTTACTTACAAACTGTACTCGTATAAGAGTGAACACATGGCAATGATAAATGGTTTAATTTTATTTTAGAACAAACAAAAAAGCAGATGAGTTATGTCTGTTGGAAATTAGTCCCTTTAAATGAAGGCGCAATAAATGGATAAACCAAATAACAAAAAAATAAACATAAGTGTTGTGTTACGAGTTAATTTGGTAAATTGTTATTTGTTGCTTATACTCTGATTTCATTCAGCTTATTGCGGTTCTGAAGACAATGCTCTCAAATATACAATGAGACCGACGCGTAGGCTTCGAAATAAGATCCCTTCCTTTGATAAATCCCACTTCACACCCACTGTGTGATATTAACGAGCTGACAACCCTATTTATTTCCTCTTCAGTCAGGTGTGTTTTGCAACTGCGTCCAGATTTCTTACACAATTTGAGCACCGGTCTATTCGCGGAGAAAACATCTGTCATACGAGAAGAGATCATGAATACATGTAAGCTTAAAAAAGTTTGTTCATAAAATATTTGGTACTAGAAGGAGCTATAAAAGCTGTCTTTTAAAGAAGACAAAACTTACCCATGATAGATTTGTAGCTTCCATGGTAACAACCATTTTTAAGAAATGTTTTTGAAGATAATATATGTATATTCTTCACACTAGGCTTTTAGACATTTAAGAATATATAACTACTTTTATAGATAAAGCATTAACAAAATCATAAAAATATATGTTAGGTTATGTCTAAAGTCTTAATCCTAAGGGGTGAGTAACAAAGAGTGCATTATACGTATATCCTATAGGTATGTGTATTAATGGAGTTGGTGTGAATTTGGTTATTTAAAAAAAAATCATATGATGGACTTTTAGCATTTTCTCAGGCATTTTTAGATAATTTATTTTATAATACAATAACCGTGGAAGGCAATAAACCTTACTATAAACAACATTTCTGAAATTTATTTAGATTATATAGCGCTTAGTTTTATTCAATTTATTCTAAAAATGATGATAATTCAATTTGTACGTTTTGTACCTTTTGTGCTCGATTGAAATGTTATTTATCTTCAAACTCTGTTAAAGTAAATAAGAACCTCTAAAGTTAATTCCAAATATAATAGCGTTTGTGGTAAATCTGTTAATGTCTTTGTTAAGTTCAGAAAAGCTGTAAAAACAACTTTAGAAACTTACCTAATGATTTTATACATCTTATTTGTCTATACAATATAGTATTATCCGTTATGTAGTGTAGTATCTTACACAATTTACTAATTGTTAGTAATGATAATTTCTCTATTTCTAATAGTTAACAACTTCACACTGTTATACTAATTTATATAAATATATTCTGTGTCGCATTGTAAAGATGTCGGTCACGGTTATGTTACTTTCTTTTTTTGCTGTTTTGTATCTCTTTGTGTTTATTACTATATTAGATCTAATCGAAAGTTTTATGACTAGCTGTTGCCCGCAGCTACACTCGCGTCGATAGATTTACAGCCTTATCCGGAGTGATGATTATTAGTTTTTTAGATTATGTTAATCTGTATAATATCAGCTATCTGCCAGTGAGTTTTGTAAAAATCGGTCCTGGGGTTTAGCGATTAGCCTTAACAAACAGACAGACAAACACTTAAAAATGATTTTTAATATAAGTATCTTATGCCATATATACTATCACACACATTTGGTGAAAATCTGTTAATTTGAGCTTACAAACAGATACTTCAATTTCATTCATTTATATTTGTAAAGTGCTTTTCATGTATTTATAGAGCAAATCGGAAAAGCAAGAGAGCAGAAGGTTTACTTGTCAGTTGGTACAACTGATTTATATTAATTAGCTGTGAATAAGATTGCATCTCTTGTTTCTAAATTTAAACTATCCTTATTTACATTATGGGGTTTTTGCATTACGTGTACTATTATTGTTTGTTATTTTTATCTTCTGTTTTTGAGATGTATCTACGTCATTCTGTTCTGGTTTCATTGGGTTTTTCAATTGGGTCATCTTCGTTAGACTTTCCTTATATGATTTGCGGTTTTAAATTTACCATATAAAATTCATTCATTCATTAAGACCATGAAAACTTAAATAATAAGGTAACCTTATTATTTGGTTTATTTTTATGACTAAGACATAATATATAAATAAGTTAGAGCTATTCCTTTTTACTTCATTGTCTATGCTAATTATTTGTTTAATATTACTTATATTAAACAAATAATAACAAAAATATACTGAAAATAATAAATGTACATTTATGAATCTACATCCATACTACATGTATATAGGTATGGTTTGTTTAGTTGTGTCGATATAATCTTAGACCTTCAGCTACCTGCGTCCCGCCTGCCATTGTATTACTGCACGCTCGCCGAGGCCACTACGTCCAAAGGCCAGTATTATCAAATTACGAATTTATTAAAACACAACTTCTATTAACTAATATTTGTAACACTTTCTTATACACAAAATCTTAGAGTATACATAAAAGTAATGTATACTCTAAAACAAAAACACAATGAACACAGATAAAAATGATGTATTTATCTATTTGTAAAGTTTTTTGTTGTCAGCATTTTTTTGTAACTTTGATGTTGTTGTCCATTAATATTTTTTAAAATAAGAACAGCCTTTTGTCTATTCAATAATTACGTAATACCAAGAATTACTAATTTAATTTTGTTGTTCGAATCGAATGATTTACATACATTCAAATTTAATGTGAACGAAATTTTGATTGGATTTAAAGACAAAGGATGAATGACTGTACAGACATCAGAAAAACTTTTTGTTTGGTTTCAGATAAATTTCAAATTTAGGAATTTGCAGAATTTAATTAACTAGACGAATTAGATATGGTGCTATGGAAACCGGATTCTACTTGGAACTGTAACATTAAAAAAATGTGTATATTAAAAGTTTTAAAACCAATTATAATGTTTAGTGTATTCTCGTATTGTAATCATGTGTATTTTTTATGTTTGTTATTTTTGTACGCCTTGGTTTTTATATTGTTATTGAAATTAGTGTTTGCTGAAATTCTTACTACTATTATAAATGTGAAAGTAGGGATGTTTTTTGATCGTCATAAAACTTTGTACACTTTCTCGGAGGTACTAGAAGTAACAAAGGGGACATTAAAAAAGGGAAAATTTGTGCTAACGCGGGCGAAGTAGCCAGGAACAGCTAAATGAAATAAATAAATAAAAGTGAGAAAATAGTTTATCCAATGAACTTCCGCACTTTTTTATATTTCTATCACCATTATGTCATCGGTCAAGATAGTTTTGTTGTATTCCGTAAATTAAATATTATCACTGACAACGTGACTTTAAAATTATCTCAATATAGACGAAGATTTTGGCGCTGGAAGATCTAGTTTTGGTGTATTCCATGTACCTTAGTTTTGCTTGCATACAACCTTCTGATTTATTCGTTTCGTCTATCCTTTGTCCATCCAAGATTTACGTATATTCTGTGTTAATAGTGCTGTCATCATTTTACGGTTTTGCTTTTCGTCTGGTCATGATTTCGTTCGTCAAGCAAGGAAGGATGGTAGAGGTAAAATAAATTATTAGCATGGTGATATTGTGGTAATCGTGCGGTTGTGTTCTAATTGCGAATTATCAACTTAATGATAATATTAAGTACATAATATACTATTTATGTATACTCTAAGGCTTTATTTATGTGATTTTGAATATAATAGTAATATGTATTATATGGACGCTTTTACACCACGTCAATCTAGTCCCGTGCTAAGTTTCCGAAGAATTTGTGTTACGGGTACCAAACAACGGAAATACATACATATATTTAATACTTTTTATATGAATACATATTATATTTAAGATTTTTATTATATAATACACATATTTAATAGACATCCATGACCCAGGAACACAGAAACTTTTTTATGTTCCCTGGCGAGATTCGAACCCGCTACCCCCGGCTTGAGCGCCAATGGGAGCCACAGAGGCCGTATACTTATATTCATTGTGATTATTATTTCATATCACTGTTTATTCTTACATAAGTATCTATTTTCGTAGCTCAATGTGCTATGGAGCGTATTTATGCGTGTTTTTTGGCAGATAGGATTCGAAACGACGAAGCCAGAGAACTAAAGTTATCGATATCACGCGAAGAATAAGCTCGTTGAAGTGGCAGTAGACTGGTCACACACTCAGGTCAACGAATGGCCATTAGGCCATTAAGGTTCAAGAGTGAAGGCCGCATTTAGATAGACGAAGTGTTGGTCAGCCATTAATCAGTTGGAAAGACGATCTCCGTGCCTTTCTGTGTTAGACGCGAGTAGCAAAGGGATCGGTCATCTTGGCGTTCTTTGAAGGCCTATATTCATCGAAAGATAAAGACTAATAGAGTATCTCTAAATGTTCGTTACTTACATGAAAATAAACCTCTTTTGTACCGTCTACAAATCCAAACATTGTTCATAGTTTACCGTGATACAGCGCGAGTTCATTCCTCTTTTAAATTTGACGAGGTCCCGTTTGTAACAAGTGTTACGCTTGATAACAAACATCAAGTAAACATCTATTTGGAGCTGCAGTTCCGAGCAAACAAATGTTGTCAGTACTTTGAAGTATTACTTGGAAATATTGTTTATCGTTGCGTATGCGCTTAAGGTTATACAGTGTGTTCTATTTTAGTAATTGCTGTATCAAGTTTTAGAAACAGATTCGTGGAAAATCATTTTATTGATCAAATGTAATGTATCAATGATAATAATAATAATACTTTATTAACTTTTTCCTTAGTACAATAAGTCTCTAGTTATTTATATCAAATACGATTGAATAGTGACTTTTCCATCATCATATATTAGAATTGCAAGACTAAACACACAACACACAGGACATCCAATGTCGAAATAAACAAGACAATAGCGGGATCATAATGCATTATACGAAAAACTATTTTTATTCCAGAATCTTATTAATCCTAACTTAAAATCAGGATGCTCCATCTACTTTATTGAAAATGTTCTTCAAAACCTATATCATAAAACCAATGATGTGTGTATGTGATGTATCGACCTCGGAGATAACCATTTCTTGCAACTGTGAAGTTTCTCCTCCTTGAATAAGAGCAGTTTATATTTTCACATCGCTAAACATAGTATATCTATTATCTATGTTATATATATTATAGCTATATATAAGATGTAATTACTTTATTATGGTATACATGTGCCTTAATTATTATAATTTTATTTAAAATAAAAGTAAGATAACTCCTTAAAATATGAAATTAGCTTCATGTTTGCGATGTACAACAAAACTACGAGATAAACAAAAAATATTTGTTTAGCATAGATGATACATTTTGATAAGGAGCTAGAAATAATAATACGAAGAAAATTATAGTACACTAAAGCTGTTACGCGAGTTTCGTTTATATTTTTTATACAAAAATAAAGTTGATGATAAAATAAGATAATGTAATAAAAGTTACTATACAATTTTAACGTGATTAAGAACTAATCCTTTTATTAACTAAAAGGTTTTAACGGTGTGAGGTTAAGTTGTCAATCTTAAATTAAAAAACAACATGAAGAGCAGAGATTTTATCGTTTGTATCGAACAGATTCCAAAACTACTGCACCGATTTGACAAATTCAGTCATCAAGTAACATAGGCTATAATGTTTACCCGAATCCAGGATGGACAGCTAGTGGTATATATTTTTTATTTCTGTGGTCAATGCAGCTAATATTAATGATAAAGATGAACTATACTTTATGGTGTATATGGTTATTTAGCAATTGGCACATCAAGTACCAGTGTCAAAGGTGGAACCAAAAATGTTGTTTACTCACCGTAATTCTCTACAGTAGAGTGAAGTAATCAATATGCAGGTCTGATAACCGCACACTAAGAGCTCTGTACTTCGTGCTGGGCATCCACTTGACTATCGATTTGCATGCTTTCTTTATAAAAGATCACTGCACATTATGGTCCAACAGAACACAATTATATGGAACAGTTCACTTTAATGTATGAGCACTGTTTGATGCACTTAGGCCGTCCGATTCCAGATATTGATTAGCGACGGATGGAATTAAATAAACACAGCAACACAGCAATAACAAAGCAATACAGCGAGGCGTGCACCACGTGTGCCGCCTCGCCCGGTTTCCTCTGTACTGTACACGGGGGGTACACTTCGAACAAAAAATCCTCGCATTCCGCTACCAAAGAGCACCGTGAATTATTGAGTTTGACAGTTTTCTGTGACGTCACACTTTTTCGACGCCATGACATGCGACGCCATATTTTGTAATTTGTTTTAAATGTCTAAACCCGGCGTCCGCCATTACGATCTAAATTTTATTTTGTAATTAATATGCTAAAAAACATGAAGACCATAATTATATTAAACATAATCACTGATTATCTAAACCTGTAAAGAAACATAAGGATTGGGCGAGTAAGTCAATGGTATTATTTGATTTTATAGATTTTATAGAATAACCTCTTACTTAAAGATTAGTGAACTTAACAGTTATTAAATAAAAATATATATTTAAACAAAAGTAATGATCATTTTGAATAAAATGAATATTGCTATTAATTAAAGAAAAAGCATAGTCAAGATATTTTTAAATATATTTTCTTCGAAGTAGTGGAGATAGCATGATTAAATTCGAAGTTAGTTGTGTATGAACTAAGGCAAAAAAAATATATAGTCCTACAATAAATTTTACCGATCGGATCGTATCAGTGAAGGAAAACATCTTGAGAAAACCTGCATGCCTTATAAGATTCAAAGTCTATGTCGGTCAAATATGGTCCGACACCCTCCTCGCCTGATCTTTCACTAGTAGTAACTCATATGTCCCACTGAAAGACTTTCAGTGGGACATATGAGTTACTACTTTACTTTTATTTTTTAGAATAAATTTATCATTTTAAAATTGTATATTGTTTCCTGTGCAAATATAACTTTACAATGTTGTATTTATTGCTGACTTAAAACATACTATTTCAATTCATTTCTATATCCAGCTATTGAGGCATCTACATCAGATTGTTTTGGTTATGTAATTCAGGAAGCAAATGAATACTTAGAAAGAAGACTTAAGAACCAACACTTACACATCTTGTATCATGAAAAACCTAAAAGACATTATTAAATTAAAGTATCCATTTCATGTTTTTGATTGTGAACTACATAAGTGCTATTTTGGAAACATTTTATGAATTAAGTCTTAGGTTAAGAGTATTTAATTGGTGTAATCTAGATTAGATAATAAACATTTGCCACCAATACAGTAAAAAACATTTTTGAAGTGAAATTTAAAAACAAGAGAAATAGAATTTAGTATACCTTTTTGATATTCTTATAATATACTGATACAGTTATCATCATTTATTGTCTTTAATCTGTCTACACTTCACTGGAATATTGCAAATTTGTTCAATTATTTTTTGAAGCTTTAGCATGCATAAAACACCAAACTTTAAAACAGGCATTGTTTAGGATACTAAAATTGATTAAATACTGTGTATGTAAAAGAAATTTTAATTGCAGGTGATAAGCAGACAAGTATTAAGTTAAACAGTGGCAGTCACTCTGTAGTTTTATAAAGATTACACTAACAATGAAGATTTGTTTAATAGTTGAATTTTACCTATATAAAAAACTAAAGCTATTCATTATTAGGTGTATTTATGCAGATGGAAGATGAGTGAGCCAGACTAGTCATATAATAAAAGCCAGTTTATATAAGAAAACAATTCAAGAAAAACAAAGCTGTAAGTATATTAGAGCCTATAACATTCAAATGCTTTTGTAAACCTATAACAAATTTTATAATGTTTGATTTTCTAGTTTATTTACTAATTGTGCTGTAACTGTAAGTTATATGAAAAACTAAAGCACATTTATTTTTAGGTGCACATGCAGATGGGACACATGTGAACCGGATGGTCAGATAATTAAAACCAATTAATTTAAAAAGCAATGAATGAAAAACATCTATGATGGACAGTGAAAGAAACTTCTCGTCACAAAGCTGTAAGAATATTAGAGCTTATAACATTCAAATGTTTATGTAAATGTGTAACAAATTTGATCATGTTTCATTTTCTGGTTTATTTACTAATTGTGCTGTAACTGTAAGTTATTATTTATGTAACATTTGAAAAATTGGTTTCACTGAGTTTGTTTCAAATCAAATCAAAAATATCTTTATTACGTAGGTACAACTTGTACACTTGAAATAAGTCAAAACATAAGTAGTCAATAAGTAGTAATAGTAAGTATATATAAAAAAAAAAAAAAAAAAAAAAAACGTTTGAGATGCAGGATCCCCTAAGAAAAACGAGAAAAAAACTTAGGGAAACTTAAACTTAGGTTTCACCAGTTCTTCTCCAATGAGAGGCCTTCATCACTGTAATGGTGGTAATTCAATTGATTTTGAATTTTGGTAATAACACAGATATTGAATTAACACCGGCTCCAAAGCTAGCCATTGGGCTCGCTCTGGAGCCATTGAAGAAGGCCTCTCATTGGAGAAGAACCAATTGAATTATTAATTGAAACATCAATTCAATTGAATTGATTTTCAATTGGTAATCCAAAGCTAGTTAGGTTGTTGGATTAAGTCTTAGATTATTCTCTTTTCAATTACTTTTTTCAGATTTTAACAATAATTTTCAGTTCATTTTTTTCCACCTTTTGCTCAGAATAGTTACAATAGCATTGATGACGATATATGTTATTTTTACCTACTTTTGTGAATGTGGGAACATTGTAGGTTGTACAAAGCTTTTGTCATCTACAGATGCACTTATAACAAGTACTGATGTAAAATAAAATATTTTGATTTGATGAACAGTAAATATTAAGTTACATCAGTACACCTTGTACAAGGTGGAAAGAAATGGAGGAGGCCTTTGCCAAAAACGAAAGACAGACAGAACAGACTAAAAGAAACAAAAAAAATGTATATTAGTTGTATGTAAGCAGCATGTAGTCTGAAATGAAGGTTTTTATTATTATTAATATGATATATTTATAATTATCATCATTGTTGTAATTGTTATTATGTCTAATATATTATTATGTAATTATTATTGTTAAGAAAACCTTTTTTTACCGATAAATAAAAATAATAATTAAATAACATGTCTCTTATTTACCATTTTATACTATTAAATAAATCCAAATAATTAATAAATTAAATAATAAGGGTACAGCGTAATTCTAGCGTTTAACGAGGCTAAAATCCTTGTATCCATAGCTTCCGTCGAATGTCTAAAAATCCTTGTATCCATAGCTTAAGCGTCAAATTGAAAAAAGTGATATTCAATAATTAAAGCCGGAATGCGAGAAATTTTGTATGGGAGATTACCGTCTGTAGATATACTAAGTAGTCTGTGGTACTGTAGGTAGAGACGCGGTGTTGCCAGGTAGCACGCTCTACTTTTCCCTAAATCTTTGCTTAATTTAATATTAAAATATTACTTTATTTAACGAATAAATAATGAATCAGTTATTAATATTTGTTATTAATATCTTAATTAATCTTAAACTAAATTAATCACCGGTTAACTCTAAAATGTATTTTAGAATAAGTATACTTACGTTTGATATATTTTTTAATTGTTTTGCTTTTTACCGTACTGTAATTGTGTTAACATGGTTAAAAAAATAATTTATTTACTTTATTTCAATTTATATTTTAATTCATTTAATAAGTAGCTAGTAGGAATACTAGAAGGTAATAATGTATTATTCTAGTATTACTTTATTTTTTTTTTTCAAAATATCGAAATAAATAACTTAATTTCAGGGATACAACCCATAGTTTTGATTTTTGACAGTTACTTTGTCTTAAATTTATGTAATAAAATAATAACTTTAATGTAACCAATACGAATGGAAATGTATGATATTGGCAACACCGATGGCGGGGTAAAGGGGAGAAGCGCTGAGAGCGGCGCGGTACGGTTGACTTGAGTGAAGCTGTAAAGATAGCCGTTCGAAATTCAAATGCATTTACCATCCACCGCCCTGACTCTGATAAACAAAACAAGGTAAAATGTCAATCTGTTAAAAGCTTTAATTTGTAAATGTAGAGACATGAGTTAACCCTAGTAATCAATAATCATCAAAGAGTTCAATGACTTTTGACTGTGTCAACCAATATTGTTGTGGAGTCAGCTGTTTTGATGACAGAATCATCGGCCGTAACTCTTACTGGTTCATAGACCACTAGCATTTAGCTTTGAATTATGATTTGTTTTTTTGTTTCTTAACATAATATTTAGTAACTAAGCATACTGATGTAAACCTAAAAAGATCTATGAGAAAATTTGGATGAGTAATGCTTAAGTTGTTTATACTAAATCATGTATAATGGTCATTTATTTAAATGAAGTGCTTTCGTTTTTAAATTTTACTTTCTATTAATTTTGTTTTGGATGTAGCGGATACATTAATAATGACAGGCAAATGCGAAAGTGAAAAATAATAATGAATAATAAAAATAATAATTGATATTATTATTTATGCTAGTGCATTGCATTATGTTATTTGCCAAAATAGAATTCAGCTCTACATGTTACTACTATTATTAACATGTAGAGCTGAACTCTATTTTATCATTTTGGCGTTCATTGAAGGAGGCCTATGTTCAGCAGCGGACAAATGAGGGCTGATGATGAACTATATTTCATTTTTCTTTATAACAGCTGGACTAAGGCCCCTTTAATAAAATACGAATTACAAAAATCGAATAGTCAGTGGAAATAGAGTATAGTAATAAAATGATAAAATACCTATGTCCCTAATCCATTTTTTTTAAAGCGACTCATTTTTATTTTACATTAATTATTATCTTGAAGATACGCGAGTATTTTTATCCATGGTGCAGTTATCTCGTAAAAACAGGTCTGCAAGAAATACACCATAAGTCACACTGGTCTCGAAAAAGAATTTCGTTTTGTTTATTACCAAAAACTTATCAATTTTTAACGCAAAACGGTGTTATTTTTACTTGTAATGTGTTAAAGGGAGAACCGATTTGGTTGCGATTTTCATATTTGAAATCTGATTTCCTAGTGGTAGCTTTTAAACACATTTTATCAAAATCGGTTTAGCCGCTCCGCGGTTATCGTCTCTTGTGTTTAGCATTGGGGTCTCTTCTTAGGTTAAATCTTATAGTAACACTTTCATGATTATTCATTTACATCTTCTGTTATCTTTTTATGATTTTGACTTTAGAGGGAATAGAAGAGTTTTCTACTTTTTAAGTGGCTGATAATCAAGGTTTGCTAGATTAAGATAAAAAGATATTCATCGTCATCATCATCATCATCATCATCATCATCATATTTAGCATTCATTCACTGTTGAATCCATTCATTCCTAATGAACGCACGGCCAATCCTTAAACCAATTATTACTGTGCTGCAAATGGGCGTAAAGGTTAATTCAATACATCTAAAGAAAACTCCTGGAAAAATGTTAAAAAACTTACAACATAAAACGGTATTAGTAAAATTTAGTTTTTTCACCAAAAGAGCTTCTCAAATGTTTTCAAGATCCGAGAATTCTATTTATATATCACAAAGCAGTAGCAATGACTTGTTTGTTGTCTTATCTCGCGTCTGTCTGTCCGTCGTCCCTATCTGTCCATCGTAATGGTACCTTCGTATCCTCAACTTGGACTGATTGTTTAAATGTTCACGTATTTTTTTAAGTTGCACTTAGAGCTCTCTAATTTCTTCCTGGTTTATCTAAAATCTGTTTTTGATTCTGACGTCAAAAACAAACGAGACGATAAAAACGGTTCGTTTACAAATATACTGCTATTTTGTAATTAAATTATTCATTTTTATAACTAATTTATTATTATTTATATTTTAAATAATAAAACATAGGTACTTGTAAAGTTATAAATGATTAGCTGTTAAAATAAATTTCTTTATTAATGTATGTTACTTCTAGTATCTCCTAAGAATATGTTAATAAAGTTTCATGATGGTCGGTTGAGTGGTTTTCGCGTGAAAGCGTAACAAACATCCCTACTTTTACAGTTATAATATTAGTAAGCATAAGTGTATTTACCCCGCGATTGGTTATACGGGGACACATCACACCAGTTGCTTTTGTATCGATGTCGGGGTAGCAGGGGAAAACTTCACCGTGAAATCATAAGGTTTACTTATTGATTGAGGGCTGCACCGTCATTTAACAGGAATAACAAGTAGAAACATACATATAATATCCATATATGATATAATGAAACTGAGAGCTACCTGGCGTAGGTATGTAAAAATTAGAATATTAAAAAGTAATACATAATTTCATGGTGAGAAAAACAATGGGAAATAGAAATCCTACTATCCTACAAATATCAATAACGCGAAAGTTTGTATGTACGAATTTGTGTTATTCTTTTTAATTCTGAATTTTAATAAAATTCCCACGGGAATGTACGTGGGTATAACTATGAGTGGGCACTGCTAGTTTTATTTTAATTTTAATGTCGTTTATAATTAACGTTATTTAAGTAATATTCCTATATGAGCGACGATGGTCCAGTGGGTAATGAGCTTGGCCTTTCATACGAGAGGTTCCGGGTTCGATTCTGACCCCCTTGTGACCTTGAAATGGGGTTTTCTAAATTATTAAGTGCACCCTTAACACGAGACCATCGCTCACTCACCGGTGAAGGAAAACACCATGAGGAAACTTGATGCTGATGTTGATGTTGTTGCACGCCTGATAAGATTGACGGTCTTTGAAGGTATGTGAAGTTCACCAACTCGTATTTGGCCAGCGGTGAACTATGGCCCATTACCCTCCTCGCCTGATTTCTTAGGCAGAGACGTGCCCAGCAGTGGGACATACAAGGCTTGATACTTTATACTTTAAGTAATATTCAGCGTATATATTGATATCGTAGCGTATAAATGCAGTCACTGACCGGGCCGTGTTCGATGCTAGTGGCATTAGATCGGTCGCCATTCGTCTTGGCGTTCATTAAATTTTATGTTCAGCAGAGGACGGATAAAGGCTGATAATGATGATAACGATGATGATGATAAATGCAGATTGATGATGATAATAAATCACATAATTCCATTCAAAACTAGTTTTTAACACACGTATAACACAAAAGGCTTTAAACATTATTATAATAGTTTTATGGTTTTATGAATAGCATATAATCTAAAATAGACGTATTGACGGCCTTGTTAACACGAGTATACGAGAGTCCCACTTTAAAATAACAAGTGAATAGTTGTTGTGTGTGTAGTTTTGATAAATTATAAGTATTGTTTTGTTATACCATTTTAGTTAGTTATTTTACTAATTTAATTGGCCTTATTTCTTACTTTGATGATTTTAGGGCTTCGTTCCGATGGGAACAATGAAGCCATCCGAATCATGATGGTCCGTCTTCCTGTGGCCTGAGAGGCCTGTGTTATTTCAGCGTATAATTTTGTCGTAGATAAAAATAATAAAATGTTTAACAGGCATCATCTAAGGCACACTAATGGGTAAGGAAAAATAGTGTTGTAAGGTAAAATTCAGCACGAGTTGATCCGATTCGCACATGATCGGTTGGCATCATTGTAGTGTTGCCAACTCTTCTGCATCCCCCTAAAGCCCCAAAAAAATACACTAAGCCCAGTGGCTTCAAGTTATGCTGTTCCTTTTTTTTTAATTTTGAAGGATTGGTTTGCAGATAAGCAAAAATATAATTTCATCCCTAAATTTGCAATTTTTTATTGTTTTATTTGAAGTAAAAATTAAACTAAATTTGGGATTAATTAGCACATTAAATAGATAATTAACTTGATTACTGAATAAAGATTATTATTATTATTATTATTATTATAGGATAAATAAAACAGACATAGGTTTTTATAATGACAATAATACACAAACTAAATATCTCGGCTTTTATAAATAAATCTCCGCTGTTTTATGAGCCACAAATTTAGATAATAATATATATCGAGTTATTTATTTATGAGCTTATAAAGCCTGGGTTATATAAAACCAGCCTATAAAACCATCGTTATCGGGCTATATAACACGAATATTTTAAATTGGTAGTTGTCGACACTAGCTGATTAAAACATAACATTCATCATCAGCATTTATTCGTCCACTGCTGAACATAGGCCTCCCTCAATGAGCGCCAAGACGACCGATCCCCTGCGACTCGCATCCAACACGGACCTGCCACTGCACGGAGATCGTCTTCCCACCTGGTCTTCATAACATAACATTAAATTGGTAGTTGTCGACACTAGCTGATTAAAACATAACATTCATCATCAGCATTTATTCGTCCACTGCTGAACATAGGCCTCCCTCAATGAACGCCAAGACGACCGATCCCCTGCGACTCGCATCCAACACGGACCTGCCACTGCACGGAGATCGTCTTCCCACCTGGTCTTCATAACATAACATTGTTAGTTCGTTAAAATAAGAACAAGTGAGGGAAATACGTCAAACTTGCAGGGAATTCCCGAATGCAGTATGATCGATTCAAATTGCATAGGAGTTTTCCTGTATGGTAACATCGGTCAATGCAAAAATTCGTATGATTTCTATTCTATTGCCTCAGACAGTACTGCTTATTCATTCTCATGTTTAAAACAATGATACCTCTTAAGTTACTATTTTATGTAATTTTACTAACATAATTAATAAACTTAACGAAAAAGAAAGTAATACTAACCAACTCACTTTGCATTTGTAATATTAACAATTATTATTATTCATATAATAGTAGATCAGTAAGAATTATAAGATCTGTTATACCATGTCCTCTTCTCTATAATTACCGAATCAAGGAAGGATTCACCTTAATTACCGAATTCCGGACCACACAGGTAGATTCGGCCGCTATTATCCCATTAGAATAAGGATAAAATGATGTGACTCCTACTAAAACTGTGCAAATGTTTGTAAGTATAGATGTTTGTTTAACACAAAACTTTAATATAAGCGTTAAACTGTAAGTACTCTAGTATTGCTAGTTTTCTACTTGGAGCTAACGGCCAGATGGCACTATGCTTAATCTCTTAGATGGCAGAGGGGCATTTAACCCATAACCAACCGTGGGGTCTTTGATCAAACGACCTACTGCATCATTGGACTTAAAATGCGTATTGGGTATTTTTATGTTTTACATCACAAATTTTAGCTTTTCTCGTTGTGATTCGTTTTATTTTTTCGAACAACATTATACCGAACAAATTAAATTAAATACAAGCTAAAGAATATTTATAGTTTCAAGTGTTCCATTAAAATACTTCAATAACTTCCAATTGGCTCAATCTCAATTATACAGACGAAACTGCGTGCGCCAGTTAGTATAAAAATATACCTGGCGGCAATCTCTAGTATTATCGTGTAAACAAAAAATATTATATCAATCAGTCATAGGCATTATTAAAAAAAATCTTTCCAACAAAAAAATTTAAGAGTGGATTGAAAATAATGTTATATGTCTATATAATGTTATAATGGTGGTACCATCTTACTAGCTTCTTGCGTGGCAGAGCTTTGCATGTATTGGAAAGTATAATAATTATTACTGGTAGATTTCTTACCTTAGGTCTTAGTAGTCTGTATACCCAACGCATAAATGACTTCTTTGAGCTAGCCCCAGGCACGCATTGAATAAAAGCTACTAGCTCGTCTGGCAGTTTTCCTATCATCATTTAATTTAAGCTCAGATAATATTTAACAATGCCAAAGTTCAGAAATACCTAGAATTAATCATTAATGAAATACATGAAGTTCAATCAGTCGTTAATAGTCCAATTATAATTTAATTTATTAAAATGTCAAAGCAAAAATAAAAAATTAAGTGTAGTACTTATTTTAAAGACACGGATTAACAGTGAAGTGAAAAATAGTTAAAATATATGTAAAATATAACTAAAAGAATTGTGTAAAATCAAAACCAAAGCTTTGTGTTATGTAAGTGTTTTGATCGGGGCCGAGATAGTGTTTTATACTGTACCCTTTGTTTTGAGCCGGTTGTTATGGCAACACGGTTCAGTTAAATTTTCATGATCATATCGCACATGTTAGGGTACACTCGATGAATGTTTTAACAGTGCAATAAGCCTCATACGTAAGCCATTTGCTGTTTTAAATACGGTAAGATTTAAAAATGCTTAACATGTACAATACAAAGCTTACATGAGTATAATAATATTATTATACTCATGTAAGCTTTGTATTATTAATTTAAAAAGTGCAATATTGAAATAAAAATTAAAATAAAAATGTAACGAATAGTACTCCTCTTACAATAGATAACGTCTTAATAAACAAATCAAACAGTGAAAAGTTCTTAGGTCTCATCCTGGATAGTAACTTAACCTGGAAGCTTCATATTATGATGATTAAATCTAAACTAACATCTCTAACCGGTGCCCTACGCAGCATAGCAAATTGTTTGCCATTAAATGTCCGACATACTATATATAATTCACTAGTGAAACCACATATTGATTACCTGATTGAGGTGTGGGGCTCAGCGGCTAAAACCAACCTTATATTACTACAAACATCCCAGAATAAACTTATTAAAACACTTTTCAACTATGACTACCTGATGCCAACACAAAAGTTATATAGTGAAACTAAAATATTGAGTCTGGATAAAACATATATTTACTACACATGCATTCTAATACGTAAAATATTATCAAAGGATATACATACTAACATTTCTTTTGAAATGCATAATCAAAACCCTCAATTAAGGCGATTACGAAATGCATATAAAATAACCTTACGAACACCAAGGACAAACTACGGCAAGAGGAATATCACTTTTGAAAGCGCACAAATATTTAACTCATTGCCTGGTGATATTAAAACTACTGAAAACATATATAGATTTAAGAAACTACTCAAAATTTATCTATCTAACGAAAAATAAATATTCCACAAATATAATATAAAACTTCATAGATGTACTGTATACATATTACATACATACATATACTAAGCTAATCTATGTAATACACGTCCATAAAGATAAATGTGCATACAATATGTATAATATAATTGAAATAAATTATAACAATATATAAAATAATAAAAATAAAAAAACTATTAAATAAAGCCTTTATACAGAAATAAATTAAATATTTTGATAAAACTTCACAATATAGAATCACAGTGTTATTCATCAAGTTAAATAAAAAATATATATTTCCCAGTTTATAATACGATTTAAATAAATCCAAATAAAAATAATACAATAACTTCCTAAGCACTTCTAGAAATGACGGATCTGTGTAAAGTTATAGTTTCTTTGTTCACCGAGTCGACCGATGCATGCTTGTTTGTTACGATATAAATATTATTTTTTAAGATTACCCACTATTTGTAATTGTAGCAAGTATAATATTGTTTAGATGTAAGCAGCATGTTCGCATTTAGTATATTGTTACATTTAGAATTAAATGTTTAGTTAATTTCTCATTTTAAGTGAATTTTGTAATTCTTTATGAGAATAAATTTCTTTAAACCGAATATTTATGATCTATGATCTACCACCATCATCATCATCATCATCCTTACTAGGTTCAAATTATCAACGAGCTAATATAGGCCTCCTTCAATCAATATGACAATTTTATTATAATGAAACAACTTTTACGGGTTTTATCGCGGTTTATTAAGTTTTTTTATATGCCTGACGTTTCGGATACTTTACAGCAACCATGGTCAGGGAAGGACTAAACGTTTCTTTTGCAAATACTTTAAAAATAATTTTGACTTACTTATAATTCATGAATCACATCTACATGTTACTAGTATTTAAAAATAACGATTCAACCGAGACATAAAACGAATAGTAAAAAGCGTTCATTTAACTCAAGGTCCTTACGCCGGTGACCCAGTTCCGATTTGATTCCGAGGTATATGGGTCACGAGAAGGCCCCTCCACATTACATCAACCCCAAGATACCGGGCTTCAGTGAGGTAGTCCTGTAAATTTAAAACTTTCTCATTTAATTACGGTTGTAACACTCCATACGGATTTTATAGCGGTTTTTGTAATTTTCATTCAAGCTTCACTGATAAAAGACACTGTTAAAACATTGCGCAGATAGAAATAATGTATACTGTTTTTTTATGTTCAAGCGAATTACACTCTACATAATGAAACAACTTTAACGGATTCGAATATTTTACACTTTACAGCAACCATGGTCAAATTTAATAAACCACGATAAAAACCGTACCTATTTTTGTATGTTTGTAATGAATAGGCTCAAAAAGTACTGGACCGATTTCAAAAATTCTTTGACCATTCGGAAGCTACATTATCCACGAGTAACATAGGCTAAATTTTATTCTGATAAAAAATAGGGTTCCGTAAGATATTTTGGTTTTTCGGACACAAGGTGTAAAAAATGTTATTTCGCGTACTAAGATCCCGTTGTAAATCTTAGTTAACGCAGGCGAAGCTGCGGGCAACAGCTAGTATATAAATATAATTATTATTTATATTTCTAAGATTTAATGGTAACGCTTATAATGAAATGACTCTTGACGGATATTATTGTAGTTAAGTATTTAACATGCTCGATGTTTCAGATACTTTACAAGAACGACGGTCACAAGGCAACGCATATAATTATAGATATTCTATCGCCCGGTTTCCGAAAGGCTCATCAGCGCAAAAATTAACAAATCAACTGTCAAGTCTCTTGTTAAGTGTCAAGTGAGTTACTAGAAGTATGGTTAAATTGCTTAATTGGATCGGCCTGTCAGTTGATGTAGCCACTACAGTGAAAAGCTGCCAAATTTGACTCTAGAATCGTATGTTAACCGCCATTAACAGCCATCTTAGTTGACATACACTTTGACCAATGTTTCAGAAACCGGGCGTTAGAGTTATATTTATCTGCTGTTATCTTTCTGTTGAACATAGATCTCGCTCAATTGAAAATACATTTCTTTTACAAGCTTATGGTTTAACATATTATAGTAACCTAATATGTATTTACTTCAAATTTTTTTGCAATCCTTACTATAAGTACTAAGTGTTATGATCTAATAATTACTTTACTTATTGAAATAAACGCAATAGCAACGGTAAGCTGTATCGATTGGTTTTTTTCATCAATTAGCGTTTCATTGATCGTTGAGTCATTCATGGATTATGTTTGCGTTGTACAGTGAGTTCAGTTCCTAAACCTATTCCTGTCAAAAAAAGAACAAAATAAATCGGTCATAAATGTATATTCACTAAAAACGTCTTTTCCTGAATACTCATAATATTTCCAAGCTAAACGTAGCACAGTACGATTAAGAAAGCATAGTTGAATGTGAGAACAATCTTCATGTAATTTTGTGAAGTTCTAAGTCTGAAAATTTCTGTCCGGTATTGTTCCACAAATTTGAACCTTACCGTGATATTTTCAACGCTAGCTATCGTTTAGTAGGGGTATAATATAATACAAGTAGTATATACAAAGCAAAGTAGGGGAGCGTATAATCCCAAAAATTTTAAAAGTCACGATTCTCAATATTGTTATGTGCTCAGGGATTATTTCTCGGTTTTCTTTTTATATCATCTACGGAGCTTAAACTCCCGCCTGCACTCGTAAAGACTGAGGGACACTAAAGGGGGATTTACAAAGGTTTTTAGTGGAGTCGTATACATTACAATAAGTATGTACCTACTTCTCGCCTTTAAGTTTTCTTTATAGGTTCGTTTAACAAGGAAACCGCGCGATTTCAGAATGGTGTGCTTATTTAGATTTTAGATGTATATATTTATTTACATGTATGAGTTCATGAATCTTATGCAGCGATTTGTGCTGCGATGCTACGCTGGTTCTGCGCTCTGATTGGCCAACTAATGGCCATTTATTTATTATTGATAGATGATGAGCCAATGCGAAATATAAATAGAACCGCACGATCACATGTCATATTTGAATTTAGTGTTCGGAAATCGCGCGGTTGAAGCTGTGCCTAAACCAGGCCTTATAGATTATTATTATATTATGTTTTCTTTCTATACAAACTCGAATATATTTTTATTAGACTGCCGAAGTTTGTGATGGTTGAAGTTAATTCAACATTGGTCTAGCTATAATGCTACAATAAATCTACATTTACACTAATATTATAAAGAGGAAAACTTTGTTTCTTTGTTTGGTTGTAATGAATAGGCTCAAAAAGTACTGGACCGATTTCAAAAATTCTTTCACCGTTTGAAAGCTATATTATCCACGAGTAACATAGGCTAAATTTTGTTCTAAAAAAAATAGGGTTCCGTAAGATATTTGGGTTTTTCGGACACAAGGTGTAAAAAATCAACCAGAAAAGTTACTGATTTTGGGTAATAAGATCCCGTTGTAAATCTTAGCTAACGCAGGCGAAGTTGTGGGCAACAGCTAGTGACATATAATTTCAGAAACAGTTTTCAAAATTACCTTGTAGATTTGGAAGGATTTATGATGACGTTATAATAAAATTACATAAATAATAATAATATATCTAGTATAATAAGTAAATAATAAAATAGCAAGTATAATAAAGATATAATTAAACGTCTTTCTAAAAAAATGAACAAAATTTTAGATTGAGGACTGTGTTATAGATTATATTATGTATAAGAGAACTTAGTTTTAGTGAACTCACCAGAGGTTATTGAAAATTCAATAAATGAATCTCTACTGAGCTGGACGGTGTTGCAGCATTGTTTTCAACTTGGCTTCTAACTTAACCAATCAATGTACATTTGAATTACGTAGAACCTCTTGCCCTGTTATGGAGGCAAGTGATCATCATCATCATCATCGAAATCATCCTAAACATTATTTCCGTGTGATCATTATTTAGGTATGATCATTAGAACGATGTCAAGTAGATATGGGCTCCGGGGTTTGATCCTAACCTTTGTACTGCCTTGAAATGTGTTTTTCTCAATTTATAAGTGTAAAAGAACATGGAATCATCGCTTGCTCGTCGGTGAGAAAACATATGTGAAGCTCACCATCAGGCATTGGGCCAGCGCATAAGTAAACAATGACCCATTACCCTCCTCGTCTAATTTCGAGGAGGAGAGCAGTGTCGAGTAAAGTATATTTATAGCAATATATCATCATTATCATCATCAGCCTTTATCCGTCCACTGCTGAACATAGGCCTCCATCAATGAACGCCAAGACGACCGATTCCTTGCTACTCGCAATATACTTTACTTTTACTTTATTAGATTTACAAAAATCAACATTAATATCAATTTTCTCATCATTAGCATCACCGTCATTATCGCTTTTTATTGGGGTACTTATTACTATTAAAAGATCCCTTTGAACTTCTTGTTGTGGGTTGTGTCGAGCTTTCATCTGCATGATTTCCATTCGTGCTTTGCTGTGTTTCGGGAAGAAGGGGAAGATTTATTTAAGGCACCAAGACTTAGCTGAGTTATCTGAACTTGCCTGAGCAAGTTCTATTTTTTTATAGGTCGCAGTGGAAATGCTTTCGCACCATACCAGGACCTCGGGAAGGCACACTGGCGTGGGGAGTCGCATTGGGGTGCACTACCCCATTAAAACCACTGCGAGCGCCGTCAGCCGTTTTGTGAGGGTCCCGGATCTGCCGGCAGTGATACCCTTAGCGACAAGTTTTAGGCAGCCTACCTTATGTTTGGGTGAAACTGTTCTCTTACAATCAGATGGTACTTTGCTAGGTTGCCTTTTTAACTGACATAAAAATCTTCGTATGAAATATTTCATAACTGTAGGTTACTAGGGCGCGTACAAGTTAAATTATTTTGATTGCGTTGCTTGTATGCCTAATTATATTACAGGGTTAAGAGTTGGTAAGGTGAGCCGTGAGAGCCTAGAAATTGTAACTTTAACTTTGTACTTTTTGTTGAAAGTATAGAGTACTTAAAAAACTAACAATCAAAGTAATTAATTGTAACAATAATTACATATCAATTCATAACATTTTATGTTGCAAGTTGTAGGACAGGGAAGTACTCTATATACTTCGAAAGATTTTTTATTTTCTTCTATATTTATATCTACAAATAACTAAATATTATGACAACACAAGCTAAAGTATCACCTTTAGTTTAATATATGTGACAACCGTACATGTACGTAACCTTTCAGACTAGCTTTTTTAACCTACCAACGTGCGAGATACCATTAAGGAAACTTGCACCATGAATTGTATCGGGTTATTGAACTGAATCAAGAGTTATTATGACCACATTAATGATCATCACCCCTCTCCATTCAATACTGAAGATAGACCTAATACTATGAACGCAAAATTCTCTTCGTCGCTACTCGCATCCAAACAGGATCGGCGATTGCATTGAGATTGTAATCTTATGTAGTTGGAAGTCAGCCTACCCTCTTACCATATATACCTTGTGATATCACTGGGTGAAACCAATCGGCTCACCCCACTACCGATGAAGCATTAGGGCTATTAGGGCCATAGCATAGCTCCAACCGAAAAAAAACCTTGCAATAATTATTGTGATCAATACAATTTTTATATTTTGTGTGTTCGATGCTTAGAGCAACGCTAAGGTTCGATGTTAATCACCTTTGTAACATTAAAAGAAAACTGTAATTGTGTCACTTAATAATAAAAAGCTGTGTAAATTTAACCTTAAGTGAATTTTGCGTATGCTGTATATGCCTATAATAGGTGTACATATTAAACCTTATACTTCTTTGAATATTTGTAAATTTATGTTTAAGGGGTCTACCACACGCGCAAGCTTCACCACACTTTTGCCTGCGCAGGCCGGCTTGTACACGGAACACGGTGCGTGTGGTAGGCCCCTAAATGTGTACACTGTTGGCTTGTCAAATATAAACAAATAAATAAATATACAAATATTAACCATTAAGCAGGTAGGGTCTAGATCATGTCTAGACTCTAGAACTTAACACGAATGATCCGTGTTTAGCTCTAGATGAGGAAATCTTGCCTAATGAATCTGTAGGAAGCTATGTGTCAAGTTTTCTCAAGGTTTGAGCAAGCGCAGGTGTGTATATGGAAAAAGCTATCCGTCAAAGCGTATTTGTTTTGTTTGCCCGAAATAAAAATAGCTTCGCTTTACTAACCAGTGATCGTCAGTTGTGATATCTTTAGTGCTAATTTTGTAATTAAAGGCGACAGCTGTTCTGGAATCGTTTTAGTTGGTAAGTGCTTTATACTATAAATTACTGTCGCCTATAAAGTGGTTTTAATCAAAAGCGTTTGAGTAATGGATTATCATCACTTCAGTCTAACTCTTAGGCCTCGTTCAGAAATGGCGACAATCACGCGGTCTTAGAATTCTAAATTCAATTTTACATAATATAATCGTGTGGTTTCCGCGTGTCTGAACAAACACTTAATATAAATAAGATTCGCGCGATAATCCACGCGTTGTCTGCACAACCCCTAATGAACTCTGACAGATTTTTGACGCCAAAATATAATATGTTACGATTGAAGTTTCATCAATCTGATTATTGCTCTTACTTTGTCATGAAAGTCGTTGTTCACTCATTACAATGAAACAACTTTTATGGATTTTATCGTGGCTTATTGAGTTTTTATGAGCCCGACGTTTCGGATACTTTACACTGTAAAGTATCCGAAACGTCGGGTTGCTGTAAAGTTAACAGCAACCATGGTCCCTTAGTCCCTTAGTAGTTTGTGGGAAGGACTAAGATGTCAGACATCTTAGCATTACAAAACTATTCAAAACTACTCAATGATACATCAATATTTTATTCAGTCCTATCTATGCAGAAAATGCTGAGTTTTAATCTTTGCCATTCAAATCAAAATTATGCAAGGACAATCCGTGAGGTTATAGACGCAAAAAAAAAAAATCTAATAAAGAAGGTGCTTGTGAACACGGCGAGAGTACAGCAGTAGTTTGTGGTGCGAATGCTGACAGGTTATATGCATCTTGTTGTTAAGGAGCATAGTGCAGAGCATAGGAGCACCGAAACGCACCAAGACTTAAGCATGAGTGTACCTAAATTAGTTTCAAGTTTTATTTAGTAACAACATTCTATATTATAATATTTGTTATTATAATATGTTACGATCGATTTACATCATGTGTAGAATCTACGAAAATATTCCATTAGGTTCTTCAATGCCTTTTGCGCGCGTCTACTAGGCTAATTTAGTTTATATGATATCTAATATATTATCTTCACTATGTGTAAAATATGATCGATAAAATAACCATTCAAATTCAAGGAGGAGCTTGTGGCTAAGTAATAACAAACCGCGTGGACTGATCCATCAGGTTAAGCAACGCTTGCCGGGGTTGGTCCGTGGATGGGTGACTATTTAAAGATGGTATATACCGAGACTCCTCCGTGCCTCGGAAAGCACGTTAAGCCGTTGGTCCCGGCTGTCATTCGTGGATCTTTGACAGTCGTTACGGGTCGTCAGAAGCCCGAATGTGTGACTACTAGTCTCAACGTTGGGTACTGTATCACCCGGTTACTGGGTTGTTGAGGTCAGATAGGCAGTTGTTTTATTTAAAATACTAGCATTCAGCTGAATCCAGGTAGACTGGAAGCCGACCCCAAATATAGTTGGGAAAAGCTATGCAGATGATGATAAAATAACAATTCAAAACAAGTCTCATTCTAATAAATTTAAATAATGCCTAAAACTCACTTTTATCTTCCTTCAAGAAAAGAAAGCAATGTGCCAAAGTCATCTGATTAGATGTTAATATTTCTCGAAGAACACAAGTCTATCCAATATTTCGTGTCTAATCCGAGGTACATATGCAATGTAGGCAACCAAGATATAAAATAGATTCTCATATTAGTAATCACACTACGCCTTCATACCCGGAATACATCAGACCTAGATGGAGGTACCCTCCCGAACAGCACGCAGTTTGCATGCACGGCGCATAAAGCGCATCCCACCGGGACTCAGCGGATATCAGCGACGGACGTCAGAGACATCAAAGTCCTATTTAGGTTCTCGATTGTCGATGGACATGACATCATTGGGAAATTACTATCAAATGCTTGCATGTTCTAATTATGAAATTAAAAGTTCTAATTATGAAAAATGTTTTTTTTTTAAATCCTGTACCGTTGATTATCTTCTAGTCGACATCTTTGGAACAGAACAATATGAAAAAATTTGAAAAGGCTAGATGCAGAAAGTGTCAACTCTAATTGGTGCTTGGATTTTGACTGATTTTTTAAATGTTATTTCAAGAATAACTAGAATGGGATAATTAGTTCTCTCTACGCATCTGTGCGTCGCATATCCATTAATGTTAGGCGATAAGTCTCAGTGTTAGGAATCATCTCTCTATCATATTAATCGATATAGAATAATCTTAATTACAATTAATAGATATGATATCTGGTTTAATAATAAAAATAACTAC
Organism: Lycaena phlaeas; assembly: GCA_905333005.2. NCBI lineage: Eukaryota > Metazoa > Arthropoda > Insecta > Lepidoptera > Lycaenidae > Lycaena > Lycaena phlaeas. The sequence goes on from HG995178.1 coordinate 8,790,313, forward strand.
GAAGTCAATTAATTATTACATCTTTTTACGAATCTCCTCTTAAAATTATGAGGTCAAGAAGCTCTTTAATTCTCAGACGAATGTCACGACTTCAAAAAATAAAATTTCACCTTCGCCAAGGATAAGTGTCTGACCGGAGAAGGGGGAGGGGGAGAAATTGAGAAATAAGATCAAGAGCGTTCAACTTTATTCGAGTATCACAATTTTCGGTGGTACTAATATTATTTGAGACCAAAGTCTCCAATAATATTAGTAATATTTTATCTTTTTATTTACTTCATCAAAGTAAAGACGACGCGTTGAGGGTGAAAAAATATTAATCCATGCAAAATTTGTAATAGCTGGAATGTTTTTGGTAAAAAATAAAAATGCTTGCTACAAGAATTTCTTTTGAAATTATTTAAGAAATTGCTATTTTGTGATATGGCGGGTATTTTGCTTGTAACATTTTATTTCGTAGGTACCTGTTCCGTTTAGCATTTCATATTACCCACAATGACCAAAAACATTTTTGTATTCCATTAATAACTCTTACCTGCAAATACGTTTTAATTAATGGCATAAAACATGTCAATGTCACTTATAGCTCTATAAAGAACACACCTGGCCGTATACTTTTGAAATATGTATTCGATTTTCGAATTCCCTTTCGCGAAAAAGGAACTCGAAAATCGAATACAGATTCCGATGATGCGTCCAGGCTAATTGTGAATTTTACGTTTCCATTGCAGTATTGTCACAAAATTTTGTCACTGCTCTCGTGTAGACGAGGTAAAGTGATATCTCCTTGAGATGTTGGTGTAATTGTATCAATTGGTCCGCCGACCCTATTGAGAGATGCATCCGATCGCACTGCACGACAAAGGTTAACTCTGCGAATGTTATCATTGATCTTGACTGCAATGGCGTCAGTACCGATGAATAAAGTGAATAGAGAATAAAAAAAAGTGATGTTATTTAAAACGGGATATTAACATGATATTTTCAGTCTCTTGAACAAGACATTCGTAGATAACGTCGAAATAACGAGCTCGGCGAAATAAAAGTAAGAAAGAAGTAAAAGTTTTAATTTTATTTAATTAAAAAGATATTCCTGTTGTTGTAAAAACTGTATGGAACGAAAATTTGGTGCAAATATCATACCACACAAACAATAGTGTCTTTGTGAATATCGATTGGAGTCCGGGTATATAACTCCTTGATAATATCTGGCTAGACACTCTCAGTGGAACTAATGTATTATGATAGAAAAGTTATCTTGGCTGGTCAAGACGTGGTCAGGCTCATGGACAACGCACCAGTCGCGGGTTCAAATCTCGCCAAGAGCGGCGAAGAAAGCATTTTTACATCGCTACATGGACGTCTTTTACACCGCTTCTTCGACATCCTTTACATCACTAATTCGACATCTTTTACATCACTAATTCGACAACTTTTACATTGCTACTTCGACATATTTTTCTGTACAATATGTTGCTCTATTTCCTATTAAAGGAACGTAAGAGAAAGAGTCAGAGCGATTCCTGAGAATAACTTACCATGTGTCTCTTTGTCCTTCCATAGAGCTGGTAGGGTTGTTAAATACGTTAAAGGCCGCTTACCATCAGCTGACGATAAATATAAAAAAAACTAGCTATAGACCTTGCTATTCTAAGTTTTAATTTCTTTGCTTATCCTTATAACCTGAGACGAAGAAACGAGTAAACATTAAAATCAAGTGAAGTATCTTGAACTATACGGAATTTGCGGCTAAAAATATCCAGCCTGTTATACCCGGCTCCCAACTTACGCTTCACGGCAAATGACATTATATTAATGCATCGTCTACACCAGCAACCCTCAAACTTTGGCGCATCACATATATGGAAAAATTATCAACCCTAATAACTAGAGTTTTGTTGGATAAAATGTAGAATGTGAAAACGTTTTTGAAATATGTGGCATGCGAATATGTAATTACTTTTTAAATACAGTAGAACCTCGATAACTTAAAACCTCTATAACTTAAAATATTTTTGTGTGTTCCCTTGGACTTTAACTTATCGAGGTTCTACTGTATATCGTAACTACTTTCTTCATAAGATGTACAGAAAAACATAATAATATAATATAATCCATGAAACATCCTTAACTCTCTAAATAACTAAACACAAACCAGACTGTCTGTTCTTAATTCTGTAAATGACTAAACAAAAGCTTATAATATGCCAGCGAAAGAAAACACTTATACATAATAATATTTGTAACTGTTATAACATCACTACTATTTTCAATTCTATCAGGTTCTCATATAGATCTGCTCTGCTACCGTAAGACACTCTATTACATTTGGATTAATTTCTATGTAAGCCATTTGCTCACCTACCTACCGATTGAGCCTAAAAGTACAGACCTTTCGAAAAAAAATATACATCTCGATTCTTAATAATATTTTATATACGTTAAATATTGTTAAAAACCATTGGATAGGTTACATTTGTTAATTGCGGATGTCTGATTATTACTTTCTTGAAACAGCTATGCTGTGTTTTGTCGTAAAAGGAAGGACAGGTAGTGTTAAAACTTAAATAGCTTGGATTTATCATCTAATTCTAACCTATTTACATAGGCAAAGTACTAATGTATTGCCTAAATTAGTCCTGTGTGAGCTCGGCATATGTGCTTATTCGACTCATATTAAAAAATGTCAGTGTATATGAAAAAAAAGGCTCAGACTTTGAGAACCACTGTATACCAGGGGGAACTGCGAGTATATGTAATGTAAATTTCTTATAATATTATTGCATACACATGCAAATACATAACACGTTCATCCACATACCACTCGGTAAAGACTTGTAATTAAAAATAATTATATGATTACTATTATTTTTGATCAAGTTGTATTTATTCTGTTATATACGAGTATTTGAAACACAATATCAAAACAGTTCGATGTGACTTTTAATTTTTTGTTCAAAATACTTGACTTTTATTATAAGAAACTTGTCATAGTTAACCGATGGTTCCACTCTAAGGTCACGTGCGACGATGCATGCGCGAACAACCGTCTAGCCGGTATCAAGTGGCTGTCTCCTGCATTGTTTTGGTACAGACTCGTGAGACATTGGTACAACCTGATTATATCAAACATATTTTTTTGCAGTCTCGTGAACAAAATCGTAGGCAACGGAGACATATCGCGCTTTAAGAAAAATAAAAGATGGTGAAAATATCGTTTCGAAACAGTTGCTGTCATAGTTTTTTTTTCAGCTGTGCTTTTGTTATATACACTCGTTTAGAAAAAATCACGTTCTACTAATATATTAAGCGCAAAAGTTCTTCTTCTTCTGCAATATTAGCTTCCAAAAGGATTTGCTAATGTCAGAGTGAGTGTCAGTTGAGTTTCAAATTATTCTCTAAAATTGAGGGTAGTTAAATAAAACTTGCATTATGCTTGTCACCTGTCAACTTCCCTTCTTACATACATGTGTGACGCTCTGCGACTCTCTTCCGCAAGCCGTCAACCAGTATAGACGCTTTTTCGCTAACCGTTAAACTGTAAATTAAGCTATAGGCCTATCAAAGCTTATGAACGCGATCGTGTGTGTGTGTGTGTGTGTGGTTCCCGCATATGTACTGACTTTAAGAAGATTACACGAGGGGGTACGAGAGCTGCTGGGGCAGCCCTGGGAGAAGAACAAGAATACCAGGTCAGTCACATATGTCCTTTTCCTGCCTCCTGTACATCGACCTTACGTCTGTCTAATATACAAGCTAATGCAAGTTAATTTCATATATTTGTAACCACCGCAAAAATAAAGTCCACTCTCTCATTTACTTTCCGTATTTAATTTTTTATGGTTAAACGAACTGGATTATCTCCCATATTATCTGGCCTCATGAGCTATCGAGGAAAGATATTTCTCCAGCATCCCGCAGATAGAAAAGGATGAGATTAGGCACCACCATTATGTATGAATGTGTGTTTGTTAGTCTTTAAACTCTTTAATAACTTATGTGAATTTTGATGAAACTTTACAATCATTAGCTTACACATCCGAATAACACATATACTATATGTATTTTTATCCTCATACTAACACAGGTACAGAATACGAGGGGGAAACCGCGGGGCGTTGCTAGTAAAGGAAAACTTTAGATTGCACGAGGTTAGTGATATGAGATATATATATATATATATATATATATATATATATATATATATATATATTTTTTTATTTTTTTTTTACTGAATTATTGATTACTTTGGGAATTTAGAATAATATTATCTACATAAATAATAATATCGAAGCCTATTTGTTATAACAAAGTAGCTCCTATTTAATTGCAATAAAGAGTGGAGCCATTACCTACCTACTATATATATTGATGGTTTATACTATATATAATCGTTATATATAGTTAATCTGAATAGCTGGACCTATTTTAACGGGATTATCACTAGTATATGGCTGATGTCATAAAAGTAACTTAGGTAACGTTTTAGAAAAAGGAATAGAATTCAGCTTAAAAAAATAATAAAAAAGATTAAATAATGTAAAGAAAATTTATTTCAAAATATTGTTTCTATTCAAACCTACTAAATTATGTTTAGTAAATTATTCATCCACGAAAGTCTAGGGCAGAAATAGCTCTCGCGTAACTACAAAGAGTGTCAGTTGTTTGTTAATGTTAGTTTCTGTACATACCGAGAACAGGAATTATTTGAGAACTGTAGGGCTATTCTGTAAGGTCGTTTTCGAATCTCCAAAGTGAAATCCGCGATATGACGAATTTGTATTCTTTAAAACTCGATTCTCTATCTATATCATTAAAGTTCACTTTCGAAGTGAGCGTAAGTAAGCTCTATCACTCAGGTGAAGCTCGATATCGAAGTGGTTTTTACAGAATAGCACTACTGAGCGAGGGTAAAATCGATACCTCACCACGCCGGGATGACATCGGCTATTTCCATTATTGCTTTCGTAAAAACTTTTACGAATTGTTCCTCGTCCTATATTAATGTTTTTGTCCTCACTTTTATTGTTACTTTCTATTTGTCGCTTTGCAAAATTTAATATCTCTTGTATTATTTGATGGACGAAATAAGGCCATGAACATTAAACCTTAGCACTTAATATACATTGTTGACTCGTCTATAGATCTCATTTAAGGGCCTGTTTCACAATCTCCAGTTAAGTTCCCAATAGGCTATTGGGCACTTAACTGGAGATTGTGAAACAGGCCCTAAATGTGCTAAATATATCAGAAAATACCAGAAATTATGTCTATTATGTCCTTTAAGTAAAGCTAATCTTCCCATAGCCATGGCTGAAAATTTCTGTGGATCGAAACTTAGCGCATGAAACAAGGGCTTAAAATTTAAGAAAACACTATTAAAACTATTTAAAACGGGACAGTTATCGTGTTCTCCACTTTTTCCTATAGTATAGAAAGGTAAACGAACAGTCGAAGCCTTGCGGCTATCAACGCCCATTAACATCCACATAACCAGAGGTTATGCAGATGCGTTGCCCTCCTTTTCCCTATCCGCCGATGGGCCACCGGAAACACACAAACCGCACGAAATGCGACAGCTTAGCTGTCGATTTACGCCGATTTGATGTGGGCGAGAGATACCACCCCGGTCATGCTGGCCCAATTTGGCTGCAAAGCAAATTTGGCACTGTCGCATACAATTTATTTCGCTGAGATCGATATTTTGGTATCATGCACGAAACATGGTAAACATGCCACGTTAATGCAAAATCTTATTAAAAAACATCCATAGAATCCAAAAAAGTTATTTAAAACAAAAATCGATTTGGTAAAAAATTGTACGTATGTATTGTACACAGTACAATGTACATAAACACCATCGAATCGGCGTCACTTTCTTTCAATGGTTTTAACTATGTTATAGTATTTTTATAGTTACAAAAATATAACATTGGTATTAAAACTACTGCCAACGATTCCGGTCGTATTTTTAACTGCACTAGACGTGGCTACAAACTTTTTATTCCCTCTTAAAAATGGGATATATACATATTATGTATAGATAACTTTTTCAAAATGATTAATTGATGAATGACTACCTCAATGATTGATATTTTTCTACAGAAATAAAAATAAATAATCAATTATAAGTAAAACAGGTGAAGGAAGACGTCGCGAGGAAACTTGCTTGCCAGAGGGTGTTTGAAAGTATGTGATGTTCCCCAATCCGCATTGGGTCAGCGCAACGGAGAACTATGGCCCAATACTCTTGCCTCTCCTCTCCTTCCCTTTTTTCGTGAGGGTATATAGAGGATACCCGTGTCTAGCAGTAGAACATAATAATATAATGGTTGATGCTTTACTAGTGCAACACAGTTTTACTGACAAAAAGTACAAACTATATTCAACAAAAAAATACGTAATAATGTGAAAAGTGTGCAAAATGTTGTCTTTATGGCCATAGCTATATGTAGTATGTACTCTAGAAGGACTCTTTATGTATCGGAGTCAGATATTACTCACCACTAGAAAGAAAATAAGCTCCCTTTTTGTGGTATTTTTATGAGAAACTACACATGATTCAAGTCCTTTTTACCCAAGGCAAGCTTTTCCGTCGTAGCCGGCGCCGGCAGCGACGGTGCCTCCGGGGTACGAACGAGCGGGTTTTTCAAAACTATGACTTACGAATAAATGTTCATTAATAACTTAATTTTCATTGATAGAGGTCTTTTTGATACAGTTGATGAGTTGTTGAGAGTTATTGATGAGATTTGGTAACGTTAATTAATATCCAAATTGAACGTACATAGACACTTTTTGAATATTTTGTAATTTACCTTTTTTTTAATTTTAGTTTATTAAAGAATTATACATTTTTGAGAGGTACTATTTTCCCAAAACATATGCTTATTAGTTCCAACTTATTATCTTACTAGCTGTTACTCGCAGCTTCATCGTTAACTAAGATTTAGAACGGAATCTGAGCGGGATAATATATTGTGCATGTATTATGCAAATAAACCTCCCCCTTGAATTGTTCTATCTATTAAAAAAATCGCATCGAAATCCGTTGCGTACTTTTAAAGATTTAAGCATACATACAAAGGATCGACTTTGATTTCTACTATGTACAGATAGTTGGGTACTTTTGGGATCGAAACCCTCGGATATGACTTCCACCCTCGACATCAATATCATAAATATTGTATTGTTTGAATCTTGTTTGAAGTCGTAAATCTTGCAATGATGTATGTTTGTAATAAACTTCTAAGGTCCCCATTGTGAAAGATCAATTTAATTTGACCCAGAGGGACTTGTAGACGTGTCCAGAACACAAATATCATTATATCTATACTTCTATACTAATATTATAAAGAGGAAAGATTTGTACCTATTTTTGTATGTTTGTATGTTTGTAATGAATAAGCTCAAAAAGTACTGGACCGATTTCAAAAATTCTTTCACCATTCGGAAGCTACATTATCCACGAGTAACATAGGCTAAATTTTATTCTGATAAAATAGGGTTCCGTAAGATATTTTGGTTTTTTGGACACAAGGTGTAAAAAATGTTATTTCGCGTACTAAGATCCCGTTGTAAATCTTAGTTAACTCAAGCGAAGCTGCGGGCAACAGCTAGTAAAGTATATTTGGAAATATAACCCCAATTCGTTGACTGTGAGATACTATTGTAGAGTAATGTAGATATCCTTTTAAACGTTTTTGGTGTAATCCCGAATGGAGGTTTTAATAGCGGGATCATTTAGTTCGATTTTTCGAGTTTTTCAATGAAAGTGCTGAACGTTATAGGCGAAATTCGGTTGAAATGTTTTTATTATTGCCCATTGATTTGACTAATAATGTTTTAATATATTAATTAAATAGATAACATGATAAGTGACTACTTTTTTAAATCGTTTACCAGTTGAAAATAAGTAAACGAATAAAATATCACTCGACTACAGTTCCAACCATTCAACTTCAACAACAAACCTATTTCATTCTTTTATAATTTTGAGTCACACAAGACACTGTACTATGCCCACCAGGGTACAAGCCTTGTCGCGGTGGTGGGGCTCAATAGCCTAGGGTGAACCCTTCACCCTGGGGCGCAGCGAGTCCCACATACCCCCCATAGTGGGGAGACCCACTCCCCCGCGGGATAAGAAGCTGCGGGCAACAGCTAGTATTAAATATCTACAAAAACATTTATAGCTTTGATTTTAATATTGATATTGCCCAATAAGAATGAACCAAGACTATGTTTTATCGGTTATTAGTCTGTAGTGTTTATTTAGGTTAATACTTCTATTTTCGTCTGTCTGTCTGGACAGGGTTTGAGATATTGCTCGGCTGCACATCTATTTATATAACACTATTGACAGACCGCGATCCCGTTTGTTTTTTTTTTAACAAAACTCTCTTCATTGGTATCGTTTTATTACAGACAAATGCAAATCTTAGTATTTATTTCCCGGTGGTTTTGCATATGCCACGCGTCATCTGCTGCCATGTCACAATGCTGTCTATTGCTTCAGTGTGAAACAGTTTTGCTGCGTTTTGGAATTAAGCCGCTATAAGGAGTTTCTGGCGCAGAGATTATTCCATCCGTTGTTCATCACGAATCCTCGGCGGGAGATGAACCTCGGTGCTAGTAGTCACAAAATAAGTGTTAGTGTAAACTAGCGATAATTATCATCATCATCACCATCAGCCTTTATCCGTCAACTGCTAATAGGCCTCCTATAATTAATGTCAAGTTGGCCTATCCCGTGCCGCTTGCATCCAACACGGACCGGCTACTACACGGAGATCGCCTAGCTAGCGATAGATAGAAAAAAAATGCCTGGATCCCAGCCCATGATAACTTTACTAATCCTACCAATATTGTTTGTAAGTAAAGTAAATTTGTAAGTATGGATGGATGGATAGATGGATGGATGGATGGATGAATGGATGGATGGATGTTTGTTACTCTTTTACGTAAAAACTACTGAATGGATTATTATGAAACTACAATAATATAGCTTACACATCAGAATAACACATAGGCTATAGTTTATCACCGCATACCAACGGGGATTGTGACTTGTAAGTAATAAACCTTTAACCAATACAAAAGACCTGTAGTAGAAGTGGCTGGTTGACTTTTTACTGTCTATCAGTAAGCTACTGTTAAGCAGTGGAAGTTACATATGTCACTTATAAGTTATAGTTATAAGAACATACAAAATACCTTGCCAATAGCCCTCCTAAAACTAGCTTTAGTGCTACAAAACTATATTTAAAGCTATAAATCAAACATTCGTTTCGTACATTCCTGTATGCAAAGTAAAGATGACCCGAAGCCCCGTGGTACTTTGGGAATTGCGAAAAACTTTTCCATTCAAAATTCCCGGGCACACGCCAGGCAAAGTCTTGGAAGCAGAACGGGCTTCAGGGAAATTTTGATAAGTTTTTCTTTTTAATTAGAACATTTTGTTTTGTATGTCTTCTTGTACGTCTAACCCCACACACCACTAGCATAGTCTAGTATTAAGATACACTTCTCGATATATTTAGTTAGAATTCATCTCCTTTTACCGAACTCGACAAAATCCTACTTCCTACTAGTCCTACTAACGTACTAACCTACTAATATTATAAACGCGAAAGTTTGTAAGTACCTATGGATGTTTGTTACTCTTTCACGTGAAAACTACTGAATGGATTTTAATGAAACTACACAGTAATATAGCTTATACATCAGAATAGCACATAGGCTATAATTTATCCCCGTACTCCCACGGGAATGGGAAGTACGCGGGTGAAACCGCGGGGCGATAGTAGAAAATATTGCTCACATAAAAATTAAAAAACATACTTCATTACATAAGATGACCTTGACATGGAGTCACTTTCATACAATCCCATTTCCAAGCAAACAGACGACCAGCGCAATGAGAAACACTTTACGGGACAATGGGTACTTACACAATACACGTGTTAGTGCGTTTGTGTTGCTATCGCTCTAAATTGTCTTGACTCGATTGTCATAACTCATAGGTATGAGACCGTCGCAATATTATATATTTAACCCCATTGGCCACTTTTTTAAACGACTTCAAGCAGGGAGACGTCTCTCAATTCGACCGTCTAAATGCTTTTTAAATTTCAGTTAGATATATCGGTCGGATCGTCGCACGATGGTGGGTGACTTGGCCATGACTACAAATAGGTTCACTTTAGTAGAACAATGAGCCCAAGCTATTTACCGACTATTTCCACTGTCCCACTGCTGGGCACGGGTCTCCTCGAAAACATTCGAGGAGGGTAATGGGCCATAATTCACCGATACGCTGGCCCAATGTGGGTTGGTGAACTTCACATACCTTCAAAGACTTTCAATTTCATCAGATATGCAGGTTTCCTCACGATGCTTTCCTTCACCGGTGAGCGAGCGATGGTTCATTAGTGTTTTGGGGGCACGTAGAAATTTAGAAAAACCCATTTCGAATCGAACCCGGAACCTTTTGCATAAGAGGCTGAGCCCTTTACCCATTGGACCACCGTCGCTTAATACATAATATTTTATTCCAAATTCAATTTTTACTTGAGTACTATATTATCGTAATTGTAAAAATAATAGTTTAATGCATAAGATTATTGTTTTCTTATGTTTACGCGAATTTCCTCGGGAGTCCTCCCGTGACCATGGTTGCTGTAAAGTTTCCGAAACGTCGGGCTTGTAAAAAAACTAAATAAACCGCAATAAAATCCGTAAAAGTTGTTTCATTATCATAAGATTATTTTTCCTTTATTCAGATGGTCGTCATACGCCATCTTGCTTTAGACTATGTAGGTACGTACTTATTTTGTGCTCAAGCTAGTTCCTAGTCCCTCTGTTAAAACTAAGCAATCTCATCTGAAAATATTTTGTAGATATGGAAGAAGTATTTTAAATGTTAGCGCCATCTACAAAATATTTAAGGAACTACATATAGCAATGTATCATACCTTTTTCAGAAGAGGTTTAGCAGATATATTATAGATGGCGCTGATCATTAATATAATTCAGTGCTTAGAGAGGACTTATAGTACAAACATAAAATTAGCTTTCGATTATTTTATTATTTATATGCGGCAGTTATTATTACCCTATAAGAGATATGGTTTGTACACCCATGCAGGTTTTATATATTATTTCTGGTCAGGCTATATTATAATAATATTATTATGTTAATAAAGAAAGTAAAAGTCTGTCATCGCTGAAGTACTACATTTTCAATGTAGATGTCACTGAATATGTTCTAATAAATAATTATGATCAAATACTTCAAAATGTGATTATTTAGCAATAAAATCGCATAAAGAACTACAATTATTATGCATCCAAGTAAATATAATAAAATTACCTAAACACTCCAAAAATTCTCCCACTGAATTGTCGTAATATTATATATTTTGTGAACAGCATCAAATAAATTTCAATTGCATTTTGAAAACGAGAAAGATATGACAAGGTTTTATAAATCAAATGTAGCTGATCGTACGCGCGTTCGTTGCATGTACGTAAATAATACACTTTACTGAACTAACTTAGCTACCTATATAACGTAAGTACATAATATACATCCCTATTACTATTTTAAATTCCTAAAGAAAAAAGTGAGGTGTTCTAATATTCACCGCTATGTTGTACACAAAAGGGGAAACTTATTTTTTGGTTTTCAAGCTATGGTTTTTAGATAATATCATCAAAATCGGTTTAGCCGTTTCTATGTTATCAGCATTTTTGTAAGCTGCAGCAAGTAAAGTAAATAATGGGTATTTATTTGCAAAAGGTTTGAGTTATATTTTATATATTTTTGGTTTGAATGTTGGGACTTACAAATAAAAATAAGAACAAAGTCCAGAATTAAATGAAAATCGGTAATTCTGAATTTCCGTAAGTATCACAAATATCTAAATAACTACTATGCAATACAAGCTTACATAGCGATACTTACTAGGGTCGCTAATGCGTCGCTATACAAACTTACAAATCCACAAAGCTTTAGGCCTTTATATTATTGTTTAGATAGATATAGTCAAATCAATGATATTATATGAATGCTACGTCTTTTGAACTATCAAGTGGTTACGCATTTCTGAGAATCATTTGTTTGACTTTACCGCTCTAGTCTACATCTACACTAATATTATAAAGAGGAAAACTTTGTTTGTTTGTTTGATTGTAATGAATAGGCTCAAAAAGTACTGGACCGATTTCAAAAATTCTTTCACCATTCGAAAGCTACATTATCCACGAGTAACATAGGCTAAATTTTATTCTGGAATAAAATATCTTATATTTGGGTTTTTCGGACACAAGGTGTAAATAATCAACCAGAAAAGTTACTTATTTTGCGTACTAAGATCCCGTTGTAAATCTTATTTAACGCAGGCGAAGCTGCGGGCAACAGCTAGTATAATATAAGCTCATTGGTTCAAATCATATCACCTACCTACACGACAATCCGTAAGTACAAAGAATAATAGAGTTGAGCTGAGACCTAGGCTGTTAGCGATATCAGTACGGATACAGATAAAAGCTTTCTCATGTCATAACTCGTATCGTAGCGGACGGTGGCAGATATTGGACTGGAAATAAGTTTTTACTTGAGTTATTTCCTTTTAAATGTTTTGTAAAATAAAATACATTTTAATGTATAAAAATACTCCGAAGATGTGTTAGACGCAAAGACGGACATAAAAAATAATTGAAATAGTTGAAGTCTATTTCTAAGAGGTAGTGCCTTGCTGCTTTGCAGCAAAATTGGGCCGGCACGACCGAATAGTAACCTCTCGCTCACAGGAAGTCAGCGTAAAGTGACAGCTAAGCTGTCGCGTTGCACAACTTCTGGTTATGTGGATGTTAATGTCGATAGTCGCAAGGCTTCGACTGTTTGTTTGCCCTCCTATGATATTTAAAAAAAAATTGATTGACTGACCGAGAATTTGAAACGAGATAATATTTATCTTTATTATTTTAGTAAGAGGTCGTTGCTGCATTGCAGCAGAATTAGGGCAGCACGAACGGGATGGCCTCTCATAAAACTGGAAGTGATAGCTATACTGTCGCGTTTGGTGTGCTTTGTGAGAGGCCCATTGAGAGGATAGGAAAAAGAACGACATCACTGTTGTGCTGTCACTGGTTGTGCGGATGTTTATAAGCGTCGGTAGTCACAATAATGCTGGCTTTCTTTTTTATGGCTTACAAAACAAAATTGCTTTGTTTACGAGACGGGTAAAAAGAATCCCTCTATATTTAAAGAATTTTATTTTATTAGAGTTCCCATATTAATAAAGTAAAAGTATATTGATAGCTAAGAAAAGAATATATGCCTGCCTCTTAAATATCAGTAATCTTATTGCAGATCTGGAGAGACAAATTATTTTCCATAAAACAGTTGCCTGTTAAAGAGAAGGCGAAGTGCAGAAAAATAATAATTTAAACGCGTTTAATTTGAGAACATAATGCCGGACAGAGGAAAGTATTGCTTTATGGGTATTGATTTTAACTATAACTTTAAATTTTTATTTTATTTTAAAATTTTATTGGATAAAAATGACGTCAAAATTTTGATCTCTGTGTAGATTACTTTAGATATTATTTAAGGACTTAACTAGGTTTGGGATAGCTTTCCTTTCGAAAATTTAAAAGAATATATTTTTTTTTAGTTTTAGTTCGATCGTATTGTGTGTAATTTTTTACAGAGTCATAACTCCGGACGTCCTATAAATATAGGAATCCATTAAGCGCCCGCAGTATTATTGATACTAAAAAACACGTAAACCATTAAAGACCAACATGTTTTACTAAAACATAAATTCAAATAAACGATGGAATAACAACGCTATGCGATTAAGGCAACGCTCATTCCTCGATGTCTTTTTAGGGTTCCGTAACTCAAAAGGTGAAAACGGAACCCCTCAAAGGTCCCCATTTCAAGGCATACAATTTATGTCAGGAGGAACCGGATCATAAGAGGCCGAGTCCACCCACCACTGGACATTGTCACTTAAAGATCACTTTCTTGTCAGACTGTAACTTCTTCTTCTTAACACACTAAAGAGTTCTAGCCATTTCGACTCGACAAGAAGAAGACTGTAACTACCGATTTTATCAGGAACGGGTGGACCTAGAATTAGACCTTCAAATTAACACTAGATACTGAGATCTACAGTCCCTATTAGGTTTAAAAAACCCGAGCCGACATCATGAAAAAATATGGGCAATTTGAGATTTTCGTGAAAACTTAAAAATACCAAAAGAAGACGGTCCAAAATTGTATGGGACGTTGGTGTACTTTTGTACACATAATGATATAAAGGAAAATAAATATTCAAACAGTTTTAATATGTTCATATCCATTAAATTCTTATCAATTTCAGCGTAAGCATAATTTAATATTTCCAAGATATGCAACACTACATGATATAACAATGGCGTATGAATATTTTCTTTGGCGTTTATGGCTAAAAATCTATGTCCAAATAAAAAGTCCAAGTCGTCAAAATATCCACCAAAATGCAAAAAACACATTCACGAGTTAACAACTCCATAACAAAGCATGAAAATGAACTATTTATTATATAACTAATATTTCATAACTATTTGTATAAATGAAATTGATACAAATAGTTATGAAAGTACCATGAGTGACGCCATTTTTCAATAATGACGTTTAAGTAATAGCCGCCATCTTTGTGTGGAATAGCTAATATTTGAAAAAAATTGATATTTTTTAAATTTTTTTTCACGTGACTTATTACGATAAACTAATTTATTTTATTTTTAATGAAATCTATGTATTTTTATTTATTTATAGTATACTGTACAAGACTACACCAGAAATGGACCGTCTCCTTTACTTTCATTTGCAATTAGGCATATTTCACTTCTCAGGGCTCAAACTTTCCCACCAGAACAAATATTAGTGCTGGTCAAACTGATACTTGTTACTTGAGGTCAGGCTGGTATCCGCAACTCGACGCTTTGCGCCTATTTTGCGAGCTGTGAGCCTGAAGCACTCCCTACTGCCAGTTAAGCTCCCGCAAGAAAGCTAGCAGTCTCTTGACGTCGGCGTAGATCTCCGGGAGCGTACTCGGACTTCCGAGATGGGCAGCCCGTAGCGGTGCTACTCCTGTGCACTCCAGTAATACGTGGGCTGCTGTTTCTTCCTCCGCTACGCAAGCTCTGCATAGCGGGCTGTCCGTGACACCTATAATGAAAAGATTTCTGTTATAGTGACCGTGTCCTGTTAGGGTGCCTGTTAGTAGGCATAGTTCTGGTCGTTTTAGTAGCATTAATTGACGAGAGACGCGTGGGTTGCATATAGGTATCGCTTCCCTTGCCTGTCTACAATCGTCTCTGCTTGTCCAGAGTTCTTTGTGTTGTGTATTTGTGTACATTCTTACCCACGCCCTTAACTGGCTGTATGGTAGCGGAGTCATTGGTTCATTGCCTTTGTGGTCAAACTGATACAAGATCTCTGTATAAATATATAGTAGCGTAGAAAGAGCTCTCTCTATTACACAGACAAAATTTAAACCGATATTCCCAAATTCCTTTTCATTTAAAAAAAAATATTCGAATTAAAACCGTCGAAGGGAACAATTGTAAATTGTCGGGACGTGCCTTTTTGTTCTCTCACTAAAAGGTTTTTTTATCTAGTTACCTCAATTTAAAGACGGCCGTATGTTAAATGAATTCCTGCGGGAAATACCGTTCCGATGTAACGAAGCCAATGTATTTTACTTTTACAAAAATCATGTATTACATCATCATCATTATCATCAATATTGATCACTAGCTGTTGCCCGCAGCAAGTTGTACGCAAAATAAGTAACTTTTCTGGTTGATTTTTTACACATTGTGTCCGAAAAACCCAAATATCTTACGGAACCCTATTTTTTTCCAGAATAAAATTTAGTCTATGATACTCGTTGATAATGTAACTTTCAAACGGTGAAAGAATTTTTGAAATCGGTCCAGTACTTTTTGAGCCTATTCATTACAACCAAACAAACAAACAAAGTTTTCCTCTCTAAAATATTAGTGTAGATGTAGATCAAAGGCCCTTAACATGCTTTAGTTCTGTTAATATTCTTAGTTGAAAGATCGTAACTGGCCAAACGAGCAGACGGGAAAACTGAAGGTGGAAAGCGTCGCCCAGGCCCACCCAACTGAACACAAGTTCATTTAGAATCAGACCAGGATAAACGTAAGAAGTCTCTATGCCAAAACTTTACCTGTTTCGTCTTTTTTGACGTGACAACGTCTTATAACATGATTCATGCGACGTTACCTCGCGCTGAGGCGTTCCATTTGGAGCTTGACGTTGCACGCGAGAGCGCGGAACGAGCGAAAAAGAGGCATCGGCCCATTAGTATTTTCTTATGACATGGTCACGTTCAACTATAATCAGTAAACCGACTTTACAGACAACCGATTTTTATATCAAGAATAATTAATATATTTATATAAAGATAATAATCAGTTACAGGAACCCCTTCACTGTTACACAAGCTTAGTTTAACATACTGCTGCTCCAAATTTATCAACATTCTATAAAGACAGTGTGATAAAAGAGCAAATCAATCCCAAGGATTCGCGTCGTCTAAATAATAATTAATCTTCTAATACCCTTTTTATCTGCATGCCTGGGAGGAACGCCCTATTCCCAAGGTGTGGTATCTTCCGTGAAGTCTTTTACTTTGTAATTTCCTTTATTACACAAACGCTCTTTGATAACTTTTTTAACGATTTTTTAAAACAAAAATAAATGTTGGACTCGTAAATTTACAATATCTGAAATAAAATTTCTTCATATCGATGGAAGGGCTGAGTCAGGCAGTTTTCCTGTGTTTGTAAAATATATATAAAAAAAAACAATTTAACAGTAAGTTATTTACAGTTAAAATTTACTTTATAACTTACTTTTAAACAGCCTTCTTTCGCAGGTATAGCGAACTTAAAAAGATATATCGGTGTTTGTGAACGACGCATTCAGTGAGGAGAGAGCTTTTTACTACAGCACTTAAAACTCTAATAGTTTAATAAATGTGTAAAAACTATTTAACTTAAACGCCCTGCACAAAGTTTCGTTTTACGGAATGTTTGTGTTTTAAAATGTAGCTGTATTGTTGGATGTATAAAATAAACTACTCTCATCATCATCATCATCAGATTTCTCCGTCAACTACTGAAGTCTTTTTCAATAAACGCCAAGATGACTGCTCGCGCCACTGGGCTAGAGGCGCGAGCTATAGGGAACTGAGGTTTCTGTAACTAACTATCTTTATAATATATATTAATTGTATAGAGTTATAAAAGATAATAAATAAAAAATAAATACTTTTGTGCGTGAACTAAAATCCTCTTAACCATAATTGGAATAATATATAATGGATTATAATAGGCTTTTCTATGTGTAATACCTATCTATTACTTGAACTTGGTTTAACACGCTGCCGCGTGTCTAGATTAATCAAGTCTAATTTTTAATTCCAAAGATTAAAAATTTGAGTATTGCCAGAGAGTGTATATTTTTTCATATTGTTTCCAACAGCAAGCCCTTTATATTTACGGATCCAAAATTCGAAAACCTTGTATCTATGTAGATCCTGCTCTACCGAGATTTCTGCATCCTAGCTGCCATCAGCGGGCCATCCATCACACGTATTCAACATCGCTTCTTAATATAAATAACATACACTTTGTTGTAAGTAAAAAAACATTTACGATGCATACCACCAAACCATACATACAGCTATATAGGTTTTATTAATAGCAAAAGGGAATATGACTAAAACCTCTTTTAATTTTACCATAGAGACAGCAAGTCTGGCCATTAGACATGGCAGCTTTACGTCACGAACCATAGAGTTAAAACGTTCATAGGAAACCGTCGACTGTAATTACCAGGGCTTTGACTCGCTGATTACAATATTCTTTGACGATGTGTCACACACAAAGTGCAATTTGAAAGTTACAACTCAAGTAAAATTACCATAAATACTACTTATATTGAAATGTTCATATCGATTTTTAGCAGCTCGTTTTCGTTTAGAAACAGAGGGATAATTTAAAACAATAGTAAAGAATATTTACTACCAGGAGAATTATTAGTGAGCAAGGTATTCGTGGATAAGGGATAATAAATTGTATATGAGTGCACAATGATTGTGTGAGTACACGCATTATGCTATAAATATATGGATGCTAATATCGTGAATTTTGCAGATTGTTTCATAATATTTTTGCGAAATTGAAATAAAAAAACAAGTGTACCTTGTCCGGTATATGTTAAATAACTATGCCAATTAAAAATCTTATATAAATCTAAGGGAAATTTTTAAGAGTAATTTAATAGATGTTTTAAATGTGACTTTAGAATTATCTTCGAGTTATACTCTTAGCTAAGCTAGAACTGATGTCAAAATGTACATTATCTAATTAGTAGCTCTATATCTGAAAACTTCCGGATATCAAGATCGCCTTACCGTTAACGATCTAAATAGATCATTCATCGTTGATCAAAGATTAAAAAAAATCCAAAACAAAAGATAAACAAAATGTTCATATTTAAACCTTGCAATAAACTAACTATTTTAGTGATGTCAGCCATTTCAAGTTATTTATGAATGGATTAACAAATATAATAATATTTTATTACTTATCTATCTCTACTGTGGTTCTATCTACATAAATTAGCAAAGGATAGAACAACTAGAAACGCTAAAATTATCTTGCGCTATTTTTTTAAATCAATAACATTGAACATCAAAACTACAGAAAGTAAAAGAAGATTAATTTCCACGGGAACTTGTCGGAGAACTTGGAGACAATGGGCCGAGGACAAAGCGCAGTGATTGCGTCTCATTTGCATGTTTCATTGACCGACAATTTAATTTTCTGGGCCCCTGGAGTGTTCATTTTGATTCATTTTAGTGAAAATTTAATAACATATATTTATAATGCCTACTTGTAATCAGGAATTATATTTACCGACTAGCTGTTGCCCGTTGCCTGCGTTAACTAAGATTTACAACGGGATCTTAGTATGCAAAATAAGTAACTTTTCTGGTTGATTTTTTACACCTTGTGACCGAAAAACCCAAATATCTTAGGGAACCCTATTTATTTCCAAAATAAAATTTAGCCTATGTAACATGTAAAAAGAATGTTTGAAGTCGGTCCAGTACTTTTTGAGCCTATTCATTACAACCAAACAAACAAACACAGTTTTCCTCTTAATAATATTAGTGTAGATTAGTGTAGATGTAGATAGGATTGATCATCATTGTTGATCACATTCAGCGTGTGTTCAAAAGTCTTGATTATTTTCAGATTTGCTGATCTGCTAACGGTGTATTTAATAGAACCTATTGCGTCCTAGGATCTTTTACTTGGCGTATAATCATACTTTATGATGTACTTATTATGTTTATAGGTGGCATATTGTCGGCTTCGTATGCTCATTTGCCTATAGGATTAACGTAACAAGAAAAAAGTTCGTATGTATTTCTTATATCCTATAGGATAGATATGAACTTAATCACATATCAGACATGTCGGCATAGGGCAACGATAGGTCAGAAATGAAAAGCAATCAGTCACTGGAGTGATGGCGGGCTATCTATCTTAGAATCTACGATAGACGAGTGACGGATATGTCCAATTTATCATCATCATCAGCCTTTATCCTTACACTGCTGAACATAAGACCAGACAATCGCATCCACCACGAACCAGCGAACACCATGATCTCTGTGCAGTCCAATTTATATTCATGGCAATTTTTTGAGATTAATGTCTGCCAGTAACCATACTATAATATGTTTTAGAAAAAGCATAAAATTCCTGCCACTGTTATATATTATATACTAAATATGGAATAAAGATTATAAAGCATTAACAAGCTAGAATAAACGGAAAATACACACCATTTGAATATCACAAAAGGTTTAATGCACTTCCATAACATACACATAAATACCAACATGTGTTTTTAGTTTTTAATCTGCGTCTATAAATTACCGCGTATCGGCCATCCAAACAGCTCCACTCATGCGGACATCAATTGTGAATGCACCGTCCATACAAACCGTATACTCCATACAAACCATACAAGCCATACATTCCATACAACTAATGTCCTCGCTCCGTTATCATTTTTGATTCACTGTTATAATCCGTTTAACAGCTTTCGTCATAGCTCACGCGTGAATTGCAGTACAGATATGAACATAAAACAGTGAATTGTTTGTAAACCTTTTTTTTAAATGTATAACATCTGTTGGCGCGCCTTGGCAGTAAAATTGACGTACACTGTGATTGTCGTAAAGCTATCATGCTATGTTTCCAAGCAGATTTTTTATTATTAATAAATTTTATTATTTACATGGATGTTTCACCTATTCTTGTCCAGCCGAGACGGCTATCTTTTTTAATATAGATCTGTTAAAAGGTACTTTATTATTTACCAGCAGCGCCCCTTGGTTTCACCCGCGTACTTCCCATTACCGTGGGTGTTCAGGGATAAATTATGACTTAGCTACTACTACTACAAGTCTACGTGTTATTCTGACGTATAAGCTATTATATATTGTAAAGTTTCATTAAAATCCATTCATTCGTTTTTACGTTAAAGAGTAACAAAAATCCATACTTACAAACTTTCGCGTTTATAATATTAGTAAGATTTTACTCTTACACAGAACTCTTAGAACAAGATTGATCACATTCAGCGTGCGTTCAAAAATCTTGGTTATTTTCAGATTTGCTGATCTGCAAACGGTGTATTCAATAGAACCTATTGTGTCCTAGGATCTTTTACTTGGCGTATAATAATATTTTTCGATTCACGTCGATCGGCTTGATCCTAAATTCCTGACCTATGCACCAATGTATGCAAATGTATTTCGACACGCAGTTAACTAAAGAAAACCTTTAACCATTAAAGAAAACCTGCCAAATAAATTGAACCAATTCGCAACACCGGAAAATTATGTCCTTATTTATAGTACTATTTTGAGTGAGATTATGATAAAAAACATATGAACACAACCAATATCACAAAATATAATAAATTAATAATTGAAAAAAATCACAAAAATGAATAATAATTTAATTATTATTCATCCACGTTGTATTTAACTATTTTTATTTTAAAGTAGCAGGATTAGCAGCAGAAAATTTAATAACCGTCCAAATTCCTGCTAATTTAAAATAAAAATAAATAATAACTTAATTTAAAACTTTCAGCGATGCAATAGTGCACCCATTAAAACACCCCAAGAACTGCAAGAGATTTCCATAACTGTAGGTCCACTTGTATCACACGAGACAAAAAGAGTTTTGTAATTCCAAACGTTGTCCCACTTCTTGATCTATTTACATTTCGCTCGATACATTTCCATATCTTTGGCCCAACCCTCATAGGAATGGCATCTCGTAAAATGCAGAAACAACGAAGCTTGTTGAATAATTGAAGCTGTTTCCAAGTGTTAACACTGTCCGAGGATTTACGTCTGAGTAACGAGCGGCTCTGACCCCATTTTTACTATTCTAAAATGTTTAAAACACTTTTCAGCTACATTGTACTTGTTTTATGGCGTTACAAATATTATATTTGCTGTATTTGAGATTGATGCTATAACACTATAAAGACTCTAGTTTATAAATAAGAGTCTCTACTCTTTCTTACGATTTAGTCCAAACACCAGATATATTGTTGAATAAAGTATATAAAACGTCGAAAATATTAAAATATTCACAAAAGATAAAAACGTAAAAAATTTGTTATAGCAACTATAATGAAACTTTTTTAACACTTTTTCCACTATTTATTATATATGTTATTACAGTTATAATTTAAGCACGACCGGTTTCGACAAAGTCATCATCAGATGACTGATGATGACTTTGTAATTATAACTGTAATAATATATAATATAATAAATAGTGGAAAAAGTGTTAAAAAAGTTTCATTATAGTTGCTATAACATAAATTTCCATCAAGGACCGATAGTACAAAACAATTGTTGCATTCAAAATAAGGTGGATTTTTTTTAGAGAAATACGGTCCTCCATCCGGTCAGAAGGACCATTCTTTCGGTAAGAAAAAGTCATGTAAATTGGGCAGTTTTGATGTACGTCTTAACAATGGATTTCCACCATAGATAATAATAGAGCTACTCTAAAGAGAAATACGCTCCTCGCTGAATCATAGCCCTCAAGCCCCGCATGTTGAAATGCGATTAAAAAAGGATTACCCACGTCATCAGCCCAAACCAGATTAATAACGTCATGGTATTACAGAGTGGAAACAAAGTTACATTGAAAGCTCCATTTATCAATCAAATTAACGCCCGCGATCAGAATAATTGGAGTAAAAAAGTAAATATTTGCGGTGTACTCAAAAACCCAATATCTACATTATGTAAATAAATGTTGGTAAATACATTTTGTAGACGTTTTATTGTATTGCGGTCCATTTTGAGTGCTTTCGTTGTTTTGTGGATTGTATTGTTTCGGTGTAAATCTAAATGTTGACATAAAATAGATTAGAATACATTATACAAATAAAAAAATGCATTTAGTAACGAGTGTACGTTTCTATCATATTAAAATAAACATTCATTTATTTTTATTCAAAATCGTACCAAAGAGGTAGCTTTTTGGAGTCTAAAGCTCGACTCTCTGCTCAAATTTTGACTAAAAGTAAAAGCAGTGGGAAAAATGAAGCGTTCAGACTCCAAAGTAACTGAATATTTTTTGAACAGATCCTACTAGTCCTACTATATAAACGCGGGAGTTTGTAATAATGGATGGATGGAAAACTACTGAATGTATTTTAATGAAACATTACAATACTATACATATAGCTTATACATCAGAATAACACATAGGCTATAATTTATTCCCTTACTACCACGGGAATGAAAAGTATGCGCTGCTAGATGTTAATATAGGCACATATTTTCGGAAATAAATGTATGGTCTTTTATGGCCGTCCTCTTGGTTTAGCGGCTAGTGATCCTGATTGCTAAACAAACAACACAGGATACGCTGATATAGAAATAAATAGTGGGTCAAGCCCAAACACATCATGCTGAAATACATAAAAACTTGTTAATAAAATAGCCCCACATCAAAAATGAAACAGCACTTTATTTTATAAAGAGATTTCCGTATAAGCTATTAAATATAAATTCGAACTTAATATCTCGGTCAATAATATTTCGAAATCCTTTGAGAGAGCACTTCGAATGTAGATTGTAATTTTCCTGTGGGGGCTCTTGTGTTTATTTATAAGTACATAAAGTACTTATCTCTCACTGTAAATAAAATCTACGCCTTTGTTTTTAATCGCAGTCAATAATGATGTTTAAATATAATCAGTAAATAATAAAGACGTTCTTCTATGCCTGTAAGACCGTAACTTGTTCGACCGTACTTAGGTAGAATAATAGTTCTCTTAGGGCCTGTTTCACAATCTCAAGTTAAGTTCCCAATAGGCTATCGTCAACATATTTGACAGATAGAGAATGGAGTATCTGCCAAATATGTTGCCGATAGTCTATTGGGAACTTAACTGGAGATTGTGAAACAGGCCCTTAAATAAACAGGCAAAAATAATTGTTGCCCATGTTTATGTTAGCGGTAATATGACACGTTATAATGAAGCAACTTTAATGGTTTTTATCGCGCCTTATAAGGTTTTTTATATACCTGACATTTTGGATACTTTGGTGCAACTATACTTACGGAAGGACTATCATTCTGCCCAGCACACCCTCGAGGTGTGCCCGAGATGAGCGGCGCTGAATTTTCGAATTTCCCGCTCAGAGAAATCGGTTAATAACATTTAATGCTAATTTGATTTGAGGTACTTTAAGTGCTATAAGTTACTTATGAAATGAACTTTGGAATGTGATTTTATAAACCTTTTCATAAAGTCTTACTGAAGTATTGAAATTTTTAAGCTCTGCACGCTTTCTTTGCTTCGTAAATAATATTAATTTTATACAGACTCATTTTTTTCTTAAAAATATGCATAAAAGTGTTATATAATGTTATTAAGCGTTATTAACTTTAAAGACTTTTCAAACAATGAGTTCTTCCTGTGTCCACGGGGCTGAAACGTGGCCTCTAAATTTACGACTGGTCCAAAAGTTTTCCATACCTCAAATTGCCATGTAGCATGCTATGCTGGTTATTTTTTGGCAAATAGTATTCGAAACGAATACATCTGCTAGTGAACTAAACTTACCGATATCTCGCGAAGAATAAGCTCGTTGAAGTGGCAACTAGCCGGTCACATACTCGGGAGAATGGAAGGCCGATGGGCCAATATGGTTTATTAAGACCCACCGCTGAATAAAGGCGATATTCAGCAGTGGACGGACAAAGGCTGATAATGATGATGTTCTGTTTAAATCGATTCGACTTAAAGCTTGAAATTGTGTGACACGAAACTGATATCTTCAACACGCCTCGAGTTACAGAAGCGGTGTAGTTCAGTAAAATAGAATACTAAATGCGTACTTTCGTTGGCGAACTTTTGCGCTGAATTTCCTAACAGTCGGTTTGCTTCGTATTTTTATTTCGACTTTGCTGCATTTGAGCCCGCATGGAGTTTCGATGCAGAAGTCGACCCGGAGACGTAAGACTAAATAGCGGCGAATGTTCGAGAAAGGCATTAGATAAAACGTATATACATTTCAGGGATTACCAATGCAGGAGTAGTGTTTCTTTGAGATACTGAGTACCAAAACATTTATGTTATTAAATTTTTGTAATGCTTTTAGCTATGTTACCGAGCTATTCACGAAGTTAAGGCTAAAAACGTTTAGGTCTTTAAACTTTACATTGTATATTATATAACTTTAAAACTTTATAAAGCATCTTTATATATATAATTCTGCTGTACCTGTGTGTGTCATAAAACTCATAGTAAGCGGCTGCCAGATTTGAATATTTTTTTTTTCTATGCATTAAAATGGCGCCATAGATGGTTTAGATTGTATAAATATATATTGCTGGGCACGAATCTCCTCCACAAAATCAGGCGAGGAGGGTAACGAGCGATAGTTAACCGATGCGCTGGCCCAATGCGGGTTGGTGAAATTCACATACTTTCAAAGACTTTCAATCTCATCAGGCATGCAGGTTTCTTCACGATGTTTTGCTTCACCGGTAAGCGAGCGATGTTCTCGTGTTTTACTGCACTTATAAATGTAGAATAACCCATTTCAAGGCACACACGGGGGTCAGGATCGAACCCAGAACCTCTCGCATTCTTATGCGTTCCAGGTCCAAAACCATTGAGGTTAAGTTAATGTTTATTTAAAATCTTTTGAGTGGCTCTTAATAATTATATAAGCATACGATAGTTATATCGTTAACTAATACATAACTTAATTTGTAAAAGTTATATGATATAAACTAAATATGGTAATACATATTCAAGTGATTCAAATTTCATACCTTAAATGAAGACAATTTCGATTTGATTTGCTGAGAACCAGGGCTTTGACCTGTTAACTTGTATAGTCTAGACACAAGTCTATCTAAATTCTCGTAATAACTAGATGGTTTATCATATTTGGTTGGTCAAAGATGCGCTCTGATGCGCTCCTGGCTGCATAGTTCTATCTGTTATATACCATGTGTTTTCAAAAGCACGTATTTAAAAAAAAATCTCCTGGGCCTGTCATTATATAGACTAAGTAATATGAACTGTATATAATTAATATAATGACATACTTTCGCTTGGCATGTCAATTATAAGCAAAATTCCATTAACGATAGAACAAAGAAGGCGACCGTTTTAGTTATTATTTATTAATTGAGTCCTAAGCGGTGTGCTCCATTAGCACACTGTTACATATTTTTTTAGCAAAAGTGGTTTCGTTATAAACGATTCAACTTTTTTTTTGGCCATATGGCTGAGGTGTAAGACTTATATAGTTTTAATATTTCAATATTATATTTAGTCCTATCTAGGCACAAAATGCTAACTAAGGCTTTGCAGGTCTGTGATATTTAGATTTTATTGTTTTAATTATGGGATCCAAAGCAGGCGGTAGTGGCCAGTCATCATCTCTATCGTAATTAGGATGTTTTTTACTTCAATAGCCTAACGAATCGTCCTTGGTTGGAATTGGTGTTCTTTTGCGAAGACCTGTTGTTTATTAAATCTACTATACTTAGTTGACCAGACTATGTTTACAGATTTCCAACTTAGTCCTTCTCTATGTAGTTAAAAAATTAAGATGCTTTGTTCTGTGGTGTATCAAGTAAAGAATGTAAAATTTTTAATTCTAGGTGTGAGTAAAAGACTAGTTTTAGTTATACATAGCTTACATAATATACGTATATTTTATAGATTATGGTTAAAAAAAAATTAAAAATTGATTTTCAACATACATGTAATACAATAATGAAAATTGAGAAGCCTAAAAATCAACAATTCTTTACTTTAGAATCCATTTGTTGTTATGAATTACGAAGTCCGTATCCCCATAGGAAATATCCTAATCATTTTAATTCCATTGAAAACAATTAAATCACAATAACAATTACGGCTTGGCTAAAAAGTGTTCCTAAAAATGAGTGGACAACTATCTCAATTATTTTATATATTATACAATTTTTGCCTATTAGCGTAAATAAAACACGTAAAATTAAATAACGAGAGCTGATGTAACATAACATATATTATTACTAACAGCTATGAGTCAGAATCTAAACTACGTTTAGATTCTGACTCATAGCTCATATACTCATAACTCATATTTTAGAACTTTTCAATATTATTTTAGAACTTCCCAGATTATTGTAGAATTTTCTAGATCATTCTAAAATTTTCTAGATCATTCTCGATCGAACAGAACATCTTAAAGCTTTCTAGAACATTCTAGAAGTTTCTTGAGCAATCCAGACCATATTAGATCAATAATAGTCTCACATTTTCAAAAGTTAACATCTTTCAACCCCCGTATCTTTTACAACCTTATAATTATCGACTTGCAACCACCATAGCGCACAATGGGAACCTTGTACCTATTGCCACATATAAACACTTTTCGCCTGCGATACATAGTTTTGGCTGCGTCTGCAAGTGAAATATAGGGACACACACCTCCAATTTTATATAATATAAACTTAATCTAGTAATATAAGTATATCACTAAACTTGGACCGTTTTATAACTATATTCCTAGTGAGATGGTAATGAATCGCTTTCATATAACTATGTTCCAGTACATAATTATATCCCTAGGGATATAACTATTTTCGGCTTTATCTATCTTACTGCGACATATATAAAAGATAACCGTTAGTCTATTTGAATTCATGTATCAACTCTATGATATAAAATTGTTGTAAGTTTCAACTGAAAATTCTTCCCTATCTTTACTAGATATATGGACTGGCGGACTTGGGACGTGTTAAGTCGCTGTGATGGATGATAGAGTCGTATTATGGCTTAGCTGCTGATGGACGTTCGAACACATTCTAAAAATACACCGCAATCAGTGCTACGTTCATTTCTCTACAAATCTCTTGTATAGTCAAAGGGGAGTCGGTATGTGTATGTTGAAAGAAAAATTCTGGATATTTTTTCCTTGTAGAGAAATGTAGGTTAAACTATACAAGCCAGCAACTATATCTCACACTATAGAACTAAAATGAATATATATTTTAAAAAATTCAGTCTTCGTATTTTAGCAGATTAGTAACTCATTACTAATCTGCTAACATACAAAGCCTGAGTAAGAATTGAAGTACAGATTATTTGATTTTTGAAGTGATAGAGTGTTTGGCCTTTTTTTTTGGCACACACAGATTTTGTATTTTTGTAGGCTGTGAGTGAAGCTGATCCGTCGAAAGGCTCGATTGAGTGAACTTAGGATTGCCGAGTGTACCCGGGTGAGAAATGGTCACCTGCTCTTCACTGCTGTGTTTAATTAATTTATATCATCTAAAAATGAGATTGTTTGGTTTGTGCGGTCTTAAGCACACACGTTTTTGCACGACTGTGCCATGCCATGCCACACTATGCCATGCCATGCCACACTATGCCATGAGGCAACCGATCACTCGGAGTGACAAAACGACAAAAACAACAGATTTTGCAGATGCGTTGCCCTCTTTTTCCTTATTACCCCAATGGGCCAGTTGGAGTTTGTGAGTTGACACTCACAAACTCCACGAAACGTCCATGGCTTTCATTACGCTGGTGTTAGGTGAGTGCGAAGTTCTACCCCAGTCTTGCCGCCCCAAGTTGACTGCAGAACAGCGTGGCACTACCTCTTACTACTCCTAATCTTGACGACTTCTACGTCGCTCTGAGCTGGTATTAGAGTATTCTCAAGCCAGACATTATCAAATTGTTTGTCATATTATAACTTAGAGATGTCAAATTGATAGTGCTTGCATGCTTTCTTATATTATTTCAACAAATTTTCTATACTATGCCCAGTGGCGTAACTACAGGGTGGCAAGTCGGCAAAATGCCACGGGCCCCTATCTGAAAGGGGCCCCCGGTCGGAGGAGAATTCCAACTCCCAACATTTATTATTACACATTTAGTAAAAAAAAATGTGTCTTTCCTAGCACCCGATGAATTTGCCACGGCCCCCGAAAGGTATAGTTACGCCACTGACTATGCCATTCGAGCCGTGCCATATTTGATTCATTTTTTAGATAACACAACGCGAGCTGACGATGTAGAAAAAATATTGAATACGAAATAGTCGCCACGCGTGCGAGTGTAAAACTACTACATTATTCAGTGCATGCTTCCAATTATACTGGGCGCGAAATAAACTTCGTTTGCATGTAATTAACGGGTCCGCCGGTTTTGTGTGCTAATGCAAGTGTCTCAGCCACAAAAACAGATGAATATTGTTCGTTGATTTCAGTGGCTTTTATAAAATAGGGCCTAGACCTAAATACTTGGGTTTGTAATGTACGCCTCCTACGCAACCTCCCTCGTCTGCGGGCGAGTGAGACCTCGTAGGCCGCCTCAATTGCGCGCTTATCAGCTTTGGAAATAACTGTCTCGCAGGTACTACCAACGCCGTCCAGGGTTTGTCGTTCTTAAGCATCGCTGTGATCATCGCCAGTGCTTAGGTACAGAGTAATTATGTAAAAGAGTGGCCGTCATCGATCTTGTTAAAACAGTAGCCATGACTCGGTTCTCCCGAGAGCTATTATATTATCTGCCTTTTTTAGATTAGGTACACAAGGTCATTACAAAAAATATTTAATTTTTTCGCAAAGCTCGATATTTGGACATTGTCTACGAATGTCTTGTTAACGAGACTGAAGTATGCGGGTAGATGTTGACGGCATATTTTCTGCTGTGTTTGCGTCACTACTTCTGCTACTGTTCACCATTACTATTGTCAATTTCTCCTCTACTATTGCCCCTTGTATTACGAATACTCGACACTCGAATGATACGATGAGTTTAGTTTGCTGAACACAGGATCGAGTGTCGAGTGTGTGATGTTATGTGAAGTGTGTGTGTGCCTGTCTGTGTGTGTTACCTTCCTCGCCTGTTCAAGGAGGAGTTGCATTTGTAGTTTCATATTTAGAAGGAAACCTTTTTAGAATTCTAGAGTAACATTTTTTTTAGCATTTTGAGTATTTAATAACAAGTACCTGGTTGACCGAGCATTTGCTCGGTACCCTTAGTGATTCCATACGATAAAATTTTTCTTCCAAAAAAAAGATCTTAAGAAAAGGAAAAAAAAATTCGGACTGGAGATTCGAACCAGGCTCGTTCGGATTTATCTGCCTAATTTTCCCATTAAGCTATCATGACATACTATTTGACAGCGAAAATTACGTTCGCATTTTAATCATATTTTATCGTTGCCCAAAACACGGATAAAAAAAAGTTTTCTAAAAATCTATCCTAGCTAGATCGATTTATCGCCGTTTTTAACCCATGTATACAAAATTTCATGAAAATCGTTGGAGCCGTTTCCGAGATTCAGATTCTATATATATATACAAGAATTGCTCGTTTAAAGGTATAAGATTAAAAAAGAATAAAATAATTTTGAAATGAAAATATTTAAACGAAAAGGATCAAGGTTATTTCGAGAATAAACATAGAACATATTTTTGAATTGAAATTCCAAAAATGGTGTGTTCTCGGAACATATTATTTCAGATTATTATCATTATTCTACACCCCTCTTATATCCAAATCCCTAAAAGGGTTTCTGTCGTAAATGTCCTCTCAATACGGTCCCACATTCTCATAGCCCTTCAAGTTTCTTTCTTTTTCTTGCCATTATAATGGGGGTTTCTTAAATATCTCATTTGCTTTGTTAAGACGAAGTAAATAAATGAGTCTTAATTCAAATTATTCGAATAATGTATGTTCTACTTCCAATTTTAAATGAATTTCTATACAGAATATCAACTATAGATTCATAGATGGTACGGGTTTGCGCGGGGTAACGTTTAAGCTGCTTTAAGCACTGTTGTATGGGTCTTTCGATGTTATGAAGTACCATCATCTTGGTTGTTTCTCTCGTACTGTGTTCCGGAGAGAAGGGCAGAACAATGAATTGTTGAACTGACACCAATACATCTTATGGCTCAAGACAGGCAACACATACTGAGTTGCCTAGGCTAGTTTCAGGTATAGCATAGGATACGGTATATAAATTGACCTTCACCGAGATGCTTATTTGATGAAACTTATTTTATATTTAATTTAATATGTCGATAAACATGTTGCGTATGGGTTGCCTAAAAAAATCAGTCCAAGATATGATTAATTAATAATTAAAAAAATATATTTTCTTAAACATTTCTCCGGTTTGATAATATTTTGACAAATTCTATACCAATCGAAAGTATGAAGCCCATAGAATATGCTGATATTAGGTTGCCTATTATTTTCTGGTCACAACTCTCGGGTTGCCACGTGTAAACAGGTAAATCGATACAATATTGAATTGAAATTAAATGATATTAAAGATTATTTCATTAAGAATACGGTGGTAAAGGGTTGTCTGCGAAAAATCAGTTCCGAATTCCACTTGACGAACTTTGAAAATCATATTCTGGACTGAATTCTTTTAGGCAACCCATATGCAACATATTTATTGACATTAAATTGAATATAAAACAAGTTTCATCTAATAAGCATTGTCGGTGAAGGTCATTTTATATACCATATCTTATACTAGTAAATAAGGTTATGTTTATGGGCGAAGTCGATCACTTGACTTCAGGACCACCTGATATCTCCTGCCAGACAAACCAATGTCTGCCAGTTTGCCTAAACCTGGTCATTAATATGACATTGAATAATATTAAATTTAATGATAAGAATGAAACAAATTTTCTGTCAGTATCATAAAGGTTATTTCGAAAGCTCCTATAAAATGCTGACTTCTCTATTTTATACTGAATTCATTAAAAAGCTGGTCACGTAAGATGGATTTGTTGGTCATTTTCGATTCCCCCTGGGCACATTTAGAGATATCAAACCGCGATAGCTCTAAAAGGTCTAATCAATTACGAGATAGCATCGGTGCCCCCATGCAGACATATATACTGAGCGACACAAATATGCCACGCCTGGACAGGATTACGTGAATAAATGTTTAAAAATGAAACATGAAAAATGTTTGTTGTTTTGCTAACTTGAATTCTGGCATACGTAAGGTTCGTCTAATTCTCCTCCTTGAAACTGTTCAGCCCCCCAAGATAAGTGGCACAACCGCTAAACAAATAGAATAGAATACTTATTTTATGGGAATGACATGGCTTACGACATGTATGTAATTTGACAGCTAATGTCATTCCCATACAAAAAGTATTCTATTATATTAATCCAGCGTTTGTGCCACTTGTCTTTAGGGGGCGCTGATTCTTTTACAACTTGGTTAAGCGAAATGGCAGACGTGCCAACTGATGCCAAGTGGTCGATGTCGCCCCTGAATATAAACTAATTTGTCTGAAACGAGCCAAAGCCACTTATTACACACTCGACGACCTCTGTGGCTCAATGATTAGCAGCACTCAAGCCCGGAGGTAGCGGGTTCGAATCTCGCCAGGGAACAAAAAGTTTCTTTGTTCCTGGGTCACGGATGTATATTAAATATGTGTATTATATAATCAAATCTTAAATATATGTATTAAAATAAAATAAAAAATATAATTAGAACAAAAATTTTTGCACAGGAAAACGTCTGTCTGCTAGTAAATTTATAAAAAGTATATTGAATGTGGCTCGCGAACAAATTGAACCGACAAGCTAATTATGCAATTAGCCGGCGAGGCTGTGGATGTCAGATGTCATGGCTCCACCTCCCCAGTAACTCAATCAGACGTACGAATTTTCAGAATTTCGTTCGAGTTTTAAGTTTATTGCGCATGTACCTTGTCTACTATGGATTAGTACATGGAACCTATAAATTTATTTCTTTTGCACCAAATTAGTATATTTATATATTTCACTAGCTATTCTCCTACTAGTTTCCCCAAATTTTTGAATATATTCCAAAATAAACAACCCATATTTTCATTTTCTTAATAATTCAGCTATCAAATGCGTTTTGATGCGATTAAAAGAAATGAGAAAAAAATTGGCAGTCGTAGGAACTAGCGATAGAAGTGAAAATTTATAAATTAGAATAAGGATATTACGAAATTTCAAGTTAAGATATGAAATGAATTGGTGACGCGAATCTATCCCCTACCAAAAAGTGCTCAATGAGGCTTAAGAAGGTTTTCACTTGATAAAAAATAAGAACCAACATACATAGTTTTATTACTTTAGTATATACTAGTAGCGCCGCGCGGCTTCACCCGCATACTTCCCTTTCCCGTGGGAGTACGGTGATAAATTATAGCCTATGTGTTATTCTGATGTATAAGCTATATTATTGTAAAGTTTCATGAAAATCCAATCAGTAGTTTTTACGTGAAAGAGTAACGAACATCATACTTACAAACTTTCGCAATTATTATATTATAATAGTAGGATTAGTGTATATTTATTAAGGGCCTGTTTCACCACTTCCTGATAAGTGCCGAATAGGCTATTCACAATATATTTGACAGATAGAGTATGGAGTATCTGTCAAATATGTTGCGGATAGCCTATCCGGCACTTATCAGGAAGTGGTGAAACAGGCCCTAAGAGTACCTAGTGTCATGCTGCTTTGTCAAATTCCATCGGCATGACCGGGGTGCCTCTCGCTCACATAATACCGACGTAGTGACTGCATTGCGAGCTTAATGAGTTTCGACAGTCGCAAAAAGGCTTCGACTGCTCATTTGCCTTTCTATGCTAATATAAATAAAATAATAAAAATATGGAAAACATTGTATTCTAGATTCGTGATAAAGGTGTAAGTATACAAAAATCCAGCTCACTAGGATTTTTCCGCAGATTTAAAATGTCTAAAATGACTGGGCTATTACTATATCACTCTCTAAAACGATATTTTTCGGTAAACATAGCTTGCCAACATCCCCGGTATGTTTGCTTACACCGCAAATTAAAACACTTGAAACAAAAACAATTTCACTGAATACCCGAGGGACGGACCGGCTAACCACTACTGCCTGATATATCGAATAAAATATATTAAC
Organism: Lycaena phlaeas; assembly: GCA_905333005.2. Classification (NCBI taxonomy): domain Eukaryota; kingdom Metazoa; phylum Arthropoda; class Insecta; order Lepidoptera; family Lycaenidae; genus Lycaena; species Lycaena phlaeas. Next base: position 8,823,964 of record HG995178.1, read on the forward strand.
TTTTAGGTCTATGTTATTCCACTTCATATAATCATTCACATGTATTAAATCATTATAAATCTATATTAAATTAGAAAAGGGCTTAAACTACAATCAAGCCGAATATATAATTTTATATTTCTTTATTTTGATGATAATATTCATGACTTCAGCATAATAATATGTAATTGCCTTTTTGAATTAATTTCAATCTTCTGCCGATCACATAAGCACTACATGGATTGGCTGTATTTAATTATTTTTCATCATATTATAAGTATATTATTATAAGATTAAATAGTTGTCGCTTGAGAGTTCAGTCCCTAATAATTACCTTTTTAAATTTATGCCAGCAATTCATTTCCTGCATTGGAGCATGCAAGGAAATTATCATCCTGTTGTTGAGATTTATCATCATCAGCCTTTATCCGTCCACTGCTGATGAGAATGATTACCATAATAATCAACAGCAAAGTGTAGGTTTCTGTTAAATATTTTTACGCAATACACACAAACGTAATGGTAGAAGATACGAATATGAAACGAAATGTTATTATGGCTGGTAATAGAATGAGACCTATTTTATTATAAATTTAGTATATTAGAAATCATATTAAAGATGAGTTGTCTGAAAAAATCCTGGTCAGAGTATTTTTTTTAATAATAAAAAAAAATCATAAAATTGTGCAACATTATGTATGATAATAAGAAAATTTTACGCTAGATTTGAAGTATGAAAAATATAGAATATGCCGACATAGGGTTGTCCATTATACTGCTGGGTTGGCAGGTTTAAATAGGTATGTAGATGCCAGTTACTTTCACTTGATGGGATAATAGAAAAAACTTTATATCAGCAACAGCGTTGCTTTATTGTGAACATGTTGATATGGGGTGGTCGTCGTTATTAAAAAAAAAAAATCCAAGATTTTTTCAGACAAATCATCTTTAAGATGCTTTCTAATATACTAGATTTATAATAAAATAGGTCTCATTCTATTATCAGCCCGTTACATTTTGTTTCATATTCGTATCTTAGACCATAAAGAAAAATAAACGACTGGACAATGTATTTGAAGTTTGAACAAAGGTGAGGAAACCAGTTTATGAGCAAACCCTTGTCATACTTATCTGTGTGACGTAAAGGCTAGTTTCGCATGTTTCAGTATTTAATATACTGGTCCTGTCGAAGAAATCTAATGCGTCGCCGAAGTCAATTAACTGGCTGTGGAATATGCAAATGCAAAATTTATATTTCTTTGTATTGACGCTTTCAGCTTTATTTCCATTAATTTTCATAATTAAGGATGGTTAGAAATTAAATGGAATGAAATATAAAACTCACACTATTTGTAGAAAGGTTTTCTACAAACGTATATAGTAATATATTCATGTTAATGGTCGTTATTCGATAAATATAATATTATTTGTTAAGGGCCTGTTTCACAATCTCCAGTTGAGTTCCCAATAGGCTATCGGCAATATATTTGACAGATATTTGACAGATACTCCATACTCTATCTGTCAAATATGTTGCCGATAGCCTATTGGGAACTTAACTGGCGATTGTGAAACAGGCCCTAATAATAATATTCTTTATTTTAAAAAAATAAGGTATAAAAACGAAAAATTAAGCTAAACAATAGATGCATGTAACGTTGCAATAACCAAAATATTTAGACTAATTAAAAATTAACGCGATGATGACTTTATAAGTTACGGTAAGCGCGAATCGCTCTCAAGTATTTAGATGAAGTTTGGTAACTCCCGGCTAATTATACTTGCTACGTTAAGGAGGTCCAATATTAAATTTGTTATCGATATATTATATTATTATATCAAAACTTGCCAAGTGTTATCGATATATTATTATATACCTTTTTTTTTCTTTAACGCCGGGAAATGCACTGACGCATCCCGCTGGGGAGTGGGTCACCCCAGGCGGGTATGTGGGACTCACTGCGCCAGAAAGATGGTAAGTGGACGCAGCTCTACCCACTAAAAACTCGGCGAGTGCACCGCTGCCGCCTTTGATGAGGTGCTCCGGATCTGCTAGCAACAGGGCACCTCAACGGCTAGTCAGTCCCTCAGGGGACCAACGCCACCCCCACAGAGAGGTTTCCCTGCACCACAGAACAACCGCTCCCAACGTCTGGACAGTACAATGAGGTTAGGTTAGAAGGATTTAGAAGTGTGTAAAGCAGTAAAAATAACCATGCTAATTGATAAATTCTACACATAATATTGATAGCATCGCTTTACGACCAATGTTCTCTACATAGTGCCTGATAAGATTAAAAGCCTTTGAGGGTGGCAAACTTCACACAGTTTGCCTACCCGTATTGGGTCAGCTCATAGGCGTATAACTATGGTTTTAGAAGGGGGATTTCCCTTCTCACTGGATTTCAGGAAAGAGTGATGTGAACAGAGAGGGAAGAGTTATTTAAACACAGTAACACTGTTTCAGAGAGAAACATACAATCCATATTCTAATTTCAAACCAAAATATGGTCCCATGGGCTGTGGACAGAAGTGAAAACTTATAATTATGATATTATGATATTTAAAATTTTGATGTTTTTTCAATTCCATAATGACGTCATAGTCACATTCGCATGTCGGTAACGCAGACCTAAAATATTTTCCCCTTCAGCTCAACACGGTTAAAAAAGTTTTCAATTCAAAAAAGTCGCCAACTTAAGTCGCTAACTTAAAAGATGGACTGGTTGTAAAAACTGGATTATTATTTATCATGTCTAGTATTAAATTTTTATTATGTCCTTTTTTCGCATCAAATTTTTATATGTTCTAATTACACAAATATAAATAGAAAGTTACGAGTACAATAAAAACACGTTGTAGATTTGAATCGATATTGGATGGTAAAGACTTACAACACTTGTAACTTGCCAAGTTTATTAGTATTTCACGCTAGAGCGGTGAAAAGGAACTCCGAAAGTTTGGATATTATTAACTTATGAGTGTTTTTAATACAATCGTTCTTCTTAGTGACAAATAAAATGCAATTTGTTAAATCGTATAATATTCATCAATCATCATTATCATCATCAGACTTTATCAGTCTACTGCAGCACATAGTGATCAACCCGCAGCGAATGCCAAGACGACCGATCCGTTTTCACTCGCATCCAACATGGACCAGTCAATGGACGAAGATCGTCTCCTCACCTGGATAATTTTCATAATAAAGTAATTCAGAATAACTAATTTATAAGTAGATCTTCTGAAAAGGCCTAGATGACTATAACGTGTCTACAACTGTCGTTGGGAGTAGAGTTGTCATGTCGCCAAACCCAATAGTCGAGCAGACCAGCCAGCTTGGCTGGACATTTGGATAAAAAGACCGGACACCCATTATTATTTAGGATTTTGTCTCAATATTTATAGGTACGACTAGTACTATTCTAGTAAACCATTACATGAAATCGAATGCCAAGTCAGTTTAAGACTAAGATTGATTTGGCATCGCCCGTTTGCGAAATATAAAGTCTAACAAAAGCCGGACACTGTTTATTTTGGCCGGACACGCAATCAAAATAAAAGCCTACCTATGTCCGGCTTTATCCGGACGCCTGGCAACCCTAGTTGCCATATTCTGTCTACTGCGACTTGAAAAGTAGGCTGTGTAGTTAATAGCGTAGACACACGGGCACCATCTTACGTTACATTATAGGTAACACATAAATGAAATGTCTAAGCTGGTTCATAGGTAAACTTGTTTGCGTCTATCGACGACGTATGACCACATGGTCAGTGTACACGCTTACCATCAAGTGACTTGTCTGTCCATTTGCCTCTCTAACTTCCCGTAAAAGAAATTTGCTATATACAGAATACTTTCGTCAAATCATCATCATCATCATGTCAGCCAATCGACAGCCACTACTGTATAGGCCTCCTCCAAAGATCCGCAACAATCGGTCCTGCACTTTCCGCATCCAGCGGCTTCCCGCGACCTTTACCAGATCGTAGGTCCACCTTGTAGACAGCCTGCCTACGGAGAGTCATCCGGTACGCAAATATCCACTGTTAATAGAGGTCAAGGCCTACACACATTGTAATAGAACTTTCTAGACTGCTTAACTAAATCAAAGTGTCGTCCTTCGTTCGTTACATTATTAACTATTCCAGACATAATAACCAATTATTTAAGTCCAATTTTACCAAGGAACTAACAATAATTACCATCTCCCAGTTATTCGCTCACAAAATGAACAGCGCAATTATCCACACCATTGTTACTGGCTGGGCCGCTTTTATACCCAGTGAGCTTGTACGATGACGTTTTTAATATTAAACGTTGTAATCTAGATAAAATGTTCATTATCTCTTTCATTCTGTATATTTAATACTCCCGTAATTGTCATCTTTTTGAAGAGAAGCTGATCCGGAGATGTGTGACCGTTTTAACACACTGAGGTTCCTCCGTGCCTCGGAAACCACGTTAAGTTGTGGCTTTCTGTCATTCGTGGATCTTTGACAATCGTTACGGGTCGTACAGAGAGCATGGAACAAAGAGGCTAGAAACTCATTCTTACCAAGGGGTGTCGTTTTACCTGTATTAATTACTTGGTTGTTGAGGTAATGTAGGCGGACGCTCCATTTAAATTACTGCTATTTAGCTGCATCCAGTCAGACTGACAGCAGAAGAAGTAATGGTATTTTTAATCTTGGATATAATAGCTCTAGCTTATTGTCTGTCTGTGCATCGTGATGAGTTCTATGTATCCATCTATTTTCCTCATAATTATTATTGTCATCAATAATTTTACATACACAGATTGTCAAGCCAATTTCAAAAAACGCTTATACGGTTGGTCTCTTGCCATTAGCTTTAAATAGGCCTAAAAAAATTGTTTGTATCTGCAAATCTTTAAATAATCATTTGGATAGCTTTTACTGTACATGATATTTATAAAATACAGATTACATATTGTGATTAGAGGGGACACCGCGTTTAGGTAGACGAAATGTTGGTCGGCCATTAACCAGGTGGATAGACGATCTCCGAGTAGTTTATCTCATATCAGCTGTTGCCCTCTGCTTCGCCTTCGTTAAGTAAGATTTAAAACATGGTCTTAGCGGGATGATATACAGTCTATAGTCTTCCTTGATAAATGGGGTACCTAAAGCTGAAAAAATCATTTGAATCCGACTAATAGTTCCCGAGATAGCGCGATTAAGCAGACAATCTCTTCAGCTTTATATATTAGTATGCTTAGTAGAATTATTGCATTCATATTTATTTATTTAATTAATATTGTACCAAATAATAATCAAATCTCTTGTGTAATTTTCATCCTTAAAAACGTATCAGTAACGTATTTTATAGTAATACTAGCGGACTCGACAGACTTCGTTCTGCCAAAACAATTAATTTGCAATAAATAAAATTGCAATCTCAAATTTGAGAAATAAACTATCCTATCTTTTAAGTTGGAGAAAAGCACACATTTTAAAAGAAAAAACATTAAAATCGGTTAAATGGTTTAGGAGTCCATTGAGGACAAACATTGTGACACGAGATTTATATATATTAAGATAGACATAACGCAACAATATTTTCACGCTGTTTCCTTTTTCCGATTTGCTTCTCTTTTTTAAATTTTCACTGGATTTCTGAACACACAACCACGAAAGCCGCAACCCTATTCAAGTAACCAACGGAATACAAGGGGCATAGACAATAGGAAATCACTAGAGGAAGCGATTATGGAACCACACGAGGGCACTCAGGATACCTACAATAAGTAATATAAGTAAAGCTAGCTCCCTGTAGAGTTTAAAGCATAAATATTATTTTGGTACCAAGATATTATTTAAAGGATGATGATATAAAGGTGTTTTGTAGTGTGGATTGTTTGCTATATATAAGCCAAGTGTGATAAGTTCTAAAGAACTCTCTGGTATAGTGGTTCTTAACCGGTAAAATGCGGACAACTAGTGGTCCCTGGAAGCATCCCAAATGGTTCGTCCGCGGATACATCCAGACAAGATGATAGTGACGAGTTAACACAACGAGATCCGCGCCTTTACTTTATCTGGACTTAAGACGCTTGTTAAGATAGAAATATTTATTATAACACACTTGTAACTAACTCGGAGGCGCTCGTGGCGCAGTGGTAGCAGCCGCGCGGACCGATCCACCAGGTTAAGCAACGCTTGCCGAGGTTGGTCCGTGGATGGGTGACCATCTTAACATACCTCCGTGCCTCGAAAAGCACGTTAAGCCGTTGGTCCCGGCTGTCATTCGTGGATCTTTGACAGTCGTTACGGGTCGTCAGAAGCCCGAGAATCTGACAACCAGTCTAACCGTGGGGTAGCGTATCACTCAGTTTCTGGGTTGTGGAGGTCCGACAGCAGTCGCTCCATGTAAAATACTGGTATTCAGCTGGATCCGGTTAGACTGGAAGCCGACCCCAATATAGTTGGGCAAAGGCTAGGCAGATGATGATGACACTTGTCACTAACATAGCTTTAAAAAAAAGATTTTTAGTCGTAAAACACATGAATGACTACAAAAGCCACAATATAAGACGTTTTTGCTTCACCTGTTATAACATAGACATTACATGAAAATGCTATTGATTAGGACAAACCCACCCCCAGACGTTAAGCGATGTTTGAACCACAAAAAGTTGAATTTACAACTTTTTTAATCGCAAGGGATTAAAGAATGAAAAATGAAAAATAAGGATGGGACATAAATTTTGGATTGGAATAGGGGAGAGGGCCCGGCGTGATGCAGAATCATGTGAAATAAATACAATGTATTTTCCACGGCACTCTCCAGTCGTAGTAAGTCTTTATAGTATATTATATATATTATAGTTTTTGACGACCTCTGTGGCTTAATGGTTAGCGCATAGCTTAAGCTGGAGGTAGCGGGTTCGAATCTCGCCAGGGAACAAAAAGTTTTCTGTGTTCCTGGGTCATTGTGTAATATATAATAAAAATCTTAAATATATGTATTAATATAAAAGTAGTAAATATGTGTATTTCCGTTGTCTGGTACCCGTAACGCAAGTTCTTCCGGAAACTTAGCACGGGACCAGATCCACATACTGTTAATGTTACGTAGGATGTGCCGAAAAAATAGTACTGCCTAGGATTTTCGGAAAACGTAGTAGTGTGGGTGAAATGTCCATTATTTTTCAGCAGCTAAAAGCCCAAAAAAATATTACTCAGAAGCACGAATTGTTTTAAAAGCCCTCCATAGATATAATATTATTTCTGCTCAAATTTCACTTTTTTTTGGTCTTAACATTTTAATGTTGAGACAAAAAACTAAGACAGTTTTTTTAACTGTCTTAGTTTTTTGGTTTGAGTAAAACTTATATTGGAGCAAAATTCTCTTTTTGTCATTAAACTTTGCGACTATAAATTATTGGAAACTATATTTTTCCATACTATATATCGAAGAGTTTTATGATAAACGTTACTATGATTAAAGCAATGTATAGCGGCACAGCTTATCAATTTCCCGGCGGAGAATAAAAATGCAGTAAAGTTGGTTAGCAGGAAACTAGCAGTGTTATCCCCCGCCTGCCGCGATATAAAGTACATTGTATCGGGGAGATTGACATTCGATATACAGCTTTTATTCACATCTGAGATTTTAGATTACGGTTGTGCTATAAAACATCGTGTTTATTAAATATTTACAGATAATTATTTATGGCAAATCCTAGAGAAAACTTACATTGAAGAAGAAGAAGACAGTTATTAATTACTAGCTGTTGCTCGCAGCTTTGCCCGCGTTAGCAAGAAAATTCCTTTTTTTTAATGTATCCTATGTCACTTCTAGTACCTCCCAGAATATGAACAAAGTTTCATGATGATTCGTCGAGTAGTTTTTGCGTGAAAGCGCAACAAACATCCACTCTATCACATTTATAATATTAGCATATATATAGATATCAATTTATGTACACTGTGATATTAGTAAGGATTTGTAGGGACGTTGGTCACCTCTATAATAAAAACTTTGTTACATTCTGATTTGTCTTTGAATTGACATTTACGTTATACACAGACCTGGCAAAACTCTTATTTAATTTGAAGCTTTGCCACAATACAGGCTGAACGTTTATAATATATAATGTAGCGATGCATGAAGAGATGCAATGGAACGCCCTCACTGGAATGTTTGGCAGCGGCCAAAATAGCCAAGTTCGCTAGCTCCAAGTTCTGTGTAAGACTGATCTTGACACCAAACGCGATCAGTCGAAGGCTGACTTACCAGCTGCCATAAAGTACAGCTTTGTAAACGGCGTACTCACTAGTGAGTGAGAACTGTCTTTATGGTAGAGAGAACTGTTTTATGGTAGTTAGACAGCAAAACGAGTACGTTTAGCTGTCTAACTACCATAAGAAATGCTTGTCTCATTGAATATTAACACAAATTTAGCATCCCAACAAAAAAACGTTACGTAGTTAGACGTACATATATACGTACTAGTACCGTAAATGAAACGTAAGTACTTAATTGCCAGCAACTGAACACATAGCGAGTACTAGTACGCCACTCACTAGCTACTTCCTTTCACATTTACAAAGCGCCTCTTAAAACCTTCGTAAGCGCGTCGATTACTTACATTATGATTTTTATATAATATCAAGTCATATAAATTTTTTATATAATATTAAGTGATTACCAGCCAACTACTTTTTTTTAACGCCGGGAAATGCGCTCAGGCATCCCGCAGGGGAGTGGGTCTCCCCAGGCGGTTATGTGGGACTCGCTGCGCCCGAAAGATGGTAAGTGGACGTAGCTCTACCTACTAAAACCCGGCGAGTGCCACCATGCCGCCTTTGATGAGGTGCCCCGGATCTATAAACAACAGAGCACCCAGCCAACTACTAGCGTACACAAACATTGTTTAGAGTATTTTTCATTGTAGGGCTCGAAGTAAGGAAATAATTTATATTAGTCGTAGGCGTATCTACGTTTGAAATACAGAATTGCTTATGTAACTTTAGTTTCAAAAGATACGGTATCAAAGTCCAAAGAATACAAAAAAATCTGAGCTTAAGAAACCTACACTGATCTAGAAGTTGACTGGTCAACTTAATTACCTACTTACGTACATACTAAACTTCAATTGAATCTAACACCAAAAACAGACATACTAGCATTATAAATATTGAATATCAATTGAATTCACTACAGAGTCTAAAGCCATCTTACTGAAAAAAAAATCTGTGAAACAAACTGTCTGATACTCTTCACTTTACTTCCTATTCCCGTGGGAGTACTGAGATAAATTATAGCCTATATGTTATTTTGATGTGTAAGCTGTAATATTATATTACAGTAAGGTTTAATCAGTAGTTTGTGAGTTACACTAAACTACACATCTATGCATTCTTACTTTATAATATTAATAGTACAAGGGATTTTTACTAAAATGGCCTGAATGAAATGGTGTCCATAAAATATAATATTTTAAAGAACGTGACATATCATAATATGATTAACATCTACAAAGTACGCGATCATATCGTTTGACAAGCTAATTACGAATCTCATGGTCGTAATTATGCAGGAAATGTATTAGCGTATTCACATGAATGGCCGGCTGTAGGCTGTAGCGGTTGTTCAAAGGCCTCATTATCATTAGGGGCCTTTGGCTAGTGCGATTTAAATATTTTAATATTCTACGGAGTGAATAATAATTTGTACGAAACAATTTATGCTCACGTGATTCGTGTGATTTGTGGCGTGAATTATTATTTCTATTTACGGGGTTGTTATGGTCGCTTAAGGCTTGGCATTATAAACCTTTTGTTGCCTTTGTTGAGCACAGGTCTCCTCCTCGACCCCACCATGGTTCAGGCCTTGTCGTGGCGGTGGGGCACAGTAGCCCAGGGTGACCCAAACACTTGGGTGAAGCGAATTGAGCCGAGGGGGCTCTTTGTACCCCTCTTATAAGAAGAGGGGACAAAAGAGCAGGGGGCAAGGGGTGAGGATGGGAACCTCACCTCATTGTACTGTCCAGACGTTGGGAGTGGTTGTTCTGTGGTGCGGGGCAACCGCTCTGTGGAGGTGGCGTTAGTCCCCTGAGGGACTGACTAGCTGTCGAGGTGCCCTGTTGCTAGCAGATCCGGAGCACCTCATCAAAGGCGGCAGCGGTGCACTCGCCGAGTTTTTAGTGGGTAGAGCTGCGTCCACTTACCATCTTTCGGGCGCAGCGAGTCCCACATACCCGCCTGGGGAGACCCACTCTCCAGCGGTATGCGTCAGTGCATTTCCCGACGTAAAAAAAAAAAAAGGGTCTCCTCCTCGAAGTGGTTGGTGTTCACCGATACGCTGCCCCAATGCGGATTGATCAGCTTCACATTTCTTTAAGATTTTATCTCATCAGGCACGCAGGTTTCCTTAGGATGTTTTCCTTCAAAGGTAAGCAAGTGATGTTTTCATTTTAGGGCAAGGGATCAAACCTAAATGTCACTCAAGAGGTCGAGGCCATACACTAAAACATCGTAATTTATCGTTCACCGAGCAAACAGATAAATACCCGTTGAAGAACGAATAAGGAGTACTTTCGAAGCATAGATTGAATTAAAAAAAAAATGAAGATGAAAACATCTTCATTTTTTTAAAATTTTCAACAAAAATGTTTTATAATGACAGTCGGTATCGGTGCGCCGTTAGGTTTGCACGTCCTTTCATTATTATATCGACTACGTGTATTTGTGAGTACCTATTGCAGTGGAGTGCGCCTGCGCTTGCGCGCGGCAGTGCGAGTGTTATCTACGATTATAAATACCTCCGTCGTTTCTGACTACAGGGACGATGGAACCTAAACTTAGTTATTCATCAGTTACTCAAACTGTCGCCTTCCCCACAAAAGAGCAAGCCGTTATTATAGATGCAATTGATGACACCCCAATCAAGGATTATGCTTATGCTTTTGGTAAAATAATTGATTCCACACAGATTAGATTCCTCAGTAGAATGTCGAATAATAGAATCTGCGTGTTTGTATCTACGAAAGAAATTGCTGACGAATTAATAGATAAACATCAATGTATTGTCGTAAATAACAACAAAATACCTATTCGGCCGCTTATTACCAGAAACAAACGGATAATTTTTTCTAACGTTTGTCCAATTATACCACACAGTGTACTAGAAAACAAATTAGCGGAACTAGAAATAAAATTAGTTTCTCCAGTTAATTTTATTAAGGCAGGTATTAGTGAACCCGGCTTCAATCATATTTTAAGTTTCCGACGTCAAGCCTACATATCTCCGGAAGATTTAAAAAAGATACCCGATCGCATGCAAATAGACTTTGACGGCAGCATGTACTGGATATACGTCTCCTCGGATATTATGACCTGCTTTATATGCAAAAAAGAGGGACATATAGCGAACAAATGCCCAGACAATTTAAATACCGCCAACAAAACTATAACTAATGATATCTATGACCCATTGAGTACAGCACCGGATTTTCAGCCTCTCACCACCTTCAAAAGACCTCATCCACCTACAACTGAGTCTTCCCAAAGTATTGTTATACCAACTGATACTTCAGATTCAGAAGAAATTTCAATAAGTGACGCTGAAACGGGTGAAATTTCAACCGATTGCTCGGTGAATACATTGTCAGTTAAAAAGAGTAAACGAGGCATTAAAAAACAAAAAAGAATACCTACAGTAGAGTTACAACCAACAGAAATAGAAGAGATTAAAAAAATAATAGAAAGAAGTGACTACCCAATGTCCATCTCCGAGTTCATCAACTTTTTAGAAGAATCATATGGTAAAGAAAATATAATACAAATAAGCCATAGTTACACAGAAGACATAGATAATTTGATAAGAATGTTTAAGGATATTATACCTAAAATTTCAGCGCGTAAACTTAAAAGTCGTTTGACAAGAATAATTAAAAAACTTAGTTCAAACTCATAATTTTGATGAATCTTAAAATCATACAATGGAACTGTCGCAGTATTATTCCGAAAAGGATTGATTTAGAAACATTTTTGTTCAGAGAAAGTGTACATATATGTGTTTGTTCTGAAACTTGGTTATCACCGGATAAGTCTTTAAATATATCTGGATACTGTTGCTATAGGAAAGATCGAGATGATGGTTTTGGGGGATTGGTCGTTCTCGTGCATAAATCTCTTTCAGCTAACATGATTGACATACAATTAACAGGAGATAAATTGGATATTATATGTATTGAAGTTTTTAACCAATCAAGGCTTCAATATGTTGTCGGTGTATATTGTGCCAGTGGTGTGGGAATAAGAAAGCGCGATTATGACGAGTTGTTTTCTCTCTTTAAAAGTAAAACTTTAATATTAGGTGACTTTAATGCTCATTATGCGTCCTGGTCATACACTACTGATAGAAGTGGTCAATTAATTACAGAAAGTTGCTCAGATTACAATTATTCTTTTTTGAATGATGGTAGCCCCACTCGTATTGCAAAACTCAATGACAGTATTATATTTTCGTCTCCTGATATTACTTTTGCAAGTCCTGATTTATTTCTTTGCTGTTCTTGGTCCGTAACGAATGAAAATTTAAGTAGTGATCATTTACTCATATGTATAAAAATTAAATCTGTGTCTATCCAGAAACCTGTTATTAAACGTAATATTAAACAAGCTAACTGGATAGGATATCAAAATGATATGGACACTAAATTCAATATTTTTTTAATTAATAATCACAATGTACAAGATAACTATGACAGATTTCTTGAAATCGTTAATCACTCAGCCGACAAATTTATTCCCAACACCAAGATTAATAACAGACCAGCATCCAGATTCCAACCAAAGCCTTGGTGGAATCAAGAATTATCCAAAGCAGTAGCAGAAAGAAGGCTTGCACTTAAAAAACTTAGGAAAAATCGTACAGTGGAAAATTACCAATTTTTAAAAGATAAAGTAGTAGCTGTTCGGAAACTAATTAGACAGGCCAAATTCAAATCATGGCAAAGTTTCTGCGATAGTATTGACCCGAAAACTACCAGTAGTGATATGTGGCGCAAGCTTCGCTGGGTTAAAGGCCACCCAAATAGACCTTATGTATTAAGGGAAGGGGATGCTAATCAGTTACTCACTAGTTTGAGTCCTGATGGTGTCGCCTATCCACCTTTTAGGGAGGATTCATTTCCTAACCATGAAAACGATCATATACCTATAACTTTGGCTGAATTAACTTCTGCGATTAAACATAAAGACACATCTCCAGGTATTGATGGTATAGTTTACTCTATGATTCATCATCTACCAGCTAGCGCTAAAAAAGTGTTATTAAAAATTTATAATTTAATTTATGTTACTTCTACAATACCTTTCCAATGGCGAAAAATCAAAGTGATAGCTATTCCTAAACGAAATGGTTCTGTAATTAAACATCGTCCTATTTCGCTCATAAACTGTTTTTGCAAAATTTATAATAAAATCATTACTAGAAGGTTAGAATACTTTTTCGAAAAAAGTACACTTTTTCCTGAATATATGATAGGCTTTCGGCGTGGAAAATCTTGTGAGGATGGGCTCTCCCGTCTGTCTATGGATGTAGAATTAAGTTTAACTAAAAAAGAATATACTTTATGTGCTTTTACGGATATAAAGGACGCGTATAATGGCGTTTCCGTGGAAGTACTCACTGAACGTCTTATTCAATACGGTGTCGATATACGCATTTGTAAATATATAAGGGAATTTCTTCACTTTAGAACCATTGTTTTTGTGTGTTCGAGTGGGAGAGAAATTTGTAGAACTTGTCGTGATGGTTTGGCACAGGGCGATCCGATGTCTCCAATATTATTTAATATTGTAACCCTAAAAATAAGTAGATTAGTTTCACCTAACATAAGGATTATCCAATACGCTGACGACTTTGTATTTTACTGTAGGAAAAGAGAAATTAATGAATGTATTTCACTCATGCAGAACACACTAAAAGACTTTGAATTGTTTTTAAACGATATAGGTTTACAACTAGCTTTAAGTAAAACTAAGTTATGTATTTTTACACGAAAGTATCGCATTCCTAGTATTGAAATTAAAATAAATGATGTCTCCCTAGAGGTCGTAAAAGATGTTAAATTTTTAGGGGTATGGTTTGATTACAGGTTAAGTTGGAACAAACATGTAAATGAAACTTATCAAAAATGTTCAAAATACATTAATATACTAAGTTGTGTTAGCAGTTATAAGTGGGGGGTCCATCCTCTTCATTTGAGAAGGATGTATATTAGTTTAATAAGAAGTAGGTTGGACTACGGAAGTGCTGTATTTGCTAATGCCAGTCCAAATGTTCTCAAAAAACTAGATTATATTCAAAACCAATCACTCAGACTGTGCGGTAGTTTCATTAAATCTACTCCAATACACGTGATGGAGAATGAACTATGCATACCCCCATTAAATGTTAGAAGGAAATATTTATCAGACAAGTTTTTTTTGAAAATTTTTTCAAGACATAATGACTACTTATTAAAAGCTATCATTCAATTTGAGAATATTATTCAATCAGGTACACGTTACTGGAATAAACATAGTCATTTTTATCTTTTTAATAGCTACAAATACCTTAAACATATACGAATTTCACACTACAATATTTGGCCTGCTTATAATATTTCCATACAATGTTTTGAAATACCATTGGAAGACATATGTTTTACGAATATTCCAGCTATTAATAAATTTCACAGAAGTAAAGAGACTATGTCTTCATTTGAACTCAAAATTGCTAGTGAAGAACTTTTGGCCACCAAATATATTGATTATGTTCGTATATATACTGATGGTTCAAAGTCGTTAGGTTATGGGGGTTGCGCCTTTTATGATTCACGACGTAAAATAAAATCTCAATTTCTGATTGATAATGAGGATATTCCCATCATGAGTATAGAATTAATAGCCATACTAAAGGCATTGACATATATAGAGAACTCGGATTATTATTACCAAAACGTAGTTATTGTAACAGACTCTCAAAGTAGTCTTCATCATCTGATATCTTGTGCAAAGGGTAACATGGGCAGGAACGAGGCTTTCCTCATTATTGAAAGTATTTATAAATTAATACGTAATGGGGTTAATGTTCGTTTGCAATGGGTACCGTCACATGTTGGTATTTTTGGCAACGAGACAGCTGACTTTTTAGCAAATGCAGCACGAACCGAGGGTACCTTAATTAATGTTACGTCATATTTTAAAGATTATTTTAAGCTGATAAAAAATACTTGCTATGATGAATGGGATCAGTACTTCCAACAAAAGTCACTAAGCTCAGGGATTTGGTACAGAACCATTGTGAGTAAGCCACCGAAAAAACCTTGGTTTTTGAATGTAAGACTAAAGAAGAGAGATTTGTCCGTTTGTTTTCGTATTCGTGCCAATCATATGCCCTTAAATAATTTTCTTTTTCTGATGGGAAAAAATAACAGCCCCAATTGTACAGTATGTGATCGATACGAAGATTTATATCACGTTCTCGTGGAATGTGCCAGAAATGAGTTTCTGAGACATGAACTTATTTTGGACACCCAATGCAGTAAATTAGACTTCTTTTTTTTTATACATAATGTTGCAAGTTCTGATTTCAAAATAGAAAACAGCGATAGATTTATAAGTTTTGTTATACATTCGTTATATTTAAGAGATCTAGACCTAATTTAAGTTTGTTAATATTTCGTTTAGGGCCGGCTTAATCTTATGATGTATGGCCTTTAAAATAAAAGAATAAAAAAAAAAAAAAAATGTTTTAAAATAATATTTATCAAGTCGAAAAAGTTAGAAACAATAGTAGCACGATACCTAACTCGTAGTCGCCGTCAAAAGAAAGCCATGCCATGCCATGAATGTTCATACAACAATTCAAATTATGCCTAACATAGCGATACAGAATAAAATATTTATAATATACAGAATATATAGTATTTTATAATTATTATAAGTTTTTATAATGAAACAAATTTACGGATTCTATCGCGGTTCATTAGTCTTTTACAAGACTGAGCTTTTTGGGGCATGTAAAGATTTAATAAACCACCTTAAAATCCGTAAATTTGTTTCATTATAATGAGTGAAATTCACGTAAGCAATAAGAAAACAAAATCATAATTTTGCCTATCGGGAGTTATTATTATTTGTTCGTAATATCTTAAGTAAGAATGCCAATACAATATACATCCTTTTTAAACGACTTCAAGGAAGGAGACGTTTCTCAATTCGACCATATATGTTTATTATATGCTTTTTGTTTGTAATATTTTGTTTATTCATGTAACGATTACCAAGACAACAGTTTCGCCGCGGGAAAACAACCGTTAAAATTTCACGGTGTACAGTCAACGTTCAAAAGTCCAGTAGCATCGTAACGACCGTATTCGCTTGCCGGTATAGTGCGTATTCTGAATGTGTGCGCCATGTTACCATGCACACATTTAAATGTCGTACAGTATCAATACCAGAAAGTATAAGTGTGTAGTGGATGCAAGACAAAGATAACGTTATATTGTTTGTCCTCTTCATTCATTATTGCACTGTGTCAATAATAACGCAAAAATTTCACAAGTTACGTAAGAAAGCTCGTAGCTCCATCGGTAAATAATTGGCCTCGCATCGACGCTAGGTGAAATGGTCACGGTTCAAATCTCACTTTTGCGAAGTCTTTATCTTAACATAAACTCATTTATTTTTTAATGAAATGGCTTTTTTTTAAGTTTTATTTATTTAAGAATAATATTAATTATATATACTTATATTATTTTATTATAGTAGTATATAGTAATATATATATATATATTACTATAATATATTATATAATATAATATATATTAAGTAGGTAATATAATAAAACAACACTTTTAAAATATAAAATATATGTTATATTTATTGAAATGACCTAACATTAAACAATTGAATTGATTGACGTTAAAATCTTTGATCCATAGATATATCAAAATAAAAATATTATAGATATCTATTGTGTTACCAATATTTCATATTATTATTGAGGTTATAGTTTAATTATTCATTTTCTCGAGGAAAAGAGGATTAAAACTTAACCTCAACCTTTAAATATTAAACCTACTAATTATTGGCCAGCACGTCCCTAGGTAGAAACTAGAATGCCCGATTGAAACTAAGGAAATATAAATATTATAACAATTAATACTTAGTGTGACACAGAAACATATATTTAATGTAATAATATTGATTAATATTTTGTGTGTATAAATTCAAGATCACCCGGCCCTTGCGCACTAATCCATCCCCACATGTTCACACTTATTCTGCCAGATTCGGTGTTTGACACTACATTATTTTCACTTTATATACTATTATCTATACGCCATAAATGTAGTCTTCCTTTTCGAGAGGATTTAAGTCTATTCATCGGAAAAAAATATTGTCGGTATGAAACCACACGTTTCATACTCCGCTGCCATGTAACGCCGCTGAGTCTGGTTAATAAGAAGTGGCCTTCCACTTCGTTTACGACTCTGCAAGCCACCTTCTTTCTCGAATCTCTTCACCCGTCGACTTACAGTATTTCTCTAAAAAAAATTAACAAATTGTAAAAGACAATTTTAACCATTGAAAAAATATGCATCACAATAATATAATTAATTTCTACTTACACAGAAGCCAGTTTCGTTATAAATTTGAGAAATATTCAGGCCATTCGAATATAGGGCCACAATATTAGCTCTTTCGATTCGATATTAATATTTGCTTGCATATTGGACACCTATTATTATTTTAAATTGGAACAGTTAGCACACAATCACTCGTAGCTGAGTTCACCAACCAACAACATTTTAATATTTTGTTTTTTCTAAGCCAGTAATCATTTTATTTCAAATCTACCCTCACATTCTTTGCTCTGTTTAGAATGTTATGTTTCTAACTAAGTTTTAGTTAGAAACATTCGTAATAATTTATAAATATTTCAAAATTTAAAACATTACAATTTAAAAATGTAGAATCGACGCAGAACCAATGTGGGATGGATTTGAACCTGCAATCGTAGAATGAAATATATTCACTTGCTTAACCACTGGGCCACGGCATTGCTTACACGTTGAGACGAAATTAACGATATGAATTTATACAGACAAACAAAGTGTATGTGTGTGTGAATTGTCTTTATAGAAAAAGGTCACAAGTAACGTTAAGTGTTGACGCTATAGCTGCGTTCGATTTAGGGCATCGAAACTCGGTTCAATTTTGAAAACCCGGGTTTTCGGGTATCAGAATAATCAAAACCCGGGTAGACCGGGTTTTTCGAGCATTTCGATCTTTTTATTGTATTTTTTTTTAATACAATAATCTTGCGTTTATATATCGATTTCCTACAATAAGTACAAAATATAAAGGATGAGGAAGAGTTTAAATAAATGAAACAGTACTTTAAAAATTACATAAACAGTTTTAATGTTTAAAAAATTGATAAAGATTTATTTTTTCTTCAGAATATCTTAAAACTTAGTAATTTAGCTTTTTTTAAATCACAGACTTGCACAGAAATGTTAAAACATAAAATGAATTATTTTGGTTACATTCACTTATTGTATTTAAAAGCTAATAAAAATAATATCTCCAAAAGACATTTTTATCGTAGTATCACAAAATTTAATTTTAACATTAATAAAATTCTTCTACTCATTAACACTCAAGGAACGAATAGTTCTTGTCTTCTATTCTACTATTCTAATATAATTTAAATTGCAGTCGTTCTTTTAAATAATCAGTTCTTCATCTAATTAACTAAAATACTAAGAAAAAAGTACTTATGCATTTATTTAAACAACATACCTCTGAACCATCTGACCACCTAATACCATTTTGGATATATCGTAATTCGTAAGTCGTAACGCAACATAAAAATAACGGAAGTCAGAACTGAATTATTAGAATTTCTTCTTACTTATGTAAAATGAACGTAAACAAATTAGGGCATCCAAAGTTTTGTCACTCAAAGACGAACGCAATCTATTGCAGACCATTCCAGCCGAAGAAAATATACGCTCCGGCTGGGCGCTAGTATGTGGAATAGTTATTAAATGTTCATATACCAGCGATAGATAACGCCCTCGCTGTCGCGTATCGCCATTCTCGAAGAGTGCCATTTCTACCCTTACAGTTGTAAGCAAATCGTTTGATGGACAAACTGATCCAGTTTCAGGAGCAGTATTATCAGTAGCAACAGCTTGACTTAACTATCTGTTCAGTTCTTCTTCATTTGTCAAAGTAGACAGCTGAATGTCAATTTCTCGCAGTTCTTGGTCAATTAAAGCTTTAGTAATATATATTTTTAATTTCATGTATGATACTCCAGCGCATTTTTCCATCTAACAGCAGGGAGTACTCTCGTCCAAAATCTTATCTAACATGTTTTTGAAGGATGTCATCGTTTTTTGTCGGAGAGTTCTTGAAGATTTTTACCACTTTTCCTACTTTTGATGGCAGATCGTTGTAACTAAAAGACTGTGAACTGAAAGACTCCATAAACGAGGATTCATTATTAAATTCAACATCATCCTCGTCATTGTCTGTGGAATTCGTGTCGTCGTTAATTTCTACAGTTCGCAGTCTTTGAGCCAATACGATAAAGGGAAATCTTCATTCTCGTCAAGTTCGGCAAGCTGAGTGACATTTTCCTCGAAGCCGGCATTGCGTTTGTACATTACATCCACAATTGCCAGCTGAACGGCATGAGCGATGCATAGCTGATGGTATGAGTAGCAATGAATTTAGTTTTTACGTAATAAATAATAATTTATCAAAGCGTGTTTTGATTCCATTTACTTATTATTGCATTTGAAGTGACAAAAACAAAAGAATTAAAAAAAACCCGAATAACCCGAAAAACCCGAGTTTTGAAAATTAAACCCGGGTTTTTTTGTGATCCTCAGAACCGGGAAAAACCGGGTTTTTTCGGTCCGGGTAAACCCGGGCTCGATGCCCTAGTTCGATTGCTACTGGACTTTTGAACGTTACTGTACATGGTAACTTTGTCAAATGCGACAAAGATTGTACTTCCAAAAGTATTAAAGCTATAAACTTTAGATATTTCTCAAAATATAAGCGTTGTTCGTTGTATACGAAAGTATATAATTTCTATTTTAGCGCGTTTTGTTGAATGAAAGCTAAGCTACGGCTAAATACCGGTGACGCTGAATCTAAAACCTTATATTATATACGAAATTTGTCGCGGCTTATTAAGAGATTTATGCATGTCTGACGTTTATGATTGAACTTTACTTTACTTTACTTTAACTTTGAAGAGGACACGGTCCTGTAAGGAGAAAAATTAGCGCACACATTAGAAAACAATATCAAGATATAATATATTTTGTTAAATTGGAAAGTCCGTCTATTTTATTGCTATATCAAAATTGATTTTCTGATGTGTTTGAAGTGAAAACTTCGTTTGAGCACTGTTTGTGCATTTTTGGTAGGGTAAAATCTTAATAAAACATCTTATAGTTCAAACTTACTGTTACTGTGACATTATAAAATTATATTTTTTTTTAATTAACAAAAAATTAAGTTTCTAATAATCCTCAGTCGTAAGTTTTTACTTTTATCGGCTATCCATTAAGATGCTAATAAAGTATGTATTAATTTTTATACGTTCTCTGCATGCATTGCTCTTCTGACGTCATTAAGCTTACATCCCTTCTTTGATATAATTATAAACTGTTTGTCAACGTTCAGAAATAGATTTCTGCGGAGAAACTAGAACAATTTTAAAACTTTATAGACAAAGGATTTCATTAAGTGAGCTAAGTGGAAAAATGAAGTTACTGAAATATCGCACTAGAAAATTGTTCACGTAATATCTTATTGCTTTTATCTTATCTTTTATAAAGCTGGTACCTCGTGACGTTTCAATTAACTTTAGTTATACGTGCTGTTTCGTGTGAACAACTTATGGTCAGAGATGGCTGAAGGATGACTCCGAGGCTCGATACTAATCTTAGCATCACACTTAATATGTGTCTCTATTATAGTGTATTCTGTCTTATGTTGTTGTTAACAAAAAATAATAACTTTTTTCTTTCTTTCTTTCTATCAAAAATGACGACCTCTGTAGCTCAATGGTCGGCGCGTTGGCGCTTAAGTCGGAGGTAGCTGGTTCCAATCCTGCGAGGGAATAAAAGAGTTTCTTTGTTATATTGTATACTAAAGATCTTAAATATATGTATTTCCGTTATCTAACACAAGTCTTTTATAGGATTTACCACAGGACCAGATTGACGTGGTGTGAAAGCGTCCAAAGATATTAATATTATGATATTATTAGGGTACCATGGGGTTGGCATATTAATACTAATTAAAATAAGAATTAAAAAAATGATATTATTATTAAAGTTCTTGTAATTTCTGATACCGATTTTTTCTTGCTATGACTGCCTGTTTCCTAGTTGCTTTTTTCGATAGTTTTTTATCTTTCGAAACTGTAACAGCGGCGAATCATCCGTGCTGATCTAGTAATTTTATCAGAAATGTCTTTACACACAGAGGTACATGATAATTTATATTTCATTTTGTGTTCATGAATCCCGCTTATTGCATCATTATTTGTTCAGGATAATGGACAATAAAGGTGCCAGCCGCGGAAATATGTTGACAGTGTTTATTAATGCACCGCGCCGAGTGTAATGTGGAGTTGTCAACCGTTCGGATTATACGTCTATCATCATCATCATCATCATCATCATCATTTATTAATCTGTCAAAGTGAACTCCGGATGCTTCGGTGCGAATTCCTTACCGCGTTTATGGTTTTATTGAGGCCCCGATATTTCGGCAATGTTTCAATCATCAGCGTCAAACACTGGAAGAGCCTTCATCACCGTCTGGAAACATCAAAAGTATATATTTTTTAAGTTTTGGGACCTGAAAAAACTAAAAGAGTGGTGAGCAGGTTTTTTTATAGCATAGGAGGGCAAACCCTATAATAACCCGAGCCGAATATAATTATTAATTAATTTAAATAGAAAAATTTATCACGTTACTTTAAAACTTAAACAATATATTTTCGGTCAGTAAAGATAATAAGATAGGCACTATATTGCACTATATTGCACTATTGATAATAAGATAGGCACTATAAGCAGCTTTGCTCTTTTTTAAGAGAAGGGCGCTGGAGCCTCGAATAAGAATAATATGATGACAGGAAAATACACATCACTTTCTACGTCAGCCAGTTTGCATGTTTCTAACGCTAGTCCTACTAATCATACACAATAACCTTTTAACCCTCCTAAAAAAGTAAATTATCAACTCTTATATTATGTCCCACTCGTAGGGATATTAAGAACAGAAATATTAAGAACTTATTTCAAATATCTGTGGTCCCACTGGTGGGCATGATTTCCTC
The DNA here is from genome assembly GCA_905333005.2 of Lycaena phlaeas. Classification (NCBI taxonomy): domain Eukaryota; kingdom Metazoa; phylum Arthropoda; class Insecta; order Lepidoptera; family Lycaenidae; genus Lycaena; species Lycaena phlaeas. The sequence continues at coordinate 8,846,351 of HG995178.1, forward strand.
CTCGAAATCAGGTGAGGAGAAAACCTTCTAATATACCTGGCAAACCTTCATTCCTTCCGTTATCATCGCCTTCAGTTATGGAAGAGATAAATATAAAGCGGGGAGGAAATTCATATTTATTCAAAATGTACGCCTACGAGGTAAATCATTGAACATGTAAGAATAAATTATGCGTGATCTCCCCCAATTTCTGACTGTACATTGTATCGACAAATTTCACAACAAAAGATTGTTGATTAAAAACAGCAGTAAAACCTTATGAAATTATAATTTAATTTTTTTCTGTGGACCTTACGACCTGCGACGCGGGTTCATCATGAAAAGTTTAGTTTCATCTCCCTGCGTATTGTTTGGGTTATATTGCACGTGTAGATTGTGGGTTCTAATACCGGTGAAATATTTGTCAAGCTCATTTTTACTTATTATATTGTGAGCGACAATGGTTCAGTGGGTGTAGGCTCGGCCCTTGAATGAGAGATCCAGGTTCAATCCTGGCCTCCTGTGGTGCCTTGAAATATGTCTTTCTAAATTTCTACGTGCCTCTGAATACGATACTATCTAGAAACATGCATGCCTGATGAGATTGAAAGTCTTTGGTGGTGTATGAAGTTCAGCAACCCGCATTGGGCCAGCTCATTGGTGAATTATGGCAAAATACCCTTCTCGCTTGATTTCGAGGAGGAGATCCATGTCCAGCAATGGCAAATATATACGTTGATACTTTTATATAATGGTATATGTACGATTACGATACGCTTCAGTCGCCGGTAGAATCATATAGTTTTTCTTTGCCGCACTCCTTCTGCTTGGGTACCACCATCTTGTTTCTCTCTTGAAGCAGTATTGCTGCCTTTGGAAGGGAAGGGCAGGACAGGTAATTATTGGCACCAAGTACTTAGCATCTTTTGTCTTTGGATAGGCAATACATTTGCCTCGGCTATTTCCAGCTCAACTATTGTAGGCTCATGGGCCACGTAGACCCCTTGCCATCAGCTAGCACATCTGCCAGTTTGCCTACTTACATAAAAAAAGCTTTTTCTGCTCTGGTTCCTGGAATATTTGGTGCGTTGGTATAGTTTACAACTATTATGGTCAAATCAATGTTGTAGTGGTAGTAGTTTGTACGTTACAAATACACTAGAAAACGATGTCTATATAATATCATAATGTATATCGTTATTAGTATCATTAAATACACTAAAGAACGTCACTTTTTAACCGACTTCAAAAAGGAGGAGGTTATCAATTCGATAGGTTTTTTTTAAATGTATGTACACCGATTACGCTGCCATTTGTGATCCGATTTACGTGATTCTTCTTTTGTTTGATGCGGAATAGTTGCCATTTGGTCTCATAAAAATTTTACATAGTTTGGCCCAGTAGTTTTCATTTTATGAGCATTTTGGTTGATTTTATATACCTCGATGATTTAATAATGTCGATGTAAAATGAACAAAAAAAAAAAACTAACTGTACAGGATGCCATAGAAGTGCAATATCATAATCAACATCATCATCATCATCATCATCATCATCATCATCATCATCATCATCATCATCATCATCATAATCATCATGATCATCAGCCATCCACTGTTGCACACACAATGCAAATTTGCTGTGATTGCTTTAAATTAGGTACGTACCTATAAAAATGTATATTATACTATATACGTATGTATAATATATTTTTTACACAATTACAAAATTCATTTAACCGACTTTAAAAAGAGGAGGTTTGACAGTAAAATACAACGAAAATCTCCTGGTGTAATAGAACACTAAAAAGTAAAAAATAAAAATAAAAGAAACTACGTTTAAAAAAAACCGACTTCAAAAACTAAAAAGTACTATTTAAAATTAGGTATTTTTGGAGTCGGTACCAGCCAAAACAAAGGTGGCCTACACAGACATCTACTCAATACTTGGTGTATATGATTAATCATTAAAATATCCTCTTTGGCTGGCACCGACTCCAAAAATACCTTATTTTAAATAGTATAAATCTTTATTAAGTTATTTTCTACTTTTTAGTTTTTGAATTCGGTTTTTTTTAAACGTATTTTCTTTTATGATTTCATTTTCGACGCTTCAAAAAGTTGTGATTTCACGACTTTGTTACTGTTACTGTTTTCTTTTAACTTTGATTGTAATAAAGATTAAACTTTGCAAAGACGCCCTTGAAGTATGCAAATGAAAATGTAAATAAAGAAGTAATGTAAATGTAAATAAAGAATTATAAGCACGCTGAGAAAATTACTCGGACAATGAGAACGTAGCTTGTCGATCTAAATAAGTAAACCTAATGACTATACAAGGGGTTCTATCAGGGATAATTATGAAAGGTAGAGAGGGAATATAATGAATGGAGCCGTAATGAAACCGGGTATGAACGGGAATATCCGGGTAGGGTCACGATAGTAGCCGTCTGGGGAATTATTCTAATTAATTGTGTCACTATTAGGAATAATGAAGTAAAAAGTTTAAGTATTTATGTAAAGTAAAAAAAGTTGTGTATGGACATAACATCGGAACCAATTTTTATAATTCTTTAGAAGAAACTTCTTTAGACACATCAGTACTGTTTTGTAGGGGAAAAATCTTATATGTTCGAGTCACCGACATGCAAATGTTACGTCGTTATGAAATTTCAATTTTTAAAGTGAAGCTTTTATTACATCGTCTAAACTTTTTCGTTTGTGTGTTGCATAATGCGTGACGGCCTCGAAGTTTATAGAGTATACTTATTTGTGCCAGTGCTTCATATTTTAGATATTTATACCCTTGATAGATTTTCGAATATTATTAGTTTAATGTCTATGATGTGAGAAAAAGTTTCACTTTTACCGTGGTTTCATTAAAGCACACAGTCCTTTTTGTATTAAAAGTTTTAATTTCAAAATGCCATGGTGAGCTATGGTTATATAAGGTTCTTCTGTCGGCTGTAAGGATTTCTAGAAATGGTTGAACTGTCTTATATTATAAATAAACACATTTAAGGATAAGTGTCATTCAGTAGTTTTGTTTGGAAGTATAACAAACAACTATTTTTAATAGCAGCAACTATTTTTAATAGTTGCTTGTTATTCATCGCGTTTAGATAATAAGTAGGATTAACTCAGCATTTTGAAATTTTGTCTTTCAATAATAATTTGAGCCATTTTTCTTAGCTCCATGAAATTACAAGCGACAAGAATTAAGTAGATTAAATCTTGACAAGGAAGAAATTTTCATGAAGCTTGTGTTTATGTATATGATACACGGGCGTCAGCTTAACTTGTAGATCAACAAACTTTAAGAGATAATGGAGGGCATAAACCGCGACCCTAGGGGACGCCCTTATCGCAGGGCTCAACAAACTTGACAATCGTCGTTACTGGACTCCACTCTTGGGTATAATGTGAATTATATTGATTCATAACTAGCCGTTATAGCATCTTCACGTATTTAGACGATAATAATGAGCAGGTATTTATCCATGGGTCTATGTAGTCTGGAAGTAAAGGCTTTCAAAGACCTATGCTTAGCATTTGACAGTAACGGGCTGGTGATGATGATGATGAAACCGACTCTGATTTAGCCACAAGCACAAATTAATGCAGTGGTCATTCGTGTATAAAGCACTAGAACTTTAGTTGGTACTAGAGTAAATTAGAACTTACTGGTAATTAATTTTGAACCATTAAATTAACTTTAAACTTAAGTATATCATAATATTATTATTAAAAACTATTTTATGACGGTTTATGATTTTTATCGCCTATTTTTTTTTCGTATATTTGTTCCCGTTTGAACCGGCTAAGGCCAGAGGCTATGCTGCCATGTCTGACATACACAACACATATTTTGTGTGAAGAAGAAGGAATGGCGGGAAACGTCAAAGGTGGGGCCCCGTCCCTTACGCCACCAACAATCAATTATAACTCCAAATCCATCCATCCCAAAACAGTCCGCCACAATATTTGCGAACCAATCACATTACAATATATGGATCGAGTTTTGAAAGCAAACACTATAGAAAACCACCAGAACAGTCACTATATAATACCGCCCATACAGAAAACAGCCCCAGAACAATTCTCCGCAGCATTCGCGAACCAATCACAATATAACAGATTGCGTTTTTAAAACAAACTCTATAGAAAACCACTCCGAAATAACAAAACTGGAAATAATAATAAAAATGATTAACGGAAAACAGAAAAAAACACGACCGTTAGCCTTGACGTTTCCCACCGCTCCTCTATATATTTTTTTCAAATCAAAAATTAATTAGACATCCACATGACGTGATCATTGACTGTTATCTTGGTTTTCATCATCATCATATTTAGCTTTTATTTGTCTATTTCTGGACGTAGACCTCATCAAGTGACCGGTAACCTAATCGCGGCCTTCTCTTGAACTCTTGAACCTTAATGACCCATCAGCCATCCGTTCTGCTGGCTCACCAGCCTATTACCACTTCGACGTTTAAAACGAACTTTAGTTCTCTGGCGGTGGTCTACGTTTCGAATCATATCTGCTAAAGAAAAACACAGCATAGCACGCTCCATAGCATGTTGAGCTACAGCAAAATTACGGACCAGTCAAATATTAAAAGGCCACGTAATAACAATAAGTTAAGTTATGGGAATCTAACTCTTATTTTATCATATAATAAAAAAGCAAAATGCATAGAATACACACTTCTGATATCAAGAAAAATAGAGCACTGGCTAATTAGTACAGTGAGTGGCTATTTGAAAATTTCCTAGCCATGTTAAAAAGTACTCCATGTTGGATGTATTATATTTGGCATATTTATTCGACTGAAATTCAAAAAACCTGAATTAAATTGTAAAGTTCGCCGTGTGTTCCCGCCAGTTTCTAGACCGCAGCTGCACATGTGGAAATAAATCTGTATAATTATTCATAATAATTATATATTTACATTTTTTATATATTTTAGTGACTCTTATTTTAGACTTCTATGAAATACATTATTGTAACTGTGTATATGTGTTGTTTGATAATAAAGCTTACGTGTTAATATAAGCTTTTTATGTTTAATTCGAAAAGTTTTCATAAAGTACTAATACTTATAAATTATTCTGTTTATGTCTTAGTAAAAGGTTATCTCGTTTAGGTTCTTAGGATAAGATAAATAAGAAAATAACAAAGCTTTATACAGAAAATATTTGTTTAACTACTTACTTGTTTATTGTCATAAAAATACCTATACCTCTCTAATACTAGCATAAAAAATCTGAGCTTCTTTACACAAATGTGATACGTATTTCCACCAATATGTAAATGAGAAATAAGTGTTTTTAAGTTATGCCTGTCCGCGTTGGATGCGAGTGGCAAGGGATTGGTCGTTTTGGCGTTCATTAAGCGAGGCCTTTGTTCAACAGTGGACGGATAGAGGCTGATGATGACGACGATGAAGTAATGTGTACTTGCCAAATGGAACATGATATGGATTTGAATTAATTTTAGCCCTGATTGATCTCGGTCCCATGATATTATATAGTTTGAGTACCACTGGTAGATATTTAATTATAAATACATATATAAGGCCCGTGGGTCTGAATTTAGTTTGGGCTCATGATGTTAATTAATTTTATCCAAAATTATTCCAAACTTAAATTTCCCGTGGGCCTAGTGATGGTTTTAGGGGAGTCCAAAGGTCTATACCCTGTTGAAGGTACAAGGAGGGTACTGTGTAAACAGTTTTAAAGGGATATTCAATTCAGCATTATAAAATAGGATCATTGTGAAAATATACTGTAATTTTCTATACTATCAATAAGCCTTAGAACATTTTGAGGGTTACTTTGATTATATTTGAAATTCGATCTAATACCAAAACTAATTTTTTTAGGCAACCCATATGCAACATGTTTATTGACACATTAAATTGAATATAAAAGTTACATCAAATAAGCAGCTCTGTGACGGTTGTTTTATATACCGTATCTTAGACTATAAATAAGGACTATGTATTATGTTGATCTTGACATACAAAAGTAAAGTAAAGTATCAACTCTTATACTATGTTCTACTGCTGGGCACGGGTCTCCTCCTCGAAATCAGGCGAGGTTAGCGGGCCATTGTTTATTCGCTTGCCCAATGCGGGTTAATGAAATTCACATACATTCAAAGACTTAATCTCATCAGGCATGCAGGTTTATTCACTATGTTTTACATCAGCGGTCTTTAATTCTTTACTTCGGTACTTTCAAATAATGTGCCAATAGCATATCGTCACCTTTAACAGACCTTATCCGTTCAGTACTTAACAAATACCTCCCTCAATGAACACCAAGACGACCGATCCCTTGCCACTCGCAACCAACACCCAAAGGCCACGGAATAGCACATGTTTAATGCTAATAGTATTTTCAATAATAACCATCCTCTCAAATTATATTGTACTACATTATCTTTGAGCGACAGTGGTCTAGTGGTGGACGGACCCGGCCTCTTATGCGAGGGGTTCCGGGTTCGATCCTGACCCGTCCGTGTGTGCCTTGAAATGGGTTTTTCTAAATTTCTAAGTGCACACGAGACCATCGTTCGCTCACCGGTGAAGGAAAACATCGTGAGGAAACCTGCGTGCCTGATGAGATTGAAAGTCTTTGAAGGTATGTAAAGTTCACCGACCTGCACTGGGCCAGTGCGGTGAACTATGGCCCATTACCCTCCTCGCCTGATTTCGAAGATAGGTCCCGTGCCCAGCAGTGGGACATATAAGGGTTGATGCATTATCTTTTACCACTATTTTACTATGACACACTAAAACTACCCTTATTCCTAAACATCCCAAAAACCCAAAGTTTTACAGCTCTATTCCGAAACGCTAAATATTTCCGCTCATTTAAGGAATACCCAAAACTTTTTGTCGCGGTTACTTTTTGCAACACATCGTTACATATACCCGTGAAAGGGCGAAATGCTGACCTTAATTTTATTCAATTTGTAACTTTGGAACCCAAAACTTTGGTGATGCATGACTCGAACGGCAATTTCACTTTTATTGCTTTTGCTTTAGTGTCTGCAAAAGTTACGTTTAACTAAAACATAAATTATTATTAATAGCCATGTTGAGAAACAGTGGAATTTATTGCGAAATATAAATTATAGGAGAATGGCTATACATGTATGTATAACATATTATATGTATGTAAACAGTTATTAGTTTTTAAAGCATACTGTCAGTCTTTCTACTCGAGTGGTCTGTGGGTGCGGTGTAAGCGTCGATCCCTCGACACTCTACGTATCCAATATAACAACGCTTTCAGAATGCTGTTGCGGCTTCCGTGGCGCCGCGCTGTAGCGCGTCAAGAATGTTCGCTGTTGCTCACACCAACGGCTTCAAAGCGGTTATACGCAAGAAAACAGCTTCTATGCTGCAGCGTCTGCGGAAGGCCAGCAGCGGCATTCTGAAAGCAATTGCGGCTAGGTTTGACTGCCCCATCCAAGAACATTGGGTAAGGGTAGTCACTGGACATGTGTAATGTTAATGATAATCTGTATTCCTGTCAAATATTAACACTACTAACATAATTATAAGCTAATATTGTAACTAACAAACTAACAATAATATGGGCATACTTGTGTCTGAAATAAAGATTATTATTATTATTATTATTATTATCATTAAATTTCTTGGTTTTGCGTGTCGTTTTGCATATTTATCTAAAAATTTAATCAAAAATACAACATGTATTATATTATTTTAATACTTTTACTATTGTGTGTCTCTAAGATAGGAGTAGAACTTCCCTTGTATTATACCCTAGCAGTAGCCCGCAGCTTTGCCTGCGTTGACTAAGATTTACAACGGCGTCTTAGCGGGATGATACATATTATAGCCTTCCTCGATAAATGGGCTATCTAGCACTGAAAAAATCTATCAAATCTAACCAGTAATTCTTGAGATTAGCGCAACCAAACGAACAAATTCTATAGCTTTATATATTAGTATAAGATATATTTTGTATAATATTTGTATCGTGGAAAAAAATTAAAACTACTTTATACTGTATGATTTCGAAAACACGTATTTAAAAAAACTTTCCTTGGACTATTAATTATAAAGACGAGCCAATATAGACTGTATAATGATATACTTTTGCTTTGAATGTCAATTATAAGCAAAATTCCTTTAACGATAGAACAAAGAAGGCGACCGTTTTAGTTATTATTTATTAATTGAGTCCTAAGCGTTGTCCCATTAGATATTTTTTTTTTATCAAAAGTGGACTCCTTATAACGATTTTTTTTATTGAATTACTGTATTTTATTATGATTTTTATCCATACAGTAAAAACATTTTTCATTACATTACAAAATCTTAAGTTAATTAGCAAAAACGTACCTTAAAATGGTAATAAAACACAGTTGTTTTATTACCATTTTAAGGTACTAAGGTGACTGATTGTAGATGCCTGATAAAGGTTCAATAAAGGACCGAAACGTCGCAAATTTAACGAAGTGTTTGAATTGACATCTCACTGTCCACTTTCCTGCGAATTCAGATAATCTATACTAATATGTAACGTAAAAGGACATTTTAAGGACAAACAACTTGTATCAAGCTCTTGATTAATAAAAAAGAAGAAGAATATTTCAAACGTTTCATAAATGACATTGGCAGCGCAAGGCTAGTTTTATCAGCGTGCTGTCACAGAGCATTTCCGAATTCCGAGGCGATTCTTGGACTGGAACCAAACGTGGCCGGTCTGGTGCTTCCGTGCCTACCCTCTAATTTTTGAAAACAACATGGCGATCCGCCAAGATATAACAAGCGTTATCAAAGTGCATACATTCTGATTTCAGAATTGATCTTGTGATTTAGATTTTCCGAATGATTGCAAGATTTCCGATAAGGCTACGAAAATTCGAGGTAGAAATGAGGTGAGGGAATACACCAACTGTTCTTTTAGGTGAGCTATCTTCTTTTCTTCTGTATCGATGTACCTTTAAAGTCCTATAGGAGAGATCATTAGCCTAATGTATTCATCACCATCTTTATCATCAGCCTTTATCCTCCCACTGCCGAATATAGGCCTCTCTTAATGAACGTCTAGATGCCGAACCTTGCCACTCGCATCCAACACGAATCTGCTATTGCTCAGAGATTGTCTTCCTACCTGGTTAATGGCTGACTAGTACTTCGTCAACCTAAACATCTAGAGCAAAAAACCAACTAAAAAAAAAAACAAAAGTCTAATATATTCACACTAGCTGTTACCCGCAGCTTCGCATGCGTTAACTAATATTTAGAACGGGATCTGAGCGGGATAATAAGACATTGTACATGTAAAAGTAAAAAGTAAAGTATCAACTCTTATATGTCCCACTGCTGATCACGGGTCTCCTCCTCGAAATCAGGCGAGGAAGGTAATCTCCGATGCGCTACGCTGGCCCAATGCGGGTTGGTGAACTTCACATACCTTCAAAGACTTTCAATCTCATCAGGTGTGCAGGTTTCCTCACACTTGAAGACAAAAACTAAGTAATTATTAAATAGAAAATGATAATCATCAGACATGATAAATCCGTAAATCTAAGTTCAGGCGGGCGAAGCTGCGGGTAATAGCTAGTTGTTTTATAATTTATACTATGTAAAGTTGTATGTGGACGGATAAAGGCTGATGATGATGATGATGAAAGATTATAAAAAGTACTCCTATCATAGAAATCATATATACAAATTATCCGTTGACACAGGAATCTATTTAACAATTGGACGCCATTACAATTGTAAATCTCAACGGACAAAGCTAGAGGCAAACAAAACTTCGTATCATTTGCCTAACCCTTTTGAATGTGAATCAAGCGTTAAATGACCGGGTACATAATTCAAACAGAGATATTTACATCGGAAAGATTTAATGATACCCAGTGGCTAGGGCCCCCGTATAAAGTTTGTGGCTTACGAGCGATTGCGCCTTGACTACAAAATATAGCTGCGGTTAGACAGACGCAGCTTCAATATGGCGACCGTTTACATTCAGTACGAGCTTTTGTTTTAATATAGAATACTTGGGATATGCGATGTTAATACAGTGTGTTTAATATATGGAAGTTGTTAATAACAATGATTAAATCACTTAAAACAAAGTGTAGTTCAAAAGTAGTTTGTTACCTTTAGAATTATACTTTTAAAAAACATGTAAAATTATACAATTTTTTTAAAGGCGTATACAAAATGTATTTAACTTTGCATTTATTATATTTGTCACGATAAGCACAACTTTAAATAAGTTGTATTTTTTCCAATTCTATCAAGGAAATACGTAACTTACTATTTTGAACTACATACAAAGTGAGCGCGAAAGCTTAATATAACAAAAATCAATTTAAAATCAACTGTTTACATTATCCAAGGAAAAGACAAAATTATTAACACCAAGATAAACACTAAAATCGGTTATATAGAAAATGAAATTAAAAATACTTATTTTTATCACTGAATTTATTTCAACATACTATTATTAGGTTTGTCGTTGAGCGTGTTCGGCTCAGCAAAGTTTTCAAATAATATCCTTGTACTTATTACGAGCCTGGTAGAAAGCCATCGATTTTTTCGAGTTACAAACTCCATTCCTTGGCACCCTCTCAGCTTCATAAATATTCATTTGGAAATTTGGAAAAAAGAAAGGGTACAAGTTTCCAATGTTCTATTTTGACATTTCATAAATTAGCAATTTGGCAGATTTTGAACTTTTTCGCAGTATATTTGAATATAGAGGTGCTTTTTTGTTATATTTAAAATTTATATAGATTAGTTGGTGTTTTCTTAAAAAGACAAGGATTAATAGTTTAGGATAGTTAACATATTTTTTAGCATAGGATTTTTTTTGTAAATAATTAATAATACTTTACTTTACTGTCCACTTTCCTGCGAATCCAGAGAATCTATATTAATAATACTTGTTTACGAATGTCTTGTTCTTATGACTTTCGTATACAATATTTGTCAAATGTTTAATGTCGTGAACAGGACATTCGTAGGCAATGTTAAAATATAGAGTTACGTTTAGTAAAACCAAAACAAAAAAACATGGTAAATATCCCGTTTTAAATAGAATCAGTTGTAAAAATAACTATGCTAATTTTAATATTATTAACAATTAATAGATTGAAAGTCGGCGTAAAAGAAATGCGAATATTAGATAAAGTAGCTATTTCTTTTTCGCATCTGTTTTTATAGTAAAAATATTAAAAACTTTTATTATCTTACTTTCTGTTGCCCGTGGCTTAGCCAGAGTTAGAAAAAAAAAATTTTTTTTGAAATACTATATCCTATGTTACTTCTCGTAAATCGGAGAATATACGTACAGAGAAGTTTCATGATGACTCGTTGAGTAGTTTTCGCGCGGAAGCGTACACAAATTTTCCGTAAACACGGTAAATGGCCTTAAAATCCATAAATTACTAAAACAATATAGATTAAATTTAATAAAAATATACCCAAGTGAATTGGGAGATACATTTCGACCCAAAGCACAAATCCCTGAAAAACCCATTAAGACTGTCTTATATGTTTTACGACGCTTAAATAAAAAACGTATCAAGGGAAATTATTTCTTTGGAAGAATGTAAAGGTATCGCTCGTGAATGGAAATAGCAATTTGAGTTCGCAAACTTGTTATAAAACTTTTAAAGTTGACGTATAGAAGTTTGAGCACTTGACTATAAGCTTTTTGACACGTCTGAGTTTGACACTGTTCGAGGGTTATTTGATAAAAGATAATGCGATATTCGTATATTTTTTTTACGGAGGAATGCGCTGTACGGTGCTGCAGTCAGCATTGGTGTCTGCGTGATGATTCCGTAAAACGACTTTGCTGTTTCACAAAAAGTACATTAAGGGCCTGTTTTACAATCTCCAGTTAAGTTCCCATTAGGCTATCGGCAACATATTTGACAGATAGAGTATGGAGTATCTGTCAAATATCTGTCAAATATGTTGCCGATAGCCTATTGGGCACTTAACTGTAGAATGTGAAACAGGCCCTAAGTGTAAGAGAGGAGGTCATTGACAGCTGTACACATAGCTACAAAATAGCTGTTTAGTCGCTCGCGTGCAATACCGAATATACCGCCCTACGACTACTTATGCCGAGTTTTGTCAAGAAAGATTATTTTTTTTTTCTCATTATGATGGCAAAAAATAATCCTATTGAAGAGAGGAGTGCGACATGGGGATGTTCTTTCCTCGAATCTGTTCACAAATGCTTTGGAGGACGCCTTCAAAACTTCAAACTGGGCAGAATGTGGCTAAACATTAACGGCGAATATCTCTCACACCTTCGTTTCACCTACGATATCGTTATATTTAAGTTAAACGGGGTGCGTATTATGACAATGATTTTTAATATTACGTGGTGAGTCGCTCGATTTGCCGCCCCCCTGGACGTGCCGCCCGCGTGCGGTGCACGCCTTGCACGCCCGCTTGCGGCGGGCCTGGTCATTGACGTCTTCGAAGGCTCCCCGCAGACGATGAATAGGGGTGCTAAGGAGGCGCTACTCAATGCACTTCCAGTAACGCTCATGTGTTCGTCGGGTTGGGATCATGGCTCCAGTATGTAACGTTGCGGAGACTGTTTTTTGTCGGCTGATATTAGCCTGACCTTCGCCTAGCCTATCGCTGAGGCTGAAGGCGCTCGTAGTGGTTTTAATTCAGGTAGTAATGTAAATTTAGGTACAAAAATATAATACTAATGCTTGGCGAGTATTATTATGAAAATATTAAGGCTATTACAATAAAACTGATTGATTTTTTTTGTTATACTTTCATTACTTAACTCTTCAGAAACAAACTTGTTATAGTATCTTCATCATCATCAGGCTTTATTCGTCCAATGCTATTATTTAAACTAGAGTATATTACAGTAGTCGCATAAACAAAGGTTAATTGAAATTCTGGTTTCAATTTAATCATCTGTAATACGCGAAATGTATAAAGCACTCAATTTCGCTCAAAGTTGAGTGCAAGAAGTTTTAGCAGTTAGTAAATACCAACTCGTCGTCTACGGGATCCGAACTTCCAGTCTAGGTGTATATTGGATAACAGAATTTCACACGGTTTGTTATTGCTACTTTTACTTTGCGACTCTCGAGTTATTAAATTTCGAAACTACTTCTATACATTCTTGCGAGCTGTAGTCTGGTATGTGGCAGTGGTTCTTAACCCGTCTAATAATTTTATTTCAGTGAGTTTATTCTTATAAGTATAATTATCCCAACTTAAAATTGTGTCCTTGAATTTATCTTTCTAGTTATTAAAATACTAGGACTTTAAACTTTATACAAGGACACACTTATATAAATTCTTATTATGTTAATAACAAACAAGCAAAGATCTTAACAAATTACCTCGTGATATCGACAGTACTGAATATGTCATTATCATCATCATTATTATCAGCCTTTATCTGCCCCCTACTGAACATAGGCCTCCCTCGATGAATGCCAAGAACGATTAATTACTCACTACCAAATCCGTCATAATGAATCTATGGTCCACTTTCTTGTTCTAAAATTGAAATAGAATACGAAAAGCTTTTGCTATAATACTTTGATGTATATTATACAGTACAGTAATAGTGCCTAGCTCTAAGCATAGTCCTATGCGTGACATAGGTCTCGTGACATAGGACATAGGTCTCGTGACATAGGACATAGGACTCAATATACATTTAGCAACCGACGGCAAAGTGGGTCGAACCCAAGAGTGCAGGGTTCCGTAACCTATCTGATAAAACTTTTAATGTAAAAAACCTTAAAATAATACTTATAAACTAGACATCATTTAGAATCAAATGATTATGTATCATTTTTTTAAATACTTATTTTTATTTTTGGTCATTATTATTATGATAAATACATTTTGGTCATTATTTTTAAAGATTATACTATTAGAGCTGTAAATTTATTGACTATACAAAATATATACCCGTTTGACTTTCATGCTCACAAAAATTATCTAGTTACACTGAATGTTGTGATTTTTTTTATTTAATTTGAATTTATTTGATAGAAATATACGAGGTATAAATTTTAAATGTTCTTTGATGACACGGGTCTCCATCAGGGTATTTTCATTTATCAAAAAGCAAATGACATTCATAAAGCTAAGTGCTTGTGAAAATTTAAAACGTTTTCAGAACATCGAAGTTTAGTCTCATCATCATCATCAGCGTCTTTTTTTTTCGAAAGGTTTAGACTTTTAGGCCTGATGGCCTTTAAGCTCAAACGGTAGGTAGGTAAGCAGATGGCTCACCTAGATCATCAGCGTCATTTAGTACTTAATGCTATGAAATTATTGTCCATATTTACCCGTTCACTGCCACTAAGCCTGCTGTACTACAATCCTGTACTGTCTCCCGCTTTGAACGAGAGGGAAACTGGAATATTTCCTACTCCTCCCGAATTCTTCTGATTAATTTCGTTGCGGGCTCCAAGGCAGTTTTAACGTCGGCTCCGGGTTTCCGAAGATCGTATCAAAGGGTCATCTGGTGGTTACCGCTGTCGATCCTGGCTATACAGGTTGCAGTGGGAACGAGTGGTGGGCCAAGCCCGATGCCACTAAGCTACTATCAATAAATTCTAAGACTGCAAATCCACTCGTCCAGCAAAAGACTGACAACTAAACGGAGATCGTTGTCTCATCTATTGAAGGTTTAATTAAAAAATTTGGTTTTTCCTACGGAACCTTACAGATTAAAAAGGGTTGTACGTCATTTTAGAGCTTTATATATTTTAATCCCCTTTCAGAATATTCTCAGCTAAAGCGACACACTAAATCAATTACGGCTCATCATTTATTAAATATTACACAAGACTTTGGTCCTAGATTTGTTTGAACACTGCCTTGCTTGCAGCATTAATATAACAGTTAAGTAGTTAGTTAGCGTCACCCTCGAATATAGGCATAGATATTATTATCCTTCATATTTATAGTGAAAACAAGGCCGGATAGGCTGGATTACAGATAGTTATATCGTATAAGCTGAATACCGGGTTGTTACCGAATATCGGATAGGCTGAATACCGGGTTGTTACCGGATATCGGATAGGCTGAATACCGGGTTGTTACCGGATATCAGATAGGCTGAATACCGGGTTGTTACCGGATATCGGATAGGCTGAATACTGAATACCGGGTTGTTACCGAATATCGGATAGGCTGAATACCGGGTTGTTACCGGATATCGGATAGGCTGAATACCGGGTTGTTACCGGATATCAGATAGGCTGAATACCGGGTTGTTACCGGATATCGGATAGGCTGAATACCGGGTTGTTACCGGATATCAGATAGGCTGAATACCGGGTTGTTACCGGATATCGGATAGGCTGAATACCGGGTTGTTACCGGATATCGGATAGGCTGAATACCGGGTTGTTACCGGATATCGTATAGGCTGAATACCGGGTTGTTACCGGATATCGTATAGGCTGAATACCGGGTTGTTACCGGATATCCGTTTCATCTCTAGTTGATACTTTACTTTAATTTTATGTTATATGGATAATTTGCTATTCTTCGTCTCATATTGGGCAATATGATTTTTTTTTGATGACGCAGCGGAAATCCCTTCGGACCATACTAAGACCTTAGGACTCGCATTGGGTGCACTACCCCACTAAAACCGCTGCGTGAGCTATATCTAAGGGACCCGGATCGGCAGGCGATGGGAAACCCTCAGCGACAGACTGGTCCCGGCAAGACTAGATTCTCCACTATAAGGGCAATATGATTGGAGCTGCCAGGGCTGGAGTGAACTTGTTTGTTATAAATGACACTGACACTTTTTATTTGATTTGCCCGTTTGTCTAGGTAGGCAGACGGGCAAATATACTAATAAATATAATACCTAGGTAGGTTACTTATAAAATGATGATAACTTATAAAAATGATGATGATAATTTATAAACAGCGCCACGTTGTTTTACCAGAGTACTTCATATTCCTCTAAACGTACGGAGAAAAATGATAGCCTTTGTTATTCTAATGTGTTAGCAATATTAGTGTAAAGTTTCATTAGAATCTATTTAATAGTTTTTGAGTGAAAGAGTGACAAACATACATCCATACGTTTTCACAAACTTTCCCGTTTATAAGTGTTTAATTTTAAATTATAATTTTAGCGTCAATCAAATATTGTGTATCTCATTTTCTATATAAGATACTAGCTGTTGCCTGCAGCTTCGCCTGCGTTAACTAAGATTTACAACGGGATCTTAGTACGCGAAATAACATTTTTTACACCTTGTGTCCGAAAAACCAAAATATCTTACGAAACCCTATTTTTATCAGAATAAAATTTAGCCTATGTTACTCGTGGATACTCTAGCTTCCGAATGGTAAAAGAATTTTTGAAATCGGTCTAGTACTTTTTGAGCCTATTCATGACAAACATACAAAAATAGGTACAAATCTTTCCTCTTTATAATATTAGTATAGATATAGATTAAGCAATAGGATAGATATACCTACTCGTATAGGTAAATAATTTGTTCCTTAGGTCTACAATTTTAACGAACTAAACTATAAAGTTATAGTTTAGTTCAAAGTTTCCCATATTTCTCACGGGAATGCCGGGAAATCGTTTCTTAGTTGCCTTTACTAAGTTTACATGAAATAAATTGAATATTTTATCTAGAGTGGTTTTGATTTATATTGACATTCCAAATTTTGAGTAAATGAGGTCTGGCTGGCCTATATATACTTTCTAAGCTAAACTCAAAGTAAATGTCAAAGACAAAGTCAAAGTCATAGTCAAAATCATAAAAATTAACGGGTAAAACGGAAAAAAGTAAATGTGGTCAGGCTGGTCTACATATACTTTCTAAGTCAAAGTTAAGGTAAAAGTCATATTCGAAATCATATAAACAATTGGACCAAGAAGAAGCAAAGTATATTCATAAGGGACAACTTTTCCAACTTAAGCCGTATCGGGTACAGTAAAACTGTATCAGTGTCGGAGATATGATTTTTTATTTTTATAGCATAGGAGGGCAAACGAACAGTCGAAGCCTTGCGACTATCGACGCCCATTAACATCCACATAATCAGAGATTATGCAGATGCGTTGTCCTCCTTTTCCCTATCCCCTTAATGGGCCACCGGAAACTCACAAACTGCATAAAACGCGACAGCATAACTGCCACTTTACGCCGGTATGATGTAAGCAAGAGGTACCAACCCGGTCGTGCCGGACCAATTCGGCTGCAAAGCAGCATGGCACTACCTACTAATATGACATTTAGTCATATTATATATTATATAACTCACCCAGAATCCGTTTTATTATATTATGTAGAAATTGACAGATCATAAGCGAGTTTTATTTATTCATTTATGTTAAGGACAAACAATGGTATACAAAAAAGTTATAAGTAACAGCTTAGGCTAAAAATAATCCAATCACAGGTTATCACGGTTATTTTTTAGTTTAACAGTTTTTTTTCTTTTTTTTTTTCTTAAGAGTACTGACATCAGCATCATGACTCACGTTACTTATAATAATTTCTTATTTGTAAAGTGTTATTACAGTAAAATTTACTATGTGAATTACAAATTCAACTTTTGAAAAAACTATTGCTCAGTCGCTTCATTTTATAAGTTTATTTGAACCATGTGCCACTGCCGATCTCTTGCCACTCGCATCATACACGGATCGTCTTCCCACCAGGTTAATGGTCGACCAACCGTTCGTATACCTAAGTGGCCTCCACTCTTGAAAAGTTAGTCTGGAAAAATCGAACTTGCACTCGTATTCAACATACACGGTATAAAGAGAGAAAGCAAACAGAAATAAAAATATTGGATGAAATGAGTCTCAATACATAAATAATAATTTTGAATCATATTTAAAAGCACGTTTATTTTCCATTTAGAATTTACATGTAATATGATGACTATTTACACGGTAAATATAATTAAAGTCTCGATTCAAAACGTTTGCCGATATATTGATATCAAGTGTTTATTTAATAAATTGCTTATAAAAGGTTATCAAACGTGGAATTGAAAAAAAGATACATTAGAATCCTTCCGAAACCAACTCAAATAGATATTATATACCTTTAAACGAGCAATTCTTGTATATATTATGTATATATATATTTATATATAATCTGATTAAAATACGAAATTAAAATACGAATGTAAATGCTGTCAAATAATATGTCATTATAGCTTAGTGGAGAAATTAGGCAGCTATGAATCGAAAGGAGCCTGGTTCGTATATCCAAGCCGATCATTTTTTTGTCTTTTTTATTCAAGTTCATTTTTTAAAGAAAAACTTTATCATATTATTATGAAAGGTATATAAAAGAAAACAAAAAAAAACCTGAGTAAATGCTCGTTTAACCAGGTACTATACTATTCAACGCATACTGCACGGATATAACGGGTCTACGTAGTAAGCTCTGCGGTTGCCTACCTGATTGCTTAGCTCACCGGGTCTGTTGTAACCAGCCTACCGGATTAGCCGTACGAGCATCTACAAGTGCTCTTGAGAATCTCTTGATCTGTGCCTTGTCTAGTTGCTACGCCCCCTTTATATTTGCACCATATCCTATTTACCGTACCTTCATCATCATCATTATCAGCCTTTATCCGTCCACTGCTGAACATATGTCTCAATGAACGCCATGACGAAGAGAATTTCATGAAGCATGACAATAATATTATTCATCATAGACGTTAAGCACCAAACCATATCGACCTTTCGCTCGCACCCCTAGGCGGGGCGCTCTAATGTTAAAAACGCGAAAGTTTGTTAGTATGGATGTTTGTTACTCTTTCGCGTAAAAACTACTGAATGGATTTTCATGAAACTTTGCAACTATATAGCTTATACATCAGAATAACACATAGACTGCACTTTATCACCGTTCTCCCACGGGAATGGATAATACGCGACTAAAACCGCGGAGCGCTGCTAGTATTTTATATTCATCATACAAATTCCACCTGGCTGGATTCGAGCTCGCTTTGCGTAAAGTGTCAAGCCAGTCACTCGACCAGTCAGTCGTCAAAGTGATTATTAACATCTAAAATAATCTTCAGAACAAACAAAAATTATGTCAACTTCTTGTGCTTCTGTAATGATTTTGCCATAATTTAAAATAATTTATACACTTTTAGAAAATTATAGTAACAATAAGTTGTGATTTGACTATTTCTATTGCTATAAATTAAATGTCTATTTTTAAGGAATTATTTAAAAAAAAAATTATGTTTTATTTATATTTTTATGTACTTAAATTAATTAATTAAGCAGGTTGCCATTTTCTAAGTTAACTGAGGATTAGTTTGTTTCCGGTCATTAGTGCATAAATAGTTTGTCGTCTTCTTGAAAAGGGCAGTCTTCATAAACCAGCAGTACTGACTAGAAGGTTGAAAAAGGTGTAATAATAAAGTTGTAATAAGAGTGTATTAATTAGAATTTAAGAAGTGTAAATAAAAGTTTTTATAACATCGGGATCTTGTTGTTTTTGTACACTTCTTAGAGGCAACGAATGTTACTGGCTGGTAACAATCTGCAGCTGACAAATGACAGTTGGCGCTTTATGCGTGTCTGACCTAAGTGTCTGTGTAGTATATATATAAGTAGTCTGTGGTGTCTGACGCAACTCCGGTACACTCCGGGCCTAGTGTGTTATGCCATGCATCATCCGATAGAATCGCACTCATATATCATGTTCGGTGACTGTGTGTGTTCGGTGAAGTGTTTATGTGTGTGAGTGTATATTTAGTGAAACTCAATATCAAACCCCCTTGATTCTTTTCATCCAAGAGTGATTAATTCAGGCCAAAATCACTTCAAATTTTATCACTGTTTAAAATTTAGTACGGAACAAACCTTTATTACCTTATCCGTTGCGTTATGTGTAAAGCCACTGATATAGGGCTCTTAGTACAGGAGTACACAACCAGTGGTTCGCGACATTCACTGATTTAAAAATCCATTACATATACGCAAGATTATTTAAATACATAATGTTAACAATTTTTATTTCGTTAAGACCTATGGTGTTGGTCACTTGCACTTCAAGCCTTAAAGAGGTAACGCCGCATGAGTCATGTTTTTTCGTGCATGCAGCCGGCTCCATCGAATTATAAGACGTTGTCACGTCAAAAAAGATCTTATATTTATTACACCAAGACTACCGATCTCTACAGTAAAATACTTCAAGGTACTACTGTACAATATTTCAAGATAGACCTACTATTTTATAGAGTGCCAACATTTCTGTTTAAGCTCGATTTAAATTCTAAGCATTTGCGATTTTCACTCTGTTTGACTTATCTGACGGTTTTATCAGAATCCCTTTTCATTTTATGCCAAATAGGTTTGAGAGAACGCTATTCGTATAGGAGGCTTTTAGGGGGAGTAAACATCATTGACGCATCACGGGCGTAGGTTAAAAATGCCCGAGCATTTTTGTCCAACCCTTTTAAAGCAAGCTCGTATTATTCCCGTCGAATATGGATTTTGTTACGTAAAAATTCTGCTCTAAATCCAGTACAATTTTTAGTGCATTAAGGTTCTCGATGCTTGTTCCTGTTTAAGCATCTATTAGAGGTTTCTTTATTTGATTATACTATAGATCCGCAAAAAAGAAACTAAACTGAACTGGAGAAGAACGGATGGTCTAAGGTTTAAAAGTTTGAGGCAGTGTTTAGGTAGACGAAGTGTTGTTCAGCCATTAACTCCGGTCTTAGTGGCGTTCATTGAGGGAGGGCTATGTTCAGCAGTAGACGGATAAAGCCTAATGATGATGATGATGACAGATCTGCAATATATATCAGTTATAGAGTCCGCGCCACTTTAGAAGTCCGATAGACGCGGCGCTGCGGTCTCATAACTCAATTTTGCCAATTTTTAGTGTAATGATTTTCCACTAAGTCTAGTACAATAAAAAATTTAAATAATTATAGGGCCTATGGTCAGTAGTGGATTGATAAATACTGATGATGATAATAAAAACAAAAATAATTTTAGCAGCAAAATAAAAATCTCCCTGCCAGGTTTTAGTAAAATAAAATTTTTTTTTGTAAATATTTCATCCGTATTTTTTACGTATAACCGATTAGTAGAATTCATCTAAAACAAGCTTCTTCGGGTGTGTTCGGCTTTTGCCAGGAGTGACGATTTTCAGAAGTAATTGCTGCCATTGTTACTTCTTTTGTTATTCGACCTTTTTTACAGAAACACCTGAAAATGTAATTCATCTGCGCAAGGTTTTAATTCTTTTACCTTGTATTTATATTCATATAAAATATCATAAGGTAAATGTAGAGCCATATATTAGGCAAAAATGAGTGACTCTGGTGAAAATTTACCTGTCATGGCTGTGACATTTATAAACATAGTATTTAACGGGGTTAATTGTTGTATATTTTTACTTTCTAATTCACAAAATTATTTCACTTTAACGATCATTATACGGCCTTAAATTTTTACACCTTACTTTATATTATATGCTCCATATTTAACGTAAACAATTTAAAATATCACAACTTCTTACTTCAGACAGATGTCAAGATGTCAATCTTGTCAAATTTAGTTCAGGCATTAGTCGCAGGACTTTAAAAGTGGCGAGGACTATATAGTATATACTGCATTTTGCAAATTTCGCTGTCAAATATTTAGTATGTCACGGTAGCTTAGTGGTGATTTTGGCAGTTATGAATCGATAGGAGCCTGGTCTGTATTTCCAGTTCGATCACTTTATTGTCTTTTTTTTACAAGTTCATTTTTTGGAAGAAATACTTTATCATATTAATAATAAGGGTATATA
Source organism: Lycaena phlaeas (assembly GCA_905333005.2). Classification (NCBI taxonomy): domain Eukaryota; kingdom Metazoa; phylum Arthropoda; class Insecta; order Lepidoptera; family Lycaenidae; genus Lycaena; species Lycaena phlaeas. The sequence goes on from HG995178.1 coordinate 8,868,170, forward strand.
AAACAAAACAAAAAAAAAAACGAGCAAATGCTCGGTCAACCAGGTACTTATGATTAAAGGAGATACAAAATAGGTGACGATCGAACCCGGACTCTCTCTAAAGAGACCGAGCCCAGTTCCACTAGACCATCGTCACTTATGTGGCCGCTTAGTAATTCCAATAAAAAAAATCTATTACTGTACCAAACACGATCTTAGGTACCTACTAGAAATACCTACTAAAAATCACTCTCGTATACGGCTAGCTAGAGCTATACATATAGCCTTACACAGCTCTAATACTGCATGAAAACGATTTTTACGAGTATACGAAGTACAATGTAACGCCACGCGTACAATAAAACAATGCATTCAGGATCCTGATGGGTCTCCCTCGTTTAGTATCGCCTTAGGCCTCTCACGCCTACACTGTTTCATACTACAGCGCGGAAACCGTGTAGCGCCGGGTGTGGCGCTCCGGCCCGGGCTCTCAGAGATAGGCAGGATTATTGACAAGCTCAATTCTATGTAATATTGTGATTCATATGTAGAAAAATTGAGTCGAAATTATGTATTTTAAATTAGACGAAAATAATTCTACATTCCGTCTAATTCACATAGTTCGATGAGATAGCTTAATTTACTTCCGCGCAAATAAAAGAGACAAAAGATTGAACACAAAAAAATAGTCTAAAATAAATACACAAGTACATAACACATTTTGTCCCAATCCGCTAGAAAAGTAGCATTACTAGAGTTTTTGAAAAAAATTGTGAATAAGTATAGTTTCGGGATACGTGGAAAAAAGGACACTTGTTTGGAATTAAAAAAAATTATTGCAATGCATAGCCTCTTTGTTTATGGTCACCATAAGAAATTGCCTGCTTTGCTGCTTTGGCTGCTCGTTTGCCTCCCTATGGCATTAAAAATAACCCTTTTGAATATTTTATTAACATAAAACACATTTTCTCCAAAAATTAATAACCTTCTTCGTATGGAACAAGTTCTTTTTACAAAGAAGTATAAGATTATAATTCATTGTACAACTTGAAGTCTATTATTTATGCTTCAACGCAAACAGATCCGGGAACGTTAAAGTGAATAAGTTGGTGCAGTTGAAAGCTCCGATCAGTGTAAACTGAAAGCTTAATTAAAGTTACTGCGATAAAGATTTTTTCATTCTTGGAACACTGGAAGGTATACGCGATATATATATTCCGAGTACTATGTCGTGTATATATTTATAGTTTAGGGATATGAATGATTTGCAAAACTTTAAAAAAAAGAGAAGAATTTTTATACCTAATATTAATCAACTATAGTAATTTTTATGTTTGTGATTATAAAATCAATACTCGCGTATGAATGTGGACATTTTGAAGCTGTATAAGTCAAATATTAAGTTTAATTATCTGTAACGAACGTAAAAAAGTGAAATATCCACGCATGCGGGACTCCTCGAAATCATGCGAGGAAGGCCATAATTTAACATTTTAGGTTGGTGAACTTCACTCATTTTCAAAGACTTTTAATAATAATATTTACGGACGCTTTTACACCACGTCAATCCGGTCCCGTGGTAAGTTCTCAAAGGGACTTGTGTTACGGATACCAGACAACGGAAATACATATATTTAATACTTTTTATATTCATATTTATATATTTTAAGATTTTTATTATTTATTACATATTATATCTAATACATATCCATGACCCAAGAATACAGAAACTTTTTTTTTGTTCCCTGGCAAGATTTTAACCTGCTACCTCCGGATTGAGCGCCAACGCGCTAACCATTGAGCCACAGAGGTCGTCAAATTAATTTTAATCTCATCAGGCATGCAGATTTTTCCATATTTTTTATTAACCGTCGAGCAAGCGATGGTCTCCTATAAAGAGCGTATTAAAAAATTTTGAAAAACCCATATGAAGCCACCACAAGGGAGTGCTGGTCAGGATCGAATCGGACTTCCCACTCAGGAGTCAGCTTCCTAGCCCATACCAGCGTCGCTCGCTCGCTAGAGAACCTAACATCATTTTGTTTCACAAGTTTATTTACATACATAAATATTATTAAAATGAAAATTCCACAGATATTAAAAAACTGAGTTTGATTTTGAAAAGCGATTAAAAATCAGACTAACTGCATGTCTTGCACAGTTGACTGCTCGCCGGCTTGGAATTGGACCAAAAAACTTCGGGATTAACTTCTTCGTTTTTACAGAACGACTGCCATCTATATTAGTGCAGCCTTTGCGGATGAATCAGGGTTTAATTTTTAATTTGAAATTGCAATTCCTTTTTCCTTTTTCAAAATATGCTTTTAGATTGGAATGCTTTAAAGCTCTTACGCGTGGAATCAAATTTGGAGCTGCTAATGCGGTCTGAATACGCTAATATTACAATAATGTACGTACTGGAATACTACGGTAATAATAATAAAATACATAATATGATCTGTATAATTCTACGGCCGGTTGGTTGAGTTGTCGGGCTTCTGAACACTACGTAATCGTCGCGGGTTCAAATCCCGCCGAGTGCAGATAATAGAGATCGATGTTTGCACCGGGTCATAGACGTGTTTTATATCATCATCATCCTCATCCTTTATCCATCCACTGGTGGAAATAATATAAATTTCTTAAATTTAATTTCGATCCTAGTATCAATAAGAAAGTATAAGTACTTACAAACTTACCAGTAAGCTAGGTTAACATAGTGTGCTTGTCAATATACATCTATAATTTGGAAGTGCAAGCCAAATTCCATTGATGTTATGTATGCTGCTAACATTTGACGCAATGAAAATTTGGAACTCCTATGTATAAACAATTAGTCAAATTATTTTAAGATATATACTACTACGTATATAATCAATGGTTCAATGTTATGGAATCGTCATATGCGATATGACAAGTTTATAAAGCAATAAAAAAAAAACAGTTTGAATTTACGATTTAAAGTTAAATGATAAACTAAAACGGACTCTCCAAATCCACAATACCGCATTTTAATGGTCTAGTTAGAGTCAAACGTTGCTTGAAGTCGCTTTGGATCTTTCCTTATCCGTAAGTATTGCAAAACACCATTGAGCAAAGTTCAACCGAGCAACCGTATCGGGTCGGATATCCGGCTGTGAGGCGAGTCTCACGAAATTCCACGGTCCAGATAAGCCAGTCAATACAAACTTTCGTTCTTGAATAAACAACGCCTCAAGTTATTTGGCTAAAAAAGTTATAAATCCGAGACACAAAAAAATACATTGAATCCAGTATGAGGAGCCGACGATGAGTGGGATGACAATCACCGTTTGTCCTCTTTGAATACGAATGGTAAGGAACCTACCATCTTGTGATCATTGCAGTATATCTATTCCAAGCGACTTACCGTTAAGATACGTATACAGCGAGGGAACGACGAAGAAGAAGAATATAGTAGGATTGGCCGCTACGTCATAATACTTTGCTAATCATCAGCCTTTCTATTCAAGTGGCAAAAATGCTAAACGAATAGAATAGAATATAATACTTATTGTATGGGAATGACACTAGCTCACGACATATAATTTGACAGCTAGTGTCATTCTCATACAAAAAATATTCTATTCTATTCTATTCATTGAGCGTTTATGCTTCTTGTGTTGAGAGGCTGATTATCGCGGCCTATCGCTACTTATTTGATAAATCAAGTGATTTATCAAATAAGTAGCGATAGGCCGCGGTTCCTCCTCGGACGGTATGTTAGCTGTACTATTGTTTAGTCAATATCCATTGAGTAGTTTTTGCGTAACAAAGTTGCAAACATACATCCATATATTCTTACAAACCTTCGCGCTTATAATTCTGGTATGCTAAATAAATCATATTTGTACTATACTTTTTTTTTAATCTTTATTTTTTTAAGGGACTTTAGTCACTTGGCGATTATGTCTGTCTTGTACTTTAATTTTCTTAAAATGCGTAATTCAATAAACGTAAAGAAAGCCTATAAGATAATATATCTACTTGCATCCAAATGTGTACAGAAATGTACGGAAAAGGTTTATAATGCTTTAGCATCTTAGCATGCATCTTGCATCTTGCTTTAACTCCTTTAAAAGAGTGTGTGAACTAAAACTGAAAGAATGTTTCAAATTCTATTAGTTCCTCAGATTAGCGCGTTCAAAGAAACGAACTCTTCTACTTGATATATTAGCATAATATATTAAAAAAGTTTGTATGTATTTACTTATAAGCCAATTTTATCCGCCTGAGTCTACTATGAAAGTTGCGAATAACATTCATACGGTAACAAATAATTGAAGCACACTTGCTCGTATTGACTTTTATTATTCATGTTCTCGTTCCTTCTAACATAAATATCACGGTTCAAGTTACAGATTTTGCGACTTTTCTCTGTTTATTTGAATATTAAGATATTATTTGAATATTATTTTTTTGGTAAGTCTAATGGATTTTCTTGGTCAGAGAATAAATACATACCTAACTATGTTGGCACCTTGTAAAGGAGGATGTGAGGGTTTTTAAATAAAGAAAAGAAGAACTTCGTGACGTCTCTTTGAAAAATGGATGGATAAGAAATATAGGTAAAAGGCAGATTTATTATGGTCGAACGAGAAATAAGACGGAATAGATATTTATAATACAAGGCTTAAATATAATATGTTTAATAAGAGTACTGGCAAATGGCAGGCCCGATGGGAAAATACGACTAAAGGGCGTCATCTATATAACTTTTTTCCGTCCGTAGCCGATCGCTTATCAAAGCATTGGCTAGAGATTGATCATTGTGTCGTACAGTTTCTAACCGGCCACGGAAATTTTAAAAGTAAATTATTCGGTTTTAATCTCGTGCCGTCCCCCTTGTGCGACTGTTCGACAGAAGGCAACGAATACGAACAAACGGCACACCACATTCTTTGGGAGTGCAGTCTTTGGCAACATGAACGAACTCTTATGCTCGACAACATCCATAGCAAATCAGGAGTAATTTACTACAGCGACCTCGTGGACGATGTGAAAAACTTCCGTGCATTCAAACGATTTTGCCACAATTATTACTGGAAAAATAACATCATACCAAGTCATACACAATAGCTCATGGTTATATACACAAGTATATCTCACTATGTAGATATGAACTGACTTAAAAAACTAAATCACAGTCTTATAACTTCTATTTTCTAATCTTAATAAATATAACACGAAGTTATACAATAACTCATAGTTAATATACATAGGTATATTATTCTCACTATGCAGATATTTGTAGACATTAAATTTATTTCTCCGTGGTGCATTGCAGCTGGGCTTCACCTGGCTGCTATCTTCTTTTTTCTTGACTTTGTTAGTCACTGCAATCCCGTACTGTCTCCCGCTTTGAACAGGGAGGGAAACTGGAATTTTTCCTACTCCTCCTAAATTCTTCTGATTAATTTCGTATATTTCGGGTCCCAAGGCAGTTTAACGTATCCCCCGGGCTCCCGGAGATCGTATCAAAGGGTCATTTGGTGGTTGCCGCTGTCGATCCTGGCTATACAGGAGTTGCAGCGGTGGGAAAGTGTGGTGGGCCAAGCCCGATAGAAAAAAAGAGTACTGGCGTTTGAGTTGATAGGTGGGAAATAAAGCTCATAATTAATATTGTTCACTAAAGAAGGAACTTGAAAAAAAAAACGTTTTTGTTTCCTTAGTTTTTTACCTCTCGATTACCTGAGCTAAGCAATTTTAATAAACGTATAACAAACACTTCAGTGAAATTTACCAAATGTCTTCGTAATCTAATGACATTGTATTAGTGTTTCAGTGGCTGAAAACACGGCAAATTAAATTTACGATGTTATCTAAAAATTGAACCAACCAAAACCCGACGCATGATTCATGAAAAAATTCAAGCCGTTTTCGAGATTTAAATTATGTATAATATTACAGCTCGTTTTAAGATATCTAAGATTATATAGATGGGTAAAATAGCTGAAATGGAAATATTTTTTTGTAAAGCATTGTCTATTTTTCCCCTGCTTTCCATTATGCAATGTTAAAATCTAATAAAAATAACACCTTGCACACCATTAGAACTGTAAAATTCAAAGCTGGGCTTAAAAGATGCCAAGACAGATCTATACACAAAGATTATATATATTCAAATATAATCTGTAAGTGTTTTTTTCACGAATAAGCGCGATATCATTTTCATATTTTTTTGAAAAATATTTTTACTGACACTTTCACTCTCACTTTTACAAATTAAAAAGTGTGTTCATTATTATATATTTACACATCGTTGATGCTCATTGAAGGAAGCCTATTTTCAGCAGTGGACGGCTGAAGGCTGATGATGATATTTATGATCGACGGTGACCACGTATGATAAAGTGGCAGATCTACCGGTATCCCCATCTTAGTAAAATAAAAGTAATCAAAAGCGTATACAGTGTTTTTGATGAAAGAATATTTGCCTTTTAGTACTTTTTTAACCGACTTCAAAAAAAGAAGGAGGTTATTAATTCGTCTGTATGTTTTTTTTGTATGTTTGTTACACGATTACTCCGCTGTTTAAGAATGGATTTTGGTGATTCTTGTTTTTTTTGAAAGCTTATGTTTCCAAATTGGTCCCATATTAATTTGATCGACATCTAATCACCGGTTTTTAAGTTATTTACAATAATGCTTATTTGGTTGGTTTCGTATATCTAGACGATTTGCTATATGTATACGTCGATGTAATATGAACAAAAACCAGTGAATATATTTATATATATTTGATACTTTGGAAAGTATTAAAGTATTGTGAGGTCATCATCATCATCATCAACTTTCATCTGTCCACGGGTGAATATAGGTTCCACTACAACTAGCATCCAACACAGATCGGGAACGCTAAAAATTTTGCAAGAAAAAATAAAAACTACTAGTTTATACATAATATAGCTAATATTATGTATAAACTTAAAACTAAAAAATACAAAATAAAATTAATTTTAAATAAAAAAAACCAAAAACCGACTTCAAAACTATACCTTTAAATTATGTACAACTAAAAATTTTAAAATAACATTTAAATACTTCGAGGTGAAGTAAAATTGGGTATTTTTGGAGTCGGTACCAGCCAAAACATCGATGCCCTTTACAAACATCAACTCAATACTTGGTGTATGTGATTGATCATTAAAATATCCTCTTTGGCTGGCACCGATTCCAAAAATACCCAATTTTTTAAATATTATTTTAAAATTTTTAGTTGTACATAATTCAAAGGTATAGTTTTGAAGTCGGTTTTTGGTTTTTTTATTTAAAATTAATTTTATTCAGTCAGTTGCCGTTGCCGTTGCAGTTGCAGTTGTAGTTGCCGTTGCAGTTGCAGTTGCCGTACTAGCAAAATGCTTATCTTTTTTCTAGTTAGAATATAATTATGGTATTTTTAAAATATAAAACTCGAAAAATTCAGCTCATATTTTCAGTGCACTTAGTAATTATTAAGCGTTAATAACATCGTCCTTAATTTAAAAATTTCAACGACAACCTAATGAATACTCGAGGCTTTTTGTAAAATACTGTTTCATAATCTTTCTCAATTTGCACGAAAACAATTTGTATTTTTTTCAACTTAAATCTTTACGGATTTTGAGATTTCGCCACAAATTAATTCGTAGCTTTGTACTTTCATTTTCCACCGTTTTCTTTAGAAAGTCTTGGCTTAATTAAATATATAAAGACAATACCGTAAATCCTGAATCATTTTATTAAGGCCCGATTAACATCATCATCATCCGCCCGTGTTCATCTGTCTTATGTGCCCTTTTCGATGAATGACAAAATGACTTAACTGCCACTCAAGACATACTCCAACTTGCACATTTTTTGTAGTTTTTTTTAATTTTAGTTGAACATATATAACAGTTTTAAAAATAGCCACCTCAGGGTAACCTCATCTGAAGTTATGGACGAGGAAGTTATCGGAACTAGTTCTTATTTTTCTCGGCTGGTTTATTCTTGTCTATGCCAAGGTGGTCTTGGGGCCGCTGATTCTAATCATGCTAATATTATAAATGTGAATGTAAGTTTGTTTGTTACGCTTTCATGCGAAAAATACTTAATCGATAATTATGATATTTTGTACATACATATATTCTTGGAGGCATTGAAAGTAACATACGACACTTTTTTTATGAAAAAACCCTTTTTTATAAAAAAAAATACGTCCGTCAATCTAATCAAAACAGCCAGTTTTAAATTGTTCCGTATTGTTAATAATTTTCAAATGGGCTAAAAATAAAATTATTAATATTATAAAGGCGAAAGTATGTATGATTATAAATTTTTCACGCCTGAAATAATTTGGGTTTTTCTAAATTTCTAAGTTCATCTAAACACAAGACCGTCGTTCACTCATCGGTAAAGGAAAACATCGCTAAGAAACCTGAATATCTGATGAGATTAAAAGTCTTTGAAGGTCTGTGAAGTTCACCAACCTGCATTGGGCCATCATAGATTTAGAGGAGGAGACCCATGCCCAGTAGTAGGACATATATTGATTGCTACTTTACTTTACTTTACCTGTATAATAAACAAGTAAGTTAAATAGTTTCATCTGATTTATTTATATTGTAAGACTCAGCTAAATTGCTTCGTGGAAGAAATATTGGTTGATACACACTGTGGCGTACGTGCACGCAATACAATGTTTAAATAAAGATATTTTCATTCCAGTATTAATGCTTTTACGATGTTAACCATTAAATATATGAGTCATTTATCTCGGAGTCTGTCATGTTAATGTAACATATCGGCATTGATTTTCAATCAGTCTCGTTATGTAATCGGCCCATTCGATAAAAATACCTTTATCAAACGACTCCAATACGAAGGGTATCAATTTAGTAACAAAATGTTTGTGGTTTTTTGTACATTTTTGTAAAAAAATATTGATGGCTGTTTTTCCTTAACTAGTGATTGTTTAAAGATGCTCTCCTCTCGTCTGTATGGGTTCCAACATCTTGGTTTTGGAGGTATACGTCTCAGTTTAGATAAAACGTAAATGTCTCGACTAGTTTCAGGTTTATTTCTTTTTGTTCAGTTTCGTGCCAAACGAGTGAAAAAGAGATTCGAATTCGTGATTTTTCGATTACAAAATATATTATGATAATAATCCTATTGTACGCTGGTCAAATATGGATGCAACATAGAAGGCAGTCTACGAGCCCTGCCTGTCCCTGTCTTTACTCTTCCGTCTTGATATTCATCGAATATCAAGACGGCAAAGTGCGTTTTTTTTACTTAACTTCAGATAGCATTTTAGGGAATTACAATTTTTAAACACTAAAAAAATTAAGGGAGGCCTATGTTTAGCAGTGGTCAGATAAAGGCTGATGATGATGATGATTAAAATTAATTTTGAAACTGAAATAAAAAAAAATATATTGCATTTTTGTAGGTAGAAATCATCGATCAAATACACCCTCGATGATAGAAATTAATATTTCTCGTTTGCTTTTAACGTAGTCTATCGTAGATAAGTATTTTACGATTTTTTCTTACTTGGTATAAAATATCATATTGAAATAAAATACATATTTTAAGATGCACTGTAAAAGTATGTCACATTAAATTAAAGTAATGCATCCTTGCATCCGTTGCTGACATTCCGTTCAGCTTCTTTTTGCGAGGCATTTCTTAGATCGGTAAGTCGCGCTCCATATATTTCCTGGAAACAAAAAGGTTTGTGATTCATGCAAGTTTGAAAATGTAGAGAAAGAAAATATGTGTAACATGAGATAAGTCCTAGCGAGTTGGTAAATTTAATTAAAGTGAAAATATTTTAACGAGGGAAAATATACTTGAAAGTGCAAAAGTTCATAGCAGAGTTTTTACTGTTGTTTTAACCACTTTCTGTATTGATCTATGAATAATTGTGGATTTGATTAACTATTAGATTTTTTTCTAAAAGTGAGAGACAAAGGCTGTATACATCTAGGAACACTAGAAATGTAAAAGGTCATTATCATAATTATCAGCCTTTATCCATCCAGTGCTTAACGTAGGCCTCCTTCCATGAACGCCAAAAAATTGCTAGCAAAATTGGTAAAAACACGTAGATCATATAGCACCTCTTTGTTATCCTCCAGACTGGCTATTTATCATATTATAATATGTAAACTCATACATACATTATATAAGTGGTACTTATAATAACTTGGAATAATGAAATTTAGCAATTTCGACCTCCGTGGCTCAGTGGTTAGCGCATTGGCGCACAAGCCGGAGGTAGCGGGTTCGAATCTCGCCAGGGAACAGAATAAAGTTTCTGTGTTCCTGGGTCATGGATGTGTATTAAATATGTGTATAATATAATAAAAATCTTAAATATAAGTATTAATATAAAACGTATTAAATATATGTATTTCCGTTGTCTGGTACCCGTAACACAAGTCTCTTCGAGAACTTAGCACGGGACCAGATTGACGTGGTGTAAAAGCGTCTATAGATATTATTATTATTAATTTATTTAGGGACTTTTAAGTAAAGACCATACTCATAAAGCAACGCGGACATCCTTTCCCCTTACGGTATCGGGGGGCCATACTCATAAAGGGTGGGAACGCGTCTGCTAATCCCCTGGTGTAGCGTTCAGCAAATTTTTATCGATACCATTTGCCATCACATGAATTGATTATTCCTTGGCCGCTTGTCCATTAAAAAAAAAGAAGCGGGAACACAGGCGCACAATTTGACAGATCCAAAAATCGTGTATTTAATTTCTTTTTTTAAATTTTAGATAACCGAGTCAGACTGGTCTTGTCTACTTTTAGTCTCTCCACGTCTGTTAGTCCTGAAAATAGTTATGAATTCGTTATATCATTATAATTAATATGAGATTTAATAATTAATAACCAACATAATTTACAAATTCAAGCTCATCATTAGCTACCTGATAATAAAGTAATTAATTATTCATAAGGAATAATGAGCTTTATTAAGATAATCTTTTGTTTTTAGTTATTCATATTAAACCGACATTGTTTTCAAGTGTTTTCATTTTTTTATAGCATAGAAGGGCAAATGAATAGCCGAAGCCTTGCGACTATCGACGCCCATTATCATCCACACAACCAAAGGTTATGCAGATGCGTTGCCCTCCTTTTCCCTATTCCCCTAATGGGCCACCGGAAACTCACAAACCGCACGAAACGCAACAGTATAATTGTCACTTTACGCCGGTATTATGTGATTTTAAATAGAATTAAACATTTCCATTGCAAAACTTACCAGTCCCGGCTGCATGGATCCTTGTTTGCTGGCAGCAAGACATACCCGTATTCACAAACAAAACTATGAGGTGTCACAGTAGTCCCGAACGCATAGGGTCATTCAAACCAATACTTAAATGAAATTGCCACCGTCCGTTTGTCGAACCCGACTATTGATACCAGGAACGCATAGATCAAAGTGTTCTTTGCATATTTATGTGTTATCTGTGACTGTAAAACCTCATTGTATAGCGAATACGTGTATTAACATCTTATGTCTCGTAAATTAGTTTAACATGTTCATTTGCAATGACTGCTTTTCAGGTGATACGTCCGCCAGGTTAGCTATCCAACTAAACAACAATTTCGACAAAATTTCTTTGAATGTAAAGTAAATTAAAAAGAAATTTATGTATCGTAAGGGAATAAAGGTAAACAGGTTGAATGTCTATCGATACTTATCTTTTTTTGCTACAAGGTTACCTATTAGTATTCAGCTGCTACGCCTGGTTATCTTAACGTCAGTTTTATAGGCTTGGACTGAATTCTGGATTGTTATTCAAGACACGGTCCTCTTTATTAACTCTGTTGGGCAACTCAATTTGCGCTGAAGGGATGACGAGGCTGCTACGTGTTACAGCTTTTGTTGGTTTCCAAACGAATATCGACGTAATAATGGCCGCTCGAGCTATTAATGTTGATTTGCTATTAAGCTGCGAGGTTTGTTGGAGTGTGTGAAAGTCTTTGGGATGCCATTTCTTTCAAGTTTAGATCATCTAAGCTATCATATATGAGAGAAAATAATAATAATAATCATCATCATCATCATCAGCCTCTATCCGTCCACTGCTGAGCATAGGCCTCCCTCAATGAACGCCAAGACGACCGATCCCTTGCTACTCGCATCCAACTCGGACCTGACACTGCACGGAGATCGTCTTCCCATCTGGTTAATGGCCGACCAACACTTCGTCTACCTAAACGCCGCCTCCACTCTTGAACCTTAATGGCCCATCGGCCATCCGTTCTTCTGAGAAAATAATAATGCAACCTAATCCTACAGGACAGTGACCTTTCTTATAGACATAGCTATTATTAACATACAAAACTGCTTTAGATATCCCTGAATGTCGTCTAAACTGATTTATAAGAATAAAGGTTTATTCTTTATAGTTTATCGTAAAGTATCCCTTAGATTTATTTAGGAGCTCGTGGCCCAGTGGTAATAGCCGCAAGGAACGATTAGCCAGGTTAAGCAACGATTTCCGAGTTTGAGATTGCGGGTCGTCAGACTCACGAAAGAAACAACCAGCCTTATCTTCTTACCGTATCACCCAGTTACTGGGTTGTGGAGGTCAGATAAACAGTCGCTCAATTTAAAATACTAGTATTCAGCTGAATACGGTTAGACTGTAGATTTTTTATTTTTTTATTAACATCCTCTTGTTTGTTTTGATGGTGCGGGATCTAAATTTATTTACTTACATATTTATTTTAGCCAAATTTGAATTAATTTATGTAACTAGCATGTTGTTATTATTTACATGTATATTAGTATGTTGTTATTTAGATGTATTTACAAAAATTGTAAAACCATATTTTAAAAAGAGCAATCCTACAGAGTTTCTTGCTAGATTCTTCTCTGAGGAAAACTGCTAATTTGCGAATCTAGCATTAGCTTATAAAAAATATTGACATGTTTCAAGTGCTATGTAATTTGCCTACGAAAAAATTTTATTTGATTGATTGACTGGAAGCCGACCCCAAAATATAGTTGGGAAAGGATATGAATTATTCTATATTCATCCTTTAGATTTAATTAGAAATAGAATAGTATAAAATTGAGTTATTTTTATTTTAATCTCCAAGCTAAGAAAACCATACGGTTACGACATAACACTCAATTATTTAAACTATTTAAAATCCTATAACACTCAATGCCCTAATATTGTGGATATTACCGAATGTAACAGACCGGTAATGGCTAGTAATGATAGGTCCGTCCGTAAACAGTATCAAAACACATAGGATATACCCGGGCGGTCAACCCCGGATGACGCTAAGTAATGTTTGTTCGCACTAAAAGCCTCGGCGTGTTCGCACATGCGCCAATGATTTTTATTATCAAATAAAATTCACTCGCTTCTCTAAGTAGAAAATGTAATAATACAATTTCTAAGTACAGTTCGCATAAAAACACTCGTAAGTTGTCGTTGAGGTTTCATAGAATACCACATGAATATAACTTTATTTCAGTTATATTTATTGCACGCTTTTTATTTTATTTATTTAAGCACAGTAAATTTATAATATTTTGCAATATTTACTGATGGCACTCAAACCAAGCTGCGCTTGTATCTCGGTCCATCATACAAAATACAGTTACTATTGTAAAGTATCAACCCTTATATGTCCAACTGCTGGGCACGGGTCTTATTCTCGAAATCAGGCGAGGAGGGTAATTGGACATAGTCTACCGATACGCTGGCCTAATGCATATTGGTGAATTTCACACACCTTCAAAAACATTTAATCTCATTCAGGCATGCAGGTATGCCATAGGTAGTTAACCGATGAGCTGGCCGAATGCGGCTTTGTGAAATTCACACACCTACAAAGACTTTTAATTTCATGCATGCAGATTTTTTCATGATGTTTTTCAAGGTTTGTGAACAGTGATGGTCCAGTGGGCTGTCATGATCGAACCTGGACCTCTCATTTCCAAAGCCAAGGTCACACCCCCATCCATGTGGACCATCGACGCTCACAAACAATACGAGTATTAATATTCATTCCGGTACAACGACACCATAACAAATACAAGGTCTAGTCGAAAATTAGTCCTGTCATTTAATTAATGTCATTTAAATTAGATGCCTCCAATAAGTTACATAATATACTTGTTATGTCGCGGTACTAAGGATAATGTTGTGCATGTCTGCAATAAATGTAAGACAAATGAAATAATAATGTATCGTGTTTATATTGTTGATATGCCGAAATAAATAAATAAATAATTAAATAATAGCAAGAGAAACAGCTATTTTGGATTTTATAATTATTCTTCTTAGTTTTTTGTGCCTTTGTTGTTTTTTAGTAGTTATTTTTCTTGTTAATATTGTGTGTATAGTATTGTGTTATATTGTATTTTGTTCAATGTTACGTCGTAGTAAGATGTTTGACTAGAAAAAGCCACCCTGCATGGTGATGACTCTACATTCTACAATTATATTTTCCTTGCTTATTTTGCATCGTAATTATAACGTATACGTACAGTGTTATTTTTTTATTATACTTATAATTGTCTTTCATTTTCTTGTTGATCATTTTATTTTTCATTCGACTATATTGTAACTTTTTCTGTAAATGTTCAAAGAATAAACATTTTATTGTCAACGAAACAAAGAGAATATGAAATAAAAAATAACAAGAAAAATATAAAATAATATTTTATAGGCAACATAAAAAGTAATGTAAGTTATAAAAAAAAATTAAAAAAAAAAGAATACGTTTATTTCAGACCCAGAATAGTCCATAAATATATTAGTGAAATGTGTTAGTGACAAAATAAACTTATAAAAAATAAAATAAATAAGGTTTTTATAAAAAATGTTAACTAAATGTTTGTAAAAATATGTTTTCTCAAGGTGTGTAATAAAGCTACAGAACATGGCGTTATGCAGGTATAATTTGACTGTAAATAAAATTTTCTTACTCAGACACTGCTGTAAATCGATTAGGCTGGTTGGCTTTCGTCGGGAGTCGTACTCAGAAAGATTACAAAGTGGTGTAAGTTAAAGGCATCAGCGGTGTTTAATAGGTCAATATTATATAATTTATAATCGCCTCGTTTCAATTTGACGGTCAGATAATTTTCGTGCAGTGTTGAGTGTTATATCGGATATCTTGGTGTTCATTAAGATACCTATTACTTAACTAGCTATGGACTTAAAAAGGTTAATATTATTGTTTATGTACCAAAGGAGAATGTATAATAGTATGTCGAACATACACAGAAACAAAGAAATTACAAATATGGAAATAAGTTTTGTTTTTCATTAACCTATTTATTTTTTGCACTGCATCTGTGAAAAATCTAAACTTTTGTATTATAGGCCCTTAAATAGTGTCGTAAAACAATGTCTACCTTACCTTACTTTACATGGCGTAAAACACAAGTTTTCTTCCATATTCTACTTGCTTTGCGCCTGTGACATGGACTGTGTCATTGGATTCTCGATTCCTTTAAATTCCGATGAACTAAATTGAGCTTAAAGGATTGTAAGAAATACGCTCGAAGTAGGCTTCTTTAAATTACCGAATGCATTTAAACAATTCATCTAGTGAAACTTTGTGGAGAATCTCAAATGTTTTAAATGTTTCCCCGAGCGCTCGGATCTAATTTTAGTTCAACTTTACTGGAAACGGGGAGAATATACAATTATTTTTTTATAAGTCGGATAAAGTTGGAACGTGATAAGTCAGAAATGGTATGTTATAGAAACCATTGAGTAACGATGATCTAGTTGGTAAAGGATTGACTGGGAAAGCGGGTCTTTTACTTGATGAGCCATCTGGTCACCAACCTACCGGTTAAGCTTAAAGGCCATCAGGGCTAAAAGTCTAGACCTTTCGAAAAAAGGGAAGCTGGGTTTCGAACTTAACCCTTTAAGTAAATTTTTATATTTTTTTTATGCATTTAATCAGGAAAACGTCATTAGGAAATCTACATGCATGCACGCTGTGACAACGCAGTCAGCCAGCTCATAGGCTATGGTTCACTACGCTTCTTACCAAGGAAATCCGTGTCCAGCAATGGTCTTTAAAAGTGCCAATTATGCTTTATGTTAATGCTGTAATTAGTATAGGATTTAATTTAATAGAAAGTTCTGTCCAAGTCGTAAACAGAAAAGAAACAAATCAATGAGGATATTCAAATAATATCAATTGCGTTTGCAGCCATATGCTGACAAAATATTTTTTTCGTTCCTTTCCCCACAGTGCGCAGAGGCGATGAATGTTTGCATAACTTGTGGTAAAAGAAAGGTAGAAAAAAAGAAGGACGAGGAATCGACTCTAGAGAGAGAGAGAGAGAAAGAGAGTTCGGTTTTGCAGTAGAACTTTATATTTTACTTATACTTTTTTACGTTAGTCATTAGATACACATTTCCAATACACCAAAGATATTACAATTTTTGAAATTGTAAAGCTGCATAAAAACGCTAAAAATGACGAAATAATTACATCTCTTACACAATGTTAAAACTGGCTAAGATATGTACAAATATATAAAATTAATTTTGAATGGAGCAGAGTTTAACAAGTTCTATCAAAGCTTATAATGGCGTTACGTAACACGCCTGCTCAGCCTCGGCAAAACTTCATAATCACAAATCAGAACGGTATAGATCGGGTGCGACAAGCTGTTGTACTCTCGCAGGTTACACCATTTATGGCAAAGTCATGATATGAAAACATAGCTAAAACTAAATTTCATTTAGAGTATTTACAAAAAAAAAGTATTAAAAAAAATAGTAAAACGTAAGTTTAATGAAATGTTATAAAACTTTTATTTTATTTATATGCTTTGAGATCTAGAGAAATCATTAGAAGTCTCTATAAGCGTTGGCTTCCGTTTTGTTGCTTTGAGAAATGGTACCCTAAAAGCATTTTTTTAAGAACAAGTTTTATTGGCAGTCATTTATTGATTAGAACTATTACTAATGGCTGATCGGCCAATATGATTAATAATTATGATGTCGATGATGGTTATTATTATTAATTATTATTTATTTTGTTTTGTTAAAAATAACTTACCTCCTTGCTTAGTGGTAATAATCTATGATCGAATTAATCAAAAAAATGTGAGGCTCCAAAAACCTAGATATTTTAATTAAAACTTGTCTCTGGGTTGAAAAATACTAATTTATTATAAGACAAGATTCTTAAAGATCTGATAATTACAAGATGTAGTAAAATGGATTATAGCAGATTCTGCGAGGACGACGCCGCCGGCAACATTAAGTATTTTAATAAAACTGCCAGTAAGAATGGTATTAAAATTTTTAATCCTTTTATCAGTTTGATGGAGAATTGGAAGTTTTAATAAATGATATCGGCCTGACAAAATTTTGTAGAAAGTGTGGGTAATACGCTGTGCGTGATAATTCGCATAAGCCGTTTCTTCTAAAAGCCTGAAGAAGTTTAGTATTAAAAAAAAATCCACTAAATTTGTGCTGTGATGCTGCACTGGTTCTGCACTCTGCTACATTGATTGCTTTTGATGTATGATAGGTCGATGGGACGTAATCGTATGCACAGATCACTATATTGTTGGTTGAATTACGTCAGTGAAAAATCAGACCGTTTTTATGGTTCACATTACTAATCCGATTATACATTACTACATGTTGCCAGTGGCTTCGCCCGTGTCAGTAAATAGCCCTTTTTCTAAATATATTCCATGTTACTTCTAGTACATCCGAAAATATGTGTACAAAGTTTCATGATGATCAGTTGAGCAGTTTTCGCGTGAAAGCGTAACAAACATTCCTACTTTCACATTTATAATATTAGTAAGGACGCTCGATGACAGAAGTAAATGCGCCGAATGCCTACCACAAATGGAATTCAATTTATTATGCTTAAAATCTTTTATCTCGGATCCTTCAATTCTTCAAACCGACATTCTAAGCTGTGACTTCATCATCATCATTATCATCATCATCATCATCAGCCTTATCCGTCCACTGCTGAACACGCAGGTTCGCATTGGATGCGAGTAGCAAGGGATCGGTCGTCTTGGCGTTCATTGAGGCAGGCCTATGTTCAGCAGGCTGTGATTTGAGATCACTGAAATCAATTGCATTGATGTGCTTACTCTGAGTCTGGAAACTTAAGCCATTTGCTATTGTACATGGATGTAAGTTTCAAGTGCAAGTTTAAGTGAATTATCTAACTACCTTATGTTCTTGAAGTAGCACCTACTCGAAATACGATTAGCTTAGACGAAATTGAAATTGACTTTTCAATGGACTTGGTGGAAGCAATTCAGAAATTGAAGGTATTTCAGATATGGAAGTTGGAGATTGTGTTATCACATCTCATGTGGGTAGTTTACGGATGCAAGTTTATATATTAAATTACTCATTTTACTTTACTTGGTATTTCAAATAAACACTACTGAATAGATTTTTTTAATAAGCGTTACAATTATCCTACGAATATTATAAACCCGAAAGTTTGTAATTATGGATGTTTGTTACACTTTCACGTAAAATACTACTTAATAGATTTTAATGAAACTTTATAATAGCTTATATATGAAAAAACACATAGGCTATAATTTATCACTGTACTCTCACGGGAATGAGAATATCACGGGTGATACCATGGGGCGCGGGTATCACATATAAACCAGAAAAACACGTGTGTAACATTTATAAAGATATCGAGGAAATTGTCCAGAATTATCAAACAAAAAAAAAACGCTGGCAACAGAAAATCATGTTATGTCTTAGGATAGTTCCAGATAGACTCGATTGTGTTCATGGGTGACCCTATCTGTATACACTTGTTATCAGGTACACGACTGACTGTTTCCCTACACGAAAAAAAGCTAAAGATATATCTGAAGACAGATCACACGATAAATTAAACGTTTGTACCAAAACAAACATGTGCAAAGAAAACCAGAAGTCCACATTATTTAGCATTGATTATGTTATATCCAAGCTTTGGTTCAATTTAAATCCAAACGCGCCTGTTGAAAGTCACTTCCGTGGCTTAGGACGTACAAGATGTTAAACTTATGGAGCGCTAGAGCCGACGCGATCTCACTGGTGTGCGGTATCAAAACTTACGGGATATATGAAAGTTCCAATTTAAGTGGTTTCAAATTGAAAATTATCCACATCATAAACAACATATTCAACGTACCACGTAACCAACAGGCAGATGGTTTTCTGAATAAAAAAAATAGTTGAACGAATTGTCTGTCTACTTTAAATCATAATTGAATACACAATTTTATATAATGTAAGTAATATTATAATATTATGTAGTAGTATTATGTAGTACATGAAGAAATAATTTTGTAAAATAAACAAGTACAAATCATTATAGATAATGGTTTGTTTGGATAAAAAGGGGAAAAAATATGTAAGTAACAAATAGGATACGAAAAAAATTAATATATTTCTTACTTTCTGCACATAATAAACAATAGGCCAAAATAAATGTACTTATAATCTTTACATAATATAAATTAGAGTTGCTTTTCCTGTCGACATTTTCTAAGTTATATAACGGATTTTATACAGTTTTTATAGTTGGCTTTAATACGAACTAGAATTCGATACTATGAAAACCCTTGCCCTAGCAAGATCCTTAATAATGATCCTATTATATTTTACTAAAGACGAGAACTTTTCATTGATTGTTACGAATTAATACAAAACTACTAAACTGGTTAAAAAAATTATCTCCGTTAGTATGCTTCCTTAACACATGACAGAAGAAATAAATAATATAATTAATACGGATATGGCTATAAATCTTTACTGACGCAGGCGAAGCTGCGGGCACTACTAGAGAGATTATCAACAAAAGTAGAAGAAATAGTTCTTATTATATGTATATAGCTGTGCCAACTTAACAATGGGTTTTTAGTGTGAAGCGTCGCGCTTTGTTAAAATCATAGGATGTTGAAAACTTATTGTCTAACTTAAAAGCTTTACTTTTGATATAAAGTTAGTTAAATAAAATCACTCAATTTAACCTACTTTCCTTTTATAGCAAAATATGTGTCCGCGGATTTGCGGGCGCTCATAGCCGGGAGTGGCCAGAACGGTCGAAAAGAATATTTCTCTTAGCAGGATCACCGATATCTAATTGCAACAAATGCTCACAAAATTATATTTTACCTATTATAATTATACCTGTATGAAATTTCTACCTATACTTTATTTAATTTACTTACTTTAAGATAAAATCAAAATATTTACCCTCTATCTTATAAAAATATATTCAACAAATAATTTCTTTAAACTACTTACCCAGCGTGTGCCGCGAATAACTTAATAATACTTAATAGGTAACTTAATACTTTTTCAGTAAAAAAAGTACCAAATTGTAGTACCAAGGATGTTCATGTAAAATGGGAGTTTCATTGTAGTCGAACCAGTAGTTTTTCCGTGATGCCTTAACAAAAAGACAGACGGAAAAATTTTGTTTGTTCATTTTTGAGGTCGGTATCGCTCTAGTTACAATATCTGCTATTTATCTTTTATATTTTGAGGGCCTGTTTCACCACTTCCTGATAAGTGCCGATTAGGCTATTCACAACATATTTAGAAGATATTACATATCTGACGGATAGAGTATGGAGTATCTGTCAAATATGTTGCGGATAGCCTATCCGGCACTTATCAGGAAGTGGTGAAACAGACCCTGAATTTACTGAATTAAAGTTACTAAGCTATGGTATGTCTGGAAATAAAAATATAATATACAAATAATAAAGTCGCAATAGTTCCAATAGCTAATTGAAAAATGTGATGTGAAGTATTCGAGAAGTACGTGAAAGTGGGACACCGCTTACGATGAAGTCTTCATGTGGATCAGTGAGAATAATAGTTTGGGAGATAACGAACTGTTTAAACCATCTTTTGAATTATGAACAATTTGGCCGTAACGATGTGAAACTACACTAGCATCATAACGATTGATGAAATAGATTTAAAAAATACGCACGCACAAAGGAGTCCTGCGGCGTAGTCGGTATTTGAGGGTTCATATCTTGACAGCGTCATGACTTATGCCATCATTTCCATTTTACTTACTAGTAAATTGGATACTAATATACTTATTAAGTATATTAGTATTATATAGTTAGTAAACAAAACTTTATTTTTGTGTGAGCATATATTTTACGGATTGGGTGGTATTTTACATATAACCTCTGCAGACTAGAGTCGCATGGATTTGTATAAATTCATGAGTTTTTATAACAAATAATATTCGCATCCGGGAAAACCAATTATTTTATGTTGAAGTCATTGACTTACTAATAAATTTTATTAGTAAGTCAATGGTTGCAGTACTTAAATTTTGTATTTGTAATTTATAAAAAAAAACAATTTTGCTTTATTTGTAGTTTATTTATCGATAAATAAATAACGTTTTATAGATTTTCTCGCGGTCTATTAAGTTTTTACATAGACAACATAATAGTATTTATAATATATTTATATATTTTTTTATAACATTTTTATAGAATTTTCAAGACCTCTGTAACACTACATTCTTGCAATAAACATATTATTATTATTATTATTATGTCATGTTTATATAGATACAGCAATCGCTCGTGAGGACTAAACGAACTTTATGAACAGGAAATGGTTTCACCCGGTTGAAGAATGAAATGCCGCTAGCTTACCTGCTATAATAAATAAGACATGCGGCAGCTGCACAGGAGTGGTCAGACTGAGCTCGCAGAATGCTTGTGACGTTAACTGACGGTTTACTCTTAGCGTGGACTATTTTTATACTTCCTTAAATCACTATCATCATCAAGACCTTCAATAGAATACCGACCTACGTGACGTTACTTTAGAGTGTGTAATGATGAATTTTGATAATAATGATAAAGACATTTTATTATCACCATTATAATTATCATCAGCATTACCATCATCATCATCATCATAATCATCACTATATTTTGGAGTTGCTTGCCAGCCTAATTGGATTTAGCTGAATACCAGTATTTAAAATGGAGCGACTGCATATCTGACTTTTTGCCTATCTATGGTAGGAATGTTTGTCAAGCTGTCAGGCTTTTGACGACCCGTAACGACTGTCGAAGATGCACGAATGATAGTCGGGACCAGAGACTTAACGTTCTTTCCGAGGCACAGAGCATTCACGGTATGTGAAGATGGCCTCCCATCCACGGAACAATCTCGGCAAGTGTTTTAAAGTGTTTTAACTTTGTGAATCGACCCCCGCGGCTATTACCACTAATCCACGAGCTCCTGCATTAATTTTAACATCTTCATCATCATCAACGCTTTTCCTTCCACTGCTGCATGTACGGCGCTTTCAAATAAATAATTTTACTGTATGCATACATAATTTCTTACCTAGTAGTAATAATAATTGATACTTAGGATTTATTAGACAGTTTTTAAAAGGATCAGTATCAGATATACGAACATAATAATCACAAAAAAAAAAAAATTGGTTGCCTGTAAAGTCGGTATACGGGCGAAAGTTTTACGTGACAACAACTTTGAGTGGTAAAATAATTTTAATGTGAATATTCATTCGTATAGTAGGAAGAAGGATGAAATAATAGTAACAATTTAAAACATTTATTTATACAAAGAATTATATTTAAAACATTAATTTATACAAAGAATCTCGCAAAAGGGACGCGTGCCTCTCACTCGCTCTCATTGTGAGCGCATAACGTGAGCGGAGCGTAACGCAGTTTCTTGAAGTGTCACCCGGCAAACCAATTTATAAGACGTTGTCACGTCAAAACCACAATCGATATTGCGTTTTAACGTTTAAGCGAAATTCTCTTATGAACATAAAAGGACTGTATTAAATAATACATACATGATAGGAATGATTGTATTCGAAATGACGAAGCCACGAATATTTTGTGTAAAATAATTTATTTGAAAATAGAATATAATTTAAGGATATACAGTATAACTGGCATTACAGCTTGCACCAACCCAGGATAAACCTTCAAGTATTCTTAGTGACCATGTCAACTCAGAAAACCTAAAATATTTAATATCCTTGCCCATTCCTCTCTTATTTCGAGATAGGGGTAAAAGATTTTGCTCAACGATATCCAATCGCATGGTTGTTAAATTGGCAGTATCATAAGTAAATATTATGAAAACATTATTGGGTATTTAATATATTTTTGCATAATATCAAATGTTTCAAGGAAACGCCGAAATAAAATTACTTTGTGCTAGCGCGAACCATCAAAAGAATTCCCCTCGAGTGTATTTTGGTAAACGATACACACTGTTTTAAGTTTCATAGACAAGGCAGGCGCAAACCTAATAAAGAAATCTTGTTTTTGTAATTATCAATAAAAATATTTAAATAACCGTCAGTTTTGAATAAAAAACTTTTTTTTTAAATTTTGACAGATAAGTATCAAAGCAATATTATAATGTTCAGATTATGTCGAGTAAAGCCCTCTAAGAAATAAATTCTCTGGTAAATTGTTGTCTCAACAGATTTTTGTTGCCTTTTAGAAAGATAAGCAATGTAGCTGCCAATATTTGTTTTTTTATTTTATAAAGAGGCAAACGACAACCTTAGGGCCTACCAAAGTCCACAGACTTCTACACAACCAGAAATTATAATTCTTATATTAGTAACTATGTGTTTTAATCTAATAAATCGGTTTTGAGCAGGTTTTGAGTTGTGAGCTTAGCAACTGCGATTCATATTTGTTTGTATAGAATTAGCCAATATTATTTTATAGTGTACGCCCACCCTAAACTCTACTTGCGGCATCGTTTCAAATAAATATCCGAAAACTTTTTCAATTTACCCAGCGATACGCAAATTGTGTTTTTCGTCTGAATAAATCGGAAATGAATAACAAATTTTTGGTTTCCATAATCTCCCAAGGAATTAATTACGTTTCTTTCACAATGCTCCACTTACAAAGAAATTATTAAAATCTCTTTCTTATAAACCTTTCTTAATATAAACTCCTGTTATTCATAATTAATTATAAGAATTCTTTGAAGATTTATTTTATAATTACGATTCAAAAAATATCTTTTTACAAATATGAAGCAATTTGTTAATTTGATAACTGTCATTTATTGAAAAGCTTTACATTGGAGAAGAAAAAAAAACCTGCTGTCACCAGGCAGATGAGAGTATTTGAATTGTGAAGTTCATTGACCCGCATTGGGCTAGCGCATTGATGAACGATGGCCTACCCTCCTCTACTGATTTCGAAGAGAGACCTGTAGGGTAAATATTTTACTTTTATATTCAAAATTGTATTGGTACACTTTTTATGTAAATTAAAATTTCGTATTCATTCTTAACTCAAATGTTGAGTTTTCAGCGTTAATTAAAATGGCATTTTCTATGTAATTAAAGAAAACTCGTAAGTGTGTCAAAGTACTCAACCTTGACTTTCCACTCCAGATATTTGTAGGAAATATTAATATGTTGGTGTAAAGTCGTTTATTACTTACGATAAGTCGTATATCGTGTCGTGGTCGTACTTTTGTTTCTATAATAAAAAATATAACTAATAATCGATTTGAATTTCTGCAATTTTGAAGCTTAGATTTCAGCTTTTTCGTTTCAGGGTAAATAAGATCAAACAGTTATTTTTTAAGCATTAGCGTTAGAAAGAGTACGATACCTAAGGCGATCCTTATATTGAGACACTACTAATTATTGACTGATTGTTTAGAAGCCTTACTTTAGGCAACAGTAATCAGTTACCACCAGGTGAAAGGAGTGCTGTTTGTCTCTATTCTATAAAAAATATTGTAACAGAGCACTTCAACTGATTCCTATTTTTTTAAAGTATTTAAAACGGGATATTTACCATGTTTTTTAATATTGTTTTGCGGAGCTCGATATTTCGACATTGTCTACGAATGTCATGTTCACGAGACTGACTTAGTCTCATGAACATGACATTCGTAGACAATGTCGAAATATCGATAGACTGAGTCAGTCTCGTGAACATGACATTCGTAGACAATGTCAAAATATCGAGCTCCGCAAAACAATATTAAAAAACATGGTAAATATCCCGTTTTAAATACTTTAAATAATGAAAATAACCATGTTAATTTAAAATCCGATTCCTAATTATTTTTATTTTTGTGTGCTTAAACTTTGGTGTATAAATAAATAAGTAAAAATTCAACATTAAATTGTAAAATTCTCAACGTTACGCCTACGTTTGACCGCAAAAGGTTTTATAAACGTATACAAAATGCCGGAGCTATGTACATTCGAAAGATGTCATCAATTTTATTTCATACTTAAATCTTTGCTGGCGAGAAAACATTAATACCAATTGTCGGGACGAAGCCAAAGCTTTTTTATACGATGTGGCAGCCAATGTTGGCAACTTACGTATTTTATCAACTTATCGTCACTGATAAACCTAAGCTATTTTATGAACGTAATTTTCTTATAAACATCATCATCATCATGTCAGCCAATCGACGCCCACTGCTGGGTATAGGCCTCCCCCAAGGATCTCCACAACGATCGGTCCTGCGCTGTCCGCATCCAGCGACTTATAAACATCAAACATAAGTAATTAATTTAGTTATAAGTTACTGACTGCCCCGACAGACTTCGTTCTGCCAAAAATACTAATATCGCTATTAAAAAACAGGAGTTGATCGTAGAGGGGTGAAAATTTAGGGCTATTTGTATGTATGCTAATCATATGTGGAAGGTCCGCGTTGGATGCGAGTAGCAAGGGATCGGTCGTCTTGGCGTTCATTGAGGGAGGCCTATGTTCAGCAGTGGACGGATAAAGGCTGATGATGATGATGATTATGAATCATAAAAATATAAAAACAAAAAAAAAAGTCATAAAATTTAAAAATATATTTTGGGTGGGTCACCCTTATCATTTGGGGACATGAAAAATAGATGGCCTAATCTCAGACCTTTCATAAAATTTCATAAAAATCGGTCATGCCGTTTCGGAGGAATATGGATATAAACTACTTTACAGCTACCATGGTCAAAAGAGATGACATGGTCCTTCCGTGAGCAGGGTTGGTGTAAAGAATCCGAAATGTCGGGCTTATAAAAAAAAGTATACAAACCGCGATAATTTTTATTATAATGAGTGCAATTTGCGTAAACACAAGAAAACAACTTATAGCTAAATAAATTAGCAAGCAAGAGTAGAGCTCATCATGAACTATGGCCTGATATCCTCCTCACTTGATTTCCACCACTTTTTTTTTCTTTTACGCCGGGAAATGCGCGTCACTACGCATCCCGCTGGGGAGTGGGTCTCCCCAGCCGGGTATGTGGGACTCGCTGTGCCCAAAAGATGGTAAGTGGACGCAGCTCTACCCACTACCACTAAAACGCAGCGAGTGCCACCACTGCCGCCTTTGGTGAGGTGCCCGGATCTGCGAGCAACAGTGTACCTCGACGACTAGTCAGTCCCTTAGAAAACTGACGGCACCTCCACAGAGCTGTTGTTCCGTACCACAGAACAACCACTCAACCATCCTCACCCTTTGCCCCCTGCTCTTTTGTCTCCTCATTTTATAAGAAGAATAATCAAAATGTTGGGGTCACCCAGGGCTACTGAGCCCCACCGCCACAACCAGGCCTGAATCATGGTGGGGGTATTAGACCACTACCCAGAAGCGGGACAATAATATTTTTAATGTTAAAATTAGCTTGTAAAATATTGAAAGAATAAGAAAAAATGCATCCTGCTACATTTTCCGCATAGGCGTTGAATCATCATAAGTGGAAAGCACGTTTGCCATTTGGAATACTTCCAAAGGTTCTTGATTGATTCTATTTTAAACTTCGAGTGCAGCGAACATTCATTATAAAATACAGTATTTGAATAATACAAGACTTCATTATGCAAATTTAATTTCTGTAATAAATGTGTTAGTTCCCCTTATTATTATGGACGAGGATTTTCTGGATTTTCTAGTAGTTGGGTTGGGTTAGATTCGATTTTGTTTTTAGCTTTTTTTAGCTTTCTTATTATTAGCTTTTTTTGTTATTAGCTTTTTTGCCAAGGCAGCGTAGAAAAATGTAAAAAAAAATGGCGGTCACGGGAAGACCAGTCGATGAGAAATAGACTTATATTAGACAGACTCATAATTAATCCAAATCTATATCGAAATGATAGCATAATGGATTCACAGCACCGTGCTATCTCTCTGTCGACATTCGAGTTATTATTATTCTTTTTCACGTGGTTTTTTTTTATAAAAATTATGCTTCATTCTTCTAGAATGGATGAAAGACATATTGTCTTACTCTTATACCCAGAACTTAATCTTTGTGATTGAGTTGTTATTATTTAATGCGATATGGTAGCTTATTATTTAATATATTAAACTTAATGATTGATATAATTCAACTCTTTGTATCCACTCCTAGACTGGATCTGAATGAGAGCCAAGACATTTTCCGCCATTCAAAACGAACCAACACGGAGACAGTAATTCTATAGTTGATCAACACGCATTAGCTATCGATTAATTATAATCAGCATTAATACAACAAAACTAAAGCTAAAAGCGGATAACAGTAACATATCAATTCCATACGAAACAAACAGGATATAATTACGATAGTGAACAATAGTTTGAACTAAACATGTAACCCATCATAATCAGGCCTCGAAACAATACAGCCTTATTGAACAAGCGAGCAATCGAGGAACAATTGTCCACTTTTGAATATTCATCGGCAATAAATTTCATTGGCGGTTTTCACTCAGCGGGTTGATTTCGGTTCATTTGTCATTTTTCAATTGAATAATTTCAATGTTCCTGCATATTAAAGTGCTAATTCGACATTTACTTTTGATTATTCGGTTATGTAATGAAGATTGTGATACTTTATTTTCTATTTCTCTTTTTCTGTCTACCATTGAATACCTACAATTATAAATACCTTATAATAGTGTGGCGAGAAAATAAATATTATTATTATACCTTTGTATTATGGACATGAGTAAGCTAATTGATATTTTTGTTATCTATTTCGAGATTCACTATAATCTATACATTATAACGAAAAAAGAATTTGCATAGTATCTCCAGAAATTATTATTGTAGCCTATATTTTTACTTTGTGACAACGTAACATTACATTATAAAACGACAATATGAGATTGTCACACATTCAAGCTAACTATGGCCCATTACCCTCCTCGCCTGGAGGAGAGGTTTCGAGGAGGAGACCCGTGCCCAGCAGTGGGACATGAAGGGTTGATACTTTACTTTTTTACACATTCAGGAGAATGGCTCTTCCGAATGGTTAAAAATAGTGGTGGTGGTAATTAGGTAGAAAAAGTATTGGCCGGCTGTTAACAAGGTAGGAAGACGACTTCTATGCTGTGGCGAGTCTGTGTTGGATGCGCTGGATCAGTCGTTTTGGCCTTCATTGTCTATTTTTATCAGTGAACGAATAAATGCTGCTGCTGTTGATGATGATATGTACCTAACATATCTATAGAAAAACCTACATATTTATTTCCACACGGGAGCTGGAGGGCATGCAAGGCAACAGCTATCACTTTTACATATTGAACGAACGACTCGTGCTATAAATTCCAAAACGGTTAAAACCGCGATGCCGAAGCCATTTTTTCCATATGGCGTTGACGGGTCACGAATTCCCTTTCCGACAACGTTTGACGATAAGGATATGAGCCAAATTGTTGGCATACAAATTTCTTTTAGAATTCTTTTGTAGGTAAAAAAAGGTTATGTCTATAAGAAAATGTCTTATTGAGTATCTTTAAATCAATGTATACAAAATATATGTACTCCAATCATTAGTTCCAGAATGGTTTTTATTGAACTAATGTTTTGCTCTTAGATCATTAATATGTCTAGATGGAGTGTTGCCCTGCAATCAAAACAAAAAGAACTGGCCAACATTTTCTAACATGTGTTCGAGAATAGTGATACCAGCTACTGCAGTTCTCCCATAATCATCCTTTTTAATCTCGTTACACTTCAACACAAACCTTCATTATAAATAAAAACAATAATGCGTGACAATTCATGCGTATTCTATGACAGCGGGACGGATTCTAAACACGGAGAAAGCATTTAGAGGCCAACAGTTGGACGCTATTTTTTTGGACGTGTTTTCCGCGCGACACTCTATCTACACATATTATTGATCTAAGGTTTTGCTATTGAAATTTGACTCTAGGCATAATGCAATGGCAGTCAAGTTGTCAAACTTGACTTGATATAGAAGAGGAAGAGAGAGAAAAAAGTCATGTTGTCGAATTGAGAGCTTTCCGTTTGAAGTCGGTTACGAACGGTGAAGGATGATTTAAATATTTAATCAATTGTTCAATAAAACTAAAATACACGATTTTGCACATTTAAAAATGGAATAATTGAATTAGTATATTGTCATTGGTCCTCGATAGTTTCTCTAAAGTTTGAACAAAATCTGGATGCTTAAGTGGGTCAAAATCGCACCCGAAAGAGTCGTTTTCAAACATACACAGGTTAACCTAACAAAAACCGTGTAATTATATTAGATTTCTACTGGATGTACTTTCTGATGTCACTTTTTACCTACGTTGAGCAAAGGGATGAAAAAACAATGCTTACAAAGAGATAATTATTTTACACAAAATTTCCAACATCAATTACAAATCGAATAAACCTTAATTAAAACTCCGTGTCGTGTTTCAAAGATAGTTTTTATGCCCATTAAAGGTACGTGTAAATTATTGAAATTATTTTTCAAGGATCAGTTTGTCATGCTATATATTTACCGATATACTGCACGCCATAGAATTTCATGGGTTGCTAGATTTAATATAATTAAAACAGTTTATTACTAAAATTCAATATTCTAATTTCATTCAAATATATTCCTATGCTATAAAAATGGAATAATGTCATTAAAGTAGAGGGAAGGCCTATATTTAAAAACATGCATATTTGCTGATTTGACTTGCCTATCCCAAAGTTCATGGTTATTTCTAATTAAATTGATTATAATCGAGGTACGTGTACTTAGTCAACAGAACTGACAGATAAAACCGCATCTACGTCCGTTGAATAGTTTAGAGTATATCGATGTATGAACATACCGACACACAAAGCGACTTTAATTTGTTCTGCAGATAAGTTAGTGTATGCTAATAATATTATGGGAATCAAGTCAAATTTTTAACTTCAGGTTTTTGGTAAATAGTGTGATTAAATGCATTAATATAATATCGATTTCGTTATTAGTATTGTAATTTAATATGTAAATTATTATGACATTAATATACATTTGTATAATAGGTACATGTTATGTTTTAAATATTATCTTACATTAATATGCGAGTCCATTACTTTGCTCCGAAGTACCTAATTTATTTCGCACTCAACGAATAAATTTAAATGGATTTGAAAACGTGATAAAATTATTAATGTAATCCTTCATAAGAAAATTGTGTTAAAATTTTAATAAATAATTGTAATATGTGAAGCGTGTATGTCTGATTTAAAATCATAAAGTTAATGACGTACTGAAATACGAATCACCTTTTTATTTTTTGGCTGTACTATTTATGTTAATAAAGAAGCTCGCCCGTAGAACCACAACCAAATGTTATATAATAATATAATATAATATGTCTATAGACGCATTTACACCACGTCAATCTGGTCCCAAGCTAAGTTCTCTAAGAGACTTGTGTTACGGGTACCGGACAACGGAAATACATACATATAACACAAAATCTTTTTTGTGTTCCCTGGCGAGATTCGAACCTGCTACCTCCGGCTTGTGCGCCAACGCGCTAACCACTGAGCGACAGAGGTCGTCGTTATGCGGATGCGTTGCCCTCCTCTTCCCTATCCCACTGATGGGGTTCCTGAATCTCTTTTCAATTCTATCTTATGTGAGCGAGAGGTGCCTCAGTCGTGCCGACAAAATTAGCAGAGCAGCAAGTCACTCTTCCTCTTATCAAGCTGGCAGTTTTGGTGTTATCATGTATTTATGGCGTAGTAAAAAACACACAAGGGGATTGTGATGATGATGCTGTTATTATTATGTAATCGTACTAATATTATAAACGCGAAAGTAAGTATGAATGTTTGTTACTCTTTCAAGTAAAAACGACTGAATGGATTTTCATGCAACTTTATAACTATATAGCTTATATATCAGAATAACACTTTAATTTATCACCATACTACCACGGGAATGGGTGCGCCCCGCGGTTTCACCCGCGTGAAATACGCGGGTGAAACCGCGGGGCGCTGCTTGTGTGTTATAAGATAATATAGACTCTAAAGTCCGAAGAAATGTCCACAGATTACAGGCTATTGTTGATTCTTTTGTTTATATTCTCTTCATGGCCCGAAGGTATTTTTAAAAGTGCGATATTTAACATGTTACCTGGTTCCGTAGTATGAAATAAAAAATGCATTTTTGGGAGAATTATTTAAAAAAAAGTGTAAATAACTTTTAATTATTATTTTATTCATAAGGAACTAGCGGATTGACACAGGTCCTCTAAAAATACTTTTGTTCTAATTGTGAGCTATTACTTTATTAAACATTATTTTGTTATTTATTAGTCGTAATAATTTTTTACAGTATAAAATATTTTTTCTATTCGGTATTATTTTGATGAATTACTCAGAAAGCAGCCCTAGTTCATAAAGAAGCCGACTGTGAAAATCGTATTAAAATCCGTTTAGAAGTTTAGAAAATATGTCTGCACAAAAAGGACCAATACACAAAGCTACTCTAATTTAAATTATGCAAAGATAAAGAAAAAGGTAACGGTCGTCTTGGCGTTCATTGAGAGATACAACATAGGCCATGTTCAACAGTGGACGGATAAAGGCTGATGATAATGATGATGATGATGATGACGAAAGATAAAGAAAACCATATACACACAAGATTTACACAATTAACTTTTATACTCCTCCTAATTATTTTCTATACCTATATACAAATTTTGGAGACGTGTAGTTCTCAGTGTGTTTATGATATATTTTCGCGTGAATACCAACTCAAAAGTTGTTGTTGACTACAAATCTATTTTATTTTTCAAAATTACTTTAATAATTATTTTTTAAATAAAAGGAAAAGAGCTCGTTTTTCCGACATTGTCTATGAATTAATGGTAGCACATCTAACAGTATACTACATACTCATAAACAAGACATTCATAGACAATATCGAAATGTCCAGCTCCTTTCTTCTCTTTCTTATTGAAGAAAAATGTTTTTATCTAATTTGCTACCACGGAACCCTTCTATGTGGTCGGCTGAGCTTCGGACAATGCTTCCTTTTTAAGCCTACTTAAGTAAAACAATTTACAAAACATTCAAAATATCTTTTCCTCGAATCTCTTTCCACAATATCTTTTCTTTCAATCATATCTTTCACTTATTATTTTATTACCATTCTTATTTACAATCAAGAGTTGACATTATGTATCCATTTGTTATTTTTGCTGCCTAAAATCATAGCAGAGCTAAATTAACAAAATTTTTATTCTGTACATTCATCAGTGGTCAACAGAGTCATAAGTGATCGCCATGGTCGAAACCAGTCGGGCAGATCATCATGGTCATCATCATCACCATCATCACCACCACCACCATCATCATTATTAATCAGATATATTTTACACGATAAAATTGGATTATAAAACAATTTTCACACTTTACCCAAGTAACACGTTTTTTTCACCTTATCAATATATTCTCATTTTACGGATAAGGAAATAAAGCTCACAATCTGATTACATACTTTCCGTGTCCCTTTCACACGATCGCGGCGATGATTTACGTTATAAAGATAATCTCTGAATAAACCAATCACAGGCTTCAGTGCCCGTGCGGGTTTTCTCATCGTGTAATCTTGTTAGTGCGTGTAGGGAATTTTCATGAAATTAATTTTCCTCATTCCTCAAGTGTAGGAAATATAGCTAGTGCTGTGAGTTTGGTTACTGCGTGCGTCTAGTTTTAAAGTTTAGAGCCTAGCCAAAGTCAAAGTTTAAGTCCAAATCTTACTAAGCCAGAATCTATAACCAAGTCTAAGTGCGATTATAAGTCTAATTCTGACCCTAATACCTGAATTCCGAAATAAAACTTCGAGGTGTCACAGTACTCCCGAACGCATACGGTCATACTTAAATGAAATCCGCAACTGTGCGTTTGTCAAACCCATATAAAACCCGACCCGACACCAGGAGCTCATAGATAGAAGCGTTCTTTGCATAGTATTATTTATTATTTAGCCAAGTAAGCTTCTTGAATACGGGCGCTTAAGTCATTCAAAAATCTTTATGATACATACATTTTTATATACCTATTTCTTATTATTCTCAAATCTCAGTTATGGGTCAATAAGGTAAAAACACGGTTGCCGCTGTTCCCAAGTTATCGGTGAGAGGGATATATTGTGCTGTGTTCCCGGCTGAATAGATCCCATCACCACCACCATCTTGCTTCTCCTTCAACTGATTTCCTGTGTTTCGTAGACAAGAGATAGACAGACAGTAATTACTGGCACAGAGACTTAATATCTTATGCTTCAAGATACTTAAATATAATTGAGTTGCTTGGGCCAGTTCCAGGTGAACTAGTCTTTGCGTGACGTCAAGCACTTACCATCAGGTGTCATGACTGTCAGTGTGCCTATTCAACTAACTTAAAAAGCACTAATAAAGACATTGTAACACTTTTAGTTTAAACCTCTGCTGTACGTTTCAAGGAGCATGACTAATTTACGTAGTACAAAGTTGAAATGTAGGTTAAGCTAAGTTACTTACCTAATACTAACATCAATGTTTGATTAGTTTGTAAATCTACCTTTAATGTATGCTATTATGTATGTTCCGTACTCAATATTTATGTAAAAATTTATAATAAATGCTTAACGAGATATTTATCTGATTGAGGAATAATAATAATATGTAATAGTTTTTTTTTTTCGAATGGACCTAAGCTGTTGGCCTTAAGGCCTTTACGCTTTATCGGAAGAGTAGGTGAGCGGATGGAATATCTACTCGTAAAAATTTTGTAATAGTAAAATCTGTGGACGCTTTTATACACTAAATCTGGTCACGTGGTAAGTTAACGAAGATATTTTACTGTCTTACGAGTACCAGACAACGGAAATACATTATTACACTTTTGTTCCCTGGCGAGATTCGAACCCCCTCCGGCTTGAGCGCCAAAGCGCTAACCATTTAGGCACAGAGGCCGTCAAGGTCAAATCACAGATTTGAAATTAAAAATATTTTAAATAAATGGAAATAATTTAATTTAATTTTTTTGAACACTTTGTTTCTAAGCCCTTTTTTATGTTAATTAGAGGCAAACTGGCAGACGTGCCACCTGATGGTAAGGGGTTGAGCTCCTAGCCAGGTTTTGAAAGCAATTTTATGTTAAATATACCGTACTCTTTGAGTTGGTGATATTTACGTGTTCTCAAATACTTCTTAGTCCTATATGCTTTTATCTTGCATAGTTCTACTGCTGATAATACTTCTAAGCTGTTGCATGTTCTATTGTCTCTGAAAACCATGTTGACCGTTCCAATGGTTAAGGCTTGGACCCCTTGACAGTTGATCGGCATTGACCTCAAATATATTGAGAGTAAAACATATCTTTAAAAACTTTGGCTCGTTTTATCAAAAGAAATATATTCAGTCAGACAGCGCTGAAATAAAAACATTTTTAAACAATTTTCTTTTTTTTTTCATTTCTCTTTCATGGATGTTATCGAAGAATTTTAAAATTAGCGTTATGAGGATTCTTGTGAAAAATATTTTCACAAAAATGTTGAACTCCGGGAAATGATAACCTAAATATGGCAATAAAGGCCACTTGAAAACAGGCTCATCTACAGGCTTTGGAAGTAATTGTCACGCGAAAAGGGACAAATATACAGCTGAGTTAGCAAGTTACATAAAAAAATATAGCAGTGATATTTTGCAGACGTGATTAAAATTTGCACATGTGAATTATAAAACAATTGATATATTTTTGTATGTTATTATAAGTTGAGATTAAAGGCGACTCCATCGCGTTGCGTGATGCTAGGCCCCTTTGCCTTTTTTGCTCGCGGACTCAAGGACACACGATGGAACTGCGCCTTAAAGCCAATAATAAATATAATAAGATCTGTTGCTTGCCTGGCGGAAGGAAGTATAATATTATGAAGTATACAGACACATAAAAGCGCCCTCAGTGTGCAATCCTATGTGTCATTAAATAATAAATATTATGTTTATACTCTCTCTCTCTCTATTTAAGAACTTTGCTCTTGTCGGTGGAGTATTCGCCACTCATTCCTCCTCTCAGCCAACACCTTCACCTCCTGATACGACATAACCTGTATCTTCTCCTTTATTTGTTGCATATAACTCCTTCTCGGTCTTCCTCTTTTTCCATCAATCTTTCCATATGTTTATACTATAGATATAATTATATTGTTATAGCGTTCACAATAATTATTGTTGTCAGAATAGAGGGAAAATATAATAAAACTAATTGCCTGTAGAACCAGTAGTGCCTTACTGACGTCATTAGTAAGATAAGAAACTGTTTCGGCGAAAGTTTGTCATTTCAACATCTATATTAATATGAGTGCCCGCATTCATTGTTAAGGAAAACGAGAAATCGGACCATAGAGGTGTCTTGCGATATACGCCTTATTAGGCCATAGAGTGTTGGATATTAACGCGATAGTTTGTTTGAATGTATGCATGTACGATTTTTACTCTTTTACGCAAAAAACTGATTTTTATAAGGGAACAAAAGGACAGCAAATTCACCTGAATATAGTTTACACATCAGGATAATACAACGGCTATAATTTATGAAGATATATCAAGTAGGGAAAAAATCTACCAATTCTGCAAATAATATCTTCGATTGATCTGCTATAAAATATGCTCCTACAAAAAGCCCACGATAACATATATCTATCTTTTATGCGTCAGCAAGCCGTAACACAAAAATAATAAGCTATAAATAAAATAAAAATTGATAACTTATTTCTAACACACATTAAAGAAGTTGTGATTTCCTAGATTGATCCTTATATCAAAATAAATGCTTTTATCACATTTTGTATGTAAATTAGATTAACTTTGTCTTTAAATTACACCATTTCACACCTGTAACTTTTAAAGATATTATGTCATTTGTTAGCCTGCAC
Source organism: Lycaena phlaeas (assembly GCA_905333005.2). Classification (NCBI taxonomy): domain Eukaryota; kingdom Metazoa; phylum Arthropoda; class Insecta; order Lepidoptera; family Lycaenidae; genus Lycaena; species Lycaena phlaeas. The sequence continues at coordinate 8,904,358 of HG995178.1, forward strand.
AGAGGAAGTTACGAGCACCAGCTAGTATACAATACACTAGGCGCTTTATAGCATCTTATTACTAATGTAGAGTAACATACTATAGATAACTAGCCACTTTACGGCCTTATTACCACTAGCGGGAGTTATTAAAAACTGTACATCAGATTGGAGAACAAGATTACGAAATACTGTACTTTAAGTGCAATATTTTAAAAATCATAGCGGTGTTTTGTTTTAAAACCGGCAGCGTTTATTCCTTAGCGGTTTGCCGTCTCTTTTCACGATTTTAACGTTATCGTCGACGTTGACGGTGGACAACCGCTGTGGGCAAACAATACTCGCTTGCAATTACTTTGTTCGAAGAATACTGCGATGTAATTGTGTTTTTTATTAGAATCAACCATATGAAATAATGACTTAGTAATGACAACATATTCTTGATGTTTTCGAGTACTGTTATTTGTTAAGGTCTGTGTGTGTGTTTAGTGAAAATAGGCTTAGTTAAAGAGATTTTTGTATACATGTGAGTTTAAATGTACCTATTCACGTGAGAGCATTAAAATATGTGTTCAAAACACATTTTCTGTTGTTTATATTTACCAATTAAATCAAATTATATCTAAGGAATAATAAATAATATGTAAGTGATAACTCGAGCGATTCGAACGATATATCGTATCATCGCGGCTTTTTTGTTTTTTTCATTTCTGTGTAGAGTACGGGGATTTTCGAGAGCTAAATATCATCTTCATTTGCTTCACCCCCTCAAATATATTAAGAAGTTGTCGATTCACAGCGCCTTAGCAATCAATCCTATAAATGCATTATGTACAATATTTCCAACAACATTACATAAGTATCCTACTAATATTATAAACGCGAAAGTTTGTGAGTATGGATGTTTGTTACTCTTTCACGTAAAAACTACTGAATGGATTTTGATGAAGCTGCATAATAATATAGTTTATACGTCAGATTAACTTACACTTTTATAACGAGTACTTACTTACAGGACATCATTATATTTCAATATGATTATCTACGAAGTGTTCGTTGGCGTTACATTCGGTTGGTGGTAAGACGATCTCCATGCTCTTCTTGGAGTTCATTAATGGTGGCCTTTTAGCAGTGACCCGATAAAAGCTAATGCTGTTGATGATTAAATCTAGAATCATGAAATGAAATTGAGATGAGATGATTGAGAAAAGAAAAATTGAGAAAAGGTAATTTAATTCACTTTACATTTCAAGATGGCCGAAGTTGTGGCAAAGCTACATTAATATAAAATAAACTTTCAGGTGCAGTGAGTAGCGCATATAAAGCTATGTTTTAAATCCTAATGCATGGGCGCTGTGGGATACGCCACATGAGGGTGTCGTAAAGGGTGAGTAATGGTAATAGCTGAAGTTCACCACAACATGATGGCCCAAAGCCAAGCAGTTATCGCATCTTAACGGCCATAACCTCTTACAATGGAATTTAGTATTATTGACCCTTAAGACCTAATCATATCAGTCGTTAATATAATCTTTATGGGCATATCATCATCATCAGCTTTTATCCGTCCACAGATAAATACACCTTTCCTCTCTCTTATACTAACACTATCTCAATCATGAACGGCGCGACGACCGATATGATGTATAGGTACATATATTTTTTTAAATCCAATATGTGATAGAGTTCTGCTGCGAAGCTTTTCTGAGATTGTCACAGAAATCTGTATTAATTTCGAAATATATAATACCTATATTACAAATTTTCTATTTTTTGGGAGTGACAGCATCGGAAATTGGAAATTAACCTTAATAGAGAAATGTTAAATATAGAGGAGCTCGTGGTGCAGTGGTAACGCCCATCCACCAGGCTAAGCAACGCTAAGCCGTTGGTCCCGGCTGTCATTCGTGGATCTTTGACAGTCGTTACGGGTCGTCAGAAGCCCGAGAATCTGACAACCAGTCTAACCGCGGGATACCGTATCACCCAGTTATGTACTAGGTTGTGAAGGTCCGATAAGCAGTTGCTCTATATAAAATACTGGTATTCAGCTGAATCCGGTTTGACTGGAAGTCGATCCCAATTTATAGATGGGAAAAGGCTAGGCAGATGATGATTAGAGAAATGTTAAACATATTATTTTAAGTGATAAGCTAATTTAGGTGCAGTTTTAGCCGCTGATAGATTGAAAGGAATGACTTGCTTCTAAAATAAATACTTAGTAATAAATATTCTGATTATATTATTATTCTGTTATCAAAAAAATAAAATCAAAACATTACGGGTCCGGAGATTAATGTTCGAACAGACAAACTTTGATTTTTTTATGTTACCATAGATCTCAAATATATATTTAAATCTTCACACATTTTTTTTTCAAAATTTATTTAGTGAAATCAAACACACATTTTTGGATTGATTTATTTTAATGAATCTTGCATTCTACTCATATAATCCGAAACGGGGTTCATCTATTGACATTTTCATTTCCCTCGGCGTTTACAGACACAAAGGACCGTTGAAATAGAGCATGGATATACTCCTAAATATAATCACGTTCTGGGTACAATGTACAGCTGAAAAATATACGTTTTTTGGACATTAATTTTAATGTTATTTTTGGAGCTATAATATTATGAGCCAGATAAGTTCAAGTTATACAATTTCTTGCGAATTTCTTTAATGTTGTATGCTGTTATGAAATATTATATCATATAAATTTTTGAATTAAGTTTAGTGTTCTGCAAATAGTTTCGATTACAATTAAAGTATTAGCAATAGTTCGAGTGATAATGGTCTAAATAATATCATTAAACATTATTGAATATTGTGATATAATAGTCTTTGAAACTAACTGAGCTTATTTCTCCCGTGAAATAGTTTTGCTGTTTTGGAGAGAAAGGCTAGAAGGCAGAGCAATGACTAGCACTAAGACTCAGGTAGATTACATTTTGTTTATGGGTGACGTCATCAATTACTAGTCAGTAGCACGCCTCTCAGATAAAAAATACTTGATAAAATCTCTATGTAGAGCTTAATTACTAGTCAGTAGCACGCCTCTCAGATAAAAAATACTTGATAAAATCTCTATGTAGAGCTGGCATATTAATGTAGCAAGAGATTTTCGTATGGCCGAAAGGCCGAACGTAGGCGAAGTGTTGGTCGGCCATTAACCAGAAGGGAAGACGATCTCCGTGCAGTGGCAGGTCCGCGTTGGATGCAAGTAGCAAAAGATCGGTCGTCTTGGCGTTCATTGAGGGAGGCCTATGTTCAGCAGTGGACGGATAAAGGCTGATAATGATGAAAAGATTTTCAAAGTTCATTTGGAAAATCAACATGCACATGATAATTAAGTTACCGTATCCCTCATGGTTAAATATTAGGACAATGTTACAACAAAAGCAATAAACATAATGTAGAGACGTACTTAATATTTTATATGCATTTTTTATGTTACGAAATAAAATGTGTACATTTTTCTGCCGTTTCATGACGACGTTATAATAAATTTCTATCTAAACATTACTGCGAGTGCATTATGCTAAAAAGGCAGCAATGCGAGCGAGCATAATTTGTTTCTGTCTTTGTTTATTACATTAGGGAATGTAGAGCAAATAGAAAATGTAAAAATAATAAATGTGTTAATTATACAATTATAAGTACTTAAAGAGGTAGTACTATGCTGCTTTACAACCGAATCAGACCGGCACGGTCGGGCTGGTATCTCTCGCTCACCGGCGTAAATTTCGGCATAAGTTTGTAAATTTCCGGTGGCCCACTGACGGATTGGGTGAAGGATTGTAACGCCTCTGCATAACTGCTGATTGTGTGGGTGTTTGTGGGCGTCGATAGTCGCCAAAGGCTTAGCTGTGCGATTATTCTCCTATGCTATAAAAATATCACCGAATATTAATGAGAAAGGAATGTAAATGAATGAAGAAAGTAGACAAGAAATCGATCACGTGACACGTAAGGTAATGGTCATGCGGGTGGAAAGGTATAGAGGAAGAGGAAGACCGAAGAAGAGATGGCTGGACGGGATAAGGAGAGATATGGAAGAGTGTGGAGTGACGCGGGAACTAACAAGTATGAGGCCAGAATGGAGGCACAAGATATATAAAGCCGACCCCAAATGAGTGAGGCAAAAAGAAAGGAATGTACGGAGGAATGTATATAAGCAGTTAATAATTACTGTTTTACTGTTGATCTTAAAGTCCTTCTTGATCTTAAATTATAATAGAGATAATATAATACATTTTTTTACTATCGAGTATTCATCGAGCTCTATAAGTTCTAAAAAAATGATGTTCCTGATTCTACAAAACTTTCAGTAGAATTTTAAATTTTAAATAATTCACAATAATTAATTATACACTATTTAATCAAACACTCGAATGTGGAGTTAAATAGGAGGTCTAAATTTTACCCTAGATTCGAGATAAAAAGTAAATTGTAGCAAATGATGTAGATCGTCGCCAGTGATAAGAGTGTTTCGTGATGAGGATTGCTCGCCAAATCCACTTAATACGAAAGGCGTATTTGCTCAGTAATTTCGTTTAAGTGTGGCTTTTTCTTTTGACACAAAGCGCTACCCATATAATTGCAGCGACGAGATCGTTATCGTCATCGCTTTTCCAGCCAAATTACGAAATTAACGCCACAAGCGTCGACCTAATTTCCTTATCAAAATTAAACCATATATGTCTTCACATACTCGCTTCATAAAATATTTATTCAAACATTTTAATTTTGACCAAGTTGTGGTTATAAAGCAAGGAAAAATATTGGTAATAAATTAAAACCTTTCAACATTATATAGGAACAGCAAAGAGCTCATACAAAAGGGATTTAGAGGCAGATGCAGCTAGGATACAGCCTCAGACTGCAAATTACAGGCGATATAAACAGTGACTATGCGCTGAAACCTCGCTCCATACTAAGCCCGCCAGTTCGTAGCGCAAGCGGGTAGAGGACGCACGTAGCACCGTAGCCGCGCTACGACGCGTTATGTACGATCCTATAATATACGTGAACAAACATAAACAAAAAGTGATATTATGAGTTGTGCGTCCCCAAGCGCAGTGCTACGACTAACATTGCTCATATTAACTTTTATAGTTTCGTGTGCGTTCGTTGCCAGTGTCGTGTGGTTGTTGCGAACCAAAGCCAACTCCGGCCAATATGAGAATTATTACTTGTCGAGAATTAATATAAGCTCGAGGAGTCAAGATAACGGGAACGTGTCAACCACACCGTCGATATCCGACCATTACAAGGACTTGATTAAAATCGAAATTGCTATGCGACGTGTCGAGGAGAACAGCAGGCGATTGAAGGAGTATACGAAGTCGTTGTTGTGGGATAACAAAGATAAATCGTTGTGGTGTGTTCTGTTCAAAGACAGTGGTGTTAGTAAGTCTATTTCTCGACAAAACAATAGACATTCGATTGACGAGAATTATATACGTGCATTGCGGGAACAAAAAATGAGGGAGTCGGTGATACATCTAAGACACCATGGGGTCCACCATCGCAAGCGACCAGACGCCCACCCTAATATGCCATATATTAAATAAATCGCTTAAAAGTGTAAATAAATGCAGTTTGTTGTTAAGGAATCATGTATGTAAATATATTTTTATATAAGTGTACAGACTATGAAGTATCCATTGACTTCAGACAATACTTAAATAAACCATCATAAATTGTATGTTAAGTTTTATTTAACTGATCGTAACTTAGCGAGATCATTTGCTCGACGTCCGAAATAAGTCGACTCAAGTACGTTCATTTCTAAAGAGTCGAGTATAAATACAGAACTTATATTTATATATCAGCTTTTACAGTGGAGCTTTTAATTATTAAAAGAGATTTTCATATTATTTTGGGAATTATCACAATCGAATATGGTTTATTGATTGAATAGCTGTTGAAATGAGTAAAACGAAAATTATACAAATAATGAAAAACGAAATTTAGCTTGGTTTTTTAAAAACACCTTTATCTATCTGTGGATAGCTACGAATTGTTGATGATAAAGTTCTTTAAAAACATTATCTAGTGAGAAAAAACCTTTGCTTTTGGTAATATATAGCTAGGTATTTTCGTTGATCTTCAAACTTATCTTGCAGCCATATTTTTTCAATTAATTCATGATCATCAAAGTATAAATAATGTTGATTATTATTATTGGTTTGCTGCTGACACCAGCTAACAAGCGAAATCGATATTCACGACGAGTTAATAGTATTATTTTTTTTTTTGCATTTTAATATTTTCATGATTTTGGACAAAATTTAAAACACTATTTACCAATTTGTTTATAAGTATTAGTTCCGTCTTTATTTATTATGCCTTCACCAGGCATCTTAGCCATATAGTATAAATAGTAAGGTAGTTAGGTAGCTCCGAAAATTATTATTATTCTACATACATCTTAGGGCCTGTTTCACAATCTCCAGTTAAGTTCCCAATAGGCTATCGGCAACATATTTGACAGATAGAGTATGGAGTATGTGTCAAATATCTGTCAAATATGTTGCTGATAGCATATTGGGCACTTAACTGGAGATTGTGAAACACGCCCTTAATCTCATCTTACTAATATTATAAACGTGAAATTTTGTAAGTATGGATGTTTGTCACTCTTTCACGTAAAAACTACAGAATGGATTTAAATTGTAATAATATAGCTTATACATCAGAATAACACATAGGAATGGGAAGTACGCGGGTAAAACCACGGGACGCAGCTAGTAAGGACATAGAAGTAGCAGATTCAATAGCTTAACATTAATAATTGTAGCCAAAAAAACGTCATATTACCCAATTGCTACAAAAGAAGCATTTGCTTCTGGTGTATGTATGTATTTTTATGTTTCCTAATTTTTGTCATCATCATCTTCCTCTGTCTTTATCCATCCACTGCTAAGCACATGCCTCCCTCAATGAACGCCAAGATGATTACCCTGGTTTTACTTGTACTTAGTGACCCATATTTTCATGTTTTTGTTTTTTAAATATTTTATACACACAACCTATCGACAACTTTATAATCATCATCAGTCTTATCCGTCCACTGCTGTACATAGACCTTCTTCAATGAACGCCAAGACGACCGATCCTTTGCTACTCGCATCCAACACGGCCACTGCATGGAGATCGTCTTCTCACCAATTAATAGCTGCGGGCCGTCACTTTGTCTACTATAAATAATTATGAAGTAAACGATGGAACTTCTACTAAAAACTGGGAATAAAAACATTGAAATAAATTCCTAAAATTATATTTTCTATAATGATTCCAGGGAAAACTTTAACGAGTTCTTGTTCTTACCTTCTCTTTTTATATTTACGTTTTAATAGTGAAAGATTCTGTTACGTCTTAAATATTCTTAAAGCTTTTATAGACCAAGAGTTAAAATTAACAATTTTTTGGATATAATAATAATAATATTTTTTGTTCTTTACGTTACGTAAATTTTGCAGTTACAAATTTCTTTCCGAGAATAAATAGTTTATTAGAAATATATAATATGTACAATGTAATACATTAAAGTATCTCCAACTTTGGTAATGTTGAAACCCTAATAGCTTGAGAGAAGGTAACGATGTTTGTGAAGATATTTCAGGCATATTGAAATTGTCGTCAACTCTCAAGCTATGTATAACAAGCCGCGTAACTATCCGATAAAAATATTACATTATCCTTATTATTTTTTGGGTCTTATATATGGCGTGTCACTGTACCATATGCAGCAGTTATATCGTGAACAACAAGTCGTCGGAATGCTGGTGAGATGACCGAGAATATTTTAACAGAAATACGATATTGGTGTACTGTAGTAAGATTATCGTAGTGAATTTATTTGGCTTATCATAATAATTGGTATATTCTGGAGTGAAGGCTGATTCCGGACAACTGGTATCCCATGACTTCTACTATACTACTACTACTACGAGTATGTAATTAAATGATATATCATCATCAACAGCTTCTATCCCTTCCCAGCTGAATATAGGCCCCTTTCAATGAACACCAAGAGGGACGATCCATTGCCACTCGCATCCGACACGGATTGGCCACTGGATGAAGATCGTCTTCTCACCTCATTAATGGCCGACGAACATTTCATTTACCTAAATGTTGTATAGCGGTGTCTTCATCAAGCGTATCTACCACTATATATCTAACACTGCTGCTGGCTTCCCTGCGAAATCAAGCTTAGGTCATAGCCAACGACATTGAATCTTTTCGGGCATGCAGGTCACCTCACGATGTATTCCTTCGCCGGTGAACAAGCGATATTCTCTTAGGGAGGTTGCAGGGAGAAATTTAGAAAAACCCATTTCAGGGCATCGGCTGGGATTGAACTAAAACTCACTCGAGAGGTCGAGCAAATACTCTCGAGGTTACAGTCGCTCACTAGATGATGATAATTGGATGCTTTTGGTGATGGGTATGAAGCGGTTCCAAATTAGTTGTTACAATATTAATGGGATTCATAGACGAGCAAATCGGCGTGTCTCACACATCAGGGGGTGATTATTTAATCAGCCATAACGTGTACTGTACGACGGATGTTGATACATTTGTACCTCCTAAAATTATTAATTATTTTGGCAACGTTCAATAGTACTATTTAAATTGTTACTTGAGAATTAGTGTAGATATGGCTAAAGTTTCGCAAAGTCTTGCAACACTCTAAGCGAACCTCGCAGTGCTTTAGTATCGATGCGTATCTTTGTGTGAGTGTGCCGTTTTGAGGGTTTATTTCTAGTTTACATGCTGGTTTATACTTATACCGTTATGGAGACTTGTCTGACTTAGAAGCCATGTAAGTAATATTTTCAGTTGTAACCGTTATTATATGAAAACTTAAATAAAAGCCGAGAAAAAGGAAAGAGTAATAAAAAGGTGGTTGTTCGTCTAGTATTCAAACATGGGTGAGATTATTATTAATATACAACATTCGGGGTTAGTCTCGCTTTTCGCTATCTTGACCTACTTTTTAATGTTGGATAGACAAGTCATACCATTTGATGGTAAGTGATCAGTATCGTCTATTAAACAAGTTCATCTTCGGGAACTTTAAGCTTAGCAAAAAATTACATTGTTCTAGTCAGGTCAGCGAATCTGTTGTCTGTGCTAAAGTTAGTCATACAATTTTGAGACTGTGCAAATGATTTCTCTGTTCAATAGATATATTATGGTAATCAATGCTCAAATTATACGGAGATATTTCCAAAAAAGAGATAACTTAGGAGAAGAGGGAGGGGAGGGTAATTGGGGTTCTCAGATGAATCCAAATGGGCGAGTCCGATTGAGTTTATTATTGTTAGGGTTACGTAATTGAAAAGGAAAAATGGGACCCTTGTGGAATTGTTTATGGAGATCTTTATCTCAATCACCACTGATATTGAAGTTTTGAATAACAGCTGGCTTATATTATAGCATAGATGTACTAGGTATATTTTTCACAGGAAAACGACTAAGGGAATTTGCCGGATGAAGCCGAATATATGACTATAAATTCTTTTAGGGATCGGCCATCTTGGTGTTCTACCATTTCTTTCCACTGGTGAACATAGAAGCTGATAATGATGAGATGGGACATAATGTTCGTCCAATTTGCCCGGCAAAGGTATCAGGAAAATTTGCGAATTGCTCAGTAGGTACGAGCTAATAAATACTTATCTTAAAACTTTTAATCTTAATATTTTGTGCGGCGTTTCTGTTTTTCCATTAACGAAGCGATATTAACATGGTAAGATTTAAATTGTGCATTAAGTGAATCCCGGATTTTTATAGTCATAAGCGACGCCTACCACTCATGGCTCGACTACCACAACTATTCACAAACAATACTTTACGAGAGATTTCACAGATTGAGATGTCACAGTAAATAATAAAACATTATTATGCAAATAACGCTTCTATCTATGTGCTCCTGGTATCAATAATTGGGTTTTATATGGGTTTGCCGAATGCATTCCCATTTCTGGTCAAACATCACCACATTTTGGGAGCCAGAAGATGGACGACGTCGCCGAGGTCGGCCCGAAGATGGCGCGACGATCTAGATGCGTACCAAACAGACTCGCCTGCGGCGGCGCAGGACCGCGATGTGTGGAAGAGCTTGGGGGAGGCCTTTGCCCAGCAGTGGGACAGCATAGGCTGAATAAAAATAAATATAGGGGTTTGACAGACGCACAGTTGTGGATTTCGTTTAATTCTATGAATTGGTTTGAATGACCATAGGGTCATTCAAACGTTCGGGAGTACTGTGATACCTCAAATAAATGTTTGTGAATAGGGGTGTAAGAGCTTACCTTTTCAACTAATGTAAAATATTTTTTACATTAGTTGTTTATTACTAACCAACTATGCGTCAGAGCTTAATATTGAAAATGTTTCTGACAATATTAAACATTCCAATTTTCAACTGTGGACTACACTACTATAATAATTTGTGAAAATGATAAAAGCAGTTATGTAAAATTTTCATCTGACATAATATTATGGACGATGAAGGGAGAACAGTCCCTTTATTAATAAGCAATGATCTCCGACATTTGCGCCATGTATTTATGACTTTTTGCTTCTGAATAGAGGTTCATTTGTATCTAATGTTCTTTGTATGGTATAAATATTCGTGAATTTTCAAAATTTACTACAAAAATTTTTGCCTGGATATAATACCAATTTTTATCTTATTCTTATATAATATATATTCATGTCTAATATGAATAGGTTTAAAAATAGCAATGCAATTTACTGAAAACTATTAGTAAACTATTTCATTAATTGTTTAATTAACAATTAAGCTTCTATGCTATTCAAAAATTATTAAAAAAGCTATGATAATGATGATCTGTCCGACCGATTTCGGCCATGGCGACCACTTATGACTCCTGGCACAGAATTTAGCGCTGATGCGATATAAAAAAGCTATAAGTACAATAAGAACTTGTAGCTTTGAAAAACTTGAACCGTTTACCTGTAGTGGTTATTTCAAAGAAAATCCATTATAAGTAATTGCTTATTAGTACTGTTACAATAATACTACAGTTATTGTTTTCATTACTTGATCTTGAAACATAATAGAATTTTCTCTTGTAATCTTTTCTTTGTATTCCTAGACATAATGAGATATTAATATTGTTATTTTGTACTAAACCTTCGTCATTATTGCCAGGTAAGCGCTAATAACTATTTTGATAGCCTTTTTGTTTGACTAAACTAGGTAATTTATTTCTTAAAAAGCAATGGTTAAGATTTCAGAATATTAGTAATCTGAGTTTGTTTCGCCGGCTCTTTTCAGTGGACTTTCGTTGGAACCGGTGGTAGACTCAATTGACGTTCAAAAAGATACTTTGATAGTACTATTTTGAATAAAATTTTTGACTTTGAATTTAACTTTGAACTATTCTTCGTCATTATAAATGTTTTATTGTACCTAAGCAACGTGGTTAATGTTGGGATATTTTTAAAGCTGTTCGGGGGACAGGTTAATGATGATGATGATGTTGAAACCTTAGGCGATTGAAACTATGGATATTTAATACAGTTGACAATATCTCACCCACAACCACCCAAAACTTCCTGTCTTTATTGTCTTCGTGGACAATAAAGACAGACGTTCGCATTAATAATATTCATAAAAAGTATTTTTTAAATAAATAAACTAGTATGAAACAAATACTTTTATTTCTTATTTTCTTTTTCTATTGAAAAAAACATTATTCAAGATTTATAAGGAAATATCGTTCACTGTCCGAACAAATCTTTTGTGGTTTACTCGAGTAACCAATATCTTTGCTTTTTCAATAGGAAGCCTGAGAGATTTTCAGAGAAGATATTTACTTATTGACTTATTTTATATTATTGAATGTTTAGAAAATTAATATTACACTAAAAGTATTATATATATTACAAAACTTTTTTTACTTTTCGAAAGGACATATGCTGTTAGCCTTAAGGCCTTTAAGCTAAAAGTATAAACTAAAATGGTTCTCTCGTAGATAGGGCAATAATTAAAGTTTAAGAGCCCTTCGGAGACCGACCTTCACATAATACACGAATAGGCAAGCTATCATAGGCGTATTTATGAAACAAAAATGTTTCCTATAGGTCTCATTTGGTCATCAGATAGGCGAAGGAGTCATCCTTCGTAATCCTGAGCTCAACTTATAACGAGTCCAATAGCATCTAGCAGCAAATTTAATTTCTCTGAGGCCCCGTTCGCACAAGTGCTTTTTTTCTCAAGCGTAAAAAAAGCACTAAATATGACAAATTGGTAGCGCATGTATTCATATGAAAGTGTTTTTAAAGCGCCGCGGTTTTTTATGGAGCACTATTGGATTGTGGACGTTAGGCGTTGGACATTAAGTCGAATTAAGTATGCGAAGCTCCCAACCTGCGCCAACGTCGGGATTCAACGCGACGCTTAATAAGTGCTTATGCAAAACGGGGCCTTAGGACTAAGTATTTATGAATTAAATTTGAATAACCCTCCTCATGTGTCAGTGCAAAAACTCGTCAAATCGTTTTCCTCGTTGACACGAATAAACGTACAAACACTCGAACTAACAGTTGTTCGATTATTTCACTATAAAGTTTATATAATAATATGCTAAATTGTATTTCAAACATTGGTGCTGTCGAATTGAAATTTCATTATATTAATATCGAAATTTGATAATGACGTAGTGAATTTGAATTACAATCTGTTAATATGGAACTAGTTAGCGTAATTTGAATTTGATTTAATGCATGGTAAATAAATGAAACGATTGTATAAATAAGTAAAAGGGTCAAAAGCTTGTAAGCCCCTAGAGATTGTGGTCAAGTGTAGAGTCCTATATAATCTGTATAAGACGGACTATATCTTAAAATGGCAATATTACCCTGATAGAATCACTCTACTCCACTTCTATTAGCCTATGCTGTACCACTTCTGGGCAAAGGCCTCAGCAATTACTAATTAAAAAAGTCTACATCGCACAGATAAACGATTATTGCTCGTCAAATAAATACGTAGACAAAAAAAAAGTTTATAATATTAGCAAGAATTCACTGTCTTAATAAATTGCGTTATCAGGCGATGTATTTGTCTGACATCGGCGATAAACCAATCGGAGATTTATTAGTCGTGTCGTGGAGGATGTTAAAGGGGGATCGTAAAGTCGATACAGGAAAGGTCAGAGAGGTCAAAAAGGTCATGGAAGGATCATTGATTACGATTTTTATTGAAAATGGACGAACTTACAGGAAATATGAGAGGGAGAGGGATTTTTCAAATAACATTTTTTATATAATATCACTGAGTCGCATCCAACAGACCGGCCGACCAATACTTCATCTTCTTCGGCCTTCACTCTTAAACCTTATTGGTCGATCAGCCATCAGTGTTTTTTTATTTAACGCCTGGAAATGTGCTTAGGCATCCCGCGGGGGAGTGGGTCTCCCCAGGCTGGTATGTGGGACTCGCTGCACCTGAAAGCTGTTAAGTGGACGCAGCTCTACCCACTAAAACCCGGCGAGTTCCACTAATACCGCCTTTGGTGAGGGTTCCGGATCTACAAGCTACAGGGCACCTCGACGGCTAGTCAGTCTCTCAGGGGACCGACGCCTCCTCCCTTGCCCCCTGCTCTTTTACCCCCCTCTTATTATAAAAGGAGTATAAAGAGTCCCCACGGCTCAATTCGCTTCGCCACTTTTTGGGGTCACTCTTGCTCAGAAGAGGACTGAACCGTGGTGGGGATTAACAAGCGTATTCTTCTCGTTATACAGGATACCGTGTTGCGTGGGTAAGGGTTGCGATCGAAGAGAGGTAGAGGCGCTTGATCCAAGAAGAGGCCCGAGACGAAGACGTCGTGCGGTCAACCATGACGACCGCAACGTCCCGCCTTAATCAGGGATTGCTCAGGGTGGCGGTGTGGGGACGCAGTCGCCCATTTAAACAAATCCCAGAGCGGACCGAGATGCGCAAGGTACTCCTGCGCAACTCGGCAACAGAGAGGATACAAAGGAAGGAGGATACAAATCCGTAAGCCCCACACAGGAGGGTCTGCACCATACGCAGACAGCCGTCAGCAGAGCAGAGTCGCGGAGTACGCCAACGCCATCCCGTGGCTCAGTAGTATGACGGAAAGAAGGAGTACCGCCGGGTTTTAGTGGGTAGAGGCTGCATCCATTTACCATCTTTCAGGCGCAGCGAGTCCCACATACCCGCCTGGGGAGCCCCTGCTCCCCCGTGGGATGCGTAAGAGCATTTCCCGGCGAAAAAAAAAGGGTAAGGGTTGCGAGGAGCAAGGGAACGGAAGTCTTCGCGTACGTTAAAGTATGCCTATATTTAGCTGTGGAGGGATAAAAGCTGAAATTGATGATGATGATTGGGTCAGTAGAAATTTAAAGTATCACTCATGTTATAGGCATTCAAGATATTACGGACAATGGAAATATACAATGAAATGCAATCACGAATTTCTGCAATGGAAAATTGAATAATAGGGATGCAGACGTTTAAACAGGAATCGTTCATTCGTTCACCATTCATTCAAACATTCATCCAACCAATACATGTTTATGGTCGTATTGTAGGTAATTGACCCATCTTGGAAATGCCTATCACTTTAAAGTTAATAAAACAAACGAACTAATAAAAACATGCGGTGTTTTTCTAAAGAAAGTAAAGTGTATTTTTATATTTTCTTCGTGCATTCACTTTTCAAATTTTAAGTCTAACTTATCTGGAAGTTAGTGTCAATTCTATAACAAAATTTTACCCGGACAGATTTGGATGGTAAAATGTTAAATTATTATATTTTTATATCTAAAATAAGCAGTAAATAATATCCTAGTTTGATTTTCTATTAATCTAATCAAAACAGTCACGCTAGTATCAATAATATTCAGACTAAGTGTAGTTTGTTACGAAAATTTGCACATAAAATTGACCAGTGACAATAATTATAGCGCGTTGCCTAAATATTGATATAATATTGTGGTTCGTGCATAATGATGGATGTGGTATTCCCGCATTGCTGAAAACCGCAATATTTTATATGTAGCTATAATTAAAATGCGGGCAAACATTTAAATGCAGTCATCGATTAATTACATAATGTGCCTTTGCCCGCATTTAACAAATATATGTAAGTTTCCTGAATATGATTTTGTCCCATTCGGTGTTGGGACTCTTGGTCCGTGAGGTCCTAGCGCTGTAAGGCTCTTTAAGGAATTAGCGAAAAGGTTAGTTGACATTCCAGGAGACCGAAGAGCTGGCAGCTACCTCGGACAAAGAATTAGTCTAGCTATTCAAAAGGGGAACGCTGCCAGTAAATAAATAAAAAAATATATTAATACAAGTTTTCTGCTTTTTTAATGTTAATTATAATATTAGCAAGATAATCTTTGAGCCCCACATAAGTAGAAGTTTCATCTCCTTTATTATTTGTAATAAGGTACCAAATTTCATACTGCTAAATACATAAATGAATAAAAATCCATACAAATTTAACCCTTCAATTTTATAGGGAATTTGTTTCATTTCACCTAGATGTATAATTTTTATTTGTATTAGAGAACTTATTACTCATTTTCATACCTCTAAGTCCAGAAATATAATGCGAGTGGCAAACGATCGGTCGCATTGGTGTTCATCGAGGGAGGCCCATGTTCAGCAGTAGACGGATTAAGACTGATGATGATGAGGATGCTGAAGCCCAGAAATGGGAAAAAATCCATATTTTACCCTAGTAATATAGTGCTCATTTACATCATAAAAGGAATGCTTTATTTTTTTTGAATTCTACGTTAACGGAAAAAAAGTTTAGGGTCTGTATTTCATACGTGTAGAGGAAACCTCTAAAAAAATTTGTTTTCAACCTTCAAAAGCACAAAACCTTCACCTTAGATAGTTCAATAGAGTAGCATAGTACTCACTGTAATTTATCGCTGTGAACACTGTATGATAAAGTCATGTAAAAACAATTCAACCATTTCTTTCAACCTTTTCTCCAAAGTATCCATTCCCAAGTAAATTGTTACGTTTAAGGAATCAATCTGTTTACAGCGAATATGTAAAACGATCACGTAGAGGACTCGTGTAGCACGCGCGTTGTGACTGTCATTCACGTGTTGGCGATCAATACAAATACATAAGCCTTCATTAACGGCGGCTTTCAATGTCCTATCTATCTTAAAACTTTTTTATCTATCTTAAAATGTTGACATGTTTTGTAAGAAAATGTGTCGAAATTTCAAGATCGATAAGAAAATTTTAAGATAGATAGGATATTGAAAGTCGCCATAAGTGAATATGTCAATAAGCGCCCATACGTTGTTTTTTTCGGGCCGACGAGGCTTGATCATCGAGCGATGGGTTTTATCATCATCATAATCAGCCTTTATCCGTTCATTACTGAACATAGGCCTTCCTCAGTGAGCGCAAAGACGTCTTTCGCCACTGGCATCTAAAATGGACCAGCCACTACATGAAGATCATCTTCCCGCCTGGTTAATAGCCAACCAAATCTTCGTCTACCTAAACGCGTACCCACTCTTAAACCTTATGACCAGTCCACTGCCACTTCAACGAGTTCTTCAACACTTTAACTGTTTTATATGATTCACAAAGAAGTTTTCATATGATTGGTTCTGACAACTCATGTGTTGCCTATCCTTACATGGCAAGTCTCAGTATTAGCAATGGCGCTGCCTCTCCTGCCATTCTGAACACAGTAAAGGTGTTTGATTAAAAAAATAAACGGGATGTGGTATTGTAAAAATAAGTTTCACTTAGTTGTTTTCTTATGTTTACTAGAATTTCACTCATTCTTATAAAACAACTTTTACGGATTCTATCGCCTCGTGACTTTGGTCGCTGTAAAGCATCCGAAACGTCGATCATATTATAAAAAACTTAATAAACCGCGATAAAATCTGTAAGTTGTTTCATAAGTTTCACTGAGTTTGTTTCGGCGGTTCTCAGTGAGCTTGCCTTGGGACCAGTCGTAGCTTCAGGACGTTCAAAAAGGTACTTTGCTGGTACTATTTTGAATAAAACTATTGATTTTGATTCATGCAGACGAGATACATCCCTTAGAAGGATATGAAATGTGCTTTCTAAATGAACCAGTAATATACCTACTGTAATATTATGTAAAAATATAAGTACTGTAAAAATGTTACGAAAGTTCGAAGTTCAGTGCAAAAAAGTTTACCAAGTGAACTCGCAAAGGTTTTGTACAAACTTCGATCATTAGTCTATCAAAAAATACGTTAGAATGAAGCGAAAACTTTTAATAGAAAAAAAGTGTCAAAAGTGAATTTATGTTAATAAGGATATTGGAGAGTTATTGATAATTATCACCATAGTGATTTTTTTTCCTCTGCGATTTACTAACATACACCTCCTAGTGAATGCCAAAATATTCGATCTTCCGCCAGTCTCATTCAACTAAGACACGGAAAACTCCATTTCATATAAGTGTTGTCGAGGCAGGTCGAATTTCTAAAACTAAAACCGGTAAGAAGAATACACGAGTACCACCACCATGCTTGTGTCTTTTGTGAGTGTTGCCGTCATCATCAGGTGGTCTATCTATTTTCCTATAAGACAAATAGTATTTTTATAGCGGTACATTCTATTTTTTCGCACGGAAATGGATTAGCTAGGCTTCTGATCTGACTCACATTTGGAAATGCAGTACCCAAATAAAATATCTGGGAGTGCCTTCAGCTGCTTTTTAATGGGGTCCCGGATCTACTGGCAACAGGATCACCTCAGCGACAGACTGCCTGATTGAAGGCCAGGCAATGGAGGACTGCCCGGATGTCATTAAGCAGTCACTGAATCTGACATTCGCAGGGGTGTGACTAGAGGCACATTAAATTGCGTCTACTAGACATCTCCGTTCTCCATCCGAGTAAAACGGTATATCCTTTGACGACCCGTGTGGCTCAGTGGTTAGCACGTTGGCACTGAAGCCGGAGGTAGCGGGTTCAAATCCCGCCAGGGTACAAAAAGTTCTCTGTGTTCCTGAGTAATGGATGTGTATTATAATATAAGTACCTGGTTGACCGAGCATTTGCTCGGTACCCTAAGTGATAAAATACTATAAAATTTTTCATCCAAAAAAAAATTATCTTAAAAAAAAGAAAAAAATAATTCGAACTGGAGATACGAACCATGTCCTTTTGATTCATAACTGCCTAATTTCTCCACTATAGTCCTCGCTACTTTTGAAGTCATGCGACTAATGCCTGAACTAATTTTGACAAGATTGACATCTTGACATCTATCTGGAGTAAGAAGTTGTGATATTTTAAATTGTTTTACGTGAAATATGGAGCATATAATATAAAGTAAGGTGTAAAAATTTAAGGCCGTATAATGATCGTTAAAGTAAAATAATTTTGTGACTTAGAAAGTAAAAATAAACAACAATTAACCCCGTTAGATAATATGTTTATAAATGTCACAGTCATGACAGGTAAATTTTAGAGATGCCAGAGTCACTCATTTTCGCCTAATTTATGGTTAAAATATTATCATTAACTCTATACCTACATTTATCTTATGATATTTTATATGAATATAAATACAAGGTAAAAGAATTAAAACCTTGCTAGATGAATTAAATTTTTTGGTGTTTCTGTAAAAAAAAGTCGAATAACAAAAGAAGTAACAATGGCAGCAATAACTTCTGAGAAAATCGTCACCCCTGGCAAAAGCCGAACACAATCGAAGAAGCTTGTTTTAGATGTATTCTACTAATCTATTATACGTAAAAAATCAAACGTAATATTAAAAAAAATGTTTTATTTATAATATATATTACTATAATTATTTTTGTCATTATTATCATCATCAGTCTTTATCAGTCCACTACTGAACATAGGCCCTATAATTATTTAAATTTTTTATTGTACTAGACTTGGTGGAAAATCATTACAATAGAAATGGGCAACATTGAGTTATGAGACCGCAGCGCCGCGTCTATCGGACTTCTAAAGTGGCGATGACTCTAAGCTATCATGACATGCTATTTGACAGCGAAATTTAAGTTCGTATTCTAATCATATTTTATCGATGCCTCAAAACACGGATGAAAAAAAATCTAAAAATGTATCCTAGCTAGATCGATTTATCGCCGTTTTTAACACATGTATACAAAATTTCATGAAAATCGTTGGAGCCGTTTCCGAGATCCCGATTCTATATATATATATATATATATATATACAAGAATTGCTCGTTTAAAGGTAAAAATCTTAAATATATTATGTAATAATATAATGAGAATTGAATATAGTATTATGTATTTCCGTTGTCTGGTACCCGTAACACAAGTTCTTCGGAAACTTAGCACGGAACCAGGTTGGCGTAAAAAAGTGTCCATAGATATTATCATTATCATCCCGGCGCCTAGTAACAGGATTTCATTTTAAACAGTCTGTAAATGTGTGACTAATACGACGAACAATGGCTCGCGTTAAACGTTATAGCAAATTATCACGCAAATTAAATTCTGAATATAATAATTTTAAACCTGTAGCATATTATACGGTATTTTATAATTAAATATTTCAGTAAAGTACTAGTAATGATTCCGTATTTACAATTACTAACGTACATGTATATTTATTAACAGTTACGATTAACAGGAGCGATTGCGATAATATTTACATAAAATTTAATAAGTTAAGAAAATAAAATCAAAACTATTTATTTCATTTTATATTCAATGTATTTAATTTTAATCAATTGAATGATTTAAGTTAAAACTAGAACCAGCAACAAACAAGCCTCTAGAATACATGTAAAAAGTGGAATAATTACTCATATAAAATAAATTCCAAAACATATTTGAACTAGAAAATATACATTTTGTTTAAATATAATCTATTTTGTAAAAACAATCTTATGTAACAGTAATTCAACTTCGAAGCCAAGCAAAGATTTAACTTCAAAGTACAGAGCTTTAAAACACAATCAACACAAATTCAATCACTTGGATGCTGGAAAATCCTAGATTCCTTTAGAATTAAAAAAAAAGAAGGAGAAGAACGCAATTAAGACCTTTTATACAATTTTATTAAAATAGACATATATACAATATAGTCGAATTCTTTTACTACATCTACTAACTCTCGTGTGAAGATTATAACTATTTAGCTTCTTAGCTTTATTAGCTAATGCTATTATATTGTTTTAAACTAACGCGATCACTATTCATATTTAAGTACCTACAGTGCTTATGGCACATGACCCTAGAAGGAAAGATTGAGGGAAAGAGATGAGACGGAGTTATGTGGAACAAATAAAGGAGAAAGTACAGTTTATGTCGTATCAGGAGGTGAAGGTGTTGGCAGAGAAGAGAAATGAGTGGCGAATACTCCACCGACTTGTGTGACAGTGCTTATCGCGTTTTTGGTTTTACTGATATCCCGATATTTCGGAAAACTTTCAATCGCTATGGAAGGCTGTCATCATTAGTCAGTCGTGATCACGTCAATTGAAACATTACCGAATTATCGAGACCTCGATAATAACTAAAATATATTAAAATAATGTTATTTAGTAATTGGGCGGAACCTTCATATAATATCAATATTTGTTCGTGTAATTGTGACCTTGATTGTACTGTTTCGTGCTGTACCCAACATTCACTCACGCATGTGATTATTGTTTTACAACATAAATAAATAATAATATGAAATTAAAATTAAATGTTAAGAAAATAACCCTTTTCGTTCCTGTTTGGGTACATTTTGCAGCAGGCTGGCGAAACTCTTATGCAAAAAAAAACGATGTATGAAACGGACGTCCTTTTTAATGGCTGCTATAATCAGATAAAATTAGGAAAAAAATTATTAACCTTGGACCTACATTTACCGATGGCTCTTCTACATATAGATGGATTATATCAACCGCCATTTTGATTGCAGATTTAAAAAGATATTGTGTTTTCTAAAGTTACATTTTCACGTGTTTATTACATAAAAGTGTAATTGTAAATGTAAATGTGTATAGTCATTGTGTGAGTGATTCTCGGAGATTCAAATAGTGTTTCTGTTAAACAATATGAGAAAAGTAGCTTGTGATATTTGTGGTATAAAAACATGCCGGGTTGGTGATAACAAACGTATTTTTATGGTAAAATATGCATTAGATGAAGATCGGCAAGCTAAATTACTTATTTAATCCATAAAGGAAGTCAATTCTAGTAGAAATTATAGAGGTTTAATATATTTTAACAACTTAAATATATAAAATAAACTTGTTATAAAAACTTATTGTAGTGCTAACCCATCAACCAGGATTTATCGACATCGATGTATAAACTCAGACTAATTATTCTATTATATAATATTATAACGTAAGCATTACATGCTGTTTGAGTCATTTAGTTAAATTTTAAGATTCAACTTATCATCATCAACATTCATTCACTTTTAAGGTGTAAACAATGGGTCAAAGCGATATCTTATTTCAGATTCCCAAAAGATGTTAATTTAAAGAATACCTGGACCGTGAGTGATTAAAATGCATATGTACTTGAAAATTGTTATAAACTTATACGTAAAAAGAAACAAACATATTGCTTAAGAAAAGCGAAGTACTGTTTCTAAGATTTTTTTTTATATAAAAATTATAGTGTTTGAAAATAAATGATTTTGTGAAAATTTGAAGTTTTTTTTCCGTTAATTCGTTAATTATAGATTTATTAAAACAATCTGTGTATCATTTACCTTTCATTTGTTAATTTTTAAGCTATTGCATAGCTTCTATCGCGGGCCTTGAGCGCGGGGACCGAATCCAGAAATTCCGTAACGAAAAAACCTCACGCTCCCCACTCCGACGGGCACGGAGGTGTGGCTTGAAGGCCGTGCATTGTCTAACGTCGTTTCTTTTTGGCAGTCTTCGACACGGTGTTCGTGTGCGTGCAACTTATTTATAACACAATATTAACTTTTTATTTATTTAATAAAAGAAAAAAAATTGTTTTCTTATCGATCACCACGCTCAAAAAGTGTAACTTGAATTAATATCAAAGAAAAAGAAATACTGCATAAATAAAATTAATAAATAATTATAATTGCATAAGTTGATACAAAATGCTAAGCAATAGCTTTACCGCGGCAGTCCCCGAGTGCCACACGTCTTTTTTAAATAAAATTAAATTCGCACTATAAAGAGTCTTTAAAAAGTCGTTATCGATAAACTGTCACTAGTTCTAGCACAGTACACTACTAGTAATGTCATTATGTTGGCAGTATGTACCGCCATGGTTCTGTCTATTAGGTTGGTATTGGTTTAGAGTGCACGTTTCATACATCGTTTTTTTTTGTATAGCAGTCCCGTCTCTTAACGTTAGTTACATACTCTTTGTTTTGCAGATTCCGCACACTTTGCGATCATCACCCTTCGTAAGTTGAGAATTAAAAGCAGTTTCAACTTCACAACGAACACGGGTGAAAACTGCTTCGTGAGTTATTAGCCTATATTGAGTTTACGTAGTATTGTATTTACTTGGATACTAATGTGGAAGAATCGAAAATTACCCAAAATACAACAGACATCTTTTATGCAACTTTAACACTTTAAAACATTACGGGTTAAGTGTCCGCTCTAATGATTGTCGTATCACCTTGGCTTTTACAATCGACGTTCTTCATAATAGGTGGATGTCAGAGTGATGAATTGCCTTTGATATTACAAAGTAAATGAAGTGCTTTTTAAACACACCCCAGTGGACGGGGAAAAGTAAAATGTCTTTGGGTGACTCGACAAAAAATGAAAATGCGCACGGCTTTTGAAAATTAAATCTGAATTTATTACTTGGAACTAAAATTGCTATTGTTCTATTTTCCACATTTGCTTCCGTTAAATCATGTTCTCTTGTCAATGCATTAATTGTAAATTCAGATTCAAAAGATACAAAAGCACGCTAAATTATGTACACTAAAATTGTATATTTAAAGCTGCAAAAATTGTTATAATTTATTTGATGTCCTATTGGCGTATTTTTTTATTGATTCCTATCCCATTCAGATAATTAAAGATCATTGTAAGAAGCATTTGACAAGTACAACCAAAGTATATTTTTGAATTGTAGTATCTTTTTGAAAGTATCCTTTTTAATTGTAAAATTTTGTTTGTAAAATTATGTGTTTTGACTTGCTGTAATTGATGAAATAAACTATGTTGAAAGTCAATTGTATCTACCACCGGTTCCAAGGCAAGCCCACCAAGAAGATCCAGCGAAACAAACTTAGTGGAACTAATCTTTTCAAATAATCTAAAACAATTCTACATGTTATACTAAAATGCCTGATAGGAACGCCTTACCATCAAAGTGAATCTACCATGATATATTTTTAAGTATTACAACGCATATGTATATAACAAAGATTTAAAATACAGAAGTTAAAAGGAATTAAAGGATTAGAATAGAAGCGAAACGAAATATTAGGGCTAATATTGAAGCTCCCTTCAAGATATTAATAAAATAGGAGAGTAAAGAAAAGAGAGAGCAGTAAAAATTAGAAAAAAAATTAGAGTCATAATTGCTATACCCGAAAGAATCAATCCAGGAGGAGTAAGTAGGATTAGTACAATAATATATATTTGTACTTGACTACAAATACCTAATTTAAATAAAAGTATTAAAAAAATCTTTACAACCGAATGTATTACAGCGAGAAATTATATTTTTACTTTTTCGTGCGGAAAATGAGTCCAGAATAATGGTCTTATTTTTAATTATGCGCTAATCTTGGCCTCATTCCTTTTGTTTCTCGAACTTAATAGAAAATAAATCTAAGAATATAGAACCCATAGCTAACTGTATATAATATGTTAGTTCTTTAAAATGAGTTTCATAGAATTTCAATATTTTCATTCCTTATAACAGTCTTTCCCAAAGTGGGCGATAACGCCCCCTTGTGGGCGCTGCAGGTCTCAAGGGGGGCGGTAAGAGACCCAGAAAGAAAATGGGGGCGTTGTGTCGAGGCGGGGGGGGGGGGGTGATTTGTAATTTTATTTAGCTAGTAGGCCTCTTAAACAACCTCTTAACTGCAAGAGCTCTCGACTCTCAACAACAACTTGTGAACATCAACTAATATGAATTAAAAGATTGCTCAAACTCGATTCTATATTTCTCTCCGCGTAGTTCATATATCTGTCATATTTTATTGAATATAGAAAAAATGAATTATCATGTCAATCGGTCGCTCCGTTTCGTAATGAAAGTAGACACAAATAAAAAGGCAATAGACACACTTTCGCATTTTAATAGTTATTAGTACTCGTAGATATCTATCATGTTTTAACAAGTTTTTGTTAAATAACCCGAATTGTGCATTCCTGTAGCAGTCGGATGATTCATTGAATACTTGTTCGGACTTGTTGAGTACGATTGAGCGTCGAATGAGATTAACGAGTTTATGCATGTTTGTTTTATTCCTGTCGGTGCGTGCTGCTTAAGCATTTCTATATAAACAATGTAATATTTATTTTATTTTCATTTGTGGTCTCGCGCGCAATAGATGAGCACTACTTACACCTCCTCTACACTACTCGCGAAGCTGAACGTATTTCTCAATGCAAAACAATGTCGGAAGTAAAAAAGAAGAGACGGCAATACTGTGTGGAATATATTAAATTCGGATTTATTGAAAATCCCACAAACCCATCGTCGCCTTTGTGTCTTCTATGTCTAAAAACATTTTCGAATGAAGCAATGAAGCCTTCAAGGCTGCAATATCATTTGAATAAAATGCATCCAGATAAGAAAGACAAGAATGTAGCATATTTTCAAGACCTAGAGAAGAAGCATAATACACAGCCAAGTCTAGCAAAACTATTTTCGGCGGCTGCTAAGCAAGATGACGACGGACTTCGAGCTTCGTACAATATCTCCTTGTTAATTGCTCAAAAAGGCAAACCACATAACATCGGAGAAGAGTTAATATTGCCAGCAATAAATGGAGTAATAACTACTGTGCTTCATAAACCGGCCGCAGATATTATCCGAAAAATTCCTTTGAGTAATAATTCTGTGCAAAGACGAATTGATGAAATGGCTGAAAACATTGAAGAATCATTGTGCGATCACCTGAGGACAAGTCAATTCTCAATTCAGCTCGATGAGTCCACTTTACCAACTAATGAAGCATTGTTGTTGTTTTACGTGAGGTTTATTAAAGATGAGAAAATATGTGAAGAACTATTATTTGCTAGAAATTTAGAGACCGATACAAAAGGTGAAACCATATTCAATACATTGGAAAAGTTTTGCGATAAGAAAGAGATTCCTTTGAAAAATATTATTTCAGTTGCTACGGATGGCGCTCCGGCTATGACAGGGTGCCATAAAGGCTTCATAGCGTACTTAAAAAATAAAATTCCAGATGTCCTTGGTGTACATTGCGTTATTCATAGACAACATTTAGTTGCTAGAAACTTAAGTGAAAAACTATTTCAATCACTGCAATATGTCATCAAAGCAGTCAATAAAATCCGCAACAGCTCTTTGAATGCTAGATTATTTCATCAGCTTTGTGTTACTAATGACGAGGATTTCAACCGTTTGTTGTATCATACTGAAGTTCGTTGGCTATCAAGAGGCAATTGTCTGACTCGATTTTACAACCTGTTTGACTCTGTTATAGAGTTCTTGGAAACTAAAGATACAGAATTGCACGACAAGCTCATAACATCAAAAAATGATATAGCTTACATGACAGACCTGTATAAATTGTTCAACGACATGAATCTCCAACTGCAAGGCGATAAACTAAATTTAATTAACCAAAAAACGTCGTTGCTGCTTTCGCAGCCAAACTGCTTCTACACAACAAGAATCTGGGCAGACGTGAGTTTCACAATTTTCCAAATTTATCAGTATCATGCAGTAACGACGAATTGTTTGCCTACTGCCAACATTTGGAAAACCTCCACATTGACTTCACCGAACGATACCAGGACATTTTAAACTTGGAAATACCAGACTGGGTGTTGGATCCGTTTTCAAATGTCAACACAGCAATGTCACCTCAGCTGGAAGAAGAACTTATAGAATTGACAACAAACGAAGAAATAAAAATCAAGTTCAAAAATGGTTACCAAGAATTTTGGCTACAAAAGCGATCCCGCAATTGTACCCTGGATTGTGGTCAATCGTTCAACGATTCTTGATAGCATTCCCATCGTCATATTTGTGTGAACGTGGATTTAGTGCTGTGACAACACTGCTTACTAAAAAGCGAAATCGTTTGCTTGTTACCGAACGTGGCGACTTGCGACTGTTCTTGAGTAAATTGGAACCTGATATCAACAAACTTATTAAACAGCCAAAAAATCAGATTCATCCTTCACATTAGTTTTTATATAAGGATTGATTATTTTAGTTATATTTTTAATAAAAGATACTCTGTTTTAATACTATAAAGTTGCGTTTCAATAATCATTCTTATTGGCAGGTGGAGCCCGTAAGAGTTAACTTGAGACCTTAAGCGCCGTTGTATGTTACCTACTGCGCTCAGGTTTCAAGTTGCGGGTTATAGTAAAAGTTTCGTTTAGAATTCTCCGTTAATATACATAATATACATATATAGGTCACAATAATTAATTAATTCAATTTGAAGTTATAGTGGTTTTTAAATAGGTGAAAAAATGGGGGCGCTAAAAAAATATTTATTCTCAAAGTGGGCAGTAGACAAAATAAGTTTGGGAACCACTGCCTTATAACGTTAGGTTTGATAACTTTATAATGGCGTTGTCATTTAATATAACACTGGATCGGTCGTCTTGGTGTTCATTGAGGGAGGTCTATCTCAAGCAGTGGGCGGAAAGTGGCTGATGATGATGATGAAGGTCTATATGTGCCAATTGTGAATTATTTAAAACTAGCTTTATCTTGTGGCATGCGTGGACTTAGAAAAATTGGCTTAGTTATCACTGCATTTTTACTAAATTGAGATAATAAAAACCTTCCCGAACTTCACTGCTATCTGTCGCCGCGTTGCTCGATGCGCTACGTTGGCTCCACATTGGCGCGGCCGCCGTTTTTATTGACACTTTTAATTATTATTCTAATATTCTTTTTTTTCTTCTCTCTTCTCATCCCCTCTTCTCGTTCTCGTCTTCATTCTCATTCTGCACTGTACGATATTCAAAAAATTCCAAACTTATATAAAACCTCTACTATACAAAATTACTAGAAGCGCGCCGCGGTTTCACCCGCGTACTTCCAATTCCCGTGGCAGTACGGGGATAAATTATAGCCTATGTGTTATTCTGATGTATAACCTATATTATTGTAAAGTTTTATTAAAATCCATTCAGTAGTTTTAACGTGAAAGAGTAACAAACATCCAAACTTACAAACTTTCACGTTTATAATATTAGTAAGTTCCAAATTTTGTTTACCTTCCAACCATTACCAAGGTTTAGGTTTAAGTAGATAACATTAATGGCCTATTTGTCCATCTTTCACGACAACGTCACAGATGATATCTAAACGACATTCAGCTTCCGATACGTCTGTGATATACGAGCGAAGGCACGCGATCTCTAAGATTATTCGCTATTTATGGGTCAAGTGATCAGCCTTTGCATGACCAAAATCAGCTTTGCCATTTTATTTTTAGAATTTTTTTCATTAAATTGACTGTAAATTAAACGGCCAACGAATTTCTAGTTTCTACTCAACTTATTACGTAAAAGCCGTAATAAAACAAAATATTTGGATTAAGTTTTAAAAATGCCAAAATCACTTCATAAATATAAGATACTAGCTGTTGCCCGCAGCTTCAACTGCGTTAACTAAGACTTACAACGGCATTTATATATAGCATAGCAGCGCCCCGCGTTCCCGCGGGAATACGGCGATAAATTATAGGCTATGTGTTATTCTGAGGTATAAACTATATTATTGTGAAGTTTCATCGAAATCCATTCAGTAGTTTTTACGTGAAAGAATAACAAACATCCATACTCACAAACTTTCACGTTTATAATATTAGTAAGACTAGTAAGATAAGATGTGCTAATCTGATGTATAGGCTATATTATTATGAAGTTTCATCAAAATCCATTCAGTAGTTTTTGAGTGAAAGAGTAACAAACATCTTCACAAACTTTAGCATTCATAATATTAGTAGGATTGTGTTACACTTTGCTGCCTGGAAACCTAAGAAACCCTAAACATTTTATATAATAAAAATAAACGGTTACCCACAATATTATATAATATGTTGGTTGTAAGAAGTAAATCGTTTAGCGAAACTATTGTTCAGTGGAATGGCATACCCGTTTATCGCAGGTGTGCCTCCCATTTGGCAGATCCCACTTTCCTGTCCCAAATACAACTGTCACACCCTCGTCACATACTAATTATACATTCCTATTACTTTTATTTACTTAGTATGTTACAATAATGTGACCAAATACTTTTGAACCGTAGTGTATTATATTATTTGATACTAGCAGCGCCCCGCGGTTTCACTTGAGTACTTCCCATTGCCGAGGGAGAACAAGGATAAATTATAGCCATGTGTTATTCTGATGTATAAGCTATATTACTGTAAAGTTTCATTATAATACATTCAGTAGTTTTCACGTGAAAGAGTAACAAACATCCATAGTTACAGACTCTTGCGTTTATAATATCACTAGGAAATAGGATGGTAGGATGTGCTAATTTTAACTACTGAAACTATTTGAAGGCATTCTTAGATAATGTGGCAATACCGATCTCTACGAAACGAGAGTTTTCACGTTTATAATATTAGTAGGATAGTAGGATTTGCGAGACTGATTTTATTTTACGTTCATGATTAATTAATTAATTTATTTATTTATTTATTTATACACAATTATAACGCCGTTACAGCAAATACCAAGATGACGTTACAAGCAGACAAACAACATAACATAAAAATAAAAACGCATACGATATTAATATATTAATATACATAATAAATATGACGCCTACATATTATAAAGCTCCTTATTTATAAATAACACGAAACAAAATTATTACATTAAGTTATTTCTTTTCAAAAAAATTCTGTACCAATATATTCAAGTTCATAGATTGTTAGACAGAGATTAGTAAGTTATTAGTTAGATATAGTTCGACTGTAATTAAAATACTAGTGTATTGTAAGTGCGATGATGGTCTAGTGGGTAAGGGACTCGCCCTCTTATGCGAGAGGTTCCGGGTTCGATTCTGACCTCCCCGTGTGTGCTTTGAAATAGGTTTTTCTAAAATAAGTGCACCCCTAAACAGGGAAGGAAACCTACATGCCTGATGGAATTGAAAGTCTTTGAAGGTTTGAGAAGATCACCAACCCGCATTGGGCCAGCGCATCGTTGAACTATGGTCCATTACACCCTCCTCGCCTTATTTCAAGATCCGTGCCCAGCAGTGGGACATATTATAAGGGTTGATACTTTTCTGTATGGTGTAAGAGCACCTTAATTCATCTCTTATTGTGGAAATATAAGAATAACGAACGGAAAATCTAGCTCTCACAGTAATGAGAAAAATGAGGTGTTCCGATCGCAATCCCAAGTATTAGTTCAATTTACTGCTCTCAGATACTTCGTCTTTGTCTCGTGTTTATTTTTGAAATTTCTTCGGAACAAGTTAGATAATTTTGTTGTGTTTTTTTTTAATACAAACCTATATATCAAAAATCAAAATCAAAAATATCTTTATTACGTAGGTACAACTTGTACACTTGAAATAAGTCAAAACATAAGTAGTCAATAAGTAGTAATAGTATATAAAAAAAAAAAAAAAAAAAAAAACTCGTTTGAGATGCAGGATCCCCTAAGAAAAACGAGAAAAAAACTTAGGGGTTGATTGACAATTTTCAATATCCAAGGTTATTTAAAAGTGATATATTGTTACCATATAGGTTTTCGGTTTTATACCATGTTAAAGGTATGGTTGCTTCTGTGATTTAGTTCCTTTTTATACTGTGGTACATATGTGGTTTAATGAGGTGAATCCATCAATCAAATTGAACTCTAATGAAGATCATTACATATAAGTATGGATGTTTGTTACTCACGTAAAACTACTGAATGGATTTTAATGAAACTTTACTATAATATAGCTTATACATCAGAATAGCACATAGGCTATAATTTATCCCCGTACTCCCACGGGAACGGGAAGTACGCGGGTGAAACTGCGGGGCGCTGCTAGTAATAATAATGATTTTAGATATTACATAAAAGCTTCAACCCTTATATGTACCACTGCTGGGCACGGGTCTCCTTCCTCGAAATCAGGCGAGGAGGGTAATGGGCCAATAGTCCACCGCGCTGGCCCAGTGCGGATTGGTGAATTTCACATACCTTCAAAGACTTTCAATCTCATCAGGCATGCAGGTTTCCTCACGATGTTTTCCTTCACCGGTGAGTGAACGATGGTCTCGTGTGCACTTAGAAATTTAGAAAAACCCATTTCAAGGCATACGCGGACGGGTCAGGATCGAACCCGGAACCTCTCGCGTAAGAGGCCGAGTCCGTCCACCACTGGACCACCGTCGCTCTAGATATTACATAAGTAATAATTATTAATATTTTTTACTTCATCATCATCATCAGCCTCTATCTATCCACTGTTGAACATAAGCTTCCCGCAATGAACGCCAAGACGTTTTTACTTAATGATATTATTTTGTTTCATTGCAAATATGCATAGTATCTTGAATAATATTTGGATAACGCAACCGCTGGATCAAGATAACACAATGAGTAAGATAAATAGAGCCGTATGCGAGCGCTATACTTAATCTTATTGTATTATCAGGACGATGTTGAGGCTGTATTATTGATGGCAGTGGGGAAATTCGCATTTGTAAAGTAGTATTTATTTATCACTACGAATTTCAATACAAAATAATACACTCTGAATACTCTAACGCAACTCAAATTTGGGAGATGCTTACATTTTGATTACATAATATGGATATTAAGCGTGCTTAGAGTCCGCGCCATGATAGAAGTCCGACAGACGCGGCGCTGCAGTCTCATAACTCAATGTTGCCAGTTTCTAGTGTAATCTTTTCCACTAGGGCTAGTAAATTAAAAATTATAATTAATTATAGTACGTTCAGATGGATAAAAGCTGATTATTATAATAATGACTAAAATAATAATGGCAGCAAAATAAAAATCTCCCTACCAGGTTTTAGTAAAATAAAACATTTTTTTAAATTATTTTGTTTGTATTTTATACGCATAGCTGATTAGTCGAAATCATCTAAACCAAGCTTCTTCGGTTGTGTTCGGCTTTTTTCAGGCTTTATATATATAAATATATACACACAATATTTTTACTTCTTTTCTTCTTCTTCTGCTATTCGATTTTTTTTTATTCACAGAAACACCTGAAAATATCATTCATCTGAGGAAGGTCTTATTTCTTTTATTTTCTATTTATATTTATATTAAATGTCATAAGATAATATTAATGTATAGAATTAATGATAATATTTTAGCTAAAAATTAGGCAAAAGTGAGTGACTCTGGCATCTCTAAAATTTGCCTGTCATGGCGGTGACATTCATAAACATATTATTCAACGGAGCTAATAGTTGTTTATTCTTACTCTCAAATTCACAAATTTTTTCACTTTAACGATCATTATACGGCCTTTACTTTTCATCCTTAAAGGATCCATATATCACGTAAAACAATTTAAAATCTCATAATTTCTCACTCCCGACAGAAGTAAAGATGTCAAGCTTGACAAATTTAGCTCCGGCTCTGGCCGCAGGACTTCATTATAGTACGATTTTTAATTCGAGTCAGTAAAATGACATGTGCAATTGTCACTTATACAAATAAGGGTGACCCGCTACAACTAGTACTAGTAACTAGTGACGTTCGGCAATCAATAGACTTAGATATATTTTAGTCATGTTTTATTTTATTAGGTATCAAAGCGTGTTTTTATTATAAATATTTAATACATACCGTATTAACGAATACGATTTTAGAAATATGGGAATATACCTTATCAGCATATTAAAATTTCTCACTACAACATTATACAAAAGCTAGGAAAAAATGTAAAAAGAGATTCAGAGGAATGAACACTAGAAAATCGAAAAAATACAAGTAATTTTATACGTTTTTATTTATTACGGTTTTTATGTTACGACTTTTATGGCATGGTTGATGCACTATCTCCAATTTTCAGCCTCACTTTCTTCAGGCCTTAGATCAATAATATGTCTAGATAGAGTGTCGCGCGGAAATCACGTCCAAAAAAATAGCGTCCAACTGTTAGCCTCTAAAAGCTTTCTCCGTGTTTAGTATCCGTCCCACTGTCATAGAATACGCATGAATTTTTACGCATTATTGTTTTTATTTATAATGAAGGTTTGTGTTGAAGTGTAATGAGATTAAAAAGGATGATTATGGGAGAAATGCAGAAGCTGGTATCACTATTCAAGAATACATCTTTGAAAATGTTGGCCTGTTCTTTTTGTTTTGATTGTAGGGCGACACTCCAACTAGACATATTAATAATCTAAGCTTCAGGCCTTCTTCAAATATTTTTTTTACGTCTTTTATTTTAAAGTTTTATTGTTCCTGGTGACGTACCCCTTTGATTGAGCCCAAACTAACTCTATTGGGTTGAGGTCACAGCCAATTTTTTTCACGGCATAGCATTTGTGATTAGATTTTTGTAATTTTACTATATAATCTATTGATTGAGCCTTTATCATTGTAGGTTGATAATGAATTTGTTTTTCGTCCAACCACTAAATAATACATCGACCACATAAATAATATCAGCCTTCCGCCAGTTTGAAGTGGGAATACTCTCGATTTTCTTGATGGGTACGGTGCGTTATCTAATACGAGCACCGCATTTGGCTTAAAATTTGGCAAAATGCTTTTAAGTCATTCCTCAAAATACTCCGAGTATAGAGGAATGACTTAAAAGGCAATTTGATATTGAATAAAAAAAATGCTATCTCGGCTAACTTTTAATTGTAAAAATTCTATTCTGCCACATCACTATTTATTTGGGACTAAAAACCTGCAACACTGGAAATGTAGTTTTACTGACTACAATTAAAAATCTTACTGTAGTGGCGCGGACTATAGTATTTTAAGAAATCCCCAAATGTTTAAGTAGCGTTTGAGAATTCGGGCGTTAAGGAACCAACTTCTATATGAATAAATTCAATTCAAAATAAAATAAATTCATTCAATAAGATAAGCATCGTTAGATTAATATTTAATTTTCTATGGAATGTTATTTTCTTGAATAATTTAGTTGTGTGTTTTCATTATACACGCTCTAAAATTTTTAGGGATAATATATTATGATAATAGTTTTAATTTGTATATAATAGTATATAATACTTTTATGAAGTTACTTTTGATAATAGCATACTTTGGTCACGACCAGCGATAAAAAGCTCTCTTTAATATGTCATGTCAATTATTATAATGAAGAAATTACGGATTTTATCGCGGTTACGTATAATATAAATATATTTTTACGTATAAATAATAAATAATAAAATAACAAAATACGTAAAAGTTTTTTCATTATAATGTTGAATAACAATAACACTTTGAATAACTAATTGACCTGATAAATGTTGTCTTGCATAAAACATTATGTAGTGGACAGAATAGTAAATTTAAACCGAGTTTACGAGTTCAGTGACAAATAACGCACGAAACACTTTATAAAGAGGCAATTCAAAATTGAATTTTATTTTACAATGACACAAAATTAAATGTTAAACAAGCTTATTTATCAGTTTGCTGACTAATATGGTGTAAAAGTTGATGGTCTCTCGGGAAATCACAAAATCCCCGAGTGTGGGGGTAGGATCAGATTGAGGGTATTACTCCCATGCTTGTAGCAAGGCAAATCCCCTGTCCTAAATTATTAGCCACAGGTAGAAAAAGGCGCTAGGGGAGAAAAACAGGGGAGGCGAAACCACAATTAAGTCTGAGTAATTATAAATAAATGCTTGTGGCAGAGATTTTTTTGGTGTTGTTGTACGAAATAATGTTTCTTTTCCGCTATAGATTAAAATGTATATTGTAAATGTCATTAAAATTATATTGTAAATGTCAGAATTATGTATGAATTTTGACGGGTTATGTGATAATATATACAGGTTATGATTTGGATTTACATGTGTTCAGTCACTGTTGACATATTTCTTTGTACATTGTTATGTACAAAGTGCAAAGAGATAAAGGGAATGTCTCTTAAGCTCTGGGAATCGTGGTATAACTAAATTAGAAAGAGTCTCGATGACGAGAATTTAGCCTGGTTTAGATATTCGACCGATATGGAAGCTTTTTCCAATTAAATAGTGCACTGTTTTGTAAACATGAAAGACATAGCAAAATCTCAAAGAGCTATTTTTCATATTGCTTTCTTATATTTACGCGAATAATGAAAGCTTTTACGGATTTTATTGCGGTTTATTGAGTTCTTTACACACCCTACGTTTCGGATACTTTACAGCAACCATGGTCAGGGTAGTTTATACAAAGGATGAATGAAATGGATGAAATGGAATCCAGCCCTCCCGTTTAGTTTAGTTTCTTTGTTGTTTTTTACTTTTCTAGTTATAAATCTAAAAAGACTTTTCAAAGTATGTAAAGACTGGAATGAATTTTGTTCAAGTAATAAATTAACGAATAATTGAATGACGTTTCGATGAATACAATCAATTACAGTGTCGGTCAATACTCAATAATCGTTAGCGATAATTATGTCTATTGAATTCCGTTCGCCAGTATATATTAGTTTAATGAATACCTGGTAAATTATTACCTTTCGTCTCTGTGTATTTCTCGGGGAGTGAAATGTTGGGAAAATGAGTAATGATAAAGAAATATAAAATAATGTAATGTGAATTAGAATTTGTGAGTTCTTTGATTCATGACTATATAACCCCGCACAATCTTTATTGATGTTCGGAAATCTACCTACGGTAGGCACCTATTAGGTACGGTCAGGGCCGTCTCTAGACCATGTGTCGCCCGTGTGCAAACATTACCCTAGCGCCCCCAGCAAGCGCGCGGTCAAAATAAAATGACAAATATAAGAAGAGCTCCAGATGCTACATAAAATGTATGCAAACTGGAGTTCTTTTAATGTTGGTCAATCAAGCGCGGCGACCGGCCAACGCGGGTGCGGTTCGCAACAGAGCGCCACTCGGCGCCCCTAGGACCGCGGCGCACCTAAGGGAAAGACGCCCCTGGGTACGGTATTATGAATCTTATATATATATATCTTATATAATATACTGTTGGATTTGTATAGATAGAGTAGCAAGGGATCGGTCGTCTTGGCGTTCATTGAGGGAGGCCTATGTTCAGCAATGATGATGATGATATATAAAATTCTCCTATCACGATGTACGTTAATTGGACTCCTCCGAAACAGCTGAACCGGTTTTGATAAAATTTTGTTTGCTTATCAGGTAGCTCTGAGAAATGATAAGGAATTTCAATTTTGGCAGAATGAAGTTTGTCGGGACAGCTAGTTGTTGTATAATTAATATTAACGCGTTCTGTCCATGATGACAGGGCCGAAACGTGGCTTCTAAATCTACGACTCGTTGAAGTGGTAGTAGGCTGGTCTCGAGAGAACGGATGGCCGATGCGCCGACTAGGTTCAAGAGTGGAGGCTGCTTTGAGGCACAGAAAGTATAGATCGAGCATTAACCAAGAATACGACCTCCTTGCAGTGACAGTGTTGGATGCGAGTGGCAATAGATCTATCGTCTTGGCGTTCACTAAGGGAGGCCGGTGTTCAGCAGTCATGGACGGTGATGGTCTGATGATGATGATGATGATGATACAAGCATATTTTTTTCGAAAGGACTTTTGGGCCTGATGGCCTTTAAGCTCAATCGGTAGGTATGGCTCATCTAGAAATTAGAATTAAATAGAATTTTCTAATTGTATAAAAGACATTCAATTGAGTTCATAAAATGTATAAATAGAGTAGGAACTATTGAACTAAAATTCATTCGTTTTGTCGCCTAGCAATAAAAGTGTTTAATACGCGAGTACATGTATTTCCTTTTGCTATCCATGCTCGTAACGTTATACGTTGAAATAAATTTATGGTAAGCCCGTGATGAACATCAAAATATGGGGCAAGTAGAGTTCTATTTTGACAGCTGTCTGATGTCTGTCACTTATCATAAGTGACATGCCTTTTGACACTCCAGGGTCGTGGAATTGAATCCCTTCAAGGGTTTGCCGCCATCAACAATTTTTATGATAAGAAAACATCATAAGCGTTATGTTATCTGGTTTCACATACATTTCTTCTCATATTTTCATTCCTTATCTGGAACGCTAGTAGTTTAACATGGTTTATGTTTTAAAAGAAATAAATCAAAAACATCACATTTTACTTGTGTACTTTATTAGGTTAAAATATTTAGGTGAATACAGAACACAAAGCGATCTCCAGCACGGAGATAATTTAACAGATAATTCTTCTTCATCAGAAAAAATAATAAAATAACAAAGACATTTGATAATAAATCATTATAACACATATTCTATGTGATAAACTTATAACAATATATAACAAATCACGTTAACTGTTACACGAGACAACATTATAACATTAAATAACAAATGACTATTCTGGAATCGTGTGACTTTGAATGGATCCCGATTGCCACAATCACGCTTTGTAGTCGAATATGTGATTATGGATTTAGATATGGATCTGAATGTGGCTTTGTCCAGACAATCGTGTTAGGCACATCACTGCCCATTCCTGTAATATGCGAATATTATAATTAAGATATGAATTCCATACGTAATCAAATGACACGTCAAGTTGATAACAAATAGGATTATTGGTCAAAGGTGCTTAGTTTCGAACTGCTTTGAACAAGTGATGTTAACTTTCTATTTGTTTTTCCGATACGGCGTTTATTTGCATGTCTGTGATACGATGTTTTGTCGCTTTTTCTGCTGTTCCAACAACAAAACTAAGCTAACGAAGTTTTGATTTTGTTCTGTATGGTTTGGTTTGGGTTTGATATTTTCGGTCTGGTATTACTTAAACAAGGAGACATCATTAATATTGATCATTGCCGTAAAGTATTACAAAATTGTGAAACTGTTGTATATTAAACGCGCATGGAAAAATCTTAAAAATCTCGTTATAATCCGTAAAAGTAGTTTCATTATAATGTGTGAAATTTTCGTAAACATTACGATTCCATTACGAATTTTATAGGTTACTCGCTGTTGCCCGCGGCGTCACCCGCGTTTGCAAAAAAATCCTTTTTTTAATAAAAAGTTTAAGAAAGATACTTCTAGTACCTCCCAGAATATTATGTGTACAAAGTTTGATGATAATTCGTCGAGTTGTTTTTTCGTCAAAGCGTAACAAACACCCTCTCATAACTGTCGAATCCGCTAGTATTATATAATAAAAGAAATTATTTCGAAATGGCTATTTCAGTTAAAATCTGGATTCTGTTAAGTGTCTACTGCACTAGACGAGCTTAGTCGTCCTGACACTTCCATCTTCTAGTGACTCGTCACGTCACCTGCCTATTGTCTACGTTACCAACGTCAACGCTCGCTCTATCGTGCATTTAAATTCGTTAGTTCGTTCGGAAATACGGCTGAGAAATGAATAAAATATTATGAAACTGTTAAATTTTTATGTTTGTTTTGACCATTCTCATTTGACGTTCTTAATTGTAGTCAGTTTGATAAATCTTTGACCATTTTTATCCCATATAAACCGAGACATACATTTTTCTAGGTCTCATCCTGAATGGAAGCATCAGTTTTCGGGAGAGACTAATATGCCTTTGGAATATTCAGTAATTTAAAGTCTAAATTTGTATTTGTATGTAACGTTACGTTTTACTTCATAATTGTCATTATTACATTCATATTTTATAAATTATTATTTTATTTTTTACTCCGTCTGGCTTTGTTGGCGGACGAACCAGATGATGATTTCCCACTACATACAGACTGGATACGACTATACGACATTAAATTAAACTGCATATGTAAAACAACCATAAGATTTTGTATAAAAAATATATATTCAAAAATACCTATAGGTATAGACGTACCTTGCTCCACATACCATCCCATAAAACTGATTTCTATTCTTACTCCTTCACTGTACTTTCAGCCAAACTCTGGAATGCCTTGCCCCACGAGATCCGTGATTGCAGAACACTTGGACTATTTAAAAAGAGAGAGAGAGCATTTTTTAAATCAAGTTTAGTTATTATTATTTTTTCGCATTAATTAAATCACTAAATATGCAAGCACCTTTATTTATATATGTATATATTATATTATTATTAATTTATTCTATTTTATATATTATGTGTATTGTGTATGTATGTTTATGTATGTACCTATATATTTGTATTATATATATATTTTTTTTTTGGAAATCTGTTTTCGTATTGTTTGTTAGTGTTTTTGTAATTTTATTTTTAATTAATGTACACCCTTGTATTAAATTATTGTTCTTCTTCTCCTCTATTAGGTCAGCTGGAAGAAATTTCATTATGGAATAAGCTGTACCTTTGTACTGTTTTCTTTTAATTTAATAGTTTTGTGTTAAAATCTCTTGTGTACATAAATAATTAAATAAATAAATAAATAAATACCTCGTAGTTTAGGCACAGGACAATATTTTCATTTCTATACAATAAACTTTTTACTGCGCTATCACGTACGTATCAAAGAGACAGCTGTTAACAAACATTCAAATGAACATTAAGTAAGTGCAAAAAGGACAAAATATCTAGGTCCGATTGTTTCTATTTCGTTTTGATAATTGGTTAGAAATGGGAATCGGGAAGTAATGTTGACCTTGACGATTATGCACTCGTGTCGTGTAAGTTGTGTGTCAGTGCTGACACTGAAGTCTTAGTAGGTCACCGCGATCCTGTAAGTTGTGACGTCGCACGTTCTTTGTTTGTGACAACGGTGATCATGCGTTAATCGACATTCATCATCATCATCATGATCACCATGACATTATTGCCGCCAAAGTATCACGGCGTAAGTAACACGACACTACGCACACTACGTAGTACGTCGTCTCCGCCATTGTTATCGGTCAGTGTCGTCGGTGAACCTATTTTTAAATAACTGTTTTTCAAATATTTTATATTTATGCTATTCACGTTGTTTGAAAAAAACTTTTTTATATATATACGTCAGGATATTTTTGATAGATTCAAAATACTAGTATGGACTAGTACAGCCGTTAAGTTGAATTAATGTCGTTGATCGTATCCACATCTTATAAGTAAAAATTATATATATAAAATTTATAAGAACTAGCTAATTTTATCATATCTATGCTATCAATGTTCGGCCTGAAAGTCATCACTGTAACTGTATGAAAACTAGTATACTCGGGAAAAAAGCCATATTGTGCTTCTATTCGAATGCGGTTAGAACATTTTGAATGCACGGATTATTGCCTTGTAACTCCTAGTTCTGTGCACTTTTATTTGCACAAAGTTCAATGGTTCGTGAAAAATATAGCGGTGGTTAAACGCAGCTGAAGAACAATGTTGCCGAATATTGCTCTTCGACAAATAGATAAATGGCGCTTAAACTATTCAATGTTATAACGGTGTTATAAATAAAAGGGATGTAAATCAGTTTGATGGATGGATACGTGTTTCATCATCATCTGCCTAACCTTTTCCCAACTATATATTGGGGTCGGCTTCCTGCCTAACCGGATTCAGCTGAATACTAGTATTTTCCATGGAGCGACTGCTGTCGGACCTACACAACCCAGTAACTGGTTGACGGTACCCCGTGGTAAGACTGATTGTCAGATTCTCGGGCTTCTGACGACCCGAACGACTGTCAAAGATCCACGAATGACAGCCGGGACCAACGGCTTAACGTGCTTTACGAAGCACGGAGGTGCCTCGGTATGTAAAGATGGTCACCAGGATAGACACGTGTTTAATCATCATATTTATAATATTATTCATCATCACAAGTAGATATTATTCTTTTTATTTTTATGCTAAGTATCATAATATTATATACCTCAGAATGGCCAGTGATGGTCTCCTTATAACGAGAAACGTATAAAATACTTTGGCGTAATGTATCGAAAGTGACACTTCCGACTTTCTATTATGTATGTA
Source organism: Lycaena phlaeas (assembly GCA_905333005.2). NCBI lineage: Eukaryota > Metazoa > Arthropoda > Insecta > Lepidoptera > Lycaenidae > Lycaena > Lycaena phlaeas. Next base: position 8,944,558 of record HG995178.1, read on the forward strand.
CAGCGTAAAGTATCGAAAGAGGCAGGTTCGATAAATTTTGAAAAAAATAGTTCCGTAGTAAGTAATCTAAACTGCCTATTTCAATTTTTCACACTGATTAAATAATATAGTAAAGTATCGAAACTAACATTTCTCCAAATTTATGAATAATTTTGATTAAGCTGATACGTGTAGTCTGTAGAAGTTAACGTTGCGTCTAAAATTATTTACAGATAGGTTAATAAAGGGTAATTTTAACTAACTTCAAAGTGCTGTCCTGTAAAGTACGATTTTTAAATTTTACGTAGGGACAGTCGACGTAATTATTTTCGAATTTTACTAGGTGAGCCATCTGCTCACCTACCTACCGATTGAGCTTAAAGGCCATCAGCCGCAAAATACCTTTCGAAAAAAAATCGACGCTAATTTGTTAAAAGCCGTGAGAAACTACTGCAAACGCCTTTAGCAAAAGGCATATTGATCATTATCATAATTGGATTATAAAAGGTCATATACCTTTGGATTATAAAAGGTTATATGACTTTTTCAGTAAATAAATATTCTATTTCATAACGTCTGAAAATATTATTAAAGACTTATTTATATTTGACTTTTAGTGGAAGAATAACAAAGTCTTTTGTTATACAAGTATACTTTTTCAGATATTTGATATGACTATGGTAGGTTGTTTTATCAAGAACAACTCATGAAATATGAGAAAGGATGAAAAATGACATCAGTGATAAAAACGTATTCTTGATCTCAAGCAAGAAGTCTTAACGAATGTGAGAGAAATAAATAAATACTTGAACCTATTTATTTAAGATATAAGAAACAATAGCGTATTAATAGTAAAAACTAAAAGTAGGTCGAAATATTAAATTCGACTGCACTTAACAGAGCACTTTACGATCGGATATTTTCTTACTGTTTGCTATAAAGCTTTTTGTACTCGAACCGTTGATAATTAAAGATGAAGAAAATGTATAATTATAATAAATTAAAAATAAATAATTGAAGATTATAAAATTTTATGCTGCTGCACTTTATACACCACTATTTTATAACTACCAAAAATATAAAATTGGGTAGTATATAAGACATACGAAATCGTATATATGTATGTAGTCATAATTAAAAAAAAAATTAAAAATACCCATCATTTTGAGCACATAAAAATTTTCATGTACTATGCAATTTTCTGATATTCCTTTTTATGCGCAGGCTTTCATTAGTCGAATAATAACGCTGTCCATTTCGTTGTACGAATTTTTTTCACTTTGTTTCAATTTCACAGAAACGTTGAACGTTTGTGAGAAAAATATAACCAACTGAAACGCTCTGATGAAACGTTATTGAAAAAACTTAAAAGCTATTTAAGGTTTATGAACAAGCAATTAAGTTTATTATTTTTATTGTTATTTTACTCCTTTAAAATAAATAATAATAAATTATTTATTTTCATTTAATTATTTATTTTAAATTATTCATTTTATATGTATGTATTGTCCGTTGGTTCAATCCTGGAGCAGTGAATTGACTGGTGGCATGGCGTCATCATCTTCCACCTAGCGCAGATCCTGACAGGGCACGACTGCTTCGAAAGGTACCTGTGGAAGGTGGCAGGGGTGAAGGACTTGCGAGGGTATCATTACTGTGGCAGCAATGAAGATAGCAGACCATACCCTAGTGCATACCAGCTAAGGCGGAGGCAAGGGTGTTCCTCAGAAATAAAAATAAAAATAAAATGGTTCTGATTATTAGAGACTTATATATGTTAAGGGCGCCCTTAGTAGAGTAGGAGAAGGAGATGCCACCCTCAGCCTTCAGAGGAGAGTGCTGTGTGTCATGTCGTCGAGGCACGGACATCCGCAGTCAGGGTCTGACGGCGAGATGAACATCCTTGGGGTTTAGTGGATAGAATCTGCCTCTACCTTACCATCTCTGCGAGCATAGAGAGTCCCACAGAAACAATTTACCATCATCTTTTTGAAAGTGGATGAAATTAAATTTATAATAATCTTAATACTTCTTTTTCGAGCATATTTTCCGTTAATAAACAATAAAAAAATACATTCTTAATTACCCCCTTTACAATATATCGTCAGTTACATTAATTATGCTGTTAACTGTGCATTAATGTATAATTGTGTTAATCCTATGTGTGTTCATATTTGGATTTGAGTGGCGGGAGATTCGCCGTCTTGATGTTTTTTAAAAGGTCCATCTCAACGCTCATGCGTTCAACAGGTTGATGATGATGATTAAGATGTGTAGGATTGTCTATAAAAAGTAAACAAGAGATAATTTGGGGAGTATATAACACAAGTATACAAATGTATATCAAGAATTGGCCTAACGTTTACAAATTAATCTCCGGGTAAGGGTGCACTTGACAACTGGAGCGATTGCTATCTGGGCCGAGGAGTGGGGTGGAGACTAACAATAATGTACATAGTTTTTACACCACTAATGACTTGTGCCAAGTGGCTAATATTTATCCGAATTCCACTTATTGTATTTTTGGAACGAAGTTCCTTACGGCAGGCTTGGAGGGGATAGGGATTTTGCTGCGCGACCGAACTTAAAAAAATGTGATAGTAAAACCGTAAGAAAAAGTGCGTGGAATAAAAAGCGTTAAATGAGACGTGCGCAGGCGCGACAGTCGCATACACAAGCGAGTAGTGTATAATACCTTTCTTTTTAGCCGAAGGAACTTCGTTCCTACCTGGTGTCCCACGACACCACATTTTTTTTTTGTATATTTGAGAGACGATGGTCGGATTCGGCATCTTCTGCGAGGGGCTCTGGGTTTAATCACGACCCCCCCGTATGTGCCTTGAAATGGGTTTTTCTACATTTGTGTACAAGTACACCCTAAACACGAGACCATCGCTTGCTCACCGCTAAAGGAAAACATCGTGAGGAAGCCTGATGAGGCTGACAGCCATTGAAGTTATGTGAAGCTCAGAAGGTCATTCGGCTGGCATGATTAGCTTATTACATATATTGAAACTTTTTTATGTCGTAATTAATTTATGTTGTTGCCGCTTTTCAAGGACTGATCTTGGAGATACTATTTTATATTCTATTTATGTGGATTAGGATTTGTTTTGTTGTATTTGATTTTTTAACACTATAATATTAATATTATGATATAAAAAATCAAACAATTTGGCAATATCTGGATTAAATTATAATATATTCAAATCTTTATGTTAGTTGGCAAGGTCAAACTGGTCTGCCAGTTTGACCACTGAAGTCCATTCATGTACTGTCAATGCCTCAGACATAAAATGGTAATACTCGATTGTTTATTAGCAGCAATAGCATAGTATTGGCATCGTACTGTTCTAGTGAGTACTGGTACTCACTAGAACAGTACGATGCCAATACTTCCTATCCTGCCTCTTTTCTTTATAGTAAATGTCTTAGTGATCAAACTCTAGCAAAACAAAATGTTTATTGCCTTTATGTTGGGCTTTACAAATGTAATAAGCAATTTTTTTGTAAAAAGGTTTCAGACTTATCAATATTTGCAAAATGTGAAGATTCGTGAGTCAAATTATCCCAAAAACTCAAAATATTTAATTGCTACTGAAACTCGCACGATTTAAAACGTAGTATAATTTGGAAATCGATAAAACCTTTACACAAACATTTTTCCAATTTTCATTTATTTGCTTGCAATATAAAACAGCGAGAGCGTTTAGCTGGTAAGCTTATAAAAGCTGCTTATCGCATAAATGCTTTGCGAGAGCTTTTAACAGGTGTCGAAAGACGAGCTTTTCGGACTTTGATATTTTATTTAATGACGTATTTATTTTATTTATCATAATATAAAAAAATACAATTTGATTTTTTTTCTTTTAAAGTTCTTTCATTGACCAACTTAAATAATTAAATTGGTTATGGTTATTTCAGTGTAAGTTTTCGACTATTCTGACTGTTTCAAAACGTAGGTAACAATGTAGGTATGTAACGTCGAAGTTTGATACGTATTCTATTGATTGACGACTTGATATTTATTATTGCGCATGCAGCACCTCGCAGTTTCGTATAGTTTCATCAAAATCCACTCAGTACTTCTTGTTTTTAACACGCTTTTATTACCTTCACCTGTATGCTTGTATGTTTGTATGTATGTTTGTAATTCAAACTTTGCACACCTGTCAAAGACCGATGACGATGCAATAATTCGATTACAAAATCCGATTATCCCAATTAGATTCGCCAGGATTAATTAATTCCTTTCCGCATCCTTTGCATGCGAGTAAGAGAGATAGAGCTAGTGCGCGAACTCGGATAGACATGTAAAGCGTGTTTTTTTTTTAGTTTTTTAAACTATTATTTTTTGAACGAGTAACAAACAAACATACTATAATGACTATAATAATAATAATATTAACATCTATGGAAGCGTTTACACCACGTCAATCTGGTCCCGTGGTAAGTTTTCGAAGAACTTGTGTTACGGATACCAGACAACGGAAATACACATATTAAATTTAATTTTTGTATATTGATACATATATTTAAAATAGTATTAAAATCCAATACCTCCGTTTACGCCAACGCGCTAACCATTAAGCCACAGAGGTCGAGTAATATCAATAGAAATTGTTTCTCATTATCAAACAATAATGATACTGATTCTCCATTTTAGAATCTTTCGCATCACAAAGTAGAGGGGCATCCATCAGGGAGTGACATAATCCATTTATCACTATCGAAAGGGTTGATTGAATATGGAACGATCCTTCACTAGTCTGTCATTGCAATATAAGCTGGTAATCGTTTACATAGACCTCACTCCACGGTTGTATGTACATGTCTTCTCTCCATGACTGTACGTCTCACACTTATTATGCGTGTGACAACCCTAATGTGAATTACATATGATGGGATGAGTGATTGTACAAAGTTATCGTGAAGTGTCAGCGAACTTAGAAGGCTGTATTCAAATCGACTATTATCTAATAATAATTATTAATTAATACTTACATCAGTATAACATTTTCCGCGATTTATTTAAAAAAATCTAGTTAATTGTAGAATGAATTTATTACTAAAATTTTTAATTTACGGCACTCTCGTTAACATTCGTAAGTAATTGAGCTTCACGTAAAAAAACATGGTAACTATTACCCCGTTTAAAATAATTTAAGTTATGAAAATAACCATGACTATTATAAAACCATTATTATTATCCAATAATAGCTTTTTAATAAATTATTAAAAAATCGTTTTCAATTTTATATAGTGGCATGAATTTGAAATGCCTCATTAACTAATATTATTTATTATTTCATCAATAATAAATAAAATTAGTCTTAGTACGGGAAGGTCTGAACACAATATGTAATATTATGTAATAAACTGTGACATGTAATTATAATAAAACGGTTTATTAAGTTTTTTACAAAGTATCGCATAAACATAAGAAAACAATGACATGTAATGCTTAAAAAATGTTTTTTCATTAGTATTTTCATTTTAATAGATCTTCAATTAAACTAAAATTAATTATTTTAAATACCTGCCTGCGAAAAAATAATAATAAGTAGAAACTGTTTTACATCGCTCAGAACAAGCGAAAGCTATCTCGTAATTACCCAAATACCTCCCTAACTCGACCTAGCTATCCCGAGGGAATTCAATTCTCTTTACACGGATAGCAGCCCTTTTTAGGGATCCATACTGGCATTAAAAATCACGTTTTAGTTCATTTCAAATAATTATAAATTCACGCATCTTCATGATTTTGACGACCTCTGTGGCTCAGTGGTTAGCGCGTTGGCGCACAAGGCGGAGGTAGCGGGTTCGAATCTCGCCAGGGAAAAAAAAGTTTGTTTATTCCTGGATCATGGATATGTATTAAATATGTGTATTATATAATAAAAATCTTAAATATAAGTATTAATATAAAAAGTATTAAATATATGTATTTCCGTTGTCTGGTACCCGTAACACAAGTCTCTTCGAGAACTTAGCACGGGACCAGATTGACGTGGTGTAAAAGCGTCCATAGATATTATTATTATTATATCATCAGCCTTTATCCGTCCACTGCTGAACACAGGCGTCCCTCAATTTACGCATAGTTAATTTATATATAATTTACACAAAATAATTTGTACATAATTTACATATGGAGAGAACTGATGGCATATGTGTCCAAGAGTGGAGGCCATGTCTAGGAAGATAAAGATTTGGTCGGCTGTTAACTAGGTTGGGAGAGGATGTCCGTGCAGTAGCCGTTCCATATTGGATGCGAGTGGCAAGGAATCAGTCGTCTCGGCGTTCATTGTCGGGGGCTTATGTTCAACAGTGGATGAATAAAGGCTGATTTATGGTGATGATGATTGTTCACGACGACAATAGAATGATGTAAATAATATTGATTTAACATAAACACATAACACATTTAATAAGATAAGACTAATTTAAAAAGCAAACACATAAGAATGCATACTTGTGAGACTTATTGTAATTTTCTAACAGTACATTGTTTACCTTATAGTTTATTAACTTAATCGCAATTTATATTAAACATGTTGGATAATACTTAGAATATAGTTTATAATCGTTGCTAAATTGAAGAAATATTAAGATAATGTTAAGTTTAAAATATTTAATATGTAAAGAAACGTATAATGTTTATGAGAAAATTCCCATTGCAATCTTATTTTGAAATTCCAATTGGGTTAGTAAAATGTCCGTTACTATAAATCCAATTGGATAAGGGAGACAGCAATAGAAAATGTCAAGCTGGAAGACATTAGACCGAGACATGCTTGTGTGATAGAGAAAGGAAGTGATATGGGTGTACCCGGAAGTATTCCGCGGGGGACGAGGTAGTATAAATATGTGAAATGTAGATTTTTGATCGTCAGTCCCACATGCATGCTCGGATGGTGATGTCTTATAGGTAAAAATGTATAAAAAGTAAATATTGTTGTATTAATGTATATTGTATGTAAATTGTTTATGGATTGAATAAAGATATTGAGTAAAAACCACTTAAGGGGGTGAGGCATGGAACATTCTAGAAGGTTTCATAGAAATGGTATAAAAGGGTGGACAAAATCGTAGAAATTCATTCGATACAAGTCTCCGAAGCAAGAAAGTAAATAGTAAAAGTTATAAAGTGTTAAAGTTAGTCCCTGCCTCATTCCAATAGTACTCTCAATAGTTAATCAGTGTTCAGTATTTTATTTCAAGCCCCTTAGTTCATTTAATAATCATCAACCCGAAGCCAGTCAACTTAAAGTTTAGAATCAGTTTAAAATCCGTTTTCATCACCATAATCACCCCGCTGGTGACATAATCTATAGCCGTAGGTAATCTACGCACATACCGTGCACATTTTATGGTCCTTCGACCCGGGATCCACGGAAAAGGATCCGAAGAAAGAAGAAATTAAGAAAAATCCAGTGCCGGCTAAATCATGTCACAGGCAAGATCGAAGCAGGGAAGCATAGCCGATGCTACGGAGACCCAGGCGAATCCTGACCCACGTCTGGCGGGGGTCAGAACGAGAAGCGGTACAAGCTCGGCTAGGTCAGTAATCCAAGAGGCGCCGGAGGAAAATTCGGCGACCTCAGAGGGCACCGCAGTGACGTCCGAAGGCACAACGGCGACGAGTACAGACACGGAGCGCACTACCTATACTTCAGCGACGGAAGAAACTTTGAGGGACGCGGAGGACACGCGCCAGAACAAGCGTGCGTCGCGTCAATCAACGGAAAATAATAATGGAAAAAATACACAGGTATTAAGGCTACAAGCCGCGGAAAAAGTCGCAGAGTTGAAGTTATTAGAGGTACGTGCGTCTCTCGCGCTCGCCCAAGCGAAGTTAGCCTCACAACTCGCTGCGGTTGGGGGGGTCGACAATGAAGACCAGCAACCCCCGGCGAAAGAAAATGATGGAGAGCAGACCAGCCCAGTGGAAGAATGGTTAGAACGGCAGGCTCAAGCCGACGAGAAAAAGAGGGAAGAAATACCGCGGCCACAGAACACAGAGGTCACATCCCTGGCCGCGGCCCTCACGCAAGCGGTGAGAATGTCTAGAGATGCCCCGAGATTCCTGCAAGATCTGCCGGTGTTCAGCGGGCATTGTTCAGGGTGGCTAGCATATAGAGCTACCTATTACGAGACAGAAGAAATGTTCTCGCATACGGAAAATTTAACTAGGCTTAGAAGAAGCCTGAGAGGTGCGGCCCTTGAAGCGGTCAACAGCCTACTTATTAGCCAGCCGGACCCGCGAGCTGTTATGCAAGCGCTCGAGAGAAGATTTGGTCGTCCGGACACACTGGCGATGAACGAAATACAAAAGATTAAGGCGCTGGGTAAACTAAACGATAACCCACGCGACCTGTGCATATTTGCTAATAAGATAGCGAATATTGTTGCCACTATAGAGGCATTGAAGAAAATTCACTATCTCTTTAATCCTGAGTTAGTGAAGAACATTGTTGAAAAATTAACTCCTATCTTGAAGAATAAATGGTATGACTATGCGGCAACAATGAAAGAAGATACTTCAGACTTGAAGAAAATGACGACATTTTTGAATCTCGAAGCGGATAAATGCGGCGCTTATGCACAACCGGAGGACATAATTGGCGAGTCGCAGCTAGAAAGAGTGCCGAGAAAAAGATTTGAAAGAACATACGCAACAGAGGTCGGAAGAAAGAAAGAATGTCCGATATGCAGACAGGATCACTATCTTCCTGACTGCAAGCGATTCACCAACACTCAAGTAAGTGATCGCTGGGAAATCGCGAAAAAACACCGCCTCTGCTATCAATGTTTAAAAGGCACACATCGCCGCGGCAACTGTAACGCCAAGCGATGCGGACAAGAGGGCTGTAGTATGGCTCACCATCGCCTGCTACACCACAAGAAGCCGCCTATGATGTCTTCGACTGCTGAGCTGCCACGCCAGGCTGATGAAGCGACTGCTACCGTCGAAGTGGTGAATAACGCAAACTGCATGAAGAGTCGACAAGCGTTTTTGAAGATCGCCCCAGTCACGATTACCGGGAAAAATAATACCCGAGTCGACACCTACGCGCTCATGGATGACGGCAGCACCGTCACCTTGATCGACGAAGGGCTCGCCGACATATTGGAGCTTGACGGCCCACAAGATAACATGTGGGTCCAGGGCCTTAATGAAACAACAAAGCATGAAAATAGCAAAAGGGTCGACTTCAAAATCCGAGGGCGTTACGATAAAAAAGATTACACCACTCAAAACGCTCGCACGGTACAAAAGCTCGCGTTTACAAGCCAACGTATAGAAAAGAAAGATCTCCGAGACTGTCCGCATCTAAGGGATATAGAAGACCGCCTAGTCTACCAGAACGCTCGCCCTAAGGTTCTCATCGGACAAGACAATTGGGAACTCTTAGTGGCGATGGAAACGAGAACGGGAAAGAAAAACCAACCTGTCGCATCTCACACGCGACTAGGCTGGGTATTACACGGATACCGGTCTTCATATGACAACCCGGTAGCCTTTTGCGGCCATACGGTCGCGACGAACGAAGAAAATAAGGAAAACTCTATGGAGAAAATGATGAAGAGGTTCTTCGACCTAGAAGCCCTCGGTATAGAAGCGCGGAAACCGAAGAACGACCCGGAAGAGCGAGCCCTCCAAATACTCGAGAAAAATAGCCGGAGAACGCCCGACGGTCGCTTCGAAACCTCGCTATTATGGAAAAATGAAAATGAGGAAATTCCGAATAATTATAACGATGCAATGAAACGCCTGAAGTCACTAGAGAAAAAACTAGATCGTGACTCGGGACTGAAAGAAAAATATAATGAACGAATTGAAGATTTATTGAAGTCGGGCTATGCTATACCGGCGTCTGAGCCGCCGGTGCCCGGCCAAACGTGGTACTTACCACACTTCGCTGTATGCAACCCGTCGAAACCGAAGATTCGTCTGGTACATGACGCGGCGGCGAGATCACACGGCCGCTGCCTGAATGACATGTTACTCTCCGGCCCTGACCTCCTACAGTCGTTGCCGGGAGTAATTATGCGGTTTAGAAAACACCCGGTAGCGGTGACCGCAGATATAAAAGAAATGTTCATGCGCATCAAAATAAGAAAAGAAGACAGAGATGCATTGCGATTCCTGTGGAGGGGCGAGGAAAGAGAAAAAAAGCCCCGGGAATATCAGATGACCTCGGTAATATTCGGAGCCACGTCATCGCCATGTACCGCGCTGTACATCAAAGATAAAAATGCCGCAGATTTCGCGAATGAGTACCCCGAGGCAGTAATCGAGATAAAGAAATATCATTATATGGACGATTACATCACAAGCTTCGCGGACAAGAAACGGGCGCTCGAGATATCGCGAGAAGTCGATTTTATACACCGTCACGCCGGTTTCGAGCTTCGCGGATGGGTGTCGAATAACGAAGCATTACGACGACACTTCAACGGTAACAACGAGACATCCGTTGTATCAATTGGCGAAAGAAACATAGAGAAAACACTCGGTATGTTATGGGAAGCCCGCGAGGATAAACTCGGCTTCAACCTCAATGAGGGGAAAATGCCTCGGGAAATACTGGAAAACAGACGCATCCCCACCAAGAGAGAGGCTCTGAGCATCATAATGTCGCTGTTCGACCCTCTCGGCCTGTTATCGCCCATCACTATGCCGGCGAAGAGATTCATGCAAGAAACATGGCGTTATGGAACAGGATGGGATGAACCTATTCCCGAACAACTCGCCCCGAGGTGGACATTATGGATGGAAAACCTGCGAGGGGTGAAGGATATAAAAATACCCCGGTGTTATAATCTACACCCGGCGGTTATAAGAAGAGAAATACACACGTTTGTCGACGCCAGCGAAGAAGCATACGCGACCGCCGTATACATAAGAATGACGCATCGAGACGGCGCGATAAGAACGACGCTCATAGCAGCCAAGAGTCGCGTCGCTCCGCTCAAGCCGACGTCTATCCCGCGGTTAGAACTGCAAGCCGCTCTCCTCGGCGCCAGACTTACGAAAAGCGTCGAGCGAGAGCACGAATACGAGTTCGCACAAAAGATATATTGGAGCGATTCGCGAACTGTGCTCGCGTGGATACGAGCGGAGCCGCGGGCATATAAAACCTTCGTCGCGCATCGCCTCGCCGAAATCGAAGAGACAACAAAAGTTAAAGAATGGCGATGGGTCCCGACGAAGGAAAACGTGGCTGACGACGCGACAAGACAAACCCCGGCGGATTTCGGAGCCACACACAGGTGGTTTCATGGCCCGGAGTTCTTAAGAAAAACCGAAGACTGCTGGCCCACTGAAGAAAAAAGTAATCGCGAAATCCACACGGGGGAAGAAAAATGTAATGCGACGTGCGGCGCGACAAACGAAAGTTATCTCCCAGACATAGAGAGAATAGAAAAATGGCGGACATTAATACGCGCGACGGGTCGAGTATTACAGTTTATCGATCTATGTCGCATTAAACACACCGTCGCGGCGACAAGGAAAAGAACGAAGAAAAACGAGGAAAGCGACGCAACCTGGGGTCCGCGGAAAACGCCAAAAATAAATAAAGAAAAGCCCCGCGTTAATCCGCGACGAACGAAATTCATAACTCTCGAGGCACAGTATTTAATAAAGGCCGAAGAAATATGGCTAAGAAAAGTTCAAATAGAATGCTATGCCGAAGAAAGAAAAAGATTAATGGAAGGAAAAACTAAGTCCTCAACGGCGGGAGATCGCCTCGCGTCGCTGAGTATATTAATGGAAAATGGCTTAATAAAGCTTAAAGGCCGTATCGGAGCGGCCGCGGATATAAAACAAGAAACGACTAACCCCGTGATACTGGACGGCGGGCACAAGTATACGAGAATGTACATACAACATGTACACGTCGAAATGCATCACGGGGGCGTAGAGCTCACTGTCAATGAGCTTCGGCAGCGGTTTTGGATAACCCGCATTCGACCTACAGTAAAAGGGGTCATAAGAAACTGCCAAGCCTGCCGTATCCGGAAAGCCAAGCCAATGAGTCCGGCCACCGGAGATCTGCCCGCGGCCCGGCTAAGGCATCACGCACATCCCTTCTCATTCACGGGACTCGACTACTTCGGCCCGATTGAAGTGACAGTGGGACGACACAGAGAAAAGCGATGGGTGGCATTATTCACCTGTCTAACGACGCGAGCCATACATCTCGAAGTCGTCACTTCGCTCAGCGCGGCCTCGGCCATAGCCGCGCTCCGGAGATTCATCGCGAGAAGGGGACAACCGACCGAGCTTTGGAGCGACAACGCGACGTGTTTCAAAGCCGCGGAGAAAGAATTGAAAGGCCCAAAGGAAGAGTTAAGGCGCTGTATCCCGGACATGACAACGTGGTGCGAGTCGTCGATGTGGAAACCAGCAACGGACATGTGCTTCGGCGTCCCTGTAAGAAGATCGTCGTGCTGCCAGGAGTGTCACCTTCGTGACAGGCGGGAGAAATGTTCACGACGACAATAGAATGATGTAAATAATATTGATTTAACATAAACACATAACACATTTAATAAGATAAGACTAATTTAAAAAGCAAACACATAAGAATGCATACTTGTGAGACTTATTGTAATTTTCTAACAGTACATTGTTTACCTTATAGTTTATTAACTTAATCGCAATTTATATTAAACATGTTGGATAATACTTAGAATATAGTTTATAATCGTTGCTAAATTGAAGAAATATTAAGATAATGTTAAGTTTAAAATATTTAATATGTAAAGAAACGTATAATGTTTATGAGAAAATTCCCATTGCAATCTTATTTTGAAATTCCAATTGGGTTAGTAAAATGTCCGTTACTATAAATCCAATTGGATAAGGGAGACAGCAATAGAAAATGTCAAGCTGGAAGACATTAGACCGAGACATGCTTGTGTGATAGAGAAAGGAAGTGATATGGGTGTACCCGGAAGTATTCCGCGGGGGACGAGGTAGTATAAATATGTGAAATGTAGATTTTTGATCGTCAGTCCCACATGCATGCTCGGATGGTGATGTCTTATAGGTAAAAATGTATAAAAAGTAAATATTGTTGTATTAATGTATATTGTATGTAAATTGTTTATGGATTGAATAAAGATATTGAGTAAAAACCACTTAAGGGGGTGAGGCATGGAACATTCTAGAAGGTTTCATAGAAATGGTATAAAAGGGTGGACAAAATCGTAGAAATTCATTCGATACAAGTCTCCGAAGCAAGAAAGTAAATAGTAAAAGTTATAAAGTGTTAAAGTTAGTCCCTGCCTCATTCCAATAGTACTCTCAATAGTTAATCAGTGTTCAGTATTTTATTTCAAGCCCCTTAGTTCATTTAATAATCATCAACCCGAAGCCAGTCAACTTAAAGTTTAGAATCAGTTTAAAATCCGTTTTCATCACCATAATCACCCCGCTGGTGACATAATCTATAGCCGTAGGTAATCTACGCACATACCGTGCACAATGATGAATCCTGAAATCTAGATTTATCTGTAATAGTTCAATGTGGTTCAAATGAATCGGATCATCATTTAAAGCCAATAATACTCCGAATAGAGAAAGCAACAATATGCGCCATATTATATGGTACACAACCCTAAATATAAATACACAAAAATATGATTGCTTCTCTTTTGCAATTTTTTTCTTTTTATCTTTACAAAATTTTTCTATTCTACACTATCTATTTTTCACAGTTTTTAGGTCATCGAATGCAAAAAGGTTTTTTGACTCACAATTATAATTAGTTCCGAAGATATTAAATAAACAAACCATAGCACCTATATACACATATTTACATCTCCTTAAGACACTTAACTCCCAGAAAACCTAGGTAATATACGGCTCTCTGTAAATAAGGTTAGTGTATAAAGTTTCCTCTCTATTTTCGCGATTCACAAAACATGGTTTGATGACGAAAACAAAGTCACATAAAGTTGAAAAATACTTTAGTTTAATCTACTGTTTGAACAGTTCAAGATTCAAATGCGGTAATAATTTTGGACGATTTAGATAAAATTATAAAAATAAAATAAGTTTCCAATAACATATTATATTCATTAAAATATTACATTATTCAAACTCGAGCATATTACTATCGATTATATCGAAGTTTGTTAATTTCATTCCTTAATTAGCTTCTACAATTTATAGCTTCCATACAAAAGTTTGTAAAAGCTTTTTTGGTACAACGACCCATTCATCAAATATTTATTTAAAATGTGCTGCTTTGTAAATCACCCTGTATAATTTTAAATTGATTTTGTGCCCCAAAAAAGAATTTCTATTGGGAGGTAATTTCCTTAATTGATATAAAGCCTGTTGAGACTATAATATTAGTGGTGATATTTTTAAATAGGTATATTTTTTATTTTCACTTATGTGTACCACAGATTTATAAATAAAGACAGATGGAGCATGCCGAACACGCAAGTGACGCCACCAAAACGAATACAAATTCCAAAGCGAACACAATCTAATAGACGTTTAGAGTACGCTATGTCAAGCACTTGAGTGCTTTTGAATTTGTATTCGCTTTGAAGAGCCACGCGGTGACTGGGTGTTCTACATGCTCCATCTGTCTCTATTTATAAATCTGTGATGTATCTGATATGTATATATAAACTATCAAAATATTTTTATAAAATTCAAAATGGCCAAAACAGTACAAAAAAGTAGCCTAGAGATCGTGAAATGAATGTACCATTGACATTCATCCAACAGGAAAGAACCGACGAAAAAAGTTCAGTAATTCATTATAGAATATATCATGAGGTATTCAACCTCTTAATATATTCTATAATGAATTTAACATTTCGTTGACCTCAAATGCCCGAGATCAACGCGCTATTCCCGGGGTACGGTATTTTTCCCTAATTTTTATTACTACTAACCTTACTTTTAATAATTAATAGACTGTGTTAAATTTGGAACTGTATCATGGAACGGTTTCCATAGTTGTGAGCGACGTTGGATAGTTGACGAGATGAAAATATGAAAAAATATGAAAGAATGTAGAAACAAACCAACCATATTTGCCAGCACCAGTAAGAAGTAGTGCCATGCTGCTTTAGAACCAAATTCCGGCACGACCGGGGAGGAACCTCTTGCTCACATGAAATCGGCGTAAAATGACAGATAAGCTGTCGCGTTTCGTGCGCTTTGTGAGTTTCCAGTGCCCCATTGGGGGGGCTAGGGAAAAGGAGGGTAACGCATCTGCATAACCTCTGGTTATGTGGATGATAATGGGCGTCGATAGTCGCAAGGCTTCGATTGTTCGTTTGCCCTCCTATGATATAAAAAGCATGAGTAAACTAATACTATAATATAGGGCCTAATACTCTCCTCGTCTGATTTCGAGGTGACCCCAGTGTCTGACATAGCACGATATGCTGTTCCTATTTCGCTCTCTCATGTCGCTCCCTCGTGACTGAGGATCGTGGTCATCTGTGGATGTGGATGGTTCACATCTCAAGCGGATAAACTACCTACATCGATGCCTATCCCTCGCGTCTCTGAAAACCGAGTAAAACATTTCTGAAGATGGACCTTTTACCTGATCGCTCCATCGAGCCGGGAACCGTCCACGGGCTCTTTCACCTTCTGTGTTCCCAACAACAATCAGCTTTTTAAGGCTCTAGAGTCTCTAGAGGCTCTAGGTCTCTAATATGCCTATTTATAAATAAATAATAAAATAAAAAGCCTTTTTGTTTCTATGCAGTAAAAAATCTACAATTTACAAAAAAAATATTATATTAATATATAGTTGGGTCTACTCTTAAAGTGTTTGTTATAGTAGTTTTTTTTTTTTTTTTTTTTTTTTTAATACTATACTATGTTATTATACTATATATCTTATATTCTACTATTGTCCTGCAAGAACCCCTCTACAGGTAAAGGCCTCCTCCAAAGACTGCCAATCCTCTCGAGATTGAGCTGTTTGAAGCCACTTGTTGCCGGCGATCTTTACGATTTCGTCTTCCCATCTAGCATGAGGTCTCCCTTTTTTTCTCTTGCCGTGTGGGCCTTTCCAAGCTGTCACCCTAGAGGTCCACCTTTGGTCTCGGAGGCGAGCAATATGGCCCGCCCACTGCCATTTTAAAGACAAAGACTTTTCTAACGCGTCTTTAGCCTTAGTAGCCTTTCTTATTTCTGAGTGTCTTATCTTTTGAATTTTCTTAATGTTTAACATACTGCGCTCTATTCCGCGTTGGCAGGTTATTATTTTATTTTTTATTTTGTTGCTAAATTTCCAAGTTTGGCACGCATAAGTCAGGCATGGAATCAAGCTGGAGTTTAGTAATTTAGCTTTAATATTAACAGGTAAGTTGCTTTTGAATAGTTCCTTTAAACTCCAGTATTTGTTCCAAGTTAACTGTATTCTGCGATCAACTTCCAGTTCGTTTCCGAGTCGATCGAAACATATTAATTTACCGAGGTATATATATTATTCTGTGTACTTTAGTAATTCACGATCAATGCATATTGGTCTCTTGGTGCTATTTGTCATCAACATCGTTTTCGAGAGGTTCATCTCTAGACCTACTCGTCTACTAGCCTTGTTCAATGACTCCATCATAAGTTGGAGTTCCAGTCCTGTTTCTGATAGGAGCACCAGGTCATCCGCAAAGCGTAGGTGGCTTAAGTATTTTTTCCCCATCTTTATGCCATAGCTTTTCCAGTCAAGTTGGCTAATAATGGATTCCAATGTTGCAATAAACAGCTTTGGGGATAGTGGATCTCCTTGCCTAACACCTCTTTTTAAGGGAAACCATGGGCCGACTGTCTCTAGCTTTACTCTGCTCTTACTGTTTCTGTAGATATTTTTTATTACTTGTATATACTCATTTTCTACTTTCTGTGCTGATAAGGTTTCCCAAATGCTATCATGTACTATGGTGTCAAAAGCTTTTTGGTAGTCTACAAAAGCAATATAGAGTGGTCTCGATTTCTCTTGGTATTTCTCGATGATAAGCTCTAAGGTGTGTATATGATCTATTGTAGAGTAGCCTTTCCTAAAACCAGCTTGTTCTATCGGTTGGCTTGCTTCTAACGTAGTGTTTATTCTTTGGTTTAAAATGCTGGAAAAGAGCTTATATATACTTGGTAATAAGCTTATGGGTCTGTAGTTACCAATAACGCGTGGGTCTCCTTTTTTGTATATTAATATAATGTTCGATTCTGACCATTGAGTGGGTGATTCGCCGGATTCTAGTATGCGATTGAACAGATTTGTCAGAGGTACTGCGATAATGGTTGAAGCAGCCTTTAGTATTTCGTTTGTGATATTATCTGAGCCCGGACTCTTGTCTAATTTCAACTTTTTTGTTTCCTGTATGACCTCGCTTACTTCTATTCGGGGAACATAAGACGTTGTGAGGTTTTCGGAATTTCTCTTGATGGTGTTAATAGGTTCACTGGCGCAGTACAGGTTTTTGTAGAACTCTGTAGCCACTGTTATAATCCCGTTACGGTCGTTTAGTATCTTGTTACCCCACTTCAATCCATCTACCCATGTCTTGTTTGTTCTTAGCTCTTTATAGGCTTTTTTTGTACTTCCCTTTTGGTTTAGGTATTTTTCAAAAGTTGTATGTCTGTAATTTGCATAGTCCTTTCTAATATACTTGCTAATCAGCTTATAGAGGGCAGAGATTTCATTTTTTATTGCTTTGTTCTTTATTTTGGTTTTTTGAAGCTTTTGTCTTCTCTCAAGAAGTTTTAGTGTGCTCTCTGTCAAAATTTTATGCGTTTTGTTTGGTTTTTTTGTACATCGAGCAGCTTGCGCACTTCTGGTTATTATTCTGATTATTTCATCATAACTTTTTTGTATTGATACATTTTGTTTAGCATCTAGTAGACTTTCTGAGGCGTAGTTATTTAAATATTCTTTGAATTTTGATATTTCTTCATTATTTTTTAAGGTTATGCTTTGGTTCTTGTTGTAATTTTTTCTACTTTTCTTTGTTTGTGCAAGTGTAATTGTTGCTCTTACAGGTCTGTGCTCGGATGGGTAGTTAATGTTAAGTATTTCAATATTTTGAAACATATGTGGTCTGTTAGATAGAACGAAGTCTATTTCGTTTTTATATTTCCCATCTGGTGATCTCCAGGTCCATTTATTTTTTGGCTTTTTGTGGTAGAAAGTATTTATAATCGACAGTTTGTTTTCCGTAGCAAAATCTATTAGTCTTTGCCCTCTTCCGTTTCTTTCACCATAGCCATGCATTTTCATGACTAGGTATTCTTCTTTCTTTGGTATTCCTATTTTGGCATTGAAGTCTCCCATTAATATATAGTCCTTGTGAGCATTTTCTATAGCTTTTTGGGCTGCCTGATAGAAATTATTAATTTCCTCTTCGCTAGCCCTTTCTGTGGGGGCATAAACTTGAATGATGGACAAACGTAGTCCTTCGAAAGACATATTAAGTATGGCTACCCTTTCTGTAAGGCCGATGTAACTTTCTATATTGTTTTTGTGACGTTTATTAATTATAAAGCCTACACCGTACAGTCCTGGTGTGTGGCCTGTATGGCAGAATATAAAGTTTTCATATTCAGTTATCTTGTTCCCAGCGCGTCTCGTTTCGGCTAGTCCTATAATATCGAACTTGATTTTTGTCAGTTCTTCACTTAATTCTAGGAGACGATCGTAAGAAGACAGTGTTTTTACATTATACGTGGTTACAAAGAGATTGTTTCGTGGATTTTTTCGTATATTCTTTGGAGGGTTTTGGTCGTAATCTTCCACGGGGACCGGCCGGATTGGAAGATATGTTGTGTTTTTTGTCTGTTGTTTTTGTTTATAATCCATGTGAGAGGGGGGCGGTAGTTGTTATAATATGATCTCGCTCTTTTTTCCGTGTTGTTTTGTCGTGTTAATTGTGTTCTCAGTATTTGTTAAAGTAAGTGTGCCTGGCTTTATCACTCCTGCAAGACTGGGAGGCATTTGTAGAGGTGTCTGGATTTTGTTTTTCTTGTTAGCCTGTAGCTTTTTTCCAGTATGAGTCAAGTAACTATTTTCAGGAGATATTGGGAGCGTTCCTTTGTTGTTATCTGTAGTATTTGTGCTTCTGTCTAGTATTATAAGTTTGTCATATTTTATAATTGCTTTGTTGCCTTTCTTTCTCTCGGAGATTACTTGCTCTTTAAGCGCTTTTCTTTTTTCTAGTATGTTTGGCGGGTAGTCATTCTTTATATAGTATGTGGTATTATTTAGTGCTCCTTTCTTCCGAAATATGTCTATTTTTAATCTAAGTGTAGAAAAAGTAACTATTATTGGCCTAGGCCGGTCTCCTTTCCTTCCTATTTTCTTGATATCTTGTATATCTCTGCTATTCAGATCCAAGGCAAAATATTTGTTGATGAAATTGATTATATTTCTTTCCATGCTATCAAACGATTTTTCCGTTTCCTCTATCCCGAAAAAGACAACGTTTCTCTGCCTTGCCTGTTTTTCCAGGAAAAGGAGTCTTCGTTCTTGATTTTCTACTTTCATCTTGAGGTTTTCATATTTTTCTTCTAGATTTTTGAAGTTCTGTTCTAGTATATAATTTATATTTTGTGTTACTTGCTCAGTCACCATTTCACCATTTTTCAGGATCATAGTTTTTTGTTCATCGAGCTCCTTTTGGATATTTAGAAGTGCGTTCATAATTTCCTCCATTTTTGTAACCTCGTTCTTACAGAAATCCGAGTGTTAATTGAATATTTTGGTACCAGTAGTGACTTCTGGTGAGTGACCTGAGAACTAATTTATTGTTATAATATTTTTATTTATGCCCTCTAGTTGTACTGCTTCGAACTACTTTGGTTATGTCATGTGTGATCGATCAAAGCTGTTCAGGTGGTTCAGTTTTCATACTGCCTCTGTCCAACAGATGTCGTGGGAAGATTATTTTTTAACGGAAATTTTTATGCAAATTCATCTAGTGAAATGAGGTTATGATTCTAAAAATTCTTTCCGGATCAAAATTTCACAGATTTATTGGATTCACTATATTCACTGTTTAATTGTAAGTTTATTCCTTTTAGATGATATTTATTCTACAAACGTCCCAACACTTAATAACTGTTCAATTATCCCTGCTTTTCGGTCACCGTTTTTTTTTGTTTTTCACTTTTTAAACACACTGTCCACAAAGTATATTGTAAAAGTTGTTTATTTATTCACTTCTGTACTTATTTGCGAAATTAATACATTTTTAATATTTTAAAATTCAAAAAATCTACAGAGCCGATATGAACCGTGGCACTGTAGCGCCCTCTCTCATATGCCTATTTAAGTTAGTTAAAATAACGTGCCATAGTGAATAAATAATATTTTCACGTCATGTAAGCATGGGCTAATTACAATTCTAAATGTATTGTTCGGGTACACAGCTAACAACTCTGTACAAACTTTCACCACGGCCGTAATTTTCACAAATTTAAGTAAATATGAAGTACTAGCTTCCTGCCTATAGCTTCGCTTACATCTGTTAACTGAAATCATTAATTAAAATTTATTTATTACATACTTGATGCGATACTATAGGAGCGACGATAGTTCAGTGGGTATTGACTCGACCTCTTGTGCGAGAGGTTCCAGGTTGAATCCCAACCCCCCCGTGTGTGCCTAGATATGTTTTTTTCTAAATTTCTAAGCGCCCCCTAAACACGAGACCATCGCTCGCTCAACGGTGAAAGAAAAAATTGCGAGGAAACCTATATGCCTGGTGATCAAAGGTTTTTGAAGGTATGTGAAGTTGACCAATCAGTTCTACCATAAGTTATAACCTACACGAAAATAACTTAACTTGATAACGAAAATGGTAATAAATATAAAAACAGAATGTAAAACAGCAAAAGGCTTTTAACCAAAATATACACAAAGGTTCAATTACATCATGAAAATAAATTGTACATTTTAATTTCAGCTAGATGCCATAAAGAAGGTTGAGAAGTTTTAATTAAATGTAATATCAAAATTAACAGAGTAACACAACACCCATTAAATTTCCCTTCCGTTGAAGGCAACCCTATAAGCTTAAAATTGTATAATAAATATCTCTAAAAGCTTTCTCAAGTCTAATTGTACGGTTTTTCAAATTACAACAGAATGCAATTTCACTAGGACGTACTGTTTCATATTTTAAAGTGAAGTTACTATTATTAGTGCTATTAACAGGACGGAATGTTTGTTGGATTCTATTTGTATGATAATGGGATTTGGAACTCAAGTCCTACAGTTGGGTGCGATCTCTAAATCAGGGTTATAAGAAATACTTTACCTACTGATCCAGTGTAAGTAATCAAATTTTATCATGACATACTTCATACTGTCTTTTACTTTTTATCTCATCCGATATGCGTGTTTACTCAGGTTCATCTTAGGGTAAAACTCGGTAAAACGTCCCAGTTGACAAAACGCCCCAGTGTGCTCACACTTAAACATGCAAAGATATAAGCAAAATACTACCAGTGCCTAGCGGCATCTATCACCTGGGAAGTTGGCTGAAATTGACGCGTGATAATTGTTATTGAGAAAATAATTCAAAACAAAGGTTTTTGGCACGAAGGATCGTAAAGTTGCGCAAAGTCAAGTTAGTTAAGATACATTTAAAGAGATTATAAGGTAAATAACTATTTTATAATTAGATAATTATTTTTTGTATTTGGTTCATATATTAGATTGTATATAAAGTCCAACAGTAAAACTGTTTTAGCAAAACGTAATTATATACTAATTATACACTAATATAACATAAAAAGTATGCTTTTTAAGACACGTTAAATTAAATAAAATATTAAATTTCGGTCTAATTAAGTCAAAATTTAGGAAAACTGATGATGTTGGCTATGATAACACACTGATATGTCAAACAATTATGATTAAACAAACTTTTTGTATACTTCATAAAGAAAGTTAAATTATAAATGGCTCAGCTACTGTATTATTAGGCACGAAATTAATTGTCTTTATAATAAAAGCCACCTTAATACAATTTCTACAAATTAGTACAATTCCGTCTGACAATCACCTTGTAGTGTAAAATTGTATTTAGCCAGTTCTCCTACTCAGGTACTGAGTTGAATTTTACTTGTTAATTTAATACGACTCTATATTTCGTTGAATATATTTCAAGGTAATTATGATTTGTAATCAAAAGGCACTAAAGTAAATTAGTAAATTTGCTTTATTCTAACTAATGAACAAATATTTAATCTTCTGTTATATGTTATATAAATGTTTCTTTGCAATGGGGCCGAAAAGTGGAATTTTACTACTGGTCCGCAAGTTTGCCGTAGCTCAACGTGCTATGGAGCGTGCTATGCTGGATGTTTCTTTGACAGATAGGATTCGAAACAAAGACATCCTCCAGGGAAATAAAGTTATCGATATCACGCGAATAACACGTACTTTAAAGTGGCAATGGGCTGGTCACACACTCAGAAGAACATACACAAGAAACTCATCATGTCAGCCAATCGACGCCCACTGCTGGGTATAGGCCTCCCCCAAGGATCTCCACAACGATCGGTCCTGCGCTGTCCGCATCCAGCGGCTTCCCGCGACCTTTACCAGATCGTCGGTCCACCTTGTAGAGGGCCTGCCCACGGAGCGTCGTCCGGTACGCGGTCGCCATTCGAGGACCTTTCCGCCCCAACGGCCATCGGTTCTCCGCGCTATGTGTCCCGCCCACTGCCACTTCAACGATGCAATCCTTCGAGCGATGTCGGTTGTTTTGGTTCTCCTGCGGATCTAATCATTTCTGATTCGATCGCGTAGGGAAATACCAAGCATCGCTCTCTCCATTGCTCGCTGGGTAACCTTGAGCCTTCTTATGAGACCCATAGTAAGCGACCACGTCTCACTCCCATAGGTCATCACTGGCAACACACACTGGTCAAAGACTTTCGTCTTGAGACACTGAGGTATTTCGGACGCGAATATATGCCGGAGCTTCCCGAATGCTGCCCATCCGAGCTGGATTCGACGAGAGATCTCTTTGTCGAAGTTGGCCTTACCTAACTGGACTGTCTGTCCCAGGTACACATAGTGGTCAACAACTTCGAGTGTAATGTTCCCGACGTTAACTGGAGCGGGTGCAACATGGACATTTGACATGATCTTCGTCTTGTCCATGTTCATCTTAAGACCCACTCTTTGGGAAACATTATGGAGATCTTCGAGCATTGTGTTCAGGTCTTCCAAGGTCTCAGCCATAAGAACTACATCATCGGCAAATCGCAGGTGTGTTAGGTACTCGCCATTGATGTTGATGCCGAGTCCTTTCCAGTCCAGAAGCTTGAAAATATCCTCCAACGCAGCTGTGAACAATTTCGGAGAAATAACGTCTCCTTGCCTTACGCCTCGCTGCAGTTGGATCGGATTAGAGCTCTGGTTCTGGAATCGAATCGACATGGTGGCGTTTTGGTATAAGTACTTCAGCACCTCAATGTACCTGTAGTCTATTTGGCACCTTTGGAGAGACTGCAGCACTGCCCAGGTCTCAATCGAATCAAAGGCTTTCTCATAGTCCACGAACGCTAAGCAAAGTGGCAAGTTATACTCTTCGGTCTTCTGTATAACTTGCCGCAGCGTGTGGATGTGGTCTATGGTACTAAAGCCCTTTCGGAACCCGGCTTGTTCGGGAGGTTGGAAGTCGTCGAACCTGCTAGCGAGACGATTCGTAATGACTCTCGAAAACAACTTATATATATGGCTTAGGAGCGAGATGGGTCTATAGTTTTTCAAGAGAGTTTTGTCACCCTTCTTGTAAAACAGCATCACCTCACTTCTACCCCATGCCTTTGGCGTTTTGCCCTCGAGGATGACAGAATTGAAGAGCATCTGGAGAACCCTCAGTATCGGCTTACCGCCCGCTCTCAGAAGCTCTGTTGTGATTCCGTCATTACCCGCCGCCTTGTTGTTTTTCAGCTGCTTGAGAGCCATCCTAATCTCATACAGGCTGACGTCCGGGATATCTTCGGTAAAGTGTCGGGTAAGCTTGGCTCTAGGATCTTTAGCCTTGCTTTCAACGGGTGTTTGCGTGGAATATAACTGTCCATAGAAGCTCTCAATCTCCCTCAGGATTTCAGGTGTTGACGTAATGATGCTACCGGCCTCAGTTTTCAGCCTCGTCAATTGGCTTTGCCCAATAGACAGATCTCTGGCGAACACTTTGGAGCCTTTGTTCCGCTCAATGGCCTCTTTAATACGCTGTGTATTAAATTGGCGAAGGTCGCTTGTCAAAGACTTAGATATCTGTCTATTGAGTTGCCGATAACAATGGGCATCCGCTGAGTTCTGTAGCCTCATTTCGTTTCTCTGATCCATGAGTCGGAGAGTCTGACTGGAGAGCTTCTTTAATTTGTTTTTTTTCTTTCTTTAATTTTTAAAGTACTTAGACCCTGCTGTTCGGACAGTATCCACCACCACGTTGTATAGATCGTCCACATCGATGCTGTTATCAAGGGCTTCGAAGCGGTTTTGAAGCTCGAGCTGAAAGCACTCGGGGTTTTGAATTTGGGCTGGTATTGGTCGGAGCGTGGATTTTATCAGTCGCGCTCTCCCAAGCTTTACGTCGATATTCAATGTGCCTCTGACCATGCGGTGATCGCTTCCTGTCTTAACAGCGTTGATCACAACGACATCATTGAATATATGCCTTTTCGTCGACATGATAAAATCGATCTCGTTTTTTACTTTACCGTCCGGACTGATCCAGGTCCATTTGCGGCTTACGGGCTTCTTGAAGAAGGAGTTCATCATAAAGAGGTTCTCCCTCTCCATGAAGCCTGCCAGCATCTGGCCCCTTTTGTTCCGTTGTCCAAATCCAAATTGCCCCACTCTCAACTCATCACCGCAACGTTGCCCCAACTTCGCATTAAAATCCCCCATCACAACCGTGTAGTGGGTTTTATAGCTATGCATGGCTTTAGAAATATCCTCATACATAGCCTCCACTTCGACATCGTCTTGTTTCGAGGTCGGAGCGTAGACCTGAATGACATTCAGCGAATATCGTTTCGAAATTCTGAGTAACAAGAAACTCAGAAGAACATAAACAACAGACAGTTCAAGAGTGGAGGCCGCGTTTAGGTACATGAAGTGTTGGTCGGCCATTAACCAGATGGGAAGACGATCTCCGTGCAGTGGCATGTCCGCGTTGGTTGCGAGTAGCAAGGGATCGGTCGTCTTGGCGTTCATTGAGGGAGGCCTATGTTCAGCTGTGGACGGATAAGGGCTGATGATGATGATGATGATGATCATTTTAGTTTATTTGTTTACTTGGAAACATTGTGTTTAATTACAGGCTATCTTATCGCTTAGCGCCGTCGCGATGAAATCATCGCTTGTTTCATTACAGTACGATTACATTAGCCCTCAATATTGGGCGTGTATGCTCTAGAATCTTTGGAGATTCTATATAGATGGTATATATATATATATATATATATATATATATATGTATATATATACCTTCCCTTCCTTATACATAGTAACCCATACGCACTACTACTACTACTACTACTCGCAAACCGCTACGGTCGCGCTACGAGCTGGGAAGACTTCACTGAATTGGCCCCCTAAGTGGCGAACTCTCCGAATCCATCCAACTGTGATAAGCTCTAACGCCTTAGTGTTGTAGCAAAGAATGCTTATTCAGACCCATAAAGTATATGGTTTTGTCTGTAAAAACGCCTAAAAACGTCTATTGTTAGATAATTAAATATTTTTTTATATCAAACCATTAGACAAGTACGGGCTGTTCATAATGAATGATTATAAATCTTCAGTTATACTTCACAAGGAACGTACGTAACGTCGAAAAACGATGACACTGTTATGACAAACGGCGGAGCAAAATGACAAATAATATAAAAGAAATGTCTCGTATTTCATAGAAATATACGAGTTTTATTAAATTGTTGTTCTACCAAAATGTTTCTTTAATCCACTTGGTACAACATTGAAATACAAAGTATAGTATTCGCTACATATGTTACAGTTTATATCAATCGTAAAGCGACAGCCTTCAGAGCTTTTAAAGACCAGAATGATAGTTGAGAAGATGTAGGTACTGTCTTTTAATATAAGTTACTAATTTAATAAAAGTTTAGTTCTTAAGGTATTTTAGAGTATTGTCTCTTTACCAAATAAATGACTTTAAAACTACTGGATATAATATTTTTAAATTTGGAATTATTTTATTTTTAAATCATGGAAACTATGATTTATAACATCATAAATAGTTCACTGAATCAATAGCCACATACATTAGATTTATTTTTTCTTCTTATCATCATTCATAATAATTATTACTCTTCTTACGTCCTCTGTTTGTCGAAGCTCTCTCATGAACGCCAAAACGTCAGTTCATTTTCTCATGATGATAATGAGGAACTAATTACAATATAAGTTTTAAATTTGAATAATTTGTTTTGGTGACTTCTTGTTGGCTGTAAGCTGTAAATTTAAAAACTTTTCAATAAATTATCATACAAATAATGAAATGTATTAACTATAAATATTAATTTAAAAAAAATCACATGACACTTCCGCTATCTTTTTATTTTTCCATTTTCAAACTCACTCACCGCTAAAAATAACATTGCTTTAACAAGCTTTAACAAACAAATATGTCATTCTAAATTCATCCCTTCGTAATTTGTATTTGGGAGGGATAAATAAATAAACATTTGATTTTAACATTCAAAACAAGAAACAAAACAAGCTCGGGGATAGACTTAATTGTCTGTAAATAGATTTTGTTGATTATTTTAATTTATGGATTTGTTTACTTCGTTTAAAAGGTTAAAAAAGTAGGCATCAAAGTAGGCAACATCTACATAATCTTTGGTTATGCGGATGTACATGGGCGTCTTTAGTCATATGGCTTTAACTGTTTGTTTGCCACCATAAGCCATAAAAAATCACCATCTCTCTGATCTGAACTTAAAAAAAAATTGGTTGTCTATAAAGTCGGTTTACGGACGGTAAACGTGACAACGTTAAACATAACATGCAGTACGAACCGAACTGAGCCGATCGCTCGAGCCGATCCTGCCTCTCTCTCGTTCGTGCCGCGCTCTCGCTTTCGGAACGCTACATGACGTCATGTTTTTCGTGCATGCTGCCCATAATATCAAGTTATTAGACGTTGTCACCTCAAATAATTGGTTATAAATATTCAGTAGAATAGTAATAAAAGAATCAAACCAACATTTTAAAATGTAAGTAATGTAATATGAAAAATGTACCAAATACACCATACTATTGTAAGTACTTTTAATCCCCTACATTCGATAGAGCCTTGCCATATTGTCCTATAACGTTCTATTATATTAGTATAATTATGATTTCAATATTATAGAATAAAGAAAGACCCTTTAGAAAAAAATAAATATTTTTTTACACGAGGACTTTAAAAATCTGCAAAATACATATCAATTGCAAAAGATTCGTTCTATAAAGTTATTACTTCGCAAGTAGGAACGGGCGTTACGTGCTTAAGCACTCTACCGATCAGCCAACACTTGCTCTTGTGTATATTCGATTGTTTGATGAACTATTAAGTCAACTTCAAAGCGCAAGTTTGCACAATACCTCCGACGTGTATACTTTATTCAACTTCACGTTCTTAGAAATGAATACAAAACGTTAACTCTATTAAGTTTAAAAGTCTACATTACTGTTTATTATCTAACGGCGGTTTTCAATATCCTATCTATCTTAAAATGTTCTTATCTATCGTTACATTTTGACACATTTTCTTACAAAATCTGTCAAAACTGTAAGATGGATAAGAAAATTTTAAGATAGATAGGATATTGAAAACCGCCGTAAAACTATATCACAGTGCATCGCAAACATTTTTGACGTGACATTGTCTTATAATTCGATAGAGCCGGCTGTACGCACGAAGAAACATGACTCATGCGGCGTTACCTCGCCGGTATGAAACCGCAGGGCACTGCTAGAACTAGATAAACTACAGTTTCCTCCATCATGCACATAACATTTTTTTTATGAAGGGCAAACGAACAGTCGAAGCCTTGTAACTATCGACGCCCATTAACATCTACAAAACCAGAGGTTATGCAGATGCTTTGCCCTTCTTTTTCCTATCCCCCCGATGGGCCGGAAACTCACAAACCGCACGAAACGCGACAGCTTAGCTGTCACTTTACGACGATTTCATGTGATTGAGAGGTTCCTCCCCGATCGTGCCGGCTCAATTTGCCCAATCTCTTACTACAACAACACATTTAAAATCTTACATAACTTGAAACCCCACTTACTAATTTAAAGAATCCCAAATGTAATTATCGCAGTAGAGTTGGTCATGGGCTACACGTAACCCTTAATTAACAAAAATAACATAAGTTTCGTCTCGTTACAGAAAACTACTAACAGTAGGTAACTGGATTACCGGGGTCCTAATTAAACAGATCCTTTTGAATCTTTTATTTGGAATGGCATAATGGGCAACGGACTTTTCGAGGTATACTAGCGGACCTGGCTTTGTTTTAATAAAGTAACCTGATTTTCATTAAGGAAATAATAGAAAATACATTTATTCAAAAAATATAATAATATATTAGTGCATAAGTATAGTGTGAAGATAAGCTCGCTAGAACCAGAGTAGGTTGGGTGGGTGAATTATTTTTAATTAAATTAATAATTAATAAGTGATTATAAATAGTAAAGCTATATTTAATTATCCTGGTTTTCGAAGGAGTGATCAACGCAAAAAATAACAAATCAACTGTCAAGTATCTTAGTTAAGTCTTAGTTATCTAGTTAGATTACTTAACTTGATCGACTTGTCAGTTGACATAGCTACTACAGTGAAAAGCTATCAAATTTGACTCTAGAATCGTATGTTAACTGCCATTAACAGCTATGTTAGTTGACATACACTTTGGCCAGCGTTTCAGAAACCGGGCGTTAGTCCTGTAAGATCGCAAGAACTAGTGTAACGGGTAGCAGAAGTGAAGCAAGTTAATCCAAAGGAAAGGGATGGGAATGCACTGAATATATTATGTAATATACTTACTTACATAACCTCCATTAGTACGAGATGATGAAGATTTATATAATACCTATAATATGTTTTACAAATATCAGCCCTTGTTTCGACTACCTAGTTTGAATTAGCATGCTACATTGCATATAGGTGTGTTATATTAGGTATTATTAATGCTGAAGTGTTTTTAAGAGGTAGTACACAAAACAAAATACTGTCGCTAAATTGTATTATACATTAAAATACCTTTCCATTTCACAAGAGAGCAATTTAAACAGAATTTTCTTAGTCAATGATAAAACAAGTTGGTTTTGACATGCCCATCACGGAGACGAACGACAAAGGAATAGTTAACGAAATATTTACCGTGCCGCCTACATCGCTACAGAGACAACTTAATCCAACTTTAGATGGAAGTTTTCACGTTGAATGCTGATAGTGTTTATTCGGGAGGGAACATAATTGAATTACGTAAAGTAAGCGATACCAAAAGTAGGTACAATGAAACTTCTACCAAGTTTATATATTGATTCTTATTGAGATATAATGAGTCTTAAATGTTTGGAGGTATAAATAAACCTTTATTTTCTGTTTCTTGTTCATTTATTATATCTTTATCTTCTAAGAGTTCAAATTCGTTTAATAAAACTCTTTACTTTGTAACATATATATTATGTTACATAGATTTTATACGTTTTTTAATACTAAATTCATATTCCGCGCGCGAATTTCTTCATTCGCCTACTCGATCACTATTGGCCAAGACATATTACGACGTCACGATATGTGAAGCGTCTTGGAATCGAGTCGTGCCGCTTACGGACCGGTCGATCGTTCTTTTTCTGCCGGAGAGTGCTGAGAAGCGCACACGCGCCGCGTTATATTTTAGTGGGGTCCCAGGCGTTGCCGTCGTGGTCGGTGCGGTGCTAATCCTGGGCGTGGCCGAGTAGCTGTGGACGGGGTCCAGTAGGAAGCAGACGACGGGAACCAGAGCAGCTGGGATCCCACTACCCACTTACTTACTTACCCAAGGATCTCACGGATCCCACACTTCTCCTGACCTCTCTCTTCGGGGTCCGCACACCACAGTGCTGGCTTCGGTCCTGCTCACCGCCACGCTGAGCGACGGGACGGGGCGCTGGACGAAGCACGGACCACGTGGCACGTGACCGGACGCAGTCTATGTTAAGTTCTCTTTTAAATTAGCTCCCAACTTGATATCAGGAATAATCGAATCCACGCTCTCTTACAACCTTAATTAGCTAATTTAAATAAATTTTCTCATATTTTTAATAGTCGGCCTCAACCTATTTTTCCAAATTTAATTTATAACATTTTGTAACATTTAATTTGATAATATATCTTTAACTAATTTATATCTTTTATTTTTAATTATACTCATTTATTTCATTTTTTTTATAACCGTAACAATGGCGCCCAACGTGGGGCCCGAACCCACGACCCTGAGTTTAAGAGTCTCATGCTCTACCGACTGAGCTAGCCGGGCGCAGGGGGCTAATGAGTCTATTGTTATTTATTTGGCTGTTATGGATGAGATGTTTAACAGGTTAACTACTCCTCCTGAGGAAATATTTAAATTAGAAATTTTATTACATAATATTAGACCGTGTTATGCGGGGATGTTAGCGTCAACGGATATAAAATCTATTGATCAGCTCAGGAATGTGTGCCGTAACTATGAGAATGTCCAAAGCAGGCTATTATCTTTTCATGAGCCTCAGAAGGTCACTGACGATCTAGTTGCCCCTGACCTTGCTTACGATCCTGGCGTTAATAATGTAGTTAAACAAAATTTTAATAATCAAGGCAGTTTTAATAAAAATAATTTTAATCGTTTTAATTCCAGTCGTTTTGTTCCCTCATCTCATAAATTCTCGCGTCACCACTCTTACCATCAGGAGCCTCAATGCTCGTCTCCACGTAATTCACAGCACTCGTCTAATCCATCATCATCATCATTCCCATCTCAGCGCAAACCCTCTGCGCCGAGTAAATTAAATAGTAATTTTAATAATAAAAATCAACCCAACATTCATTCAGTCGGTAAACCGGTTTCGGATCGAAGCGTTTACTGCCAACGTTGTAAAACATTTTCTCACGCTTATTTCGATTGTCATAAGGATAGGAATATTGTGTTTTGTTTTGGTTGCGGTGAGCCTAACGTTAAACGACCGGATTGCATTAAATGTAAAAATAAGTATAGTAACAATAATAATTCAAAAAACGAATAAGGCAGAATCGAGTCGGCAATACAATAATTAATAATAATAATTTTTCTAAAACTGATTGGGATTTTTGGCTTAAAACAATTTCTATATATTTTAAAACTTATAAGTTAGATTCGGTTCTGTGTAACGATAGTTGTAGTGAGAATAGGCCTTATGCGGTCATACATATAGACGACATTAAGTTGTCGGGTCTCTTAGACACTGGTGCGTCTATATCTATATTGGGGGGTAATTTTTATAAGGATTTCATTCAGCGTGGTTATACACTTTTTAAAGATAACATTATTTCAGCGGTAGTGGCGAATGGTAATAAAATATCTTCTTTGGGTTATTTAAATCTTCCTGTTAACTTCGAGGATCAATTTCATTTTATAAAATTTTATGTATTTCCGGAGATTAATTCGAATATTATATTAGGTATTGACTTTTGGAAAATATTTAAAATCTGTCCGAAATATATTAATTCTGTAAGTTTTGGGTCGGAGCCTATCTCTTATTGTGGGTCGGACTCTGTCATAACGGGTTATGAACATTTAAATATTGACCAGCGATCGATAGCTGATAGTATCATCAATCAGTTTCACTCTGTTTCGTTCGAGCGTAAGGGGTTAGGATTGACTACCTTGGTCACTCATAAAATTGATACTGGGGATGCACTTCCCATTCGACAGCGGTATTATCGGATGTCTCCGGAGAAGCAGCGAATTCTCTCCGAAGAAGTAGATAAGATGCTTGAGATGGACGTTATCGAACCATGCCAAAGCGAATGGAGTTCTCCAGTCCTTCTGGTACCCAAGGGCAAGGACTCGGGTAGTTATCGCCTATGCTTGGACAGTCGTAAACTAAATGCGGTAACTAAAAAGGATGCGTATAGTTTACCATATATATCCGAAATTTTAGATAATCTTAGGGATGCACATTATTATTATATTATAAAAAGGCACTACAAAAATCGACTATCGATTTTTGTAGTGCCTTTTTTCAAACCCAGATACAGGAGTCTGATCGGGATAAGACAGCTTTTTTTATTCCTTCACGCGGTACGTTTCGGTTTAAACGTATGGCTTTTGGACTAACCAACGCACCTGCCACACAGCAGAGGTTAGTCGATATGTTATTTGGCAACCGTTTCGGCGTAAAGGTGTGTTGTTTTGTCGACGATTTAGTAATCGCAACAGCGGATTTTAATGAGCATGTCTCGATATTGTTACAAATATTAGAAATATTAAAAGAATCTAACCTTACCATTAATTTTGATAAATGTCGTTTTTTTAGAGACCAATTAAAGTATTTAGGTTACGTGATCGATAAACATGGGTTGCGTACAGATCCGGATAAGGTTTCGGCTATTGTTAATTTTCCTACTCCATCTAATGTTAAAAGTTTAAAACGATTTTTAGGGACAGCGTCATGGTACCGTCGTTTTGTTAAAAATTTTAGTACTTTGGCGGCACCGTTAAATAAATTAACTTCTTCACGTAAGGGTGCACCTCCGTTTAAGTGGACTGAAGAGGCTGATAGTTCGTTTAGGAAACTTAAGGAGTGTTTAGTTTCGGCTCCTGTGCTCAGGTGTCCTAATTATGATGAGCCATTTGAGGTTCACACTGACGCGAGCAGTTACGGAATCGGAGCTATGCTTACTCAAAACTTTGACGGCAAAGAACACCCAGTCGCTTACATGAGTAGGTCTCTTACCAAGCAGGAACGGAACTATGGTATTACTGAGCGTGAGACATTAGCGGTTTTGGTAGCGGTAGAACATTGGCGATGTTACCTTGACAATGGCAAGAGGTTCACGGTCTACACAGACCATAGTGCTCTTAAGTGGTTCTTATCATTATCCAACCCGTCGGGTCGTTTGGCTCGATGGAGTACTAGGTTGTCGGAGTTTAACTTCGAAATTAAACATCGTAAGGGAGCCGATAATGTAATACCGGACGCTCTGAGTCGTTCAGTTCCTGTGAGTAGCATATTTTCTATTTCAAATTATAAGGGTAATGATAAATGGTTTCTTAATATTTTTAATGGATGCGCTAATAAGCCATCATCTTTTCAAAATTATTGTGTTAAAAATGATAAATTATTTAGGTTGTCCAAAAACAAATATTATTTAACATCTGAGTTTGATTGGAAGGAGGTGATTCCTAAGGAACACCGTCTTGAAATTATTTCAAATAATCATGATCTACCTACTGCCGGTCATTTAGGTATATTTAAAACTCTTAAAAGATTAAATTTGAAATATTTTTGGCCTAATATGTATAAGGATGTATTAAATTATGTTAAAAATTGTCCCAAATGCTTAGAATATAAAGCTCAAAATCATTTAACATTAGGTGACATGGGTCGCCCTAAGAACTGTGTCAGACCATGGCAAGTGATTTCAATCGACATCATGGGTCCTTTGCCCACTAGTAGGAAACAAAATAATTTTATATTAGTTGTAACGTGTTGTTTTTCTAAATTTTGTTTAATATTTCCTATGAGACGCGCGGTTTCCAATGTAATAATTAAATTAATTGAGGACAATGTTTTCTTGGTTCATGGTATTCCGCAGACAGTAATTTTGGATAATGGTCCACAATTTATTAGTAATGAGTGTTTAAATTTTTTCAAAAAATATAATATCCCTAATGTTCATTTTACTCCGCGTTATACTCCACAGGTTAATCCGGTTGAGAGGTATAATCGCACTATTTTAACTTGTATTGCATCATTTGTAGATGAAGATCATAGATCATGGGATATTTTTTTACCTCAAATTCAGTTTGCGATTAACAGCGCGGTGAATGAAACCACTGGTTTCACGCCGTCATTTTTAGTTTATGGCAGGGAATTGGTATCGTGTGGTTCACATTATACGGACTCCGATAATGTTGATAACATAGTTTTTATTCCGCGTGATAGTTACGCAGAAAACTTAGGGCGATTAGCGGATATATTTGATAAAGTTCAATTTCGCTTATATTCGGCACATTTAAAAAATACTTCTCGATATAATTTGCGCCGTAAGCCGGCGGAATTTAATATTGGGGATATTGTTTATAAGAAAACTTATTTTTTGAGTGACAAAGATAAATATTTTACTAAGAAGTTAGCTCCAAAATTCATTAAATGTAAAATTGTAGGTAAAAAGTCTCCTCTAGTGTATGTATTGCAGGATTTTAATGGTAGGGATTTAGGTGTTTGGCATATTAAAGATATGAAGTTAGCAGGTAATTTTAGTAGGCAGTTATAATATAAAATAAATGTTAGTTTTTTTTTCAAAATTTACACTATTTATTCCAATTTTTGAGACGGGTGATGATCTCTAAAGCGTGCATATACAATAGGTACATGACATGGATTGTTGTGTGTTATGGTACATATCTTATGTACTGATTATGTATTTAGGGTACAAGTCGTTCCACTGAGCAAGGACTTTTGTGCCAGTTATGTATTTTGGTAATATATTTGAGTTATTCCACTGAGCAATAACTCGAGTACATCTCTTTATTGTACTTTTATATTATTTAAAGCCTACGCCATAAGTTATTAACTCTAATATAGCTTATCTAATTCCGGGACGGGTGGCGATTCCACATATTTATATTATTATAGTATATGCACACATGCTAAAAGCCTTCATCGGGAATACTTTTTGGCATATTAAATTTAATATAATTTTTCGGTTTATAGTAGCTGTTTGAGTGTGTGTCCATAGTAGACCATATCTCTGTGTGTCAGGGCGTTGTTTGTGTAGTACAGATAACGCACGCTGCTTGTGAGAATTTGGATGATGATGAATGTGAGTGACGTATGATCGGATACGCTGTCTACATCTCGTAGCGCAGCGTAGCAGTGAAGCTAAATTTTTTTTACGTAGCGTAGCACTTTTGTGATCGGCTACGGATGAGTTAACAACTCTTATCTTGACATTGAGAAGTAGAATTATTAGCGTTGATTTTTTTTTTCTCTTTCTCTCGAGCGCTGCGCCAGAGTTTCTTCTCGCGTTACCTTCTTCAGAATTTTGCCAGAGAAGCAAAATTCTTCTCTGACGGGGGGGGTATTGTAACATATATATTATGTTACATAGATTTTATACGTTTTTTAATACTAAATTCATATTCCGCGCGCGAATTTCTTCATTCGCCTACTCGATCACTATTGGCCAAGACATATTACGACGTCACGATATGTGAAGCGTCTTGGAATCGAGTCGTGCCGCTTACGGACCGGTCGATCGTTCTTTTTCTGCCGGAGAGTGCTGAGAAGCGCACACGCGCCGCGTTATATTTTAGTGGGGTCCCAGGCGTTGCCGTCGTGGTCGGTGCGGTGCTAATCCTGGGCGTGGCCGAGTAGCTGTGGACGGGGTCCAGTAGGAAGCAGACGACGGGAACCAGAGCAGCTGGGATCCCACTACCCACTTACTTACTTACCCAAGGATCTCACGGATCCCACACTTCTCCTGACCTCTCTCTTCGGGGTCCGCACACCACAGTGCTGGCTTCGGTCCTGCTCACCGCCACGCTGAGCGACGGGACGGGGCGCTGGACGAAGCACGGACCACGTGGCACGTGACCGGACGCAGTCTATGTTAAGTTCTCTTTTAAATTAGCTCCCAACTTGATATCAGGAATAATCGAATCCACGCTCTCTTACAACCTTAATTAGCTAATTTAAATAAATTTTCTCATATTTTTAATAGTCGGCCTCAACCTATTTTTCCAAATTTAATTTATAACATTTTGTAACATTTAATTTGATAATATATCTTTAACTAATTTATATCTTTTATTTTTAATTATACTCATTTATTTCATTTTTTTTATAACCGTAACAACTTACCAAAGTAAAATAGTAATTTAATATCTATATCCATTTCAAAATGCAGGCGAACATTCAATTATAGCCTTATTTCCTTTCATAATAAAATATGTATTTTTTGATGTTACAAAAAAGTGAAATGTTTAAAATATTCCAACATAACCCAATATGTATCTCAGATCTCGGGATTCCTCGCACGTATGAATTCCTTCCACGGTATGCACTGCTTGACGTTATGACGTTATGCTTCGGAGATATGTTTTGAAACAGGACTGTCACGTTCACCCATGTTAATAATATCCGCATCGGACATCAATTTTACAGCTTTACATGTTTTGAACGACATGTAAGTTTTTGTAATATATGTATTCTACACGGGAACACCCGTGTGTCTTTATGACAGCGTAACGGATCGGTCGTTTAAACAAGTTTAAGGCGGGCAATATTGATTTTGGTTTTATTCTTCTTCTAAACTGTTCAATTGGATGGGCTTATTTAGGATTTTGCTTTAGCTGAGAGATTATCGAAAGCGTTGGCATTAGGCAATAATAATCTTCTAAAAAAATGAATAACCGAGTAACATGTACACATATTTTGTTGTATTGGTTATTGCCAGGGCATGGTTTCTAGGGCACGGAATCTAAGGGCAGACAAGCTTGTATAAAATGAAAACCGCTAGTAATTTTTACTTCGTTCATCTTTATCATCATTATAAGCGTTTATTCGTCTGCTGCTGAACATAGGCCTCCCTCAAAGAATGGCCGATCCCCTCAAATTCATAACAGACTAAGTAAAAGTTTACTACCTACAAATGCAGTGATAACCTTATAAATTAGTTAAATATATAATAATATGTATGTAAGAAACGACTATTTATCTGCTAATTGAATAGTTTAAAAAGTTGTGATAAGCACCTGACGATGAAACAAATGTAGCATATCTTAGTAACATTTGAATAATACTTTAAAATAGCGCTCAAATAGACGTCCTAAACATTAAACAAGGACTTATCTAAACAAATTTGATAATTATGCTGAGAATCAAGTATTTTGTTAGATAAATCTCCCTGTAATGGTCTTAACGACTGCAAGGATAGATTTGCATCTCGCTTGTATTAATTACGGCCATCCCGGCAAGTGCGGGCCTCCATCAGGACGACCATAAACTATCATTATTTTAATTCAAGCTATTAAATAAGCATCGAAATTTCGAGAAAGGGGTAGACCGGGGCAGATTAATTTCATTATAATGATCATCTTGTTATCGTTTATTAGTGAATAGGGTTCGCTTGGTGTAGCCCAATTTTCTTCTCATTTCTGCCCAACTTTCCTGTCTTTGATAAAATTATAATACGAACCGTGTATATGCTATGTAGTATCTTGCTCACTAGAGGCAACTGTATTTAAATGTCTTTCTACCTCTGAGGAAGTTCACTGGTGGAAATTATGCTTGTCCCCCGTGCTTGTCTACATGGAAAACTATCCATCCTTTTGTCTGTCGATCAGCTTTTCTGTGTGCAAAAGAAGGATAGGACGGCCAGTGTAATTACTGGCATCGAGAATGTCTTACGGATGAGAACATATTAATGAGTTTCGCGTAGTTTCAGGCTTACATGTTGATGTTCATGGGTGATGCTGATCACTTTCCATCACGTGGCTTATCTGCTAGTTCGTATATCTAACAATAAGAGAGAGTTACTGGCTGACGGTGAACACATGAATGATTTGCCCGGGCTATATAATACTAGGGGAGGTCGTCCTGTGTAACCCCACCATGGTTCAAGCCTTGTTGTGGCGGTGGGGCTCAGTAGCCTAGGGTGACCCTAATAACCTGGGCGAAGCTAATTGAGCCAAGGGGGCTCTTTGTACCCCTCTTATAAGAAGAGGGGACAAAAGAGCAGGGGACAAGGGGCAAGGATGGGAACCTCGCCTCATTGTACTGTCCTGACGGTGGAAGGGGTTGCTCTGTGGTGCGGGGGCAACCCGTCTGTGGAGGTGGTGTTGGTCCCCCGAGGTAACTGACTGGCCGTCAAGGTGCCCTGTGCTAGTAGATCCGGGGCGCCTCACCAAAGGCGGCATTGGTGGCACTCGCCGGGTTTTAGTGGTTTAGTGGCCGGGTTATATTTACCATCTTTCGGGCGCAGCGAGTCCCACATACCCGCCTGGGGAGACCCACTCCCCAGCGGGATGCGTCAGTGCATTTCCCAGCGTTAAAGAAAAAAAAAGGTCGTCCTTTGTAAAATCGTTTATAAATTATGTTGCTTATTTACAAGGAGGATCTCGTGCCTCAGTATGAATAACCACACGGATCGATTCACTAGGTTAAGCAACGCTTGCCGGTTGGTCCGTATATGGGTGACCATCTTTACATACCGAGACTCTTTGCCTGATCTATTCAAGCAACAAAATATTTTAAAAATTCTATGGAAACCTAGTAAACGCTTGAACTCACTAGTGTTCACATGTTTAGTGTGTTTCGAGAGCATTCGAGGGATCAGAAAGTCTCCCCTTTTCTTATTAAGAGGCAAGGCACGTGAAGTGAGGTCATCGCCTCTTTTGGAGGAGGATAGAGTATGCGCTTTAAATGTATAGATGTTTTGTTTTACGAAAGCGGTTGAGTAACACTTGTGTGCCTAAGTACGGGAGAGCTAAGTTTAGTACGCTGATACGCTCTCTGTAGTATCATACATAATATGTACAGTCAGCGTCAGATTGATCTTAGCAGCCAAAGTGCTCAAAAAGATCTGACGGACAGAAATTCAATAATATCTAAGCATTCAAAGTTGTCATATTGATGTTAGCATCCAAAGTAGTCAAAACATCTAAGCAACACATTTTCCATATTTATCGGAGCAGCCAGAGTAGTCATATACATCTTAGCATACAGACTGTCCAAAGGTATCTAAGCATCCAGAGTGTTCAAAAATATCTTGGCATAACAGGAAAATCAATCTTATTACCAGTACTTAAAGTGTATGTGGCTTATATTGATGGCAGACGTCAGTCGTGGATATACAATTAATGTCTTGTTAAAAGGAAAACATTACCTTATTAGACGTAGTTAGAGTATAAAATTAATTAAGACAAACAATATTTACTATTGATTGTCAAAGTTGTAATTTAAAGAATTTAGCTTTTCTTCGATGTTTTTGTCTTAATTTAGATTTTAGATAATAATCAACAGACGATATTGCGAACATGAAATTATACCAAATAGAAAATAAATATGTAATGGACACACATTCTATATATTTTATATAATATATAATCAGAATCTCGGAAACGGCTCCAATGATTTTCATGAACGCGGGGTTTTAGGGGCGATGAATAGATCTAGCTAGGATATATTTTTGGAAAATATCGTTTTATTCGTGTTATCAGGTAATGATAAACCGCTACAATATCATTAGGATACAAACGTAAATTTCGCAATTAAATATTAGGATTGAGTAGCTCAGTTAGAAAATCCAACTTTCTCGAATCCCAAAGATCCTGGTTCGTATCTCTAGTGCAATAAATTTCTTTTTCCTTTTTTTTTTGTTCCTTCCTTCTTTTGGGGGAAAACCTTTATCATAATATCATATATAAGGGTATCCAAAACAAAACAAATAAAAACCAAATATTTGCTCGGTCAAACTTCTATATTATTTGAGCATTCATATTTGTCATCTTGCTGTTGTCACGTAAAATATCATCATCATCGGTTTTTATCCATGCACTATTGAAAATAGGCTTTCTTTGATGAATGCCAAGACGGCCGATCCCTTGCAACTAGCATCTAAAACTGCCAGTGCACGGGGATAATCTTACCACCTGGCAAATGGCCGACCAACACTTTGTCTTACTAAATACCACCTCCACTCTTTGTCCAACCTTACCTACCGGCCCATCGACTATCCGGTACCTAAGTGTTTGATCAACTCTCTGCCACTTCAACTCGCTTATTTTTCGCGTGATATCGGTAACTTTAGGTCTCTGGTAGAGATCTTTGTTTCGAATCCTATTTGTCAAAAAAACACCCATCATAGCACGCTCCATAGAACTTTCAGCTACGACAAACTTTCTGATAAGTCGTATATTTACAGACCACATTTTGGCCCCGTACGTCATCACGGTGAATGATCATTGGTTGAAGTCCTTCGTCTTGAAACTCTTGAGGTGTAGACGACGCGAGAATATGACTGAGCTTCCATAGAACGGACACCATCTCAATGGTCTTCCCTCTCGAAATTCAAACTTTTGTCTAGTCCAATTAGTTTATTCTAAGGCCCACACGTCGAGTGGATTCACTTATATTGCAGGATCTCCTGCAAGCCTTCCCGCGATTTATAGCAGTTAAGATAGACGCGCTAAAAACAACATTTTTATCGGAGTTAGAGCTGGAGTATTCATAAATGAAAGTAAAGTGTCAACCCATATAATATGTCCTATTCCTGGGCACAGGTCTCCTCCTCGAAATCAGACGAAGAAGCTATTGGACTACAGTTCACCGATGCTTTGGCTCAATGCTGGTTAGTGAATCGAGAGGCGAGTGAGCGATGGTATTATGCTCAGAGTGTAATCAAAAATTTAGAAACCCACGTTTCAAATCACTACATACGGTCATGATTGAACCTCGAGCCCTCACTCCATTCCTCACACCGTTTAGCCAGGTGACCAGCTGATTACGTTCATGCAAGATGGGTGCTTATTCCACAAAGCAAGACTGGATCAAACATATTATGTTTTCGAAAGCAGACATTCAAATCTGATCGCTTTGATGGCGGCTACACGCGATTATTGTATCATTATTATTTTTCTGAGTTCTGACCACTTCCAGACATAGGCCTTTTTCAATGAACATTAAGATCAGTCGTCTATATAAATTTCTATCTATTTTTCTCGATTCCTTTTTTGTAAAGAAACAACAGTATAATATGTCATCATTTATTCTGTTATTATACATTTTAAACTTTCAACTCTTAATTTTTGCTGTGTTATTCATTTCCTTAGCTGGTCATCTTTTATTTTATGTATATATTGTGTTTAGTTGTTAACTTTGATTTGCCTAATTTGATTTGTTGAATTTGATTTCTTATAAGTTTAATAAATAAATAATAAAATAAAATAAACTGCATAGGCAATATAGTAATAATTAAGTATAATAATTTTACTTAGACAATTCTCAAATATGCATCGCAATTTTAGGTATCAGATGAATATGATAGAAGGAGCTAAGAAGTCGGACCAACAACAGGCAATTGGTCCAAAAGTTTTCCGTAGTTCAGTTTCCACCCTATTTCTAGTGGGACATTCTAGCGCTTAGGTAGACTTGTTCTAGTTGTAGTCAGTAAGAAAGTTAACCTTCAAAACTTGATTGACGATCACATGCCTAGATAATGGTTTGATGCTAATTGTAAATTTTAAAAAATCTTTCGGTAAGAAGCAACTTTCAGATATACATATCGGCTTACTTAAGTGGACGGCTACAGGTTGATGATGATAATGGCTAGAAAGTTAGTTTTTTAATAAATAATTTATGCTGTCAAAATGGTAATTGTTAAGGACGCTCTACATTCTCGACAAAAGATTTTAGCGAGAGAGTTTTAGTTTAAGTTTGGGTCGGCTCTACACATTTTTGTTCAGAGCACTTTTTCACTCTTTATATTATGCACGTTTTTTTGTAATGTAATTACTACAACATATATTTATCGTATCGATTAATATTATTATTATATTTATTTTATTTACGATCTCCGTGCAGTGGCAGGTCCGCGTTGAATGCAAGTAGCGAGAGATCGGTCGTCTTGGCGTTCATTGAGGTAGGCCTATGTTCAGCAGTGGACGGACGGACGGATAAAGGCTGATGATGATGATGATGATGATATACTTATCATTAGCGACAAGTTTAAAGATAGTTTTCATATAAGCTGATCGATATTTCTAAATATCTATATTAGTTTTATGTAATACAAGAGTCCTCTGATTTGGTCACAAACAAAAATTACACACATACTACATTGTCAATTCTTGCCGAATAGGCGAACTCTTGTGTTTGATAAACTTAAATACTTATATTATAATTAATTTTGGCGATAATGTGTAACACACTTTATGATCACATAAATGTTTTATATAAAATATTTGCTTTCAACAAATTCTGAAATAGAAAAATGACATGTCAAGAACCTAACACATTGAAGGAAAGGGATAGCTTATTAAAAATTGTTTAAGTAAATAAAGACAGATGATACTAATTAAATATCTACGACTGACGTCTGCCATCAATATAAGCCACATACACTTTAAGTACTGGTAATAAGATTGATTTTCCTGTTATGCCAAGATATTTTTGAACACTCTGGATGCTTAGATACCTTTGGACAGTCTGTATGCTAAGATGTATATGACTACTCTGGCTGCTCCGATAAATATGGAAAATGTGTTGCTTAGATGTTTTGACTACTTTGGATGCTAACATCAATATGACAACTTTGAATGCTTAGATATTATTGAATTTCTGTCCGTCAGATCTTTTTGAGCACTTTGGCTGCTAAGATCAATTTGACGCTGACTGTACATACAAATGACAACTAATGTGAAGCCATCCGTTTTATTGCCCATTAAGTAATTTTTAAAGGAAAACTGAAAATATATATTAAGGAGAAAGATGTAAAAGATTTTTTTATGATAAACTCATTAGAACACCTATTTAATTTTTTAATTAAATATTCTCTTTTATTAAGGTTATAAATGATGCCTTCGCTAGCTTTTAAGGCTAATGCAAAATGAACGTCTTCTTTAACTACTTTTACTACAAATTGGTTTGCTACTTCATTTGTGTTATTGTAGGTAAATACATTAACATTTTTCCCGGTGGGTGCTTTGCTCTCAGCATGAACACCACCATCTTGTGTGTTTCTCTCTTGAAACAGCTTTACTGTATTTTTTGTGAAGATAAAAGCAAAATAGGCAGTGTAATTGCTATCACCGAGACTTAACATCTCACGTCTCAAGATAGGTCACATATATGAGTTCCACGTATATTAGTTTGTTTGTTTCTAATTAACAAAAAAAAAAAAACTTTAGTGTTCTACATTTAGAGTGCTCTCGTCTCCGGCCTTAGAAATGAAGCGATAATAATAATAATAATAATAATATGATTATTGCAAAAATGATGATGAACAAGAGTTTTATGCTTCTAGTATTATTTTTTAAATTAATTGATTTTCACTATTATTAATTTA
The DNA here is from genome assembly GCA_905333005.2 of Lycaena phlaeas. Classification (NCBI taxonomy): domain Eukaryota; kingdom Metazoa; phylum Arthropoda; class Insecta; order Lepidoptera; family Lycaenidae; genus Lycaena; species Lycaena phlaeas. Next base: position 8,987,869 of record HG995178.1, read on the forward strand.
AAAAAAAACTGCAGTAAAATAGCTACAAGCAACAACAAATAAACCAACTTTCCTATAAAGCTAGCGTTTCCGTTAGTTACATGAAATATAGACAGTCAGATAAGACGAAACCCATTGTACCCATTGAACAGTAAACGTTACCTGAAACGTCTTTCGATGGTCCTTCTAACAAACTGGGGCTTTAACAAGCTCAAAGCCTGTTCCTATCAATCGAGGAGAAACGGAATCCTATATCAATCGGGTAACTAGCCACTTGTCTGAATAACGGCTATATACGCATTATACTATTGCAGGGCTGACAGAAGAAGTAAAATATTTATAGCTGTCGGTCACTGAAATTATACATAATCAAATCTTATTATACAACTATTTCCCGCAGCATCACCCGCGTTAGCAAAAAAAATCTTTTCTTTTTTTAAATGTATCCTATGTTATTTCTAGTACCTCTGAGAATATGTGTACAAAGTTTTATGCTGATCGGTTGAGTAATTTTTGCGGGAAAGCGTAACAAACATCCCAACTTTGACATTTTCTAATATTAGTGAGAATCAGCTATTTCCCGCAGTTTGGTTAGATTATATGTACACACATTCCCGAACAAATGATGATTATTAATAGTAGTTGATATTAATTTTTACACAGTAATTGGTACCAGGTAGATGCTTACGTAGACAACGTGTCTGTCGGCCATTGGCCATATTGGAAGACGATATCCGTGCAGTGGTCCCTGTTGGATTCGGTAAAATCGGTCGTCTTGACGTACTATAGTGCCTATGTTTAGCAGTGGACGGATAAAGCCTGTTGATGATGGAATGGCACTGGCATAATTCGCCGACCGCACCAAACGCACAGCCCGCCAGCCACTGGGCTTTGTAGATCTCTGATATTGAGATTTCTAATCTCTAACATATCCATTTTAATGAAATGTTTTTAAAATCAATTTTGTTCGACATTGTTTTTAATTGAGTAAGTAATAATAGTGTATTTTATTAGATACGTTTCCGTAGTAGGTACATTAATTTAATTTATCTCGTAAGAAGAGCAAACGTTTGACATTTAAGGGCACTATTGTCTATCAAACACTTTTTCTGTACTATAATATTATTAATACCTACATGTAATCATTTTAATTATGAATAACTCTAACTACTTTGAAAACTGCATTAAAATCCGTTAAGTATTTTTAAAGATCTAAACGAACAGACTGCGAGAGCGACTACACTTCATACTACGTAAAGAAACCACAAATAATAAAAAATAGTTTGTTAAAAATACAATTATTGAATTTTGCTTTACCTAGAATATGACTCAGAGAACGCCAATTTCGATTACAGTAAAGTTTGAAATAACGCCAAGCGCCTAGATGTCATCTACGATTAAGGAAAATTTGATCTCTCGTTGTCTCAAATAATTGGTATTTTAACTATCACAAAATTCACTTTACATTTAAATTTTAACTTTTGTACCCAATTGTAAAAGACAATCAGCTCTTCAAAATATACAGTTTTTTATTCAATAATACGATTTGGCAGCCCTGTACATGCTATTGTTTTGAAATACTAGTTTCAACATGTGACTCGGTTATTCCTTCACTTGATATTAGCTCCTTTATATTTACATTTACAATAGTACTATTTTTAGCTCCTCAAAGTGGTTGTTTTAATATTACAGACATACATTCCATTTTGACGTGACAACGTCTTATAAATTGGTTTGCCGGGTGACACTTCAAGAAACTGCGTTACGCTCCGCTCACGTTATGCGCTCACAATGAGAGCGAGTGAGAGGCACGCGTCCCTTCCACTCGGCCATGGTTAGCTCGCCTAAGAGCGAGAGAGACAGACATAAAAATTATTTTACCACTCAAAGTCGTTGTCACGTAAAACTTTCGCCCGTATACCGACTTTACAGGCAACCAATTTTTTTTCTTTATCTTTTTTACCTTCCTACGTAATACTACATAAGGATCGACAGCAGATATCACTTTTTTAAATTATAATATACCTAACACCTAACCTATACACATAAAATATGAATTCACTCGGTCCGGAGGCGAATGAACACTAAAGCGAGAATCATTTTGATTAAAAGCAAACGTGGGCTTTCTTTTTAGTCGGAATATACAAGACGTTGTTTTTTCTCGCTATGTAGTTTTCTTTGCAACAACAATGGCAATTTAGTTGTGTGAACACGGCGTGCGTCTCATATCTCGTTGATGGAACAAAGGAATAGCTAACAAATGTTTATGAGCCTTTGTCACCCGAAAATATCTTCGCATTGTGTGTTGGGTAGTCGACCGAGAAACTGCAAACGCTCGCTAAATTGGTATCGCACATTTGTCATATTGAAATCGATTCTTGATATGTTATGGATCATTGTACAGCCAGTCTAGACTCTAGTGTTACAGTTTGATGGGGCTTTGTACTAAGTTCGGAATCACATTCCGATGATGGTAATGAATTGACAGATTACTCATTACCGGAAGAACTGTGATTATTGATTAAGATTATTCGTTGAGCGCTTTTAGGATGGACACAAAACATGGGACACTCAGCATAGTTATATAATACTTCCAAAGTATTAACGCACTAAAGCGATATTATGATGTCACTAGGAGCGCCCCGCGGTTTTACCCACATAATTCCCGTTCCGTTAGTACTATAGCGATAAATTATAGCGTATGACGTGTTATTCTGATGTATTAGCTATATTATTGTGAAGTTTCATCAAAATCCATTCAGTAGTTTTTGCGTGAAAGAGTAACAAACATCCTCACAATCTTTCACATTTATCATATTAGTAGGATTAGGAAATTTAAAGTTATTACTTCTAAACTTTCTAATTTCATTATGTCATTATTCTAAGTTATAAGTTCTCACTTCTAGCGTCAATTTAGACCGCCTTTTTGTACGCAAATGTCTTAGATTTAGAACGTGAAACTTAAAAGTAAATGTAACTAACGTAGTTCTTCTATAGTACCATCGGCTGTTATAATATAATACAGGTATTCCGTTACTGCTAGTGACTAAAACTAGCGTAATCCATTGTATTCCTGCCTTATATAGCTGGCTATCAACTGCATCGTTAGTGGGAAATTGAATAATAATATGTAAATAAAAAAAAAGACATGAAGACAAAGAGAAGACACAGAAATCATGTAATTTTTATAAAATCGGCGGCATTTGAACCTGGGCCTACGCTGTCGCGTGTACCATTATTATTATAATAGTATAGCCTGGTCATAAATATATGGACCCTGTATTGATGTTGCTACTGTATTTTTTATATGGTAAAACGTAGTATAGACTATAGACCATAGAGAAATTAATTTCGTCATTTTCCGCGATATGGCGAGGGTTATAATTTTTCTAATTGAGATAGTCACTACACCAGCCACAATTTCGCTAAACGAGCATGGCAAAAAAAATTATAGTCAAAGAACGTTGAACTTTTACAAAAAATAAATAAAAGCAACCAACCCAAACCACAGACAGACTACAGACAAGATAAGCAAAAAATCATAAAAAACGTTTGGAGTCGTATTTGATCTTCCATTGACCTATGAATGAGGTTCAGGCCAAGACTAGCTAAAGTTACTGAGACTTCGAGAATAAAAACCGTCTCAATCATTGCTCGGATCAAAACACTTACTGTGGTGGAGAAAATATTTATTTTTTTGGCCAAATTCTATCGTTTATATATATTTCTAAAGTTATTGTGGGTATCCTATTTTTAAACGAAACAATACACAACACTTATAATGTTCTACTTTGGTTTTACCATATAATAAGTAAGAAAGAAAAAATATTTTTTGTTATTCATTATTTGTTAGTTAAAAACAGTATTAATATTGTAAACAGCAGGCAGCATTTGTCACACCATAAAGAATAGAGAGGAGAGGATCCTCTGCTATGTATCATCCTAACTATATTTTGAAGCATTTTTTATTTTACCTTGATTAGGACGGACAAAAACTAAAGGAATATTATTAGGAATATAATATTCTACTCAATCCCAATAAAATTAAATCTTCCGCTGGTTCTGCAAGCGAATTGAGAAGATGATGAAATTAATATTATTGACGTGACAACGTCTTATAAATTTGTTTGCCGGGTGACACTTCAAGAAACTGCGTTACGCTCCGCTCACGTTATGCGCTCACAATGAGAGCGAGTGAGAGGCACGCGTCCCTTCCACTCGGGCATGGTTAGCCCGCCTAAGAGCGAGAGAGACAGACATAAAAATTATTTTACCACTCAAAGTCGTTGTCACGTAAAACTTTCGCCCGTATACCGACTTTACAGGCAACCAATTTTTTATAATATTGTTTGTTATACTATTTCCATTTCTTTATTTTCTCGATGACAGATCCTGCGTAAGCTTGAACGAGCGTCTTTTTTACATTATGTATGTATTATTTTATAAAAATATGACGTTTTCACACGTACAAGCTTATTCCAGAGTCGGAGAAATTTATAGGGATAGAGCTATATCGATAAACGAAACACATTAACAGACCCGATATTTTTTTAAATATGCAAGAAACTAAACTACCGCCGGATACTTTTGTACAAATTTATTAACTAATACTATATTACATTACAAGATGTTACACGTATTAATTCTTGATTGATAATGCCAATTTCATTAAAATTTTCGAAGCTCTTGTAAAACTGTGACTCTCGACACTCGACAATGAAACGAAATAAACAATACGAAAAAATATATTTTTAATGTTTTTGTTGAATTTGTCTTTGTTCAAAATATAATAAATTTATGCTATCGATATCATTAGGGATCGGTCGTCTTGGCGTTTTTTGAGGGAGGCCTATGTTCAGCAGTGGACGGAAAAAGGCTGATGATGATGATATAATTACCTATTTGGTCACAACACTAAAACTATCAAATTAGAACTGTCATCGAGAAAACAAAGAAATGGAAATAGTATAATGCTGTGTATTATTGTCCTCCTTAAGTAAAGTGTATAATTATTGTCATGTATAAAATGTCACCTGTGCATGCTGTATCCACCTCTAATTGACGCCACATTTCACTGTTATACTCTTGATAATAATAATAATAATATCTATGGACGCTTTCACACCACGTCAATCTGGTCCCGTGCTAAGTTCTCGAAGAGACTTGTGTTACGGGGACCAGACAACGGAAATACATTTATCTAATACTTTTTATATTAATACTTATATTTAAGATTTTTATTATATAATACACATATTTAATACACATCCATGACCCAGGAACACATAAACTTTTTTGTGTTCCCTGGCGAGATTCGAACCTACTATACTAACCACTGAGCCACAGAGGTCGTACTCTTGATTATGTTCTAGAATATCGTGTATCCTTGTTGGTGGATCCAATAAATAAATAAATGAATACAGTAGAACTGTCTCCGTCTACAGTACTCTCCAGATAGAGACGAAACAACTATGATTGACTAGGTTTGTTTAAGCTCACGTTACGTAGCGTCTTGGGAAACCCATTTAAACTTGTTTACAACAACACCAACACTTCACGCCTTAATACTTGCTTTGTGGCGACAGGACAGTATTACTAAGCTGGATCCCGAACATAGACTAACCAACTCAGCTGACCTCATTTAAAGTTAAGTATTATCTTTATAATGTTGGATTTACAACAATTTGAGCTTTTTTCATAATAGCAAAAAATTTATATATTTTTTTATCAATTATCTTGAACAATCTGTCCTTGTGGTAGTTTTTAATAATATTTTACTAATCAATTTTATTATTTAATCGTCAAGCATATTTTGTTTGCGATAATATTTTTTTTGTATTCCTTTACTAAAATTATTTTCTATTATATCGTTCGGTTTGTCTCCCAATCTGTCTTTTCCCAATTTGTCATTTTAAAGTGTACAGAATTACAATATAATCTGACCGCTTAAAATTTAGATTGCGTTAGTAGTTTATAAGTAGCTAGATGAAGCTAAAAAGGCCTCTAAATCCTCAGCAACCTTAGACCATAAAACGCATTTATTGCCACTTTACGTTATATTAATTTTAATCAAATACTTATCTATTAAGCATGAACATAACCACGGTAATATTTTTTTTGTAATCGATCAAAATATACAAGTTTTTCCTATATTCTGAACATAACGAATATCACTGAAGGCTAAATTATTGGCAATTGTTATAGCTCTCACGTTCCGCAGATGGCCTGTATGAACTGCTCCGAAATGGCCGCCCATAATCGCAGGTCATCTAATGACTTTTCGATATTAATGATAGACATTTTTCCTTCGCTGTTAAACAATTTTTATTTTTATGACCACATAAATTTCATGGAATGACTGTATATTAAACACATTGTTACTAACGGCCAGAACTTTATCGAGAATCTTTAAAAATTATCTCCCCGGGTATGTGGGACTCGCTACGCCCGAAAGATTTGAGTGAAAGTAAGAGTGGACGCATCTCTACCCACTAAAATCCGGTGAGTGCCACCAATGCCGCCTTTGGTGAGGTCTGGATCTGCTAGCAACAGGGCATCTCGACGGCTAATCAGTTCCTTGGGAGACCGACGCCACTTCCACAGAGGGGTTGTTTCGCATCACAGAACAACCCCTCCCAACGTCGGGGCAGTACAATGAAGTGAGGTTGCCGTCCTCACCTCATGCCCTCTGCAAAGGGGTACAAAGAGCCCCCTCGGTTCAATTCACTTCGCCCAAGGCCTAAACCAGTAGATCCCAGATATACTACTAGCTGTCCCGACAGAATTCTTTCAGTCAAAATTACTTATATCGCCATCCATTCTCCTGAAAGTTTGACCAACCCATTGCCACTTCAACGAGCTTATTCTTCGCGTGATATTGGTAACTTTGATTCTCTAGTGGAGGTCTATATAAAGATATTTAGTCCGAAATATACATTGCTACGATGATAAATCATATTGAGATAGACATAAACACTGTACATTTGTGTTACCTAGTAAAGGTAGAAATGTTTAATGTTTTCTACTGGTGAGTCATAGCACGTCAGCTCTGATCTATACCACCATATATTATCCTCCCGACCCCCAATCCATTGCGTATAATCAGCTGATGTACTATTTGACCATTTGTAATAGATCATCTTTGACGACCTCAATGGTTAGCGCGTCGGCACTCGAGCTTGAGTGAGTTCGAATCCCGCCTGATAACAAAATATTTTCTGTGTTCGTAAGTCATGGATGTGTATTGTATTTGTCTTATATTAGGTTTTCTTTTCACAAAACAGCCTTTATTTTCATTCTAAGCATCCTACGGTCTACCTACTACATGAACTCTAAAGCCAAAGCCAATTGAATGAATAGCAAGTAAAAGTTACAATGTATTGTCACATTATAATTTTATGAAAAAAATGTAATAATATCCACAATTATTATTATTGTAATATTTTTATCGCCCTTTTTTGGACAAATATTTATTTGCTAAACAGAAATCTAGAGGAACCTGAAAATATTTATGAAGCTTTGGATTCCAATTTCAGGAAACAATAATAGAAGATTGAAATAACTTATTTTTAAAGCTTTATTATTTATAAAGGGCTTATAAAAGTTTTGCGTCTTTAGATTAATTTAATCTAACTCGTTAAAGCAGATGATTAGTTTAATTAAGATAAGGGCCCCTTCGAATCAATATTAATTGCATTGCTTTTATAATAACGTTACTTAATAAGATTAGTTCTACATAAATATTTGTTTTTGTCTAGTTAGATGCAAAGGGTGATTGCCAGTTTTAGGGCCTGTTTCACAATCTCCAGATAAGTTCCCAATAGGCTATCGGCAACATATTTGACAGATACTACATACTCTATCTGTCAAATATGTTGCCGATAGCCTATTATTAACTTAACTGGAGATTGTGAAACAGACCCTTAGTGTTAAATAAACTAAGTACTTGTGTATGTTATATGATGATGATATTAGTTTAAATTTTAAGTTATATTCTTGTAAACTTTAATTGAGATCCATTCATAACTTTTGTCTGAAAGGGTAAAAACATACATATTACGAACATCTATACATTCTAACAAACTCTCGCGTTTATAATATAGGTAAAAGAACTAATGGCCCCGGAAGACGTCGCACTGTTACAAACAACGGCACCTTTATACCTCTCTAGTTTGGGTAATTGCACACAATACCAAGTTTTATTAAAATCGGTTCAGTAGTTTATGATCCAACCAAATTATGTAAAATATTTCGGGAACCTGAACCAATGGCTCGAGCTGAAGTTGAGGAGACCGGGGACTGTCATTTTCTAGATTCCTCCCGACTCCCGAATAACGAATGCCATCCCTGGATTGGTTTTGGAATTTCAGTGACGCATGGACACAATAATCTTAATACTGGATAAGTAAGTATTAAATATACTTAAGTTGTAAAGTTAAAAATCATGGATTTACAATTAATTAAATACTTATTGCTTGTTAATTGTTACAAGTTTGTTTGCACCATTTACGTCTCATACACGATGGTAATAAAACAACATCGCCTTCAATTGAACCTCGAAAAAAGCGAAGCTTTATAATCCATGCATAAGTCAAGGCAGGCAAAGGCAGGGAACTTAGATAAAAAATCGTATCAAAAGATGCAAGGGATGAAAAAGAAAGCCACACATATAAGGAGACCGTTAAAAATGACGCGCGCGCATTCTGTGTTTGTTGCAAATTGTAAATGACGATGAAGATAGAGTGCCTCCAAAAACAAAACATGTAGGGACTCATCAGACAACTAATCAGATCTGTTATCATATCAAATTATATCTAGAACTTATAAGTAAATTATTTAACATCGTTTATGATAATAATAATCATGTAATAATGTACTTAGGGATCGGTCGTCTTGGCGTTCAATGAGGGAGGTCTATGTTCAGCAGTGGACGGATTGAGGCTGATGATGATGATGGTGATGATGATGAATAATGTACTTATAAAACACTACGGATATACATTGTAGTATATTCGGTTATCATCACTGATACCACAATTACACGGGCTCGGTAACACACGATATTTGTTGGTCGCAGGCGCACGTCCGCTCTCGTTATAGTGACGTGCGTCCCACCCGTACCGTGAGCACGAGATCGTGTTTATAACTATTAAGACAGTTATACACTAACTACAAACACTACATACATAGTCAGAAAATATAACTCATACAAAAAATCTTAAGAACCGAAGTGTCAATTGTTTTTTTTTTAATAAGCAGGTGAAACTAAATCTTGTAATTGCCATAATATTGAAGTGAAACTTCTTTAGAATCGTTGTGATTTCAAACCGGATGCAAAGGAAAAAACGACAGATAAGAAACACAAATACAAAAGAGCGAGAGAGCAAATGTCGGTGTGTATGTATATTGCAAACTGTTTAATACTTGCTAGTATTTGAGCATTTAACATCTGTTTCACTTCCATCGTGTGTGAGTGCGATTCACGCACGTGCGAATCGCACACACACACATTTTTATTTATTTATTTTAGAATCAAAGTATAAATACGCAAGTGTACTAAAATTAAAATTAAATTAAGAGGACTAAAGAACCCACAAACGAATTATGAACTAAAATAATTTTACTTAGATCTGTCTGTCCATATCTAATAATCTATTCAAAAGTCCGTCATATTCCAAGAGGCTTATGATCCCGATTTATCATTGACTTTAATGAGGTTGTATTTACATCAAAGGCAAAATATTTTAATGTATCAAATATATTTTGTATAATTGATTGATGTCGAAAGAGCGTGGGTCTGACGATGCAAAAATACCCTTGGAAATATAAATGTACTTGATATTTTTATGACAAATTTACATAAAAGATGAATTGTGACAAAATACAGATTCTCTTGTGAGTTTTGAAATAGATAATATGGTTCCGAATATTTAAAAAAATGAAATATACAGATTTGAAGCCTGGCACAGCTTTTGAGCTTTTTTAGTTCCCTAAGCTAAGACCATTTTAACAGAGATGGATAATTTTAAATAAATTATTTAAACTATAACATATTTTTTGCATACAAAGCGAGTGCAAATCGAGTTAGTGAGCGAGCCTGTTTATATAAACTATTGAGCAATGTTGGGTGTTCGTCGTTAAGCGTAAGATGTGAAATCGAATTGAGCATACGGTGTTCTGGCGGAGGTTAAAAAGCACTGACGCCCATCCTTATTTGAACATAATAGTACAATATCACAGTGCAGTAAGTCAAAAAATATATCGGCTTAAAACTAGACTTATCCTTTTAAATCACCACCCGTTCAAACAAATGCCTTTTCTTGCCATGGTAATGGATTTCAGCTACATAATATTTTGCTAATTTGTCTTGAATAGTGTTGTTCTTTATGCCTAATTTGTAGCAGGTAAAAATGCTAAGACGACAGATCCCTTGGAAGTAGTTAGAAAATGTATTGGTATAAAGCCCGAAGACTTTATAGAGCGACACAAGCTGTCTTCTTAAATATCGCTTTCCATTAAGAAGATGGTTTTAAATTCATATTTAAAACCATCTTCTTAATGAGATATGTGCACACTACTTCGAGTACAATTCTCGCTGATTTTTAAGAGTTCACATAAGCACATCTATTAGAAATATTAAAGAAGAGTCAACGTAAGGTTCTATTGCAAGCTCATTGTGTTAAGGCAGAAACATACTTACGTGTCGTGGCGTGGCGTGGCGTGAAACGCAAATATGTCCCTAACCATATTAAATGTATGAAACCGATATGCTTCTGGCGCGTCACGACACGTCACGACACGTAAGTGTGTTTCTGCCTTAAGCTGGGCCTTGATTCGACAAGTCAATGACACATCTATACATATAATAAATTTGTAGAGGAGTCGTTTCTGTACATTGAAAATATTAAAAAAAATAATAGCCTGGGTGTTAAAGGATTACTAACAGAATCAATTTCCAGCATTTTTGGAATTTTTGTCTGTTTGTCTGTTTGTCTGTATGTCTGTTTGTCTGTTTGTCTGTTTAGTTGTGCACGCATCACGTGAAAACTACAAAACCAGTGTAAATAAATTTTATCCATAAAAATTTAGCGTAACTTAGAGTAACATTTAGTTTTTGTTTCATCGCAATCGCTTCACTCTATCAAAAGATATATGTATTTGAAATGTAGCTAAATAAGATACTTAACAAATAGGATCAGATCAACGCCATCTATTGACCATTTACGGTGGCTTTCAATATCCTATCTATCATAAAATTTTCTTATCTATCTTGAAATTTTGACACATTTTCTTAGAAAATCTGTCAACATTTTAAGATATATAAGAAAATGTTAAGATAGGATATTGAAAGCCGCCGTTAAAGTACCGATTTATTGAAGATTTACAGTACCGACTTATAAGTAGGTATGTAGGTCGTCAACAGATGGCGTTGCATGTATCTGATCCTATTTGTTAAGTTTAACGAATTTGTTATTATATTTTGTTAAAACCTTAAAACGTTGGAAAGGAATAGTAATCCTTACTAATATTATAAATGCGAAAGTAACTCTGTCTGTCTGTCTGGCTGTTACGCTTTCACGCCTAAACCACTTAACCGATTTTGATGAAATTTGGTACAGAGATAAACTAGAGCTTGGAAAAGGACATAGTCTATTTTTTATCGCGAAAAAATCTTAGGGGGGTTTAAAAAGGGGAATGGGATGAAAGTTTGTATGGAAGTTTGTCATTATACATAGAAGATGTCGCCTTAAAACTTTGTATTTAGGCACTTAATAAGAATTTAATAACCATGATTAATTAATTGTTCCACTGTTTTTAAGGTTTTCGCCTATATGAGCATTACATAGGAGATGAAATTTTTTAGGGTAGTTCAAAAATAATCTGGGTTGCGTTGGCGCAGTGCGACGTAGTGAGGGAAATGTCGCTATATTGCTACCCGAACAGGCAGACACGTGAGGGCATTTTTCAGTTGTAACAATTTCGATTTGCCCATAGAATTTTGCTTTCGTTAATGTTCTTAATATATTCGGCGAAATACAATGTTTCATGTATTGTTATTTGTATTTAATTATTTAATTATATGTTATTGAATGGAAAAAAGGGGGCTGCTATATGTGCACGTTCTAATAAAGCTTAAAAAAGAAGATGCGTCCCATCCAAATAGATAAAGAATTGTATGACACTATTATCCAAAACATGGTACACGGTCCCTGTGGTGTCAGAAATTCAGCCTCGCAATACATGAACATTGGAAAATGCACAAGGATTTTCACTAATCAGTTGATAAAAGAAACTGTGCAAAATGACAATGGCTACCCGTTGTACAGGCGCACAGCGCCCGAAGACGATGGCCGAACAGTTAGAATTAAGACCCGATCTGGAACGAACGAAACCTTAGACGTCCCATATTTGCCTATTTCATATAAAATTTTCAATGCTCATTTTAATGTAGAAGCCTGTAGCTCTGTCCGCGCATTCAAATATACAAATATATAAACAAAGGAATTGACAGGCTATAATATTTAATCTCAGGAATGAAGGTGGAGCACATCTTCTGAATGAAGTGCAAACATTTCAAGCAGGACGTTACGTCAGCAGTAATAAAGTAGCGTGGCGGCTCCTTAGCTTCCTCTTGCCTGAAAGACATCCAACAGTAACCTATCTTGCTGTACACTTAGAAAATGAAGAGTGCATATATTTTACCGAGAACAATTTCCAAGAAAAAGTGTCTACACCGCCCAAAACAACATAAACAGCCTTTTTCCATCTTTGTCAAGGCGATTCCTTTGCCAAAACGTGTTTCTGTGCTAAAATCTCCCGTTGTTATACCTGAAACTCATCTACAAAGGACTGCGAACGCCGTTTTCAATGTCTGTTGAAAATTGGCCCAGAATGAAATCATCTGATGCCCTTGGTCATGTGTACACCGTCCACGATACTAATTTTGAATGTTTCTGTTTACGTTTGCTGCTACACCAAATTCAGGGTCCTATAAGCTATAGTGATCTTAAAATTGTCAGGAATTCGGAACATATAGAGAAGCATGTGAAACTCTGGGTCTGTTAGAGAATGATAATCACTAAGACGAAACTATAAAGGTACCAGTGCAAATCACCAGCCAAAATCAGAGACCATTATGCAACCCCTTATAATATTATCATCTTGCGGGCTATCTTATCCTAATGAATTATGGAACAAATATAAAGAGTACATGGCGGAAGACATTTTGCGTAGGCTACATTAGACACACACGGATATGATATACAATGAACACATTTATCATCATCAGCATAACGAAGCCCCTGGAAAAATTTAAGACAAAGTAATGGCTATAGTGGGTAAGCGTTTGAATGAATTTGAAATGATTAGCCCTCGGAGAACGAACGAAAATGAACTATCAGATGAGATTATACGAGAAATAAACTATGACATACCAGTTTTGCAGCAGCAAGTAGCTGAATTGATACCCAAATTACTACCAGAACAAAAACGAGTATTTGACGAAGTGTTGCAACTAACAGAACCTAGGAATGGCGCGCTACTCTTTGATCTCACCGAGGAAGATTCACCTATCTGTAATTTTAGTAAAAATAGCGCATGGCATGCTATTGCACGTCAGTGCAAAATCTTGGTGTGGGATGGAAGTACTATGGCGCACAAAAAAGGGTAGAAACACTAAATTGAACGCTCCGGGATTTGCGCAACAGTACCTGTTATTTTAATTTTTATTTTAATTTATGGGAGAGATGGTGGTTTTATTGGCTGGTGATTTCCGCCAAACGTTAGCAGTCATTCAGAAGGGGACACTTGCAGACGAAATTAAAGCATGTCTCAAGTCGTTCACTATATGGGCCACCGTAATGAAGTTCAGTTTGACTACAAATATGATGACACAAATGCTGGCAACCATGCCGAAACACTATTTAAAATAGGAGATGGTCGGCTAGAAACTAATGTAGAGGGCTGATTCAATTAGTACACAGTGGTTTAGAATTAGTTGCAAGTGTTTACCCAGACTTACAAAACAATATACAAGAACATCAATATTAATGTGAAAAAGCAATTTTAGCACAGAAAAGAAAAGAGAAAAGAGCATATCATATCCCGTAGAGTTTCTAAATTTGCTTGAGCTGTCAGATGTACCCTCACAAAAGCTTAAATTAAAACTAGGTGTCCCAGTCATGCTCATTTCATTGTTTACAATAGTTTATTAAAATAATATTCTGTTCCGAGTTGTCTTCTTTGTTCTAAATCAGGAAAGGGGAACTGCGCTACTCCAAATTTTACGCGAGCGAAGCCGCGGGCAACAGCTAGTATTGTAATAAAACATAAAAAGAATATGAGTTAGAGACGTCAGACGTTTATTTTTGTGATATTATTTGTTAGGTGTGTTTGTTAGTGGTTCGGTTTTGTTGAGGTCGTGTATGACTTACAATCTAAATGTAGATAAAATTTATCTTTAACACGCAACAGAACTCTGCAAGAAAATCATCTGCTACTTTTAGAACTAGTTCAAAACGATAGTAAACTGCGGTACTACTCGGTTACTGCATTAAATAAACAGTAATTTACCATCTGAATATAATATACGAAATTGAAATCATAACTTGTGCATTTCTATTTATTATAAACCGCTTGTAAACACACAGCTGCTCAATTTCAACTGCACGAATGACCTTTATCTCATTTAGTGGCGCAAAGTTCTCCTTTGTGGGGCTTATGTGAGCACTTCCTATATCACTCGTATACGACCGACCAAAAACAAACTCATACACAAATTAAATGTCATAAGTTTATGTCAAAGTGAATTGAATTAATATAAATGAAAATAATATTACCAGCGGAGTTCGAAATTGTTATTTATTCTTCCTTTGTACTAATGTATTTAATTTTATTGTCTGAATAGTGTTTAGGTGAGTATGAAATCCTTCAGACTTTCAAATTCATCATGATCATCATCATCAGCATTTATAAGTCCACTGTTAAATATAGCCTTCCTGAATAGAAAGACGTGAACGCCAAGATGGCTTATTAATCGTAACCAATACCAAATATAAATAAAACCATAACCATAACCAATAAAAACCAGCCACTGCATGAAGATTAGCAGGTTAGCAGGTTGTGAACTCTTTGTGGAGTAAAGGCTGTGGACCCCTGAAGTATGATATATAAGTATAAGATAGTTATACTCTCTCAGTCGACACTCAATGCTAGGAACAAAAAAACCACTTTGTTCCTCGTTAAAATACCGAAGTTTCAAATACACGTTTGTGAAAATCTCACGTTCCATTTTTGTATATTGCTGCATTACTTTATGTTCTTCGTGACTCACCTGCCCGAAATAAAAAAAGGATTCCTCTGGACTATCGAAAGCAACTATTCTTTCAATTCCAATCAGAAGCATCAGATTTGATTATTTTTTGTTTAGATTTTATAAAAAATGAGTAAGAGAATGATGATTTTATATTAAAAATAATTTTCAGTCCGTATTCATTTGCTTGATATGGTCTCTTTAAATTATAGTCGCTCACATTTGTACAACACCAATAACCAAATGCATATAATATTTAAATCGCCATATTCAGCTATGACGAACTCTGCGGTTCAGTGGCTAGCGCGTTGGCGCACAAGCCTAAGGTAGCGGGTTCGAATCCCGCCAGAAAAAAAAGTTTATGCATTCCTGGGTCATGGATGTAATGTACCTAAATATGTATGTGTATTATATCATAAAATCTTAAATATAAGTATTAATTTAAAAAGTATTAAATATAATAATGTATTCCCGTTGTCTGGTACCCGTAACACAAGTCTCTTCGAGAACTTAGCACGGGACCAGATTGATGTGGTGTAAAAAGCGTCCATATAATATATTATTATTATTATTATTCAGCACGGTTGATAAAGGCGACAATGATGATGTTGATAATCCTGCATTCATTTATACGGCTATATTGTAACTTTCTCGATAAATGTCAACTTGATATTTCAAATTTCAAGGAATAGTGAAAATATTGTTTCTAAATATAATATCTAGAAATGGACTAGATGACCTACAATATCTGGCTAATTGAACGTTTTCATCTATAGTTAGTAAGCGGCCTTGACTTAGATTAAAATAAATATTAGTTTTACTTTGGCAGAGATAAATCGCTTATCGCATGTGAAATTTAGTACTGACACGATATAAAAGATTCGCATGATTTATATCGTATTCATTATTAGCTTTGGTTTTATGCGGTAACAAAAATATGTTTTTTTATTTTAAAAAATATCCTTACTTTCTACTATGTGAGTTTGAACACAAAAAACTTAATAAACCACCACAAAACCCGCAAAGTTATTTCATTATAAGTATTTTAGATAAAATATGACGCATAGATACAACTTATTACATTTGTAATATTATACAATATATTAAAATACTTATATAAAACGTTAAAAATATCTCAGAAAGGCATGGTACCCGTCTCCCGGTTTGCAAGGGGCGAGTGTATAAATATAATTAATAATCTACCTTCTTTAATTATAAACGCGAAGGATAAGCTGGTTGAAGTGGCAGCGGGCTGGTCTCATACTCCGGAAAACGGATGGCCAATGGTCCCATAAGGTCCAAGAGTGGAGGCCGCGTTTAGGTACACAAAGTGTTAGTCGGCCATTAATAAGGTGAAAAGCGTTCGATTTGAGTATGTGAGGATAAGGAATCGATAATTTTGGCGTCATTGAAGAAGGCCTATGTTCAGCAGTGATCGGATACCGGCTGATGACGATGATAAACCAGACAATGTATCATATTATGTATTATACGTTACACGTTGCCTAACTACTTACATCTTACAAAGACTACATTCACAGAAATTAATATATGAAATATATTCTTAAACTAGCTATTACCCGCAGCTTCGCCCGCGTGACCTTAGATTTACGGATTTTTGTATTAAAATGGATATATGTTATCTTGAACATAAAGACATGTTATATTCCGTCACAGACTCTGTATGCATATTTACTATTTAGGATACTATTATTACACTGCCCGTTCAAATCATGGCAACACGATTAATTTTCTTGCGTATTATTTTGATTTTGCCATATCTCCTAAAGTATTCATTTAATTTGTATGATGTAAAGGGAAAAAATAATCTTCATGAAGTGCTCAAGCTAATTTAACTGATTTAAAATGATAAGGGTTCATACCGTATTTGTGTAAATAAATTTCAAATTATAGCGTTATAATTGCCCATTTTTTTAAATTTTATATGGATATAGTATGATATCCCTAAGAGATACACATAAGCCATCGCGGACTTTTTTGTAGACTTATATAAGATACACAATTCCACCGTACATTATTTTGTTATATCTCAAAGGGTTTAGGCAGCGTTTTCGTTGAAAACTCCCAGGCGGCCTATTTTTTTCCGATACCTCCAACAATTATTGTTATATCTTAGCCAATGTATATAAAAACCTTCGTCTTGAATTGTTCTATCTATTAAAAAAAACCATATCAAAATCCGTTGCGTAGTTTTAGAGATTTAAGCGTACAAAGGAATATAGCGACAGAGAAAGCGACTTTGTTTTATAATATGTAGTGATTCTGCAGCATGTAATATTTTGTAAACCAAGTGTTGAACAATTTTTTACTCGATATTCTTTGAAATAAACGCGGATGCGGAATAGCTGTGACAATCTCGAGGCCTCTGTAAACATTCGTTAGTGATCGCTAGTCTGTCTAAGTCAAACGTGACTTCAATATAAACTGAGTAAAGACAAAATCAATTGTTACCTGACGAGAAATACGCTGCTATAAAAAATTTTCACACGTGTAAGAATAATGAAATAAAAGTAAGCTTTGGAGCTTATTATTACTAAATTCGTCACTTACAGGTAACCTGGATAAGACCTTAATAAACCTAAACGCTATATTACCTATAACCGTGTGGTGTAGTGGGATAACAGGTTTCAAGTTCTATTCGAGGTTTAAAGAAAAACTCATTCGGGTATTAATTTTACTATATTACTACTATACTATACAAAATTAACATTTATTTTGTTTACTATATTTTGTAAAAATGTTTAATAATAATAAACACCGAGACTGCTATTAATATGAATAATAATAAAATAATACTAGTAAACTGCAATAACAATGCTAACTAATAACGATTGTAGACTATGTATTGGTATGTATAGTAGATATAAAATTTTACGCTTTTTTTAACGTTACGGATTTTTTTTGCCTAGTAGTATACCTTTGCCTATGCTTAAGGAACTCTGGTCCAATTAGTCTAAAGATTTAGAGTTCGGAAAATTTGAAGTAATAATTATAGCGAGTTACCGAACAAAATATAATAATTTCGTACTATATAGATAAGAGCTCATTATAATTGAACAACTTTGACAGGTTTTATCGCGGTTTATTAATTTTTTCATATGTCTGACGTTTCGGATACTTTACATAAACCATGATTACGGAAGAACTAAAAAAACAATTGATTAGAGCTTATAGTGCCAGACGTAGACACCGTTTCTTGGTCCTGGCAGTCACAGTACCTGCCTTCTAGATGTTGAAAGGAGCAACCCAACAGAGTTTCTTGCTGAATTATTCTTCTATACTCTACTACTATAGTAGTATACATATTGTTTGTATTTAATTATTTTTTTGCAATAGTATATTTCAAAAGACTAGTTCTACTGAGTTTCTTCTTAGTGGACTTGGTTTGGAACCGGTGGTAGATTCAATTGACGTTCAAGAAGATACTTTAATGGTTCTATTTTAAATAACATTTTTGACTCTGACTTTTCTAATCCTGCCTTCTTTAACTCACATAATTAGCTTCGAAGGAAGAATTTGACAGGAAAATTTTCCTTACGAGGAGCGTGCACAAATTCTTCGCTCCAGTAGGTATATAAAGTACATATGTCGTATCGAACATGAATATTCAACATTTTCTGTGATAATTTAGCCCTAACTGATATTGCTTGACGTAGGAGGAATTTAATAAAAACCTATCCTTTGTGGCGGGCATATGAAAATCTAGTGTATTATAGTGTATTCGGTATTTTATACCAGCTGCTGCCACTTTATCGTGCCTTTATAAGTCCGCCTTACTAAGGCTATATAAATGTAACGTTCGTTTTATATCGGACTGGCCTGTTGGTCTAGTGACTGACCCTGTCTACTAAATCAGAAGGTTGTCGGTTCGATTCCTACCCTTTTTTGAAGTCGTAGTGAAAATCCCTTTCAGACTTACCAGGACCTCGCGTAGGCACACTGGCATGCTTCAAGTATTATTTTTGAAATTAACAGCCTTTCAATATTATTTATAAAACGCTACTAAAAATTAACAGCAAACAACAAAAACAAGAAATAAGAACTTTCTTATGAAGCCCAATAGCGTTTCCGTTAGTTACATGAAATATATACAGTCAGATAAGACGAAACCTATTGTACCCATTGAACAGTAAACGTTACCTGAAACGTCTTTCGATGGTCCTTGTAACAAGTTAGGAATTTAACAAGCGCAAAGCCTGTCCCTATCAAGCGAGGATCATCTGCCATTTTGTCTCTCCAACGAACATAAAACATATAGAACGGCAAAACATAATTTGATGACTTCACGAGATCTCAAATATGAATTTGTCTGATGTGGTACTACTGTTTGATCCTCTCTCTTCTCAACATTACTTTTCATTACAAAAATAGGCATAATATAAAAGAAAGCAATATAATTGAAAAATAAAATCACACGACACAAGTAATTTTTTTCAAATATATGTCTGTTAGATTTGTATGTCTATGGTGCAATCCACTGTTGCATTTTAACAGAAGCGGCATAAAGACTTGTTGCATAGTTCTACAACACAACAGAAGTCACAGGTGAATGCGCCTGTATTATTCAGAATAATTCATAAGATGCAACTCTGTTCCTATTTTTTCGTACAATGTATTGTTGCGTTTCTTTTAAAGTTATTTTTTCTTAGAATTCAAATGTAGGACATGGGCGGGTATGTTATGCTATGAAATTAGACCAGTTTTTATTTGCAAAACTTTGCTTATTTTATTTGCAAAGTAGGTTTTCAGAAACCGGTTATATGGTGTTAGAACAAAGGTTGAACGAGTTTTAGTTGAAATTGGTCTAAATTTATTCTCATCATCAACATCTGTAGTATGAGGTAGTACCATGTTGCTTTGCAGCCATATTATAATATAGATATGGAAAAGGAGGATAACGCATCTGCGTAACCTCTGGTTGTGTGGCATGGCATGTTGATAGGCGTCGATAGTAGCAAGGTTTCGACTGTTCCTTTGCTATTCTATGTCATGAAAAAAGAATCTCCAACCATGCCAGCGACTGAAATGTAAAAGTTTAATAATTCAAAAAATTGTTGTCTTGTATTCGGTAGGTTTGGTAGGTTTTTATAATTTTTATGGCTAACAATGTTTTTTTTTAAATTAGTTTATCGCTGTATAATATACGTATGGATACATACTATACGTGTGTATAGTATAGTATGTATACATAGCCTATTAAAATCTTCTTAATAAAATAATATCTTATTTTTAATATTTCAGCATTGACTTAATTGCGAAACGTTATACGTTATATAACGTATACTTTTTTTACGGATGGCCAATAGGCCATTAAGGTTCAAGAGTCGAAGCCGCGTTTAGGTAGAGGAAGTGTTGGTCGGCCATTAACCAGATGGGAAGACGGTCTCCGTGCAGTGGTAGATCCGCGTTGGATGGGAGTAGCAAGGGATCGGTCGTCTTGGCGTTCATTGAAGATACTTCAGCAGTGGACGAATAAAGGCTGATGATGAGGATAGTGAAATACTTTTTTGATTAATCAAATCAGTTGTAACACTTCATTTCAAATTCATAACAATCACAAATAGGTCTAGAATTGTTAATTTCCCTTAAAAGGTTTCTCCAAACAAATAGTGTCGCATATTTCGTATACATCGAAATACATTTAGGTATCGAACGCAATTGCTTGTCGAATCGTATTGTGCAGCTAAGTATTCTCTAAGGCGACAGATGATAGTCACTGCATTGCGGAGCACGAGGAATGCATAAATATTTTATGTTTATGCGAGGAAATGAAATTGTCGAGGACTTTGATGAATTAAAAGGGCTTGTGAAGTGGCTTATTGTTTTAATAAGTAGTTGTGTAAAGTTTAATAGTCTACCCTCCTCTGATTTCGAGGAGACCCGTGCCCAGCAGTGGGATAATATAAGGGTTGATACTTTTATGTAAAATTTTACGTATTTGTAATGAAAATTGATTGAGCTTACGTTAAATGTAGATGTAAATAATGTGTTACGTACCTCGAATGCCGTGACAGCCTAGCTAGCTATGTCGTGACGACGTTCTACGCCGCCCCTATCGAATACTTTTTAGAACGATCGTATAGTATACTTCTTCCACATAGCCTTTTCCCAACTATTTAGGAACGAATTGTGTAGTATACCATATTTTATGCTCACCATCTGCCAAGCGTCCTGTGATGGCCAACTTGGTTTAGACACTGACGAATAAACCGTTTCAAAAAGTCTTACAAGTATTGTGTAGACTTAAAGAACTATTTGAAGAAGAAGAAATATTTGAAGCATTGCCATGGTCTGCTGGTGGAGTGGTCCCACTACTGGACAGTTGTAATGATGAAGGTGGTTTCTATTGCTAGCCAATTTTTATTTGATTTGGCTATCAAATAGGACGATGCTCCGGCTACAGAAATAAAGGGAAAAAAGTTATTTACTATATTTTTTTTGTTAGGTGGATGAAAAAAAAATGATAGCAATGTTGCAATAAAATATGATAAGATAGGAGAACTATTTTATTTATCGATTGAAATAAAATATTTGTAAGAAATAATAAATAATGTAGTTGAAAAAAACGAATGAAATCAAGACTATGGCGGGTTCTTTTCTTTTTCAGTTCTACGTAGATTGACAGTAAATCCTTCGTGTCGAATCGTCTCCGTACTTCATTTGAAGGGATCAGGACCCCTTCAAATACATTTAAAATTCACTGCGCTTTAATTCACTAAATAATTAAAAGCGAATATCAAAAATATTCAGGGGATTTAAAACATTTCACCTTTATTTTAATGGGTAGGAAAATAGAAACAGATTTTACGTATCCGCGCGTGAGCTTTTAAAAAAATAGTCGTCGGAATTCACGAAATAGAATTCGATACAAAATTTAAACCCGAATTCAGAAATGTCGGTGTGGCGATTTCAATGAGTTATTGTACACCAAACAGGTAACAATACTCACTAATTGTCCGATGTAATCTCTGAAATTCGAAGTCAATGATAATAAAATTAAATGTGAATTTGTATGCGTTAATTCGATATAAAATTCAAAATGACATTGGTGTGACAATCGGATAAAGATATTTGAGATTGGATGGACATTGAATATTTTAAAATTCCTCACTTTTGTTGTATTGTGTTTTATGAATACTTCAATAGGGATGTTGACTTATTTTTTAAATTAATTTTATTTGATAGATGTACAGTAACGTTCAAAAGTCAAGTAGCAATCGAACGCAGCTATAGCGTCAACACTTAACGTTACTTGTGACCTTTTTCTATAAAGACAATTCACACACACACACACACATACACTTTGTTTGTCTGTATAAATTCATATCGTTAATTTCGTCTCAACGTGTAAGCAATGCCGTGGCCCAGTGGTTAAGCAAGTGCATATATTTTATTCTACGATCACCTGTTAAATTGCAGGATCAAATCCATCCCACATTGGGTCTGCGTCGATTCTTCATTTTTAAATTGTAATGTTTTAAATTTTGAAATATTTATAAATTATTACGAATGTTTCTAACTAAAACTTAGTTAGAAACATAACATTCTAAACAGAGCAAAGAATGTGAGGGTAGATTTAAAATAAAATGATTACTGGCTTGGAAAAAACAAAATATTAAAATGTTGTTGGTTGGTGAATTCAGCTACGAGTGATTGTGTGCTAACTGTTTCAATTTAAAATAATAATTAGGTGTCCAATATGCAAGCAAATATTAATAGCAAATCAAGAGCTAATATTGTGGCCCTATATTCGAATGGCCTGAATATTTCTCAAATTTATAACGAAACTGGCTTCTCTGTAAGTAGAAATTAATTATATTATTGTGATGCATATTTTTTCAATGGTTAAAATTGTCTTTTACAATTTGTTAATTTTTTTTAGGGAAATACTGTTAAGTCGACGGGTGAAGAGATTCGAGGAAGAAGGTGGCTTGCAGAGTCGTAAACGAAGTGGAAGGCCACTTCTTATTAACCAGACTCAGCGGCGTTACATGCCAGCGGAGTATAAAACGTGTGGTTTCATACCGACAAGACGTTTTGCCGATGAATTAAACACCTCATTGGTAACCGTTCGTCGTGCACTTCATGACGAGGGACTACATCACCGAAAGCCGGCGAAAAAACCGTTTTTGACTCAAAGGCATAAAGACGAATGGCAGGAAGACTACATTTATGGCGTAAAGATAATAGTATATAAAGTGAAAATAACGTAGTGTCAAACACCGAATCTGGCAGAATAAGTGTGAACATGTGGGGATGGATTAGTGCGCAAGGGCCGGGTGATCTTGAATTTATACTTACACACAAAATATTAATCAATATTATTACATTAAATATATGTTTCTGTGTCACACTAAGTATTAATTGTTATAATATTTATATTTCGTTAGTTTCAATCGGGCATTGTAGTTTCTACCTAGGGACGTGCTGGCCAATGATTAGGAGGTTTAATATTTAAAGGTTGAGGTTAAGTTTTAATCCTCTTTTCCTCGAGAAAATGAATAATTAAACTTTAACCTCACTAATAATATGAAATATTGGTAACACAATAGATATCTATAATATTTTTATTTTGATAGATCTATGGATCAAAGATTTTAACGTCAATCAATTCAATTGTTTAATTGTTAGGTCATTAAAATAAATATAACATATATTTTATATTTTGAAAGTGTTGTTTTATTATATTACCTACTTAATATATATTATATTATATAATATATAGTAGTATATATAATATATTACTATATTACTATATACTACTTAATATATATATAATTAATATTATTCTTAAGTAAATAAAACTTTTAAAAAGTCATTTCATTAAAAAATTAATGAGTTTATAAGAATGTTAAGATAAAGACTTTGCAAAACTGAGATTCGATCCGTGACCATTTCAACTAGCGTCGATGCGAGGCCAACTATTTACCGATGAAGCTACGAGATATCTTACGTAGCTTGTGAAATTTTTGCATTATTATTGACACAGTGCAATAATGAATGAAGAGGACAAACAATATAACGTTATCTTTGTCTTGCATCCACTACACGCTTATACTTTCTGGTATTGATATTGTACGACATTTAAGTGTGTGCATGGTAACTTGGCGCACACATTCAGAATACGCACTATACCGGCAAGCGAATACGGTCGTTACGATGCTACTGGACTTTTGAACGTTGACTGTACCATAGGTAAACACGAAAAAAACACTTTTGTTAAGAAAAATGTTCAATTTTAACAAAAAAATATGTAAAGAAAAATAGTTTTTTAAATCGCCACTAAAACGCAAGCTGTCATTTGCGGTTGATTACGTCACACACCCATGTACAGAACTCGCGATATGTTAGGACTTATGACAGTTTGTACTTAATTCAATGGGCAGTGACGTCATCGCCTTATATTGACGTTTGCAGTTACGTGATAACGCATGATAATTAAGGCATTTTAAAATTAATTTTCTAAATTTTAAGACAAATAAGAAGACTTCTAAAATATTATTTTAGGTTTTCAGTTACTGTCTTTAATATGTAAAACATAACTTTACATGAATGTGTAACATGTTGTATCAACATCCCTATTCTAGTCGGTGATAATACTATGCTATAATATGCTTAAAACAAACTTTAAATAAGTTAGCAATTAAACTTTTATTTTTTTACATACGTCATATTTAAATATAGTTTATTTGTTTGAGTACTTACCACGGTTTGAGTTTTATTTAGGTCTCGATATTTCGGCAATGTTTTAATCATCATTCACAATCACGGAAAGACTGTCTCATTCGTCTGTTTTCCCTTGATCATGGCAATTGATAGTAAGAAAACTAAAAACGCGTCAACAGCCGAGTCCCGATCAAACAATAATATATTTAAGATACATCGCTTTAGTCAGTCAAGCCTATAACTCATTGTCCATTTATAATATAACTGCTATATAACTATGTAGTGTTTATCGCTACAGCTCATATTATTTTATTCAGGCGTGCTAATACAACATTTCTCTATTATTATAATATATTGATATTGAAAAACTTTTTGCGTTAGCTCAGTATAATATATAAATTTTATGCTTTTGACAATTAGGTCAATAATGGCATTTCAATTAACTTCATGATGAATTACTACTCTAATTATAAAAAAAGAAATGTGGTGTCGTGGGACACCAGGTAGGAACGAAGTTCCTTCGGCTAAAAAGAAAGTTATTATACACTACTCGCTTGTGTTTACAACCGATCCGGCTGACGAAATATCTCGGCTATTAATGCGCGACGTAAAAGCGCGACGCGAAATTCAAGCTAGAATACACACACATAACAATACAACATCCGGGGCTAGATACTCAGTCACACCGCTTGGGCCTCGGGGTCGTGAGCGACGTCGACCCCTACACATGGTAAATACATCGATCCGGATCGATCGGGTAAGATTAAGTTCGAATCCAATACGAGTCTACACTAATCAAAACCGCGAAAACACCGATAGCACTTTGCTATCGGTCGATTGCACGGGTACCTCACCTCCCCCGTCAGAGGGGGAGGAGAGGGCCGGCCCTTCCACTAATAGTTTAACTTCATCCGCTAATGACTCGTCGACCGTATTGGATTTAACTAGCCAAACACCTACTCTCCAGAGTAGCGCGCGCGATATACCGCGCCCCCTTTCGAATTTTACTAGGTGAGCCATCTGCTCACCTACCTACCGATTGAGCTTAAAGGCCATCTGGCCTAAAAGTCTAGACCTTACGAAAAAAAAAATCGCTTGTGTATGCGACTGTCGCGCCTGCGCACGTCTCATTTAACGCTTTTTATTCCACGCACTTTTTCTTACGATTTTACTATCACATTTTTTTCAGTTCGGTCGCGCAGCAAAATCCCTATCCCCTCCAAGCCTGCCGTAAGGAACTTCGTTCCAGTTAATTATTTATTTCCGTAGGTTAAATTTAACGATAAATTAATGTAAAACTTTAAGCCAAATCGGTTCGGCCATTTTGCAGTGAACGAGCAATAGACATCCAAAGTTACAATCTTTCATATATAACATTAGTAACATAACAATAACTGTTGCCCCTAGCTTCACCAGATTATTGTATAGGTACTATAGGTTGTAGAACGTACCTTACATTTTTGGAATCGAGAAAGTAACTTTGATGATTTCTTCATATAAGTATAGTAAATGCTTTTTGAGCGACGATGGTCCAGTGGTGGGTGAACTTGGCCTCTTATGCGAGAGGTTTCGGGTTCGATCCTGACCTGCCTTGGGTATTTCTACATTTCTCAAACACGAGACCATCACTTGCTCACCGGTGAAGAAAACATCGTAAGGAATGCGCATGCCTGATGAGATTAAAAGTCTTTGAAGGTATGTGAAGTTCACCAACAAGCATTGGGCTAGCGCATCGGTGAACCTTGGTCTAGTACCCTTCTCGTTTTGGTCGAGTAGTAAATACACTACTGTGAAAACTATACACACCTATCTCCACATTTCGGCACCTTCAAGATTGCAGGGCCCTGGTCATTAACCCAGGGCTGTCGGTGAAAACATAGTCTAACAAAGATTCTGATGTAAGGTGGCTTGACTTTCCTTTGCGAAACGAAATGTTTACATCTTTATTTCGGTTTAATTTTTTTATTTGTTTTCTATGGACGCTTTTACACCACGTCAATCTGGTCCCTTGGTAAGTACTCGAAGAGACTTGTGTTACGGGTACATAACAACGGAAATACATATATTTAATACTTTTTATATTAATACTTATATTTAAGATTTTGATTATATAATACACATCCATGACACAGGAACAAATAAACTTATATATATTCCCTGGCGAGATTCGAACCCGCTACCTCCGGCTTGTGCGCCAACGCGCTAACCACTGAGCCACAGAGGTCGTCGATTTATTGTATTTGGAATTTGGATATTATATATTTTGTCGTTTATTGTATTTGGATATTTTGAATACAAAGCATGGTTGTAATCAAAGGCAATTTTAATGTATAAATAAAATATATCTGATGCTCGCATACGTAGCCAACGTTATACAATCCCCGCTGGAAGCAATTTATATGTAATGTGCCTCTTGTTGACATGTCTCGCGATTCTATTCCATATTTCACTGGAATATACGCTGCCATTAATGCTACAATTTTATTATTTATGAGATAATGTTTTAATCATTAACGAACCGTAAATATATAAGTGACTGATATTAAATTTCAACATTTGTGTAAGTGAATATATTTAAGGAAGTCATTAATGATTATCAAGGATGGATTTAAGGTGGCACTTGGATGGCAGTGAACTGTTCTGAGACGAAGAATTCTTTCTAGAAAGTTCTACATTATCTTCGAGGGGTACAAAAGATGAGAGAGATTATAAGACTTCATCTTGTCAATTTTAAACAGACATAGTTAATAGTTAGTAGTAGTAGTTAGTTAATAGTAGTAGGCACCAGTCTCCCACAATATTAATGCTAATGTTATTATCTATGTACAGTAACGTTCAAAAGTCCAGTAGCAATCGAACGCAGCTATAGCGTCAACACTTAACGTTACTTGTGACCTTTTTCTATAAAGACAATTCACACACACACACACATACACTTTGTTTGTCTGTATAAATTCATATCGTTAATTTCGTCTCAACGTGTAAGCAATGCCGTGGCCCAGTGGTTAAGCAAGTGCATATATTTTATTCTACGATCACCTGTTAAATTGCAGGATCAAATCCATCCCACATTGGGTCTGCGTCGATTCTACATTTTTAAATTGTAATATTTTAAATTTTGAAATATTTATAAATTATTACGAATGTTTCTAACTAAAACTTAGTTAGAAACATAACATTCTAAACAGAGCAAAGAATGTGAGGGTAGATTTAAAATAAAATGATTACTGGCTTGGAAAAAACAAAATATTAAAATGTTGTTGGTTGGTGAATTCAGCTACGAGTGATTGTGTGCTAACTGTTTCAATTTAAAATAATAATTAGGTGTCCAATATGCAAGCAAATGTTAATAGCGAATCAAGAGCTAATATTGTGGCACTATATTCGAATGGCCTGAATATTTCTCAAATTTATAACGAAACTGGCTTCTCTGTAAGTAGAAATTAATTATATTATTGTGATGCATATTTTTTCAATGGTTAAAATTGTCTTTTACAATTTGTTAATTTTTTTTAGGGAAATACTGTTAAGTCGACGGGTGAAGAGATTCGAGGAAGAAGGTGGCTTGCAGAGTCGTAAACGAAGTGGAAGGCCACTTCTTATTAAAAAGACTCAGCGGCGTTACATGGCAGCGGAGTATAAAACGTGTGGTTTCATACCGACAAGACGTTTTGCCGATGAATTAAACACCTCATTGGTAACCGTTCGTCGTGCACTTCATGACGAGGGACTACATCACTGAAAGCCGGCGAAAAAACCGTTTTTGACTCAAAGGCATAAAGACGAATGGCAGGAAGACTACATTTATGGCGTAAAGATAATAGTATATAAAGTGAAAATAACGTAGTGTCAAACACCGAATCTGGCAGAATAAGTGTGAACATGTGGGGATGGATTAGTGCGCAAGGGCCGGGTGATCTTGAATTTTTACACACAAAATATTAATCAATATTATTACATTAAATATATGTTTCTGTGTCACACTAAGTATTAATTGTTATAATATTTATATTTCGTTAGTTTCAATCGGACATTGTAGTTTCTACCTAGGGACGTGCTGGCCAATGATTAGGAGGTTTAATATTTAAAGGTTGAGGTTAAGTTTTAATCCTCTTTTTCTCGAGAAAATGAATAATTAAACTTTAACCTCAATAATAATATGAAATATTGGTAACACAATAGATATCTATAATATTTTTATTTTGATAGATCTATGGATCAAAGATTTTAACGTCAATCAATTCAATTGTTTATTTGTTAGGTCATTAAAATAAATATAACATATATTTTATATTTTGAAAGTGTTGTTTTATTATATTACCTACTTAATATATATTATATTATATAATATATAGTAGTATATATAATATATTACTATATACTACTTAATATATATATAATTAATATTATTCTTAAGTAAATTAAACTTTAAAAAAGTCATTTCATTAAAAAATAAATGAGTTTATAAGAATGTTAAGATAAAGACTTTGCAAAACTGAGATTCGATCCGTGACCATTTCAACTAGCGTCGATGCGAGGCCAACTATTTACCGATGAAGCTACGAGATATCTTACGTAGCTTGTGAAATTTTTGCATTATTATTGACACAGTGCAATAATGAATGAAGAGGACAAACAATATAACGTTATCTTTGTCTTGCATCCACTACACGCTTATACTTTCTGGTATTGATATTGTACGACATTTAAGTGTGTGCATGGTAACATGGCGCACACATTCAGAATACGCACTATACCGGCAAGCGAATACGGTCGTTACGATGCTACTGGACTTTTGAACGTTGACTGTACCTACCAAATACCGACTTTACAATATTGTGGTGAGAAAATAAATATTATTATTATTATTATTATTAGTTATTATCCCTAAAAATTGCTTAAAAATTATATTCGATTTATACCAAGTGATGCCACTTAACATCAAAATTCGAGAATAAAATTTTACAGTTTATATTCGGTTTTATATAGTTTTACTGGTCTCTTGATGGTATAATAATTTGACACACTTTCACTTAAATATCAGTAATAATATTCATCGCGATGATACACTACCTTGGGAAATTATTATCATCAACATCATCAGCCTTTGTTCGTCCACGGCTTCATTAAATAAACGCCAAGACCACCAATCCTTAGCCAGTCACATCCAACACGTAACGGCCACTGCACCTTGGACAGCACTGGGCCTGGTTAAATATTTCATTCCCTTATAAGTATTCCAGAAGGTCAAAGAGATTATTGAATTCCATTTGTAATTTTCCACAGTTATACGATTGTGGCAATTACATAAATTCCCCTCTCAATTTTATTTATTGATTTATGAATATGGAGTCATCATATTCCCGTCAATTTTGATGTAATCAATTTGCCTATTCCTTTTAAATGTTTGCTAAATGTATGTTATGATCGTTACTAAATTGTGATTGGGCCTTTCTGGAATTTTCCAGAATCGGCAATAAAGTCGGATTTGACTTTGGTGTTGCACAGATATCAGCCTTTTTATTTCTAATAGCTAATTATTCTGGTTAAATGGTGAATTTAGGTAACAAGGTTCGGATGTATGAAGGAAGAGTGCTCTATCAAAATGATGAACTATATTATATAGGTACATGAAGTAGACAAGCAAATAACCTTATCTAAATGTGGAATCTTGGAGTTAAATAAAAGATAACGTCTTAAAAGGAAAAAGGTTGATGATTTTATAAAATATAATTTAAACTAAGTAAGATTAAGATATTTTGTAAGAGGCACCATGCTTTTTAGCAGAAATGAAGACGTGATACCGGCGTAAAGTGTAAAAAAAAATAGCTATGCTGTATCCTTTCTTACGGTTCGTGAATTTCTGGAGACACATTGGGGGGATACGAAAAAGTTTGAGGAGTTAGGCGTTCACCAGGCTCCGATTGATCGGTTGCTTCCTTACGACATGAAAAACAAAACATTGTCGTTCTGTATCACCTATTCTAAAGATTTCTAAAAAAATTAGTATCAACCCTTATATTATATCCCACTACTGGGCACGGGTCTCCTCCTCGAAATCAGGCGAGGAGGGTAATGGGCCATAGTTCACTGATACGCTGGCCCAATGCGGGTTGGTGAACTTCACACAGCTTCTAAGATTTTCAATCTCATAAGGCATGCAGGTTGCCTCACGATGTTGTCCTTCACCGGTGAGCGAATGATGGTTCATGGTTTCGAGTTTGGGGTGAAACTTAGAAATTTAGAAAAACCCATTTCAAAGCACACACGTACGGGTCAGGATCGAACCCGGAACCTCTCGCATAAGAGACCGAGTCTACCCACTACTGGACCATCGTCGCTCGCAAGAATTCTAAAAGAATTCCAAACTGATAATGTATGTCAGGGACCTAATTCATATCTTCACTATATTGAAAATAACATGATTTTAAATCTCGAGAATATCCTCATCAAGTATTAATTCAACCGAAATTAATTCTACGCCACGTCAATTCGTCGCCGCAGCTCATAACAGACTGGATTTAATTTAACCTCATTGTTGCGTACTTTGATTATGTTCACAAATTCCTGTATAGGTAAGACAAGGTCGCTTGTTCCTTAGCAATTTCGTGGCAAATATTTGCAAGATCGCGGTCCAATCAAGAAATTCGAGCGAATTTCATAATCAAATTACCGCGGTCTTGGGGGAATGATCATTGGAGTACGTCGAGTATTATACAATCGGGAGAAAGCCAATTATTTAATTCGGTCGCAAATTGTCTATTTCATTTGGTCTCGATTGTTATTACAGGATATATTTAAAATTGGAAAAATATACTTATTTGGATATATACGTGAGCGACGATGCTCTAGTGGGAATGGGCTTTTGAGCGATATCTTCGGGATCGATCTTGACTCCTGTCGTGCCTGAAAATAGGGTGCACATATACCATCGCTTATACACCGGCAAAGCCAAAAATTGCGACGATACCTGCACGCCTGCCCCCTTAGACAAGTGGCGCAAACGCTAAATAAATAGAATAGAATACTTATTGTATGTGAATGACAGTGTCACAATGAATCTATTGTTGTGTTACTTCTCGGGGGGGATCAGATTGAAAGTCTTAAGGCGTGTGTAGTTCACCAACACGATTTGGGCCAGCGTATCGGTGATGGCCAACATCGTTCTCATCTGATTTCAAGGAGCCTTGCCCAGCAGTAGGCAAATAAGGGATGATATTTTTAACAGCCGTACGTTATCAGATGCTCACGCGAATTTCACTGTATCTGATGTCCATAGAGTAAGTATCCAAATCTTCGGTCATCTAATAATATGAAAAACTTCTATCGCATCCACATTTAAGTAATTTTATTACTATCCTTACATTATTATCATCTGTATTAATGAAAGTGTATTAGTGATTCCTTAAACGTAATTTTGATAAGCTCCAAAACACTCGATTATATGAAACTTTAGGATATATTTGCTTTGACCTTAAAAATAAAAAAATAATTGAATACTTTTTTGGAAACAAACTAAGTCTTATGTTTTGACGAATGTAGTTAATGCAATTAATGCAGTTTCGAAATACGTAATTTGTTCCTTTTTCATACGTCGTTTGTTGCAGTTACTTTTTTCACATCCTTAACAGAATATCAATGTTTGCTCGCGATTTCTGTTCACCATATTTGTCTGACAAATGTCGCAAAGGCTTTATTGATTCGCACTAACAGTCACACGTGATCTGAGACATTACTCCTGCGTTTGGGCGGAAGCCAAGCCCGACCGCAAGTAACCTGCTGAATAATGGACGACACATGCTATAGATATTTTAATGCTGGATAAATGCGACTGTTACGTTTATCTCATACCTATTTCACGGACGATTGATCCCGTTTGATATATTATAGGTTGGATGAACATTGCCGTTTTGTTGATAATTTTTTGAGAGAGGAAATTCTCAATCCGTGTAGTGGTTAGCAACCTTTATATATTGAAACTGTACATTTTGACACAGTTTCATGATGATGTTATTAAAATGATTATAATGAAACAACTTTTACGGATTCGTTGCTAATTGAGTTTTTAATAAGCCTGACGTTTCGGATACTTAACAGCAACAATGGTCACTGAGGTGTCAGACTGTCAAAAAGTTAAGTTTAGAAAACAATATTGTAATGATATTATGCAGAAATATGTTGTCTAACTAGTTTGAGGTTTACTTGTTCGTATTCACGGGTGACGCTAACTGCCTACTTAGCCTATCCAACTATCATAAAACCTTTATAACTGAATATAATATTTAATTTCAGACAATTAAGTAGAGCACAAGCGAGCATCTCCACTGATATGATCGATCGTCAATGAGCGTCGTTACGTTTTGACAGTTCATTAAGCGATACTAGAGTTAAGTCCTGTGATAATTAATTGCTTGTATAATTCATAATCATGAGATACAACCAAAACGATCTATATATCTAAGGTAACAAATTTTGACGTGATGTCTTATAAAGGCAGAAACATACTTACGTGTCGTGGCATGTCGTGACGCGGCAGAAGCATATAGGTTTCATACATTAAGGGCCTGTTTCACAATCTCCCTTTAAGTTCCCTATAGGCTATTGGCAACATATTTGACAGATAGAGTATGGAGTATCTGTCAAACATCTGTCAAATATGTTGCCAATAGCCTATAGGGAACTTAACGGGAGATTGTGAAACAGGCCCTTAATATGGTTAGGGACATATTTGCGTGTCGTGTCGTGTTGAAACTCGTCAAATAAAAAAGTCAATATTGCTTAAAAAACAAAAGAAAGAAGTCTAGCTTTGAATATAATGTGTAGGAAATAGGCCTTGAAAAAGTACGAAAGCAGACGTGGAGGTCTTGGGGTGGCGTCAAAAATACGCGCTTTTCGTGCGTTTATTGGAAATGATGATAAAATATCATAGCGCACGTAGAGCACCCACGCAGCAAGTGGCTAGAAAGTCTGCGTAAAAGCTTCAGGCTTAAAAAAAAGACAGAAAAGGATAGAAGATTATTATGACGCACATTTTGTTTCATAAAACCAAACAGTTAAACAATATTTAATATTATTGAACAAGATTTCTGACGAGATAAAGACGTCTGATTAAATTATAAGACGCTTTCTAAATGGCTTTTGTGTTGAAAGGGGTATTTAGCTTTTGCAATATTATCACAATTTAAATTAATGCTATAATTGGGTCGCGATATTATTCTGATATCAAATTTCATGTTATTAATTAGAATATGAAATGCTAACGTTTCACTTTTTTGCTATTCTACTACCAAAAAAACATCAGGAAATTAGAAAAAATATGCATAACTTTTAATTGTCAAGTAATTTAAGTCTCGGTTATGTCTAGCAGTCTATCTGTAGCAGTGGATGGAAATAAGCTGATGATGATGACAGACTTTATATATTCTATTTTTTCGGACCAACTTGAAGATTGTTTTCTTAAATAAAAAAAAAGCGGCCAAGTGCGAATCGGACTCGCCTATTAAGGATTCCGTAGCAGCAAGTATATATAATAAATAGCAAGTATATACACATAATTATTCTTGTAGATCATTGTTACTTTGATCGATATTGTTTAAATCATACATCACATATGTTTTTTATTTTATCATTTTTTTTTTAAGTTACAGGGGGAGGATGAGCATAAGCTTTACTACTTTGGAAGTGTCTCTCACGCAAACTATCGAAAAAAAAATATTTGTAACACCTCAATACCATTTTTAAAAACCAATCAACAGATACCGCACACGTACCTCGCTTACCCGGATTGATGGAAAAGAATATTAAGTTATAGTTCTAAGTATAAGGGACTCCCAAAATTTATTGTTTTTTTTTCTGTCTTTGTGTGGAAACCTTAATGCGGTTTACAGAATGCATCATACTTTTCATACTTTACAAATTCGAACAGTATAGTTTTTATAGTTTCGAAAAAAGTGACTGACGTATGTCATCCGTATGGATGGACAGACGGACAGACATGACGAATCAATAAGGATTCCGTTTTTCGCTATTTAGCTACGGAACTCTAAAAATCACTCCCAAAGTTTGTTAAGCTCTTTTGAACTTTTTTAGAATAATTTTACTTCGTGACTTTAGATAACATGTAAATCATAAAATTCAAGGAAAGAATGAAAAAATTGTCGTCTCAGCCTTATTTTTTTGGTGAAAATATTTAAATCATCTTTTAGTATTTAAACGCATACAACTCTGGAATGTTCTTTTCATTAACTATTCTTTCTCGAAAGTATTTTGATTGTTCTCGGCAAACCATTAAACAGAAACAACTCATTTTGTGTACTTGTTTACTATTCAAATTTTAAACAGTTCTCCGGCTGCGAAAGGCACATTTTCACGAATTTTGCACGCTTCGAGGGTAATGAATTTCTTGCCAGTTTTATTCAATGCATTGACAAATGTTCTTCAGGAATTGTTTATTTTAAGACTTCATTTACTTTTCTTTGTTTTATAGAACACCTACAAGCAATTAATGCGCTATAAAGTTTCCGTTTAATTCCTCTATTTGTAGATATTATTTATGCGTCCACTGCTGAACGTAGGCGTTTCTCAATTAATGCTAAGACGACGATCCCTTGCCACTCACATCCAACACTTCCAGCCACTGCTCAGAGATCTTCTTCCTACCTGGTTAATGGCCGACCAACACTTCGTCTATCTAAACGGGGCCTTCACTCTTGAACCTTAATGGCCCATCGGCCAACTCTTCTTCTGATTGCGTGACCAGCCCATTGCCACTTCAATGTGCTTATTCTTTGCGTGATATCGGTAACTTTAGTTCTCTGGCGTAGGTCTTCGTTTCAAATCCTATCTGCCAAAGAATTCCCAGCATAGCATGCTCCATAGCACATAGAGCTACGGCAAACTTGCGTCATCATTATGTTTATATTCGTGTTTTTAGTTTTATTATAAACGTAATAATTAATTTTAAAACGTTGTCTTCTTCGGAAATAGTTATTTAATATACGCCGATCGTCATCACCAATCTGGTGATGTTGTCTATTTGAGAATACCCTGTCAGTCACTCATTTAATCATTGTTGTTTTATGTTAACGCTTAGAATTTGATTATTATTATTATAAATTCTGAATATTGCTTTCTGAATAGCAAATTAAACGTCAAGAAATAAATACTCTAGTCCCAAAATACTACTTGATGTCAAAACTAATCCACCATGGAAGCTAAATAAATAGAATATTATATTACGCTCAGGACATTGTGCGAAGAATATTTTCACCGGAAAGCCAAGGCAATAAATTTCATGTTCTTGTAAGTCGCCATTTTGATTTACGACGTAATAGCGACACTGGACACAATTCTTGTAATAATGTAAATCGGATCTGGAACTTTTTCAATTATAATTTCAAATTACAAAATGGTCTCACAACTTTCACTTTTGAATATTTAAATTTTATTATGCGTTGAATTGTATAAAGGAAGTATCGCTTGTGCTCCCTGATGCTAATAAAGCGTATCATTTGATTGACCATTATGTAAGTCTGTCGCAACCTATTTCTGCAATGTGTGAACCGATGTTTTGTTTAGTTCAGACTTTCTAACGGTACTTCATGAAAATTTATTTTTAATACATTTCAATGTCATTTTTATAAGTGCCATAAAATTCTAATTTTAAATTGTTACATTCTGGAGTGTCAGTTGGATCTATTTTTTTATGTAAATTGGATATAATAATAATAAATCATTTATTTCAGGCACTATGGCCCATAGATACCTTACAGACTAACACATATATTATAATATTATATTGTTAGTATATTTAAACCTTAAAAGCTACGAGTATGTTAGTGATATGCAAACTGACTGACGTACTACTCGATAGTAAATGGATAAAGTCACTGGACCTAGTTTAGTTTACCAGGAGCTAGCCTAGCAACTCATTATGTGTTGCCTTTCCTAAGACAAGATTTAATGTATCGGTGTCAGTTATTACGCTGTCCATCTCTCTAAAACTATGGTGGGTAGAGGTAAGGAGTACCATCTCATATTGGGAAATAGTATAAAAAGTGGTCAGCTGTATGCTATAAATAACAGTACAAAAACCGTCCGCAATGGCGCTGGTGTAGTAAAAGGGTAAAGTATTGGTATACATATTTATGCGTGCGTGATTTCTTGGCGCACACACATTTAAAAGTTTACCATTTTACGACTGTGGTGCCACCCTTATTTAACGTTTTTGGACGGACTCTTTTCATACACAGAGATGTCACTCCTTACCTCCAACCTCCATATCTAAAACGCGGCAAAGCTCACGGGGAAAAGGCAAAATGGTGGCACTAATACAGCCGGGAGCACGGCATAGTGTATCTCTCATCGGTGAATTTAACTGTGAAGTAGGTAATTTTACCTTGTTCGTACAAAAAAAAACGTATCAGTTTTTTAGTGCTAGTCGGGGATCTGGTTGACCTACAGGTATTTTAAGAATAACCTAAATAGGTCACCCAATTAACTTTTATATATGGTATGAGATATTTCCAGCGAACAATATCTAGGGATACGAAACCGTAAGTAGAACTATGTTTTAACTTTGACTTTTGGCGACAATCGACGCCCATGAACATCCACACAACTAATGGTTACGTATCTAGGTAACCTCTTGAAGGAGGGCAGCGCAGATGCTCCTTTTCCCTATCCCCCCAATGGGCCACCGGAATCTCACAAACCACAGCACCGCACTACCTTTTTACAAAACTATGCTTTTAATTTTAGATTTATTGCTTCTTCTATAATATCTCTTGGTAGAGTTGTCGCTATTTTAGCAGCATCGGTGTTAGTGACCCGCCTCACAATACTCTTTCCGTCTTTTCTCTCCCTCTTTTAAGGATACATGGAGAGGTTCTGTGTTAGATTTAGTATTTGAAGTGAAGATTTTTATTATAATAATTTAATATTTTGATTTCATCATTAAACATTTCCACAAAGTGTTTGCGAAATAATTTACTTAATAATTGGTTAAAACAGTACGAGGGTTGAACGTGGCTTAATTTAATTTTGAAGTACTTTAGGTTTGTTACGGTTTCCAATCTTTGTTCGTATATGTTATTAATTAAGCGTTCACGAGAGTTCTTAATA
Organism: Lycaena phlaeas; assembly: GCA_905333005.2. NCBI lineage: Eukaryota > Metazoa > Arthropoda > Insecta > Lepidoptera > Lycaenidae > Lycaena > Lycaena phlaeas. Next base: position 9,025,967 of record HG995178.1, read on the forward strand.
ATGTTGTAATTAATATTTATTGGTATAAGTTTGAGGATAACGTGAGGAAATTAAGACGCGCTTTTATACCGTGTTCTGATAATGGCGTAATGTTATGAATAGATCAATCAACATGGTTACATATAAAAGACCCCGTAACTTTCTATGGTAACCATAATTTACTAAAATCATAATTCAAGGGCTGTGACAAGGACTTAAAAATGTTTAAGCATCTCCATAGATAAATTTCTCTCTTTGATGTTTCTCGTCTTTACAAAACCCTAATTTCTGTCACAATTCAAAACCAAATTAATACTTATTAGCTATATATTTGACATGTAGATGCTCAGCTTCGTCTTTGTCGTCATCATCCGACGAAGCCCGAACAGGCACGTTAGGCGCCGACAAATGTCATTCTGGAATAGCTCGAAAATAATATTTATTTCGTGTTCCATTGTTGATTTCGTTAATTGCGTCTGATTGGAGGGCTACAACAAACGGCTACAACGGACGTGTCACTTCCCACGACGCCGGTGTGGGCTGTCGTGACGTGTCCGTAATATCCTGACCAGTGGGAGTTGCCATTAGAATGAAACATAACAAATACAACACCATTTCGTAAAAGATAATGCCATGCTGCATGACAGCTGAAATGGGCCGGCAAAACCGGGGTGGTATTGCTTGCTCATATGATATTGGCGTAAAGTGACGGTTGTAAATTTCCGATGGGTTATTAGGGGCTTAGGGAAAAGGAGGATGTCGCATCTGCATAGATTCTGGTTGTGCGAAATTAAAAAAACACAATATTTATAGTTATGTGAGACAGCTAGAATCATTGCTTTATGAAATTAATTAATGAAAAATTGCCAGTGATAATGAACATAATATAGACGACAAGGAACGTAAAAAATATCTCGCAACCGGTCACTATATTCCTATCTCTAAATTTGACCGTAAAAAAATTCTTACTTTTACTAAATTAAGTCATATCGAAATCAAAATATAGAGTATTTCCGTAAATATTGAATTACTTACGCCAAAATAGGAATCAACAACATACAACGGGAAAAGATTGAGGAAATATTATGTGCAGGAAAAGATTATTATAATTGAATAAGAGATAACAAGAGGGTAAAGGAAATATTTTCTGGGATTGCCTACGTTCAGTTCGCGAGACATTCTCTACAAATCGATTCAATTAAGGACCTTTTCTGTGATTTCTAACCAATATAATATCATCGTAGTGGGAATCAAACCTTATATCCAATATTAATGTTAATAGTCACCAGTAAATATACAAATATCTAAAATAATACTAGGTACTAGAATAATTATCAAAAGTTTTCTGTAATTTGCATTGCCGATTAAAAATTATTGCAAGATAAGTATTGTCGAGTTTTGGTATGTTTATTACAAATTATAATTCAGAGTTAGTATGAAAAATGCTTACCTTATAAAAAAATGGTTGCCAATTCTGAAATCTTACAAAATCAGATTAATATCACAGTTTCGACAAATCTGCCGATATCTTCCTAATATTAATCGTACAGGTTTGTTGTTTTTTCCGTAAAATCTATAAAATTTGAAGTATTTAATAGCTCCAGTCATAGTGATTCATTGAACGTCTGCGTCAACTAATATTTAAAACGGGTCCCTAACTTTTTGAAAATTTAATGTAGCCTATGTTCACCAGGGATAGAGTAGCTTTCCAACTGTGAAATATTTTTCCAAATTCGTTTCCAAAGTAGTAGTAATAATGTTTTAAAGTGGTTTCGGAGCCTATTCAATACAAACAAACAATCAAATATTTCCTCTTTATAATATTAGTATAGATAAAACTAACAATACACTGACTACTCGGCAAAATGGCGTCAAACTAACAAGCATAATATCAACACTAAATATAAAATCCAGCCAGCATAAATTACCATGACCGAACCAAAAGCAGAATCATAAAATCAATATCTTCTGGTTTATGATGTTTTTGCAATGAGTCAGCTAGTATAGTCGTTTATGGAAGTTTGATGCGGTCGTGTCCCTGCAGTTATTTTGTACGTAAATCTTTGAATACTACGTTCAAAATAAAGCCATTTATATGGAAAATATATGATTGTAACAATAAATAAGCATTAAAGAGAATATCAATAAAGAACTAGGGGACGTTGTCCTGCACATTTGTATTGGAGATTTGTTAATCTAAACTATTCTCTAATCCAGACAAACACACAAAGAAAGCCTTTTATAAGGAGATTAAATTTTTAATCTTATACCTTTAAACGAGCAATTCTTGTATATATATATATATATATATATATATATATATATAATCTGAATCTCGGAAACGGCTCCAACGATTTTCATGAAATTTTGTATACATGGGTTATAAACGGCGATAAATTAATCTAGCTAAGAAAAATATCTAGAAAACTTTTTTTTATCCGTGTTTTGAGGCAACGATAAAATATGATTAGAATACGAACGTAAATTTCGCTGCCAGATAGTATGTTATGGTAGCTTAGTGGTGAAATTAGGCAGTTAAATCCGAACGAGCCTGGTTCGAATCTGCAGTCCGAAATTTGTTTTTCCTTTTTTTAAGATAATTTTTTTTTTTTTTTTGGAAGAAACATTTTATCGTATTTTACCACTAAGGGTACCGAGCAAATGCTCGGTCAACCAGGTACTAATAATTAATAAAGCCGCAGGACCGTATGCACGTTTAAAATATTTCAAATATGGAAACATTCTGAATCATTACTGAGAAATACAAAGCAACATTCAAGAGGTTAAATAGTTGACTATTAGTTAAGGAGATATTTAGCGGCCAACGCTGCTATTGAACATAATAATTGAGTTTTACTCCTCCTTTTGTGACAAAAGTGACTACCTATTTCATTTTTGTATTTATCTGCGCATGAAAAATGAGGGTTTTCAATATTTATGAGCAAATTATCTTTGAAAGGCAAATCCGAATATTGATAAGGTTTCGTTTCCTCTTGAGCTGTGGATTAGACGTTATTCAAAAGAGGGTCTTGTTAACGTCCACTCACGACGTTGATTGAAAGATATCGGGCGTGTATTGGACTGTACGAGTGTAAGGTTTCGTGGGAGCGTTCTTTAGATTTCAGAAATATAAACTTCAAATGAATAGAGTAAATTTTGTAAAGGTAATTGGGTTAGAGATTTTCAACTCGTTTATAATTAATCTTAGGTACTTATTTTAAGCCTAAGAACAAATCAATTTTGTAAGGAATAATATGGTAGAAGTATGACCTTTATTTCCAATCTGAGATTGGCTTACTAAAAAAAGAGGAAGCTATCTGTTGGATTATATTACAACTTGCTAGTGAGAGGAATGCGCCGTGCCTTACGCCTACGTTTGATACCAGTGCTGGCAGCACTGGTATCAAACACTACCTTAGAATCTACTCTAGTACAAACGTTTTTTTGGTCAGAAAATGTATGATTGATTCGCGTATACAGTGTCGATGTATTCGTAAGTCCTCTGCCTCGAATTTAGCGGGCAATGGGGCGGTAGCGGTGGCGGCGCGGGCAACGTAGACCCGCGCCACTGCCCGCTAAATTCGAGGCAGAGGCCTAACAGTGTAGAGGCGGCGCGTCGAGGTAGGCACGGTAGACGCGTCGGCGCTGCTGTGACGTAGCACCTGCTGCGTATATCAACGATCTCCGATAGTGATCCATACAATACTGGTGACCGTATCTACAAGCGGCGAAGTAGTCGTACATTTCCACGCCGACATAAACGTGTATGAGTAAAAAGGTGTGATCTAAGACCTCGTTGTGTTGCAAGAATCACTATGAGAACTTGTTGATATACGTAGCGGGCGCTAAGTTACGGTTCGTTTCGAAGTCTCGTGTCTGTGTGAGTGTCCTGTTCCAATTGGTCGTGTTGCGATACTGATTCATAATATGTGTACAGTGCTTTAGTCAACACCGCGGTCAATCATCAATAAATCGATGATCCTTTTTTGAGCGACGAGAGCCTACATCAACAAATTCCATTTTGTCCATACAAATAAAAATAAATTACCGAAATGTATATATGCAAATAAATTTAGAATCAATGCACCAAATTAGATAATTCTTTTTTGATGTGTTGGTTATTGTCTGGACAAGGTTTTTATAAAATAATGATGATGATGGGAAATGGATGAGAGCAGGACAATATTTGCAGAGTGTAGCTTGTTTTAAATAATTGTGATCTAAAAAGATTAAGGCTAGCTTTACAAGTCCAATATCTTCAATCAAATGTTCTAGTTCCATTGTTCTAAAGGCACTGGTACAAAGAGGATATTACGTAAAAAGACCCTCTCGTATTTTTGTGACTTACTACAAGATTTATATTGTCGTCTGTTAAAAATTCGTTCGCGTGAAATCATTTTATTTCCTTGATTTCAGCTAAGAAAATTAATTATTTTTTACATTGACGAAATCTATTAATGAGATTTTGATAAAATTTGCTAATAAGATGGATTCAATCCTAAGAGAAGAGCTCGGCAAAATAGACATTATCCTTCCAAATAAAAGACTAAGTCCAAAGACAAAACTAAGTTCTAAGGACACAAATATGTTTACTAAACAAGTATTTAATTTGTAAAACATATTTTATAGATATATATTTAACACCAGCTGTTGCACGCAGCTTCGCCTGCGGTCAGGTTGACAGGTCTCTAACTTAAAAAAAAATATAGCCTATGTTCATCGGGGATAGTGTAACTTCCCGATAGTGCAAGAATTTTAAAAAGCAGTCAAGTAGTTTCAGAGCCTTTTTTTTCTTTAGCACCGGGAAATGCGCTTAGGCATCCCCCGGGGGAGTAGGTCTCCCCAGGTGGATATGTTGGACACGTTACGCCTGAAAGATGGTAAGTGGACTCAGCTCTACCCACTAAAACCCAACAAGTGCCACCAATGCCGCTTTTGGTGAGGTTCCCCGAATCTACAAGCAACAGGGCACCTCGGCGGCTAGTCAGTCCCCCAGGGGACCGACGCCACTTCCACAGAGAGGTTGCCCCACACCACATAACCCCTCCCAACCTTGGGACAGTATAATGAGGTTCCCGTCCTTGCCCCTTGCCCCTTGCTCTTTTCCCCCCTATAAGAGGGTAACAAAGAACCCCCTCGGCTCAATTCGCTTCACCTAAGGTGTTGGGATCACCCTGGGCTACTGAGCCCCACCGCCACGACAAGGCCTGAACCGTGATGGGGAAGTAGTTTCGGAGACCATTCAATAGTACAAACAAACAGCCAAACTTTCCTCTTTATAATACTAGTATAGATAACTTCTTAGTTCCCTAATTGGCTTTGTTAAATGATTAAAATCTGCGTTTTTTGTAAACCTTGATTGCATAATGCCTAGTATTCAAAGGAATATTTCGCTTTGTACGGCTTCCATTTCCGTAGGTATTTTCTATCGTTTCGTTTAAAGTTTAATGGCTCGTGCCAGAGATCGATTGCAGCGTCAATATATTTTTATTAAAGCGAGGAATTTTCAGTTCGTTTACTTTTTACCATAGCTTAATATGCATACCCAAAGAATTTCTATTGAAATTTATAATATACTGGCTGTTTCCCTAGCTTACATAGCATTATTATCACGATTATCAACATCGTCATCATTATCATCATCATTACCATCACAACCACCCACTATCACACACTTCTAGGGTATGCTAGTCTTTCAGAGCGCTGCACTCTGGCTGGCGTTGGCCTCTCGGCTCTCTCCTGGCAACCTGACAAAGTACACACCAGAATAACTGTATACGGTGAGCAACTGTGTTAGGCGGAAGGTGAGGGGTTCGACTTTGACTCCATCAGGACCGCACACAATGCTTCAGCATGGAGACTGCGTCAGAGTCCACCCTCACAACAGCCACTGTTGTCCCAGCCTCCACTCACGTCAGAGATACAGAGGAACCGAGTTGTGTCCTACTCTGTAAAACCAAGAGGTACTTCCCTCTCTCTCCAATCAGTTCAATTCCGAGATTAGCATTCTTTGGAGGAGGCCTGCAAAGAGGTCCTAGCAGAATGATAATAGGCATATATAATAGCATTGCCCCGCGGTTTCACCCGCGCAGGTACTTCCCATTCCCTCATGGGTACGAGGATAAATTATAGCCTTTGTGTTATTCTGGTGTGTAAGCTATATTATTGTAAAGCTTCATCAAAATCCCTTCAGGATTTTTTGGAAAAAAAGAGTAACAGACATACATCCATACATTATGACAAATTTTCGCGTTTATGATAATATTAGTCGGATAATATTATTATCGATCGTCGGATAATATTATTATTATCGAATCTAGACGCAAATTCCACTTTTTGTAATGAAACATTTATTTACAAGTTGTTTCATTATAACAGAAAATTAAATTCCGAAAATGGCCGTACGAGATAAATATTTTAATATTTTTCTTCAACAATCAAATTAAGATGAATTTTGTTTATTGTTTTGCTAGTAATTAAAATACTTTTTAAAATTTTTATATATGCGATTGTCCTACACGAAAACTCTTATCCTGCGCTTCATTCTTATTTTAAAATAATAACTTACTAGATTTTTTATTTAATTAAATGTTTATTTCCTCAATATAGTTTGTAAGTAGGCTATTTGTGATAATGATAAAGACATAAATTAACATTGATATGAATAAATAAGGAGCTTGTTAGTTGTTTGAAAGCGTAACAAGCTTTTACAATGTACAAGACTCCTCGACGCCTCTCGTCTCGCTATTGTCCAGCATAAGAAAAGATTCTTGATCTTATTTTTTTTATAAAAACGAGCTAAATCTAAATCTTTGATAACTTACTCAAAATAAAGCCAGTTAAGACCGACCATTAAACATTATACAAAATCAAAATAATACTTATTGTATTTTTATTGATAGGTCAATTCAACTTTTCACGTGGCGTTGTGTGCGTGCTCTTATCACACAGCATTATTATGTGCGGCAGTGATGACGCAGCGTTGATCGTCCACTGCCACGCATAAAAAAAGCTGTGTAACGAAAAGCGCACGCACACAGCGCCGCGCGCAAAGTTGAATTGAACTATCCATATAATACTACAGTTATAATTTATTTCAATTATTTATAAAGACATGACACAAATATAATTTTCTGATTTTTAATTTATATCATTAAAATATAATGGAATACATGGGTAGCCATTAAAATCTTTTTATAAAGCAACCAATAATATAAAGTACATTAGCTGATTTAACACTTAATACTTATTACCATTGTAGAGACGATCTTGTTTCTCTTCCCAGAGAATTAGCGAGACAATGAATTATCCACATGTCTCGCAAGATGTACGAAGTAATCGTACAGTTTTTCAGTGTATCACGGCTTCCTCATAGATTAATGGGCACGCACATAAATTCTTAAACATTCCCGAAATTAAAGCAAACTTGGTCCAGTATATTATGATTATTTAAGCACATAAATATTTCTTAAGCACGTACCCGCTATAATAATAATTAATCTTATAATAAAATTAGTGACTGCACTCTTCGGGTTCGAAAGAAAGAAGAAAGTAAAGTGACAACAACTGGATCGAAATGGTAAAAAAATATATTTTCAGCATCTCCGTTATGACCGTATTTTGTCATGCTTTAGTAACGTCAGTGCTGATTACTTACAGTCAGTCTTGATAAATATTCTTTCGTTATACGAATGAACAAGTTACTATTAACTGGAAATATGCTGGCTATTTAAAAATATCGAGAAATATTCCCTCCCTCGGCAATAAGGTACTCTTGAAAAGCAAAAGCCCTTGAGTCTAGTCCTTTACGGTAGATAGATCAAACGAAGGGACGCAAATTGCACCCTTTATTATGTGTATTACATAACTTAATGTATCTGAAGGCTAGCATAATCATAAATAATAAAAATGTAAACCCTTATACATCCCACTACTGGGCACGGGTCTTTGAAATCAGGTAAAGAAGGTGTAGTATCGATGCGTTCATTCAACATTCCCTCAGAAAAGTTTAATCTTATGAAACATGCCGGATTTTCCACGTTATATTCATACCAGAACAACATCACAATATTAGCAATGTGTTTAGATTAGGTCAAGAACTAATCTAGGAATCTAAAAGTCAAGAGGAATGCACTAATTGGCCAGGCTTATCAAGGACCCTGTAATTAATGGTCTTTGTTAATGCTACGTATTGACTAAAGCCATATTGTGACTAACGTTATGCTAGTGAACAGCTAGACAATAGTGGGTGCGGTTGCATTCAACGTATAATTAAAAAGAAAAACTATTCTAGCAAAGGACTTTTTTTTAGTCGGGCTTGGCCCACCACTCGTTCCCACCGCTGCAACTCCTGTATAGCCAGGATCGACAGCGGCAACCACCAAAAGACCCTTTGATACGATCTCCGGGAGCCCGGGGGATACGTTGAACACTGCCTTGGGAACCGCAACGAAATTAATAAGAAGAATTTAGGAGGAGTAGGATATATTCTAGAGCGACGATGATAGTGATGGATGGACTTAGCCTCTTATGCGAGAGGTTCCGGGTTCGATCCTGACGCCCCCGTGTGTGCCTTGAAATGGGTTTTTCTAAATTTCTATGTGCACCCCAACACGAGACCATGGCTCGCTCACCGGTGAAGGAAAACATCGTGAGGAAACCTGCATGCCTGATGAGATTGAAAATCTTTGAAGGTATGTGAAGTTCACCAACCCGCACTGGGCCAGCGCATCGGTGAACTATGGCCCATTACCCTCCTCGCCCGATTTCGAGAAGGAGACTCGTGCCCAGCAGTGGGTCATAAAGGGTTGACACTTTACTTTTTTTAGGATATATTCCCGTTTCCCTCCCCGATCAAAGCGGGAGACAGAACAGGATCGCAAAGGACTATTTAATAAAATAAAGTATTGATCTATATATGTCCCACTGCTGGACAGGGATCTCCTCCTCGAAATCAGGTAAGAAGCGTATTGGGCCACGCCACACACACCTTCAAAGACTTTCAATCTCATCAGGTTTAGAGGGAACGTTGGTCTCGTGCCTAAGGTTGACTTAGAAATTTAGAAAGATTTATTTCAGGTTCCACAGGGGGTCAGGATTGCGCCCGAACCCTCTCGCTCAAGGTCCTCGCTCGAGGTTGAACTTATACCCACTGGGCCATGAATACTTATATATAGAGATTAGTGTAAACTCTGAAATAAAACTTACTGTAGTTTTGATTCAGACGTCGGGAATTCTAGATGCATAATATTATAGTGTATCATTGCTTAGTTCTCAAAATAAATTGTTTTAATATCAGATAACGAGATTAAATGCCTGTTTCACAATTTCCAGATAAGTTCCCAATAGGCTATCGGCAACATATTTGACAGATATTTGACACATAGAGTATGGAGTATCTGTCAAATATCTTTCAAATATGTTGCCGATAGCCTATTGGGAACTTATCTGGAGATTGTGAAACAGGCCCTAAAACTATAAAATCTATATAGGCAGATATAATTTATGACTGGGATAAAGACATTTTTATTTACACGAATGTCTGCCCTTGGAGGGATTCTAAGCCACGACCGATAAAGTAAATGTCGCCATATTATTGCCTTATATATAATATAAATGCCTATAGCCTTTTTATATTTATAGATGTGTTTTATGTCTTATATTAGCATTGCCCTCGGTTTCACCCGTATACTTCCTATTAACATGGGAGTAAATGGATGAACAGTCGATATGCCTTTCTGATATATCATTACTAGTATTATAAATGTGGGAGTAGAGATGTTTGTTACGCTTACACGCGATATCTACGCAACCGATCATCATGAAACTTTGTACACATATTCTCGGTGGTACTAGAAGTAACATAAAACACTTAAAAAAGGATTTTTTTTACTAACCGCGGCTTTAACCGCGTGCAACAACTGGTAACCTATATTATCATTGTAACGTTTCATAAAATTCTATTAGTCGTTTTTGGGTGAAAGAGTATAATACCATCCATAATTTTGGGTAGGACAATTTTCATAAGAACTATACTTATTTAATGATAAGATATATCTAAAGTTATATATAATGCTTATATGTACATTAAATACTTGGCTTACTGGCAAAGACTTTTATTATCTCAGTACGAGTAGAAAATTAATGAGAGATGAGAATAGAAAATTTATCATTTAAGATAAAAATTTATTCATTTTCTGTTGTAGTTTTTTTGTAGTATGTTAGATTGTAGATTTCATAAGTCTATACCTTACCTCTAAGATACTAGCGATAAGGATAATATTTAATTCATTCCATGAAGTGTTTTCACTATATCGTACGAGAAACTTGATATTGTCTCATGAACATTAAACAAGGCAAGTCTCCCGAGACCCTAAAAGGCCCTTGTGTCCCCTTAATGTTTTGCTAGTAATTAAACTGTATGCACTTCCCTTAATTTTGAAATTCCACAAGACAGACATGATATTTTTTTGGAAAAAGCGAGATAGAGGGACTAATGCTAATGGGCGCCCGACTAATGTTAAAGGGTTACTCTTTAAGAATAGAGAATTAAGACACAAGAACGAGAAAAAAGAGATCGCGCGCTTGTATTTTTAATGTATGTACTTATTTTAAACTAAAGATTAGATTAGACAGAATTTTTCTTTTCGATTTAAGCCTAGCCTTTCTCGCCATGATTGCCTTGTTATGATTCTATGTTTTTTTTCTCTCTAATTCTACGGGATTACGAACGGACGAACGAAAATAATAAAATGAAGACGGAAAAAACAAAAGGCTGCAAGGTTTTGCTGATCTTTTTTATATCGTTCTACTTTCGAAACTTCACAAATACGTAATGTGAAAATGGACGTGGTGCCTTAATTTTATCTAAAAATCACTAATATTCATGAATTCGGTATGGAATAATTACTGGACATGGGACAACACGTAAGATTCCGGAACTTTCACATAATTCCTCGCCATGGTTGGTCTTGGGTGGCACGTCATCCAACTAACATAAAAATACATACAGACAGACAGCGGATCCGTTTTGTCGGGTTCCGCGCACGACCCACCTCCCCCGTCAGAGGGGGAGGGGAGGGCCGGCCCTCCGACTAATAGTTTAACTTCATCCGCTAATGACTCGTCGACCGTATTGGATTTGACTAGCCAAACACCTACTCTCCAGAGTAGCGCGCGCGATATACCGCGCCCCCTGCGGGGCACGGAGGGGGGCGCACCCCTTTCGAATTTTACTAGGTGAGCCATCTGCTCACTCTGCTCACTTACCTACCGATTGAGCTTAAAGGCCATCAGGCCTAAAAGTCTAGACCTTTCGAAAAAAAAAAAAAAAAAAAAAAAAAAAAAAAATCCGTTTTGTCGTTAAAATTAATCTTAAAAAGAATTGCATGTTAAAATAAAATAACAAATTTAACGTTTGTTAAATTTTAATAACGTAACAATTAAATAACATAATTTCATATGTGTATCTAGTTTAAAACGAGTATACGATTTATTTTCAGTTTTCATTTTCTTTGTGTTCCTCGTTGTGGAGTAGTATTAGACTTTCGCTATCTGTGGGCGTCTCGAGGAGAGGTAAGTTCTCCACCTCGCCTGGAAAAAACAATATTTTTGTTTGACTTATACTGCACTTTAGCACAAAATTTACTGCGTTCTTGATCCTCAAGTTCATATATTATGTTTACTTTCTACTTTTATGTACTTTATAAATGCAATAAGGTATTTTATGATGGAACAAAAGTTGGTGGATACGCAATTTTGTTTATGATGAATTTCTGTAACACGCAAACGTTTACATCATATAAAGGAACCATGGTTTGTTTACAATAAGTCTATTGTATGTAAATGGAGGCCGCGTTTAGGTAGACGAAGACCAAAGTATTAGTTGGCCATTAATAATGTAGAAAGGCGATCTCCGTGCAGTGAAAGGTCCGCGTTGGATGCGAGTAGCAACTAGCAAGGAATCGATCGACTTGGCGTTCGTTGAGGGAGGCCTATGTTTAGCGAATTTTGTCGCGGTTTATTATGATTTACCGCGATAAAATCCGTAAAATTTGTTTATTTATTTATTTAATGGTTTATCAACCGATATAGTTTGTATTAATTTTATTGTGATAAGGATGTTGATATGAAAAAATGTTAATATGAAGTTAATGATTATTCCGGATATAATAAATATATAGAGTATTTTTGAGGAGTTCGTGGTTAAGTTATAATAAGCCGCGCGAATCGATCCATCGTGGTTGGGTGGCCATCTTTATATGCCGAGACTCGTCCGTGTTTTGGAAAGCACGTCAAGCTGTTGCTCCCGGCTATCATTTGTGGATCTTTGACAGACGTTACGGGTCGTAGAAGCCCAAAAGTCTGACAACCAGTCTTACCGTAGAGTACCGTATCACCTAGATACTGGGTTGTAGAGCTGTGGGATAGGCAGTCGCTCCATTTAAAATATTATTCAGCTGCATCCGGTTAGACTAAAAGCCGACCCCAAATATAACTGGGAAAAGGCTAGCAGATATAGAGTATTTTTGTCATATGATATACCTAATACCTTACATATTTCACATAAAACAAAACTGTAACAATTTTTCAGTCGTTTACTGCGCAGCAAAAAATAGGTTGAAAATATTTGCGCCTTTTCACGTCATTTCACGCTGTTCGACCCTTGTCTGTCAGTTAATATTATCACGTTACGGGCCGGCCCCATCGCCTCTTTATGGCGTAAATATTTTCTAAATAAAACAACCCTAAGAGTAAGAGTCTTTCATGTGGTTAATCTTAATGCATGTATTAGGGGAGAATGTGTATACTAATGAGCATTGAGGAAATAAGCGCATTATCATGAATGTGTTCTTATAATGAACTGTTGTATAATTTTAAATTATAAAACAGTTTAATGCATTTTGGAAGGAGACTGGTTGCCCACAACACAGGCAATCCTAGTGTGGGGACCAGGGATACATTGTTTGTCACTGTAGTGTAATTTTCTATAAGCAATAAACATTATTATTAAATATAATATTTAATATTTATTTTTGCAGTTGCCGGTCCGTGTTGGATGCGAGTGACAAGGGATCGGCCATCTTAGGTTATTATTCAGCAAAAATTTATAAAAATTAAATAAGTAGACAAGTAAATACAATAAAAATAATAGGGTTATACGTAAGTTTGTTTAAATATTTATATCATAGCATTTTTGGAGTTTACTCCTTAAGAATCGATTTTCATATATAAGGCGCCCGGTATGAGAAAAATCCGAGGGGTAAAACCAACTGAACTAACGAAAAAGTGTCACGTTTTTGGTGCGCACCTTTAGTGCGCAACTTTCTAATTTAGCTGTGAGTGTATTGAGACGTACATAGGGTATGCTGTATAGGCGACTATACCTATATACTATATGTTATTGGGCTTGTTTGTTTCTATTAGTGTCGATGTATTTATATTGCTATTTATTTTTTTTTTGTTATAAATATCAATAATTAACATTGTAATTGTGAAGTTATAATTTTTTTTATCATTATATTTATCATTATACTGGCTAAAGTGAACTAAAAATATTTTGATATAATTATGGCAGAAAGGGGTGTAGATAATATTGCCGGAACTTCCGACGAAAACGTGGGTGCAAGGTACGTTATAATTTATGTATTATATGCATGGGCATGTGCGATTTTTATTTATTAAATATTCAATAATTATTGATGAAGTTCATATAAATATATATTTGAGAACAACACATGAAATTAGATATTTAATCCCATATGAATTATCAAGCGCATCCACGTAAAATAGACAATTTCTAACCTAACAAAAAATTATTTTTTTCGATGTCAATAAATTCCTCCAAGTTACTATGATTTATTTTATGAATAATTTTTAAATATTAATAATTCAAGTCAATAATTCGATACTATGTGAAAAATCAACAATATTTCTCGATTGTAATAATGTTTTTCTCAAAAATTAATCTCAAATTAATTAATTAAAATTAATCTTAAAATTAAATTTAATAAAAATTAAAATTAAAAATAAAAATTCAAAATAAAAATTAAAATTAAAATTAGTCTTAAAATTAATCTTAAATTAACTTTTTGAAAAATTAACAATATTTCTTGATTATAATAATGTTTTTATAAAATTTTCTTTCGGATAGTTATTTGCGTATGGTTAGATACTCGTACTTGAGGAGTAATCTCCAGTCGTGCGTCGGAGCTGACACACACACATTTTTTTTTTTAAAGAATTTTTATTATCTTTATGTATCGGTCCACAACAGCATGATTTGAAGGAGGCGGTGTTTAGGTAGACGAAGTGTTAATCGGCCATTAACCAAGTGAAGGGACGATCTCTGTGCATTTGGTGGTCCGCGTTGGATGCAAGTGGCAGGGGATCGGCTGTCTTGACGTTTATGGATAAGAGTTGATGATGATGATAATGATAATGATGATGATGATGATGGAAGTGCAGTTGCTGTAGCAACTAGTTGTTTAATGTAAGTAATGTAATGTTAATAGTGCTACTTAGCTTGATAATTGTTGATGTTCTTACTTTTGTATGTAATCATTATTAACTTCATCTAAATGGATAGAAATATCTGCAATCCTAAAATGTATTAGTATGAGAAGCTTAGTACAAACAGTATGTATTGGTGAATGTAATAAAGAAAGTATTGCTGTCCCGAGACCCGAGCTTACCGATTCGCACAGTGAAATTGGTCGATTCGTCTTCATCAAGCATAGAGAAAACATTTTCAACGGGAATGTAGACGTTTTGTGTGTGTTCCAGAAAATCGGCATCCTTCTCACACTTGCAGGGTCGTCTGAAATTGGGTAGAATAATTAATAATTATTAATTAATTACATAACAATTGGACAATTGGAAAAGATTAAAGAGGTAAGAAGCATCATTAAAACTATAGAGAACCGAAGAAGAGTATGATTGGTTACCTGATACGACATGACCCGTTTTAAAAAAAATATCATAGATGGAAAGATTAAGGGAAAAAAAGGAAGAGGTAGACCGAGACGAACTTATAAGGAACAAATAAAGGACAGGTTATGTCGTATCATCACCACAAGAGCAAAGCTCTTAAATAAAGAGAGAATTAAAAAATATTTATCTAGATCAAGAAGTTTCTAAGCGTAGTATTTTAAAATCTTGGGGGAGATTAATCTAAAATTTCAACAAAGTTTGTTAAGATAAGATAGAATATCATTTACAAAGGACGCTAAAGCTATAAATTCACTTCCACGTTTATTATTTTCACGGAGATAGTCTGACTTATTTAGTCGAATAATCTCACCTGTAAACAATCCTTTTTGCTGGAACGTTCGGGAGAAATATATCTATTTCAAAATAAAACTTCTCGGCGTGGTCGTCGTTTACTAGCACCGTCCACATCATTCTACCTGGAAATACATATTTTTGTTATTAATTCAATATCATAAAATGAATTCATGAGATATTAACATTCACAAACATTAACCCATGTTTCGTATTATTATCACTAAATGATAAAATTGCTAATAATCTTCAACCCAAATCTAAACAGAATCTTATATTATATTATACCGTAGTATAATAATCAAACAGTATGGAACTACAAACGAACGCTCTTATTATAATAATAATTGTTAGTAACTAAGTTTAGCACACATGAGACAAGACCTATGAGACAAATGCCCCTAAATAAATAAGATTAAAAAAAACTCTCGACACAGCACACTCACACAAACATACGCATTTTAGTAGCATAGTTTTCACGCTGTTCCTACATGTTTATTATTATTTTTTATGCTTTATATAGCTTTATACAATATAATATATCTTATAGGCAACGAATGCTTCGTCTTGCTAAGCTACTTCAATATGTTTTCGGATTGCCGTTATTGTGGAGTAAAGATCGCGAGATAACGAAGAATTGGTCGATGAAACGAGGACGAAGACAATACCTACTATACAAATTGTATGAGAATGGTGAAATCGTACTTGGCATTAATTAAAAGAGACCTTCGAGCAGTCAAAACTAAAGAGATCATAGTGATAATGTTGATTCAATTAGACTTAACATTTTATTCCTGACGAAATAAAATACAAAAAAGTGTACTATATCGTAATTAAATTTCAACGTTTCAGCTTTTTACATTTTATTCCACGTATTCAGCAAACCACGCATCACGTACCGCCCAAGTTTTAACGGGCCCGTAGAATGTTGACGTATAATTTAAAATTTAAATATTATCTTTCTATCAAAGAAATTCCGAGAAAATGTATCATAAACATTAATATTTTGATACATCACACGTGCGTGAGTAAAATAATCCTTGTTAGTAACGTAGCTATTTGTGATGCAAATCAGCAAGGAATAAAAATAATCATAGAAGGTAATTCTTAAATCTGTTGGACATAAGGACAGCATGGGTAAGACAGGCAAGGGAGAAAGGAGATTGGCAAAGCTAGATGATGATTAAAAATTCTATAATTACAAAAAAATATAGAAACAATAAACAGCAGGTAGATAAGGTACCCCACCATGGTTCAAGCCTTGTCGTGGCAGTGGGGCTCAGTAGCCCTGGATGACCCCAACACCTTGGGCGAAACAAATTGAGCCGACGCGAGGGGGCTCTTTGTACCCCTCTTATAAGAAGAGGGAACATAAGAGCAGGGGGCAAGGGGTGAGGATGGGAACTTCACTTCATCGTACTGTCCTGATGTTGGGAGTGGTTATTCTGTGGTGTGGGGCAATCGCTCTGTGGAGGTGGTGTCGGTCCCCTGACGGACTGACTAGCCGTCGAGGTGCCCTGTTGCTTGTAGATCCGGGGCATCTCACCAAAGGCGGCAGTGGTGGCACTCGCCGGGTTTTAGTGGGTAGAGCTGCGTCAACTTACCAGCTTTCGGGCGCAGCGAGTCCCACATACCCGCCTGGGGAGACCCACTCCCCAGCGGTATGCGTCAGTGCATTTCCCGGCGTAAAAGAAAAAAAAAGGTAGATAAGGTAACTGAGGGAAGATTATATGTCACGGTACCCTACGCTGTTTTACGTTCTACGCTTCTTCTTAATATAAATTCAAAGATGGTTCGAGCCATATTGAAAAAGCACACGATTTAAATGAACATTCTTTCTACCAGTTTCGTCTTCGCCTTAGGCCTATTTTTCGCCATCGTTTTTCTTGTTTAAGAATAAAAACTGGTAGACGGCACACACAGCCGGGTGGTAGGATGGTAAGTGGTATCCATAGAATTTACCTGAGACTAGCCCATGCAAGTCGAGCGATGATCTTGAGTGGTAAGTCTTAGTGTCATGAGTTTGAGTGCTAAGATGGTAAGTCTTACCGCACTAAGTAACAAATGCCCTTCAACACTGTTAAGCTATTATACAGCGGTCATAAAAATGATGATTCTCATGCATACGGGCGCGGTACAAGCGGACCCTACCAGTAAAGTGCACAGGTTACTCACCCCCTCTCTTGTCGTATATTTGATACACATTAAATACTTTGTCGTAGCACCTCATCAGGAAATAATTTAACACAGGTTCCGTACGCTTGGCGTCCCATCTATCTTTGACGGTAATAAATGGAAGTTCGGTAACCCGCTGCTTGTGATCCAGGAAACAATGGTCCATCCATTCCCCGGCTCGGCCCTCCCATTTGCACTCACCTGAGATCAAGATGTTGATTAATTTATGAACTTGTAATCGGTACAATATGAATGAATATTATCCACAATCTACTTAGAATATAGTTTTAAGAAACTACTGAAATAATTAAGACTATAGTTTAAAAAAAATTTTTTTCGTTCGATAAAAGAAAGTTTTCTGGGATAAATTTTAATATGATATTATATGCAATGCATGAAATTCTTACAGACTTCATATAATAGTTGATAATGATTCAATAAGAAGTTTTGAAGAAACTTCGGATCTCTTGAATCGATACAATTTCAATGTTGATCGTTGTAAGTACGAAATTGTTTAATACAACTTTTATTTGTGATAAGTTGACGAACCGATTTATAAGATCTTAAAGCATACCGCCTACAGACGCCCACAAGTTTGAAAGTTAAGCGCCTCATTTTGTGAGAGGATTAAGGAAGGCGAAGAAAAAAGAAGAAAAAAATGGAATTAAGGCTTATGTTACCTCGTAAATCTTGAATATAAAACTGATTTCAATAATATTCATCATCATCGACATTATCAACCTTTTTGTCTTCCACGTCTTAAATGTTGGTATAAATGAACATAAGATATTGCTATAATACTATATTTTGAATCATTAACATAATATATATTACTAAAATATATATTACTAAAGTTATAAAATACTAAATGATTAAAATAGACGATAGAAACTGGTTGTTTGTAATGATGATGACGTCACACGTTTGTAAATATTAAAATGAATATACAAGACATTTCATGGAACTTTTAAAATAGAGTCCGCGTCACTTATAAAGTCCTGCGACTAATGCCCGAACTAAATTTGACAAGATTGTTTTATGTGAAATATGGAGCATATAATATAAAGTGAGGAGTAAAAAGTGAAGGCCGTATAATGATCATTAAAGTGAAATAATTTTGTGAATTAGAAATTAAAAATATACAACAATTAACCCCGTTGAAAAATATGTTAATAAATGTCACTGCCATGACAGGTAAATTTTAGAGGTGCCAGAGTCACTCATTTTTGCCTAATTTATGGTTAAAATATTATCATTAACTCTATACCTACATTTATCTTATGATATTTTATATGAATATAAATACAAGGTAAAAGAATTATAACCTTGCTCCGATGAATTATATTTTCAGGTGTTTCTGTAAAAAAGGTCGAATAACAAAAGAAGTAACAATGGCAGCAATTACTTCTGAGAAAATCGTCACCCCTGGAAAAAGCCGAACACACCCGAAGAAGCTTGTTTTAGATGAATTCTACTAATCGGTTATACGTAAAAAATACAAACGAAATATTAAAAAAAAATGTTTTGTTTTACTAAAACCTAGTAGGGAGGTTTTTATTTTGCTGCTATGATTATTTTTGTCATTATTATCATCATCAGTATTTATCAATCCACTACTGACCATAGGCCCTATAATTATTTAAATTTTTTATTGTACTAGACTTGGTGGAAAATCATTACACTAGAAATTGGCAACATTGAGTTATGAGACTGCAGCGCCGCGTCTATCAGACTTCTTAAGTGGCGCGGACTCTACATACATAATTTAAAATCATCATGGTAAATTTTTCTCTTCTTATGATGCGTCATTAAAAGTTCTGGACATTATAAACCGATATTTTGAAAAATTGCACAAATAACGAACCGCAATGTTCCAATGCGTAAAAGATCAAAATTGTTTCCCGTTTAAATTTGCATCCATGAAATTATTCGCGTAATAAATATCGCATTTTAAGTTCACTTCCGATACAAAATGCGAAACTAGCATTGCTCATGACGGAAATGGATGGCTTTTAATTTGTCCGTGCTTTTTATCTGCTATCCGTTTTTATTCGATGTCAACGATTTTTCGATATACACACATTAATTTATTTTGGATTTGAATATTTCAACTCTATTTGGCGTGCGGTTTTAAAATTGAAATGGAAAATTATTTGTGATGAATATTGGACCTAACATAATATTTATTATAGTAATGAATTTAAAGTCTAACTAAGTAACCGCATGAAAATGAAGTCCAACATTAATTATTGATGATTATTTGTAGTTTTCTTTAATTCAGACATATTTCCATCACATAATTATTGCAATTCAACAATGTACTTCACATAGCATAGTACATGTTTCCGATATTTGAAAATATACCTCTTTTAAAAAACTTCAAAATAGCATCCAACCTTGGCAGACCACATATCATCATGGCGGTTAGCTTTAGGTCGACAAACTATCTTTTTTCCAGATTCGTTTCAAATAGTACAAGATACCGAGATAAATTAGTCTTTCACACGTTTGATAATTAGACGCGACCTGTTTTTAGTATAATATTTTTGACTTAAAAATACACACATTCTGATTGCTGGCCTGTCGAAAAATATTTATGGATATTTTTTAATAAATTTATCAGCTCATACCATATTAATTATAATTGGAATATAAATAATATTTTATATAAATATATTCTTCTTACATCAATTTTTATCGATTATCGTATACAAGTAGACCGTGAAGTTATCTAAATTGATTCTCCTATTCTGTTCTGACTTATTCATGCCTGCTTGCTACATGCAATGAACAGAAAAACTGGAAACTTGGACTTTTTTGTTGTTATAAGAGTGAAGGTGTTAATAAAAAAAATTAAATTATTTTAATCTAAAATAGCCATGAACACTTTTTGAAATACAAGCTATACTGTAAATAATACCATAGCTCAAATATTAAAATAAATAACATAGGTTTCGTCTAGTTATCAAGTGACTAAATTTAGGTCAATCTAGTACGAGCTCTTAGACTATTAAGTCAATTAGTAATTAAATAAGCTCTTACCATAAACTCTAGCCATAAAACAGTTGATGATCCGGTACTGGCAGTGTGGTGTATGCCTTTCCAGCGCTGGCAAATTCGCGTGTTTTGGGCAGCCAGCATTTGTACAGGGGAATAGTATTTTATTTGCCAACGACTCTAGCACAATAGGTCGCACCAGAGAAAATTCTTTCTGAAAACAGTAATATGATTTTTGTTAGGAGAATGAGACCATTTAATAGAAGCCCTAACTTCGAGCTTTCGATTGGTTATATTCTTCAACGATTGTTATTTAATAGAAAAATAGGGACTCTGATGTGAAAACCATTTGTAAAAATGTCACGTCTTATTTTGTTTTCGTTAGTATATTTTACTTATGGGTTGTAGAATAAGCGCTATATTTGTGACTTAGCTACCACTTTATCTCTTATATGATAGACTCTTATATACCATTGTGGGCAGAGAAGAGCTTGGAAGCGTTAGTAACTATCTATTACTCATATTCCGACATGGGGCCTGTAATGTTTCTGGATATCATTTTTTAAGTTACATGGGGTTTTTAGAAGTAACTAGCTAGTGATGACACAGCCTATTTTGCTCTTAATTCCGGAACCCATAAAAGTCGTTTAAAAGTATAAAAGGTAAAGTATCAACCCTTATATTATGTCCCACTGCTGGGCACGTGTCTACTCCTCAAAATCAGGCGAGGATGGTTAATGGACGATAGTTCACCGATGCGCTGGCTGCACTGGTCCATGTTGGACGCGAGTGGCAAGAGATTGGTTATCTTGATGTTCATTGAGGGAGGCTTATGTTCATCAGTAGGCGGATAAAGGCTGATGATGTAGTATTACATGATATACTGGTACTTGACCTGGTTAATTTTATTTGGATATGTGTCATATTTGACAAACAATTAAGATGTGTGGATAGTATAATTAGTCATGCATTTGCATAGTTTATGTGAGAAGATGGCCCTTGAAGCTCTACCTGGATTTGTAATTTGTTGTCGGCATTTTATGATGATGATGAAGTGATCTTTGGCTTCACTGAGGGAGGCCAATGTTAAGCAGTGAGCAGATAAAGATGATTATGATGATGAAGAGCTAGAAGTATATCAAACAATTTGAATAATCTTACCTGGCAAACATGACATTGATAACTTTTATTGAAGCACGGTCCGCAGATGCTGTGCCCGTCTACGCACAGATGGAGTGGCGGCTTCATGTACTTGTTACATTTTGTACAAGTCAGCTCCTTTATAAGACCCTCGTAGTGATCCGTCTCCAGAAGTGTACTGAGTACCACTGGAAAAAATAACATTAGCATATTTAATTTTTATGCATGTAAAAAAGTCCGGACTGCCGGATAGATCAGATATGATTCATGAATGAACATAGATTTTTATTAGAGTTCATATTATATACAAAAAATCTCATAATTTTAGAAAAATTGCATCAAATTAGATAACTCTTTGTTTGTTAACCGACTTCAAAAAAAGGAGGAGGTTATCAATTCGAATGTATGTTTTTTTTTTTTTTTGATGATGATTTCGATTTTGATGATTCTTTTTTTATTAGAAAGGTGATGCTCCCCATGGGGTCCCATTTTAATCTAGTTCAGTTTCTCATGGATACCATCATCAGATCATCATCAGATGGTATCCATGAGAAAACCATACCCACCGACACCGGCACCGACTCCCAAAATAACTAATTTCAAAAAGTATAAGTAAGATATATAAGTTTTATTATATTTATTAATTAATTAATTTTGTTAATTATCTTTACCTCGAAATATTTAAATATTATTTTTAATTTTTTAGTTGTACATAATTTAAAGGTTTGAAGTCGGTTTTGGTTTTTTATTTAAAATTAACTTTATTGTGTTGATTATAGTCAGGACAAGATTTGATTAAGAAAATAATGACGACGGAGCATGGGTATGGCCAGGACAACGTTTTCCGTGTTCAGCTAGTAACTAATTAAAATAATTTACATACTCAAGCATCACAGCATCATACCAGAATAAGTTATAGGCTTCAATGCAACATCGTGCAATGCGTCAAGCAGAAGACGAAAAAAGGCTGCTGATGATGATGATGATGAATGAACAATATAATATAAGGACATTATGCACTACTGGGTTGGTAAAGTGGGTACTTTGTGTTTTATAGCCAAATTAAATAAAAAAAAAAAAAAAATAATAATAATAATTAAAAGTGTGGTGTCGTGGGACACCAGGTAGGAACGAAGTTCCTTCGGCTAAAAAGAAAGGTATTATACACTACTTGCTTGTATATGCGACTGTCGCGCCTGCGCACGTCTCATTTAACGCTTTTATTCCACGCACTTTTTCTTACGGTTTTACTATCACATTTTTTTTCAGTTCGGTCGCGCAGCAAAATACCTATCCCTTCGGAACTTCATTCCAGAAAAAATAATGAATAGTAATAAAAGTGGAGCAATAACGGATTCTAGTGGAGCATTTAGGGAGCAATTCTTTCGCATATCGTTTAATTAAAAAAATAACTTCTACGCTACCTTACTTCCGGTAAAAGAGTAACTATTGTTTAGTATAGTTACACTGTTATATGAAATCGGCATTAATATTTTAATATGTGCTAAGTATTTGCAGCTCGACGCAATAAGCACAGAGAATGCTCCAAAGTCCGCCATGAATGCGAATAACATTCTCTGAGGTCCGTTTAACTAATTAAAATGCTTTGGTAACATTTTCTTTACCACTTCACATTATTAACTATTTCATATTGATAATATTTAATATATATTAATTTTATCTATTACAACCCGCATCTTCGCCTGCGTTAACTAAGATTTACACCTTGTGTCCGAAAAACTCAAATATCTTACGGAACCCTGTTTTGTCCAGAATAAAATTTAGCCTATGTTACTCGTTGATAAAGTAGCTTTTAAACGGTGAAAGAATTTTTTAAATCGGTCCAGTACTTTTTGAGCCTATTCATTACAACCAAACAAACAAACAAAGTTTTCCTCTTTATAATATTAGTGTAGATAGTGTAGATAATAAATTGAGTAGAAAAATATAGCATTCCTAGAACAAAAAACATTTCTTCATATTATGAACATATTGTGTAATATTTTTTTATAGAAGATCGATTTTTTTTGGCTTAGCTCTCTTACGGACTCGCCAGTGTTAGACTGAAAATTTGAATGCTCAGTAATTGTCTTTTGTTCGGTTGAATATAACTTGATATTGGCAAGATTGACTCTGCTATTTAATAAAAGATCGATTTTTCGGCGTTATCAACGATGCTTTGTTCACAAAAAACATTTGTAATTTGTATTATTAAATAGTTTGTATTTTTTAAATAGAATTGAAAATATCTACGTTCCATAAACAGCTAACGTGTTCGAGACCAGGTTTAGTATAAGTCACAACTAAATAGGCTTAAAGCCTTATAACACATTACCACATAATCTCGAGCCAATGCTGTTTACATGTTTTTCTTAGAATATATTATGATTTGTTACATTTATAGTTCGGTTTGAAAGTACTACTTACTCTATAGTTTTTGTTTTGATCATCGATAATCCAAAGATTAATAATTGATTGAATGTAAGTAGGAACATCTAACCAAATCCTTTAAATTCACGTCGTGAGCAACAAATCTTATTCTACAAATACTCTTGTAAAGATCTAAATTAATTCATAAGCAATACCCAGTGCTAGATTTACGCCTAGGCCTGTGAAGCCCGGGCCTAGGGCGGCATGATTTGAGGGGCGGCAAAATTTTTGAAATTCCTTAATTTCAGCGGCGATAAAAGGAAAGACAGTCATTTAAAAATGAGTTTTCATTAAATTTTGTAAAAATAATTCCATAGAATATTTATAATAATTCAAGTTTTTTATTTACCTTTCGCTCTATGAATAAGATTTAAAATTTTTAAAAGATTATTTATAGCCTTTACCGAATGATTTTCTATCATTAAGGGCGGTGCCATAAACAGGGCCTAGGGCGGCATCAAGCCTAAATTCTTCACTGGCAATACCTATATTTTTACCTGCCAATTGAGTCCTAATGAACCAGATAGATTTCAGATAGATTATTTTAGTCACTATTGGCTAATAGTAAAGATGTCCAGTCGGGCTAAACCATCGATTCCTGTACACAGTGACAGGAGAGTCATTCATAAGTCAAAGGTCTCCAGGACATATTTCGTATTTTCAATTATAATAATTAATAATAAAACTTATTGGATACGTACTGGCCTATAAACCTATTTTATTATTTTGCTTTTATTAAATTGAATTGAATAAAATCCTATGAAAAGTTTCCGACAATAATTGTGGTTTCCATATACTGTATTCTATCTAAAATTAACTTCATGCTTATTATGATATCTTTATTCAATAATGTTATAGAAAAAAATCAGATCATTTGCGTTAATTATTATCTAAGATACTCATTAATGAATTTCGTGATTACTATTTTCGGTGAGTTAATATTTCAGTAAAAGTAACATAGGATATATGCATATAAAACATTGACAATTTTTTTTAAAGGAAATTTGTAAGGAAAAAAAATTCAAAGGAATTTTATTGCTAACGTGGGTAAAGCAGCAGGCAACAGCTAGTAAAAGTATATGATAGAGCTTCCTCTATGTTCTTCAGTGGATGAACAAATGCATGATGATGATGATGATGATCATGACGAATCGACATAATGATAGCTAGATGTCGATTCAGGGAAAAGTTCGATGGCTGAGACAAGGATAGATTAGGTCAGAGAAGTAAGAATACCATGGTCCAGATAAGACAATGACGAGGGAAATATAGTGGGCAATACGTGGATGTAACAGCAGAAAAATTTGACAGAAAAAAGGAGTCCTACACTTCATCATCATCATCAGCCTTTATCCGTCCACTGCTGAACATAGGCCTCCCTCAATAAACGTTAAGACGACCGATCCCTATGCTTAGCAGTAGCCAATAAAAGGCTTTAAGGGTATACATTCAATACTTATTTTAAATATCAATTATTATTATAAATAATTATTATCAATTATTATGATCGCCTCTAGGCCCCATTCAATTAACGTCAAGACGCCGATCTCTAGCCAATCGTAGTCAACCTTGACCGAATACTGCATGTAAATTGTTCGCGTCTAGTTGAAGGTTAACTGACACTCTTTCCACTCGCCACTCCGAAACCATATTGGCTATGGTTTCTTCAGTTATTAATTCATTTTCAGATAGAAGGGATTCGGTGGGCCACGCTCCTGGCTGCATGGGTTTCTATGAAACAGCCTTCCTGTGTTTCAAATAGAAGAGCAAGCGTGAAATGTGAAAAGTGAAGGGAGAGTGAAATTAGTATCGAGATTTAACATCTTATTTCAGGACATTTCTTCTTGTTGGTGACGTCACTTAGATACCATAAAAAGATCTGGATTATTTTTTTGGATTAACATAAAAAACAAATAACGAAAAAAATCACTTAAGTATATATAATTAGCTAAATCCATACAAAGAAGAATATTTTTTGTGTCTCGATATTTTATAAACTACTCAACGGATTTTTATACGGTTTTTCACTAACAGCTTCTTTATGAACTAGGGCAGATTTTAAGATATGATAAAATAATATTCTTATCATTAAAATCAGAGAACAGTTTGTTTGTTGGTTACGAATAAACTCAAAAACGAATCTTTCAAAATTCTTACACCGTACTATTTCTAGCACTTAGCACGTTAGCACTCCCTCTCTACATGATTAGCGGGCTTAGACAAAGTAACTTTAGAAAAAACGATAACGAAGTTCGAAAATGATAAAATGTTTGGGATTGACATAAGTCGCGCTAAATCACGTGGTCAATCGTTATCGTATCAAAATCACAAACTGTCTATTGGTTATTGATCGTTATTGTCAATATCTTATTCGCTAGCAAATTGTCATTGACAACTCAGAAACAATGGCGAATTTCAGTATCTTTCCGCTACAATACAACGCTATTTTGTCTAAGTCCTCTGGACTGATAAACAACATAAGCTATATTAGTAAACGCTTGCGAAGCTGGTATCATATAATATAACAAAAGGTTTACAAACATAATAAGTCAAATTAGAAGCGCGCCAACTTGGCGCCAAAAGGAAATTTCGACTCGCCAAAGATAATAAATATTAGTACGATCTCACCATTAGCGAACATTTACTGGATTTGTTAAAGGCAAACGCGGTTTTATGTGTGCATGCAGCGGACTCTTTGTAAGTCTGCCAATTATTAAATAGCAGTTTATTATATTACGTCAAAGAGAAGATGAATGGACAGCATGCATTCATAGAATTAATAGAAAATAAGTATAAAATACACAGCAAGGACTACTTACAATTATTGTTTTAGAGGGTTTGGCAATGAGTTATATAGATCAATGATGACCATAATCAGTACAATGATTATATTAATGATTATACTAAACTATGTGCATAGGTACTGAATACTGACACAATAATATAATCAACAATATCGATAATGAATATAATTGGAGAGATTTTGATAAAGATAAAAAAAGTACAAACAAATGAACTATTCTAAGGTTACATATGCTAATGATAACTTTATATTATTATATGTGTGATAAATAAATAAAAAAGTTTATGAAAATGTTTCGAGAATTTCAAACACGCATATGGTAATGTTAACACGATTCATGTAAATCGGGAAATCGTCGAGACATCATGACGAAGAAACAAATACACATACATCAACAAACAACAATTAATATACATCGGAAAATACAATACTTACTCTTCTGGAAATACCTATATGTACATGGGATATAGTTGCTCCCTCCATTCAAAGTTTCATTATTTTTGCCAGACATAATGATTAAGTTTAAAAATATGCTCCTTAATTTTTAATTCCACTCTATAAACAAATTTTAAGGAATTCTTTAATTAATCGCCACCAAACCCGTGAAAATTTTGCGAAAAAAAAAATTATATTTGAAATTTGGGTATTTGAATTAAATTTTATTACAATTGAAGTTACAAAACTACCTTAACATTTTTGTATTTATAAACCATGTCGATATGCAGATGGAAATATTGGCTTTGACGTATATAATAGTACAGATTTAGATGAGAATTGGAGGAGCAAGAAGGTTAAGATATAAATATGAAACAATAACCTCCTTTGTGTAGCTGATTCAAAACACGTTCAGCGGTGTTCGATCCATCCATTTTCACGGGATCTCTACAAACAAGAACACACATAACTGGCCGAAAACAATACGATAACTCACAACAATAAAGCACTACTTACGAGTCCATAATCATTAAAATATTCCCAACATATAAAACAACGCGATCTTATATTTAGTGTACAATCACAGCACAGTTTGGACACACAAAATACTAACACTTTCTTCCCGTGGCCGAAGAAGCGGATGACATATTTAAAATAGCACCGAGCAAATGTAATTACACCACATCAAATACGCTTTTGTACTTCGCGAACACATTTAGATAGACAGAGCCTGGTGGATCGCGGTGTAATCGTTCAGCCATTTTCAGTGATAAGACCTATCTCGGACGTGTGTTAGTCTGACTAGTTGTTGGCGACAGCGGCGGGCGGCGGTCTATATTTACTACGGCAAGGTCGCCGCTAAGGGCCGCTCGTGATCTGAGTTCTGACCG
Source organism: Lycaena phlaeas (assembly GCA_905333005.2). NCBI lineage: Eukaryota > Metazoa > Arthropoda > Insecta > Lepidoptera > Lycaenidae > Lycaena > Lycaena phlaeas. The sequence goes on from HG995178.1 coordinate 9,054,098, forward strand.
TAGCACGAGCTATAGTCCAAGATCCATTAGTGTTTTAGTCGTTCTAGTAATTATTCAAATTAAACTGTTTCGATTGCATTCAAGATATTCAATGCGGTGTTTGCGCAGCGTTATTTATTTGTTGTACATAGGTACAACATTTAACATGCATATAACTAAGACTTGAACAATCTGCAAGGAGCAGATTCTGATTTATAGATAGATAGATAGATAGATAGATAGATAGATAGATAGATACTTTATTGCTATAGTGTCCTGTCTTTTCGCCGAAAATTTAGTTTGGTTGATTATCACTTGCCAACCAACGTTTCGTCTATGTTTCACTTTGCAAGTAATTATTAGCGATTTTTTTTATGACAGCGCTTTATTTTGTAGAATTATTATTAATATAACGACATAAATCGTTTGGGCATTTATCATTTTTCAAATCTTTCTTTAGGCCATACAACTGAGAGGAATAACGATTAGTTAGTATACAAACTCCCTTTGCAAAGTATGGCAACAGAAATCTGAGGTTAGGTTAGAGGTTAGTAAAAGTAAAAACAAAGAAGCGAGTCGCCATGTAAACAAGTAGATGAAATATATGCTAACTGAAACATTCTGGAAAGTTTAACTATAAAAAGCAGACTAAACGGTAATAAGTGAGGTAGGGGAATCTTATTATTAGTTGACAAATGATCATTTGGGAAAATAAAAATCTGTGACATGTTAGTTGGCAAGTGATAGTAGGAAAAACGATTTTAAGGAAATAGGCAAAGCATCGGGGCTTACACATTTTATGAAAGAAACCTGATGAAAATTAAATAAAAAAGATAATTATAATAGCCCAATTTTATGTAAATTAATTTAATAAGCCGAATAAAGCTATAAGAAATCCGCAGCTTTAGTTTTTAGTGGCCGATTCTACTTCTACTACTACTGAATATGCTTTTTAGCATCTACGTTCTTTCATTTTAATGAAACAACATAGACATTAAACAGTATAATGCTTCGTCTAAAAGTTGATTTAATTCCTTTTTAAAAGTTAAAAAAAAATACATAAGTGATACGTATAAAAAATATTAAACATTTTAGTTGTACTTCGTCGAAAAGGAGATTTAAGTCCTTTTTAAAAGTATTTGTTAAAAAAAAGTGATACGTATAAAAAATATTATAAAACATTGTATGCGCTGGATGCTAGCCTATTTTCATTTCACGGAACGTCAAGTACATTTAAAATATATTTTCATTCTACAAATTCTTTAACGGCATTGTGTAAAGCGTTTATAAAATCGATTAAAAATCCGCATTGGGTTTACGTCAAGTGATTATTATCGCTTTGTGATTACAGTATCTAGCTGATTGGTATCCGATACTGATTGTCGTAAGCACTATTGTATTAATATTATACTTTAATTACTACACTATTACAACATTATATAGTTATAACTTTTTTTTTCATTTTTTAATTTTTTTTTTTCGAGCGACGATGGTCCAGTGGTGGGTGGACTCGGCCTGTGGACTCGAAAGGTTCCGGGTTGATCCGGACCCCCAGTGTGCGCCTTGAAATGGGTTTTTCTAAATTTCTAAGTGCACCCCAAACACGAGACCATCGTTCCCTTACCGGTGAAGGCCTGCATGCCTTTTCTTTTTTTCATGATTGAAAGTCTTTGAAGGTATGTGAAGTTCACCAACCCGCATTGGGCCAACGCATCGGTAGAACTATGGCCCATTACCCTCCTCGCTTGATTTCGAGGAGGAGACCCGTCTGATTTCGAAGAGGAGACCCGTGCCCAACAGTGGGATATATAAGGGTTGTTACTTTACTTGGTGGTGTGGTAATTAAAGTATATAAATATAAGAGTGCTTACAACAATCTATCTAGCCATCATAAATTATTCTCGATCTATTTTTTAGATCTTCTTGAAGCCGTATTCGGGCTGAAGATGAGTACTTTGGTAGCCCATAAGTCGCTCCAGTGACATAGCCCACCGGTAGGGTGGCTGCCGCGCTTCCGTCAGCACGGATCCACCATCTTACTTATTTCTTCCGTGACAGCTTTGCTGTGTGCGTAGAGAAAGACAAGATAAGCAGTGTTATTATGGTGCTGAGACTTAACGATCTTATGTCTTAGGATAGCCAAAATAAGTTGCCTGGGCTAGTTCTAGTTAAGCTAGTTTATATTCATAGGCGATGTGGAACACTTACCATCAGGTGACGCATTTGCCAGTTTGCGTATACAACATAAAATAAACAAGTGAGTGATAACATAACATTGTAGAGGTGAAGGAAATTTTATTTCTCCATACAAATGAAAAGGTACACCACCAACCACTACATCAAGATACGTAGGTATACATAATATTAGTAATGTATTAGGTACAGTAACGTTCAAAAGTCCAGTAGCAATCGAACGCAGCTATAGCGTCAACACTTAACGTTACTTGTGACCTTTTTCTATAAAGACAATTCACATACACGTAACTTTGTTTGTCTGTATATTCATATCGAAAATTTCGTCTCCACGTGTAAGCACTGCCGTGGCCCAGTGGTTAAGCAGGTGTATATCTCATTCTACGATCACCTGATAAATTGCAGGATCAAATCCATCCCACATTGGGCCTGCGACGATTCTACAATTTTTAAATTGTAATGTTTTAAATTTTGAAATATTTATAAATTATTACGAATGTTTCTAACTAAAAGTTACTTTAGTATATTTTAGTTAGAAACGTAACATTTTAGCCAGAACAAAGAATGTGAGGGTAGATTTAAAATAAAATGGAATGATTACTGGCTTGGAATAAACAAAATATTAAAATGTTGTTGGTTGGTGAACTCAGCTATGAGTGTTTGTGTGCTTACTGTTTCAATTTAAAATAATAATTAGGTGTCCAATATGCAAGCAAATATTAATATCGAATCAAGAGCTAATATTGTGGCCCTATATTCGAATGGCCTGAATATTTCTCAAATTTCTAACGAAACTGGCTTCTCTGTAAGTAGAAATTAATTATATTATTGTGATGCATATTTTTTCAATGGTTAAAATTGTCTTTTACAATTTGTTAATTTTTTTAGAGAAATACTGTAAGGCGATGGGTGAAAAGATTCGAGGAAGAAGGTGGCTTACAGAGTCGTAAATGAAGTGGAAGGCCACTTCTTATTAACCAGCACAGAGTACTTATTAACATATAGGAACCAGACTCAGCGGCTTTACATGGCAGCGGAGTATGAAACGTGTGGATTCATAGCGACAAAACGTTTTGCCGATGATAAATTATTAAAGATATGTTTCTGTGTCGCACTAAGTATTAATTGTTATAATATTTATATTTCGTTAGTTTCAATTAGGCATTCTAGTTTATACCTAGGGACGTGCTGGCCAATAATTGGAAGGTTTTATATTTTAAAGTTGAGGTTAAGTTTTAATCCTCTTTTCCTCGAGAAAATGAATAATTAAACTATAACCTCAATAATAATATGAAATATTGGTAGCACAATAGATTATTATTTTGATAGATCTATGGATCAAAGATTTTAACGTCAATCAATTCAATTGTTCAATTGTTAGGTCATTAAAATAAATATAATATATTTTATTTTTTGAAAGTGTTGTTTTATTTATATTACTTAATATATATATATATATATATATATATATATATATATATATATATATATATATATATATATATATATATATATATATATATTAAATTTATTATATACTTACTACTTTATATACTTATACCAATTATATATTACTTTATATAATATATTATATTATATATTGTTTAATATAATTCTTGCTTAAAAAAAACCTTTAAAAAAATATATAACTTTATAAAAACGCTTAGATAAAGACTGAGATTTGAACCGTAACCATTTCCACCTAGTGTCGATGCGAGGCCAACTATTTACCGATGAAGCCACCAGCTATCTTACGTATCTCGTGAAATTTTTCATTAGTATTGACACAGTGCAATAAATGTAGAATAATGAATGAAGAAGACAAACAATATAACGTTATCTTTGTCTTGCATCCACTACACGCTTATACTTTCTGGTATTGTCAATACTGTACGACTTTTAAGTGTGTGTAAAGTGTATATGGCAACATGGCGCACACATTCAGAATACGCACTATACCGGCAAGCGAATATGATCGTTACGATGCTACTGGACTTTTGAACGTTGACTGTACATATATAGATTTATAGATTTATTTGGATACATGCTGATCTGTTCAATGATTGCTAGATTCTAACATTCGCCTTTCGCCTGCCTGTCAGAAATTGGTCAATTTTCACGGATTATATTAGGATGAATAATATTTCTATGATTTCTTTTTATTTTTAGTTCAGTTTTTTTTGGCTGTATTTCAATATTTGAGAGTTTTTTAGACCTGATTATTTTGATTAATACGCCTACACAAACCTAATAGCAAAATATAGTAGTGGGTCATCGTTAGTTTTTTTGTCATGATTTATAGATAGTTAAATTCAACTTTGCACATGTTACAATGAGTGCGTGCGCTTGTAAATAACACAACTTTAATTTGTGTGGCTATGACGCGGCCATCATTGTCCACTAACGTAGTGCCGCACTCAAAGTTGAGTTAAACTATCTATACTTACTAAGCTAAACATTAAATTTTATGCAAAGTATGACATGACACTTTTATCAAGGAAAATTATTAAGAAAAAAGCCACCTATTTCTTACTTAGTCAATTTTAAAATACATCAGCAATTAATTGAGTGGGGGTTGTAAAAGCATCTCATTAAAATGTCAAGGCGATAAAATGGCCCGTAAAAACCTTCTTATTTTACGTCCTATTAATACCTCCTTTCAAACTTCATTTCCTCACAAATTCACAACAACTTCAATAGATTTAATTCACTTTTCTTCTCTTATTATTTATAGTCCATTGAAAAGTTACATTTAGGTTACAATTAATGAAATCAAGCAAATTTGGTGGAATTTTTTCGTTAAAAACCCAGTATAAGATTGCTGTAATGATCAAAAATTTTCAGCAATTTTTGTTTATAACTTTTTTATTTTCAATTTTAATATATAATGTAATAGTAATAAACTTGTAAAGAAGCAAATTTGCTGAAAATAATGTCTTATAATTTTTCCTATAGTTTACATGCCGTATCACTTAAACTTGCAATACAAAAAAACATTAGCACTCCTTTTTCCGCGCCCAAACTTGAACTTACGCTCATAATATAAACACCCTCTACAAAATAATATTTAAAAAAATCATCCTCCTAAAAATGAACGCTAATGCCTAAGAAATGTAATACTCCAATTATCTTTTACAATATTATGATCTCAGTGAATATACAAGTAGCAAGGCTTGTGGATTTAACGTTCGTTAACAGGGTCTGCCCTGTGACCGAACGTTAAAGCATACACTATTTAGACAGGGTTTGATTGGGGATTTCACAAAAATATATAATAAAATCTGACGCACCGGTATAGTTTAGCCGATGCTAAATCTCTCTTTTTATTTTATTACTATTTATATAATTTTATTATACTCAAGCGATGATTATAATTATGTAAACCAAAAGAAAAAAATTTGACAAATAAACATTTTTTGGGGTTCCTGGTTGTGCTTAGTAGGTCTGCTAACTCGTAACTAGGCTCCGGACTCCACTCTGAAATAAGGTAAAGCGTGTATCATGCCCGCGGTCGACTTTGCACTAAAAACTGTTTCCGCAACAGAAAGGTTTTATTTTAAATCTTGTCAGACAAATACTCCCCTTAATGTATTTCTTCTGCAAAATAAATTTTGGCGAAATACATTTTTTTTTGCAACAGATTTGAGTCCAGATCAGACCTCTTTTAAGGCTGAATAATATAGCTAACTTGAACTCAAATCTCAATACTTGCAAATTTTTGCTTCATACTTGCGAAGTATTGGCAATACTTCGCAAGTATGAAGCAAATGCGGGTTAGTGAACTTCACACTTTTAAAGATTTTTAAACTTATCAAACATGCAGGTTTCCTCAATTTTGTTTCCTTCACCGGTGAGCGAGCGCTGGTCTGGTATTCAGGTGCAATTAGAAATGAAGAAAAACTATTTCAAGGATCATTTAGGATTGAACACGGACTTCTCACTCAAGTGGCCAAGCCCATAACCACTAGAACATCGCTCACGCCTTGATTCTCATACTCCAAACTTAATTAATATATAATATTAATTTGATATTTACAATCCATCATCTGCCTAGCCTTTTCCCAACTATATATTGGGGTCGGCTTCCAATCTAACCGGATTCAGCTGAATACCAGTATTTTACATGGTGCGACTGCTGTCAGACCTCCACAACCCAGTAACTGGGTGATACGGTACCCCGCGATAGGACCCGTAACGACTGTCAAAGATCCATGAATGACAGCCGGGACCAAAGACTTAACGTGTTTTCCGAGGCACGGAGGAGTCTCGGTATGTAAAGATGGTTACCCATCCACGGACCAACCTCGGAAAGCGTTGCTTAACCTAGTGAATCGATCTGCGCGGCTGTTACCACTGCGCCACGAGCTCCTCATCTTTAATTGTACAAAGTATTTCGGTGAAATTGCAAATTTTCAAGAAAACAAAGAACAAAGCCAAAAGTTTGGGCCTAAGTTGTGGAGAGTTGATGCCTCCATGGGTTTTGCCCGCTGCCAGTTGTTCGCAACTTTTGGAAACGGTAAACCTTTAATAAAGTTTATTCTTACTAAGTCATATTGAAAAGGTTCAACACAGTGTTAACATGTGGGATAAGTTTTGAAGTACATATACTCTATGTACCTACATTGAAACAAATTTTACGGATTTCGCGGTTCATTAATTTTTATATGCCTGACGTTTCGGATACTTTACATCAATCATGGTCACGGGTACATACAACCAGGTAAATGGAAATAGAAATTCATCATTTTCAGCCGATTAATTTATATGGCGACGAAAAATATCAATTTATTTTATTACATCTTTTATCCCCCTAAATGGCCCACCCAAAAATATTTTATTTTTAGGACTATTAGTATTTTTTTTATGATACAATATACAAAAATACAAACAACCTAAATTTTCACTCTTTTACGATCAACCCCTATAATATCTAGATACCTATAGTCTATCTACATCTACACTTCTACACTAATATTATAAAGAGGAAAACTTTGTTTGTTTGTTTGTTTGGTTGTAACGAATAGGCTCAAAAAGTACTGGACCGATTTCAAAAATTCTTTCACCATTCGAAAGCTACATTATCCACGAGTAACATAGGCTACATTTTATTCTGAAAAAAATTGGGTTCCGTAAGATATTTGGGTTTTTCGGACACAAGGTGTAAAAAATCAACCAGAAAAGTTATTTATTTTGCGTACGCTGCCTAAACTATAAAAGATAGAACCATAGAATGTTGTAATTAATAGTAGATCTTATAATTATCTACAAAAAAGTCCGCGACACGTTATACCTATCTATGTCGAGTGAGGCACAATAACCATTTTTTTATTTAGATATTTTTAATTTTTTTGGACTACATTTAAACGCGTTTATTATACTCATGCTTTAGATCCTTATCAAAATATATTATTTCATCACTAAGTACAGTCTATGAAGATAATATTTCGACTTTGAATGAGTAAAATTTGACGATCGGTTTTGAAGTTATGGCGAAATCTATCTATACTATATATCTACACTAATATTATAAAGAAAAAAACTTTGTTTGTTTGGTTGTAATGAATAGGCTCATAAAGTACTGGACCGATTTCAAAAATTCTTTCACCATTCGAAACCTACATTATCCACGAGTAACATAGGCTAAATTTTATTCTGAAAAAAAACATGGTTCCGTAAGATATTTGGGTTTTTCGGACACGAGGTGTAAAAAATCAACCAGAAAAGTTATTTATTTTGCGTACGCTGCCTAAACTATAAAATATAGAATCATAAAATGTTCTAATTAATAGTAGATCTTATAAATATCTACAAAAAAGTCCACGACACACTATACCTATCTATGTTGAGTGAGGCACAACAGCCATATTTTATTCTGAAATTTTGATTTTTTTGGACTACATTTAAACGAGTTTATTTTACTCATGCTTTTAATCCTTAAGATATTATGAAGCTAAAGAGTTTGTTTATTTGAACGCGCTAATCTCAGGAACTATTGGTCGGATTTTAATGAAACATTTCAGTGTTCGATAGCCCATTTATCGGTAAAGATATTTCATCCCGCTAAGATCCCGTTGTAAATCTTAGTTAACGCAGGCGAAGCTGCGGGCAACAGCTAGTAATACCTATAAAAATTAAATATTTAATATACCTAATAATAAAAAATTTAATATACCTAAAAAAATTGCAATTTTAATTTTGGCAGAACGAAGTCTGTCGGGGCAGCTAGTAATATCACAGTGTAGATACATACACTGTGGTAATATATTACTCTTGTGAAGACAAACAGTGAGAGATATTATAGAAATAATATTATTTGGTCGTACACAATATTTACTATATTACTATCGTATTGTTATGAAAAATATAGGCCAACTATGATTACGAAAGAAAAAAAAATAACTATCGCTTATCAAATTGTTTTTGAAGCAAAAGTGTAAAGCCCCTGATCGACAAACGTATTAAAGAGTTTATAATATAAAGCTGCCAGACAAATGCAGCAAATAATATATATAATAACTATAATAATTATATAATGTTGACAAAATCATTTGATAATTTATTGTAATAGTTAAATAAAAAATATTGCAAAAAGATATTATGTATGTTCAACAGTAGACGGATAAAGGCTGACGATGATGATGACATAGGGCATTTTAAAAAAATACTATGCTTATGTGAGCCACCTGCACCTACAGCTCTTATTTATCTAAAAGGCTTTTAGGCCATATTAGGCCCGGCCTAGAAGTATAAGACAATAAAAAAAAAATGTGTGTGTGTCAGCTCCGACGCACGACTGGAGATTACTCCTCAAGTACGAGTATCTAACCATACGCAAATAACTATCCGAAAGAAAATTTTATAAAAACATTATTATAATCAAGAAATATTGTTAATTTTTCAGAAAGTTAATTTAAGATTAATTTTAAGACTAATTTTAATTTTAATTTTTATTTTGAATTTTTATTTTTAATTTTAATTTTTATTAAATTTAATTTTAAGATTAATTTTAATTAATTAATTTGAGATTAATTTTTGAGAAAAACATTATTACAATCGAGAAATATTGTTGATTTTTCACATAGTATCGAATTATTGACTTGAATTATTAATATTTAAAAATTATTTATAAAATAAATCATAGTAACTTGGAGGAATTTATTGACATCGAAAAAAATAATTTTTTGTTAGGTTAGAAATTGTCTATTTTACGTGGATGCGCTTGATAATTCATATGGGATTAAATATCTAATTTCATGTGTTGTTCTCAAATATATATTTATATGAACTTCATCAATAATTATTGAATATTTAATAAATACAAATCGCACATGCCCATGCATATAATACATAAATTATAACGTACCTTGCACCCACGTTTTCGTCGGAAGTTCCGGCAATATTATCTACACCCCTTTCTGCCATAATTATATCAAAATATTTTTAGTTCACTTTAGCCAGTATAATGATAAATATAATGATAAAAAAAATTATAACTTCACAATTACAATGTTAATTATATCAATAATTAACATTGTAATTGTGAAGTTATAATTTTTATAACAAAACAAAAGACGTGTGGCACTCGGGGACTGCCGCGGTAATGCTATTGCATAGCATTTTGTATCAACTTATGCAATTATAATTATTTATTTATTTTAATTATTAATGCAGTATTTCTTTTTCTTTGATATTAATTCAAGTTACACTTTTTGAGCGTGGTGACCGATAAGAAAACATTTTTTTTTCCTTTATTAAATAAATAAAAAAATATAAAATATTTTAAACAATATTAACTAATATTGTTTAAAATATTTTTATTATTTTACAATACATGTGTTATATTTTATTGTTATTCGTGCGAGCTTCGTAGTGTCGTACAATACGTCTAGTTGCAAGCACACAAACACCGTGTCGAAGACTGCCGAAAAGAAACGACGTTAGACGATGCATGGCCTTCAAGTCACACCTCCGTGCCCGTCGGAGTGGGGAGCGTTAGGTTTTATTTTCGTTACGGAATTTCTGTACTCGGTCCCCGCGCTCAAGGCCCGCGATAGAAGCTATGCAATAGCTTAAAAAAAAAATAAAAAATAGCAATATAAATACATCGACACTAATAGAAACAAACAAGCCCAATAACATATAGTATATAGGTATAGTCGCCTATACAGCATACCCTATGTACGTCTCAATACACTCACAGCTAAATTAGAAAGTTGCGCACTAAAGGTGCGCACCAAAAACGTGACACTTTTTCGTTAGTTCAGTTGGTTTTACCCCTCGGATTTTTCTCATACCGGGCGCCTTATATATGAAAATCGATTCTTAAGGAGTAAACTCCAATAAACTCCAAAAAATTGTATGTATATAATTGTGTGTAATATGTTATAGTTTTCGGTGGGTTACCATTTAAATGTTTTGTTTGATCATTAAAGGGAGATAGAATAAGGCTCACTAGTAAAAAAAGGAAAAAATATTCTTCGCTCATCAATCCGAGCACCATGTCTAAAATTGTTTTCGTGTTTCTATTATCAAAATACTACACTAACCATTTTATTGTAAATATTTTCATACAATCTTGAGATTGTTTTGTAACAGATATAATAATAGGGGTTAAAGTATGAAATTGCCGTTTCATTGCAATAGATGTTTCGAATTGACATAGAACCTTCATGGTTTGAGATTTTTGAGCGAAACTTTTTTCAAATGGTACCTATGTAGTTCTTCTGCAATGTGCATCATCCGATTATCGGATTTCAGTTGTTTTCTTTCATTCAATTTAGATATGAAAGATGGATACTTTGAAAATTCGAGTGATTTTTGAAAACGAGTTCCGACGCGGAATTAACGCGATAGAAACGGCTTGCAATATCAATGTTGCGTTTGGACTTTGGAGAGGGTCTGCTAATGAATACATCATGCGATTTCGGTTTAAACGCTTTCGTGATTTAAACTGATTTGAAGAACGAACTACGTGGACGATCGCCTAGACAGGTAAATGATAATGAATAGAAAAAGATGGTAGAAGCCGATAAGAGCCAAACTACCCAAGAATTAGCGGCACGATATAACGTTACCGTACCAACAATATTGACACATTTTCGACAAATCAATAAAATGCAGATAATTTGTATGGTAAATATAGATATCTGCACCGGGTTCTGAATGTTTATACATTTCTCAAATTTATTTATGTTCCTAGTAACACAAGTACTTACGAACTTACCCCGGGCTAGCTAAACGTAGTGTGCTAATGCTTTGTCGACAGCGAGATCCATTGGGTATGGACTCGGCCTTTTTAACGAGAAGGTCTGAGTTCCATATTGACCTAATCAGGTAGAAGCAGCGACCATAGCAGAGACCTATGTTTAGCAGTGGAAGGACAAAAGCTAATGATGATGGTGATGATAATGATGATGGTGATGATGATTATGATGGTAATGATGATGATGATGATGATAGTGATGATGATGATGGTGATGATGATAAAAGAAGACAGATAAAAGAAAACGTTAAAACACACGCGTGAGCTGCCTCGCAGGCCGCGGTTAGGCTGCGTTTCTACCGGAGATGAGCTAAGCTGCGTTGCGAGGAATATGCTTTACAAGACCCAATAGAGACGTCGCGCTGAACGTGGTCAGGCAAATGAAGTGTTTCTATTGGTTCTTAAAAACGCATTCCTCGCAACACAGCTTAACTCAGCTCCGGTGGAAACGCAGCCTTAACCCCGAGACGTCAGTAGGTCTACACACAAGTGCAGGTATTTGAAATTATACAAATCATTCGATCAAAAAAATTTGATCGTATTTTTTTTTCATACTGGAAACCCTTAAATTAAAATCGATTCCTGTATTGTAATCTAGTACTGTACTGTACTAAAGTACAGAAATATTCCATAAACCTCTCAAATAAACCGCACCGTTACCTGGCGTTAAGTTTGGTATAGTTTTAATTGCTATTCCTCAATCTGAAGTTTCCGAGCAAGTTTTCTTTATGCGGAGACTAAGTGTTGAAACGATCTGCCGCACTCAGAGAAACTTTTAAACAATTAGGTAACTTTAAATTATACAACATACGCTATAATATAACACTGAAAGCTTTTATTTATAATGGTGCCAAATTATAAACTAAATCTAATCAACTAAAAAATATTTGATGATCTTTTAATCAGGCCTTGTTTAATCATCATCATTATCACATATTTAAAATAGTAAATATGAAAAGAATTTTCCACAAAATTACTAGCCATTTTTATACTAATTGAAAAAAAAACTGGACTAGCTTAAATAACTCATTCACGCCTGCCCTATCTTTAGTCATGAAAGGGTAAATTTCAGTTGCAACAAATACATTTTCTGTCGTGTCCTATTCGGTACAGTAACGCTCCTTGTCGGTCAAAGCATGGAATGTTGGGTGCGCGGCCATCATATCATCATCATCATCAGACCTTATATGAATGCAGTATACATAGGCCTCCCTCAATGAACGCCAAGACGTCTGATCACTTGTCAATCGCATCCAACACGGACAGGGCCATTAGTCATTACCTATTTCCATCTGGTTAATGGGCGACCGATACTTCGCCTACCCAAATATTATAATAAATAAGTCTTATTAAACAGAAGCTAGAAGCACAACTAAGTTACTATAATATATTATTATAATAAGCTGAAGTTTTCGCCCAAAAAAGCGAAATTTCCTTGTCTTCACCTTAGATCAATAATATGTCTAGATAGTGAACACGTCCAAAAAAATAGCTTCCAACTGTTGGCCTCTAAATGCTTTCTCCGTGTTTAGTATCCGTCCCGCTGTCATAGAATACGCATGAATTGTACGCATTATTGTTTTTATTTATAATGAAGGTTTGTGTTGAAGTGTAACGAGATTGGTATCACTATTCACGAACATCTTTGAAAATGTTGGCCTGTTTTTTTGTTTTGATTGTAGGGCGACACTCCATCTAGACATATTAATGATCTAAGGTCTTCACATAACTTTTATAATATTATGTCTTTTCCTCTATTACGTTGTCACTATCAGACTATGTCTGTCGGTCTATACTCTATGGCCTGCGTCTATTATTAGCTGATAATAATGCTTTCACATTTATCACTTTCAAATACAATTAAGTGTTGTAATATTCCACTTATAAAATTGCTCTCATGTATATTTGGTTAATGGATAAGTTTGTTTGATAGTATATTATCTTAAATGACATAATATTATATCAGTGTTACTCTTATAGGCTTAAGTTTTAAACATCGAAACGAAAGAAATACTATAAAATATTATCCTCAATTTTTTGGAGTTTACTCCTTAAGAATCGATTTTCATATATAAGGCGCCCGGTATGAGAAAAATCCGAGGGGTAAAACCAACTGAACTAACGAAAAAGTGTCACGTTTTTGGTGCGCACCTTTAGTGCGCAACTTTCTAATTTAGCTGTGAGTGTATTGAGACGTACATAGGGTATGCTGTATAGGCGACTATACCTATATACTATATGTTATTGGGCTTGTTTGTTTCTATTAGTGTCGATGTATTTATATTGCTATTTTTTATTTTTTTTTTGTTATAAAAATTATAACTTCACAATTACAATGTTAATTATTGATATAATTAACATTGTAATTGTGAAGTTATAATTTTTTTTATCATTATATTTATCATTATACTGGCTAAAGTGAACTAAAAATATTTTGATATAATTATGGCAGAAAGGGGTGTAGATAATATTGCCGGAACTTCCGACGAAAACGTGGGTGCAAGGTACGTTATAATTTATGTATTATATGCATGGGCATGTGCGATTTGTATTTATTAAATATTCAATAATTATTGATGAAGTTCATATAAATATATATTTGAGAACAACACATGAAATTAGATATTTAATCCCATATGAATTATCAAGCGCATCCACGTAAAATAGACAATTTCTAACCTAACAAAAAATTATTTTTTTCGATGTCAATAAATTCCTCCAAGTTACTATGATTTATTTTATAAATAATTTTTAAATATTAATAATTCAAGTCAATAATTCGATACTATGTGAAAAATCAACAATATTTCTCGATTGTAATAATGTTTTTCTCAAAAATTAATCTCAAATTAATTAATTAAAATTAATCTTAAAATTAAATTTAATAAAAATTAAAATTAAAAATAAAAATTCAAAATTAAAATTAAAATTAAAATTAGTCTTAAAATTAATCTTAAATTAACTTTCTGAAAAATTAACAATATTTCTTGATTATAATAATGTTTTTATAAAATTTTCTTTCGGATAGTTATTTGCGTATGGTTAGATACTCGTACTTGAGGAGTAATCTCCAGTCGTGCGTCGGAGCTGACACACACACATTTTTTTTAACTTCCTTATTGATAAGTCCAACTGACTTTTTAACAGTTGGCGCTTAATCCATATTTATTAACAAAAATGCTTGCTGTAAAAGTGTAGATTGAAGTTTGTTCGACCACCAACCAGATTTAAAGCCTGTATAATATCTTCAATAGCATACAGAATGGAGGAGTCGCGTACAGTCGAAGGTCCACGATTTTGAAAATGAAAGAAGGCGAGAGTTAGACCTGAAGCAAGACTATCTAAAAAGCAAACCGCCTCCTGAGATAACCTATAATTTTGTCAACGGCGTAACTGATGAACGTATGTGGCCGCACGTTCGTCAACAAAATAGGTTGTATCAGCCACCTAAGGGCGAAACATCTAGCCTACAGAACGAGCTAGTCGCCGTAGTCGAAATCGGCTAGGAATGGATGATGATGATGAATATCTTCAATAACAGACACAAGATATTAAGTGTGTGTGTCCACTGGTGACTGAACATTGGCCGTCTTAACACTCATCGAATGAAACCACAGACATACCAACCTAGGTTAGGTGGTCTGTGAATGAAACCTACGCATAGAAGCTTACCGCAGTTACATCTTACTAGATTGTTAAAGATGCCTAGACTATTAGTGGAGTGGCTATCGTCTGATCACTAGTGGGTATGGACTCTTTTTGAATAAAATTGATCTCTGTGGTACCTTGAAATAGCTTTCTTAATTTGTCCCTGCAATCCTCATTGAACCAACGCATCGGTGGAATATGGTCCAAGAGCCTAGCGGCCTATATATATATATATATATAGAATCGGGATCTCGGAAACGGCTCCAACGATTTTCATGAAATTTTGTATACATGGGTTAAAAACGGCGATAAATCGATCTAGCTAGGATAAATTTTTAGAAAACTTTTTTTTATCCGTGTTTTGAGGCATCGATAAAATATGATTAGAATACGAACGTAAATTTCGCTGTCAAATAGTATGTCAAGGTAGCTTAATGGTGAAATAAGGCACTTAAATACGAACGAGCCTGGTTCGAATCTACAGTCCAAATTTCTTTTTTCCTTTTTTTAAGATTATTTTATTTTTGAAGAAAAACATTTTTTAAGGGTACCGAGCAAATGCTCGGTCAACCAGGTACTACATATATAATCCATCTATCCATGATTCAGGAACGCAAAAAAAGACGTGTGGCACTCGGGGACTGCCGCGGTAAAGCTATTGCATAGCATTTAGTATCAACTTATGCAATTATAATTATTTATTTATTTTATTTATGTAGTATTTTTTTTCTTTGATATTAATTCAAGTTACACTTTTTGAGCGTGGTGTGCTGTGAACCCATAATAAAACATTTTTTCTTTTATTAAATAAATAAAAAGTTAATATTGTTTAAAATATTTTTATTATTTTACAATACACGTGTTATATTTTATTGTTATTCGTGCGAGCTTCGTAGAGTCGTATAATACGTCTAGTACTGCACGCATACAAACACCGTGTCGAAGACTGCCGAAAAGAAACGACGTTAGACAATGTACGGCCTTCAAGCCACACCTCCGTGCCCGTCGGAGTGGGGAGCGTGAGGTTTTTTCGTTACGGAATTTCTGGATTCGGTCCCCGGGCTCAAGGCCCGCGATAGAAGCTATGCAATAGCTTAAAAAATCCCTGCCGGATTCGAACCCGCTAACTCCCGATTGAGCGCCAACGCGCTAACCATTGAGCCATTGAGGAATAAGGGTTTATTATAATAATTATTATATTTATAGATTACTAGAAATTGAAATAGTTTTGCCTGTTACTAAATCTCAATAAAGCTCTAATACCATTTTATCTATAACACATCTAGAGAGCTTACATCTAAATACTTCTATTTCGGTGTACATTAATCATAACATTTCAGTATTGGTGCCAGGGCATTATCTACTAGACTCGGCCCCTAGCGACACGTTATCAACGGTTAAATAACATTTTTTTTATTTCCTATTGGGCCTCGTGTCATAGAGTAAATAACATTAATACGAGTACGAGGTCATATAAACAACTTGACTTCTTGGTCCGATAGGAACAAAGTATCTTTGCTCTACAATATTTCTTAGGTAATGTTCTATTAGTTACATATATTTATTTACCAATGCGCCTTTAGCCCCCGTTTGCACGAGCGTAAAGCGTCTTTTATAAAAATACTTCATCATCATCATCATCATCATCAGCCTTTATCCGACCACTGCTGAACATAGGCCTCCCTCAATGAACGCCAAGACGACCGATCCCTAAACGCGGCCTCCACTCTTAAACCTTAATGGCCCATCGGCCATTCGTTCTTCTGAGTGCGTGACCAGCCCATTGCCACTTCAACGTGCTTATTCTTCGCGTGATATCGGTAACTTTAGTTTTCTGGCGGAGGTCTTCATTTCGAATCCTATCTGCCAAAGAAACACCCAGCATAGCACGCTCCATAGCACGTTGAGCTACGGCAAACTTGCGGACCAGTCGTAAATTAAGAGGCCACGTTTCGGCCCCGTAGGTCATCACGGGGAGAACGCATTGGTTGAAGACTTTCGTCTTCAAACTCTGCGGTATAGACGACGTGAGAATATGGCGAAGCTTCCTAAATGCTGCCCATGCTAATTGAATCCTCCTATCGGGATCCCTCTCGAAGTTATGTCGACCTAGCTACAAAGTATGCCCAAGGTAGACATACTCTTGCACGACTTCGAGAGTTTTGCCATCGACGTTAACAGGCCTAGGGAGAACGTGCTCATTGAACATGACTTTCGTCTTGTCCAAGTTCATCCTAAGGTCCACCCGTCGGGAGGATTCATTTAGGCTGTGCAGCATCTCCTGCAAACTCTCATCGATTACAGAAGCCGCCTTTATGTCCGTTTTGATTCCGGGAGGTCAAACAAGACCAATCCAACTGCATCGATGAGTGCGACAGGGGGATGTTCTTTCCCTGAAACTGTTCACAAATGCTTTGGAGGACATCTTCAAGGCCTTAAACTGGGCAGAATGCGGCATAAACATTAACGGCGAGTATCTCTCACACCTTCGTTTCGCCGACGATATCGTTATATTGGCCGAGTCGCTGGAGGGTTTGCAGTAGATAAAAATACTTAGTAACATACATTTATTACTAGTCTTATATACACTAGCCTAAGATAAATAATTAAATAAATTTAGACCCTACAATATCCAAAAAAAAACCAGGGGATGATATTAAAAAAAAAAAGAAACTCAGCTAGGTAGAAGCCGCATAACACGACCAGCCACCACAGCAGCACCTCCACATAGGCCGGGACGCATGAGTCACCGTCAATCTCTTCTACAAATTAGAGGGAAGTGGAAGACCCATCTCACAACGCCACCTCTGCACATAGGGAAAAGAAGGGCAACGCATCTGCATAACCTCTGGTTATGTGGATGTTGATAGTCGCAAAGCTTCGACTGTTCGTTTGCCCTCTAATGATATAACAAAAAAAAGCTACCATAGTATGATTAGGTGAGGTAATGTTCAGCAGTGGACGGATAAAGGCTGATGATAATGATGATGATAATGATAAAAACTGAAAAATAAAACACACTATAATAAAATAAACATGTAACATTTTAAAACATATTATACGAAGTAAAAAATGTCACAAATCTTACTCACAAATACAAAACGTGAGCACGAGCTACTCGAGAAAATATATTCTTTCTAAAAGCCATTTCCTTGTACAACAGAATTCCAGAACAGTTACAAACGTAAACAAATTTAAAAAGCACTGGAGTTCTGTTTTCAAATATTTTCATGACATTTGTTATGAAAATCGTTACTGTTATTACAAAATATATTAACAGCCGTATTCAAGAAGCGTACTTGGCTAACTAATTAAACAACACCATGCAAAGTTGCTATCTAGCACTATCTATGCGCTCCTCGTGTCAATAGTTTAGTTTTGACAGACGCACAGTGACGGATTTCATTTAAGTATTGTCTTTGAATTGGTTTGGATGTCATGTGTTCTGAAGTATTGTAACACCTCATTGTAACATAGCTAGAAATCATGTCTCAGTTCATGGTTGTGTTTTTTTTTTTTTGTCGCTGGAGACTGAAATCTATTGCCACTATGGGATCAATCAAAAATAGCCAAAAGGCTTATATACACTAGCATAATAGCCTATATTATAGTATGTAATGAGTATTATGTATATTATAGTATGTAATGAGTATAATCTAGCTGAATAACAGATTGACACATCTTCTTCAGATTTTGTTTCACGTAAGAATATGCAATTGGCAGGATTGTAAAGCCGTTGAATAATTCAAGCGAAGAGAATGATACTTCCTTATATATATTACTAAAAATATATACATTACTTAAGGCCGCTAGCTAATCTATAGACAAGATTTCTTAGTTTTTAGTGCTTAAAATGTATAATGCTAAATGGAACCTTACCATTGCCTTTACGCGACCTTTACTTCTCCCAAGTGGCTGTCGGGTGATCACCTCGATGTCTCAGGGGCAAAGGAAGATTTATGAAGTGCTGCAATGACAAAAAATCTGAAATAGAATTTTTAAACTAGTTTTTCCGGAGGAATTAAATGTTATTTGGAGGTATAAAGGCAAATTATCTTTATTTTACTTCACAGGAATTTCACTCCGCACAATTTTTGTATGTGAAAATGACAGATTTTTTTACACGGCCTCTTGTTCTTTCTTCGGGAAATAAGTTTCACATTAGAAATAAGTAATGTCACAATTTCCTTAAAAATTGTAATATTAGGTATATGTATAATATATTTGTGTATTAATATTTAATAGCAAAAGGTGAATAAATGTGAAATATTTTTTTTATTAACTCCTTAAATGCGAAGATTGTTCTTAAATTCAAATTATAAATCTAGGTATAGATTTTAAGTATAGGCATAGATTTCTTGTCAAAAAATCAAGCGTTGAATTATCTTTATAGTCTCTAATATCTGCTGAACATAGGCCTGACTTGAACGCCAAGATGCCTGATAAGTTAGTGTAAAATTCGAAATTTAAAGACTATTACTTTATTTTTTGTGTGCTTGAGTTATTTATTTGTAATTCTAAAATAAACATATCGGAACTACTGATACATTCAATTGTTTATAAAAATAAAGCAACCACGCACAATTGGCGTGTAGTTGCAAAGATCATAATAAACAATATTATCTGCGCGCGAGTGTAAATCATACAGATTGGCATGTTATTTGGCCTTTCCCTATTTCAATTAATTGCTTGAGCTTGATATAGTTACATGTTTACGTTTTCCTTTTGTTATCGTGAGAGTTCTGCGTAGATTTATGATCAATCTAGTAGACTCTGTGGTATTCATCATCAGCCAACATCGGCCGATACTTAAGTAAGAGATGCCAATGCATTGTAGTCGAATTAAACCGGCACGACTGGTAAGTCTTGCTCACATAATACCGACGTATTGTGAATAATAGTAGCTAATTGGGAGGAATAGGGAAAAGGACGGCAATGCCTCTGCATGTCTGGTAGTTATCATAAGGCTCTGACTGAACGTATACCTATGCCAAAATGACTCCTCATGAATTAGGAAAGTTAGTCACAGCAAGGTAATTTATACCTAAGGTATTGTTCAAGGCATTTAATTATATGTATTCGGTTTGCCTAATTGTAATTGAGACATGTATTTAATTATTTAATCAGAATTATGAAGCTGATTGTATAAAGGTTAAATACTTCAACTTCAAACTATGCAGATAAATACAGAGTGCTTACAACCGGTACAAGTTCAAAAATTAGTGCGGGGGTGAGTAATATGTTGTTATTCTAAAGTGTAAGCTGTTTTTTATAGAGGTCAATCTTCCGTCCATCAAACTTTCCTCAGTCGATTTTCATACGAAATTTCGGGTTTATAATATCATTAGGATATAATGGTATCTATTAGTAGTGTTTGATTATTATATATTATATAGTAATTAGTTTCCGTGCTTTTTAATGATATCAAAAAGCAATCATTTTAATAATATGTTTCTTACCAATTTGAAATGTCATGTTGAAATACACAATTTAAAATTTCATTCTAAAGATTTTTAAAATTTTATCATATATTTTGGTAATAAGAAACCCTTAAGAATTTTAAATCTTTGTGTTAAAAAAACAAATATTCCGGATCTGGCCTTGTGGCTTTTACATAATGAAGTGTCAATAATTATGATAAGAGACAGGAGCAAACGTCCCCGTACTCCACAAATGAGACTAAAAGCAACTCCTTATCGCGTTCTATAAATAAAATAACATCCTAAAGCATGGTTCACACGTGGAACATATTGCACAATGTGTTTGGGCATTACTCGAATTGGGTCAATATATTTGACACAGTTTAAATCGGCACAGATAGTATTTGTGTACACACTATTTTATATTAGTTCCTAGAATTTGATTTAAGTCTTGTTCCAGCAATAAATTATAATAGTAAGTACAATATAGATCGTATAATTTAAAACTGAGAACCTTTTTTTTTTCCTCTAATGCCGGAAAATGCGCTTAGGCATCCCGCAGGGGAGTGGGTCTCCCCAGGCGGGTATGTGGGACTCGCTGCGCCCGAAAGCTGGTAAGTGGACGCAGCTCTACCCACTAAAACACGGCGAGTGCCACCAATGCCGCCTTTGGTGAGGTGCTCCCGATCTACAAGCAACATGGCACCTCGACGGGAAGTCAATTCCTCAGGCGACCGACGCCACCTCCACAGACGAGTTGCCTCGCACCACAGAACAACACCTCCCAACGTTGGGACAGTGCAATGATTCGAGGTTCCCGTCCTCGCCCCTTGCCCCCTCTTCTTATAAGAGGGGTACAAAGAGCTCCGGTTCAATCTGCTTCGCCCAAGAAGCTAGGTTCACCCTACGCTGCTGTGACCCACCGCCACGACAAGGCTTGAACTATGATGGGGAAACTGAAAACTCCTCCACTAAACGTGATTATTTCAATATAGGAAACGAAAACTTTTTGCAGTAACATTTTGTAGACGAGAGACATATTGGAGTCAACTGAATGATCAATTACGAAAATCATTTGCGTGTATCGCAAATTAAGCGTAAATGGTGGATTGTAAAGAGGCATTCATATTAAAATTAGACCATCTCTGCTCGTAAGCATCTGCTTACGTCCTGACTGATGATGTAGTCACCTGACTACAGCTGCTAAATCCAAAGACCAAAACCGATCTGAATTTGTCCTACTTGCATATTCTATTCTACTCGACTGTGTCATGAAGCAGCTCTTCGGCACTCGAGTAAGAACTCCACAGTTCATAGCTTGTCCTATTTCATAACTTTTTTAATCCAAATATACCTATTTTTCCTGCTTATTCCTCCATATTAGGTAGGTTGGACGTATTCAAAGCTTTTAAAGCTTTCGGTGCATATGTTCGGGACATACTAGTATAAAAATATAATAATAAATTTTTTTTCGGTTCCATCAAGTTTTTGTATATTTGACCTTTAATTTGGCAATTTTAGCTGTATTTTCTTAGCCTATAAGAAATTAATGCTTACATAAAAATACATTTTATATACAAAGATTCAACTCTTCCACAGCTTCTTAGAGTAAAGCACTTTCCCTTTCGAAAGTTCCGGAGTTAATGAGAGAATTTTCCTGTTATCACCATAACGTACCTTTGATACTTGACGATTTAGGTGTTTTTCTAAAATACGGAGTATCAACCTGTTGCACTGGCTAAGATTTTAGCAGATTTGAAACTCTGTAATGTGGTCGGGATTTTACAGACAATTAGAGACAAATCTGTGGTATAAGAATATAAGGCCAAACGATACCTTCTTATTCTTCCTCGTCTTTTCCCTATTTGAGGCGGCAGAATATGTCAACTCCCTCTACTTTTTAACCGACTTCAAAAAAAGAAGGAGGTTATCAATTCGTCTGTATGTTTTTTTTTTTTTGTTTGTTTGTTACTCGATTACTCCGCTGTTTGGGAATGGATTTTGGTGATTCTTGTGTTGTTAGTAAGCTTATGTTTCCGAATCGGTCCCATATTAATTTGATCGACATCTGATAAGCGGTTTTTAAGTTATATTCAATAATGCTTATTGGTTGGTTTTGTATACCCAGACGATTTTCTCATTTTATTACTTGTCGATGTAATATAATTAAAATGAACAAAAACCACTGAATAGGATACTTTGGAAAGTATCAAAGTATCGTGAAATCGGGTATTTTTGGAGTCGGTACCAGCCAAAACATGGCTGCCCTTCACAGGCATATTCTCAATACTTGGTGTATGTGATTGATCATTAAAATATCCTCTTTGGCTTATCCTCCTAATCCTCCTAATATCCTCCAAAAATACCCGATTTTAAATAGTATACGTCTTCTCTTCACTTCGAAGTATTTCAATATTATTTTAAAATTTTTAGTTGTACATTAATTATGGTATGGTTTTGAAGTCGGTTTTTAGTTTTTTATTTAAAATTAATTTTATTCCTGATCGTTGATCATATTTATATTAACCAACGTTTCTTCCATATCCCGTCTAACACACTCATTCCAGGTCTTTCTTGGTCTTCCCCTCCCTCTGTAGCTTTAAAATACTTACATTATTCTCTTTGCCAGATGAAGACCAAACTATACCTAAGTAAATAAAATTATCTAAATTCTATTTACTTTTGTAGAACAATCGGGCCTTATACGTGGACATTGATGTGACTAATAAATAAAACATGACTTTTTTTTTCTTATGCTTAAGCAAGGGAATCAAGGGATCAGACAGAATGACTAGTTAGTAGAATTCACAATGACTCGCTTCATTTAAGTTTCTGACGTGACAACGTCTAATAACTTGATATTACGGGCAGCATGCACGAAAAAAATGACGTCATGTCGCGTTCCGCCAGCGAGAGCGCGGCATGAACGAGAGAGAGAGGCATGATCGGCTTGAGCGATCGGCTCAGTTCGATTCGTGCTGCTTGTAATGTTTGACATTGTTACCTCCTAGTGTTCGTAAGCCTACTTTACAGATAACCATTTTTTGTATGTTTTATTAGTGCCAAAATATTAGTTTAAACTCTTTCTCCTCTTCCAAGAAAGACAATATTTTGTTCCAAATTTTTCAATAAAAAAAAATCAAGCCCAATCGCTGGCACTTTCCGTGTTGCTGTACATTATTCGAAACGTCGGAAACATAATAAGCCACAACAAAATCCGTAAAAGTTGTTTCAGCCCCATGCTGCTTTGCAGCCAAATTGAGCCGGCACGACCTGGTATTATGTGACCTCTCGCTCACATAATACCAGCGTTAAGACAGCTAAGCTTTCGCGTTTCGTGTGGTTTGTGAGGTTTCGGTGGCCCATTGCAAACGGAGGGCAACGCATCTGCATTATAAGGCACCGACTGCTCATTTCACTCAAGAAAAAATATTATTTTAATTAGTATAAGAATATTCACTTATATTTAATTATTTATTGTACAATTTAAACCGTTCCTGTCTCGCGACCTTAGGCCATCCAAGACGCCACTTAATTGTGTCAATTAATAGAACTACATATAAACAACGTTATTATTGTTGCCGTTATCAATATTGATATATTCAAATAGTGCTAATGATAGCCGAGTGTATTGTCGACCTTATGTCTTGTGGCCCCCGCCGACGTGTTGTTTTGAACTTAATGTCGAACAAATGTAATAATTGACAAAGGTTATCAACCATATTTATTCAGAGGCATCGATGGACTCGTAGTAGACGGAAACGCCAGTATCTCGTCTGCCGCGCGTCCAGAAACATTTAAAAAAATCAAAATGTGCCCCATAACAAATAAAAAAATCCATTGGATCATATATATATTGATTTTGTACGGAAAAATTGTTAGTGGTGAATCTTTGGCTTTGAATTCAGTGCTAAAAGACCTCTGCAGTCGGTCGCTGGCGAACTTAATATTTCAAATTTGCACTGGGGATATACCTGTGCTAGATTTCCCTTCGTCGAATCTTTCAAGGCGGTCGAAGCGAGCTTCGTTGTTCTATGCCAAGGAACGTCATAAGCGACAAATCGTGGACGAGTGCTGCCTTCATCCGTGCACCGTGGCGCAGTTGGTCCAATACTGTCCAGAAAATTGGTGAAGTTACTCAATGGTGCGGTTTTGAAAAACTTTTTGAACACATTTTCGTGTGGTTATAAATTGAAGTTGATGATGTGAGGGAGAAACCGTGATTGATCTCAATGTTTGTACTTATAAGGGAGATTGAAAATACGCTTTTCGAGCATTTAACATTGAAGAGATAAAAATGCCTCATACTAAAATAATTACAACAATATAAATGCAAAGTGATGATGTAAATTTAATTATGACAAGTAGCTCGTAAATATTGAATATAATATGGAAATAAAATAAGACTGACTACAATGAAAACTATAATTGAGTGGGGAATAATGTAATCAAGTATACTATTGTGGAGAGTTTATTGGACAAGAAACTTAATATGAGTAATCTAGATAAATAGGAATAATGGAAATGTTTGTTGACATGCGTCAGAGTCTACTTTCTTAATTATGATAAGATCTAGGAAATAATAAAGGTGATGTTTACTCTTTATATTACAGTTTTATTTACAATCCATTTATGTTATTTATTTACATTTGATATGACGATGTTGATCTTACTAATATTATAAACGTGAAAATTTGTAAGTATGGATATGTGTTACTCTTTTACTTAAAAACTACTGAATGGATTTTGATAAAATTTTACTATAATACAGCTTAGATATCAGAATAACACATAGGCCATTATTTATCCCTGTACTCACACGGGACTGGGAAGTACGAGGGTGAAGCGGAGGGGTGCTGCTAGTTTTCAAATATACAAAGACGATCCTTTTTGTAGACAAAATGTCTCGTCTACTAGACACATTATTGTTTCTTCAGCCGAGACACAAGACATTAATATATTATATTACTACAAGTATATAATCTCTTCAGACAAAGCTTCGTATAATTATGATAGAACTTCACTTCAGGTAAGTTCGTTTAACCATTAATTATAAACGTGAAAGTTTGTAAGTATGGATGTTTGTTACTCTTTCACGTAAAAAGTTCTGAATGGATTTTGATGAAATTTTAAAATAACATAGCTTATGTATCACAATAATACAAAGGCTATAATTTATCCCTGTACTCCCACGGGAATAGGAAGTACGCGGGTAAATCCGCGGGTCGCTATAATTTTTAAATTCGGTTATAATATATAAATTCCCAATCTACTGAATCGATTTTCATGAAATAAGTGCTATTACATTTTTTAAATCAAATAATTAGATCTAACTTGAGAGACAGGATGGATTTGTACTCGTATTTACTATGAGGTGTCACAGCGCTTAATAACGCACATGGTCATTCAAACCAATTTATAGATAATACTTTAGTAAAATCCGCAACTGTGCGTCTGTCGAACCCAAACTACTGACACGAGGAGCGTATCTAATGCGTTCTTTGCATAGTGTTCATTACTTTGCTGAGTACGCTTCTACGTGCGCTAGTATTGCAATGTTGTTTATGCCACTTGTTTACTATAAAAATGTAAAAAATGATATTATTTTCCTCTTGCCTGGTTAAATGGTTGTCACGTAACCCTAGATATCATTTTATATATATAAGCAATACATCGAAGGATCGCAAAGTGGTATCTTTACATCAAGCCTCACATGAGAGAAGGCAGATGTGTAAGTATTTAAGTAAATGTCACAAGAAACGCTACAACATGTTCTTCTATGAAATACTTCATGTCTTAAAATAATACAAGTCAAAACTACAATCAATTTTGTTTTATAAATCAACGATGAAGTATAGAGTGTTTTACTCAGACGACAGTTTTACCACAGATATTTGAAATAAGTTCTTAATATTTCTATGGTTTCTACACTTATCTTTAAAATATAGAGTAAAAGCGATTAGGCAAAATTTAGTGGTAAGTACTATTTAAGCGAAGAATAGGCATGTTGAAGCATGGGCTGGTCACGTACTCAGAAGAACGGATGGCCGATGGGCCATTAAGGTTCAAGAGTGGAGGCCGCGTTAAGTAGACGTAGTGTTGGTCGGCCATTAACCAGATGGGTGGACGATCTCCGTCTAGTGGCGGGCCCGTATGATGGTTTAGAACATAGTATTACGATCTTAATAAAATTTCCGTTCATTAGTGTGTCGATCGTTAAACTTGCCTAAAAATGCCTACGACCAACTGTGTACTGGACAGTATTGATTAGTATAATCTGTTTATGATGATGTTGATTTATGTCAAATAAAAGCATGTTTTTAAAGATAAAGTCCCTTTCTGCTATAAACATTATTACATCTTAAATATAAGGGTCCTGTTTGGGTTCAAATCTAATCAAACCCTAATTTGATTTGCGTGGAAAATGGTCACTCGATAAGCGCTTACCGAAGGCAAAACAGAATTTACGTTCCCTGTAACTCTCACAAAAAGGATCCCAAATAAATCTTTTCACCAAATAAAGTCTTTGTTGATGCCTTTATCTGAAGTTCTGGCTATGAATTTCATTCTTTATGCCCGTCCCAATATTGGGGGACTCGAAACCGAGGCCCCAAGTAATAATGATTAATAATCCTAAAAATGACGTCTTCATTATCGCTTTAGAAAGGGGCCCTTTTGGTTACGTACAAATATTGGTAAATATTTGTGTATTACCTACTTGAGGTAAGTATTAAAGATCTCTGCTAGAGTACTAAAATTACCGATATGACTAATGACGCCAAGAATAAGCTTGTTGAAGTGCTGGTCACACACTCATATGTGAGGCCTCGTTTAGGTAGAAGAAGTGTTGGTCAGCCATTAACCAGGTGGGAAGATAATCTCCGAGCAGTGGCTGGTCCGTATTGGATGCGACTGGTAAGGGATCGGTCGTCTTGGCCTTCATTGAGGGATACCTATTTTCAGCAGTGGACGGATAAATACTGTTGATGATGGTGATGAAGTATTGCTTTATCAGATAGTATCCTATCGTCAGAGTATGGATAAACTAGCAGAGACAACCAAATGGTAAGTAGTAGAGGGTTGTGGTAGTTGGTAACCGCAACGATAAAGTTAACTCAGGAAATACCTAAGCAACTTACCTATACGATGCCCGGCAAAAGGCATGATCGGTTCGAGCGATCGGCTCAGTTTGGTTCGTGCTGCATGTAATGTTTGACGTCACGTCTAACTTCTATCCGTGAACCGACTTTACAGACAACCAATATTTTAACTGTGCACTGCTATAGAAATATTGGCAAACGAACATTCGTTTCGGCCCTCACGATAGGTTTCTAACGTCACCCGTTCCAAACCAGTCGACCGTAGCTGACCAAGTTAGGTACAAACCCGACGCCATGAACATGGCGGGGGGCAACCCCCCAAATTTTTAACGTCATAGGATGATCCAACCGGATCACCCCATTTCCGATGACGCATAACGGTCACTAGGACCATTAGCATAGATCCAACCGAAAAAAAAAAAAAAAAAAACATTCGTTTCACCTAATAGACAAGTGATCAGGGACATCCAAAGACATCCGCTAAAATAGAAAATCAGATGCGATGCCGACCTGGTGCTAAAAGTGTTCTGAATGTACAATTCTTAAAATAACAATTAACAAGTTAGAAGTAATAATGAATGTATGTGAAGTTTACTAACCCACATTGGGCCAGCGCCTCTGTGAACTATGGCCCGAAACCCTCCTCGCCTGGTTACGTAGAGGAAATCCGTGCCCAGCCGTGGTACATACAAGTAGCAACTTTACTTTTCTACTTTTACCGAAGAAAAACTGAATTTCAGTCAAAGAAGTTGTGCAGAACGATTCCGAAGCGCAGGGATTCCCCGTACAACCTTCTTCCTTATACCCTACCCTGGCAACAGCTATCGCAGCGATAAGTAAATTAATTACCTTAATAAAACGATAAGTCTACCCGTGTCTGTCACGATAACCTTAGCGCGATAAACTGTGGTCTTAGATTTTCCACTGCACGAGCATTTTCACTATTGACGTTAGCTTATGTTATAGTAACCTATTTTTTTTACCTTTTAATAATGGCAATAATATCATTAATATCGGAAATTAGGCCTCCCGCAAATTTAACTTATTTAACGACTAAGTCTACAAATATCCTTTGTGGGACTGCTGCTTGGGCCATGAATATCCAAACTAAAATCACTGCTGGTGAATTTATTCGATTTTAAGGGTCCTAGGTCTGCAGTCAATGAGAGCACCTCAGAAACAAGCTGACCTGGGGGATTTCCCTGTCGCTACTAAACAGTGTAGATGTAGTTTTCTAAACTGATTACGGCACGATCACAGGGATGTTACTGTAGAGCCTTAAGTACCGCCTCCTACGGCCCACCGTTCGTCGTTCTGGGACATTATTGCCACGAAGAGTAACATTGCTGTGTTACATTGCAAGTGCTCGTCATCCTGTTTTTTTTTTTTTTTGGTGACGCAGTGGAAATCCTTTTCGGACCATACCAGGGCCTTGGGTAGGCGCGCTGGCGTGTCTGGGGACTCGCATTGGGTGCACTACCCCACTAAAACCGCCGCGTGAGCCTTCAGCCGCTCTTTGAGAGACCCGAATCGCAGGCAACAGGAAACCTTCGTCGACAGACTGGTCCCGGCAAGACCAGATTCTCCACAATAGGGGGACTGCCCGGCTATCACTTGGCAGTCCCCACGACGTCGTGTCTTCAGCGGCGCCCGGGTTCCCATGCCGAGCCCAACACGAGCACAGGGGTGTTACTGGAAGCGCATTAAATTGCGCCTCCGGCGCACCCCTATTCGTCGTCTACGGGGGGCGGCCACATCGGCGGCCTCCTCTCTCATCCGTTCGTCGGCCTCCTTCTGGGACATTACTGTCTCGTAAAAAGAGGTCATTGCCGACCAGGACTCGTCACAGTCGAGCATCGCGGCGATGACGCTCGACAAAGACAAGTCCCCTCCAATGACAGACGTCAAATCATGACGCAGCGCCGCCCATCTCGGGCACACCTCGAGGGTGTGTTGGGCAGAAGTCAAAGTCAATTTTTTTTATTCAAAATAGTATAATCAAAGCATCTTTTTGAAAGTCAATTGAGTCTACCACCGGTTCCAAAGCAAGCCCACTGAGAAGAACCGGCGAAACAAACTCAGTGGAACTAATCTTTTCAGATATTGTTACAAAAAATAAAATACATAATTATTAGTATAGTGAGAAACTCTGCTGGGTTGCTCTTTTTAAAATATAGTTCAGAATTTTTAAAAACATTCTACTACTCACTTATTGCACACTAGCCTAAGATTAATGAATAGGTAAATTTAGACCCCGCAGCATCCAAAACAAACCAGAGGATGTTAATAAAAGAAAAGAAAAGTAAGCAGAGTAAGTACTCGTCATCCTCGAGCATCGCAGTCTACAAGCATCCAACAGTATCTTCAATAGAAAATTTGACGCAATGACGCTAGCTCCCGTATTCACAATACAATGAGGTGTCACAGTACTTCAGAACGCATGGGGCCAGTCAAACCAATTCATAGACTTAAGTGAAATCTGCAACTATGCTTCTACCCAAACTTTTGATACGAGGAGCGCATAGATAGTGCGTTCTTTGCATAGTGTTGTTATATTAGTTAGTCAAGTACACTTTAACCAAATTTAATTCTTATTGACAACGTGACTATAAACTTAAATTCTTACACCGCCAATAAAAATATTATATGCGTGTCATGAACCTGTTCATCGCTAGGGCTTTTCTAAAGGTCTTTTATATTCCCCCTCTGCCCTAGATTTTCTTTGTTCCCAACAATACCTTATAATGAACTAAAATGAATAAGTTTTCATCCAAAAAACTGGTCTAGACATAAAACCAAAATAAGTCTGAAATAAAACAAGATGTAGGTTAAATTATGTTTAGTTGTAATATTTTTGTAAGGAAGCTTTAAAGTTTATTTGTTTAGAGCAAGAAAGTCAGGAATTGCCATCGGGTTTGAATAATTATTTAGTCCTTAGTCAAGTATTCGAAACGTTTGGTTTAAAGAGAAGATGGATTAAAATTAATAATATGTATGGACGCTTTTACACCGCGTCAATCTGATCCCGTTGTAAGTTCTCGCTTAACTTAACGGAATATCCGTTAAGTTAAGCGCTTCACCTGGTGGTAAGTCTTAGTGACATCCATAGACGCCAGCTACACTTTACTGTCACTATAGATTAGATGCCACGTTGTCGGCCTTGAATGAATGCATGATTATGCCCTTTTTTGATGGTACTTATGTCATTTTGGTTTTATTGAAGTGAAAACTTATGCGGCGTGCGGTGCGGAGATTTATTTTTATGCTGAGTGAGACTGATCCTTCACGCTTTGAGGTGAAAGTTCGATCGGCTGAAATCGGGACCGCCGAGTGTACCCGAGCGAAGATACACTCGGGAGCTCTTTACTGCTACGTCACTGTTTACTATATTCAATTTATATCTTATAAAGTAAAAAGTAAAGTATCAACCCTTATATGTCCCACTGCTGGGCACGGGTCTCCTTCCTCGAAATCACGCGAGGAGGGTAATGGGCCAATGCGGGTTGGTGAACTTCACATGCCTTCAAAGACTTTCAATCTCATCAGGCATGCAGGTTAAAATCTTATAATTGTTTTTAGTATATCTCATAATTGTTATTAATTACTATTAATTATTCAATAGTTTTTACTTAAGCCGTGTGATCCCAAGCATACATATTTTTTATGTATTAGATTCCGTTTCAAGTGTCTCAATATGTTGACGATGTAGTTTTATTACGATTGAAACTTCAGTTAAAATGCAATCGCACACGTCGCGGATTGTGTCTCCGAGGCATAAGATTGGATATTTTCAATATATTTCTCAAAGCGAGACAGGAATCTCATAGCAAATTACGTGATATCTCCAACGGATATATTTGAGATACCACGCGTTGCATGCATTTGTATGTCATTGGAAAGCCTTAGAAATTTTTAATATTTTCCATTTTTATTTTTTATGTATCAAGGAGTTTTTTAGCATGTTTTTTTTTGTCTTGTCAAAGGAGCAGTCTTAGCCTTATGGTGACATTAGACGTCGTCCATGGACACCAGAGAATAACGTCTAGTTGCACGGATGTATACAGATGCATTCCCCTATATCACTGGGTGATACCAACCGGCTCACCCCACTTCCGACGAAGCATTAGGGCCATTAGGGCCATTAGCATAGCTCCAATCTAAAAAAAAAAGATGCATTCCCTTCCTTTCCTCTTTCGGTCATCGGAAGCTCAACTTTTTTTTTTGACTGCTTCTTTTGACGTATTTCAAGTGTACAAGTTGCTATCTACGAAATAAAGATATTTTGATATGATTTGATTTGAACTGCAAAAGCATAGTCGTCACTTTTCGCCGGTACAATATGAGCGAGAAATACCACTTCGCCTGTGCCGACGTTTTGGATACTTTGAAGAAACCATTGTCACGGAAGGTATGCTAAAATTTTAATAAACAGCGATAAAATGCGTAAAAGTTATTTCAAATTAATGGAATGATGGTAAATTTTACAGAACGTAATAAACTTTAACCTTATTGCATAATACATTTTTGTTGAAATAAAATAAAAGTCCCGTAGGAATAAATACATGAACGTACGGAGGTATTTCACACAACATTAATCCTATGGGCGCTATAAATCCATATTTACATTGTTTACCAGCGGGAAGT
The DNA here is from genome assembly GCA_905333005.2 of Lycaena phlaeas. NCBI lineage: Eukaryota > Metazoa > Arthropoda > Insecta > Lepidoptera > Lycaenidae > Lycaena > Lycaena phlaeas. The sequence continues at coordinate 9,086,344 of HG995178.1, forward strand.
TCGGTGGCCGGTTATAAATCGCGGAGAAACGTTACGTCTATTCTGTTTCAATGTAAACATCATCTCTAAGGTATTCTTGTATACGTCGAATAATCCTAGCGATAGTTTGGAAAAATATTAAAAATATTTCAGAAGAAACCTTTGAAATACTGCGCAAAGCCAGGGGAAAAGTGTGTCAGAAAATTTAGAAAGAGATAGTGCCATGCTGCTTTGCAGCTCAATCGAGCCGGCACGACGGTGCGGTCTCTCACTCACATTATACCGGCGTAAATAGGCAGTTATGCTGCTGCGTTTTGTGAGTTTTCAGTGTTCCGTTGGGGAAGTAGGGTAAATGATAGCAACGCATCTGCATAACCTCTGGGTGTGTGGATGTTTATGGCCGTCGATAGTCACCAAAAAGCTTCGACTGTTCGTTTGATATGATGATATAAAAAAAAGTGTGTGTCCGATTCACACACGATAGAAGTGAAACACACGTTGAATGCTCAAATACAAGCAAGTATTAAACAGTACAAAACTCTCTCGCTCTTTTGTGTTTGTGTCTCTTACCTGTCGTTTTTTCCGTTGCATCCGGTTTGAAATCACAACGATTCTAAAGAAGTTTCATTTCAAAAATATATTTAGATCATAGTAAGGAAGACCATCATCCTGATTTTTTCTCCCAGCAAACATTTTTGCTATATTCGAGAGAACAACAGGTCATGGAGTGTATTATGTTGCACCACAACTTACCATCTGACTTATTAGAATAAGTGACACGAATGAATTTCCATGGACAGTCTCAGGTTAACTTGTCTAAGTTCATGAAAGATGGAGATCACTTACCATCAAGTAACTCATTTGCCTATTTATCTTTTAATGTAATTTAAATAAAATTAATTTTAAATAAAAAACAAAAAACCGACTTCAAAACCATACCTTAATTAATGTACAACTAAAAATTTTAAAATAATATTGAAATACTACGAAGTGAAGTAGAAGACGTATACTATTTTAAATCGGACATTTTTGGAGTCGGTGCCAGCCAAAGAGGATATTTTAATGATCGATCACATACACCAAGTATTGAGAAGATGCCTGTGAAGGGCAGCCATGTTTTGGCTGGTACCGACCCCAAAAATACCAAATTTTAAATAGTCGAAGTCGGTTTTTTTGTTTTTTATTTAAAATTAATTTTATTTTGTACTTTTTAGTTTTAAGTTTATACATAAGTAATATAGTTTTTATTTTTTTCTTGTAAAATTTTTGGCGTTCCCGATCTGTGTTGGATGCTAGTGGTAAGGGACCTGTCGTCTTAGCGTTCATTGAGGGAACCTATGTTCAGCCGTGGACGGATGAAAGTTGATGATGATGACCTCACAATACTTTGATACTTTCCAAAGTATCCTATTCAGTGGTTTTGGTCATATTATTCATATTACGTCGACAAGTAATAAAATGAGAAAATCGTCTGGGTATACAAAACCAACCAATAAGCATTACCTAATATAACTTAAAAACCGCTGATCAGATGTCGATCAAAATAATATGGGACCAATTCGGAAACATAAGCTTACTAACAAAACAAGAATCACCAAAATCCATTCCCAAACAGCGGAGTAATTGTGTAGGAAACATACAAAAAAAAACATACAGACGAATTGATAACCTCCTTCTTTTTTTGAAGTCGGTTAAAAATAATCTTAATCTCAGACAACTATGCCCAGATCAGACTCGAACCAATTTTTCACACCAAAGCCATCTAGATCATCGTCTTTCACAATTTATTATAAAATATTATTCATTTATTATAAAATACTTAGACTGATCTAAGTAAATTAATCTTTTTCCCAAAATGCAATGGTAAAAAAAGAATAATTATTTAATTCGTAAAAGGCGTCCGTCCGAGTGTCACGGACAGTCTGTTAGGTTTTTTACATAAACTAAAATAGCACTGAAATTGCGAATTCTAATTTATCGCTCTGTTTTCATTAACTTTTGTACCTTTCTAAATTATAAAGTAAATATTTCTTTATTATTTATAGTACGTTACTTTGTTTAAAGTTTTCATTTATTTATGGAAGGTTAATATTATGTAAAGGTCAACATAAAAGGGATGACCAGTTATAATCAGCTCATAGGCCTCCCTCAATGAACGCCAAGTCTACCGATCCCATTAAATACGGACCAGCCTCTGCACAGAGATCGTTTTTCCACCTGGTTAATGGCTGGCCAATATTTCGTCTACCTAAATTCGGTGTCCACTCTAGAACCTTGTTGGCCCATCGGCCATTAGTTCACCTTGCTGTGTAATATAAAATATTGTGTAATGGCTTGTGGCTATTTTAGTTCATAGCAAACTAATAACTTTCTCATTTAAAATAAACTGTTTTCAACCCTGTTATCAAAGAAAGGAGTGTTATAAATAAGACAACTAACGGCGGCTTTCAATATCCTATCTATCTTAAAATGTTCTTATGTATTCCGCATTAACACATTTTGTCACAAAATCTATCAAAAGTATAGGATCGATAAGAAAATTTTAAGATAGGATATTGAAAACCGCCGTAAGTCTAGGGAAAAAAGTTTTTGACAGATATCTTGGAAACTATGCAGTTACTAGGCGTACAAGGTAGTTGCAGAACTAAGTTATCGAAAGAATTGTTGTAGAAAATAAAATTTCACATCTTTTAGTTCCTATAAACTTTTTGATAAAACTTACCTTTTAATGAACCAGTTTTTCTAACTCTTAAAACATTGGATTAATCAATAAAATGCACATAAAAGATGATGTGCATATAAGACGTATAAGCGAACTAAAAATATGCATTTAGAGTGTAATGAAGTTGTTAGGGACTAGTTAATGATCCGGGGGTAAATAATAAATTAGACCAAGACGGACCCTAACGATGTGAACCGGCAAATAGATAAAGATCGCTAGCAGCCATTAGAGAGATCCATAAATATCAAAGTAACTGTTCTCGGGAGATATCCTCGTCTGCATACATCCAAATTCATGATAACGGTAATTATACTGAATTGTTGTTGGCAAAATACTTTATTTGTGTTAGCTATTTATCATCATCGCCCTAAGCGACACTTATAGGACATATTTAAGACGATAAGACGACCTCTGTGGCTCAATGGTCAGCGCTTTGGCGCTCAAGCCGGAGGTAGCGGGTTCGAATCCCGCCCGGAAACATAATAATTTTCTGTGTTCCCGGGTCATGGATGTGTATTAAATAATAAAAATAAATATATTATGTATACAATAAAAGTATTAAATATATTTCCGTTGTTTGGTACCCGTAACAAAAGTCTCTTCGAGAACTTAACAAGATCAAAGAATTCAGACGTACATAGAAGGACAGTTCTTATGAGCGCTTTGAGGACCAACTTTCTGCGATGCAAACGTCTGCTTGGCGGCGTGACGAGAGGGACACCGCGATGTCCCCAGCGTATGAGCCTACGAGAGCGAGCGAGTGCGAACTGGGGACTAGTCCCCAATAAAGTCGGCACAAAAAATCCTTAAGAACTGTCCTTCTATGTACGTCTGAATTCTTTGACCAGATTGACGTGGTGTAAAAGCGTCCATAGATATTATTAATATTATTTAAGGGTACGGTCCTAGGTAATATGTTACTTAGTAATGTGTGTAGCGGTTTGACTATTTGACCATCATATTATTGTCTTAAAAATAGAAAATTTGTGTGTTAGTTGTATCTAATTGCAAGAAGTAGAGTTCGTAACTTATGCTCACGTACAAACATTTCGACTATATATTTTTATTTATATAGATAATATGTATGGGATTTAAAATAAAATGTTTCGCACACAAAACAAATATATTCATGAGAAAATAATTTGTCTCGATTTTGAAAGTACTTTTAAAAAAAATCTTTGATGTTCCATCAAAGAAAAGTTTTTATTAAAGGTTCTCGTAAAGAGTTGGCTTTAAAGAAACGACTTTTTTATTTTTTTATATTTTAACTTTAAGACAATCGTAATGCGATGTAAGTTTAAAACATCAAAGGCTTAGTTTGAGTATTGGTAATCCAGTTATGGGTGCTAGTTCAAGACGACCTCTTGTATTTTTATTATTATTATTACATATAAGTCGACTGATAAGAATTGATCAGCGTAACCCATGAACTCTTATTGTTTGATCAAATGATATTACCCTTTGTATAGGAGGTAAGATCGTTCTACTTGTAACTGTCATGAAATAGCATACATTGAGAAAACGTGTCCGTAGTATTACCTTGAGCTTAGCGCTAGAGCCCATTATTCCTATGGTATCCCTAAAGTAAAAGGAAAAGGCGGTGCGTCCTTAATTTTAGTTGTGGGTCTATTCTTAAAGATTTATTTGCAATTTTGCGAGTCGCTTTTGTCACTTTATGTCAATAAAGAACAATATTCAGAACACAAAACTATTTTCAACAGTGCTTCAGACGCTATAAGCAATGAAAATATTTTATCCGTGTACGCTTTAGACATCTCTATATTCATTCGACGCTTTCGCTCGGGGACTAACATTATTGGCGTCGGCATAACACGAAGTATCCCGTACGTCATTTCCCCGCCTGCAGGCGCAAGAAATTGCATGAAATACACCTAGGCTAAGCATCCAGCGAAACCTGAGCTACCCTCCGATCCGTCTGTTCACATCAATCCATGGGTATATATCTGTGGTGTGTGTCTTGTGTTTTTGGTGTGCCGTCACTAACGCGCTTCATGCATTCCTCCAGGGCATATTGGCCGTTTGATAGTTGATGCGGCGACAGATCTAGTTATGAGTATCGAGCAGATATAAAATCGAGCTCCAGCTATCGAGTGTGCACAGACTTAGCTGATCCATGATAACGCACAATATTCAAATATCGAGGCTATTCGAAATTTGCTATCTATATTTACATTATATTTCATAAATGAAGTTTATTTGTTTGAATTTTAATTTTTACAATAACTTACACGGGAAACTACTAACTTACACTGAAAGCGATAACGCTTTCATATAAATGTATTTTATTTACTTGTGTCAGTACGAATACAACCCTCCAACTTATCCGATGTTGATCGATTATTTTATCAAAGTCCGGATGAAAATCAATTAATTTTGTACTTAATTTTTTAACTGACGTCAAGAAAAAAAAAGGAAAGGATAAAATAATGTCAATATTCAGTTAAGTATATAAATATGATGAAATAATTAAATAATTTTATTTAAAATGGATACAAGGATAAAGCTAACAGCGAAGTTAAGAAGAAAGATGTTAACACTTTCGAATACAGTTGAAAAGGGAACGTAGAATTTACTGCCAAACCAAATGGAGCAAACTTTGCACTCTGCCCCTCTGGCGGACGTAATGACCCAAGTTTTTTTGTTTTTCTTGTCGCCAATTGTTTCGCGACAATTTACCACTACTTTTACTTATAGTTTGTATCTATTGTTTATGCTCTTATTTTGTTAGTGTTTATCTGTATGAGTATTTTATGGACAACATTTATAAGGTTGCGTTTGCGAGAAATGAATTCCTTATGGGATAACTTTTTTGTCGGTCCGACGAAGACTGTGGAGGATTATTTCCATTACATTAAGAAAAGTAAAAGCTCACACAGCACAACTAAAGAAATTTAATTGCTGTTAAATTTAAAAATGGATTTTTATTTCTTTTTACAGAAGCCTTAGCTTGCGAATCAAATTTCCGTGTCTGGTATTTTATGTGTGACGAGTGACAATGAAAGTCTGTGATGGATAATGATTCAATCTTTGTAGGCTTAGTCGGTAAGTAGCCAGAAAAATAGGTCTTAATTAAGTTTCCTTTTCAACTTGTCTACATTGCTTTGTCAATAATAGCCAGAGCGCTGACAAGAAAAATCGTAAAAAGTCTGTATAATTACTAACCAAAATTATTCAGAAGTCTTTTAACACGTATCGGGACAGCGTATAATTTGTGGTAGGTATAATATCATATAAGTGTATATCTCTTGTGCCTCGGCTGAAGAAACAATAATGTGTCTAGAAGACAGGTACACTGTGTCTACAAAAAGGATCGATTTTGTATATTTAAAACTAGCAGCGCCCCGCAGTTTCACCCTCGTACTTCCCATTTCCGTGGGAGTACAGGTATACATTATAGTGTTCTGATTTATAAACTATTTTATTGTAAAGTTTCATCAAAATCCATTCAGTAGTTTTTACGTGAAAGAGTAACAAACATCCACATTTACAAACTTTCACGTTAATAATATTAGTAAGATAGTATTTCTTATGGCATCGGTACTGTATAACGTATTTTTTTTAATTAGACATTAACACCAACATTCAAAATATATAACACGAATACTATTTTCCATTTGGTGGATTTGAACCTATTTACTCTCTGTTGCTGGTGTCTCAACAGTTACTGGCAGACACGCTGTTAAAAGAACAATAAATTATTATGACTTACTATTATGTTTTTAGTTTTGGAACGTTCAAAATTTAATGACTTGCAAACTGTTTGAAATAGGGGAAAGCTATCTACTTCCCCTCGCAATGTTTCAAAACCCCTGAAGGCTTCCTGAGAATCTTTCCATGCTATAAATACAGTTTTAATTATTATTTTCTATAGGTTTAAAGATGAGACCATCGCACGCTCACAGGCAGAGGAAAACATTGTGGGGAAACCTGCATTCCTGATGAGATTAGCACCTGGTTTCTAAAACGTTGGTCAAAGTATATGTCAACTAACATGGCTATTGATAGCGGTTAACATAGGATTCAAGAGTCAAAGACAGATTTTCATTGTAGTTTTTATGTCAACTGGCAGGCTAGTCTAATTGTGTAACTTACCCATGCTTCTAGCAACTCATAAATAAAAACCGGTTTGACAGTCGATTAGTTGATTTTTGCGTTGTTAACCCTTCAGAAACCGGGTGTAAGAGTCTTTGAAGATGTGTGTAGTTCAGTGGGACACAATGGTTGATACTTTTCTTTTGAAGTGAAACTTCTTTAGAATCGTTGTGATTTCAAGCCGGATGCAACGGAAAAAACGACAGGTAAGAGACACAAATACAAAAGAGCGAGAGAGTAGTCGGTGTGTACCTATGTATATTGCACACTGTTAATTACTTGCTTGTATTTGAGCATTTAACGTTTGTTTCACTTCTATCGTGTGTGAATCGCACGCACACCTTTTTTAGGATAAATAGTATACTATAAAGAAGTACTTAAATTTCACAATATTATTCTTAATATAAACCAAGACAAACGGAAGGTAGACTACTTACGTGATGTGGGTTTTATAATACTGAATGCTTAGAAAATACTTACGTTAACTTGTTCCAACCCTTTCAGATAACAAAAATAAATTACAGCGTAGGTACTCGTCTACACTTACAAACAAAGACTTATAAATCACGATTCGTAATACTGTATATCTCTATTAGTAGTATAAAGGTAAAGTTTGTGAGCTTAGGAGGTTGTAGGGAGTAACTGGATCTACTGGTTTCTTATGTTTACGCGAATTTCACTCATTATAATAAAACTTATACGGACTTTATCGCGGTTTATTAAGTTTTTTAACCATGGTCACGGGAGTCTTCCCTTGGTTGCTGAAGTATCCAAAACGTCGGGCATATAAAAAACTTAATAAGCCGCGATAAATTCCGTAAAAGTTATTTCATTATAATAAAAAAAGTATTTCATCAATATAATGCTACGTTATTATTGATCATAGAAAACTGAACGAAGTTTTTTCGTTTATTGGCTGCGAATTAACAGTTGGAGAGTCAATTACAAAAATTATGAAAAACAGCTCGGTTCATTAAAATGTCGCGCGCAAGGTGCGCTGGTCCAATGCGGGTTGAGCATAACACATCTTCAAATACTTTTAACCTCATCAGGCATTCACGACGCATTCATTTCATTCAAATGCAAAAGTTCAGAAAAAACCCATCTTAAGGCACTACAAGGGTTAGAATCGAACTCCGACCCCTTAATTAGGAGGCCGAGCCCATCCCCACCATGGTTCAAGCTTTGTCGTGGCGGTGGGGCTCAGTAGGCCAGGGTGACCACACTACCTTGGGCGAAGCAAATTGAGCCTCAGCCCAGCCCTGAGGGACTGACTAACCGTCGAGGTGCCCTGTTGCTTGTAGATCCGGGGCACCTTACCAAAGGTGGCATTGGTGGCACTCGCCGGGTTTTAGTGGGTAGAGCTGCGTCCACTTGCCATCTTTCGGGCGCAGCGAGTCCCACATACCCGCCTGGGGAGACCCACTCCCCAGCGGTATGCGTCGGTGCATTTCCCGGCGTAAAGGAAAAAAAAGGAGGCCGAGGCTTAATGTAGCGACGTAGGTCGCTTTAATAATAATGAAATACTATAAAATTAAATATTAATTCAATTCGAAAAGCTTAAAGTGGCTCACAATCACAATAAGAGAAAATATAGAAAGTGTTCAAATAAGTGTTTCAGTCGTATATAGCGAGTAAACAGTTCTGTCATAAACTCCTTCGTTCTCGGCCAATCGCATCGTAAAATTGCTTCCATTGGATTGAAATACGTAAACTGAATTTAAAAACTGCTACTGCTATTTGAAATTATATTAACGTTTAATCCGTGTCTCGATAAACGCTTAAAATAAGGTTGTTAGATTTCAGAAACGTTGAGATCGCTTAATAGCATTAATGATTGCTTTTTTATTTAATATAAAACTTTATGAAATAAAAGCAATATTGCGACGATGGTCCAGTGGTGGATGGACTCGGCCTCTTATGCGAGAGGTCCGGGTTCGATCCTGACCCCCCTGTGTGTGCCTTGAAATGGGTTTTTCTAATTTCTAAGTGCACTCCAAACACGAGACCATCGCTCGCTCACCGGTGAAGGAAAACATCGTGAGGAAACCTGCATGCCTGATGAGATTGAAAGTCTTTGAAAGGTATGTGAAGTTCACCAACTGGCACTGGGCCAGCGCGGTGAAATATTGGCCCATTACACCCCTCGCCTGATTTCGAGGAGGAGACCCGTGCCCAGCAGTGGGACATTAAAGGGTTGATACTTTACTTTTGACAGATAAAGGCTCGTGAGATTATGATGATGATGAAAAGCAATATACAATTCATTCGTTCATTTTTAGACCTAGTTCGAAGTAAGCCATTATTGGTAGTTAGACATATGAAGTATCTAATGTGGGCAAAAATTAAATAAATGAACTCCTACGAAGTAACATCAGCTATAACGCCATCTTTGCAACTTGACAGTGGAATCTGCGATCAGTCTTTTTGTCCGTAATTACACAGCCTATCCTGAAATTATTCGAAACGTCTCGTTCCTTGAAGTTATTTAATAATTATTAACCATTAACCAATAACCATTTCCATTAGGCACTATGTCTCAATTGTCAATTTTATATTTGTAACTACATTTAATTTAAATTTTAAGGTCGGGTTGTATCGACAAATTTTAAGGAATATGTAATCGTTAAATATCCGCCATATTTAACGAACGTAAGTGACCAAAGAGCGTTGTATTTAACAGACGTCAAAATTTAACGAAGTCTCTTACGTTAATAGATGATTTGAAACAACCGACCTCTTTGTACTTAACAGTTTTATATATTATGTGCGTGTAAGTTTGTATTAGATAAACTCTATGTAGCAATGTGTATATTATTTCTTAGTAAATATCTATTCTGTGGGCAACGTTTTGGCCACCTTACTCACACACACAACATACTTTTTTATGTATATACATTGCTTTATTTTTTCCTATCCTCCTAATGGGTCAAATTTACAAACCGCACTCGACAGCGTAGCACTTTACAGCGGTATTTTGTGAGCGAGAGGTACCCAGAGTTGTGAGCCCTATTCGACTGCAGTGCAGCACACTTACTTTAACGTTTAAACATATATCATATAACGATCACATTTCATATAGAAATGTTATTTTTATCATAAAACATAAACAACCTTTGAAGCTTCAAACGCAATACGTAAAAAGGAAAAACTTAAACAAAAATTGCAGTTATGCAGTGGAAAGCGCTCCAAACCGTCTATTTCACAATTGCAGCGACAGAAGGGGCTGTTATATCACAGCTCTTGTGAAATGACAAGCTTTTCCTGAATTGAAATATATCTGGTAAATGCATTTCTGCAATAACCTAAAGTTTTGTTTGCTTATAAATTTCCTTGTATGTAACTTGGCTTCCTTTACGTTTGAATAGAATTTAGACGAATCCTAGAATGGCAATACTATATAATAATAATTTTAACATTGCAATACATAGTAATCTTATTTATAAAATTCTCGTGTCACGGTTTACGTTATTGAACTCCTCAGAAACGGCTGAACCGATTTTGATAATATTTTGTGCGCTTATCAGGTAAGTCTGAGAATCGGAAAACATCTATTTTTCATCCACCTAAGTGTTAAGGGTGGTCCACCCTTTTGTTTTTATTTTTTTATGATACAGCATACACAAATATGTACAACCTTAAATTTTCATCCCTCTACGATCAACCCCTATTTTTAATTGCAATTTTAATTTTGGCAGAACGAAGTCTGTCGGGGCAGCTAGTATGTCTATAAAAACATATAAAGTCAACTATTTACTAACAATGCCTACCTAAAAATAGCATTGTTGTATTATTCATTTTAGAACCTTCTTATTGTTTTAAAATATATCTTATATTTATTATGTTATTTATAAATTTCCAGAAACCAAGACTTTAAAGAATAAAAACTAGCCTTATTTATTTGGTTTAGGTTAGTGATGAGGATACCTTTCACACAAGTTGGTGCTGACTTGTTGCTCCCTGAAATCATCCGAGTGATGACCTGAGTGCTGCTTGATCATGATGTAGTAAGGAGGAGGAGGCGGAGTAGGAGAGGCAAATTGTTTCCTCTTGTCACTGAACACCGCGGCGACAGAAGGTCGCACCGTGTCGTGAGGATATGTGAAGGATCCACCGCGCGCGCGATTTAATGGGCTATATATAATATGTGCATCATGTTATGTGTTCAGGGTGTCTTGAGCGTGGTAGGAGGAGGCGACATCACATCCCTGGCTTCAGAGGATAGCACCGGATGGCCTACCATTCATCATCACAGCCACACCATAACTCGGTGCGGATGTTTGCACCGAGTTATGGTGTGGTTGTTTTGTTCTTGCTTGCGGAAAACTTAGCCGTGATTTAGTAGATAGAGTCTGCGTCAAATTTAACATTTCTTAGAGAACAGTAAGTCCCAGACAGAAAAGTCATACTTATCAGATAACGCTTTTGACGAAAGAAGGTGGAAGAATGATTTAAAACACGATACGACGTCTATACGATAGATATATATCATATCCATGTCTTTTATAAATTTTCTTATATTGATTATCTCCTTTTACCTGGTTAGCAATATATTCTAAACTTATATAATCTCCACTTTCGTGTGCTTATTATTATGCTGTCGCTTTCAAGTACAATCAGACGTTTTCATCCTGATTAAAAAATATTTTTACCAGCAACCTAATATTAATTACAACTGAAACCTAATTAGGTCTCTTTAAAAATGTGTCACGTTAAGTCCCGTCAAAATCGGATCAGCCGTTTCAGAGATTATCTGTAATAAAAAAACACATATTTTAAAAACTATTTTTGACACATCAATTTTATTTAGTATAAATTTTATTTAATTTTTATAGATTTTATTTTTTCTTTGGCGGGATTCGAACCCAACGTTGTCATGTCTATTGTTTTTCTATCGCCATATTAAACTTGCTTAACATGCTAACTCGATAAGCAACTTAGTAAAGACCAAAGTTATCCCATAATATGTACACGCTTATACCAATAGTTGTTCCTAACTAAGCCTCACGCCAACTAAATCCTGAAATCGATACTATGGTGACAAAATAGCTTTGAACGTATTGTATACCACACTTATATGGACCTTTTTTTAAATCAATTCAGGATTTAAGGGATGTTAAGAAAGGGTCGTATCTCCCCGCGTCAGCTGTGAAACGAATGTTATGATGAAATTATTCATTCCTGTATTTTTCCTTTGTCTTACAATTTGATTTTCTTATACACACAAATGTAACGTATAAAGTGTATAAAGTACCTTACGTTACAGTTTAGTTGAGAATTGTATTTTTTATTTAATGAACGAGTTAGATTTAATGAAAATATATTATTATGCCTGAGCTTTAGTTAATAAGTAAGGTCTTATTTTTTTAAATAATTTGAAAATTATCACACTTAATCGTTAAATAAAATAAAAAGATACCTTGAAGATGATGAGAAGATGGATTCTTGAATTAATATATTTTGTATAGAAAATATGATTCGCATCGCACATATCACATTTAAGTGTTATTTTGTGTTATATTAATTCTACTCCTTATTTCCTAAATAGCAATAAGACTTATGTCACTACATATAAATCGATGAAAGGCATTCCCTTTTTAATTTTCCTAGGAAGTAGATTAGTTTTCAAATATGCCATAATAAAAATGTCTTCTTATTATTATAATTTGTCATAATCCTTACTGAAATTATTAAAGCGTGAATGTTTGTTACGCTTTCACGATATGATACCAGTAACTGTCAGTTTTTATTAATGCAGTGATGAAAAATAATCTGTCACGTCACTTCACGCGCTTATAAATACCATAAATATAAAAAATGCGTAAATTATTCGAATATTAACAAAGATATGTAACATCTAACAAGTATATAGGATTTAAAATTAACATGGTTACTTTCATTATTTAAACTACTATTTATCTCTCGAAGGATCTCGTGAATATGAAATTCATAGACAATGTCGAAATATCGAGCTCATACATACATAAAACATGGTAAATATCCCGTATTAAATAGTTTAAATAATCTAACAAGTATCTCATATCTAAATTTCTACAGTTTCTAGGTGCATAATGGATATTGTAATATTATGAAGTAAAATGCATAAAATCTTATAATATTATATTAAATACTTAGGTTTATTATAGTATATGGGTCCAGACTAAAATTGATGTTCGTCCCAATGTTTTAAAAAGGAAAAGTCAAAATTGACATTTTATCAAAAGAAACAAAAACCCGCGGGACAATAGGAATGAAAAGGGTTGTCGGTTTGCGGGATAAAGTTGAGTCCCATTGGACCTCTAACGATACCCTTCTTGCGAAGGGTTAAGTTCTCCAAGCTTAATATTTTTATATATCCAGTGTAATATTATGGCCTTATGTTATATAAACACACTCGTTCGATTTATTATTACTGAAGAAATTATTAGCTTTGAATAAATTTGTTGAGTGACCCTATACCTTTATTATTGTTGTCTGTCTGTGAAACTTTTTATCTACATCTACACTAATATTATAAAGAGGAAAACTTTGTTTGTTTGTTTGGTTGTAATGAATAGGCTCAAAAAGTACTGGACCGATTTCAAAAATTCTTTCACCATTCGAAAGCTACATTATCTACGAGTAATCTGCATCTACATCTACATCTACACTAATATTATAAAGAGGAAAACTTTGTTTGTTTGTTTGGTTGTAATGATTAGGCTCAAAAAGTACTGGACCGATTTCATAAATTCTTTCACTATTCGAAAGCTACATTATCTACTTGTAACATAGGCTACATTTTATTCTGAAACAAAATAGGGTTCTGTAAGATATTTGGGTTTTTCGGACACAAGGTGTAAAAAATCAACCAGAAAAGTTACTTATTTTGCGTACTAAGCTCCCGTTGTAAATCTTAGTTAACGCAGGCGATGTAGATGTTCTGTATTAATTGGTGTGTGTGTGTGCTTGTGTATATGTGTAAATGTGTTATAAATGTGAAAGTTTGTGTGAAAGGTGATGTTTTTCGCTATTTCAAAACAAAACGCCTAAGCCGATGTCGCTGAAAGTTGAAATGGAGATGTCTTATCCCTTAGATTATAACATATGCTATAGTTTATCCCCGGAAAATCAAAACTCCTATTTACACTAATTGCTTTACTATTAGTTAATAATAACCTCAATCGAAACGTTGAAACAGCGTAATTGTCAAACGCACAATATAACACGGGGCGAAGCTGCGAGCACCAGATATTAGAAGAAGAAAATAATATAAGAATTTGTATCTTAACTGTCTATAGTGTATAGACAGACATATTTTACGAGAAATTCCTTTACAAATTCTAGTTCTCATATTTACAATTTGGCGGGTTGACGAGACTATATTGTATTCACAACGTTTTCATTCCCAGGCTAGTTTTACATGAAGCTAATATTTTCTGTCGGTTTTTTGTAGTGCTGCACGAGTGATGAATGCCACGTCATCAAAGCGTGACACCATGTTTATTCAGACTTGTAATTGTACGATGTAATAGCTTGGACTTACATTTTTTACTAATAAAATTTTTTATTACTTTATTTTTTACTAATAATATTAATTCTATTTATTACTTTTGAAGTGAAACTTCTTTAGAATCGTTGTGATTTCAAACCGGATGCAACGGAAAAAACGACAGGTAAGAGACAAATACAAAAGAGCGAAAGAGCAAATGTCGGTGTGTATGTATATTGCACACTGTTTAATACTTGCTTGCATTTGAGCATTTAATGTGTGTTTCACTTCTATCGTGTGTGAATCGCACATACACCTTTTTTTTACTAATAATATTTCTTACTTCAATACGAATTACAGGAAATAAATACTCTTTGAACGAAAAATGTGTAATTAAAAATGTAGCTTTCCCAAAGCCATTCTAATAATGACTTAAAATCCTTAAAGTTAGAAGGATTAATCAGTAAAATAATGAATGATCTAACTAATATTACTGCCTATTTACCTATTACTGATTTGCCCCAAAAATAGCTATACTATTTCCATTTCTTTATTTTCTCGATGACAGATCCTGCGGAAACTTGAACGAGCGTCTTTTTTACATTATTAGTATTATTTTATAAAAATATGACGTTATCACACGTACAAGGTTACACCAGAGTCGGAGAAACTTATAGGAATAGAGCTATATCGATAAATGTAACACGATAACAGACCCGATATTTTTTACAAGATGTGAGAAACTAAACTACTGCTGGATACTTTTGTACAAATTTATTAACTAATATTATATTTTATTACAAGATGTTACACGTATTAATTTTTGCTTGATAATGCCAATTTCTTTAAAATTTTCGAAGCTCTTGTAAAACTGTGACTCTCGACACTCGACAATAAAACGAAATAAACGAAACGAAAAAATATATTTAAATGTTTTTGTTGTATATTTTGTCTTCGTTCGTAAAATATAATAAATTTATGCTCTCGAAAATATAATAAATTTATGCCATCGAATATATGCTAGGGATCGGTCGTCTTAGCGTTCATTGAGGGAGGCCTATGTTCAGTGGACGGATAAAGGCTGATGATGATGATGATGGTGATATCATTACTTATTTGGTCACAACACTAAAACTATCAAACTAGAACTGTCATCGAGAAAATAAAGAAATGGAAATAGTATAATAATGAATTGAGTCGTAAAACATCATAAGAAATCATGCATGCCTGATAACTTTCAATATTTTACTTTGAAAAATATTTTTCTTACTTTATTTATTTCTTAATTACTGGGACCGTGATTTAACATCGAATAAAAAAGATATTAATAAGCAATATTTCCCGCGAACGAACATATGCATGCATATGCGTGCAAAATGGATTTCTTCAAAGTAACGCCTGAGTTACTTAATTAATTAACATCTTATGTCTAGGATATAGACAGATGCCCGGGATACTTCCAGGTGAACTAGGTTCATGGCACGTCCACAGTTTACCATCAGGTGATACGTCTGCAAGTTTACCTGTCCAAAAAATAATAAACTCACTAAAATAAATTAAGCTATAACTTCACTATAATGGAATAATAAAAAAAATAAACATTCTAACTACCTACATAGATATACCTATGCCAAGCCAAAGAAGAAGAAAGAAAGAAGAAGAAGAATTGGCGAAATAACTTTTTAACCAATTAAAAAATCTATGGAAACTCAAACGAGCCTAAATCGTGACGAGGAAACTAAACAGACCAGCTCGATGCGAATACAAATAGTATCAATATGCAGGTAGGTATGTGAGATGGCAGTTCGCACTTCCCCCATCATAGGGGACCGGGAATAAAGAAAAAAATACTAACGTTTATTTAAAATTCAAATTTCGAACACCTGGGTGAATATTAAATATTGGGTACTTCAAATTCATGTACGGATCGTATTTGACACGAGGGAAGTAATGAAAATTTTCTTCGATGCATTAATTTTATTCATCTTATCAAGTATGCAGTGGAAATTTCCTATGAACAACTTTTTATCTTTTTTGCTTTTTGTTTTGACATATTTCAAGTGTTTCATACCTAAGTACGAGGAAAATATATTGTTGATTTGATTGAAGTTATTGATAAACATTCTTTTATAAAACAATTGATAAGATTTGTTTCCATAATTTATAACTGCATAATATTATGATATGCATAACATAAATTCATTCTAAATGTAATTTATTTAAATTTTCTTTATTTATTATTAATTAATTTAAAATATGCAAATGTCTTACTAATATTATAAACAACAACACAGGCTATAACTTATCCCTTATTATTACTTACGGAAATGAGAATTACGCGGGTAAAACTGCGGATCGCTACTAGTCTTCCATATAACATGCTCTTATTAAATGTCTAATCACAATAGACTACGAAAATGAACGGACTAAGGAATAGACTACCATAGATCGAGCATCTTTTATTATACAAGACAATAGAATAGAATAGAATAGAAAATCTTTATTTCAGACACAAGTATGCCTATATTATAGTTAGTTTGTTAGTTACAATATTAGCTTATAATTATGTTAGTAGTGTTAGTATTTGACAGGAATACAGATTATTGTTTACATTACACATGTCCAGTGACTACCCTGTGACAGTTCAAAAAGGTTTTGTAAGATGTTTTAAGTTAATAGCGGTATGCGAGGCACGCAAATAAAATTACCGTATCTGAAAACTTAGTTTTCTAACATCGTAAGGGAGAAGTCGTTGGGGAAATTCGTGGGGTGCCTCGCAACGTGTTTTCAGTCTCAGTGTTACAACCGCTCAGGACGCGAGAGGGCGCCGCCCGCGTTCCACTCCGTGACTTGTTGCTCAAACATCCAAACAAACAAACGTCACGCCAATAAGACATGTAGCAAGCGCTTGACATGAATTTTATATCGACTCCCTTATATAAACATGCGAAACTCTTAATGCTATTTAGTTTTATACTAACCGTGCTCCTAGCCGGCTTCCTTTTGAGACCCGTAAAACAAACTAAAGACTTTGAGGTCAAATGGGATGCAAACGTATCCACGTTGGAGCCGAAGAAGACGAGGAAAGAATACCTATATCGCCTCTTGACAAATACGACGCGCTCGCTCATACAGATGGAAATAAAAGCTAGGAGATTGGAGGAAAATATGCGTAGGATTAAGGAGAAAACCGCAGATTTATTGTGGAAGAATAAAGATAAGGCGCTCTGGCATATTTTGTTCAAAAATATAAGCAGACACATTTCTATCCGCCACGAGTTTCACCAGCATTCCAGCTTAAACAGAATCCTGAAAGACAGTGATGCACATCATAAACATAAGTTTGAGAGACAAAAAATACTTTTTTAAATAGTTTCATAAATAGACAGACAATGTACATTTGTTTTTATGTTACAAAAGTATATGGTTGTTGACAATAAAGCTGTATATACATTCTCATTTGGACATCAATAAGGTACGTGAAAACTTGTATTATTTAATAATAATTTATCTCAAAAACATAAAGGTAATGTCACTATTGCAATCTTGATAAAGCGGTTATCTAAAAATATGCATATTTTTATCTGAGATTAAATATTGTTATACAACTGTAAAATTTCTGCTTTGCTGCACAGTTTTATGATTACTATGCGATTGGTTTGAATTAATCAGTAAATTAGTATTGATATATAAATTTGTACCAATTAATAGATTAGTTTTAATTATTATTCAAATTATATTGTGATGATTTTAGTGTTGGTTGTGCTTACATAACCAATTACTTAATGGTGAGTATAGTAACAATACCTGATAGTAATAATATTATGATACCTACTATCATACAAGATAATATTATATTATGTACATTCTGTGTTTTTTAATATTATTAAAAAGTATAAGTATTACAAAATTGAATTTTTTAAATGACGTATTTATTTCATTAAGAGGTGACGCCATCCTGAAAAATCTCTATTATTGATTTTTCATTGTGGTTTTATAATGAATCAAATAAATGAAATTTTATAAATCGTCGTCGTACAAAGGATCCGCTAATAAGCAAGTGATCAGGGCACTGGGGTTTGAATCCTTTATTAAAATATTTAAAATAATCTGTGCGATTGTCAATTAATAATATCGATCGTCAAGTTTCATTGAGGGAGGCCTATGTTCAGCAGTGGACGGATAAAGGCTGATGATGATGAAATGTATAAGGGCCTGTTTCACCACTTCCTGATTACTGCCGAATAGGCTATTCACAACATATTTGACAGATAGAGTATGGAGTATCTGTCAAATATGTTGCGTATAGCCTTTCCGGCACTTATCAGGAAGTGGTGAAACAGGCCCTTATACATTTCATCATCATAAGCCTTTATCCGTCCACTGCTGAACATAGGCCTCCCTCAATGAAACTTGACGATCGATATTATTAATTGACAATCGCACTCACGTGTTAATTCTATTATATGTATTTACATGGCGTACGTTCAGCAGTGGACGGATAGAGGCTATGATGATAATGTATTTACGTAATATATCCACACATTATCAATATGTTTACCAATGGATATTGGCTTCTGAATCATTGAACATATTTGGGTCCCGCCCGTTGACTGGCTCCTCCCAGGGCTCCTTTAACAAATATTTGCTTTACTAAATAAATAACGAATCCATAACCGTGAAAAAGTTTATTATAAACTTTGTAATTTAGGAATCCTTCCACTTCTCATATAACTTATTTTTCCATTATAATTAAACAATTTTTATGGATTTTATCGCGGCTAATTAAGTTTTTTATATGCCCGACGTTTCGGATACTTTGCAGCAACCATAGTTACGGAAGAACTGTCATAACCTTATAATGAGTGAAATTCGCGTAAACATAAAAAACAATACTTAACAAATTAATAAATATGAAACTTTTTTCACTAGCATCAGCAACCTATTATAACCTATACAATATGCACTGTATTAACCGTACACTTAAGTAATGTTCACAATAAACTTAAGACACGTCTATAAAGCTAGAATGGTCAAATGGGAATAATCACCAAAATTATTGCAAAATATTTTGTGTGTTTTTAAGCGCTAATTTAGTGCTGCAAAATCAAATTTTACGCCCAAATAGGATAATCAGAATTATAAAATTGCTAGCTTAATTATAAGCTAGTATTATACTGCTGCTTATATTGCCCGGTGTTAAGCAGAAATAGGCATTATTAATTTAGAGTTCATTGCAAAAATGAGTTTAAAAGTTTTTTTTTATTTAAAGCAAAATTTTTGTGATTTAGCTTATTTGACCGATTAAATTTTCAATTAACCTTACATCAACAATTATTATTAGAACCTGGTTGACCGAGCATTTGCTCGGTACCCTTAGTGATTACATACGATAAAATTATTCTTCCAAAAAAAAAAAAATTCTGACTGGAGATTCGAACCAGGCTCGTTCGGATTTATCTGCCTCATTTTCCCACTAAGCTATCATGACATACAAATCGACAGCGAAATTTACGTTCGCATTCTAATCATATTTTATTTTTGCCCAAAACACGGATAAAAAAATGTTTTCTAAAAATCTATCCTAGCTAGATCGACTTATCGCCGTTTTTAGCCCATGTATACAAAATTTCATGAAAATCGTTGGAGCCGTTTCCGAGATTCCGATTCTATATATACATACAAGAATTGCTCGTTTAAAGGTATAAGATTAATAATTTACCAAAACAAACGTACAGACCTACATATCACCTTTGCTTAACATGACCTTCGTCGAGTCAACGACAGCAACAGCGATAAACGTGACAGCGCCCGCGATGATTCTTGAATCTTGTCATGCTAGTTAACTAGTATCATTCTGAGCGTGGACTGACGAGTTGTTTTTAGTGTTATGTCTTGTTGTGAGTACTTTTACTATTTCAACTGTTAATAATATTATATAATAATTATTATATTAGCAAATAATAATACGTTACATATGTAGATACATATTTGAAAGTGTGATTAGATCGTTTGTTTTGTAATTAACCGGCAACGCGTTATGTTATCGGTGTAGATATTATTGTTTGGTTAGTTTAGTAACTCGTATTATAAATACACTTATCTTCCGCTATTTTTACATAAGTATTTGTGAATTTTAAATATCTTACAACTAATTTCAATAGCTCTCCTGCTAATATAGCTAATCTATGACGTAAGTGGTGGCTAGGGATCGGTTGTCTTGCCGTTCATTGAGGGAGACCTATGTTCAGCAGTGGACGAATGATGATGATGATCCAATCTACATTATAAGTGCAATAGAAACGACCTAAAGTAATATAATTTTTCATAGTCAAAATGCAAGAAATAAAATCTTAAGATGAAATAATTTTCGTGTGTGTTTTAATGAGATAATTATTATATATGATTATATTATATTCACAAATACATAGCGAAGAGCGATCACTTGCCAACGAATGATAATAATAATTTACTATGAATCGACTTTCAATTACTTTCTACAAAAAAACATTTCAGTCAGTGCTAATTTTACTTGTTGAAAAATATTTTATTTTATGCTACCATGACATACTACATACTACTAGCGAAATTTACGTTCGTATTCTAATCATATTTTTATCGATGCCTCAAAACATGGATAAAAAAAAGTTTTCTAAAAATTTATCCTAGCTAGATCGATTTATCGCCGTTTTTAACCCATGTATACAATATATATATATATATATATATATATATATATATATATATATATATATATATATATATATATATATATACAAGAATTGCTCGTTTAAGGGCCTGTTTCACAATCTCCCTTTAAGTTCCCTATAGGCTATTGGTAACATTTTTGACAGATGTTTGACAGATACTCCATACTCTATCTGTCAAATATGTTGCCAATAGCCTATAGGGAACTTAAAGGGAGATTGTGAAACAGGCCCTAAATATATAAGATAATTTATTATATTTATATATTATTATTTCATATTCTAATTTATAAGTTTTCACTTCTATCAGTAGTCCGTTTTTCTTCGCCGCCTGAGTGAGAGGTGCGGATTTGATCCTGACCCCCCCCCCACTCTTTGATAAAATGGTTTTTAAATTTCTAAGTGCACCCTGAACACAAGGCCATTTATGAGGTAACCAGCATACATGCATGCATCGGTGAGCTATGGTCCTATATCCTCCTCACCTGTTGTGTTTTTAAAAGAATAATACAATTAAGCTTAACTAGCTGCACAATACCGTCGGTATCTTCTACGCTAATCTACATCTACACTAATATTATAAAGAGGAAAACTTTGTTTGTTTGTTTGTTTGGTTGTAATGAATAGGCTCAAAAAGTACTGGACCGATTTAAAAAATTCTTTCACCATTCGAAAGCTACATTATCCACGAGTAACATAGGCTAAATTATTTTGGAAAAATATAGGGTTCTAAAGATATTTGGGTTTTTCGGACACAAGTTGTAAAAATCAACCAGAACAGTTTCTTATTTTGCGTACTAAGATCCCCTTGAAAATCTTAGTTAACGCAGGCGAAGCTGCGGGCAACAGCTAGTTAGTCATATAATAAAACAATTGCTATTTTAAGCTATAGTATTTAGTCTCGTCTCATGCAACTATCTCTCAGTCGTTGAGACGAAGCCTGATTTGTCTTTGTTAGCCCCTGTTAGACGAATGTGTTCCTTTTACGGTCCTTACGTTCCAGACTGATTGCAGGCAAGCGGAACGCTTCTAATGAGCATATATAAAACCTTTGACTAAGTTACGGAGAATATTTTACACTTACATTTAAAACGTGTTCTTATTAAATTATATATCAGTAGGAAAAGGTTGAAATTAATTTCACTATTGTTCTTTGTTGTTCATTGAATAAGGCCTATGTTCAGCAGTGATAGGATAAAAACTGATGATGATGATGATGAAATAAAGTATGTGTATAATTAGTACAAGTATTTTCGAGCGACGTTGGTCCAGTGGTGGGTGGACTCGGCCTCCTATGCGAAAGGTTCCGGGTTCGATCCTGACCCTGAAATGGGTTTTTTTGAATTGACCTGAATTGAAGGACCTGAAGTGTACCCAACACGAGACCATGGCTCGCTCACCGGTGAAGGAAAACATCGTGAGGAAACCTGTATGCCTTATGAGACTGAAAGTCTTTGAAGGCATGTGAACCAACTCGCACTGGGCCAGCGCATCGGTGAACTATGGCCCATTAGCCTCCTCGCCTGATTTCGAGGAGACCCAGCAGTGGCCAGCAGTGGGACATAATATAAGTGTTGATACTTTACTTTTTTTTTACCTTTTATCATCTTGATAGAGAACAAAAATATGCCTAGGATTGTGATGTGATATTATCGTGCTCAAATAATAAAAAAAATCCTGCACTTGAGCTTTAAGCGCAGCTTGAGACGACTTGTTTCGTCGAGACTCGTAATTTTTCGTAGACACGCATCCCTCGTAGGCGCTTAGGATTTTAAAATGACAACATTTTGAATGTTAATGTTACAGATATTGTATCAAGAGGACCTTTGTAGGGCTTAAATACTATGAAAATGGGGGGGGGGGGGGGAATAATTTAAAAGGAGAAAATTAAATAATACAAAAAATATGTTCTCTTTTAAATAACAATAATTTAATGATTCTCACACTTTTTCTAATGTCTAAAAATAATAAATTCTAGTTCAAAAAAATATTTTGCAATCTGTGCTTTAAAATTGGGCAAACGTGATAGGCTCAATGTTTGCTAATAAAAGCATGTTAATAATGGACAAAATTAGCTTTAACATTAAAATACATTTGTATGTCACAACACAATAGTTATGCACTAGCCAAAAGCAAGCTACATTAAGGGGACGGTTCCGCCGCAGCGCAGAGGTTTTGTTAAGAGGTAGTGCCATGCTGCTTTGCAGTGAAATTGGGCCGGCACGACCGGGGAGGAATCTCTCGCTCACATGAAATCGGCGTAAAGTGACAGCTAAGCTGTCGTATTTCATGCGGTTTGTGAGTTTCCAGTGGCCCATTGGGGGGGATAGGGAAAAGTAGGGCAACGCATCTGCATAACCTCTGGTTATGTGGATGTTAATGGGCGTCGATAGTCGCAAGGCTTCGACTGTTCGTATGCTATAAAAAAAAAACTTCCCACTTTTGTCATGTTTTGCTTTGCAAGAAAATGTATGTCATTGTTTTTGCTGCAACTCACTGACACGTTACGCCTTGATTGATTTTCGTGCAGTTAATATATTAACGTGCGTAGCCTCCGCGTGCGCCGCGGTGGAGCCGCACCTTAATGCATTCATATTCTATGCAGCGTCGTGTGGATTTGTTACTGCGTCGTATTATTACTACACCAGAATAGCAAACTGCTATGATAATGTACACTAAAAATAGAAGTACACATAATATGCATATGTATTTATATATATTTTAGTTAAATCCGACATTTATTGACTGAGGATCGACGGTGTCGACGTTCATTAGTAGAGACATGTTCAGTAGGGAACGGTAAGATATTGATTGAAGCTCGAAACTTTTTCTTGCAAAAAAATTTGAGTTTCATGGGATTTGTGGGATGGTGCCGTCTGGCTGAAACGACCAATGGCTTCTACCGAAATAAGTATTTACGTAAGTACGTGCCCATAGTGACAAAGTATATTTTAAAATGGCACGGTAGATTTGCTGGTTTATCTTTGCACCCAGTTATAGCTATTCTGTAAGGTCGTTTTTGAATTTCGAAAGCGGAATCGGCGGTGATATGACGAATTTGACGAATTTATATTCTTTAAAACTCGACTCTCTATCTATATTAATAAAGTACGCTTTCGAAGTGAGCGTAAAGTGAGCTCTATCACTCAGGTGAAGCTCGATATCGAAATGTTTTTTACAGAATAACCCTACAGCTCAATGAAAACGAGAGGTGAACGACCCGTAGCAGTTACCGCGGCCCAAACCATCACTGATGCTGGTGCTTGCTTTCGCAGGGAAATTCTTAAGTCTAAATTGTCGTTTGATTTTCACCTTAACCATACGCGATCATTTTGTTCACATATTGCTGAACCGTAAAAAAAATCTTCAGAAAATACCAAATTTTCAAGCTTACTTTTATCTACTTACTACTTACTATTATCAACGTACAAGTGCTTTAACTCCTTAGCACTTTCTATGGTCTAAAATCTAGGCGAACTGCCTTTTTTGCAAGTGTCAAGTCTTGCACTATTGGTGTTTTGTAAGGCTTTAGCTGTAGTTTCTAGCCTTCAATTCTAACCTTTACCTTAAGAACCATTTCTGATGATGTTGCTGTTGTTGGATGTCCACCTCCATGGTGTTTCTTGATGCTACCCGTATCATTGTCACGCGTGATGGTCCGATATATTAACTTTTTATTCCGATGTAAATGTCGTAGCGCATTGGCTTGGCATGGCTGGTTGTGATTTTCCAGCCAAATAGAAAGCAGTGACACTGGCGTTCGAATTCCATCTGGATAACTTTTGTTAGTAGCGACGGAAAACAATGACGACTGTGAAAAAATGGGCACCACATTTTAAACAGTTTGATTGCCATATCAACTTAAAGTTGGTAACACTTCAAGTACCCCTGTATATTGTACTTGTCAGCTATTGTTCCCCCAGAAATAAATAAAGCATATTATCTGTCGATGCTTTATTTTTTGTTATTTTGACATTGTTTTGATTGTCACAGATAGGTAGATAGATAGATAGAAATTAGACATATAGAATCACTTTTAGTCCTCATATATTCCAAACCATTTATTGGCCAGGTTTGATTTCCTGCATTTGAAAAAACAATATCAAAATATTTTGTGTGACACTTCAGCTGTCCGGGTCACGTGGATTTCGGAGTGTCAATTCCACGTGTTGTATTGTCGCTTTGTTACGCTAACTTATCTGGATAGCTCTATTTTTTTTATACACATAATTTTAAATAAAGACAGATGGAGCATGCCGAACACCCGAGTGACGCTTCAAAGCGAATACAAATTGAAAAGCGCTCCCAGTGCTTGACATAGCGTCGTACTCTAATCGTCTATTAGGTTGCTTGCTTTTGAATTTGTAGTCGCTTTCTTGGCGTCACTCGCGTGTTGCATGCTACATCTGTCTTTATTTATAAATCTGTGATTTTGTGTAGAAATGTTTTTTTTTTCTACGGATATGAAAACGACACGAGCCTGGTAAAGATCGGGCTTGTCAACGATAAACCAGACAACTTAGGGCCTGTTTCACAATCTCCAGTTAAGTGCCCAATAGGCTATCGGCAACATATTTGATAGATATTTGACAGATACTCCATACTCTATCTGTCAAATATGTTGCCGATAGCCTATTGGGAACTTAACTGGAGATTGTGAAACAGGCCCTTATTCTGAATGCGTACTTTAGATGTAAGACGGCCAGCATTTGCATTAGCAATTCTGCGTCTTGAGTTTTTATCCCGAAATTTCGAAAAAATATGTTTCAGCCTAGAACTTAACATTTAGTTACTTACCCATGCAAAAAATGCTTGTAATGATTTATGTGATATCATGTATCATCATCATCATCCTTTGTCCGTCCACTGAACATAGACCTCTCTCAATGAACGCCAAGACGACCGATCCCTTACCACTCGCATCCAACTCGATATTATGTATATGAAAAGTAAATTTAGCAATTTTGGCAATGTGTTGTCTTGATAAATATTTATGTTTAGGATAAGAAACAGATGTTACCAGAGCACGCCATTCTCCGACAACATCTACAATATTTAAGCTCGGAATTCATAAATTATATTTTTGAGAATATTTATTTTGGTTTTCTAATTCCAAATAAATATTTTTAAGAAGTAACGTATGTTTTTGATATCCCTAGCAAGTCAAAACTTATAATAAATTTTCTTTGATCTACATTAATAAAAAATAATGAAACGTCGAATAGCATGACACTGCCACACTGAGTGTGAATGTAGGGATGTTAGTTACGCTTTCACGCGAAAACTACTCTATCGATCATCATGAAACTTTTTACACAAATTCTGGGAGGTACTAGAAGTAACATAGGATACATTAAAAAAAGGATATTTTTTGCTAACGCGGGCTACAGCTAGTTATTAAATATTTTTATAATATCCATTACCTATACTTAGTAAAATGGCGGTAGTGTGGCAGCATTAGAAAATCGATAATATTATAACACAAAAATAGCTATGATATATTGTAATAAGCAGGTTTTTTCAAGATGTACTGGTGAAGTTCCTCCGGAGAACCCAGAGCTTTTCTCTTTACGCAGATGATACCACACGGAAGGGTTTTTAGTGGGTAAAAATCTCCACATACCGAAGACTCTTCCCCTTAAAATCTCGATGATCTTTAAGAAGATTTTCCCCCTCGTCAAAAAAAATCTTTTTTTAAGATCTTTTCCTTCACCGAGCGAGCGATGGTCTCGTGATCAGATTCAGAAAAAAGACGCCACAGGGATCAGGATTAAGCCCTAATCTCTCACCCAATATGATATAAAGTGATTAATACTTACCATTATTTTTACCATGAGTGAATACAATTTACAAAATATCTGTATCGACTCCACAAATTCTTACCCTAGATATTTTTACACCACTATTTTTTTTTCAAGAGTGTGTTAATATATCGCTTTTACATCAACATATTTAATTTAACCTTATCAAAGTGGCACAGGACAATAAAGGACGGTAAACAAACGGCAATAAATTGATGGGATTACCAGACAAAGGTGTAATTTATGTGTGGCCATTACCTGACGTGATTACTAAGCAAGGGCCTGAAGGGATACACTGTGACACTAGGGTGTATTATCGCTACACCACACGACCCCGCTTATAAAAATAATAAAATTAAAACTTCATTATACAGCAAAGCGATTTAGAGTGTTCTGTTAAAATAAAACTTTATTCCAGATAATTAATTTTATTTGTAAATAAACTCAACAATTGAATTTGCTAGTGGCAAGAGATCGGTCGTCTTGGTGTTAGTTGAGGGAGGCTTATGTTTCTTCTTGTTTCCCCACCATGGCTCAAGCGATGTCGTGGCGGTGGGGCTCAGTAGCCCAGGGTGACCCCAACACCTTGGGCGAAGCGAATTGAGCCGAGGTGGCTCTTTGTATCCCTCTTATAAGAAGAGGGGACAAAAGAGCAGGGGGCAAGGGGTGAGGATGGGAACCTCACCTCATCGTACTGTCCCGACGTTGGGAGTGGTTGTTCTGTGGTGCGGAACAACCGCTCTGTGGAGGTGGCGTCGGTCCCCTTAGGGGCTGACTAGCCGTCGAGGTGCCCTGTTGCTTGTAGATCCGGGGCACCTCACCAAAGGCGGCAGTGGTGGCACTCGCCGGGTTTTAGTGGGTAGAGCTGCGTCCACTTACCATCTTTCGGGCGCAGCGAGTCCCACATACCCGCCTGGGGAGACTCACTCTCCTACGGGATGCGTCAGTGCATTTGTCGGCGTAAAAGAAAAAAAAAGGCTCATGTTTAGCAGTGGACGGATAAAGGCTGAAATTTAGTAACGCATATTTTCCTTGAGTATATTCTGTAACTTTTTCCCCCATTGTCGATACAGACAGGTTAAAATTTAAATCATGAAGATGTCTCTTTTTACTTTAAAGTTTAGACGTTTTCGAACATGTAACATTCACATACCCTCTTAGAGCTCTTATCCTCACAAGAGGCGATCATACAGTAAATTACTCCTCTTGTAATATACCATTACAAAATGACATTAATGTTATTATTACACAACTGTATTATTATACATTAATGGTAATATTATGCTTCGATATTCATGTCACAGCACACTGTATGATAGCTACTAAAATAAACAGCCCAGTTATCAGTGTTTTGATAGCATGCCTGTTGCTATGTTAACAGGGATGAGAGTGATGTCCCTCTGATTATTATCTGTAATGTTCAAACATCATGAGTAATTTTGCTGATAACGATATAGTGAATGTGAAAAATAATTTCTTCAAAATACTGCCTTTATTAGTAAGACTAACAGCGCTCCACGCTTTTACCCACGTACTTCCCATTCCCGTGGGAGTACGGGGATAAATCATAGCCTATGTGTTATTATAATGTACAAGTTATATTATTGTAAAGTTTCATTAAAATACACTGAGTAGTTTTTACGTGAAGGAATAATAAACATCCATCTATCCATACTTACAAACTTTTACGTTTATAATATTAGTAGGACTAGTAGGATGTAATACGCTGTAATTATAAAAGTAAATCACCATCCATCTAATAAAAAATCAGCTGACGATCTCCGTGCAGTGATCTGTCTATGAGTGCTGCTCATCTACTTTTCCGATGAAGCTTAAAGGCCTTAAGGCCAACAGAATAGGTCCATTCGAAAAAAAAAAATATGTCTGTGCTGGATGCGATTGGCAAGGAGTCGTTCGTCTTGGCTTTCATCGAGGCCTGTGTATATGAGTGGACGGATAAAGGCTGATGATGATGAAAATGATGATCCGTTAACAAATACCGAAAAGGAACTTTCCAAACTATAGCCAAAGTGATCTAAAGCGTGACTTTAAAGAAGCATTGGTTTTGTTGTAGTCTTTCTAAATGTATTTAAATGAAACTTAAATATGTAATTATCGTTAGATGACGCTACTTTTTTACGAGGTAGCTTATAATATCGTATACCGAAGAGCAATTCGCTTAAAAAATAATCTGAATCTCGGGAATGGCTCCAACAATTTTCATGAAATTTAAAATATATGGAGATTCGTTTTTAGACAATCTCGTTTTATTCGTGTTTTCAATAGTCAACTTTACCGAGCAAAGCTTGGTCATCTGGGTGCTATCCTACTAATACAGAACCTTTTATTAAAGTTTTATTTTTTAGGCAAAGGACCCGGCTACGCGTCGCCACTAGACGCCTTCAACAATGGACCAAGAGAAGAGTTGCTTTATGTTGTGTGTGTGCAACCAGATCTCAGTAAACAAGATTACTTAGCTACAGTTGATGTGAATCCAAATTCCCCTACATATAGCCAGGTGAGAGAAAAATATCTATGTTTACGCGAATTACACTCATTATAATGTATCAACTTTTACGGATTTTATCGCGGTTTATTAGGATTTTGAAACGACGTTTCGGATACTTTACAGCAACCATGGTCACGGGAAGATGGTCGTCTGTCCTATAAAATCCTTTAAAGTTTTTTTCATTATGACTAATATCTATTTAATACTAGCTGTTACCTGCGGCTTCTGATGATTATTTTTATAGTCCAAATTACTCCTTCTTACGTCAGCTATGTAACAGTGAAAGCTTTTTAGAATACTTTTTAGACTTATTATCACTAGATTTTTCCTGCATCGCCGCTCGCATTTATACTAGTACAGACTAACATCTTTAACCAGTCTAGAGATAATATTTTTTATAGTCTACGTCATTGAGATGCGTGCGTTTAGTTCTTATGTTTTTACACAAGTTCTTCTTTTTTTTTTTCAATTAGGTTATAATTTTGAAGATTACCTCTTACATAAAAACTAAAGAGCCTTGCTTCGACAAATGTACCTCGAATTTTGTACTAAGTTAAGGATAATAATAACTTTATCAGTAAAAATGTTATATTAAGATTAATAACTGCGTTATAGAACCTGAGTTATACATTTCAGTATATTCATTTCTTGATCATTTATTTATCTTACCGGCCCCGCAATATTTTATGTTTAACCATATCTTAGCTATAGTAAAGCAAAATATAACTGAAGCGTCATAAATATTTAGTGACATCGTAAAAGGAAAATATTTGTCAGAAAAAAAACCTAATACGCTTCACTACAATTTTTTTCTCAAGGAAAAGAGCTTAAGAAGCATTGTTGTTTATTGCAAGTAGGTACTCAAAATGTTGGGAATGAAAAAAATCCGTCATTATGATATATTTTTTTAAATAAAATTTCGTTCGTAAAATTGAGGAAATTTGAGATTAAATTTTGAAATTAAGTTCATTCTTAGTAAATCAGTATAATTTGTGATGATAAAAAAAATGTACAAAAATTATTTCCATTCATCAACATTTACAAATTCTTTTAAGTATCCTGAAAAATAAGAAATCTTGATTCTAAGAAAAGACCTCGTTATAGTAGATTACAGAACAAAAAGTTTAATAAATAGCGACTCCAACACGTGCTAGTTCTGAGGTTCTTACTCAGGAGTACTATGTAGGTATATCAAGTACGTGATACAAGTTTTCCGATGTCTATATGTGGAGCCTTAACTTCGCTCGTGCGCTTATCTTATACCTTTAAACGAGCAATTCTTGTATATATATTAAGTATATATATATAGAATCTGAATCTCGGAAACGGCTCCAACGATTTTCATGAAATTTTGTATACATGGGTTAAAAACGGCGATAATTGATCTATCTTATCTTATCTTATACCTTTAAACGAGCAATTCTTGTATATATATATAGAATCTGAATCTCGGAAACGGCTCCAACGATTTTCATGAAATTTTGTATACATGGGTTAAAAACGGCGATAAATCGATCTACCTAGGATAAAATTTTAGAAAACTTTTTTATCCGTGTTTTAAGGCAACGACAAAATATGATTAGAATAAGAACGTAAATTTCGCCGACAAGTAGTATTTCATGATAGCTTAGTGGAAAAATTAGGCAATTAAATCCGAACGAGCCCGGTTCGAATCTCCAGTCCGAATTTTTTTTCCTTTATTTTTAAGATCATTTTTTTGGAAGAAAAGTTTTATTGTAATTAATCACTAAGGGTACCGAGCAATTGCTCGGTCAACCAGGTACTAATAATATTATGTGAAACAAAATCTTTTCTTACCACGTCTTCTGTGGTCGTATGAAATCGTCTTAAATATGGTGCAGTGATTTTCAAAATTTTGTGGAATCACTTACTCAGCATCTCACTAGGCATATTCTACTGGAGGGGGTCGGGGGCTACGTCGCGGCTTAAAGTCAGCGATGGTCTCCTTTTTCGAGGCAGTAATGTCCCAAAAGGAGGCAGATGAGTAATTTGACGTTCATTAAGTGAAGTCTATGTTCAGCAGTGGACGGATAAAGGCTGATGATGATGATGATGATAAATGAATTTTAAGTACTAATATTATACATTTAATAAGTACATCATACAGGCACAGATACGATGTCAAATCTACCCTACACTTGAAACTAGTAATCCTTTTAAAACCCCCTTTTTATTTGAAACAAACGCAACACTTAACATCAAATTTTTATATTTCGAATATATAAAATTTTAAACTTCGAATTTCAAATATATTTGGGTTAATCTGAGACGTATTCAAGATCTGTCCAAACGTCGATAGACTGAATAAACATTTTCCGGGAACAATCCACCGGGTGCCCAGCGAAAACTGAGCCAGCCACTTCAACTGCGCCCTATTGAACTTAAGAAAAATATCACATGTTATTTGAGAGGATGCGAACGTACAAGGAAAACATATTAATATTTATTTGGTCTTTGTATACGTTATTCAATGGAATATTTTAATGATTATAATCGTTATAAGATTTTAAATTAACATTATTATTTTTATTACTAAATTTGTTTGAAACGGGATATTTGCCATGTTTATTTTATTATTATTTCTCAAAGGTTTATATTTTGTCATTGTCTCTGATTGTGTTGTTCACGAGCACAAAAATAAATAATTTTTACATTATAATCATTAATTCATATTAAATTTCGAAAGAAAATTATCTATAAAAATCTTATGTGGACTTATCAAGGTACTCATAACTGAAATAGTTTTGATTTATTTATTTCCAGTTCCATCAATTAGTTCATTTAAAAAAAACGTATTTGAGTTACTCTTGGCGCTGTCTGTAAGATTTATCTGCTCCTGCTATTGCCAACCGTTTGCTCAGCGTGGTGATTGTAAACAAATACATACTTATAATTTAAATAACAAATATTTAGGAATTTTGCGTTACTCACATCTAAATACGGTAGGTAGTGGAATGTGATTATAAGTACCACTATTTTGTCGTGTTATTTATGCTTAGAAACGACCTAACGAAGCAACTGAGTTCAATGTCGACTGTGGACGATCTTCCACCAAACAAACATAAAATTTATAAACATTATATTCACACATATAAAAATTAACTAAGTACATATTTTTTATTTTCGTTATTTTCATAGAATGCTTGTGACTCCTACACTTTATCACTCTATAGCATATATAGAGATAGACGGTGAGTACGCCATTTTTGTGCAACTCTGATTCCTGAGTTTGCCTACGTATATCCGAGTATAATTTTATGTCAAAAAAAAATTGGTTGCCTGTAAAGTCGGTATACGGGCGAAAGTTTTACGTGACAACGACTTTGAGTGGTAAAATAATTTTAATGTGAATATTCATTCGTATAGTAGGAAGAAGGATGAAATAATAGTAACAATTTAAAACATTTATTTATACAAAGAATTATATTTAAAACATTAATTTATACAAAGAATCTCGCACTGAATTTCATATTAACAAAATTTTATTTTTACCTTTACACATACATACGTCTGTATTTATATACAAATATACGAAGTGTGTGTGGAAGTGGAAGGGACGCGTGCCTCTCACTCGCTCTCATTGTGAGCGCATAACGTGAGCGGAGCGTAACGCAGTTTCTTGAAGTGTCACCCGGCAAACCAATTTATAAGACGTTGTCACGTCAAAATATCATTATTATTATTAAAAATTAATTGTTACAACAAAACACCGATAAAGATTTATGATAAGCTTCTATAAAGAATTAATTTTCTATAAAACAAAACAATAAGAATAAATCAGTTGATATTAGCAAATAAAGTTGGGCCGGGAAGCGCTTAGGGAGCGTTGTCGCATCGGGGCAATAACGTCCCGGTAATCCTCCGGGAATCCCTGGTTCAACGGGGACCGTCTCCCAGTGTACCTTCCGTTGGAAGTAAATTAATAGATTGAATTCAACATTCTGTTACTTAGAGTTTAATATTGTATCGCCAATTTAGTTGTTCTTATATAAAACAAATTGTTGTTTATAATGTTAAAACTACCGTGTAAGTAGCTATGCTGTTTTGACGTTCTAGAATCATTTTTTTTAAGATTAGATCTTTTAGATTGATAAGATTCATATTTTAGCTTTTAGTACATTCAGTCATTCACAATAGTTTTGATTCTTTCAACAAAACTGTTATTCTTCAAATATTTATTTTATATCTACCATTTGCAAATATTCAAGTTCTTTAGTTAACGTTCCTTTACTCAATATTGCTTCCGTTGCAATGCATTTAATACTTCATTGCAAGGTTTCGTGTCAATTTATTGCAGTTTAACTTTTAATTTCTATAAACAGTTCGCTTTTATTTACTTTGTACTTTGAAAAAGGAAATCGAATCGGTTTCAAAGTCATACCAGTACAGAAGAATCAATCACAGTAAGAGGATAAACACACAAGCTGTAACCCGTCCTGAATTGCATCTGTTGATTGAATCTTATTCCAATACATTTTTAATTTTTACTTTCTAACTTTTGAACGTTCACATGGTTTCTGTGAAAAATCCGAAACGTCGAGAAAAACAACTTAATCTTAAATGCTTAATAATCCTTAACTTTGTTTTATTTTTATTATTTTTGTATATTATTTTTGGAAACATTAGAAAATATCGTTTTCTATTGATCGTTTGAATTTTTTTATGAAACCAATTACAATCTTAAAAACACGTTTTCTACAGTCAAATCCTATGACCTGACCTCAAGGACTTCGTCCTACTAGAATCGAATAGCAGGAGACCATTTCTTAACTATTCTATCTTTATCTTAATTTTCCTTTTTCGCTTCCTTGTTTAGTACACGAAAACGGTAGGCGCCGTCACTCTAACCGTGACTAACGTATGATGATGATGATGAAGATGGCAAAGACAAACGCGCCGGAAAAAGAGACATGGCATAACGAAAAACATGCATTTTATCAATCCGTCTGTTTAACTTATAGACGCTCGCAAGGAGACCCTTTTTTGATGTCAACACGAAGACACATGGCCAACCTTTTAAGGGTCCTTCCATTCATAATTTATGAAAAACTGGTACCTTGTTTACATTGCATTGTCTTCATGAAATATCTATATATAATAATAGGGGTTATAATTTAATAGGGGTTCGAACTGACAAATGGACAAAGCGACGTAAGATATAGCCCTTCCTTGACTAGGGATGATTTTTAACAGGAACGTATGTTCCTCCAAAACGTGGAGAAATCCCAATCTTATTTATTATTATTAATAGGGTCAAATGCCCGTAACATACACTTTGCTGTAAAATATTTTATCGATTACCAGTGACATAACAGATGCGGGCAAGTGTAGGTTTTAAATGATCAGCATCATCATCAGCCCTTATCCATCCATAGTTGAATATAGGCTTCCCTCAATGAACGCCAAGACGACCGATTTCTTGCCACCTTAAGATTTTATACGGTTATTCTTAAATTCAAATATAATTTCTTATCTTAAAATTACTGAATAGTATTTTTTATAATTGGCCATTTTCAGAGTGGTTTTAACGTGGCTTTAGTTATGGGTTGTTTAGGTCTCGTATAAACAATTGTTGCAGCTTAACTTCACTTACCATCAAGTGATTTTTTGCCTGTTTTCCTATTTAAATGACATTTTATTTTTATATGAAACAATAATATTTTTCCTACAAAATTTTACATTTTACATGAAATATAAAGTATACAATTTATCTGGTCAGGTAATTCATCGTACGTACACCGGCTCTGCGGGAGACGAGTTGCATCACAGCGGATGGAATGTGTGCTCCAGCTGCCACGACAGATCCGATTTAAAGAGGGACCTTTTAATTTTGCCAAGCTTACATTCCACTAAAGTATTTGTGGTTGACGTTGGAAGTAATCCGAGAAAACCCGAGTTGCATAAGGTAAGGATTTTATATTCTTATATTTTTCTAGGGATTAAATGCGAAGCAAAATAACTAAGCCGGTGGCAGGGACATGCTGTCGTGCTCCCGGCTGCATCAGTACCGCCATCTTGCTTGTTTCTTACATAGGGAAAGCCAGGACAGGCAGTGTAATTACTGGCAAAGATATTTAAAATCTTGTGTCTCATGCCTGTCCTAAGAATGAACGTAGTTATATAAAACTGAGAAATATAATAACTTTGAAATTATACTATAATTTATAATAAGCAGCACCCGCGTACTTTTCGTTCCCGGGGGAGTACAGAGATACATTATAGCTTATGTGTTATCCTGATGTATAAGCAATATTATTGTAAAGTTTTTATTACAACCCATTCAGCAGTTTTTACTTGAAAGAGTAACAACCATCCATTCATCCATACTTACAAACTTTCGCGTTTATATTATTAATAGGATACCACGCACTTACTTACTTATATAAATATAATATGATATCTAAAATATATTATTAAAAGGAGTCCTTTAGGCAAGGTTCAGATGATACTAGCAGCGTTCCTCCTTTGAATAGCTAGACTATCTTTGTCCGAGGTAGCTGCCAGCTCAGCTCAGCCAAGGATCTAGACTTCGAATGGGACAAAATCGTAGAGCCAAGATCCATGTATATATAAGCTTTGGCTTTTTCAGTTGCTTCACAATAAACTAGTTTATGTTTATGGGCGACGTCGACCACTTACCGTGGTCTCGTCTGTCAGTTTGTACATCCAACTAACATGAAAAACTCACTATTAAATTTTGTAATAGCTTCACTATAATTGAATACTTTACAAAATGTTCATGTGTACATTCATCTTACTACCCTATAGTAGAATAATCATGGTGCAAAATTTCAATCCGAACATCATTAAAAACGGCATGTGTCAATGAACACCAAAACTGCCGATACCACGCCACTAGTCCAATTAAGATAGGCCACTGCATAAATATCGTAGTCTATTTCGGAGTTCATTCCACCGTTTAATACATTGGCATTGTCCAAAGGCGTCGTAAGGCGACCCACATGGAGGTTCCGTAACTGCGACCGAGTACAAATATAAAGAACGTACAATATAAACTATAGGAGATATAGTATATAAGCGAGGGATGTGTTGAAGAACGAATAGAATTGCTTCATTAACCTAGCCTCGCTTAGCACAGCTCCGGTGGAAACGGTTTAGCGGTGTGAGGTTTTTTAACGCCATGAGAAGAGCGCCGAGCGGTATGCAGGCAAGCTGCACCGCTCCCACTACACAACACCACCCGCCTCGCGACATTACACAGTTTCGCAACGCATCCTCGCACGGTTCGCACCGCACATTAATGCGCATTTTCACAGCACAGCTTGTGTAGCTGTGCTGTGAAAATGCGCATCTATGACTGAAGCTCCTCGTACGACACATTTTCGTCGCACAGCTTTGGTGGAAACGGCAACACATTTCCACAGCACAGCTGCACATCCTCGCACTACACATTTCCTTCGCACATATCTGGAAAAAAGGCAGCCTAAGGCAGTATTACTACTTTACTATTAGTATATCGTATATCTTTAAAGGAGCGATTCGTGTTTTAAATTTAATATATATAATCTGAATCTCGGAAACGGCTCCGACGATTTTCATGAAATTTTGTCTAAATGAAGTTTTGGAGGCGATAAATCGATCTAGCTCGGATCAATAAAATGTCGTTTTATTCGTGTTTTCAATAATCAACTTTACCGAGCAGGACTTAGTCATCCGGGTGCTAGTATTACTAGTTAAATACTAGGAAGAAGTTCCGGTGAAGGAAAACATTGCAAGGAAACCTGCATGTTTCATGAGACTAAAAGTATTTGAAGATGTGTGAAGTTCACCAACCCGCATTGGGACAGCGCATCGTTGAAATACCATGCTTGTATGATTTTGGAGGAAACCCCTG
The DNA here is from genome assembly GCA_905333005.2 of Lycaena phlaeas. Classification (NCBI taxonomy): domain Eukaryota; kingdom Metazoa; phylum Arthropoda; class Insecta; order Lepidoptera; family Lycaenidae; genus Lycaena; species Lycaena phlaeas. Next base: position 9,123,522 of record HG995178.1, read on the forward strand.
TCCAAAGTGGGATATATTAGGTATATGGGTTGATACTTGACTTGATTGATTAAGAAAGTACAGATCGAAAAAGATAAGAGTGGCAACTTATACACTGGAACCCCTGGGTATAGAAAAGCATTCATATCATTAGTATACATGCAAAAATGCACAGTCTCAGTCAAAGTCAAATGCACTTTGACTTTGACTTTGAAATTCTTATGATTTGAGTTTTTCGTTCTAATAAAAAATCGGCGTTTTTCTGATGACTTGTTAGTAGAAAAAAACTACCACTAGAATAGCGAACTCAAGTGGAAACCAACAGTTAAAATAAGTTTGGGAAGCCTAAGGATATAAAATAAAAATCAAATGTCCAGTCGTAAGTAATTATAGCTTTTATTTTATACATGTTAATGTTGATTTTTAATTAACATGGGCTGATACGAATATTACGCTTTTACACATTTGCTGCTTTAAACTGAACGTCAGATGCTAAAGCGATCTAATCCAGTCAGCCATGTAAACCTCACAATATCCTTTTAATTTCCGGTTTATTGGGAATAGCTGAAAATTAATTGGTTCGTACACAATGGAAGTAGAAGTAGAACATCTGGAAGTAGATAAATGAACTTTTTTTATAAAAGAGAGTGGCAAATAGATAGTAGTCACCTGATGGTAAATGAAAAGTGATATCTATAGAAACCCGTTCAGCCGGAGGATTAGCATTGCTGGTATTTCAAGTACAAGTATCATCTTTTCAAAAAGGACACTAAGTCGTATCGGTTTGGAAATACCGTAGGTGGCAGCTGACTCCATATAGTGGTGTTGCGGGGTATGAAATGCTGTAAAATTAAGTTAGTCTCGATTTGCGAATATTGAGGTAGCGTAGGTACTCTTCATGGTAGCAAATAATATCAAATCAAATCAAAATATCTATATTTCGTATGTAACAGCTTATAAACTGGAAATTCGTCAGAAGAAATAGTCAAATTTTTTTTAGATACAGCATAAAACGAAATATCCAGGATATAAAAAGAAATGGTCGAATGGATTATACACAAATCATCTTGAGTTTACTAAACGGGTAAACTATTTTATAGTGCGCGAGGAAGCAATTTACGACAAGCCATAAAAATGCTATAGCGGTCTCTTAGTTAAAAACTCGACTCGAAGCTGGTCTCGGGTACAAGCGGAATCTTGTTTGTATGAAACTCGTAAAACTGAATTTTTATGTCAACGGAGCGCCGAAACTTTTTTAATTTCACCTTTTTTATTTGTCCAATATAAAAATATCCGGTAAGTAATATCGTATTCTGCTGCGTCGGGAATTCCCGGAATATAAATTTGGTTTTAACACCTAGTTTGGGAAACAATTTAACATTAATTGTTCAGCAGTGTTCCGAAAAAAGGATAGCTAGATAAAATGATAACAATAATCATTTTACACATAAATCCCTAAATACCTACGTTATTTTTTGTTATTTGTTTGAAGCATCGATTGTCCAGTTGTTATGGGTTCGGTCTCTTGAGCGAGAGACTCCAAGTTCAATCTTGACCCCGGTGGTGCTTTGGCAATGGGTTTTCCTGAATTCGTAAGTGCACCCTAAACACGAGACTATCGCTCGTTTACCGGTGATGGCAAACATCGTGAGGAAACCTGTATGTTCTATGAGGGCTAGCGCATTAGTGAAATATGGCCCGATACGTGCCTCGGCTGATTTCGAAGAGAAAACCCGGAACCAGCGGGCATAATAATATATCGGTCGAATGTTTCTGTTATTTCTAAGTATATTAATGAAAAAAAAAATATCTGATTTATTTCCGAATTCTACGATTTCAACTTATCATTCACGCGTTCGCAAAATTTTCATTTCAATGTGCCCAACATCAATAGTAGGTTCTGGAAGTTTATGAACCCTAGGAATAGTTCGTGCCAATGTTTGGAATATTTCATTTGCTCCGTCGATCGCTTCGTCGCAAGCTTAATTGTTATTCCACTGAATATCACATAGTTGCCAAGTGCTGTACCTCCGAATTCAACTGAATTTGCGCGCTAACTTTTAATACTCCGACGTGTTCAACTATTTGAATTATCGCTTCCCGGAATATTCAATATTATTAGGGACATTACCGTTTTTGTGAAATACAAACATTGAGATCGGAACGAGCATTTCTGGATTTTTGGAAGTTTAGTTGCAGGAAACTTTATTCCTAATTATATTTGAGCTATACTAAACTGCATTTGAAGTATCTATGGAAAACATACAGAATAGAAACTGCGTATAATTAGCCTTATTCCCATAGAGTATACCATAAAGCGGACATTTTTTTTAATAGTTGTGTAGGAAAGCTAGCAAACTTGCCACCTGATGATAAGTGGTCGACTTTGACCACCAACATAAGCTAGCTAGCCTGGAACTAGCCCACGTTTAAGTGTTGCCTATCCTAAAAGATTATACGATAGGTCTCGGTAACATTAATTACAATATATGTCCTACCTGGTCCTGCCCTTATTATTGAAACACAGCAAAGCTGTTTTACGGGAGAAACAATCAAGAAGGTACCCATGCAGCCGGCAGCGGCACAACACATCCCTTCCAGCGGTTCATAGATTTTTTTTTATAGCATACCTAGGAGGGCAAACGAACAGTCGAAGCCTTTTGGCGACCATCGACGCCCATAAACATCCACATAACCGGAGGTTATGTAGATGCGTTGCCCTTCTTTTCCCTATCCCCCAATTGGCCACCGGAAACTCACAAACCGCACGAAACGCGACAGCATTACTGCCACTTTACGCCGGTATTATGTGAGCGAGAGGTACGACCCCGGTCGTGCCGGCCCAATTCGGCTGCAAAGCTCTTTATATCCGATCCGCGATTGTCTAAAACTTTATGCATTCATAAATAAATTCCTAACGATCTTAAATATTCTAATGCACAAATCTCGTATCGTACACGTACCATAGTAATAACCGTAATAATTCAATTCAAAAGGGTAATTTACGTAGATTGTTTAACTTAAGGCAATGTTTTCCAGTCACTTAATTCACTCTTTGATCCCTTGTCAATTGTTTACATCCCTTAAACGCCATTAACAGGTAATCGACGGCTCCGAAATGAGGTCAGTGAACTGTACGTTCCCGCACACTACGCACTGCTTGGCAACGGGAGAAATCATGATCTCAACGATGGGAGATAAGGACGAAAACGGCAAAGGGGACTTCGTGCTCATCGATTCGAAAACTTTGAAAGTGACAGGTAAGTGGATTCGGCAGATGACGTAGGGGAGATTACGAGATTATTAAATGTCGAGTCTATTGTAGGAACGTGGACGAAAGGGAAGACTGCGGCGTTTGGTTACGACTTTTGGTATCAACCCTACCATGATGTTATGATTTCCTCTGAGTGGGGGACACCTAAAGACTTTAAGAGGTAAGTTGATTTGCTGAGATGAATTGATTTTTAAACGACTTCAAGGATAGACGCGTTTTTCAACTCGACCGCTCTTACGCCTTTTTTACAATATAGTTTTCTTTTGATTTTTAAATTTATATTCTCTTGCATTGCAACATTTAAATTCTAGTTCTGATTTTAAAATTTTGTTAACATACTACAGACGTACTTTTTGCACGAGAAATGTGTCTGCTTTTTTGGGTGTAACTTTAAAAAAACTTTTTGATTTGGAATCTGAGTGATTATTGGTGTATAATTTAATGTCATATTTTAGCGGCTTCCATCCGAACCATGTCACTGATCCAACAAAATATGGAACAAGTCTGAATGTGTATAAATGGTCTACTCGGGAACTTAAAGAAGTCATCGACTTAGGCCCGGAAGGTTGTGCGCCTCTAGAACTAAGATTCTTACATGATCCCAAGTCTTCCCAGGGATTCGTCGGGTGTGCTGTTGAATCAAACATTTTCAGGTGAGGAATTAATTTAGATAAAAAGCTATTACCAATTTGTAAGTGGTTCAAAATACTTGATGATTGTTTTAGACGTAACGTTAGGCGTTTAAGGAAAATCCGTAAGTTTTTTTTTACATCATAAGGAGGCATCCGTGGTAGCAGCCCCTCGGAGCGATCCACCAGGCTAAGCAACGCTTGTCGAGGTTGGTCCGTGGATGGGTGACCATCTTTACATACTGAGACTCCTCGGAAAGGACGTTAAACCGTTGGTCCCGGGCCCCGGCTGTCATTCGTGGATTTTTGACAGTCGTTACGGGTCGTTAGGAACCCGAAAATCTGACAACCAGTTTTACCGCGGGGTACCGTATCACCCAGTTACTGGGTTGTGGAGGTCCGATAAGCAGTCGCTCCATTTATAATACTGGTAATCAGCTGAATCCGGTTAAACTGGAAGCCGACCCTACTATATAGTTGGGAAAAGGCTAGGCAGATGATTATGAAGCATCCGTGCAGTCGAAGCAGGTGACTATAACTGACGTCCACGAAATTCAAACAACCAAACGTTATGCGGATGTGTTGTCCTCCTTTTCTATGGGCAACCAGAAACTCAAGAACCGTGGCAACATAGCTGTCGCTTTAGGCCGGTATTATGTGAGTGAGAGACACCAGTCGTGCAGGCCCAATTCGACTGCAAATCTACCCTACTAATAAAAAGGCTTTTTATATATATAAAAAGAACTGATGTCACTATAACTCATAATATAAGATACAAAAGGAAGCGCAAAAAACAATATAAACAAAAAAAATGACTGTATGTAGATTAGAAATTTTGTTAAAATAATATTATGTAAATGACTTACGAAAATTATTGCGTTTTACAAAACATTCCCTTGAAGCATCACCCCTTGTTCATTCAACTGTTAAACGTGAATCAGTCTTGGAAATGTAATAAAAAAAATTGTCGATTTTACATTTCGCACGTGTCGTGTCGATATGCAGTCGATCTTGATTTTTGAATAATTTAACTTTCCCTTCCTATCCTTATTAAATTGAAGGAAAAAATAAGAGGCTTTTATGAAAGGATTCAAATATTATGCATTAAATTGTCGTTTTTTAATACACGTAGACTCAGAAGTGGACAAATATTGTACGTTATTTATTTTTATTAGCAGTTCGAGCACTGCTATACTGAATATTTAGGACGCGTTTTATTAAATTTGATCTTTATATCTTTTTTTTTTTTGTAGATTTTATAAAGCAGCAGACGGGACTTGGAAAACACATAAAGTTATTGACATACCAGCCAAGACGGTTTTAAAGGATGGCGTTGAAACTAAACTTAACGGTAATTATACCATAATTATAATTAGGTCATACTAGCAATTACATCATAATATGCACATAATATAGTCAACATAGAAACCTTATTATACTTAAGATAAAACATATACAGTTATTACTGCTGTTTTAATAATAGTTGTAAAAAAACAATAGTTTTAAACTCATACCAAACAGTTAACGTATACTATAATTTTTGTACATTTCGAGGAGAAGACCTGTGCCCAGCAGTGGGACATAAACGGTTGATAATTTACTTTTTTTGACATGAGAGAAATATTCATAATTTTTAATTCATAATTTAAACAAATTCCTTTAAAATTTAGACAAATTCCTTTAATATCATACAATAAACAATGAATATCGAAGAATAGATGAGCACATCACAGATTTCAATAGATCTGAACAATCGTAGCTTGGATTTGGCATTTCCTAATTAGCGAGCTCACATTGATAACTGTCTCGAATTGGATCTGGGAACTTAGTTACTCTAATAATAATATTTACATGCATATCTTGCTAGTTTAGTTTCATGTTAGGATATAAAAAATTCACCCTTGATTATCTCTTTTTATGGTATATAGTGAGAGTGCTATACGAACTACCAGAAAAGAAAGAGAAGAGATAAATTGTTCAATGACACTCATGGTGTTAAGCATGTGCTTTGGCTGTCCTAAGGTATAATAAATGTCAGTAACACTACCTATTGCAATTGCACTTCTTTTAGACACAGCAAATATCATAGGAAATAATTTGGGATTGTTAAATCTATTTCAGCAAAACCTCCAAAGATGTATTTGTTAAATTATATTCTCGTAAATAACACGTTCTATGTTATTTTATAAAGTATTCGTTTATTGCCAAAGAATTCAGACTTATAAGAAGAACAATTCTTATGGGCGCTTTGAGGACAAACTTTCTGCGACGCAAACATCCGCTTGGCGGAGTGACGAGAAGGACACCGCGATGTCCCCAGGATATGGGCCTACGAGAGCGAGCGAGTGCGAACTAAGCCCGCTGGGGACATATGTCCCCAATAAAGTCGGCAGAAAAATCCTTTAGTATTGCTTAGAGAAGGCACAATGGATTTGACGCGTCTTGTTGGACAAAAACTTCTATTTAAATAAGGAAAAATCGATTGTGTTCTTATTGTTTAAAAAAATCGATTGTGTTCTTTCACGGGTTCATCGTATACAAGGACTTTATAATAAAAGTAATAATCGAACCGTCAAATGAGTTACGTAATTCACGTAAGTGATTCCTCCTGCAAGTCGTATTACTTAGTGAAATTGGGTAGGCCCATATCGCATCGTAAGATTCCTCAGCGCTCCACCAAATATATCGGGTCTTATTAATTTTCATGAACGACGTTTCTCGCTTATTGACCTATTTTCCGGTTCACTCGTTTCTGTCATCATCATTATTATTATCCGTCTCGACTTCAAATTTAAAACAAAAAACAAAACTCCACATCACTACTGCACGGAACAATGTTTGCTCAGGATATAATTAATTGAATGTACTATTGGTCCTTGATGGAAATTTATGTTTTAGCCACTACAACGAAAACTTCTTTTTCCACTTTTTTCCATTATTTATTTTATATATTTTCAATTTTAAATTAAATACGACCGGTTTCGACAAAGTCATCATTAGGTGTAGGTAGACAGAAAACTTTATATAATATATTATATTTTATTATTATATATTATATTTTATATAAAGTTTTCTGTCTACCTACACCTAATGTTGACTTTGTCGAAACCGGTCGTGCTTCATTTAAAATTGTACATATATAAAATAAATAGTGGGAAAAAGTGTATTAAAGAAGTTTTCGTTTGCATAGGAACACAACAACAGGATCACAGGATTTTATATTGGAAAAAGCAACTTCTTGATATTATCGTGGGCAGATCTTTTGCATCTTTCTCAGATCGATCACTTCCCAGAACTCGTTATTCCATAGTAGTCCATTGAAATGTTACATTTTTTAGGCCTAACCTTGCGTCTTTTAGAGGACCCATTTTTATTTTTTTTATGTGTAGGGGGGTCAGTGTAAAGCTAAAACCAAGTTTGTGGGGTTGCCACCCTTGTCCCATGGCCACCATCTTGAATTGAAATTGTTTTTACAAAATATCTCTAAAAAAAATTACAAACATGTTTTGTTGCAAATTAAATTCTCTACAACTTTGGTTCAGTAACTTTTTGTCGTAGAACTATAAATGAAAAAGTTATAAGTGAAAATGTTCGGTTAATGTTACAGCTCGGTCTAGTAAAGATTTTACACTTTTTGTCTTAACAGTTCTTATGTCATGGATACTCTCTAATGGAAAAAGCACGCTTAAAAAGTTTAAATGCAAATAATAAAAAAAAAGTTTTCACTAAAGTTTTTCAACTTCGGTGAAAACTATTTTTTTTTTTAACTTCTGTCTAAAATCATTTGAAATTGTCTTCACAATAAAAAACAGAAGCAGAAGCAGGACAGAAGAAGAAGAAAGAAAAAAAAAGGAAAAAAAGGAGGAAAAGGTGTAAAAAATTTACTAGACCGAGCTGTAATATTAATCGAACATTTACGCTTATAACTTCTTTATTTATAGTTCTACGACAAAAAGTTACCAGACCAAAGTTGTAGTGATTTTAATTTGGAACAAAAAATATCTAGAATGTTTTTTTTATCAGATAATTATTTTAAAAGATATATCGTAAAAACCATTTAAACCCTTATTTTCAAGATGGCGGCCATGGGACAAGGGTGGCGACTCCACAAACTTGGTTTTAGCTTTACACTGACCCCCACTACACATCAAAAAAATAAAATTGCGTCCTCTAAAAAACGCAACCCCAAATGTAACTTTTCAATGGACTATAGTTGAAGTTACATAGTGGGAGGAATTCGCTGTACCCAGCTCTTGTCTGCATAGGTACTACCATCATTTATTTTTCCCGTTCTGCTTTGCTGTGTTTTGGGAAGAAGGGCAGTATAGGAAGTGTAATTACTGGCATAGACATCTTATGGGTGATAGTGACAGCTTACTATTTACTTACTTACTTACTTACGTAGCTTATTTGCCTATTCCACTATCATAAAACAACCCTCCTTTCATTTAAACTACTTACTCATTTTATTAATTACATAAAACACCAAATATAAATTGGAAAAAGTGAAAACTTATAACTTAGAATTTCAAATTTTAATTTTTTAAATTACTTAAATTTGAAATAAAATTAAAATAAAATTAAAAAAAAATCATATCGACGCGACGTCATAAAGAAGTTTTCACTTCGAAAATCATTATTATAATCATATTATACGTTACTCGTTTGTAAGGTTATTGATCTGTCTCATAGATTTAATAATATTTTTTCTAGGTTTGATATCAGACATTCTCCTGTCTCTGGACGACAAGTATTTGTACATTTCGTGTTGGTTGCACGGTGACGTCAGACAGTACGATGTCACTGACCCCGAGCACCCGAAATTAGTCTCGCAAATATATTTGGGAGGACAGATTGTTAATCACAATTTGAAAGTTATAAAAGATGAAGATTCACAGGTAAGAAGCACCATTTAAATTGTAAACGTGTTAGTTAACAGAAAACTAATATTTTTATTAAAATAGTTTATTCACATTTATAATATTACTATTCCCATAATAATCTTTATTTTTGTTTCATTTTGAAAGTAAAATATTTAGTATTTTAATAAAACGGTAGGACTGCAAATTATATTTAGTATTTCGGGATATCGGAGAGCAAAATTTCTGTTTTTAATATAAGTATATCATGTTTAAAAATAAATGAAAAATATGGACGAGTTTAATACTGCAATCATATTATCTATATCGTACGAAATATTTATTAATTTGAAACGCCTTGGAAATGAAATGACACGGGGCTAAGCAATGGAGCATGACTTCACAACATGTTCACAACTGAATTCTGTCATGTCATTCCTCTAATTTGAGTTCTGTCGTCGTTTTAATTATGTCTTAATTAAATTGACGATCGTTTTAATTATGTCATTGCACGTTTACTTTTTTATTTTTATGAACATCGTTTTAATTAATTAGGTTTGGCTTTACAATACTTTTTAATGTGATATATCAATTGGTTGGCCTTTTCAGTAAAATCTATGCGAATTCCGTTATGCCAAAGGACACTGTTTATACATAAAATTCTCGTGTCGCGGTGCTTTTGCCAAATTTCTTCGGAATAGCTTGACCGATTCTCATGAGATTTTGTGTATATATTGGGCAGTTCTGAGAAAATATAGTCTTCGTACCAATAAATAATAATAATATCCAGGGTTTTGAGAAAAATCATACTTATGTAACCCCAATAGAAATCTTAACTCTTTGTCTTTCCTGATCATAATATTATTATGACTCTGAAGTGATTACTCCAAATTTATTCATAAGGGTTTGAAGTTGTCAAACCAAAAAAACCAAAAAAATATCTTTACGGCGGTCGAAGTAAAAGTTCATAAAAATTATAAATAAACAATCCTTACATATTTATAATGATTACGACTAGTTGGCGTATAAGTGACTCTCTACACGGGAGATAATGAGGTATATGAGGTATATAACAACTAATGCAAGTTATTATTTTTGAATATAGAATGAGCGTTACTTCCGTCAGAAAAAAATATAACCCTTAATAGCGCCTAATGTAGTTTTACTTCAATAACAAATTATGTTTTACATTTTATACAGAAGCTATATGAACCAGTTACTATAAAGGGCAAAAGACTGTACGGCAGCCCTCAGATGTTACAACTTTCATTAGACGGGAAACGGCTATATGTGTCCTCATCACTCTATTCCCCCTGGGATAAGCAATTCTACCCCCAAATGACAGAACAGGTGAGTACGCTCAGTAATTTATGGGCTGCATGATAAAATAATACAAGCGAGAGGAAATGAGACAATTTGAGGTCGTCATTAATTCCAGTGAACCCTAATTTTTCATTTCGCTGAGTGCTAAATAGAGATAGCTGATTTACTTCACCGCATATTTTATTGAAATTAAAGGATTATTTTCATGAATAATAGTTTTTGTCAGTTTATATAATATATCTACTATATATTGCTAGAATGTTTTTCAACAGAAACCAATTTAGCCTATTGGAAATTAAACTATATCTTTTGGAGTTATGTAATAAAATACGTGTATACGAATGGAAGTTATTTTTGGGTTCAGGCTATATCTAAATGGATCTATATTAAATTCCTACCTAAGATTGTCGTCGTGGAGCAGTCTGACATATTATATCACTAGACGAGACTTAAGGTACAAGTTTGTAGCCAACCGCACATAGCAGCAGACGATGTGTCGCAGAGATACTATATTGCTTTCTATGACATTCCTTCTGTGAAGCAAGTGACGCAACCTCGAGTGGCAGGCGACATTGCAGTGGCAAAGTGGCATCGAGTGGCAGTGCAAATGGCACTACTTATCTGCGGTCGAGATAAGTAGTGCCATTGACGAACACGTTCGTCTTGTTTTATGAAACACTCGGAATAAACTGGTAACTCTGCAGTCGCGTTCGAAATAATGACTGCTGCGACACGACGCAACGATATGTCGTGGCGCGATAAAGCGACGACACATCGTTTGCTGCTAGTGCGTTTAGTGGGCTACTTTTGTAACGGTCAACTTGTTTCATACGGAATTTGATATAAATCTAGAAGAGACAGTTTCATGCCCAATCCTTCTATCCTAAGCACAGAAATCTATGTATATATATATATATATATATATATATATATATATATATATATATATATATAATCTTTCTATGATAATAAATAATGATTTCCCAATTTTCAATAATGTATTGTTATTGAAAGGGTGGCTGGATGGTGAAGTTGGATATCGATAGAGAAAACGGTGGAATGAAGTTGGACCCTAACTTTTTGATTGACTTCGGAAAGGAACCCAATGGACCCGTGCTCCCACATGAAATGAGGTTTGTTATTCAAATAATATATTATTACATCTCGCGGACGTCCCAGTCCGATGCGAGGTGTATGAGTCGGGTGCCTTAGCGCTCAATGAAACAGATCTGTGGCCAGCAGTGGACAAAAAAAATTTGTCTGTGCAAGTCACACACGGTAGAAGTGAAACTGAGTTCCCCCCGCACCCCAAACGTCTAATGTGTTCTATTTCATTATCTCGCCGGCTGAATTCTATACATTATGTGTTTGTCTCTCTCCCTCCCTTGGACTTATTTTTTCGTTTCATCGAGTTTGAAATTTCAACGATCCTAAAGAAGTTTCACTTCAAAAAGTTGAACATAATAATGATGGTGATGATAATCAATAGATTTAATCATTCGGTCACATGTCATAAATGGACAAAGTATGACAAAAATATGAAACTATATAAACACTTTTATTATTAATTTTTCAAAAGCAGCAAAAACCAATTTAAAAGACACATCAGTCGACACAATGTTTTCTTTGAACGCGGAGCAAACTTCGAAATAATGAAATGGTCGTCAAATTCGAAACTTTTTACGCCGTAAGTCCTCCGACGCATTTCCAGCGGGAAAATGGGAAAACGATTACTCATATACGTACAGGATCCATTAGAGTGACTCTTATGCGTTTATCTCCTTCTCTGTGCAAACGCATCGGTGGACTAACAGTTTAATAATTCAAGCCCCTCCAATCCTATTCCCTTACTGCAATTAGGAGGGTGCGACTTTTTGTATCGTCACTAATTCCCCTCCTTTTTTTGAAACACAAGTCTTTTATTATACCAAGTACTTATGTTCATATGGAATTATGTGGGCTCAATGCCACAGATAATATTTATTACTCTTACAATGTCACAGATAATATTTCATACTGTTACGCCCGGTTTCAGAAAGGCTGATCAACGCAAAAATTAACATATCAACTGTCAAGTCTTTTAAGTGTCAAATGAGTTGCTAGAAGCATGGTTAAATTACTTAATTTAATCAGCTTGTCAGTTGACTAGCACAACAATGAAACGCTGTCAAAATTGACTCTAGAATTGTATGTTGACCGCCATTAACAGCCATGTTAATTGACATACACTTTGACCAACGTTTCAGAAACCGGGCGTTAGTGGACGAGACCATGACGGACCTTCTTCCATCTCATAGCCAGATGAGACATATATTTTATGCCTTTTTTGTTTTTCAGATATCCTGGAGGAGATTGCACATCTGATATTTGGCTGGCCGAAGATTGAACATAATATGCATTCATAATTACATTTTATATTATTATAATCGTAGCTAAAACGTTGTGCCAATATTTTTATATACAAATATAATTGCACGAATAGATTTAAAACTTAATTACTTTACATTATCAAAGTAATTTTTGTACTATATAGTATGTGAATATAAACTAAAGGAACAATTATTAAATTGTGTATAAAATAATGCCTTGTTTTATTTTAAATCCCACTATAGATAAATATACATATAAAGGATAAATAATTATTATCAGCTTATAATTGCCCACTGCTGGACTTAGGCTTAAAGATCGTCAGCATTCATCATCATCATCATAATCGTCCACTGAACTCCTCACTCAAAGGACGACATGGCGATCCATCCCTTGCCTCAGACGTCACCATCAGTATTGTATACAACAGCATCATAATATTCCCTCCCATTTCGGACACTTGCTATGCCAATATTGAATAGGTACTAGAAGTTAACCTCCTTGCCTGATTTCGAGGAGGAGACCCGTGCCCAGTAGGGGGACATGAAGGGTAGATGCTACTACTACTACTAGAAGTTGCCCGCGACTTTTCCGCACAGCTTAGATTTTGCACAAATTACACAATATTTTTATACTTAATAGATTACGTGTCATTTGAATGTATTTTTTTCTTTCGGTTGGATCTATGCTAATGGTCCTAGTGACCGTTATGCGTCATCGGAAATGGGGTGATCCGGTTGGATCATCCTATGACGTTAAAAATTTGGGGGGTTGCCCCCCGCCATGTTCATGGCGTCGGGTTTGATCATTTGAATGTATAAAGTATATTTATTATAGTAAAGTTTTATTAAATACTTTCAGTATGAGGTTTTTGCTTGAAAGAGGAACAAACATACAAAACAAACTTTCGCGCTTTTTAATATGTTATACCTATTTTAGTATAGAGGATAGATATATTTTTAGTATTTGCTATAACTACATATACTATTTTAGTATAGAGGATCTCAATACTAAAATATTTATAAAAACCATTTAATAAAATTTATTCGATTTTAATTTCTGTATTATTTCGATATTAATTGCATTGAAACTGATATTTCATTTCTACCAATATTGTAAATGTGAATGTACATTTCATAATTAAGATTTCGCGTGCAAACTACTTAACGAATCATCAGGAAATTATACATAATATATTCTTGGAGATATTAGAAGTAACATAAAAACTTAAAAAACAATGTTTGTTATTAGTCATTGTTATTAGCTAGTTATAATTTAAAACAGCAGCACTTTTAAAACAAAAAACAACATTGATTAGAATAAAACCTGAACAATGATAGAAAAATCGTTTATAAACGACATTAGCTAAGTACGGGGGATTTTCAAGGAATGGCTTGTGTAGAGTAATCTGCTTAATCCTGCTATAGAATCAACTGCCTGCATAAAGTCGATTAAAAGCAATATCCTTAATACGCGAACAAAAAGTATCAAGCATTTTACAGAGTAAAAAGTTAAAGAGAATTTTAGAGTCAGTGTAATCACGATGTCGTATGTGTAATGTGTTTATTTGTCCGTTTATCGCATAAAATGGTCATTTGAATTATAATTTAAAAAAAAACTCAGAGTATATTACGAATACTAATAGAGTAACTACTAATTAATGATACTAAGAAAAAAACAAAGGGTACCTTTTTTTTTCTTATACGCCGGGAAATGCACTGACGCATCCCGCTGGGGAGCGGGTTTCCCCAGGCGGGTATGTGAGACTCGCTGCGCCCGAAAGATGGTAAGTGGGCGCAAATCTACCCACTTAAACCCGACGAGTGCCACCACTGCCGCCTTTGGTGAGGTGCCCCGGATCTGCAAGCAACAGGGCACCTCGACGGCTAGTCAGTCCCTCAGGGGACCGACGCCAACTCCACACAGCGGTTATTTCGCACCACAGAGCAACCACTCCCAACGTCGGGACAGTACGATGAGGTGAGGTTCCCATCCACGCCCCTTGCCCCCTACTCTTTTGTCCCCTCTTCTTATAAGAGGGATACAAAGAGCCCCCTCGACTCAATTCGCTTCGCCTAAGGTGTTGGGGTCACCCTGGGCTACTGAGCCCCACCGCCACGACAAGGCCTGAACCATGGTACTGATACAATGGATACCTACCCTATTATACCTATATATATCTGACTACCGGCTCCTCGCGGTTTCAACCGGGTACTTCCCGTTCCCGTGGGTGTACGGGAGTTAATTATAGCCTACTCACAAATAACGTAGCCTTCTATTGATAAAAGAATTTTAAAAATTGGTTCTGTAGATACAGAATTTACCCCCTCGAACCTCACAAACTTCTTATAATATACTAGCTGTTGCACGAAGCTTCCTCTGCATCAACTAAGTTTTAATACGAGTCTCTAACTTATTTGAAAATTTTATTTATCGTATGTTCACCGGGATAGTGTAGCTTCCCAAAAGTAAAAGGTTTTTCTAAATCGGTCAAGTAGTTTCGAATTCTATTCAATTCAAACAAACAATCAAATCTTTACTCTTTATAATATTATATATTATATTACACTATAGAAGCATAGATATATATTATTGACATACAAAAGTATTTTAGAAAATGAGGTATTAATATTGTATATTGTACCCTACCACATTGGCATTTACCGTGTCATCCCGACTCGAAATTGGCTGGTTTTCCATATCCCCTGACAACCCGTATGTAATCATTTTCTCGGCACGTTTTTCAATAACCTTACTCGTACTAGTAATGCGGGAGCACGCGCCCCGTTTGTGTTATCCCCCTTTTTGAGAATATTCCCATTCTATTTTTTTCTCTTTTAGAATACAATTAATATAAAAAACAATATAATTTAGGTAAAAGATAGACAAAGTAACAAAATTTATCACAAAACCTCAATATTTCTTTATCTCGATAATATATTACTAGAAAAAGATCTTTTTCCCACAATAAAGGGCCAGTACGGACATAAAACGCTCTCTTTGTGATACTCTAAAGGTAAATTTCCCATTCGACAGGGTCGGGCGTATTCACGTATAAGAAATTTTCAATAGAGGCTAACATCGTGAAAAGAAATTCGCATAAAAGGTTCTACCCTCCAGGGGAGCTTGTAAAAACTGCAGTCTGGATACAGTAAGTCTTATGGGCAATTCATGTCAATGTTATTGACATCATGAATGTCGTTTGCATAAGTTATTACGTTCTCAGAGTTTTATTCCAGCGATATGTCACACTTATTATGATGAAGTACCTGGTTGACCGAGCATTTGTTCGGTTTATGTTTTGTTTTGGATACTCTTACAGGTGATATAATCAAGTTTTTCTCTCAAAAGAAGGAACTTAAAAAAGCATTGGACTGGAGCCACGAAGCTGGCTCCTTTGGATTCAAAACTGCCTAACTTTCCAACCGAGATATAATATTATACTTAACACCGAATTGTTTATTATGATTAAGTACCTAGTTGACCGAGCATTTGCTCGGTTTTTGTTTTGTTTTGGATACTCTTATAGATAATATGATAGAGATTTTTCTCACAAAAGAAGGAACTTTAAAAAAACATTGGACTGGAACCACGAAGCTGGCTCCTTTGGATTCAAAACTGCCTTTTCATGGAAAATTAAAATGTATACAGTGACTTGCAGTTTCACTCGTGTACTTCCTGTTCCCATGAGAGTACAGGTATTTTAATATAGCCTATGTGTTAATCTGTTATGTAAGCTATATTCTTGTTAAGTTTAATCAAAATCTATTAAACTGTTTTTGCGTGAAAACAGAGACAAACAGTAAGTTTGTCATACTAGTCGTTATACATTCGTACCAACTTTCGCGTTTATAAAATTAGTAGGATATATTATTATAGTTGCGCGTTATATAACGTCCTTTACATTATGTCGTAAGCAGGTCAGAATGACGTGCTAAATAAAGTAATTTTTCCGATATAAAGACATAGAAATAAATATAAGTACATAAAACAAAGAAGTAGAGCAGTCTTTAATTTAATTTGATTCTTTTTTGTCTTAATACACATGTATGAAATATGTTTCATTATTATTTGTGTAGTAATACAGACAATTATTTATCACTGGGACATCCGCGAATATAAGTCGAGCCATTATAAGGGAAATAACTCTTGGAAATGTTCACATGGAAGCCATAAGATGTTTCCTCGCGCACTCCGCGAGCCCTGCCCTCTATTCGTCCCTCAATATGTTCCCCGTCTCTCGAGTTTCGTAATTTGATTCTACTGAAATATTAACTGAGGAAATTTACGAGAGACAAATGGTTTAGGACGAGTAAGCAATGTTAACTCTTGTATTACGGAGCGCTGTCGCATATTAAATAGTTTATGTCGGCCTTAGCGTTCCTTACATGATGTACATTACTGAATGATATGAAAATTGCCGGTTCGTTATTGCTTTTGAGTTAATTATCATTCGGTTATTAGTAATTAAGTTTACATATTACACGCCAATTCTGAAAATTGGTTTAACGTTAATTTCTTTGGTACTAATATGATAGTTATTTTTATTTATTTTTTCATGTTTACCCCGGGAATATGATATTATCATGGTCCTATGATAATATTTTAAAGTTACTAATATCGCGAAAAATAAGCACGTTGAAGTGGCAATGGGCTGGTCACTCACTCAGAAGAATGCATGGCCGATGGGCCATTAAGGTTCGAGGAAGACGCGTTTAGGTAGACGCGTGTTGGTCGGCCATTAACCAGATGGGAAGACGATGCAGTCCGATTGGATGCGAGTAGCAAGGGATCGGTCGTCTTGGCGTAAAGCATGAACCGAACTGAGCCGATCGCTCGAACCGATCATGCCTCTCTCGTTCGTGACGCACCCTCGCTTGCGGAACGCGACATGACGTCATCTTTTTCGTGCATGCTGCCCGTAATATCGAGTTATTAGACGTTGTCACGTCAAAAATATTCCAAAATGCATCATTTCGTTTTACACAGTTTTCATTATCGGCTTGCCCGAATGATATATAGAATAGAAAATTATTATTTTCTACTGAGCATTAGAATGGCCAAGAGAATCCGGGTAAAAAAATATATTGAATCTGTTGTTAATGTAATTTCAATTGAAATTCCTTGACCCGAATTCTTCACAATTCTAAACACGAAAAAGAAAATAAAATCTCTTTCATTTCAAACGTCGGTATTCACACTATCTTTAAAATTCTGGGCTCTCTTTGGACTTTTATAAAGATGTCAAAGGGCTGCAAGTATTTAATTTGAAATAAAAAGTATCGTCGTTAAAAATAAACAACAGGGATCAACGCAATCATATTTTTTTTAATCCATGAACTAAAGCTACAACACTTGAAATAAGATAGAGGTGTAAGAAAGATGAAATGTCTGTTTGTTTTATTCCTCTGATTACGCTCAACTCCAGACAAAGCCAGTTATGAGCCCAATTATGGAGATGGCACACATTTTAAGGTTAATTTTTCTACGCTAATTTTGTGGCGGTGATGACAACAAATGAAGCAATTTAGAGACACCTGAATTCTGGGCCGTCCGAAATAGTATACAGAGGAATGAATTTGTTACATCATTGGGTTAGGCAGGACCAAAACTGTCAGTTTAGTGTTAAACTTTTAAATGTTTAGGTATAGTCCGCGCCACTTATGAAGTCCTGCGACTAATGCCCGAACTAAATTTGACAAGATTGACATCTGTCTGAAGTAAGAAGTTGTGATATTTCAAATTGTTTTACGTGAAATATGGAGCATATAATATAAAGTGAGGTGTAAAAAGTGAAGGCCTTATAATGATCATTAAAGTGAAATAATTTTGTGAATTAGAAAGTAAAAATAAACAACAATTAACCCCGTTGAATAATATGTTTATAAATGTCACCGCCATTACAGGTAAATTTTAGAGATACAAGAGTCCACTCATTTTTGCCTAATTTATATATTTTTTTTATCTTATGATATTTTATATGAACATGAATACAAGGTAAAAGAATTAAAACCTTGCTCAGATGAATTATATTTTCAGGTGTTTCTGTAAAAAAGGTCGAATAACAAAAGAAGTAACAATGGCAGCAATTACTTCTGAGAAAATCGTCACCCCTGGCAAAATCCGAACACACCCGAAGAAGCTTGTTTTAGTTGAATTCTACTAATCGGTTATACGTATAAAATACAAACGAAACATTTACAAAAAAAAAATGTTTTATTTTACTAAAACCTGGTAGGGAGATTTTTATTTTGCTGCTATAATTATTTTTGTCATTATTATCATCATCAGTCTTTATCAGTCCACTACTGACCATAGGCCCAATAATTATTTAATTTTTTTATTGTACTAGACTTGGTGGAAAATCATTACACTAGAAATTGGCAACATTGAGTTATGGGACCGCAGCGCCGCGTCTATCGGACTTCTTAAGTGGCGCGGACTCTAGAGCAACAGTTCTTTTTTTCATTCAAACCAATAAAATAAAAAGTAAACATGTAATTTTAGAAATCTTTGTAAATAGCAAAGTCAAGTCACATTTAACCGCACAAGACCGTCACTGAACTTTCAAGCATTCACTCTGACATTGGCAATTCCGCAAAGGAGCTAAGCCAAAGAAGAAGAAGAAAAACTTTTAAATTGTAATTTTTTGGAAGAATTTTATTGACATACTTTGTATCTGACACAGAGTATATCTGATACAGCAGTAGCTACGCCCTGAACATCATCAAGATATTAAACCATACCATATCAATTTCCAAACGATTACACGGAATCTGATTCAATTTACACCCGAGCCATACTCGATAATACCCTGCTTAATATTCGACCCATTCGAAATTCGGGTCTGTTTTAGTCAAATGAAGGTTCCATTACTATTGGGGTTATCTCCCTAATCCATCGACTTAGGCAATTGAAAACACATTAACCGTCCTACGAAGACGTTTACGACAATTTATAGGCAAGTCCGCCCTAAGAGATAAATACTGCTCTGAGCATGTTTTTTGCACAAGTTTATATCAGATCTGAATTAATGATAGTATAATTAATGACTCAATAATATAAACCTCTGTGATGCAATAGTTAACGCGTTAATGTTCTATGCCAGAGGTAGAGAGTTCGAATCCTGCCAGGGAACAAAAGGTTTTCAATGTTCCTTGGTCATATATATTTAATTTAAATCCTATGTTACTTTTAGTACATCTGAGAATATGTGTACAAAGTTTCATGATGATCGGTTGAATAATTTTCCCGTGAAAGCTTAACAAACATCACTACTTTCACATTTATAATATTAGTAAGGATGCTACTTAATATTTTTACATACTTATATTTATTTTTATGTTAATATCTCTCTCCCTCTCTTTCTTTCCTTCTATCTCTAATTAATGTGAAGGGGACATAGAGCTTATAACGGATTCCGTTTAGTATCATATCCATTAGGTTTTCAATGTATAATTATTGTGTTTCTGAACGTTCTGTCGAGAGGATTATTAATATAATTAAGCCACACAACTTACTTTAACCCTTAGCACTCGCTGAAAAAGGTACACTCCAGAGACAAAGATTTCATGAATATTTATGGGGGCTACTAATTTTATTATAAAGTTTAATCTTGTTTTTGGATAAATGATGTTTTTAGTTTATTTTATTTACGTGGTAAAAAGCAAAGTGAAGATTACGGTAAATCATATAGAGCTAAGGAACAAAATACTAATATACAAAAATACAGCAACCAGGCAAAATAAAAAGCTCTAATTCTGCATCTGGTATAAATACAAAAAAGAAAAAAACTTCTAACGAATATGAATTTAAATGTAAACATTAAAAGCTCTTAAAGACTGTACTTGCATGCTAAAGGTTTTAATGAATTTTTAAATCGGGACGTTTCGGCCGACTAATTTAATTAAAATCGCAAAACGAAAACAGCAACATTTCGGATATCCGGAAAAACGAATTTAGTTGTCGTACACATGGGCAGCTGGTGCCCGTTAACTGGTTGGAAAATTCCTTTTTTTTTCTTTTTTTTTTTTGCGGTCCAGAGATCGTAAGTGATTATTGTCAGTCATAAAGGCACTGTATAAGATTTTTGTTGAATCAAATTACACAAAAGCGAATGTTATCTCATGCATATTTCTATTCTATAAACGTCGAAGTCACTTGTATATTGGTAGTTTCAGGTCCTTTTAAAAGGGAATTGGCTATTCTAATAACATTAAAATATAAAGGTATTGTAAAATATATCTTTAACATTGACTTTCTAATTGAAACATTTATTTGCGCGCTTTGGTTGTTAATGTCGTGACGTTGTCATGATGTCCTCATTACCTTTGGCGCTCACAGCTTTGTAAGTATATTACTTCATTGTGTGTTATAGATTGTTGTCACTTGTGAATTCTAATTTCAAATTAGATCCTCTTAAAATTTTGTAACTCAACACTTTATTTTATTAGTCACACGCAAATTATGCATAAGTCAGTATCAGTAACTCTATGTACACTGACAGTTTAATTAAAGTGAAACTTTTTTAGAATCGTTGTGATTTCAAACCGGATGCAACGGAAAAAATGACAGGTAAGAGACACAAATACAAAGGAGCGAGAGAGCACTATGGTGTATGTATACACTGTTTAATACTTGCTTGTATTTGAGCATTTAACGTGTGTTTCACTTCTATCGTGTGTGAATCTCACACACACTTTTTTTTGTGCAATTGACTTATACAATGATATTGAATGTTATTCAAATATTCCATTCGTCGAACTAAAAATAATCTTTTTAGCATAACTTATAATACTGAAACAGTAAAATTTGATTTCTATGTGAAAACGAAAAATGGAACCGCGTTTATTTCGTCGGTTTAAGCTATAAAAAATATATTTGCATATTAAAAGGATATCCAGATTGTATCCAGTGTGTATATTGACACACTTAGCTATCCGATATAAGGGCATACTTATCCACATCTTAACTTTAATATGATCCCTGTTTAGAATGGATAGGGTGCAAAGCTAGGGGGCGATATAAAGGTACTTCGAAAAGAAATAAATATTGATCATCTATGGTATTATTCTAAGGGTTATCTAGATATATACTCCCTACTAGTGGTAGAGAATATAGAGCATCTTATTTTTATCTCTTTCTATGTTACTTCTAGAAGCTCCGAGAATATGTGTACAAAGTTTCATGACGATCGTTTGAGTATTTTTGTCTGAAAGCGTAACAAACATTCCTACTTACACATTTATAATATTAGTATAAATTCATCACTAAATAGGAGAAGTATAAGTTATGGACATAAACGAATATAGTCGTAAAAGTGCAAGTCAAATATGATTATTTTTTAAGAAATTTATTTAGAAGGTTACTTGTCTGTAATAAACACATTAAACTATTAACGGAAAAAAGGAAGAAAAGTACGAAGGCCGATAGGCTAAAAAGTTTGAGAATAAAGGCCGCGTTTCGAAAGGCTTTGTTAGATCTCTCTCTCACACACACACAAACTAATAACACTCATATATATTTTTTAATATTATCTATAGTAAAATTACTAATTTCATGCATGTAACAATAATACCTACAATCGTTCGGAAGACGTACGTATTAGAACAAACTACTATAAAGTAACATATTACCCTATATTTATTTTGTAACAGCACCATTGCTAAGCAGCTAGTTAACATTTACACTCAATTTACATTCCTGTTTAGTATCGGTGTAATAACCTGACCCTAGAGACGAACCCTAAAAAATCAAGATTGAAATACCCTTTATTTAGGGAAGTCAATATAATGAAACGAAAGGTAGCGGAGAATTCGGTGCCGTTTTTCCAGGAAATATATTCGGGGACAATAGTACGGCTGCTTGAATTTTTCTTACCTTTCAATTTAACATTCTTTTGAGTTGGAAAATAAATATCCAATATTTTGTGGAATTCCAAGCTTTTGTGATTGATTACAGAGATGAAAGGTTTATTTTTCCAATATATAGCTTCACATATCCAATAATGTTATCGTATCAATTATGAACAGCCTCCAAGAATGCAAGACGACGTCCTTCATCATCATAAGCCTTTATCCGTCCACTACCAATATAGGCCTCCCTCAATGAACGTCAGGACGACAGATCCCCTGTCTCTCGCATCCAACGAAGACCTGCCACTGCACGGAGATTTTCTTCCCACCTGCTTCGGCGCGATCTAAGCGCGGCCTCATCTCTTGAACCTTATTGGCCCATCGGCCATCCGTTCTTCTGAGTGTGTGTTTTGTCCAGCCTCATTGCCATTTGTGTCCCGGTCACTCCGGAAAGCAACTCGATTTCTATTGTGGTACCAAATGTGACCCTTTACAAAGTAAGTGTCAAGTCTAGTAAAATATACTATATATAAAAATAGAAACGGATTTAAATCCAGCAATGAAATATAATGGAGTAATAGGAAGATCTTAAACTAATTATAATAGTTTAGGCAAACGAAGTGTCGGCTTAACCAGATGGAAAAACGATCTCCTTGCCAAATAAACATGTTTTTCAAAATACTAAAAGAAGGTGAGGTAGAACTGCCATTTAAAATTCTTTTATTTACAAAGCCCCCTTAAACTTCTCAAGTCAAGAAAGAGTTCTACACAGAACAGTATTTCATCAATCTTATTTAATCATTTCCTTTTGTCTAGTTCAAACTTCAAGCACCTATCGCTTAAAATATGTTTTCGATATCAAATCCTCGTATAAAGTATTTTTAGTATTTCTAGTGTCATAAAAGACAAAATATCATAGAAAAATACTATTGGAAAAATTATTTATTCAAGATTATTTTACCATAATCCAGAACTGATTGAAATTCTTTATGAAACTAAAAAAACTTTTATATACTGAAATCTTTCAATATTTCTCTGTGTTAATACTAAATCCAAAGATCGTTTGAGATCTGTTGTTCAAATAATGAATATTTCAATCTTTGAGATTTTTCATTCGGAGATATATTGCGAAAATATTACAAATGCTATGATATATTATTGATATAGATTATAATAAATACTTTATATATTATAATAAGTACTTTAATATGTCTTATAATAATGTGGTAAGATATCTACTGATATAAAATTGATCTTCAACTAAGCTTACCATATGAATTAACAAGCAATAATTTCAAAGTACCTAAAAATATGAGTGCTTCTGAAGATGGAATATTGACAAAGATTACATTCGTGAGAGATGATGGCTTAGTGGTCGTGGGAGAGAAACATCGTGAGGAAACCTGCATGCGGGATGAGGATTTTGAAAGTGACTGAAGTTCACCAACCCATATGAGGCCAACGCATCTATGAACTGTGGCCTAATTTAGAGGATATCCTAGCCCAATAGGAGGACAAATAAGGGCCCGTATCAACCAATCTCAACAGATATTTATATTTCATATTTAAGTCAAAAAAGTCAACGATTTTGTAATTTCAACACTAATCAGTACACCCGAGACTTGGCAAGTTCATTCATATCTTCAACAGTAAAAAGTAAACTCTCGATAAATATTGTGTGACTGGCCTTTTTTTTCAAAAGGCACAGTTTTTATTTTTTATTTTTATACAATAATATAGTATACTGTTGGAATTTTTTTCACTTGAACATCGTTATCATCATCATCCTTTATCCGTTCACTGCTGAACATAGGTCTTTTTCAATGAACGCCACAAATTATTTCGTTTTTTATCATAGGATTAAGACGCTGAATAGAGCTAATCAAATCTGCGATTTCAATTTTTAAACCACGCCCACAATGTCTTCGACACACAGCGCCTTAGCTTGTATTTAAAAAAAGCGGTAAAAGATCGAACTATTACAGCATTGCATATTGCAATATTAGCATTGTCTGTGATCAATGAAAGTAAGTTAACCAATAGATGGCGTTTTAATAAATAATACATAATATTTTTCAGAAGCGTTGCAATTAAATAGATAGGGCCAATAAGAAAGTCGGATATTTTTAGTTTTATTTTTTTACTATTACAAATTTAAAAATTATAATCAATGCTTAAACACATCATTTGAAGGAGTATTTATTGCGTTAAATATTTCAGTTATAATATTTCTCTAGTTGTATGTAATACATGCGCGGGTTTTTTATAGAAGAGGTTAAAATGGGTATGCGGCGCACCTGATGGGAAGTGCTCACCAACAACGCCCATAAGAATCTGCGTTGTTAGCCTTAAAGGAATAGGAAGGGGGGAGGGGGGTCGTGTAGAGAGAGAGATAATATCTACATTTTTGTTTGTTGTTTTTTAATACGTATTCACATTTTGGTCTCTCAAGTTTTTAATTTATATGGATTAAAAATCATAATAAAAATCTATTACCGAATATTTTTTATTATTATTTTTATACCGTGAATTAAGAACATGAAATTAATCTATAGATATAAATGAAATTGGAGCGTCTGTCTGTAATATTAAAATAACCACTTTTTACTATATGCATTAGAAGAGTATCACGGGTAGGTATGTTAGCTACGGTAGACATAAAAAGAAAAGAGATAAAACATTAAACAAGGACAGGGGTTGAGAAATCATTATCGTGGCGTGCATGTTAGCTGGGATGATCCAAATTATAATAGCCTGAACGACAACGTTGTTAGGTATGCGCGGGAGGTGTCAAGTCGGAAGAAAAGAGCGTCAACTCATATGAGATAAATAGTATCGTACAGGTCTCACGATATATAAGTGCAATATTTTGAAGGTATTAAAAAAACCAATACAAATAAAATATCATTTTTTATTTAGGTATAGTAGCAGATTTGCAGAAGGGGTATTACAGGTCTATATATTAGGTTGGGCTTATTAAGATAGGCTATAAATATATCATATTGTTTCAAAAGTAATGTATTAAAATATGGAAGTCTCTGTGACTCCAGAAAATTGTCAAGTCTTTGTCACATTGTGGAATAAGAGTTTAGGTAAAAAAACGATAAATATATAATCACAGGATCAGTTATCTGCGCGAGCTGTTTTAGGCAAAATTTGTTTTGGTGACTACTAACGCCGCGGTAGGAAAAGAATAAACTAAATTACAATCACCTGACTGATTTTACGTCCGCTCTGTTCAAAGGGCTATATTACAATCCGCTATCTAGTTGGACGTTGAGCGACGCTTGTTCAATCAACGTACAGCCTAGTCATTCAATTAAATGTCATCATTCGATGAACGCGCTAGTCATACAATCAAATGACTGATTCAACCAGATGACTGCGACATATGCATTATATTATAGCATATAAATAGTATCGTTCCAAATACACCCGATATGTTGTAAATTGTAATGTAGGTAGAAATATTGTGAAATTTTATCACCGTAGAATAGCTCCATAGATGTGTAGGACAAAATGAATAAAACCTTGTATGTAACAATCATATGTATGTACTATCATAATAATATACTGATTCGACAGGATTTGCATTTATGCCGTGTCTAAGATTGTCATAGATCTATGGAGACGAGAATGCAAAACTTACCGAATGTTTGTTTTTTTTTTAGGTGCTTCATTTTTGGTACCTCTACCTCTTTTTTACATATACCTAATATCATTTTACTAATATTATAAATGTGAAAGTGAGTTTGAAAGAAAAACTGCTGAAACTCTTTGGCTGAAATTTGAAATAGTGATGGCGTATATGTACCTACCTTGTATTAGGACATGGACTATATTATTTTATCCCGAAAAAAATAAAGTTCCTACGGAAATTACATTTGCCTTACTAGTAGTATTCATAATTACAATTTACGTCATTTGAAATGTTAAAAACGACGATTTATCAAACGAGCAATATTTATATGTAGGTACTAGGTAGGTACTGGCCGAATGTAGAACGCGACAAGTCTTTCAATAAAGTTTTATAATATTTTATATTCGTAAGGATAAACACTACTTATTTGGTTTTTTTTCCAATCTCATTTCTTTGATGGGACATCATTTGCACTCGAACTAATGGTCAACCGTCTTCTTTTACTAGAAGGAAAATAACAGAAACAATATTATGTAATATTAGTTATAAATACTTAGGTAGATACTTATTGTTAGCGAGAATAAAAAATAGTTACTTTTGCTACCAAAAAATAGAAAGGTGAAAAACTGAAAAAATAGAAAATACACCAAAAAGAACATAATTATGAGAAAAGGCGAAAATTATTATATAAAAAAATCACCAAAAAAAAAGTCGCTTCTGCCCGATGTTTGAACATATGCATTATACATGGTACGTAGAGCGTTATTCGTTCACTTAACCATTGCGCTATTCGTTCATTATGTAAATTATCGAATTTAGAGTTATGTATGTACGGACTGTACTAAAATATTCCTTATTGTATTGAAATGCGTTATTTGCGTGTTTTGATAAATAAATGTTGTAAATTAGATAGGTACTTACTTTACAACTTCATTCATGTGTTTTTAAAAAAAAGTAAAGTATCAACCCTTATATTTCCCACTGCTGGGCACGGGTCTCCTTCCTCGAAATCAGGCGAGGAGGGTAATGGGCCAATAGTCCACCGCGCTGGCCCAGTGCGGGTTGGTGAACTTCACATACCTTCAAAGACTTTCAATCTCATCAGGCATGCAGGTTTCCTTACGATGTTTTCCTTCACCGGTGAGCGAACGATGGCCTCGTGTGCACTTAGAAATTTAGAAAAACACATTTCAAGGCACACAAGGATGGGTCAGGATCGAACCCGGAACCCTCGCATAAGAGGCCGAGTCCGTCCACCACGAGAGCATGTGTTTTTATTTCATAATAAATCTTCTATTTTCTAGTCTCCATTTATTTCTTTTGTTTCGCATTTTTTTAATATTATTTTTCTCTCTCTTATTCACACTAAAGTATATTATTTATTTACACCTTTATAGACAAACTTGTTGTAGCGTTCGGGGCGGTAGAACCTGTGATGCGATCAGATTATAGAAGGTCAATTGTTGACATTGGTCAATGATAGATGGCGCTTATGCCATTGGTAATATTTAGTTTAATATATTTATTGTTATATTGATAATAATTATCCCGAAATTACTTACGTTGCGCATGCACGTTACATTATATCTTTGTTAAATACAATTTTATATAGCAAAAATATTAATTCGCGAGCGGCGCGTTGTATTGTGAAAAATGACATAGGTCCGCTTAGCAACGCGCCTCAGCGCTTACTGTCGAATCACATAGAAGTAAAAGAGAAGCGCGATGGTGCCATCTTGAAGCACGTTGGCCATGGATATTAATATAAGAAATAAATTAATATTATCAAAATCTGATAAGCAATCAAAAATTTACTTTACACAAAAATTTATAATAATATTATCTGTTACTGTTGTAAATTTTACCAACATATATTGTTAAATAAAGGCGATATTTACGTTAAAAGTGCATTAAACACTGCTTAATTGCGATTTTTTTTTATCGAGAAAATTTTTAGAAAACGTGTTTTTGACTTTTGAGTAAAATTAGAAATATGATGAAGTTTAACATATATTTTTATCACGACCGTAAACCGTCTCAATTTTGCTTAAAATATGTTTAGGTGAAGCCTATTTGACCCTGTTCAGCGCCTTAATATTAATTGCGATATAAAATTGTTATAGTAATTCGAAGGTCCTATCAAAGCTTTTTTGGGGCACCATAAAGTTTTTCAAAACCTTTCAAAGACTGAAACACTCTTTAAGTATATATCACGAAGGCCAAACTGTTTCAATATTTGCTTTCATCTAAAGTGGCTTCGTAAATTATTCAAATCACAACCCCCCGAAAGGGTTGATCACCCTAATGTAACGGATCAGAAAGTGAAATCCCCTAACTTGCGCACGTCTTCGAGTCTGTTGGGGTATTTATTAAAATACTTATACATTTTTTATCACTTATAAAATGTTTAGCGGATGTTGGAATTCTTATAGGACTTAATGATTTTTAAGTCTATAAGGGCCTTTTTCACAATCTCCAGTTAAGTGCCCAATAGGCTATCGGCAACATATTTGACAGATACTCCATACTCTATCAAACGTCATAGGATGATCCAACCGGATCACCCCATTTCCGATGACGCATACCGGTCACTAGGACCATTAGCATAGATCCAACCGAAAAAAAAAAAAAAAAATCCATACTCTATCTGTCAAATATGTTGCCGATAGCCTATTGGGAACTTAACTAGAGATTGTAAAACAGGCCCTAAATATATCCTTAAGTTTGAGCAGCATCCCGTGATGTTTATTTATCAGCCTATTTCTTTTAACCATAAGGTCTTAATGACCACCACGAATGGCCATGATTACTCTCCCCCCTCCCCCCATCACTTGCACCCAACTGAGAAATCCACCCATCACCACAGGAACAGCTGAAACTGCGCGCGATGGAGACGGAGGAATTTTTTGAAAAACCAATTTCAGGTAGGTACGAATCAAACTAGCTATTTTGGTTATTGGGAAAGGAATATGAAAATTTATTATTTCTTTTAAGATGTTTATTTGAATAGTTTCTACGACATTTTTAGCACAAGACATCATTATTAAAAATAACGATAGACACTAAATATTTAGGACACGCTTTGCTCTGTAGGTACCTCGAAAAGTCGCGAAAGGCGAAAGATAAAAAGTATCCATCGAAAGGGTCCAGTGCTTTTGTCTGCGATGAGATCTCTATTTCTTCTTAGCTCAAAGGCTACTTACTACTACAACTACTATAAAATTAGTTATAAATTCAAAATTTCAGTTAGTTACTAAAGCGTGCCCCCAGCTGAGGGCCCCTCAAACTTACCAGACACGGTGATCATGATATTCGTTGGACATCGATCGACCGGACAGTCATCCATATCTTCTTCAGAACTATATTTACCCACGGGACACATGTTGTTATTCTCACCATTAAAAGTATCAACCCTTATATGTCCCACTGCTGGGCACGGGTCTCCTTCCTCGAAATCAGGCGAGGAGGGTAATGGGCCAATAGTCCACCGCACTGGCCCAGTGCGGATTGGTGAACTTCACATACCTTCAAAGACTTTCAATCTCATCAGGCATGCAGGTTTCCTCACGATGTTTTCCTTCACCGGTGAGCGAACGATGGTCTCGTGTGCACTTAGAAATTTATAAGAACCCATTTCAAGGCACACACGGACGGGTCAGGATCGAACCCAGAACGTAAGAGAACGTAAGAGAAGCGTAAGAGGCCGAGTCCGTCCACCACTGGACCACCGTCGCTCGATTAATTCTGATAAAGTCATAAAAGAGCAAACTCAATTCTGTAACTAAGATTGCTCTTCTGCTAATGGTACTGCTTATATGAGATCTCGATCTTTAATAAGACATTCAAAGAAGAACATCACAGAAATATTTCAAAATATTTCTGTAAAGAATATAAAGGGCCTGTTTCACCACTTCCTGATAAATGCCGGATAGACTATCTACAACATATTTGACAGATACTCCATACTCTATTTTTTTTTTTTTTTTTTTTATTCAAAGGAAAACAAAACGGCAATTAAATGACAATATTACAATCTAAATAGTTATAAAGATGCACATTTACATTGTTTTCGCATATGGGTTAAACTTAAACAAAAATAAATTAATGCTTATCTATTTACCTAGGAAAATTACAAAGAAATATGATCGGTTTTTGAATACCAGTTTTTAGAAAGAGTTTCTCTGAAAATATTAGGTGATGAAATGAAGAGATCGAGTGCGGAGCCATCTGCCGACTGATTCAGAGAGCAGTTGAATGAATTAATAGATCTTATAAAAAACGAATTTTGTCGGTAGTTAGACGTGTGAGTGAAAACGGAGAGAATCGGTCGATGTCGTGTATGTGTTAGTTTATAAGGAACGCGTATGTTAATTTTTGAAAGTAAGAATGGAGAGTCAATCAAAGATTGTGCCACCTTTACAAGAAAGATAATATCAGCTACTCGACGTCTCTCTTCCAGGGGCAGAAAGTGATATTTTTTACAACTGGATACATAATTATTGGCATTATTATCGCTACATTTGTACTGTAAGTATCTGATAAATTTACGTTGAATCGCTTCTAATCTGTTAATGTGTACTTTGTACTGAGGATTCCAGACTTGAGAACTATATTCCAGAATACTACGCACGTACGAACAGTATAGTACTTTTATTATTTTTATACTGTTAAATTGGGAGCATGCTCTTATTATAAAACCTAGTGCTTTATATGCTTTTTTAGTGATCATATCTATATGAGGTTCATAGCTTAATTTACAGTCGTGAATGATACCTAGGTCTTTTATTTGGTTTACTCGATTTAAAATACATCCTTCGAGAGTGTTATCAAAGTTAAGTGGAACGTGTTTACGAGTAAAAGATATGGTTTGACACTTCGATATGTTTAAATATATCTTATTGGTGAGACAGAATTTAGTGAACAAAATTTAGTGAAATCACGCTGTAACAGGTAACAATCAGCAATATTGTTGACTTTCTTGAAAATTTTCATATCATCAGCGTATAAAAGAAATTTGGAATATTTAAAACAAGAACCTACGTCATTAATAAAGATATTGAAAAGCATGGGACCCAATAAAGATCCCTGTGGCACCCCAGAGGGAACAACGTTCCATCTAGATGAGTAGCCATCAAGGATCACTGCCTGTGATCTATTCTGTATATAAGAAGTAAACCAGCGAAACAGGTTGCCATGAATCCCGGCAGAATATAGTTTCTGCAACAGTATAGTATGGTCTATTAAGTCGAAAGCCTTGCTAAAATCAGTAAAAATGGCGTCCACTTGACCCCCTGAGTCCATAGATGACATTGTAAATTCAGTAAAACTAATAAGGTTGGAATTTGTTGAGCGGTTTTTAATAAACCCATGTTGCTCATAAATAAAATAATTAGAAAGAGAGTGCTGAACCTGTTGGTGTATTATACGTTCAAAAATCTTAGCAAATAAACACTGTTTTGAGATAGGGCGATAGTTTTCAATTTCATTTTTGTTTCCGCTTTTAAAAATTGGTGTGATGAAGGCTGATTTCCACATCGGAGGAACGAAACCATCAGTCATTGACCTGTTAAATAAAATACATAGTGGCTTTGTAAGTATTTTAGCACACTTTAGTATAAATAAAGGGGGGATCAGGTCAGGTCCGGCACCTTTCGAACAATCTATGGTTGAGAGTAGTTTATAAACTAAATTGGGAGATATTTCAATATTACTTATTGTGTTAGAGGAAGATGACGCAGTGTTAAAGGGCTGATAACTGGATGTTAAGTTGGGGTTGTTTTCAGATTGAAAATATTGGGAAAACGCATTACATATGTCTATCTGTCAAATATGTTGTGAATAGCCTATCCGGCACTTATCAGGAAGTGGTAAAACAGGCCCTTAGTTAAAATGACAAATCCATAAATAAATAGAAACAGTATTTCAGTTGAGATAGTCAGTTGATTAAGGAATATTATTGTACATAGTGAATTTATAATTAAAGTTAAAAGCGTATAAAACCGCACACGGCTAGTAAACTACGATACAGTTTAAACGCGATTTTCATTAATTATGTGTGTAGTCAGTTGTGCGTCAATTTACTATGCAAATTAAGATCCGAATTTAAAACATCCTCAAACAAACGGTTAGATAATATGGAATAACATGGAATAATGAATTATGCACGAAGCACACATGTTTATTGCGCTATTTAGATTATTCCAATAACGGCTAATCATTATTGGAAATAATAATTCTATGTGCTTGTGAATCGATATAATGTCGAAATTTACAAGCTATAGACATAATTAACTATGTCCTTGCAATAGCTGTTGTTTCTGCTGTTCATGAACATTATAATATTGAGACTATTTGATTGTGATTATTAAAATTATTTGAAACGGGATATTTACCATGTTTTTTATTTTTTAATTCGCGGAGCTCGATATTTCGACGATACTAATTTTTTTTAATAATTTTTCCATTTGTATTGAATGTCGTGTTTTAGTTTAATAATAAAAATAATCATAATAATTTAAAATACTATATATTATCTTGATTCCTCAATGTCCACTCCTCCCGTGACCATGGTTGTACAGCAACCGAAAGTAGAAAAAAGTATCCGAAATGTCGGGCATATAAAAAACTAAATAATAATTCGTAAAATTTGTTTCATTATGATTGAGCTAAATTCGCGTAAAATTATAAAGGACATACAGATAAACATTGATGAAGAATTGATGATTTTTTTTATCATAATAAACAAACTAACAAATAATCAAATCTTTCCTCTACAAATTACAATATTGGTTTAGTATGAATTTGTGTGTTCTCGAACTTTCCGTAAAGCGCTTGGTTCCGGATGATTCCAGTTGGAACGGAAAAAACAAAGTTTGTTGTCCGTATTTTATCCGTGGAAACTTTGTTTATGTCCGTATTTCTATTGTTATATTATTTTGTAGTGATTCGTCTAAAACATGACGAAGATATAACATAGAATAAAAGGACGGATCGAAAATTGTTGGCAAGAAGTCAAGACAAGTCTTTAACTGCAAGTAAAGACAGGGAAGGATGGAAAATCGTTTAAATACGGTGCTGGACAACGATGGTCGGGATAACTTGGACGGAAATGATGTCAAACTATAGACTATCGGCAGAAGTGAAAAAGGAAAGAAGGATAATCAAAACCATAGAGAAGTAAAGAAAGAATATACACCATAGTAAAATGATTGAGGAAAAGAGATGAAGGAAAAGAGATAAAGAAAAAGAGATGAATAATGATGATGAAAAGAGAAAAATAAATCGAGGAGAACTTATTTATGGAACAGAGCAAGGAGTTGTACAAGTCTTATCGTATCAGGAAGTGAAGGAATTGGCAAAGAAAGGAAAATATTGTTGTTTACTTCACCGAAAAGAGTTCGGAAATAAAGAGAGAATTAGAAGGAACCAATATTAGGACGTGCAAGAGTCACTAATTTTCTACATCTACACTAATATTATAAAGAGAAAAACTTTGTTTGTTTGGTTGGTTGTAATGAATAGGCTAATAAGTACTGGACCGATTTCAAAAATTCTTTCACCATTCGCAAGCTACATTATCAACGAGTAACATAGGCTAAATTTTATTCTAAAAAAATAGGGTTCCGCAAGATATTTGGGTTTTTCGGACACAAGGTGTAAAAAATCAACCAGAAAAGTTACTTATTTTGCGTACTAAGATCCCGTTGTAAATCTTAGTTAACGCAGGCGATTCTGCGGGCTAGCTAGTATACAGTAAAGTTAATAATTGGTATAATAAAAAATAAAAAGCAATAACAGTATAAATTAAATAAAAATATGAATAATTTAAACATAAAGCCATAATGGTAATGTTACGAAAAAAATATGTGTTTCACATTGATAAAAGCCAAGTGCGAAAAGGCTTACAGCATGTGTATTGGGGGTACTTTATACAGATTTATGTTCGAGGACGGGGTCGCGTAAAAACGTTCGGCAATGCGTTAAACAGGACAGAGGTCCGTTTATCCGTATTTATTGCTGAGCCAGCCTAAACCTTGCACCTTTTTACTGTTACGCTGCAAGGCACGATAAAGGTATATTTATAGCCGTTGCTCGAATACAAGATTTATTAGCACACTGATAACTTACTGTTATCAGTACAAAATATCCTTCCTCTGCAATTTTACCTGTTTGTCCTCAAGATTTTCCATCCCCCGCTATTTAAGTCACAGCGATCTAATCCTAGGTAGGAGATTGTCTGTTTCCCCATATCTTGACAATCTTGACGACCAACAATTCTTTGCCGCGTAACATTGGCTCACTGCTATTAAAACTTATTACTGTTATTACAGATTACTCTGGCTTAACATATCCTTTCATAATTTCTATATGTACATTTGAAATACTATCACAAAATTTTCTGAATAATGAAAATTTGTAAATATTCAAACACATATTGCACAAGAACCCCAAAACAATGTACGTCAAAACTTTGAAACTTGTTTTGAAAGAGACTTTGAAGGAACTATACTAAAGTAATGTAACATGTTGTAATACATACTTCTGTTACTTTGAAATACATAAATAAAAAACCTATCATCCCCTGTAACGATAGGGACGTACTATAAAGTTTTACTGCTAAATCTTGCCTTTGTAATAAATAAGTGTGGTTGAGGACATACTTTATTATTGAATCCTCAAAAACTTATTGCTCGTAAAACCTATTTCGTACCTATTCGTATCTTTTATTATATTTTAGGTCGACCGCGCCTTAGTTACATGTGTATGTAATATTATTTTAGATAAAATAGGATTTGTCTTATCATCTTCTACTTTTCTATCACAGATTTATAAATAAAGACATATGGATCATGCCGAACACCCGAGGCTTGAAAGAGGCTTGAGGCTTCAAAGCGAATACAAATTAAAAAGCGCTCTCAAATCAAAGTCAAATCAACAGCACCAAGACCTAATAAGCAGGACAAAAATTAAAAGCCACTAAACGAAAATATAATCAGTTAAAATTGAGTTGAAGCATGACAAAATGTTATCAAATTGAGTTGAAGCATATTTTGTCATTACAAAATGTGATGATGTATGTATGTGATGATTGTGGAGAGGTGGTGAACTCAGCCCAGCTCACCGTCCAGGTGTGCCCGAGGTAGGCGGCGTCAGTCATGATCAACGTCGGTCATTGGAGTGGACTTGCCTTTGCCGAGCGCCATGTCTACAATACTCGGTAATGACGATGTGTTCCATCTATGAGACTGTGACCGGACCAGCCTGTGGCCAAGGTGCGCCAAGGACCGTGTTGTCTGCAGATCCGAGACCCTCACAAAGCAGCAGAAGGCACTCATTTATTGGGGAAGTGCATCTCCCAAGTGTGAGACCCTACATAAATTTAATTATCTACCCGAGGTCCCTGATTATGCATAAGCATTAATTAAAAGACTAGACTAGACTCGATTAGACAAGAATAAGACCAAGATTAACCTAGATTATTCTGGACTGGAGATTTACTAAATTACTAAGCAAGTAAGACAAAAATCAATACTACTCTATTACTCCTAGTTTCAGACTTGTTCTTGCTTTCATCATCATCATCATCATCATCAGCCTTTATCCGTCCACGTTATCCTTTATTCGTTCTTGCATTGCTCTTTATTGTTTGTTATGACTTTAATTATTATGAATATTAACACCATAATCTCAACTGGTTGTCTCGAAACTTACTCTAGCTGATGATGCAGACGAAAGTATTACAAAAAACCCTTACGCAGATTTTAATCACAGGTTCCAGAATATTCTGAGAACGTGCAGTGCACAATAGCGAAGAATAAATAGGTCGCAAGAGCAATCTTCAGAATACAAAAACTTACACCGGCTTTGTTAGCATTTCAATGGCTTCCGTAACAGTCATCTATTTAGATTAGATCTTTTAAAGGTCCTGGTGAAATATGCCTTTATGCCTTTAATTCTTTTTGTGAACACATTTAAAGTCATCATTATTGAACCTTATATATCCTAATTCCTAATGCTGGACATGACTTTTACAAACACGCAATGCTATGGGTCATTATTAAAATTCACAGATAATTATGACGAAGGATTAAATAAAGTAAAAAATCATGACGTTTCGACAGTCAGACTTTCAGAATTCACATGAACGGAGTAAAAAGTATACCTTGGCATTGGTCAATGTCCAGGCACCTGAGTCATGCGATAAACTAGGCAAAATGGTAGGTTTTTCAAGTACTGAACCCTATTTCATTTATTTAACCACAGCAAATGATAATTATGATGATGATGATGAGATAATATGACGGACAAGATAATCTATTAATCCGAAGGTTGAGTATGAATGAGGGAAAAATAAAATCATAAAATTTTAGAAAATACCTTATACCTATAATACGTAAAGGTACGCTACCTTCGTTATAAAATTTAAATAAGATTCTTCATGATTTTGGTAATTAATTCGTTTTTAATTTTTACTTTATTCTTAGCGATATCGATATTTGGCAGCGGGTTTCAATCTCATTCGATAAGTTTCCTCAACATGTAAACTGTTTTTTTTATCGATATTATTAACATTATTAAGTATTAATTCCGATGTTTCAATTTTTACCCCGACGTTTGTTTGGGCGTTTAATTAAAGTCAAAGTCAAATTCTCAGCAACTTTTCTACTACACCAACTGATGATTATGATTATTACGTACATAATATGTATAAGGGTCTGTTAGTAGGCTTGGCAACCTCGCATTTCATAGTTCCATTTTACGATTAATATATTTTAGAAAAACATTCCATGTTGTAAATATACATGAAAATATGTTTTTATAATTTAAAAATATGTATCATACCATCTTTATACCTTTTATTTACATATACATTGTATATAATGTTACCCCTTAATTATTAAACGTTCAAAACACAATTTAAATTATTTTGTATATTACTGTTACCGGAACGTCAAATTGTCAAATGTCGTGTAGCTGTCAACCACGTTTATATCTGTCAACTAATTTATGTGGCAGATAAATTTGCTAATGGCCAGTTGATCCGACCTATAGTTTACAGGGAACTTTATTAGCCAAATATTGCTTATTTGTCATTTGTGAAACAAAAACGTTGTAGTTATGTGGTAAATATGTTGCAAATAGCTTAATTGGAACTTTATTAGGACATTGTGAAACAGACCCTAAATATAGTAGATACTAATACCTTTCACTTAATGGTATATCTCCTCGAAGACGTGCGTGTCAATCTGTCTTGCCTTTACTTATGTTAATTCGACCAAGTTACTTTGAATGGTGATTCAATTCAGCCACAAATTAATTTCATAATATACGACATGATGATGAAGACAGCAATTGCTTGTTTCTGACTAATTTCAGTATTAGTCGATATGGCTGAACGAATAGGTTTGATAGAGAATACATCTGTATAATCTGTATTAAATTGAAAATATTCACTTTTAAGGGAATATTTATTATATTAGGAAAACTATTTAAATCTATATTTGGTAATGTTTTTCGGCTAAAAGCGTCCCTTGAACTCAGTTGCTGTAAAGTACCCGAAACGTCAGGCATGTTAAAAATCTTAAGAAACTCTTCACCCAACCGACATCTCGTATACATTTTAAAAATCAGTAAATTAATTTATGGTCCTTTAAGTTGAAAAGCCGGCAAAACAAAGCCACCAGCTTAGCTGACGTTTAATATACCTACTCATAATCGGCTTGGAAAACATCATCATCAATAGACGATAGATGTCGGTTACGACTTACGACTTACCACCAGACAAATCGATTGTCCGTGTATCTCTTCTTGTTTAAAAAAAATGTAATAAAAAAATACAAGGATACTCAACCCTTATTTGTAAGCCTGCCGCGAAAATTCACAAGAGGATCCGGATCACATACATACTATTAAAAATAATATAATAATAAGATATTCACGTAAGTTTTGTGATTATTAAATTCTAAAACATTTATTACATTGTAATGTATGTTAAGATTAATAATCGTGAAAAAATTAAACAAGTGCACTTTGTCTAAGTTCAAGCATGCCATTCGAGGTACATGAGGTCATTTTTGTAAATGAAGCTGTGAAGTTACAATAAAGCACGAGGATTATTGGGCCTGCAAGACCGGTAACTCTCGCTCACATAATACCAGTGTAAAGTGACAGTTATGCTGTTGCATTTCGTTCGTATGTAAGTTTCTGGTGGCCAGTTAGGAGGTTAGGGAAAAGGAAGGCAATGCATCTGCATTTCCACCTGCATACACACCTCTGGTCGTGTGGATCATTTTATAGGCTTCGATAGTCGCCAAAATGCTTTGACAGTTTGTTTGCCAAAAAAAAATCTCGATAATAATTACACCGATGTCCTGTCCTTCTTCTTATGACACAGTAAAGTTGTTAGATGGAAAAGAATAATGGTACCCAAGAAGACAGACTAGCGCATTCAATTAGCGCATTGATTTTCACAAGAAGGCATACGAGTAGATCTCAGGAAAGGCAGGTTATGTTCGTAAGTAATGCTTATCACGTACTAGCAATCATTTTCAGTTCAAATATCTAACAGAAAATAAACGACGTATATCCAACAACAGAGATTAGTTGTTACAGATAATTAATTGGAAAATCTTAAATTAATAGCTTCTATGAATATTAAATGTTACGAGAATATTGGACGTAATAATTTCCGGGAAGGAAATAAGTGGAGTCATTAGTAGACACAAATTCATTTCTCGGGGAGGCAGGTATTAACGTGAGTTCTGTAGCTTCAACCATCATTAGTCGCTCTAGCTCGGAGTCCATAAAAAGGGAGCAGAAAAATGGAAGGTTTACTTCTGAAATAAATTTTCTTTCGTGCGTGAGTTTTTTTTTTTTACAATTTCTAAGATTTTATTAGAGTTTGATATAAATTTTTAAATGTAATCGCAAGTATTATTGTATTATTATAGCTATCTCGTTTAATTACATTGTACACTGAGTTGAAGAGAATAAACAGTGAATTTCTAGTTAGTCCAGTCCAAGACTAATCCTTAAGTAACACTTGCTTTGTGTTTCCAATACGGGAATTCGGTACCAAGCTTATTTAGCACTGTGTAAATAGCGTTTACATTTGGTATAAAATCTTTTATAACTTTTAACATAGAAAGGTAAAGTTGATACGATTTTTAGGACGATCAGTAAGATTAAGAAGCCTTATAAAGTGTTCGACAAAAATACAATTACAATTTTATCTCTATATTATGCTTACAGGAGAACGAATGGCCGTTAGGCTAATAAGGCATCGATCAAATATAACCTAGATACACTATTACCTACAAATCCAAATCAAAAACGTGTCCCATGCTACGTCATTGCTAGTTGGATGTCAAAAAGTAAAAACCAAAATCTTTTTTTTTTATTTGCGCCCCTATTCCTTAACAATAATGTTCTATTTTCAATACCGGGGTTTTCCACTTATGGAATTATAGAATGGGCTCATCCCAGAAGTCGTAATAATTTGTTACCACAATTTAGGCATGTCGATTTTAAATCGATTAATCGAAAAATCGATTCTTTTAGGTAATATAATCGATTTTTCAGATCGATCTTGAATACCACATCGATTCAATGAATCGATTCATAAACCTCCCGAATCGACGCGATCAATTCAAAGAACTTAATATTCCTCAACTGGCTGCGGTATTTAGGTTTTTCATTGTTTGCGGTTGTTGGACGCAAAATTTAAGTACTTAGTCGTAATTTGAACGCATCATAGTGTAAATAACGTAATAATAATGAATGCTTTCATTAATTCGGAGTGGTTTTCTATAGCGTTTGTTTTAGGCAATAATACATGTTTGAAATTGGCGCGATTAATCGAAAATCGATCTTTTAATGCTCGATTCAAACCAGAATCGATTCTAGTAAGTTCGATTCCAATCGAATCGGAAATCGATTTTTTTTTCAAAAGAATCGACATGCCTACCACAATTGTGCTTCGAGCCCAATTGGATGGAGACAGTTTTTTAGCGTTCGTGCGGTATGTTGGGTATATTTAATCGATTTAATAAGGGTTAAAAGTGAACTAGCTTTTAGGTAGAGTATGAAAGTTTGGGTCGTCCATTAACCAGGTGAGAAGATAATCCCCACCGGCTGGATCCAAGCCTTGACGCGGCGGTGGGGCTTAGGCTCGGGGTGCGAACCCCGGGTGAACTAATTGGATTCACACAGGGCGGCAGAGGGCCAGTCTGGCTGCTGCCGGCCGAGCCGCTCCCCGGTACATAGTGCCGGGGGTGGTGGTCGCCGTCCCACGTCGGGGCGGGGACCGCGAGGAAGACAACCTCATCAAAAATTACCCCAATCCCAAGATAGGCTTCGGTGCGCGGCGAGGGGATGAATGGCTGGAGGGTCTCCAGTCACTAGCGCACCATTGTTTTGTGGTGACTACGGGTTCCGCTCGACCCTAATGAGCAGGATTTAAAAATGGACTCAAACAGATTGAAAATTGGTCCCCGGGCGGGTCCCCGAAAGGGGGAATCCCGCACCACGCTGGAAACAGCGTCGGTTAGCCCCACGTACTACGGGGGGGGCACAACCTGTTTCAGGGGCGAGCACACTGCTCGTTCCAGATCAAACGACAACGGCAAGATTATGGACACTGAGAATGCAAGCGAATCGGAGAAGATACAACGATCGGACATTGAGGAGAAGGGTCCGGGTGAAAGAGTTCGCCCGAAAAGAGGTGGTAGAGCGAAAGTGGAGGTTCTGGAGGATATCTCAATCACCTCGCTATCAGAGTCGGAGTTGGGGCAGAAACGCCTCTTCACTGAAGTGTCGGGGGGCTCTGACACCGAGACGGGAGGCGACGTGACTAGAAGGAGGATGCCGGCCGCAAAAAGAGGCAAGGCGCTCACTCGCGCTAGAGCGGCCCTAAGGGAGAGGGTGGAGCGCGACGAGGAGGACGAGTTCGAGCTTGCCTTGCAAAGACGGGCTTTTCAGAAGCCTAAGGAGGCGGCCAAGGAGGTCCAACTCACGCCCCGCGATATAGACGTGGAGAAAGTCGGGGCCGAGGAAATGATGGCGGCCGCTGAAGAACATCTTGGGGTCATCCTCGGCCTGACGGGCAAATCCGTCAATCTGCGGGGCGGATATGCGGCCAAAATCCGAAAATCCGCTGGAGCGCTCAGGGAGATAGTTGAGGCCTTTGTGGTTCGGACGGATACGGAAGAGACCCGTAAGTTGCGGGCTAATAACAACCGTCTCCAACGCGAGTTGGACCTCACCCGGGAGGAGGTTCGCGCATACAGGCGCGAATTCGAGGAGAGCCGGAAGAAGGTATTGGAAACGAAAGGTGGTGTCGACACGGCCGAACTACTGCAGGAGGTTGCCAAAATGGTCGGTAACATGCTCGACGGCCGTCTGGCAGCTCTTCAGCTCCCGGCTGCTTCTCCCTGTCGTCCTCCACTGGCGGGGGACAGTACTGAGGTGGCTAAGGCCACAAAAGCCGCGATAGCTGCAGCCAGAGGAAAGACGGCGGCGGCGGCGGAGGCCGTCGCAACAGAAAAAGTGGTGCGACCAGATCTGGCCGAATTCCCTGCCCTGACAGCCTCAAAAGGCAAGGGGAAAGGGAAAGGGAAGGGTAAGGTTCAGGAATGGACCGCATTCGGTCCCACCAATACAAAGGAGGCGGCCCCTAAGGAGAGGGCAGAACAGATGCCTCAGGCCGCACAACAGCAGGCGGAGATCTGGACGGAGGTCGTACGCAGGAAGCCTGCAAACAAGAAACCGGCTAACCCAACGCCACCAGTGACGAAACCGGCAACTGCTGCGTTGCCGGCAATGAAAGGAAAGGGGGCATCTAAGCCAAAGCTGTCGCTCCCCCGTTCTTCGGCCGTAATAGTCAAATTGCGGCCGGAAGCGGAAGCCAAAGGAGAAACCTACGGCTCGGCCTTTAGGAAGGCCGAGGAAATGATCAAATTGGAGGAGCTGGGTTTAGGTCCGTTCCGGATTCGCAAATCAGCGACCGGGGCGCGCCTAATTGAGGTGCCCGGCTCATCGAGCGGCGAGAAGGCGGATGCCCTCGCCGCTCGCCTCAAGGAGGCACTGGCGGAGGAGGTTGAAGTGCTCAGGCCCGAAAAAAAGGCCGAAATAAGGGTGTCGGGCCTGAGCGACGCGGTGGACGCAGAAAGACTCGCTACTGCGATGGCGAAAGAGGGGGGCTGCAATCCCGGGCAAGTCCTCGTACGCAATATACGTATGGGGCAAATGGGCTCGGGGATAGCTCACGTAGAGATCCCGGTTGCGGTAGCAAAAAAGCTGCTGCATGCCGGGACCATTGCGGTAGGTTGGAGCCGCGCACGCCTCCACCTCCTTCAGGCGAGACCCAGGCATTGCTTCAGATGCCTGGGAATGGGGCACGTGGCTGGGGCGTGTCTGTGCGAGGTGGACCGCAGCAACCTTTGTTACCGCTGCGGTCAACCTGGCCACAAGGCTGCCGGGTGTATGGCCGACGCACGATGTGCCGTATGCGCGGCGGCAGGCAGGCCAGCAGGCCATGTAATGGGGGGAATGGCGTGCAAGCCCCCCTCTACACGTGGAAAATTTTCCCCCCGTAAATCAGGGGGAAACCAAGAGGTGTCAGCAGACGCTGAGATGGCCGAGTAATGCCTAAACATCTCAGTGTCCTCCAGGCGAACGTCAACCACTGCGCTGCGGCTCAGGATCTTTTCCTGCAGTCCATGGCGAAGTGGAGCGTTGACGTTGCGATCGTTGCCGAGCCGTACGCTGTGCCTCCCAGCCCACACTGGGCGGGAGACAGCGACGGTTTGGTAGCGATCGTGGCGAGGCCTGGAGCCGGCCCGCCCCTCGCAGTCAAAGCGAGGGGCCGCGGGTACGTGGCGGCGGTTCGGGGAGAATTGGCTTTTGTTGGAGTCTACTTCTCTCCGAACCGCGATTTGGCGGCCCTGGAACGGTTTCTCGACGTCTTGGGGCCGCTGGTGGGGCAGCTAGCTCCCCTACAGGTATTCGTGGCTGGGGACCTCAACGCCAAGTCCACGGCTTGGGGCAATCCGGTCACGAACCCGAAAGGGAGGGAAGTGGAGGAGTGGGCGCTAGCTTCCGGGCTGTCCCTGCTCAACAGAGGGGCAGTCCAGACGTGCGTGCGTTGGTCGGGAGGTTCCGTGGTGGATGTTACTTTCGCCACGCCGGGCATCGCACGCAGAGTGGAGGGGTGGAGGGTGGAGACGGGGGTGGAGACTCTCTCGGACCATCGTTATATAAGGTTCGAGGTGTCTCCAGCCCCCTTCCGTCCGGCGTCATCGTCGTCGTCGTCGTCGTCGGGTGGGAGGCGAAGCCAGTTTCCGCGTTGGGCACTCACAAAGCTCGACCGGGAACTGGCTGAGGAGGCCGCCATAGTCGGCCGATGGAGCCTCCCGCCGCTGGCGGAGCTAGGGGTGGACGAGGCGGCTGACCGTCTCTGCGACGCGTTCACAGCGGTTTGTGGAGCGGCCATGCCGCGTTGTAGACGTCCGCCCCAGAGGAGGGCGCTGTATTGGTGGTCGGCAGAGATAGCTGACCTCCGGGTCGCCTGTAACGGGGCGAGGAGACAGTATACCCGGAGCAGGCGGCGGCGCCCTCAAGACGTCGACAGGGACGACAGGCTGCACAGGGCCTACGTTGAAAAGGTTAAGGCCCTGAAGCAGGCCATTTGCCGAGCCAAAGAGGAGGCCTGGCAGGAGCTAGTTGAGGGTCTCGATCGGGACCCCTGGGGCCGACCGTACAAATGGGCGCGAAACAAGCTCCGCGCCCAGTCGGCCCCTATCAACGAGACGCTCCCGCCAGGTCAACTGAGAAGGATTGTCGGGGAACTTTTCCCCGACACACCTGGGGGGTTCTGCCCCCCCAGAATGGCTCGGCAGGCGCAGACGCCGGACGAGGAGGGTGTTCCGCCACCCGTCATGGAGGCTGAAATGGAGGCGGTTCTAGCTCGCCTCCAGAGTAAGAAGAGGGCGCCGGGTCCGGACGGGGTGCACGGGAAGGTACTTGCTATCTCACTCGCGTACCTCGGTGATAGCCTTCGGGAGCTGTTTGACCGCTGCCTGCGGTCTGGTCAGTTCCCGAGGGCGTGGAAGGAGGGCCGGCTCTGCCTTATACCGAAGGCGGGGCGGCCCACGGACTCGGCTTCGTCGGTGCGACCGGTGGTGCTGCTGAACGAGGCTGGGAAGGCTCTAGAAAGAGTTGTGGCTTCCCGGCTTGTTCAGCACCTCGAGGAGGGCCCGGGACCTGGACTCTCAGAGTCCCAATTCGGGTTCCGGGCACGCCGGTCTACGATCGACGCCCTCAAACGCCTGCGGGCGGTGACGGGTGAGGCGGAACACAGCGGGGAGGTGGTGGTCGCGGTGTCGCTGGACATCGCGAACGCCTTCAACAGTCTCCCGCACAGTGTGATACGGGAGGCACTGGCCTACTTCGGAGTGCCTCCCTATCTCAGGAGACTGTTGGACGCGTACCTCTCCGAAAGGAGGGTAGCCTGCGAGAACCGGTTGGGGTCCGTAGAGTGGTGGCGAGTCGGCTGCGGTGTCCCACAAGGATCAGTGCTAGGTCCGATCCTGTGGGACATCGGGTACGACTGGGTCCTGCGAGGCCGTCTCCTACCCGGGACGGGTGTCATATGTTACGCCGATGACACCCTCATGTATGCCCGGGGACGAACATACAGGGAGGCGGCGCG
The DNA here is from genome assembly GCA_905333005.2 of Lycaena phlaeas. NCBI lineage: Eukaryota > Metazoa > Arthropoda > Insecta > Lepidoptera > Lycaenidae > Lycaena > Lycaena phlaeas. The sequence continues at coordinate 9,168,156 of HG995178.1, forward strand.
GCTGGCAGAGGTCACACTAGACCTCGTGATCGGTCGCATAGAGAGTCTAGGGCTTCAGGTCAGACCATCCAAGACCGAAGCCCTTCTCTTCCGTGGGACTGGGCGGAAAGGACCCCCACCGGGGGCTGCCCTCCAGGTTGGAGGGGTGAGAGTCAGGATGAGCCCCCATATCAAGTACCTGGGGCTCATCCTCGACGGAGGATGGACCTTCGGCCCACACTTCAAAACGTTGGGACCGAGGGTCGTGAAGGCGGCGAGTGCGCTGGGCAGACTCCTCCCGAACCTCGGAGGACCCAGCGCCGCCAGCAGGCAGCTGTACTCCGGAGTCTGCCGGAGTATGGCAACGTACGGTGCCCCGATTTGGGCGGATCACCTCACGGCGAGCGTTAAGGCCGCGTTGCGCTCGGCGCAGCGGGTCATCGCGGTGAGGGTGATTCGGGGGTACCGTACGATTTCGTGGGCTGCAGCATCCGCTCTGGCCGGCGACCCCCCGTGGGAACTTGTGGCGGAGGTTCTGGCCGAGACACACTCCTACGTCTCGGATAGGAGATCTCTGGGCTTGAGCCTTTCGCCTGACGGGGTCCTACGGGTCCGCCGACTAGGGATGGAGGCACTAATGCGGAGGTGGGGGGAGGACCTGGCGCGTCAGCCGTATGGCAAACGCCTAACGGCTGCTCTGCGCCCAGTTCTTGAGCGGTGGATGCGCCGTAAGCGCAAACCCCTCACCTTCCGTCTGACGCAGGTTTTCACCGGGCACGGATGCTTTGGTGATTACTTGTGTCGGACGGCCCAAAAGGAGCCGACGACTGGATGTCACGATTGTGGTGCGGCGGTGGACTCTGCCCAGCACACCCTCGAGGTGTGCCCGAGATGGGCGGCGCTGCGTCAGGATCTGACGTCTGTCATCGGAGGGGACTTGTCTTTGTCGAGCGTCATCACCGCGATGCTCGGCTGTGACGAGTCCTGGGCGGCAATGGCCTCTTTCTGCGAGACAGTAATGTCCCAGAAGGAGGCCGATGAACGGGTGAGAGAGGAAGCCGCTGATGTGGCCTCCCCCCGTAGACGACGAACGGGGGTGCGTCGGAGGCGCTACTTAATGCGCTTCCAGTGACACCCCTGTGCCCGTGTCGGGCTCGGGATGGGAACCCGGGCCCAGCTTAAGACACGACGTCGTGGGGACTGCCAAGTCGTAGCCGGGCAGTCCCCCTATTGTGGAGAATCTGGTCTTGCCGGGACCAGTCTGTCGCTGAGGGTATCCCGTCGCCTGCACAGATCCGGGTCCCTCAAATATAGCGGCTGAAGGCTCACGTAGCGGTTTTAGTGGGGTAGGGCACCCAAATGCGAGTCCCCACACACGCCAGCGCGCCTACCCAGGCCCTGGTAAGGTCGTAAAGGATTTCCGCTGCGTCATCAAAAAAAAAAAAAAAAAAAAAAAGGTGAGAAGATAATCTCTCTTGGCGTTCATTGAGGGCAGCCTTCAACCTTCAGATCTTCAGCAGTGGACGGATAAAGTATGTCGACGGTGATGATTATTATTTTTAACTAGACCATAAATATATTTAATAATTTTGAAAACCTGTTAGCACTTTATTACCTTGCATTACTATTTTTGTATTTACCCCATGCTGCGAAGAACTGTTCGCACAATATACTTTATAACAATAAACGTATACGATCTTGTAAAGGATGACCTTACGTTTTAATTCTGAGGTGTCTTAGTATCGAATGCCGTGACGGTTCTTAATATTTTTTTATAAGTCCATAAGTTTTAGATGAAAAAACTTGCTTGACATTATACGCCAGTGAAAACGACCGAATTAATGCACACCATAAAGCGCCTTTGTGTAAAGAAATGATATTATTACAAACAAAAACTGTAATACGAGTAAAAGTATACTATGGTTATTGCAAATATTGCCAAAATATACATTTTAAAACTTCGCAGGAAGGTAAATAAGTTCCTGAAAATGTTCGCGTATGATTCTTTAAGAACCCAAAAAAAAAAAATTAAATCTATGACAATAGTTTTAATACTCAGACAGAAATATTAAATGTATGAAAATTAACATTAGATATATAACTGAAACTAATAAATAACCTTTATCATTATGATCTGTAAACGATTTTAATCTTTAATCACTAACGACTTGGCAACAATTTATAGTAATGTGAGCATAGACAACGCAGCACTTAGACAGTGCTTCTCCCCATATGAATTGCACCATTTGAATTTGAAGAGCTATGCAAAGTGAATCCGATCTCGGAGCTATTCAGTTCAATTTAATGTTATTCAGACGGCAGACGTATTGTCTATATGTATGCAGGGACGAGGAAGGCTAAATTGTGTATATAAGGATCAAAATATCATGAAACAGTAGTAACTTTAAAAATTGGAACGACAAAATTGTATATAAGGTTCAGAATACAAGGAAATAATGAAACTTCAAAGCAGTAAAACCGTTTGGATGTCTGTTGATATAAATTCAAGGGACTAAGAATATAATAAGCCAAAATATTACTTGAAATTCTTTCAAGTTCTATAATCGCACACGCACAAGCTTCACCACAGTTTTGCCTGTGCAGGCATCTCGCCCGGAAAAACTGAACACCTTACCACACGTCACAGTTATTAGGCAAAAAAAGATGCTGGTATAAAAAAGTTGGTACATGTTGAAATCTTGTGTAGATGCTTAAGTGCAAGAAGAGGCTGATTACCAATTGGTAATACTGTAAAAAATGCCTGTAATAGCTACACAAAAAAAACACTAGTCGTATTTAAAACTGAAACTGAAATAAATCGAAAAGTTGATTACAATTCATAACATACTTTTTTAGTTCTAAGTAAGAATAAAATAAAATTAATGAGATCGTAAATTAAAACATTTTCTAGTCATCAGTTGGAGAATTATTCATGAATAAAGAAATCGCAAGAGTACTTGTACTTTGCACAATGGAAATACTTTTGCTAATTGATCATTACTTTGATAGTTTGCTGGATGAGAATCGATTTGAGTCCCGCATTCCAATAGTTTCCGCTCAGAGTTTGGCACGGTTTGACGTGCTCGATGCTGAGTTATTGGATTCCTTTGGTTTCTGAAACGCTTGCTCACGACCTGATTAACGTAACTAGCATTACTTGAGTAGCAAGGAGGATATTGTTAAAAAATAAAAAATAAATGTGGTGTCGTGGGACACCAGGTAGGAACGAAGTTCCTTCGGCTAAAAAGAAAGGTATTATACACTACTCGCTTGTGTATGCGACTGTCACGCCTGCGCACATCTCATTTAACGCTTTCATTCCACGCACTTTTTCGTACGGTTTTACTATCACATTTTTTTCAGTTCGGTCGCGCAGCAAAATCCATATCCCAAGCCTGCCGTAAGGAACTTCGTTCCAATACTATGTACTATTACAACGAGACAACGGGTGTTTGTTAGGTGTTAAAATAACGTGATGTGATTACTGATAAATGATCATTATTATGTATATGTTATCGCAAATGAATAAAGTAAAAAAACTTTTAAAGCTGCATTCGTTTGCTTTATTTCTCTGTGATGTAATTTACAACGTTAAAAGCTTAAAAGCAATATTGAGTAATAAACATCAGCATTGATAAAGTATTCGTTAATCAACGCACCATTGCATTCGTGAAAAATTAAAACATTTATTGAAATTGAATAATAATCTGAATATTTTACAGGTGGGAGGAATGTAAGGTATAGTACTCCAGGCTGCAAGAGTATCATCGAATAAGTTGCAACAGAGACAGCTTTGCTGTTTGAAAGAGAAGGGCAAGATAATTAGCGTAATTACTGGCACCGAAACTTAGCATTTTACTGGTAAACTAGTTTATGTTTATGGCTAACAATTTGCCTGCTGCTTTATTTAACTTATAAAACTATTTAAGTTGACATAAAAAAATATTTTAGTGAAATCTTTTTGTATAGATTTATGTGAATTATTGACTAAACTCTGAAGTGATGTTAGAATGTTTTTCACCCACAATTGATTTATTTCTTACACATTATATTGTTAAGTAAGTTTTTTTTATTTATGTTTATAAGCACTTGGAGCGCCCCACGGTTAAATTATAGCCTATGTGCTATTCTGATGCTATATTATTGTAAATTTTCATTAAACTCCATTCAGTAGTTTTTACGTGAAAGAGTAACAAACATCCACACTTACAAACTTTCGCGTTTATATTATAAGTAGGATAGGATTTTAAAAGTATATATATTTATGTTAAGATTTTTTGTATGTTACTGTCATGCAAGTTTAATTTTCTGCACTACATTATCTTGCTTGACGAAAATCATGTCTGAAAAGGCAGATTCTATGCACGCGAAGTTCCTCAACCCACAACGGACTAACGACTAACTAACGCTCAAGCGAACTTTGGCTTCGTGTGATTTTGAGGAGAAAACTATCACAAAAGACGTTTCAAAGCCGAATATAATTGTTGGATTAGTCATGATTTTGTCTAAGATTCAATTTCAAGACAAGCTGGTCAGGTAAGAATAGGGCATGGGTTCTACCAGTAAGTGCTAGTACTGCATATGAAACAATTATCTAAAATACATCATTAATTATTTTAATAGGAATTACTAATTATGTACTCGTATATTCATTTTGGCGCCTTATATTATTTATATGTCTCAACCACAACACTGCTGGGTACGGATCTCCTCCTCGAAATCAGGCGAGAAGGAAATGAGCCATAGCTCACCGATGCGCTGGCCCAGTGCGAGTTGGTGAACTTCACATACCTTCAAAGACTTTCAATCTCATCAGGAATGCGGGTTTCCTCACGATGTTTTCCTTCACCGATGAGCTCGTTTGCTCGTCGGTGAAGGATAATCGGGCCTCGTGATTAGGGTGCACTTAGAAATTTAAAAAAACCGATTTCAAGGTATACACGGGGGGCCAGGATCGAACCCGAATCCTCTCGCATAAGAGGCTGAGCCTACCCACCACTGGGCCATCATCATCTCTTATATTATTTATTGCTCAAAATTTTATTCATGGATAGTACATCCGTTTGGCGCCATACTCGGCTAGGACTACCAGTAGTTTGTAACACATTTTTTTATATTCCCGATACCCGTATAACAAAATTTTTGAGTTCATCGAAGCTAAGTTTTAGCTGACTGGAGATCAGCTCAGGATGTGGTGTTCCGTCGCTTCCGCGGCCAAGTACAACCGGAACGCACGAAATCGTAGTGCTAGGAAGATTACTAACATAGTTTTAAGGTTTTTTCCTAACAACAATGTAATATAAAATTATTCTACATGTTAGTCTATAAGGTATCTATGGGCCATAGTGCCTGAAAGAAATGATTTATTATTTTAACTTTGAAATATCCCATCGCTGTAACACAAGTTTTTACGACCTTAACATGGTCGGTACCATGATGTGATTTACTAATGATCATTAAATTATTCCAGTATGCATTAAAATAATGATTTTCATCATTATCATCAAAATCATTATCCACTCCTCGAAATGGCTCTTCAACATAAATTGAAGACATTCAATTCATTCCAATAGCCTCATATAGCTATATAGTATAGCTATGTAGACACTGTATATTGTCCACTATAACGGAGTGCTATTTCGCACTAATAGAATCGGATAGTGTAGTAGGTACATGTCTCTGTCAAACCGAAACCAATCAATAAGCAATTTGCTCAAAGTTAGACGAACGAATTAGATCGAAGACGCTCTGATTGATACTGTGAGTACGACAGGATCAAGAAGTAAAATTAGTATAATGACATTAACATTGACATGAAAGACAAGGTCTTTTGTATGGAATGGTATGACATTATATTATACTGTCTTTTTTTAATATAATATACTGTCTTACATATTTATAGGTGAATGGTATGACGTTATATTATACTGTCCAGCCAAAACATGGCTGCCCTTCACAGGCATATTCTCAATACTTGGTGGATGTGATTGATCATTAAAATATCCTCTTTGGCTGGCACCGACTCCAAAATACCCGATTTTAAATAGTATACGTCTTCTACTTCACTTCGAAGTATTTCAATATTATTTTAAAATTTTTAGTTGTACATTAATAATTAAGGTATGGTTTTGAAGTCGGTTTTTGGTTTTTTATTTAAAATTAATTTTATTTTAAAAAAAGGTTAACAGACAGACGGACTGATGCATTGATATAAGGATTTCATTTTACCAGTGTGAAACCATTAAAATATAGGCGTCGCTCGTTGAATCCCTCCAGATTTTTTTCATTCGTTAAAAACACACAGTCATGCGTCAATTCGATCTTCAAAAAATCTGTCGTGTATGCTAACATCATTTATTTTTTCATACATTCGAAAACGACCTTACAGAATAGTCCTATTTGCCCAAGGTTTTATCCTTCCCACCTTCCGCCTGACGCAGGTTCTCACCGGGCACGGATGCTTTGGTGATTACTTGTGTCGGACGGCCCAAAGGGAGCCGACGACTGGATGGTACGATTGTGGCGCGGCGGTGGACTCTGCCCAGCACACCCTCGAGGTGTGCCCGAGATGGGCGGCGCTGCGTCATCATTTGGCGTCTGTCACCGGAGGGGACTTGTCTTTGTGGATCGTCATCACCGCGTTGCTCGGCTGTGACAAGTCCTGGGCAGCAATGGCCTCTTTCTGCGAGACAATGATGTCCCAGAAGGTGGCCGACGAACGGGTGAGAGAGGAGGCCGCCGACGTGTTCTCACCCCGTAAACGACGAACGGGGATGGATCGGAGGCGCTTCTTAATGCGCTTTCAATAACGGCCCTGTGCTCGTGTTGAGCTCGGGATAGGAACCTGGGTCCTGCTAGACACGACGTCTTGAATCTGCCAAGGCGTAGCCGGGCAGTCCCCCTACGGGTCCGTCAGATAGCGGCTGAAGGCCGCAGCGGTTTTAGTGGGGAAGGGCACCCAATGCGAGTCCCCACACACCAGTACCCAAGGATTTCCGCTGCGTCATCAAAAAAAAAAAGGTTTATCAAATGCCCATCCGGAGATGTATGATGTTAAATCTCAGTGACAGTAATTACACTGCAAGTCCTGCCTGCCTCCGTTTCCAAAAGTGACTATTAAAAGATACGTCGTCTATTAAAAAACTACCTATACAAATCCAAGAAATGTATTTTTAAGGCGAGTATACATTCAGCTATAAAGACGACGTTGCATACGAATCGTGCGATTGGCTCGCCATCGACAAATAAATTTCTAAAAACTTGTAGAAGAGTGTACGTGCTTCTTGGAACACTTGTGCCTTGCGCTAAATTTAACAGTGCCCTAGTTCAGGACCGAGAAATAAATAAATATTGATGGAAAACAATATGAAGACACCTAAATGACCATTTAAAGAAGACTATTTAAAGCTTAATAAGTCAAACTATTGGTGGAAAACATCGCGAAGAAACGCTATAGTCTGATTACTTTAAGACATAATATTCTATTTTTTTCAGTGTATATTTTGATATAGTAAGCAAGTTAGCTACGTGAAGTAAAGTGCAGTTTGTTTTTTTTTTCAATATATATTATAAAGAATTGTGGGAATTAAAAAAAAAATACCTGAAAGATTTTAACCCTAATAATTAACCTTAATAGTTAAAATCATGTTATTTACTTGCCGCATGCGCATGTTTTCATTGGTCTTTCGTTTATTTTGTTTTCGCACGGAAGTAAATTAAGCTATCTCATCAAAACAATAAATTATGTGACATGGTCGGAGTAAGCATGGAAATTATTTTCGGGGTTACATTTCTTTTTTCAAATTGATACAATAAAACTAACAATAATATTATAATTATAATATCACATAGACCACGAAGATTTGTGCGTGAAATGTAAATAACATTAAATAAAACTTAAGTATTGCTTAAACAGCATTATTACTGCTTATGTCGTTCTTTGACGTTTTCAAATGGTAACAACCAATGTATTGATATTATTTGAGTTAGAAGTAAAAACCAAGTTATTTAAGCATAACCACTACTAGAGAGCAAAGGTTCATATAAAAAACATTTTAATAAAATAATTTATATTAAAATTTTTCAATTTTTACAAAGCCAAGACGAAAACTATTTATAAGGGGAACGCAGCGACTTCACAATACGCAGATTCATCACCAAGTCGCTCAGCGTAAGTTTTCCCGTTAAAAACGAATTCCGAGAGAGGCACGGTCAAGTGTACAGTAAAATTCAATGCCTTCCCAATTTTTTGCGATCCTATCGATGTCCAAATGGCTTGGCAAATTTTCGGAGTCTCCGTAAATGGTTTTCGCGGTTTTATGTGTTCGTATTTCGAACCCAAGTCCTTTACTGTTATCGACATCGCATTTTTAATGTTCTTCGCTACTTCCACGGAATATTTGCATAATAAATACCCTAGCTTCTTATGGCGATGTTCTTTGAGAGTTGCCAGGAACATAATTTCTAAGCTGCAGTCAACACCATATCTAAAAATAAAAGTTTTATAAGGTAGTAGTCATTTATTAGTATTATATTATAACTATAGTATAGTATTCTTTATACATAAATTATTTCTTACTTTATGTATTAAGAATACTAGACTTCTTTACTTGTTATTACCTAATTTATATATTTTTATTTTATGTATTTGACACATTTTGATTAAATGAATTTAAGTGGCTTTATCATGAAACCCGCAAGGAATTCATCATATTTACATGCGGCCGCGGGGTTTATACTGGCACTTTTTTGTCACTGAAAAATAGTGTTGTATAATATGTACATAATATAATCAGAAATTGGTGGTTTGAGTACTAATTGAATCTATGGAATCCAGTTATCTATATTAATTAGTATGTATCTTGCTGCAAACCCACAGCTCCGATTTAGCTCTAAGGTCTTTGGGCCACAATATTACATTTCGAAAAAAAAAGTATGTAACAGCTGCCTGCTTGCCATAATGTAGGCTCTGCCTAGTTTGGGATCAAATGGCCGTGTGTGAGATGTCCCGATGATATTATTATTATGGTTAAACATAATGATGATTACTCATACCACTGTCACTATAACTTTACATAACGTTTTATATATCTCTAGCGAGCTAGGAAACATATATTTTGAAGTGTTGTCAAATACGTTTTATTAAAACGAGTCATCCGTCCACAATTGGGACAAAAGCGATAAAACATTTCTCACTTTTCGAATAAATTGCATCTCCCGTCGACATTCGCCATAAATTGTATAAGTGACCGGGAGGATCCCTGTGTGCAGCGCTCTTCGGCGAAAATTTCGAAGAACGGCTTTTCTGATGTATCAGACGCTTTAACCTGTAACAATTTATAGTGTTTGTTTCAGTATTTATAACTTTGGACACAAATATATTGTCTCTTTTACAAGGTTTCTGTGTCAAAGGAGGAAGTGACTTATGTAATGGTGCTCCCACTGTTATAAAATGTTTTTAAACATGATTAAACATTTGTACCAACCATTTTACTAATGTAATGCTTGTTAACGAAATTTAGAAATTGTTTAAAAATGTTTTAATAGTAAAAAGTGTTTCATTATCATACAAGTATTATATATCGTGTAATATTACACTACGGTGCTTGCTCGCCAGCTGAACTTGGCTTGACACGCTCCCGCGTGTCTAGATTCGTATGCATTTATGTATCTATTACCTCCACTTTTTTGAGTAACTAGTAATTTGATCGATTTTAAATTATATATTTTGCTATCATCCCTGTACTTTTTTCACAGAACATATTTTTTTTTTATAAATATTTGTTACTATAATATTTATTTTTAGTATCAATTATTGTTGTGTTTCGTTTGATAATAAAGATAATAATATAGATATACTGCTAATGTATCTGTGACATAATGTTACTTATTTATCAATGTTTAAATATTTTTCATGTAAGCCTGTCTTTATTCTTCGTTATAATATTTATTCTTTATTATAAAGGAGAACCGTTAAATTGGTTCATACATTATATTTTCATTATTGTTTATACTCCCTGCTTTTATTTTTTATCCAATTTTACGGGAGGCTGCCCGTGAGATCTTCTCAAAGGATAAAAATAACAGACGAGAAATATGCTTTGTAAATACTTCATTAATTCGAAACAAAATTGAAATATGTCTCGAGCAGATGTTTTTAATATTTTATTGGGGTCATAAAAATGTTTGCTGGCTGAAAAAAATCTTTTAAAATGTGTTTTTCTAGTTCGCTTTTTATCTTTCTAGGTCTTTTTATGTTTGTTTTAGCTTGTTGTTACATTAACTGGATGGCATCTTTCGTTAAATGATCAATTTTGTTTCCAGTCTTAATTTATATTATTTTCAAGACAAGACGAATAGAGTATAATAATATTATAATTGTATAATACACATCCAGTATTAGCGAACAGGGGATGAGAAATAGTTCGTTACGGATATGATAGTTCGTTAAGAATATTAGTGACTTAAGTATTACATATCATCATCATCGTCATCATCATCAGCCTTTATCCGTCTACTGCTGATCATAGGTCCCCTTTTATGAACGCCAGGAGGACTGTTTTGACTGATTGCCATAAGCTTCCCAGTGTCTAAACTCTAGATTCATTTTAAAGTACAATAAGTTCTTGCACAACTACAGATTTACCATATTATTAAAGGTTTTGGTTAATAAATTTCAAAAAATAAAACCTGAATCTTATTAAATGCAACAGCCACAATTTCTTCTGTTCCGTTGGCCACGGCCACTAGAGACACTCCGTCCAGTGCTGCATCAGCACACAGCTCCAGTAACTCTTCCGTGGCCACGGGGTTCTTGTTCACCTCAGATCCAATACTAACGTATTCATCTTGACAGAATGACTCTCTGATTACCTGAAAAAAAAAATCGGTTGTCTGTAAAGTCGGTTTACTGACGATAGTTGAAAGTGAGAACGTCATCTTAGCAAGAGGTAGTGCCATGCTGCTTTGCAGCCGAATTGGTTCGGCACCACCGGGGTGGTATCTTTCGCTCACATAATACCGGCGTAAAGTGACAGTTATGCTGTCGCGTTTCGTGCGGTTTGTGCAGTTCCGGTGGCCCATTGGGGGGGAAAGGAAAAAGGAGGGCAACGCATCTGCATAACCTCTGGTTATGTGGATGTTTATGGACGTCGATAGTCGCCAAAAGGCTTCGACTGTTCGTTTGCCCTCCTATGCTATAAAAAAAATACTAATGAGCCGATTGTGCCTCTTTGTTGCTCGTCGCTCTTGCTTGCACTTCAAGCCTTAAATGGAACGCCTCAGAGCGAGGTAACGCCGCATGAGTTATGTTTTTTCGTGTGTACAGCCGGCCCCAACGAATTATATGACGTTGTCACGTCAATAATACTTATACATTTCGATATTGAGCGTGTGGCCAGCCAACTACCACTTCAACGAGCTTATTCTTCGCTTGATATCAGTAACTTTAGTACGTAATGAACGGCCGATTAGCCAATAGGCTTGTAGAGCTGAGGCCGCATTTAGGTAGACGAAGTGTTGGTAGACCATTAATGTCCGGGAATTTAATCTCCGTGTTGATGGTCGGTAGGTCGATGTTGGATGCGAGAGGTATGGGGCCGGTCATCTTAAAGTTCACTGAGGGAAACCTATGTTTAGCTGTAGACGGATAAAAGCTGATTATGAATTTGACGATACATTTCGATTCATTTCATCTAAGACATTTCTAAGATGACGAATCTAAGACATATTCTCTCTTCTGCATACCAAAAATGGAACGAGTAGTAAATGGGCAGAGGTGTTGCACTCCTCTGCTTATTTACTTCTTATTTACTCTCTATAATCTCGACTTAGTTGTGTTTCGTAAGAAGGACGTGACAAGCAAAGCAATTACTGAAACAAGGACGCAATAGCAAGTTGTTTCAGGAAACAAATTTTTGTTCATAAGCGATACTAACCATTTACGGTTTCAAGAAAAATATATATGACAATCAGTAATTTAAGTATCCGCACAGAAAACTAATTACACCATTTAACATTTCAAAATCAAAATCAAAAATTTTATTTAAAGTAGTAAAGTAAAGTAGTAAAGTACCATCAAAGTATCTTTTTAAACGTCAATTAAGTTTACCACCGGTTCCAAAGTAAGTCCACTGAGAAGAACCTGCGAAACAAACTCAGTGGAACTGGTCTTTTCAAATATTCTTTCAACATAATATACCTATTATTCATTGTTTTACGTGCTATTTTTTTTTCTCAATATAAATTACAAGCGACAAAACCGTGACGCCGTTTCTAAGTATTTATTTCAAATCTTAATTTATGCAAATTCACAAAGTAAAACGATCATTGTAACTAACCAGTCTAGACTCTGCTTGAATTTTAGTTTATACATTTTAGCTAACATAGATTTGATTATTTAAAGATATTACGGGAAAGTAATAAGCTAAAAGGATTTTAAGGAACTATTTTTAGGTTGATACCGCAGAAAATCTGTTTTACAACTCAACTTTTATGTAACATTAAATTGAAAAGACTTACATCTTACAATGCAATGGCTTATGAAATGGAATAAAGTAGGCCACCATCCTTAGTATCACTTCGTTTTATAGTTTCCTATTTAATAAAATATGCAGAGGAGATTCTACTAGGGTTAATACTGCTCGATGTCACGATTGTGGCGCGGCGGTGGACTCTGCCCAGCACACCCTCAAGGTGTGCCCGAGATGGGCGGCGCTGCGACATGATTTGACGTCTGTCATCGGAGGGGACTTGTCTTTGTCGAGCGTCATCACCGCGATGCTTGGCTCTGACGAGTCCTGGACGGCAATGGCCTCTTTCTGCGAGACAGTGATCTCCCAGAAGGAGGCCGACGAACGGGTGAGAGAGGAGGCCGCTGACGTAGCCTCCCCCCGTAGACGACGAACGGGGGTGCGTCGGAGGCGCTATTTAATGCGCCTTCAATAAAGCCCCTGTGCTCGTGTCGGGCTCGGGATGGGAACCTGGGCCCAGCTTAAGACACGACGTCGTGGGGACTGCCAAGTCGTAGCCGGGCAGTCCCCCTATTGTGGAGAATCTGGTCTTGCCGGGACCAGTCTGTCGCTGAGGGTATCCCGTCGCCTGCACAGATCCGGGTCCCTCAATTATAGCGGCTGAAGGCTCACGCAGCGGTTTTAGTGGGGTAGGGCACCCAAATGCGAGTCCCCACACACGCCAGTGCGCCTACCCAGGCCCTGGTAAGGTCGTAAATGATTTCCGCTGCGTCATCAAAAAAAAAAAAAAAAAAAAAAAAGGGTTAATACTGCTCACACATGTTTCAACACCTTGCCACCATTTTGTATATTAAAAATATATCTACCAAACTTCAGCTCTCACTAATACTTTTTAAGGCCCACAAATAAAATAAAAACATCTATTTCTTATTTAGTTATATTTGGTATGGGCTCGAACTTTTGAGCGAGGTATCTGGGTTCAATCCTGACCCTCTCTAGTGCTTTGAAATGGGTTTGTCGCTAAGTACACTAACAGACTATCGCTAGTTTACTGATGAAAGAAAACATCGTGAGGAAATCTGCATGCCTATTGAGTGATGGGAAAAAAAAGTATTTGAGGGTGTTTGAAGTTTTTGAAGTTTGATTGAGCAATAACCCAACACCCCCCTTGCCTGATTTTGAGGAATTGACCCGTGCAGCACACAGACAGCAGTGGGAACAATACGCGTTGAGACTGTTTTGTTTTTTTGGAAATGGCCTATGCTGTTTACGCTTAATCGGTGTAGTAGATAAGCAGATGGCTGATCTAAAAAGGTTTAGGGTGGGAGTCTCCCGCGCCAGCCGTGAGGTCATCAACCGCACGGTCTTCAGGCATCGGATCGGAGGATCGGATCGGATGATATCATTTACTTTAAAATATCTGTTATAGGTTTTTTCCATTCTTTAGCTTGGGCTACATTTAGATGCTTTTAAAAACATACAAAGTTATAATAATATGAATTCTTAAAAGTATTATACGAATGCGGTAAAAGATTTGAGAGTATTTCATAGCCCGTACGCGAACTTGCAACACTTTGATAACATTTCATACAACTTCCCTTTGAGGGAAATCCACAAAGAAATATTACTTTATACTTATTATTTCGCGAAACTAGACAACAAATGAACAACTCAACAAGTGTAAATAGCGAGCGGAATACCAAATAACGAATAGTATAGTCGAATAGAATATAAAAGAAATGTAGCGTTTTGAGGAAAAGAAACGATATCGGGAACATCATAAGGTAAAAGTACGTGAGGGTATTCTCAATAACGTTTCAGGTGTGCGGAGTTTGTTAATCCGTATGAGTCAGATTACTGAGACCCTTACGCGGGATCCCGGTTTTGAAATAAAACGCCAATACGCTGATTGTCAGGTGGAAGAGGATGTTTGAAGTGTAAAAGGGACGTAAGAGCGATTACGTCACAGTGAAACGTTCAAGTGATGGTCGGGTCTGCTTAGCTCTTTTTGGCTCTTCTTTTGGTTTCCTATATTTGTTATAACAAATATAGGAATATTAAATATTGTGAAACAAGATATCTTGAAACTAGGGGAGGCAATTCATTCCCTCAATCTTAGGTTTCATTCACACATTTTTAGAGCCAACCTGTCGTTGAGGCGTTCCTCTAGCCTACCGATCCAGGTCCTTCGAAAATAGGTTTAAAATATTTGCAGGTTTTTTCAAGTAGTAAACTCCGTAGTGTGACTTCTACACAGATAATAGGAATCTACTTATGATAAATGTATTTACCGAATCCCGTGTCAAACAAAAAAATGGACCGATAGCACAGTGCCTCCCTTCGTTGTCAATATTAATAATAATATCTATATCTATTGACGCTTTTAACACCACGTCAATCTGGTCCCGTGCTAAGTTTCCGAAGAACTTGTGTTACGGGTACCAGACAACGGAAATACATATATTTAATACTTTTATATTAATACATATATTTAAGATTTTTATTATATTAATACTCAAATTTAATACATATCCATGACCCAGAAACACAGAATTTTTTTTTTGTTCCCTGGCGAGATTCGAACCCGCTACCTCCGGCTTGAGCGCCAACGCGCTAACCACTGAGCCACAGAGGTCGTCAGGTTATAAATAACAATAATGTTAATAATAATAAGAATGCACGTTGAATACTGTATAGTAAAATATATATTATACTGTAATAATAAAATAATTAAAGTCGTCTAAATACGACCAGAGGTTCTAGAGTTCCATTGGTCACACAGCAATATATTCTATGGTGATGAAAACTATAGTCATAAAACCTAAACTTTAGACTGTCTCTTGTTTTCATTACTAAAGTTGTAGACACTAGGAAATGCATTCACGTTACGATATTTCCCTAGAACGAAAGTGCATGCACTCCGCAGAAGCCTCAATTTGAAGTAATACTCTTATGGCACTTAGCAGATACTAACTCTCAATGCACCAGGGAACGATGAAGGCGACAGAGATTCTATTCTATATTTACCTGAAACAAATGAAAATTTCAATTTCTAAATGCCTTATTATATTCAATTATTAAATATTTTTAACAATGATTATTTTCTGAAGCTTATTCCTTAAGAATATGATTTTCATATATAAGGCCGGGATATGAAAATCTATGGGAGTAAAATCAAACGATGTTACACGATGTCACACGATGTTACACGAAGCGTTAATTCATGTCCATAAACGGTCTGTTTATTTATAACATGAACTATCTATTCGGTCAGTTAATAACTGGTAAAATAAACAATAAATTTATTTTACTGTGGATAAGATAAAGAGCCAAATTATTTCGCTTACCCTACCAAGGAGTATTATTACTAAATATTATTATGGTCTAAGCAGTGACAGATCTAGGCTATTTTGTTTTCTTATGTTTTATTTCACTCATTATAATGAAGCAACTTTTACGGATTATATCGCGGTTATTGAGTTTTTTATATGCCCGACGTTTGGGATACTTCACACCAACCATTTCACAGGAGGACAGGCCTCGATAAGATCAGCAAAAGTTGTTGGATTATAATCATCAATATTGAGTCCCTTCAACAACCATAAGACCTAAGAAATTTTGTTCAAATATACATCCAAATACACAATAATGCAACATACCATCAGCTGTTGTAAACAACGCCATTTTGAATTGTCACTGACATCAAACGTGCGCACGCGCCGGTATCTAGCACACAACTAACAAAAACGTCTAGCATAATATTATCACAGTTGTAGATGTCGACTCAACGGATACAAAGCGTTGACCTTCATAGACATTAAGATATAATGAAAGTCAGGCACGCCAACCGGTTGTTGACACGGAAATGTTAAAAAATTAGGAATACAAGTTTTCTTCCACAAAGTACATATTAGTATATAAATAAGACTTGCTAAACATAGAGTCCTTAGGTTTTAGTCTTTACTAACAAGGCTAAGTCTAAGCGTCGCCTATAGCAGACAACGCTTTGTATCAAAATACAGAACATACTATCTACTACTCTCCTATACTGTACTAGACTATACTTATACTATACTATACTATACGACGATGGTCCAGTTGCTATGGTCTCGGCCTCTTTAGCGAGAGTGTCCGGGTTCGATCCTAAAAATATGGTGCCTATAAACAGGTTTTTCTAAATTATTAAGTGCATCCTAAATACGAACCCTTCGTGAGGAAACCTACATGCCTAATGAGATTGAAAGTCTTCGAAGGTCTGTGAAGTTCACCAACACGCATTGGGCCAGCGCCTCAGTGGACTATGGCCCGTTACCCTTCACGCCTGATTTCGAGGAGGAGGTCCGTGCCCAGCAGTGGGATAAAATATATGGGTTGCTACTTTACTTGTCTGTATTTACCATCTCTTAGAAACAACAGCCCCCTAGACAAGTGGCACGAACGCTAAACGAATAGAAATAGAATAGAATACCTACTTAATATATGAGAATGACACTAGTTTACGACATGTAATTTGAGCAGCTATTCTTATTCCCATACAATAAGTATTCTATTCTATTATATTAGTTTAGCGTTTATGTCACTTGTCTAAAGGGGCTGAACAGTCGTCGATTGGTCAAAAGAACTAGACATGATAGTTTTAAACAAAGCAACCAGTTTCAGCTAGTTGGGAAGACAATCTACA
Source organism: Lycaena phlaeas (assembly GCA_905333005.2). Classification (NCBI taxonomy): domain Eukaryota; kingdom Metazoa; phylum Arthropoda; class Insecta; order Lepidoptera; family Lycaenidae; genus Lycaena; species Lycaena phlaeas. The sequence goes on from HG995178.1 coordinate 9,185,286, forward strand.
GTAGACTCTCTTCTCTTTCTTGGTTTGATGCGGTCGAAATAAATCGTCCTGGCGTGAAAGTAGCCTATGCTTAGCGGTGGACCAAAAAAAATGTTAATAGTTAATGAATGATGTTGAATTAATTCATATTTGCTATATGAATTAATCCAAGTTAATTAACAAATGTACTATATTATAATAAATTAAATTATTCACATTTTGTGATTATATAATGTAGGGCCATCTCCCGCGTCATTGGGGAAAGAAATTCAAATAACTTCCTTCTCGTTGTCTGATTAAACTCGTAGCGGGGCCCAAGGCAGTCTTTAGCATAACCCTCATCTTCCCTGAGATCATATCAAATCATTTAATTGTATGCGCAATGCGGCACTTAAATTACCATGGGAAAAGTGGTGAATTTCGAGTAAAAATGAGATCTTAAGATACAGTAGAACCTCGATAAGTTAAAGTCCACGGGAAACACAAAATAAGTTATAGAGGTTTTAAGTTATCAAGGGTCATATTAGTGATAAGTAAAGGGAAGGGAACATATTATTTTTTTGAAGTTATAGAGGTTTTTAAGTTATCGGGGTTGAGTTACCGAGGTTCTACTGTACCTTAATAAGCTGTTTTTTTAAGTATACTTATTTAACATCACGTAGTTTTGATAATATTATATAGTTATTTAATATTTTTATAATTGTTATGTTTTCATCCTAATTATAGTATAATTTTAAGAGCTCTAGCTATTAATTATCATTATTTCTCACGCCACTGCATTTAACTAACAAAACAACATAATTTAAGCATTACAATATAATAGCTGATTTTAATATAAAATAACTTACACAATAGTTATGAAGAAGTTTCAAGACTAATAAAAGTAGCATTTTATAAGTTTTGAAACTTATGTCGTCAGTGTCGACTCCTAACATAGTTTAAACGTATGTCTTCTTTCAAACTCCCTTTACTTACGAGAAATATAGTTTTAACAGAAACTTAAACTTGACTAAAGAGTTATCTGACTTAAATTTAAAGTGCAAAAGTTAATCATCGTAACAAATATTCTTAACGGCCAGTTTAATGTTATTAAACTTTTATATTTACTTAACATAAGCACTTTCTCAAGAAATATGAAGCTTAAGAAATATACCCTTTTTAAAATTGCTTAAGTATTTAAGTTTTGAAAAGATTTTAACATAAATGTATATAAATAATATTTTTTTAAATTCTGTCAGTCTATTTGTTCCGGCTGATATGGCTGGACCGATTTTGACGAGACTTTTACTGGCAGGCTGGCTGTTTTCATAAGGAGTAACTGAAGCTATAACATTTATCATCGTCAAACCGGTTATATCCGTAAATCTAAGTTAACGCGGGCTGGTGAAGGCCGGGCAACAGCTAGTGTAAATATATTCTGTTTTTTTCGTACGTTTTTTTAATATCAAGTCCAAAACTGTTACCAGACCATTGGGAAGAATGCGCTATATGGTACCACTAATTTGTTTATCCCACCCGTAAAACAGCTCTGCTGTGGTTCGAGGAGACGTGCAAGACAAGCAGGCATCTTATTTTAAATACGAAATTTTTTCTTCAAAGACTTATTCTCACCAAACATGCAGGTTTCCTCGAAATGTTTTCCTTGACCGGTAAGCGAGCGATGGTCTCGTGTTTTTTAGGGTGCATTTAGAAATGTAGAAAAACCTATTTTAAGACACACACGAGGGTCACGATCGAACCCGGAAACTCTCGCATAAGAGGCCCAGTCTATATCCATTGGGGAAAGAAATTCGTCGTCGTAAGTATACTTAAAAGAAACAAAAATAACGCGACAGCAAAGGTAATGATCGTAAGACGATTTAACTGATTGAAATAAAAAAGAGCATCTTAATTGGTTTATCCACGGTTTACACGTTTACTTCACCGGATCAAAACGTATAAAATATGGTCTTAGTACCTTTAATGATCAATCCCCTCTTTATGCCAGGTGTCATTAAGATAATAAAAGTAGAGAGAAATCTATGGGTAAGCGAATACAAGTGTTTTATAGTTACTGTATTTCTATTCCTGCGGAAATATATTTTTTAGTAATTTAAACTACTCAGATTATTGTGTGCCAAAAAAAGGTTGTCCATGCTCTCAAAATTAATCCGTCATTTCCCCTGTCTGTTTGTCAAATAATTTTAAAGTCATTCAAAGTCATTGGAAATTGTATGTGACGTTAATAAAAGGACACATCCTTGTAATACTTCGATAATGAAGCAGGTAATTAGTTGAATTATTATCAATAAATTAACACAAAAATATCTGCTTTCAGGTTTTATAATTGTATTGTTAGGTATACAGTACCCAACCTTCTTCGAAGATATTCTGAAACAGACACTTCACAGTCCTTTGCAGAAACGAACGACTAAAGGGTAGTAAACCTAACTTAGGGCATTGCAGTGGATTTTAATTCATAGCTAAGCGGAGCATGAATTGAGATTAGGAAAGAAGATCGATAAGCTTACGTAAAACAGGGAACTTAATCATACTTATTTCATCATCATCATCATCAGCCTTTATCCGTCCACTGCTAAATATAGGCCTCCCTCAATGAACGCCAAGACGACCGATCCATTGCACTCCAACGCGATCCACTGCACAGATATCGTCTTCCCACCTGTTCGATATAGCGATTTGCTTTAGCGCTCCCCTTTTTGTGCTCTCATTTCTAGTTTTAATATTTGTATATTGTATTATGTTTTTGGTGTGCAATAAAGTGTCATTTATTATTATTATTATTATTATTCAAAAGAGGAACTTAATAAAGCCCCAGTCTAACCTCCAAGGGCACTCTATATTTGGAGGTCGTAAAAATATTTGTAATTAGATATAATGAGCCCGTTATTGCAAAAGAGGTGGCAGTTTCTACAAATTACAATTCGTTTATTTCAAAGCATCTATATTCTATACCGTGTGATTTTTTCAGACGAAGAACAGACATATTCAAGTAGCGTATAGAGCTAGCGATCTTCATTCCAAAAATATATCACATGTGGAATCTTAATTTTCATTTTTTCAATCAAAATTATCCTTCACGATTGAATTAAAGTAGACACAGTACTTTGGTACAGGTAAAATACGATGCGTCGAATATTTTCTTTGACTATGTCCGTTCTTCAAGAAATCACCCTGTACACATGTTTTCTTATCATATTTAGATTCGAATCAATCCAATCAGACAATCTAATATTTCCTCTATCACCCCTTCAAAAATGTATCCCAAGAACATGAAGGTATCCCTGCCAAATAAAAATCGAAGTTCCGGTATTAATGCTGGGATTACGTCAATGATATGAAAAGTCAGGTCCGGCTGATTCAGGGGAAGCAATCAGTGATCGGAGCGCGATGGAATTCAATTTATGGAGTGCTATCGAACTTATAAAACGCTCGCACATTTCTGAAGAAAAAAATCCTGTTAGAATGCAACGTTACGTAAACTTAGTTGCTTATTCATGTGTAAAATTCATATATTTTTATGAAACGTTTATTAATATCAGATTACCTATGAAATTGCCATTTTGTATTAAAAAAATTTAATGAATTTTTTTCTTGAATTTTTATTTGTATTAATCGAAGTAATCACCCATGTAATCAATGCATCTTTGCCAACCGATGGCAGTTTATTGATGTCCTTCTTAAAAAAATCAGCTGGACGAGAGGCAACCAATTCTTCAAAGGCACTTTGTACTGCCTTTCGGATATTGAATTTTTTTCCCGCCAAGAAGATATCCAAATTCTGGAACTTTTTGACCAATATAGTTTTGACGCTATGGTCGAAAGCTGCTGCTAATCCAGTTGTACATTGTGTATCGCCAGCTTCCACAATCACCTTTAATTCGTCATTATTATATTCGCGGCAAAACTCCCGCCTTTATTTTAAATTTATTATTATTCTCAGCTGAAGATGGGCGAGCCTTCAAAATATGGTCGCGTTTGGTATCAACATCAGCTTCGCGCAATACCATCCTGCGCCATTCTAGCCGCTGTGCTGCCAAATGGGTCAAACACAATCGCATGTTCTTTTAAAATTATTTAATAAATCTGAATTTATATGAAATAATATATTTAAAAATACGAACTTCATTTACTATTGTTAAAATAACAAGCATAAAAAGAGAAATATTTTATTCGAATAACTAGGAAAAAAAAACTGTTCCTATGGTACCCTCCTGTGGACTGTTCAGATTTGTTGTTGGTATGTTTGGAGGAAGACTATTTGGGTTTAAAAAGTGGAATACAAACGGAAATGTATTTATTAACTGTAGTCAGTTTCTAGTTTTAATATTTGTATATTGTATTATGTTTTTGGTGTGCAATAAAGTGTCATTTATTATTATTATTATTATTATTCAAAAGAGGAACTTAATAAAGCCCCAGTCTAACCTCCAAGGGCACTCTATATTTGGAGGTCGTAAAAATATTTGTAATTAGATATAATGAGCCCGTTATTGCAAAAGAGGTGGCAGTTTCTACAAATTACAATTCGTTTATTTCAAAGCATCTATATTCTATACCGTGTGATTTTTTCAGACGAAGAACAGACATATTCAAGTAGCGTATAGAGCTAGCGATCTTCATTCCAAAAATATATCACATGTGGAATCTTAATTTTCATTTTTTCAATCAAAATTATCCTTCACGATTGAATTAAAGTAGACACAGTACTTTGGTACAGGTAAAATACGATGCGTCGAATATTTTCTTTGACTATGTCCGTTCTTCAAGAAATCACCCTGTACACATGTTTTCTTATCATATTTAGATTCGAATCAATCCAATCAGACAATCTAATATTTCCTCTATCACCCCTTCAAAAATGTATCCCAAGAACATGAAGGTATCCCTGCCAAATAAAAATCGAAGTTCCGGTATTAATGCTGGGATTACGTCAATGATATGAAAAGTCAGGTCCGGCTGATTCAGGGGAAGCAATCAGTGAGCGGAGCGCGATGGAATTCAATTTATGGAGTGCTATCGAACTTATAAAACGCTCGCACATTTCTGAAGAAAAAAATCCTGTTAGAATGCAACGTTACGTAAACTTAGTTGCTTATTCATGTGTAAAATTCATATATTTTTATGAAACGTTTATTAATATCAGATTACCTATGAAATTGCCATTTTGTATTAAAAAAATTTAATGAATTTTTTTCTTGAATTTTTATTTGTATTAATCGAAGTAATCACCCATGTAATCAATGCATCTTTGCCAACCGATGGCAGTTTATTGATGTCCTTCTTAAAAAAATCAGCTGGACGAGAGGCAACCAATTCTTCAAAGGCACTTTGTACTGCCTTTCGGATATTGAATTTTTTTCCCGCCAAGAAGATATCCAAATTCTGGAACTTTTTGACCAATATAGTTTTGACGCTATGGTCGAAAGCTGCTGCTAATCCAGTTGTACATTGTGTATCGCCAGCTTCCACAATCACCTTTAATTCGTCATTATTATATTCGCGGCAAAACTCCCGCCTTTATTTTAAATTTATTATTATTCTCAGCTGAAGATGGGCGAGCCTTCAAAATATGGTCGCGTTTGGTATCAACATCAGCTTCGCGCAATACCATCCTGCGCCATTCTAGCCGCTGTGCTGCCAAATGGGTCAAACACAATCGCATGTTCTTTTAAAATTATTTAATAAATCTGAATTTATATGAAATAATATATTTAAAAATACGAACTTCAATTACTATTGTTAAAATAACAAGCATAAAAAGAGAAATATTTTATTCGAATAACTAGGAAAAAAAAACTGTTCCTATGGTACCCTCCTGTGGACTGTTCAGATTTGTTGTTGGTATGTTTGGAGGAAGACTATTTGGGTTTAAAAAGTGGAATACAAACGGAAATGTATTTATTAACTGTAGTCAGTTATGACCTACTTGTAATTTGAAATTTTAAATTAATCACCATAAAAACAATTATAAATCTACACTAATATTATAAAGAGGAAAACTTTGTTTGTTTGTTTGTTTGTTTGGTTGTAACGAATAGGCTCAAAAAGTACTGGACCGATTTCAAAAATTCTTTCACCATTCGAAAGCTACATTATCCACGAGTAACATAGGCTACATTTTATTCTGAAAAAAATAGGGTTCCGTAAGATATTTGGGTTTTTCGGACACAAGGTATAAAAAATCAACCAGAAAAGTTACTTATTTTGCGTACGCTGCCTAAACTATAAAAGATAGAACCATAAAATGTTCTAATTAATTGTAGATCTTATAATTATCTACAAAAAGTCCGCGACACGTTATACCTATCTATGTCGAGTGAGGCACAGTAACCATTTTTTTATTTAGATATTTTGAATTTTTTTTGGACTACATTTAAACGCATTTATTTTACTCATGCTTTGGATCCTTATCGAAATAAATTACTTCATCACTAAGTGCAGTTTATGTAGATAATATTTTGACTTTGAATGATTAAAATTGGACGATCGGTTTTGAAGTTATGGCGAAATCTATCTATACTATATATCTACACTAATATTATAAAGAGCAAAATTTTGTTTGTTTGGTTGTAATGAATAGGCTCATAAAGTACTGGACCGATTTCAAAAGTTCTTTCACCATTCAAAACCTACATTATCCACGAGTAACATAGGCTAAATTTTGTTCTGATAAAAAATAGGGTTCCGTAAGATATTTGGGGTTTTCGGACACGAGGTGTAAAAAATCAACCAGAAAAGTTATTTATTTTGCGTACGCTGCCTAAACTATAAAAGATAGAACCATAAAATGTTCTAATTAATTGTAGATCTTATAAATATGTACAAAAAAGTCCACGACACACTATATCCTACACTATATACCTATCTATGTCGAGTGAGGCACAACAATCATATTTTATTCAGAAATTTTGATTTTTATGGATTACATTTTTACTCGTGCTTTTAATCCTTAAGATATGAAGCTAAAGAGTTTGTTTATTTGAACGCACTAATCTCAGGAACTATCGGTCGGATTTTAATAAAACATTTCAGTGTTCGATAGCCCATTTTTCGGTAAAGATATATCATCCCGCTAAGATCCCGTTGTAAATCTTAGTTAACGCAGGCGAAGCTGCGGGCAACAGCTAGTTTCTAATAAACTTAAAATCTACAAAATTTTTAATAAAATACTAACAAACGAATATATTTTTGTAATGGCAATCAGTGCACAGTTGTAATTTGCTGGCGCCATTCTGAGGTAATTACGAGCAGATACCATATTTATTATAAGAAATATCTGGTTTTTCATAATTTTGTGATAGGTCCGTACATCTTTCCTATTCCTGGTATTATTTAGTAAGTATTCGATTATATTATGCAAAAACATACTGCCTCAAAGCGATGCGAGGAGTATATTTCATAATTACCTTGTTTTGTATTCTAACTTCAAAATTAAAATTGTTTTTGGTATTTGTTATTAGTTTTTTTTCTTTTCTGTGGGCATATTTTCTGTGGACATCTCAAGATTTTGTGTCCACAAGAAATACAGCTGTTCACAGAAGATATAATTTCGTAATAATCATAGTGATTATTTTACGGTTGCATTGAAATAATATAATGTGTTGAATCATTAAACCAATATTTAAGAATATTGGTTTGATGATTTAACACAGATAAGGGTTTTTATAGCGGGTTATAGCGACGGTGGTCCAGTGATGGACGGACTCGACGGACGGACGGAAAATACCATAATTATTCTAATTCTACAAAACGATCTAGTTTTGTACTCGTATGTTGTTATGTTTACTTATATCTTTTGAATAATATAAGTTTTAAAATATTTCCCGACTTTTTTATTTTTATAATTATGTAACTGCGATTTGTGTATGACCCAAATATCCCCAAAGAGGGCTTTATTTTTATCTCCTTTATCTATATATATCTTACCTTTATCTCCGCAATGTAACACATTTTGAACATACTTTCAGGGTTGTGCCATGTTTAAATTCTAGATTTAAGCAAATGGACTAGAATTGCTCAGATGTGCTTATGAAATTAAATCTACACTCGAATTCATGGCATTCCGAAAGAACCACGCTTATTATGCAGTCATTATAATAAATACATAAGCCGATAAAAGGAATAACTTGAAAATAGATTCAAAGAGAAACTGACAACAAAGTAAGTAAAATAAAAGTTTAACACAAAGTTGCCCCGAATTCGTAGTGACGTATTAACGGTTAAGTTCGAGACGGAATATATTCATTGTAGGGTTTCGTTGGTATGATTAATAATTAATATTCTTCATAAAAACTTATCTCAAGTAAATGTAAAGAAATGTAAAAAAAGTAAAGTATGAACCCTAGTATATTATATTTGTTAGCAGTTAATGGAGTACTTCTCGAAATTGTCGATAATTACCTCTACCTTGGACAAAGCCTTCAATTAGGTAGGAACAATTTCGAGAAAGAAGCCGATAGGAGGATTCAGTTGGGCTGGGCGGCATTCCGAAGGCTACGTCATGTTTTCTCGTCGCCCATACCTCAAAGTCTAAAAACGAAAGTTTTTGACCAGTGCGTCTTACCCGTGGTGACATACGGGGCCGAAACGTGGACACTGACGGTGGGACTGGTCCGCAAGCTAAAAATTGCTCAGCGAGCTATGGAGAGAGCTATGCTTGGAGTATCTCTAAGGGATAGAATCCGAAATGAAGTAATTCGACAGAGAACCAAAGTAACCGACATAGCTACTCGGATAAGCAAGCTGAAGTGGCTGTGGGCTGGTCACATCTGTCGCAGAACTGATGAACGATGGAGCAATCGAGTTCTGCAGTGGAGACCGCGCACGGGCAAACGTAGTGTTGGACGCCCCCCTACTAGATGGAGCGACGATCTGCGCAAGGTGGCTGGCAGCAACTGGATACTCAAAGCTCAAGACAGAGAAAAGTGGCGTGCCTTGGGAGAGGCCTATGTCCAGCAGTGGACTGCCGCAGGCTGACGATTCACGGGACACTTGTCACATCACAAAATACAATTTTGGTCCTCATTTCAGTTATTCTAATAAAACTTAATAGTAGAGCGACCATGGTTTATGGGTTTGTACGGCAATTACCCCTGTGGCCATCCTTTATGGATATAATCGGACAAAATGGTTTAACGGTGCATTAATTTCGAATGGCGTATGTGTCTCGCCGCTTCGATCTCGTAACACGAAACTAAACCGTATCCACTGTCGTGTAGAATAAGACTTGTACTAATTGGCTTAAGTAACTAGACTGTGCTAAGCTCATTAGCTCTGGTAATAGGTATTGGAACAAGATATGTTTAAAATCTGGAAAATCATTAGCAATCTTGTCGTGTTTTAATGATTAAAAAGTTGTTTTCTCTACTATGTGGTTTAAATACATCTCATGCGAAAAGTAAAATATCAATCGACCCTTTCGCCCACTGCTAGGCAAGATTTTCGTCCTCCATATCACGCGAGGAGGGTATTACGTTATAGTTCACCGATGCGCTGGCTCAATATCTGGTGAGCTTTACACTTCTTCAAAGAATTGCTCACGATGTTTTCCTTCGCCGGTGAGCGAGTAATGGTCAAGTGTTTAGGTCTTCTTAGAAATTTCAAGGCATTACGGGGAGTCAGAGTCAGGACCTGTCATTCAAAAGGATGAGCCAATACCCATAGTCACAAATTTCATGTTAAAAATATTAATAATTTTTAACAAAAAAAGAAACGACTTCAAACAGTAACTTAAAAACCAAAAAATAAATTTACTTTGCACAAATCAAAATCAAAATGAATAAATAATTAATTATTGTATAATTCTGTAGTCCGTTCCAAGTATAACAATAACTGTGAATAGATATTATCAATCTTTTTTAAAAACTTTTGTGATTCAATTATACATATTCAATTTAATACGTTCATAATATTATAAGAATTTATCAAACTTACATATCTTTCTTATGCCGTTATTATTTTGTAATTGCTTTGATATGTTTAATAATATTAAGTGTTAGTTTAATATTGTAGTTAGGTTGTTGTAGCATTTACTTGGCACCGACTTCAAAATTATAAAATAATTAATCATTTATTCATTTTGATTTAACTAAATAAAAATACGTATTACTTTGTGCAAAGTAAATTTATTTTTCGGTTTTTAGTTTATTGTTTGAAGTCGTTTCTTTTTTTGTTAAAAATTATTAATATTTTTAACATGAAATATGTGACGATATGATCAGCATACAAAAATAAATATAACCCTAAATTTTCACCCCTCTACGATCAACACCTAAATTTTTAATAGCAATATTAGTACTTATGGCAGAACGAAGTCTGCCGGGGCAGCTAGTTAAGTATAATATTATGTAGCCAGTACTTATAACGTTATTATTGGAACTTCTGTGCTTTAAATTAAAAATTATAATTATAACGTGTTATTTTAATAAACGTCATCAAATTTCCATACGGCTAATATACCACTTTTTAATTCCAAAAGATTAACATATACTTAATTTAAAGTAAATTAACCGTTGCTCTTTAGCGGCTAGTTAATTACATAATGACTCAATCTGACATTACCATAAAAAAAAAAATGATAATGTGTACTTTTAGTCTCGGATTACTAATTCCTCCTCTCTTCTCCTCCATTAGAGGGAGCGTACGATTCCTCTTTACGAGTCAAAGCCTAAATGAGACAAAAATCTCTGTTAAAAAGATAAAGATTCTCTTTCAAGTACACACGAAACCCAACCTTAGGGATATGAGAATTTCAGTATATATTTCTGAGTCTAGAAAGTTTTTTGCGTCTTTTTTCCTCTACAGCGTTGCCTACTCGAGACAGTAGGCAGTGGTCTAGGAATTAATGTTCCGTGTATAAAATGCAACACGCATTTGCGAAATAATGTTCCTTCTGGAAGCCATTTCTTACGGTCGATTTTTACACGCTTTTCATTAGCTTCACCTATAGGCTGTATGTATGCTAGTATGTTTATAAACGACTCTTTTAGGCGTGATTTTGACCCACTTTAAACGGCCAGATTTCGTTCAAACTTCGATAATATTATTTAATAATATATCATTGCGTTAATTAACACTATTTAATATAGGCATCAACCCCTTACCATCAGGCACGTCTGCCAGTTTGCCTACTCAACTAGGATAAAGAAAGATCAGACTTAGAAATGAATGATAGGAATCTATGGGGCGAAAATTTCAGATCAGGTAAGACTTAATGACAAGCAATATATCATCCTTATTATGAATAATGGAGGACGTCGAATGGAATTCATATATTCGTACAAACCTTTAGTTTTATCATATTTCCCTCAAAGAAAGAATATATTATATAATATATATGTGATTTTACGATTAAGATATTTTAATATGTTTTACAATATCAAGTTTACGTATGTGTTTAAGGCGCGGCTACACCGCGGCGCACGCGGTGGCTAGGAAAATAACAATTTATCCGTAGCGTGTCACATACATTTTCTTGCAAATCGAAACTTGACCAACGCGTTTTCTTAAAGAAATACGGACATTTAAGTGACATTTTCTTGCAATTAAAGTTAATATACATGCGTGGCCGCGCTTTTATTCGCTTCTGTTTTAATTCTAATGTCATGTTTTACTAATCTCGAACGAAAGTTTAAGCTTTCGTTTAACAACCTTACCCCGGGGTACCGTATCACCCAGTGTCTGAGTTGTGGAAGTCAGAGGGGCAGTCGCTCCATTTAAAGTACTGGTATTCAGCTGAATCCGATTAAACCAGAAGCCTACCACAAAATATACTTGGGAAAAGGCTGGTAGATGATGATGATGATGATGAGGATTTTTAATTAAACGAGCAAATTTTTATACTTTTTAATCATCCGTCCACAACCTCTTTCAGGTTCTTCAGTGCTTCATCCAACGCCAAATAAACTTCTTGGGTGTTCGGAGGTCGTAATTCTAGCGACACCGTCGGACATCTGTGCAGTTTGTGCAGGAAGCTCTGTGTTAGCGGACAGAAGACATCTGGGTTCATGGAGTCGGTCTTGGACTTTCCCGTCAGGTAGCTCATGGGTATGCCTATGAGGAGCACTGCGATCGCACCAGCGAAGGGACAGTACGTGAAGGAGATACGGAAGAGCGACTGCATGGGTTTTGTTGGTAGATGTTTTCTGTAATAGAGAACAAATAAATTAGTATGACAACATTCCTTGGTTAAAAAATTGGTCATATACATGATAAGAAATGGCATGAACGTGTCAAATGCAAATCGCGCCTACTTAAGCGCAAAGAGAAAATTGATTCGTCATCAGCCTTAATCCGTCCTCTGCTGAATATAGGCCTCCCTTAAATGAACGCCAAGACGACCGATCCCTAGCCATTTGAAATCAGTTTTGTCAGGACATCGTTTTTATATTACTTCGTCTATACATATAATAAAAATAATAAAACAAAACAAAGAAAAAATATGTATATAAATATACACAAGAAATAATTATGACAATATATAACGACCAGTGTAACTGTTCAAAATACCATTAATTCTAAGTATTAATAATCTATTGCTTATAGCTAAACCATTTGAGATCACATAATTAACATACACGATGCGAGCGACCATAAGGAATTTAACCATATACTAGTAAAGAAGAACCACTTTCATCTTAATACCAAATAGTAAACATTGCCTGCTCTATCATTATATACAGAAAACTACGAAGCTATAAGCTAGGAGAAATAGGCAAAAATGAAAAAAAATGCTAAAATATAGTTCAAGCTAACTGCTAATTGTATCAGCCTTATCAATGATACAAGACCCTTAGGCTTCAGGGGCCCTCAATTATGGAAACCAATGAAAACTATCCAAAATATCAATCAAAAATTATGCCCGCGAGGATTCCTTACTAATATTATAAATGTGAAAGCGTGGATGTTTGTTACGCTTTCACGCAAAGACTACTCGACGAATCATCATAATACTTTGTACACATATTCTGGGAGGTACTAGAAGTAACATAGGATACTTTTAACTAAAAAAAGGATTTTCTTTTTGCTAACGCGGGCGAAGCCGCGGTCAACAGCTAATCTATACTTAATATAATAAAGAGGAAAACATTGTTTGTTTGGTTGTAATGAATAGGCTCAAAAAGTGCTGGACCAATTTTTAAAATTCTTTCACCGTTTGAAATCTGCATTATCCACGAGTAACATAGGCTAAATTTTATTCTGAAAAAAAAAAAAGGGTTCCGTAAGACATTTGGGTTTTTCGGAGGTGTAAGGTACAAGGTGTAAAAAATCAACCAGAAAAGTTACTTATTTTGCGTACTAAGATCCCGTTGTAAATCTTAGTTAACACAGGCGAAGCTGCGGGCAACAGCTAGTAATATATACAGCTACATCATTGCTGCTAACAAACCTTTGCTTATAAATACTTATCAAGTGATAAAATTCATTTTACGATATCACTTCAGTTTAAAATGACCATTATATTCAATTCCGACAAACGTTTTACAAAGGAAATGTTTTAGCTAAAACATTATTAACTCATTTAAAAGGAAATGAAGAAAATTTCCGTATTCTTAATAGCATTTTCTATTCATGAAGGATAATAACGGTCGAAGATTATGGCGGGAACGATGTGCTTGAATATTGTAAGGTTCGTTTGTAAGTTGATAGTGAATGAGATGAAAGTGAGTTTAGAGTAGATTTGTTAGTGAGTTTTATAGGAGAGTAGTGATAATTAGAATGCCAGTAGTATGTAGAGTATTAAGTAGAAGGGTGTCAGTAGCTGTATGTAGAGTACATCTATGTATACCCTCGCATCGCAATAGTTTTTTTTTTTTTTGATTATTAATATAGAAAATATATGGTGTATATTATGACTGTATATGGGCAATTCTTTTACTGCAACATGTAAATATAAATATTAAAAAATAGCCACGCTATCAAGAAAACATAATACAGCAAACTGTTCGAAGTACATACCCCTCTATATATTATATATTGTGTAGTAGCTCTATGGAAGAGCCATATGTATAAAAAAATCGGTTGTCTGTAAAGTCGGTTTACTGATGATAGTTGAACGTGACAACGTCATAAGGAAATACTGATGGGCCGATTGTACCTCTTTGTCGCTCGTTCCGCGCTCTCGTTTGCACTTCAAGCCTTAAATGGAACGCCTCAGAGCGAGGTAGCGCCGCAAGAGTCATGTTTTTTCATGCGTGCAGCCGGCTCTATCGAATTATAAGACGTTGACACGTCAAAAAGTTTTGCGTAGTCTGGCCGTCATTGCCGAAAATGTTGCTGACTATCCTGTTACAGTCACATATTTTAGAAAAGCTTGTTAAAAACACCTTTATGGTCGTCACAATATGTCACAGGAGACGGACGTCCCGGTGACGTCCCATTGACGGTTCGGTGTGACAACGGTCTTATTTTGAGTTAGTCCATCTAGTATTTTTACAATAAAGCCTCTATTTTATGAAGTACTTGATCTATTAATTTAACGTTTTTGTGTCGCGTAAATGTTTATAATATGCCAGAACTTCTGTTCGTATTTTTATGTTTTTAAGCACAAAACAATAGAATATCATGAAAATGAGTGAATATTTTCGTTGTCATTCTCTGTGAGGAGGCTTATAATATTTCTTTTTTATGCTTTTTACGTTTGATGATCAAAAAAAGAAACGTTACAAAAGAACCAATCTTTTTTGACGAAAAATACACCGTTACGTTGAAACAATAAAACAATACGTATTACTTTTTAATTAAAATTATTCATTTTTATCACAAGACAGGATATTATTAACATCAACTATCTTTTCTTTCTTTCTTTCCTCCCCTTGTCTGTACTCTATCGTATTATATAATCTCGCCAGGAAACAAAAAAAAAGTTTATTTGTTCCTGGGTCATGGATGTGTATTAAATATGTGTATTATATAATAAAAATCTTAAATATAAGTATTAATAAAAAAAAAAGTATTAAATATATGTATTTCCGTTGTCTGGTGCCCGTAACACAAGTCTCTTCGAGTACTTAGCACAGGACCAGATTGACGTGGTGTAAAAGCGTCCATAGATATAATTATTATTATTATTATATGGGTGGGAGGGATAGGCTGTGCTCTTTGATGCTTTTATCTGCATGGGTCCACCAAAACAGTCCTGCCAAATTATTTCCTGAAAAGGTTTTGCTGTGTTCCAGAGAGAAAGACAGGACAGATAACATAACTACTAGCAGTAACACTTAATCCTACGTCAGAAGAAAGCTACCATATGAATGAGTAATAATAATAATAATATCTATGGACGCATTTTACACCACGTCAATCTGTTCCCGTGGTAAGTTCTCGAAGAGACTTGTGTTACGGGTAGGTACCAGACAACGGAAATACATACATATATTTTATACTTTTTATATTAATACATATATTTAAGATTATTATTATATAATATACATATTTAATACACATTCATGACCCAGGAACGCAGAAACTTTTTGTTCCCTGGTGGGATTCGAACCCGCAACGTCCGGCTTGAACGCCAACGTGCTAACCACTGAGCCACAGTGGTCGTCGAAATGAGTAGCCTGGAGTCTGGACTAGTTCCAGATAAAACTTCGACCGAATATACGGAGGATTACCCGATCTATATCGACTAGTCGTTCGTCGTTCGAAAATATCTGCCACTTTTAAACCTCATTAACAAATCAGTAATCAATTAACCGGGATTTTCACTGAGCAATATAACGCTAACAGCATAAAACTACCTAAACTTAACTGCGGTAACATTCCACTTCGTAATATTTTTATAAATATTTATCCACTTTTCTCATTTTTATTTGATGAACTTTACAGTTTAGATAAAATTAACAATCGAATTCCACAAAGTCATTCACTCATGTATATGCACTATTATTATTAAACATGAATTTCAATCAAGAACCAACGGTACAACCAAACAATTCTAAGTTCTAACCATAGAATCAATACGGACCTCCGTACGGCTCTGTAGAGCAGAGCTATTCTGTAAGGTCGTTTTCGAATCTCGAAAGCGGAATCAGCGGTGATATTATGACGAATTTGACCAATTTGTATTCTTTAAAACTCGACTATCTATCTATATCAATAAAGTTCACTTTCGAAGTGAGCGTAAATTAAGCTCTATCACTCAGGTGAAGCTCGATATCGAAATGGTATTTACACTTTACAGTGTGTTGTCTGTGATTTATATCATCAATTACTACAAGTTACATTCTAGAATATTATATTACTCAGTAATCATAATAAACCTTAATGATAGTACCTTAAATCTCATAAAAGCACTAAGACAGTGTATGCATTCATTACTAGTAAGACGCGACAAGCAGAAGTCATAAAACTAGGGGAATCGGGTAATAATAATATAGAAGTTTTAATAAGGGGAGAATAAAACTTGGTAAGTCGATATCACAAGTTGCTAAACTAAGATTAAAACTTCGTTAGGGGATCTTTAGGTCGATGTAATGGATCTGACCGCAGTGTATGTCATGAGTTATTTAAATGCTTGTTAGTTGGCCCATCTCATTATAATTGTGAGATAGATTAGTAATCATTTTTATAGTATTATTTTACGCCGGGAAATGCGCTGAGGCATCCCGCTGGGGAGTGAATCTCTGTAGGCGGGTATGTGGGAGCCGCTACGCCCGAAAATGGTAAGTGGACGCAGCACTACCCACTAAAACCCGGCGAGTGCCACCAATGCCGCCTTTGGTGAGGTGCCCCGGATCTGCTAGCAACAGGGCCACTCGACAACTAGTCAGTCCCTCAGGGGACCAAATCCACCTCCACAGGAGGATTGTCCCGCACCACAGAACAACTCCTCCCAACTGGACAGCCTGGACAGTACAATGAGGTAAGGTTCCCGTCCTCACCCCTTGCCCCCTGCTCTTTTGTCCTCTCTTCTTACAAGAGGGGTATAAAGAGCCCCCTCGGCTCAATTCGCTTCGCCCAAGGTATTTGGGTGAGGGCTACTGAGCCCTACCGTCACGACAAGGCCTGAACCGTGGTGGGGATCCTTACTAATCTATCTCATAGTAGTCGTGGGCACATCATTAGTCAATTTAGCCCTGAAACTGTTCTGCACCCCTAGACAAGTGGCATACGCGCCGATTCTATTCCTTTGCGTTTTCTCGCTAACTCATAGGGTTGCTGCAAAATTTTTGAAGAACGTTTATTAAGACATACAAAGTATATGGTTTTGTTTGTAAAAACGTCTAAAAACGTATGTAATTCTTAAAATAAATAGTTTCAGAAATTAACATGAAAATAAAAAGTTGACGCTTCTTTCTTATTTTATTATTTACTTTCTCTTTTCAAAGTTGACTTCTCTAATTCGTTCAAACACGCTAATTACACCTATGTTTTATTGATTTATATTTGAAAAAATATTACGCATAATATGATAACGCACTAATTAATGAAGGGATGTTATGTACTAAATGAAATATTTTTTTATTATTTACAAACTGAGAAACTGATACTTAGTTATTATCTAGGAAAACAGTATACTGGTCTGAATTCTAAAAGTCACAAGACAGAAATACTAACAAAAACATAATGAAATGAAATATGAAAATTATAGTCAAGTAATTTTTTGTGTTGTGGACTAATAAACAAACTAGGTCACCATTATTTGAACTCATAACTTTATCTAAAACTCATATTATCCAATAAACTCACACTGCCTCGTGAACAATGGTCGTCACATTGACAATTTGGGTGAAATTTGCCTTCCCGCATCCCGTAGTGTGCATCGGCTTCCCCTGAAAGGTCAACGCCCCTGTCGCCAGCGCATTCTCAGCCCCTATGAGCAGCCAGCCGCAGAGCACCAAACTCAATAGACATCCACTCAGTGCTCCCTAGAAATAAGATAAGAAAAGATAGCTATCTAATAATAATAACAATAATAACTATATTATTCACTTGTTTGAAAAACCTTTAAGATTTTTATCCAGCTTTTTGATTCCTAAAGAAAATTTTTTTTTGTCTAGCTCACTTAACATAATACCTAAAGTCTATAATAAATATAAAATATTTATTTACGAACGATTTTATAATTCGTAATGTGGTTTTCTATACAATTTTAAGGATCTAAAACTTTACTGTCCGTACGAAATATTTAAAACAGAACTTAATTTAACAAATAAGAAATGTGGTGTCGTGGGACACCGGGTAGGAACAAAGTTCCTTATGGCAGGCTTGGAGGGGATAGGCATTTTGAAGTAAATAATAATGTATAAAAATCCTTATTAATTATTATAACAATAAATCGCAGATTAAAAATACCTATTAAAATGAAGCTTTTATTATCAGCTTTAATTAATAAAGGTTAAGTGTAGAAAACTAAATAATTTAGTCTTTTCAAATTTGATGATGATGATGAATGTAGTTAGTTAGCCTCCTGCCTCACCGCTTTCAACTAAAATATCGGATTTAAATCGTTAGCTTTTGCAAGCGAATGGTTTTTAATTTTCTACCGATAAAATTTAATTATCATGTTTTGCATATTTTTATAATTTTATTTTTATTTATTTTTTATTAATTAATTTGATCTTATCATGCTTGGTAATGGTAATCCGGGAAGTCAAACAAGGAGGATAATTTTCGCATTTTCCAACTTCTAGATTTTTTGGTTTCTGGTGAATTCGTCGTCATATCGCTATTATCTTATGAGAGTACATGTTGCTTTTACGCGTTATCTTTTTTTTTAATAAGTTGATTTGGCAAACTTGCAGACGTGCCACCTGATGGCAAGTGGTCGACGTCGCCCATCAACATAAACTAGTTTATAGCAACTATGATGAAACTTTATTAACACTTTCTCCACTATTTGTGGATTAATTTGAATTTCTTACATTAGGTATTAAATTATAATATATGCTGCGATTTTTTCTTAAATTTTAATTCGATCGATCCCTAGTAAGAAATATATTAGATTAATCAAAAATCTACGATGCATTTAGTATTTCTCACTTTTCGCTATTTCTCATGGTTTCGAATTTAGCCACCCACAGTACTATACAATATACATAATATGCTAATATTTCCTATAGCTTTGATTAGGGTTGCCAAGTTGCCAAACCTAAAAGCCGGACAGGCACGCTGATCGGACACGTAATCAAAAAGCCAACATGTGTCCGGCTTTATTCGGACGTCTGGCAACCCAACTTTGATGATTTGTTCTTCGAATGAAAATCATATCCAGGACCTATCTCCTGTTATCTGAACCACGGAAACTTCTTATTATCAAATATTCAGCATCTTGCGGCAAAACTTGATTACACAACATGTTTGTTAAGCATAATCTCTTTGTGTAACATGACATAAATATTTACCTCTCGTCATCTTAGTACGGAACCTATTAGAATTTAATGAATTTCACCGAGAAACCAGAACCTGAGCTAGATTTAGGAAAGCATTCATGTCGGCCATTTTAATAATTTGTCTGCGGCTTCACAGGTGTATTGTAATATTATGTAAACAATACATAATGTAATAAAGCGAAGCATTTGTTAGCTTTTGTTAGTAATTTTTTTTTAACTTTAAGGAAATGCTGTTCACGCTTTTTACACCGCGTCAATCTGGTCCTCTCCCGTGGTAAGTTCTCAGAGAGACTTGTGTTACGGTACTAGACGAAGGAAATACATATTACATAATATATATTTTATATATATACTTACTTTTAATGAGCCACGAACATAGAAACTTTTTTGTTCCCTGGCAGGATTTTAACCCGCTACCTATAGCTTGTACGCCCACGCGCTTACTATTGAACCATCGAGATCGTCAAAAAAATGATGCACAGATAAATACTTACTGATGATATTATTAATTCGAATGAATGAAAGAATCGTAACGGTTGTATTGTTTTTTGTATATCACATCTGTTGCCCCCCCCCCCTCCTTTTTTTTAATTTTAAATTTTTACCAACATTGTAAAAGAAAAAGAAATAAAACTGAAATCATAAGATTCGGGCTCACAAGCCTTTGCCCATGGGTGATGGGACGTGTGAATTGTGATCAAGTGCTTACTAACACTTCTCCCATACCACTTGTACCGTAAAGTAGCGACTGGTTTGATTATTTGTCCAAATTTAAAAACCTCAAGTATAAAACGTGTGTTCCTTTAAAAAAAAAAAAAATTCTTTCAGTCGTAAGAGACACATGAAATAATATGATTGATTTTGCTATTAAAAATGATTTATGCAATATATGCTAATTATTAAAATCACTATATTATTATCATATCATAACAATAAAAAAATACATAAAATATAATAATAATAATAATATTAATGAAATTTATTTATTTATTATACATGAAAATACTTAACAAATTATGCATTGCCAATATAGCGCCATCTCATCTCGCCATTGAAAACAAAGCAAAAATTAAACTGACATCTATTGAGTAGCAAGTGCAACTTTAATAGCAGAAACATTTTAACAACATAAAATATGGCCTAGAGTTTATCAATATTGATGTGATTATTATTTTCTCCATTATAAGGGACTATACTCTAGGACTCAATTTAAGCTTTTCAAGTGTGACATCTATAAGACATAACCAACAATATTTACTATACCATAGTTCACCAAACGTTATAAAAGTACTAGGTAACCACTATAGATGGCGTATTTCTCAACACAGTAGCTATTTCTTAGTACTTTTAAAAATATATTAAAAACTAGCTGTTGCCCCCAGCTTCGCCTGCGTTAACTAAGATTTACAACGGGATCTTAGTACGCAAAATAAGTAACTTTTCTGGTTGATTTTTTACACCTTGTGTCCGAAAAACCCTATTATATCTTACGGAACCCTATTTTTTATCAGAATGAAATTTAGCTTAATATGTTACTCGTGGATAATGTAGCTTTCGAATGGTGAAAGAATTTTTGAAATCGGTCTTGTACTTTTTGAGCCTATTCATTACAACCAAACAAACAAACAAAGTTTTCCTCTTTATAATATTAGTGTAGACATATAATTTAGGGGTACTTTATTCATTTAATTATCTGTATAATTAAGATTAAGTATTTAATAATTAAGATTTAAAATTTAACAAAATATAAGCATTTACCGGTTTACCGGTGGGTGGGATGCGCTGCATTTTGCATCTGGCTTGTTTTTTTTTCGTTTAATGACTTCGCTATCGGAGAAAAAGGCTAGACTTGCATTTTAATTACTGCTACCAAGAATTAACAGCTTATTAAGAAAGGCAACATGTAAAGGAGTTGTCTAGGGTAGTTCCCGGTAAATAGGTTTATGTTCTCAGTCAATGTCGACTACTTGTGGCAAGTCCCCTACTTTGGCTATCCAGCTTATACTTACAATAATGTAATAAGTATAATATTTAAATTGCAATTATTAAGAATAATTTAAATATAAGTACCTAATATTTCTTTAACTCACCGAACAATTAGCTCTTGAGAACACGATCCCCAAAGTGAAGAGTCCCAGGAGAGTCCCCGCGGTGACTCCTGTCACTCCTGACGCCACGTGCTGCAGACGATCCATATCCCTAGCCAGCCACACCACGCTAGCACAGTACAAACCCAGTAGGATACACAATATCTGTAACAAGCATAATTTTCTATAATTTATCGTATCGTATTTCTCCTCGAATATCTTTCATAGTTTTAAGTTGGTATAATATCAAGATTAATTAATTTTATAAGATTTTTTTTGGCAAAAGATTAACCCCCTAAGATTTTTTTGTGTTGCTGAAACTTGCATCGTGAAAAAAGTTTTATTTTTTTATTAATTTAAAAATATTTTTATTCGCTTTTTTAATTGGCGATTTTCCTCACCTTCATAATCCTGCAGCTGGTCAACTCCTTCGTCCGTCTCGGCATCCACGGTCTTATGAACTCCTCGAATAGCACACCAGATATAGAGTTTATTAATGACGCGATACATCTGTAACCACATTAGTGTTAACTTCGACCAAGATTAACTCGGCAAAACTAAGACCAAGATTAACTCAGCAAGCTGCAAGACCAACACCATGATTAACTCAGCAAGGCTGTCCAAATCAAGCTTTAGGTCTGGCTTTGCTCTTAAACTTAAAACCACAAACATAATACGCTCTCCTTGTGAAAAAAGTGCCATGTTGCATTATATAAGCAGTTTTATAACGAACATTTGTCAAGTTTAGTAATACCTAGTTGCCCTTTTTATGAAATTATTCCCGGGCTATGTGATTGATGCTGGTGGGAGGGAGTAAGTCTCTCTCGTCAAACGGCAGCTTTGCTGTGTTTCAGAGGGTCAGGTTAATGTAATTACTGCCTTTAGACTTTAAATATACAGAGTTACCCTAATGAGTTCGTCTTTTGGCTATAGGCCAATATGCCATAAAAACTTTAGAATAAGTAATACTGGCTGTTGCCCCCGGCTTCGCCCGTGTTAGCAAATCAATGTCCTTTTTTATGTATCCTACTTTACTTCTATTACCTCCGAGAATATGTGTATTGTGTACAGATTTTCATGATGATCGGTTGAGTTGTTTTCCCATCCCTACTTTCACATTTATAATATTAGTAAGGATTATATTAATATAATATTATGTGATATTAACATTTAAGGAATTATAGCGTTAAAAATTTACCCTGTTGTGGCGCAAAATATTGATATAATAAATATCCCACATATCCCAGGAAACATGGTCGCCAAATTGTTCAGGAAGTGGGGAACCAACTGAAAACAAATATTAATAGCTACATTAAAAAAAAAGTTTTTTTTTAAATTAAAATACAGCAAATCATTTAAACTTACTTGTTCGTGTTTTTTTATTTGTCCCGTCAGTAACGGATCGCAACCAGCGAACCAAGTATAAATAGTCAGTCCCAGAAAACATGATAACAACTTCATAAATATGACGCCTACACAAGAGAGTGCCAGACATATCCTGGCTTTGCCAATCGTGTCCACTGCCAGAAGCTTCTGGAGGGAGGACTGGCTAAGCGCGATCTTCCACAGCCAATTGGTGCTGAGTGCTACCGTGACCACGAAGAATGAGGTATGATGCGCCAACTCAGGGTCAGGACTAGAATGGTAAAAAGTAGTAAAGTAGCAACCCTTATAAGTCCCACAGCTGGGCTCTCCTTCTTGAAATCAGGCGATGGGCCATAGTTCACCAAGGCGCTGACCCAATGCGGGTTGGTGAACTTCACATACCTTCAAGGGCTTTTAATCGCATCAGGCATGCAGGTTTCCTCACGATGTTTTCCTTCATCGATGAGCGAGCAATGGTCTTGTGTTCAGGGTGCATTAAGAAATTTAGATACTATACCGATTTCAAGGCACACACGAGGGGGTCAGGATCGAACCCGGAACATCTCGCATAAGAGGACGAGCTCATACCAACTGGACCATTGTCGCTACACACACAGTAAATATTATTTTTACGATTCCTCAAAAGTAAAAACGATGAATCCTATAGGACACCAGCTGTTGCCTGCGGCTCCTCCCGAATTAGAAAAAAAATCTCTTTCTTTATATAGCTCATAATACTTCTAGTACCTCCAAGTATATTTAGCTTTAGTTACATGATCATCGGTTGAGCAGTTTTCGCGTGAGAGCGTAACAAACATCACTACTTTTCCTGTCAAGCTGTCTCTCAAAATAAATCAACAACATACTCACTCATACAACACCAGTCTCCCCCCCTGACTGGACACCTCCCAAACCCTCCTAAGTCCCAGGGGCAAGAGCGCCAGTCCACTTGGCAGGGCCGTGCCAGCCAGTGCCAAGAACGAGGTGACCATACCAACACTGACTATAGCTCGCAAGCCCCCGATGGCTACAAATGTGGAGCAGACTACACATATCACGGCAACGATGCGGGCAGCTTGAATATTCGTAACTGGAACAAAAAAGCCACATAAAAGTAGGCACATACTTCTAATAAAAAAAAATGAAATTGAAACATTTTTTTGAGTTTATTATTTTATTTATGCACTGTACGTAGATGCATGGATATTGGATATCTAATATTATTATTCCTACTATTCTTCTACTAGGGCTTAGGCAATAATTAGTGTAACTCAGAAGACAGAATAAAAAGTATCTAGACGGTAAAGTAACTCACAGGGAGGTGCAACAGAATATTCTCGAAATCGTACTTGTCGCAGATCTAGCATATTAATAGAATGGTTTTAAACAGAAAGGGGAAAGACAGGTAGTTTATATCCTGATTCCTGGCACCTAAACTTAACAGCTTGTTTCAAAATAGACAACAGATTTTGGCCGAGGATAGTTTCAGGTAAATAATTTATATTCATCCCGCGTCGACCACTTACCATCAGATATATGTCAGACTCACTCACTCACTCACACACAGACTGCTCAGGATCGAACCCGGAACCTCTCGCATAATAGGCCCAGTCCACCCACCACTGGAACATCGTCGCTCGTCTGTCAGTTTGCCTAACTAATATTATAAAAATGGTACTCCTTCAGACTTTATACATTTATTAGTTATTTTGTTTGAAAATTATAAATAATAAAGATTAGATAATAAAGATAGAAAGATTATAATACCTAGTCTAAAGGCGGTAAGCGGTACATATGGCACAATTGGCAACAGCATCAACTTGCTGACCACGAAGAGGACCGCCGCGATGGTACGCGTGTGCGATGAGAACCTTATCTCCAAATACTCGAAACTGGACGACAGCTGCAGCCTGTGGAATACTAAAAATAAAGAGTATTGAAAAATATGTCAGTCAGAGCCGTCTAGGACCGCATGAAAAACGAAACTTTAGGGTATAAAGTGTACTTGCGCATCATTATCATTTATCCGTTCGCTGCTAAACATAGGCCCCCCTCAATGAAAGCTAAGACGACCGATCCCTTGCCACACATCCAACACGGACGGCCATAGTAGGGCTATTCTGTAAAAAACCATTCCGATATCGAGCTTCACCTGAGTGGTAGAGCTCACTATATACATACAGTAACGTAATACTTCGAAAGTGAACTTTATTGATATAGATAGATAGTCGAGTTTTAAAGAATACAAATTCGTCATATTACCGCGGATTCCGCTTTCGAGATTCGAAAATGACCTTAACAGAATAGCTCTACCGCTCGGCGATCGTCTTCCCACGGTTTCCATTTTCAAATCTCCCGCCATTTCGAGTTGAATGATTTTTAAACAAATGTTTACCTGGTAAATAAATAACAGCAGTGAGGAACGTAACGACTATGAGTGACAGCGCAGACGCCCAGTACTGAGTACCGCGTAAATATATCTCCACCGGTACTCCGAGTAGAGTAATACTCGTTATATGGCTGAAAATATTTACATAATATATTATTATTATTCATATGCATATTATTATTATAATTAGTATTCAACAATTGTTAGTTAAATAATACGTGAAAATATTAAATATTCATAAAAATCCTCGATTTGGAAGGTAAATTCAATGGACGTCCAATTACTTTTTTGTTAAAACCATAGAGTGGTCAAAACTAAATTAAATTAATTTGATTTAAAAGGTAAGGGTACGGAGAATATAACGCATGTACAATCTTAAGCATGCTGATGATGATAATGATGAGAAGAAAATCAAAAACACTTTTGTTTCATCACAGCAATAAAAAAACTACTCTTAACCATTGGAACAAAGCAAAATAATATTTATATTATTATTTTATTTTATTTTTTACCAATTCACTTTTAATAGTGTTTTGTTTTACATAATTTAATTTTGCTATACTGATTAAAAAAATCTACTACATAATGAAGAAATAGGCCTTTATTTTAATTATGTAAACTATAGTCCAATAATCTGTATCAAGTAAGGGTGATACCAAAGGGTATTTTGAAAAAATATTCTATCAAAATAAATAAAACAATTTCATCATCATCATCACCAAATATTTACATAATGGTTGTATTTTATTGCATAAATTAAGATGAGATATTCGCCTTTTTTTGTCAGTGATGTCTTATAGTTACATATACTTAAACATAAAGAAATTTTATTAAGTATATGAAAAAAAAGTCACTTACCTTGCTGTGAGTGCCAACGAAATAGATATAATCGACATATTCTTACCGCCGAACAAAAATCCAGCCACTGTGTTATATTTAGTATTCACAAATATATAATGCATTATTATTAATATTATGACGCCCAAAATAATCCCGAACAAACAATATTCGGCTACATTAAAATAAATAGGTGGCACGGGTACCGTTGCGTTTCTCATTTTGATATATTTTTAGAATATTTTTTTTTTTTCTGAAATTTAATTGATTAATATTTTTTTATGTAATTCAATTAATTACACAAGCTACGTATTGCTTCGTCTCGAGTGATGTCTCGAAGCAAACAGACTCATATCAGCGCTTATAACAATAAAGAGATATTGCAGATAAAAGTGGATTTCACCTCAATCTTTCAGCAAATATCGCACATGGGATTTTGTATCTTCGTTTAAACAAACGGATAGGTAGATGTTTGCACAGTTATAGGAACAAGTGTAAATTTAGGCTTGGGAAACGTTTTATCGCCAAATACGATACATACCACAGATATTCGCATAATGATAAGAAACACGCAATAGAATTATAGAGAGCTACAAGAAACTGCCAAAAATTTGGCATATGTAAAAAACGCTTTGAAAAGTAAGCACGTTAAGTAGTGACTTTGTCAAATATTATGACAAAGTCCGATTGTCGAATGATCAAAAGCATAATATTATAAGAGACGGCTTCATAAAAATTAAATGTAGCTCGACCTCATAATATTAGAAATGATGACGATATCGCACTTGTTAACGCGATGAAAATCAACTAGGCCGAATTATGAACATCAAGTTTAAACTTTAAACTATGTATTTTTGAGTCAACTAAGGCAGACAGACACAAAAAACATCAAAATTGGTCCAGCCGTTTAAGAGTTCAGTGACAAACACACGCACAGAGGGATTATTACAGATTAGGCGTTAATGATTATTATGTAGGTACCTTCGAGTGATGAAAATTTTCAAATTAAATTATATTCTGTTATTTGGAGAACAGATGGCATTATGGTTCAAAAATGGAGGCCGCATTTAGATTGACGGAGTGTTGGTCGGCTTGGTTGGTTGGATAGGAAGACGAGATCGAGATCGCCACTGCACGGAGATCCGTGCAGTGGTCGGTCCGTGTTGAATAGGTCAGCAGTGGATGGATAAAGGCTGATGATGATGATATTTTGTTATTATTCACCTGTTACATTTCACGCCATCTCCTTTAGCTTAGTGATACTAAGAAGAGTAAAATGTTTTCGTACTGTTGTAGTTTTGTTGTGTGCTCAAAGATGGCGCTTTTGGAAGTAATGAATTAGACTTAAGAGTCATTATTTTACCAATAAAAGACTAGATGTCGCTAAATTATAAAGGTTTTAAGTTTTATAATCAATGACTTCATAGTTTCTTTGAAGGTTACAAGATGGCGTTTGTTTAATGAATAAAATGTATATGCATGGTAAATTCTGATATTATTCCTAGATGTCACGTTTTAAATTATTACCCAACCTAAACCAACATAAATGGATCTAGATCAAAATCCTGTCATACCCGAGGTCTTGAAGCCGTGGAAGTCACACTCCACGGCTGGTGGGGGGCAACACCCCCATCCATCTCCATCCAATGGTGAAGCCAACCGGCTCGCCTCTGGTCTCACGTCCAATGAAGCCACTATGGCCATAGCTCATCAAAATCCACCAAAATTAAATTGGACGCTTTCAACGTTTGTGATAAAATAATTAAACCTTATAATTATTATCTACTGACATGGGTAATGTTCATTAGATTGAAAAAAAAAATATATTTAAAAAATACTGAATTAATGGATCCTGTGTTCAGCAGACGATGATAATATTTATACCATTTTTTTATTTCCCTAAAAAGTTTTCATATTTTGGTGTGGCTGTAATTTTTTAAAATATTACAAAAAGGGGAAGGATGGGAATATAATTTGGGACGGGTTTTTTGACATTAGAATACTACATACCTGGTACTTGCGACGTCACAGAGTACATCTCCCCAAGTGGCATGTTCACCCAGTGTCGTCATTAAAATTGGTTTGAAAAAATTAAAGTATTGTCGGGTACATTGTGTGTAACACAGTTCCTTTCAATTGCTCTCAAATTAAAAAAAAGGACCTGAAATATGAGTTTTTTTCTGATCCAATTGCTATTTTCCGAGGTGAGCACATTCACATATTTTATATTTCATTAAAAACTCTTTGGTTGTATGAAATTATAAGAAGACAACGAGTAGAATGAATAAATAAATCAAAACTTTTAATTTATAAAAAATTGTTTATAGGACACAAACTTTGCTCTCTCTCTCTAAAGATCTATCAAAATATGTGTAGTTCTATATCTTGGAGTTACTGTGCCTGTAATACGAATAAATAAAACGCACTTTGTTCACAAATAACACATTATAGATAAGTTAGGTGTATACAGAAGTTTACAAAAGGCAGTCTTATTGCTAAGGTAACAATCTCTTCCAGACGGTTTCGTCGAGAAATTCGCCGAATCCAAATCGTCATTAAAATTGGCTTGTTTGTCTATATATGTTCGACTTTCTACCGTTTTGGCGTTCGTTGATAAATACCGTGTGATGTGTGTTTTTTTTTTGTTCCTTTATTTTTTATGTTGCGCAAAAGGCGGTGTTGTGATAAAGGTACAAATTTCTTTCTTTCTTCTTATCGATGAATCCCATAAACTACTTTTGGACAGATCTCTACCTATGTATGTGACCTATGATGTGACTATTCACTATCACTTTCTGTACTCTGCTAGAGGCCTCTTTCAGAGTGCGCCAAGATGGCCCATTCTCCACACTAATCAAGCATCCAAAGAGAACCGCTGGAAAATAATGAAGGGCTTTAAAGTCATTTTTCATACAGCCTAAACTCTTAACAGTACATTCACAATCTCTTGACAATTTGGCCCAATCTCTGGAGATGACGTCACTCAGTATAATATTATGTTTCATACTATAACTGATACGACCAAATAACTTCCACTAAATCTTCAAACACAAATCAACTAATACACAATATTTCAAATATTTCTTGTCCAGAATATTGGGTGACACGGGGCCACCCGAGCAAACGGAAGTTTCCCGGAGGAAGAGAGGGGGATCCCGGGGTAGACAGAGATAGCCTTATGCCCCCACCGCGAACGCGAGCGGGTGGGGTGTATAGAAAAATTAAATTATATTTCCCAATGGTGTCAGCCAGTTATTAAGTGGCCAGACGCCATTTTGAATTATTATATTTTTTATTTCTTTTCCCCAGGTTTCCCTTTTGTACGAGGAATTCCTTTTATTTGCAATAGTTGAGGGACTCGCAAATGGGTTCGAAATGTTGGTGTTGTAAATCAAAGAGGTTCTATTCCACGTTTGCGATCATTAATAATAACATGGCTTTTATATGTGGTATCATTTTCTTTTCC
The DNA here is from genome assembly GCA_905333005.2 of Lycaena phlaeas. NCBI lineage: Eukaryota > Metazoa > Arthropoda > Insecta > Lepidoptera > Lycaenidae > Lycaena > Lycaena phlaeas. Next base: position 9,214,746 of record HG995178.1, read on the forward strand.
AAAAGTAATTTAATTTACAGAAGTAACCTTAATTTAATTACAGGCAACTTATTTGCACAGAGATTCCTAAAATTCTCCTGGCGACAAGTTGGTCAATTCTTTCTCATTGTAAAACCACTAAGCGCTATTATTATGGAATTAGATAGATAGATAGATTAGATATCGTAGAATACCAATCGTCATTAACATTGGTTTGTTTGTCTATACCTGTTTGGTTTTCTACAGCTTTGGCGTTCGTTGATATAGCCCATATGCTATTAAGCCCGTATGTTTTTACCATACCTTATATCTATGCAACACCCAAAAAAGCTTATGCATGTTATTATTATTTATATCGCCACAAACTACCAATTACCAAAATACAATGGCGGATGGTATGTCGCCACGTTCCAATTGCCTTTCCCATAATTTTCAAGTGTTACTATTAGATATTATTATTTGCTACTCTTGATGACTATTACTTTAATTAACCTCTGTGGCTCATATCATAATAATATACCGTCAGAAAATACAATCTAGATTGTATTCCAAAATTTGGACCACTGAGTTTGTTTTACCGATTTTACTAAGGAGGCCTAGGAACCGATGGTACCTATATTCAATTGTATAATTACTACAGTTAAAGCTGTTTATCTAAAGGTACCTACATCATATTATTATTGTTTTCTTATGTGACCATGGTTGCTGTAAAGTATCTGAAACGTCGGACTTATAAAAAACTTAATAAACCGCGATAAAATCCAAATTTGTTTCATTATAATGGACCTATATCATGTTTAAACTCCTGTTAAAAGGCTGGACCGATTGTGATGATATTTTTGTGAACCCAAGTGGATTCGAGGAAGGTCTTGATTTACAATTCAATGCAGTAGATACTGGACGACAGTCGGGTTCGCTGGTACAAGCAAATCATAAGCTGTGCATGTAAGTATATATTGTTTAATTGTGAACTTTTATCTTAATCTTAAGTGGACGGGTAAAGGCTGGTGATGGTGATGATGATGATGCTGAATCTTAATTTGAATTTCGTTACAACAAAACCTTCCTAAAAAAAAGAAAAACTAATAAGAAAATATACATTATCTAAAAAAAATATTAGATGCTATTCACGTTTTTGTCCAAGTTAAGTTTCCTTTTTTTGGTCAAATTGCAATGTTCGATTTTTTAATTATTTATCTAATATCGTAACAAAGGCTTACCCCATGGACCCTTTGGGAACCTTTGCATTTCTGCGACGCCTGGGGTGAAAGAAAATTATTAAAGAAGCCTTCGGTCGGGATTAGGGGACAGAAGGCGTTTTTTGCCTGCATGATTGCCCACTTTGAACGAAAAAGAGGGTTATCGTAATTAAAGTTTTGGGTTTTTTAGGGCCTGTTTCACAATCTCCCTTTAAGTTCCCTATAGGCTATAGGCAACATATTTGACAGATGTTTGACAGATACTCCATACTCTATCTGTCAAACATCTGTCAAATATGTTGCCTATAGCCTATAGGGAACTTAAAGGGAGATTGTGAAACAGGCCCTTAATAGTTTATATTTTATATCTTTAGAAGAATTTCGTAATGTTGGCATCTTAATTGCTGGAAAGATTTAGATGATTTTTTCGATGGTGCCTTCGGCCTCTTATGCGAGGGGTCCAGGGTTCGATCCTGACCCGTCCGGGTGTGCCTTCAAATGGGTTTTTCTAAATTTCTAAGTGCACACGAGACCATCGTTCGCTCACCGGTGAAGAAAAACATCGTGAGGAAACCCGCATGCCTGATGAGATTGAAAGTCTTTGAAGGTATATGAAGTTCACCAACCCGCACTGGGCCAGCGCGGTGGACTATTGGCCCATTACCCTCCTCGCCTGATTTCGAGGAAGGAGACCCGTGCCCAGCAGTGGGACATATAAGGGTTGATACTTTACTTTTACTTTACTTTTTTTTCGATGGTGGGTGCTGAGCGTTATCACGAGTAGTAATATCTACCAATGTTTGCTTATTTATAAGTTTCTCACACTCCTGATATAAAAGCTATATTTTAGTATGTATGTGTACATAATTTTGACAACCTCTGTGGCTCATTAATTTTGTTAGAGGGTTGGCGATCGAATCCCGCCAGTGAACAAAAAAGTTTCTGTGTTTCTGGGTCATGGATTTAGGTATATTATGTAAAAAAAATCTTAAATACGTCATATATTAATATAAAACTTATTAAATATATCTATGTACCTATTTCCCGTTGCCTGGTTAACACAAGTTCTTTGGAAACTTACCACGGGACTAGATTGACGTATCATAAAAGCGTCTGTAGATATTATTATTATTTTCCAGTCGTACATTGTAACATGTAACTTGGAACCGCGAATTTCATAGTTCTGATTGAATTTCTACCCGGAACCATCCTCTAATATGACAATTTAATCAGAAGTTAAGGGTTTCAGCTTAAAATAATCTCGGAACGGTTACGAGCGCTCCCGGGCATGATGAGCGAAAACCGGCGATAACCGACGATAACCGGCGATAAGCGGATGCGTGGAAATAAATTGGTTACTCCGGGCGAGGCCCGGGTATTGCGTGGTCGCGTTTTACTGTACTTATAGATGGAAAGATTAATGATAATATTCATGAAGTTTTTATGACTAATATATTATACTGAGCGAGAGGGCCCGGTTTCGTTCCTGACCCTCCTTGTCTTGAAATGGATCTGTTTAAATTTCGAAGGGTACCCTTAAAACACGTGACCATCGCTCGCTGAGCGGTAAAGGCAAAGTCTTAGAAGATATGTGAAGTTCACCAGCGCATCGGTGGAATATGGTCCAACACCCTTCTCGTCTGATTTTGAGAAGCCGAGCCAAAGAATTCAGACATTTAAGGATTTTGTGTGCAGACTTTATTCATAGCCTACTCTCGTAGGCTCATATGCTGGGGACGCGGTGTTCTTCTCGTCACGCCGCCAAGCGGACGTTTGCGTCGCAGAAAGTTTGTCCCCAAAGAGCATATACATCTGAATTCTTTGCTACTTTACTTTTTTTATCCAAAGATATACTTAGGACTTTGAGCCTCGATGCCAGTACTTGTAGTAATAGTCACTGTCCAACCCAACCCTCCGAAACAAAGCAAAGCTGTCTCACGGGAGAAACAAGCAAGATGGTGGTAGGTACCTATACAGATTCGATTGACCGTTTAGGCTTTGTATTTGGTATTGAGCTAGATTTCATCCTTTTTTTTCTTTAACGCCGGAAAATGCGCCTAGGCATCCCGCGGGGGAGCGGGTATGTGGGACTCGCTGCGTCCGAATGTAAGTGGACGCAGCTCTACCCACTAAAGCCCGGCGAGTGCCACCAATGCCGCCTTTGATGAGGTGCCCCGGATCTACAAGCAACAGGGCACCTCGATGGCTAGTCAGTTCCATAGGGGACCGACGCCAACTCCGCAGAAGGGTTGCCCCGTGCCGAACAATCCCTCCCAACGTCGGGTGGGGAGCTAGATTTCATCCTAAGAAAGAATAGGCTATATTAATAAGGAGATTATTCCTAGATCGTCTGTGACTAGGTTTAAGAAATACATATAACTTACAATAATGTGTGCGAAGCGCGCTCCAATATAAAACGGTGTCGTATATCGTGATAGTGTAGTTTGTATGTGAGGACTGAGGGCCGAGGTGAGGTGGGGGGTCGCTACCCTCTCGCCTTGATAAATAAGCCACCCAATTTTCTTATCGAATCACTAAACAAATTGACTTGCTCCATGGTTTTAAATTATATCCAATCTGTGAAAATTATTACGACCTTATTTTAAGGTATAGAAAAAAATGTTATTTTTAATTTTTTGATCATGTTTGATTTTCCCCAAATATTAATATGACTACAAAATTGAAATCTATATTATTATTATATAGTTTCACTAGTTTTGGTCTCAAATTAAACGAAAAGGATGCGTTATATCTTCCATACAAATGCGGCCAATGGAAAAACGTAGACCCCGAAAAAAAATACGAATTTTTTTTGACATTACAAATAAAATGACCGGTTTTGACAAAGTCATAGTTTACACGGACGGAAGCTTCACACAAAGTCATAAAAGTAAGCAATTTGTAAATTCCTTTTTAAACAGACAATACAATCAATCTTTGCTTATACTTGCCATCCAATGCCAAAACACCAATATACCGGTTTTGACAAAGTCATAGTTTACACGGACGGAAGCTAGACACAAAGTCATAAAAGCAATTTGTAAATTCCTTTTTAAACAGACAATGCAATCAATCTTTGCCTTTACTTGCCATCCAATACCAAAATACCAATATATCTAATTTCTGTCCGATCACTTACAAACTTGTGAGAAATATTGTTACCAAGAACATATATTAGGGCCGGTCATAACACCGCCATCGTATCAGTACCATTTAGCGTCACTTCGAGAAAATAATGGGTAAACAAATCCTCCTATTTCCATTACATTTATTCCTGTGACGTCACCACCCATCCCACGAAGTAATTTCTTAGTGGGAACGCCTCCGCGATGGGTATTGATAGTGAGAATTTGCTAACACCATGTATATGATTACTTTTATAGTGATTTTTTTTACATGAACCCCTTTTCATGTAAGTTGAGAATGACTTTATGGACCAACTTATGGTGGTCAATATTGACGATAAATGAGTTTTCTTGAGCCTAGTTCTTGCTATTGAAACCGTGCTTTAATTTGATTTCTAAGACCTATAGTCGATGGTAACCCCAGGCTGAACTACATTACAACATGGCTGGGGTCCCAAGCCATGTTGTAATTAACTTCAGGCGCTATTTCAGCAATTGTTATTCCTTATCATTAGTTTGATTATGAAAAATCATAAGATTTAAGGAATAATAATTCTAAAATACATCCGTCAGAGAGCTACATACATACTATATTATTGTAAAGTTCCATTAAAATCCATTCAGTAATTTTTTCGTCTCAATATTAGAACAATTAGCAACAACAAAAAGTCTCTATGGGATACTGGTTGGAAGGATAACAATAGAAGAACAAATTACATGACGTTAGAAAATCTATTTTTGATAAGTTAACAACACCGTTTAGCAATCGCAGAGATCTTGAAAGGCCCATTTCAAGGCACTCACGCCCCCCCCCCCCCGTGGATACAGGATTGAACCCGGACCTCTCGCATAAGAGGCCGAGTCCATCCACCACTGAACCACCGTCGCTCTGAAAATGAATAAATAAAAATAAAAAAAAGTCTTAAACGTTAGGGCCGTGGTCGTCTGACATGAAGCGGTTTATGAAGGATATGTCGAATCGACTGATTCTCTCATCGGGTGATCAGAAGGCTGGCAGCTATTTCGCGCAGAGAATAAGTTTAGCTATTCAGCGAGATAATGCTGCCAGTATTCTGGGTACCATGCCCCAAATTGAAATTTTGGATGACATATTCTTTTTGTGAATATCTATATGAATAATTTAGAGTTAATTTTTAATTATAAGTTTTTAGTTTGATATTGTTGTTATTGTTAATATTGTTACGTAGATATAATATAATATTATCTGATATTACTATATACTGTATATAATTAAGAAATATATATAAATGAGAAGCTAAAAAAAAGTCTACACTAAAAACAAAACACAGCATGAGTTACAAAGTGCAACGACAAACGCGTAAGATGATAACATTCATGGCCCAATCACGTTCGTCCCGTTTTCCCATTCATTTTCCCGTGGACCCAATATCCTGGAGGCGTCTATTTATTTAACATATCATATCAGCATTAGCCTTTGATATATGGGCCCCCGTCCCCCTTCATATGATATATTGATACATTATCACGTGAAGAAATCTCATGCGTCTTTATGTTTATTGGAATATATTAATGTTGGTTAAGATGTGTTAATGGCAGTGAATATTGGAATACTAAATTAGTTTTTGGAATTGTATTTTACTATCATCATCAGTATCTATTCGTCCACTGCTGAAAACTTCTTTCAGCAAAGAGTGCCAAGACAACCGATCTCTTAATGCTCGCATCTACTATGCCTTTAATTTATGAAGGGGATTTTTTAAATATTTTTTCTGATAACCAGCGGGATTATTATTATAAATTGTGTTTATAATGGAACAAATTTACGGATTTTATCGCGGTTTATTTCGTTTTTTACAAGCCCGACGTTTCGGATACTTTACAGCAGCCATGGTCACAGGAGGAGTCCTCCCGTTATAATGAGTGAAATTCGCGTACACATAAGAAAACAATATAAATTTTGTTTTTTAAGGTTAATGAGTTTTAAATAATTAATAATTATCAATAATCATTAATAATTATATCAATAATAATTTTGAAGTAACCTTTATTTTAATCGTAACATTTTCTTTTAAGCAAGGTTTTTTAGACAACTTTTTTTTTGGCTCAGCAATTTTGCTTAGTTTTGACTCAAGTTTCATTTCAAGAGAGAATTCTTTAGGCCTTTCGTTGACTAATTACAAAATAATAGAAATTCCTATCTAGAATATTTTTAAAGCTTAAATTAGTTTTTAGAAGTTTTTAGAAGAAATTCTTAACCACCCTTCAAATCCACCATTGTTACCATTAAAAGAAATATTAAAATGAGAAGACCAAAATAATACGATTGACGTAAAGGTCTCCCTCCCTCCACTCGAACACATCACACCGAGTTTTCTAATCGTGTCCGCGAGGAATAGGAAAATATCATATTTCAGTGGCCCCAGGGCTGCGCGGGGGGAGCGGCGGAGGGGTGCGGGGGAGATGAGTTTTTTACGCATTACTCCCACACACCGGTAACAAATTGAACTACCCTCACTTCTCGAATAAATTACTTTATCAATAATTATATGTAGAAGTGGCAATGGAAAATGGTCTTGTTTTTTCTAGTTTATCATAATATAAGTAGTCATGAAATACTAATGTGATACTTTAATTGATACTGCATCTGTTATAGTGGTAGTGGGATTCTCTAGGAAGCTGATTGGCCCGTTATTATAAATTTATATTATGCTAGCAGCGCCCTGCGGTTTCACCCGCGTACTTACCATTTCCGTGGGAGTACAGGTATACATTATAGCCTGTGTTATTATGACATATAAGCTATATTATGGTAAAGTTTCATTAAAATCCATTCAGTAGTTTTAACGTGAAAGAGTAACTAACATCCATATTTATAAACTTTCACGTTTATAATATTAGCACAGTGTAGATAGATCTATTTATCTACACTGTGATAGTAGTAAGATTCTTACACATAAAATAATAATTAATACTATATTATTATAACTTAATATTTTAATATATGAATGAGAGATAATAATTATGAACTTAAATATGTATATTATATTAATTTTAAATACTCATACTTAATACAACATGGCATGAGGCTATGACGGAGCCAGGATTTTTTTTAAAATTCTTAACAAAAATCGAATAACTATTAAAATTTAAAACGTTTAAAGTAACATAAAGTGGATGTTTACAAACAAATTGAAAATGGTCTGGTGATAGCTGCGTCTAATACACTCCTTCATCTCTGGAGCACGAGCCACTGATCGAATGAAAACATTGTTGTGTGCCGACGCGCCACAGGAAAGTAACTATTGCTGATAGAAGTGGCACGGAATAAGAATAAAATAATTGCCGTTTGTGTCTATGTACAATGTTTTAAAATTTAAGCGATACGGTGTTTAAAATAAAATATAATGTTCTTTATATAATATTGAAATATTTTTTAATGTTACTTTAGAAGAAATAACATAGACGTCAATATACAATCGCGCAGCTTAATAGTGAAGCTTGGTGATTAAACAACGACGATTCACCTGTTTTTAATTTAAGGTCTTGACTATTTATATTCATATTATTATTATAATTTATGTATGATCATCATCATTAATTTATAAAAAATTTCAGTCCATTGCTGGATGAACGATGGCTTCACGCAAAAGCATGACTCATGCTCACGTTACTATGGCTGAGCGGAGTTTGCAAGCGAGAGCGCAAATCAAGCGACATAGAGGCAAGATCGGCCTAAGCGTGCGGCTTGTAACTCATGACGTTTTCACGTAAAAGTGTTGTCCGTATGCACAACTATTTTGCACTATTTGATTATAATTTTTATTTCAGAACGCTTCAAAATTATTGCACGTTGTCCACGCAAGTTTCATATAAGAATTGATAATTTTATGTATGTGAGTAAAAAACTAATGTTCATAGTGGATAGAACTGAAAATCCGATAAAGATTTTTATAGTATGATTACTGATTAAATAATTAGCTTATGTCTTGGATATGAATTTTCAATAAAATAATAGACTTTATAATTTTCTTGATATATTTTCGGTTATTATGCAGAGGGACACATACAGGGCGAATATTTCATTATTTTATAACAATCGACATGTTGCTTTCTTATGTTTATGCGAATTTCACTTAATATGAAAAATGAATTTCACTTAATATGAAAAATCACATACTTATTATGAATATTATGAATAACATCATCATATAAATAATTATCAACTTTTACGGGTTTTATCGCGTCAGTCCTCCAGTAACCATGATTGCTGTAAAGTATCCGAAACGTCGGGCTCATAAAAAACTAAATAAACCGCGATAAAAAGCGTAATAGTGGTTTCATTTTAACAATTGACATGACCATGTACAATAAACAAGCTTTTAATTAAATATTTACATAATAATCCAATGATGTATATGTAAAACTATATTTATTATTCACCCCCTAGGCTTCTAGTGTCGCTTCTAGTAGAATATCCTCTCTTTGGTTTTTATTCATGTTTTTATCACACGTACAAGTGAAATATTTTCATTAATAATAACAATCTGCTAGTTCGCTGGCTTCAGGCTCAAATACGTTTTCGTCTATTCTTGTTCCAATAAAGTGACAAAAACTGCTAAATATTTTGATTTTAGATTCTAGGTAGAAATATTCCCCCACCATGGCTCAGGCCTTGTCGTGGCGGTGGGACTCAGTAGCCCAGGGTGACCCCAACTCCTTGGGCAAGCGAATTGAGCCGAGGGGGCTCTTTGTATCCCTCTCATAAGAAGAGGGGACAAAAGAGCAGGGGGCAAGGGGTGAGGATGGGAACCTCACCTCATCGTACTGTCTCGACGTTGGGAGTGGTTTTTCTGTGGTGCGGAACAACTGCTCTGTGGAGGTGGCGTTGGTCTCCTGAGGGACTGACTAGCCGTCGAGGTGCCCTGTTGCTTGTAGATCCGGGGCACCTCACCAAAGGCTCAGTGGTGGCACTCGCCGGGTTTTAGTGGGTAGAGCTGCGTCCACTTACCAGCTTTCGGGCGCAGCGAGTCCCACATACCTGCCTGGGGAGACCCACTCCCCTGCGGGATGCGTCAGTGCATTTCCTGGCGTAGAAGAAAAAAAAAGGTAGAAATATTCCAACATTGGGGAACGAGCCGTGAAAAGTTAAGTGAAAATGATCTCTATTTGTTTACGCTAAAGGCATGTCATACATTACAACTAATCATCACCATCACCATCAACCTTTCCCATCCGACGTGCGTGGAGTGGTCGGTGTCGAATACGAGTAGCAAGGGATTGGTCGTCTTGGCGTTCACTAAGGGAGGCCAATATCCAGCAGTACACTGATAAATATCTGATGAAGATCATAAATCCTTTTCGATCAACTATAGAATTAATGAACACTAAGAAATACTGAAAACGACTGAATTTAGATTTCTGCAGCCTACGTGCGGAGATCGTTTTCCAACATATCTAAAGGTCGACCAACACTTCGTCTACCTAAATGCTGTCTCTACATTTGAATTGAGAGCTAAATTTATCGATATCATGCCAAGAATAAGCTTGTTGATATGGCAATGAGCTGGTCATCAGAAGAACGGATGGCTATGCAATTTTATGGTATGTCTCGAATTTCCTTGAAATAGTAGAACAATTAATTTATATAATTTCGGATCGAGACAACTTTCGAGAAGTCGAAGGGTTGTATAATCTTCAAGTGGATGGAATGTCGATCACTAGACCGGTCGAGCGGATGCAAGTGGTAGGGGATCGATCGTCTTAGCATTCATTAAAATACCCTCGTGGATCGATATGAGGTGTAGATGAAAGGATGAAACTATGTTAAATTCCATAACCGTATTTTATTTACTTAATTTAATTTATTTAATAAAAAATATGTTTGACCGGTATGTGGCTTTATAAGTCTTCTTAAAGCATAGTAGCTTAAGGGGATGACTTTGAAGGTGTTTTGTTTTTTGATCGCAGGTTTTCTGGCTATGGTTACTAGTTGCTACACATCAAAAACGTTTCAGCCGTTTCCACGTCATCAGCCCTTTTTTCTCAAGTTAGGACTTTTTTATTTCGTTGTAAACTTAAAACTTTTCTTTATAAATAATTATGTTAGTTGACAAATTAATATAACCGTATAATTGATAGCGGCTAGGGTTGCCATAATCAGAACAAATGATGCCCGTTGGTCAGTGTTAATTCGTCCGTTAACAAGCCCGTTAAGTATGCACAGGCGCGTCCAAATCTCTATGCGATATTACTCTGTGACAGCTTTCGCATTGTGGCAAAGGCTATTTAATTAAAATATATTTGTTTTTTTTTTTTTTTTTTTGTTTTTGGTGAAATTGAGCTTTACAAAATAATGTCAATGGTAATTAAGGAACGGTGTTTAGAATACGTTTTGAAAAGAAGTATTTAATAAACTGATTTTCTTATAACTTTCATATATTAAAGTTGAAATAGGCAATTAAATATTTTACAATTACAAATTCTCCCACTCAAAGTTCTAGGCCAATCAATAATATAATTTCATTGTTCGAGTCTAAAGTATTTCTTATTATGTTTCTAAATAGGTATACGTATAGTGTATACGTCATGATCAAAATAAAAAAATGCCCTTATTTATTAAAAGTAGCAACCCATCTTATTCCCCTTGCTAGGCACGGGTCGCCCCCTCGAAATCCAGCGAGGAGAGGTATTGTTCCCCGAGACGTTGGCCTCCAGCTAGGAGCAGGTTTTCTCACGATGTTTTCCTTGACGGTGGTCTTGTATTATGTTAATGCACATATAAATTTAGAAAATCCCTTTTAATTAATCACAGGGGGTGAGGATCAAACCCGGAACCTCTCGCACAAGAGGCCGTGTCCAATGTATACCCACTGGACCAGCGTCGCTTATTTCCCAACCAACAAATATTCAAACCGTTGCTTACAAGCACAAATAGGAAATCCATAATATGATTATGATGCTTAAGAATAAAAAACTTATAATAAAACAAAAAACAAATTATTCTCAAAGTGACATTTCGAACTATTTGAAAGAAAGAAAGAAAAGCACTTTTATTATTCACAACAACACGCTGAAAATATACAGCTTACAGTTTATATATTATTATTTGAATTTCGAACCGTCTCCACACTAGCTGTCCCAGTGTTAGGGTAGCCACCGACCACCGTCCACATGACGTTGATGTATCATGCCGGCTCAGGGCGTCCACGTAATCTCCATACATTACACTGGATATTGTCCAAATAAATGGTACTCGAGACTTAAGTTCCGTATAGTGATAGGGTTGTCGCTCGTTTGTTTTATTGCCTTGATAATCCGTTTTGGGGATCACCCTTGATCTTTTGTTGTACTAACTATTGTAAGGAGAGGAGAGGAGGAATTGAGATGCATATTTTTTAAATTAATTATTACTTGATAAAGAAATTGATAATTATTTGTATGCTAATTTTATATTCCCATGGAAAGACAGAGCTTGCACAAAAAACATAGGATAATGTAAATAAATACACCCTTCAAGGCAAAAAAGTGTTATTCCAATTATAAAATTTCGGTAAACATGATCAATTTAAAAATTATTATAGACACTAAAATTGATAAATTTATTTTAAAATTTCATTGAAAATTGAACCATCGGCTCAATTTTCGGTAGATTCAAAAGACGGTAGTAGTTAAGATCTTCTTGTTCAACAATGTTTAAAATTTTGGTTTTAATAGTCATTTTGAAAAGGTATTCGCACCATACTATAAAATTATTTTCGTAAATATTGTTTTTATACTTTTTTATATTTTTATTGAAATATATTCAAATAATGTAAGGTTAATAAGCGAAATAATGAAGTATTGTAATATAAACATGTTAGTTCGATGGTTAACAAATAACTTGGCCTGTGCTTCGGGCGCCCTTCGCCTAAGGTAACTTCGACTAACAAGATTTGATCTGCGGATATTTTAATAATTTAATATTTTTTCAAAACATTATGATTAGTTAGCTACTTTTTAGTATTATGGATAAAAAAATAATTGCATGTATATTAGAAGGCTCATCTTATATCTAGCTCTTCAAATGGAATAAAAGATAAATTTCGATTAAGTAATTACAACTGCTGTTAGTGCATATTTTGTTGATGAAACATCATAAATAATAAATAAATAAACATTACAACAACTTTATAACAGTAACATCAACAAGGAATGCAAATAATGATAAAAAACAACATTAAGATAATAATCACGAGTTTATCACATTTAAATAAGAACACTTTTAAATTAACTTAAATATATTGTCTCAACATGCAATAAAAAAGGAAATAAAAAGGTAATAAAAAGAAAATGACATCGAAAATGAGGTAACGGACAAACTACACGTTTTTACATGCAGAATCAGATCGTAAAGTTTCAAATTGGAATGAAATGAAAATGTAGTGATGGTAAATTAAGATACGTAAAAAATGTTTTCCAAGGCATCATTAACCGCAATGGATAAAAGCTTCCAAAGTCAAAATATGTCATAATCATTTAACGATTTACCACCACAGGCGAGTATTGCAAAGGATTCATGCACTAGGTACGAGAGGTTTGAATTAACTGTAATATGAATTATTTAAATATAGAAATAGTTCTGATAATCATTTTTTTTTAAATAATATGGCAAATAATTTTACACATATAAAGTATCAAGATATGACCATCACCGGCGATAGGGCGAAGTATTAACAAGTAGGTACGTCTCTTGAATATGAAGCTGGGTCCAAGAGGCCATTTAATGAATATTTGATCTCCTGCAACTGGTCGCACACATCCGAATCAATTGTACCCCTTTACATCCCGTCTAGAATGTTAATACGTGGACAAATTTAAAGTTTCTTGACCCTTTTGTGTCTGAGTGACTCTAGAGCTATTTTTTCCGATTAAAATAAAATAAAAACCTCTTGATACTTGCATGCAATATAAATTTCTTTGTTTTAATGGATTACTTTATTTATAACTAATAAGGAATTAGATTTATTATTATCACTATTTTCAGTATTAAAATTGTTTAAAACGCAATGTTTGTTTTATTTGCGAATGATTTTTTCATGAGACTTGTTGTGAGACGCCCTTGTTAGGGAGCTCCGTAAAATAAAATTCAACAATATGGCAATTATAATTTTTTTTATAGACAAAAGGTAATCTTAATTGAAATATATAATTACTAAATCTAGGACCTAGATAATCTAATCTATTACACACATTCATACATTTGGGATCCACCTAAACTATAACGTCCGGTTTTTGAAACGTTGGTCAAAGTGTATGTCAACTAACATGGCTATTGATGGCGGTTAACATACGATTCTAGAGTCAAATTTGACGGATTTTCATTGTAGTGGCGATGTCAACTAACAGGCTGATCAAATTAAGTAGTTAAACCATGCTTCAAGTAACTCGTAACGTGACGGTTAACTAGAGATTTGACAGTAGGTATATTTGTTAATTTTTGCGTTGATCAGCCTTTCGGAAACCGGCCGTTACTCGCTTATCTTCTTAATTCTACTCACTTACTTACCTCTTTCCTCATTCAAAAGCAATAACTTTATTAAAACTTTATAAATAAAATGAAAAAAGGCGCATCAATTCTATTCAGAAAATTTCCTTATAGCATATTCATTAAACATAGGCCGCCCTCAATGAACGCCAAGATGACCGGTCCATTGTCACTTGCATGCAACAAAGATCGGCCACTGCGCGCAGACTGTCTTCCCACCTATGTTCAGCAGTGGATGAATAAAGATTCAAAATGATCGCCCATATCTAAATGCATGTCCTAATATAATACCTACCTATATCCTTTACCTGTACAAGTCATAAATATGTATACTAATAATTATTGTAAGTATGTGATTATATCAATTATAAACGCAAAAGCATTTACTTATGGACGTTTATTACTCCTTAACCGAACTATTACTGAATGGATTTTAATTATACTTTGCAATAATATTATTTATACCTACATAAGAATAGAAGAATGTACTTCCACAGCTACCAAAAATAAGCGGGTAAAACTGCGGTGCTCTAATAGTATAAAAACTCATACTACATTTTCTATTCATTATATTTTACTTTTGTATTAAATCATTTTAAAGTTGTATCTACTTTTACTTCAGCATAATTTTACATTATAATATAAAATTATTCTTGGTCCGCTAACAAGGCGTAATGAGATTCAATACATCTATTGAAAATTCTTAAAAACTCTTGTATTACCAAGTGTTTTATATAATACTACATTAACCTTATATTCTTTATATTTCCAAAGATGTTTTTAAAACATTCAGTGTATTTTACATTAATTGGCTCGTAACATTATTTTTCTCTAAAAAAAGATATCGCGAATTCTATGAATAAAACTCATTATGCGAAATTACATTCAAAGAGTACACGATCTGAACGCCTAATCCAATATTTGAGTAAAACGTCCCAATTAGCCCTGGGTTCTGAGAGAAAAACAAAATTGCTACGTAAAAAGTCGTAACTCAATTACGTCGATGAACCACTGTCGCAATAAGGCGTTCGTTAGCGCTCGTTCCGGAGCATGCGCGGTGACCCTAGGTCGATAATGAGAGGACCTCTCTCTCGAACGTCACACATCCTCTAACGTTCCCGTATTTACATACGCCCCCACATATGCATATGCCCTTAGTGACGTATGTGCACAGCGCGCTCGCGGACAGAGCAAATTTGCGAGTGATATATTAATGTACGCTTATATTCAAGTAGAACAAACTAAGTATATCTTATTGTCGGGACGAAGATGGTTTTGAGGTGGTGAAGAGGAAGAGGCGCCATGTCAGAACCGTCAAGAATCGTTGCGACAAAGTCCCACTGGATCCCAAAGTGCTCGTACGGGCCGTCAAGCCCAACACGCCGGTGTATGCCTCACGCCTTCATTACACCACGACAGCGGAGAACATCGCAGAATGCGTGTGCCGGAGGTTGCGGTACTGTCCAAGGGTACAGCAGCTGGAGTCGCGCCGCAATGTAAACTTCAAAGCGTTAGTGGTGCGAGTACCGAACTGCTACCCGCCGGTGGTACTATGTGAAGACTTCTGGCCTCAGGATGTGGTGTTCCGTCGCTTCCGCGGACAAGTACCACCGGAACGCAACAAAACCTAGTGTTATGAAGTTTACTAACATCATTTTAAGATTATAATGAAACAACTTTTACGGATTTTATCGCGGTTTATTTAGTTTTTTACAAGCCCGACGTTTCGGATACTTTACAGCAACCATGGTCACGGGAGGACTTTCGAGGAGGAGGAAATTCGCGTAAACATAAGAAAACAATATCATTTTAAGATTTCATACTAACAACAATGTAATATATTAATATATATGTTAGTCTGCAAGGTATATCTAGGTAAGTCTATGGGCCATAGTGCCTGAAATAAATGATTTACTATTATTATTTATTATTATTATTGTATTACAAATATTTGACTGAAATAGTTAAGAGCCTTTTTCATGACAAGGGGAATGCATTTCGCATGTAACCACATTAGTCGTGGCTCGTGGACAATATGTGGGATTCCCATGACTTGGGAGTGTACTACTCTAGCAAAACCTGCGAGAATCTGCAGTCGCTTTATAATGGTCCTAGATACTAATGGCAACCTACTTAGCCACTGGCTTCGGTAAATCTAGACTGCACTTCGTATGTTACAAGTACCTACTCCGCTAAACCGCTAAGGAAATCTGTAAAAATTTGTAAAACATTTGAAAGTCTAACTCTTATGGCTTGAATAATTTTTGACCTCAGTAACGACATGGTAAATTTATATTAATTTATTTCTTTTGAATGATGTTACTGTTTTGAATAGTAAGCTTCTTGTTGAGCTTGCATTTTCTCATACCTATATTGGTTTCTTTTTCTCATGCAGATCAAATATTCAGAAGGTTTCTGATGCCAAAGGGATTAATCAACTTGATTCGTGCTATAATTACTGAGCTAATAAGTTAGGTTAACATTTTAGTTCCGAATTTGAAAGTAAATAAAAACTTTCTGAATGTTGAATTTGTACCTTAAATTTTATTAAACTTACAAATAATTTTCATCAAATATATTCATGCTAATTAATTCTATTAATAAGTGAATAAATGAATAATGAATGAAGCAATAAATACAGATATTTTCGAAAAAGTTAGATGAATAGAAGACATATATAGATATATAAAAAATGATAAAACCTCTACCGCGGGCTACTCTATCCAAAAAAACTCACACAACAACAGCGCCGTATATTTACGTACACACTTGTAGTGAGGTCGGAATTTGTTTAATGGCGTTCTTACATTGACATTAGTTTGTCGAAAGAAAATTTATGCGACTTGGATGTGTAGTTGAATAAGGGGTTAGGTTTATTGTTGTAGTTGTGGAAGATTTGGCGGTGTCCGCTAAACGAGATGCTCAATATTCATGAGATTTATTTGTTTACTGAAAGCCTTTACTTGATGACAAAATGGCTGAAAATAGATCATTTATCAATCGTATTAGATTTAGTTTAGCGTTTAGTGAAATCTTTATATCGTTTAGTGAAATCAATATAAAAGAAATGAAAATTTTGAAACAAAAACGCGTTTAGGTAATTAATTAATTTGAATCAATCCTTACAAACCTAAAAAACAATGTTGTTGTCGTTATAGTAGATAAACAATTGTTTACTTGGTTATCAAAATATCCAAGTAAACAATTGTTTAATCTACCTACTCATTATATCAAATAGCTACATACCTATAACCTAAATCAGAAATTTGAAAACCATTATAAAACATTATATAAATAATAATTTCAAATTACTTAAGCAACAACTAAGTATTATAATTATAAGCAAAAGATACATTAGTTATCAACCTTGTAATAACAAAACCATTGAAAGAAAAAAGGCCGAGATATTAAAAATTACGAGCACAATAAAAAAAAACCAACAAAACGTTGCCATTATAAGCGAAAGCTAGACTCGGACAAAAAACTTCATCCCAGAACCATTGGAACACAATCATTCACTGGGGAAAAGTTCTGAAGAATCAGACCGGCCACAATGAGAACTTCTAGCTGCCAGTTTGCATATAGAGATAAAAGTGGGGAATATTAATGTCGGCCTTCCCCACCCCACCAGGGAGGGGGCGGGAGTCTTGGAGTGGACGGGACAGTCGTGATTTTAATTATATAGCCGTGAGACCGCTGAGAATTATGGCTCTAGAAACTTATGTACTTACGTTTTTAATTAATGTTTTTATAGGATTTATTTTCTGTCTTTAAAGATTACTTTGTAAATTAAAATTATAACTTACATTTGTTCTCTTGTTAAATCATAAATATTGGTTTAAAATATATATTGTAAAAGGCAGTGCTATACTGCATTGTAGCAGAATCGAGCCGACAGAACCGCTTTTGCTCACATATTACCGTAAAATGACAGCTTTGCTGTGTGGATAGGGAAAAGGAGAGTAACTCATCCTTACCTTTGGTTATACGGAGGTGTTTTGACATAAAAAATATAATTTAGATGTTATTAATGCTTTTCGAATTAAATGTCGTTGATAAAAAACTGTTAATTTACAATATAATATTTTATTTTATAGAGATTTCTCTTGCTGTCTAGATATATAATTGATTTTATATAGAATATGAAGGTACCTGGATAAGTAATTATTTATGGATTATAGGGTCTAAGCATGATATAAGTTCTATTTAATTATAAAATTATATAATTCTATATATTTATTTCGAATTAATAATGCTGTTATACCTATAATATTTACTGGCAAAGATAATGTAGCAGTTCGGTCTTCGTTTCTGAAAGGTTCGATATTTGATAAAGCTTTTGTTTTCTCAGAAAACATAATATAACATTTTATAAACTACTTATTCAGTTAAAGAGTAGTTACAGATTTTTTTCCGGATTAATTCATTCTCATCGTTACTAAAATTATTTTAAACGGCATATTTGTCACTTTTCGACAATATACACGAATTTCTTGATAGAGACTAAAGTAAAAGTAAAACAAATCAGAAATATCCCGTAATTTTAATTAGTTAAATTATAATATATTTTAATTAGGATAACGAAATGTTAACGATTAAAAGACATTAAAATAACCTATTAGAAGTAGATACATATATTATTTCCTTAATTAACTTAAAATCATGTTTAAAAGATAAAAATAAATATAATTCAAATCATTATAGAAATAATAAATGAAGGTAAGCCTACAAATTGAACGTTTAATGTAACAGAATATATTCCAGCAAATTGAATTTCATAATTAGATATCCTTCATAATATGAAAGTCACGCTGCTAAATACTAAATCCCATTGGTCATCTTATTCGTAGGAAGAGCTCGGTGTTCTAATTACAAATAATCAAGCAGCCCGATTGGCCAGCTCCTTCCCCCCATCTATTTGTTCTCAGAGGTAGGCGTGGTCTATCTCGCTCGCTCTTTTAATTAGTGCAAGGAGTAAATTGCTCGAGAGAGAGCACCGGTACTAGTTCTAGCGCCATCTCTTATTGGGTGGCGAAACTATCGGGGAGAAGGGGGTATAGTTAATATAAGGAAAACACGTACGGAGCTTTGTAAGGGAAATAGCTCAGTTGACATTTTCATAGTTGATGGTTCTTGCTACATAATCCGGGTATCATAATGCCGCATGTTTTAGCTTTTCTGGATAAGTATGATATAATTTCGGGTGATATTTTTATTAGACTGGAACATTTGTATTATATGAGACTATAATATTAAGTTTTTGTTCTTAGAAAATATTTAACATTCTTATACAATGTTAAAGTATTTATTTTCACCAGCGTATCTTACCACTCGCATCATCATATCTAGAGATAATGGTAACATAATATATTGTGTAAGGCATTTTATCTTTAAAGGGGTAGGGATAGGGATCAAATTTATGGGTTTATTATGATCATCACGCCAAACGTCCGATCCTTTGCCATCCAACATGGACCGACTAAGTCTATCCAAATCAACATTATAAGTGTATTATCTCATTATCAACATGAACTGAAGTCATTCAACGAGAATCATTCCGAGTGATAACTACAATACTACGAGCGTAAACACGCTATTAACAGATCAACACCAAGAGTTACCAAATTGCATTTACCGCTCGCAGAAAATGATTTAAATACTTAAAAGACTGGTTGAAAGCCGACTAACATTTGCATGATAAAGATTAAAATAAATAATGATGTCAAAAAAGTGCCAATCAGCGTTAGAATCCTCATAAAAAACAAATGTAATTTAAATTGCTTTTGACTGTATCATCGACGCTGTTTCCTTTTTACTGCACCCGCCTCCCCCCCCCCCCCCCCCACAACGCAGCATTTCCAAGCCATTTAATATTAATGTGCATTTTCGTGGAGAGGAGAGATTCGTATAAAGCCCCCGTCTACGATACAGAACTGAGGAGACGCGGCACAAATGGACAAAGGGTTTATATTTTAATTGGAATTATATGGAATTGTTTTTTTTTATCTTTTTTTTTGGATTGTTTTGTTAATATAAAGTGTTTATATTTAAGTTAGGGCCTGTTTCACAATCTCCAGTTAAGTTCCCTATAGGCTATTGGCAACATATTTGACAGATGTTTGACAGATACTCCATACTCTATCTGTCAAATATGTTGCCAAAAGCCTATAGGGAACTTAAAGGGAGATTGTGAAACAGGCCCTAATTAAAATACTACCTATGTGAATATAGTGACAAAAAACTCTTGATCCTGCTAAGGAGTTTCTAGAAGTCACCTCTTAGCAATTTGAAGTTGTCGCCAGCTTTAAAGATATTTTTAATTGCCTCACAGTCAACTTGTTATTATGTTACCATTATATCTCAATCTTTAGATATAAAATCACTATGATAATGATGATGCTTGTGGCAATAGATCGGTCGTCTTGGCGTTGTCGAAGGAAGCCTATGTTCAGCAGTGGACGGATAAAGACTGATGATGATGATGATTATACATTAATTATATATTTTATGAGTAAAAAAAAGTATCGACTCTTATACCTATATCCCACTGTTGGGCACAGGTCTCCTCCTCGAAATCAGGCGAGGAACCCTCCTAAAAATAAAAGTAATTACCCAATTGCTTTTATTATTTAAGATATTTATTGTAATTTGTTAATTTTCTTCCACAACAAAGTATATTTGTTCTTCTTCTTCTTCTATGAGTATGGTAGGTATATAAATCTAGTATAATAAGTTCATTTTAAAATTGATTCACCTTTCAATAAATTTCTTGAACGTTTCAATATAATGTTCACACCGTACCCACCTACCCTATGCAGAGTTGCAGAGGCTAGCCGGTTTTACATTGGATTTATAACTTGTAGTTAAAAGTAGTTCCGTGGGCCAATAGTAGTTTGAAACAGCAATTTCCAATAGATAAGGCTCCGAGACAGATTTCAAATACATTAGACGCCTCAAGGGGTGAGACTATTAAAAATTCCACGAGAGACGTAACGTGGTTTATTTTTTGGCTGACGTTACAGTGCAGTGCATGACACGTTTATTAGAAAACGTGGCTTCCGAAAGCTTAGAACTTGACTTATAAGATTTATACGGTACAGTGCGCAGCGAAATTCCTATTAAAAGGAACTATATTTATGTAATACAGAAACGACTTTTGTGGATCCTATTTTAGAGTTATTTGGAAGTTTAATAATGATAGAAGATTCAAGATGGTAGAGATGAGGATAATTTTCGAGTAGATGATGTGAGGATCTCCAACTAATAGTGAATGAAAAATGTTCATCATATTTATCATCAGCAGCTCGGATCCGTCCAGTGTAAAACATAGGCTCCCTCGATAATCTCACTTGCATCCAACATTGACCACTGAGATGGTCTACCACCTAGTTAATAGCCAACCAACACAAGTCTAAATGTTTTGAATATAGACAAAAAAAAACATACATACAAATTGAGAATCTCCTTTTTTGAAATCGGTTAATAAGTACGTCATTATGACACATACCTAACTGTGAAGTCGGGATTCGAATCGATAATATCACCGTCTAAAGGTGAACCAGACGAAGCACTTGACAAAAGACGGTAAGACAACTTCCTTTTATTCCAATTTCAAATGGTTTTTACTGCAGAATAATTTTTAATGAGAGTTTGTTTATTCACTATTACTTACTTATTATTACTTTGGTCTATAGGTATTTAGGAAGAGCTCTAATCGATATCATATTTTATACTCCACTTTTTTGCTTATAATCCAGTTTCTTTTTCTCATTGTTTTACTGTGTGTATTTTTCATTTTTTTTTCTGACTCTAACCGTATGACGCGGTATGAGATTATTCTGTTTCGTTTTTATTACGTACGCTAACAGGTGTCGCTGTAAGTATTGTATTCGTAATTCTTTATATTCTATGGATTCTATAGAATTTTCATTTATTGAAGTTATGAAATCATCTTACATAGTATTAGAAAATTTAAAGGGTAACTTTTAGCATGAAGACTTAAACTATCTTTATCTCTATATTTCCAAGTCCAGGCCAATTTATTTGGACTGACATACACAATATGTACCTAGTATAATAGACCAAAAAAAAAAGAAAAAATAAGTCCAAGCTATTCTAAGTAAAAAGTAAAGTATCAACCCTTATATTATGTCCCACTGCTGGGCAGGAGGGTAATGGGCCATAGTTTACCGAGGCGCTGGCCCAATGCCGGTTGGTGAACACAACCTTTCAAATAAAAATCTCATCAGGCATGCAGGTTTGTTTGATCTTTTCTTTCAGGGATGAGCGAGCGATGGTCTTGTGATCAAGGTATTTAGATATAGAAAGACCTATTTTATGGCACCACGAAGGTGGGGGGCGGGGTCTGGATTGAACCTGGGAATTTCGCTTAAGATGGCCAAGATACTGAACTATCGTCGCTAAGCTATTCTATTCTATTTAATTCAAATTTTCATTCTCTCATTATAAATCAACCAAGATGGGATTTCTAGAATGTTAGTCTACAGTCTGGATTTTAATGAGAGATGAGACGTTTTTAATCATCATCATCATCACGATTTCGTCCCCTACTTGATATTATTAACCTTTAACGACCTTTAAATTACCCTTTGAACGATATAAAATAATAAAAATACTTATTATGTCGTTACAATAATATGTTTATGACTCTCCCGAATGTTGGAAAGCATCTAAAACGCTGTCATGTAAAAATCTTTTAAGCCGCGATTAAATCTTTAAAAAAAGTAGTTCCACTATCTAAATATTGTAATTGTCATCATCATCATCATCAGCCTTTATCCGTCCACTGCTGAACATAGGCCTCCCTCAATGAACGCCAAGACGACCGATCCCTTGCTACTCGCACCCAACGCGGACCTGCCACTGCACGGAGCCGACCAACACTTCGTCAACCTAAAGGCGGCCTCCACTCTTGAACCTTAATGGCCTAAAAAATTGTAATTATAATTGTGTTTATTAATTATGTGGCCTAGTGCTGAAAGGGCCAAAATAGGGCGTTAGGTTATCAATTGTTGGTTATCAAATGGTGAATATTGCTTTATGAAAAAGAACTGAGATTTTAACACAAAGAGCAAATGGTAACTTTTGGAATATTATTCGCGGCTTCTCTCAAACAACTGTCAGCAAATTGATGATCATTCTTCATATCTTATGATCATTATAATTCTTCTCTATTTTTCTTATTGCTTTAGATTTATTACAATACGGATTACGTATGGAAAAGACGAGTTAGTTTTGGATTCATAATATTAATAAAAATAAAGTAGGTAATTAAAGAAGACTTTGATATTCGCATTGATAGTATAATTGCTCTAGTTTTTTGTGAGCGACGATGGTCCAATGGACATGGGCTCAGGCTCTTGATGAAGAGGTCCGGGTTCAATCTGACCCCATGAGGTGCCTTGAAAGGGGTCATTATGAATAAATAAGTACATTGCAACATGCGACCATCCTTCGCCCACAAGCCCACAATGCCATTCGTGTGAATTTAATGAGAATCTGTTAATTTGAAACTAAAAACAGGCACTCAGTTGTGCCTATAAATAAAAATCATTATTGGTGAATTGTAGGGCACTAAATAAACATAAGAAATATCACTAATCACGATAGCTATAAGGCATCTATCGTACTATTGCCACCCCCTCCTCCCTCGAGGGGGGGACATCCCGGATGGCGAATCGTAATTCCTATTTTACAAATGGTCCACGATTTATACGACACCTCCCTGATTATGCCGTCCTCTACCATAAATTACCTGAGTTGGATGCGAGAGGTTTATTTTTGAATTTATTCCTTTAATTTCGTAATTACATTCTTTGTTTTTTATTCCTTCTTATGTGTGAGATATTTTTTTTTATTCTTCCTTCTAGATGCGACGACAATATCCATAAGTGGTCTTGGCTTTCAATAAAAAAAGTTCGCTGCAAGATTGATAGTGATAATAATAATGATTTACTAGCATCATCATCAGCAGCAATATTTATCTGGTCACTGCTCAGGGCCTCCTTTAATGAAAGCCAAAACGGCCAATCCCTTGCCATTCACAACCAATGACGAATATTACAGCAATAAAATCATCTACAGACAGATGCAATTATCTGTATATAAGGCGTTAGATAAGACTTTAGTAAGAGGTAAAACCATGCCGCTTTGCAGCCAAATTGGGCAGGCACAACCGGGAGGAACCTCTCGCTCACATGAAATCGGCGTAAAGTGACAGCTAAGCTGTCGCGTTTCGTGCGGTTTGTGAGTTTCCGGTGGCCTATTGGACAGGGAAAAGGAGGGTAACGCATCTGCATAACCTCTGGTTATGTGGATGTTAATGGACGTCGATAGTCGCAAGGCTTCGACTGTTCGATTGCTTATGATATAAAATAAAACAAGAATGCTTGACATTAGATAGGACAAGCAGCCTTGGTAAGTGATCACTATCCAATGGGCAGGTGCGTTGCAGGTATTTGAGGAATACCCTTTACATGGTCACGATGGTTCATTAGGTAATAAATTTGAACAGTTTTTTGGAGAGTATGGCAGTCGTTATTTTTATGTAGATTTTAAGGATATTTGCCTCAATGACTCGTTCCGCGCGTGATTCCTTTACAAATTTCAACTGTTTTTGGAACTAAATGTGGTATCATGTGATTAGTTCCCTGATTAGGCTTAATTTGGATCGTTTCAGTTTCTACCATTTATAACTGACAAAGAAGAAAGATGCCAAAATGCCAAGGGATTTTAGGAATTAAAGTCTAATTAAATTAAGTTGAATAAAATTCTGAAGAATAAGCACGTTGAAGTGGCAATGGGCTGGTCACGCACTCAGAAGAACGGATGGCCGATGGGCTATTATGGTTCAAGAGTGGAGGCCGCGTTTAGGTAGACGAAGTGTTGGTCGGCCATTAACCAGATGGGAAGACGATCTCCGTGCAATGGCAGGTCCGTGTTGGATGCGAGTAGCAAGGGATCTGTCGTCTTGGCGTTCATTGAGGGAGGCCTATGTTCAGCAGTGGTCGGATAAAGGCTGATGATGATAATGATGATGAAGATTCTGAAGCCAAAATATGTGTAGGTGTTATATATTTAAGGATAGGTTCAATTAAAAAATTAATACTTATATATTTATCCTGTAGGTATATGAAGGATATCAAAATATCTCATAAAGTTTGAACAAATAAAGAATGCAATGCTTTGTTTTTCAACACACAAAAAATCCCCACAATTTGCCGTAAACTTCCAGACAGATAAAACATGTAACATATTTTTTGCAACAATTATATTTCAACACGCGAACAGAAAAAAAAGGTTTTAATTTCATAACACGCTTATCAAAGTTATATTAAAAGCAATAAAAACGTCGTCAGGTAGACTAGATATAATCTAGGAGAATTATAGTACAGTGAAAGGCATTACACGGTAATTAGGCACATTATGATAATTAGATGCACCCTTGTAAACGATACTATCATTGTTAATTTAACAATGTAATTGAATAATTTTATGTTTGTTTTATTATAATTATCTTTTTGTAATGTTTGTTTTTTTGTGGTTGTATTATAATATTTTTTTATTGTTCACGTTATGGGAATTTAACTTTTTATTGTTATCGTTTTCATGGGTATTTAAAAACTGAGCTTTAACAAGTGGAGATGGAAATATAACAGCACGTTCCTGTTTAATGTTACATAGATTTTTCCCAACCGCTAGTATCCCTCCTAATAAACGTCAAAACGGCCAATCGACGTCCTTTGTATCGATCTCAAACTATTCCACTTAATTCATCATCATCATCAGCCTTTATCCGTCCACCGATGAGCGTAGGCCTCCCTCAATGAACGCCAAGACGACCGATCACACTTAATTATTGTACATAATTTTTTTACACGTGAAAAGGAATAGTCGTATGCTGCATCTCTAAATTTGTGGCTATGTGGTTTTCAACCACTTTCTTCCAACCCGCTTTCTTCTCGTAAATACGAGTAGCTTGGTTTTACATTTAAAGATTTAAGTATAGGTAGGCTGCATTATTATTTGCTAAAACATAATATATCTTATGGACAAGGCAAGGGTGTTTGGGGGTTGTCAAAATAAACACATAGAAATCTGAAACTGCTTTGTGTATGGGAGATTCAAATTCAAACTCAAATGTTCGTGGGTAGTGTTAACCTCTAGCACATCTGCCAGTATAGTAGAGTCTACTAGACCATAATTTTAAACTCTCTTTATTGTTTTTTATGAAACATTTTGTGTATTTTCCTTCACATTTACATAATCGACCGAAATTCATTATTACATTAACAATACTAAGTTTTCCCTTTCGTGTTTCGGGTGTCATAAACGAAATGATATATTGTGGCGAATAAAAAACTAAATTAATCCAAAGACAATCGCATGCTGACGACTAATTATTCGACAGTTTTGAATTTTTTTCGTCGACTCCGACTATAAATCTTACAATAATGAGGTATGCGGGTTAAATCGGTGATTAGTCATTTGGGTGGAATGAAGTTTTATGGACGCGTTTACCTTTATCACTGAATAATTTATTTATTTTCACGAATTTGAATCATCATCATCAGCATGTATCCGTCCACTGCTGAACATTCCCGCAATGAACGCCAAGACGACCGATCTACATCATCATCAGCCTATATCCACTGCTGAACATAGTCTGCAATGAACGCCAAGACGACCGATCTCTTTGAAAATATCTACTTAAATTTATTTAACCAAAATGTCTTGAAGTGAGTGAAAACTAGTTAGAATACTTAATTAGTAGTATGATGGAAAGAAGGGAATTGTAATGATGTTAAGATTGACATAAGAATGTTCTATGCCTAAGTATACATAATGATTAACCATTTTATATTGGCGTTCATTGAGTGAGGCCTATGTTCAGCAGTGGACGGATAAAGGCTGATGATGTTAATTATGATGTTGATGATGATGAAGATGATGATATTGGTAAGGTTTATAAATTGTCGTCAGTATGATTAACGATATTTACGAAAGACCATTCCAAGGAACTCCAAACTTAAAACGAAAAATTTATCAATTTATTTAATTAGAATATATTTGTACACAGGAAACTAAACCACAAAACCATGAAACTATAAGAAAATAAGCATAAAGGCTTATAGAAGAGGAAAAACAAAAAAAAATTGTATGAGTAATGAGTATATTAATAAGGTTAATTGTATAAGTATTGAAAAGATTTAAATGTTAGAAAACAGTTGACTTTACTTTATTTATATTAAGTGTAATAAAAACTCAAAATACCTGCTGCTTTAACTTATTTACCAGCGCAAGATTGTTTTTTTTTCTTTAACTTATTTACCAGGCAATGCTAAAAAAACTACGCCACTAGTTCCGGAAATGCACCCGTTCATTATCAACTAATCAAAGCTGCGGTATCAAAAGTAACAGTTGATTGCTTATCTTTGTGAGAAGATGAATATTAACTGTAGCTACGATAAAATTGAGCAATAGCTTGAGGACGTATATGTTCTATATTGAAAAGCCTTAAGGCTCTTTCATAAAGGCCATAATATCATTAACTCTTATCGATGGAGTAATCGCCAATCGTCAATACCTTATCCTCCTGATACGATTCGACCTGTTCTTTCTCTCTGATCTGCTCTATAAAAGTTATTTTCTCTTTATACCTTCACCTTTATATCTTGAGGATATTGCTAAATTCCACACTCAGAAGAACGTATGGCCGATGGGCCATTAAGGTTCAGGAGTGGAAACCGCGTTTGGGTAGACGAAGTGTTGGTCGGCCATTAACCACGTGGGAAGACGATCTCCGTGCAATGGCAGGAGTGGTAAGGGATCGGTGGTCTTGGCGTTTATTGAGGGAGGCCTATGTTCAGCAGTGGACGGATAAAGGCTGATGATGATGATTGCTAAATTATTATAGTCCACTAAAAGACAATAAAATAGGTTAAAGCCGCGGGAAGTAGGCACTTAATTAGAAACAGTAATATGAATTGATTAATGTATCGATGATAGGACCATCTGTTGAGGTATAAACATTAAAATAGTGCTTCCTGATTCAAAAGATAAGGGATAGTTGGTGACAGTCGGTGGGCATAAAAGTCGAGACGTCGCTAAACGATACGATAATTTATCGGCGACTTGACCTCGCTTCATTTACTTTAAACAAATTGTTAATTTTTGATAGCCATCGTTTCTAACAGATGGTCACACGTTACAATTACCAATTCAAAATGAGCCCTAATCTTGAAATTTAAAGCCTATTATCGTTTAGCTCTTCCAAGAATGCACGAATGCTTTTTTATGTAAGCAATAATTGTGGAAGGCATGTGCTGGGACAGGTTGACCACATGTCACAGTCTGCTGTTTCATCGAATTTTTCAAATTATAATTCGACGGGTTAAATTACTAGCTTAATATATTACAAGTTTACTTTAACCCTATAATATTGGTTATAAGGGTGTGACCCAATACAATCGAAAGCTATTAACATAA
This sequence comes from Lycaena phlaeas, assembly GCA_905333005.2. NCBI lineage: Eukaryota > Metazoa > Arthropoda > Insecta > Lepidoptera > Lycaenidae > Lycaena > Lycaena phlaeas. Next base: position 9,243,062 of record HG995178.1, read on the forward strand.
AGAAAGGAAACTACTTTCAAACTCAATATCGGAATCTTTTGTGGCAAATCTGAGCCCTCGCCGACCATCCGTTAACGCATTGATTATACATCAAGGAAAATAAAAAGGAAATAGTGGGACGAAAAACTATGAGCGTCACAACCATTTCAATCAGACAAAACGTTTTGCGTTTTTACGGCGGCACCATTGCTCGGCGACTCGTTCCGATACAGATTATTTCTCATTTGATTTATAGCTGGATCCGACGATATTATGTTTTGGTCATCCGTTCGATTCCTATTTGAATGCCGAGCACCGAGCGGGGTGGTATGAGACGGGGTGGTGGTACTATATTAATCTCAAATCCATTTGTTGTAATATACATTCGAATATGGAGACTCAAATCTTGTATGCAAGGTCCAATTTTCTTTTATTGCCAGAAGAGTTAGGACGCTTCAAAGATCGTCAACTGATAGAGGTGAGAGATGAAACAGTGGCATCGTTCATTTCGCCGATGTATAGCGCTATCTCCCTCGCACACCCTGCGGGATATCGGCCCTAGTATGTATCAGATTTGGGTTTTATCGTTTTATTGCTTATTCTTTTTAGATTTTCAGCGGCGAAGGCATATCATTTTGTTTTTAATGCGGCACATAAATAACAGCGCAAGCAGCAAGTGACTGTAATGGCGCTTTTAAGAAAAATGCGGAAGTGAGCACTATTTGTTACGCAGTGACGAGCCGTGGATGGAATTTTAATTATAAGATTACTTCTATCATAAGATGATTTCCTATAACAGTTTATATTATTATACTTATAACTAAAGGAATGAAAATTACAAATCTACAATCTATACACATATAGGACAGCATACGCTTTATATTAAATATTTTTCTAATAAAACCTAATTTATTCTTTTTAAGATTTTATGTAGGTTTATTAAGATTTTACATGCTTGATATCTGTAATCAAGATCAAAAAGAACTTAAGTCGTACTAACAAAAAGACTTAAAATACGTTGATTACGTGAGCTCAAATATGAGACAAATCTAACGCACAATAATTGTTCCAATATCATACAGCAGACAAGCTAATATCGAGTATTATAAACACATTAATCGTATTCCACAAGTTCCATCATTCACCGGTTCCACGAGCGAGCGGGTTCCATTGATTCTCATAATGTTCCATAGACACTTTTACCTAAGTAAACGCTCAATTTCTCAAAAGTGATTTTAAAGAGGGGTGATTTGGTTGAGTAAGTATTTTGCGGCGAAATATTTTGTCGTTGGTTCACCGCATCTGGCGTAAGTCCAGACTGATGACAGCTTATGAATATTTTTGGCAAAATTCGTTGGTTTTCTATTGAGAGATCGTTTGTTAGTTGTATCGGGTTAGATTATTTACTTTTATGAATTTGTATGATGTTTAGAGATTGGATTGACTTTTCTATTTATTGGGTTGCCGGTCTGTGTTGGATGGGAGTGATAAATTGTCGGCCGTCTAGGCGTTCATTGAAGGAGGCCTATATTAAGCAGTGGACGGATAATGGTTGACTATGATGATGACTTCTCTATCCTGTTGACAATTATCAAATTGCTTTGCTTTGCTGGCAATTCCAGAATATCAATCTTAAATAATTTGCAATCTTCATTTCACTTTTGTTCTATTGCCTCACTCCCTGTGAGATTATTGCGAGAAGAGCGAAGAGTAAAAGAATATAAAGTGTAGGCATTGGCTGTATTTAGTATTTCTTTAAATTTAATAGTCTTTGTGCATAGGTAATTGGAACGTTAGATCTTTTAATTTTTCTATTTATTACCAAACATAATGTATAATTTTTACAAATGTTATAAATGTGTAATTTTTTTTGACAGGGACAAAATCTATCGACTCACTAGAAAGCGTGAACATTAACCAAAAATAAGAACATACGGTGTACTATTATGGTGTCCTTTTACATAAAGTTGCTTTAGAGCTGAATTTTTAAATTATATGAGACTAAACTAGATAATATTTTCTATTCGATTTTTAGGTTTGGATAATATTTTAATTTATAAAAAAAAATATTATAATACTTATAAGTAATAATTGTTTTTATAAAATCATAATAATCTATCTAATAAAACAGGTAGCGCGAGTAATTTCTATTCGACAATAGATGTCGCTATAAGTATGTAGAGCGGCGGCGGGTCGCGCGCTCGCCGCATGGGGCGCCACGATCGCCATTGTTCGTGCCCAGCATCAGTCTAACTTCGATAACGCATAAATTCAACGCTTCGAATCTTTTGTTTTATCTCTATAACGTATGGACACAGTGAAGTGAGTCCGTATGATACCTTGTTTGTTTTGCCTTTATTAATGAAATATGTCGCTACAGGGCCACGGTTTATTTTATTATTTTAGTAAGCATTTGTTATCACGACTTATCTGTAGAGGGATGCATCGAAAAGTAAATTATGAAGGTATTGTTTGAGTCATTCCGGATCGAACAATAGGAACGAGGTTAGGCTTTATAATAAATTTTAATAATTTATATTTTGACTTGACATAAAGTCTTAAGCTTTCCGCGTAATGAAGCGGGCATTAATTCGAAAGGGTGTCGCTAATCCTAAAATATTAAGGTTACCGCAATATCTCGAGGATTCCTTTTAATATCGGGACGAGTTTTAAGCCGCGAATGTTTTATGTGAGGTGAGTTTTTTAATTAATTTGTATGTTTAAGCAACCGGCGATATTAATTATTACCTACACTAAAAGAAAAAAAAAATATGCTCATAACGTGGAATACTGTTAAGCAAATCATCACCATTATCATCATCATTAGCCTTTATCTGTCCACCGCTGAAATCATACTTCCTCAATTAATACCGAAGAGGACCAATCCCTTGCCACTTGCTTCTAACACAAACCGCGACCGCGCTGAGGTGGAACACTGAACGAAATATAATTAAAGCAATTAAAATACATATAAGAATTTCTGTATAACGACTGCAATTTAAGAAAATAAATATAAATGATATTTTGTTATTTCGGAATGTCGGAGAGGTTCGACATTTTTGCATGCTTTGGTCAGTTTTGAATGGATACATGCGATTAGGGATCGCCCATATTGGCGTTCATTGAAAGAGACCTGATCATCAGGGGATCCAAAGAGGAATACGAAATTTATCACAATGCTATCCTAGATTGCATATAACAAGAAGTTAATAAAAGACGAGGAAAGAAATATTGAGGTTTTGTGAAAATTAAGAAATGCTTTTGTAGTGGAGTCTGATTCGCACAAGGACCAATAGGCTAGTGTACTAAAATCAAATATTGGTTTATAATTTACCTTATTCATTTTTAACCCCAAAATATGTATTATTTTGAAAAAATGTTGTGTTAATATTATGTATTTTGTGTTTAAAAAAATCAATTTAAACGTTGCCGCGAAAACACCCCACACTATCATGGCGTTCTGAATGATGTCATGCCGTGCGAAACAAACTTGTTTTGTCATATGAAAATACCAACAGCAACAATAGTGATTCGCACGACGTGACGTCACACTTTCTGATTGTGTTCACGGTCACGTGACTTACCGCCTTATTTTGCAAAATTTATTTTGTAAAAATAAAAACAATTCTTCATTTTTACATTAAATAAGTTTACTTTTTACTATCTAAATACCATGCTTTATCATTAGAAACCTTAATAACACCGATTTATTCTTAGTGGACACAGGCCAATTCTTATGTAAGACTGGGAAATTTGTTTTCGTTTTGGAAAAAAGTGCATTCATTGTCTCTAAAATTTTAATGTAAGCAAACGGGTCATGAAATAGATATCCAGCCGATAATGCGTTGGACGTGAAAGGAAGGAGCGTCTAATGGTTGGCTAACATGTCTTCGACTAAACGTTTCAAATGGCTTAAGCGATGGTTGGCAAAACAGCAGGTTGAAATGATCATAACATAAAGTTAAATAATAAATATTTACGATAACATAATCAACCCTTATATAGTAGGATACCTACTCGAAAACTATCGAGTTGAATTTGATAGAGAATTTAATTTATTGAAAAAAATAAAATTATCATAATTTTATTTTATTCAATGACATATTATAAAAGAATGTATATGAAAAAAAACAAAAACGAAAATTAAAAAAAATCGAATGGTAACAAAGTAATTACGACATTTATATGACAAAATATGAATTTCAAGGTAACTATAGATAAAATATAATTATCCAAAGTAGGAAAAAAAGAATATCATTTTAGAGGGACATAAGATATTTTTTCAATATAAGTATTATTTCATAAATGGATAGCTTTCATGCTTATTTCTAACATATTGTTTCATTACTGATATCGAGATTTAACCAATTTATCGAAATGAATAGATATAGATCTAAAGATCTGTCGAAACTTACTAATTCATCTATATTAACAAATAAAAAAGATCCGCAAACTGGTAAAATATTACCAATGGAATTGCAAAAATGTGCTCAATTATTACTAACCTAGAAGTAGCTGAAAGATGCAAAAAGATCACGACGATGATGATGAATAGTTTTCGAACTACCGAAAAAATAGAGTAAAGTAAAAGGGTACCCAAAAACGACGTTATACCACCGTTAATGCTTCACATGAACCAACAAATTGCCCCTATGATATTTGGGAAGGAAGACACGTTTAAGATCTACTTGATAACAACTTTACTTAGAAAAGGGCTAGGATGAGCGCCGGTGCACAATTAAAAGGACGTGGCAAGGGCTTAATGGCTAAAGGCTTTAAAACAAAGGGTTTGGTTTTACCCTGACTTATGTTAAAACAATTCTACAAGTTCTGCAATTCTGTTTCTTCCAATCTGCAGTACCTGTAGCTTATATGACCGAAGTAGGTACTCACATTACTAAAACTATTTAAAACGGAATATTTATCACGTTCCTTATCTTTATTTCGCAGAAAAATACATAGCAAACGTCCCGTTTAAAATAGTTTTAGTAATGAAAAGATGAGTTGTTTAGATTTAGCACTAGAGTAGATTTAAGGTGGCTTACTTGTTGTAGTTGGCAAAGATTAATTTAAACAATTGAAACATCAGACATAGTAAATACCACTGGGACGTTAAAAAGTACCTGAATCTAATAGTGAATAGTCTAGTTTTGAAAAGAACTGCAATTGTTTGAAGATACTGGCTTAAAAGTTTTATATAAAAATCATTGGCTAATAACAAATAATTAATAACTCCTATATTGTTATAAATAATAAGCGGTGAGAAGACACCGTGTGAAATAAGCCTTACTAATCACCGAAACCGGGCAGTTCGTTAAAACTAGCACGTGCTGCGATGAGCGCGATATGATAAGCATCGCTTTAATTTTACAAGAAACGTACTCTTTGTTAACTCGGCCTCCTTAACATTAGTGGCACGCTACTGGTTGTCGTACGTTTAATTGTTCCATATCTTTATCTATGTCTTCATGGGAATGTCCGCCATTTTGTCGGTGCTATTTGGCGTTTTCTCGGTAATGAGAGTTTGTTATGATAACCCTTTTTATTGTTACTATTGTTAATGTCATGTCGCGTTACGTTTATTAACTCGTTTCTAGAAACTCCACTTGTTTTCTCCGCGCTATTATCTCTAATGGATTTGAATTTTCCGTTGTACAATAGACAGTTAGTAACAGGTTACTAACTTAGTCTTAGTCAGGACTAATATCATCATCATCAAAGATACATGATACCCTAAATATATTGTTAAAAGGATGTCTTAATGTCTTTATGTTAAATTTTAGATAGCGAGTAGGTACTATTCCAAAATGTTATCTTACGTTTACTTTAGCACTTACCTTTAGCACACCTGGTGGTTTGTCTATTTGACTCCATCTTATAAGAAAATAGCCCACAATAGATCCATTCCATATTTGACCCACATTTCAGATCCACATTTTTTCGTATATGTATCATTTTTTTTCCATGATATGTTTTTGTCTGTACAAATTTAAACGGCGAAATACGTTTTGTGAAACATTCGCAATTAATACATCTCAATCGGAATCTGGAACTTCACAAAGCAATCAGATGGTAGGAATTAAACTGCAAAATCCCGCCCGAAATTCCGCGATCCCCAATTACCCCTCGCCTTTAACCCTTCCAGTCATTTGGGGAACAAATTAATCATGATCATTTACATGCAGTTGAGATTTGTTTCTACGATTATGTCCCCTAACTAGGGGACAGATTTTGAAACCCGTTATACGTGTTAATTACTTTTGATGATGTTTTATCTGGATGTTACATTTATTTGATTCTTTCATTGTGTTTATTAAAGAAAAAACCATTTTTAATGTTTCTTTTTATAACTTTTGATTTGAGAGGAATCATTAAGTGGATACATGAATTTTTTTTTGTATAAACGGATCAAATAAACACCTGAATAAAAAAATCATACTTGTGATTTTGTATCTACAATTTTGAAAAGAAATTGATACTATCATATAAATGACATTTCGTTTTATGGGTCCACAACCAAAAAGTATCATGTAACCAATCATTATCATCATCAGCCCTTATCCGTCCACTACTGAACATAGGTCCCCTCAATGAACGCCAAGATGACAACCGATCCCTTGCCACTCTTCCCATCTGTAACCAATACTTTATCTAAACAAACTTATCTTCTTCGATACATGTCTCCTACGATTTCGCTTGCTTGGATTTTAACAACATTCCTAAAGATTTGAAAGCGCTATTTTCTTTGCTGAGATGCGGTATTTCACTGAATATCATTAAGTTCCATTTTCAAAAATATCTTACTGGTCATCACAGTTTTCATTTTTAGAATGACCAGAGTTGCGTGTATCATCTAGTTCACTACCATAACTAACGCTAAGGTGTCAAAAATGATCATTCGAAGGGTTGGGCGGATTATTAAGTTCGTTTGCATTTAGCACACGGCGCCTGACCGGGGGACGAGCACGTGACTTCCATCCCATCCCTCAGGAAATTAGCCAACTATTTTACATGCTCCGTGATCAGCGAATTAATTAATACTAGTACTGACATTTACGAGATTGTGGGGATTAAAAGAGGACTTGTCCAGCCGTATCCGACAAGAAATTTTCTTGTTGTACATTTTACATTAAGAGTATTAATTTGATTATTACACATATTGTTTTCCACAAGTGTCAGCTTTATGCTGGTATTTTTTAATTTGCTGTAACGAAAGTAGGTAGTTAGAAAATACGGTTTAAATTTGGAATAGCTTTTGGATAGAGGTTAGGATGAATATAATATAGGTGATGTGACTTAAATAATTGTGTTTAGGCTATTGGACTACAGTTGTGGGTTTGAATCCCGAAAGGTGCAAATAATCTACAGATTATCTATTCATAATACATTATGAATATACATGGATGTCTGTACTGGATCGTGAACATGTGGGTATAATACATAAATATTATTTTTTAAATATATTTCCGCTCCTAGTAATTTTTCTTCTGAGCAAAAAAAATTTCGTGTAAACACATTGGTATCCTATTTTGTCATTTGAACGTTTTTCTAACATTCGGCGCTCTTGCCAAAGGGGCCTTATAGCATAAAGCGTAGGACCTAACCGTTAAAAATACCGCTAGCGCGTCTACTTTTACTAGATGAGCCGTCTGCTCACCTGCCTACCGATTGAGCTTAAAGACCATCAAGCCTAAAAGTCTAGACCTTTCGAAAAAAAAGCGTGTCTCGTGCGGTAAAATCTGACGCTTAGCACGGACAGAATAGTCGCGCGGTGAGCGGCTATATACAAGCGAACGGTGCGTGCGTATAAAAGCTCACTTCAAAACTTTATCACCGATTGTTAGAATATTAACATTCTAGACGTTTCTGATATCTTAAAGATACCATTGTCACGGGAGTACCATAGAAACAGCGAGTAGCAATACTTTGTATTGAGTAAATATCGCTTTTGACTTGAATATAAAATCTATCTCCAAATCGTTGAATATTCAATACAGATGGAGTTATCTGCCAGTATCCATATTCATCAGAAGGGCGGTTGATTGCACAAAGCCAACTAATTCGGACCGGCCTTAATATGTTTATGACAACGTAACGAGCCCTAACTCATGACAGCTTTGTAATTGTTCACTAGAACTGCCCAGAAGGTTAATATGATTTTGTACCAGTTGATATTTAGGATTAATTAGGATCCCTAATTTAAAAAAATACTTCTAAAGGTATTTTTGCAGTATAGTAAAGTAAAGTAGCAACCCAAATAATATGTCCCACTGCTGGGAACGGGTCTCTTTGAAATCAGGAAAGAGGATATCGCGGCATAGTTCACGGAGGCGCTTCAAAGATTTTTAATCTCATCAGGCATGCAGGTTGCCTCACGATGTTTTACTTCACCGAGCGAGCGATGGTGGATGGAACTTCAAGAACAGCATAGGTCAGCTTTAGCATAGGTCTCTGATAAGCCGGCAATACTTGCAAATTCTCTCGTGTGGTGGTCTCTTGTCACCACCAGGTAAATCTGTTCGTTGGCTTGCATTATAAAATTGATTAGTTCTAATCAAATATAAGCTTATTCGGTAGTTACATGGAGATATTCACGATCCAATTCATGTCAATAGGCGTTGTATGCAAATACACAATAGTTACCATTGTCGGATCGATAGGGGCGCGGTTGCCTCGGCTTAATTATTGAATTAGCATTTAAATGATTTCGGTAACCGTTCATTTGTAACTAATACAAATAGTATGAATAATGCGCCTGTGACGCACGCCAGACTCGCTGAATATTAAGTGGTGTGTTCCACTTTTTGGAATATTTACCTTACTACGGGCGAATGGGGAAATATTAATTTCTAGGTGAACCATCTGCTCACTATCGATTGCGCTTAAAGGCCTCTTTCACCTCTCTTTCTTCGGTCTTTCACCATTTGAAAGCTACATTATCCACGAGTGACATAAGCTATATTTTATTTTGGAAAAAAATAGGCTTTCGTAAGATATTTGGGTTTTTCGGACACAAGGTGTAAAAAACTACCAGAAAAGTTACTTATTTTGCGTACTAAGATCCCGTTTTAAATTTTAGTTAACGCAGGCGAAGCTGCGGGCAACAGCTAGTATATTATAAAGTTATCATGACTTTATAATGAAACAACTTTTACGGATTTTATCGCGGTTTATTTAGTTTTTTACAAGCCCGACGTTTCGGATACTTTACAGCAACCATGGTCACGGGAGTCCTCCCGTGACCATCGTCGCGCGTCGGGCTTGTAAAAAACTAAATAAACCGCGATAAAATCCGTAAAAGTTGTTTCATTATAATGAGTGAAATTCGCGTAAACATAAGAAAACAATAAGTTATCATGACTTTAAAGCCCAAAGACTAGACTCACCAAATATAACCGAAGTCAATAAAAGTATAATTAAAAAATATATTTTCATAAGCACTAAAATTTTATTAAATATTACCCAACGCTTTAGTACCTCATAAACATAACAATTCGTTTTTATTACTTTGTTTACCTTCGTAATTGTTTATTTTATCTTTTTTATAAAGAAATTGGAATATTATTTAACGCGAGCACGGAGGCGAAATACCTAGGCGAAAGAGGCTAGGAAATAGGGAGGCTAAAATAGTTTTGTCGAAACTAATAAATGCAAGGAGACTTAAAAAATATTGAAATCGAAACTAAAATGTTTAATGGAAACGTCTTATAAGCTATTGAAATGAAAACTAAAAGATATTGTAACTATCAAACTAGCTCTATAATATATGGGCATACTTTTTGTGTCTGATAAAGATTTTCTATTCTATTCTATAACGAAGACTTAAGGAGCTTAATGAAGACTTATAAAGAAAAAGACTGACGATACATTTTTTCTTTGTATTGGACTTAACGATTCGCGAATCCATTTGAGAATACATCAATTTCATTAAAATCGTCGTTTAGGAGGAGTTAAATATTCATAAGTAAATATCCGAAGAAGTAAGACTATAGTCAAACGCTAGTAGCATAGTATCACAATATAGCATAGAATGCGGTTTATAAAACGACCTTCACCAAGATGCTTATTTGATGAAACTTATTTTATATTCAATTTAATATTTCGATAAACATGTTGCATATGGGTTGCCTAAAAAAATCAGTCCAGGATATGATTAATTAATAATTTAAAAAAAAATATTTTTTAAAACATTTCTCCGGTTTGGTTATTTGACAAATTCTATACCAATCGTAAGCATGAAGCCCATAGCATATGCTGACATTAGGTTACCTATTATTTTCTGGTCACAACTCTCGGGTTGCCACGTGTAAACAGGTAAATCGATACTAGAGCATTTTGCACCGGTCTGATTATTGAATTGATATTAAATGATATCAAAGATTATTTCATTATGAATACGGTGGTAAAGGGTTGTCTGCGAGAAACCAGTTCCAAATCCTGGTTGACGAATTTTGAAAATCATATCCTGGACTGAACTTTTTAGGCAACCCATATGCAACACGTTTATTGACATATTAAATTGAATATAAAACAAGTTTCATCAAATATGCATCTTGGTGAAGGTAATTTTATATTTTTTGTTTTCTAATGTTCACGCGAATTTAATTATAAGAAACAACTTTTATGGATTATTTTAACTATTTAAAACGAGATACTTACCAGGTTTTTTAATATTCTTTCGTAAAGCTCGATATTTCGACATTGTCTACGAATGTCATGTTCACGAGACACGAAAAAAAAAACTTTAACGATCGCTATTTTTAAATATAACTTAATTAACCGCGATAAAATCCGTAAACGTAGTTTCATTATAATAAGCTTGTTTAAGTTTAAGAAAACACAACTACAAGTAAAGGTTGACTTGATTCCTTGAAACAATATTATATGCTAATTATCCCAAGGGGTAGAAGTCGTAGTTTGTATGATAATAGTGTGTTTGGTATTCTTTTTGACGCCGCGGTATTAAGCTACCGCAGCCGTGTTAGCCTCCCGGGTATAAATTGTCATCAAACACATATTTACATGTTAAATTATAGTCAGAAGCGGCAGGCATTTAATTGTAACTTCATGACAAAGACGGCAGAATACAAATAAATTTTATTGGTCATAACATTTTGGTATAAGTAAAAAAAAGCCATAGGTAGATTTTTTTGTCTATGGAAATGCTTATGTTTATGTGTGAACTCAGCAAGAATATGATATGGTAAAAAGGCGATGTTGAGTGTAGTTTTGCCTATTCAATATTAGGTGGCGCTGTTCATACTAAATTGAATGAATGTATCATTATGAACTACTGAAATAGACAAATAAACGAATTTTAACTCTCATTTTTAGAGTATAATTATGTCTTTTTTTTGCACCAAAAATAGAAGTGAAGCTTATATTTCATGACAGATTTTTAATATTTAAATAGGTAAACGGCAGTTCCTGACGGTAAGTGTAAATGTCGATCACTAGAAATTATAATATGCTTACGTTTTATTCGGAACATTAAAAATGTTTACCAGAAAAAAAACAATTAAAAGGATTTACCTCATCATCATCAGTAATTATCCGTCTACCGCTGACAATAGTCCTCCTTCAATGAATACCAAGACGGCTGATCTATTGTCACTCACTTCAAAAACGGATCTACCATTACACGGAGAGTTCTCACTTGGTTAATGGCTTACAATCTTTGTCTACCTAAACGCGGCCTCCAGTGAACCTTATTGGCCCACCGGCCATCCGTTCTCCTGTTGACTCAATTTCAAACGAGCGTACTCTTCAAATGACATCCGTAACATTAGTTATCTGGGGGAAGACTTCTGAAGATTATACACAGCAGCATTAAATACTTGTATTGCCACGGTCAGCCATGATTCTAAAGTGATTATGATTATACTAATATAATATAGTAAAAAGAAATTTAAATAGTAAAATATATAAATAGGAAAAAGTAAAAATACTTCTTGTGTGCTCTAGCCTTAGGCTTTCAAATTATAAGATACGATATTTCGCGCATCCGTTTTTTACCTTGTATAATAAAAACAGGTATGTAAGTCGAGCTATTTGACAATCGAGTACCGTCATGACCTCTAGGGAGTGGTGTTATGTCTGAGGTTATGTTTAAATTTCAAATTTTGATGATTTTTAAAATCTTTAAAGTAAATAAGTAAATATACTCCTCTTTCAAAATATCTTCGCCAGATTTAGAGCCGTGGGAGTACGGGGATTTTGGTGTGTAAGCTGTATTATAGCAAGATTTCATAAAAATCCAATTATTAGTTTTTGCATGAAAGTTAAACAAACACCCAAACTTACAATTTCTTGTTTTTTTAATATTATTTAGAATTTAGAATTAAAATAGACAATTATTAGCAAATAATAGCTAAAACTTTAGATTTCTGAATATCGATTGCGTTTTAATTGTGGATTATTATTTACTAGCAACGCCCCGCGGTTTCACCCGCATACTTCCCATTCCCATAGGAGTAAGGGGATAAATTATAGCCTATGTGTTATTCTGATATATAAGCTATATTATTGTAAAGTTTCATTAAAATCTATTCGGTAGTTTTTACGTGAAAGAGTAACAAACATCCATACTCACATACTTTTATAATATTAGTAAGATTGTGATATTTTGGTCACAGGATCACTGATCCTTGGCCGGACTCCCACTAGTGGGAAAGTGGGCACATTGTACGCCCACATTCAATTACCGTCAAACGTGGACGGTCACGATTCGCTCTCATCAGTATTTCAAGCGTGCTGCCCATTAATTGTCAAAATCGACTCCATAAATAAATTGTTTTACAATCGCATATATGGAATTATAATTTGTTTCGACCGAAAATGTATTTTGGCTACTCTTAAAATACACACGATGGGAATTTTTTATGTCACATTTAATTTCCTTAAATCAACTTTTTTTGTTCCATCACCAGTCTCTATCCTTGCACTGCTAAACATTGGCCTCCCTTACAGAACGCCAAGACGACCGATTATTCAAATAGAATTAATTAATTTTGCTACAGTCTCTTTAGACAAGTGGCAAACGCTAAACGAATATAAATAGAATAGAATACTTATTGTATTGGAATAACAACGGCTATCAAGTTACATGTCGTCAGCTAGTGTCATTTCCATATTATAATTAGTATTCTATTCTATTTCTATTCGTTTAGCGTTTGTGCCACTTGTCTAGAGGGGGCTGAAGAGAAACGGAAAAGTTGTAAAAGAGTACCTCTATGCGCCTTAAGCCACATATATCACTTTAATTTCTTTCTTTCTCTCAAAGTAGGTAATTTAATTACAATTAAATTTTCTTCTTTTATGTCTAAATAAATATGCCATTTAATTAGAAACTTAATAATTACTTAATCAGCTCTCTTTTCCCCACCCTCTAGTCTAATTTCAAGTAAAATAATTTGATAAACTTAAAACAGTTTAATATTTACAAAATTTTACTTCATAAAGTGAAGAAGAACACTCAACGAGAGTTCATTTAAATTTAGACTTATAATTAGATATTATAATTTATTTGTAGTTTATATCAATCCAATATCGGTGTTGTTTTAAATCTAGTAAATGATAGAATATAGAATGCTTCAACTAAATGCAGGGTATAAAATGTATAGAAGCGGCACCGGCAATTAAGTCCCATTAACATATCGTTAGAGCTTCAAAGGGCTCACATGCTTCAGATACATTAAAACTTTGAACCTCTGATCCCTTCCGCTTGATTAAAACCAGGAAGCCTTTGTATCGCAAATTAGACGCGATTGTCTTTAATTACGAAAAAGGATTGGAATGCAAAACTGTTTAGGACGGGATATTACCCGCTCGTTCATTTCGTGTTGTGGAACTCGATATTTTTGTATCGTCTACAATTGTCTTGTTCAGGAAACTAAAGAACTTGTTGAAATTATACTATAGTTTATAGTAAAAATATTTTATTTTTACTATAAATTTTTCTTACAAATATTAAACCTAAATTTAGATTTGTTTTTACGCGAAAAATACTGACCGAAATCCTGAAACTTTGTACACATATTCTTGCAAGTACCTACTAGAAGTTAGATAGGATACATTAAAAAAAAAGGAAATGCGGGCGAAACCGCGGGCAATAGCTAGTAATATATATAAAAGAATTGATTTTTCTAATATAAAGTATAGAACCAAAAGAAAATCCACAGTGTTAGTAAAATAGTGAGTAGAGAAAGCTTATGTCTGAGTTACTTTATCTTTTCCACGTAAAAATAAACAAAAGAGCAGAATAATGAATAAACCTTCTTCTATTCAGATAGATGTTCATGCCAATTTTTTTAAATTATATCTATTAAAAACTGATATATTTAATGTAAAACAAAAATTAAATTAACCTTAAAGAATTCATAAGCGGTATTCAAAACGTTGACGGTGTAAAATTCTAATAACAACAGTGCCTCCACTCATCAACAGATGGCGTTGCGCCGCATGATATCATACCAGTATGTTACCTACAACAATTATTTAAACAGACTATAATAATTCCCGTGCGAAAAAAGGCGTGTGGCTATATTTTTAATGCGTTCTCGGAGACAGGGCGGCGTGGGACGAATCTCAATTAGATGTACGAACAAGCTTTAATGTATGTTTTGTAACTTGAGAAATTATTTTGTTTTATCACCATACCACGATATAAATAAAGTAGCTTTTTGGGGTGTGTAACTAATACACGTTTAAATAAATTTTATATTTTAAGGAAAAGGCTTAAATTTATTCAAACAGTTCGCTAGTTACAAACAATAGACAGTGCATCCTTGCGGATTGAAGGTTCCGTATCCAAGAATTTTTAATTTATAAAATCATACAATATTTTTATCCTTTACGCTATAATATATATTTTTTAACTGTACATCGATAAAATAAATAATATAAAATAGTAAGTCTAGTTAAAAAATCTAGCGCCGGACGAAATGTAGTATCTGGCACTCCTCATTAGGAGTCCTCAGTCATTGCTGAGACTTGTGATTTGAATAAGCAATAGGTACATGAATGAGAGATACAAGATGCCGGGCTAGTTCCCAGTAACCAGTAGACGCTGACCACCACATCAGATAGCAAATCATTCATCAAATGATGAAGCACATCATAACATCAACCTTTATCAGTCCACTGCTGAACAGGCCTCTCACAATGAACGCCAAGACGACCGATCGTCATCCCATCTGGTTTATGGCCGACCAACACTTTGTCTGCCTAAACGCGGTCTCCACTCACCTTATCGGCCAACCGTTCCTCGAGTGCACTTTAACTCCAAAGTCCAGTCCACTTTGACATGCTTCATCATTAGCATCATCACCATCATCATCATCACCATCAGCATTTATCCGTCCACTGCTGAACATAGGCCTTCCTCAATGACGCCAAGACGACCGATCCCTTGCTACTCGCATCCAACGCGACATAATGCTTATGCTGGCATAATTCAGGAACAGGAATAAGGTGGTGATGATTTCGTATTATCCTAGTATCGAGATTGAAATGTAGGCGAAATTGGTTTGAAATCTGGGTTGAGGAGTTGAAAATAGGTTTCCCTATTCCTCGAAATCGGTACAATATCTTATGTCGGAGGTAGCGAATTGTTTCGTGGAATGGAACTACGTATTTCTGTTATTTAAACTTATAATATCAATGGTAAAGATAACTGTATTAAAAAATTTCATGTAACCTTTTCAATTCAAGTATTATATTATATTTTAACTCACACGCTCAGAAGAACTGATGGCTGATGGGCCAATAAGATTCAAAAGTCGAGGGTATTTAAATAAAAAACTTGCATTACGCTTGTCACCTGTCAACGTCCCACCTTACATACATGTGTGACGCTCCTCTCTCTTCCGCAAGTCGTCAACCGTATAGACGCTTTTTCGTTAACTGTTAAACTGTAAACTAAGCTATAGGCCTATCAAAGCTTTGATCGCAATCGTGTGTGTGTGTGTTGTTGCCGCCAATCTACAGACTTTTAGAAGACTAAACGAGGGGGTACGAGAGCTGCTGGCATCCCTGGAAGAAGACCAAGAATACACCAGGTCAGTAACACGTCTCCTATTCCTGCCTCCTGTACATCGACCTTAAGTCTGTCCTATATTGTACAAGCTAATGCAAGTTAATTTCATATATTTATAACAACCGTAAAAATATAGTCCACTCTCTCATTTACTTTCCGTATTACATTTTATAAAGTTAAACCGGATTATCTCCCTTCTATATTATCTGGCCTCTAACTATCGAGGAAAGATGCTACCCCGCACCCCGCCGATAGAAATAGAGGAGATTAGGCACCTCCAGTGATTGCTGATTTCAACTTTTAACTTAAATGTTAAAATGAAATATATTCCGATTTCAAATCTTACTGATTTCATCGCGGTATATTAGAAGAAAATAAGGAAAATGGCCAAATACGCGGCGATTGAAGAATAAATAATGAGAATTACGCAGGCATAGAAGCTATATATATACAACTTATTAGCACTTTAAAATTTTCGAACAAAATTTAAGAAAAATGTATAATAATATGTTAATTAATCTTGATAGTAGCGAGACGGGGTGTGGTTATCAATGTACAGCGACAAAAAATCTTGAGCCACGGCATAATAAAGAAGCCTGCTATGGTGTAAGTATGTGGTCCACTCACTTGTTTTTTAGTTTAGGGCGTGTTCATATTGACTTTTAATAACTCAATAAATAAAACATTAAGCAAGCATAATATGACAATATAACCTTGATATTAATATTTAATAGAGCCACCTTAACTAATATAATTTACCGAACAATGTTCCACCCACTCCGACATTGGTAAATTCTTGAGGAAGCCAATATTGGAGAAGAAGAAGCAGAATATTCAATAATATCGCAAAATTCAGAAAATTTATTAGTAATCAGTAGCCGCCCCGCCAAAGTTATGCTGTACGCTTAGATCAATAATATTATGTCTAGATGGAGTGTCGTCCTACAATCAAAACAAAAAGAACTGGCCAACATTTTCAAACATATGTTCGTGAATAGTGATACCAGCTACTACAGTTCTCCCATAATCATCCTTTTTAATCTCGTTACACTTCAACACAAACCTTCATTATAAATAAAAACAATAATGCGTAACAATTCATGCGTATTCTATGACAGCGGGACGGATACTAAACACGGAGAAAGCATTTAGAGGCCAACAGTTGGACGCTAGTTTTTTGGACGTGTTTTCCGCGCGACACTCTATCTAGACATATTATTGATCTAAGGCTGTACAAAACATTTTATGCGTCACGTTCTTCCAACTTCAAATTATAATCAATAAGGAATATAAACGCGAAGAATGAAAAATTCTTTTCTACTTTAAATTTCTTTCTTCTTTACTAACTGTTTAAAATGCTGCAGATACATTATACACCGTTTACGTTATGTGTATAATAATATAATGATATTTGTCATGATTATGATGATAAAAAGATTACGATATGTAAAATATATCTACGAGTATGGACGTTTTTACACCACGTCATTCTGGTCCTGTGCTAAGTTTCCAAAGAACTTGTGTTACGGGTACCAGACAACGGATATACATATATTTAAAACTTTTATACTAATACATATATTTAAGATTTTTATTATATAATACACAAATTTAATACACATCCCAGGAACACAGAAAACTTTTTGTTCCCTGTTGAGATTCAAACCCGCTACTTCCGGCTATAGCGCCAACGCGCTAACCATTGAGCCACAGAGGTCGTCGAAAATATTTAGTCAAGATGGTCAGACCTTTAGTCTAAGCTTTATAATGAAATAATTCGTTGGGATTCATACTCCGGCGCAGAGATTAACAAGATAAGCGAACTTGTGCGCGCCCGTTCCAACGGCAGTACGCGCCTTTATATTTATTTACTATATTGTTTAATGTTTTGATACTTTTCACAGTATTACCTCTACGCAATTTCGCACACTTTTAGAAATGTTCAAACGATTTATTAATTTACTATTATTTACATTTTACTATCATAGTTACCAGATTGACGTGGTGTAAAGCGTCTATAGATATTATTATATTATATTATTATTATTATAGTTTGATTTTTTTATCAAAAAGTACAGAGTGCTCCAAAAAATTCTATTGACAATCATTCTTCTACATCCTACTAATATTATAAATTTATCTGTATTTATTGAACTGCGGGGCGCTGCTAATGAATTCTACATTGAAAACATACATTCTGAAGTAGCAGTGGAATAATTAGTTACCATAGCTGGTCAACAGTAGATAGACGGATACGTAGATAGATAAAGTTTACTGGGTAGAAAGATTACAGGGTAAAATGTAAATATTCAACCCACATGTCCCACCAGACACGGGTCTCCTAGGTACGGTACTAGTCGGGAGTCTTTCTATATCATAGTTTGTTCTAAATCAGTTTTCTATTTCATTATACTAATACAAAGTGTTAATAAATGTATTTAATTTCTAGTTTAATAAAATAGTTTTTTTTAAAGACTAATGCACTATTTCGTATAATAGAACGATGATTCGTGTGTAGGGCACATTTAGAAATTTAGAAAAACCTATTTCAGGCATCAAAGGGGGTCTGGATCGAACCCGATCCCTCTCGCTTAAGAGGTTGAGAGGACGACAATCTCCTTGCAATTAGGTTCCATTAGCAGTAGAAGAGGTATATTTGATCCCATGTGGATGCGAGTCAAGAATATATTTTTCGTCCTAGCCTTCATTAGAATAAGGCTTAACCATCCGTGGATGGTAAGTGGGTGATGTTAATGAATAAAATGTTCCCAAGTTTACCACGTATTGCTGTTTTCTCAAACACGTAGCATTTTAATGAATGACGCTCTGCGTAGGCCCTTTAATGACATTGTCGTAAAAGTAAGGTAATACCGGTTGTGATGCAAGCTCCAAAACAATACGAAGAATATATCCACACGTTCATCATCATCAGCTTAATCGACTGGTGCACGTGTAAGTATTTTTTTGCTTTAGAAAAGGGAGCAGACGAAGCAGGTTTATCTTGTGAAAATTGGTCACCAATACCCATAGATACTGTGAGGTTATGTTGTAAAGACTCCAAAAGGTACGGTGCCTACTTTTCGAAAAGAGAATGCTCTTTTCTTAAAGGACACAACGCAGTAGCAATGGTAGCTGGTTCCACAAAACATCGTGGTAGAATTTTATTGAAAATCGTACTTTGTGACCTTTTAAATAGAAAACTGATGTGGTGTCTTGAGTATTAATGCAATGTCCGAAAACATATCAACAACCAGGATCGCACTCTCATAAGAAGTCCCGCGTAAATGAGCCCAAAGTATCAAGTATCGGAAAAACGCAGATCAAAAAAATTCGTCAAAGTATTTCCGCACGCAATTTTATCGGTTTACATTACAAAGCAATTGGACCCTTAAACTAAATTACAGAAACTCAATAATGGCCTGTCCTGGTTGTAATCTTTGGAATCACAAATCAAGTTGTAAGCTGAACGCTTTCACGAAACTGTAGGCGGGTTCCGTGGTCGCTTCTAGCCATCGCGGGATATACTCTCTTTCTCTTTGTCCAACACAACATTTAAATTTTTTTTATAAATTTATTTCACACGAAAAAAAAAATACTTAAAAAAATAAGTTAAATGAGCTAAAAAAAATTAAGTTCAACATTTAAATTTTTAGCCCAATCTGTCGAAGATATCAGCTTCGAAATTAGGTTGCAAGATTCCACGAGGTAGGTGTAGGTGTAGTAGGTTGCAAGTTAATAAAAAGCTTGAAAGGTAGTGTCATGCTGCTTTGCAACCAAATTGGGCCGGCACGACCGGGGTGGTACCTCTCGCTCACATAATACCGGCGTGAAGTGTCAGTTAAGGAGGGCAACGTATCTGCATAACCTCTTGTCGCCAAAAGGCTTCGACTGTTCGTTTGCTAACATGAAATTACACTGGGCAGATGTGAAATTAAAAAAAAAATAAACCCATAGAAAAAGGGCACGGGTTTCTTACTCGATACCAGAAGAACGAATAGCCTGATACGGATATTGGGCCATAGTTCATCATGGCGCTAGTCCAATGCCTGTTGGTAAACTTCACGTACAGTGACTTTCAATCGCATCAGGCAGTCAAGAAGTTTTGAATGAATGAATGATTGAATGAATGAAAAAATGATTGAATTAATGAATGAATCTCTCCGTCGATCGATCATTACCTCAAGATGTGCTTAGGGTGCACTTAGAAATATAGAAAAAGCCATTTTAAGGCTTCACAGGGGGTCAGGATCGAACCCGGACGCTCTCGCTCAAGGGTACATTTCCACTGGACCATCGTCCCTCGCAATATGTGTGTTACATCGTATGCTGTCACGACATTCAAGATGATTTGACTGACAAGGTCAATAAAGGTTTCATCATTTATTGGGTGTGTTTGCGGTCATGAAGCATTAATTCCAAATTAGATAATATAAGATATTATGATATGATCCTGGATATTAGGCATTCAAATATAAGATGTTGCGGTTTGTGCATTGTCAACATTATATTTAATCAAACTCTTCTATTTCTTTTTTAAGTCGTCTGCAGTGGTGGTGGTTCTATGCGTGGTCTTATGTCACACTAAGTAGGATATTTGTATGATCGTGGTGATGGGGCTCAGTAGCCCAGGGTGACCCCAACACCAAGTTGAGCCGACGCGAGGGGGCTCTTTGTACCTCTTATAAGAAGAGGGGACAACAGAGAAGGGGGCAAGGGGTATGATGGGAACCTCACCTCATCGTAATGTCCAGACGTTGGGAGTGGTTGTTCTGTGGTGCGGGGCAACCGCTCTGTGGAGGTGGCGACGGATCCTTACCGACCTTCCCACCTTACCAAAGGCGGCAGTGGTGGCACTCGCCGGGTTTTAGTGGGTAGAGCTGCGTCCACTTACCATCTTTCGGGCGCAGCGAGTCCCACATATCCACCTGGGGAGACCCACACCCCTGCGGAATGCGTCAGTGCATTTCGAAATGATCGGGATGCGTCAGTGCGTAAAAGAAGAAAGAACACTGGCAAATAAATCTGGATTGAGTAAATCTAAAAAAAAAAACAATTTTAAAAAAGCAAAGCACTATATTTTTCCTGCTCTAGTTTATTGTTTATTAAAAACTGACGACCAACAATTCATATTACCATTCAGAGCAGAGGCTCTGCGCCATTATTACGAAAAAATATCTGACCTCACAACTGAGCCTTTAATTGCTAAAAAATACTTTTAGTGTCAGCTTAAGTTCAATTTTTGCCATAAGTTTCTTGGATGGTATCGTCAATTTCCTTTGCATAAAATAAACGCACATATCTTCAAATGAATCAAAAATGGCTAAATCATCATCATCTCTCAATGAACGTCAAGACGGTCAACCCTTTGTTATTAGCAAACACGCCTTGACGTCCAGGCGAATATCGTTTTCCCCACTTGGTTAATGTCCAACAAACGAAAAAAAATATGCAATTTTTTTAAATCTCGTGATGGTATCGCCAAGCTCTTTCAAATAATTGCCGTTGCATCCTTCATAGATGTAATAGCCCAACAGTGATATTTCAGTCATTTTCGGATTTCTATGCTATGGTGACCGGTCCGTGCAGAAAGCCAGTGGCAAGGTCTTGGCGTTCATTCAGAAAGGCCTATGTTCAGCAGGGGATGGGTCTCTATCCCTAGTACTAGTTGATGATACTCATAATAATGCTACAGTGCCGACAGACAAGTCTAACTTAATTCTGTGTGACTTTACTACCGTGAACCGTCACATTTGTAAGAAAATACAAACTCAAATTTTATTAAATTCCAAAAAAAAAATAGTTGAAAAATTTAAAAGAAATATAGTGACGTTAAGTGGCAATTAAATTATATTAACAACAATATAATGTGTGGACAAGTTGATTTTATAAATGAATAAATTTGATAACTGCAGGGGGTCTGTTAGACAATTAACATTAGTATTAGTAAGACCTCGTGCACGTGCGCCAAATAAGCCTTTATTTTTTGCACAACATTTTATTTTTTTGGTGTTTTTTTTTTTAAATATCATAAATTATATAATGATAATTTAATGTAAATTGGCAATACTCATGCCACATCTGACGCAAGTATCAATTTTTCTGTTCAACGCAAGAAATAGTTAAATACGTAGCAACAACTTTTGTGGTAAAGTTGTTAGAAAAAGGTCGTTGATAGCTAGTCTGGTAAAAAGATTATAGTTATAATGACAATGGTAAATAGAAAAAAACTGTATTACAGAATATTTACTAAGATCAATTGGCTGTCCAAAAAATGGGCCGTTATCGGAATTTAAAGATTCGCTTTGGTAGTTTAATACGATTAGTCCTGGCTTCTATCACCCTATCATAAGCATTGCTACATGTTTAGACCTGGGGGCCTAGTCAAAAAAAAAGCCAAAAAAAAGCGTTAGCGAAGTTCGAAATGATAAACTGTATAGGATGGACCACGTGATTAAGCGCGGCCTTATGTCAATCCCATACATTTTATCATTTTCGTACTTCGCTAACGCTTTCTTAATGGCATTTTGGCTAGGCCCCCTGGAAAAAATCATGTGTGATATAAAATAAAGTCCGCCGTTCTGTAGGTCCGTGAGTCCGTGTTACAAATAGCTTCAAAGTGTCAAAATAGCTAAAATATATATCGTTTTATGAACACCGGACATAACAATCGCGGTGTGGGATTCCTTACTCCTCTACTTTATGGTGTATTGGCCGGTGCGTAGGCTTGACGGTCGGTGGTCCCATGTTCGAAGCTAATTATTTCCACAATCCGCCGCCATTTACATATTCAATTCTAAAATCTAGTTACAATTTTAATATTTGTTATATTATTCGCAAGGATATTTTATTTTTGATTGTTGTGTAAAATATAAACATAATTAAATAGGAACTTATCTAGATAATTTAAAAGTAACGATTACCATTATAACTTTTAATTTATCTAGATAAGTAGGTAGTAGTAGGTAGTTTTACTATCTAGTTCGTTCGTATCTACGAATAATCAGAAATTAGCGACAAAAACGTAGTCGTACGTTTCTAGTACATATAAACCTGAATACATAAATTTCTCTCAAAATAAGATGCACTTTACATCATTTGTTTATAGCGCCATTGTTTTCATATACTTAATTATTCTGGAATATTCTTATTTTAATTCAAAAGGTACATAACATTAAAAATTGAAATTCGAATTAAATTACAAGATTTCGAAAACAGATGTTTAAACAGAATTTCAAAAACGAATATGTTTAAATGAAAACTTTATTCGAATTTCAAAAACATATTCGTTTTTAAAATTCGAATAAAGAATTTACCAAATGACCAAAAATAATTTCCTGATAAGCTAGTCTGGTAAAAAGATTATAGTTCTAATGACAATGGTAAATAGAAAAAAGTAAGTCCCAAAAGTAAGAAATAAATCAAATAAAATAAACTACACAAGTAAATAACATTTGTTTCCCAATTTGCTATATATACGAAGTATAATATTATCGTTCCTAAAAAAATTTTGAAGTAGAAATACATAATATTATATAGCTTCGGATCATCATCATCACCTTCAGCCTTTAACCTGGACGGATATGGATCCTGGACTGCTAAACATAGGCCTCCCTCAATGAACACCTCGATGGAAAGCTTCGGATAATTAGAAAAAAGGAAAATATGGATACCTCTTTGAAATAAAAATCTATCGGGAAAATTTTCACTAATTGTGTTTTCCTATTTCACCTCATCAGACTATATTATTATGACGACAAATAACATAGTATGTACTAAAATTCTATTTATAACTTATTTTCCTTACAATATGGAAATGTACACTGTTATTGCCAATCGTTGCCAATATAAAAATATTCATATACGATTTTAAATGTTAATTTATGATGTTTATTTTAATTACTAGAATAAATATAGAAAACGATATATTTTCTATTATTTATTATACGGATGTCAATATTTCGACAATGTCTATGAATATCTTGTTCACGGGACAATATTCCAAACCGTTAGGATAAACTGACACAGATTTCAATAGTCATTGAACGCTCAATCAGCTGTGATCGTTTTAATTATCATCGAGTGCTTTCAATTACAATCTGTGGCTACCAATTATTAGTGGCGACATCCTTGGCTAGTCATTAGGCCCCTGGTCTGCCAATAGATTATTGATTGGTGCTGATTGTGAGTCTGAAATACGCGGACGGGTCATTTGCATGAATCTCTGACGCTTTTAATGGCCAATTTATACTAATTGTACAGTGTAATGTAAAGTATTTTATTAAAAATTAATAAATAATAATATCTATGGACGCTTCAAAATGTCAATCTGACCCTGTGGTAAGTTTCCGAAGAACTTATGTCACGGGTGACAACGGTAACAATACGTACATTATTAATATTTTTTATAATAATAGATATATTTAAGATCGGGATTTGAACCTGCTGCCTCCAGCTTGAGCGCCAACGCGCTAACTACCACAGAGGTCGTCAAAATATTCGTAATAAATAATTGACCCTTGTAATCTTATAGCATAATTTTTATTATATATTTTTTTAAGTTATTTGGTCAAATGAGCTACGTAACAGTAAGTAGTCTGTCCTCCTGTTTTCTGAAGCAGCAAAGCTGTTTTGAAAAACAAGCAAATGCTACACACTACTCATACAGATGGGACTGCGGCACAGAGTATCCTTCACGGAATAAATACATCTAATAATCATAGTATGATATCATAAGATTTCCTTTTACACTTGTGATTAAAATGCTATTCAAATTATTTATATATTATAATATTGAACACAGATAAATAAATATATTGAAATCAAATTTTCAAACAATCTATCTCTATTTTGAATTTCGAACACACTAATTCTTAATCGTATGCCTATATCTCTACACTCCATGTTGTATGCCCAAAATCGTTTGAATAAAATCAAATAATAGCAGTAACACTAAGGGCCTGTTTCACAATCTCCAGATAAGTGCCGAATAGGCTATTGGCAACATATTTGACAGATTGAGTATCTGTCAAATATGTTATTATATTATATTATTTTCTAAATTTAAATATAGTTTCGAAAGGTTTTCAAACGGTTACAAAAAGTTGTCGAATATCCTGGGTGTTTATTTCATTTCAGCTGC
Source organism: Lycaena phlaeas (assembly GCA_905333005.2). Lineage (NCBI taxonomy): Eukaryota > Metazoa > Arthropoda > Insecta > Lepidoptera > Lycaenidae > Lycaena > Lycaena phlaeas. The sequence continues at coordinate 9,268,216 of HG995178.1, forward strand.
TTTTGTGTTCTGAATCAAACCGGGTAATCTCGTTTTTCGGAATATACGTAATCTTTGTGATGGCGAATACTTACCAGCACCCCTAGACAAGTGGCATACGCGCCGATTCTATTCCTTTGCGTTTTCGCGCTAACTCATAGGGTTGCTGCAAAATTTTTGAAGAACGTTTATTTAACACATAAAGTACATGGTTTTGTTTGTAAAAACGACTAAAAACGTATGCAATTAGTCCCCCCTAGAAGAATGACATAAGCGCTAAACGAATATAATAGAAAAGAATACTCATTCTATGAGAATTACACTAGCTTACGAAATTTGAAAAAATCAAGAAATATTATAATAATAACTTTTTTTTTAAACGAGGTACAGAGGATGGTAAACGTTTTTACAAACTAAACCATATTCATTGTGTCTTAATAAACGTTCTTCAAAAATTTTGCAGTAACCCTATGGAGTTAGCGAGTAAACGCAAAGGAATAGAATCTAGCGTTTGCCTTGTCTAGAGGAGCAGATGTTATACGACTAAAATAGAAAATATATCAATATGACCAAATAATACACTCTAAAATACTTTTGACCTGGATCACATATTAACAGTAACATGGGACTTTCACTAAAATAATCCTAGTCCGAGATTTATTGCAACACAGCAACAGTAACAGTAAAAGACAATTCAGGTCGCGTTAAATTCCCAAATTAATTATCACTTGCTAACTCTCTGTGAAAGCAGTTGTCTGCACAATTAGTGGCAGGGTACAAATTGTCCGGTCGGTCGTCATGCTATATCTGAGTGCTTCAAATTACGGATAATTGATCGATACACGTGACTGGCAACACATAATCGATATTAGAATATGGTGTTGCCAGGACATAAATTAGCCGTTTAGATGGTGTTAGCGCTGACCGAGTTTTTATCCAGATAGTGCATGAAAATGGTGTTGCCAGGATAAAGTTTAAACTTAGCGTTAGATTTATTTAAACGAGAGAATCCGAACATCTAATGGGAACATTATCTGCAACTCGTACCAATGTTAAGAGAAAATAATCTCAAAAGGATTATCCAGATATCCCAGTGAGAAATCTCTTTCGGATAGTTGGGCTGAGCACACACACACACACACACACACACACACACATACAAATTAGAAGTTGATTAACATGGAAATCATACTCAAATATGAAGGCCATAGTCAAAGGGACTTTAATCTCTTAGATATGAGGCTTTCCTAAAAATCAAATGAGGAGGGCCTTAGGCAACAACACCTATAACACATGTGCTTTTAAAAATAGGCGGTTAACCGCCTCCATACCACACATGCAAACTTGTAGGTTTCAAGATAATATTTCCTTTCATTAGTAGATAAAAATATTTTCTAATTTTAAATGTCATTTTGGCATGAGGCAGGTGCGGCTCCACCATGGTAGACGGAGAGACTAGGCGCGTGTATTAAGTTTCGCTTTGCAAACAAATATGACAATTAATGAGTATAGTGTCTGCGGGTTGCAGAGGAGACAATCTCGTAAATTGTCTTGCAAAGCGAAGATTGACAAACGTGCCAAGCTTCTTCGTGCGCTACGGTGGACCTGTACCTTTAAGGTTGAGGTGTGGAGGCCACGATTGTAAAACCAACTATATGAGGCGATTACTATTAGAGAATTATTAGAGGTAGAGCATACCCTGAAATTTTTATTCTAGTCAACAGAAAATAGACAAGAATTATTATATTCTCTAGAATCTTTAGTGTTTATAAGGGCCTGTTTCACAATCTCCAGTTAAGTTCCCAATAAGCTCTGCAACATATTTGACAGGTAGAGTATGGAGTATCTGTCAAATATCTGTCAAATATGTTGCCGATAGCCTATTGGGCACTTAACTGGTGATTGTGAAACAGGCCCTAAGACATACATTAACACAATTTAATGATGATATAAATTTATTACAATGTAATAAGGCTTTTAATAATGCATATTAATCCCATAATAACCGTCTACTCGATTAATGTACGTTAAGTAATGAACTTGAGCTCCTTACATTATTTTACGCGGAAAATCTACCAGTGGCTAAACGCTCCATCAATTTAGATTAGTGGGTAATAGCCCGGGCTACTTAGCCAACCCCTAAGATATGGGGTAATGTATGTAAAAGTTAAGTTATAAGAAAATTTCCAACCTATTATGAGTTCCGTGACGATCAGGTGTTGCTGGATTATGGAGTTTTAATACTTGCTTTTATAGATAAAATGACATTCATCTTAATTCTTTTGTTATAAATTGCTTGCAAGCTTATTTGAGAAACTCAGTTAACGGCTTCGAGCCAATAATGACAATAATAGCAAATATGAATATCAAATAGAAAAAATTAAGGATATAAATATCTAATCATTACATTAATACGCATTATAAATCCGTATTAACGTAATTCGCTAAGACTTAAAAAAAGTACATTATTTCTACTAGTTTCCTATTGTAGGTATATTAAAATAAAAAAAAACTCACGTGACCAAGCTCACAAAAAGCGGCAAAATATCGAAATAATAAAATGTCCATTTTAAAAACTTTCTGTTTCAAAAGTAACCATAAATCCTACACCGTACTTTTAAAATCTATCCAAAATCTAAATCACTGGTGATATTTAAGCGTTAATCATACAAAGTATTTTGCAGTATAAAATATGTAATTAATATATAAAGCACACAAGAAGATTGAACCGTCTGATAATCCTTTAATTTACGATCTCGGTTTCAAGCTCACATTTTACACTCGCCTTACTTTACGAGTTTCGCGACTTTCATTATATTGTAAAACATATTTAAGTGTTTTTAAATACCATGGATTTAATATATAAATCAAAATCTAAGACGATGTAATAATATGTGGTTTAAATGAAATTGGTAATAAATTTTTCAAATGCCTTATATATACCTGGTTGACTTAGCACAGTGTTCGTGTTAATTATTAGCTTTAGGAAGACTTAGATAAGTATTTCAACTATAATTTTTATCTATAAAATTTTTATTGGTGAGGTGGACTAAATATAAATATAGAATTAATATTTTCTTAAAGAGATATAGGTAGGTATTCAAAAGTCGAAGATAAAATATCAATAGACGTAAAGCTCGCCTTATTTGGAAGAACTTATACTAGGGGTTATTAATTTAAGGGATTTTAAATGTTTCTTGAAAAAACAAATTAGCAGATGTGCCACCTGATGATAGAGAAATTTATTTATTTGTTGCCTATCCTGAGACATGAGATGATAAATCTCGGTAGGAGTAATTACACTATCTGTCTAACCCTACTTTCCGAAAAACACGTCTATGAAAATAATATGTAAAGTGAACGTACTGCCCGCCCCTCTCTCTGAAACACAGCATAGCTGTTGTATGCTGCAGGGGAGAAACCAGCAAGATAATACCCAGCCGCCCGGAGCGCGATATGCGCTATCGCTCTCATTTGAAAAAAGTTACCAGAGCAATATAAAACAATAGCAAATATCAAAGCATACGTGTCTCACTATACAGGTATACGGCGAAAGTAATATGAAGAAGTTAATTTGTTGGGTCGATGGCAGCGGCTAATAAATTAGTGGGCTCCCAGCGTGACCCCACTCGATAATTTATTGTAAATAACTCACTATTAACGTATGGCCTTATTTACATAAAACAAACAAACATAATACTGATAAATAGAAAAATTAGGAAAAATTAATGATAATATATTTAATAATAAATTGTGTTTGGACAATAGTGACTGAGATAAAAATGAGAACTTTAAATTAAAAATTCTAAAAAAAAAGGTGTGTGTGCGATTCACACACGATAGAAGTGAAACATACGCTTATGCTCAAATACAAGCAAGTACTAAACAGTGTGCAATATACATACACTTCGACATTTGCTATCTCGCTCTTTTGTATTTGTGTCTCTTACCTGTCGTTTTTTCCGTTGCATCCGGTTTGAAATCACAACGATTCAAAGAGGTTTCACTTCAAAAACACCGATTTGTGTTATGCGTCGGGACACACTCCGGGTGGCTAGGTATCGTCATTTTGCATGTTTCTCCCGCACAGCTTCTAGTATTTTAGGGAGAATGGCAAGTCAGGTATTGCATTTACTAGAACCGGCTCTACTACTCTAAAATTAATGGCGATTACTCAGACAACACGTAAAAGAGTAGCCTGGGTTAGTTCTAGATAAACTTGTATATGATGGCGACCACTTATAACGATGGCACCTCTGACCGTATGCCTATTCAAGTAACATAAAATTTAATAAGGTCGCAAGTTAAAATTTTTACATAAATAATCCACACGAAAACCTGTGTTAACACAAATTAAATACGGCTTCATAATATCTCCAAAAAGCTTTAAAATTTGTAAGAAAAATAAATAACAATTAAGTAACAATTCTGTAATTGTTTTCTTACTTTTTACTTGTTCTCGTGTCATAAATGAGAAATTATTATTTATTAAAACACTTGTAAATATTTACGTGATGTCTTTCAAGAATTTAGCTCCTAGAAGAAAATAAAATAGTATTTTTTATTAAATTAATCAATTGAATAAAATACACACAAAGATCCAATAAAATGTAGTCGCCAATTAGGAAAGAGCTGAGGAGACGCGGGGCAATTGCACGTGCACCTAAACTTCTATTCAAGCAGTCCATAAGAATGAGGTATTCTTTCGTCAATGTGAGGCACTTTCTTAAAGAATGCCTTCTAAAGGAGTTATGTATTCATATTATGGAGAATATTTCACAAAACTTCAAAGATTAAGCCGGTTTTTTATCAAAAAACTTTTTAATCGAAAATTAAATCCGTGAAAATTGTTTCATTATAGCCAGATTTTTATCAGAAACTTGTTTATTGAAAATAAAATCCATAAAAGTTGCTGCATTATATTAGATATCATCATCATCATCATCAGCCTTTATCCGTCCTTACTTTATTTATACGTCTTTTCATTTTAAGTAGCCAACATTGCTTTTCATGTATCAAAAAGGTTGTCTCTACACATCATCTTATGCTTACACGTGTTTTAAACGATTCTAATATAAAATGTTACCAGTAGTAAAAAATATTAATACCTCATTGAAAGAATATAAAAACGTACTAATATTAAAATTGCCATAAGAAAAAATAGTTCGCGTGCTCCTCAATCATTACGCTTTTGTCATGAGGGTTAATAGGTCTTAGAATCATACAATATGATAATAAAATCGACCTTTACGTCTTTAAATTGTCATTATGTAGCTCGGTTTCATGCTTGGCCTAATCAATGTCGTATTAAGAATTTCCTAAGTCGTTTGTGAATAGCTAACTAGGGTCATTATGGCTATTTTGTAATTGCTTATGGCAATTTTTATAAGCTTGTTAAAAAGATGTTTGTTGACTTTGAGCATTATTAATGCTGCCGTGATATACCTGTATTGTTAACGTCTGACAATTTCATTCAATTATCTCTTCGGGATTTTGAATTTCAGGGAAATTATATTTAATAATGTATGGAAAAGATTGTTGTGCTTATATAAAAACTTAACGATTTAGTTATTTAATTTATCAATACTAACATATTATAATTAAAACTATAGAGATTGTTTATGAAAAATATCTTAGAAGGAAAGAGTGATGGGAAAAGAGGAAGATGCAACAAATAAAGGAGAAGGAACAGGTTATGTCGTACCAGGAAGTTAAGGTGTTAGAGGAGAGGAGAAATGAGTGGCAAATACTCTACCGACAAGAGCAAGGCTCTTAAATAGAGAGAGAGAGATTTCGAACGATGTTTTCCTTCACCTTCGTCTCGTACGGTGCACATAGAAATTTAGAAAAACCCAATGTACATAGTTATACAAAATAACTTAATGATTATAATACTCATGAAGTAATCACCGAATATTGTTCATTTAGACTGTTACTACCACTTATACTTGGGCTCGTTAACATAGCATCAATATAATGTATTTAAGTGTAAGTTACCTTAATATGCAAACTTAACGATATGGTTTAAAGAAGATGATGATCAAAGCAATAAATATGATTGGCTTAATAAGTCAAATCAAGAGAACTTAAGTTACCGATATCACGCGAAGAATAAGCTCGTTGAATCGACAGACACACCTAAGAAAACGGATGGTCCATGTTTCATTAAGGTTCAAGAATTGAAGCCATGTTTAGGTAGACCAAGTCTCGATTGGCCATTAACCAGGTGGGAAGACGATCTCCGTGCCGTGGCCGGTCCGTGTTAGATGCGAGTGGCAAAGACACAAAGACGCATACAAAGGCCAGGATGATAATGTTAAGGATTTGGACTTAAATGTTGGTTTATGCACGTCAAGAGCTGAATATTAGTACCTAAATTAAGATGACGTAGTAGAAAATTTTGGATAGACGATTGCAACTATTAATTATTTGTTTAAAGAACTTATTACTCGGTATGGAATTTGAGGCCTTTGAGATTTTGATGACATCTGCCTTAAAAAAGTAAACCGTCAATGTTAATATTCGCCAAAGTTTTTTGAGATTTTCGTACCAAAAAAAAAACAAAAGAAATGTTTTCGTGCTAAAGACTTTGAAACACCTGACGCATCAATTCAACCAAAACGACTCTGAAGCATTTAGTACTCGTCACGCACCCGAATTCTTTAATTTAATCTACATCTGAACTCATTATAGAAAATCATTAAAACTACCATGAAACTTACCAAATGTACGAACTTCATCGAAAGGGCTCAGGCGGTATTTTTTATTGCAGTCAACTTTTAATTTAGCTGAGTTTCGGATGCGTGATAGCGGATCGTTAGTTTTTACTACTTTTTTCATATTTAGTGTCCTTCGTGCTTCTAATGTTCTATTAGACATGGTATATTCAGTGACATACTCTTAATGGTTACTTCACGCATCAGGTAATGAATTTAGGATTTTGTTAATTCAATTAAAATCCTTGTAAAACGATTTAGTTATAAAAATATTTGCTATATTCACGATTATTCGGTTGTTTTCGTGGTTTTAACGTTTATAGTTTTTCTGTGTTGTACTTAAGTTCTTCGAGATCTTCGTATTGCGAACGTTATAGTTGTTATTAAATACAAGAAGCAGTTTTTATATCTGCTTTTGAGTCTAGAACCAGAGGTTTCATCATCATCATCATCATCAGCCTTTATCATCCGTACTCTTCCGAACTAGGCCTGTCCGATGAATTTCAAGACAGCGGATCGGATTTTCTATTAACATCTAATAGGAACCATCTACTACGGGAATTGTCTTCCCATCTGGTTAATGGCCGACCAACACGTCGGTTACCTAAACGTGGTAAATACCCTCTTGGGACATTATTGGCCCATCGGCCCTTCGTTGTTTTTAGTGTGTGACCGATCCACTGGCGGTTCAACCTGCTTATACTTCGCGTGCTATCGGTGATGTTAGTTATCTTACGCTTCGAATCCTATAAAAGAATTTAATCCTAACTCTAAAATATTGAATGTAAATATGTTTTAACGAAATATAATGTCCGATTTGTATTTGTGATATGTTTATTAAGTTCCCTGCTATGCTTCTATGCTAGGTTAAAAATATTCATATGAAAGCCTGAAAGTGGTCAATTAAAATAAATAATTCATGAAACAATGATATAATCTATGGTTTAGAATCGCACAATCATCAAAGCAAATAGGAGAATAACTTCATTGTGTGCCAAAGAATTATGACGGATGTGAAATCAGCATTTGCGAATCGTTTAACTTGTAGTGGGGAATTGCGGACGATTTCGCGTAATCGCCTTTCAAGCTTTCATATACCTTTGTATTGACTTCGAAATTATTGTCTTCAACATAACTTTCTTAGTTATGACATAAGCAAATGCTAAATTTTAAATCACAACCTTTATAAGTAAAGATGTAAAAGTCGTAAAAAATTTACATTATTATTCCATTTCGTTGTAAAGGAAAAAAAATAGCAACCCATATATATCCCGCTGCTGGGCTCGGGCTGGATCACCTCCTCGTAATTAGGCGAGGAGGGTATTAGGCTAAAATGCGGGTTGGTTGCACAAAGACTTTTAATCTCATCAGGCATGAAGACTTCCTCACGACGTATTAATTTACCGATGAGCGAGCAATGGTCTCGTGAACGGAGTGCACTTAGAAATTTAGAGAAACCCATTTCAAGGCACCACAAGGGTAGGGAAGAGTGTTAAAGATCGAACCTGGAACCTCCCGCTTAAAAAGCCGAGCCCATACTTACTGGAACATCGTGGCTCCCATTTTCGTAGGCGTTGTTTTAATATTAAGGGCCTAGTTATACCTACATTTTACTGCGACATATTCATAGATAATTGATATGCTCTTTCTCATTTTATAGAGTTGTTAAACAAAACCAAACATATTTTTTGATTAAAATACATTCCAACGTGAAAAATATTTTTCATTTATCCGTCCACTGCTTAACATAGGCCTCCCTCAATAAATGGCAAGACAACCGATCCCTTGCCAACACAGACCGGCACCTGCGGAGATCATCTTCCCATCTGGTTAATAACCCACCTTATATATACATATTATACCTTTATAGGTATATATATATTAAATGGCCTTATATTATGTCCCCAATATGAAGCTTCGTGAAAAGTTAAAAAGGTAAATATGTCATTTTAAACAGTTATAACAAATATTTACTTACAAGTGGCAAATTCATAAATACGCGACTTCCTACTGCTCGCAAATAAATTTATTGTACCGACGTATTTTGTATTCAAACGATAATTCCATCGCTTAATATCTAACGGGACTGTATAAACACCTATAAATTATATTTATTAATATCGATTAACGTTAAATAGATCGCGAATATAATGTTTAATGTTAAGGGTTCAATGCTCCAATGGTCAAGATACTTTGTTATAAATATATTTACTTCACATCGAACTCATTTATACCGTTCAGTCTGGATCTTTCCATGAGTTCATGGGACAATTGGTCCATAGTTCATCGACCTTATAATCCACTTCAATTATCACTGGCACGGACTTCTAATCCACTTCAATTGCCACTGGCATCCAACACAAATTCGCAATTATTCAGGTGGAAAGAGAGATAGAAGATATTGGTGCAGTGGAAGACAAAGATAGCCTATAATCTAACCACGCAGGTGACGCAGGTGAATACTTTCGCACAGGACTTTGGGTCCTGTTGTACCTACAACAGGACCTCCCCACCATGATTTAGGCCTTGTCGTGGCGGTGGGGCTCAGTAGCCTTGGGTGAGCCAGTACTTTGGGTGAAGCGAATTGAGCCGAGAGGGCTCTTTGTATCCCTCTAAGAAGGGAGGACAAAAGAGCAGGGGGCAAGGGGTGAGGATGGGAACCTCACCTCATCGTGCTATCCAGACGTTGGGAGTAGTTGTTCTGTGGTGCGTGACTACCTCTCTGCGGAGGCGGCGTCGGTAACCTTAGGACTGATTAGCTGTCGAGGTGCCCTGTTGCTTGTAGATCCGGGGCACCTCACCAAAGGCGGCATTGGTGGCACTCGCCGGGTTTTAGTGGGTACAGCTGCGTCCACTTACCATCTTTGGGGCGCAGCGAGTCCCACATATTCCCCGCTTGGGGAGACCCACTCCCCTGCGGGATGCCTCAGTGCATTTCACGGCGTAAAAGAAAAAAAAATAGGTACAACAGAGTCTAACCTAAAACAACTGTGAGAGCCTTCAGCCGCTTTAAGAGAGGTAGCCTACAGGATTCAACTTCTTATACCTACAAAAACGTTTACTCTAGTTATATATTATACATACAGGTTTGATTAATATATAGCAATTAGGTAAGTACCAAGTAATACTTAGCGAAGTACAGCTAAATATTTCTTATTGTCGGTCAATTTCTGTTCGCAGTGTTTCGACTGTGGACTGTGCTTTATAATGATGCTCTATCACAGTGTCTCCCAAACTCTTTTTTTTCATAGATCCCTTTCAAAGTTTTCCCCTTCAGGTGGACCCCTTGCTGAGCTTTTTTTTTCAAGAATTGCTCGTTTAAAGATACATATTTCATTATATTTATTATATTATAATAGTAAAACTCTCTATATAGTAAAATCTATATTATATAGTATCTGCAATAGTAAAATATTGATAGGAGAAGTCAAGCCAATTTTTTTTAGTTCGTCACTCGAAACCAAATTAATGTTCATGAACGATTGTGGACCCCCATTTTTTGTCACGCTCATCGTGGGCCCCCTTCGGACTTCCGTGGACTCCAAGGGGTCCTGGACCATTTTGGGAATCACTGCTCTATCATAACACTTGATAACTATCGTGAACACTTAATGCGATTCTGAGCAATATCTAGTCGCTTAACAAATATGTCTAATAAAATTCCAATAACTAAATAAAGACCTGTCCACACTGTTTTAATAACGCGCGTTTACAACTACAACCACTTGTCATGAAAACATACCCTAACCCACATTGCTCAAATCAGTTTCGCGCTTGTTATAAGTAATAATATTATAAGCGATAAAGCGAATTATAACGATAACATTCGTCTAAGTTATGAAGCGACGAAATATAATAATTATAAATTATTAATAAATTTTAAACGAATTCACGAAATATTTAACCCGTTTTAAGCGAAAGCGCAGGCTCATTTCCTATCATTTTATCAATGGGTTCGTATCACGTGATACGTACGTGTATCATTCTAACAGACACGTGAATTATACGTGATGGTTAGATACGTAATTTATTCTGTAAACGTATTTGTTTTTTGGTGTAGTATAAGACGTGCCCAGCTCTGGTAATTAAATATCGAGACCTGGGAGCTTAGACAAAGTGACATTAAAAAAACGATAACGAAGTTCGAAAATAGTAAAATGTATGGGATGGACACAAGTCGCGCTAAATCATGTGGTCAATCGTTATCGTATCAAAATCACAAACTGTCTATTGGTTATCGATCATTATTGTTAATATCTCACAGGCTAGGAAATTGTCATTGATAAATCAGAGTCGATGACGAATTTCTGTATCTTTCCGCTACGCAACGATGTTACTTTGTCTAAGCACTCTAAATAGATTTTGACTTGTAACAAGAGGGGCTAATTATAATAAGAATAAAACGAAAGAAACACAAGATTATAATTTATTTATTTAAAAGTTTATGCACACTTGAGTAGTTACAGTAGAAAATAACACATAAACAATGCTTGTACAAAGGCTCTACTTATGCCATGATGGAATCTTTTCCAGTAGTTTACAGGAAAATTATAAAACAACTGTAAAATTGGCGTGTACTGCAATACTAGTGTAAGTCTCGTAAACGTTAGAAAAGAAAGAGTACCTATAGGATCAGGTCGTTTATAAACTTCCATTTCAGGTAGGAGGGATGCGCCGTGCTATCGCCTGCATGGGTGCCATCATCTTACTTGCTTCTTCCGTAAGACAGCTATGCTGTGTCTCAGAGAGAGTGATATGACAGGCAGTGTAACTGGCACCCTGGCATCTTATATCTCCGAATAGTCAACACCTGAATGGACTTTTTTTGATGTCGCAGTGGAAATGCTTTCGCACCATACCAAGGCCTCGGGTAGGCACACTGGCGTGTTTGGGGACTCGCATTGGGGTGCCCTACCCCACTTAAACCACTGCGAGCGCCTTCAGCCGCTTTGTGAGGGTTCCAGATCCGCAGACAACAGGATCACCTCAGCGACAGACTGGCTAGGCCAGATTCTTCAGATATAGGGGGGACTCCCCGGCCGCTATTAAGCAGCCCCTACGTCGTGGTGTCTAACGGGGCCCGGGTACCCATCCAAGCCCGATACGAGCGCATATTTAAGTAGCGTCACCAACGCACGTCCGTTCGTTGTCTACGGGGGAATGTCACGTCAGCGGCCTCCTCTCTCACCCGTTCGTCAGCCTCCTTCTGAGACATCACTGTCTCACAGAAAGAGGCCATTGCCGCCCAGCCCTGCTCACCTAAATGGCCTAAGTTCAGGTTAACTAATTTATGTTCATGGGCGACGTTAACCACTTACCATCAGGTGGTACGTCTGCCAGTTTACCAATCCAACTAATATAAAAAAAATTGAGAATTCTCTTAAATTTTCCTACGTGGCCTGTCTTACCCTGCTCTGATTTTCACAGATGTAAGAGGAAATAAAATTTCAGCATGTCGCAATGACTACTTAAATACGGACGCCAGTGCAGGAAATCAAATCGAAACTGTATATGTCGGTGAAATGACATTTGCTGGCGACATTCGAGCCGCAAGATATTCCCGAGTGCTATCAACCATTTTGCAAATATTTTACATGTCTATTATTATATTATTTATTACATAGTAAGTGCACATAGTCCATATCTTATATTCATTTTTATATTTTCTACTTTAGCTATTTGTTTTTTTAATTTTATAACAATATCAAACTAAAAACTTATCTTTAAAAATTAACCCTAAAATTATATGTAACATATTCATAAAAAAATATGTCATCAAAAATTCCAATTTGAGGCATGGTACCCAGAACACTGGCAGCATTACCTGGCTGAATAGCTAAACTATTTTTTTTTGTCGGGTTTGGCCCACCACTCGTTCCCATCGCTGCAACTCCTGTATAGCCAGGATCGACAGCGGTAACCACCAAAAGACCCTTTGATACGATCTCCGGGAGCCCGGGGGATACGTTAAACACTGCCTTGGGACCCGCAACGAAATTAATCAGAAATCAGGTAGAAATAGCTATACTAGTTTATAATTATAATATTAGTCCATACTAATATTATAAAGATGTGATATTAGTATATTTGTATGTAGGGGTAATTATGTTAACGACATTTGCGGTTAGCTCTCTCTTATAAAAAGAATAAGGAAAATACTTGTTTTTGTTCTGTCTAAAATATTTCAACTGTAATGCTACGTTTTTCATTTTCCAAAACAACATGCTAATAGTTGTGCTATTAATAATTTTTATAGGATTAGTAATGTAAAAGATTTTATCTAACTAAGTATATAACATCTAAGCTGCGTCGAGAAACGAAGAAACGAAGTGTATAAAGTATTACTGGATTATAAAGAACAATTACTTAAAGTTGAACTAATAAACGATATTTCCAAATATAGATATGTAGTACGCGTCGACCTTTGGAATTACCTCGATCGGGCTCGAAATATGAATGTTAAATTGGATGGTACGGCCCCTCGTTGTACAACGCTTAAGAAAATTCCATGAATGCAAAATAAGCCACTAACAACGGAAATGTATTGCGAATTGTCTCGTTTCGTGTTGTGCTTGATTACAACTTACTGTATGACCGCTGTCTTGACGCTCTTTTTTGTTGATCGTATTTTGAGTTTTATAAGTATTACCAGCTGTTGCCCGCAGCTTCGCCTGCATTAACTATGATTTATAACGACTTAGCGGGATGGTATAAAGCCTTATAGCCTTTCTCGATAAATAGGCTATCTAACACCGAAAAAATCATTCAAATCCGACCAATAGTTCCTGAGATTAGCGCGATATAGCTTACACATTAGAATAAGACAGACCATAAACTATACCCGTACTCCCGCGGAAGTCGGATGTACGCGGGTGAAGTGTTTGCTAGTATAATAATAACAACCATGTAAGCAAATTCTGATGTTGATTAATATTCCAACTTAAAACCCCATCCAATCCCCTAATAACACTGGATTCCGTAAAACTTGGATAAACTGTCACGCTAACAATAAATATGGAGTGACCATAAACCGATTACACATAAAAACTTATCAAACAACCATAATAATTGCTGTAAAAAAAGCCTTCGACAAAAACACTCAAGAGGGCCAACTTTTAAAACGTTATATGACCGCAATAAAACCTACAATGCTGGCAGAAAATATTTTTGAATACAGAATTAGGTTGGCAAAAGCGCGGGGGGTGGGCGGACAAGAAAAAAAAAACAAATTTGTAACGGGTAAAGTTTTTGGAGGCGGAATTTGTCCCTCGGGTGCTGAATCGTCTTCGGCGAGGATCGTAAAACCCCGAACGTGGGCAAGCGAATTTGTCCTGAGTAACCTATGACGTTTTGATGGAACGCTTCCGAACGATTTCCGGGTTTGATTCATATTCATATATACAATATTACAGGTGATAGATAGCGTATCCAAATTATAGTTATCCTATATCAAGGAGGACATAATATAGGTTAGGAATTACTTGCAAGAGTTGAAGAAAAATAGACTAATGTTTTTTTTAATTATTTTGTCGTGTGTATTGACTTTAACTTTATTAGATTTTTAATTTGATCATGCCATTTAACTGCTGAAGTTCTAATAAATAGAACTTATTATAATAAAGTAATAAAAAAGATATACAATTCAGTTTAAATAAAAGAAAGAAAATGTGGTTTCACCAATTAAAATACAAATAATGTCTTAAAGTTTACCCATTATTTATCACTCATTGTAATGAATCAAGAATATCGAATCCTTAAACCCGTGATAAATTACAATTAAAAAGATAGTTTTAATAAAAAAAATAAAAAAACATGTAATGTGTAATTATTTCCGACGTTTGATAGTTCATTAAAAGATTACTAATAACATTGATCATATTATTATTATGTTAAACTTAAATACACAGTTCTTTATTAAAAACTTAAATTCACAGTTATCAACATTAAAAGATTTAAAACAATTCTACAAATACTAAAAATAATTTTTCACAATTCAATAATTCCATTATCGAATTCAAAACAAGTATTAAAAAAAATAAGAAACACGAATGCCCCTCGCATGACGTTCTTCAAAAGAATGGCACCCATGTCTAAGCTATCTTGTAGGAATTTTAAATTGGACGAATCGCTCAAATGTAAATGGTTTTCCTTTATACCCCCATCCTCTCAGCTGCCCCCTCTACGCCTAGAGGCGACTGGCATACCAACACACACACACATCACCAGCGGAATTTGAACTGTTCGCTTACACGCGTCGTCCGTGTTCCTTCCTGGTTTGCGAGAGAAGGGGGCATTCTCAAGGTGCAAAATATATTGGTATCATACACATAGACGCATCTCGTCTCGTACATGTAATGTGAATACGTAAATACGCGTTTGTAATCGCGAATTCAAAAACGGGAAAAGCAATATGTCTTCATAGTATTTATTGCGTTTGGAAGTTTGGAAGTGTGAAGGGTATACGATAGAGTTTTGATCGTTTACTTATATTTCTTTATATAATATATTCAATATAATTTAGAGTGAATTAAAAAGTATTTCTAAGTGAGCCGTCTGCTCACCTACCAGGCCCAAAAGTAAAGACCCTTCGAAAAAAGAAATTAAAAGTAGCGCGGTAGACACCCATTTGTGAATTAATCCATACCCACATTACATTTACCCCCACTCATAGAAATAAAAAAAATAGATAACTTATTAGAAATGAAGATGAATAAACCACGAAATTGTTTAATATTATAGTGTAACACGGCTTAAGAATAATTTAGAAAATGCTAAAAAAATCAAAATTATTCTGATTGTAAAATTAATTTTTCACGAATGCGTAATTTGTTTATAAGGTTTTTTATTAAAAATCCCATCAAATCTGTTTTGTTTAGATAGGAAGATAAAGAAGTACCTAGAGATAGTCAAATTCAAAGTCAATTTTTTTTTATTCAAAATAGTACAATAAAAGTATATTTTTGAACGTTAATTGAGTCTACCACCGGTTCTAAAGCAAGCCCACTGAGAAGAACCGGCGAAACAAACTCAGTGGAACTAATCTATTTTAACTAATAGGTAATAGGTATTATATAATATTTATCAATGATAACATCATTAAGTGCAAAAGTAAGTTTTACTTACTTTTGCACTTAATGATGTTATCATTGATAAATATTGGTTTGTAATGTTCACTTGAAATTCAGTAATTTCGTGTACAATAGATATTATGTTGTTAAAACTAAAAAAAAAACCGTGTGAATCCGTATTGAAGACGTACAAACTTATTATATTATTTGGTTGCTTACGTGAAATTTACTTTTTATGTTGTTACGTCTTAAAAATAAACTAGTCTACCCAGTGACGGATTTAGGCTTGATGCCACCCTAGGCCCTGTTTATGGCGCCGCCCTTAATGATAGAATATCATTCGGTAAAGGCTATAATTAATCTTTTAAAAAATTTAAATCTTATTCATAGACCGAAAGGTAAATCTTGAATTATTATAAATATTCTATGGAAAATTCTCTACAAAAATTAATCAAAACTCATTTTCAAATAACTGTCTTTTCATTTTTCGCCTCTGAAATGTTGGAAATTCAAAAATTTTGCCGCCCCTCAAATCATGCCGCCCTAGGCCCGGGCCTCACGGGCCCAGGCGTAAATCTAGCACTGAGTCTACCCAGAACTAGCTCAGGCGACTTATTTATGTGTTGACCATCATGAGACATCAGATGTTATGCCAGGGCCAGTAATTACACTCCCTCTCCGAAACACAGCATACTTGTTTCACGGGAAAGAAAATCAAAATAATTGTTGAAACTTCATAACTTAGAGGAAACAATATTTTCATGAATTTTATCGCGATTAAGGTTTTTAAGTAACTTGTTACATGGCCATGCATTTAAACTCCTGTGCCTAAAGTATTCAAATAAACATCTACAAATTATAGTATAAAACTTGATAGTTAATATATTATAGTTGTTGTATAAGACTAACATAAATATAAAGTAATACCTAACAAAATGTTGTCATTAAAGAATATAATAGGTATACAATAATATAGTAATTATATAATATAATGATAATCTTTTAAAATTAAGTCACTTATATTAATTCGTATTGCCTTTATTCGTAGCTTACCTAAGTCAGTAACGTTACTATTTCTAATTTTACTGCCAACCCGATACTTAATCCTATCAAGCGATAGACTTAGAAACAGTCATAAAGCTGTAACGACTGGGCAAGGCTAATTAATTAGTGTTTATCAATGTATTGACGTCTCAGTGATAAGGGTTCGTGGGTTCGGCGTGATACGGGCCTTAGTAATGAATAAATACATAATCTATGTATTACATTACACTATGAATATGTTCTTACGGTGGCTGAATCTAACGTAAAACATGAACTTTCATTTATCTCCCACGCATACATACATAAAATGATGTCATGTTATGCCTGTTAACAGACAACTGAACAGAACATGGTCACTATATCAAACATCTTTTCACCATAGGTGTTTCGGATAGTCCGCTATGCAGAGCCTGCGTAGTAGGGGAAGAAACAGCAACCCACGTACTACTGGAGTGCACAGGAATAGCATCGCTAAGGGCTGCCCATCTCAGAAGTTCGAGAACGCTCCCGGAGATCTGCGCCTATGTCAGACTGCAAGCTTTCTTGCGGGAGCTTAACTGGCAGTAGAGAGTGCTTCAGGCTCACAGCACGCAAAATAGGCGCATAAGCGTGAAGTTGCGGAAACTAGCCTGACCTCAAGTAACAAGTAAGTAACAAGACGTTATTTTATGTTAAAAGGTTTGTATATGTATTATTACACTTTACTCAAATATCTTTGTGGCAATCTTTATTAATAGGACCTGAGTAAATTTAGAATATAGCTTTTATATGTCAAAAATATAAAATATCGGGGCATATAAATGACTGCACATATTATCTAATTATCTAATAATATCATTAGCTTAAGATAATCTTAATATATATAAATCTCGTGTCACAATGTTTGTCCTCAATGGACTCCTAAACCACCTAACCGATTTTAATGTTTTTTTCTTTTAAAATGTGTGCTTTTCTCCAACTTAAAAGATAAGATAGTTTATTTCTCAAATTTGAGATTGCAATTTTATTTATTGCAAATTAATTATTTTGACAGAACGAAGTCTGTCGAGTCCGCTAGTATAATAATAAAATTTTACAACAGATTATAAGTATAAAATAGTTACGCTATTCCCCGATAGATGGCACTAAGCGTCTAATATATCGCACACACGGCATCAACTTCTCGTCTTAAGCAGAGGAAATTTATTTGCACTTAGATAGAATACTTCCCTTGTTACGAGTATATTGAAATAATAACTTTCATATTTCCTATTATGTCCCGATGTTGTTAAACTTTTCAGTTTTAACGAATGAGCTCGACTGCCGGACTTTTTCCATTTATAACTTTCGACTTGACAAATAACTTCATAATAATTTTTCCGTTATATTAAGTCATAAGGCGAACCTTTAATGGTTCGTCGGAAATTTAAATTAATGCTCATGTTATTGTATGTTTGTTTAAGACTAATACTTTATAAAAATACTTTCGGTAGACTGTTTAGTTCAGTATTATATTTATTACTGTTAGTATTAATATTACTTTTTTGTTGACGAGAGGTTATTTTTTGTACTGTGCAAAAGAAAGTGTCTGATTCATGAATTTATACTTATATTTATAAGCTATATTGTATATAAATGATTATTTAATGCTCTTGCTAAGGCTTATAATCTGTCCCCCTTACAATTTTATAAAAATACCCAACTGTTTAGGGGAGAAAAGACATTATTACCAAGATCGTCATATAAGATTCATAACGATTCTTATAGATAATGTTCTTACTTATAATCTCTCTTAAATGTAATCTGTCTCTTTGAACAAAAGTAAAGTATCAACCCTTATATGTCCCACTGCTGGGCCCTCCTCCTCGAAATCAGGCGAGGAGTTTATTGGGCCATTATAGTTCACCGCGCTGGCCCAATGCGGGTTTGGTGAACTTCACATACCTTCAAAGACTTTCAATCTCATCAGCCCCTCTAGACAAGTGGCAAACGCTCCTTTGCGTTTACTCGCTAACTCCATAGGGTTGCTGCAAAATTTTTGAAGAACTTTTATTAAGACACGTAATGAATATGGTTTAGTTTGTAAAAACGCTTAACAACCTCTGTACTTCGTTTAAAACGAACATTATTATTTTAATATTTCTTGATTTTTTTTAACCCGGCGTCATGGGGGCAGGAAAGTGTTACACGGACGTTGGAGTGGGTCTCACATACCCGTGTGTTAGATATCAAAATTAGTCCATTTTTTTTAATAATCAGTTTATTTTATATGTTTATATTTAGTTCATAATGTATTCATGTGATTAATGAAACACAAATATATTATATAATTTTTAACCATATTTAATAAAGCTTTAAAAAAAGAACGGCAAAAATCAACAAAATATTTATCCTCTACTTAAATGTTACTCTATTACTAATTAACAATCAGTCGTAATGTTTTAAAAGCACTTACTTAAAGAATACTAAAATATTTTTATAAAAAATTAACAAATAATCACTTCTAATCATTATCTTTGGTACAATCAGCACAGAAAGGTACAACATGTTCTAAGCAAATGTGTTTGTTGCAATTTTCGCAAATGTAAGTCGTTTTACGGTCTTTTTTGGCTGGACAGTCTTGGAATCTTTTGCGAATATTCGGTTTCTTTACCGGAGATTCCCCCAAGGATTCACCAACAAATTTTTCAATTGATGAATTATATTTTCTGCTCTGGTTCTGATATTTTGTCGAAAAGACGTCTAGTACCAAATTGTACAGTCTTTGCCACGATATATACCAGAAGAAAACAATTAAATCAATACACCCAAGGTTTGCGTTTGAACTAGCCGATTCCAATGTACAATGCTCTTCCGACAATCGATTTCTATCCGCAAGAGAATGTCATCATCGTCAGAGATATCTTGCTCTGTGTCACTAGGATTACTACGTTCACACAAGTGATCTTCTTCTTCGCAAATTTCCTGATCTGACGAGGTAGAATCAGAGTCCGACTTGTAAAATTGAAAAAATGCATTATAGTTCTGCCTCTTTTTGATACATTTTGAGATAGAAGTACTTCAAGTACCTACAAAAACCCAAAAAAGTAAGTAATTACGTACCTACAAAAAATAAAATACATTTAACTATAAATCATCTAATTTTATTGTAAAACACAACAAAAATACAAAAATGAAATGTCAAAATACAAAAAAAATACTAATAATTATTAAAATAATGTCTGCGTAAAATGTCTCGAAATTGTTACACTGACTGCGGGGATGGGTCTCACATACCTTATGCAACTTTGGGCCCCTGTTACTCCCGCTGCGGCCGCCGCACCAATAACGCGTTACCTGTGACGTATAGACCAACTCAACAGCTCCAGCTATTGAGAAGCTTGGCAACGCAGCACGCGTGGTGACTGAATTACAGGTGAAATAAAAAGTGACGGGTCTCACAGACCCAACCCCCATGACGCCGGGTTAATGTCATAAGCTAGTGTAATTCCCATATAATAAGTATTCTTTTCTATTATATTCGTTTAGCGTTTATGCCACTCTTCTAGGGGGACGAATTACATACGTTTTTAGAGGTTTTTACAAACAAAATCATATACGTTGTGTCTTAATAAACGTTCTTTAGAAATTTTGCAGCAACCCTATGGAGTTAGCGAGTAAACGCAAAAGAATAGAATCGAGCGTTTGCCACTTGTCTAGGGGTGCAGGCATGCTTGTTTTCCTTGAGCGAACGATGGTCTCGTGGGTGCACTTAGAAATTTAGAAAAACCGATTTCAAGGCACATACTTGTCAGGATCGAACCCGGATACCTCTCGCATAAGAGGCTGAGTCCATCCACCGCTTGACCATCGTCTCATTGATAGGGCTATCTTCTTTCGCAGAATACCTATACTTGTCTGGAGGTTCATCATCAGATGATTTTTGTCATCAAGAGGCAATCGAACAAAAGGAGCTATAGTGACAACCGACGCTCATAGAAGTCCGTAAAACCAAAGCATGCAGATGTGTTGCTCTTCTTTTCCCTATCTCACCTCCCAGCAGCGACAGCATAGCTGCCGGCCCAATCCAGCTACAAGGCAGCATGACACTACATAACCTTCATAACAACATGTAACGTGTAAACCTGAGTAGCCTTTAGGTATTTTAATTAGAATAATTTCACACCAAAGCTGTAGATAGCATCGGTCTTGACTAATGCCTTGGACTTATCTACTACGGCAGGTATCAAGTTGAGAACCCGAATTTATCATTACTTACGGCATTATTCAAGGCACACACGGACGGGTCAGGATCGAACCCGGAACCTCTCGCAAGAGGCCCAGTCCACCCACCACTGGACCATCGTTGCTCTCATTGAATGATTTTATCTAAATCTGAATAATGATTAAGGCGTGATAAGTCTGAAACAGATCAAAAGTATTTTCGCGTTTGTAACATTCCATTTTTTTTATATTTTATTACTATCGTGAACTATCAAATACATAAATAAATATACGTAGGTAGTTTTATCAAGATGAGGAAAGACATTTGAGGTGTTCTCAAGTCTCCGAGGAGGTACGGACATTAATTTAATTTAATGGTTTTTGTGTTTGTCACATCGCGAAGTTACCGTGATTTGTGTCGCCCTTAACGAGGGATGGCTTAATAAGGGGATGAGTGGCCGATGGCTAAGGAGTTTTTAAGGAAGTACCATTTGAAGAGACATACTATATATAGTTTTTAACATGGACATCTAAATGATACGGTAATAGAAATGGTATATTTGCCGTGATCTATCGAAACGGGTATCGCCAGTTGGCAGGGCTACACCAAGGAATAGGAAAATAATAATATTCATTGCATAATACATTTCTTTTCGTGATATGATGCTCTTCTATTAGCATCGAACATAATAAGCAATGTATTAAGTATGATGAATAAAGTCGAAAGGTGTGCCGTTCATTCTATTTTAGACGCATTTTTTTTAACCTCACTTGCTATAACAATGTTCTGTTAGCGTCTAATCTTTAATACGAGCGTTGGTGCCTTCCGCGTCACCAGTGTGGCGACAAGGTCACGCGCACTTAGCACTTCTATTACCTTATTATTTAGATTTCTATGATTCTTAATGTTTACTCATATTTAAGCTATATTGTACGACTTAATAGTACCTTATTTGAGAGGCAACGCGTCTGCTAATCTTCTGTTGTTGCATGTGCCTATGTGAATGATATGTCGGTTCGGCTGATGGTAACTGATTGCAGTTACCATCAGCCGAACCGACTAGACTGTCCGCTTGCCACCTCTTCTATATTAAGTGTGAATGTTTTTGTTAATGCTAAAGTCTGTTGTCTGTAAAGCCGGTTTACTGATGTGATGACTGATTTAGTTAAACGTGACAACGTTATAACAAAATACTGACGGGCCGATTGAGCCTCTTTGTCACCCGTTCCTCTTCTACTTCAAGCCTTAAATTAAACGCCTCAAAGCGAGGTAACGCCGAATGAGTCACTTTTTTCGTGCGTGCAGCCGGCTCCATCGAATTATAAGACGTAACGTCAAAAATAATTTTGATTAGGTTTACGGTTTTTGGGGAAGATTACTGGTAGAAGCAGAAGTACTTTTGGTGTAAGACATAAGCAGGGTAACTCCATACTATCTCACTAATCTCGTATTGTATATTATGTAAACGGGGACAGAGCGAAAAGGAAGAAGACCACGACACGAGAAGTTTCTGGAATTCAGCGTTTCACCATTGCTTTAATAGTAGGACAAATGCTGAGTGGCTACTTATATTGTTCGTTATAAAATCTATGTTTAAGCACAAAATAAATACGATTTTTTTCATTTTCAAAAAAATCGTTTTTATTTTGTGGTTTAAGTATTTTGTGATAATAATGTTTTGATTTTTATAGTGAATTATAGATATATTTTCTTTATTTCTTCATCTTACATTATGACCAGCTTAATTATGACCAATATCGTTTGTAAGACAACTCTGACCAGCTTAAAGACCATCAAAGCCTTAAACATCACGAAGACACTCTTCGCACTGTTACTGCACCTCATTTATCACCATTTGAATAAATTCAATATGTACATTGAATTGCTTGTAATTAATGGTTTTATTCGTTTAGCACTTAAAGCGCTGTAAGGGCGAGGTGTCCAAACATTTTTTATCCTTGTCATTGCCATAGAGATGTGAGAGATAGTAAATCCCAGCAGAGCCCCCGCTGGCTTAGATCATTAATATTGATTTGTGGTCAATCAAAGGAGGATTTCACTTTTAATATTTTTTTATCCGTGGATTGGTTTTAAGGAGTTTATTATCTATGCGGACAATGACGTCGCTTATACGGTTTAAAACCTAAAATGGATTAGAATACATTTTATTAGCTTACTAAATTTATGTTTCAACTTTATAAATAAGAAGAGTGAAATAATCTAATAATATTTTTTAAACTAGCAGCGCCCCGCGGTTTCACCCCCGTACTTCCGTTCCCTTGAGAGTACGGGGATAATTAACACAAAAGCCTATGTGCTATGATGTATAAGTTATATTATTGTGAAGTTTCCTTAAAATCCATCCATTAGTTTTTACGTGAAAGAGTAACAAACATCCATACTTACAAACTTTCGCGTTTATAATATTGGTAGAACTAGTAGGATAGTAGGATAGCACTTTAGCTGTTGACTGTACTTACTAGTTATATTGTTGTAAATTGTATAATACGCTAAGATCTAAATCATAATAGTATAAATAATATATGTCAAGTGCTGATTTTTGTTTTGGCGAATAGTAATTAGAATGACCTTAACCAAAAATGGTATGCAATGTATGTATGTGTGTTAAATCCATGTTATGAGATATTTAATCTTGCAAATGGTTAACGTCACATAAGAATATCAACGACTCAAGCTCATAGCTGTACCAGTCCCAAACATACCATCAATACGTTGCTTGTACAAGATTAGCAGCGCCCCGCGGTTTCATCGGCTTACATCCCCATGGAAGTGCGGGGATAAATTATAGCCTATGTATAACTCTGATGTCTTAGCTATATTATTGTAGAGTTTCATCAAAATTCAGTCAGTAGTTTTTGCGTTTTAAAGCAATAAATATACATTCATACACTACATACAAATTTTCGCGTTTATTATATTATTGGGATAATTTCTGCTCTAATCATTGAAATGCTTAATCATCATCATCGGCCTTTATCCGTCCACTGCTGAACATAGGCCACCCTCAATGAACGCCAAGACGACCGATCCCTTGCTACTCGCGTCCAACGCTATTAAAATGCTAATCCTATACTTTTTTCTGATGCTGTTTCACGGAATAAACCTTTTCTTTTCTTTACACCACTTTTACTTTGCATTTGTCATTACTTAATGTTCTGGCACGAAGTTTAATGATGGCGGGAATAAAAGCAAGATGGCGGCTTGGATGAGCAATGGCCTGGTCATTGGGAATGCTGTGTCTTATCTAAGTTGGAATAATTAATGAAAGTGTGGATGGAATTGCGTCTTGCTGTGAAGCTGTAGCACGATCTACTTGTATTGGTCGCTGTGTATATTTATTTATTAAATGTGGTAAGATTTTCGGTTTTTGCTAAATTAACCATTTAGAATAAAGTCGGTTTACTGACGATAGTTGAACGTGACAACGTCATAAGAAAATACTGATGGGCCGCGGTTCCGTGCTCTCGCTTGCACTTCAAGCCTTAAATGGAACGCCTCAGAGCGAGGTAACGCCGCACGAGTCATGTTTTTTCGTACGTGCAGCCGGCTCCATCGAATTATAAGACGTTGTCACGTCAAAAATATAGAAGGTATGAAATTTAAAAAAAAGGATTTTTTTGTTATAATTTATATAATATATGGTTCAATAGCTGCTATCATAACATAATACTACCTACAAATCAATCATGTAAATTCACTCGAAGGATTTTGATGTAATTTTTTATGTAACTGAACTACATTTTAAAGGCTATTATTACGTGTCATCTATTGAACGATATCTAACTATGAGTCGTACATACTAATATAGTAAATATGAAAGTAGCTTTATATTTGTAATATTTTAACGGCTAAACTACTAATCAGGTTTCACCATAAAAATATAAGAAATGTATCGAGGCTTATGTTCAGCCGTGGACGGATAAAGGCTGATAAAGATGATACTGATGATGCCACATCCTTAGGAACAATTGAAACTATCAAAATTCTCATCGACGGCCTGAACATATCTAAATAATAAACTTAGTTTTTGCACACTAATTTAAACTACAATGTTGCTTGAGTGCCAATACGCTAGCCATCGAACTACAGAAATCGTCAAAAAAGTTTTTAATTTTTTACTTACTGGCGATTTTACCGGTTTGAAAATGGAATAAAAAATCTCAAAAAATTTACGTCATTGGAAAATCTGACAACGCTTGAAGTCACGACTATAGTTCGTTTATATCATTACTCGTATAAGTTTAAACTATGGGGTGCAAACTATTGTGAGTATGACTGATTGTTACAGTCCGTTGGGCTTCGCGATTCCTCTGACCTTCGTGGCCTTTGTTTACTTTGTTTCCTTGATCGATTGTACTAATCTATAATTATTCTTTTTATAAATTTGAGTTTTATAAAATGGCAAAGTTGGTATGTTAAGGCCTTATTCAGACACGGCGACATTTGAACGAATTATTAACACTATAATACATTGTTGTAGTACCTCTCGCCTTCGAGATTATTCTCACCTTATTATTTAAAAAAAGGGCATCCTGCTTTGGATGGAGACAACTGTATGGCAGTTATTAAGAAAAAGAGTTAGCGGATTCGAACAGTTGGTTGTCTGGTTAATGCATTGATGATTTACTACCAAAAATAATATCTACCGGAGGTCAAGTTTATTAACTTGACTTACAGTAGATATTATTTAATATTAAGTCTGTAAAACATAGTTTTGACGCTCTAACAAAAAAATGATCACAGATTGGAATATTTCACTGTCTTTTATTTCTTATCACTATCACGTAATTTATAAAAGAGAAGATAAATTAACAAAAAACAAACAATAAATTAAAAAGAAATAACAAATGAGTTTACAAAGTATGTTAAATCATCGGTCATTCGTTTCAATATTCGTTCACTCGATCAACGCTCGCGAATATATCAAATCAATCACCATTCACCGTTTGACTGTGTCAATATGAAGATGATGCTGGTTTTTAATTAATATCCAATTTAAGCAAATACCTCGCATAAATATTCCAATATATCTTTGATTAATAACATGATTTAAGTGTTTGATTTACAATAACTTATTCTAATAATAAATTTTATAATGAAATCCGTTGAAATTATTAATTGTTATAATAAAAATCTCAAACTCACGAGGCCTAGCCCCACTCGCTTGGCTTCAAGGAGGAGCATGTGCCTAGTGCCAAAGCGCTCGCAGTGGTATTAGTGGGAAAGTGCATCCCAATGCGAGTCTCCACACACAGCCCTGGTATGGTGCGAAAGCATCTCCACTGCGACATCAAAAAAAAAGGGATCACTCGTCTTGACGTTCATTGAGGGAGCCCTAGGTCTAACATCTATAAATTCAGATGATGATGATGAATATTCAATACTATGGGCTGCAAGGTCATATACCGCTGGTAAGATGGAGTGTTGGACGATCTTCGTGGTCTCTTGGTCGTCTTGGCGTTAATTGAGATGTTTACCATAGATAATTGACATTTCACATGTCAAAGTCAGTCAGCAGTGGACGGATAAAGGCTGATGATGATGATAATGATGACGGGAGGGTCGGACCCTCATTCATATAACGATGGTCGTCCTTGATCTGTATGTGGTGTGGTTTTCTAGTTCGTTGTGAGATACGAATAAAATGACTTCGATACAAATGTTATACTTTTTTTTTACGTTTATACATTTTTTGCTAAAGATAATATTATCTTCCTCTGGTATATACATTAAAATAAAAGTCAAACATAATTTTATAATTCAAGCTTTTATAATTATCATTATAAATAATAATTGATAGAGTATACGAATCCCACACAAATGTAAAAAACAACATATTTTTTAAAGTATCAGGTGATGTATTTCTTCCATAGACAAAACCAAGCACAGAAGCCCACCAATTAACCGATAAGCGTGTCCCATAAACAAAAATGTATTGGCTGTTCTCTTTGGTGGTCCGCGCGTGGTAATCTGTCATCCCAACTGTCAAATTACTAACGGACGAGTGGCCGATCGGCTACCGAACGTGTTACAGATTATGCTGCACCATAGATTAAAATTTCGATAGCCGGTAAATAGATTGGTCGCTTTATCTGTCGCCTCTCAGAGGGTGTAGGTATTTAGGTATTAAAAGGACAGATTAATACCTACTTTTTAAATTTTTTAAGAGGAAAGGTAAAATTAAGTCTATTGAATATAATGTTGGATGTAAACGTTATTAGGTGGAGGAAAAAGCTAAATATGGTAATTAATTAGGAACATATAGTACTTTATGAAGTTAAAAAAATACTTTTGGCACGAAGAGTTGATAATCACAGCTAATAAGAACTACACTGCGTAACTGTAGCTTTGACAGAGATCGTTCCTGTCATAGACAACAATAACTTGTCCGTTTACTTCCTCTTCTACAAAAAAAACCTTCTGGCTCAACCTTTATAAACCCATTTACAATAGAGTTTATCATTTTAACTAGTCTTAACACTGGTTTCTTAAATACTTTCCATTTTTGTTAGTCAATAATATTTATTAATTAAATAGGTTAGAGATGATGAGACTAAATTTATTTTTTTCATTTAACGTTATGTTGTACCCGCTTAGATAGCTATCAAAGTAACTTGGAAGTTAGATAGAACCCATTATTTATAATCTGCTTCCATAAATTTAATATAAGCTTCTTAAAAAAATAATTTAAATTTTACATATATATTATTATAATGAGATGCTTAAATTAGAATGAGATTAAGCACAGGTTAAAGATGTGAAATCATTCACCTAATTAGTTCAGTTAATCTTAATAATATTGTATTGTGCGTTGAAGGTTTTGCTCTCTTTTTTGAGAAACTATTGGGTTTTTCCATAATTGAAATTTTAAACGCTTATAAAAGACTAGTTATTACTCGCGACATCGCACGCGTTATAAGCGTATTAGGATTTCAGACTAATGATTTTTTTAATAAGCTATGTAGCTTGCTAGCTTTCTATTAAGAGGAAAAAGGTAAAGAAAGGCAGTAAAGCTACTGGCCGAGGCTTAACATCTTATATCTCATCGGAACTTGCCCAGGAACACATGAATAAGCTGCCTGGACTAGTTCTAGGTAAGCTAGGTTTTATTTATGGGCGAGGTCGATCACTTACCATCGTCTATCATTTGTCTATCCAACTATC
This sequence comes from Lycaena phlaeas, assembly GCA_905333005.2. NCBI lineage: Eukaryota > Metazoa > Arthropoda > Insecta > Lepidoptera > Lycaenidae > Lycaena > Lycaena phlaeas. The sequence continues at coordinate 9,296,391 of HG995178.1, forward strand.
ATAAAAGAAAAACAGCGACTAGGGGAGACTGTGATTAGGTGAAGATGCTGAGGTGTTCTGAAACACATCTTTTATATTTATAAAGACTTTCATCAATACCTAACATTGAAAGTTTTAATCGGTGATTTTACTCACGTTATAATATATCTTACTAATAATTATAGCCCGAAATATAAAAACACAATACAGTCCATACGAAAATGAGTACCTAAAATTCCGCAATATGGCAAGGATTTACGTATTCCTTGTGAGCCAATAATTTTGTTTAAAGGACGAGGATAAAAATAGTAAATAGAGTAATATAATAAAATCATTAACTAGTAGCTTTATAAATATATTTACTAAATGAATATACAGTATTAAGTTGTTTTTAATAACACCCATAAAAATATTCAAAAAAATCGAGACAACATAAAACAATGTGAAAATAATAATTAATCTTTGACACGCGAAAACGTAGGCGTATCAAAAACACCTTTTGGTTTTATATTTTTTAAGTGGAATTTTAATTAATATTTGCTGTCGACCGTAGTCAAACAAAACGTAAGTAATGATAAATTCGGGTTCTCAACTTGATACCTGCCGTAGTAGATAAGTCCAAGGCATTAGTCAAGACTGATGCTATCTACAGCTTTGGTGTGAAATTATTCTAATTAAAATACCTAAAGGCTACTCAGGTATACACGTTACATATTGTGTTTATGAAGGTTATGTAGTGTCATACTATGCCGGCCGGCAGCTATGCTGTCGCTGCTGGGAGGTGAGATAGGGAAAAGAAGAGCAACACATCTGCATGCTTTGGTTGTACGGACTTCTATGAGCGTCGGTTGTCACTATAGCTCCTTTTGTTCGATTGCCTCTTGATGACAAAAATCATCTGATGATGAACCTCCAGACAAGTATAGGTATTCTGCGAAAGAAGATAGCCCTATCAATGAGACGATGGTCAAGCGGTGGATGGACTCAGCCTCTTATGCGAGAGGTATCCGGGTTCGATCCTGACAAGTATGTGCCTTGAAATGGGTTTTTCTAAATTTCCTAGTGCACCCCAAACACGAGACTATCGCTCGCTCACCGGTAGAGGAAAAACATCGTGAGGAAACCTGCATGCCTGATGAGATTGAAAGTCTTTGAAGTTGTGAAGTTCACCAACCCGCACTTGGCCAGCGCATCGGTAAACTAAGGCCCATTACCCTCCTTAAAGACCCGTGCCTATCAGTGGGACATAAAGGGTCGATATTTACTTACCTATCAATATTTCTTCAACATTCAAATATGATATTTAAAAAAAAGGTTACAATTTTGTAACAACCAAATCAACAATGTCGGTTTCTTAACGAGAGCTAGTGTTCGACAAATACAATATAATAATTGCACAAGCTTCGTAAACGGTTGGTATTTAAATATTAATCGAAAGAACACAATGGTGTAATCGATAATTGAATTCAGCATTGATGAACTTTACACCGCCGACCTCACGTGACAGATTAGAATGGAGCCTATGGGATTTATATAGAGTGGTTTGTGAGGATGACCGCGTATTGTTGAATTGTCTTATATATCTTACAAATAAATATCTTTGCTTTTAAGTAAAACTTCTATAGGCTCGCGCCTAGGGGGTGATTCCGATTTTTTGACGGAAGAAACGCTCTGGATTTTATATTTATACTAAACTGCATTACTTATGACTCGTATAATATGTTGTATCTCATCGTTTCTTGACTTACATGTAATACCAAATAGCAGAATATATTAGGGTTATATTATATTATTTATATTTTTATGAACCTTGGCTTCTATCGCGCGTAAATAATACATGCACATAGTTTTTATATGATAACATTTTTTTACCCAACATTGATTCTAAATTGAAATGAATTGTATAGTCTGAGGTGAAATTATATTTATCAAAACAGAAAAAAAATACAAACATTACTACATTTGATTTTAATAATAATAAATATTAAAATTTGAAGTTTGTAACTGACTTGTACATTTAGGTTACAGAATTAATGTCGTGTGTCAGTTTTAAATAATATAATATATAATTTCTTACTGGAAAAAAAGATAATTCACTACCAATTTTCGAAATACGAACAAACAATATTTCATGTTTGTACTATTTGTCAGACAAAAAAGAAAGTGGCAATATCAACTCCTAAAGTATATCATTACGGATATTAGGCAAGTCACCGTTTTCGTCATACTTAATGCCAATTAAAAGATTGGGAATCTTTGTTTGCTGTCTAATGCGGATCACTGGGAATGTCTGTTTGTCTGTACCATTGACGTTCTACACTACTATTGTCTTTCTCATTAATAATACACCAACTATGCATGAAATGCATAGACAAAATAGTTTGTAATTTGGATGTGTAGGTATTGTTTATATTATTGTTATAATATAATATGTATTTTAGCTTTCATGAGCTTCAATGTTATTATTAAAGGAAACATTTACACCCTGAGCCCCCGTTCGCACACGCGCTTAAAAACCTTCGCGGTAAATCCCGACGTCGCGTCGGAACGTCAACGTCGAAAATCCAACATGCTCGATACAAAGCGTTGCGTTTAAAAAAACGCCTTCGAGTGAACGGATACATGGTCATAATATGTCTTATTCAAACGGTTTTTTACCGCTCGGTAAAAGAGCGAACAGGGCCTAATTATTGTGAACGTCTCATACGGCGAAAGGTAATTTGCATGTCTTCTACAAACATGTCTAAATATTTTTGCCAATGCTAACCGAACTTTGATGATGTTTTGTTGTTTTCGGATCTAGATCTAAGTCTATTTAATGATTCAGCTACTAAAAGTGATCTAGAATGTACAATACATTTGATAAATAAAATTATAAAAATTAAAATTAGAAAAAAAACCCGACATTTAGTTCCTTTTATAACTTGCCTTATTTTAATAACTTTAGCTAAAAACTTACCTTTTTAAAGGAGATATAGTTATCAAGAAAGATAGGTCATTATAATAAATGATGGGTATGTTTTTTGACGCAGGGAAATGCCTTATGCATGTAGGGTATTATCCAGATATTAAGGTGGTGGTCAGCAACGGCTGGTCCTAGTCAGACTACTTCTCGTAAAGGAGGAAGAGACGACTCGTTCGCCACTAAGTCTATGCTTTTACTGGATTGTTCTTTCTTACACAGTTCATATCCTACTTAAAAAATAAAACCTCTGTTTTAGTTTGATCGCTACAAACAAAAAAGATAACTAGAAAATTTCATACAGACAGTCAGTGATGGATTTGCCTATAGGCCCGTGAGGCCCGGGCCTAGGGCGGCATGATTTGAGGGGCGCCAATTTTTTTAAATTAAATTAAATTTTTAAAAAGTAAAGAAACATAAAGTACCAACTTTTTTATATTTTTTTTGTTTGTTTATTACTTATGTGCCTGAAATATTTAAAATTTCAAATAAAAATATTGCATTAAAATTAATTTAATGTCTTTCTAACATTAAGGGTAAGCGACGATGGTCCAGTGGTGGGTGGACTCAGCCTCTTATGCGAGAGATTCTGGGTTCGATCAATGGGTTTTTCTAAATATCTAAGTGCACCCCAAACATGAGACCATCGTTCGCTCACCGGTGAAGGAAAACATGGTGAGGAAACCTGCATGCCTGATGAAATAAAAAGTCTTTGACGGTATGTGAAGTTTACCAACCCGCATTGGACCAGCGCATCGGTGACCTATGGGCCATTAGCCTCCTCGCCTGATTTCGAGGAGAAAACCCGTGCCCAGCAGTGGTCGATACTTTACTTTTTATAACTTTAAGGGCGGCGCGATAAGCAGGGCCTAGGGCGGCATCAAGCCTAAATCCGTCACTGCAGACAGTACAAGTTCCATAGGATAATCTGAAGACTAATAACTCATTGAATATCGTGCAGCAATTACAAATTGTTCAACATACGATGAACTTCTTGATCGCTGATAGGTTAAAGATGGCTTGTACGTCAGATAGAGAAGAATTAATTAATATACCTTTACAATGGTAACCTTATATTACCGACACGACCAGAGGATTACTGAGGGCTGTTTCAGGACGCAAAGAACATGGAGAAGGCAAGAAAATAAATAAATAAATGAAAAACGAACTATTACACCACGTCCAATTAGTCTAGTATAATCTAAATACAAAAACGTGTGTAAATACATATTTAATTTACACTTTTATTATTCGTGAACATAACAAGCAATTTATCTGCACTTGGCTAGGCTTGAAGCCCCACTGCTTGTTCTGACCGAATCTGGCAAAATCCGTTTTAATAATCGCAACACATTAACCTAGTAATAAGGTTTAAAAGTATCTACACAAGATAAAGACATCCTCAGCTGCCCCTTTTATCGTGTTTATTTAATTTGATTTGAACTCGCCACAATTAAAACATGTGTAAGTCAGTCTTCTAGGAAAACGTGTTGAAGCATATAATGAACATACACAAGATGTAGTCTTAAATTTCATCCACACTACCTCAATGTGTAACTCGATTTTTACGGCATTTTCTGCCCCGCACCGCCAATATCAGCTGCCACCGATACGACTTAGATAACTTCAAGCAAAAAGCATACTCCTATTTGAAAGGCCAGCAACTTGCCTGCTAATCCCCTGGTGTAGGGGGTGTCTGTGGATGTCAGCATCACTTTCCATCAGGTGAACCTACTGTAATAAAAAAGCGAATTGTCTACGCAACATTACCAAAACAAGTCTAATAGCAATAATTAACTTTCATGAGTACAGTGAAATGGCATAAGGGATATCCATTAGGCATTTCGTACTGCGCGGTCATCTAATACTTAATAGATTTGACTCATGCTTCGCTTCTCAAATCAGACGCTTAATACGTCCAAATACTCCAAACATAAATTTGAATGACCCAATCGAGGATACAGTTTAACTATTGCAAATACCTTTCGCTTTTTATCATCATTTTATATCAGTATTACAATATTCATTTAGTATTTCATCATCATCATCGTCGTCGCCATCAGCCTTTGTCCATTCACTCTTAAACATAAATCTACTTCAATGAACGCCAAGACGACTGATACCTCGCCTTCTGCATCCAGTACGCACCGGCCATGTAAGATCATCTAGTTAGGCATTTATTATTATTATGATTTTGGGGAATTGTTTTATAAATTAAAAGATTTAGCAAGCATAATAGTAACCGTGCCAAAGTAGGTTTTTACTTACTAGTTCTTATCATAATATTATAGTCGCTAACCATTATGGAATTTGAACCTGTAAACCTGATACCACACTACCACTAAAAGGCCATAAACACATCAAAAACTATGATCGAACGTCTACATTGATAATGGATAAGAAATAGGATAAAGTAAAGTGGCAGGAACACGCACAACAACAAAAGTCGAATTTTTCCCACACTTCAAAACATAAGCAAAATATTTAAATGTTTGCTATGAGCTTTGTTTAATTGCGCATAGAAAACTAAACTTTATCTCTCATTAATACTTCTACATATCGCATATCACTTCTCCAGTTGATTTTAAATGTAAAACGTCTTAAGTCAAATCCTATAATTTTTACTTTCAACTCTGTATAAATACTGTAATGTTTAAAATGCCACGATTACTTTAAACGTTATTTCTTTGGTGACAAGTTGATGTAGCCTTTTCAAATCTCTCTAGATGAGTGGAGGTAATTACTGGAATTAGGGTTAAGTAACAATTAGTGAACTTCCTTTGTTGCAGATTGACGGAAGATCGTGGGATTGTGGTGGTTTACTTACTTTACTCGTAACAGATAAAAGCTGATAATGCCCAAAACTTTAATGAAGAGAATTAGTCATCATCATAATCATCACCAGCCTTTATCATCCGTTACTGGTCGTAAGCCTTCTTCTATGAATGCCAAGAAGTCCGCTCCCTTGCCACTTGCATCCAGCAGGGACAGACCACTGCAAAGAGATCGTCCACCCACCTGGTTAATGATCGATCAACACTTCTACCAAAATACGGACTGCAATTGTAAATGAGCAACTAAGTAAGGGATATACTTTGCCATGGTCCCCTCTGCATGGGTACCTACCAATATTCTGCCCATGCCTTCTGACATGCAGCTTTTGCTGTATTTTGAAAAAAAGGGTTGGACAGGCAGGGTGATTAATATCATCAGTTCGTTGTTTTATAAGATAGGCAACTCAACTATTAGGTGGTACGTTTACCAGTTTCCCTACCGACGTTAAAAAGAATAGCAAAGCCATATATGGCATCCTCTCCTCATTCATCAGAATCTGATGAACAAGACGAATGAAAATCTCAGCAAGACTCGGCGCAATACCACGCGCTAAGATCTATCTCACAACAAACAACATTAAATATTCAATATTAATATGCGCTGCAGCGTGATACTTAATAAAAACTAATTTATATTTCTGTCTTATAAAAAACATCCAAGTCATATTTCAGATTGTTAATAATGAGCTTGGTACCTGACGGTTCGAGATCGCGCTAAGACTTCGATCTAAGGATGCATTTGCATAAAATCATTAGTAAGCACAATGGTGTGCGGGCAGGGACACGGGAGAGTGCCACCTTACAATATCACCTGTAAATACATTAATAGATCGACAATAAACCACATTGAAGCAACCATCGACTGTTATTTACAAATATAATTATTAGATACCAAACAGAACCGTCAATGTATGCCGCGAGTGGTAAAATAACGCAGCGTTTTATTGAGTAACTAAAACCTGGAGGAGCCTGCGAGTCGCCTCTCGAATATGATTTATCATCGTTCATTAGGCGAGTTTGTCCGCAGCGACAACAGATGGAGCTGATAGCACTTGGCAGGGTGGCCCTCTTGTTATTATTTTTATTACCAGTTTTCAAAGAATAATACTCGAGGAATGCATTCTATAATGAACTTCCCTTTTTGAGATGATGGATAGAAATTAATGTCTCCTCCATTGTTGATTGGTGACATCTCCTTGCTTAATATTTTGAAGTTTATCGACACAATGGTATATATGAAGTCAATTCGTGGAAGTCTATGAACTTATTATTAATGGTGTTGAAGCTGTACACTTATTTGAAATCAATAACAATGCATCATTTGTGTTCGAAATATTAAGGTGTCAATTTATAACGTTAAGTATCCCTTTATTAGGAGTATCTTGATTTGAATCAATACCTAATGTTTATTCAAAAATACATTATTTTTTTGTTTGAATTTTTACATATAATACTTTATTTCCGAAGACATGTGGAGTATCAACTACTATACAAAATAAAAGATCGTGTGAAAGAAAATTAAAAAAAACTTTACAGCTGGGAGGACTGTCTTTCCGCTACCATGGTTGCTGTAAGGTATCCGAAACGTCGGGCTTGTAAAAAACTTAATAAACCGCGATAAAATCCGTAAATTTGTTTCATTATAATGAGTGGAATTCGCGTACATAAGAAAACAATATCTGAATCTTATTATAATATTATATAAAAAAATATTGTACAACCCTGTTAATAGCAATAAACATAGTCATGATGCAAATCCGCTTACCATTAAATCCTCGCGGGACAAACACTGACAATTCTGAAAACTGCATCTTTAACGCCGTCGTCGTGTTTGGATCGTAATTAAAGGGTCGTGTTCATTCGTTTCTGAGACGTGCAAAAAAAAAACGCCAAGTTAATTAGCATATTGTATTTTGAAATGTGACGGTTGGCGTGCGTCCATATCGCAGCGGTGGCCGATTTTTATGAGCTACAAAGTGTGGATGCGTATGGAGAGTTTGAATATTTTTGTCGTTTATATAATTGTGATCGCCCTTTAATTTCAAATTAACGTTTGTACAAACACTTGAAGGAATTTTATTGGATTGCAACATTTCGTAATTGCCAGGTAAGTTTCGAATGAAATTATTTTATTCGTCAGGATTAGAAAAATAAAACAGGTGAAAACAATCATTCATTTGGGTACCATTAAAATAGACGGACTGATTTAGGAAGAACGGTTAACTTGTTCTTATGTCATGTCATGTATCTAAAATGTAATTTATAAATATTTTTTTCCTAATTTGTTTTAAATATTTTTTGACCTAATCTATTCCTTAGTTGCAACAATGTAGTAGTTCAGCAATTTAATTTCCAGTGACATGTATATTCATTAGCGAGCCACATCCATATTATCCTAAAGTTCAAAAGCAATCGTGAATAGCTTTAGTTTTGTGTCTCTGTTTTAATTAATTTGGATCACGAAGTCGCCACTTCGGGCGTCACGACACGATGCAACACGAAGCCTGAGTGACACACTTCAAAATGTCACCAAATTGGTTTTTGGGTTATCACTAATCTCACATTTATTGTTTTACTTTTGAAATATTGTATGTATGATAGGTTTTTTTTTAAATTTACGATGATGAATATCCCAAAACAAAAAACTTGTTTAGTTATTAAAGAGCAAACGAACTTGTGCCTTACAATATTCTAAAAAGGTATCGATTAAAAGCATTTTCGGTAACGAAAAGAAAGTTTATTATCATAATCAGTCTCTATCGGTCGACCGCTTAAACCTAAAACCTCCCTAAAAAGGTTTAGTTTATGGGAGTTCTTTATGCTCTATTTCTTTTTTTTTTGTTACATTTTGTATTTCTCGACAAGGTAACTTAAAATTATTTGTCTTAAATTTTCCTTATAGTTAAAATTAAATCACATTTCATTTTGTTATCCACATTATTTAAACTGTAATCTCTTCTAAGTTTTTCATCCTTATTTCGCCAAGTTCAAATTTGATGTATTTAGTTGATACTATTGGTTTGGCTTGCTACATAATCAGTTATTACGTTAATAACTAATTGCTAATTTTTACAATTGTTTTAAATTCTATTTTCGCAGTAATACGATCGTTTTATGCTTATTTTATTGATGTATTTTACGTCTACAACCGCCGACTTAATATTATTATAGATATTAGTTTCTACAAATTTTGCATCGTGTCATGTGAATTTGAACTATCACACAGTCTACGCACGGGTTTACGTCAGCATTGTGTCGTAACGTTCCAATTAGTTGGTCATTTGTGTCAGGCGTGCATTGTAAATCTATTCATTGGACGTGAACAATCGCTTCATTGTGCTTATTACGATCATGTTTTAGTTTCGTACATTCACTTGGATCTATTTAATTATACAGTTCCGGAGAGGAAGTTTAATGTGGATGTTTCTGTTTTTTTATTCAATGTATTTTTCTCTTGTTCCAGTATGGAATATCGATTATCTAAGAGCGAGTGCTGCTAAATAGTTTTATTAAAATTCCTTTTTTAAATCTGCTAATGAAATATTTGCAAATGACTGTTTGCTAGCTATTACAAAAAATCTTGATTCCGTGATACAAATAAATTGTAGCGTTCATTCAAATATGAAATAACTTTGAACTAAAAATTCCAAGCATCCCAAACGTTCATTGAATGATATGAAAATTTGAAGCGTCCTATAATATATGTAGAGTACTGAGCAAACTGAATGTGATACATTAGATGAATCCGTAATTATCATAGATTGTGATAGAAATCGGTTAGTATAATACACCCATCGAATCTCACAATGGGCCACATGCCATAACATCACCAAACAATTTCAAAATCTGATCTAATGCATAACGAATGGAGACGATAAATAGTTTGAATTAACCGACTTAATGCGGGTCACCCAGACCATGACTCGGCTGAATCCCATAATGATAATTGAACTGGCAAACACCCAGCAATCGCGCCATCTATCGGTACGTAGGAACTCTATGACTTGCGCTATTGTACGTATGATTGTTTCTTTTCTATCTTGTCTCCCGACACAATCTTTATCGTTCTGATTAGCTCGGCTCTACTGCTGTGAATTGTTTTAAATGGCTTGAGAAATAGATTAAATACGTTTCACATATTAACTGGATCTATTGTTTTTTAAAACGATTTTGAGTTTAAGATGATAGAGCTAACTTTGTTTATTATGCGAGGGTAGTTGATTTGTATCCTGAAATTTACATGTTTGTAGTAAGAATACATTCATCATCATCAAATCCGTCCACTGCTGAACATAGGCCGATCTCCGTGCAGTGGTAGGTCCGTGTTGGATGCGAGTACCAAGGGATTCTTGGCGTTATTGAGGGTGGCCAATGTTCAGCAGTGGAAGAATACATTGAAACACATTATTTATTTAGTATAAGGTAATATCGATTAAATAGATAACGGGCTGTAGTGAATAAGTTAAACGATTCTCGCGTAGGGTCGCGGCGGGTGTATTGCCTATGATATTGGTCTTAATTCCGTTATCTGGTTAAACTAGATAAATAGTAGTAGGTAAGGAGATAAATTAATTTAACGCCCAAAAATATCTAGGTATACGGAGGTCGTAGATTGTAGAGTATTTAATGGTATACTAGCTGTTGCCCGTAGCTTCGCCCGCGTTAGCAAAAAAAAATCCCCTTTTTTAATAATAATAATAAAAATAATATTTATTTCACAAACTTACATAAGTACAAATAAATCTACAGTTACAATATTACATACAATGTTTTCTTAGGTATTACCATAATATGTGAACTCATTGCCTGAACTAGGAAATCCTGTGTTTCAGGCTAAAGGGGCTAGTGTACTCGTTTCCTTAATCATATTTTATTATTTATATTAATGTATCTTTGTTATTTTAGTGCCTCGGAGAATATGCGTGCACAGTTTCACGATGGTGAAGAGCTGTGCTGTGTTCCGGAGAAAAGGGTAGGTCAGGCAGTGTTATTACTAGCACAGAGATTTAACACCATATGTCTCGGTATATGCATGAATGACCTGTCTTTGCTATTCCAGATAATCTGGTTTATGTATGTTGGTGATATCGACCACTTCCCATCGGGTGGAAGCCCACTAGACACGACGTCGTGAGGGCTGCTTAATAGCGGCTGGGCAATCGCCCCAATATATGGAGAATCTGGCCTTGCCGGGGCCAGTCTGTCGCTGAGGTGATCCTGTTGCTCGCAGTGGTTTTAGCGGAGTAGGACACCCCAATACGAGTCCCACACACATCAGTGTGCCTACCGAAGGCATGGAGCAAAAGCATTTCCACTGCGACATAAAAAAAAATGGTGGTGGTCCGTCATTTTGTCCATCTTAAGCATTTAAAAATGCGAGCTTAGAATATAAGACAATATAATATTTGAATATAGATTAACAGGCGATGACTTGACACCCGATCTAGTCTACACCATTGACTTGAACTCAAAGCATTTCTCAAAATAGACCTTACCACAAACCCATAAGATATGAGGATACTTTGAACACGTCTACCCACTTGACACTAGGCTTATTGGATTTACATTTAATACATTAATATGTATTAATGTCAACCGTCTATATTATTGGTTATTGGTTCTATTCTATTGTTAACATATGGAAATTAATATGTGAGTAGAACGTGTTAATAATATATGGTCCATAAATTTCGTATCTAAAAGCCCAATATAAAATATGTATTATCTATACTGTTAGTAATATGATGGTGTCCGTATGAATTATTGGGACTGATAAGGCCAGTTTAAAAGAAAAAAGCAATACAAGGAAAGTTTTTTTCCAAATATTAGTAAAACTACTAGTCACACTAATGTCCCATATTATCATTGTATATTTGTTACTCATTCACGCAAAAAACTACCGATAAAACTGAAACGCGGGTGAAACCGCGGGGCATTGTTAGATGAACTATTATATTGGATTCACGTATATACACGAAAATTGCCGTTGAAATAAAATGCTTAATTAGTCTTATTTCTATACTTAAATAAAATACTATATTATTAAAATATGATAAATTATATTAATAATAATATATATTAATAATAATAAAAATGTGAATTTATTAAGAATTTAATTCATCTTAAAAAACTTCCTCGCTTCTCTCTAGAATAACTAATTAATAAAGTAATTTACCGAATTTATTAAAAGAAAATATGGCTTATTGCCCGGTACAAGATATCTACACAGACTCTATACTGATATGTAATATCTACACAGAAAAGTGAGTAAACTTGACTTAAATATGACAAATAACTTTGTGGTTTTATCCGACGGTGGTTAGGCAGAGATCTGCCATAGGTACAAACCCGACGCCATGAAGCCGTGGAAGTCACACTCGACGGCTGGCGGGGGGCAGCCCCCCAATTATTAAAGTCATAGGATGGTCCAACTGGATCACCCTATTTCCGATGACGCATAACGGTCACTAGGACCATTAGCATAGCTCCAACCGAAAAAAAAATCTTTGTGGCCTTCGCAAGATAATTGACGGTCGAAGCTAGTTAAGAAGAAAGCGGTAAAAGCGTCAATGGTATGCGGACAGACGGCATTTAAGGAGATGAACTTAGCAGGAGACAATAAAGTTAATGATAAAAGACAGGAAGTTGTATGGGAAATTAAGGCATATCGAATCGAAAGGACCAGAGTTCAAGCCACTAGTTTTATAAAGATTTGTACATAGTTTTAGTAAATCAGAACTGTCGATAGCAATTACTATATAATAACGGTTATGACATTATTAACAGCTGATAATATCTATACACTGCTAAATACAGGCCCCCTTCAATTGACCCTAAGACAACCGATCATTCACTAATCGCAAAGATTGCTTAAATTAGAAAAATACATTTTTAAATATGACTTTTATGCATGAGGTTCCTGTAAGGTTATTAAACGCAAGCGTTACATAAATATTTTAAAGAACGAGGTAAAATAATCCGTAAAGTGAGTAGGAAAAAGACTTAAATTTACTTAACATTCCTAATCTGTTTGTTTTTCCCCTGCAAGAAGACAGCATAATATTATATACCATATTATAATATATAAATATACCACAAACATATTCTAATGTCTTTGTAACTGTAACCTTAGCGTTAGCACTCATTTGGCTGTAATGGAAAAAAGGCAGCAACTAACAAAGAAAAGGTCAAACACCCGGTTTTTTCGTGGAAGTCCAAAATGCGGATATCATGTGATCAATTGAGTCTCTTTTAATTAAACAGAAAGTATGCTCAATGTTAATAAATTGTCAATGAAATATTATTACAGCAATTAATTTTGTTATTAAATGTAATTACTGTTGTTAATTATGAGAAAGTACTCGAAGACTTCAATTTAAAATCATCGTGTTTTTTGCCGTCGGTATTGTTTCTTCTTTATATTAAGAACCTATACTTTTTCGCAATCAAAAAGTAATTAAAGTTCTAATACTCAAAATAGCTTTAATTACTACTTTACCAGTAACATTCAATAAGCGTACTTATATAAGAAATTATATTACTTACTTAAAATTGTAAATAAACAACAACCATAACTTACCAATATGATATTTCCAAAGATCATCATCATCATCATCAGTGTTTATCCGTTCACTGCCTCTTCGTTTTCCAAAGCGTTCAAAATACACCGTGTATATTAAGTTACTACAACTTTACTTCTTTTACACGGTTTTACATCTGTCTTTGCTTGTATACCATGATTATACTGATGATGATGAGCGAACACGTAGGAGGTTCCTCGAGAATTGACAATACCTTTAAAACTGGTTTTAAATAAACAATTACCTGAACTACACTAAACATATTGAAATAATTGTTTCGCCTTTTACTTAAGATCACTTTGTCTTGTCACGGACATAAAGTAAACATTTAACGCGGTCTTCGATGAAAGTTACGATTTCGATTACATTGTACTTACAATATTAAAGTTTTGTAATAAAAATAACACTTACCATTTAATAAGAACTTCAGATGTGAAATGACAACTCGAGTTCGAAATAAAGCGGGATAGGCGATGATGGAATTCATTTATTTTTACAACATAATATAATATTCAGAGCTTAAAAAGTAATTCAACATTTACACGTATGGCCCTGCATCTGTCTTTCAGTAACAGTTTTCTTTATAGAAAAAAATATTGCGAATATAATGCAACAACTTTTACGGATTTTATCGCATATTTTAAAAAAAAATAGATGGTACCGTGCAGTTCAAGCGGCAAGCGCATTTCTGATCCATACAAATATAATAAAACTATAGAAATGTGAATTCTGTACATAGAATATAATTAAAAATATATATGGAAGGGTGTTACTCGATCGATACCAAATCCAGAAATCTGATGAAAAAAATAATTCAAGCATCATGCAATAAGTACCGTTTAGTTTACGACGACTCAGGGTTATAATTATACTTTATCCATAGAGCATTATATTAATCCATAGAGCAACACTGGGTACTTTTTATCCAGGAAACCTGTATACGTTTAAAAACAAACTTTACTATGCAATTGAATACCTACATGAGATTGAATCATTATCTAATGATAATGATAATTCATTTATATCTTTGTGATCATTTATTTTAATTATCATCAGCGCCGCTACGGTGATCCTGCTACTGAATATGTTCACCGTCCTGTCTTCCGGCTATGACTTCAATCATAAGCTAATCGTGAACAATCCCGCTGGTACACATAAAAGTAAAGTATCTTGGCATTCATTGAGGGAGGCCTATGCTCAGCAGTTGACGGATAAAGGCTGATGATGATGATGATGAATGAAAGTATCAACCCTTTATGTCCCACTGCTGGGCACGGGTCTCCTGCTCGAAATCAGGCGAGGAGGGTAATGAGCCAATAGCCCACCCGGCTGGCTCAGTGCGGGTTGGTGAACTTCACATACCTTCAAAGACTTTCAATCTTATCAGGCATGCAGGTTTCCTCACTATGTTTTCCTTCACCGAGCTGGTTCACGTACTGGTAAATAAACTATCTACTGTGAAGTTAGTTGAATACAATTGATCGATTTCATAAATATTATAAGCTTTAAACTTAGAGAGTAGGTTTTAAGCGTTCTATTTTTGAAGTGAAACTTATTTATGCGCATGAGGCTAAATTTTTTACGGATGAAACCCGTCACGAAGATGTGCAACGTTGTCGAAGAAGAGGAAGAGAGTGATTGTGACTGATTGACGGAGAGTAAGAAAGAGAGAACGTAGCATGAAACAACTCTATTGCTTGATATATTCTTTTGGTAGTTAAGTATTAGAAATTAAATTTTCACTTCTGTAATGTGTAGTTGTGTACTTTGTACACACGCACTTTTTTTTAATACAGGGTGATGCTTTACAATAAAAGACCATATTCAGCATATCTAGTAAACAATAAAAAGGCTGTAAATGCACTAGCTAATCCTTTGGTGTACCGGATGTCGCTATCACTTACCATTAGAGATATCTTTCATCGGCGAAAGTGTTGATAGTGATTATTTGAATTACGAACATGTTTGATTGTACATATCAACATTTTAACGCGTTCCTTCTGTCACCACACGCATTAAGACCTCCACTTATCTGAAATGCAAGAACACGACTGCACTTAGTGCTTAAAATATAATAATGTTATTATGTACCTCCAACGCAGACTCAGTGAGATAACTTTAATAATGTCTGTAGTGTGTTCTGATATGGAAAAATGTTTTAAATTCCATAACCATATAGCTTAAGAGTTACCATGGAAATTGTGTGCACGATGAATGGGTAGCAGGTTTTTTCATTCATTTTAGTTTATAAGATTCATCATCATCGTTAGCCTTTATCCGTCCACCGTTAAGCATAGGCCTCCCACAATTAACGCCAAGACGACCAAAGGGACAAAAGGCAAGAGACACGGACCGGCCACTGCTCGGAGACGGGAGATCGTCATCCCACCTAGATAATACGATTACATTTTTAGTTTTTCTACATAGTATTTTAATTAATTACCCTGGTTATTTTCATTTTTCATGTTAACGAAAATTTGACATTTGTAGACAATCGAAATATAAAAAACATGGGATATAAATATTTGTAATAGATTTTTTAAACTATTTTCTATTCAATGGTTTTTTGTCCCGTTCAATATGTGACAACCTTGATGTACCGTTCATTTGTGGTAGGCATAGCTATATTCAGCAGGGGACGTATAGATGCTGATAATGATTATGACAATGATGTTGAAACTTGATATTAATGTGAATGGATAATGAATTTTGTTAAGAGTTTGTGACATCAACTGCATGATATTCCAAATCAAAACCACAAATCGCATGTTAAATTTTCCTTTACTTCTGAAATAATGATCAATAACTTGTTAACTAGAGGATAGAAGAAGAACCTTTGATTATTAAAAATGCTTACAAACTGCACCAAAGGTGGTCGTAATAATTCAAGTGCAAAAAAAAAACATATTTCTACTCCATGGATCGGGAACATAAAATACAATAATTTATATTTGTTATTACGATAGGAGAGTAATAATAGTCTCGATGGTATGCATATGCATATTCAAACACCTTTTAATGTCACTTAACAACCTTTTGTCATCTGATGTTATCGAATTAGTCGACGTTATTTATAAACATCTTTATTGCCATTTTACAAGATTTAAATTAAAGATGTTGATTTGAGGTGCAAAATCTATTTCAACATTTTTAGAATTCACCTTTTTGTTATATTTACCTTCTTGTTTTGAAGAAATTTGCATTAAAAACTTATGTTTTAACCGTTTATGTATTAAATAACCGTAAAAACAAATCACATCCTACTAATATTATAAACGCGTAAGTTTGTAAGTATGGATGTTTATAACTCTTTCACGTAAAAACTACTGAATGGATTTTGATAAAACTTTATAAGAATAAAGTTTTTACATCAGAATAACACAGACTATAATATTTTATTACCGTAGTCCCACGGGAATGGGAATTACGCAAGTGAAACCGCGGGGCACTGCTAGTTAATGATAAATACCGTGAGACCACCTGATTTCGAGGAGGAGGTCCATGCCCAGCCGTGGGACTTATTATAAGGATTGATACTTTACTTTTTGTCTGTTAGACCAAAAAGCCTATATTGTTGAAAATTTGTGAATCAAAATAAGCTATGAATAGTTTGGTCGTCTTGGCGTTCAATGAGGGAGGCCTATGTCTAGCAGTGACGGATGAAGGCTAGTGGTGATGATATTGCCTAGTAATTAATAATCATAATATGGTTTACTGACACAACTAAGTGGACTACACTGCTGTCAATGGTTGGTAATAATTTCTTACAAAAGAAATTCTCCCGTGACCATGGTTGCTGTAAAGTATCCGAAACGTCGGGCTTGTACAAAACTAAATAAACCGCGATAAAATCCGTAAAAATTCTTTCTTTCGTTGAGTGATATTCGCGTAAATATTAGAAAGCATTACAAAAGATTTTTTATGAGAATAAAAAAACTGCAGATTATTTACACATAATAATTATTATAATGAAACAACTTTTACGGATTTTATCGCGGTTTATTTAGTTTTTTTATGAGCCCGACGTTTCGGATACTTTACAGCAACCATGGTCACGGGAGCATTACGGATAAAATCCGTAAAAGTTGTTTCATTATAATGAGTGAAATTCGCGTCAATATAAGAAAACAATAAGAATTATTCATAATATCCTGAGCATGAAAACCAGTACATATGTAAAACCATTTGATTGAACTGAAAATTCTATTTCAGGCATTTTCTATTCGTCAAAAACATTACTTATAAATATATAAATGATATTGAAATGAAAGGATAATTTAAAATAGAATGAAAATAAAACAGACATCAAAACGAGATATAAAATAAGGATCTACAGAGGTAGGCTCCAATAAAACCCTCAGCCATTTAAATCCCTCTAAACGTCTGAGTTATCGTTTAATTTTACTGCAGAAAGCATTTCCATCACAATTGGAAGTCACTCCTTGTCATTTATTTTAAAGTGTTTGTGGTCTTCGCATGGCGTGTGTTATCATAAATCTTTTAAAGATCGGACCATAAAGGCAGATAAGGTCGCACCCGATTGGGTTCCAAATCCCGCGATGACGAATCGTCAGAATGCATTGATTAAACGATTACGCGCAGCACACCTTGACACTTTTATGTTCGGTTTAATTATAATGTTGCCAGTCACCATTGAATTCTGTACTATTTTATATATGATATCACTCCAATTGTAATTTCCATCTAGTTCCAGAACGGTAACTGCTAGCGATGACTACTCAGGAGGTGCGTAATGATTGGACGAAGCACAAATTAGTGGATGCTGTAGACAATTGTACTAGACTTATTTACGACTAGTTAAACTTTAAAGCATTAAAGCAAAAGCAAGCAAACACTAAAAGAATACCTATTAATTATCGCACCGTACCGCGTCAATCTACAATGATCTAAACTGTGTTTTTCATCACCATTATCATCATCATCAGCCTCTATCCGTCCACTGCTAAACATAGGCCTCCTTCAATGAACGCCAAGACGACCGATCCCCTGCCACTCGCATCCAACACGGACCTGCCACTGCTCGGAGATCGTCTTTACATCTGGTTAATGGTCGACCAACACTTCGTCTACCCAAACGCGGCCTCCACTCCTGAACTTATTTGACAAAATAAGATCCTATGTTCCGGAAAAAAACTTATTATAGGAAGACTTATAGCATCGAGACTTGCCAACTTCGGCCAGAGTAACGCATGTAGGTACTAGTAAAAGTATTTTGACGACCTCTGTGGCTCAACGGTTATTGCGTTGGCGTTAAAGCCGAAGGTAGCGGGTTCGAATCCTGCCAAAGAACAAAAAGATTTCTGTCTTCCTTGGGCATATAGATGTGTATAAATAATCTATGTGTATTATAAAATAAAAATCTCAAATATAATATGTATAATATAAAAGTATTAAATATATTTCCGTTAAGTGGTACCCGTAACGCAACTTCTTCGAGAGCTTTTTTTTTAAATAATAATATCTATGGACACGTTAATCTGGTCTCGTGAAAAAAAGGAATGGAAAGTAACATTGTAGGCACTCCTAATAACAAAAGACTTCTTGCACTGACATGGAATGCATATGATGATGATGATATGGAATAATGACTGTCGCGATCTTAGCAAATTGATACGGAATGAATTAAGTATTTCCGAGCAGATCATGTTGAATGATCAATTAAGTTGATCGACGTTTCGCCTCGATACAGACGCAAAAAAGAAATTAAAAGTAAGTGATACTTATGTTCAGGCTTCGTTATTAAATTATGTTTACAAGGTATGAGTCATGAGAGAATCAAATTGATATTGTAATACTTGTAATAGCATAAATGAATAACTTTTATATAACAGTGTGATTTAGTTTTGTACCTACATATTGTAAAATCTTAAATATCCTTTCATTTTATCATTCTAGTATACTATATATATATATATATTTATAATTCCATAAGTGCGAAACCCCGGCATTGAAAATAGAACCTTATCGTTAAAGAATAAGGACGTAAATAAAAGAAAAATAATTTTATTTCCAACTTAGCAATGGCCGTAGCATGGGACACTTTTTTGACTTGAATTTGTAGGCCACAGTGTATCTAGAGTATATTTGAACGATAGGTGCCAATTGTTCGATAGAGAATCTGGCTGAATAAACATTATTGAGTTATGGATGGTCTATTAAAATTTATAAGTAAGTACAGATTTCCAAACTAATATATCCTTTAACTTTATCTCTTTGCATGTCAAAAAAGAACTTATTTAGAATCAAACAACAATTTTGTCTTTTAAATTTGAATTCGGTGTCAACGTGAGTACAAACCACGAATAAGAATTAGTCCAGTGTAATCAGCTGATCTGTAATCAGTCACAAGCGTCCATGAACATATTGTACTCGGTTATCTGTTATTCGGCGCATACGTCTGGCCCACTGTCACTTCAACGTGCTAATTGAATTGCCATTTAAAAACGCTTTCACTAGAAATTCGTTTAGGCAAACGTGTTGGTCGGCCATTAACCAGATGGAAAGACGATTTCCGTGCAGGTCCGTGTTGGATGCGAGTGGCAAGGGATCGGTTGTCTTAGCAATCATTAAGGGGAAGCATAATATGTTCAGGAGTGAACGTATTAAGGCTGACGATGTTGATGATGATATTGAAACGTATGAAGGTGATATAAAATCAGTAGGGGGAATGCGCTTTCTGCTATACATGCGTTTGCATTATTCATTATCATCATCAAATTTTATCCACTGAACATAGCATGTCAATGTGTAGAATGTGGATTCTTTAATCATCATCATAACTTACCATTCGCATCTGTTATGGCACTATACGAAGATCGTCTTCACAATATGGTCAATGGCCGACCATAACTTTGCATTATTATCAAACTTATTTCATCCGTGATGCAAGTTGAGTTTATTATTGCTATTACCAAAAATAGGAGATAATCGCCGGGATGAAGTTAAATGGTTCAAGCAACTAGTCACTTATTTATACTAAAATGGTATTTGTGCTATTAATTACGCTACGGCTTACGCTTACGGCTACGTGGCCTGCTTTTATTTCCAGAAACAGTAACTAATCAGGAGGATGGTGTTCATAGTATAAGAGTTAAGTACAAAGCTCATTCCGGTATATTATTATTCGGAATTTAAATCAATTGAGTGATTTTGAAAATTTAAGATATAATCTAGGCTGATTGAACTCATTTAATTATGAGCGAAATTGACCACTCCATTTGCACACCAACCAGTTGCCTTATCCAACTCCGAATTAAAGAGAAACAAAAATTATTATAAAATAATTCGCGAGCACTAATTTAAAACTGATTTGAATCAGCAATACCACTATATCATAGAGTTTGGTATTGTCTAATAAAAATGTTTAGCTATTCATTTAATACAACATTCAGTATCCGATCAACAAAGGATATAATTGAGGAGGTAAAAAATTAAACGATGCAGGCATGATTGATGTATCGACAGGTCGTGTTGTGTGAGGCCATTTAACGGACGGACAGACAAACTGGTGTATGTGTGGTATGCGAGAGACGTCGGGTGCTTTACTAGTACAATGCTATGTTTGCTCGGCCATTGGCATACATTGTTATTGTTTGTGGTTCTCAAAGTTTTAAGCCAATTTAAAAAAAATGTTTATTTTATATTCGGTGTCCTAACGATTGAGCTTAAAGGCCGTCAGACCTAAAAGTCTAGACCTTTCGAAAAAAAAGAGAGTTTTTGAAGTCTAATGGTGACCTAGTTACGCCCATAGATATCCGCGCTATCAAAGGTTTTGCAGATGTATTGTTCAACTTTTTCTTATTCCCTCAATTGGCCAGAAACTCCCAAGCCTCATGAAACGCGAGAATAGTAGTCACTTTACAACGGTATTATGTGAGAGGAGTTCGTGCTGCCCCAGCTCGGCTGCAAAACAGCGTGACTCTACTTCTTACCAATTCAGCATAATATTTAATACTGAGACGCACTTAGAAAAGAATTAATGAAGACAGTGTATTTGTCATCTCATCTTGTGGAAAGTTGACCTTCCATCCATCTTCCCGTATATGGCCTCCACTCCTGAACTATCCTGTAACACGTACAAATGTAACTGGCTATCAATTCTTCATATTTCTGCATATTATGTGTCTATTCTAGAGTGCTATTTGTGTGCGTGCTAGTGCGTAATTTTTTTAAATATCGTCAATCTTATCCAATTTCGGATCTAAATCGCGTATTTCTCGTCCCTGAGTTACAAGAATTTTCTAAATATGAAATGAATAAATCTGTTAAAATGCAACCAAACTTTGGAAGCCGGTGTTACATCAATGCATGTGTGTGTGGTGATCACAATCAGGTTATTTCGCTGGTAATTATGATCGGGTGAGAGCCGACCCGGGGTCAAAACGGCCGTCAAAGTGGGACGCGTGACCAGAGACACAGCTTCTCATCTTGTTTATATCTCACAATTATGAATATTAAACTCATACTTAAATTGATGAACCTTTGTAAAGAGTAAGGCAAGATGTTTAATGTATATTGTACATAAGTACATAATGAAGAATCTTTGTTTAATTCTCTGGTAGTATAGGTGTTAGTGACCAAGAGTTTCTTTTGAAGGCTCCATTGGGAAAATTAAACACAGAGTATAAACTTTAATTAAATTTGGATCAGTTCTTTCAGCACGAGTTCATCGCGAAACATGACACGATTTTTTTATTATGTTGAAAAGTGCTTGTCACTCTGTGATCTTTTTCGAAAATATTAAAACTATATCATCAGTGTGGACTTAAATTTTTCAAACTATCACACATCAATATTCAATATTTTGTTGCATTCTAATCGTGGCCCTTCGAGTCGGATAAAAATTAAATGAAAGACAATATTACTTTTATTATACAGTATTTTTAAATCATGTGGCGTTCCTCTTGCTGAAACAAAGATTTAAAGAATCTACTTATAGAACTGGTAGTAAAATTTATTAAATTATTATATTAAAAAATGGAAAAAGTAATATATTAAAATATGGGAAACCTACAATATCTATACTATTTATAATTGATGATGATTGTCAGACACTCAATTAAATTGATTAGGTGATAATAACACGTTACCAAGGTTTATGGCTTCCTTTTACATAGATTTCGTTGTTAGAAGCCAAGATAACTTATCCAGAAACACATATTATCTAGCAAAATCCTTATAATATATATAATGTAGATAGAAAGAGAAGATAATTAATACATTATAGGTGTTTAGTAAATAATAAATGTTATTATGTTCAATATCTCTTCATCTTCCTAAACCTTCCTTCGTATATAAATCTTCGTCTTCCTTCAAATCAAAAATTTCAAATTAATTCCCAGAAATCCAATGACAATATAAATTTTAAAATCATAGATTAATTACAAACAACGAATAGAAATACAAGTTTGGTAGAATATTACTAATTAAAAGTACCGTTAGGAATCTTCCATTGTCACAGTAATATGATAATGATACAAAGCGATTATGTATAATCTTAACGTCGTGGGTGGCTCGGGTCAAACGGATTCATAGATCGAGTGACGTCATCCGAGCGACATCTTACACCTTTCAAACATTTGTATAACTTTCCTTTTATAATCTTGGAATTAAACATCGACCACATAGCCCATAGACTCCTAATAACAGGGGAACGGGTTCTGGCGACACATCTGACTTATAGTTCCGATGTAAGCCGTAAACAATGTACTCAAACTATAGTGTCGTCTCATTCTTTCCCGTTGCGAAATATATCCATTTCTTTTTAACGTTCCGTGATTGGTAATGTATGACATTGAATTAGCTAATCACAGCATTGCAAACCCTTTCGTCTCACCTCAGCTAGTTGCCAGAATGCATTTAATACGAAAAATCAAACATTAGGAGTCTATAGGTTGTGTGGTCGATGGAATTAAAGTATTACCAGAATCTTATTTCTAGTAATGAATATTAATATTTTGTACGGTATCATTGTCATTAATGATTAAGGTTTTACAAGTTTAGTGATTGATACCTACTTAAATATTTAAAAAAAGAAGGTTCTCAATTCGTCTGTATGTTTTTTGCTTCGTTAATTATGGATGGTTTTCGATGATTATTTTTTGGTTGAAAGCTGATGTTTCCGAATTTGTCCTATTTTACTAGGTGAGGCATCTGCTCAA
This sequence comes from Lycaena phlaeas, assembly GCA_905333005.2. Classification (NCBI taxonomy): domain Eukaryota; kingdom Metazoa; phylum Arthropoda; class Insecta; order Lepidoptera; family Lycaenidae; genus Lycaena; species Lycaena phlaeas. Next base: position 9,319,927 of record HG995178.1, read on the forward strand.
CTACCTACCGATTGAGCTTAAAGGCCATCAGGCCTAAAAGTCTAGACCTTTCGAAAAAAAAAACGAATTTGTCCTATATTAATTTTATCAAGGTCTGACCGTATCGTGCCGTATTTATATCAGCTAATGTATCTACCTACCTAGGTACAGCAACATATAGGTAAATACTTCTTACTATAACTCGCGGCACGATAAGAAGGCCGTTTTGACGTTTGTCCGCTCATGAAGTTTCGTAATTATAATAATCAAATTTGAAGGAGAAAATTGCTGTTCTTTATTGTCAATAGTGACGTTCAGTTAATCATAAAATTTATCGAATGTGTTATTTTAGGAAACAAAATTTATTTATTTAATTCCTTCATAAACTGTATTATATATATTAGGGTCCCGCGAACATTTATTTTTTATTTATATAAGATTATAATTATTGGGGTACTTGTTTACCTTACAACTCGGCATTTCTTTTTCGAATATTAAAATTAAAAAAATGAAGACTAATACGATCGTCACATAGAAGAATTAATAGGATCGCTGGCCAACACAACTACTACCTTCGGCAAACTCGCGTCAATGTTCAATGCAAAACAATTCAATGTTTCGCACTGAATGACGTTGCATTGAAAAGTACAAACTGTGAGCGCACTGCGATTGTGATATAGTTTTATTAAAACTCTTTAACCAGGTACTTCTTGCAATAAAAAATTACAGATTTGGATATTTTTTTCGAGAATAATTTGACATTTACATCACTATTCGAATGTGTCAAAACGGCCATATCGTGCCGCTACTATAGGTATATTATGTTCCTTTTAAAACTATACAGATACTAGCAGCGCCCCGCGGTATTATCCGCGTACTTCCCATTCACGTGTGAGTACGGGGATAAATTATAGGCTATGTGTTACTCTGATGTTAAACTATATTATTATAAAGATTCGTCAAAATCCATTCAGTAGTTTTTACATGAAAAGGTACCTAACAAACATCCATCTATCTATCCATACTTACAATCATTCGCGATTATAATATTAGTAGGAAAGTTGAATATTTTAAAAATCAATAAAAAGGTACTAAATATTAATAATACGTCCTCTTTTCATATTTATTTAGCACACAAGGATATATTTATAATATTATATAAATTATCATAGCTAAACAAATATATGGTAGAGCTGCCCGTCTCCACGCAGTATATCAAGCGTACCCCTACATTAGTTTCCACTCTACTTACACTAGGGACGTAATCCAAAAATTGTTATTTACACCATTGCTAGAACTGGTTCCACATCTCGAATATTTTATAAATATATTATTTAGATGGTCTTGTGCTACCGGCTAAAAAATTTTGTGGACTTTAAGCATGATCTCCACGCAAACAAAAATCTGATTTAATATACGACGGGGGATGTTACCAAAACTTTGTAAATTGCGCTTTAATCAAAGCCAGAAACTTTAAGTATCTGTTAATGTTATTGGTGCTAAGTCACGATTTGTTTATGCAACAATCTAATGCAATATTGTTCATGATTTAGTTTCTCGACTGAGTCGCGTTTTCGTAGCATTTTTTTTGTTGCCAGGGCTTCATTGTCATCATCTGTCCGGCCTCTGTATCCACTGCCGAATATATTATGCATCCCGCAAGGAACGCGAAAAATTAAAATTCAGATTTTGATTAAAATGTTCGGCCAAAGTACACGTAATATTAGCGAGTGTAACTTGGGAATTTAAAGTTTTGTTATTGTAGATTTAAACATACATCATCATCATCATCATCAGCCTATATCCGTTAACTGCTGAACATAGTCCACCCTCAATAGACGCCAAGACGACCGATCCCTTGCCACTTGCATCCAACACGGACCGGCCACTGCAAGGAAATCGTCTTCCCACTTGTTTGATGGCCGGAACACTCTGTCTACTTAAACCCGACCACCACCCTTGAACCTTAATGGCCCATCGGCCATCCGTTCTGCTGCCTCCTCTCCCGTGTGTGTGACCAGCTCATTGCCACTCTAAAGAGTCCTTCTTACTCTTTCTATATTTTTTATTTTCCAATAAAAGTAATTCTTACAATTATCTGACATTGTACAGGAGACAATAACTACAATGTTTGAATGGGTAACTCAATAGAAGTCGTAAATTCAAGTAAAATCGTAGAACTTAGCGATTCGTGTTAGAGCCAGCCCACACAGAGATTTATACTGTTCGAGTATTTGAACTTGGCAGCATAGGACTTAGTAAGCAGTGTCATAATATTTAAAATTACTTAAAACGAGGTATATGCTAAATTTTTTACTTTAATTATGCGGAGCTTAGTTTTTTGAGATTATCTACGAATGGCTTGTTCACATCGTACCTCATCATTTCCTAAAAAAATATTGAAAACAGTACAAACGGTAAAACCACTGCGAGCGCCTTCATTCACTTTGTAACGGTCCCGGATTTGCAGGCAACAGGATCACCTCAGCGACAGACTGGCCCCGGCACAACCAGATTCTTTAGATATAGAGGGGGACTGCCCGACGCTACTAAGCAGTCCCCACGACGTCGTGTCGTGTCGGGGCTCGGGTACCCATCACGTGATTCATAGCAAGATCAAGGGTTGGGGGTAGATCAGACATCTTGTCGTTTCTTAAAAGAGACCTACATAACACGAGCAATTCCTGATATTCTACAATCATGGCTAGAGGAGTTCTAATCAGTGAGTTATTTAATATTTTTATTTTTTTGACGACCTCTGTGGCTCAATGGTTAGCGCGCTGGCGCTTAAACCCAGAGGTAGCGGGTTACAAAAAAGTTACTGGGTTCGTGAGTCGTGGATGTGTATTAAATATGGGAATTATATAATAAAAATATTAAATACATGCATTAATATAAAAAGTATTAAATATATGTATATCCGTTGTCTGGTACCCGCAACAAAAGTTCTTCGGAAACTTAGCACGGGACCAGATTGACGTGGTATAAAAGCGTCCATTGCTATTTTTTTTTTTAATTTATTCTATTTAATAAAAAGATCGTCTGACTTGGCAATATATACCCTAAAATTTAAAATCCTAAAGATATTACTTATTTATTTTTATGCAGTAAAAAAATGATGAAGTGGAAATCCTACTTCAAATTGAATGTGTCATTTCACCTGTACCCGTGTAATATAAATAACCCATTTTTCTTACTTATCCATCCCATAAAAAACTCGTTTTGTTTATATTGGGACGACGCGTTAAATTTTAATCAAATTTACAAAACCGCGACACTGATATCGGTAAAAATTATAAAACGTCTGCCATCGACGTCTGATTTGTGTATTTTAAAAATTTAATGTGAACACAATATAATCATTACAATAAAATTTTATTCCTCCACAAAGCTTGTTTTGTTAATATTATTTAATCCTAAGTGTCGTGTCGTCTTCATTTTATCAAGGCCTGTCGATATATAACGGCCTTGCCTTTAAGAGTACGGGCCTTATCCAAGGATGTACTTCCCTTGTTAACGACCTCACAGCCAAATAAATTTGTAACCAAATTAGCCTGGAGCGATAAAATTTATTCGAAATCCACGGAGGAGTAAAAATAACACATTCTATGTCGGATTAACTAAGAGATACGAGGCTGGGCCGGGCCTCTTCCCGCTTTTAACACTTCCAATTAATAAAATTGATTTTGTTTTTTAATTAGGCCCATAACGAACGGGCCTTATTTAGGATGGGACCAGGTATGGCTCTTAAGAAAAGATTTATTTTATTGCTCAAAGCACAGTATTAGGTTTTTTTTGTATCACACGCAAGATTGTATGGACAGTGTTGTGTGAACAAAAAATTATGATTCAATAGAACATTGCCTTATTTCATGTATTTATTTTACACAATATTTTTCTTTTTTTTTTCTTATCACCATTATCAGACTGCTTATAATCGAGAAACTAAACAATTTGGAGTGACATTTCTTTTAATTTATTGTGTGCATGGATATGGCTATCCGCGTTGGATAAGGTTTTACTACCGATTGAGCTTAAAGGCCATCAGGCCTAAAAGTGGCACGGGATCGGTCGTCTTATTGTACATTAAGGGAGGCCTATGTTCAGCAGTGGAAGGAAAGAGGCTGATGATGATGATGATTAATACAAGTATATACAGGGTAAACTACCCTATCAAATGATTACTCTCTATAATTATATGCACACATATGCATGTCACTTTTAAGGGTAAGAATAGCAAGCAATTGTTTGTAGTATTTTTACATAGAAAGTAATTTAAGTGCGCCCACTGTTCTGAACCGTACGGATCACATTTAAATGTCACTATCATCTTTAGTCGGGATAATTAAAAACACACACAATCGCACATACATCTTTAGTGCGTAGATCAAAAATGTTATGCTTAATTTATATGAATATAAATAATAAAGAAATGCTTAATGCACGTTAAAATTGAATGCATTCCAGCTAGCGGTCAACCAATCATATATACTAAAGTACATCATACATCATCAAAAACAAAAAGCTTTTGAATTCACCATTATTCAAACCTTAGCCATTTCTGACAAAAACCCTTTATATCAGCCAATTACGGTGGTTACATGCATAGCACGCATGGACGCATTTGCTGGTAAAACGTAGCAGTTCTTTGCGCCATTATACGCATTTGCATATGAATTCATAATTAAAGTACAGGCTAAAATTCGTCCGGTATTAAATTTTGAATTCATGTTTTTAAACTAAGCCGATTGCTATATCGCTTGTTCATGTGATTTTTTCTATAAAAAAGGTATATAGATTTGACAAAATTAAGAAGGTAGTTAATCTAAAATAAAATATTATACTAAGGGCCTGTTTCACAATCTCCAGTTAAGTTCCCAATAGGCTATCGGCAACATATTTGACAGATATTTGACTATATACTTTGGATACTCCATACTCTATCTGTCAAATATGTTGCCGATAGCCTATTGGGAACTTAACTGGAGATTGTGAAACAGGCCCTAACATAATAAAATGAAATAATTACAATCAATACATCTATTATTACTGGCATCGATAATTAACCATCATAATAATATGTAGGAAAGGCATAAATAAGTTTTCTAGGCTAGTTAAAGGTGAACTAGTTTGTGTTTATCCACAACGAAAAGAGCGTTGAGCACTTACAATCAGATGGTACGCCTGCTAGTTGCCTATCAACATAAAAAGAGATACCTCGATAGGAATATAAATTTAAGGTAAAAAAGATACATAAGATAAAATAAATACGTCAAAAAAATACAAAAGTTTTATTGAAAATGTCCTAAATTTTTTAACGTTTAAATTATTATTTTTTTATTTCTTTTATTTTTATTTTTTTTATTATATTCAAATTCATTATTTTTACTTCCAAAAAAATAATTATCTAGTTATTCATATGCATGTCGCAGTCATCTGGTTAAATCAGTCATTTTATTGTATCACTAGCGCGTTAATCAAATGACGACATTTAATTGAATCACTAGGCCGAACGTTGATTCAACAAGCGTCGCTCAACGTCCAACTAGATAGCTGTTGTAACATAGCCCTTTGAACAGAACGGACGTGAAATCAGTCAGGTGATTGTAATTTAGTTCATTTTATTACCACCGCGGCGTTAGTTGTCACCAAAACAAATATGGCGTAAAACAGCTCGCGCAGATATCACTGTCTTGATATTTTTTTGACTAAATTTATTTTAAAGTGACTTATTTGTAATAAAATAGTGTGACAGCATGGATTTACCTATTAATACGCCGCCGCCGTCTACTTAAAAAAAAAGTTAGATGAAACTAACTGAATACGAACAACATAATCAAGGTTAGTTGAATGTTCTGGCTCAGTTTATGTGTGAGAATATGGGCTTTGTAAGTTAGTTTTCTTGTTGCCATGAACACAATTACAACTTATTATGATTTTATAATTATGTCCTCATTATTTTTATGCAATGGAGCTCGTTAAACTTATTGTCACCCTAAACAAACATTACAAAGTCGGCTTTATCCCATTCAACGACAATTCTAAATGACGTTCAGTCAAGACGTTGAACGTTACATTCAACAACTTGACGAGTTGTCCTTTAGTCATTTAATTAAATGTCGTCATTTGATTAACGCGCTAGTGATACACTCAAATGACTGATTCAACCAGATGACTGCGACATACATATAACAATCTTTGCTTAACAACCTGTTTTTACGGCGGCAACAGACATTACAAAAAATCCAAATGATATGAATTTTTGACTGACCGCTGAAAACATTCGCTGGAAAACTTAAAACTGAAAAGCTAATTATAAAGCGTGCTTCAATTTCAATAAGTCTGGTCAAAGCCAACAAACAAGGGCCCTAACAATTAGTAGAATCACTGTAATTGCACATTGAAAACGATACCATCATTGAGTTTTTTTCTCAAAGAAACAAAGGGAGCCCTTTGGCGCGTGGTACGCCATATGCTAGGGGTAGTATAACATTTTATGCGGATTAAGGGTTATTGTTTTTTATTTGAGTGTTGTTTTATTCGTTTTTACGTTTTAATCTTGTTTGATTGAAGTCCTTTAGTTGTGTGTACTCAATATAGCTTTCGATTTTTGAATATTATAAATGCATTTATAGCATCGAACTGTTTGTTTTATCTACCGATTGAGCTTACAGGCCAGGCCTCAAAGTCTTTTCGGCAAAGGAGGTGTTTGTCAACGAGATTTTTATTTTGTATCATCATCATCATCATCATCAGCCTTTATCCGTCCACTGGTGAACATAGGCCTCCCTCAATGAACGCCAAGACGACCGATCCCTTGCTTCTCGCATCCAACGCGGAACTGCCACTGCACGGAGATCGTCTTCCCATCTCCCATCTGGTTATGTATTTATTATACTTCGTTTACCCATTTCTTTATTTGTCCAGTTATCTTGTTCTCGCTTATCGCGTCCGCTTATCTGGGCGGGCAAAAGATGGGCGGTTCACTGTTCACATATTCAGTGGATGAATAGAGGCTGATGATGATGATGATGATAATTTACAAAATATTATATACATATTATTACACTCACATGCGAAATCTAGTTTAAAACCATCGGTACCGTTACCAGTTAACTATAGCAGAAGGACCGTTATAGTCCTAATACAAAACGATTTTAATAATTTAAGATCAGCATAATATTACAAAACCGTATCACGCTCGACACACTTAAGTTATACTTAAATCTAATCAAATAAGGCTGTTTGAATCTCATTATAATATTGTTTATTAAGATAAAATGCCCGAGACGCGTAAAAAGATACGAAATTTATCATAATAAAGTTAAAAAAGCGATTTCTTTTTCATAAACCTACTTTTTATTTCATTAACCTTGTTTGATATACGTAATAACGATCGCGAGTTCAAATCTCTCTAAGAGCAAATAATGTTTAGATTAATACAAATGTAAATTTCGGAATTGGAACGTGTATGATTTATTTTTTTATAGCATAGGGAAAACGAAAAAAAAACGAACAGTCATACACTTGTGACTACCACACATAACCAGAAGTTATGCAGATGCGTTTGCCCTCTTTTACCCAATCCTCCCAATAACCACCACCACTCACAAACCGCACGAAATGCGACAGCATAGCAGTCACTTTACGCTGATTTCATGTAAGCTGAGTTATACATAATATAATATATCTATCTAGTCCCTTATCATAAAAACTCTAAGAGGCAACCTAAACTATCCATACCATCTCTTGTTCATATTATTCTACCTAACCCCTTTTAAAGTGTTCCGAACTCATGTTATTTGATAATGGTAGCTGGGCAATACCAGCCACAAGCTGGTTTATCTTATTGATGACATTGCTTGTAATAGAAGTAATAATTAGAAGAATATGTCACAATTTTCTAAAGTAGTTCTGGATATACAGGCAAGAGCCTTCTAAGAAGAAGGATTGTTATTTTTGCCAAGAAAATTATTTGGTAAGGTGCGAATTCTGCTTATGATGGCAAAAAGAGAAGAAGAAGAAGAAATATAAACATGTGACACGCGAAACAACAATGCGTATTATGAGATTAAATCCCGTAATTATGGCGGCAGAATAATTATCACTTTAATCTGGAGGGTAGGCGAACAGATGTGACAGCGCGCACCGGGCCTCTCGCGCGGCCACTGTAACGTTAATAATTGTTTTTTTTTATTCTTTTGACTAGGCAAAGCCCCCATTGAGCTTTGTAATTAGCCATCGCTGACGTTGATTCTCTGAATAATTATTATGCGAACCAGTTGGACGAAATTTTCGAGAGCACTCACCTTTCAAACTTTTGATACATTTTGCTTTGTTTTTTTTGTAAACAGTACTTTGAAATGTGTTTAACAGCGCGAAAAGGTATAAGTGTGGATTATAGGTCTTTGTTTTGTCTATGGTTTTATTGTATAGATTGCTAGATGACCCGAATTTTCGATAGGAATTGAAACTGCTTGTCTATATTCTAGAAAAAAAAAAAAACAAAAACAAACATTTTTTAATGCAGAATTCCACATTAACACATCATCTCTATATCCGACTCAACAGCTTAATTTTGTCTTAGTATCTATCTCGCGCGACCGCTATATAAAACTCCACCAATACTGTTTCCGAACTGATATAACTGCAGCAACCATGGTCTGGAGCATGAGGAGAGGACTAGACTCCTCCCATGCCGTAAAGGTTGCTGTAAAGTATCTGAAACGTCGGGTATGAAAAACTCAATGAACCGTGATAAAATCCGTAAAAATTCTCTCATTATAATGAATCAATAATCCTACTTACAGACTTTCATTATTAAAAATTATAAGCGCGAAAGATTTAAGAATGCTTAATGGATTTTTTTTTTTTTTTTTTTTTTTTTTTTTTTTTTCGGTTGGATCTATGCTAATGGTCCTAGTGACCGTTATGCGTCATCGGAAATGGGGTGATCCGGTTGGATCATCCTATGACGTTAAAAATTTGGGGGGTTGCCCCCCGCCATGTTCATGGCGTCGGGTTTGTACCTAACTTGGTAAGCTACGGTCGACTGGTTTGGAACGGGTGACGTTAGAAACCTATCGTGAGGGCCGGCCCTCCCCTCCCCCGGTAGCGGGGGAGGCGGGTCAAGCGCGGGACCCGAGCAAGCTGCCGATAGCAGAGTGCTATCGGTGATTACACGGTCTATATTGGTGTCGACTCGTAGCTGATCTGAGCCTATGCTGTCGCGGTTGATCCGGATCAACTGGTCAACGGAGTGTAGGGTTCGACGTCGCATACGACCCCGGGGCCCATGCGGTGTGAATGTGTGCCTAACACCGGCTGTGTTATGTCTGAGTGTGTGTTGTAGCTTACGTCGCGCTTCAGCGTCGCGCTTTAACAGTTCTGTGATTTTATCAACAGGATCGGTTATGACATTCTTAGGTAACCTAGACTTATTAGGTGCTAAGCTATCGGGGGTGTAGTTTGCCGCACTCACGACGAGTGGGTTCGGGTGGAGAAGTGCCTTTTCGAAGTGACGTTCTGACATCGCTTTGAAATGGCCCCTAATCGAATCTAGTCTGAGGTCGCGATGTAGGTCGATGTTTCTTACGTACCACGGGCAACCGGTTGCCACACGTAAGAATTTATTTTGGATCGTTTGGAGGCCTCTGAGTCTATACTGAGGCACATGCGCGAATGCCACACAGGAGTATGACATGATGGGGCGGATACATGATTTATAGAGGGTGAGCTTGTGCCTGAGGGGCATTTTGCTCTTTTTGTTTATGAGGAAGTACAGTCTACTACTGACGAAACGGGCTTTTTTAGAAATCGCGGCGATGTGTGGTCTAAACGACATCGACCTGTCAAGGGTGACCCCCAGGTACTTGACCTGTCTAACTCTGGGAATAACGACGTTATTTAGTAAGATTGGTTTCATCGTGAACCATGTTTGTCTGCGTTTAGGTAAGCGTGTCTTTCTCTTACGAGAGAAATGAATCGACGCGCTTTTATCGGGGTTAATAGCTATTCTCCATTTTGCGAACCAGTTGCCTAGTTCGGTGACGGCACGTTGGAGAAATAGCGATGCTCTATTAGCATTAGGGTGGGTAACGTATAGAGCTGTATCGTCAGCGAAGAGAGCCAGTTTGACGTCCGGAGGTCTGGGGATATCTGATGTGTACAGATTGTATAGAGTTGGGGACAGCACGGAGCCCTGGGGGACTCCGGCCCTCAGAGGTCTCAGGGAAGAGAGGGTGCCTTCGACCCTATACCTAAATGACCGGTTTGACAGATAGTCGCGGATGATGATGACTAGCCTATCCGGTATTCCTAGCTTGTACAGTTTGTACACGAGGCCTTCGTGCCATATCCTATCGAAGGCCTTAGCTACATCGAAAAATACGGCGCACGTATCGCGGGAGTTCTTTTTATTGAAACCTCTGAGTATGTCTTCGGTCATACGGTGGACTTGCATTGGACAGCAGTGGTTTTCGCGGAAGGCGAATTGCTCGTCTATGAACAGGTTCTTTTCGCCTATAACGGCTTTGAGCCGCTTAAGCAGAACCCGTTCGTAGATTTTGCCAATCGAGCTTAGTAGACTGATGGGCCGATAGCTAGACGGTTCCGTGCCCGGTTTGCCGGGCTTAGGTATGCCGATAACCGTAGCTTCTTTCCATTGGTCTGGGAACCTACAGCCCTTTAGGAGGGCGTTGAAAATGCTAACCAGGAGGTAAACAAGAGCGGGTGGGAGTATTTTAATGACTTTGTTGGAAATCCCGTCCGGCCCGGGGGCCTTCTTGGAGTGAAGTCGTTTGATAATGTCTTGGACTTCTTCTACATCCGTCGGAGGGATAGGATCCCCCTCCGGCGGCGCAGAAGTCTTCGACTCTACTACCCTAATTACCTCCTCTACGTGGGAGCCTATGGAGGGTGAGGGGGTAGTGATGTTGGGGGTACACTGGCTCTCTAGTGTGTCGGCTAATAGTTCCGCCTTGTCGGCGTCCTCTAGTGCAGGCGCGCGATTTGGTCTTTTTAATGGCGGCATAGATGCCTCCGTTTTCTTTTTAAAAGAACGAGCGAGTGGCCAGTAGGCCACATGGGAGGGTGAGATTTCACTAAGGAGGCGATCCCACTTTTCGGCTTTGTGCTCTAAGATGCGTGTTTTAACGTCTCTTTCGAGGTTACGGAGGTCACGACGATACTCGTCCGCCGGGTAGCGAGCGTATCTGCGCCTTGCGGTGTTTTTGGCGCGTATGAGTGCTTTAATGTCATCCGGGAGCTCCCAGTGTCCATCGCTGGACGTTGAGATCTCCCTAGATGACTTTTCCATCGTCGCTACCAGATGGTCGGTAAGGTCGGAACTGGCCGCAATGGCCGCCTCGGGACTATCTATAGTGTCCGGGATGTTGTCGAGTTGACTCGAGCGAAGTGAATTTAAATTTTCGTTTAATAATTTAAAGTCGATGATCTTTTTCTTTAGATTTTTAGTATTATTCTCGGGGTTACCTAATTGAATTAATACTGGTCTGTGGTCTGAGTTAAGCTCGTGTACTGTTTGAATAGAATGCACCAGAAGGGATACATTGCGTATTATACATATGTCTAATATGGATGGCCGCACATTACTCCTATCGCTGTTTGCGAAGTCGTAGCGTGTTGGCTCATCTGGGGCGACTACTGTACAGGCTAGATCATCGACGGCACGGCAGAGAATTATACCATTTTTATTGTTTTCTCTGCAGCCCCATGCCTGATTTTTACTGTTTAGGTCGCCGGCTATAAAGACGGCGTTGCCTAGTTCTAATAGCGATTTGAGATCGCTGAAGAGTAATGTTTTATTGCACGATTGATATACCGAGGCGATGATGATCGACTGATGGCCGGTCATGCTCACCTGGCAGACGGACGCCTCCAGTGAAGCTAGAGGCGGTGTGTCTAATGGGATGCAATGGAGTGTTCTTTTGTAATAAATTAGTGTACCTCCGAGTCGGGATCGCAACCTATCATTCCTAACGATGTTATAATTAGGGATACGCGGATTGCTATTACATGGTTTTAGAAACGTTTCCTGCACAAGGAGGACGTCAACATCGTATTTTTTTACGAAAATGCGAATTTCCTCTAAATTCGCGCTAATGCCGTTCGCGTTGAACGACACTAGTCGGAGCGAACGCGGTTTTGTCCTAGCCGTGGTAGCCATTTAAGGGCTTTGAGAGGGGGGGGACCTAATCTTGGCGACCAGGGTGGCATGTTCACTATATGCCTGGCATGTCTGCTGTAGGGTGGTGGCGGCGCGTAGTTTGCGGGCCAGGACGGCTAGCTCTTCTGGATCTATACCGCAGAGAGCCTGAGAGACAAACGCTAGGTTTATCCCGAATTCGTCGGTGGGGGAAGCGGGACAGCTGGGGGCTGCTCGTACCTTCGTACTTGCAGGGGGGGCTTGCTGCCTGCTTACTGCCGCTGGGGGGCTTGGAGGGCCCGGAGCGGGTTTTGCGGGTGCAGACGGCTGGGAAGCCGCTCTGTCATGCCACGCGTTCGTCTTAGGGGGCGGAGCGGGGACATACTTCTCCTCCCTGGGTCGGGTGGTGGATCTGGGAGCAGGACCAGGTTTTTTCCCGGCTCTCCTCCCTTTCCTTACCACCGCGGGGGCTTTCGGGCAGCCGCGGTAGTTAGCCGGGTGCCCTTGGCCTCTGCAGATGACACAGCTAGGTGGTTCCGTAGCTGTGGCCCTATCGCGGGGACAGTCGGGGGTCCCGTGGTCGCCGAGACACTTAACGCACCTGGGGTGCGCCTGGCAATTTCTTGCCGAATGACCATATAATTGGCAACGATGACATTGCCCTATGATGCCCCTTTTACGGGGGGACTCTACCTTTAGTCCGGTCATGTTACACACGGCCCGGACATTAAATATTGCTTTCGCCGCCGGCGTTAGCGGCAGGATGACAAGTACCATCTTGTACTTGAATTTGTTGCGGGGGTGGTACATCCTATGTACCTCCTCCACAGGGTATCCCTGGAGGATCAAGTCCTCCTTGATTTCGGACGGGTCCATATCCCGGGGGACACCGCCGATGACAACACGCAGTACGCGCTCATCTTCGAGCGCGTACGTGTGGTATCCTATTTTGTTGGCGCTTAAGAAAGCGGTCAACCTACGGTGGTCATTAGAGTCCGCCACTTGGACTCTTATGCCGTCTGCGCACGAACGTGCAGATTTGTATAAAATCTGCTTCGCGTAAATAGCCTTCGAGACTATAGTCCAGCTTTTTGTGTCCTGGACGACTATCGGGGGGGGCGCTTTCGTGCGCGTTTCGGTGTCCATGCCCTCGTTCGGGGTGGACGCCGATGTACCGGGCGCGGGGGACGCGACTTGGTCGCGCCTGGTGACCTGCGGCGATGATGATGATGCCGCTTTAACCTTGTTGCCCTGAGGGGGCGGGGTCCCTACCTTCGGAGCCTTAGGCGGGGGGGATGGCGCGGAGGACGGCGCGGACCCGGTGTCCGGGCGCCGCCTCTTCTTTTTGTTGCGGACTTCCGTGAATCCGCTGTTGGTGGTCTCCTCCTCGGAGGAGCTGCCGGCTACCGACATCTCCTCCTCTGACGGAGTTGACGAGCGGGAAGTCCGCGTGATTTCCGATCCGGCCTCGGTCGTGCCGTCGTCGATTGACGCGGCGGGGGACGTGAGTGAGTCGGTCGAGAACCTCCTCACTTTTTTGTTGCTTTGGCTACTGCCTGACTTTTGGATGAAAACTTTGAGTTTCGCATCTACGTCTGGTATGCATTCGCGCAGGAAAGCCATAAGGGCCTCTTTCGGAATGTCATTCATGAGATCCGCCATTGTTATATTGTTAATGGTTTTGAAACAAAAAACCGGTCGTCATTAAGACGCCATTGTGTTCCTACCCTCCCGCCTGGCGGGAGGTGTGTGACAAAGGAAATAATACGGTCGTCTACCTGGGCAGGTACCGGGACGCAACCCAAGTAGGTGTGTAAATAACGAAAAACAACTTACGTGTTCGGCTTCGGGAACACACTTTTCGCTATGCGAGCGATTAATAACGCGGCACTATCACAACGAACGCGACTATGTGGCACCGGAACACCACGTAATTACGAACGCGGTTCTAAGCGCGCGATATAACGGACGGGTTTAAACGCGATTGAGTCGTCTGACGGCCTCAATATCTAAGAGCACTTGTAAACTGTACGAAACGCACTAGGATGACGCAACACTGACTCTAACAATAGACAAAGGACAGTACTGGAGCACAGCCTTTGTCTACGAGAACAATGGAGCGCGAGAACTTGTACCTGCGCAGAGAGCGTAGGGACGGTAGGTCTGTACGTGTTGGCGGACACGCACCGAATTGATGCTTAATGGATATATAGATGTATGTTTGTTACTATTTCTAACTGAATTTTGATGAAATTTTACAATAACATAGCTTCCACCCTCCTCGCCTGATTTCGAGGAGGAGACCCTTGCCCAGCAGTGGGACATCAAGGGTTGATACTTTACTTTTTACTTTTATAGCTTGCGCATCAGAATAACACATAGGTTATAATTTAACGCGAATGTGAAGTTTGCGGGTGAAACCGCGGGCGCTGCTAGTATTTAATATGCATAAACATTAAAAATATTTTCTCTGATATTTGCCGATACTAGTTTTTATGCAGTGACATTATCTTCGGTTGTTTCAAACTAGATCCGCCCACGACCTCGTCTTATCTCCTAGATTAATATCTTTGAATAAATTATATTTGTGTTAATTTTTGAAATGAATAATTTACAATTAATTTCATCATCACTATCTTCAGAAGTCTGGATGCCATGTGAACGTTCGTCTTTTGCTCGAGCGCCAAAATGTCAGATCTCCCGTCAGGCGCAATTGATGATTTAAATATAAAAATCAGAGATATTTGAAATAAGTTCTGTTCTTAATATTTCTATGGTAAAAATGATGATGCCTTAGTAATTAAACAGCACTATGCAAAGGACGTTACTATCTATGTGCCCCTCGTGTCAATAGTCGTGTTTGACAGACGCATAGTGGCAGATTTCATTTAAATTGTATCTATGAATAATTGGTTTGAATGACCCTATACGTTCGAAAGCTCTGTGACACCTCATAGTATTATTGTGCGGTAGCAGCTAAATAATATTTTATATAATACCCAAATATTAAAGACAAATTATTCTTACAGTAAAACTTTAATCTATCTAAGTTAATCTATATATCTATCTCTGAGAAGTAATGACCTTACCAGCCCATTTAACCCTTCACAATTTGCTCGTCGCATATTTAAATATTTTGACCCCCGGCAAAGGAGAATAATCCATATTCGACATTCATATTTATTTCATCACGCGTGTAAGCGGCCTAATAGAATAAGGCCTTTGTTAAGAGTTAACCCTTTGGCCTTTCATCGCTAAGAGAAAGGATTGCTAATGGGCCTTCGGCTAATGATGCCCTTGCAATAGGGTTGTAACTGTAACGAGATGTAGTGATAAGTCACTTTATTTTGGGGCGCAAGGGTTGTGGCAATCGTTTTCTGTATTAATAGCGTGTTGTGAATGTTAAATGTTTTTAATTTAAGTTATGACTGTATTAATGACAACTATGTAAATATTGTTTTTTTTTTACTTTATAAATTGTCGTACATTTTAGTTTTTTCTAATCCAACAATTTTAATGTAGGAATGACGTGAGTTTTTCTAACACTTTGGGAATATTGTGGAAATTGCTCAGCTTACGACATGTAATTTCCATTTTACCTTTCTTATCCAAAGTCTTGGAACGCATGGTTCAGGAGCAATTATCAACTTTTATAAATCAACATCACCTTCTCAACTCCTTTCAGTCAGGTTTTCGCCCAGGTCATAGCACGACTACTGCCCTTGTAAAAATCACGGATGACATTCGGTCGGGGATGGATATCAAGAATCTTACTATATTAACGCTGCTAGATTTCAGTAACGCATTTAACACCGTAGATCACGAAGTTTTACTTTGTATCCTTAAGTCCATTAACATCTCGCCTGAGGCTGTTAATTGGTTTCATAGTTTTCTTCTGGGTCGCCGGCAGCGTATTAAATTAGATAATGTTCAATCCTCCTGGTGCAGCATATCTGCCGGTGTGCCCCAAGGCAGCGTCCTGTCACCTCTTCTTTTTTCTATTTTCATCAATTCTATCTACACAATCATATCTTCTTCATTCCATATGTATGCTGACGATTTGCAGATTTACAGACAAGCCCCATTGTTTTCACTTTCAGATGCCATTGTCGAAACCAATAAAGAGCTAGACGGCATTTTGCAATGGAGCAACGAGTTTGGCTTAAACTTAAACCCACAAAAGACGCAATGTATCATAATCGGTAGCCGCCAGTTAATTGCGAAAATCCAATGGGACAACCTGCCCAAAATTACTGTTGGTGGTACTACTATACCTTTTAGCAACTCCGTGAAAAGCCTAGGCGTCCACTTAGACCAAACCCTTTCATGGCATGTACATATACAGGAGCTGCGCAAGAAAATGTTTAGTGCTGCCGCTTCTATGAGACGACTTGGTAACTTCCTTCCTATCCCTACTAAAATCTCACTTGCTCAGTCTATCCTTTTACCTATTCTTGACTACGCGGATGTGTGCTTCTGTGATTTAAACGAGAACTATCTCTGTACCCTGGAACGCCTTCAAAACTTGTGCATTCGGTTCATTTTCGGTATTAAAAAGTATGACCACATCTCGGAATACCGTACTAGGCTTAAGTGGCTACCTATACGATTGCGTCGCAATAGCCACATACTCCATCTTCTTTACAATGTCCTTTTCAATCCCCATACTCCCTCTTATTTAAAGGAAAAGTTTTCTTATCTTAGTGACAATTCTTCTTTCCTTCGTTCTTCTGATAAACTAACCCTTTCCTTTCCAGTCCATAAAACTTCTTTCCTTGAATACTCTTTTACTGTTTCTGCTATTCGCCTGTGGAATGCCCTGCCAGATTCGGTGCAGAATTCGCAAACTATTGCGATATTCAAAAAGCGCCTAAAAGACCACTATCTCTCCTTAGCCGCAATGTGACACATTGTTGTCGTCCATTGTATGTTACAATTTTATCGTTAATTTTGTTTCTCACGTTCAATAGATATTGTTCTATATGTACTAGTGTTGTATATGTATACATGTGTATGTGTGTATTTATGTATATATTGTATATGTATTTTTATTATTTATTATTAGTATTTAATTAGCATATTATATCATAATTACTATTTTTTGTATTATATTATTAATACCGAACAAAAGTATATATTTTTATTTTCGGTACTTTATTTATTTAACAAGAATGTTTGTGCCGACTCCTACCTTCTTTACGCTTTAACATAATATATTTCTTTCTTACTTTTGGTTGTCTGGTAGAGACCGCTTTAAGCGGTAAGACCGCCATTTTTTGTGCTAACTCCTAGTTTTAAGTTTATGTTGTCACCAATTATATTGTCTGGTACAAAATAAAGAATATTATTATTATTATTATTATTATTAATTTGACAGCTAGTGTCATTCCCATACAATAAGTATTCTATTCTATCCGTTTAGCGTTTTTGCAACTTGCCTGAGGGGCTAGAAAGAAAGTTAAGGTAAACTTATTATATATTTAAAGACTATATATAAGAATATAAGGATAAAAATAATAAGTTTTAAATATTTTATGTTTGAACGATGATCAAATAAAAGTAAAAATTATTTTAATTAAATGTAGATTACAATAATTTTATAGTGTTTAGTGACAAACAATCCAGCTAAACACCAATTTCTAGTAAACCTGACTTCTCTCAGACACACGCCTGCCTCAGGAGTTCCTGTACGAGTAGTTACTCGTACGAACTACTTGTACTTATGGACAAATAGTACTTCTATGTACTTGTACGTACTTACGGACAAACAGAAGTACTATTTGTCCGTAAGTAACAATATGATAACTTACACCGACTTCGAATCTACTTCAGATATTTTATGACCTAAATATACCCATAAAACGATCCTTCCCAATATTAATCCCTTATTAATATTCTACGCGGGTTCAGCTGCGGATTTAAATAATGATTTTTTTTTGGGAATTTCATAAAAAAATCTAATTGCATTAGATTATCGCCCCTAACCTAATAACAACCCTTTGTTTGGCTGAAAAAATGGCTTAAGGGCTGAAGTATGATAATGATCATTTTTTCTTGATAGTAAACGGCGTTTAAGAAAAAACTTATCTGGCTTCCCGATCATGCAAATATGGCTGACAGATGCGCACGTGCTATCGCTTTTATTAATAAACTTTTTGTCTTATTTGTTTAGAGTTATTAAGGGTTTGGTTAGATCAGAGGGCTTAGACAAAGTAACATAGTTTCGTAGCGGAAAGATTCCGAAATTCGTCATCGTCTTTGTTTTATAAGATATTGACAATAACTACCTAGAACCAATAGACAGTTTGTGATTTTGTTACGATAATGAGTCACCCCATACATTTTATTTTTCTCGAACTTCATTATCGTTTCTTTTTCACTTTGACTAAGGCCCCTGGCCAGCTAGTGCCTGTACCGTATACAGACGACATTAATTATTGAGACAGAGATATGAATGATGAGAACATCAATATGAAGGTAATTTGAAACAATTTTACTAATTACTGTTTAATCATTAACATCATGGTGTATCATTACCATCATAATGTATATAAATATACCTAATAATAATAATATCTATGGACGCCTTTTTACACCACGTCAACCTGATCCCGTGCTAAGTTTCCGAAGAACTTGTATTACCGGTACCATACAACGGAAATACATATATAATTTAATCCTATAATATTATTACATATTATATTTAAGATTTTTATTATATATTACACAAAAATACACATCTATGACACAGGAAAACAGAAAACTTTTGTAACCTGGCGAGATTCGAACCCGCTACCTCCGGCTTGAGCGCCAACGCGCAAACCACTGACCCACAGAGGTCATCAAAAATATATGCCTCCCTCAATGAATGCCAAGAGCGATCTTTTGACACTCGCATCCAACAAGGACGAACCACTTCGTCTATCTTAAAGCCTCTGGTTTTATCGGACTGTGGACTTTGGTTTTATCGGTTCTCCTGTGTGTGTGAGCCATCTCCACCGAATTCTGCAGATCTTAAGACCTTATAAAATTTCTACGATAACAAGACTTTAATTAACATACTATAAAATTAGTTGTTTCTCAATGCAGATAATAAATAAAAGTTTAATCTACATTTATTTATTATCTGTGAGGTAATTAATGAAACTAGTCCATATTATGTAAGTAATTAGAATAAATTTTAGATTAATTTGACATTTTATTATGTATTTTAGTAAGTATAGTGACTTTCAAATAACAATGACTAACTCGTAAAACGAGATGTGAATAAAATGACATTTGAATGTATCTCAGTTTTATTGCAACTGATAATGTATTTGATAAGTTATCCAACTAAATAATAACCTTAGTACGGATATGCGTCATTATTTTTTATACCTAGTAATAGACAGAATCAATTGAGAATTATGTTTTAGTCAAGATTCAGTTTTATACTATACAGGCAGTGACTGAAAATCAGTCGATCTTTCTTCGGATTGATCTTTTAGTACTGAGTTACTTACCTTTTTGCGATTCTGCAGCACACATACTCTGTATTTTAATGTGATTTTATTAACGTTGTAAAGATTTATGTTATTTTTTGTTTGTTAGATTTAGTTTTTGTTTTCTTTTTTTTAATTTGTATGTGTAATGTGGAAAGTTTATCTATCTATCTATCTATCTATTTACTTGTAACACGCATACACTTACTTGTTTATGACAAAATCATGGGTATTCGAACATATATTTTATTCAGATCTTATTATAATATAATATGAATAAGATGAAGTTTTAATAAGTTTACAAAATAAAATTTTTTTTCTAAAACTATGTTTTTCGAAATAAAAAAAAACATAATAGTTAGATATTTCAAGAACAGATCGATACGTGTTTGTTATTTTTTTTATATACCTCAATTTCACGAATGAAAAGAATTTGAAAAGAAAGTTTTTTTTTTCAAATTTAACAAATTTTATACAAATAGCTTAGCATTAATTAAACTTAGTTTGTCCCGTTTTAGCTTTGATTGACAGAAAGACATAAATTAATGACCCTGATTTAATGGCTGCGGAATCCAAAAAAAAAGTATATCTGGAATGTAATTAACTTTTAATGTGATCCATTAATTACAAGCTATAATTATTATAATCAAATAATAAAACAACGCCGATTGCTCTTATAAACTATTCATACCAGTTTTATACTTTATAATAAATTACACTATTTAGTATGCGATAAATCAGTTTCTCGTCTAAGATCATCATCGATGTAAAATAATAGATTCATTCAACTTTTTTTTTTTGTATTTATTTATTTTCCAAATTTTTATAATAAATTAAATATTTCTTCTGTGCGTGTTTGTCACTGATCTCCTCCTAAACGGCTGGACCGATTTTAATGAAAGTTTCTATGTACCTTTAGGTGGATTCGAGAATAGTTTAGATTTACAAATTAGCCCGGCAAATACAGTCAGTATCCAGGTAAATTATCTATACTGCAACTAAACAGCTGGATCGATTTGTTTGAATGGGCAACGTCTGTTGGGTCCTCTCCTCTAGTATTTTAAAAATATTTTTTAACACTATTAAAAGACTTTATTACACACATATAATTTTCACAATAAGTACAAGAAAATATATAAATACAATTGGCAGCCTTTGCTTAAGATACGCTTTAGAGCGATTTCTACCAGGCAAGTTCACAGGAAGGAAATGCACTGATTAGAAGTTTCTCGTGCCTGCCTCATCCTTCTTACATTTAATGGTTAAATAAAATGTAGTACAAAAGTAAAATTGCTATAGTGTTGATTTATAAAACCATCATTTTAAATGTTTTTATTAATAAAACAATAAAGATTTTTACTTTTATTTGGAATTGAAAACCTAAATATTTTATTTTTTTACATACACGTCAATCTAGAAATAATACATCATAGTAATTTTACAGCCCGGTTTAGATAATGTTGGAATTTTTAATTAGGTGATTATTTTAATGAACAAAATCAATATTACACGTGCTTGCACACCTGCTGTATTGGTCCTAGTGCTTTACATTTGTCCAGTTAGTTCGTTGTTTTAGTACAGACTAATTTTAAGTGATATTTAGTCCAACTGAGTGACTGAAAACTAAGTTTTAAGAGATATATTTCAGATTTCTCAGAACATATTCACATTTTTTGAGCACCGCTGCCAGCTAATTCTTCCGAAAAGCCGTTTTGCTATCTACGGGATAAGCTACGTTTATAATACTGGTAGTATTACTTGAGCCACGCAAATAGAAAATTTTTATATTTATTATTTAAGATCAGTCAGTCTTGTAAAATTGTCGGTGGTATAAATAACTGGTTTGATGAGGCACTTACACCAGTATTCCCAAAAATACTTAGAGGTGTCACAGTAAATAATGAAACAATACTAGTATGCAAAGAACGTTTCAATTATTTATTATCTCTGACCTTATGCGTTCGGGAGCACTTTGATACCTCAAAGTATTGCTTGTGAATACGGATGTTAGAAGCTAAGTATAAATAATACACGTCCACTTACGCCTATGACTCTTGTAAGACTGACTCAGTGCGCTCAAGACACTAGAGTCTAGACACCCTAGGCAGTGCTATGTCCGTGTGTAGTTATTGCATTATTAATTAGAGAAGTCACAATTATACTTTACAAGTGCGTTATTGTATTCAAACTTCATACCTCCATGATTTTCCGATCAATTTATCACTACTGTAAATCGTATAAAAGTAAAGTATCAACCCTTATATGTCCCACTGCTGGGCACGGGTTTCTTCCTCAAAAGGCGAGGAGGGTAATGGGCCATAGTTCACCGATGCGCTGGCCCAATGCTTGTTGGTGAACTTCACATACCTTCAAAGACTTTTAATCTCATCAGACATGCAGGTTTCCTCACGATGTTTTCCTTCACCGGGGAGCGAACGATGGTCTGGTGTTTGGGGTGCACTTAGAAATTTAGAAAAACCCATTTCAAGGTACACACGGACGGGTCAGGATCGAACCCGGAACCCCTCGCATAAGAGGTCCACCCACCACTGGACAATCGTCGCTTATAAATCGTATACATTCCTTTAATCTAATTATTAACAAGACTTAGATGCAGGTATTCCTGGTATTGAAATTAATACGAGCTTGACAATATATATGGTTTATTTAAACAAATTAAATTTAGTGTGTTCTCGTTTTGGTCGGATGAAGTATGCGCGGGCGCACAGCGGGGCGGTGGTATCGTTATCTGCATTCTGGACCATTGTATTCATGTATTAATCCTATCACCTTGAAATTCATAAAAAATGTGTCTTGCATTAATTTAATTTTAACGCATCCGATCTGAGAATGATTGTATATAATAATATAATGTCTCCTCACCAAATTTTCAGTATTAGGGTCATATAAATTAATGACACTTAATATTACAACTAATATATGACAATTAATATATGACATAAATTAATTGACAGATGAATCTTCTAGTTAGTCTTGATTGGGTTTCACCATCATCTTCCCTATAAATTTATTTGGCAGATCCCTATTTGGCACTTACTGGTTAGTAGGCATGGCCATTTTACGATATAGTTACGGCTATAGTTCCATTTTACGATAAATATGTTTTAGAAAAACATTCCGTGTTGTAAATATACATGAAAATATGTTATTATATATAAATATATAAATATACATGAAAATATGTATTTATACTTTTTATTTACATATACCTTGTATATAATGTTATCCCTTAATTATTAAACGATCAAAACACAATTTAAATTATTTTGTATATTACTGTTACCGGAACGTCAAATTGTCAAATGTCGTGAAGCTGTCAACCGCGTATATATCTGTCAACTAATTTATCTGACAGATGAATTTGCTAATGGCCAGTTGATCCGACCTATAGTTTACAGGGAACTTTATTAGCCAAATATTGCTATTTGTCAATTGTGAAACAAAAAAAATGTGTGTGTGTCAGCTCCGACGCACGACTGGAGTTTACTCCTCAACTCCAAAAAAAATATAGCAATATAAATACATCGACACTAATAGAAACAAACAAGCCCAATAACATATAGTATATAGGTATAGTCGCCTATACAGCATACCCTATGTACGTCTCAATACACTCACAGCTAAATTAGAAAGTTGCGCACTAAAGGTGCGCACCAAAAACGTGACACTTTTTCGTTAGTTCAGTTGGTTTTACCCCTCGGATTTTTCTCATACCGGGCGCCTTATATATGAAAATCGATTCTTAAGGAGTAAACTCCAAAAACGTTGTAGTTATGTGGTAAATATGTTGCAAATAGCTTAAATGGAACTTTATTAGGACATTGTGAAACAGACCCTTAGATACATACTTATATAATAACTAGATGTTACCTGCGGCTTTGCCATTGTTAACAAAAAAAATCCTTTTTCATGTATCCTTATTTCTATTATGTTACTTCTCGTACTTTCAAGAATATGTGTACAAAATTTCAAGAGTTTTCACGTAAGCGTAACAAACACCCCTACTTTCAGCCATTTCAGATCAGCCTTTATCCGTCCCTGGCCAACATGCGTCTCTATTCAATGAACGCTAAGACGACTGATCTATTTCCACTCGCATTCGACACGGACCTACCACTGCACAGAGATCGTCTTCCCATCGGGTTAATGGCCGACCAACACTTTGTCAACCAAAATGCGAAATCATTATTTTTTTTTACGAAATTACTTACATTTTATAACGTAACAATATTAACAATAAACAACAATATCAAACTAAAAACTTATAATTAAAAATTAACCCTAAAATATTCATATTCACAAAAAGAATACGCCATCCAAAATTCCAATTTATTTAAAAAATAAAATTTATTTAATACGAAATTAATTTATTTAAAATGTTATTTATATAAAAATGTTATTAGTGTAAATAACGATACTGCATATTGTTTATTGTTTCAATGCACTAACAATAAGGACTGGAGTTCATCCTCAATCAAAAGGATTGGTAAAAAATACACAATAGCATTCCAATCTCCGATTAATGATGCTGGGTAGAGTATTCCAGTGACACTCCTACACCTACTTAGTTGACATTATGTAAATACGGCCCCACTTTACATTGTCGTCTCATTATGCTGTGTAAGATTCGTTAGGTGAAGAAACACATGTTGTTTTATCGGTCCCATTGTACGGCCACTAGAAAGTTCGAGGTATTATTGTATAAGTGATTATATTATGATTTGATCAAGTATTTGAAGCATTGTAAAATTATAAGGGAATATTTTTTTTTAATTTGAGGTAACTTATAATTTCTTTAACGAAAGGAAACGAATGCGAAGTCTTAATAAGGCGTGGGCAATACCGAATTCTCGACGTGCTTGCAATAAATAAATAATAATTACTATTTTAAATATTTTTTACTAGTAAAAATAGCTCTTTAAAATTTTATATTAATTTTAGAAAAATGTTTTATGAGTTTTCCAATAATAGTCAAATAATCATCATCATCGTTATCGTCTACTGGATGTAGGCATCTTTTAATAAATATCAAACTAGTATAGCCTTATTTTTATTTGTAGACAAATTTGAAAGAAACGTTTAAGTAAAAAGTTAAAAAACGGAGTCAGAGAGACAGTGACTGTAAATTCATATAAATATAGTCCAATTTCGAAAAACCATGAGTCACATCTATGTATAAAATGTGTTATTTGGATTTTTATTAATAACAACTTCTTTTTTACTAGCCTATGATTTTTCACCGCTGGGTAAAAGGAGGCCTACATTCTTCCACATAATAAATAACAATTAAATATAAATAAATAATATTAAATTAACACGAAAGTTTATAAACTAAACTGCACAAGAATACTTCTAACACTTCTAAGAAAGTTTTGACGAATCTAACACTATCTGATATCTAAAGCATACAATAGGACGATTACAAGCATAAGTATAAGCGATACAATATGCCACATAAAAACCACGAGATGGTCCTCGTGGGCGAGAGAAAACAATTCAAGTTCCCTCCTGCTCTAATTTCAAAGATACACTCTCAAAGATAAGCATCAAAAATGATTTGATTAATTCAAACAAGGCATACAAAGAATAGGCAGGGTTTAGAAGGTTTTTTTGCTGACTCGTGTCGATATTCATCTGTTTGCTATAGTTATTAATCATTGGTAATGAATTTATAATGATGTTCGGCTCTGGAGAACAAGAAATTGTTTGTACGGTAGAAAATTAAAATGTAATTTAAGAACATTAAAGACATAGAATTTATTCTACTTCGAATATTTGATAATGATTAGATACTTCGTAATTCGTATTCGCGAGCCGTATTGATCTCAACGCTAATTTGATCCAATGGATAATTATGAATATTTAAAAAAAAATAAAAAATTGGCTGGTCACACTCAGGAGAACGGATGACCGATGGGCTAATAAAGTTCAAGAATGTGTCAGTAAATTTTAAGAAAGAAAGTGTTGGTCGGCCATTAACCAGGTGGGAAGACGATCTCCATGCAATGGCCGGTTCGTATTGGATGCGAGTGGCAAGGAATCGGTCGTCTTGATGTTCATTAAGGCATATATGCTGCATTAGACGGTAAAGCTTGATGATGATTATGGTAATGATTAAACAGTAATGAATATTTAATTGCATGTTACAAATTACCTTCATGTTGAAGTTAATCAATAAATTATTAAGCTATATCAATTTGTCAGTGGATTTCTGTCATAATATGTAAGTGACCCGAATTCATAAAAAGCTTACATAAAACTTTCAATATTGTGCGAAGGAAATATAAACAAAGTTTTTATGGACATTTATTTTTTTCCAATTGAGTTGATATTGGACACTTTAATTAAATTTTATCGGTTCGAATTTTGAAATTATTTGTCGTATTGAAATAATGGTGTTTTTATTTAGAACATTTTTAGGGCCTTGGCGAGATATGCTGTGTGTCTAACATTAATCAAATAATCAAATTACGGCATTTTAATTACATACAATTTTTTTAAGTTTTTTTTCTAGTTCACTTACTGGGTGTAAAAAATTAGCAATCTTGAGTTCTAATTAATTTTGCAGCTGGTGAATCGGTACGACAAAAAAATCTAGTAAGAAATACTTCTAACAAAATTGCATCAAATAAATTAACAACGAGCGACGGTGTTCCAGTGGTGGATGGACTCGGCCTCTTATGCGAGGGGTTCCGGGTTTGATCCTGACCCGTCCGTGTGTGCCTTGAAATGGATTTTTCTAAATTTCTAAGTGCACACGAGACCATCGTTCGCTCACCGTTGAAGGAAAACATCGTGAGGAAACCTGCATGCCTGATGAGATTGAAAGTCTTTGAAGGTATGTGTAGTTCACCAACCCGCACTGGGCCAGCGCGGTGGACTAGTGGCCCATAACCCTCCTCGCCTGATTTTGAGGAAGGAGACCCGTGCCCAGCGGTGGGACATATAAGGGTTGATACTTTACTTTTTTTTTAAATTGACAATTTAGTAAGCAGAGAAACTAAAGCCACTGCTAGCGCATTCAATCGCATTTTGAGGGTCCCAGATCGGCGACCTCACCTCAGTGACAGTAGGGTGGGCTAAAAAGCCGCGATTAAGCAGTCCCCGAAACAGTAACATACTAGAATTTCCTTCGAATTCACAAAACATATTTCAAAGTTCTTAATACAGCCATTTCATCTTTCAATCATAAAAAGTCATTCATTATAAGTCTAAGAGGGTATCCCGAAGTTTCTTAAAAGCTGTTATAAAGGCGATCAGTTTTCTACACCAATTCACTCGAACCCTATCAATTATGGTAATTCCTTGTTTAATTTCCTGGGAGAGATTAACAGAGGCCCCTCTCGATAATAAATTTGATTTATTAAGCGAAGTTTCAAAAATCTTGATCAGTTCATTAAGGTATTTGTAATTATGGACTCCATGATGGAGTTTCAAAGCAAAGGACTAAGATTGTATGCGATATGTAATCGTATATTTACTTAATCTTATTTTGGCTATTTTAAGTGAGACTGTAGATATTTCAGATTTTTCTCTATCTAATTTATAAATTATAATGAAACGACTTTGCATTGCTCGCAACATGGCATGTAAAATTCTTAATTAACCACGATAAAATCAAAATTTGTTTCATTATGATCATCATCACCCTTTATCGGTCCATTGCTGAATACAATTTCATTATTAGTGAAATTCGCGTAAACATTAAAAAACAATATTGCTAAGTTAAAGTCAGAAGTAGGTTTTGTCTTGTTATTAGCATTTGGTTATGAAAAGTAATGAAAAAAAAAATGACGGAAGTCCAAAACAACGTTAATAAATAATACACATAATAAATAATGAATACTAAAAAGCACTCATTAATTTGTAACACAGTTTTGAAAATAAGATTTTCAATAATTTTCTTTTTTTCATATTTCGTATTCTGTCTTAGGTTTATTAGAAGTAGGTTATGTTACTCCCATTTTTCAATTCCTTATGTACCGTCCATGTATTCAAACCTTACAGAAAAATACAAAAAATGAGGTTTCATAGGAAGCTCGTTTGTGAAATTATATAAAAACAAGAATTCAATTCGTATTACACGCCCGTTTAGTGAAAGAACTTTAGAAAGTTGCACGAATTAAATGGTCGTAACAATTGAATTACTAGAATTTTCTCGTCGGTTCCCGAGAACAAAGGCGTTATTAAATACGTAATTATTCACATTTACTTGGCGTGCGAGGTTTTAATTCAAATTCGAGGGAACGTCCGATAATTCTAGCCGAACTAATTGTCGGCGTAGGTCGATTCTGTTTGCTGCTTTTAAAATCCCACCCACATGTTTTGGTTAAGGTGTGGTTAACAAGATAACGAATAATAAACAGAAAACTCACAAAGCGTAATAGCATACACCAATTAAAATCGTTTACATTTTATGTACATAATTGTGTGATTAGTGATTTATATCTATGGAAAACATGAGTTTTAATGTCAAACATTCACTTAAGGGGCTCCCAGACAAATTCGATCGTTTTCATATTCTTAAAAGTATACATTAATGTTACGTTAAAAATACCAAATAAATATATGTTGTAACTTGGTTTTAGTTTATTAATGTTACTATTAGATAATTTCATAAAACTTTCAAAATAAAGAGTAATAATTATTTACCTGAACCTCTTTTCGCATACAAAAATCGAATAGGATTTCTAATTATACAACTCACAGTAGTGAAATATTTTTTTGTTAGTGAGGAATTATATACTTAACAATATTTGAAAAGTCGTTTTTTTAAATGTGCAGTTTTTAATCAGAAAATCGTAAAAATCTAATTTTTGCTTTGAATTCGTGCACGGGTGACGGCCGACAGACGGCCAGAGGCCTCCGAACGAGGAAGTCATGTCCGTTGTTGCTCTAAATCGCTAATTTATTTACTGCTTTTATTCATTATTACATTTTTAGTGATCATTATTCATTATAATATATCAAATGGGAGTATTTTAAATTATGTTGTTTTTGTTTAAAAACCAATATGGTGTGTAATGAAAGACAGTGCAGTTCACTCGTGATACAAATAAAACCTTAATAAATGTAAAGTTAAATATGAAAGACGAATGTGGAATTTTTGGAGTATGATAACTGTAGGGTTTTTATATTGAAAATATTATTAAATATTATAAATATGAGAACAGAAAGGTTTTAACAAAAACAGCGCCATCTAGCAATAGTTTTCTGACACGTCATATACTGCCATCTATCAGATAATAGATAGAAGCTTTTGATCATTATATTTATTTACACTAATATTATTATAAAATATAAAGAGAACAGATTTGTATTTTGTATTTGTGTGTGTGTGTTGTTTATAAATGTTTCTAATGAAAAAAAAACTCGAAAACTACTGTGTCTGCTATCAAAAAATTCTTTCAAAGCGTACACAAATTCTAAAGCGAACACAATCTAATAGACGTTTAGAGTACGACGCTATGTCAAGCACTTGAGAGCGCTTTTGTATTCGCTTTGAAGCGTCTCCTCCGTCTGTCTTTATTTATAAATCTGTGATAGCATACATCAATGACTACAAAAATCGTTATGTCAGAATAGAAACTATTTACATTTAAAAATTGATACAAATAATTAGTATAGCACACCGTACATCATTACAATGAAATAAGTAATAAATATCCGTAACATAATAATATGGATGTAATAAATTATGATGTTCATATTATACGTATGGATGTTTGTTTGTTTCTAAAACTACTGAATAGATTTTGACGAAACTTTATAATAACATTATAACGTTTAACTAGATACCTTATACATATAATAGAACCACACATAGCTTATAATAATTTATCCTCGTACTCCCTAGGGTATGTCAAGTACGCGGCTGAAACCGCGGGACACCACGTCTAGTGACAAATAATTTGCAATAAAAACATATTGAGATAATATAAACTATTTTATCTTTCAAGTTGGATCAAACTGAATACTGTAGTTATTTCTTCAATAACAATAATCCTTACTAATATTATAAATGCGAAAGTAACTCTGTCTGTCTGTCTGTCTGTTACGCTTCCACGCCTAAACCACTGAACCGATTTTGATAAAACTTGGAACAGAGATAGATAGTAGGTCAATAAATAGGTTTACAATACATGTTCCAACTTCCAACGATAGTCTAACCAAATTGTAAACTTATTTTGCATTTTTTCGAAAATTATACATTTCCGCAATAAGTTTTTTTATATCTAAAAACGTTTGTAATAACCAAAAAAAAAAATAGATAAAATCATTTATATTTCTTCTCATCCCGCAATACTGTACATAAATTATATTATTTATGTTAGAGGTACTTTTGTTGATATACTCGTCTCTCACTCATTTTCTCGATATAATAACAAAAAACTACTCTTCGATAACATTTCTCAATCAATATCTGGAATTTGGAAGACAGCCGACCTGTTAATATTTTATGGGAACAGTTGCTATATATATACTAGCAGCAAGAAAAATTTCGATAGCGCGATTCAGAACTTCGATGATGAAACTATATTATTACTAACTATAAAATTGGTTCATGCTACTTGAAGATTGTTCAGTGTATCAATAATTATCTAAAAATTTATAAAACAGTCTTTTTGTAAATTGTTTTTTTATGTTTTAAAACATTCATTTGCATTTTGTATTTATAAAGAACTGTTCATCTATGATTTTATAACATTAGCTTGTAGTCGGAAGGTATCTAACTTATTAAACATTTCGTAAGAACAGTTTGTATATATACTAGCAGCAAGAAAAAATTTCGATAGCGCGATTCAGGCCTGGGATAGTGAAATTATAATATTAAATATTGGTTCAATATTTACTTGAGGATCATTCAGTGTAGCAATTATCGAAAAGTTTATTATTCGTTCTTTTTTTAATTGTTTTTTATATTGTATAATATTCATGTGTATTTTGTGTTTATAAAGTAAATAAACTTATTATAAATATTAAAGTTAATATTTTTATCTTTATTTTACGGAATGGTAACATTACTTTTTGTCCGTGTACATGTTCTAGTAGTACAAGCTATTAGCCGCTAGACGGCGATGTTTAGGTTATTGAACTGTACGTAATATATATGAGGGGTTCGCGGGGGGTCGGGAGCTGAAGAAAACAAAACGCGCAAGGTCATTGAGACGGGTGAGCCCCTTAACATGGCACATAAAATAAAATTGACATACGTGAATAAGTTAATAGACTTTATTTTCTTGTAAAACTAACTCGCGTTAAATTAAATAACGTATATATCGTGTGCTTAAATTTCTATATTTTGTCTTTACTATAGGTTTTTCATTGACGATTTTCTTGCGTTATACATAGGTAAATTAAGCTTAGGTTTAAGCGTAGGTCCATCTCTCTTTTAGTAACCTCCTTCAAAAAGGTTTCTCAATTTGTGGGAGCCCCATAACCCAATAAAAAAAATAAAAGTATAGGTATACCTATAATCATTGTCATTATTGCCATCAGCCTTTATTCGTCAACAGAATATACGCTTCTCTCAATGAACGCCAAGACGGCCGATTCCTTGAAACTCGTATCCAACGCGGACCGGTATGTCCATATTTTGAACTAAATATAAAATGTGTGTGTGTTGCACAAAAAGTTTTTATGCACCGTTAATGTCGAGGAGATCCGTGCGCAGCAATGGTACATATAACCTACTATAATTTCTATCTCATTCCCGCATAAGTGTCTATGATTTCTGAACATGTGAGATGAAAAAAACACTCACTTCACTCCACTAAGGGACGATTTTGTATGACGCGTCCGTTGATACTAACCATCTTGGTACCTACTAACTCCTTTCTAGTAGGTACTGCTATAGGTTCAGGTGAGTTGTGTCCTGAAGTAGTTTTAGTATATCATGCATATTTCCACAGTATTATGTCTTACGGCATTCTACTGTGGGGGAATGCCGCGGATATTAATACGATTTTCTTGTTGCAGAAGCGAGCTATTCGAGCCATATATTGTTTAGGCCCCCGTGTATCATTGAGAGATAAATTTAAAGAAATTGCCATCTTGACTGTCGCTTCTCAATACATATTTGCTAATGTGATGTATGTCCGTAAAAATATTAATGAATTTGTAAAAAAATGCGACAACCACAATATAAATACTAGAAACAAAAATAAATTAAATGTTCCATTCTTTAGACTGAATAAAGTTAGTACTTCGTTTATGGGACAATGTATACGTTTTTACAATAGGATCCCAGAAAACGTTCAAAATCTTTCCATTAATAAATTTAAGAAAATTGTTAAGGAACGTTTGTGTGGTAAAGCCTATTACGAAATAAAAGATTTTATTGAAGATACCACACCTTGGGAATAAGACACTCACTCTTAAGATATGATGTTACATGTTGTAT
The DNA here is from genome assembly GCA_905333005.2 of Lycaena phlaeas. Taxonomy (NCBI): domain Eukaryota; kingdom Metazoa; phylum Arthropoda; class Insecta; order Lepidoptera; family Lycaenidae; genus Lycaena; species Lycaena phlaeas. The sequence continues at coordinate 9,351,977 of HG995178.1, forward strand.
TTATAAAATATTATGTACTCATTTTATTGACAAAAGAGCAACCCCTAAGTTTTTTTCTCGTTTTTCTTAGGGGATCCTGCATCTCAAACGAGTTTTTTTTTTTTTTTTTTTTTTTTTTTTTTTTTATATATACTATTACTACTTATTGACTACTTATGTTTTGACTTATTTCAAGTGTACAAGTTGTACCTACGTAATAAAGATATTTTTGATTTTGATTGATTTTGAAGAAGGGCAGAATGTCCATCCAAATTAGGCAACGCATGGGCTCCGGAGCTGGCACAGTGAGGACTAATTCCGGGTTTACACTTTAAGGGCCGGGCGAGCGTTTAACGCGTGCACATGCTAACGCACGTTAGTAGCGTGTAGTTGCAAATGAACGTTGAAAAAACGCGTGTTAAGCGCTCGTCACGGAAACAAGGCCGTGTGTTTATGAGTATTGTTGACCGCTTGTTAACAATTTGTCTAATATTTTGCTAAATACTATAAAAATGTGAATGTAGACTAGTCATTGACTTTAAAGTACTACGCGATGAAAATATCAAAATGACGATCGTTATCATTATTAACTAGCGTACAATTTGTTCATTTGCTTGCGAGGAGCGTTCGCAATAGGAACGAACTTTATAGCCAAATAAAGGCCAGTTAAATGACTCACCATTTTAATGGACAGGGAAAAATTTCTTGAGCTGACCAGCATACAAATTCACGAGGAAAATTTGTTTTGTTCGCTCGTTTTTTATGTGAATTTTAATTGTACTTTTTTATAGCGTACGTCCCAAAAGTTGTTTAGAATACTCCATATGAGTGTTTATGAGAAAATTCCCCATAAACTGCTTTTTAATGAAATATCTAGAAACAAGGAATAGCTTTTGACATTTATTTTAAATCATAGCTTAATCTTAAATAGTCTCGAATTTTCATTCTAGGTGCTTTAGCCATGGTATAGCTGAGCATATTTTCACCTGCTAATGAACTGAGACGTGGACAGTTACTATGACAAAGTCATGGCTGTAAAACGGTGACGCAAGAGTTGGTTTACGAAAATCAACCTACGTAACTGTCTTAGGCGGATTGTCGTTCAGTGACCGCTCCAAGTTGAACAAAATAGGGATGTTGACACATGTTACAAATTCATGTAAAGTTATGTTTTACATATTAAATACAGTATTCGAAAACCTAAAATAACATTTAAAAAGTCTACTTATTTGTCTTAATATTTAGAAAATTAATTTAAAATGCGTTATTTATCATGCATGATCACGTGACTGTAAACGCCAATAAGGCGATGACGTCACTGAACATTGAGCTAAGTACAAACTCACCTAACATAGCACAAGCTCCGAATGCGGTGTGTGACGTTGTGACGCTTGGAGCGTTTTAACGGCAATTTTAAAAACTGTTTTTCTTTATTTAATTTTTTGTTAAAATTGGACATATTTCTTTACAAAAATCTTTTTTTCGTGTTTATCTATAGTATATCTATCAAATAAAATCAATTTAAAAAAATAGTCAACATCCCTATTGGCGAATATACTTGAAGTTTGTAAGACGAGAAATAAATTCAAAAGTAATGGTTGTGAATATCATAACAATAATAAATCAAGATTGGAGCTAGTGTTTCCACATTTATAACACATTGTTCGCTCGCATTCCATAGTGTGTAATCTCACGTCAAAACAGATCAGAGCTCGGAGCAGGCCACGAAGTCGACCCAAAGCAGCAATTATCGCTTGAACTCGTAATTAGTACATGCAGATATTACGCTGCAGCCCGATGCAGCGCTAGCCCGCACGGTTTGTCCTAATTGCGCTGCAATTACACTTAATCGTTCCATACAAGTGGATCTTCCAGCTGAAAGCGCTTTGTTTTTCAATTTACCTAATATGGGTGCGACATAATGATGGTAATGAAGATAATTGGTATAATGAATATCATTAATGACGTAATTTTGTGATTTTTGAACCTGGAACGAAGCATTAGTTAATGAAACAGGTATTAGAGACACACATATTACTGTGCCTTATATATATCAGATATTGTACATCTTATATCAGCAGGACACTAAAAGTAATATTTTCAATAGTGTTAATAATAAAAATTAATAATAATAATATTTCATTATTAATGAAACAATTTCAATATAATATAAAGAAACAAATGTTGATTTCTCAAAAACGCCACGTAAGGAGGAAGTAAAAAAAAATCGTGTACTGTACTGCCCAACGTTTTGGAAACTGTAAAGTATCCGAAACGTCGGGCATGTAAAGAAAAAGGTGTGTGTGCGATTCACACACGATAGGAGTGAAACAAATGTTAAATGCTCAAATACAAGCAAGTATTAAACAGTGTGCAATATACATACACACCGACATTTGCTCTCTCGCTCTTTTGTATTTGTGTCTCTTACCTGTCGTTTTTCCGTTGCATCCGGTTTGAGAAATCACAACGATTCTAAAGAAGTTTCACTTTAAAAACTCAATAAACTGCGATAAAATCCGTAAATTTGTTTCATTATAATGCGTAAAAAATACACTTTATTTGCACGGTATTATGAGAGTTAAGGAATTCCCAGGAATTCCCGTGCATTAAGTCTAATTACTTCAAAACACCCCACATAGCCTGAATTAATGTACTAGTTTTCCAGTTAAGGCTGCGTTTTGGAATCTAGTCGCTAAGTGGGGTGAGAAAAAGTATTTTAATAATTTTATATTATTTTTTACATTTACTTGCAATAGGTACTTTGACTTTGAAAAAAGAAGTTAACGGACTGGCCACAAAAATTTATAGGTACATTTTATTTTGTTGCCTTAATTAGTTCATGAACTTTTTAATCCACATTCGTATTTCTATCGAATAATAAATAGTCATAGGAGATTGATATTTTCTTCTATACAAAGGTAGTGGACATATTGTTTTCGTGTGTTTACTCGAATAGTAGACATATACATACCAAATATTGTCAAAGAGCATAGGTGTCAAATATTGACAGCTACGCCGTCTATTGGCCACCATATTGCTTCGACTGCTCGGTTCCCTTCTTATCCACTAGAACGTCCGAGTGCGCGACCCCGAAAGCCTTGAACGTTCGTCGCGCGATCAGTATTAAATAGCGCATCCCACGCCATTCCCGATTTAGCATTTTCTAACTACCTTCTTTCGAAAGCAAATTAAAAAATACCAACATAAAGTATTTATATATTATATATAATGATTGTGAAACAGGCCCTTTGTATATATACTAAGGGCCTGTTTCACAATCTCCAGATAAGTTCCGAATAGAGTATGGAGTATCTGTCAAATATGTTGTGAATAGCCTATTCGGAACTTATCTGGAGATTGTGAAACAGGCTCTTAGACATGAAAAAATAAATTGATATTCAAAAACCATCCTTAAAAACTAATGATATATTCGCAATCGAAAACCATAACAATATAGTGTGAAACATTTGAAAATCATCAAAAAACGTGTCGAAATTTCCGTAATTATTGTATTCGTTTGTTCGCGACCGGACTGTGTAATGAGAGAGCCTTCTGAGTATCGGGTTAGAGCTATCGAGCGTGCCATCTGACTATTATATTACCAAAATACCACTTTAAATGCAACCTGCCGTAATCCTATAATTAAGTTAAATGTATGGTGGGTTACATGAACATAATGTGTGTGGAAAATGCATTTTCGAACGAAAACTCCACGTGAATTATACGTTGTTGATTTATTATGAATCTGCGATTAGACAGATGTTAGACAGACTATCGTAGTTTGTGGATTAAATTACTGTTTGTGGTGTATTTGTGCAAAATAATTATGACCATTTAAACGTTTGATACGCATATATAATGAGTTATGAGACACGTTTTCTACCCTCAAATTTGCAGATCATCATCATCATCGTCATGTCAGCCAATCAACGCCTACTGCTGGGTATAGGCCTCCCCCAAGGATCTCTACAACGACGAGTGGCTTCCCGTAACCTTTACCAGATCGTCGGTCCACCTTGTAGAGGGCCTACCCACGGAGCGTCGTCCGTTAAATTTGCAGATACGATAATGAAATTGATTCTGAGTCCGTATTGGATGCGAGTGGCAAGGGATAAGTCGTCGTAAATAAAGGAGGCCTATGTTCAACAGTGGACGCATAAAGATGATAATGTTGAATGAAATATATGAAAATAAATACGTATAATATAATACATAAGTCGACTTAATGAAAAGAAGAGTATTGACAGCGTGCTTTAACTATAATTTGAGCACACAGATCGTCTTACAAATTTTTAGCAATAAAAATATATATTTTAATAAATAAGCGCCAGCTAGGGCGAAACCAAAGGTAATGCCGTGGTCCATCACTAGTCCTGACTCTAGTTAGTATAAATTTAATGTTCCCGGCTAAATACAACCAGTGCGCTGCCTGAAATTAGCTGTTTTTGTATTGAGATTAGATTCGGACGCCTCAATTTCAAAGTACTTGGTAAGCAATGGTAAATTGAATGACGACCTCTGTGGCTCAGTGTTTAGCGCGCTGGCGCTCAAGCCGGAGGTAGCGGGTTCGAATCTCGCCAGGGAACAAAAAGTTTTCTGTGGTCCTGGATCATGGATGTGTATTAAATTTGTGTATTATAAAAAAATCTTAAATATATGTATTAATATAAAAAGTATTAAATATATTGTATTTCCGTTGTCTGGTACCCGTAACACAAGTCTCTTCGTAAACTCAGCACGGGGCCAGATTGACATGGTATAAAAAGCGTCCATAGATATTATTATTATTATTATTTTTACATATAGTCACGTGCCAACAAACAAGTGGTAATATAAACAATAGCACAACTAAAGCAAAGCACCGCTACCATGGGACATTAGCATACACATGGACACCCACATCGTAATATTACTAGCCGGATCAAATAGTAATTAAATCGTCAATACACGGACACCATATGAACCGCGTACCAATCGCTACAAGGATATAGAATCCCATAAAACGACACTACCGTGAAGTGTATTACAATAGTAAAAAATTTTGAAGTGAAATAGTATATTTCGTTACAAGTGCGGAAAGCCTGTCATTGCAACGAGTTCCGACAAATATCTCCCGAGCCGAGGCGCAGCCGAAGGCGAGGGTTGACAGTCGGAACAAGTTGCAAGGACTGTTCCGCACGTGTAATGAACGACTATTTTTAATACAGTTGCGAAAAAATGAAGCGATTTAACAAAATAATAAAAATACAAAATGGCGCCGAACTTAAAAGAATATAAGCAGAGATTTTTTTTCCTTCACCCATTCTGGGTAGGCAAAGGGAACTACGCCCATACAGACAAGTCTTCCGTGGAATTGTTTTATTGATAAGAAAAAATTAAATTTAATAAGATAAAATAAAATAAACCCTAGCCGAACACATTGAATTAAATCATTAAATCTAATATTGAAACAAATTAGTAGCTTCTTTTTCAAAATATTTGCGTAAATCATAAAAACATCAATGAATTCCTTTTAGTAAAAACTTCGTGGTTGTTTTCTTTTTTCTTTTTAATATACATTATTTTGACAGTTGGGAAAGAGAACGCACGAGTTCGGAAAAGGTAAAGAAAAAGCACGAGTGTGTAATAGCCCACTTTCCGAACGCTATACGTCCCTGCAATATGCCACTTTTTGAGCAACTGTATTAAAAACTTCTTTTTGCGTAGGCTGATCCGTCACACTTTGAAGTGAAAGACTCGATCGGGTGAACTCGGAACGTCCGAGTATACCCGAGCGAGAAAGATACAGTCAGCTTCGTTGCTGTGCTTAATACATTCAATTACTCAATAGTTTTTCTTATATTATTGAGACGTTATAATAATTGTTTATTATTAATATGACTTAAATAGGCGAACGCATTTATACTTTCCAAACGTAATTTAGCCTCCCTGAACGAAACATTTCCTACTACCCTCACCCTAAGTCTATTCCATTTCTACGAATCTGGGGGTACTCGGAAAAGTGAGTTGACGTTTCGCCGTGTCGTGGTCGAGTCGAGCTCTCGAGTGTCCTCAATAAATACCGAAACCGTCTGGACTCGTCATCCCGTCGACGCGTATAGTTTTATTCGCGGTGTGACATCATCACGGGTGTGGAAAACAGTATAAAGAAGACGAGGCGCCTTTAACATCCTGCGGGCAACGGGAACCAGGTTCGTGCCTAATAATTTTTTAATTTTTACTTTTTTATTTTATTAATTTATACTTTTTCCTAACAATAATAATTATTATTTGAATAATCATTTCGCTTTCATTTTTTGTTTTCACTTCTGCCGTGCGGTCTTAAGCAGACAAATATTTTTTTGTATCAACGCCCTCTGGAATTTTATCGAATAATAATTAGAGAAAATAAGAGAAAAGCAAAAGAATCGCAAACAAATAAATGAAGAAAATGAGATAGTGATAGATAAGATATCACACTTTTCGAGTGACAACTGACACTCCATACATTGAGATTGCCAAAGAAACGTTCTGAACTTAGAGTATATTTTAAATCTGAAGCTTTGACTGGTTTTAAAATGTTTTTAATAATTATTTTTAAAGAGTTTACTTAAACACTGTTTTATATTACTAAATATAAAATACAATATAGCAACAGTAAACTTAAAGCTGAATTTTATATAGTAGGTATCGTACAGGTAAATAAATACAATGAAGGACGTTCACTGATTACATTATATTACTTAAATAGCTGTTTCAAATAAGAACTTCCTTATTTGGACATATTGGCTATACCTATATTATCATTAACTAGTTTATTCTTAATCCTTATTACTATTATAAATGTGGAACTACAGATGTTTCTTACGCTTTCATGCGAAAACTACTCAATCTATCACCATGAAACTTTGTTTACATATTCAGAAAAGTACAAGAAGTAACATAGGATACAAAAAAAAATTGTCAACGCGGCCGAAGCCGCGGGCAGCGACCAGATAAAAGATAATTTCACCTTTCTACATTTTTGGTGTTCGTTGTTTAAATTAATTTTAAATTCGTTGTTTCAATTAAATTTAAATTAATTACTCACATGTTGGCGTTTGCTAATAATATTTTGATGTTGTTAGTAATACAGTTGACAGTTGACAGTTAATTTAGGAATACATAATATTCCTAAATTATCTGTCTTATCCAGTTCTCTATATCTTCTTTCAGTGCTATTTGGCGCAGCGGTTTTGCCAAAGCAATCCGCGGTAGAACTACTAATGAACGGTGTAAGGCTTCCAAGTAACGGTCGGTGAGTCGCATAATACCGGCGCGGTATGAATTATTGATTGACTAACGAATGTGATAAAACACTTGTCGCCACCGCATAAGGATATGTATAATCTTACACAATTTGCATGCTTTTGGCAATATTCCATCATCTATTGCCAACGCCTTTTACTTATTACTTACTATTCATGCATAAAGCTACGGTTTTCTACTTCTAATTTTAGCTTAGGCTAAAGTTACTAACTTATAATTTTAGGAATAATGTTATGGATAAAATTTTTGATCCAACCTATGCATTTTTTTTTGAAACGCTTAGTTTAACAAAATTTTCCCTAGAAGGTAGCTGTTGTTATAAAGAACTACTTTCATTTTAGAAATTCTATTTTTTTATTTATGTTCCGGGCAGACGAAGTTAAATATTATTATGCCTATTATTAATTTGTAATTTGCTATTTTACTACGTTTATTTACCAAATTAATCAAATAATCCATAGAAATAAATTAAATTGATGTGTTTGTAATTTTAATATAACGCAGGCGAAGCTGCGGGCAAGGGTTGCTTAGCCTTAGAATATCATCAATGTCACTTTTTATTTTCTGGTTAAGGAAAACTTTAATAAAATCATGATAAAATCATTGCATACTAGCAAAAATCTGAAAAGTAATTCTAGAAAATTCGGTATTTGAAAATTCGCTTATCCAGCTTAGATGATAATCATGATGATGATGATGATGATGATGATGATGATGATGATGATGATGATGATGATGATGATGATGATGATGATGATGATGATGATGATGATGATGATGATGATGATGATGATTACTAGGAAGGCACGCGCTAACGATCACAGATGAGACGATTCTAGTTGTATCCTGTTTTACTTGTTATAAATAACCAAGATTCCTAAAAAGGCAAATTATTATCATCTGAAACCATTTTTCAAGTCGGCTTTCTCTTAAATCTAGTTCATATTAAACGCCTACGTAACATTAGATAAAGTTTTTATTTAAAAAATTCGTAGTGACCTATAATTGTTTTATAAAGAAATGTTTTCATCTTAGCATATATATACGAAATTCTTTGCGATGTTTTAAGAGATACTTTTGAAATACTTTAAGTTTTGTGAGCTAATTAGTTTTTTTTGAGTTTGCTAGGTAAGCAAACTGGCAGACGTGCCACCTGACAGTGGTTGACGTCGACCATCAACATAACTTAGTCTACTAGCCCAGGCAACTCACTGACATATTGCCTATCTTAAGACATAAAATGTGAAGTACATGTATCGGTAATTAGGCTGCCTGTTTCGTCCCTCTCCAAAACACAGCAAAGCTGTTTCACGGGAACACAGGAAACAAGCGAGATAGAGGTACCTACCTATGGAGCCGGGAGCGTGGCACAGCACCCTTTCCCCGTAATTTTTTGTTACATTTAATATTTAGGTAACAAAATAAAAAAAAACATGCCTTAGCTGTTGCAAATTGAAAAATGGTATAATCATATAGAATTAATGTATTGTTTCATTATATTCATATTATTCATTCTTGATTACAAAGTTGCTACGAAATCTCACTATTGAAAGTAGGTCAAAATCGCACCCAAAGGAGTCAGTTGCAAACACACATACAGTTTACGCTACTGAATTGCATGTAAAAAAGAAAAAAAAACTAATTATTAAATGAAATAAAAATGTTAAATATACATGTTGATGAAAATAGGTTTTAATTCACTTTCAATAAGTACACTTTTCACAATTCTTATTCTTAACTTAGTGAACTAAGGGCCTGTTTCACAATCTCCAAATAAGTTCCGAATAGGCTATCGGCAACATATTTGACAGATATTTGGCAGATACTCCATACTCTATCGGTCAAATATGTTGCCGATAGCCTATTGGGAACTTAACTGGAGATTGTGAAACAGACCCTTAGTTTAACAGTTTTACAGTTAGTAGTGTTTTATATTCAAACCCATAATGAAAACCATAATAGCATTATAAGATCTTAAACGAGGGAAACCACGTGAAACAATTCAGCGATTAAACAAAGGCTTTGACGGTCGCTCGTTTTGGAGGCAATCATTATGAGAAAATCTTACAAAATGACTAAAAAACACAGTAATAAAGACATTCATAGATGTACATTGTAGTTATAAACGACACTCACGTTTGCGATGAGTATCTTAGACAGAATAAAAGTTCCGCTCCGTTGTAATATGCCGTCAAATGTTTTAAATCCTAGCAATTTAAATCTTTAAAAAAATTAAGAAATAACTTGTTTGTGTATCATTTGGGCCTGTTTCACAATCTCCAGATAAGTTCCGAATAGGCTATCGGCAACATATTTGACAGATATTTGACAGATAGAGTATGGAGTCAAATATGTTGCCGATAGCCTATTCGGAACTTATCTGGAGATTGTGAAACAGGCCCTAAAGTAATATTTTATTTAAATGGCCTATTTCATTATTTATAACATAAATAAGCGCACAAGCAATGTTCATATCATTGATTTTTTTAGACTAGCCTGGCATATTAAATAAATAGACTCTTAATTTGGTCTTTTTTATATTAGTAGGATGAAACTAGCAGATATATCACCTGATGGTAAGTGGACATAGTGACGTCGACCACTTACCATATACCACGTAGTGACGTGCTGTCTGTCTTAAGACGTAACATGTTACACTACCTCGTCTTAGGAACACAGCAAAGCTGATTGACATTGACGCCAGGTACTGTACAATACAGACATCATATTATTATAAAGTTTCATGGGCAATACCAATCATTTCATTCGCTAATATTGTATTAATAATAAAATAATAAAATAGTATTAATAAAAAAATAAGTAATATTCGTATGTGATTATTCTGTTTTTTATTGTTTTCGTTTATAGTAATAATAGATTTTTCGAAGTGAAAACTTCTTTAAGCGCGTTGAGTACTTTTAGGTGAGTAGTGAGGTGAGTAAAAAGCATTAAACTCGCGACATCGTCGCTGCAAATTCCGTTGTGACGTTTCAGATTTTAGTGGTTAGAAAATATAAAAAATAAGCCAGGTTAACGTAGTAAATTGTAGGTCTAGAAAAGTGTAGGAGTCCTACAAAGATTAATAATATGTCTAATCACATATTTCTAAGTTTTGACATATAATGGCATTTTTTTTAATCTTAATGATTCATTATTTTTCGGAATTTATTTAAAATTATTTTTCAATTTAAGTTGCTTAACTGGAAAATCTTTTCTCACGTGAAAAACGTAAGTAATGAATTAAAGAGTTTTTCTTGTATTTCTACTGCGACCGATTAAAGTAATTCTAAAATAGCGTATTTTTATAAATTCATCATTAAGATAAGCGAGTATGCTCTAGGATATCACGATAACTGTGAGTTTTCGCTTCGGTATCTTTTATAGTCCGTATACGGCCCACATCGCATATTTGGCACCGGGTACCGACTAACTGTTACACAGCTAAGCACATGTATTAACTTATACATGAGCTGAATATTATTGTGATGTTTAATGTATAGTATGTTGTACATGGAAGCAATTACAAGGCTAAGGAATTGGAAGGTTAGTCAATATAAGATCGTTAGAAATGATAAATGAAAAAAATGATTTCACCGATATATTAATATAGTGCCTAAAATATTAAATTATAGTTAATTATCATGTATTGTATGTTCTATGTATAATATAAATACCTAATAATATCTTGGTCCCCTTAAACTACATGGGTTACCGTGATTTTTTTCGTTAGAGATATTTTTGGGAATCTTAGGCTTTTTCTTGAGAATTATTCGAAATTTCAATTTTTTTCCTAAGAGAATCTATCCCCATAACCTTATTTGTATTTTATCCCGGATTCCTTCCCGCATCCCTTTAAGTAAGTAAGCGTAAAGTGTCCAGTATAGTATAGTAGTTCATGATATATTCCAAGATGCAAATTTATATTTTCATCTCGGACATTAAATACATTTAAAAAGAAATGTGGTGTCGTGGAACACCAGGTAGGAACGAAGTCCCTTCGGCTAAAAAGAAAGATATTATACACTACTCGCTTGTGTATGCGACTGTCGCGCCTGTGTACGTCTCATTTAACGCTTTTTATTCCACGCACTTTTTCTTACGGTTTTACTATCACATTTTTTTCAGTTCGGTCGCGCAGCAAAATCCCTATCCCCTACAAGCCTGCCGTAAGGAACTTCGTTCCAAAAAATTGTCTGTAAAGTCGGTTTACTGACGGTAGTTTGACGTGACAACATGAAACATTACATGCATTACGAACCGAACTAAGCCGATCGCTCGAGCCGCTCATGCCTCTTTCTCGTTCGTGCCGCGCTCTCGCTTGCGGAACGCGACATGACGTCATCTTTTTCATGCATGCTGCCCGTAATATCGAGTTATTAGACGTTGTCACGTCAAAAACAACTAATCCATGTAATCCTTGAACGAGAAGATTTCAATGACAGTTTGTGATGTTGTTTTGGCCAAGCAGTTCCGACTTGTGTTACATAAACAAACACTTTACATAATATACATTTTTAAATATTCATAAGATGTTGAGTGGGACATAATGATCACAGGTGGTAGATTTTATGTGACATGCTCACTAATGATACGATTTAGATTGGACCTCTGAGCTCTGATTAACTAAGCGAAACAGAGTGGGTTCGACTTAAGTATCTCCAATAAAATTTTCCCCAGTAACATTATTATTAATATATTGGATTGCGGACCAACATCACTAAAAACGTAAAAATCAATAATAACTACATATTAGCCAAAATTTATAATCCCAAAAGTAAATTAATAGTAACTAATAAGTTGCACTCTTAAACAATATTATAGATACATAATTAGCAATAGTCTTAATAAAAGAGATCAAAAAATTATAATAATAATTATAATAAATCGTATAATATAATAAGTATATTAAAATAGTAAATTATAATAAATAGTCTATTAAATACAGTATGATTATAATATTATTGGACTCAAGAATATAATCTTTTTTTTTTGGCCTCGGAATTAAAATCTGCGGCGAACTTTTGGGAGACGAGAGATTGTGCTAAATCATAGTATTGCTGTTGCTTGGTAATGAAGAGAAATTTTACAAAGACAGAAATGTCTCAAATAGCTCTCACATAAGACTCAAGATATTTATATTTTTTTAACATAAGTGCGTCTAAAAATGTAGGCCTAACTAATCTAGGTATGTAAAACTCCTCCTCTTCAACTCAAAATAAATACTTCAACTTCTTAGAACTTACTATGGACTACTCAGCTGTCGTGAGTTCGAATCCTGCGAAGTGCAGATAATTTTAATGAATATTCACATCGGCATCGGATCACACCATGGGGGCAAATATTATAAAAAAAGAAAGAAAATTCTGGATCGATTTGAAAAATTTTTTACCTATAGAAAGCCGTTCTACCAGCGAGTAACATAGGCTATAAAATGTATCAGTGCGAAGCCCAAAAAAGCCACTAACTAGTATTATTATTTTATTCGAAAATCTATTAGCTACCTGTTCCCAAGTGTATAATCGATGTATATACAGATGGCCGGATTTCTAGAGTGGAGGTCACATTTAGGTAATCAAATTGTTGGTCGGCCATTAACCAGGTGAGAAGACGACCCCTATGCAGTTGCCGTGTTTGATGCGAGTGGCAAGGGATCTGTCGCCTTTTACGTTCTTTGAGGGAGGCCTATGTTCAGCAGTGGACGGACGTGAAATGATGATGATGATGACGACGATGTGATGATGATGATATGTTTAAGTAATCATAATAATTATCTATAATCATCATCACCAAGGGTTTAATTATTTCCAAAAGATTAGCAAAAACCATCCGATGACACACCAGAAATTTACATTTTATCATCTCAACTTCACGAAGCCGCTCTACATCTTATCTGAATAAAATTACTATCTCAGCAACCATAATAAAGAAGACACTACACAAGAATGCAATCAAACGGGATGTTTCCTTGAATTGAGCACATAATTGTACCGCAGACTCACAGCCGAGAAATTTTAATAGTTTGAAAACATGATTTATTTCGCCAGGTTAAAGCTTTCATTAGGAAAACCGTGTATGCTTTGTGGTTAAGTACGAAAATCATTCGATGAAATACTTTACCAATGCCTCTATATCGTATGTAGAAAGCAAAATTTCGCTGTGTTATATAAATGAAGATTCATAATGAAGTGATTAAGAATCACGGACAGATCACAGATCAAGGTCATAGGTTAATTAGGTTCAAAATTAAATATACCTGTTCCAATAATGCGTACTGGCCTTTCTGTAGGAAATTATCAAACTCTATTTTACAGATTTTAAAAGGCAGAAACTTTAAATAAATCGAGATAGATCTTTTTTAATAATTCGCGCGAGAGATGCCCGCGCGTCATATAAGGGCGGTTATACCCTACCGACATTTTACTATGAGCGCCTATCAAATATCCGTCACTATACCGACTGATCAATTTATAATCCAACATACATACATTTTTTTGTTGATGTAGTATAATAGTAAGACAATTATAAGTAGAATTAAAATATTATGGTAAAAAGTGAATTTTGCATTTTGTCAGAACCGTCACTATTCTACGATCATGACGAAATATAGAATAAAAAGAATTATGCAATATGAATGTAAAGCAGTTGTAGATATACCTCAAAGATGTCTCTGTCTTCCCGAATGTAATACTTATTAACTCAATTACTAACCTAAAACAGAATGCTTACATTTTTGAAGTGAAAACTTCTTTATCCGTTTTGAGAACTACTTGGCAGGGAAAACCTTGTTAGACAGGGGAATACCGAGTCTACGTAAGCGACATACTAATTGTATCATGACGTCATAATATGCGATTTAAAATTTTTACATTAAAATTTGAAATTTTATAATACCTTAAGCTTTCTCTTCTATCGGCAGTCCTTACGACTGAGATTCTTTTTTATAGTAGCGGGAGCAAATGGCAAGTCTGGATGGTAAGTGATAACCAGCATCCATAGACCCCCTCACCTAGAAGCCTCAACACTACAGTTATCATGATAATCATATCCTAATAATTTTTAGCAACATAGAAAAATGATTAAATGTGTTTTTTTAATGACAGGTGGCTTTTGTTTTATAAATGGTACTTGTTCTATTAATTTCCAAATTAAGTAAGTCTCTTGTAAATATGAAGTTAAAATATATTAGCAATGAGGAAATAGTTTAAATGCAATATTTTTAATATTATAAAATAATTTAGATTAGAAACATATGTTACTTATCAGAATGTAAAGTAATGCTGTACGTTTATCATCATCATTATTGCAACACATTTGTGTCAACGTTAATATAATATACTAAGGGCCTGTTTCACAATCTCCAGTTAAGTGCCCAATAGGCTATCGGCAACATATTTGACAGATAGAGTATGGAGTATCTGTCAAATATGTTGCAGATAGCCTATTGGGAATTTAACTGGAGATTGTGAAACAAGCCCCAACTATTATTATTTACTCGAATTTCGCTCATAACAACATAACATTATAATGAAACAACTTTTACGAAATTTATCGCGGGTTTTTACGTTTTTGATAGCATAGTATAGCAACCATAGTAACACGAGGACCATGGTTACTGTAAAGTATCTGAGTCAGGCATTTGAACAACTTAATAAAACGTAAAATACCATTGTATGATTTTCGTTACTCAACTGAACTCTGAAACCAAAAACAACAAACGTATGTAAAATCTCTTCTAATTATAAACGTGAATCAAATATAACTTAATCAAGGAGTTTTCATATCACGTACCGTAATTCGAGAGCATCTTGATGATTTGCCAATGACATTCGCATTCGATTCACGGGCCACTCGCGAACCGACGATTGCTATTCCACGTAGTGCCCCGTAATTATAAAATATGCGTGCAGACAGATGCTCCTCGTTTATTGGTGTAAGGCCCTATGCCCCCTTTAACCTATTGGGGCCCCACTAGTATAACCGAGCTCCGACGAAGAATTTGATACTGTGAGCCCGGAAAGATGATAATAGTAAGTGTTTTTTTTTATAGCACAGAAGGGCAAAGTAACAGTGGAAGCCTTGCGACTATCGGCACCCAATAACATCCACATAACCAGAGGCTATGCAGATGCGTTGCCCTTCTTTTCCCTATCCCACCAGAAACTCCCAAACCGTGCGAAACGCGACAGCTTAGCTGTCACTTTACGTCGATTTTATGTGAGCGAGAGGTTCCTCCCCGGTCGTGCCGGCCCAATATGGCTGCAAAGCAGCATGGCACTACCTCTTAACATAGGTAATAAGGATA
Source organism: Lycaena phlaeas (assembly GCA_905333005.2). Classification (NCBI taxonomy): domain Eukaryota; kingdom Metazoa; phylum Arthropoda; class Insecta; order Lepidoptera; family Lycaenidae; genus Lycaena; species Lycaena phlaeas. The sequence continues at coordinate 9,367,548 of HG995178.1, forward strand.
ATACTCGATGTTATAATCAGAAATCGTTGTTTAATTTCTTTAAAATTTAAATTATCACTCAACTCGAAAGACGGCCTTGATTGTGCGGCCAATCGTGCAGATGGCACACCGCCTTTCTGCGTGTTTCTCCCGTGAAACAATTTGGCTATTTCGGAGAGGAGGGCAAAGTAGGCAATGTAATTAATATCTTACCATCTTATGTCTCAAGAAGGCTCAAGGTAAACTGGTTTATATTTAGTGTTGACCACTTATTTAATAAAATCTATACCTAACTCAATACTAAAAAAAAAAAAAACTCCTGATGCAAGTGGCATCGGTCGTCTTGGCGTTCATTGAGGGAGGCCTATGTTCAGCAGTGGACGGATAAAGGCTGATGATACCTAACTCATTGTTTTTCACATTTACGAAATTCAACCGTCGTACCTATTTATGAATTCTAACCACGATTTTTATTATGTTTGCAATGTCACGGATATTCTTAGAAATTTGCGCGTTACTCATTTTGTTGTGAAATGTGTTGATCTGTTAAAATCAACCTTTCTAAAGCCAATGACCTTAACGCAATGTAAACGAACAAAGCTTTTTATTAAAGTGCCTATATTTTATGTATTTTAAATTGTTGTATTTTTATTGCGGTTGTAAAATGAATGCGCGTTATGAATTGATAAAGACTAAGTTATTTTTACGCGTCGTGTTTTAGTTCAAAGTGCAAAAATGTGTAACCAGTAACTTATATTTAATTCGCGGTGACAGTTCAACAAAGACAACTCTAGTATAACTTACCAAATTTAATAAACCAATAAATACGACTTATATATAATGTGATTTACACCTTCTACCACCTAGGTTTAAGTCGGTGTTAAATAAGGTTTCAGTCGCTTTCGTATTGATTATATCTTTTAATATTCCCATTTGTTTAATGGCCAAAATTTGCCTGAACACGGCCTCAACTTTTGAACCATAATGGCCCATCGGCTATCCGTTTTCCTGGGTGTAATACAAGTGCCAGTTCAATGTGCTTATTTCGCGTGATGTTGGTAACTCTGGCAAATGTCGTTTCGAATCCTATCTGCCAAAGAAACACCCAGCATTGCACGCTAAATAGCACGTTGAGCTACGGTGAATTTTCGGACCAGTCCTTACTTTGGGGGTCAAGTTCCGGCCCTGTGGGTCATTGGACAGTTGAAGACTTTCATCTGAAAGGAGGTCAAAGCTTCGTAAAATTGAGAAAGCTTTTCATTGAGGACCTCAATGCCTCAATGAAAAATTAAAAGACAGTAATATAATTATTGCCATTTAAAATTGTATAACTTCAGGATATTTTAGATATATTATGCATATTCGTAATAATTATAATCATCCTATTAGTAGCATAGAAAATATCTTACGTTTCAGAATTGACTTTAATATGAATTCACCCTGCTTATAAGAAACTAGTTACTGCGTGATGCTCGGTGGCGAAGAGTCCAGTAGGGCTATTCTGTAAAACCATTTCCATATCACCTGAGTGAGCTCACTTTACCTCACTTTAAAAGCGAACTTTATTTATATAGAAAGGGAGTCGAGTTTTAAAGAATACAAATTCGTCAAATTCATCATAATAATATCATCGCGGATTCCGCTTTTGAGATTCGAAAACGACCTTACAGAATAGGCCTAGTGGATGGCCTTCTGCGAATCATTAATGTCCCAGAAAGAAGCGGGTGACAAACGGTTCTGTTAGGTAGCGCTATTTAATGCATCTCCAGTAACGCCTCTTTGGCCGTGTCAATCTGGGAACCTGGGCCCTGGGTCGTGATGACTGCTTAGTGGTGGTCAGCTAAGCCTTTATTTTGCCAGCCAGCTTTTCGCGGAGGTGATCCTTTTGATTTATCCTGAAAAAGCGACTGAAAGCGCCCAGGTGGTTTAGTGGGGTAGTTTGAGACCGGAGCATTCCGGAGCCTTACCCGAGGTGAACCTACATCGGAAGCATAAGCCTGCATCAAAACAATTAGCAGTAATAGTCACTTGTGCCTGAAGTACCAAAAACCTAGTCCCGGGTTATTCATAAATGCGCCCATTTAGGGCGACTGTGACCATTTATTATGTGCCAGTTCATAAAAAAAAATCTAAAATAAAAATTCACTTAGTATTACATATTAAGCAAACCTAAACAATTTCTAAATGTATCAAAATAATGTCAGCATTAAAAAAAAATATTAAAACAATTTGTTTCTAAGCCGAAAAAAAACATAAGCTTTACGGTCACTAAATTTATGTTACATTAAAATATTGCTTAATTTATGTATATCTTTAGATTTATCTAAAGTTGAGCTTGTGTTCAAATTTTCATATATTATTATTGTAAGTATAAATATTCATTTGTTATACATCTTTTAAAGATCAGGGCCAAATTAATAATAAATTAATGTATACATAATTTTTTAAGCTGTTTCCATAAGAGGGCATTATGATTGTCACATTTATTGCGAATATATTGAAAATATATTTTCTGGCATTGGCAAATCCTCGAGGGAGCCATTATACAAGAAGAAGAAGAAAATAATAAATGAAGAAAATAAATAGTTGCCATGTTCTATCTTAAAGACTATCTTAATGCCAAAACAACCGACTCCTCGGACTATTCCGATTCATCTCTCTTATGCCTACTCCACTCAAATTCGATGTAGAATGTTTAATGACAAAGCCTTTCTAGGCATCCGACAGCAGGAGTCAAATATTATTGATAAATTTTTATTTAAAAAAGCTAAATAAAGTATAATATATTATTATAAATATATTGTATCTAGGAAAGATTGTTTTAAATTGTATTGTTAAAAAAGTTATGATTCCATTTGTTGAGTTTCAATCTAACATTATAATATTTTATTTGTAGAATAATATAGGATTGCCTGCATAAAAAAATACCAGTGCTAGCTAATATGTATATAAATTTAAATGTATATAGATAGAATAAAGAATGTATATAGATTTAAATTAACAATATTTTTTCGTCTCTTTTCATCACAGTTGACAAAATTACATTCTAATCATAGAGATAAAATAAATACCTGTACAATTATATTTTTTGTACAAATATTGGATTCGAACTCAAGAACACTGTGACATCTGATCTCTCGTCCAGCAGTCAAAATCAAAGCTCTAGACTAGTACTAGAAAGAGCCTAAATATATAAGATCATTAAAATAGTACAAGTAATATTTACTACTTATACAAAATTACATTTTGCATGCATTCTCCTTAATGTAATCTTGGCAAAACACCAACAAAGCTTTTATAAAAAAAAACCGTTTTTTGAATTTTATTAACATACACTTTATGGTAATTTCTAATAATTTATATTATTTATTCTTAATGTATGTTATAAAAGTGAATAATAATAAATTAAATGCTTGCATTTTGAGTTCCCGTGAAGACAATTTAAATTTTAAATTATAATACAAATAATTTTTTAGAACCTCACATGTTACCAGCGTAAAGTGACAGCTATGATGTTATTGTCGTATTTGTCAGTTTTCGGTAGCCCATTGACTTAGCCCATAAGGAAAAGGCAATGCTTTTGCATAATTTCTGGTTGTGTGAATGTGTATGAGCATCGATAGGCGTCAAAGGTTACGACTGTTCGTTTGCTCTTGCTATAAAAAGCCTCGAAAAATGCATTATTTGTTTCAATTGTCATTTTTCAGTTCAATTGCCGAAATTCGATCGCATAAGCCTTCAAAACTATTTAAAACCTAATATGCATTGTTGAATTTTATATTTTAATTAATTTGTATAAAAAAAATGTCAAAATTACGAGAAAAAAATAAAAAGTTATTTTTCTGTTCGATAAGTTATAAGTTATAACGCATCACTCGTCGCTAACTGTCGCTAATCTTAAAATAGACGCCAAACCCCACACACTAGTAAATTACTAGATCATTAGTCATACATTAGATTATACACGGTAATTGTACTAATACAATATTCTGTATCGACCCATACAGTTACGCATTCAACAAATACCATTTCGCGCATCCGGCTATGCGCTTGCGCATTCAAAGCGCCTCGCCTCTGTGACAAGAAAGCGCATAACCTCATTAGAAACCTTACAAATTGAGTACACACTTTATCTAATAATTTTATTATACATATTCAAAAGGGCTCCGTCAGTAATGGTCGAAATGACCCGCATTTGGCTTTTAATCGCCCAATTAACATTTGGAGTCACGTTTTTGAAAGACAATAGCCATCTTCGTGGGGGCAGCGTTTGCACTTGGCAGGCAGGCTGCCCATATTAATGTTTGTTTGTTAGCGGTAAACACGTATGATATGACGTAACCGCTCAGATATTTGCGGGTTAGGTTGTTGTGCTTTTGGGTATAGTTCGTCTATTATCTGTTAAACATTGTTAGAATATAGGCGGATAATGAAGACTTAAAAATGTAATTGGCATTTGAAAGGCTATTTTAAGATGTTACTAGGATTTCACACAAGTTTTATTTTTAATAAGGATATATTGTGATATCATACATATTTGAGCATAACTAAGGAGTAAAATAAAAACCCCACCATGGTTCAGGCCTTGTCGTGGCCGTGGGTCTCAGTCTAAACTCACTTCTAAACTCACTTCGCCCAAGGCACCTTGGGCTTTAGTAGGTAGAGCTGCGTCTACTTACCGGCTTTCAGGCGCAGCGAGTCCCATAAACCCGTCTTAGAAAATCCACTCCCCCGCGGGATGACTCTACAGCACCTACAGCAACTTTACACTACAGCTTCTTTTGGTGGTGATCCAGGAATTCAGACAACATATATACTATAAAAAACTCTACATTCTACCATCTCGGAATAGACAGTTTTGGTCACCAAATATATTGATCCCCTTACCCACTTAATCTGCCAGTTATACCTACAGCGGTGAGGAAAAATATCACGCCGATGAAACATCACGTTCGTATGCCGAGTCACCACGATAAGCATTTCTTCCAATTTGCATGCAGCGAAATAGCGATGACTTTATTAAACTCATTAGTAGTACCAAATTGTATGTTCTCAGAATATCAGCACCGTTGTACACAGCTGTGACCTATTCACATCGGTCGGTTAACGAATGGAATAATTAATTACTCATTGCATGACGTGTAAAGACTTATTGCCAAGCTTATTGGTAATATAACCGGATTGCCAGACGTGTATATAGCCTGCCATTATACTTACCATAAAGTGGTACCTCCGACCGCACTTAGCACCTAGTGCCGGTTCTTTTTTATTTATTAGCCTATGCTGTGCCACTGCTGGATTAAGGCCTCCCCCAAGCTCTTCGACATATCACGGTCCTGCGCCACCGCAGGCCAGTCTGCTTGGTATGCGTCTAGATCACATGTTTTTTTTTTCCTTTTATTAACATCCTCTTGTTTGTTTTGATATTGCGGGGTCTAAATTTATTTATTTATTTTAGGATAATGTGAATTAATTTATGTAACTAGCATGTTGTTATAGTTTAGATGCATATTAGTACGTTGTTATTTAGATGTATTTACAAAAATTGTAAAACTATGTTTTAAAAAGAGCAATCATACAGAGTTTCTTGCTAGATTTTTCTCGGGGCAAAACAGCTATTTTGCGAATCTAGCATTAGCTTATAAAAAAATATTGACGTGTTTCAAGTGCTATGTAATTTGCCTATGAAATAAATTTGATTTGATTTGATCGTCGTCTCAATGAAGAATGAAGTGATGATGGGAAAAAAATCGATCAATTATTTTCCGTATAGGCCTACTTATATCAATTAAGGCCAAAAGGCCACCAGCGTAGGCTCATTAAAAAAATATCCGCGATATGACCCACCTGGTTTGTCACCATTTTTATTCATAAATATATTCTGTTAATACCACACAACGCGCGATGATACATTCATATTTATTTTTACTAATTTGCATGCTAACTCATATCAAAACCTTTCTCTTCGGTGTGATCAGACCAATATCATATTACACATCAAATTATTCGCCATCGATAAAAAGCTCGTTAACTTTGAATACCTCTAATTAAATTATGTATCATTAATAAATAAAATAACATCATTATATAACATCTACATTTTAATGATTGGATTATTATTAGTTTATTAATGATAGTATAATAGAAAAACGAAAAAAAAGAAACTAGTTTGAGCCTAATTCGAGCGCTGGGGTTCTGTGAAAAAAAAAAATCTAATATTTGCGGCCCTGAAAGACATCCTGTCCAAAACACTAGCCTAAATCCAAGAGAATGTAATCCCTATGTGTAACAAATATAATCAAGCAAATGTGCATTTATATCGGACTGTTGTATATTCGTTGTAAAGTAACTTTCTGCCTACAGTTGCTTAACTTTGAATTTATATAATTAACTAAATTTGCAAAATAATTGTTATATTAAGCCATTTTTAATTCAACGGAGTATGTGCAAAACTCAAGATTCGATGGATTCAAGATTCGAGACGGCGTTAATATAGACGAAGTCTTGGTTGTCAATGAACCGGATGGGAAGGCGATCTCCGTGCAGTGGTCCGTCAGTGTTGAATGCAATTTGCAAGAGATCGGCCGTCTTGACGTCCATTGAGGACGGTCTGGTGATGATGCACAAAAAATCTACATATAACTTGACTCATAGCTTATCCTAAATTCCATGATTCGTCAAGACCAATAATTATACTCTATATAATATTATAACCAAAACGCTTTCATAGACAGAATACAGAAAGATAGACAGTACAGTTATTCTCCGAATCTTCCAATTTGTCATTTCAAAAGAACGTCCCATAAGAAACAATGACTGCTTGTAAAATCATGATATCAACAGTCAATAAAGATATTAAAATTACTGGAAACACCCAACATAAATTATAACAGCAAACATTTATAGAACATTTAACAGATACTATTTTGATACATTCACGTGGGCATAACAATAAATGTCGTAACATGAATCATAGCACGTTACGGATATATATATATATATATTACGGACATACATACAACATCATCATGGTTATGAAGTTTAATTATTAAACTGATACTTTATTCACGCTTGAATCTTGAATGCCAACTGCACTGTCAAGTGTGTGCAATACAGAATTACGATTGTCAAAAGACTGGCAGTGTCAAAAACTAAAATAATCCTCATTATGAAATAGATGTTTCAAATTCCAATAGTCAAATCTTTGTTCAATTTCGATTTCCAATATTTGATCACATTTTTGTTAATAGTTTATTCCAGTAGCTTAATATCTGTGTCCAAGATTTCTTTGTTATTTATATAGCTAGAAGGAGTTAATGTGCCGTTAGTATAATAAGATTAATATTTGAAAAAAATCAAAGCAAAAAAAGCTTTTGGTGAGTAAATGGTAAACAATTCAACTATGAAGTGTTAATTCACCGTTTGTTGAAAGCCAAAACTTTCGGGCTACTGCTAAACTAATAAATACTGCTTCGAGGATCTTTCATTAAAACTTTGATAATATTTGACAAAGATATTTGACTAATGAAATACCACCCTTAAAATCGACACTGGCAGAATGCCATTCATTCGTATAGAAGACGAAGAAAATGAAAAATAATTAATAATATACTATGGGAAAACTACTTTAACACCAGGCTAAGGCTTTTTGGTTTGTTTCTTAAATAAAAAAATAAAAAAAAAGACAGAAATAAATATATTATATATATTATACTTTATTACTAATTACAATAATTTTCAATGTAGGTCCATTGAAAATTATTGTAATCAGTACTAAATGCATAGAAAATCAAGCACTAACAAATTAAAACGCTAATAAGATAACTCAAGGTTAAATGTACATTTTTAACCGACTTCAAAAAAAAGGAGGAGGTTATCAATTCGACTGTATGTTTTTTTTTATAAGTATTACCTCATTACTTTTGACTGGGTGAACCGATTTTGATGATTCTTTTTGTATTAGAAAGCTAATGCTGCCCATGTGGTCCCATTTTAATCTAGTCCAGTTCTGATGATGGTATCCATGAGAAAACCATAAAAGTCATAAATTTGCATTAGGCATGTACGCGACAAATAGATGAATAACTGAATATCACGCCAACCGATAGTTTATATGAAAGAATGTATTTCAAGGATAGTTTGGTGAAAACTTGGTTAGGTTCTGATCATGGAATCCATAATAAAGTGACGGAACTCTTCAATTCTTAGGAGCAAATTAACGATACTCGGCTGAATTTTTTATAGGCCATCAGGATATTTGGTTAACGTAACGTCTTTATGGTCCAATGGTCAAGTAACTGTCGTAGCCAAATATGATGATCAATTCCTCAGCGGCTTACTGTAAGGATGCGGTCTGTGGCAGAAATTCTAACTAATTTGTGTATGCACTCTGTAAAATTGTGTATGCAAAACATAAAATTATCATCATCATCATCTCATCATCATTCTCTGATCGGTCGTCTTGGCGTTCATTGAGGGAGGCCTATGTTCAACAGTGGACGGAGAAAGGCTGATGTTGATGATAATATATTTATCGCATACAACTTTCCAAATCGCTTTTGGCTGTGTGTTAATTTAAATCCTTTCTTCGTTTGTTTTTCATTAAGCCTTGATAAATTTGTGTAAGCCCTCTAAGAAAGTTTACTAGCCTTACTGGCCCTATACTTAAAACTAAAAAGTACAAAATAAAGTTAATTTCAAATGAAAAACCAAAACCGACTTCAAAACTATACCTTCAAATTATGTACAACTAAAAAATTTTAAATAATATTTAAATACTTCGAGTACTTACTACTTTTTAAAATTAGTCATTTTGGGAGTCGGTGCCAGCCAAAGCAAAGATAACCTTAACAGACATCTATTCAATACTGGGTGTACTCGTATGAGTACAAAATCAATAATTGCAAAGGAATTTATAATAGATGTGAGAGTATAATATTATGTATTCAAATGCTGTGAATTGTGATTAGACTCCTTATTGGCTGGCACCGACTCCCATTAACATCCACATAACCAGAGGTTATACAGTTGCGTTGCCCTCCTATCCCCTTCAATGGGCCACCGGAAACTCACAAACCGCACGAAACGCGACAGCTTATCTGTCACTTTACGTCGATTTCATGTGAGCGAGAGGTTCCTCCCCGGTCGTGCCGGCCTAAATTGGCTGCAAAGCAGCATGGCACTACCTCTTACTAGTGTTTGAAGTATAAAATGGTATTTGGTAGTACCCGTCGTGTAACATGGACTTGTTCCAGTCATTTCTTTCGACAGCTGTGCTGGGATTTGAAGAGAATAAGGATAATGCTAGCAACAAGACTTATGTTTTGTCTAGACGCAAGTAATTTTACCGAAACAAGAAAGTCCAGTAAACACTGACTAATAGATTATTTACTAGATTTTAGAACGTAAAACAGAATAGAACCCCTTTTCTGTTCTGTGCTCTAATTAAAACTATTTTTTTTTCATTAAAATAAGAATTTTTAAACTTATGTTTTTGTAAATATTTCTTAGATAAATCAATAAATTTAAATAATTAATTAATAAAAAATGTGTAAGTTTTTTTAAGGTATACTTTTTTTTTAAATGTTTTAAAAATTAGCATTACAAACAAACCAGAATACAACCTTTTTAATGCAGATGTTCCACATTTATATGTGTTTCATTGAACATGAATCATCCTAAAGATATCCTTTTGCAATTAATTAAGACCGTCACATAACAAATTATGCGCGGTACATAGATTCGAATCTCGTTTTTAATAATGCAATATCGAATGCAATTATTCGATCAAAAAATATTTCGACTCGTTTCCCCAAACAAACAACTGCACTACATTGCGTTTATGTTATGACCAATTATATACGATTTGAAAAAATACGAGCAATGATCAGTGTATTGGTTTTAAACGTCGTCGAAGGTGATTTTGTATTTCAGAACAAGATTGTGGGTAGAGATATCTCGTTTAGTTTAATTTATTTTCCTCGGGGAGGTGTCTAATGACTTGCTGCGTGTGGCCTGACATTCTTATCGAGTGGAGGCGCTTGGATAATATTTTTGAATATTAATGTCAATAATGTATCGACAGTCAGTACATTTACTATTTAATATGTAGCTGTGAGGTGTGTAGTGAATAAATTTAATTAAAATGTGTCGCCCGTGAATTATAGACACAGATAATGTTACGTAGGCTATTAAAAGTTAGACGCGAGAGAAATTAGTTGTTTGTTTTTCGTTCATTATCATCATCACCACATTTGAATATTGTTTTTTTTTTAATTTGATTCAACTATCTGGCCTTTTTTTGATAATGCAACTTGCAAGGAATGCATTTTGCATGTCCAGGTTACCCGGGCATGTTTCTAATTACAATCAGGAGCAGACAATTTATGATAGACAGTCGCATAATTGCTATAAAGACATCGACATATCTTGCAAAAATGGAATACTGGATCATTTTAAGATATTTTTTAACAAATTTTAGACCGAGTACGCCCACCCGTATCATTGGACATTGATGCAGATTCTATATTGATGAGAGCAGTGGTGCGACCTGGTGGTAGACTTCTATGTGAATATATTGGAGTACCTATAATTATATTTATGGCAATAATCGTTCCAAATTCACCTCGGACCTTATCACAAGCAATTAAAAGAAATAACAATGTGTTATGTAATCGATAATGGACGTCACTCTCACTAAAGTACACCATAACATAAATAACATCAAGCAAAATAATCTAAATGTAAATTTAAGAATCGTGTAGGAAATATAACATGGTGCTTTTTAGAAAACCATTAAAATCGTTAAAAAGTCAAGCCTCGTCCAATAAAAGTAAATTAAAAATAAAACCGGGACCGACGTGTTGAATAAACAGCCTTAGCATTACGGGCCCATCGGTTGTATTAATTTGTATTTAAGTGTATTGAACAAGATAAAATAAACACACGAGGGCGACGGTCACGGTCGGTGTTACGTGTCAGCCAGCGTCCATTTTTATTGGGATCATTTTTATTAACAGCTATTTTAAATCTTATTTAGTTAGTAGAAACTGACACGGCCTATGAGACGTTATTGAAGTGAAACTTCTTTAGAATCGTTGTGATTGATGATGATCAATCCGGATGCAACGGAAAAAACGACAGGTAAGAGACACAAATACAAAAGAGCGAGAGAGCAAATGTCGGTGTGTGTATATTGCACACTGTTTAATACTTGCTTGTTTTTGAGCATTTAACGTGTGTTTCACTTCTATCGTGTGTGAATCGCACACACACCTTTTTTTTACCTATCAAACTGGGATATTGCCACCTGATAGCTATTAGTCAGCGTTGCCGAGTTCCTGGAATTATCCCCGTCTACTCATTAATGTACTTTATTTTTTCTTTAACGCCGGGAAGGCATCCCGCGGGGGAGTGGGTCTCCCCAGGCAGGTACGTGGGACTCGCTGCGCCCGAAAGATGGTAAGTGCACGCAGTTCTACCCAGTTCTAGGTGCCTCGGATCTACAAGCAACAGGCACCTTGACGGCTAGTCAGTCCCTCAGGGAACCGACCGCACCTCCACAGAGGGGTTGTGCCGCACCACAAGAAGCAACGCAGAATGAACACTCCCAACGTCAGGACAGTACAATGAGGCGAGGTTCCCATCCTCACCCCTTGCCCCCTCTTCTTATAAAAGGGGTACAAAGAGCCCTCTCGGTTCAATTCGCTTCGCCCACGATGTTGAGGTCACCCTAGGCTACTTAGCCCCACCGCCACGTCAAGGCCTTAAACATGGTGGGGCTCAATTATGTACTGTCTACCCTAAAGACAGTATAATATTAAGTACGTATATGTCACGGTAAAAATAATTATTCCTAGAATACAATTAGCTGCTTTTAAAGAACAGCAGTGCTATTCTGTAAGAAACGCAGCGCTGTCGCCACGCTGTGACAGCGCTGTGTATTCTGCTTGGTATTCACTAAGCTTGTCAAACCATATCAAACACCCTAGCAACGTCAACGCTGTGCGGCGAGACGAGCTCGTCACGGCGTACAGCCTAGAAAATGACTCTTACAGAATCAGGGGGCAGAGCTTGATGGTGATAGAAACGAGAGCACGAGGCAGGAACCTAGGTTCTCTTCTACCTTTATTGCCAGAATACAACGCAGCTGTTTTAAAAGAAATAAGTTGGTAGGATCATGGTAGTTCATCATCATCATCATCAGCCTTTATCCGTCCACTGCTGAACATAGGCCTCCCTCAATGAACGCTGAGACGACCGACTTTACCGACTCCCTTGCCACTCGCATCCAACACGCACCGGCTACTGCTCGGAGATCGTCTTTCCACCTGGTGAATGGACGGCCAACTCCATGGTGATTACGATATGAAAATAAGAAGTTGATGCAAATCGGTCTGTTGTAGTAATGCCCGGTTACCGAAAGGCTGATCAACGCAAAAATTAACGAATCAACTGTCAAATTTCTTGTTAAGTGTAGAATGAGATGCTAGAAGCATGATTAAATTACTTAATTTGATCGGCCTGTCAGTTGACATAGCTCCTACAATGAAAAGCTGTTTAATTTAACTCTAGAATCGTATGTCAACCATTTATTAATTAATCGTATAACAAGCCATTAACATCCATGTTAGTTGACATACATTTTGACCAACGTTTCAGAAACCGGTGTAAGAGTATTTAATCTACAAAATTGTTCATTCCGTAATTCATTTCTTCTCCTGCTTTTACTGTCAGAAAATAATGAAGCTGCTTTGCGGAAGTGCAGATGGTGGCCGAACAGGCATGCAGCAGTAAGACTAATGTAATATTGTAAGAGTGCTATGAGAGTAAGTAAGGAAGTAGGAAACAACCATTGACAAAGATTTCATTTAAATTTGAGAATTATTAAAAAATATTTACTTAGATATAACTTCTCCGGTAGTACTAAATACTAATAAATTATTTTAATAGAAATGGAAATATATATAATGTATTTAAAGCTATTAAAAAAAAACATATGTCAATTACTATTTGAATTGATTAAAATTTAAAAATCATTAAAATTAGGTATTAATTTACCTAAACTCAATATTTATTTATCTTTAAAGATGTTAAGATACGCAAAAATGAGAATTTACTTTAAAATATTAAAGAATTTTACATCCTACCAATATTGTTTTAGGGTTGCTCATTGAAAAGAAATGAGTCACAACGTATGATTCAGTCTTACAACGCGAGATAGTGGTATCTAAAGATATAATTTAACCGTGAAAGATTTGCTAAAATACGTCTTTCTTTTATTAATTGTACTTAGGGCCTGTTTCACAATCTCCATATAAGTTCCCAATAGGCTATTGGCAACATATTTGACAGATAGAGTATGGAGTATCTGTCAAATATCTGTCAAATACGTTGCAGATAGCCTATTAGGAACTTATCTGGAGATTGTAAAACAGGCCCTTAAACTTGTTTCAAAAGTATTGCATTATACCTTCATGTGTGATATACTTTTGTCATATATACTAAATATATTATGATAATAATGGGAACGATTGTATTTATTTATTGATTGAAATAAGATATTTCTAAGGATTAATAAATACATTTTTTTTTCGATTTACATGAAATATCGTTCCATTTCGGCAGAGCTGTAAACAGCCTTTCTTGCGCCCTGTGCGAGCTTCTATAACTGCGCCCTTAGCAAACCGAAAAAAATAATAGTCCTGGCTGGTCCTGGCCATTCTTGCACCGCCCAGAGACTATGCCCTGTGCCTAGGCACCGGTGGCACCGCCCTATTTACGGCTCTGCATTTCGGCGTCTTTTTTATTTCAATGTTGTCACTTTATAGCGGCATATGTATAATATTGAATAAAATACCTACCACTCACTACATATAAAAAATGTTTTATTTATGTTTACTATCAAATAAAACTCCTTTAAAAGATACATTTAATGTTTCTACAAATATTTGATGCAGAGCAGTTTTCTGGCGACAATACAATTAGTTTAAAGTATAATTTACGTTATACTTAAATTAACTGTGTCATTTTAGAAGAGAAATTAAAACACATAATCCTCCTTACGGGACATTTATTAGTATCGTAAACTGTTCGCATGTAATTTTACGAGTTTCTTTTTACAATATTTTTAATATATTCAGATAGTATTTTGCAAGTTCAAAATCACTGTACTAAAATCGGTTATATATATTTATATATTTTTATGCCTTAAAAAACGTTTACATGTTTTGTTCTTTCATATTTTTGTACTCTGTTAGCAAAGTAATTATGAAACGTTAATAAAACGTTAGTAAATAAGAGGTTAGTAGACTTCATAATTTTTGCAATAATCTAGTTAGAATTTGTATAAAAGTATTCATTACGTTATAAATTTTAAATAGATTTGTATTACAAATCTTCTAGAACTTCTTAACTCTAATTAAATTCTTGTGAAAAGTGAGTTAAAATTAACTAAATCTTAAAGTCAAAAGCATTTCTAATGGCGTCTATATTTTTTTATGTTCCTAATATTTCTTTTCAAGGCAAACAGTGTAATATCTGGCATCGTGAAATGTTACATTTTGGTATAGTAGGTTATGCTACTAAGACATGCAAACCAGTCACCAAAATCTGAGGAACTTTAATTTTCAGATAACTTTTACCATAGAGCGTTAACACCATCTCTCTCATGTATCATCATATTATGCTATCATCATCATCATGAGTATTCCACCACTATTCTGGAAGTTGGCCTAAGGTCTACCTACCAACTAGGACCAGCCACTGCACGGGGAGTCAATTCTATCCGTAGTACATAATTGCAATTCGATATGTCCATTCCAGAGCGGCGGTGATTCAGTGGGTAATGGCTTGGCATCTTAAGCGAGAGGGTCTGGGTTCGATTCTTACTCCCTGTGGTGCCTGAAATGGGTTTTCCTAAATTTGTGAGTGCACCATAAACACAGATCACCGTTCGCTCACCGGTGAAGGAAACATCGCGAGGAAACCTGCACGCCTTATTAGATAGTCTTTGAAAATGTGTGAAGTTCACCAATCCGCATTGGGCCAGCCCCAATGGGCCCAATAACCCTCCTCGCCTGATTTCGAGAAGAGGAGACCCGTACTTAGTAGTAGGATATATGGGTTGATACTTTATGTCCATTTCAACTAAACTGAATTTATTTTAATTATACGGCAATTAAATTAATGCGTTTTGGTTGGATGAGCAAATTGTCAGTCGACAATACAGCCTTGACTCTTAGTATTGACCACCTGTTTGTTTCTAAGCTCAGGTGTGTAAAGGTGAGGGTTACTTCTTACACTATCTAGACACGTCACAGACTTATTTAATACACAGTATATAAAAATGTATGATTGATCGTACTTGTTTTCAATTACATTTAAACTAATAAATAGTCTAACTAATCTAAGTTTTTAAGCGGCGAAGTCTTTCTCTACCTACTTTTCTGCTAGACAATTATTAACCTTAAATATATATCCAAATTAGTTAATAAATTAGCCGGCCACTGTGCAGATCATTCTGTCGCGGCCACTTCGCAGATTGACTTTCCATCCATTTACGAGTGTACTTAATTTTTAGGGATCACTAATTACGCCCGGTTTCCGAAAGGATGATTAAAAATTAACAAATCTCTAGTTAAGTCTCAAATTAGTTGCTAGATACATGGTCAAATATGGGTTAAAATGGGGTTAAGTTACTTATTTTGATCAGCGTGTCAGTTGTCATAGCCAGAACAATGAAAAGCAGTCAAATTTAATTCTAGAATCACATGTTCACCGCTATTAACAGCCATGTTAGTTGACATACACTTTGACCAACGTTTCAGAAACCGGGCGTTTATAAAATATTATTACAACCTAACAAAAAAAATTTAACGTAAATATTTATTTTATCTAAACATACACTTCTTGAGAGACAGAAACAATCAAACAAAATGGCGAAGATACAAGCAATATTATAAATCAAAAGCGCGCCTGCCATCATTTATCAGTTGCGCGGGCGCAGGGCCCATTGTGTTCATTAACGATGCCTTAATTGATATTTTATCGAGGACCAAACAAGACAGGCCCTTAAATAATTAGTCTGTCCACACTTGAATCGTATGCAAAACTAAATCAGAGAAATAAATGAAACAATTTTTAAATAGGCGTCTATTTAATATTATATATCGCGGTAGACGCGGTCAATTCACTTAAAAGTACGGTATGATATTGTCATTATAATTATAATGATAATATCTATGAAAGCTTTCTATACCACGTCAATCTGGTTCCATGGTAATTATTGCGTTCATATTTTAAAAGGTTTTACTTCTTATATGTGGTGAAGTTGAAACCCTAACAGTGCTATGGTCATGTGGGAGGGTTTTGCTGTGCCGCGCTTCCAGTAGCACAGGTACCAATATCCTGCTTGTTTCCCCCGTGTAACAGCTTTGCTGTGTTTTTTTAGAGAAAGGCAGAACAAGGAGAGACAATCTCTGTGCGGTGCCCGATCAGTATAGTATGCGAATGGCAAGAGATCGGTCATCTTGGCGTACATTATGGAAGACCTATGTTCAGCAACGGACGGATGGAGGCTGATGATGGTCATGATGATGATACAATAGAATAGAATAGAATCATTTATTTACAAATTTTTTTTTAGACCAGACCTTACGAGTTTGTGACGGTTAGTGATGCGTACAGTTACAGTCCACTGGGATTTACTAAATTCAAACAATGATGTATCATTGAAATAAATTAAAATAAAATATTAATTAATTCTAATTTCAAACGAGTGTGGTTTTGAAAATTTTGACTCGTCAATCAGGTTCATCGGTGATATTGTAAATTAATGTTGAAAAAAACTTATTGTCTAAAAATTAACATACCTTTGATTATAAATTACAAATTATTTAAAATTGTTTTGTCGGATCAAAATAGGTCCTATTGCGATCTAAGATACAACCTATGTGTGTGAATATATTTATAACAATAGATTTCAAATAGTAATTTTTAAGAGTAGTAAAAGATTGTTCTAGAATTTATTGTATAATAAAAAAAATACTGTTACAATAATAAGGAATATAGATGTATAAAATAATGATAAGAAGATTAAATAAATAAAATTGGTTGAGCTGTAGCGACGGATCTCATCGATAACTGGCATGTATCGAGTGAAGCATCATGCTCGGACCACAGATGGATCCGGTTCGAAATAAACATTAGCACAAAAGCTCCCACTCCAAGGAGAAATCCCAGGAAAACTGACTGGAGCACATACAACAAACTTATTACAGACAAACTAACCAGCAACGCACCAGATCAAATCAGGAGCGTAGCGGATATAGAGACACAAGTGGCAAACTTGACAAATACAATCATACAAACCTACCACTCAACATGCCCTCTGATCAACCCCACAACGAAATCAGGAAGGTCCAACACATGGTGGGGTCCAAAACTTGAAAAGTTAAGGAAAAAAGTCAGAAGGCTATTAAACAGAGCTATGAACACCAGTGATAGCACAGACTGGGACAACTACAGGGAAACCAAAAATTTATACAAAAAACAAATACGAGCCAGGAAAAGAGAGTCCTGGCGAAAGTTTTGTGACAACATAGAGTCCTGTAACGAGGCTATGAGAATAAAAACAATCATGGCCTCAGGTGGAAACCCGCACATAGGGTCAATCAAAAAACAGGACAATACATACACAAAATCATATGAGGAGACAATGCAAGCCCTCATCCAAACACACTTCCCAGACTGCAGCATAATCACAGACGCAGAATGGGAAGAAGAACACACTGCACCACCAGACACAGACAAATGGTTGATCGCCAAAAACGTGGTGTCGAGAGACAAAACAAAGTGGGCGGTCAACAGCTTTAAACCATATAAATCAGCAGGTGTAGACGGCATATTTCCAGCCTTGCTCCAAAGAGGAGGTGAGGAAATAATCGTGGCCCTAGTCAGGATACTCCAATCATGCCTGGCATACGGCTACATTCCTAAGCCTTGGAGGGAGGTAAGAGTCGTCTTCATCCCAAAACCAGGTAAGAGCGATTACACTAATGCAAGATCCTTCAGACCTATCAGCCTAACATCTTTTGTGATGAAAACTCTGGAGAGGTTATGCGATAGGGAACTGAGAGACAAAGCACTGGAAAAGTTACCAATACACCACAACCAACATGCTTACTCATCAGGTAAATCCACGGAGTCAGCATTACATATAGTGGTAAGCAAAATAGAGCACGCCCTACAAAACAAAGCCATATGTCTAGGCACGTTCATAGATATCGAAGGTGCCTTCGACAAGACAAGCTTTGACAGTATAAAAACTGCACTTAACAGACACAACGTAAATCCATTAATAACAACATGGATTCACAACATGCTAGTTAAGAGAATCATTAAGATAGACGACAAAGGCACAAAAAAAGCTGTAGTCGCCAAGGGCTGCCCACAAGGAGGAGTACTATCCCCCCTCCTATGGAACATAGTAGTAAATGATCTCATAACTAAGCTAAACAACAGACACTTCTACACAATAGGATACGCGGATGACATAGCGATACTCATAACGGGTAACCATGCCAATACTGTCTGCGACCTAACTCAGACAGCTCTTCGAGTGGTGGACCGATGGTGCATGGAATCTGGACTCACCATCAACCCTAACAAAACCGAACTGGTAATGTTCACCAACAAAAGGGTACTCAACAATTACACACTCCCTAAACTAGGGAGCGTCACACTACAACTGAACACACAAGTAAAGTACCTAGGAGTAATACTTGACAGCAAACTAAATTGGAGTCAACACCTAGAAGCCAAACTAAATAAAGCCTGCCTAACATTCTGGCAATGCAAGAGAATGATAGGTAGGGCATGGGGCTTAACCCCAAGGATAGTTCGATGGCTCTATGATACAGTCATCAGACCAATTGTAAGCTACGGAGCAATAGTGTGGTGGCCACGAACACGCCTAACATCGGTAAGTGACAAATTACAACGCTTCCAAAGGATGGCGTGCCTCGCCATCACTGGAGGCATGAAAACAACGCCAACCGCAGCAATAGAAACCATGTTATCCCTGCTCCCCCTACACCTCTTCATACAACAGGAAGCAGCGTCGGCAGCGGTAAGGCTACGAACTCTAAAGCTGTGGAAAGACATCAGGGTACCACATACAAAAATCCTAGATGAGTACTTAGTTGAATTTCCACTGCTGCAAGCTCCAAGCGACGTCATACCAAAAACGTATGTATTTAACAAGCAATACAAAATCCAACTTTTCGAGCCCTCAACAACAAACCTAAACTCAAAGGAGGTGAGTATTTATACCGACGGTTCGAAAACACAACAAGGAACAGGTGCAGGAGTGTTCTCAGAAGAACTGAACCTTCGCCAGGCCATACATTTAGGAAAACACAGTTCTGTTTTCCAGGCAGAATGTGTTGGCATAACCCAAGCAGCTAGAGCGATAACAGAACGGAAAGTAACAGGGTACCCCATAAGAATTCTATCTGATAGTAAAGCGGTACTCCAAGCACTAAATACACACACGACAAACTCAGGCCTAATTTACGAATGCCACTGTTACCTCGAAAGAGCGTGCCACCTCAACACAATAACCCTTCAATGGATAAAGGGCCACAGTGGCTCAAGAGGTAACGACGCAGCGGATGAGCTGGCCAAACGAGGAGCAAATATGGAGGTCAAAGGCAATGAACCGATGACTCCACTACCATACAGCCAGTTAAGGGCGTGGGTAAGAATGTACACAAATACACAACACAAAGAACTCTGGACAAGCAGAGACGACTGTAGACAGGCAAGGGAAGCGATACCTGTATGCAACCCACGCGTCTCTCGTCAATTAATGCTACTAAAACGACCAGAACTGCGCCTACTAACAGGCACCCTAACAGGACACGGTCACTATAACAAACATCTTTTCACTATAGGTGTCACGGACAGCCCGCTATGCAGAGCTTGCGTAGCGGAAGAAGAAACAGCAGCCCATGTATTGCTGGAGTGCACAGGAGTAGCACCGCTACGGGCTGCCCATCTCGGAAGACCGAGAACGCTCCCGGAGATCTGCGCCGATGTCAAGAGACTGCTAGCTTTCTTGCGGGAGCTTAACTGGCAGTAGGGAGTGCTTCAGGCTCACAGCACGCAAAATAGGCGCAAAAGCGTCGAGTTGCGGAAACCAGCCTGACCTCAAGTAACAAGTAGTAACAAGAGCTGTAGCAAATCTTTTAGACCGTTCCTAAATATAGAAGATACGTTTCGATTCCGTAGGTTATCAGGGGAAGAACGCATGGGTAAAAGACTTTCTTTAACAAACTCTGTATACTAAAGTATCAAGCCTTCATGTCCCACTGCTGGGCACGGGTCTCCTCCTTGAAGTCAGGCGAGGAGGGTAATGGGATAATAGTTTACCGCGCTGGCCAAGTGCGGGTTGGTGAACATCACATACCTTCAAAGACTTTCAATCTCATCAGGCATGCAGGTTTCCTCACGATGTTTTTCCTTCACCGATGAGCGAGCGATGGTCTCATATTTAGGGTGCACTTAGAAATTTAGAAAAACCCATTTCAAGGCACACACGGGGGGGGGGTCAGGATCGAACCCGGAACCTCTCGCATAATAGGCCGAGTCCATCCACCACTAGACCATCGTCGCTCACAACTCAATTCTAACTCTGTATAGGCGACGTGAAAATATAGCTTAGTGTTCTGAGCTTCTTAGCTGCAAAGTGTGCCCAAGATAGCCATACTCTTACACGGCTTCGAGAGTTATGCCATCGATGTTAACCAGCCGAGTGAGAACATGTTCCTTAATAATACTTTCATCTAGTCCAAGTTCACCCTAAGGCCCACACGTCGAGAGGATTCTCTTATAGAGTACAGTACCTCTCTTAAGCCCTCCTGTATATACCGATATCATTGGTGAAATAAAGATGTGAGAGATACTACCCGGTAAAAGTGCTCATGCCGCGTTATTTTTTATAGCAGAGAAGGGCAAACGAACAGTCGAAGCCTTGCGACTATCGACGCCCATTAACATCCACATAACGTGGGGTTATGCAGATGTGTTGCCCTCCTTTTCCCTATCCCCCCAAATGGGAGAATGGAGACTCACAAACCTCACGAGACGCGACAGGTTAGCTGTCATTTTACGCCGATTTCATGTGAGCGAGAGGTTCCTCCCCGGTCGTGCCGGCCCAATTTGGCTGCAAAGCAGCTCCTCTTACTCGTTTTAAGTTTAATCTAGTTTTATTATATTAAAATTTTCCATCAGTGATTCCCGCAAATATCTGTGTGAAGGTTTCTTTACGTGTACATGTGTAATAAAAATAAAGCATGGTAATTAACGCCCACGCTTCTTAATAAATGGCATGAAATCAATTCATAATTTTCAAATGTAAAATAATTTAAATTTCGTTAATCACATATAAATGTAAATTAGACCAACTCTTTATTAATTAATTATGTTTTCTTAAGAAATTCTTTGCTTTATCTGTAGCAATAAATTTCTAACGTAATAATTTTTAGTAAAAACAACAAAAAAACTTTGTAAGTAATCAAAATATAAACCTAAAACAAATTCATTAAATTTATGTAATTGTATGACTGAATGATGATAATTTTTATCTTAAATGCAAAGAAACATAATCTTACATATCCTGAGGAAGTAAATTATATCCTACTTCCTACTAACGCAAAAGTTTGTATGTATGGACGTTTCTGTCATAAAATAAACTAGGTATAGGTAGATAGTTCAACCTAACTTTGCGCGCGGCGCTACGTGTGCGCTTGTATTGTGTGACAGTGACACGGCTGTCGTCGTTATATAGACTAATAATAAGAAATGACAGATTTTAGATTTAGCCCCAGAGAAACATGACATCAAGTCTTACATAATATTGCCTTAACAAAAACTTCTTGCCTAATAATTTGCCTTGACTAAAAATTGCCTTGACAGGATTAGATCCCGCGACCCTATGCAATATGGAAACCATCACAACGGGGGGTCATTATAGTGTTTACAAAACTTGTTGAACAATAACTCCATATATGGGCATGAAATGCCAATATTAATGTCGCACCTTAAACATCCTTATATGGAAATTATTAAAATATGTCATTTGAATTTTTTTTTGTAAATATTTTTTTTTAAACTTGTACCACCATTTTGTTTATTTCTTTTAGTCTCCCTAACTTCCTGTCTGTCAGGATCATGTCCACCTGGCTTAAGTCGACATTCCTATGGAAGATACCTGGTTGAAGAAACGTATTTAAAATGATTCGTAATTTATAGCTTAAGATTGCTAAACAGCTATAGACAAGTGTCACAAACGCTAAATGAATAGAATAGAATACTTATTAAATGGGAATGACTCTAGTGTCAAATTAATTGCCATAAGCTAGTGACATTAATATACAATAATGAATAAGCATTCTATTCTATTCGTTTAGCGTTTTGGTCACTTGTCTAGGGGGGTTGATCAAATATAAATGTTCTTTAGACATTCATACTTATGGTTGTCGAGCGACGATGGTTCAGTGGTGGATGGACTCGGCCTCTTACGCGAGAGGTTCCGGGTTCGATCCTGACACCCTCGTGTGCCTTGAAATGGATTTTTCTAAATTTCTAAGTGCACCCCAAACACGAGACCATCGCTCGCTCACCGATGAAGGAAAACATCGTGAGGAAACCTGCATGCCTGATGAGATTGAAAGTCTTTAAAGGTATGTGAAGTTCACCAACCCGCACTGGGCCAGCGCGGTGAACTATGGCCCATTAACCTCCTCGCCTGATTTCGAGGAGGAGACCCATGCCCAGCAGTGGGACATAAACCTTACTTATGGTTGTCTGGTAGATACCGCTTGAAGCGGTAAGACCGCCATTTTTGTGCTGTAGTCTTAACTTTATGTTTTTCACCTGTTATAAATTGTATGGTACAAAATAAAGCACTATTATAATTAAGCTAAATTTAATTAAAATGGTCTCAATACTTTGAGGACACCATGGCCGACCAACGTGTCATTTTTTTTATATAGAATGATGAAATTATTGAATCCATAAAAAAGACAAGGCGAGTGACATTTGCAACCTCATAAATCTATTATTAATATGACTTTATGTTAATAGTCCTAAAAGTATATTAATCGTAGAATACATATTATTATATACAAATATGAATATTTAATAGTGCGGGGGCGGCAAATAAGATATTATAATGTTAATTTGATGAAGCAAAAACAATTTATTATGGATAATAAATCATAGTTATTTATTTTTTTTCCTTATAACAGGCAAGTGTCCTATGTCAACGGTCAACGTGCAACAATGGTCCTGTGTCTACTCTGATTATTTTATCACAGAAAACAATAATCTTATCAGCCTTTGATATTAATTGACATAGGCAAATATAATCTAAATTTTCCCCTATGTTCAGAAATGGGAGAGTAGAGGCTAATGATGATGATGATTGTCTAATTACTAAGGTATACACTATACATAATATAAGTACTACTAATTTATTGTTTTCTTAGGTTTACGCTAATTTCACTCATTATAATGAAATAACACAATTCATAAATATTTTTCTTGGACTAATTCTAGGTTAGTATTTGTTTATATGACGTAACCACTTTCAATCAGGTGCAGTCAGTCTACGCAACTACCATAAAGCCACGTTAGTACTAATGACATTCTAAACGTTGACTGTAAGGGCCATGAGGTTATTGGTCGGCAGTGACAGCGTCTGTTTAATCAAACCCTGATCTTTCATTATTTATACATCGGTCTGTTTTTGTTTTCATTATCCGCAACTAACCCGACGCGGCGTGATTCATGTTATTATTTTAGCAAATTTTCCTTTGAATTTTAATGGTTGTGCTCAAATTAATTTATGATCATTATCATCTGAGGATGATGTAAAAGTGTTTATCATATTCATCAACATCATCAGAAAATCGTAACTTAGTTAAAAATTAGACAGTGGAAAGGGAACTTTAGTATAAAAAAATAAAATATCAACTCGTGTATGTCCCACTGCAGCTGCTGGACAATTTCCTCCATGGAGGATTGGGCTATTAATCACCAATGCACTGTCCCAATGCGGGTTGATAAACACACACCTTCAAAGACTTTCAATCTCATCGGGCACGCAAATTTCCCTACCATGTTTTTCTTCGACTTCTTAGAGTAATAATAATAATATCTGTAGACGCTTTTTACACCACGTCAATCTGGCCCTGTGCTAAGTTTCTGAAGTACAAGCTACGGGTACCAGACAACGGAAATACACACATTGAATCCTTTTTTTATATTATTACAAAATTATGTTTAAGATTTTTATTATATAATACACATCCATGAACCAGGAACACAGAAAATTTTTTGTTCCCTGGCGATTCGAATCCGCTACCTCCGGGCTTGAGCGCCAACGCGCTAACCATTGAACCACAGAGGTCGTCAAAAAGAATTTTAAGTACACTTCATTAAAATACACTTTACATTTTGTAAATTTTAAATTTGAATTTAAAATAGCATAGACAAATAAGAATGTGATCGATGATTTATGGAACACCAAAATACTCGCATGTAGAACATGACCTTGGCATCATTCAGAAGTGATTCATTTAAATTAAACAAATATAAATGAAAACGTAAGAGAAACAAGGAAACATAATTAAAATTTAATGTTATTATTTAGTCTAGGTTTTGAAGATTCAAATTTAATGACCTTGCTTTACTCCTGCCTTAAAACTAATTTCAAGGCCAAACCATTCATAATCCTCATACTACTAAAAGGTTTAATAGGAATACTAGCTCCTGGTAAAGGTCGCAGGAATCCGCTGGATTCGGGCGGGCTGCGCGGCGCGTGATGGGTCATTATCTAGATCCTTGGGGGACGCCAACATCGTGGGCCTTACATGTTCTGGCTGTTGAATGAATGGGTGAATGAAATACCTATAAAGGTGAAGTATCAACCCATATGTCCCACTTCTAGGCACGGGTCTCCTCTTAGAAATCAGGCGAGGAGGGTAATGGCCATAGTTCACCGATGCGCTATGCATGTTGGTGAAGTTCACATACCTTCAAAGACTTTAATCTCATCAGGCATGCAGGTTTCCTCACGATGTTTTCCTTCACCGATGAGCGAACGATAGTCTCGTGTTCAAGGTTAGAAATGTAGGAAAACTCATTTCACACACGAGATGGGGGTCAGGATCGAACCCGAAACCTCTCGAACACGAAGCCGGTTCCATACCCACTGAACCATCGTCGCTCTAATTAATATATTGAAATACCTATACTATTTAAAAAAACTTTTTTTTTATTGAACGTAATCATTTATATAGCTACCAGGAGGGCTAGAATTTTTTTTTAAATGGATAGCTATTAAAACTTTCCTCGAGTTTATTTTTTTTTTATTTATTTTTATTTTAAAGGCCAACGTGATTTTATTATTTTGAAAGCAAATGCACATTTAAAGTGATAGCATATAAATTAAAAACATTAAAAGAAAGTTACACATTTTAATAATATAATTTGTTGTAAATTAAACTTGTACTTATCATGTCAACACAATATATGAATTCTGATTTTAAATTAACATGTCATCAAATAAAATTGTTTGCAAGACAATTTTAAATGCACTTGTAAAAAGCGCAAGAATTCGTCCTAATTATTAAGATTCGGAGTGTTTGAACAGCGACAAAACAAACAAAACACAGTATACACATCGGTCAAGTGCGAGTCAAATATACTGTCCGTGTAGGGTATAAATATGTTGGACGTTAGTACGGAACCCATGTATGAAGTAAAATATTTGTTATTGCATTTTTTTATTACTTTGAATCAATTTAAAAAAAGAAAAACAAGTGGCCACATATATCAAAACTAGCTGCCCCGACAGACTTCGTTCTGCCAAAATTGACATTGCAATTAAAAAATAGGGGTTGATCGTAGAGGGGTGAAAATTTAGGCTTGTATGTATTTGTGTATGCTGTATCAAAATGATAAAAACAAAAAATAATAATAATTTTGGGGTAATATAATATAACCCTTAACATTTAGGGGGATGAAAAATAGATGTTGTCCGATTTTCAGACCTACCTGATAAGCACACAAAATTTTATCAACATCGGTTCAGCCGTTTCGGAGGATTTCAATAACGTACACCGTGACACGAAAATTTTATATATAAGATATTGTTCAAAAACTCGCTTAATAATTGGATGTATTTTTGGAACGAAGTTCCTTACGGCAGGCTTGGAGGGGATAGGGATTTTGCTGCGCGACCGAACTGAAAAAAATGTGATAGTAAAACCATAAGAAAAAATGCATGGAATAAAACCGTTAAATGAGACGTGCGTAGGCGCGACAGTCGCATACACAAGCGAGTAGTGTATAATACCTTTCTTTCTCTTTCTCCCTCTTTCTTTTCGTTCTCTCATCCCTTCTCTTTCTTAACTTCGTTCCTACCTGGTGTCCCACGACACCATATCATTTTTTATTTTATAATTTTCTAGCATGATAGTGTTTAAGAACAAGCAGTGAAACAAATTGTTTCTCATCTCTTACCTATTATGGTTGACATTATAGTGACAACGGAAAGACAGCGGAATTCCATTCATTGGGAGCGGAATCCTAAAAACTAATCGTTAATTATTCGGCCGGTGAAGCGGTGTGTAAATCACCAGTCTATTTCCAGATCTCGTTTAAAAAAAGTATCAACCCTTATATGTCCCACTGCTGGGCACGGGTCTCCTACCTCGAAATCAGGCGAGGAGGGCAATGGGCCAATAGTTCACCGCGCTGGCCCAGTGCGGGTTGGTGAACTTCACATACCTTCAAAGACTTTCAATCTCATCAGGCATGCAGGTTTCCTCACGATGTTTTCCTTCACCGGTGAGCGAACGATGGTCTCGTGTGCACTTAGAAATTTAGAAAAACCCATTTCAAGGCACACACGGACGGGTCAGGATCGAACCCGGAACCCCTCGAGTAAGAGGCCGAGTCCGTCCACCACTGGACCACCGTCGCTACAACACTACAAACTGACACGTGTGTGAAATTTTAAAGCTCTTGATATATTGCGTAGAGGAATTTCTAAGACGTTTGCTCATAAATATTAACAATAAACAAGTAATGAGATTTTTTTTACAAATTTACTTTGTCTATTTCTTTCATATATTAATATTAT
Organism: Lycaena phlaeas; assembly: GCA_905333005.2. NCBI lineage: Eukaryota > Metazoa > Arthropoda > Insecta > Lepidoptera > Lycaenidae > Lycaena > Lycaena phlaeas. Next base: position 9,394,741 of record HG995178.1, read on the forward strand.
AAACTAGCTGTTGCCCGCGGCTTCGCCCACGTTAGAAAAAAAAATTTTCATGTTTTTTAATGTATCCTATGCTACTCCTAGTACCTCCGAGAATACTACACATTGTGTACAAAATTTCATGATGATCGATTTTTATAAGTAGTTATCGCGTGAAAGCGTAACAAACATCCTTACTTTCACAATTACAATATTACTAGCAACGCTCCGCGGTTTCACCCGCGTACTTCCATTTCCCGTGGGAGTACGGGAATAAATTATAGCCTTTGTATTATTCTAATGGTTTTACGTGAAAGAGAAACGTTCATACTTACAAACTTTCGCGTTTATAATATTAATAAGAAACTAAGGATAAGGATTAAGAAATTAAGGACGGATTTGTCCAGCAGACAGAAAAATAGATATTTGAAGTAGTGACTGATGATTTATTTATTTATTTATTTATGGACATTCCACATAGATAACCTTATTCTATGTTTTAAAAATCAGTAATAATAAAATAAAAATTTCTATAATAACGGAATATCACCGCTTGCCAGTGTGAAACTATACAATGCAACACTAAGGTTAAATAACAAAGGAAAATTTGTAAATTAATATTTTAAAAACTTAAAGAAAAGAACATTTTCTGAACTTAATAAAAGGTGCAAACGTGTGCGTGTGTGTATGTGTATGGGTGTATGATGATGATGAAATAATTATAATTCTAAATTTGGCAGAGAGAACTATTCGAGGTCATACAAAACGTTTTGATATATGCTCTTGAAAAATGTAACGACTGCTAAATTCTCATAAAGCGGACGCACGCTTGCTTTTATCTTATTTACGAGATTTTAAAAAAGTTTATTAAAGCATTATACAACATTTCATGATATTAATTACATGTAAATATATTTTACCTGTTATCTACTAATGGACACTAATAAAGGCCAAAATGTTTTTTAAGGATTAATTGTAATTTATTTGATAATGCGGATAAATATTTTTAATTGTGAGAAAACATTGCAATTTGATCCATGCATGCAATAAGCGTATTTAATGAGGCTGAATAGAATTTGATTAACATTAGATACCTAAAACAAGTAAAGATTAACATTTTTTTCTTATTAAACCAAACATTACTTATACTCAAGATAAATTATTCTACAAAACTCCCTAATCATAAATTTTAACAATATTGGCAACTTTTATATTTGTATGTTGGGCTCCTACTCGTAATTAGGCGAGTAAAGTGTCGGTCTTTAGTTTGTCGAGGCGCAGGCCTAATACGGGTTGGTGAACTTTATCATATCCAAAGACTTTTAATGCCATCAGGCATGCAGATTTCTCTGACTCAAGGGCTGAGCTTCTACCTATATGGAAGTCTGACGGGATTCGAACACACCAGCCCTGCGTAAAGTATGGCAGTAGCCCGACTACTCGACCAGTCGACTATCTAAATTCTAGTATAGGTACTATTCCCCCACTATGGTTCAGGCCTTGTCGTGGCACCGTGGCTCAGTAGCCCAGGGTGACCCCAACATCTTGGGCGAAGCGAATTGAGTCGTGGGGGCTCTTTGTACCCCTCTTATAAGAAAAGGGGGCATAAAAGGACATAAACCAAGGGGTTTGGGCGGGAACTTCACCTCATCGTACTGTCTCGACGTTGGAAGGAGTAGTTCTGTGGTGCGGAACAACCGTTCTGTGGAGGTGGCGTCGGCCCCCTGAGGGACTGACTAGCCGTCGAGGTGCCATGTTGCTAGCAGATACGGAGCACCTCTCCAAAGGTGACATTGGTGGTACTCGCCGGGTTTTAGTGGGAAGAGCTGCGTCCACTTACTGTAGTTCAGGCGCAGCGAGTCCCACATACCCGCCTGGGGAAACTTACTCCCCAGCCGGATACCTCAGCACATTACCCGACGTTAAAGAAAAAAAAAGTATAGGTATTCTAACATCATCGAGCTAACATAATATATTATGCTCGTAATAAATTATAGAACATATATTCACATAGACGTCCCGAAAATAAATGGTATTGTAGAGAAAGCTATCGACCCATATAATTACGACAGTCAATTAGATACATTGGCTGGTTCAATGAGAGAATTACCGATCCAATCTGTTGGTCGAATCGAGGCGACAATAGTGATGGGCACAATGAACGCTTGTGGTTTTTAAATGGATGTAACAATTAATTCACAACAATTAAACCCGCCCGCATCACTATTGCTATAGACTTTTAATACATTTTGTTATATTATAATAAAATCAGCTGCTTTAATAAAATATAAATAAAATATAAAATCCTAAAAAATATGTTTATAAAAATATGAGTTAAACGTTATATTATTATTTGTGTTGCGTTTACTTTAATAAATATATATTCTTATATAAATAAAGTGTATTTGATATTGTAATACACTGTAATAAAATGCATGATCCGAAACGCAATACGTCAGCTTTCATTTACTACCTTATAATATTAATATTATGACTGATTCATTATATTTTTTTATCATTGAATACATTACTTTTATTAACCACAAGAGTAATAATTGAAGATTCATAATCAGTCTTCTAATCGACCACTAAAACACCACCGGAATTCACCATAGCATACAAATAAATAATCTACAATCCACAAAGTCACAAAGCTTTCAAAGTTAATCATCTGCTCTTTAACGTATAACCACTTACATTATCATAATATAAAGCATACAAGTCATTAGTAATATACCTGTTATTAAACTGATTAGTAATATTATAATAGTATGCCCTGTCTATACACGCAATGCTCTACATTGTATACGCGCCTGTCAGTGCTTCACACATTTATCGCACACTATTGTCGTGATTAAAACTTTAATTGACCCCCACTAAATCACAATTTACTGTCTTTGTTGTTATTAAATCTATTTGTTTTACAAGCTAGATTAGATTCACTATAACTCTTTCGTTCACTTCAAACGGACGAGATTTAGTAACATTCTTTATATTGATGGACTATTCATCTTTATATTGAAGTCTTGCTAATGTTTTGACAGTTTATTTGAGTTGATACATTTATTGTAGTAGTGATGTAATAATGAAACATACTTTTAAAGAAAATTGCCAATAAGAATATTAGACCCTAGATAACTGATGTTAGGATTCAGATTCGCAAATTGAATATGCCGTGATACCCTTTAATCGAGTAGTCATGCAAACTCCTAAATGATACTTTCCTACCCTGGGCAATCGACTAAACGAGGTCATGTGACGCATAGATCACTCGCAGAGACTCGAACTCGCACCAATTTGAAATTCGATTTTTTTTTTATTTACATGTTTGTCCTTGTAGTGAATATATGGTACAAGAAAATTGAGCCCAAAATGGAAGGGTGGTTATAAGATAGTCAATGCATTTGAGATCACACTCATAGACTTATCTGGAGCAGCGTTTATGCATCACTTTACTCTACTGTGTGCCAAGCTTTAACCTCTATGTAAAGTATATTCCGGGCACAGGTCTCCTTCTCGAAATCAGGTGAAGAAGGTATTGAGCCATAGTTCACCGATTCGCTGGCCAATGCAACCCGCACTGGCTAGCGAATCAGTGAACTTCACATATCTCCAAAGACTTTCAATCCATCAGGCATGCAGGTTTCCTCAAGATGTTACACCAACTCTAATAAACTGCGATAAAATCCGTAAAATTTGTTTCATCACGAGTGAAATTCGCGTAAACATAAGAAAATAATTTATATGTGAGACTAGATAGAGGTACTAGTAAATATTATATATACCATTTGTAACAAGATAATCAGAATTAAAAGCATGATCAAGACAGCTTGCGAGATTCATATTATACCACTAAGGTTCATCATCATCATCATCATCAGCCTTTATTCGTCCACTGCTGAATATAGGCCTCCCTCAATGAACGCCAAGTCTAAGGTTATTAGTTATTAATTAAGAATCAAACGGATTAAATCTTATGATGATGATGATGTAGGTTATTAGAGGTCATATTTTCTCACATTGTATCCATAATATAGTTTGTCGTTTTTAATTAATGCAGTCAGATTTGGCGAATCAAGAATTGTCGTAATTAAAGTATGCCCCGGTGTCATTTGGTTGATTTGGGTTAATTAGAACGATGAAGAGTTTTATTAATGAATGATCTAATCAACTGCATCAATTAAAACTGCTGATACTAACTGTATTAATTGGCTGTCTCTTTCAAAATTGGCATCACAAGTTAACCATAACACATCTACAACTCATGTAAGCAATAGCAATATGGCTGAAAATAATAATTGCATAGAAAAAAATCTAAGCTCTTAAGTCGTTTATTGGTGCTAGTTTTGTTATCGGGTTTACTCGCCAAATCAATGTAATCTGCAGTGCTATTCTGTAAGAAACGCAGCGCTGTCGCAACGCTGCGAAGAGCTCGTCACGCCCACAGCGTAGACAGCGCAAGGGTGTTTGATATGGTTTGACAAGCTTAGTGAATACCAAGTTGAATTCACAGCGCTGTCACAGCGTTGCGACAGCGCTGCGTTCCTTACAGAATAGCACTGCTGGATCGAAGAGAAATGTACAAAAAATGGCATAAATACGTCTCTTGAAAATGACGTCATCCTTTTGTTTTTCCATATTATGATTTTGTTTTCACTATTTAATTTCTCTTAATGTATCAGGCAACATTGCGTTTGCTTACTAAACTAATCTATTAAGCTTTAATATATTATGTGTATTAGCAGAATATTGCATAATCTACTGTTTCCTGATAAAATGTTTATCTATATTCGCATTTCATACGTATGCGTAGTTTATTATTATAAAGTTTATAAGAAGCGTAAATACTGTAAATATTTTTACAGAAAGTCGCTATGGACGTAAATTTAACGTAAAATATTGCATTGATTTATGTTCTAAACAATAAAATCAAAGTGCACTGTTGTACAGTTGGCAGCAAAAATTGCTACATGTTTAACTATAATAATTAATACTAGAATTAGTCATTTTACCCGAATAAAACTATATTTAAAGTATAATTTAATAGTTTTGTGCACATGAACTTGTTTAGACTAGTTTTATTTTTAGGCATTATATTACAATATTATGTAAGTAAATAATGCATATTTAAAGTTCATATTCATCATTATCATCATCATCATCAGCCTTTATCCGTCCACTGCTGAACATAGGCCTCCCTCAATGAACGCCAAGACGACCGATCCCTTGCTACTCGCATTCAACGCGGACCTGCCACTGCACGGAGATCGTCTTCCCATCTGGTTAATGGCCGACCAACACTTCGTCTACCTAAACGCGGCCTCCACTCTTAAACCTTAATGGCCCATCGGCCATCCGTTCTTCTGAGTGCGTGACCAGCCCATTGCCACTTCAACGTGCTTATTCTTCGCGTGATATCGGTAACTTTAGTTCTCTGGCGAAGGTCTTCGTTTCGAATCCTATCTGCCAAAGAAACACCCAGCATAGCACGCTCCATAGCACGTTGAGCTACGGCAAACTTGCGGACCAGTCGTAAATTAAGAGGCCACGTTTCGGCCCCGTAGGTCATCACGGGGAGAACGCATTGGTTGAAGACTTTCGTCTTCAAACTCTGCGGTATAGACGACGTGAGAATATGGCGAAGCTTCCTAAATGCTGCCCATCCTAATTGAATCCTCCTATCGGCTTCCCTCTCGAAGTTATGTCAACCTAGCTGCAAAGTATGCCCAAGGTAGACATACTCTAGCACGACTTCGAGAGTTTTGCCATCGACGTTAACAGGCCTAGGGAGAACGTGCTCATTGAACATGACTTTCGTCTTGTCCAAGTTCATCCTAAGGCCCACCCGTCGGGAGGATTCATTTAGGCTGTGCAGCATCTCCTGCAAACCCTCCAGCGACTCGGCCAAGTTCATATTACCCTATGGTAATTCAACCAATAGTCCATCAATTATAATTCATTTTTTATATTGCACGTACTACGTACCGTCAGCAAAAACAAATACAATATAGGTACTGATATCGGCCAAAGTCGAGAAAATATAATTGTAAGGTATTTTTAATATTTTCAGAAAAGTAAAATATATAACCTTTACAAGTAAATGTGTTATTGTATGCGAGTTAGCGGTCGTGGATATAAACATGTTCAATATTGGACGGACTCGGAATGATTATTATTATAATAATAAAAAAAAAGATGTAAAATATCCACTATCTTTGGTAGTTTTAACTAGTTTGTATATGCACGCGTGGTTTATTCCATCTTCGTTATAGGTTGTTATTAATAATGAATTCTATTATTAGATGTTTTACTAACATTGATCCAGACCACTGTTCGTATTTTAAACTGTTGTAATTTAATTAATATAAGCAGTGCTGCCATTGTCATTAATCCCGAATTATCGGTTCACATTCTAGTGCAGCGTTTACATCACGCGCTAAAATTATATTTTATGTCTCACTCGTATATGCATTCGACTTAACACTTATTCTTCTTGAAAATTAAATAATATATTTTGATGTATCAAATGTACCTATCCGCACAATAATCATATTTTTTTACACTTTTTACTATTTTGTAATTTTTTGCAGCTTTGCCCACATAGTCTGTGTAATGTAGTTTCCTAAGAGTGATACATCGACCACATAACCCATAGACTCCTATAACAGGCGTACGGGATCTGGCGACACGTCTGACTTATAGTTCCGATGTAAGCCGTAAACAATGTACTCAAACTATCGTGTCGTCTTATTCTTTCCCGTTGCGAAATATATCCATTTCTTTTTAACGTTCCGTGATTGGTAATGTATGACATTGAATTAGCTAATCAAAGCATTGCAACCCCTTTCGTCTCACCTCAGCTAGTTGCCGGAAAGCATTTAATACGAAAAATCAAACATTAGGAGTCTTCAGGTTGTGTGGTCAATGGAGAGATATAATAAATGAAAAAGAAAAACATTTCAGTATCAACCAATTACAAATGAAGAATTAGATAAATATTGTCAGTTTCATACACTAGCACAGATAAACTATTTTATGTAAATATGCAAAAAATATTTAAAGAGACTCTTAAGTTTTCAAATAATTTTTAGAAGCTTTTATTGGAGCTGACATTACAATATTTTGTTACATCGATCAGTACATATAAAACAATAAATCATATTTCTGTGTCATCACTTTCAATTAATTCTTCAAGGTCAGAATATCGTATAATAAGTGGACTCGAATAGATTTCATCTCATTATAACTAACGATAAAAAATAAGAATGGAGTCATCTGTTACGGTTGTGTGAAACTGAATTATGTTTTTTTAGCGCAAAGAATTTTTAATTTATGCATCGTTTTACGTGTCTCGCGACTTTTAATTTATTTGAAACTTTTTAAAATTTTCAGAACTAAAGACGTAATACATTAAAGATAGTTCTACTCAACCGTACGCGCGACGCTATGTGTGCGTGCGCTTGAAATTACACTACTTTGATTATTTGTGGTAGTCACGGCAACGACCAAGTCACTGTCACAACGAAAAGTTGAGTTGAACTATCTTTTTTCCTGATGATGTTGAGTCACCAAGATTTCAGAGCTAGCATAAGGTACAATGTACATCACTTAGCTATCTTAATTGCTGCAGAGTTTCTACTGAATATGAGTATAACAAAGATCACTAATTTATAGGTTGGTGTCAAGTTCCTCCGTACCAAGAGAAAGTCTTGCCCTTTTGTGGCAACCAGTTGATCGTAGGGGATGTCCTGTGTTATTCGGATCCGGGACATTCCTCGTCAAGGGCTTTACGCCCTTGAAGAGGAATGTCCCGGCGCCAAGAATCCCACATATCCTTGAGGCCGACCGCATGAATGTGCAAATAATTTCCAATGCGACAAAAAAACTCACTTCTACTTAAAATTTTAGCTACTCTCAGTTAAAACTCATTTGGTTTAGAGTTCAATATTGTAAAGTTAACAACGACCCAAGGTTTTGGCTTGGCTTGGTTATTATAATATCAGAACAAATGGAGACAGATGGAGCATGCCAAACACGCGAGTGACGCCACCAAAGCGAATACAATCTAATAGACGTTTAGAGTACCACCACGCACTGCAAAGTCAAAGTCAAAGTCAAAGTCAATTTTTTTATTCAAAATAGTACAATCAAAGTATCTTTTTGAAAGTCAATTGAGTCTACCACCGGCTCCAAAGCAAGCCCACTGAGAAGAACCGGCGAAACAAACTCAGTGGAACTAATCTTTTCATATTTTCATACAAAAAATAAAATACATAATACTTTATTAGTATAGTGAGAAACTCTGCTGGGTTGCTCTTTTTTAAAATATAAAATATTTAAAAATATTGCACACTAGCCTAAGATTAATGAGTAGGTAAATTTAGACCCCCCCGCAGCATCCAAAACAAACCAGAGGATGTTAATAAAAAAAAAAGAAAATCAGCTATGTAGAAATCGCATAACACGACCAGCCACCACAGCAGCACCTCCATACAGGCCAGGACGCGTGAGCCAGCATCAACCTCTTCCACATATTAGAGGGAAGTGGAAGACCCATCCCACAACGCCACCACTGCAATGGCATAAGCGAGCATGACATGTCATACGTTTCACCTTTACACAAGTTTAGTTAAAAATACTGCAGGCTCAAAGTTTACCCACATTCTAGATAGAACTGCGTCAAGATTGTATTCGCTTTTGAACTTTTATTCGCTTTGGTCGCGTCACTCGCGTGTTCGGCATGCTCCATCTGTTTTTATTTATAAATCTGTGATCAGAACTTTCTTGAGGTTTAAGTTTTTTTCTAAACATAGCAGTGGTTTTTGCGGTGACACCATATTAATATCTAAAATACACTAAAATAAAATGTGAAGAAACAAAATTAAATGTGGACTAGTATATTTAAAACATACACATGTCTTTTTTAATGATGGCAATCTATAATATTTAATATTACACGTTTTCATTTTTCCAATCATTTATCTCTGTAAGAATACAAAATACTTTTTGGCTATATATAAAGAAGTAAAAAAGTCTAAGAAATATCAAATATATTTTAATACGTCAAATATGTTTATTGTTATTTGATTAAAATTGTACAATCAACTTACCTTACAATTATTATTTCTAATGTTTACGCGTATTTCACTTGTTATAATGAAATAATTTATAATTTCTATATTTCGAACGTTTTATCATATTACGTTAAAATCTTTAAAAAGTTTGCATATGCTAGCGATGTGTGTATCGATAATAAAATTAACATTCATTGACAGCGCTTACAACATAACACGGCGCGTCTAATACGCGTCTGAAGCCGAAGCCCGCGCACGCGTCCGCCCGCCCAAATATAACGAAATAGACCGTACCCGGTTTAACATAGACCCGGTTATAGCGTACCCGGTTCGAAATCTACCCGGATATAACGTACCGGTTCGAAATCTAGCCGGTTATACTTGTACTAATCGGTGTGTGTGATTGTGTAGTGTGACGATTGGAAACTGTTTGGGTTGTCAATAAGCACGACCTTTTTGGTCGTACCTGGAGATTTGGTAAGTCCAGCTAATCATGTAAAGTGTTTTATTGTTTAAAGTGTTTTAATAATATTGTTCTCAGTACTGTTATTGGGAAACAAAAAAAGGAGATTTAAGTTTTGCAATCTTTAATTTACCGGCGTCATCATCATCATCAGCAGTCTGAATCATTTATAAAATACAGATTTATAATAATAATTGAATTGTATAAATACTATTATTATAAAAAGATAATGAATCTATATATAAGTAATTATTATTTATCTTAGTGATCTCTCATTTGATGATAGTACTATGGAAGTAAGGGTATATTATGGTAGTCCATGCGCCCTTATTTTGTTGTGATAAAGATTGTTTACTATGGTTATGCTTCTTATTTTAAATATATTTAATGATACTCGTATTTGAGTTACATCACCTACTTACATACTTCGTTAGGTCAGTTATTTGGCTGCACAAATTTTTGATAGTGATTATGAATAAAAAAATCATGTTTTGGTCTTCAGTCTTATTCTTTTATGAGAGGATCATTAATATCATCATCATCACCATCATATGCCTCCCTCAATGAATGCTAAGACGACCGTTCCCTTGCCATTCGCGTACATTGCGGACATTAAAACTATATATTACGAGTAATTTGTTATAGTTTCATATTAAAATAGTAGTTAAAATAATTTCTTCAAATATATCGAATAATTCGCAAGACATTTACCCCATTAGGTACTTATTTTTATGTAAGTACCAAACTAATGCTACTGAAATCGTAATAATAACATTATTTGACTTTATGAATGATTCGTTTGGAATGTACCCTAGTCTGTGATACTGATATGTACAAGACTTATGAATTCACAATCTTATCTTTTGATCTTTTATTCTCAGCTGCTTAAAAAAATTTACGTATTCTTCACTTTATTTTACTACAAGTATTTATTTTACCAAAGGATCTATTCGCGAACAAGCTACGAAAAAGATAAAAACGAAAACCTTCATATAAAAGGTAATATTTATAAGGTTCATGAGTTTAGGTGGACGTAGTGTTGGTCGGCTATTAACCAGGTGGGAAGACATTCTCCGAGCAGTGACCGGTCCGTGTTGGATGCAAGTGACAAAGGATAGGTATACTTGGCGTTCATTAAGGGAGGCCTCTGTTCAGCCGTGGATGGATCAAGGCTGATGAGAATGAAAAAGGCGACTTCACAAGAAACAAAAAAAATCTAAAATATTTTGTCAAACCTTCCTAGAAGACGTAACGCGATAACAAGGGAACAAAAACGGCACTAGCATTATCTTTTTAAGTCCATTTCTCACTTCCAAATTTTCCAAGAAGAGCGGTAATGAGTTATGCCGCGCCACTTGCCGAGACTCAGCAAACAGTTTGTGTGCTCAGCGCAGGCCGGTAGCCGCTCTCTGTTTGCTGTCGACCTGTTAATTAATAACTCGCCGTGCGGTGTGTACACGGCCTTATTACCGGTAAAATCTCACAAGTCACGAGTCCAAAGTTAAACCAGTTTTCGCTCTTTCTAATCACACGGTTTGAATGTTTGTTTAACGCATAGTTTAATTTACTAAATATTGTAAGCAAATACTAAACACAAAGGACGTAGGATGACGGACACATCTATTACAAGCGTGATTGTGAAGATGAAAATTTTAAACCTTTTGCGATTATATCAATATATACTATTAATATCACAGAAGCACATCTAACCGCAAACTATCATCATCATCAGCCTGTATTTGAACATAGGCGTCCCTCAATAAACGCCGCAGGATATAGTGATTACAAATACTCAGTGTCTGAGATAAACTACTTGCGTTCAAACTAGTAATATGGATTCAGTATAAAGAAATTGGTTATTTAGCAGTTGATGATGGCTATACTCTACTACTCTACTATATCAGTACCACACTTTTTATAGTCGAAAGGGATAAAATGAAGGTTATATAAGGTAAATAATTTGTCATAAAATAAAAATTAAAATGTACTTTCCGTCGATATCCATCCGCATTCGCAAATTCTGATATGTTTTATCACAGTAACAATTACAACATTAAAATTAATAATTAATAGTAAACAACATAAGTTATGTGGACGACTTGGTTTTGCTTAGTCCGTCGATAGGCGGTCTGAGGGAGCTGCTGTCCATATGTAAGAGATACGCGGAGGCGCATGGCTTTAAATATAACTCAAATAAGAGTGAAATACTAGTGTTCAAGGCACCGAAACAACAGCCGCGGCGTGTGCCTCCAGTATATCTCGATGGGTAGCGCTTAAGGTAGTCGATAGCTTTAGGTATCTGGGTCATGTCGTGACCAGTGACCTGCGAGATGACTGCGACATAGAGCGCGAGCGCAGAGCGTTGGCGGTGAGGGGAAATATGCTCGCTCGCAGGTTTGCTCGTTCTACTGCAGATGTTAAAATTACTTTATTTAAGGCATTCTGTCAGTCTTTTTATACGAGCGGCCTGTGGGTGTCATATGCGAACCGAACCTACAACGTTTTGCGCGTTCAGTACAACAACGCTTTCAGGATGCTGTTGCAACTGCCATGGCGCATCTGGCATATTTGCAAACGCTCAAATTGATGGCTTTAATGCCATCATGCGTAAAAAAGCCGCCTCACTGCTGCAGCGTCTACGCAACATTTGGAACAGCATCCTGAAAATGATTGCTCGTAGACCAGACTGCCCTATACAAAGGCATCGGATTGAATTATCTATAGGTATAAGATGATTTTGATATTTGTGGATAGAAGATATAGAGATATATAAACATGTTATCACTAAATACTAACAATACTAACATAGAATAAGTTTATTTTGTCACTAACACATTTCACTAATATATTTATGGACTATTCTGGGTCTGAAATAAACGTATTTTATTTTATTTTTTTATTTAAAATTTGTAATAATGCAATAGATTCCTTTATGAACTAGAACTCAACCAGGAATTCTATTTTTTAAATGTTTTATTTACTCTTCAATTAGAACACAAAGTTACGTGAAACCGTGTCATCCGAAAACATAATATAGATACTTTTATACTTACCAACCACAAGTGTCAGCTTGTTAAATTACAAAATAAAACTTATACATAAAAGAGTAATGAAACAATGTAATCTAAAGCTCACTAAACATTCGAATACGAAATTTATGGAGTTGGACATATTATTTGTCATTACCGTGCCCATTTAGCCCCGCGCGAGACCTGTAATTACAACATGGAAAAATGTAACTTGAGGAAACGCGATGGAAACTAATGGCCTGAAACTAAATTTTAATTAATGTCGTGTTATACTCGACGGTAATTATACGTAACACGCGCAGTGTGCCGCGCGCCTTATGTAGGGCTCAACGCACACTAGTGAAATTGTCGTGTGAAAATATTTAGTACAATTTTTATCGTGGATATATATTTTTGGAACGAAGTTCCTTACGGCAGGCTTGGAGGGGATAGGGATTTTGCTGCGCGACCGAACTGAAAAAAAATGTGATAGTAAAACCGTAACCGTAGTAAAAACGTAATAAAAGCGTTAAATGAGACGTGCGCAGGCGCGACAGTCGCATACACAAGCGAGTAGTGTATAATACCTTTCTTTTTAGCCGAAGGAACTTCGTTCCTACCTGGTGTCCCACGACACCACATTTTTACTATTATTACTAAGATTGGTAGTTTTAAAGTATTTGTAATACTAGAAAAAAATATTGAAAAGCCGGGATAGAATCGATAAAGGAGTTTTACTACAGTGATTTTAATACGTGATAATTGAAGAAAACTTCTGCTTGCTTACGTATCGGCGTTTTAACACTATTGTGTTTGGAGAGAAAAATCACTTTCGGATGTCGTAGGTCGTAACGACTATTTGTGTGGTAGTGGATTCAATATTGAAGAGTCGCATGTTGAGGAATTAATCAGATACATACATTTTAATGTGACATTTGTCATGTCTAAACTAATAAAATTCATAAATGGCGAATCGCCGGAAACACACGTCATGTAAATGTCTTTTTGATGTGTGTTATATGATGTTAAAAAAACAACATATTTGTAACTACTTGAGATAAAAATAATTTACGCTACAGTCATAATTTGTTTACTCAGTGCAATGGTAAATTTGTGTGAAAACGCTGTTGATAAGAAATCTAGCTGAAGTAATTTGGACCATCCAAAGTTGGAGATGACAGCCAGGGGAAAACGTGAACAATCCAGGTTGGAGGTGATAAGGGAGTCGCTCATCTGGGTATTCATTAAATAATATTAATGTCCAGCAGTACATGCGGTCTAATAATAAAGATTATATTGATCCATTCTCCGTTGTCACACTCTTCACAAAGCGGTCGTAGTTGTTTTTATTGAACATAATATGTAGAGAGGCTTAACATATCCTAGTGCAAATTATTCACCCTAATCACATCATCACAGGCGACCAAAGACGATTCAAACTGCGACCTTTCATACGCATATAGTGTGTTTGTGCTTTTTCGGGCAATTTATGACATAGTAATTATACATGTACCTGCCGCCCCGGGGCGTTACGCGCGGTATTTTGGAAATTAAAAAAGTAAGCTTCAATCGCGAGTAATATCTAAGTGATGGATTTACATCGCGTTTTGATGTGGATCGATTTATTTGGCTGCCAGCCAGTAATTATTGTTTATCGTCTACGTGTGGGGAGCACAATTAGTTATTGATCAGCCGGCAATTAAGGAATCGATTTTGTTTGTTGGAGTTGAAGAAAATTGTTTTAGTTTGTGATTCTAATGGATTCTTTTAATTGTGTCAATTTGTCATCGTTTGATCGTTTGTGGGTGGTATTGTATAATATAACTTTCAGAGTGTTTAACGTTTGCGTCATTAAAAAGTTTTTGTTTAAATGAAACGGCAAAGTGTAATAAATGAAAATATTGCATGAAAGTTTATCGCGGTAAAAAAGGTTTTTTCTACGTAACATAAGGTAATAACACTATTTATTGTCATCATCGACATCGTCATACGTTTTCTATAACTTAACTATACTTAATGTTATACACTCGGAAGCCTTCACTCTCGCAGAATGAGGCATGTAGTCGTACAAGTCCTGACATTACCCATGCAGCGTTGCTACTACTTAGGGATGAGATGGTAGATTTTTTATATTATACTTGCTATTGTCCGCGGCTTCGACTCTGTAAGTAAAAAAAAAACCCTTTTTTAAATGTATCCTATGTTACTTCTAATACCTCCGAGAATATGACGTGTACAAAGTTTTATATTGATCGGATGAGTAGTTTTCGCGTGAAAGCGTAACAAACATCCCTACTTTCATATTTATAATATTAGTAAGGTTGTTAATTGGATAGGCAAACTAGTAAACGTGTCTTTATGGTAAGTGGTCAGCGTGGACAGTAAAAATAAACTAGTTTACCTGGAATTAGATTATGTAACTCATTCATGTTATCTTCCCGAGATATAAGGCTTAGGTCTTCGATCCAGTAAGTACCTGTCCTGCTCTTATCTTTGAAACACGCCAAAGCTGATTCGCGGGAGCATCAAACACGATGACAAGTCACGGAAATATAGTTCTTATTACTAGAATAATTACCGAAGATAATTCTGTAATATTTCTAACAGCTTCCAGGACCGGTGATGGTGATACCCATGAAGAGACGCATCTCTCCAGGCGGGAGATCAACAAAATACTCATAATAGTTATCCATTACCCATTTCACGCACACTTAATTTGTCCCACAGTAGTCGGCTTAGACAAACAATTCAAACGTAAAAATAATTATAAAACAAAAACCAAACAAGCACGAATCACTCACGCGCGGAGGGTTCCGTAGTTTTTTTTTATATAATATAAAGCCCGGTGAAGGAAAACATCGTACGGAAACCTGTATGCCCGATTATATTAAAAGTCTTTGAAGGTGTGTGAAGTTCATCAACCCACATTGGGCCAGCGCCTCCGTTAACTATGACCCAATACCCTCCTCGCCTGATTTCGAGGAGGAGACCCGTGCCCAACAGTGGCGCTATATTATATATGCGCTACTTTACTTTTTATTCTAGTATAAAGACCATAGATGTTCGAAAATATCATGATTCTTTGTAAGTAAATGAGATGGAAAGCATCATATTAGATTTACGTTAGACAGAGATCGACAGGCAGGGTGAAAGACAAACAATCGAAAACGGTATGATCTTATAAAGGGGGCTCGTTTTGTTATTAAAAAAAAATTGGCAGTCGCAGGAAGTGATGAACATAAAATTTGAAATAATTTAATAATGACGTCAACTATACGACTTTAGCATAGGGAAGCTCTGGTGTAGTTCCGCTGGAGACCCCAGAGCTTTTCACTTACCGCGGAGGTAGTCCACCGGGGGGTTTTAAGTGGGTAAAAATCTCCACATACCCTAGGCTCTTCCCCTGAAGAGAGTCTGAATGATCTTTCAGAAGATTTTCCCATCGACAAAAAAAAGGTATAAAATTTTACCCTGCCAAAAAGCACAACGCACCTTAATAAGTTTTCACTTCAAAAATCGGAACCCTAAATAATAGATCTCGAATAACTCACAACACAAATATGTAAATAAAGTTTTATGAACGCGGAAACATACAACGTTTAAAGTTCTTTGTTATGTCGGTAATTGGTCCGGCCCGGGGCGTCCGCAACACCTCCGTAACCGTTTTAATAATAAGCTCGCTTCAGATCGTGAAACAATAAATTGCGAACCTCGGAGGCTTCGTGCGCTAGACAGCTATCTGTGAGCATTATGCATCTCGGACGAGATAGGCTATCACCGAGATTGATAGGAGAATAGCCCCCCGGCGACTGGGATTCGGTTCAGAACCTGGCAGTGCATTAAAAACCCTAACCGCTACTTATACGTGGTTATTTGTGTAACGCGAAATGTGGCTTTGTGTAAGGAATTTTGTATAGGTAACATTGTATAGGTAACCCGTTCTAGTGCTATTATTAATGTCATCATCAGGCCTGCTTGCCACGGAGGTACCTCCATAGGTTATTTTATATATAAAAAAGTAAAGTATCAACCCTTATGTGCCCCACTGCTGGGCACGAGTCTCCTCCTCGAAATCAGGCGAGGATGGTAATGGGCATAGCTCACCAATGCGGGTTGGTGAGCTTCACATACCTTCAAAGATTTTCAATCTCATCAGGCATGTAGGTTTCCTCACGATGTTTTCCTTCACCGATGAGCGATTTTATATATATTATTATATATTCTGCGCTTTTGTGAACGATGATGGTCTAGTATGGCCTTGGCCTTATGTGAAATTCCGGGTTCCATTCTGACGCCTTTGCTGTATAATGAGTGAATTTGGTGTTTTTCTTTACGTGTACCTGAATGTAAGGCCATCGCTTGAACATCAGTGAAGAAAAATCACATGTAGAACATCTAACTGATGTAGATAGATGAGTGACGATGGTTCAGCGAGCGACGCAGGGTAAGGAGCTCGGACTCTTGAACGAAAGGTTCCGGGTTCGATTCTGACCACCCCTCCTCCCCCCACCTGTGGTGCCTTGAAATGGGTTTTCCTAAATTTCTAAGTGCAGCCTGAGTCGCTCGCTCATCGCTGAAGGAAAACATCGTGAGGAAACCTACATGCCCGATGTCATTAAAAGTCGTTGAAGGTGTACAAAGTTCATTAGCCGCATTAGGCCAGCTTTCGTGAAGTATGGCCTAACACCAGCTTCCCTTATTTCGAGGTGACCTGTGCCAGCGGTGGGACATTATTTTATGTTATATTATCATAATATATCATCATCATTAGCCTTTATCCGTCCACTGCTGATGATGCTGCTGCTGCTGATTATGATGATGATGATGAAAGTAATATAGTGTAGTAATGTAAAAGCAAAGTTAATTAAAAAAAACTAATAACGCTTTGAAGTTAATCAATGTTATTATTTTCTTTGTCCAATGATAAATTGTTCAGATAGAGTAAAAACTTAATCATACAAAAGTTTTGTTTAATTCTTGGAGCATGTAAAGTTGCGAACTCATTAACACAGCCCCAACAAACTACATTTCTTATCGGCGATCACAAATTAGCTCGCCCAAGTTTTCCTTAATTAAGAAAGTATGATTAACAAAGAACAATCACGGGAAACTCTTATCATTGTTGGCAACATTGATCATCGGGAACAAACAGAGAGCGAAATTAATAAATTATCACTGGAGTTAGGTGAAAGACGTGGTACAGTCAGAAACGGATATTTGTGCAATAAGCTTGGATGAAAAATATTATTTATTATTTTTGACGTGACGACGTCTAATAACTCTATACTTCGGGCAGCATGCACAAAAAGATGACGTCATGTAGCGTTCCGAAAGCGAGAGCGCGGCACGAACGAGAAAGAGGCATGATCGGCTCGAGCGAACGGCTCAGTTCGGTTCGTGCTGCATGTAATTGCTTGACGTTGTCACGTCAAACTACCCTCCGTAAACCGACTTTACAGACAACCAGTTTTTTAAGTAATATAATTTATAAATACCAGTGCTTATTTTTTATGATTGTGACGTTTTTGATGTAAAAGATAGCGTTATGAATCAGCTTGTTATAATCCACTACGAACCAGTATGATCTATACGCATGAAAAAAGACATTTTTGTGAATAAAATTATTATACATTATTTTTATTATATTTATTCGTTTTGTCGTTAAGTATCTATTGGATCGGATGATTTGGATGCAGTGTGTTTCATTGGAAACGGGTTTTAGAGTTCACTCTTAGTTGTGACTAGCAAGAATCGTATTAACATGGGTAAGGGATATAAGTATACGAGATTGCTCGTCACTAATCTGCCGTATACTTGCCAATTTAGCGTGACCGTGAGACAGATGAACTGTCGATTAGAAAATTAGAATAGTGTCGCTAAATTTATTTTTATAGTCTTTTTAATGTGTTCCTCTTTCACGAAATTTAACAAATTTTTTTGCTTACTTTTTTAAATTAGCACCTTATTTTTTTTTTGCGAAAACTTAGTATTCAGAGTATTTTGCAGTAGTTTTCTTTGATTGACTATACACAGTTCGTGCCTCTTTTTGGTTAATGATTTGCACTCTGCTCCTCTCCCGACAATATGAATGATAAACTGGTTGATTTGTTCACTAATGATCTCGATATTTTGCTAATTACTGCCAATAAATGTTACCCACCTTTGTTAATTTTTTTTACATACTAACACTAGCGTATTCTTGTCACTTGTGACAATGTAACTTTTAAAGTAAAATATTTTTTTAATGAAAAGTTTTTTATACAGTAAATTTTATTTATTGTATATTGTACTTTTTTTAAATAAACTCTGATAGAGTTTATTAAAAAAAATAATCAAAAAAATCGAGATTTTTTTGATTATTTGATAAGATTTATAAAGAGTTAGGTAATTAATTAAAAAATTTAATGATGTGCCTAATAGTAATATAGAAGTGAAACACACGTTAAATGTTCAAATACAAGCAAGTATTAAACAGTGTACAATATACATGCACACCGACATTTGATCTCTCGCTCTTTTGTATTTAAGTCTCTTACCTGTCGTTTTTTCCGTTGCATCCGGTTTGAAATCACAACGATTCTAAAGAAGTTTTACTTCAATAATAATGTAGTACATAAAAAATATCTTATTGTATGACAAATTAAGTCGAAAGCAATTGAGTTAAATTTAGTTAAAAGTTAGTTTTTCTTATTTAAATTTGTTTATGCTCTGAAGAAACAAACGAGCTGTCGAAGCCTTATAGTGACTACCATGACCATGACCATGACCTGACCGTCCATACACATCCACACGGGGAGAATTTATGCAAATTCATCATCCTCTTCCACAAACCGCATGAAAAGCGACAGCATAGCTGTCACTTTATGCACGTATTATGTGAGCAAGAAGTACCCCGGTCGTGCCATCCAATTCGGCTGCAATTCACCAATGGCACTAAAAAAATATTAGATTAGTATAATTTACACATCGATATTTCAGCGTAGGAATGTTTAAAAAAAACCGCCAAGAAATATTACGTCACAGGATTACGCACCACAATAAAATAATAATTATTAATCAAAACTTGCTTGTCATTTGTTTTTCCGTGGTAATCTATTGAGGCGATTTACAAACCCCGACATAACGACTAAAGTTAGTTAATTACAGTTTGATCATAACGAATGCCATAATGACGCGGGCAGTAACAGCTATATTATACGTACATTACTCTACAAAACTCATTATGTGTTACATTTCTGGAGTGTGACGAAATCTGATAATTTAGGAACTTAAAATACCTTGATTAAAGCGTGTCTAATGACTCTCATAGTGATTGTAATGTCATTGCTGGGTTATAATAGTTTGGGAATGTTTTTCAGTGTGTACTTTCATATATTTATCGCCCGCAGGTGACAATAAGGGAGCTCTTAAAGAGTACTTATTCTTATCAGCAGAAGCCAACACTTAGACCACGTTCGTACGAGCGCTTTTTAACCGAGCGGTAAAAAACCGCTTGAATGAGACATAATAATATGGACACTCATGTATCTGTTAAGACGAAGGCGTTTTTAAAACGCAACGCTTTTTGAAGCACTGTTGAATTTTCGACGTTGAGTGTTTGATGTTAAATCGAATTAAGTACGTCAAACTCGCAACTCAAGCCGACGTCGGGTTTTACCGCGACGGTTTTTAAACACTTGTGCGAACGGGTGCTTATACCCGGTTTCCGGAAGGCTAATTATTAAGCTCTTGTTCAGTGTCAAATGAGTTGCTAACAGCATGGTTAATTTACTTGATTTGATCAACCTGCCTATCGACATAGCAACTACAACTAAGTACAATCAAAAGCAGTCAAATTTGACTCTAGAATCGTATGTTAACCGCCTATAACAGCCATGTTAGTTAACATACACTTTGACCGACATTTCAGAAACCGGGCGCTAGACGCTCTAGTATTGTTAATTTGTGTATATTTATGAGTTTTTGTTGATATTATTCTGATTGTATTTATATAGATACTAGCTGTTGCCCGTGGTTTTGCCCGCGTTAGCAAAAAAGTCCCTTTTTTAATGTATGTATTTCCGAGAATATGTGTACGAAGTTTCATGATGATCGGTTGAGTAATTTTCGTGTGAAAATGTAACAAACATCCCTACTTTCACATTTATAATATTAGTAATATATTATTTTTAATTTTTTAGTTGTACATAATTTAAAGGTATAGGTCTGAAGTCGGATTTGGTTTTTTATTTAAAATTAACTTTTTATTTCTTATTTTATGATATAGATGTTTCGTGAATACCTTCTTTACATCTACAATATTTTTCCTACAGAACACAAAAAATATATGCATGTTTATTAATGCGTAATATGTACGATGTTATCCAGAAATTAATACATTCCATATGAGTTTTATTAAGTCTGTCTACACATATTCATAATTCATAGCGCGTAGATTTTATCAGTCGTATGGGAAAGAAGCTATTATAATAATCGATTACGTTTACTGAAACTTTCTTTTACATATTACTATTAGCCTTAGCCTTAGTGGTGGATGGACTCGGCCTCTTATGCGAGAGGTCTGGGTTCGATACCCCGTGCGTGCCTTGAAATGGGTTTTTCTAATTTCTAAGTGCACCCCAAACACGAGACCATCGCCCGCTCACCGGTGAAGGAAAACATCGTGAGGAAACCTGCATGCCTGATGATATTTGAAAGTCTTTGAAGGTATGTGAAGTTTACCAACCCGCACTGGGCCAGCGTGGTAAACTATTGGCCTATACCCTCCTCGCCTGATTTCGAGGAGGAGACCCGTGCCCAGCAGTGGAACATAAAGGTTTGATACTTTACTTTTTTTTATCTGTGTACTGATGAAATATTTTTCCCTCAATGAACGCCAAGACGACCGATCCCTTGCCACTGTATCCAATACGGACCAAAAAGACACCAACTAGGCAGTGTCTGTATCTTGCGGACCAGTGTATTATTGTGTCTCCCCACCATGGTTCAAGTATTTTCGTGGCGGTGGGGCTCAGTAGACTACGGTGAACCTAGCACCTTTGGCAAAGCGAATTGAGCCGAGGGGGCTTTTTGTACCCCTCTTATATGAAGGGGCAATAGAGCAGGAGGCAAGGAGCGAGGACTGGAACCTCACCTCATCGTACTGTCCAGACGTTGGGAGTGGTTATTCTGTGCTGTGGGACTGCAGTTTAATTTAAAGTTTTCCTTCTATCAGTCCCTAACATGACTATTAATTTTATTGGACAAGACCTATATAATTTTATTGGACAAGACCCGATACCATCTCTCTCTATTTCAAGATAGGCAACACATGAGCTAGTTACCCGGACTATTCCTAGGTTATCGTGCTTATAACTCTCGTGTTA
This sequence comes from Lycaena phlaeas, assembly GCA_905333005.2. Taxonomy (NCBI): domain Eukaryota; kingdom Metazoa; phylum Arthropoda; class Insecta; order Lepidoptera; family Lycaenidae; genus Lycaena; species Lycaena phlaeas. The sequence goes on from HG995178.1 coordinate 9,416,627, forward strand.
TAACTGGTCGGCCCGTTTGCCTGTCCAAGTAAAACAAACGTCTTTGTTTTTAAGCCTCAATGGTCTTTTTTTATAACATACTTTATACAGATATAACAGCTACATAATAATACCCTTTTCCTGTTAGCTAGATTAGCCTTCCTCATAGATCACTTTATTTTAAACCGTATCTAACACCGCTTCTAGCACATTCCATAGAGTGTTGACGACAATTGTATCATTATTGCCGTTAAAGATCGTATCTCGTTTCCGTAGATATTTTTTTAAATGTAGGTAAGCTATAAAAGAACACGAGCCACCCGATCGTAAGTGTTCAATGCTGACTTCCACGGACACTAGACAAGCTAACACAACTTACTTGTCACTATGCTATTAATTAGTGCCTTACAAAATCATACTTCTATTCTTACGTGAAAGTTTGTAAGTATGGGTGGATGGATGTTTGTTACTCTTTCACTTAAAAACTACAGAATGGATTTTAATGAAACTTTACAATAATATGGCTTATACATTAGAATAACACATAGGCTATAATTTATCTCTGTACTCCCACGGGAATGGGAAGTACGCGGGTGAAACTGCGGGGCGCTGCTACTCTTAAATACAGCAAAGTTGCCGACAGGTAAAGAAATAAGCAGATAGCACCAGTAGATACCATCTAAAAGCTAATCCTTCCCGGTATTAAAACCTTCATACTCAATACCTGGACATCGCGTATCATAATGTATTTAATATTTTAATATGAAACTAGGAAGACAAAAACAAAAGACATTTGCAATGACATCAGGCGGCCATTAATTTTTCAACCATTTAATATATATCTGTGATATGAATCGCGCGCGTGGGAGAAATAATATGCCGCGAGATATTTAATCTAATAATGGTCGAGGTTGATTGCTTTTCTTACGCTTTCTTTTATATTTATAATTCACATTTAATGATCTAGAATAGCACTTGATTAGGCGGGGGTCCAGTGGAATGTGGAACGTGGGGTATGTGGAACTTGTTGGCGGTCGATTCTCAATTAGAGGTCAGGTTAAATTGGTGAGGTGTGCACGATAATTTTAGATTTAAGCGTTATCGTGTTTTGTCGACCTTTTGTTGGTCACTTTTGGTAAAGCTTTTGGTAAAGTGTAATTTAATTGTGGCTAATGATTAACATTATGTTATTTACTTTCCGATAATGTAAGTGTCTAGCTTGTTAATACTAGTGATGATAAAAATTGGTCTCGTTCGTATAGTCTTGAGTAAAATACCGACACCGAATATTCAAAACCAAGGTTAAAACCAAAACCTAATATTATGCCAGGTGAAGGCTAAATGAAATAAAATATTTTATTCAAATTATGAATTAAAATATATTTTGTCATTATTTAAAAACAATATACTAGTTTTAAGAAGAGTTTTATAAAGTTCATCCGATGGTGGTGAGGCATGGACCCGCCACAGGAACGAACCCGTCAAGAAGCCGTAGAAGTCACACTCCACGGCTGGTGGGGGGCAAACCCCCATTTTTCTCATCACAGGGTGAAGCCGGCTTACCTAACACCTGATGAAGCATTAAGGCCACTAGGGCTATTAGCATAGCTCCAACCGAAAAAGGATTATGAAACAAAACGAGATAATATGGAGATATTCAAATCAGTAAAATCTAGATTCATCATCATCATCAGCCTCTATTCGTCCACTGCTGAACATAGGCCTCCCTCAATGAACGCCAAGACGACCGATCCCTTGCTACTCGCAAATCTAGATTAAATAAGTAAAATCTAGACTAAAATGCAACACTCAATTAGTTAGACCAACAATAGCCAGGTAGGAAATAACGCAAGACCAGGGTCAATTTTACCGGATGCAGGTGAGATAGAGGGTTGCACTATGCCTGTTGTCTGGTCTTATTTCAGGTAAGCTAGTGTTTTGGGGTTTACTCTTTAAGAATCGATTTTAATATTTAAGGCAAGGGTATGAAAATCTATGGGAGTATAATCAAACTACGATGTTACACGATGTCACACGATGTTACACGAAGATGTCACACGACTTGCCTATTATAAAATAAAAAAGACTAAACAAGCAAGATCAATACCACGATTTTATTCTGGTTTCGTTCTTGCTTTGCCCATCACTAGTCAATAGTTCAATAAGTTGAAAGAAATAGTAATTGTCGTTATAGATTTTTATCACTGATGTATATCAAGGTTCGTGGACTTTTACTTGGAAAATTATGGTCATCTTAATGAACCTTCTAGAAGTTTTTGTCACTATAGTTCTTCTAACACACATTGAAAGACTATGACTTAAAAGAAGTAATGTCTAAAAAATAAGGTACCTTTATAATTATGTCCCACAGTTGAGCACGGGGCTCCTCCTCGAAATCAGACGAGGAGGGTTTTGGTTCATAGTTCACCATAGTCCAGAGCTGGTTGGTGAACTTCACACCTTGAAAGACTTTTAACACCACCAGGCATGGGCGAGCGATGGTCTCATGCTCTGGTGCTCTTAGGAATTGAAAAACCCATGTCAGGGCATCACAGGATCCAGACCTCTCAGTCAAGAAGCTGATTCCGTACCCAGTGGCCCTCGATTCTCGTAATAAAAGTACGTTCATAAATATCTTTCCAATAATCACTTTACTGTATCAGTCCCTGGATAAGCTTGTTAGACTCTAGGATAACGTTGCTGCCGCATTGCTGTTATAAAATGTTCACTAATGTTTGTGAACATTATTTTACATGTTACTATGCGTAATGGTTGTTAACTAAAAGTTTAAACATGTTTACAAATGATGAAACGAAAAAGATCTCGCTTAGATACTCTCGGGGATGCTGAGTTCTCCCGATCGAGCCTTTCACTTCAGAGCGTGATGCATCGGCCTCACTTACATCCTACAAAACATCTGTGTGCGGTGAGCTAACAGAACTTCTTTAGAATCGTTGTGATTTCAAACCGGATGCAACGGAAAAAACGACAGGTAAGAGACACAAATACAAAAGAGCGAAAGAGCAAATGTCGGTATGTATGTATATTGCCCACTATTTAATGCTTGCTTGTTTTTGAGCATTTAACGTGTGTTTCACTTCTATCGTGTGTGAATCGCACACACATCTTTTTTTTCACTTCAAAAATGCTGTGTGTTTATTATTAATTAATAATAAATATGTAGATTTTAATACATATCCTTTTTTAAAATCAAATTAAATCCTACTGTTCAAATCAATAATCGTAATTTGTACTGCCTGAAAACTTCATATCGCTCACGTCAGCTCCTTATTATATTACCGCAAAACCTATTAACATAAATAATTATATATGATTAAGACCACATACGGTATTGATCGCTGCACGCTTCCTGCATACGTGTGAGATTTTACAGCGGTGAGTCGAGTTCAATCCAATTAGTCTAAATATGTAGAGCGCATTTGTCACCTTCGTTATTGCAAACTCCTGAACGTAAACTCTCTCATAGTGGACTTATCTCGTGGAATTTTATCATAAAATTGGTACTTAGTAGAGAGATGTTGGCCATCTTGGGACGCCCGAAAGATATTATTAAATATGTATTTATAAATTCAATATAAATATATTGAAATTCATAAATAATAATTAATAAAAATCAACCAATAAAATAAAGTCGAAATAATTACTTCGATTCGACTTCTTTGTGTATTGTGTCGAGTGTTTTTTGTGCGAGTCGAGAGCCCAAAGTACCATCACGACATTACGGTGTCATGCCGAATGTCACTGCATTCGACGTGAGAGCGCGCCAACGTAGGTTTTACACAGTATAAAAAAATAGTCAACATCCCTATTACTAGACAGTAATAGGGATGTTGACTATTTTTTTTAATTGATTTTATTTGATAGATATACTATAGATGAATACGAAAAAAAGATTTTTGTAAAGAAATATGTCCAATTTTAACAAAAAATTAAATAAAGAATAATAGTTTTTAAAATTGCCGTTAAAACGCTCCAAGCGTCATTACGTCACACACCGCATTCAGAGCTCGCGCTATGTAAAGTGAGTTTGTACTTAGCTCAATATTCAGTGACGTCATCGCCTTATTGGCGTTTACAGTCACGTGATAATGCATGATAAATTAATTTTCTAAATTTTAAGACAAATAAGTAGACTTTTTAAATGTTATTTTAGGCTTTCAAATACTGTATTTAATATGTAAAACATAACTTTACATGAATTTGTAACATGTGTCAACATCCCTGTTGTAGATTAAATGTTAATGTTATCAGTCATATCATCTTCGTCATCATCGTCATCATTTATCCGGCCTCTGTTGATCCCTCGCCACTCACATCCAACACGGCCCGGCCACTGCACGGTGATAGTCATATGCGATTTGCCACACCGTAATAATAAAAAGTTCATTTTTATTTCATCAAACGTAAGCGAACGTGAAAATTTAATGTGTAAATTTTTGTCATCAAAACAAGATGTCTATAAAATTTATCAACAAAACGTCGATTTACGACACACGTACGCTCAATCGTGACCACACTTATCATAAAAAATCTTAATTCTGTCACCGTCCAGCATACAAAAAACAGCTGCGAAAATACTTCGAGAGAGGTGAAAATAATTCGCGGTACGCAATTAAAACTATAAAACACTCTTAAAATAAATCTGGAACGGGATATCATACGGAGTAATAACATTAAAACTTATACAGTGAAGCAGATGTGCCAATATTCTATTATTACTGGCTTTTCAACACGAACGGCGCAAGCATTCCTGACTATTTCTACATCCCTAAGATGAATCATTAAATAATAAAATCTAAAGCATACTTAATGCGCGGGCGCACACCGGCGCGGCGAGAGTACGTCTCGACGCCGCACACACACACGCGCGCTAATCAGTTCCAGATCCTTGCGTTACTTCTCAATCGGACGCACACCGACACACTGCAGCAACACCAATACATCAATGGATGATCTAATTGCGAACGCGTAAACAGACGTCAATGTGTTTGTTGCCACTGTTACAATGTGCGTGATTCCAGCCAGCTTATTAGAAGTACTTTAAACAAAAATACGATCCAATTAGAAAATCTGTTTGAATTTGAAATTAGAACAGTATATCTGACATATGGCTCACTATAAATTAGGGGCTCGGTCGCGTTGGTCGGGCACGTTCTTGTCCATGCTAAGGAGATGGTGATATTTTAATGCCTAGATCTCATTAAGTATGGGTGTCAAAGCGTTTGATACATCAACTTGTACTTTGTAAATGCTCTCCGCGTCAGGGAGATTATTTACAGGCGTAAATTAGGTTCACGTGCGTCTTAATGCATCCCGCAAGTGTTAGTGCTCTAGTTCGATAATCTTCGACGGGCGTATGGATCATTCGGAGATGATTCATGCATAATGTGCCATTCTATTGTTGGAGTGGATATCGCACGCTCAAATTATGCAACTTCGACGGTGCATTGTTATTGTTGACTATTAATTAGACTTGTTGATTGCATTACTGAACTCAAATTAGACGGAGCTAATAATTTCTAGTTGCGTTCGATTATTCAAATGCACAGACGCCTAATAATTTGTGTCGTATAGAAGTGATTAATAACAAAATTATGATTTTATTGTCGAACAACCATTGTAGTAATTACTAGATTTCATTTTTCACGTTTTAATGTAATTCACCAGCTTGTAATATTGTATTTAAAGGTACCCATTTCGTTTAAATTTTATATATATTTTTAACAGTCTTTATCAATTCCCTAATGTTATGATTGTGGTTTTTTTAATGGTAATTCTAAATTTTTTTCTGCGCTGCTAGGTGCACCTAATATTAAAAAATATTTGACACTATCTTGATATATTTATATAATATGGCTTTTGGGTAAGTCCTTAGAGTATAAATATGGTATATAAAATACTCTAAGGAGAAATATGGTCTGTACGACGTAATAACTATAATATTAGGTGAACTAAGAAAACGTTTGCATATTATTGTATTTCTAAATACTTCCACAGTGTAATTTTTTGCTGTCAAATTTTTAATTTTTACTTGCATTCATTGCGTATTATAAAATTTATTTAACAAACTACGAGCGAGTCTAACACAGTGATCCACTTGTAGCTGCTATTTTGGCGCGCACATTAAATTTGATCGATCAGTCCTATATTTTTCTTGTTTACCAAATATTTAAGTAACGGCCATAAGTCAGACAGTAAAATAATTCAAATGTGAAATTTCATGAACGCTCATAATGAACTTGGCAGGCGACCAAAAAACGTCTTATTTTTGATGTGGAATTTGGACCAATTTTTATTGAAATTGTTTCAAAACAAACCCTTTACCTAGCCGGCTTGAAAAAATTAAGCTTAATTTTACAGTCTAATTCGACTATTATACCCACGACATTTTTTTTACATGATTATCAGACTTTTGAGGGAGCGCTCGGTCGCGGTGACCCGATGCTGTTAGATACGGAGATGTGCTCCGTACACCCCTGTACGGAAATTTTAGTGTATTATGGACTATTTAAGTATCTCTGACTATTAATACCGTTTCGACGGCCACTTACAATTTACGACTTACATTTTGTCAGCAGAAATAAGCGCGTTCTTTTCGGGTATAGTTTAGCTGAAACAATTCTAAGAGAACAGAATTATCAATAGATACAAAAAGTCGAAATTCCGCATACAGAAATCCTATATCTCTATCTATAGGCGATATCTCTTCAATTGTCAATGTTGAGGATCATCACTCCATCATATGATATGTCCTTGTGGTTAATGACTTTTATCCACCAGCTTCAATTTTTGGCATCTTGAAGTGCTCTATTGGACCATCACTTTGGTTTTAGACCTTTTGGTCTTTTGCCATCTGGTTTTCAACCTATAATTTTTCAAGAATTCTTAATATTTTTTCATAATCTTTGATAACTAGATGTACTCGTATATATGTAACTGTAAAGTAAAACAAACAATATGCACGCGAAAGAAAAAAATAGATGACCTTATAAAGCGTAGTTCCTAGTAGAATACATAGTTGTGAAACGCCGGCGCTAGAATACCTCAAGCATTGACCGCTTATACTAATAGGCTTTCATTTGACCTCAGCTTGATATTAACACTAGAAAATAACAAGCAGAATAAGGTTATACATAATCAATAACTTATATGGTAGTCTCACACATAAGCCAATTTTAACGAAGAAGAAAATAGACATTTAAAAACTTAGTTTGAAAGTGTACACGAATACTCTTGTTTTGGACTAAAAAATTGGTCATATTGACAATTGAAAGGATGAATTCTAAGTACGGGTAAAATAAAAATAAAAATATTGTAGTGCCACGCTTTTATGAAGAGAATTTTCCGGTTACAATAAATTCATTATTATTAAATTATTAGCAGCGCCCCGCGGTTTCACCCGCATACTCACCTTTCCCATTGGAGTACGGAGATAAATTATTATAGCCTATGTGCTATTCTGGCGCTATATTATTGTAAAGTTTCATTAAAATCCATTCAGTAGTATTTACGTGAAAGAGTAACAAACATCCATACTTACGAACTTTAGCTTTTATAACATTAGTAAGGATTTAATTCTAATATAAACAGTATTTAAATTATTTTATTAAGAAAATCACTATTATGTAACTGTATAAAATGTATCAATTTTGTGGTCATCTTGTGAGTATTTATTTGTGGTTAAGAAGTTTTCACACACTTCAAACACGTTTCATATAACAATACGAGTATAACTGTTATAGTAAATTGAAAATTACTTATTGTACTCGGGTTGTATTTTTTTAATGGAAGAATTTTTTCCTACTACATTAATGTCATGTTGAGGCCTTTGATTAATTAATTATTATGTGTTTATATACTATATACTTTATGTATTTTATCGAATCGGTAAAGTATGAAGTTATTGGTTTATGTTAGCGATTGCTTCATTTGTTTCAGTGAGTAATCTAGTACAATATTCTAAGCAAATTTATTCGGCAGTAAATCCACTTTGCAGTCTTCCACGCACACCATTAAATATATAATGTTTATTTCTCCTTCGACTGTTCGTTATTTATTGCAAATACCAAAAGTTTTATTTTCTACGTCGTAATAGACATCTTTAATATATTTTTTTAATATTTCAGTACGTCATATCACTTTAAAAATACGTTCCATTTATTGGCATTCTTCAATGGTATTACGTCAGATTGGAATACGCATAAAATATTGTAATAAAGTTTGAAGCAGCTCACCTATATTTTGACTACTCTTCCCATTTATTTCTGTGACTGGAATCAGTTTATTGCCGGCATTCATCTGCACTCATTTATAGCTAGATATTCTTTTACGATTCGAGGCGCTCTGTTTATTTTCGTTTTTAATTACTTCTTGCGTAGGCAGTTGGAAATGACAAAGCATTTGACCTAGAATATTTTTTTTATTAATGCCGTGATGAAATCTATTTCGATTTTTTGGCATTGGTACCATTAAGTGTAATAAATAATACAAATTATTTTATGTAGCGTTCTTTCAACGAAATATACAAATTTAAAAAACGAAGGTAAAAAATACATATGACGTGAGCTATAAGTCATTTGGAAATGGCGCGTTGTGACGTTATTAATATATTAACTGAAAAAATAATTTTAATCTTACATGTATTATATTATCTACTAGTGTAAACCTTTAAGCCGCGCCACCCTTTGTATGGTCACAAGCAAAACCATCTTGATTATTTACTCCGTGAACATATTATATAAGAAATCATTCAAAAAGTATTCTGGTACCGAGATTTAACATCTATAAAAAACCTAATCTATAAATATAAACGGCACTGCTATTGACAGTAATCCCTTTCCCTCTTACGTACAAATAATGATTAGGTCAGGAACAATCATTATTTGTGTAACAAAAAAGTTGTGTATCATTTAAATTATTATCGCACACAATATTTAATTAAAAAACTCGCGTACTTCTCAATCCCATGGGAGTACAGGGATAAATTATTATAGCCTATGAAATATAGCCTTAACGTGAAAGAGTAACAAACATCCCATACTCACAAACTTTCACGTTTATAATATTAGTACGATTTTTTGCTACAAATGTTTAAATGACTTTTTGAAATTTGAAACTAATCTACATTATTGGTATATCACCTGGGGTGATTTTATTCAAAAACCTTGAATTGCAGACTTTGTGCTCAATTTCCGCGTTTATATTATTAAAAGCATGTATTTGTTCAAATCGATTATATTACCACCTGCATTGCAAATGTTATAAATTAGCAATTCGGTAACTTGATACATTAATGATCATCAATATCGCCTGCCAGTCGCCCTGCTTGACTTTTGTGTATTGACTTTAGTTCATGAACAGGCAAGAAGCTATTTGTTTAATTGTTTTCCTTCCTAGACCTTTCGATGGGAATTTCTTCATAATCATTAAGTACGTAACTAAGGATGCTGGAAATGTTGTCTTTAATTGACTGATTATAACTCGTTAATATTTCTTTGAATTTCGCTGCAATATTCAACTGACTTACTGACTGATTACACTTGGATACAGATGTACACTTAGGTCACTGTCAAAATGACAAGCTAGAAATAGAATAGAATAGGAAACAATTATTGAGAAACATACACTGGTACTTAATCTAATACATAAATACAGACATATATTATGTTTTAAAAGGAAAAAAGATTAATTTGAAAATTTTGACACAAATATGTGCCGGAAAATACACAACAGTGTAATGTAGTTCCTCAAAAGGTAACAACTCAGTGGTGTGATTGTGGCGTCTGAAAAAGAGATTTTACGTGGTTCCTAAAATCCCTATTTAATAGGTGACTAGTCTACTTAATAGGTGACTAGTCTATTTAATAGGTAACTAGTCTTTTTACTGTTACATTATTTTCCTTTTAGTTCGTATAGTATAATTTATTAATTAATTTTAACGCTGATCAGTATTTTCTTTGTACGTGTGCTATATATTTTTCTGCATATAACTACGATAGGTTTCTCCAAACGAAAGCTAAATCACCTGATCACTAACTCGTCAATGTTATAAATTCTCCAAAAAAGCATTTCCAAAACGAATGTAATATGCTTATAATTTTAGTAGAGCAAAAAATTGTTACGACATTATACATACCAAACAGCAAACTTTAATGATCGAATATTATAATATCCCATTTAGAGATAAACTAATGACTGTATACGAATCTGGTATAAGAAAATGTGTATTTGAGACAAACAAAACAATAAATAAAACAAATACGAATCAGAACACAGAAATTGTTCGCATTAATGCGATGCAAGCCGCCATCAAAATTAATGAATGCATCGAAGATCCAATCAAAGTACTGAGTCAGAATCGATGCGTTCGCGCATAACGACCGTCGGATGCGCCGAAGTGTTCCAGTGAGATTGTAAATATTTCTCTGTTTCTGACGACCGAAATAGAATAGAACGCGTGTTTCTAAATCTCCTTTGAAGATTACACACGCCAGCATTAGCTCTGGCAAATTACCCTCTAACAAAGATTGTATTAATTACGTGTTCTCGATAGCCGAATGTAAATACTTTATATTTAGATTTCGGCAAGCGCGCAACATCCCATCGCATGTCTGTCATTTTTATTTCAGTTTTGTTTTAATTGATTGTTATTATAAGATTGGTTGATTAGTTTGATCGTTCGTATGTTTTATATCGCATTAATGTTAATTTGATGAGATTTATATTTTATTTCGAAATGTTTGGGTGACCGATCTGCGTTCGATGAACACATATTGTGTGTTTCTCTTTTTTGTATGAAAGAGAAACTATTTATGTGGTGTTTTTAATCGATTTGGTAGATTTACATAAATAGGAGCTTTATATAAGTTTTGATACAGTTAATCTTAGCTGACTGAAGCAGTACGCACTTTACAGGAGCTTTTGAAGTAAGTGGAGCAAGAAATACTTTTGGTTTAAATTGTTTATTTTCGGGTTGATACAAAAGGAATATAGGATTCTTGCATTGCAGGAAGCAACTTTGCTATGTTTCAGAGAGATGACAAGCGGTGTAATTACTGGCATCGAAACAGAACATCTTATGTCTAATGTTAAGTAACACAAATGTGTTTCCTGGGCTAGGCAGTTCCAGGCTAGTTAATGCTCCTGTATAACGACCACCTACCATCAGGAGATCAGGGAAAATCAGTTTGCCTATCCAACTAACCTAAAAAAACTCACCGACGTAGAACAGACACAATAAGTTTCAGAATAGAGGACATGTCTAAAGATATAAGAAGACTGTAAAATTAAGAAATAAACAATACCTAAAGTTTATGTTGATTTGAAATACCACATAAATAAGAAATAATATAAGAAGACTGTGTAGTAACACAGTATTCTTGTATTATTTGTATTATATAAGCCATACAATCCTATTATGATTAAGTCGGTTTAATATTAACAATTATAAACTTACCTCATACATAAAAACCAAAAATAAATTACACATTAATTATGGATGAAATCTAGTCTAGTCTACGACAAAACTCTGTAATCTGTCGCTGTGTTCTTCTGTAAAGTTGGAACCCAGTATACTATGGATCTTAAACATTAATATTTTCTAGAACACTGAGTATCCTGTAAAAAGATTGGATTGGAAGAGAAGTATTTGGCATTCCAGAGTTAAATTCTCTAAAATCTGTTACATTGTAAAATTTAAGTGAACTGTAACGATCACAAAAACTCGTAACAGTTTCATTGGTCATCATATTTCGATTGACTAATTCGTATTCCAAGCTAGTATTAGCCGATGCCGAAGCGTAAGAATGTAAAATTAAAAAATTATATGTTATTAGAAAACATCAACACTCGATGGTTATTAGGGAGATAAACAGGTAGAATTAAGGAGTCGTTGATTATAACGCAGTTTGCTGAATACTTACGTTATTCAGAAATGGGGTGGGTTATCATTTTCAAGATCTTGATCGACTGCGTTGATTGCTTTGTTCTGGCACCTTATAATAATGTAAGAAAATATTTGTAACCCTCTAGCTAACAACTTGGCTGATTGTACCAATAAAACATTTGAATACTAAGCACTTTTTTATTTTTGTTTTCCTCGTTTTAAGTGGTAAAACACATGCTAGCGATTTATGTAGATGGTATTTGATTAATAAATTTTCTACGTACTGATTTCCAAGCGTTTATTTTTCTCTGTTTTTATTTATCGTGAGTACGAAAGTGCAAAACGAATTAGGAAAATGTGTCAAAATTGATAGCAATTTTTTTATAGATGTCTTTGTGTAGCTATTCAATATTTAATTATTAAATAAAAGTGAACACCTGTAAATTTAGTAGGTACCTACGAATAATTTTGCATTAATGACAGTCTAAGGTGAATAATTCATTTTTGTATGTATGTATTATTGTATGCTTAAATTGATATATAGTTTATTTAGAGGTTTAGTACATAGAGGGCTTAACGTTTCTATGAAGAAATATATCTTTATAATAAATTTGATGTCTTATCTAATTTATTTATATTATTCATTTGATATAGTTTACTGTTATGACTCTTAGACTCAAATCTGAAAAATCAAACAACTTATTTTCCAAACCATTGTATCAATAGTAACCGCCATTGCAATAAAAATCCAGATGAGTTGGATCGAACTGATAACCCGAAATTACGAGTCAAAACCCCGTATTAAGCTTACAAAAAGCAATAAACTGGCGTGAAATGGTACGAGAGCATTAATTCGATTATCAGATAGAGGTGCGAAGCGAGTTTTGATGTTTATCTAGGCATAAAGAGGCGCCGTAAGAAATTATTTTACAACTGTAAAATAATAATAAAAACTCTCATTAACGGTCATTAGGACCCGCCCCCGCGATGCAGGGTTAGATAGCCATGGGTGCTGTTTATTTAGTGTAATGATGGGGTGGAATTGTGAAGTGTATTTATCGCCTGTCAGACACATTCACTTCGGTAACGGATGTACGAAAACATCAAATCGCATTGTGTATTGATTTCTAAACGCATTTTTTACCAATGGTCTCAATATTAAATTTAATGTACTTTAGAGAAAATTCTTTAGCTTCATATTAACATTTAGGATAAAACTATTTTTCCTTTCACTTACTAATAAATAATCAAATATAGCACAGTATTTTGTACCCAAATATAATTTTAAATTACTAAAGAATATTTCCTCTAAAAGCCTTATTTTTTGAGAGACAGGTGATAAATAAACATTCATTGTTATTTATCAATAAGGCACTATTAAAATCAATATAATATATTAAGTATTGTTAAAAACCATATAATTATTGTAACAAAGGCATTTATTGTATTGAAAACGTGCGGTTTGGGAATTCAAAATGACTCTAATTAAAAGTACAATAAAACCACAGTAAAGAGTGTTTTTATGTCTCAACAATAAAAGATACTTGAAATTCGATATTTTCAAAGCAAAGTATTAAAGGACTCATTTTAGCTTATTAGGGTTCCGCAGTATGAGACCACAAAACCTTATGACCTTTTAGTGACCGTTTAGACTTTCATAAACGGGTTAGTAATACTTTGTTTAGGTACTAATAGTACCTAGTAAATTAGGTAAATCGTCCTCTAGTAAGTGATAAAAAGTCGTCATTTAATAGACGTCCACTTCAAGACCATCCCTTTGAGTTATTCCCATTGATCTACATTCTACAACCTTAGTTTTTTTTTCTTAACGCCGGGAAATGCGCTGTGATATCCCGCGGGGGAGTGGATCTCCTCAGGCGGGTATGTGCGGTTTGCTGCGTCTGAAAGCTGGTAAGTGGACGCAGCTCTACCTATTAAAACCCGGCGAGTGCCACTAATACCGCCTTTGGTGAGGTGCCACGGATCTGCTAGCAACAGGGCACTTCGACGGCTAGTCAGTCCCTCAGGAGACCGATACCACGACCACAGAGGAGTTGTCCTGTACCACAGAACAACCACTCCCAACATCAGGACAGTACGATGAGGTAGAGCTCCAGTTCTCACCCCTTGCCCCCTGCTCATTTGTTCCCTCTTCTTACAAAAGGGGTACTAAGAGCCCCCTCGACTAGGTTCACCCTAGGCAACTGAGCCCCACCGCCACGACAAGGCTTGAACCATGGTGGAGATTGATCTACAACCTGGCTTTTAGCATACCACCGTATGCTGCCCTCATCCAGCGACTTTCATCTCCTCATATTATTTTGGATTTATAATTTCGCAACTTTGAACCCCTGTTGTTAGATAATATTATAATTACTATAGAAACGTTTACCTGGGTCTTTCATAAAATACATTTCTGTAGCCAGGTCTTAAGCACGGAACTTACCACGTAACTGTAAGCTGTTATTTATTTGAATTTGGAACACTGATTATCTACAGAAATGAATATTAGGAAAAGTCATATTTCCTACTGAACCCATTATGTGTGTGATTCAACACACACTTTGGTGGTATTTTTTAATGGCTAGTATTTGGAAGATAAAAGCGCTAATAAGATTTTTATAGTTGTGCGAACGCGACTTCGTTTAGATTTTATTATGTTCGTTTTGGAATTGCGTATTGATATAATATTGATACAAATGTTGTAACTCTATATCTTATTTTTGATAATAACCCCAAAAAAATTGTTTAAAAATGGTGTGTTTTCACCGCGAATTTCGCTCATTATAAGGAATCGTTTTATGAATTTCATCGCGATTTATAAAAAATTTTAAATGTCCCACATTTCGGAGGAATGGTCATCTCGGGAACATGGTTTCTGTACCTATAGCCTAATGTAAATATAAATAACTTAATAAACCATGATATTATTCGCAAGAAAACTGTTTTTTGTGTTTATGATTTTCATTATAGTGTTTATTAACACGAAGTCAGGCTTGCAAACGACCCCCACCATGGTTCAAGCCTTGTCGTGGCGGTGGGGCTCAGTAGCCTAGGGTGAGCCCAACACCTTGGGCGAAGCTAATTGAACCAAGGGGGCTCTTTGTGCCCCTCTTATGGGAGGGGGGGGGGCAGGAGAGAAGGGGGCAAGGGGCGAGGATGGGAACCTCGCCTCATTGTACTGTCCCGACAGTGGGAGGGGTTGCTCTGTGGCGCGGTGCAGCTCCTCTGTGGAGGTGGCGTCGGTTCCCCGGGGGACTAGCTAGCCGTCGAGGTGCCCTGTTGCTTGTAGATCCGGGGCACTTCACCAAAGGCGGCATTGGTGGCACTCGCCGGGTTTTAGTGGATAGAGCTGCGTCCATTTACCAGCTTTCGGGCGCAGCGAGTCCCACATACCCGCCTGGGGAGCCACTCCCCAGCTGTATGCGTCAGTGTATTTCCCGGCGTAAAAGAAAAAAAAAAGGCTTGCAAACGATAGATTATATACGCTTTTTAAAAGATGATTTATGAACCTTTATTAAAAATTAATTTAAAACTATTAAAAAACGGCATATCAACAAGATGATGTTGAAATACGTAGCTCTGAAAAACGATGATAAATTTATGATTTATTCCATGATTAAATTTGAAAATAATCATCTTACATTTTTTTTACTTATAATAAAAATAAAATATACCTCAAAAAATATCTTAACTTCTTTAAAAAACTATTTATATAAAAAGCAAACTATTTATATAAAATACTCAGAATGCATTTGTACCATTTTCATAAATCTTATGGCTTAGTCGCCGTAACGAGCATAATTAAACTCATTAGTGCTAAAATTAAGTAGCAAATGTAATTTTTACATTATCATTGTTACAACAGGAACAAATAAAAGCATCCTTCATTTGTGTGAATTGGTGCATAATACCTTGCTGCGGTTTCATACACAATTTACCTGAGGGCAAGAACTCGCAGAAATCAAGCGAAACGATAAATATTGATGTTCACTTACCTAGAAGAGCTTATTGATCATTCAAATATTTAAAGCTTATATTGCTTTTTAAAGTGACGCTTTTATAACATCGTCTCAAACTTTTTCGTCTGTGATGCATGTCGCGTGACGGTCGGAGGCCATTGCGGCGCCTATAGTTCGCATCGGCTGACCGTGTAGTGTATAGACTATTATCTGTTTGTGCTAGTGCTCACGCTACTTGTTTGTTAAATATCTATAATGTGAAAAAAGTTTCACTTTTATCGTGGTTTCATAAAACCACACAAACTTCTTTTTAGTAAATATGCGCGGCTCGAGTTATGTTAACTAGAGCTGTTCAGAAATGGACGTATAAAGACTGACGATGATGATGATGATGATGATAATCCAGATGAAATCCAGGAACGCAGAACAGCGTATCCATTCCACTGCTGAAGTACAAATGCATGCGAATGATTAATGATGAATGAATGAAAAGATGACATGTAGATCATAGGCAGACTAATAATAAAACGTAGTAGCAACGCATGAAATAGAAACTTCATAGAAATATTTAAAATTATAATAATACTTTCATATTTAAAAATGGAATGCATATTAGAGTGAATTCAAAACATAAAAGTAAGAAGAATGAAAAATTTTAAAAATTACTCCTTGATAAAAATACGAAATTCCCTTCCAGACTCCCTACATCTGTGTCCCAGCCCACCACAATATACACTCGGAGGTACAATTAGCTGCATTGTAGCCGATTTAAAGCCTCAATTAAACCTTCTTACAGGTTAAACCAGACTTAAGTACACCGAGGTAATAAGTGCGGTAAACGTTTTTACGTTTTGTAATCCATTCTATGCTAAACAACGAGACTATTATTTGATTAATATCTAATTTCACATATTTTAATTTATGGATTACTAGCTACTATCCACTGCTTTGCCTGCATTAGCGACAAAAATATTTTTTTTATTATATATAACATACGATAACTATGTTACTTCTAGTACCTCCGAGAATATATGTACAAATTTTCATGATGATCGCTTGAGTAGTTTTCACGTGAAAGCGCAACAAACATCCCTACTTTTTAACATTTATGATAGTAAGGATGCGGACTAAGAATTAAAGTAAATATTTATTTTCACCTGTTGCTGATCGCTACAAGATCAGCTCAAAGCAGTCAAATATAACCAGATACTCATTTCTAATTTTGAAAACAACCTACTAAAAGTAAAATCTACCAAATATACGGACACCACAAATCCATGATTAGCATATTTTACTATTTATTAAAGGTCTGATAAGAAAATGTGAATAAGGCATTATGAATTACGACAACGTAAGAAATTACTATGCGTATTAAAATATAATACGTTAATTCGAATTTCGAAACAATTATACATTTTAAAAATGATGATGATGATGATCAATGACGTAAATAATAAAGAGAATGCGATATGAATCACAGAAATAATCAAAATTGATTACTCCTACGTCCGACATAAAAACTATGATACAAACAAACGCTTAACAAAGAGCATTTACCGTGTAATTATATATAACTTAATGGTCGTGAGTAGATTGGAGTCGTAAAGAAATAATTTGAAAGCACGTGGCTGTTTGAGCAAGCACGAAACGAGGAAATGTGTGAACGGTTCCGCATACCATTTAGAAAATTCTAGATATAGCTTCGTAAACTTGGGTGACATAATAGTACTCTTCAGACTGGCCAAATGTGAGCCTTACTTATTAAAAATGCTTCAATGCCGCTTATTTAACATAATTTTATGTATTAAAATGATTTATTACTAAATATATTGTGCTTTACTGAATATTTTTATCATATACATGAAAGAAAATATCAAGTGTAGATTAGATTAAGACATAGCATCATAGAGTGTCAGGATATGCAAGTTATGCAATCCATTAATGTGTCACCTGACCTGCTTTCAGGTTAATTTGTTTGTCTTGATGGGTGACGTTAACCACTTGACATCATGTGGCTCGTCTGTCCGTTTGCCCATTACATTTATATAAAAAAATACATTACATTATCTTAGTCTTACGAATTTTCGATCAGTTACGAAGTTCACATCACACAGACGCGAGTTTAACATTTTTTACCCATCACAAAAAACTTCACAACGTCGCTAAAGAAGTTTTCACTTCAAAAATATTTTTAACAACAACTTTTAATTCAGTACCCTAAAATGATTATCTTACCTACACATTGTACCGTCATAAATAATAGTTTAGAGTTTAGGCCATAAGATGGTGAATTCTAAAACGCACTGAACAGTGAAAATGCCCTTAATTAAATACAATAAAATGCAAATCACAATAAAACAAACAAATTATAATAACATTACACAATCGTTAAGAACATTAAAATTCTATTGTAATTTATCAAGAAACGCTTCCCCTTTCTATTAATTTACAACGTTAAGAATGTGTATCGTTAATTGGGGCGATCACCAAAATAATTCTTATCGTCGTGTAATACGTTACACTTGTGATGCAACTTATCGTCGCGATAGTAAAACGATATGCTAAGCATAATTGGCGTTAAGTGTCTGTTAAGTTATAATGAAACTTAAGTAGATAGCATCTGTATGTTTGTGTACAATTAGCACATATCGTATGGGTATAATTTCACAGTATTGGTCTCATCAAGGACCGACAAATGTACACAATTAACTAAATGACGGAATTCTTGTAATTACGTACAATCGTATGTAAAATAATCATTTACATGAATATTGAATGAACCTTTTGTACAATCAAAATTTATTCTTTATTGTTTTATTTTGGGGTTTAATTCGGCGTGTTTTTCGGATGATTTTATTTTAGATGTTACGTTTTTATAATTGATATTTAAAATTTTCAAATAGAAGCCGCAGGATTTTAAATATTTTTCAAATACTGCTTAGTGGCAGTTAGACAGTCACCTCTTATGAGGATTAGTCTAGCCTTTCCCAGTTGGCAGTCTATTGCTGAGGTGCTCCTGTTGCCTGCAGGTGCTTGTAAAAAGCAGCTGAAGTGACTTCATCAAATCATTAGTTTTAGTTTGGGTAAACAGACTTCAAGTATAAGTCATATCCTATGTGAGATTCACACTTGAGGATAGTCTAAAAGCCTACCCAGTACCTTATTTTCATCCGAAATGAATTCCCCAGATAAATGATTTATATCATGTGTTCTGATATTTGCAAAAAGTCAAAGAATTACTGAAATAAATATATGTATGTATTTAAATAAATCCTACTTTGATTGCACTAGTCCAACATGGCACTTGCGAGCGACTGGCTGACCCCGACGTAGGCCAGACAATTCCCAGTAAGGGGGTACTACCCGGATACCACCTCGTGCCTAACCAGGCCAGGTTTGGCCAGACAACTTTAAGTTATTGCCGTGGATTGCCGGATGCCACGTCGGGCCTAACTAAGCCAGGTTCCCATCCTGTTCTGCAACGAAACCTCTACCACACTAATTATGTCACTAATGTCAAGATAATACAGTAGATAATCAACAGACAACCTACCACGATTTCACGTATTTGCACATTCGTTCTCATAATCAAAACCGCTTAAATCGCAAGGTCAAAATCTGTCATGATGACATAATAAACACCGAGACGTGAACACGGCACAGTAGCAATTATAATAATTACAGATTCGAATATTAAACTCCTTACAAATGGACACGTGCAAACATCCATTATAGAATTAGACAATGGCAATTAAGTTCTTTGATTATAAATGGAACGAGGTCAGCACACGTGTGATTATAAAGGGCTATGTACTCCAGCGAAACTACGTATTCGAGAAGCGTACTTGGCTAAGTAATGAAACAATACTATGCAAAGAAGGCTTCTATCTATGCGCTTCTGGTGTCAATAGTCGGGTTTGGCAGACACACAGTTGCGGATTTGATTTAAGTCTTACCTAAAATACGTTTGTAATTTGTAAGTTAGAATGAGCGTTCGAGTTGTATTTGAGAGTGAATTTAAAAATCGAAACCTGCATGCCTAATGAGATTGAAAGTCTTTGATTATGGGTGGCTCAACACCCTCCTTGCTTTATTTCTAGGAGGAGAGCCGTGCCTCTGATCTAGAATATTTTCTATGACATAATATTCTAGTTGTAATCCCATAAGATCTTGCGTTATGGGCATTATGAATGGTATTAATGTTCTACATTTTTTCCAAGTGTCAGAAAATCAAACCACGTGCATTTTGACCACTTTCTCTAAATATACTTAAATATTAAGTGGACATGTGTGAGTGTGAGAACGTTTGACTGACTCAACCCCAGATCTGATCGCTTCTGGTCTACTAGATAGACAAAGAAACATTATTAGATATACAAAGACATATAAGATTTGTCTCATAAATAGAAATTGTCAAAATTCTTCGTCTCAGATCGTTTTATTTGAAGAAGCCCTAATTACCAGTAATTGTCACTTTTAGTATTGAAAGCTTATTCTGGGAAATATGTTCTCATATAAATAGTGGGTATAATTCTTATTTTCAGATAAGATAGTTAATTAGATAGTGACCTACAAATGAAGATACTGTTGATTAATTGTTCGCTAACTAGCGGGGCGATCGATCGGTCTTCAATGAGTGGGGATGGCCACTTAAGGGTTTCTCATTCGATCAATTAAGTGCTAAATACCATATAATAATATATGAAAATTAAGTGGAAAAATATCACAATCGCGATTTTATGTCTACATTGGTAGATACTTGATTTTATTATACAGCTTGGTCATTCATCTTAAATTTTAAAGTGAACTACCATTCATTCATCTGCTTCAGCTTTAGCCCGTGGCTTCGCCCACGTGAAGGTTTTAAAGGTTATATAAGTATTTCCCTGCTAGAATAAGATAAAGAAACAAATCATCAGTGTCACTTTCTTATTATTATAAAATGTAACACATCTCTATAGATAAGTATAGAAAGACATGTCACGTCTTTTATGCATTTTAACTGATTACGAAATTATAATAATAACTTTGTAGATAAAATATATTATATATCGACTAATAATAAGCTCTTTGTAATTTTTTATTTAACATTTAATAAGCTCTAGGTGAAATAATTATTGGAACCAATAAGTAAGATGGGTCGGGGGATCCTTGCGAAATTATACTTACCCAAATGATAAAATAAAACAAAATAAATAAATGAAACATTCTTGATTGGAAAAATAAAAAACAACAGTAATGCTGTCAATGTCACTGACATAACCACCTACCGTGTAAAGAAATTATAAGAAAACATAATTTAAACGAAAATGACAAACGACAATAACAGATGAGGATTCGACAAGAGAAAAATATTATAGTCACTATAATTTAAAAGAAAATATTTTTAGTAGTCATTTAGTCTCCTTTCAACAACAACTTTGATAATAAGCGGCAATGTTCTAAAATATTGTTTATAATTATGCATATAATTTGAACAAAGATTAATTTTAAAGATTTAATAAAAGATCAGGTCACATATTTGGGAATAGGACATTCAGTCTTAAAGTTTTCCATGATATACATTATAAACTATGTGGTTTATTTTTGTTGTATAAAACAACAACTAAGTATTTTTCTCGTTTTCCTTAACGGGCATTTAAAAGGATTTTTATTTTTTATTCATAAACTTTTTCTTGACTTTTTTTTTCACGTATTTTAAGTGTGCAAGTTGTTTACCTATGAAATGAAGATATTATTTTATCTGGCATACACCATTTACACGTCAACAGATTGAAAATAAAAACACAAAAAGAAATCAAAACATCCGACCGCAAAACGATAAGGTCATTGCATATGAAGAATAAAATTATCGTACAATTATCATAAACTGTAACAGGAAAGTACTCAATTTTGACCTTTGTCTAGTACCGTTGCAACAATTTTCTTCTGTTCACACAAATTGTCCGCTCACCGAAATTGTGTTAACAAAAAGGCCCGGTTGCATGCCACAATGGTTAATGAGATTAATTTGATAAATAAGCGTCGTAGTTAATAGACGTGTCGTTTGGCTGGCAGTCAGATATTAGTCCATATTAGTAGTTGCTAGAAATATATTGTGAGATAAATATATACAAAACAAAAAAGGTACCAATAACGCCTGGGCGCTTGAGGGATGGTTGGGAATTTAAATTTACCCTTAATGATTGGGTACTATCAATGTGGTGTACACATCTAAATAGGTAATATCGTAGTTCTTAAAAAAGAAGTTTTTTTATTCGTTTTTTACTACATTTATCTGGGCCACTTCTAGACATGCGGTAGCGTGTCAAGCCAAGTTCTTGAAGAAATTGTGTTACTAGTACCGGACAGCAGAAATATATTTAATACTTTTTGTTTCTCGGCGGGATACGAGCCGGCTACCTCCGGCTTGAGCGCCAACGCACTAAGCATTGAGTCACAGAGAGTAAAGTGGCATAGATAAACACCATAAGACAAACTAAGATAGGTTAAGTCCTAGACAAGACAGAACTTAGACCAGTAATATTCTGCCGTGGTATGACTTAAATGCCGTTATCTACCAAATCATAGTTTTGAGTAAACGCGAAAAAACTATGATTTGTAATAGTACATAACGTATGCCGTTAACGGCAATATTTTAAGTTTTAAAACTAATGAAGATATCAAAAAACTGAAAATACAGATCGATAGAGAATTTTTTTCTCTATTCCTTAGTGTAAAAAAACGAAAATCGCCTAGATGGTGGATAACGGCATTTTAGTAATACCACGGCAGTATTGTTCTAGACTCATGCAGAATAGAAGTTGGCTTGGCTGACCAGATGTTCATAGTTTAATATTGACGATTTACTATCAGGTAGTTTGCCCACTTAGATAAATAAGCCTACATAAAAAAAATATGTAGTCAGAGTTTTTTTTTTTACTTTTTTATATTTATGTTCATAATTTTTGACAAAATATCTTCACTGTAATTAAATTTTAACATCTTCACTATTTTTTACTCGGGGAAGACCATCGCGAAACGCGGGACAGTGTGAAAACCCCTTGACAATCGCGCCAGCTTAATAGTAAAAAGGCTGTCTCAGTAACGCTCAGTAGGGCTATTCTGTAAGGTCCTTTTCGAAGTGGAATCCGTGGTGATATGACGAATTTGTCGAATTTGTATTCTTTAAAACTCGACTATCTATCTATATTAATAAAGTTCGCTTTCGAAGAGAGCGTATAGTGAGCTCAGGTGAAGTTCGATATCGAAATGGTTTTTACGGAATAGCCCTACAGCTTTTGATTGAAGTTAAATATTTTACATCAACAAAACATCCGTGCTATTAATTATTATTTTAACAAACCGTGGTCCGAATCGTGATTCAAAATTAATACCAATTATAATTCAAAGTTAGAGTCCTCTGTGGTATTTCATCCGTTTGACTGTAGGTCGGTTCTTTTGTTATTTTGACACAGGAAGTTATTAAAGCAATTAACTCGGGCACGGCTCCTGCGCTATTATCATCTCTACGAGTGACGCGTTAATGCCAGACGATAGTGATGGGCTGCGTTAATAATAAATTAATAATATATATTTATTCATTCATTCAGTCATTAATTCGTTAGTTCATTCATTTATAATTTCTAGAACAATATATTTTATTCTTCAACATATCATCTTCAATGCTTATAAGTCTACTGGTGAACTAGGCCTCCCTCAATAAACGCCAAGACGACAGATCCTTCACCACTATGTATATATGTTAATTATTATTAATTTTATTTGCTAATTCTATAAGTAGATAGTTATTACAATAAATAAATGTTTATTTATAAATTCGAAAAAGTATGTGTTAACGAACATAATATTTTATATCAAAAAAATACCTTCCTCCCGTGACCATACTTAATAAACCGAAAATATAAAAAAACTTAATAAACCGCTATAAGTATAAGTCCGTAAAAGTTGTTTGAAATTATAATGTTATTTAGAATATTAATTATTTTATCAAAATGTTCTAATTTCATTTTATATATTATTTATACAGGCCAATACAAGTAAAGCCATAAAACACAGGTCCTATTATTTTATTAGCATACAAATTGAATTTGTGATCATATGATGGTTTTTTAGATGCTGTTAAATTAGAAGACGTGTTATGTAGGCATGGGCTTATTAATAATGAATATGCTAATTTAATGTAATTTTAGAGTGATCTATATTTTATTTTGTCTTTAGTTAAAAAAAAAGTAGTTTACAAAATATACAAGCTGTTATTTTTAATTAAAAAAACATAGTTTTACAGTAGTCAAGAAAACAGATTATCGGAATGAAGATGATGATAAAGAATCCTTGGTACTCAAAGATAACTGGACTACAAAAAGTAAGATTTTTTGTGATGATTATAAAAAAATTGCAATCACATCACATTTGAACCTCGAGGAAATATCGACTGGTAACTATATCCAATATTCAGATTGATATATGGCCCGCCGTATTAATCA
Organism: Lycaena phlaeas; assembly: GCA_905333005.2. Taxonomy (NCBI): domain Eukaryota; kingdom Metazoa; phylum Arthropoda; class Insecta; order Lepidoptera; family Lycaenidae; genus Lycaena; species Lycaena phlaeas. The sequence goes on from HG995178.1 coordinate 9,440,959, forward strand.
TTTATTTACATGACATTATCAGCCGTCTCATCGTTCATTAAAATACTCCAACAATGAACAAATCTTGGATCAATAAAATATTAATTGATTCACATCACTAGCTCGTCTCGAATTATATCGGTTCTTTAATTTTCAATCATCGCATGAGTATGAAAGCTACTGTTCCGTCCACAATGCACTCACAGTCCATAATTGATAGTCATACGGCATTAACAATAGTGAAATCATTATAATACACCAAACTGAATTAAGCTTTATCATACGAAGAATAAATCACATCTTCTATTGTTCAGTCGCATTTCATAAAAGAAACAACCGAATTTGTGTTGCGTGGCTTCCGTACTTACACCATTCAAATTTCTTAGTCATTATTGTTTCTCATGATTAAGTGAGTTTTTGCTATCTCCATACAATGTGTTATTTTATTTGACTGTTATAATTTTGTTATATTCTTAGATGTAATTGAATTAGTAAGCGTCGTTATTATAAGGTTAGAATAATAACGGTTATAACCTATATTTGTCTTAATGAGATTTTTGTTTCCAACGTTTGGTAAAGTTATTATTTGCTTTCCAGCCGACGACAGGATGTCACGATTGTGGCGCGGCGGTGGACTCTGCCCAGCACACCCTCGAGGTGTGCCCGAGATGGGCGGCGCTGCGTCATGATTTGACGTCTGTCATCGGAGGGGACTTGTCTTTGTCGAGCGTCATCACCGCGATGCTTGGCTCTGACGAGTCCTGGACGGCAATGGCCTCTTTCTGCGAGATAGTGATGTCCCAGAAGGAGGCCGACGAACGGGTGAGAGAGGAGGCCGCTGACGTAGCCTCCCCCCGTAGACGACGAACGGGGGTGCGTCGGAGGCGCTATTTAATGCGCCTTCAATAAAGCCCCTGTGCTCGTGTCGGGCTCGGGATGGGAACCCGGGCCCAGCTTAAGACACGACGTCGTGGGGACTGCCAAGTCGTAGCCGGGCAGTCCCCCTATTGTGGAGAATCTGGTCTTGCCGGGACCAGTCTGTCGCTGAGGGTATCCCGTCGCCTGCACAGATCCGGGTCCCTCAATTATAGCGGCTGAAGGCTCACGCAGCGGTTTTAGTGGGGTAGGGCACCCAAATGCGAGTCCCCACACACGCCAGTGTGCCTACCCAGGCCCTGGTAAGGTCGTAAATGATTTCCGCTGCGTCATCAAAAAAAAAAAAAAAAAAAAAAAAAAAAAAAAAAAAAAAAAATTATTTTTTTTCCAAAGAGTTATAGAATCATTCGTGTCTAGTGTCTACAGATTCCAAAAATAAATATTTTGAGAAACTCTATCATTAAAAAAATATCAAAGATTTTAGTAAGAACTAGAGGTCCTATACAAATTATTTTACAGTAGCCTGAATTTTATTTTTTTGTGTAAATATAAGAAACCGTTTTATGTCGTTTGTTAAACAACTAATAATAACTCTGATATAAATGCACATTTCTCATTAACTTAATAGTGGACACAAATTTAAGCAATATACATCCAATCTTTTAGGAGCTGAATGACAGACATACACACAGAAAAAATATATATAATAAACCATTTATTCGCAAAAAAAAGGTGGAATATGACAATCATCATCACCAGTAGCATGTTTACAGAAGCATTATGAGCCTATCAAGTTACAGATATAGAGCTCGCGTCCCAACTGATTCGATTATGATACGGCAATCTACAGCCCACATACACAAAGCTATGTATAGGTAACAAAAAATTCAAACAATATAATACTTGAAATATTTGGTGTTAGATGAGCCATCTGTCCATATAACATACCGACTACGCGTAGAGGCCAGGTCATCGGCATTCCGAAAGAAAAACTGTCAGTATTTTATGCGAAATGCTCCCAAAGAATTTTGAAGAATTCACATTTGTGATAGCCTTAATTGTCTCTTATTGAATTCTTATTATATTATCAAGGACATGCAAATTAACTCCTCCTATTAATCAAGTTTTTGACTAGTTTGGCATCGTACTTCCTACTCCATAAGAGCAGGGGGCAAGGGGGCGAGGACGGGAACCTCCCCTCATTGTAATGCCCCGACGTTGGGAGGGGTTGTTCTGTGGTTCGGGACAACCACTCTGTGGAGGTGGCGTTGGTCCCCCGAGGGACTGACTCGCCGTCAAGGTGCCCTGTTGCTTGTAGATCCGGTGCACCTCACCAAAGGCGGCATTGGTGGCACTCGCCGGGTTTTAGTGGGTACAGCTGCGACCACTTAACAGCTTTCAGGCGCAGCGAGTCCCACATACCCGTCTTCCCCGCGGGATGCCTAAGAGCATTTCCCGGGGCTAAAGAAAAAAAATGGTATCGGATGATTTCCTTCTAATTATTAACCCTGTACTCCCATGGATTCCCATGGGAGTATAGCCTAGTTTCCTATTCTGTCGTGTAAGCTATGTTATTGTAAAGTTTCATCAAAATACATCCAGTAGTTTTTGCGTAAACGAGTACCAATCTTACATCCATATAATGAGTACCATTCTAACAAACTTTCGCTTCTATAATATTAATTATTAGTAGGATGTCGGATATTATATGCCCGACTTTAAAAATATCGAAAAAAAACCTTTTATAATGATAAGTGTCATTCATAAAAATAAAATGAAATAATAAAACACTAGCTGTACACTCTAAAGGACTAGTTTATAGATTGCATTGTATCTCCAAATATGAACAATTAATGTGACGTCACACCTTGAATTACAAGTATGAAGCCATAGCCATCTCGATTCCACAAAACTTTTTATCCCGACCAAATTAAAGGGACGTTGGTTAGGTGTAAAAAAACCGGCGAGGTAATGACATTTTAATTGTCCGGGTTATTACCGGGCGTCTGTGGTACTGTCGCGTTCATCCTGTTATTACGAATAATTGCATTACGCTTCGTTACGATAGAAAAAAACGCAAGAATTTAATTGACGCGTTACTCTTTGTTCACTCCAGCACGTGGGCATTTCACACGCCCTGTCAAACCTATTTCATATTCATGGCAATGTGTGGATTGTTAGCAATTTTGTATTAGTTATCGTTGATTAGTGGCAAAAAAATTACTCTAAGGGCCAAAAAAATACTCCAGATAAGTTCCCAATAGGCTATCGGCAACATATTTGACAGATACTCCATACTCTATCTGTCAAATATCTGTCAGATATTTTGCCGATAGCCTATTGGGAACTTATCTGGAGATTATGAAAAAGGCCCTAACATAAAAATACTTGGAACGCTTTCATCATGTTTCAGTAAAACAAAATCGTAATTTTAAGTTCTTTTACTCTATTTTTTTTTTGGATCGTTAAAATATGTGCTTGTTTTTTTTGTATTAACTCATTTATAGCCTTTATCACAAGTTATAACCTAGCATCATACTAATGAAAAATTATAATCTCATATTTAAGTAATTTCATAGATTACTTTGTAATTTTGTACGTGAAACTTAGGGAAAAATTAAATACGTTAAGTACATGTAACGTAACTTTTCCTCTTTTTTCACTTTTTACTTAGACTACCGCCTTGCATTGAAGAACTAACTCTAAATTTTTAATCCATAATGCAGGTACGCACTATCGCCTTTAATATTTTTTATTGTAATTTATTGTTCTCATATGTGATGAAATGTCTTGAGAAAAAAAAAATCTAAGCCTAAGTCACTCCATGATAACTTGGTATTAGTATAGTAATATACCTGATACGACATGACTTGTTTATAAAAATATCATAGAGGGAAAGATTGATGGAGAAAGTGGAAGAGGTAGACCGAAAAGGAGTTATATGCAACAAATAAAGGAATTTGTGTGTAAGGTGCAGGTTATTTCGTATCAGGAGGTGAAGGTGTTGGCGGAGAGGAAGAATGAACCACCTACAAGAGCAAAGCTCTTAAATAGAGAGATGTGTAAAAAGATTTTTTAAATCGCGTAAGTAACAAAGATTACCTCGTACATACAAACTCATTACATCTTTATATTAGTATAGACGTCATGGTTCCTTGCATTATCCTCAATGACAGGTAATATAGTGAAATGATATGTTGCATATAATTGGTGTTGCCCTTTAGCACATGTCTCGTAACGAGGGTGGTAATGCGACTTCCCTTACGTTACGACCTTATTATATTTAATACTAGTGTTTCACACTTTTCTCATAAAAGGCGTTGATGCTTTTTGCTTAAATGCTATTCAAGGATTCTTCGTACGGTAAGACGATATTTCATATGAGAATAGAGATAGTTCAACTCAACTTTGTGCGTGGTGCTATGCGTGTGTGCGCTTGTTGCACATTTTCAATAAAATTATGTGTGGTAATGGTGGTTGCGTCATTGCCAACACAATGACAAACGCACACATGCCGCATGTAAAGTTTAGTTAAACTATCTCTATAATATTTTTACTTCGAGGTATTATAGCTGTTATGGTATTAATCAACATAATATTGCTGTTGCCCAGTGACACACTGTAACTAGCTTGATAATATAACTACGAGCATGAGGAATAAAAAGTAATGTATGTTTTTACTAAAGTGTAACAAACACGAATTTAATGTAATATGTAACATAACAAAATTAAATATATTATTATGTATTATATTATAATAAAAATCTTAAATATAAATATTAATATAAAAAGTATTAAATATATGTATTTCCGTTGTCTGGCACCCGTAACACAAGTCTCTTCGAGTACTTGACACAGGACGTAAAAGCGTCTATAGATATTATTTTATTATTATTATAACAACATTGTATTAAACTTTATTTACATTGTGAGACCTAATGACCTAGCTTCTCACCAAATTTCATGATTTTAAATCTTTTTTACACTCTGACAGGTAGATAGACATATCAAAGAAAGTGATCCTTTGAGGATCCCTTTTTTTAATTTTGTACGGAACCCCAAAAATTACATCCTACACACAAAAGGTGCCAACCCTAAGTTGAAAATGGATTGGGATAAACAAGTATCTTGGACCACAATTAGCCCTCGCAAACATAATAATATGCGTTGTTATCGTGTCATACAGCCATGTCGTACACGAGGATAACAGTTTACATAAGTAATTAGCCCTGGGATCACGGAGTACCCCGGTGTTTGCTCACGTGCTACGGGGCTACGACGTAGTATTCGATATATCGATATCGATATGTTACAGTAATTGATGTATATTGATATGAGCGACGATGGTCCAATGGTTCGGCTTCTTGCGTGGAAATTCCGGGTTCGATTCCCCTATGGTGCCTTTAAATGGGTTTTTCTAAATTTTTAAGTAAGAGTTGAAAATAAAAATTTCGCTTGCTCACTGGCTACGGAAAACGTCGTGAAAAAGCTTGCATACCTGACGCGATTAAATGTCTTTGAAGGTATGTGCAGCACAACAACCCGCGTTGGATCAACGCATCAGTGAAGTGTGGCTGATTTTGAGGAGGAGACCCGTGCCTAGCGATGGGGAATGGGGATATTTGTATACTTTAATTTTCTTTTTTATATGGCATACCATATTTTTCATAATATATACAAGTTTTATCGGTGGCTTTGCTTGCAAGTTCTAAATAAATTTATCGTTGATTTGATTGCCATTTTTAGATTGTTTAATTGGACTTTGAGCAGTAAATGTTTTAAGCTATAAAATATCCTCTGTTTTTATTAATATTTTTACATAACTGACCTTTCGCAAAGCTTATATTAGCCAGGTCATGGTCACAGTCTGTTTGACGGGATAAGGATTCTCAAAGAGAAATCTAAGAGAAATATCGCTTTGTATATGTGCGACATCTAATCCTTTGCGTGTGTCTGCATATTTATTTATCCCTACTAACACATTTTTTTTAATAATTTTATTTATAAGTAATTCATTTTTATATAATATAAGATAACACGCAAGACCATGCGAAAACAAAATATACACGCTGTGTTGTAAAAACCACACTGACGTCATTCGCTAGTGAATCTTCCCTGTAGAGTAAAAGTCCACGCGGGTCACTTTAGACAAGAGTTAGCAATACAATTCCTTATCTTATGTTTTTAAGCGAGCAATCCTTGTAAATATAGATATTTATATTATATAATCTAAATCTCGGAAACGGCTCAAACGATTTTCATGAAATTTTGTATACACGAGCTAAAAACGAAGATAAATCGATCTAGCTAGGATACATTTTTTGAAAACTTTTTTTTATCCGTGTTTTAAGGCAATGAAATATTATTAGAATACGAACGTAAATTTCGCTGTCAAATTTTATGTCATGATAGCTTAGCGGGAAAGTTATGTTCGGTTCAGTTATGAATCGAAAGGCGCCTGGTTCGTATCTCCAGGCCGATCATTTTTTTTTAAGTTCATTTTTTTTAAAGAAAACTTAATCATATTATTACTAAGGGTATATAAAAAAAACAAAAAGCCCGAGCTAATGCTCGGTCAACCAGGTACTTTAATTTGTGAACGCAATAAAGAATTCTCTAGATCTATTTGATATGAAGAAGATTAGCCGTAAACTACCGATGCTACTCGAAGCTAATCTGCTAACTTTTTATATATTCTTCTCCGCCGCTATTAATGTGACGCGGTGTTTAATATCCGACATCTGTTACAAAAACTTTTATTATAACACTAATCCATTGCACGCACGCACACACGCGTAAACTATTTTTCCCGCATAGCCACGTGTGTACACACACACACATGCACACCCCCACTTAGTTTAGGATCCTTCGTGGATGCGATGTGGTATGTGTATGTAATTGTATTTTATTTAAATTAGTGATTTTTAATTATGTGTGAAAATATTAATATGAATGTATTATGATGATTGATGCCCTATGTTTTGAATATTGTCTTGGATCTAAAAGATGTCTTGATGTTCATGGTTTTAACAGATTACTTTTGGGGTTTAAAAAGAAAGACGAATGTGAAATTGTATGTTTGTATATTATAGAGTAGTAGTGGAGTAGTGCTTAGTTCAGACAACCTTTTAACCATCCAATGAAGCTTGAGAAAAGACTTTGGGACTCGATGGCTTTATTTCTACTAAGCTATCGCTTAAGTTTTATTCGCACGAGCGCTTTTTCATCGAGCGTTAGAAACCATCTAAATGACACAAACTATCCATGTTTTTATTTACACGAAAGCGCAGCGCTTTTTATGAAGCACTGTTGGATTTTCGACGTTGAGCGTTGAACGTTAAATTGAATAAGCTTGCGGAACTTGCAACTCGAGCGGTGACGCTCTTTAAATTCTCGTACGAATCAGCAGTGCTATTCTGTTAGAAATGCAGCGCTGTCGCAACGCTGCGACGAGCTCGTCGCGCCCAAAGCGTTGACGTTGCTAGGGTGTTTGATATGGTTTGATAAGCTTAGTGAATACCAAGTTGAATTCACAGCGCTGTCACAGCGTTACGACAGCGCTGCGTTTCTTATAGAATAGCACTGCTGGCCTTACTGAATCAAAAAATATTTTTAGCTTGCCCCGTGACACAAACCATATCTTTTCGCATTTCTATCTCAATTATCCCAAAGTATGTCATATCCTACTAATATTATAAATGCGAAAGTTTGTGAAAAATTTTGTTACTCTTTCACGCAAAAATCACTGAATGGATTTTAATGAAACTTTAACACATAATAATATAGCTTCTATTATTAACACATAAGCTATAATTCATCCCCGTATTCCCACGGGAACGCGGGGCGCTGCTTTACTATATATAAATGCCGTTGTAAATCTTAGTTAACGCAGGTGAAACTGTGGGCAACAGCTAGTTTTACATATAATTCAATCAGAAAATATTAAAAAAAAAAGGTTTTCTATCAATATAATACAGTAATTACAACTAATTTTCATCTCGAATATCCCCCTATACATACCACACAGCTTCCGTACCGCCCGTCGGCGCCCACTCTCATCTGCTAGTTCTTAATTAAGTTAGCTTATGTAACGAAAGATGGTCTCATTTAGATAACACCGTAACTTTGAGTCTAACACAAGACCAAGTTAGACTACTTAGCGCGTTCTCTTAATGCTCCGCTCGGTATCAGCCCAACTTAATTAGCTAACTTCCCTTTATGATCGCACCAGCTGTTTGTTGTATGACAATAAACTTATAATTAACTTTGTCATTTTTAAACTATGTTATGGAAATTTTAACGACGTCGAGCATTGATTTATAATGGATTTAACAAAATCAGGGGATAATTTGTGCTTTTATGATTTGATTTATTTTAATGAAAATTGTGTCTATCGATTTTCACAATCTTTATTTGTTTAATGACATAAGTTTCTCAATAAACGCTAAGATGACGTTCCTTCTAGAATCTAAACCTTAGAACCAACTTGGGGGCCACTAGATATCAATCGTCGCACCACCTTCGTTGACCCTGCGTCGATCCGAACGTAGACTTGAAATTTTCATAATTTTGAAAGACATTATCAGTTAACCTATGGTACAAATGTCATATCATCATCATGAGCCTTTATCCATCCACTGCTGAATATAGGCCTCCCTGAATGAACGCCAAGACGACCAACCCCTTGCTACTCACATCCAACGCGAACCTGCCACTGCTACGAGACCGTCTTTCCACCTGGTTAATGGCCAACCAACACTTAAGTCTACCTAAACTCGGCCTTCACTCTTGCACCTTATTGACCCATTAATATTTATTACTATCATAATATATAAAAAAAATATTTTCCGTGAATCTCACTCACAGGTTTTCGTAAAAAAATATTATAAAATATAACAATAAATTGGTTTTATGATTTTTCCCTTGATTACTGTTAGCACTAGATTCTTGGTGTTTATTTTTTAACGAAATATAGACGGACAGTAGAGCGATCTTTTAAAGATATTTGTGTATTTGTGGCGAAATAATTACTAAGGTGAAACATTAAAAAAGTAATTTAGGCCCATAAATGTATTACAACAAATAACAACATTAATCCACAATCCTAGAGAATAACAATATAAAACTGTATCTATTCTTGACCCGAATTGTTATTGGCTACCTACGCGTTAATTTTAACATTATACATTCATATGAATTAGGCGGACAGTTTTTATTGTGTTAAATTGTTTTCTTCTCAGCCTAAACCGTTTTGAAATATTAAGAGATTAAGCAACCTACAATATTTCCGGGCTTATCGTGATAATCAAAAATGGATCAGAATCTATTGCCAAGTCTTAATTCTTACGTAATTCACTTACAAATTACGTGTAATATGCGATATTTAAACAGAACGAGAATATTTTTATATATGTATATTAAAAAATCTTTCCGCGATTAAATTATTAATGGCATATAAAATGGCAATAAAAAAATTTGGCGACACACCAAATTATAGTCTGATATAAAATTAAATTTAATAATAATCATCATCATCATCATCCTTTATCCTTCCACAGCTGAAATTCATCATCATCATCTTTCAAGCCATTATTATTCCCATTCATTTGGGGTCGGCTTTATATGTCTTGTGCCTCCACTCCGGCCTCATACTTGTTAGTTCCCGCGTCACTCCACACTCCTCCATATCTCTCCTTATCCCGTCCAGCCATCTCTTCTTCGGTCTTCCTCTTCCTCTATACCCTTCCACCCGCATGTCCATTATCCTACGTGTCACGTGATTAATTGAACATCCCTCAAAAAAACTTAATAAATAATTCAACTCGTCGGCATCGAGCTCAATGCCTTTTGACATCCTTCTGTCTGGATGCCACCATCTGGCTTACTTCTTCCGTGAAACAGCTTTGTGCTGGACTCAGTCCTCTTCGTTTGCCTATCCATCTAACTGGTGACGTAACAAGAAACTTTGCCCCCAACTTGCGAGATTAATGCCAATAGTAATCGAGTTTTCTCTCATTAAGTTGCGCGGTAACCGAGCCCTCTTTAATATAGTGGAATAATACTGCGGGGTAATATCGTATAGTTACTTAATCAATTCTTTTGTTGGTCGAACCTACCCCCCTACGGGGTTGATTAAGAAGAATATTGCTTGATTACGCCCTTGAAGTATGGCGGACGAAGATGTGCGTTCACTGGAAGTGACTTATGAATGTGGGTCAGTTTGTCTTAGGTTGTTCATTTTTATAAAATCATCAGAAGGTATCCATAGTCTATGTTAACATCGATGGTTCAAATCAAATCAATCAAAAATTTGACAAAAAAAAGAAGAAAAAGAGAATTTAGATCGTAAGACTATCTAAGCAGAAATATGTGTTTAAATTTTTTGCTACCCGATATCCGGGTTTGTAATTTACTTATTATTAGTCTTAGTTATTCTTTTACTTTAAAAAAATAGAACTTTATTGCGTCTATGTATCTATATATACAATGGTTTTTTATAGTTCAAATTTTTTATTGTTATTCCAATTTTAATGAAACAACTTTTACGGATTTTATCGCGGTTTATTTAGTTTTTTACAATCCCGATGTTACGAACTTCGAAAACTAAATAAACCGCGATAAAATCCGTAAAAGTTGTTTCATTATAATGAGTGAAATTCGCGTAAACATAAGAAAACAATATTGTTATTCCAAGTCATTTTTTACTGTTTCCTTTTTTTAATATAGTATACTCATCGTATTATACATATTAATTTATGTATAATAAATAATAATCATGATAGGTAATTAAATGTTAGGAATTAAGTTATTGTTAATTATCATCATTAATCTTACGTTGACATTTAACATAGCTGTCATAAAGTCTGGTGAAGTAATAAATAAATGTCATATTCATTTGATTCATGTTACAAATACAGGTAATATGAATATTGTATGCATATATATTTCGACATAATATTATGTACTTACTTATTATAATTAAGTTGGTCCTTCCTTAATATTTTTTTAAAGTACGGGAAAGAGCACGCCAAAGTCTTTATTAGTGTCGGTTGGTAAGTGGTATACAATAGTATTATACTACAGTATATTATAGTATACTACATTATGCTATAGTATACTTAAGTCTAGTAATATAGTGTTATGACGTTATGATTTTTTTATGTATAACAATTTTCAAAATTTACTGATAAATTGATATGAAACCTTCTGTGAGTATAGATAAGGTTTATAATAATAAATTGTAAGGCACAAATTTTTTAGACCATCAATTCGTGATGTCCAATGTCAAGTCATTGGGTATTTGGAACTATCTCAATTTTTTGGATAATTTCCTACAAACGATTATAATAATATTGCCACTTCCATTCCTTTGTTCTAATTTAGTTAACTGCCTTGTCTCCGTTTATACGCGCAATATTTATTAACCGTAGGGTTGCCAACTTTTGTATTTAGCATATTTTAATGGATGAATATAATGTAAGATATTCTTTTAATCGAATCTTTTATGTCATTTTTATTTATAGTATGTATATAGGTTCTGGTAAGTGTTACTATAGTAGTATAGTAATTGTTAATTTTTAGAAGGAATAATAATATGATCAATGGTTAAAATTTAATACTTTTCACGTAGCTAATCAATGAAATACGAAGAATACACAATTGATTTAATTTACACATCTTCATTCATTTTATGTGTACCTATAATAAACTGTCCGTAAGAAATGCTATCGAAAATCATAAATAAATTTAATATGACTGTCTGACTGACTGACTGTCCTTCATTCTTCAAATTCGACTTAGGCCCCGTTCACACAAGCGCCTTATAAACGTCGCGTAAAATCCCAACATTGAGTTGCGAGCTTCGCGTGCTAAATTTGATTTAACGTCCAACGCTCTACGTTGCAAATCTAACAGTGCTCGTTAAAAAAGCGCCGCCCTTTAGGCTGCGTTTCCACCGGAGATGAGCTAAGCTGCGTTGCGAGGAATGTGTTTTACAGGACCCAATAGATATGTTACGCTGAACGTGGTCAGGCAAATGTAGCGTTTCTATTGGTTCTTAAAAACACATTCCTCGCAACGCAGCTTTGCTCATCTCCGGTGGAAACGCAGCCTTAGAAGCGCTTTCGTGTGAACAAATACATGGATATCAATTTGTGTCATTCAAATGCTGTGAACGGGCCCTAATGATAATCTTCCGAATTACAAATAAACATTTTCAGTTTAATTCGCAAAAAAACTAATAAACCTGTGTCAGCCCTACGTGTTCATACGACATTGTGAGTGTCTAATGAACGCAGCATCAATGTACGTCTCGATGGAACCGAGAACTAATATCGTCGATTTGGCCGATCACCTAGACAATGTAGCCAATTGGCATTACACATATCGAGACAGATGTTATTTAGATAGCGATGTGTAATGTGAAGTGATCGGTTATAGATTATAAGATTGTATACATATTTATACGTATAAACATAAAAAAGTAAAGTACGAACCCTTATAATATGCCCCACTGCTGGGAACTAGTCTCCACCTAAAATCAGGCGAGGAGGGTAATGGGCCATAGTTCACCGATGCGCTGGCCCAATGCAAGTTGGTGAACTTCACATACCCTCTGATTTCAATCTCATCAGGCATGCAGGTTCCTTTACGATGTTTTCCTTCACCGGTGAGCAAACGGGGGTCTCGTGTTTGGGGTGCATTTAGAAATTTAGAAAAATCCATTTCGGAACAGACGGGTCAGGATCGAACCCGGAACTTCTTGCATAAGAGGCCAAGTCCACCAACCACTAGATCACCGTAAACATAAACATACATCATAATATCACCCTATCTCCATCCACTACTGGACTTGTGTCTCTATCAATAAACGCTTAGACGGCTAATCCCCACGCAGGCACTAGCATCGGCCACTGAAGACCGTCGTCTCTACTTCTATGAATCGACTTACCTTTCGTCTACTTCGTCCTTTCCCGAACGCGTCCACTATAGAATTCCATTATATAGACACAAGATTGTAAAATATGCTTAGACATGTAGCAGGCACCTTTTTAGGATTGATTTGAATTTTAGGATTGATTGAATAATCACTTTTTTCTAATTAATCACACCTCATGGTTATTGCTAGTTATATTTGCGAATCATTATGATCATCAACATCTTCTTCTTCCTCCTCTTCATAATCATGATTATCATCATCAATAGCCTCTATTCAACATCCAACACGGATCAACCACTGCACGAAGATAGTATTTAGCCAGGTGGAATTTGTGAATGCTACTGTGATATCTTACGGAGGATAAATATTGCGTGAGTAGATTGAAAGAACCCTATATCCAACAGAATGGAGGAAGATTAAAAATGATGATGACGATAAACAAAAAGAAGAAGAAGAAGATGATGATGATGATGAAGAAGGTGATAATAATGATGAAACAAGTTCAACTACTATTGCAACTTATGTATGACTTACGGTCACGTTTCAACTGTGGGCAAATTCTTCATAAATTAAACTTCGCAATCTAGAATTTAATACGAATAGAACTGATAGTTCATAGAACATAATTTACAAAAAAATCACAAATCAACGACCATACTAAAACCAAGATATCACCAAGATGACTTTCCGTTTAAAGGCACTAAACGCGATGCGAGATTACACGGATCTTTTGTAGCGTCTTATCTCAGCGGCGGGAGATCTCTAACGACATCCACTCATCGTCCAAGGACACAATGGCCGGACGAATTGAAACTCCGGTTAGACAAAGGCGATCGTGGGGCAGACGGTCAAAAGCCCGCGTAAATCTGCCCTAATCATGGGGTGGTTTTGTTCGTGGTAATTTGATGAGTGAAATCATAAATTAAGGCTTCCCTTAACTATCTTATGAACTTATCGTTTTCGCTGCATTTATATTAATACGTGAAAAATCTAAGTAATATAAAATGATTGTAATTCGCAAAAATTGAATTATTTTCAATTGATTAGGCAATAGTAGAAGGAATTTATAATTATTTCAACTGAGAAGAAAATATTTTTTATGAGTGTAACTAGGTCGCACTGGGCACGCTGCCCAAACTAAAACCACTGCGAGGGCCATCAGCCACATATTGAGGGTACCGGATGTGCAGGCAACAGGAGCACCTCAGCAACAGGCAGGCTCCCTCTAAGGGTGGACTGTCCAGCCGCTACTAAACAGTCCCCGCGACATCCGACGACGTGCGTAACTTAGCCAAGTTCCTATCCTGTGCCGACACAAGTACATTTGCGTTACTGAGGAAGCATTAAAACTATCAGTCGCCTTGGATATGAAGATATATTATAGTACAAAAATAATACATAGTGTAGAATAAGCTCGTTGAAGTGGCAGTGAACTGGTCACACACTTGATAAACGGGATTGCCGATGGGCCAATAGGATTCAGGAGTGGAGGCCGCGTTTAGTTAGACGAAGTGTTGGTTAGCCATTAACCAGGTGGGAAGATCTCTGTGCAGTGGCCGGTCCGTGTTGCATGCGAGTGGCAATGGATCGGTCGTCTTGGCGTTCATTGAAGGAGGCCTATGTTCAGCAGTGGACGGATAACCACTGATGGTGATGACTATGATGACACATAGTGTATTTCAATATACATACACTTGTGACATACATACACTATTAGGCTTTTGACTTATCTTGCTCTATGTTCCTAATATAACAGCGTCAGTGAACGATAGGAACGTATGGATAACCATGAAGACGAAGTTGATGATGCTGATGATAATGATGATGATGATGTTTCTCGCGAATTCCATTGCCTGTTTTAACATGAAATCTTAATATATTAAAATAGTTGCATCTAATCCGGTGGAAATAAATAATGTTACACATTTAGTGTGGTGTGGGTGTAAACGACTATATTATAAACCAAGCTATTCTTTTTTGAAGGTTGATTGTCATAATGTTAATAATTCATCGGGTTTATAATTAGAACGTGTGTGCGAATTGTTTTGAATATTTCAATATTCAAAACACCAATATTAATACAGTTTTGATATTGTATAACAATACTTATTACTTATTGTTATAAGAACGGATGGCCGATGGGCCATTAAGGTTCAAGAGTGGCCGCGTTTAGGTAGACGAAGTGTTGGTCAGCCATTAACCATATGGGAAGACGATCTCCGTGCAGTGGCAGGTCCGTGTTGGATGCGAGTAGCAGGGGATCGGTCGTCTTGGCGTTCATTGAGGGAGGCCTATGTTCAGCAGTGGACGGATAAAGGCTAATGATGATGATGATGATTGTTATACTAGATATCGCTTTTGATTCGTCTGTATAAGATTTAACCTTATAGTTTTATATTATGTTTTGTCTATATCATATTTCTACCTTATATACTTTCCTATTTCTTATCGAACGATAAAGACATTTTAGAGAATTTGAACAAACGAATGTAATCTACTAATATATAGGTACTTGTACATTTAGGAGCGACGATGGTCCAGTGAGTAAGGACTCGGCCTCTTATGGAAGAGGTTCCGGGACCGATCTAGACTCGCCGTGTGCCTTTAAATGGGTTTTTCAAAATTCACTCACTGGTTCAGGAAACATAGTGAAGAAAGTTGCGTTTTTGAAGAGATTGAAAGACTTTGGACTATGTGAAGTTCACCAACCCGCATTGGGCCAGCGCTTCGGTGAATTATGGCCTGAGTCTGATTTCAAGCAGGAGACTTGTGCCCAGCAGCGGTTCATATAAAAGTTGATACTTTACCTTTTTTACTAGAATGTACAAGTTAATCCTGAGTTCTGGTTTATATAACCGAAGAAGAATAAAGATAACCATAGGGACCTTGATCTTGATTTTGTGTTTTCATTATTTTATTTTTATCATCTGTGATTCTGTATTGTATCCATTGATTGGCAGCATTGCTATAACTGTCGAGTAGCAATCTATTTCACTTATCTTTAATATCTTATTATCATATGAAAACAACTTCAAATATTGAAAGTATTTCTTTTCTTTGCTTCATTTTAACCGCCATTAGACAACGGCTGATGCAACATGTACATCATTAACATGCCAAATAAACCAACAACGTAAGAAGAGATATAAGATTCATAAATATATCTAAACGTACATTAATAGTTGATGTCGGAAAATATTGGATATGCGTTCCAATTTACATCACAATACGCTTTAACCTATGATGATTCAATGGTTGCCGAATAAATTACATTAATCATGAGTATTCATAACAAACGCTTTACATATTTAGATCAATGAGGTATTCTTATATCTTTAAAAAAATAAGGTTACGTACTTACATAGTAGGTTGGTAAGTCGTCCAGAAGGAGGCTGATGAACGGGTGAGAGAGGAGGCCGCTGACGTGGTCTCCCCCGTAGACGACGAACGGGGGTGCGTCGAAGGCGCTACTTAATGCGCTTCCAGAAACACCCCTGTGCTCGTGTCGGGCTCGGGATGAGTACCCGGGCCCCGCTAGACACGACGTCGTGGGGACTGCCAAGTCGTAGCCGGGCAGTCCCCGTATAGTGGAGAATCTGGTCTTGCTGGGACCAGTCTGTCGCTGAGGGTTTCCCGTTGCCTGCGATACGGGTCCCTCAAATAGCGGCTGAAGGCTCACGCAGCGGTTTTAGTAGGGTAGTGCACCCAATGCGTGTTCCGCCACACACACGCCAGCGCGCCTACCTAAGGCCCTGTATGGTCCGAAAAGACATATAGAATCTAGCAATCCAAACATTTTAAGTTAATGTTATTTTAAGAAAAAGAAAAAAACAATATCCCTATAATTGTCGCTATGAAAATTGTTTCTCAACTTTTGGCCTTGGTAATTTCAGTACTATTTAAAAAATTCCCACAAAAAAAGTAATTTATTACTAAAGACATCAAAACCTTAACAAAAATTAAAATACACGACACCGCTTCGAGCAAACGTACTAATTGTGGCGCATTGCTCGACAACAATTTATTTCACATTAGTCGCGCGGCCTTCTACGGATTTCGGTCGCCCACCGTAATAATAATGACGATATTATAATTTTACCCGCACTTTAATTACCGGTGAAGGAAAACGTCGTGAGCAAACCTGCGTGCCTGATGAGATTGAAACTCTTTGAAGGTGTGTGAAATTCACCAACCTGCATTGTTCCAGCGCATCGGTGGACTATAGCCCGATACCCGACTCGCTTGGTTACGAGAAGGAGACCCGTGCCCAACAGTGGGACGTATCTTCGAGTCTCACCAGATTCAGCTGAATACCAGTATTTTATGGAGCAACTGCTCATCTGACCTCCACAACCCAGTAACTGGGTGATACGGCACTCCGCGGTAAGACTGGTTGTCAGATTCTCAGGCTTCTAACGACCCGTAACTAAAATCCACGAATAACACCCGGACCAACAGCTTACCGTGCTTTCCGAGGCACAGAGGAGTCTCGGTATGTTAAAATGGTCACCCATCCACGGACCAATATCGGCAAGCGTTGCTTAACCTGGTGGAACGATCCGCGCGGCTGTTACCACTGCGCCACGAGCTCCTCTAAAAAACGCCTCTGCGATAGTTGAGACAGGAGAGAGCGAGAGATCATATCCCAACTCATCACACGCTGTTCAGTCGAGTCAGTTAAGACCCTTCTTAACGTGCTTTCCGAGGCACGGAGGAGTCTCGGTATGTAAAGATGGTTATCCATCCGTGGACCAACTTCGGCAAGAGTTGCTTAACCTGGTGAATCGATCCGCGCGGCTATTACCACTGAGCTCAACGGCGGATCCACGGAGGGGGGGGGGGTCATGGGGGTCATGGGGGTCATGACTCCCCCCCCCTGGGCTGGTTCCAGAACTAAGGTGGACCACTAATTGAACATTAGTCCAGTCAAAAGTCAAGACTTGACCACGACTATGTGACCCCCCTCTGGTACCAAAGCTGATCCGCCCTTGACTGAGCTACGAGCTCCTCGCAGGAGCTAACAGTGCGACGTATATAGATTGATACTTTACTTTACCTATATACAAACAATATAATACTGTAAAACGTATTCGCCATACAAAACTCAAAGGCATGGTTATTAAAAGGTTTAATTACATGAACGGGTAAACGCGCGTAATCACCGCGCACTTGAGTTTTATCTAAAACATAGTCATTACTAGGTAATTATACATAAATGACGTGTCATTAGGGATATAATTAAGAAACGCAAAACATGTAATTATAGTTGGAAGGTTTCGTTATTTGCTTCATTAGGTGGGAATTAATGGGAATTTTTGTCTGGCAACAATTGATATACATATCATTTTGTAAACCAGTGGATAGGATGCACTGTGTTTAAATTTGGCCGTTAAAAGTGGGTCAAAATCACAGCCAAAGGAGTCGGTTACAAACATACAAACAAACATACAGGTGAAGCTAATAAAAAGCATGTAAATATGAATATTTATTCATAAATTAATGTAAATTGTATCGTTAACATTAAAGACAACACTATAGTGGATATCGGTCAATACAATGTCAAAAATGCGACGTAAATAAAAGCGAGCGCACGCAAATCAGGCGAAGTAAAGGTGCGAACATATCGCACAGTGGTGTCTTATTTAAGTTTTTTTTTTAACACGTTTTGTTCTTGAAAATGTTTATAAAAGTTTTAAAAATACTTTTCATTTTTTACTTTCGAATAAACAAAACTCTTTATAAACATTTTTTTTTTCACGATTCGTGCCCTGATAAATAAACAAAAATACAAAGTATGGTCTTACTAAAAACATTTAATAAAATAAATTTACTTTCTTTACCTAGTAGCCGATCCTAACATACGACTTCGACGACTTTGAAAAAAAATAATTTACATGTTCCTGTCTAAAGCTTTTAAAAAAAATTGTTTATTTTTTTTTATGTCTTTCAAGACAGATACTCCATACTCTATCTGTCAAATATGTTGCCGATAGCCTATTGGGAACTTAACTGGAGATTGTGAAACAGGCCCTAGGTAGTTTAATTTTTATTATTATATTACAAATTTATTTATTTTAAGAGTTTAGTTTTTTATCTATGTATGTTCAAATTCAGTAATAGCTTGTAAGAGATCTGATTAAAAGGCTTTATTATTATTATTATTATATACATCAGAATAACACATAAGCTATATTTATGCCTGTACTCCCACGGGAATGGGAAGTATGCGGGTGGAACCGCGGGGCGCTACTAGCATAATATATAATTCATTTCAAACGTAAACTAGATCGGTGGTTCTAACAATGTTTCCACTAATGCCCAGTATATTCACCGTGTAACTACTCCAGTAATTTTTGTCCATCCGCTCCATTTTGAAGAGCCATTAAGTTATAAGCGATTTCACGGCTACAGTCGCAGTAATTATTCACATTGTATATGAAATAGCTGCGCTGTAATTACAATGGTCTGATTCCACCTATTGTTCAAATGTCAACGTCATATGAATGTGGAATCATATTTTTATTGCAACAAATTCTGCGTCATTATGCCTGCAATTAATTTTTGCTTTTTTGCATTTAAAAAAGGAATCAAATTGTTTTAAAAAAGGAGTAGTTTTTAAGTTAAAACTTGTAACCTTATAAAAATATTGATGTGAAACAGACTTACACAAAAAGCAAACTTAACATAAACTCTGTAAAGACACTAAGTAATTACAAGTAGTTTCCAGCGTTTGGTAAATCAGACAGTTAAATGCTCATTGACTGGACGTATCCGTACTACAAAGCTATGCTTACTATAACGAGTATATCACCAACAAAGTTGTCATTCAAAACCGTAACAAGCTACTGATAAACAACTCGATTCATTGTACTATATACATACTAAAAAAAAACTCAGCGTTTTTTTTTTTTTTAGTTCTCTAGTAGAGATGGATCAATTCCTATACAGTCGCTGATGTGTTGTCATACCTCGCCCATTTGGGCGATGCCTCCATTTATTTTGAACATAATGTTCAAAATAATTTGAAAAGTAGTTATAAACCGTAAGTCCTTATATAATGCAGGAGTAATCTGGTATCATCATCATCATCACCAACATCATCATCATTATCAGCCTTTATCTATCCACTGCTAAACACAGGCCTCCCGCAAAAAAAAAATTGTTTCGTAAATTTTAAGGTTTAAAGCTATCCGGAATTAAAAGAATTCAAACTTAACAAATGATCATAGTTTCATTGTTTTATTTTAATTTTGTTCTTTTGCACATTACTCAATAAACTTTAAATTGAAGTTTTTCGAACTTTCTGCGTCGAGAAGATTGCACTTAGTCTAGGAATATAATAAAATATTTTAAGATGAAATCAGAGCATTTATTACAATGCATTTTTCTAGAGTTGGATGATCAGTAGCCAGCTCTCATTTATAAGAACTCCTCAAAGAGATCTCTTAATTTCAAGAAACAGGGAAGAAGTCTGCAAATTGGCAGAAATTCAATGGAAGGAATTGCTAATACCTAATCATTTTGTGAAAGATAATAAATGTTATTATTATTGGCAATGCAATTTCTGAATCTAAATTACGGTGGGCAATTCCTCCTCCTAATTTCAAAATTGCCTTTGTTTTTGATTATTCGCTTTCAATGAAGATTTGTTACTAGAAGCAAGTGGGTATTAATCTATTTGTATAGTATTATTGTAATCTTATCGAAACCACTATCATACCAGTTTTAGGATTAATCTGTTTGTTTATAGACGATGATAATCATTTACTGGTAGCTTGTCTATTATACTTCCTACCTATAAAAAAACTATCCCTAAGGGTCTGTTTCACAATCTCCAGATAAGTTCCGAATAGGCTATTCACAACATATTTGACAGATACTCCATACTCTATCTGTCAATTATGTTGTGAATAGCCTATTCGGAACTTATCTGGAGATTGTGAAACAGGCCCTTAGAATTGTAACTCACGAATAAAATTTGCTTATATAAAACAAAATTCTTATTCATTTGTCATCATACTTATCGAAAGTAAATTTCGTATAACAAAACAAAAAGATGCATTTAAGATATGATAGATCAATAAAAGCATTGTTGCAAATAAAACACGCATTATTCAGTGGAGGCAGAACAGAAAAGTTTGCATTCCTCGGAGATAGCCCGCGTCTATATTTCAGTCGGGGCGACGTGTCGATGACACGGCGTTGTGAAATATCGACCACTGTGCGAGGTGCAAACAACTCACTAGGCACGCCTACGGGCTACTATCTGAACAAAAAAGGAGCAAACACACTCCGATGCAATATAGCACAATTTTTATCTAGCAGATTTATACCGGGCTGCACTCGTGTGCGCGGAGGCGCTGCGAGAAGGCTTTGCATATGTGTAATGTTGCGATACAGGTGACAGGCGATGGGCGGGGCCAGAGGAGGTGAACTATCGGAGGGAGATGGCGGACGCGCTATGATAATGATGTTATTGCTTTCTTGATGTTCGCTCTCTTACTTTTATTTCTCGATCTACTTATAAGGCGATATAAATGTTAAGTGTGAGCTCTTATAAAATACGCTTATTGTCTTTGGGAATGCAAAAAGAGGTGTGGATTTAAGACGCGATATGAGATGTTACTTGCGTAGATAAAGTTCATCACACTACGACGGGCCTGGTTGCATACGAAAATTGTGAGCCGAGGGGTTTTATTGATTTACTTACGCGAGACTTGACTGGCAAATATTTCATACCGAGATATTTTAGGTACTTGAACTTTTTTGAACACTTAAAAATGACAATATCTCACTAGTAACATGCGTATCCCGATAGGTTATACATTAAATACGAATTGCATAAGCCTGAATCAAAGATAATATAGGAAATACACAAGCATTAATTATAAGTAGCAACCTTTTTTTTACGCCGGGAAATGCACTGACGCATCCCGCTGGGGAGTGGGTCTCCCCAGGCGGGTATGTGGGACTCGCTGCGCCCGAAAGATGGTAAGTGGACGCAGCTCTACCCACTAAAACCCGGCGAGTGCCACCACTGCCGCTTTTGGTGAGGTGCCCCGGATCTCAGGGGATCAGTCCCTCAGGGGACCGACGCCATCTCCACAGAGCGGTTGCTCCGCACCAAAAAACCACCACTCCCAACGTCTGGACAGTACGATGAGGTGAGATTCCCATCTTCACCCCTTGCCCCCAGCTCTGTTGTCCCCTCTTTTTATAAGTGGAGTACAAAGAGCTCTCTCGGCTCAATTCGCTTCGCCCAGGGTGTTGGGTCACCCTGGGCTACTGAGCCCCACCGCCACGACAAGGCTTGAACCATGATGGGGAAAATTAGAAACCTAACTACAATACTATTCCTTATTAAGAACATAATATAATATCTTTTGCAATAATGGAAAAGATAATATTTAAAATATAAGTCACTCTGAGGCGAGTTTTAATTATAAAACACGTTACGTATCACCGCACATCTGCACTAAAACGCGTTAACTAACCGCAGGGTAAATGAATCGCGATATTACCACGTCATACTTGTACCGTGTGTCAGGGTTCTCGCTTACTGACGCCAAACGCTGCGACACCGCTAATGAACTGAAACGCAGTAACAAATCGCAGGGTAAATTATTCGTAATATTACCACGTCGTACGTTCTGTATCGGTTTTTAATGTTCTCTCTTACTGAAACCAATCGTTGTGGTAACTGATGCAGTAATTTCAACGCTTAAGAAATTATCAAAATTTTAAATCCACGACTTTGGACTATTTTTAAAATAGCTGACAGTAGAGAGAAGAAAAAACAATATGATTACTATGGGTTTGACTTTTCTGTCTTGAATTTTTGTTGCCAGAATTTCGCGTATTCTTGTACTCTCTCGGATATTATATATAAATTGTAGCTGTCTTATATAGTGTACCTAATTTCGTGATAGTGAACCTGACCATCAGCCCACTAAAGCAGCTTAAACGATGTCTGACTACTGTTGCGGTGTCGCAGCGGTTAAGTGATAATGAGTATGTAACCTTTACATCGCCTTTTGTGTTGCAAACTCTCATTAATGCATGTGTCTGAGATGACGGCTCGGTTCGTTTTGTTATCTTTAAATTGACGAAACCCAAATGAAGACTTGCATTTAAATCGTGTGGTCATGAACCCGGACTTAAAAATAATATAAGAATCGTAAATAAATTAAACAAATGTATGCAGTCTGGGTATAAAATTTCAATTGCAGATTTGCAATTGTAGACTAAACGGAATGCATAAAACCTTGAAAAGTTTTGAAATTTACGCTTATAAAAAATTCTCCTTAGTGCTAGTCTTGTCTAATATGTGTATGTATTATATTATCGAATGTTGTATGGTGTTGCAATTACCTTTGGTAAACAAACTGCACTGAGGAGCCCATCTTCAGTTCTCGTTCTCTCAGGGTAGGGGATTAGGAGGCGTTGTCTATTCCAAAAGCTGCATCAGTGTTTTTAGGAGAATTATGACTCCTTGCTTGTATGCACTTTTCTTTTATTCAAGAGTTATATAGACATTACTCTTCTTATACTATGATGGATGGATGGATGGACATTATCTTAGGCTTTCTGACACAGGTTCATTAAGCCTACTAGAAGGACTCCACGAATTTGTTTATTATCACTTTCTAAGGTTCAATGGAAATAAAGTTATAATAATAATAATTATTATTATTTTATAAAATCAGTAAATCTTTGTGCGTGTCTGTGGTGTGAGACCTGACTTGTCTCTCTATCTCTGATGTCTCTGGTGGATCTGGTCTATAATTGTTGTAATTGTCTGACTAAGCTATGAGCTAGATGCAGGATTAAGCTTTCAAAGATAGGCTGCAATTTCACAAACTACTTTTGATCAAGTCTTATACGACAGCACATTTATGGTATCAGATGGAATTTTGGTCGACTCTCGATTTCAGGCAATGCCTTTTATTTATAAAATCGATGAGGTTGGATATTAATTGCAGTCTTGACGTTTATTGAAAAATCCAATAGCATAAGGGCTACTCGTAATAACAAGATAACATAGGTTTGATTATATTAAAATAGAGTAAGTAGGTACTTATAAGGCACACCTAGGTAGGTGTGCCTTGTTTCAACATAATAATACATAAATACATTTAAAAAAATAATAATAATATCTTTGTACAACATAACAACGGGTTAAACTCAAGCACCAGACCACCCAATGAAACGTGTTTTCCGAGAACATTCTTAACATTTTCAAAAGTAACTCTATTCGACATATTCTGTTACAGTTTATGTGACGCTGTAAACTTGCCAATTAATGTACGCCTAACGTTCAATAAGATTTACTGTTGCTACAATGATGGTTATACTGGGAACTTACTAGAAGGTGGTTTAGGTTGATAAATATTGATTTCGAGTCATATTTTAATATAAGCGCCCTATACTAAAGAGTTGATGTAGTCTTAATTGTTTCGTTTTCGTCATCGAGTCAAAAGTTTTATAAATCTTAAAACAATAATAAAAAATACGTAAGAAGAGATTAGTTTTCATCGTCATTTTCAGCCTTTATTCGTCCACTGCTGGACAAGGCCTTCCTCTATGAACGCCAAGACTACTGATCCTGTGCCATCATCCAACAGTGATCGGCCAATGCACGGAGGTCGTGTTCCCATCAGGTTAATGGCTGAGCAACAGTACGTCTATCTTAACGCGCTTCTCACTTCGGCTATCCGTACTTTTGAGTATGTGATCAGCCCACTGTCGCTTTAACAAGCTTATTCTTTTCGTGATATCAGTAACTTTAGTTCTGTGGTGGATATTTTGGTTTCGAATCCTATCTGCCAAACTTCATGCAAACTTTAAGCTGGACAGAATGTGGCACAAACATTAACGGCGACTATGTCTCACACCTTCTGTTTACTGACGATATCGTTATATTGGCAGAGTGGTAGAGAGAAGCCACTGGAGGGCTAGTAGGAATTGTTGAACTCTCTAAATAAATTCTCTCGACGTGTGGGCTTTAGGATGAACATTGGATAAGACGAATTTCATGTTCGAGACACATCCCTTCCCTAGGCCGCTTGACGTCGACTACAAAACTCTCGAAGTCATGGAAGAGTATGTCAATTTTGAGTATACTTTGCAACTGTGTAAACATAACTTCGAAAGGGAGCCGATAGGATAATTCAATTGGGATGGACAGCATTCAGGATCCTTAGCCATATTTTCACGGCATCTATAGCGCAGAGTTTGAAGCTTGAAGTCTTCAACTAATGTGTTCTCTCCGTGATCTCGGGGCCAAAGCGTGGCCTCTAAACTTACGATTAGTCCGAATGTTTTCCGCAGCTCTGCTATGGAGTGTTATGGAGCTCTGCTATGGAGCAGTGCTATGGAGTGATTTTTTAGCAGACTTAATTCGACGATACTTAAGTAAAAAACGGAGATACAAACAAGCAAGTATGTCTAGAAATAATGCCAAAAATGGGAAATTAAACAGTGACATAATACACAGTCATAACCTATATATGGCAAACTCCTTGACCTCTATACCATTTTGAAAGTATCTTGTCTTTATCTTTGGCATTCCAAATAATCTGGGTACCTATAGTTATTGTGATTGAACAATACTTTATTTGAAATCAAATTTCATTGTCAATGCAAATCAAATTTAAATATACATTACAAACTTGGACCATATGCATGTATCACCAATAAATAATTTAAAATGAACAAAAATACCAGATAAACATTGTGCGCTCAGAAGCCATCACTTTGGCGATAAAATATTTGCAAAGGGCATTATGGGGCTTCACGTATCCCACAAACAATGTCAACGTGGTACCGACGCAATCATCGGCCGAACAATACGCGTTTCCAGCAACTGGACATTGTTATATTGTTTCTGTAACTCATTTTTTAAAGTCCAAAAAAATGCACCAAAGTGGCCACCCCAGTGGCCAGAGCATCCCAACATTTCGACACTAAAACATTGATTTACGGCTCTCGCCCGCCGATTGCGCACTAAAACACCACTCCCGTCACTTTCAATTTTAAAGGTGAACACCCATTAGACCCACGCGTAATAAAACATTTATGTGACTTATATATAACTTATTACCATTTCATTTTATTAAACGATTTAACTAGGTTGGACGAGTCTCCGGACGATCCCCGCGAAGTGCCCGTCTTAGCGTTTATTGGAGACCTACACCTGGCAGTGGACGGAAAATGGTTGAATGATAATAATGTTTATGATTTATTTAAATCAATATGTATAAGACAAAAAATTACTATGAAATTTAGAAATCCTAGATATGAGTACGTAAAGCATAAATTTTTGTACCCCTTTTTATGAGGATTGGGCAAACTGAGGCATTTAAAATTTGGTACAGGTAAATATTAATATATTAAGCGGAGAGGTAGTGCACAAAGTTAGTATTTTTGTGGAATACGGGTATGCATTTTCATATGCAATTGCAAAAAAAAAAAACAAAAAAAAAATATGCATATGCAATTATTATTATTTTTTTTTTCTCTTGGAAAACTCTGATCTATTTTAATGTCATACGATACCCTGAGGCCAGGCACTTCTTTAAGTTAATAGTATTACAGTTCGATGTATACAACGGTCATAACATAAGCTGTCTTTTAAGCACTCGCTGTAAAACTCTTTGGGTCCCATTGTCCATGTTACACCGTACACGGTGCGGGTCTTAAGCCTTAAGGACCAACTGTAGTGTACATAGTATACGGGATTCATTTTAAGACAGCAAACAAGGAAAAGATTTTTTTTTTATTTGCTTTGAAATACGAATCAACGTACGTAAAATGGCGTACGTAAAAAAATACTATTTTTAATGGTATATTTCGTTGTAATTATCGGTTTTTGCACATTTTATGAGATTCACCTCCATTTATATATCAGTCTATCTAAATTTGTAGTAACGTAATCTTTAAGCGCTATTTTACTCCCCCGAAAGTCAGATTAATTAATTATTCTAATTCCACACTCTTTTAGGACGAATAAAAGACCATACAAAAAGTACGTCATGTAGTATATTAAGAAAAAAAAATCGTGAGGTGCTTTAATATACTACACGTTTATAAATAGAAGTGGCTGACGATAAAACACTTATAACGATTATTTTAATTTTTAAACTATAACTTTAAATACACTATAAAAGTGTACTGAAATTAAATGTGTTAATGAAATAATATTATCAAATTATATTTTTACTTATTATTATTTTTTTTAATTATATATTATAAATTTGGTAATTTAGCACATTTCAGATTAAATAACAGTCTTTTATTGCCCATTGCAGAAGTATATTTATACTAAGCCTGTCCTTTTCCTGATTTGAACTCCCATCAACATTTGCTAAAAAATTAAGGTGAGCTTTATCTTGAAACTTAAAGATTATACTGAAACTTGGTTTGCTAAAATCTAGCTCACAGCTACCAAAACCAATCGTTAAATATTATCGTTGTATCAATTATTAAAAAAATATGAATATAAAACTCAGACGAGCAAACCTCGTCGTTGTATTGTCTTCTTTGTGAGTGGTCAGTTGAGAAGGTTCATTATAATAACCAGACACACGATACGCACTTCCGTCCGACGCCATGTGGGCTCTATTTAATTTGTGGACCTGATTTACTGGTTACATTACATTCAAACAGATTGTCGTTTGGTCGTTACATTATAATATAAAGAATTACAAATACTTACAATATGTCATTTTTAGAATTCAAAATTCGAATTCGAATTTGACATCAAGAATTCGTAAGACTTTTTAAGAGTGCCAAGCTAGTGCCAGCTAAATCGGGCCGGCTCGATCGGAGTGGACCATCACTCACATGGACGTAAAGTAACAGCTAGGCTGTCGAGTTTTGTAAGTTTCCGAGTTTCCGGTAGCCCGTTAAGGGAATAGGGAAAAGGAAGGCATAACCTCTTGTTGTGTGGATTATAATGGACGTCGATAATCACCACATGGCTTTGACTGTTTGTTTGCCCTCCTATGCTATTCGGCAATGGTCCAAGTCCAAGTAGTACGCAAGTTACACGCAGTAGTACACGTACCTACTTGGTAATTATTTTATGCAGGTAAAATACATTTAACGTGTATCCAGCCTAGCCCGGGCTAGGCTTCCTGTACCCATGTAGAACTTGCATTTGGGGGCTCACTACACGAACTAAAACACCTGGTATAAATCCCACCTTAATGTTATAGAAATCATGACTGATGTCCATAAATCATCGGATCATCTACATAGATCCTCATTTGACGGGATTTAAACCCCTGATCGTTGAGTCCAATTCTGACCACTCGACCTGCCAACAGTCTAGTTTTGTATGTTCTTCGAGATAAAGAAGCTGATAGACATGGTGACTTTGGCTGCTAGTCCCGCGTCGACAAGTAGACGTCATAGTTAGTATTGCAAGTTAATGTTGCCTATTCTAAAACAAGACAGCGGCAGAAATTACTCAGAGTCATTTATGATCATAGGCGACTGATTGTGAACGCAATATTCACCAGGAAGATATCAGAGGAAGTGTCGATATCATAGGACAATATATGATATAATGATTTCTCCAAGCAAAAGAACACGATTAAAAGACACATCTTTAAAGCCTTCATTCTAGAACCGTATTGTTTTATCCGAACATATTAAAACAATTGAATCTTTTCGAGTTCCAGGAACATAGGCACTCAAATGTCAAGGTATTTCCTTCAATTTAATAATACTTAATTACCCACTCGATCCGAAATCATTCAATAAGGCATATTCATTAGACTGTTCTCATGAGTTCATAAACAAAAGGTCTTTATCCGTTAAGACAGGTTAAACGGCCGGTAGTACTCGACTGAATGTTGGGCGGGGTTTTTATACAGAACCGAACGAATAATTAAGTGGAATAACTTATAATTACGAGGCATAATGCGTCACTTTTGTTAGAAACTCTAAGTTAGTTATTAATGCGTCATTATATTCGAAAAAGGCTGTGTTAAATTAGTCTAGACATAAAACAGCAGCAAGTTAACACTACAAAGTTGTAGTACCAAGTGTATGTGTATGGGGGTTAGTGTGTAACTTTTTTAGTCCTATTCAATTCTGGTTTTTCCGTCTTTTACACATCACAATAATGTATTAGTTTGGGTGTATGCTTGTTTGTAGCCTTATTCAATTTTCAGTTTTATTCAATTCTGGTTTTTCCGTCTTTTACACCTCACGATAATGTAGTAGTTTAGGTGTAGCATTGTAGTCTTATTAGTTTTATTCAATTCTGGTTTTTCCGTCTTTTCTACATCACATTAATGTAGTAGTTTGGGTGTAGGCTTGTAGTCTTATTAGTTTTATTCAATTCTGGTTTTTCCGTCTTTTCTACGTCACATTAATGTAGTAGTTTGGGTGTAGGCTTGTAGTCTTATTAGTTTTATTCAATTCTGGTTTTTCCGTCTTTTCTACATCACATTAATGTAGTAGTTTGGGTGTAGGCTTGTAGTCTTATTAGTTTTATTCAATTCTGGTTTTTCCGTCTTTTCTACGTCACATTAATGTAGTAGTTTGGGTGTAGGCTTGTAGTCTTATTAGTTTTATTCAATTCTGATTTTTCCGTCTTTTACACATCATGATAAAGATTTTAGATCATCCAATATAAAAACACATGCCAACTGATCTGAACTATATAACTGACATTAATTGGTTAGTGCTGTTGTAAGCATAAATGAGATCATCTAGATCCTAGGACTTTTCGAAGGATATTGTTTATTTTCCAGTATTTTACTACGTTTCTTCGCCTGTTTAGAAAAACAGCAAAACTGTTTTACAGAAAGTAAGCAAAATGGTTAAAAACCATGTGAACAAAAGAGAACTAGTAAGAGGTAGTGCCAGCCAGCCAAATTGGGCCAGCACGACCGGAGAGGAACCTCTCGCTCACATAAAATCGACATAAAGTGACAGCTAAGCTGCCGCATTTCGTGCAGTTTGTGAGTTTCCGATGGCCCGTTAGGGAAAAAGAGGGAAAGGCATCCGCATTACCTCTGGCTATGTGGATGTTAATAGGCGTCGATAGGCGCAAGGCTTCGACTGTTCGTTTGCCCTTCTATGCTATAAAAAAAGCGCTTATTGCATTCCTTCTATATACTTATAAATTAATTCCTTAAATTTGAGTTCATAACTTGAAATTCACCGATAACAATAACAAATTTGTTATTATTATTATTGTTGATTTAAATTATCCCGTATACATTTATTCGTGTAAGGTTACACACGAGATTTCTACTGATAGATGTTTGATGTTATAAGAAGTAATTTAGGCTATAAAAATAATCGTCAATCGGGATACGGCTGCGAATCTAAGAATCGCAGGCGAAGCTACGATCATTGACTAGTTATTTTTAAAATACATTTTCATCTATTACGTACACGGTTCAAATATATATTTGTTACGTATCACACTTTGTTGAATTTTATTTGTAGTGCATTTATCGGAGTGTTTACTTCATATCTGTATCGAAACGAGATGAAGCGAAGTGAGATTTATGATAGAGAAGAATCTCTTAATGGAGCCGCGCATGCTTCAAGATAAATGCGCAATATTAAGTTCTGCAACTTTTGACTGCACATGATGTATGTATTTACGTTGGAGTGATATTTTCGTTAATAATTTACAAGTCTAAGCGATGTTTGTGTATTTGTATAGTGTCTTTTGTTTCGTGTTTTTCATTTTTTTTTTCAAATCAGCAACAGTATGACACGCTTTTAATAGTATTAATTAATATTTTACATAATGAATACTGAAGAAAATGTTACTGCACGAAATTAAACATATTAGAACTTCCTTACTTAGGTTTTCGCACTCATTTGTTGCGAAACTAGCTCCGCTGTCCGTATGTCACTAGGCTGTATGTCATGAACCGTAATAGTAAAACAGTTAAAATTTGCACGCATGATGTACTTCTGTTGCCTTTATACTTACAGACAACAAATACATAAATCCAGAGTAAAACATTTATTTAAGGGGGCTCGCACGCAACAAACGTGATTTTTGTTAATTTTGCTCCGCCGAATAAATAATAGTACGGAACGAATCGTGCGCGGGACCGACTCGCACTTAGCCGGCTTTTACAATGCATACCACTTAGACGCCGAATGCTACGAGAGAGATATTTTATGCTTCATTTATTTTTCGTTATTTTCCAGTGTGTACATTATGGAGTACAATCAAATCTTAATTGAATGTAGTAATTTATTTCAGTTATAAGCTTCTTATGTGTCTGTTATTATGGAGGTGGTGGTATATTAAAACAGCTGCCATGTACGATATTTCCAATCAGATACGACTTAGGCACCTTCAGGAAAATAGCATACTTATATCGTGTGCCATGAAATTAATTTATAAACTTCCAAGCGCACCCTTTGTATGAGACGATCACTAGCTCAACGTTGAAGGAAAATATTATGATAACCTGCATGCCTGATGAGATTTAAAGTCTTCGAAGGTATGTGAAGTTCTCCAACCCGCATTGGGCCAGTACGTCGGTGAACTATGGCCCATTACGCTCCTCGCCTGATTTCGAGGAGACCCGTGCCCAGCAGTGGGATACATTACCTACTTTTATTTCTGAAAGGCAGTCTAATCTTCAAATGTAACGGGTGCTAAGAAAAAAAATAAGAACATGGTATAACTTAGCCGAATCATCATCACCGTCTATAATAGTATCTTTTTTTTTTCTTTAACGCCGGGAAATGGGCTTAGGCATCCCGCGGGGGGGTGGGACTCCCCAGGCGGGTATGTGGGACTCGCTGCGCCCGAAAGATGGTAAGTGGACGCAGCTCTACCCACTAAAACCCGGCGAGTGCCACCAATGCCGCCTTTGGTAAGATGCCTCGGATCTACAAGCAACAAGGCACCTGGACGGCTAGTCAGTCCCTCAGGGGACCACCACCACAGAGGGGTTGCCCCGCACCACAGAACAACCCCTCCCATTGCCGGAACAATACAATGAGCCGAGGTTCTCGTCTTCGCCCCTTGCCTCCTGCTCTTTTGCCTCCTCTTCTTATAAGAGGGGTACAAAAAGCCCCCTCGGCTCAATTCGCTTTGCCCAAGGCGCTGAGTTCACCCAGGCAGGACTATAGTAATAACCTGACCTACATTACGTCACCATTCAAGAATGGACACAAATAAGGAAAACGCAATAATAATAGTATTTTTGGTAGTAAAAGGAAGAGGAAAATGTAAGTGTCCATAACAAAGTACGAGCGCACTTCCTGCGTGCGGAAGTGTCACTTCTGTGATCTCTAAATCAGCACTTACAGGTAGTGTTGCCAAGGAAGTGATCACCATCATCATCAACATCACCATCATGGTGGCCGCATGATGGTCACCGCTGGCCACGGTAGAAGTCATAGCTCATATTTACGCTGTCCCATTGCGAATTGTTAAACTTCACTGACCTATAAAGATTTTTAATAGCATCAGGCACGTCGGTTTCCTTACTTTGTTTAATTTTTCCTGTGAGAAAAATATGTTATCATATTCAAGGGGGGAATTTAGAAAAACCCATCTTGTGTGTTCCTCAAGTGCATCCGCTTAGAATCGAACACTGGCCTTCTCGCATCAATACTAAGGCTTATACCTTCTAGACCATGATAGGAGTCTAATATGAAGACTAAGGCCCCGTTCGCACAAGCGCTTAAAAACCGTCGCGGTTTAAGCCCGACGTTGGCTCAGGTTGCGAATTTGGCATCCTTAATTCTATTTAACGTCAAACTCACAAGGTCGAAAATCCAACAGTGTTTGATAAAAAAAAGCGTTGCGTTTTAAAAACGCCCACGAGTGTACAGAGCATGGGTGTCTGGTATGTATATGTCTCATTCCAACGGTTTTTTACCGTGCGAATGGGGCCTTATTAACAGGTGTATGTTTTACGACAATTACAATAATAATGGGCGAGGCATTCGTAGATAATGTCTAAGTATTCGCGTTCCACGCCTTATAAAAGTCCAATGAAAATCGATAATCATGTTAAATACCCCTTTTCAAACAATTCTAAGTAGTCTCATTTCTTTTAGTCGGGTATTGAGAATCGATCCTGCGACGGACGGAACAAAATGATATCTCGTAGGTATATTTTTAACCGACTTCAAAAAAAAGGAGGAGGTTATCAATTCGACTGTATGTTTTTTTTTTTTTTTTTTTTTTATAAGTGTTACCTCATAACTTTTGACTGGGTGAACCGATTTTGATGATTCTTTTTGTATTCATCAAAAAGTTAAGCTCTCATATTTTTTGTAAAATGGTGAAGTAACCTGCTGGTTACTTATTTACTTATTTTTTATTACTATTTCATTGGAAAAATTTTGGCATAAATTTAATTTGTACATAAGTCTGTCAAGTCTGTTGAGTCTACACGTTTAGTGCATAAAAGGAAAAACACTTGACAAATATATTTGTACTTAATATGCTGAAGACATGAGGTTATTAAGAATGATGCATAATGTAAAGTGTCACGTCCAAATCAGTTGGAGGAGTCTAAATCATATTTTGGACTGGCCCGGCTGACTCATGACAACAAGTTACGAATTTATTACGGCCCAGGATTTGAAAAACAAACGTTTACTTTGTGAAAGTATGTCGGTCACTGGTGACAACTTTTTAATTTATTAAATAAAGTCTATTTAAAGGAAACTTTTTATTTATATAATACCTTTATCATCATCATCAT
The DNA here is from genome assembly GCA_905333005.2 of Lycaena phlaeas. Lineage (NCBI taxonomy): Eukaryota > Metazoa > Arthropoda > Insecta > Lepidoptera > Lycaenidae > Lycaena > Lycaena phlaeas. The sequence goes on from HG995178.1 coordinate 9,474,469, forward strand.
CGTCATCATGAGCTTTTATCCGTCCACGGCTGAACATAGGCCTCCCTCAATGACAAGACGACCGACCCTTTGCCACTCGCATCCAACACGGACCGGCAACTGCTTTAATCTTGTTTAAAATACTTTATTATAGATTTCATTACATTGATTATCCATTTGTTTGAAAGATTTGCCTAAAACATAAATGGATTCATTCAAAAAACGACTTGATAGATTTAATTAAAATTCGACTCGTTCAAACAGCATTTAGCGATTAAGAAAAAATTTAAGTAATCTACTCCTTACATAAATAGTTGTTTTCTCTTTCGAATACATAAAACGGTAAATATGAATAAAAATTGCTGAAAAGAAATCGAATATTATTTAACACAGTAAAATATACTATTTTTATCGATCAAGCATGGAATATGGAGTCATTTAGAATATAATACATTTTTCTATATCATAAATTATTGTTAAGAAACAAATAGCTCTAATGATATTTTGTAATATAGTTAATAACTACAATGTATAAAACATAATGTCCTGGAAAATCTTAAGTGCTAACCATAAACAATACGCATCGTCGTTTCAGGCAAAACATCGTTCGCTATAATTTTTCCACATTCATACAATAAGGGCCGCAGTCAATGAGTCTAGCCTTACACAAGTAAACACAACGCACACACGCGCAAGCCCCACTCGTGGAAGCTCCAAGATCGCGTGCAGAAAGCTCACACACGCACACACCACCGCCGCCCTAAGCTGTGGTCAGTGCTAACGCAAACTGTGTGACGGACACACGAAAACGCTGAAAACGGAACTTAAAAACGACCAAAAATAACGATAAATCGTTTCTAGCAACCAATCGTTTGTTGGTTGGCGAGATGTGAATCGTTTCATCTGTCAAAAGTACATGTGACGTTACCGTTCTGAAATGTAAACAAACTTGAAAATATATTGTTTGTAGCGCGAGTGTTTTTATAAACTTGAATATTTTAAATTGATGACAGTGGAAATATGTTTGGATTATGAAAGTAAGTTGTTTTATATGTTGAACATGTGTTTGGCGGGGGATCGATCTAAAATGACCCCTATTGGTAGGAGTTAAGTGCGCTATGAGTCAGATATGGAAATGGAAACTATAAGACTTGTAATTCCTCGGATACTTAGTAAGCCAGCTATTTTATGTTAATAAGGTGCTTCTACAAAATGTTGGGTGCTATTCCATAAATTACTGCAGCAAATTTTTCATCTTTCTTTCTTATCACGAAAATAACCCTTGTTATTCATCATCAACTATGAGGTTTTTTTTTAAACTAGCGTCTACCTAAATGGTTTTTTTTTATTGATTAAGGGTAAGCCAGTCGGTAAAGTATTAGTATTCTATAATTGAATCGTAATATAATAATTATCTGATTGTCTTTATGTCAATATCAATCGTTGTTATAAGTTAATTAGTTGATATATGGTTGTAATTTCTTCATTTTGGCCAATGTGGTAATCCTATAGTCACGCCGCTAATCCTTAAGGGTGACGTCCGGCTACATCACGACAGCTAGGGTTGACACTCTTCAACCACAACATACATGAGATAAGCGATACTGTTTAAACATACTACTCTATATTCTGACATTGATGATACTTGTTGATAGTAGCATTCTTTTTGTAGTTTTGTGTGATTGGCAAATTTATCGAACCATAGATAACTTACTCACTAATATTATAATGTACTCAAATTCTAATCCAACCTGGTTATTAATATATAGCAAGTTTTAAAGCATTGTTATCTTTTATCAATGCTTAAGACGTGAAACCGGATTGTATAACAAAAACGTGACAACCCTTGCGGAGGCTGTTGTATACGTACAAATATTTGAATGTAGTTATGTGTAGAGGCAACGCTCCCCTACAGTGTGAAGACACCCTGACCGGTTATTATTGCATTCCGCTAATATATGACACGGCTATAAATAAGTGGGGTATACCACATTTACAGGAGAGGAGCAAAAGAACCTAGTGGTGATCACCACTTAAGCCAATTTAAAAATTTCTGAACACTTTTTTTTTCAAATTCATTTATTTGCCAACACCATCAGGATCAGGGTACTATCTTGTCTACACACGCGATATTGGTATTGTATGTTCTACGCAATATAGTAGGACTCATCAAAGCTTTAGAGTAAGTAGAATAATAAGGGTTCCTGAATCTTGGCTATACTTTTTTCCTACTAGCATCAATATAAGTATAACCTTTACACCTAATTGTACTTTATACTTAGCTTTTGCACACTTAAGTGTGGACGTAACTTATAATGACGTATACGAAGTACGTAAAATACTTGCGGTTCGGTTTCAACTAGGGCTGCTAGCGATTCAGTTTTCCGCAAGTTGAAGATTTAATGGCGCTCCAAGTTAGAATAATCCTATGTCATTTATGAATATTTATTTTTGTTTTAAGGATTTGATTATTTTAACTAAGCTACCCGCAAAAATCACGTTTTTCCAATTTTTTTAATATAATTGTTATGGCTGTATGCTCTTTGTATGTCTTAGTGAAATTTGAGAAATTTAAAAAAAGAATTAATGAAGCTTTCTAGTTGTTGTCTTTCAATATCCTATCTTAAAATTTTCATATCGGTCTTAAAGTTTTGACAGATTTTGTAAGAAAATGTGTCAAAATTTCAAGATAGATAAGAAAATTTTAAGATAGATATGATATTGAAAGCCGCCATTAGTAGAGATAGACAAACCATTTAACGTGTCATCCGATATAATATCATCGGGTCCATTCGGGAATCGCGCTGGTCGTGGCTGACTCCAGCAACTAGCCACATTTGCCTACCATGAAACGATGATTCATATTGCTGGTTCTGGCACAGCAAAATAAGGACAGGCGCAGACATATAAAGGGTAATTTCATTAGTGGCACAACATTACGCTGTTATTGCTCTCATTAACAAACAGTTTATTGTAACAAAAACCATCAACTTAGACAATGCGAAGGCTTAAGTGGTTCAGAGCAGCATTTTCTTAATTTCTCCGCTACCAACACAGCGGGACTAAATGAAGTGCTCCGCTAAGTGTTCGCTATCGTCTAAGTTGTATATGTTGGTATTGATGTATTATTATTATTATTATATAATATGAGTATTATTATTATTATTATTTTAAATTATTAATTATATCATATCATCATCAACATGTGACAACGTTAACAACGTGTTAGTCGGCCATTAACCAGGTGGGAAGACGAACTTCGTGCAGTGGGAGGTTGGGTGCGAGTGGCAGGGGATCGGTCGTCTTGGCATTCATTGAGGGAGACCTATGTTTAGCAATGGACGGATAAAGGCTGATGATGATGAAGATTATCAACATCAATATTTATAAGATGTAGTACCATACTGCTTTGCAGCAGAATTGGGCCGGCACGATTGGGGTTGGTACCTTTCGCTCTCATGATCCTGGCGACTAAAATGACAGCTTGACTATCGTTTAGTGCGGTTTGTGAGTTTCCGGCGGTCCATTGGAGTTTTCAATAATTCCTTTCCAGATATATATACTATGGAAAAAAAATTGTAGATACTAGTACATAATATTATACAGTAGGTAATATTATATGGTCAATATAATATATAATACTAGCTGTTGCCCGCAGCTTCGCCTGCGTTAACTAAGATTTACAACGGGATCTTAGTACGCGAAATAACATTTTTTACACCTTGTGTCCGAAAAACCAAAATATCTTACGGAGCCCTATATTTATCAGAATAAAATTTAGCCTATGTTACTCGTGGATAATGTAGCTTCCGAATGGTGGAAGAATTTTTGAAGTTGGTCCAGTACTTTTGAGCCTATTCATTACAAACATACAAACATACAAAAATAGGTACAAATCTTTCCTCTTTATAATATTAGTATAGATATAGATAAAGTAAAAACATTTTTTAAGAAATACCTATAGTATTTATTAAAGTACGTTCTGATCCTCAGTTTTTTTTTTAATTAAAAACGAATGAATCAATTTGCTTTTTTGATGACCTTCATATCAAGACTAATTTTGGGAATTGATAATATTTTGATTGAGAAACAATCAACATTGATGGAAAATGTGATTTAAATTAATTTAGCTGGATATACGAGTAGTTAACGTACAAGCTTAAATTTGTCCGTCTATCCGAAAAAATAAACGTTAATATACACGAACTACGAAGCTCATTAGAACTCATCCAATTTTCTTAGCAATATATGTAATTAGCAGTAACAGGAAATACCCTAGTAACTATATGGGGTACAAATATATTTATTCTCATAAGATTTTTGTCTTTCACGATTTTTTTCTGTCTCTATTCGTGGAAAAAATATCAAAAGGATCCTATGTCACAAATTCTTTTTTTTTAATCTTTCTTAAAAAAAAATCTTTTTTTCTCTAACGTAAGTCTTCAGTACCTACCTAAACTATTTTTACAGATACAAAATGTAAAAAATATTTTTTTTTCCACATTGTTCAGAATGTTTGTCTTGTATTTATAAGTTTTAGTTATTCATGGACGCGTTGAAGTATGGATGCGCCCTCCACGCTAAGCTGGTACAAGCGTGTTACTGCTGTAACGGATTTGTACCAGTGCAGCGGATTATGTAACCCCACACTAAATGCGATTAGCATATATTGACAAATATCTATATGACACTTTGAATAGTTTGTATTGTTCTTTGTCTTCACTGATAGTGTTTTTTTTTTCTTTTAATTTTGCTCATCATCATCATCAGTCAAAAAAAGCAAAGTTTCATCAAATATATGTCCCACTGCTGAGCTCCTCGAAATCAGTCGAGGAGGGTAGTGGGCCATAGCTCACCGATGCGCTGGCCCAATGCGTGTTGGTGAATTTCACATACCTTCAAAGACTTTCATTCTCATCAGGCATGCAGGTTTTCTCACGACGTTTTCCTTCGCCGGTGGTTCGGGTACACGTAGAAATTTAGAAAATCTCATTTTATGCACCACAGGGGGTCAGGATCGAACCCGGGCCCTCTCGCTTGAGAGCACGAGACCATTACCCACTGAACCATCGTCGCTCATCAGTATGCGCAAATCATCAGATGTGTCAATTATTGGTTCACAAAGATCAAAGAACACAAGACAACTGATCCAACTTAAACTTTACAGACATAGTTTACACATCTAGATTTCCTCATCGGTTAAGAAATGAGAAATCTATACAAATAAATAAAATTGGAGTGTACGTTTTTAATGTTCTTACCTTTATTACTGCTGTACCTTTTTACAATACATATAGGGTACATTTTACCAAAATAATATTCTTTTACAATTTTTCTTTGTTTGTCGGTCTGTTTGTTCTGGCTTACCTCTGAAACGGCTTAAATCTAACTAACGGGGGTGAAGCTGCAGGCAACAGCTAGCAGTATACAAACAAGCGAATCGACCAATACCGTTTTTTTCATCGGGATCTCTACATAAATATATTGTCTTAGATGTATGTTTCTGTATCAATCAAGCACACAGACCTTGGATATGGCTTAGTATGAGCGTACGACGGTCATCGCTCCAACAAAACTAATAATAAAGTTAATTAATATAGCGGAGACTTAAGTTAATTACGACCGCCGTCCCTATAATTTATCTCGTGAAAAATATAATGTAATATATTCCATAGCGATTTTCTCGTAGGAAAACTTAAGCGTAGACGTCTTAGCGTCCAGCCAAGGCAATAAAGAGCACAAGCTTCTACGTTCATTAATTAACCCTGTATCGCCGTCTCGCTCGCACTCATTAACCGTATTTGTAAATGAGCTCACCTCTCGCTCTCGCCAGCTTTGCGCAAAAATTAACTACTACATGTTCCGCTTTCGTGCTCACACATCGTCCATGCAATGCATATGCACGTAAACGGTCACCGGGACAAAGGGCGCAAGTGTTACCCTTATCACGACCAAATTGATTTTAATTACGATCACATTAAGACATAGTTTTGTTTGGTCGATTCGGTATGATGTGTAATTTTATTAGCTGGCGGTCACGTGTGGTTTGTTTCCTATTCTCGTGTAATAAATCTTGTTGTTCTCGTAATTACAATGTTCTTGTCTGTTGTGTGTTTTCATTATGCTGAAGTATATATCTCCATTTGGTACACCTCATCTGAACGCTTATAGATCTTATTGGGCCGAAATTTATTGTTTTATTTAGGTGCCTATAAATTCGTTGTGGTTAGCTAGAGGTCGCACGAGAACTTATTTCGGTGAACCAATAAAAATTTCAACATTATCGTCATAAGGAATAAAAATTTCTATAATAATCAAATATTTTCTCCTCTATTGTTTTGGACGTTTTTTTTTTTGTTCTTTCTTCTAAGTAAAATTTCTTGACATTTCTTGGCATCTCTTCTACCCGTAAGAGGTTTTTGATTTTGTATTTAAGTGTATAAATTATATTATTATAAGTAATTAAAATATTGTAAGCTATTCGTGTAAAGAAATAAAAGTACCTAAAACACTACATTTGTCATACTTGTAAGTATGATAAGTTTTTTTTACCATCAATCAAACTAATGCTAAATAATTAGTGTTAGAGATTTTTTTCAAGATACTTAAAATTTCTTAAAACAATAAGAAATAACCAGGGATTCCCGGCTCCCGGCTTATTTTTGAACGTCTAAAAACTCGATATTACGTGCAGCATGCACGAAAAAGATGACGTCATGTAGCGTTCCGAAAGCGTAAGCGCGGCACGAACGAGAGAGAGGCACGATTGGCTCGAGCGATTGGTTCAGTTCGGTTCGTGCTGCATGTTATGTTTGATGTTGTCACTTCAAACTACCCTCCGTACGCCAACTTTACAGACAACCATTTTTTTTTATTTATATTGATTATTCATCATATAGATTCACGGGATTCAAACCCATGACCGCTCCGTAAAGTGAGCAGTCCAGTCCAATTGTCTAACCAATAAACCAGCCAAAAAATTTATTTAATTGTTAAAACTTTTTGTTTTAACACTTTTTTGTTACAAGTTTATATTTTTAAAAAGTGTCCAAAGATGACACATATAATAAGTATTTGATCAACATTACTTTTAGCACCAGTATCGGAAATAGGTCCATTTAATAAACTCCGAAATGATTGTATTCTGCCACACGAAGCAACTTACATCGCATGCAGCATAAGATTTAAATTGCCCAAAGTAATTATCAATTAAAAATATATTTAATCTGAAAATACAATGAGAAAAAAATCCAATATATAAGTCGATACTTATGACTCAGGATCTCGTGGACTACTTAGTTCTGCGCTCGAAAACTCTGTTTTACCACGAAAAGTATCGAATAATCTTAACATACAATAAATTTCAAAGACACTATCAGAAATTGATTTTGAAATTCACTTACGCTTTACTGAAATTATTATATGACTATAATAAAATGTGTTACGTTAACGTGTCTATAAATCTTCCATTGCATTTATCAATGGAATGAGTGACGAAGAGCACTCTGTATATTGATATACTTACGTCAGAATCAATCACGCGGCCAGTTATTACGATCACATGTAAGCTCATTCATGCTCTTCGGGGATTGTCTCCGGAACTTATCTAGCGATACTTCCGCGGCGACATCGATAAATTATTTTCATCCTTTTCCGCGCCACGCACAACCCTATTTGCATATCGAAATCGAATCGAATAAAATCGATTTTTAAATTTATAATCTTTAACTCGTTAGCATTATAGTGTTAATGCGTTTGTTGGTTTAAAAAAAGTTACACATTTAAATTTGGAATTCAATGTCAAAGTCGTCAACCGGTGTTCCGTCCCTGTCGCTCAGGCTGGGCGTCGGCGCGCGCTTGGGCGGGCGGTATGCAAATGCTCCGGTGGTGAGGGTTGAGCGTGTGTGGGTGCCTTGTACCATTGGCCGCGCTAGAACGACCAACTTCGCCACCAGTTACGGTTGTTTTTCGTTCCACTTCTAATTAACTTCCGTATTTTCTTGATGTAACTTTTCTCATCTCGTTCTCTTAGTTTTTGCGTTCCTTTGTTATCGCTAAGTACTGGTATACTTTCGCGTGTGATATGCAAAAATGCGCCGTATGCGGTTCGCGTGCACTGTGTTTATTTTGGGCCGCGGCGTGACGGGCCCCATTTAATATATGTAAATACGGCTAGTTCACCGCTATCAAGTATTATGCGCATAGCCGACGTCAGTTCTTAGTGTCACAATGTTTACAAGTGATTTCTGAACGCGAAAGCTCCGAGTTAACGAACGCCATAATCGTGGCTCGTGTTAATAACTTTACTAAAATGTTACTTTTATTGCTTAAAGAGTGAGATTTTACGAGCTTTAAAAATAAATGACTCGGCTCGGACGGGTTAAATCGCAATTTCCAACAGTTCGCGGCTGAATATTTTATTTCCGATTAGTGCAACGAAGGTAAATAAAGCGCTGGATTTTTTATACATTCTTGCTAGAAATACAACCTGTTGAACTAATTTTTATGTTGTAGTGCATCTTTTTTTTAAATCATATATTTAGTCATAACGTATGTTAAATAATAAGTTGTTGATATAGGTATTATTACAAACTTCTATAGTCAAGAAAACATTGGTAATCCATATTTAATTTTTTAAAGTAAAGAAGCTATCTAGAAATATATTTTGTGTTCTTAAAACAAAAATACATATAAAGATAAAATATGCATTTCGCTTAGCTTAGCCCCACGTCGTTCGGAGCCCGCATTACAAATCAGTTCAAAATTTTTATGGCAACCCCAAAAATGTTTAATTACGACTTTGACAGACATTTAAATTCGTTCGGAAATGTCGGGTGTGGTCGGCCAGTAACATCGACAGATGCCAATATATTTTTATAGTTTCGCCGAGGTGTTGTTTTTATTGTTGCACAAATTTGCCACAGACAGGTACGCAAATTAGAAAGCTTATGAGCGACAAGATATCGTAAATTATGTTCACAGGTTTTGTGTTGCCATTTAAAAAGAGCCATTTAATTAGCCACCAAATGATTTATACGCCATCAAACAGGCTAATAAATCTTGATCTTAAGATACTGAACAATACAAAGAATTGAAATTGCACCTCACTCGGTCGCTATATTTTTACATCGAATCAATTAAACGGGCAGCTTTCTTATAAGTAAAATAACGTTAACTATTGTGATCATTTTTTAAAAGAAGTACAATATTAAAACCCCTCAATTAAAGATACAATCTTCATTCGTATATCATAGATCATCACAAAAAGGGACAGTTTAGAGTTCATATTGTTTCTTAGTTAAAATGAAATCGTGATCACACAACACGACGGATTCATATATTTTATCGATAAATCGCGGGCGTTGTCTTTCCGACGAATAAAATAAAAACGCGCGGACGAACGGCAGGCGACGAAATATTCGACGAGGAATGCATTTTTGCATACACAATGCCCTTTTGTTTAGAGAAAGTATTTCACGTGACCGATTTATTTTTATATGATTTATTCAGCCGTTGTCGTGCCTTCGTCGGACTTCTAGCAGTCATAATTTTCATTTTGTTATGAAGACATTAAGTTTTTTTCATTGTTGCTAATCTTGAATTTTGTTGGTTATTTAGGTACAGACTATATAACAGTGTAGTGAACAATTGATGGCTAACGTAGCATGTGTCAGCGCCCCCTTTTACAAGGTAAGTGTAGACTTCTGATAAGATTAGTAATAATTTTACCACATATTTCATATATAATCCGAATTAGACTATTTTATATTGCTTGGATCGGTAGCCTGGCAGACTATGTGTTCTGGCGTCTTAAGATGTTAAGTCTCATTGCTAGTAACTACACTGCCTATTTGCCCTTATCTCCTAAATACAGCAAAGCTGTATCATTGGAAGCAAGCAAGATGGTGGTACTCATGTAGTCGGCGCGGCATAGCGCATATCTCCCAACGGAAAACCTAAAAATAATAGTTATCAGCTTAAATATTTACCTTTATATTTATAGCCTATATAGGTATAATGTGTAGGCATTTTTCTAAATCAATTATTGTCGTGGATGCTTTTATTTTTGAGCCTCAATGACTAACTCCAATTAATCTATTGTACGATATATTTGTATCTAATTAATACTGTTACTTCTGATCATCTATCCCCTATATAACTATAATTGAGTGCAATCAATGCCACAGAATATGGCTCACATTAATGAGAATGTTAAACTGAGTCATGAATTTATTACTTACTAGCTGTTGCCCGCAGCTTCGCCTGCGTTAACTAAGATTTACAACGGGATCTTAGTACGCGAAGTAACATTTTTTACACCTTGTGTCCGAAATACCAAAATATCTTACGGAACCCTATTTTTTATCAGAATAAAATTTAGCCTATGTTACTCGTGGATAATGTAGCTTTCCAATGGTCCCCACCATGGTTCAAGCCTTGTCGTGGCGGTGGGGCTCAGTAGCCTAGGGTGAGCCCAACACCTTGGGCGAAGCTAATTGAGCCAAGGGGGCTCTTTGTACCCCTCTTATAAGAAGAGGGGGCAAAAGAGCAGGGGGCAAGGATGGGAACCTCGCCTCATTGTACTGTCCCGACGGTGGGAGGGGTTGTTCTGTGGTGCGGTGCAACTCCTCTGTGGAGGTGGCGTCGGTCCCCCGAGGGACTAGCTAGCCGTCGAGGTGCCCTGTTGCTTGTAGATCTGGGGCACTTCACCAAAGGCGGCAGTGGTGGCACTCGCCGGGTTTTAGTGGGTAGAGCTGCGTCCATTTACCAGGTTTCGGGCGCAGCGAGTCCCACAGCGAGGCCTTGGGAGACCCACTCCCCAGCGGTATGCGTCAGTGCATTTCCCGGCGTAAAAGACAAAAAAAAAAGTTTTCCTTATTTCATTACAAACAAACAAAGTTTTCCTCTTTATAATATTAGTGTAGATGTAAGAAAAGTGTAAGGATTATACGCACTAGGCGAATTAACCGCAACGCGAAAAGCTGCATATCGAGTGACCGCTTAGTGCGTTTGAGGCTTTACACTAGACTATACAAACCATAGTCTATACTATAATATTATAAAGAGGAAAACTTTGTTTGTTTGGTTGTAATGAATAGGCTCAAAAAGTACTGGACCGATTTCAAAAATTCTTTCACCGTTTGAAAGCTACATTTTCTACGAGTAACATAGGCTAAATTTTATTCTGAAAAAAATAGGGTTCCGTAAGATATTTGGGTTTTTCGGACACAAGGTGTAAAAAATCAACCAGAAAAGTTACTTATTTTGCGTACTAAGATCCCGTTGTAAATTTTAGTTAACGCAGGCGAACCAGCGGGCAACGGCTAGTGTTTTATAAAATCAATATGGACGCTTAAAGATCACATTAATTGGAATCAATTTAATTTTATATCATTTAAAAAGTCTTTCTGGAATATTAGAGTTAGAAGAAAGGGGTGGAGATGCGACACTAATTCTGTTTGCCAACCCAACGGCGGGTACTATTGGCACAGACTCAAAATACCTTTTAATTTAGATGATACTTTATTTTAATTTTTACTCCAGCCATTTGATATTTATGTTTTACTTTAGAATCTAAAATAAAAGTGGTATTAATATTATTTGGTATATAATTAATCCTACAGCATTTTAAAAATATTATAATGAATAGCAGTAATATAACTTGAATTGAAGATTAATTATCTAACTAATTTAAAAACAAATGTAACCGAGAAATTATGATCATTCTGTGTTATTTTATGATCGCATAAAGAATTCTATTTTTAAAATTTGAAAAACATAAAATATTCTGTAAGATTTAAATCTTGCCTGGCTTAGATTCGTATCTGATAAATATATTCGTAAACAATATTAATAAAATAATTATTATTCTTGAATAAAAAATAATAATAAACAGTCATTTTTATATAATTTTCTTGTCGATGTTCATATTATAATAATAATAATATCTATGGACGCTTTTACACCACGTCAATCTGGTCCTGTGCTAAGTACTCGAAGAGACTTGTGATACGGGTACCAGACAACGAAAATACATATATTTAATACTTTTTATATTAATACTTATATTTAAGATTTTTATTATATAATACACATATTTAATACACATCCATGACCCAGGAACAAATAAACTTTTTTTTTGTTCCCTGGCGAGATTCGAACCCGCTACCTCCGGCTTGTGCGCCACCGCGCTAACCACTGCGCCACGGAGGTCGTCATATTATGTTAATCGTGCCCCTTAAATACGACCTCCAGCAATGATGCATTGCATCATGTCAGGATATAAAGCATCGCACATACACATAAAATCCAATTCCATCAATGTCAACAAGACAACTGATTCTGCATCACGCCTACTCCAAACCAACCTTCCATTAGATGGGTTCGAGCTTAGGATAATTTATGATGCGTTATAAAAGTCAATACTATATCTTAACAAGGTATATAAAGTAAAGAAAAAGATAAGCTATAAAAATCTGATAAGATAAAAATTATCTTACTGTGAAATACCAAGTTCAAAGCGAGTAAATTGGTTTTTGGTATATACACTGGCATAAACTGGCCTAAGTTGGACGTGTTAAGAAGTGATTTAATTTGAAGCAAGAGATCATTGTTCAATGGACTCTGATAATTTTGATAATGGTCACACAGAAAAATAGAAATAGTCATAAATATATCTCTTTAAACATCACTAACAATGTGGCATGAACAAATAATAATTAATGAGATATAAATATTATTAATAATAATCGATCGAACATAATCGACCACGCCATCTTGCTAGCGGCGGTGGCCAAATGTTTCCGCTTTAATTTCTCCAGTAATTTGGAGTTTCCGGCCCCAACCAACAGGCCCTTAATTATATAATTTCGGCAATATATTATCAAATATTTTTTGAATACTTCAACGCGGTTAAGGATTAATTTTTGTTACAATGCTAACAATCGTCATTATGTTTGTCCTATTGTGCTAAGGCAAGGCTAAGGATTTATACGTGGTTTTTTTTTTAAGTTTTTTTTTGCAATATTTAAAATTTATATGGGTATTTAGAATTTTAAAACTATTAAAAAACTAGGTACTAGGTAGGTAAAAAACCAATATAATATAATGTGTAAATATCGATAAACTTTTGATATTTATATAACTGTAATAGAACATAAATTTCATTGAACATACGAAATACTAGAAGCAGTGTAATACATAACGTCTTCCTTCTAAAGCTTAAGAATATGATGGTATATAAAATGTATAATTAGGTTAAATTAAGTTGTTAACAATAAAAAGCGTTTGTTCAAGACGGAAATAAAATTAGAAGAGAAGAGGAATACGGAGAATATAGAGGAAAAAAAATCTCTAAAAATACATATCTCTGATATAAACATAAATACTTATGATGTAATCTGCCAAAGGTCTTAGAATATCCTATCGTTGGGTGTAGTACTGTCATTTTCTCACTACCAGCCACGCGGATTATACAAAATAGTGACTGCAATATTTAACCCGAAATTCATATATTATATTATGCTTGAAAAACCGTTATATCCACAAACACAATACACAAAAAGAATGCTAGTGAGATATCAACGGTTCGCGTATCGATATCGATCGATGGCTTGATTCGATTAATTCCGCTGGAAATTAACGCGACGGGTAAGCAACGGGTATCGACATCGACGCCGTTGCCATAGTGACGCGCCCCATACTTACAACTCACTAATTACGCCACACTGATTGCTTTTCACTTTTTTTCTGCCCCACGAGAATCTGACGCCACCCTCTTGCTCAAGTTTTGTATATCAAATAAAATAGTGATGAGGCATCTTTGTTGAATTCGATTTTTTATATATTCTAGTGATGTAGGCTGTAGTTCTGTCATAATAACGCCGCCTATCGTGTCCAAATATGAAATATATTTGGAGTTTATGTTAAATCAAACTAGACAATGTGTAAAATTTAATTATAATCGGTGTAGTGGCTTAGATATTCATCACTTTCAATACTTAAGTCTATTTAAGTGATAAGGCATTTGTGACCAACTACTGGCTACTTTTCTTTTGTTAAAATTTGTATTTTACGTAGTTCACAGTAAAGACTATTTAAATTCATAAACTTGCAATCAACGAGAAACGATATATTCATATCCAAATATCAACTTTATCACAATCAGTTAACTTAGATATTTAAGAAGGCCAGTATTATGGGTATAAATGTGTAAGTTTAAGATAAATAACTAATTGCACACATCCATAATCTCGAAACAGATACTAATTTTATCGAATAATTGGCTGCCCTAGGCGAGAGACGAATCATTTTAGAAAATAACCAATCATGTAATTTTTTAACGATCAAATAATTATCAAGATCGCCTTCCTTTGTATTTTAACGGCAATTTACTGCAACCTTTTCTTTGCATCAAAATTTTTGTGAACCACTAACTAGTATATCTAATAATTACGCAACAATGTTTTTAATATTAAATTGTTTATATCATTTATATTATCAGTACTAAGTTATATTATATTTTTGGTAATGAAATTTAAAAAATGAAATTTATAATTATTTTACATAGTTAATAGAATCATACGTTACTTTGCGGAAATCCATTTAAAAAAAAGATATTAAATTATATATTAATAAATTTTTAATTTAACACCTTTTTTTAATTATTTAACATATTATTTTTAATCATAATAGTTTCTAGTTACAAATAGTGAATTTCATTCATTCATATAATCTGTAGATCAAAAATTGATTAGAAAAACTTGAATAGAATAAAAGTATCAATAGCTCCTGTTACACATATTATGTATTATGTTGTCTTTATAATTCTACTATTTTGAAGCTTTTATACAACTCAACTTAATGGAATAGTTTTTATGTCATACAAAAATCTACCACATATTGTGTCATTCCAAAGTTATGTTTAATTTCAAGTATTGTCCGTTTTATAATAAGTACAACGTAAAACAAAGTGTTACGTTTTGTTTCTAGAATAAACAAAACAAAATATAAATACTTACTCAAAATATCGATAACTAGGGTCGCGCGGTGACGTTGCGTTCCTGATGTGTGACGTCACATCGAAGGAAGGAAGCAGGTCATTATACTGTTTTTATTCGTCACACTGATTAGTCAAGTGATTAATTATACCTTTTCATTTAATACGACGCGCTTCATTTTGCCGTCCCTAAAACCTTTTTTCGAGCAAACAAACATTCGAACAATAGTTACCATACTAGAAATATTGATCGTGTCATTTCATTAATGAAAAAAAAAATCATTATTATTTTTATTAATTTTTCTATACACAACTGTCATTGGTACTGTCTGGTATATTAGAAGGAATAATTAATTATCGTATTTCATCCTACTAATATTATAAAAATGAGAAAGTTTGTAAGTATAGATGTTTGTTACTCTTTCACGTAAAAAATGAATGGATTATTATGAAACTTCAGTAGGTGTAATATAGCTTACATATCAGAATATAGGCTATAAAATATAGGCTATAATTTATCTCCGTAGTGCCACGGGAATGGAAAATGCGCTTGTGAAACCGCGGCACGCTGCTTGTTAATTATAAAAGACAAACTTATCTTGGTTAAATATATTGATAATCGTAACGATTTTAATAAGTCAAAACGTAAGTTATTGCGCTAATAAAATAGTGATCAAGTAAAAAGAAATAAAAGTATGTAATCCATACGTTTCGCGATATCAAGTTGACCATTGATCAGATAGAGCGCAACCCTGACCTTGCTCAAGCGGGCACCCACACACGCGCACCACGCACGCGACTACGACAACTTTCCTCTTAATCCTATATTCCTTATGAACTTTTTGTTAACAATCTAATACTATGCTTATTAGAAACTTGAATTATTTTAATTTCGACAATTTTTTATATAGTAAAAGTCACATCACTAATTTATTATATTCATCATCATCATCAGCCTTTATTTATCCACTGATGAATATTTATAAAAATAAAAATAGCTAGAGCCCCAAGGCATAATTTTATAGTCATTTTAGTTAAAGTTGTATTGTAATATTCTAATAAGAAAATCAATTTTTCGAACAATCTTACTAGGATTTTAAAATAATTCTACTTACTCATTTCTCAATTGTATCAAGTAATAAATCAACACTGAATTCGAAACAATTAAAAGTAAATCAGCTTCGATTTCGCTAATTCCCAAAAAAATATCGTTCACAAAATCTTTACGGTCGTAGACAATCGCGATCGTCAATAGTCACGCAACGAAATCTCACAAACCTTTATCGATTAAATTTCTCGATTCTTAATGCGGGTTATCACTACCCATTAACGTGGTTGTGTGTGTGAATTAACTCAATATAGCGTGTGTGGGTGCATGCATTCGCAACACACATAATTAGTGAAGGGGGTCGATAATATTAATGAGAGGGGGTCATACGGGGGTGTTTGTTATCTACTCAAGCTTTTGTGTTCTTTTCTATAGATCAGACTATTGATTGTTTAGTCGATACGTCGGTCGCCTTTAATTATGGGGCTAACAAGCGGACACCTCGGTTGACACAGTAATGGCGCCTATAAAAGGACGGTTATAATTTTCTATAATTATTCATTTGGACACGACAAAGTTTCGACAGTTACGAGATATTAAGTTTTAATTTTCCGTGTTTGTTATTAACTCTATTATGCGGTGTATTAATTTTATCGACGCTAATATCATTTTTGTGTTCTATTATTATAATTATTAATTTCACTTAGCCATTATGTGTTATTATGCTTAATTGATATAATTAAAATCGATTTTTATGTTCATTCTCTATTCGTAATGGTGAAATATTTTTTATTAATCTCAATAATAAGCAGCGATATTGGATATGTACAGCTAGCGTATAATTGAGAAAAAATCAAGCTCTTTCTCTCTCTCAGCGGCATAAGTATCATCATCTTATTTGTGTTTCTCGTGAGACAGCTTTGCTGTATTTCGAAGATTAGGGCAAAACAGGCAGTGTAATTACTTAGACCGACACTAAACGTCTCAATGTGTCTTAGAATAGGCATCAAATATTAAATGAGTTGTCTAGACTAGTTCCAGGTAAACTACTATATGGTTTTGGGAGATATCAACCACTTATCATCAGATGGCACGTCTGCCACGACGAAGGTCCATTGGGTAAATTCGGCCTCTTGAGCAAGAAGATCCGGGTTCGATCCTGGCAGATAGTGAAACTGGCAGAATTGTGAAAATACATAATATTGTACTTAATCTAATTGTGAGGGCCTGTTTCACAATCTCCAGTTAAGTTCCCAATAGGCTATCGGCAACATATTTGACAGATACTCCATACTCTATCTGGGATATTTTATGAATATAAATCGCGGTGCTTCTCTAACTTTCCAACAACTAATTAAAGGGAAGTTAACCATGAAAAGATTTAACACTGTGTGTTTAAATTGATATTTTTAATGATATCTTATAACTATTACATAATATTATGTAAGGCTTAAAACATCCTAATAAAGCAATTTTTGTGATGGGATTCATTTCTTATTTCGACTTATAGAATAATTTTTTATTTTAATGATAACTAATTACTTTAGATGTTAGGCTTACATCGTCCAAACAAGGCAATTTCTGTGTA
Organism: Lycaena phlaeas; assembly: GCA_905333005.2. NCBI lineage: Eukaryota > Metazoa > Arthropoda > Insecta > Lepidoptera > Lycaenidae > Lycaena > Lycaena phlaeas. The sequence goes on from HG995178.1 coordinate 9,492,082, forward strand.
AAACTACGGTGTTCTGAAAAAAAACACGTCAATAAGTATTAGCACGGTCATACATAAAATCGATAATTCAAAAACAATTACCGGTCGAATGTAATTAAATATAAGCGATCTTTCCTTTCACTCGGTTATTACATCGTTAACATTTTCCAATAAGCCATTCATATTGTCAAGTATTACGATGACACCCCGCAATTTACCTCAAGGCGGTCACTTCGACGCGTCAGATTTTAAACAAAACGATTTAACACCGGACTGGACATGTGAAGAGACGGCCGGTACTTCACTGATTAATAAGATGGGGTTGTAAGGGGTAGCACCCCCACACACCCCCGCTCACCCCACGCCTTACCCACGAAACAAAAAAAAATGTGACTCATCAACCCACACCGAGAAACTAACACCATTACCGCGAAACATACAACGTATTATAATCGATGGGCTCATTATAATTATCGACCTTAAGCTAATGGGTGGAAGGTACTAATTGTGGACGCGATGGAATAATTACGCCGTTCTAGAATCGAGTCACTATAATCGTTCATTATTGCACACAAATAAAGATTTCACGTACGTACACGCACACATGCACGCGTTAATTATATCGGAAAGTGGTGGGTTGGGGTTGGTTGATTTGATTAATACTAGCCGTAGAAACCGACGGCCTTGTTGGTTCTATCATAAAAATTGTACTATAAGTGGTAATTCTCCAATATTTACTGGAAGAATTAAACACCAACTTAATATCTAAAACGGTAAGTTGGGAACTGGTAACAAATTCCTCATTCCACGATTACTTACTCATGCACCAGTCTCATCTAGTATTTATCTTGCTCTGATCACTAAATCTGTTTTATTTGATTCTGCGCCAATCATCTCGACATACATCACTAGATTAGAAGTGTCTAAACTAATATATACTTACTCGTAAATGCAAGTTTCCATTGCACAACTAACTTTTTATGCCAATATCAAAAGATTTCCCACGGGTAAATAAAAAAGAAAATGACAGAAAGATGCACACATATTTTTCTTAAACCACACTTATTTTTATAATATCTTCTTATCTCAAAAATTATGAGGTTTCGTCATACACAATATGGTCCACAGCTAATTTATTTAATGATATTATTATCTCCGAAGTCAAGCATAGCCGCGGGCATAACTAGTTTGCATATTGTATCTGTATCTATTAGCCTAATCTGAGATGGATGCTGGAATCATTTAGGTGATTGATTACTCAACTGAGTTGGTTCTTTGTAACCTCTTTATCTTGACGAGTTAGGCTATTGTCAGAACATGATTCCCAATAAGAATCTATTTATGATTATACCTATTATTGTTATTATTTTTTATTTATTAATTCAGATAAATCATTTTCCAGTTGGATATCGAAGTATTTATAATCATAAGTCTTATTGGAAATTAAAAGTTGCCGAGTGTACATTGGACTGGCACATCTTATAACCCCTAGAATAGACAAAGCGAATTATTTGTTTCGAAAAAAAATTATCGCCTTTTATCTTTTATTAAAATGCATTGAGCTAAGCTTTAGGAATTAAACTTAAGAAGATTAATAATTATAATGCTAATAAATGATTTTAATACCTAATATTATGAAAGTAGGACTTAAAGTTGTTTCAAATATCACTCCAGGTTAGACGACAAACAAATAAGAATGCCGAATGAAGTAATCAAAAGAGCAATTCCCGAAAATAAGGAAAGTATTAGTCCGTTTATCGGAAGTCGAGCTGTTGGCAAATACTTTCGAATGGCGCACTCGCTACTTCCTATCCAATACAACAAGCCCTATGAATATTTTGCGTGTTTTAATTTTACTTAGTCAATGTTTTGATTAGGTTCACAATTAGGTTTTTTTTTTCTAATACATAATAAATCATTTTTAAGATGGATGATAATAGAATTGTATGCCTGAGTTTTTTAAGACAATATAAATTTATAAATAAAAATGTATGCTTAAAAGGTTGTATAAAGTATAAAGGTTGTATGCTAATATGGCTTAAAAGTTGGATCACCAATCAAAATACATACAATTTTTAACTTTTTTTATAATATGCTCTCAGTTTATGGTATGCCGTATGGCCAGTTAATTTAAAAAAATGTTAACGTACACACATTATGGTTTGACCGCTAGAGTTACTAGCCTGCTATAGCCGCTATCGTGTCCGAGATGTACCGACTACTAGGCTATATTCTTAGCTACCACTTCTTATTTCAAGTTTTTACCACCGACGCAAAAAGAGGGTATTACGTGAAAGAGTTTGATGCGATTATTTATCATTATTCCAAAATCTTAGATTCATTTGAACATTGTCTTTTTTGCACTAAAAACTACAAATTTAATATGCATAGCTAAACATAATATGCTTCAAGCCACATTCCAATACATCATTGAAATGTGACATAAGGCACTACAAGACCCCACCCATTGTTGCTAACACATTGTTTTACTTTCACCTAAAGATACAAGGCAATATTGAAATTATTGGATACCTTTGTATCACATTGTTAAGTATAGAATATAATCTATTATTCTGTATACTAGAATATGAACTGAAATATTATATCGTGTGTGACGGTCTTAAATCTTTTGCTTTTAAAAATTGTACACTTTTACCCAACTTGAAAAATTTATTTACAAATGCGGCGTTTAAATTCTTTTTTGACGTTTAAAGTAAATAAAATGAAAAGTATTGTGATATAATATATAACGTCGGGTTCCGAGCCTAGCGAATCGCGTGCTTGAATCCTTAAAGAGAAAAAAGTAAAATTTTTTATTACTAAGCTCAAGCCGATATGGAGCGATGACAAATTGTTGTAGCTAAAACCAACTTTCTTTTGGTAGCCAATATTAAAGGCAGGAAATGTTTGATAGTGCCAAATATTTACTTTAAATCTACAAAATGGCTGAAAATGATGATGATGACATTATATCGGTTTACTCCTTACGATTTTACTAAAAAAAGAATCAACTCTTATAAAAGTTTGACCGTTGGGAACTCGTCTGCTCCATAGGCGAGGAGTGTATTTGGACATAGTTCACCAATTCGCTGTCCCAATGCCTTTTGTTTAAATTCACACATTTTCAAAGGCTTTTAATCACATCAGGCAGCAGGTCCTCCTTCACCGGTGAGTGAGCGATCGTCTCGTGTTCAAGTACACTTACATACGTAACGTACATTAGTAATTTAGAATAACCCATTTTAAGGCACAGCACACATTTTTAGAAATCGGGATCGAACCCGGACTTCTCTTAAGAGGCCGATTTCATACCTACTAGACTCTAGACTCTAAAACGTCATCGCTACTTTTAAACTACTCTTATAAGGCGTCTTAATTCATAACAATCTTAAAGATGACTTTTTATGCTATCGTTTTTACGCAATTTACTCAGTAATTATACTGCTCAAACCAAGATATTTGACTAAAAAAAGAAAATAAAAAAAATAACTCATTACAGATAACAATTACAGTTATATAGGTTTTTGAAAAATGTAAGCTTTAAATATAGAAAAGATAAATAAATATTAATATGAAACATGAAAGAATGCACGTAGATGGCAAAAGCAAACAAAATACTATTTTATGGCCTTTTAAATAAATTATATATTCTATAACATAAATGTCATAGTTATTTGAACTATGAAATCGATATCTTTAGCTTCTAAGTCTAATTTAATGTTTTACAGTTTTAATTGCATGAGTCGAACCGCTTAAATAGTCTTGAAGCGTCAGGCGATTTGCAACACAAGTTTTTAGTTTCATCGAGTTCAGCCATAAATTCCCAAAATTTACCAAAAAGTATCGTAAATTGTTAAAAGAATACTTCGATAAAGTAAGCTTGTGAAATTTTGGGCCTTTTTTCATAATCACGAATCCCCCACTTGAAACGTAAAGCAAGTTTGTGATGCATAAACTGAAAACTATTATTATTTATGAAGCAAAAGTAAAAAACACAAAAAGCAAAGAAATTTTGAAATACGTTCGCAGAATATAAATGCAGCGATCGAATGAACTGAAAAAGATTTTATTTGCTACATAAAACACACTTTAGATGACAAATATATGCGAATGCGACATGTACGGAGCAGAATTAAGAAATACATTACCAAAAACTCATTAGCATAAAGTAAACCCCAACCAATAAAAACATGAGAGCGACTCAACGCCTCTGTACCTTAATGTAATGTAAGCCATTCGAAGAAGCGTTATCTTCATATGCAAAAATATTAGCCTCGTGCCAGACTTATGCAAATATTCTCGCTATAAATGACACGTACTATGCGTGAGTTTGGCCCGTGCCAATCAAAGTAAATTTATCATATGCTAATATAGAGTCCTTAAACGATGATTTTGGGTATGTCTATGCTAATTCGCGCGTGGAGTCTTCATATGCAAAGCAATTGTGACTTCCTTTGTCATATACGAATAGAGCAATTTAATAAAAGCATTTTTACCCTTATTCAAATTAGATAGTGGATGTAAATGAGTGCCATAGATACATGGTTTCGTATTTCTAGTATTTTATTGAATTTCAAATTTAGTTTTCCTAATGGCAAATTCGAGTCCGAATCGTCAATACTCGCACTATCATCGTATGCAATAAATGCTTACAATATCTAAAGCAAAATTGTGTATAAAAGTTTTGAACATTTTCTGCTTGATATATACCTAAAAATGAGAGCTATTTGATGATCCAGAATTTTCAATATGTATCTCTAATTTCAATAACACTCGTCGCTACCTGCGATCACATCTACATATCAATGTTCGAACCGTCTCCAAAATAACTTTACTCGCTAAAGTATGCATCGCCCGTGCTCCATATCATTACTGAAGGAATTTCACCTAAATTGGATCACCCTCCAGAACTATCATACCCTTTAGAAACAGTAACGGTTCTTTTTCATAACGAACTTTTTGTAATGCGATATTCGCGTTATTACAGTAAGGGCGCGATTTGTTATATGCCGAGCTAAGGTCGCTTTGACGATTGAATTTCACCACCAAAACCTTAAGTATCCAAATACATATATATTGTTCTGTGTATTCTAGGAATATAATTTATGATATTTTTTCAAATCGAGTTAATCAGCAGATGTTATAATTCGTAACAATTATCTGATAAGTATCATCGAATCTACCCTTCTTCCCACACGGTCGCATCGTTCAATAGTCAACTCGATACATCTCAACCATTATCATAAGCCTCCTTAACCCTTCGATCTCTGTACAATGAAACGCCTTAAATTTATGCACGAAGGTAACAATAGTGCCATCGGTTGCATAATTTGATTAGGAAACTTTTGTCGGTCGAGGGCAGGTATCGGATCGTGAAATTAAATTTAGACCTATTGGTTAATTTTCGGATTCTCCCAACCTCTCAGCAGTCGAAGGGGTCGTGTATCATTCAACAATGGAGTTCGATCAATTATTATTTTCTAGTCCACCTTTGATGAAATTTCGAGTTGTTGCGATAACGGTCGCCGCATTGTCGCATGGCGTACCCGTAATGTTCTGTTCGATTTGCATATTGGTTATTGATTGAAAAAATATTCAAATATTTGATTCTATCGATCCGTTACGCTCATAATTTGGTGTTACAAAAGAAATTTGCGTTGCTAAATAACGATTTGTGTTCATTTGTATTATGAGTGTATTTTGTTGAGCGTTTTGATATTTGCATAAATTTTCTATATGTTAAAAGTTTTGTGCATTTGCATCGTAGACAATGGCCGGCTGATATGAGTGTACAGACGGACACAAAACTATACCCACATCAGAGCTGAAACCAAATTGTGAGGGCAGTCACGTTGGCAGTGTTGCATGAAAACGTCACAGCTTCCCGAGACGAGCGATATTTCTGAATAGCTTTTGTTCTTGGCTCACAATGAAGTCGCGATATTGTAATGGCGTGATTGATAATGCGAAAAATTTAATTATACCTAAGCTAATATAATATATTAATAATATTTTTATAATCATGAGTTTAATTTTATGGAATCGTTAAAGTAATTTAACATTTTACGATAAGTATAATATTAAATATATATTATAACCAAAATAGGACTAACGGGATATCATGACCATTTACTTAGAATCAATCGCGGCACAACAGTTACAAATAGTTAAAATAATAAAAGAACAGGGAAATATTATATTTAATGAATTGGTTACAAGAACTTTCTTGAATATGGCGTTTTTTAGCCGAAAGGCTAAAATTATCAAAGAATATCAATACTATTTGATTCTAGCATAGTATATTGCCATCTTCGTCGTCTTGGCGTTCATTGAGGGAGGCCTATGTTCAGCAGCGGACGCATAAAGGCTAATGATGATGATGATGATATCGCCATATTTATTTTCGTAATATAATACATAAGTGGTGTTTGCTGATATAAAATACTACAAACAATCCCTTAAATTTTGTAGAATAAAATAGATCTTACCGTCAAATCACCTAAATATAATCAATTCTATAAGTACTTAGATAACCTCTGATTGATATTCCGCCATCATTCAAACAAGTAATAGATCTCACGATTATTAAAATATATTTCCAAATTCATAATTATTTTAATTTATTTTCTTTTATTTTAAACATATCATACCTATTAATTTTTAATGTACATAAAATATTATATAAAATAGATTGGAATCAAAACTTGTCAACGTATTATGCAAATTTTCTCGATTATGTAGCTTCGAATAAGGTTTTAACGCATAAATTATAAAATGAATTTATAATGTATCTTAAGTGTTAAAATTTTCCTTATAAATAATGATATGTTAATACAGGGCACGCGCTTACCATAATTCCTTTAGTGGAAGAGTTATATATAAAAAAAAACATTTATATATGATCCTCACGACATACTCGTAGATAAGGTTGTTTCAAGTATAAGAACCGTTCAAAAATTAAAGCAATGCTGTCTCAGACGATTTGTTCCGGTATTCCAAAGTAGGCTTGTCAAAACGAAAGCAATATCTAATGAAAAAAATCTGGTATTCGAACACGCGACCACAAAGGGGGTCTAACCACTTAACCACTATGCGTTTCCCACATACATTATCATACGAATTATATATTTTTTTGAATCATCACCTCGAAGAATGTACATTTGTGAGACGCGTGCGGCATTTCCATATCGGGCCCCACGTCTCTGAACAAGTATGAGATTCGAATGAGATGAACTTGTTTCTTTAAATAAATCTTTTTTTAGTATAGATAATATTTAGCACCTCTATCGATATTATCTAACGATGTAAATTTCACGATCGTTTCCAAAATAACATAAATTCTGATTTATGTACGTATGCAGATTTTAATTATCTATATATATAAAAATGAAACCCGTTTCGCGTTGTCACGGCATCACGTGTGAACGGCTGAACCGATTTCGATAATTCTTTTTTTTAAATGTTTGTGGAAGTCCAAGGATGGATGTTCCGGCGAAAAAAAATCGAATAATTGCCGGGAAAGCCCTAAAAACAGCCCTTTTCTTTTTCCCATACAAACGTTTTCTAACTAAAATGTAGAGTCAATCTGAACTTTATCGCTATTATATAAAGCTCATATTAGATTACAAACACTCATTGTTGTCTAAGCTATATCATATTAATAATTTCGTCGTAGACTCAATCTAAAAGTTACCTAAATAATAAAACATAAAAAATTAAAGATTTCGAGTCGACAACAAATATCCCCAAAATTTGGATTGTTGAGTATTTTGTTAAATTCTAATAGTGTTGACAGACAAAATATTGCAGTCCATTAAAATACAATGACATAATTGCATATTATCACTGTCATTGATAACGGGTGACATTTACTTTTTTTAATACGCTTTTGGCAAGGAGTATTTATTATTTGCCAGTGTCAAGTTTTGTTTTGTATTGTATTTGTATTATGAAAAGGATTATTTAGACAAAGAAATATTATGATTAGGAGAATTTATAGGTACTATATCAAAAGAATTTATAGATATACATTCTGTTCCAACTTGACGGCCCAAGAGGAACTGGAAAAACTTTTGTATTTACAACTATTGTACATTTTAAGATCTGAAAACAAAATATGCCTGCCTATAGGCAAAAATTAAATAATGCTATAGCATTTACTGGGATTGCAGCAAATTTTTAGATGGCGGTAGAACAGATCACTCGAGATTAAAAATTCCAATTAATTCTGATGAGATCTCTACGTCTTACGTGTCATAAGGATTCAGGCAATTGATCATCAAATGAGGATGGTGTTGACCATAGCGATGCATTGTAGATAATTCAATTGTAGACCATATGTTTGATGTGTCGCTTGACACAAATGATACCTAATAAAAATTATTCAATGAAAACGTTACTTACTCCTCAAAACGGAGATCGTTTTCAATTGCACGACTAAGTTGTTGAAAAAACCTCCGGTGTGTTTAAAATTTAAGAGAGTTATAACGCCGTAGTTGAGGATGATCATAATGATGTTTTAGACTATCCCGTAGAATTCCTAAACTCGATATAACGATTGCAGGATTACCACCACACATTCCTTAAATTAAACGTTGGTTGTATAGAAATGCTTTTAAGAAATTTAAACCCTACTGTTGGGTTGTGCAATGGGACCCTACCGGTCTTATTATTAGATCGTTAGTTATGTGCATTGTAAATCAAATCTCACCCGAGCAAAGTCGGAATTTCATTTATTCTATCAAAACAGTGTGCGTTTGCTGTTGGAGGGTCTAATGTCGTGTTCGGAAACTCATAAAAGGTGATAATAACGCGAACCCGACCAAATTACATAGCTACACAATTTACGGGCTATGGATCATTAGTACTGACTTTCAATTTGGTCGGTTTCGCGATATTATTTCGTTTGTTTTAGTTTCAGGCAGGCACGCGACATAAAATGCATCGGTTTCCACGTCATTACATCAGTCAAACACAAACCGCGTTACCAAGAGTGTTTTATTATTTTTAATTATTAATTTAATATCCCTGTCTGTGCAAAATTATTTAAATACATTCTAATATTATTATGTAATTGGGATGAACACCGAATTAAATTATAAATATAGGAAAATGAAAACTTTACACACGTGTGATTTACTTTTAAATGTATTTTGTATATATTATATAGTATCGAAAACTTATCTGTTCGGGTGGTATAAGCTTTTGAAAATGAATAATTTCACTACAGTTTGTACACACACATGAAGCCATCTGTCAAAGATTAGGACCACTTCTGGCGAGACCGTTTCTTCTAGGCCGGAGATCTTATCGGAGAACGGAGACTTCTATAGCAAATTGTACGCGTCCCATGCTCCTCAACCTAATACCCGGAATAATGATCCGCGTGCCAGCCTAACACGACACCTCTCTGGAAAGCTTCTGAACATCAGATTAGATGAGGTTAGTTTGGCTCTTAAGTAGCTAAAAGGGGGAGGATTTAGCACCATAGACCACATTCATACTATAAGGCAAGTTATACGGAAGACCCATGAGTACAACCAGCCACCGTGCCTTGCTTTTGTGGACTATGAGAAAGCTTTTGACTCTTTTAAAACCTGGGCTGTTCTGGAAGCTCTGCAGCGATGTCATGTCGATTGGCGATACGTTAAAGTAATGAGAGGATTATACGAAGCCGCTTTTATGTTCATTCTGATTCCGGGAGGTCAAATAAGACCAATCCAACTGCATCGAGGAGGGGGATATATACAGGGGGATGTTCATTCCCCGAAACCATTCACGAATGATTTGGACGAAATCTTCAAGACTTTAAATTGGGCAGAATGTGGCATAAACATTAACGGCGAGTATCTCTGACACCTTCGTTTCGCCGACGATATACTTACTTATTATACTGGCCGAGTCGCTGAAGGGTTTACAGAAGATGCTGCACAGTCTAAACGAATCATCCCGACGTGTGGGCCTTAGGGTGAACTTGGACAACATGAAAGTCATGTTCAACGAACACGTTCTCCTTAGGCCGGTTAACGTCGATGACATAACTCTCGAAGCCGTGCAAGAGTATTTCTACCTTAGGCATACCTTGCAGCTAGGTCGACATAACTTCGAGAGGCAAGCCAATAAGAGGATTCAATTAGGGTGGGCAGCATTTAGGAAGTTTCGCCATATTCTCACGTCGTCCGTATACCGTACAGTTTAAAGACCAATGCGTTATCCCCGTGTTGACCTACGGGACTGAAACAAACTCTTAATTTACGACTGGAGCGTGCTATGCTTGGTGTTTCTTTGGCAGATAGGATTCGAAACGAAGTCCTCCTCCAGAGTACTAAAATTACCGATATCATGCGAAAAATATGTACGTTGAAGTGGCACTGGGCTGGTCACACACTCAGAAGAACGGATGGCCGATAGGTCAATAAGGTTCAAATGTGGAGGCCGCATTTAGGTAGACGAAGTGTTGGTCGGCCATTAAACAGGTGGGAAGACGATCTCCGTGCAGTGGCAGGTCGAGGGGAGTGGTACGGGATCGGTCATCTTGGCGTTCATTGAGGGAGGCCTATGTTCAGCAGTGGACGGATATATGCCGATGATGATGATGTACCCATTATAAACAATGCCATCACAAGAATATAACCAGAATAGATGAGTTTGTGTGTTGTTGTAATAAGTTGTTGATTATTGTATTTATGCTTATTAAATCCCCATGACCTTTGACAGAACGAAGTCTGTCGGGTCCGCTAGTTGTAAATATTATTTGACCTTTTCCGAAGTGGTCTATATGTTTCAAATCGTTTGATTTGTTACTAATATATTTTAATAATTTTATTTGTAATGATTCATTTTAAATTTATTCATTAATGCTAAAGTCTTTTGTCCTTCAATAAACTTCAACATCTACAAGATATATCAAACAAAATCTTAAACAGCTTATTATTCTAATGCGCTTTATAATTTTAATCTTATACTTATAAAGCTGATCAGTTTGTTTGTTTAAACGCGCTAATTTCAGAAACTATTGGTCGGATTTGAATGATTCTTTCAGTGTAAGATAGCCCATTTACCGAAGAAAGCTAAAAGAAATCCGCTAAGATGCCGTTGTAAATCTTAGTTAAAGCAGGCGAAGCAGCGGGCAACAGCTAGTATGTAACACTTATGTAAGATTCATTACATTATAAATATTTATGTTGTCATTGTAATTTTTGTTACACATTAAGACACGTGCTCATATACTGCTAGGGAGATATCTATCATATTTGCATATCCAAAATGCGATAATATGATTGTAATGTAAATTTCCAAGGAAGACATTATGTGAGGTGGGCATCGCAAGAACGAGGAGCTCGTGCGGGCAAAATGTATGCAAAACATGGCTCTCGCACTATGGTCACGATTTACATATGACGCCTCGATTTCTATCATCTGCTTCATTGTTACTTTTACTTTTCGATAAGTGACAAGGATATGCTAATTTCGTTTTGAGGGGACACGTGAAAGTGTTGGCAAACAGGGTTATTAATACTTGCAAAGTGCATCAGTGTTAAATGGTCTTCATTGAAATATTCAGATTATTTCAAATACACTTTACGTTCTGATTGCAAAAATATTAGGTTAAATCTTAGTCTATATTCTTTTTAAAGCAGGATATCAAGAGATCCATTTAAATTTTGGGGCATTTAAAATTGCTTTTTTTTTAAAAATCATATTTGTACAATTTTTTTCATTTATCAAACTAAATCTATATTAGTGATAAGAAATAAAACTATTAGCAAAAAGTCCATTCTATATATTATTATATACCAAATACACTTATACTCAAATTAAACGAACATTGATAAAGATATTTCCAAGAGATAGCATAAGCGCTAGCAAACAAGTTTATTACTACAAGATTTGTCATACTATATACTAGAATTTAATATGCGCAGACGTCTTAATTTTCTCTTGCATTTTGTGCGCTTCTTTATGATTTTTTAACGAACCGGATTCATACATTATTCAATGAATTTATCTTACTTTAGTATCAAGGAATTACTGTACAACTTACACTTAGTCAACCTGCATATTATGAGCATAAAAAATATATTTACAAACATCTGAATAAGTCACAAATATAAGTCACAAATATATTTCATACATTCCATAACTATCATACAAAAAGCTAAAATTTAAGTGTAGATGCGAGTAGCAAGGGATCAGTCGTCTTGGCGTTCAATGAGGGAGGCCTATCTTCAGCAATGGACGAATAAAGGCTGATATGATGATGATGATAATGATGAATGATGAAACAGTCCGTACAAACGATTGTTTACCATCTTAAATTATACAACACTTGATAGATCGTTAAAAGACCATAAAAATTAAATATTTTAATAAGGCTATCGAGGTCGTGAACATTACACAAAATTTATGGCCTTATTTTCCGGCAATAACGTTGTTATGTACTGTCATGATCATCAACATACCATACACCATCCACCATCGAATCTCCGACTAATATTAGCCGTATAGACGGATATCTTCTTCTCTTCCTCCAGGTTTATTATCAACCATAATAAACCTGGAGGACATAGAGCCCTTATATATCATTTTCCTAAGTTTTAAGAAAGAAAAAAAAATTATTAGAGAAATACATTATTGTAGTCCTAAGGCCGTATTAGAGAAGAATAGATGAATGTGCTGCTGCAAATCATCAATTCCAAGTAGCTGCTAGAATGAAAATTATAGAGCTAACTAAGGAAACTTGTGCTTAGCCAAGCTAAACTTAGCCAAATATTTTATAATATATGAGGACAGCAAATTATGAAGAGCCCCATATTGCTGCAAATCGGCAATTCTATATACCCTCTACAGTTGACGATAAAGAACTAATAGATGAAAATAAAACAATCGAAAGATGCACGTCACAGATTACCTAAATAATATTCCAATGCGGTTGCTTATATTTGCACAATACAATTAAAATTCTGGCAATTTCGTGCCGAATGCAAACATTACTGCGGCTGTCGAATGAGGTTAATAAACTTTTTTCAACGAAATTTATTATGGTTTTTACGTTTGCATAAATTAAAATTAATTTTCTAATTGTCGCAGTAAAATATCGAGCGCTGTATAAATCTGGACTAATTAGCATTTATATTTCAATACGATGAAAGCCTAAGTCTTTTCTGCGGTAGATATTCATATCTAAATATAAAACGCAGATAGAAAATTTGTAATTGTCACGGATTTAAAAGTTGAAGAATTATTTTGTGTGATAGTATAATTGTTTTATTTTAGCGCCATCATCATCTTCACATTTCTGGCCCAAAAATAAAAAAATACACGTAATAGGACACCCGGTAGATGGAATAATAAAACTAGAAAATAAAAGAATTTCAATTTTAAAAAATCAAAAAAATTTATAATGATTGATGGAAAAAAATAAAGAAATGACCAGCGACATGCCATTTTCCGTCACGACCTTAATTTGTAATAGACAGATCAAAAATATACCACGTACTACTAGTTAACTAATGGAATAAACACAAAACTCTACAAATGTGTATGGAAATAAGTTGCAAGTGTAAATGAGCGAGGTCTGGAAGCCCTACCGATGTTGCAGTCACTTCTAGGGCTTCGCAAATTACCTAGTCAACCTAATTAAATACACTATAATTACTTAATGCAATCAGCCTCACGCCACTATTGCGATGTCAAACACAAAAATAGACATTCTATTAATATACTTTGCTATACGTAAGCAAATAGCTTTTTAGATGACCTAGGTTTATTTCAAGTTCTAAGACGTATTACTTGTCTAATGCGTGTTCATTTTCTGTTGTAGGATACCCGAGTAGGATATTCTTAAAATAATACCAAGATTTGGAAAAATTATGAAATATTTTATTATTGAAGTGAAACTTCTTTAGAATCGTTGTGATTTCAAACCGGATGCAACGGAAAAAAGACAGGTAAGTGACACGAATACAAAAGAGCGAGAGAGCAAATGTCGGTGTGTATACAGTATAATATACACTGCTTAATGATTGCTTGTATTTGACCATTTAACGTGTGTTTCACTTCTATCGTGTGTGAATCGCACACACATTTTTTTTAGATTTAGATTATTTAGACAGAATTGATTTATCAATCATGCAAATTATACACGCAAAATAATAGTTTTATTAAAATTCATTGTAAAGTACTTACGGGTGAGAAGATGTATTTCTATAAGTCTATAAGAGTGTGTAAGTCTCTTTCTCATGATCATTTGCACAACTCTGTAAATAGTCTTATTGCTAAGAAGATTTAAAAAATGACGATCAACTTGAATCAATTGACAGGAGATAATGACGATTGCTGAGCGCTAAATCTATTAGTGAGATGTCATGAATGATTCTTAGACTTATACAGGTAGGGCTAGCAACAACGTGACTAAAATTTACTTAAAAAAACAACAATGTAGGAAGTCTTAATTCTATGAAAGAACCTTCTGAGTCCCTCAACTTAGACTAGGGACTATGACGAGGATATTAATAAAAAACGATTTTCGATCTTACTCCACGCCGATAAGACTACGATAAATAGAATTAAAAAAAAGGTTTTGGTGGGCCATTAAAAATCACATCACGATCATAATATAACTGCTGTGATAAAAAACGAAAACGTGATATAAGCTGATGACTCGTACACAATATGGACTTCTAAAATCATAGTTTCAACTTTCAACTATTGATTCCACTCTTAGAAACGCTATTTGATCAGAGTCGGATCGATCGTCGTGGTGCTACTTAAAAGGGGTATATTTCCAGCAGTTTCCGGATGACGGTGATGATGATGATACGTAGTATAAATTTGTTGAGCGTTAATTAACAATAACATGTCGGAATGAATGGGGTCCGGCGGCGGGCGACGTGTCCGGTTCGAACCGACCCGTGTCCATCAACGCCCATTGTGCACTCATAATCATTGTCACAGTTGAACTATCGAAAACTATCAATAGTTTTGCAATGGACTATACAAACTTGTCCCATTCAACATCACCATCAGTTTACTGTTTACATTAATTAATTTTAATGCAATTAGATAAAAAATAGCAAATAGACTCGGCCTCTTATGCGAGAGGTTCCGGGTTCGATTCTGACCCCCCGTGTGTGCTTTGAAATGGGTTTTTTCTAATTTCTAAGTGCATCCTAAACACGAGACCATCGCTCGCTCACCGGTGAAGGAAAACATCGTGAGGAAACCTGCATGCCTGATGAGATTGAAAGTATTTAAAGGTATCTGAAGTTCACCAACCCGCACTGAGGCAGCGCGGTGAACTATTGGCCCATTACCCTCCTCGCCTGATTTCAAGGAGGAGACCCGTGCCCAGCAGTGGGATATAAAGGGTTAATACTTCCTTCAGCCGCTTCAGTGGTATGCGCGGATGTAACTAACGTATCCGATTTTTTTAGCAAAACATGTTAGGACACCGTAGTTACACTTGTAGGTTATATTAGAAGGTAGTTTATTTCTCAACTGATCTATTTCAATGTCAAGTTCATCTCTTCTCTGATCTTTAAAATTTACACCTTTAGCCTTCTAACCTTCTTACAATATTACTTTAAAGTTCAAGGGGAAGCTAGGTCATATATTTTTAAATCTTAAATATTGACAACTCAGATTTCTTAAGAGGTTTGAGAACTTGCGTGGGCGTCGCGTCGGTTCCTTGCAGGAAGTTCTATAATTGTTTTATTATCCTGTTCGATAACTTGAATTTACATTAATATGTATTAAAATTAATAATTCAAATGTGTTCTCGTTAATAGCTCACCATATATGTATAATTAATTACTACAAAGAATTTTTATTGTTAAAATATTTTAGCGTTTATCTTTTACAAATAAAACTGAGGTAAATGATAAATAGACACATAATGTAGGTATGTTTATATACATATTACCATGGTTGTTGTTATTTTTTTTAATTTGTCATTAGTTTTTGCCAAATAAAAAATTAGAGCTTACGGTAGCAATATTTTCAAAAGTATATTTTCTAGTTAATTGCATATGTTTCGACACAAAGGGCCAGGTAGGGGGCGCTATCTCCGTCGATCTCGGCCGCTTCACGCGTTTTTGACACTTGACCCTCGATATGTTCCACTGATATAGATAAAACACATGTTCTTATTATAATAAGTGCTTTATCTATGTAATTTCGGTAGTTCGTTTCATAATTTGACAGATCACGCTAGGGTTTTTTGTACGTTTTCATTTTATTCTGTTTGTTTAAATAACAATTCGGAAGTAATAAAATGCAAATAAATCTTTAAAATACTGAAACTTCAACTAAACTGCGATAATAGAGAAAACGCTAAATATGGAAAATTTGAAAGTAAATTATGGTGTAACGTTGTAACTAATAACACTTCTTTTTTCGAATGGTCTAGACTTTTAGACCTGATGGCCTTTAAGTTCAATCGGTGGGTAGGAGAGCAGATGACTCACCTAGAAATTATCCGAAAGGTGGACGCGATGTATCGCGCGCGCTATTCAGAAGAGGAGTTTGGCTAGTCAAATCCGATACGGTCGACGAGTCATTAGCGGATGAAGTTATACTATTAGTCAGAAGGCCAGCCCTCCCCTCCCCCTCTGACGGGGGAGGTGGGTAAATCAGTCCTGATGCGGTTATAAATTTAAGTATCTAATCTATAATAAAAAAATCTATAGACAAATTTAAATGAGCTACCGAACTCAAATTACGGACCCTAAGATGCAAGAAGTACAATTAAATCTCGTAAACAACTCGCACCATAATACTCAATGAATCAACGGTACCGAATAAAGAATCCTCTACGATCTGCTAATGTCTTATTTATGGGTTTTTGTGTGTCGAACACACAATTTTCACATGCTTATCCCCATGCTACCTGGTATCTGCAGTACTTTATACTATAGAGACTTTGTAAGGGATCAGAAGTGGCGTGTATAGAGGATTTGTTAATATGAATAAGTGATTACATATTAAAATATTTGCAACATCAACTAAGTTTTGTCGTAAAACATTTAAATAATTATGATATTCAAAGTAACTAGTCACAGTTTACAAATAAAATATTTAACCATTAATTCGCAATAGTACTAATAACAATATTGTCTGATAAAAACAAAACAAAATTACATGAGTACATAATATTTAGGTAAGAAGTTTTTTTTTTTTTTTGTTGAAGCTATTTAAAAATAATATTGATAACCATAACGCTATAAATTGAAATTATATTTCCAGATTGATTTTAAGAAATAAATACAATTTTGCGGTGGACTTCTATCTCTTACCAACTCTACGTACCGTGTGATTTTTAACGGTTTCCAAGCGAGTAGTTTGTATCGGTGTGATTTTAATACACATTTAGAAACCCATTTAAGTTACATCGACTATGTCGGATGTACCTTTTACGGGGCTATATAACATGTCAGAAATGGTTATTTTATGGTGGACGAGCTCGTGAGGGTGCGCTTACATTTCACTGTCATAACATTTTGAATTCCCAATACATCTTACGCGTGTAAAATGATAAAACGCGTATAAAACTTATCAAACGCGTTATCTATTCGATTTATATCGAGAATTAAAGTTGGAGTTATCGTTTTGATTTTTATGATGACAGTGTTTAATTGTCACTTAACATTACACGAAAAGTTTTAATAACAAATAAATAATAATAGATATTATTAAACAATCACACTACGTAAACCTAGCCCGTGGTTAGTTCATAAGAACTTTTGTTACGGGTGCTAGGAACGGAAATAAATTTGAGTCGGTATTCGAAACAGTGACCGCTGAGGAAAGTGTAGTAGCTTGAAGACTCGGCTGGCAAACACATGGTGTTTATGTCATATTATGTAGAGCTATAAACAATCAGATATACCTATCATAATTATCAACCTTATACCGGCCACTGCGCTAAGATCGCAATTTCATCTACTCTTTCATTCGTATTAAAAAAAAAACATGTAGATACATGCAGTAGCGTCAAATATAGCTTAATTTAATTAAGCGTTTGAACGTTTGTATTTCAAATATTTTGATACAAAATAAACATGACTAATCCTCTCCTGAATGACTCCATTTGATGGAAGAAAGTCTCGAAGAAGTCAACCAAATTGTAATTTTTCAAAACCCCGTATTTGTCCAGGTCTTTTTATTAACTCTCTTGTTGTTCTAAAATAACTCCTATTGCAATCAGCTAAGGTATATTAGACCGTGGACAAATATTAAGATTAACCCTACGATTGTAACATCTAAAGTTATTTCTTGTGTAAGGATTATAGTTTACCGTTCAATAATTTCGGCAGGGGGTTAAGAAAATATAAATATATCACTTTACAATACGAAAGCCGAGTTTGGTACACATTGTGGTACCAATCAATGGTAGCTTTGCTAAATTAGATGTTCTCAAACTTGGAATCTTAACCGTAAAATAAATGGATGTTCAATAAAATATTTTTATTTTCTTCAGCCTAGCCTTTTTCATTACAAAGTTACATTAAAAGTAAAAGATTAGTTCCAACATACCTTGTACGATAGTTTGTATGATCAATATAAAAAGATTTTTAATATTACTAAATTACTTATTTGTATAAAAATAACTGTAAGTATATTTCGTTTTGAACAGTCATTATAAAATTAAAATGGAATAAAATGCGTTCTATTATTATTCCATTGCAGTTATTATTAAAATATTTTTTTTTATATATAATATGTTATTATGATATATAATTTAATTTCAGATATTTAATACTAATAATCATCAATATTGTAAGTGCAGTTTGAGAAGCCGTGCCCTAATCCTTTCAATATTTTCACGCTCAGTGATCAACATTCACAACACATTGAGGCTTATTAAAACCATACCTATAGTCAAGATTTTAGACGGTTAACGTTACGAAATAATCTTTGTGTTACTTTTATAAAATCGAAAATTGAATAAACTTTGATTTGTGACAACCCTAGCTGCTACCCGCCGTAGATAACAAATACAGATTTTTTTTAAAGACTATGAAATATGAAGCATCATATTATATACATATATACAGCTGTTTCTAGATATGTTATCTTCTATGCCTGTGTAAAAAGTAAAAAAGCAAAGTATCAACCGATATACGTCCCACTGCAGGGCACGGTTCTCCTCCACAAAATCAGTCGAGTATTGAGCCATAGTTCACCGATGCGCTGGCCCAATGCGAGTGAGCAGCCCGCACACACCTTCAAAGACTTTCAATCTCATCAGGCATGCAGGTTTTCTCACTATGTTTTCCTTTGCGCAAAAGATGTGCATTAAGAAATTAGAATGACCTATTTCAAAGCGCTACTGGGTCAGGATTGTACCCGGACCCTCTTGCTAAAAATGCTGAGCCCATTACTAAGTCTGTGATATTCTGTGGCACAATATACAGTTTTATTTTTCCACCATAAGACTTAAAACATGTAGCCGTTTATTAAGGAGGTTTATCATCCATTATTTTTATTATTATGTACCGATTCATGGGTGAAATCGCGCCAAAAAGCTAGCTTAACAAATATTTAGTTACGTTCAAAGAACAAAACGTTCCAATCACTCAATAATTATAATCATCGCCCTGTCGATATTGAAACGCCCCGTGAAAGTTTCCAGCGAGAAAGTTTTTGAAGAAAACATTAGGGGTGCGACACACTACAGTCGATAATTAAGGCGTATTCAAAGTTTGATCGGAAACTATAAATAATAGAAATCCGGACCGGATCTCCTTTGTGTGCAATTATTGTAAGTTCGAACGAACCCTTTCCGATAAAAATTTCTTTAATAACATGGTTGAGATTTGCCACAGGTGGGTGTCTTTACCTACTTTAAGGGAATACATATTGAAGTACAATCCAAAAATAACATAAGATTATTAATTTATCATATTCCTAGAATTGTTAAATAGTGTTTACATTGATTCATGCAAGCTTTGTTTTAATCAATGTACCCGTCAATATAATGTATGGGTTTTAGGGCCAATACGCACTAGACGGTTAGCCTTGACGCACGAGTGCTGCATGGATCAGTGTGCGGTCTTGAAAAATGCAGCGGTTTGCGGGTAGCGGTTTAAAGAAATAAATCTTACACAATCCTTAATATTACTAATGTTTATAAAGTAGTGTTGTTTTTTAACGCTTTCACGCGAAAATTACTCAACCGATCATCATAAAACTATGTACACATATTCTCGGATGAACTAGAAGTAACATAAGATACATCAAATATTTTTTTCTAACGCGGGCGAAAACGCGGGCAGCCGCTAGTATTACATATTTTTGCTTGCGGTCAGCCGCGCGAAGCTACCCGTAATGTGAGTAACCACTTATTGTGTATGAGGCCTTAGCTAACTTGACTTCTTGAAAATTCATTACCAGATTTGAGACAAAATAAATAACCAGTAGCTTATTAGTAGTCTGTAGATTATACCCTGCTAGCACCGAAAGAAGAAGGTGAAAATAAAAGAAGAATTCTCAGGATATCCAACCCACCTGTCGCCAAACGTCTTGGCCTTCACATATATTTTTTTTTATTGATTTTGATGACTCATTAATTTCATAATCAAAATTACAATTACATACTAGAGTATATTTATTCTAGTAATTTCTTCTCTTTATAATCTGATATTATTCTATATCAATAGTTATGAATGGAATTCATCAGATGTCAATCACCAACGGTATATTTGGATTTAGTTTTTTTAAACCGTTTTATTTTAAATGACACAATAGAAAAAAAAATCGAGCTAAAAATTTCCGGACAAAAAACTGTTACAATTATAAACTTTTTGTTCGACTTCGATTTAAAAGAAAAAAATCTTTTAGTGACAAAAATAAGGGACACAATGAGTGACACGTCAGTTTGGGGTTGGTTTTTTCTCCCTTCGAAAGTGTTGGGTGACTGTGATTGCGATTTTGATGTCTTTTGTCGTTGTATAAAGGATCGTATCGTCTTGCATATATTATCGGATGCGTATTAGGACGAACATGAATATTCCCACCTTATTATTATTTTTTACAAACTGTCATCCGATGAAATAGTACCTGTGACTTGCTTTCTGTAATGGCTAGGTACGTTTTAGGATACGTAATACATTATAATAATTCAGTTATTTGCTCCAGTTGTGGTTACTGAGGTTTTACATAATATAAAATAATCATACTTCACAATTTACCATAAAATTTACATGGTGTGCAAATTTTTCCAGGATTTTCACAATTAAGAATTCAAACAAATTAATAATTAATACCCTACATAATATTCCATTTAAAATATAAATAATTTACAGATTATTAATTTATTTTAATAAAATGACATTATTTTAGTTCTGCATGTCAAAAATTCATAATATATTTTGATTATACATTCTAATGAATAAGGTAAGGTCTATAATTATTTTAATGCAATACATACTAATTTCTAGTATTTGATGTTTTCGGTTGTTTTATTTATGTTGTACTTGTCGATGAGACAGCCAGAAATTAAGAAAGAAATCGAACATCGGTCGACTGGACCAGATCAAATGGTGACTGCTTGGTAAATTTTATATTAATTTTAAAATGCCAATTACAAATCGTAGACTTAAAATTGAATTCCGAGTCAGTGAAAGTTGATACCATGTCCGATAATGAAGGGATGTGGTTGGATGAAATGTAGCCTCCATACGAGCAAACCCTTTACGTATTCTCACTTTAAAGTGAGTTGATTTTAAAATCAAAGGCGAAATTAATGTTATTTGTAATTAATACTTTACAATTAGTGTTTATGTTCCATTGATGAAGACCTCCCTCAATGAACGCCAAGATGACCGATCCCTTTCCACTCGCATCCAACACGGGCCGGCTACTGCACGAAGGTCGTCTTTCAACTTCCTGGCCTTTTCACTTTCATTCACTTCATCTATCTGTATATCACTTATAACAATCATTCTAATGTAAGTAATCGAAACTATCTTTGAGCAAAGACAATACGAGAAGAGTAGGATGTTTCGATTTAAATGTCTTATAAAGCGACTTACGAGGATATAATTCCATTCGAAGTGAGATCGAACGGTATCCATACGGCACGGAACGAAATGTGGACAAAACGTTATTTATCGCCCCCCAGTTCTAGGATGGAGTGGACTAATTTATGACACCGTACATTATAAATCATTTTCGGCGACGTTTTAAATACATTTTTATATGAGCGGAGTTCGGGCGCAATTTACAAGTAATTTACGAATAAATCTTCTGAGGTAGGGGAGCTTTTTATCTTATACTATGTAAGGAGGCTATTAACGTCGTGTACCGATAATTGTCACACATATTTTAAAAGTACCCTCGTTTCTTTGTATTTTTTTTTTTGTCAAACAAAATGAGCAATTATTTTCGGGAAGAATATAGGGAATGTTAGATTTTGTAAAAAATTGAGATTTTTGAAAATAGGGTGATTTTAAATTTCTTTTTCTTTTGTTGCAGAAGGTGAGTCGGATGCTGCAAGGGCAAGTTTTATTTTTATCTATATTTTTTTTAATCCAAGTTTTGTCTCTTACACATGAAAAGTAATAATAAAATTGAATTAGTACTTGTTTCGATCTACTAACGCTTATTTTATACATAATCGTAAAAAAATGTTTGAGGTATACACTATACATATGTATTTAGCTTTAAGGCCTTAAGGCCAACAGCATAGGTTCTTTCGAAAACACAGGTTCTTTCGAAAAAAAAAATATATTCTAGTATGACAATTTGTATAACAGGTCAACAATACACGTTATGTACGTGTATTGTTCAAAAAAGATGGAAACGTGTTCTGTTTTTTACGTGTCACTGTTGGGCTCGACTCCTCAGATTCAAGCAAGGCAAGGCCCAATACTAATGTCTGATACCGTTAGAAAACTCCCAAATGAAATCAAATCAAATTAAAAATGTCTTTATTTCGTAGGTACACTGTACACTTGAAATAAGTAAAAAAAAAATCAATAAGTAATTAAAAAATTAAAAATAAAAAAACTCGTTTGTGATGCAGGATCTAAGAGTTAGGGAATCTCTAGGGGTTAAAGAATATAGACTTCTTTCAACACTAAATAATTTGAGTCTTTCTTACATTTTATTAATACATACTCAGGTGAGAGCTCAAAGCTCATAGCTCCGCAAATAAAAACAACACACAAATCATTATTTAGGTTATGACGTGTGGTCATTTGAAATTATCAGTGTTGCAATCTTAGTTGCGAACAATGTCCACGGTAACAATGAACACCTATGAATGCATCTGGTGTCCAGGAAACGTTATTGTTTTACTCCACCGACCCCACTGACACGATGGGGCCCAATCGACCGTGCATGCCATCCGTAACACCTTCGAATGTGTTGTGTGTTCATGTTTTGATCGAAGTATATTTTTATCTAATGACAGGTGAAGTGGTGTTTGTTTTCGGGTCTTTTTTTACCTTTTAGCTTTTTTGTTTTTTCTGTCACTATATTCTAGTAAACACCGGATTACAAAAAATATATTTTTTTTAAACAAAACTTTTCTCTTAATTAATTAGCAAGGCTAAAGCTAATTATTGAAGGGGAAAGTTTTGTTTATTTTCGCATGAGTGAAGTCGTGATAAAGATGCTCATATTTTTTGAAATACAAAATAAAGTGTATTAATGAATTATTTAAGCATTATTTTAATATATTTAAAATAAATAATTCAAAGTTCGATGCATAGCATATATATTTATTAAGACTTGGTAGAAGGCATAGAAATTGCTCAAATTAAAAACAATGCTGCAAAACACATCCTTAACAAAAATTAACTAGCACTTCCACTAGCCTAAGTTAACGAGGCATTCATAACGAAGCTAATTTCAAAAATAATAGACAATTTAATGATGGAGGCACATTACATATTTGCAATGATAAGTGAATTAGGCGTCATTAGTGCAGCGCTGGTTAATGCTAAGACAAAACGATGGTTACGTTAACGAGTTAACCGAGGCGGAAAGAAAAGCGCCCCGCCTCGCTTCTCTATGAAATCGTCTCTACTTACGCAACTACAATGCGTAATGACCATCGTTACCATGTAATTGACTTTATTTTACAATTTCGCAGCGCTTTTATTTCCTACGTAATGAAATCGCTGTCCTGCGAGCGCTGCAAACGTTTTTATATGCACGTTGTATCCGATTAGCTGAAATCAAAGATAATAAGTAGAATGTAAAGATCTAGCGTAGTTTATTCAGATGCAAAATGTGGTACGTCAAATAAAATCAACAACTTACAATATCAATCAATTTGTTCTTTCTAAAATCGAGTACCAAACCGAACCAAAATATAATTTCAAAGTCATTTGTTTGGTCATTTCTAGAAATAAACACTACAGATTGAAAATGTTTGCGTTTAAAACCATAATTATGGAGTCCATCATTTTAAAATGAGTGTATTAGCCATACAAAGTATATAAATACATTCTTATTCTTCAAAGACATGTTATATCGAGTATTATGGAATGGTTTTTGAAATGAATTGCAAATCAAATCGGCCTATTAGAAGTTAAAGTTGCGCATCAAACGAGGAAAAACGATATATTCTTAATAACACATTGCAGATAATCTCCGGCGATTTTCCTTATGTCTATTCATTCGTGCCTTGCAATCCAAGGAGTACGATCTATCACCTATAAGAGCAGTTAGCTCTCTCTACATATAATTTAAAGCCATTAAAGACATCTGCAGACCCCAGCAATGAGCTCGGCTTACTCGGGATGCGTAGCGTCCCTTTGGTGCCCTTTTTTGTGTTACGTGCGGGGGTGACTTTTTCCAGCAAGGGGTGAAAGCGTGGGGTAAAACGCTCTTGTTTATGATTCCTTGTTCTTGACTCATATACGGTTATGAAAACTCTGTCTTCAACTGCCCCATATAGGTCATATTATTTTAAAGAAAATGTAAAAAGGCTTTGAGTGTTTGTTGGATAAATTACTCGTAATATAATATAAGACACTAGCATCTCACTAGCAAAGCTGATGTAAGGCGTATATGGGTGTTCATAATTATTTATTAATAGTAATAAGCTGACTGTACTTTCGAAGTAGTAGGGTATTTATTTAATAGGACCGAAAACAGTTTTGCAATTAAAAACATAGTACCTGGTTGACCGAGCATTTGCTCGGTACCCTAAGTGATAAAATATGATAAAATTTTTCTTCCAAAAAAAATGATCTTAAAAAAAGGAAAAAAAATCGGACTGGAGATTCGAACCAGGCTCGTTCGAACTTAACTGCCTAATTTCACCACTAAGCTACCATGACATTATTTGACAGCGAAATTTACGTTCGTATTCTAATCATATTTTATCGATGCCTCAAAACACGCATAAAAAAAGTTTTCTAAAAATGTATGCTAGCTAGATCGATTTATCGCCGTTTTTAACACATGTATACAAAATTTCATGAAAATCGTTGGAGTCGTTTCCGAGATCCCGATTCTATATATATATATACAAGAATTGCTCGTTTAAAGGTATAAGATATTTGCGAATAAATTTGTTTGCCACTGAAAAAACTTACATTTAAAAATTGCCACTTCTAGTCTTCAAATTCTATCTTTTCAGCCATTCTAGACAAGGCTTTTACGTTTATTAGAGAAAAGAAACATTAATGTATGATATTGATGTTCTTATCTATACTAATATTATAAATATTTGATTGTTTGTTTGTATTGAATAGGCTCCGAAACTACTAGACCGATTTGAAAAATTCCTTATATATATATATATATATATATATATATATACACTTATATATATATATATATATATATATATATATATATATATATATATAAGAATTGCTCGTTTAAAGGTATAAGATTAAAGACATACAGAAAAATTAAGTTAAAATCTGAACACAATAACTATTTAAGTTCGGTCACGGTCATATTTAAAATAATTATTATTGAATTCAAATCAAGCTAGGAAATAGAATGATGAAAATAGATTTATTTAGTTATATTGTAAAATTTTGCTATTGCTGATACATGTAGGTAGATATTGGGTAGACGAAGTATTGGTCGGCCATTAACCAGGTGGGAAGACGATCTCCGTGCAGTGGCAGGTCCGCGTTGGATGCGAGTGGCAGGGGATCGGTCGTCTTGGCCTTCATTGAGGGAGGCCTATGTTTAGCAGTGGACGGATAAAGGATGATGATGATGAACACCATGATTTTTTATATACACATTTAAATATTTTAAATACAAAGCTCTAATTATATATTTATAAAAACTAAGTAGGAACGAGCCACCAGGTCGCCTCTAATGATATGACATTCTGAAATTAGCATTAACCGATATTGATTAGCTTATGTGGATCGTAGCCTCTTTTATGGTTCCATAGTCGAATAGAAACTACGAAAATTGTATAGGATTACTAGGCTTTACCGATTGCATTTGACTAGTGTCTAATTGTCAGGGTATCGGTAACTTTAGGCACCGGTTGCGGGTTCAAATCCTTTCAAGTGCATATAATTTGTATGATGAATGTAAATGTCTGCACCGAGTCATAAACGTGTAGCTATATGTATGCGTTCCTAGTACTTCGAATTTACCAAGGGACTAGGTTAACCTTGTTAAACAATATAAAAAAACATAATATGTTGGCACTATCCACCGGTAGGTGGCACCTCGTGTGGATGATGAGTGTTGCTCGTCAATGCCGACAAACTCTTCCGACATTGATGGTAAAATTTGTCTAGCTTGGTAATTTTTTAAAGCTATAAAGCTAGATGGCTTATTAAGATCTTTTTTGTTTTCTAGTGTTTACGCGAATTTCACTCATTATAATTTTTTCCCGACGTTTGGCATACTTTACAACATCCATGGTATCGGGAGGACCATGAAATCTCCGGCCATCTTCGGCCGTGTATTTCATTCATTATAATGTCTTCTTCTTCTCATTATACAATTAACTTATTATTGAACGAACGCCAGCGTTAAAGGTCAAACAAACATTTGTATATATTTGTTACGGAGGAAAACTATAAATAGGGTGAACGTCGCCCATCGTGCTTAATCACAACGAACTCTGATTAACCGACCCTCGCGGCCATAAAAACATTATCGTGCCGTCCCTCCGTAAAAAACATAAAGAACAAACACATCCCATCAGATATTGGCAGTTAGCGACATCCTCTCCTAGCTTTTCTGATTATATTTCAGTGATATTGCTTTGGCGTTATAAAATCATCAGCAATATCGACCAGCTTATTCGAATGGTCTACCAATATTAGAGTTATAATTATTATAATTTTATCATAATATATATTATAATTTTTGAAATGAAAACTTGTTTCGGTGCACCGAGCGCAGATTTATATGTAGGTTGTGACGCTGATCTGTCACTCTCTGAGATGAAAGACTCGATCGGCTGGACTCGGGACAGCCGAGTGTACCCGAGCGAATATACACTCGGCTGCTCTTCACTGCTTCGTCACTGTTTACTATCTTCAATTTATATGTTATAATTGCTATTATTAATTATGATCAATTGTTCAATAGTTCTCACTTCAGCCGTTTGATTTTAAGCACACACATATTTTCACAACACATAGTTTAATTATTTTAAATATTTTCACTTTTGCAATGCAGTGCCCGAATTATTTAATGTTCTGTCATAGATTTTAATATAATAATAATTATAATAATAAAATAAGTAAGTCAAATAAGTAAGTAAGTAAAATAAGTAAGTAATAAGTAAGTCGTTTCGAACACAGCGAAATGAAATTAAAAACATTGTAAATGTCTCGTCTTCAATGGTTTTAATACATCGATATGCTTTTTGTTATTACTACTTGGTATCCGCATACAATAGTATCTTATTTGTGGAGAGACTCAGCCGTTATTAAGTGGGTCGTCTCCGAGACATTGGTATAATGATATAGCTTGCATATAGTAGTTAATACATTATACATTAAGTACTAAATACAAGGTATGTTATTATGCAAGTGATGTAAGTCATGACGGCAATGCATCCGAGACTAACGCCCGGTTTCTGAAACGTTGGTCAAAGTGTATGTCAACTAACATGGCTGTTAATGGCGGTTAACATACGATTCTAGAATCAAAGATAACTTTTTATTGTAGTGGCTATGTCGACTGGCAGATTGATCAAATTAAGTAATTTAACATGCTTCTAGCTACTCATTTGACACTTAGACGAGAGACTTGACAGTTGATTTGTTAATTTTTGCGTTAAAAGTCAAAAGTCAAAAATTTTATTCAAAATAGTGCTATCCAAGTATCTTTTTGAAGGTCAATTGAGTCTACCACCGGTTCGAAAGTAAGTCCACTGAGAAGAACCGGCGAAACAAACTCAGTGGAACTAGTCTTTTCAAATACAATATTACAAAAAATAATAATACAAACAATACATAGTACTATACTAGTATAGTACATAAGAAGAATTCAGCAAGAAACTCTGTTGGGTTGCTCCTTTCAAAATATAGTTTACAATTTTTTATAAACATACATAATTACATACATTTATTACTATAACACTGATTGATCTGGTTGATCAGCCTTTAGGAAACCGGGCGTAAGTATATGATAAATTTGACTCTGGATGAAAGAAGAAGATGTTTTAAAAGCTGTTTTTGTTCTTTCCTTTTGAATAAATATGTAATATATTTAATATTTATTAAAGATAAATGTTAAGCATTAGTTACCTATACAAAGTTCAATACCTCAATTTGTACTTCTATTATTTTAATATTTAGTTTACTCAAATCGTCAAAATTAGGCCATCGGTAATTTGTAAATGAAAATATTTCCTCTTCTTAAGCTCAAGACGCATATGCATATATAGTATTCTATAATTAAAAGCGTTTTATATTAAAATCGAAAATATATTTTTCGTAGTTATAACGGACTAATAATTATAAGATATTTATAGTACATAATATTATCATCCGCTTCTGAGCTATGGTCGAATTTTCGAATCTTTAGCTCATCGCGTTGTCAGTATAAGACTTATTACAACCACAGAAATACAAAAGTATGAAAAAGACTTAGTTTTTATACCGAACGACAGCGTTCGGAAAAAAACCGAAAATTACGGAAATGACGTAATACGCAGTCACATAAACGTACCTTAAATATTAGTAGTATTTTTAGGTTGCGCTAATTTAAATATAATTAACTGATTTTTTATTCGCTTTTATCTATTTAACCTATGCTTGAGGCCTTAACCTGTTAAAAATTACGCAATTTAAAATTAATGCCACGTGTAAGTCGTTTTTTTTAATAAATTTATAGATTTATTTACATTACAAAGGTAATATTCCAGTTAAGTTCAATGATTATCGAGTATTCAAAAGTATAAAAGTCTATTGTTAATCTTAAAAAAAAAAGTAATTCTAATAATAGAAGGAGAACGACGAATTGAGATAAAAAATGTAAACATGATTGAGCTTGAAAATTAACTTAATAAGTAACAATCTACTTAAAAAAGGCCAAAATAAAAAACATCAGCCATTAGACGGATTTCACTATCATCATCATCATCAGCCTTTATCCGTCCACTGCAGAACATAGGCCTCCCTGAATGAACGCCAAGACGATTAATTCGCTATCACTCACTCGAAAACTTTTTAGCCTTGTCATAGTTAGCCTAAACTAAATTATAAACACGTCCTATCTAATTTACACCACCTTGTATAGTGTGAACTCATTTAAGAGACATTTTAATCATCAAAACTAATCATCGTTTGAAATATGATGGCAGTTTTCAATTGTAAACTCGTTGGGCGCTTCAATGAATTGGCAGCGAGGAGTTTATGGCGTTGCTTAATGGTGATCACGTTGAGAAAATGTCAATTAATATAGATCACAGAATATATAGGTAATAACAGGCAATTTATTTTCTATTATCGCTAACAGCTAGGCAGGCTGTATTTAAAAACAACAACATCTTGCGTTTGTTTTTAGAACTTTTATAGAATGTTATAATTATAAGGGACCCTTCCGCACGAGCGCTTTTTTTGTCGAGCGTTAAAAAAGCGTTTGATAATGGACAGTGGATACCCATGAGACAGTGGATATCTGTACACAAAAGCCTTTGTAACGCGCGGAGCTTTTTTATCCAGCAGTGTTAGATTTAATACGTTGTGCATTGGGTCTCGTCCTGTCCTGAGTCTGCTCGCAACAGTTGACAATGTCAGGTTTTGCCGCGACGCTTTTTTAACGTTCGCGTGTACGTGCCTTAATATTTTTACCTTTATACAATTTTAAAAAAGGGGACTCATTTTCGATTTGTAGTACCACTAAATGTAGAAACGATATTTTTGATTTCATGTTTTAGAGTTATAAATACGTTAATACTTTTTAAATTTAATTATTTATTAAAAAGTTATATACAACTATAAAAGTGGATTAGGAATGATTTACTCAGAAATTATAAACGGCCAACACAAAATAGCCGTAGGGTAGAAATCTCAAAGCGTGGAGAAAAACATTCGGCGCATTTCTAGCGATATGCTTAATGCACCCCCACAGAAATTATCGATTAGAAGCTTTTTTATGCAAGAGGGGATTCGTGGGGAGCCTGCTTGGGGCGAGTGGTTGAAACAAAAAAACGTGAGTGAAGAGTAAAATAAAAAGTTTAAACAAGTAGGATTGCAGTGCCCCTCAAGATGTGGAAAAATCAATAGTCGATGCCCATGCAAATCTCTGTTTATTTGCATTTTCAATTTACTCCCAGATAAGCTAACATGATGCACTAACAATACTTTACTGCTTTTGTAAAAGGAAATAATACAATTTGGTTGATAGTTTTTCAGTGATTTAATTATAGTCTCAATACGTGTTGCTCAGATAGACTACAGCATCAGTGTGGCCCCCAAAAAAATATTTATTTATTTATTTTAGACACAATAATTATTGTTTCATTACAGCACAGTCCCAAGATGACGTTACAAGCAGACAAACACCATACTATTAAAACATGTACAATATTACATAATATTATGACACCGATACTTATTATAACAAAATCAAAATCATTTTTTTTTATTGAAAATAGTACCATCAAAGTATCTTTTTGAACGTCCATTGAGTCTACCACCGGTTCCAAAGCAAGTCCACTGAGAAGAACAGGCGAAACAAACTCAAACCGGCGAAACAAATCAGATATAAACATGTTATATATTATTCATTTGTAAATAATAATAATAACAAATTTAAACAAAGATATATATCTCTCGCTAGTCCCTGCCTGTTATCTGGTCTACTTCACTTAAATAAAACTGAATCTATAAATATGACATTAGTCTATCTTTTTCTCTAGTGCTTACGTCAATTGAAGATGATAATACAATTATCCGCGTCAAAGTCCGACTTGATTACGAATTTATTTAATAAATTAAAACTATTGACAAACATTTGACCAAAAGTGATTTGGTGTACTTGACCTTAATGACTATTGATGAACATTTAAATTAAGTCATTCTTTAACAAAAAACATTCGACTGATTAATATTTTAATTTTATACAGGAACGCGTAAAAATAATGGATTTACGTATTTTGTATCAATACAAAAAAGGCATAAGACAACAGCACATTTACATTAATCAAATTATTTAATTTAAATTTCCAACATATTCTAAAACTTCTAAGGTGTAATTATTAGTTTCTATTAGTTGCTGTGAAAAACTCAAATTTAGTTATCAACTCTCGAATCTCACTTCTTTCAATTCACAGCTTCTCAATTTACGTCGCTAGTATTACAAAACACGTAAACAATCTCCTCCTTCGATGGTAACATCAATCAGTTTTTTCTTTAATAAGTCCTCCACATCTTCGGGATCCTCGGCCCAATTAAAGACCCCCCGGCTCAGATGCGCACTCTTCTTGATCGCTGGAGCGTCATCTTTAAATTTCCGTCGTTAAGATTTAATTTTTATCAAGGCCCCCTCGTCCGGGGGGCGGGGGGTAACCTGTCGCGCCAAATATTTTCCTCCGTAGTTTTTTCCCTTCGATGGCACTTACCCACCTCCCCTGTACGCATTTTTTTATCATTAAAACTCGGAGTGGGGTCGCCGAACCCGCATCGGCGACTGCGATGTCATAACAAAACATAATCCAAGGAATAACGATTCAGGTGAAATGTTGAGGCGAAAATAATTAGAAATTTTATTGCTATAATTCCATCTCTAAATACAATCAAAATCTTTAGAATTTTTATATTTTCAGACGGAATATTACGAGCTAAAAATATGCAATTTTACGTTTTTGCTAAATATGTTATTTTTTTAAAAACCTACGCGTGTCTATGAAATATCCTCATAGGATTAATTAAATGGTCCTAGACTAGGACAAGCAAATCGACATACTGAAACTTACTGGCTGGTTATAATAACTATCAGAGCATTTTTTTTTATCCCGAAAAGAAGCAAAAATAGTGAAAATAATTTTCTTGAAAGTAACATAGGTACGTACATGAGGTTTGACAAAGTTACTATCGCAATAATTATAATGTTAATTCACATTAGTATAGATAAAAACAAATAGTGCTATTAATAATAATATTCTATATTCGATATGGACATAAAAATGAGCAGCCAAGAAATATACTTTTAACTGCCAATTTTGGCTGAAGGAGGCAAAAGACAAACACAGAACTACGACTATATTTGTAATTATTGTAATAAGAATGTCTAACTATAAGTAAACTAAAAAAAGTCTTGTATAGATTATAGTATTGATACATAATTACATAGCATTTTTTGATAATTTGTAAAAACAATAAACGCTAATCTGTGTCTCCAAAGAAACAAATACAAAGTAATATAAAGTAGTAAAGTAAGGCCTTGTATAGAAATAGTATTGAAACATAATTACATAGCATTTTTTTGATAATTTGTAAAAAAAATTAACGCTATCCTGTATCTCCAAAGAAACAAATACAAAGTATACTTTTCTTCGGAGTTCTTGAGTTCTCCAATCTAAGTCTTCTCCCATCATCCCACCCCGAACCCCCGACCACTAATTGCGTCCGTTAATTAGGAAACGTCATGAGTGTTTACCGAGAGAGCTAAGTGTGAAGTTCGGACCCCACTAATGCTGGCGAGAAATTACTGAGTTGAAACTTTTTGTGAAAATCAACTTGGATTAATTAGCTGATGGGCGAGATTAGACGCCACGTCTGCGGTCTAATAAGATTATGGGAGTTTTGTTTCTTACCAACTTCACTTAACAAGATGGCTACTAATGGCCATCGGCGATAAAATTGATATAACTACCACTACGCATACAATTTGATATTAACATTTAAATCGTGAATCTTCAAATGACTTGAATGAAAATGGTTCCAATTATGTATGAATGAAAATGTCTGAATATATGAATTGTCAGAACTTACGTTTTTTGTAACAGTTATAAAATTTGAAATCGTTGTAATAATTAATTATCTATTTTACTGTGTTATCACTTATACTTAGGATCTGTAGACTATATCTTGTATGATATAAAAATTTCATTTCATTTATGCCTTCTTTGTTTCAAGTTTAGCTAGATACGTAAAAAACAAATATACTTTAGCCGCTAAGATATTGTACAGTCAATATAGCGAGTAAATCCGGGATTAAGTGTTGTCGAGGAAAATAAATGGACACACCACAGTGGGGGTTGTAATTAACACGTGGCTTAATTACAGAGCACGGTGTAAGTGTTATGTGTCATCCGTCCGCTTATTGACTTTGTGTCACCGTTGCCTTGCCTTGTTTCTTACATTTTAGATAATATTATGGAGAGTTGCTTTAATCATTAGTCAACAGTTTTAAAGAATATTTTTTCAGCCAATGTCACGGTAAACTAGGAATAAGTATAATGTGTCATCCTTCCGCCTTGTTGACTTTCTGTCACCGTTGCTTTGCCTTGTTTTTTAGAAATTATATATATTTAGCTAGAACTTTAGCTATTAGGGATGTTAAAGCTTTCTAGTAAGACAGCTTTTAAACAATATTTTAATGACTAGTAAATGATAAGGGTCAAACGACTGCTCGCTGGTTCGATGCCTTCAAACAGCTGAAAGCGCTCGCAGTTGTTTTAGTTTGGGTAGTACACCGTCCAAGTGCAGTACACTGCCCATATAAGTCAAGAAGTCTCACCCTAGGCAACCTGGATACAAGAGTATTTAAACACATTTTTTATCTCAATTGACCAGAAGTAAGTAAAGGTCGTAGGATTAAATCTAAGGCCAATAAGGTCAGCCATTAACCAGATGTGAAGTATATCCCGTGCAGTGGCCAGTTCTCGTCTTGGCATTTATTGAGGGAGACCTATGTTCAACAGTAAAGGAATAAATGATGATGATGATGACGGATATCTTAGAATTAGTGTAATGAGTCGTTAATGTGTCTTATTGACTTTGCGTACCTATTTTTTTTCGTTTATGAAAGTTCTTGTACCTAAAACATCCTTAGATATGATGGATTTTTTCAAATTAAAAATCATATCAAACATAATCAGTATGGTTTGACTTATGTAAATATAATAATGATAGCATATCAAAGAACACGAAACCAAGTACAAATATTATTCATATAATTGTGTACGAAGATGTTATTTAAACTTTGAATACCAA
Source organism: Lycaena phlaeas (assembly GCA_905333005.2). Classification (NCBI taxonomy): domain Eukaryota; kingdom Metazoa; phylum Arthropoda; class Insecta; order Lepidoptera; family Lycaenidae; genus Lycaena; species Lycaena phlaeas. Next base: position 9,526,680 of record HG995178.1, read on the forward strand.
ATCATCCCTTAGAATTCGGGGCGTCAAACTGTGAACTGGTCTTATTTTGTCTGAATTAGGAATTCAGTGGTGCCCATTGAGATTGACGGGAAAATATCTCTTATACTCTTGTCTTATTAACATTCCGCCCCTGTGCGTTCTCTGATGAGTAATTGCTTTCTTAATTTGCGTCATCCATCCTCAAAATAGGGTAATTTTTCATTCGGATACACAGGACTAATGTGATGGTAATAAGGAAAATCTAAGGAAATAGATACTGCTAGCGACATAAGAGAGCTATAACAGTGTGTGTTCGGTGATAAGATATATCAATCTTTTCTCGTGAGTCTTTACTGTACCAAAGAATTCGGACGTATATAGAAGGACAGTTCTTATAAGCGCTTTGAAGACAAACTTTTTGCGATACAAATGTCCGCTTGGCGGCGTGACGAGAGCGACACCGCGATGTCCCCAGCATATGAGCCTACAAGAGCGAGCGAGTGCGAAATGGGGACATGTCCCCAATGAAGTCGGCACTAAAAATCCTTAAGAATTGTCCCTCTATATAGGTACGTCTGAATTCTTTGACTGTACACAGTGCAGTTTTAGTAGAGGTCGCTAGTTTGAATTCCGTTTAGGGTATGATATAGTAAATTAAGAGATTTCCAATATTCCATTGTATTTTTAATATTTCCGTTTTATAATATTATGTTCAATTATTTTTTAGCTCTATCTCTATAATTCTTAGGATATGGAATAGAAATTGGTTTCTGTCGTGTCATTATTAAAATAAATAATTATTCAAATTAAAAAATATATGCTAATGCAAATGTACGCATTTAAATATACAAATAGGTATTCTTGGCCCCGCGGCCTTACATGGCTCCCACAGGTTCGCACGACGAGGAGAACACAGCTGGGACTTAGTGGGTAGTCTTCGCCTACCTAACCATCTCTTTGGGTGAAAAGAGTGCCACATAATTGATGTGCAACAGTGGTCTCCCTCTTCTCCCCCTGGACTTACTGGTAGGCCTAATGCATTTCCCAGCGAAAACAAAAAGAAAACGTTTGCCTCGGCACTCAAATCTATGAGCGGTATGACGAAAAGATCTTAAATTCAGTCACCGGCAGAACAGCAATTTGCGATGCAGACTGACGCTGCGCAAAAAGATAAAGTTCACGGTTCTAATTGGGAAATCTTTACAATTCATAATAAGTCTTAAGGTAAGTGAAAACCGGGCTTAACAACGTGAAATCGTTAGTTGTTTGTGGGCCGGTGGCTTTCTTCCCTTCTGGCCCTTAATTTATTCCCCGAAAACATAAAAGGATTCTGGGGAGACGGCGAGCGTCGTTAGCGATATTGTAATTTTATTATTTGTATTTTTTCGAATACTTTTAATCACCAAGACTCGGTTCGATGGGCTTGCCCCCCCCCCCCCCTAAATCAGATTCCCATTTCAATTAGACGCTTCGGATCTGGAAATCAGTATTGACGAGCTGGGAGATATAAATGAGTTAGATGTTCAATCAGGATTTAGCTGCCAGTTTTAATAAAGACAGTGGTCTTTTAATGTCTGAAGGTCAGCAATATAGGGCCCCAGACGTCTGGAGTATTAAATATCATTTAAATTATTTACGTGGTTTTTCCTTAGAGTAGTGTTAGTAAATTTATGTATTGTTGTATCGTTTAAGAGTGAGCTAAGATTTGAAACTGTATGGTAGCTACTGATAAATATATTATGAGTAGCTAATGATGATCACGATGAGGATGATGATGATAACGATGATGATGATGAGGATGATGATGATGATGAATATGATGATGACGATGGCGATGATAATGATGATGATGATGATAACGATGATGATGATGATGATGATGATGATGATGATGATGATGATGATGGTGATGGCGATGATGATGATAATGATAACGATGATGATGATGATGATGATGATGATGATGATGATGGCGATGATGATGATAATGATAACGATGATGATGATGATGATGATAATGATAACGATGATGATGATGGTGTGGTGTTTAGAGGTTTGCTATTTTATAACTTTATATCTGTTGTCATACTGAAATTTTAAAGTTGATCAAGGCTCCCATTGCAAATAAATTGTCGAGGAACTGTCTTAAAAAAATATGTACATACCTATATTTATAAACAATAGCTCGTTTTGTATGGTGGAGTTTTCGGAATGCTGAATCAAGTTTTAAGCCTGTTTATTCCTAAGATTATTAATCCAAATCCCGGAAAACCCCGGGCACAAACATTATAGATTCATATAAGCCAATGAAAAAATGAACGATAATTAGAGGCGAGGCACGCAACCCACAAATAATTCATTAGTAGCGCAATCACTTACTGTCATACGCGACGTTTAGACTCAAGTGGAGTAATTACCGAGGTAAAGGTTAGAAATGATTGGATAATTGACAGCTACACGCTCTAATGATATTGGAAAATGGAAAAGTGCAAACGCTATCGATTGCAATGCAATTCAACGTTTCAATGAGAAAGTAGCAAACAAAAGTCTAATATAATCAAGAGAACTTATACTGTTTTAAATAAGAAGTTCTCAATTATAAGCAATTCTTTATTATATTATACTAATATATGAAGATGAAGAGTTTGTTTGTTTGAACGCGCTACTCTCAGGAACTATTGGTCAGATTTGAAAAATTCAGTTTTAGATAGATTTGTTGTTCGTTTGTTGAATAAGGCTAGGCTATATTATTCTACTAAGATCTCGTTGTAAGTCTTAGTTAACGCAGGCAAAGCTGCGAGCAACAGCTAATTTATGATAATACATCAAAATTGGTGTCTACATCAATTTATCTAAAACAATTTGAAAGTATGAAAAACATAGTTGCACGAAGATTTTATTAATAATCTAACATACGGAAGGGAATATAAAATATAGAGATATCTAAGAATTTGGTCTTCCTCAAACAATACAGGTACAAAAATAACATCAAGATTTTCCGTCTAACACAAAACGCTCACTAGAAGGGAGTTGCTGTCTCATTAATAAAAAATGTATAAATAATAAGATTGACAGAAATACAATTAAATCCAATTCCGAGAACCGGAATCAAGTCGTAATTCTCCTAACGACATTCTAATTTCAAAAATCAAGTCGACCGTAAAAAAAACGGTGTCGGAAGTGTAAAATTTAATTTGTCCGAAGTATTTTACACGAGCCAATCACAAGTCGGACGAGAAAGCCGCAATTAAAGGAGATCCTCAAATATCTTCCGAATTAATGACTTCTTTGCTTGTTAATTTCCAGTAAGGAAAAAAGCGGAGTCGGATTAATTCCAAGTGCGAGTCGATTGTTTGCATAAGCCGACTGGGGAAACATCACCTCTTAGCCACCGGCTTAAAAAAATAATTAAAATTCGTAATCACTCTTGACTCGGCCCCTAGGGAAGACGTCTTCCCTGCGCGGTTTTAAGAACCCCAAATGCTACGAAGATTTTGAGTGCAAACTTTACGGTAAAAATTTTATATGCACGCCATTTTAGAAGTTTTCCAGTGTGGGTATCCTCGTATGGGTTATTCTCGCATGTCGGATGGTAGTTTTCTAGTCTCTCGACATGTTTGGGCATATTTCGATTACAATAAAACGCCTGACGTGATATATGCATTTATTGTTTCGAAATTTAAACACGAACAAACGTTAGGTTCTATTTGATTGCATTTTAAAACGCGGGTGATAAGTTTAGGCACTAAATTTTAAAATAAAATTTTAAACTTAGCCTTCGCAGGGACTATATTTATATATGAAGTATAATTGTAAAGCATGAATTGTTTTACATAAAATACCGACCGATTTGATTGGCAATTTAATAATTAAATGTATTCATTAAGCGGTCGTAATGTAGATTTTGTACAGCCTTCGTGGGTGTATTTCAAAATTTTGTGCATGGTTAATTTTTAAGTCTTTTCTTTAAATGGCTGAATAGAACAGTGGACCGGCGCAATAGAATGTAAAATAGTCGACAATGGGCAGACATTTCCTTGTTACATTCAAAAGAATTCGAGCTTATCACGGTCTTAAATTAATAAGTATTCAAGTTGAGCCAAGTAAAAATGAATAAAGCTCGTAACATCGAACAATAGCTTAATAAGGATGGTGCATTCTGTCCCTGAGAGCTCGCTTGCAAAACAACAATAATTCTTCCCCCGTGAAAAGATTTTCAGCGTTATTCCACTTGAAATTATTATTTTTTTTTTCTTGTCCTCGTCTTGCCATTGTCTCTGGAGGTAAGTAATGAAAGAAATTTTGGGGTTCTTAGCTCGGACGAAGGGACGCCAAGATTTGCGTGACCGCCCGCCGCCCGCCCGCCCTCCGCTTCCCCCGCCGTCGCCAGCGCCGCAGCGAGTCGTCTAATGCTGTATAATGGAACGATTCTGAGATTCTCGTTTTGCGGTTTCATTAGATTCACCAATCTGAATCATCATACTCGTTTAATGCAAATATTAATTGCTTATTTCATTATTCTTTCAAAAAATATACAATTACGAATTTAAATATTTTTCTTTTCGTCAGGCATAGTTGTCTTAGGAATTAGTTAACTTATTGTAAATTATAATAGTAATTTATGTTTTTAGCAAGCAAATTATGCTTCGCTTATTTTTAAACGACTTCAAAGAAGAAGGCGTTTCTCAATTTGACCGTATGTATGCTTTTTATCAAATCAAATTTCATAAAGTATAAATTTTAATTAAGCACATAATATTTCCCGGTCCATGTTGAGTGGCAAGAGATCGCTCTTGGCGTTCAATAATGGAGGCCAATGCTTAACAGTTAATAAGCCAATAATATCGACATCATTCTTTTTTCTCTATTTATTTTCATAGCTATCATTAAGTAAGATAGCAACACCGTTAACAATGGGATAATCCAAAAAGAATTTTCTTCTATTTATTATCAATACAACCTTATTATCCACTAGACATGAACAATAAATATTACGTGCTAATAAAGAAAATAAATTTCCAAATAGAAATACAGGAGGATTCGATTAGAAACAATAGAGAGGAAATATGTTGGCGCACATAGCAGGTGAGCCGTGCATTATAATGACAAGGAAATAGTTTATTAGTACCATCCTCTGATTGCTAACCTCGACAGGTCCCAATTGCAACAAATCGTCCAAAATATCGAATTGAACTATTCAAACATAAATATTATACAGGTTTAGATGCTCCTGCGAAAATAATACGTCTCATTTCTATTAACAATCAGATAGCTCCGAAAGAATTTTACCCAATAGAATAATAATTATTAAAGAACTAGCGACCCAATTAAACGAAGTCCCCCACCAGAGAACTAAAGTTACCAATATCACGCGAAGAATATTCACGTTGAATTGTCAAGGGCTGGTCACACACCCAGAAGAACGGATGGCCAATAAGGTTCAAGAGTGGAGGCCGCGTTTAGATTTAGAGGAAGTGTTGGTCAGCCATTAACTAGGTGGGAAGACGATCTCCGTGCAGTGGCAGGTCCGTGTTCGATGCGAGTGGCAGGAGATCGGTCGTCTTGGCGTTCATTGAGACCTATGTTCAGCAGTGGACGGATAAAGGCTGATGACGATGATGATGATGATGATGATGATGATGATGATGATGATGATGAACCCAATTTAACAGCGGCAATACTTTTAGCGTAACAAATGGGACTGTCACCATGTGATGCAATGGTATGACGAAACAGACATTAGTCATGTGTTCAAGGGATGGATCGGATGCCCTTACGAGTATCCTGATCTGAAGGCGAGAATACGAAGACAAAATACCACGTATGATAAATTTAAAAAGTTTCCAACAATTTGTTTGAACCCTCAATCCATCGCAATAACCGACCACTCGAGACTAAACTCAAACATTACATATATTTACATATCCCAAAACGGTCCTATATTTCGGTGCCATCCAGCGTTTTTAATCTTGTTGTTCGGATCTCGGGACACGTGGACTTCCCCCTGTGTTTACCTTCCGAAATAGTTTAACTGGAACAATTTGCATCTACTTATGCGCGGTCCGTCCTCGCTTGTTAGCCGTGCCCTTTTTTCGTCTTTAAACACTCGCGAATTTAATGCTAACGTCGTGGCTTTTGTGGAAGTTTTTACATGGCAAATTTGAAAGTGCCGAATGTTTTGGATTAGAGTTTTGAATGCTTCACATCTGAATAATGAGTTTTTGAAAGTTCTTAAGTAAGTTAAGTTCTAAGTTGCATCAGAGCTCGAATTGATATTTATATTTGTATAATATCTATGAAGCGTTCGCTCAAAATACGGGCTTTTCTTTATTATTATCATAACTTATGAAAATGGACAGAGCGAGTAGAATTAATTTATACAAAATTCACACCAATTAAACTTAAGTGCAAAACAGTAATATCATAAATTTTCAATAATTTATAATGAAAGATAGATAATGATAGTTTTATACAAAATATAAAAAAACCAACTTTAAATATGGCTGCAAATTAATTGAAAGTAAACAGCAGTGTAACACCAGATATGAGCAGGTTAGGTATGGGCCTAATCGATATCCTTATAATGATTGCCGGAGGAACTCGCATACGAAATAAGGAGGGCGCTTGACGGAGGTGTTCGGGAGGCGGGGGGCGGGAGAGATATGAGACGATTTAGATTTTTTCCCTCTTTTATTCTTTCGTTTTTTTTGGGGGAGCCCCCTCGTAAAGGGTGAGGAGTTTAAGACGGTGCGATCGATTTTTCGCGTATGCATTGGTATTCTCGTAATGTCTTACTTGAGATTAGAATTATGTTTTTATGTGCGTTAGTTTAAATTTAAATAAAATTTCACTTTTGCTGTTTGTATATCAATATCGTGGGTTCAATTCAAGTTTTAAAATATAGTTTTTAGTCAGAATAGACATAGATAAAAAATAATTGAAAAATCGTGAAAGATAAAAGTAATATAAAGATATAATAATATTAAGACAAGTAATCGATTGATTTAGTATAAATAGCTTCCACTTCTGAGAAATTGTATATTCGATTCTAACGAAGAGTGAGATATCCTTGAAACATCTGAACGTTGAAAGTGGATAAAAGATATTATGATTACTTTATATTCAACTAGCTGTTGCACGCAGCTTCGCCTGCGTCAACTAAGATTTAAAACGGGTCCATAACTTTTTGAAAATATAATGTAGCCTATGCTTACCGGGGATAGTGTAGCTTCCAAACAGTAAAAGATTTTTTTTAAATAGGTTAAGTTAGTCCTCCCGTGACCATGGTTGCTGTAAAGTATCCGAAACGTCGGGCTTGTAAAAAACTAAATAAACCGCGATAAAATCCGTAAAAGTTGTTTCATTATAGTGAGTGAAATTCGCGTAAACATAAGAAAACAATAGGTTAAGTATTTTCGGATCCTATTCAATACAAACAAACAATCAAATCTTTCCTCTTTATAATTTTAGTATAGATTTATTTCCATGTATATTTGATGACAAAAAAATAACAATTTTAACATTTTATGTGGTATGGTAGTTTTTGAATTTTGTATCATATAGGATGCACAGTGCACTTTGAAGTTTAGAAAAACCCATTTCAAGGCATACGGGAAATCGGGGGGATCAGGATCAAACCCGGAAACTCTCACATGAGAGGCCGAGTCCACCTACTACTGGACCATCGTCACAGTCGACTGCTGATTGGTGAATTATATTTAGCGTTAGGCTGAAAAGCGTATCGATGATGATGATGATGTGTTGTTTATAACAATTGCATGTACCATGGGGATCAAATTAAGCTTTTTAGCATGCAACATTTTTAGCAACTTTGGTTAACAACGAGTAATGTTCAATATGCCGAACGTTAATTAAAATATATTTGCTAATAAAAAATATTTTTCAAATCCTATACCCTATATTCAATTTAGTCGTATATTTATTAGGTAAACATAAAAGTGCCCACAATTAGTGTGATAGAAACAATATTTCTGTCTATTAATAGATTACCGGCGAGCGAGCACAAAACCAAGGCGCGAGGGACTAAAAGGCGGCCCACAAAAAAGTCTCAATTAAAAACCTGTCGGAAGCTTTTAGAAGGTAATCCTTCAAATTGTTTCCAACGCCCCCTCATTAGCACCGAAAGTGTTAAAAAATAAACTTTTTAATCTTTATTACTCGACGACTGCGCTAAACGGGTTAAGTTATTATGGGACAGGAATCTCATTTTTTATCCTTTATCCCTCCTGTAATTTATCGGTTGAGGTTTTCTTTGAAATTTTCACTTTTGACGTCTTTGTATAATCGTTCTTTTAGGGTGGTATTAATTTTTGCTTTATTCTAAATTTGTTGTTTGATGTTGGATTATTATGAATTATGATCAGCTCCTTGTCGTTCATTATACATAAACAAACATCCAAAACGATCACGTTCAGTATATAAAATGGAATTCATACATGCAATTACTTTACTCTGTGTTGGTTCTTTATTACTTGTCTTTTAAAATCCTTGTCTCACAAAGCACGTGCATTCTTGTAATCTATATGCGAATTAACAAAAACGTCCAGCAAAAAAAGTACAATAAATAAAACTTAAGACTTTCTTAAAACTGGCAATAAATCAATACACATTTAAAGAGATTCGTAACACGAAACGAAGAAACGAACTTCGCTAATTACTCGAATAAATTCACAACACAATCCGCGAACGCCAAAAAAAAAGGAATTAAAAAAGCAACAGATGGGAAAAAAAAAACATTTCCCTTGACAAGTTTTGTTCACATTGTTATCAAAACGGCCGGACGGGGCCAGATGAAGAAGTTCACCGTCATTAAACTCCTTAATTAATTCAAATTGAACCGCGAGAAAAACATTTGCACTCCGACTTCCGCCGAAACTTTTGTCGGAAAAAAATTGTCGTGAAATAAAAGAAATCCCGCACCACTTAAGATTTTTCCCCGCAAATCTGCTAAATGGAAATGAAGCTTAATAAACCCACCGATGTTGACTAGAATTAATTAATATTTCGTTGTCTTGCAAGTTTTTTTCGGTCCCTTATTAGACAATATCATAGCGAGGGTGGATGGGGAGTGGCCGGACTTTATAATGGTGTCATAATTAAGAGAAACGGTTTGGTTTTGTTGAAAATATTCATTCATGTCGTCTTTTTTTTGGGGTTTATTGTTTTTTTTTTTTTTGTAGAATGATTTTTTTTTAGTTTGCAACAAATTGTATATTTGTGACGCACAAACTGTACATTGTGTGCGAAGCATTCAAAGTGGCCCATAAAAAAATCAAAGATGAATACTGCGATAGACATATAATTTGATGAGTGCCATTTAACATAATGTTTTTTTATCGTTTAGAAAATTATATCAAAGATATTGCTTGGTGATAAATTTCGTAACCTAAAAACCAACAAACTTTCATTCGGTGGTTACTTAATCTAATCCATTTATGGCAAAAATAAATTGTAAAAATTGTCTATTTCATCTACCCAGGTCAAAATAACTCTTACTTCCAACACCAGACCAACGTGTTTTTGGTCAATAGCTTTTTTGTCTTCCCGCGCGTGGCTTCTGTTTATATTTTGTTACCTATTCGAATCAAAAAACTTTATATGTATCCAATAAAAGGTTCCCTTCCGTTTCTTTTTTTTTAAGAATTTAATGTTTTGGTATAATATGTATTTTATTTTATTTATTTGTTCAATACACAGAAAAAAGTAGTACATGTAATTTGTTTTAACGGACTTCGTCCCGGATATGATCTAGTGTTTTAAATATAATATTACTAGCTGTTGCCTGCGGCTTCGCCCGCGTTAGCAAAAAAAATCTTTTTTTTATGTAGGATACATAAAAAGAAGATTTTTTTTGTTACTTCTATTACAAATTTTCATGATGATCGGTTGAAAAGTTTTCGCGTGAAAGCGTAACAAACATCCCTAATTTGAAATTTATAATGTAAGAAAGTATTTGTAATTACAATATTGCAACATTTGTATTATAAATATAATATTCAAATAATTTAAATAATTTGTCAGACAGAAATAATGATTGAGAGTCACGTGTTAATATGTGGCCGAAGTTTGTCGATAAAATTACTCGGCCCGTGCATGTCTTAAAAGTTGCCTTAAAATTGGTTTATATGCCGCTCGTATAAGGAATTTCATGGTTGTTGAAGGTTGTTTAGTTTCTTAATTAGAGTCCCGACATGTTCCTTTTGACGTAGTATGGTAGCTGAGATTAGGGCTGTGTTTAAACTTCATTTCGAGCTTTGATAGTTGGCTTTATCGTTTTTTTACGTTATGTTTCATACGATATATTGTGTTGCATATATTTTTTTGTCCTTATTATTATTTGTTTTATTTAGGCATAATAATAATGTTGTAATGCTAATGTTAATGCTAAATAGTAATGCTAATGTAATGAAATATAAGAAAATCTTTTTAATAGAATAAGGTAATACTTCAATTGAAAAAAAATATATATTAAAGATAAAATTAATTTTAAATAAAAAACCAAAAACCGACTTCAGAACTATAACTTAATTTATGTACAACTAAAAAATTTAAAATAATATTGAAATACTTCGAAGTGAAGTAGAAGTATACTATTTAAAATTGGGTATTTTTGGAGTCGGTGCCAGCCAAAGAGGATATTTTAATGATCAATCACATACACCAAGTATTGAGTAGATGTCTGTGAAGGGCATCGATGATTTAGGTGGGTGGATGAAAGTCACACAATACTTTGATACTTTCCAAAATATCCTATTCTGTGGTTTTGTTCATATTATTACATTGACAAGTAATAAAATGAGAAAAATTGTCTGGGTATACAAAACCAACCAAATAAGCATTATTGAAAATAACTTAAAAACCGCTGATTAGATGTCGATAAAATTAATATGGGACCAATTCGGAAACACAAGCTTTCAAACAAAACAAGAATCACCAAAATCCATTCTCAAACAGCGGAGTAATCGTGTAACAAACATACCCAAAAAAAAAACATACAGACGAATTGATAACCTCCTTCTTTTTTTTAAGTCGGTTAAAATTGTAACGTTTCTGCATAAGATGTTGAATCAACATGGTTATTTTCATCATTGAAACTATTTAAAACAGGATATTAACCATATTTTAACTTTATTTCGCGGAACTCAATATTTCGACATTGTCTACGAATGTCTTTTTTACAAAGTATTGAGCTCCGCTGAATAAATTTAAAAAACACGGTATCCTGTTTTATATATCTTAATATATATATTTCTTGTGTGCGTGTGTATGTGACTGAACTCCTCCTAAACGACTGGACCAATTTTGATGAAATTTTTTGTGTGTGTTCGTGGAGATTCGAGAATGGTTTAGATTCACAAATCAGACCGGCAGATGGCGCTGCAGTCGGTATCTAGGTTATTGATCTGTACTGCCACTATCGATTCGTATCTAAAGGACAACGTCTGTGGGGTCCGCTAGTATATATATATAATATGACTTTTTTTTTTAAATAAATTGTTGCAGTTTTTTTTTGTCTACAGTATACATTTCAATAGACAAGCTATTTGAATTTTATCTAACATCAATCTAAAAATAACAATATAATAAAGCGTGGCTCAAATGTATTTATTTGCCTGTAAATGAAATGATGGACTACAACGTCACTTAAATAGAAGTGTGAGGTGAGACCGATTCAATTCCGCCTACGACAACATAAAAGCGGCCGAGATATATTATCTCGAGAATGGTACGAAGTCTCAAAACTGTACGAAATTACAAAGAAACTTAAATTTATATTGCTAGACGATTATTGATGTTTTTTGTGGGTTTTTGGCAATTGGGAATAGCCATTTTAATCAATTGGCAAACAAATTGGAGAAAAAAAATCGGTTGTCTGTAAAGTCGGTTTACTGACGATAGTTGAACGTGACAACGTCAAAAAAAATACTCATGGGCCGATTGTGCTTCTTTGTCACTCGTTCCGCGCTGTCACTTGCACTTCAAGCCTTATATGGAACGCCTCAGAGCTCGGTAACACCGCATGAGTCATGTTTTTTCGTGCATGCAGCAGGCTCCATCGAATTTCCTGGTTTACGCTTTTCTTCTCCAGTTAGTAATGCAGTCCAAATTACGTCTCCCGGGAAATACAGTAGATTATTTGTTTGATTTTGAGAAATATGAAGTAATAATATCGGTTAACATGCCAGGATGCAAAGCACGCATCTACTATATGATTCAAAATTGTATCCCGCGTTGATAATTAATTAACTCAGTCAAATCAAATTGGTCACATCCCTTTTTTTATTTAGCTCTTTTTTCTCGAATCGCTTGTATGTATGCTTGTAGTTTTTTTTTTTTTTTTTCGGTTGGATCTATGCTAATGGTCCTAGTGACCGCTATGCGTCATCGGAAATGGGATGATCCGGTTGGATCATCCTATGACGTTAATGCTTGTAGTGTTGCGTTTTTATCTTCAAGATGTTTGGGGTGGATATGTGGACGCCGTGAGTTATAGACAGAACAAAGAAGTTGCTGATTAGATCCGGTGCATTTCACTATATGTGGCCGATGGCACATACGGTGGCCTTATACTAGCCAGAACCCAACCAGTATAAGCGGTATGCCTAAATGCACTTAGCACCGCAGAACCAAAAAAAAAAGTGAGAAGAAACAAATAAAATTCAAATGAAGATAAGAATATAAGATTGTTGAACACATTTCGTATTATACCATCCTGCCATTCGACCAATCTAAGAACAAGAGAACTTAGATCTTACAAAGTCTTGACATTAATATAAATAAATATAATCTACCAAGGTAAGAGGTAAGCTCGTAAATAGTTGTGATACTGGTACTAGGAACATAAAAAATTTAAGAGCGTGCAGATATCTATATTCATCATAACAATTATCTGCACCGGGCGGGAATCGAACCCACTACCGCTTCATAAAGTGTCCACTGGCCTGCCCACATGACCACTCGGCCGCCAATAATTACAAACTCGTGTTTTAGAAAGAAGGACATATCATTAGTTCTTTGCAAAACACATAAAGTTGATTCGTGAAGGGATTAAAAAGAATAGTTGCATATTTTTCCCGTTGATTTATTGCGTTACACATTTCTTTGTAAGATATCTCGCAGATAATTAGCCCTCTTGAAAGCACGTGCTATATTGAATAAGATATTAAACCCTCTCTAGCAAAAAGGCGAGTTATCTCAACATAAACGCCATGTACGAGAGTCGATCTGATAATGCCTGCCATTAATTGTGGCCAAGTTCGCGTCCACACCACCATTCTCCATATAGAGGTGAGACGACAAAATTTATAAGTTCGATTACTTTAATCTCGTTTAAGTTATGCGAGTACAATTTCAGCTGACAAAAGAAATGCACGCCATAAATCCACCTTATCTGCTGTGTGTATTGTTGCGATAATAAGAAACGGTAATTAATTTAATTAATTTATGTCTGGCCTATTGCAGTTATATTTTAGATATTCTAAAAGCTTCGATTATTTATTTGTTTAAACGTCAGTTTTAGTTAAATACTCGCTGTTGCCTGCGGCTTCGCTAGCGTTAAGTTCGGAGTAGCTCAGTTCCGTACGTACGTATAGTAAACACAGACAGATTTTTTTTGCCCTGCTCATCGAACGAAACTGAACGTTCATCTCCTTTTTCATGCCTATATAGGTAAAAATTTTAAAAACGATGAAACAATTATTAATGGTTATTTAATTCTTATCAAGTGCGTCTAGCAAAGTTTCATGGCGTCATCTTTTATGTATAATGACGAACTTCCATACAAACTTTCATCCCCTATTTAAACACCCCTAAGCTGTTTTTCGTAACAAAAAGTAGCCTATGTCCTTTCTCAAGCTCTAATCTATCTCTGTTCCATGTTTCATCAAAATTGGTTCAGTGGTCTAGGCGTGAAAGTGTAACAGAGTTACTTTCGCATTTATAATATTAGTAAGGATGACTAAATTTAGGTAGTTTATAATGGTTGGTATATTGTTTGGTCGGCCATTAACCAGGTGGGAAGACGATCTTCGCATCCGTATCCGTCGAAATGTTGTTCACTTACTACTCTGGTATTTATTACTTTCGCAGTGATAAAACGAAAATATTATAATGATAAATAATCAAGAATTACCAGCAAAATACTAGTAAGAGCAAAAATGTTATTACTGCAATTCAAAGTAACATAAAAAACCCGTTCCTCACAGAACAGCTCAAAGGGCTGGATTATATAATTCGCACATTCGAAGGCTCATTTTTAATCAATTCAACTCTAATGAGTGCTGTATGAGTCGCACTTCTTAATCCTGCGCTGGTGGGTCCGAAGTCATAAATAAACGTATGAGAGCAAGCAATATTTCTCGATTAAAACCCCACGTACCCTGGAGCGATAGCAACCGCAAACACGATCCATTGAGCGTTTAAAGGCGGCAATAATTAGTTGACCGCTAGCATAACGAGCAATATATAATGGTGTGAATAATATTTGTGAGAGACGGTTCAGGATTCCTTGTGCACAATCGCGGTGGTGGCACGTCATTACCGGCGGGATTGGTCACGCAAATCAGATCTTGCTGTCCACGCAATTATAATCAAGTACGTTACGCCACTCGTAATTCTAAAGTAATCAAAGGTTTTGCCATCTGTTTGCAAATATGCGGCCGCTTCTTTGTTAAAGCATTTGTGTATTAGAAGTTTTATTATGTATCTAATGCGAGAAAAGATATGCACTATCCAGCTAATGCTAGTAAATAATATAAATCATATCTAAACGAAAAGTGGTTTGAACTTTTGAACTTAATTATGTATTGTCCAAATGTCGTAAAAACCCTTCGCGCAAAATTTCTCGTCGTAAGTATTTTAAGACGAAAATACTTGACAAAAGTCATGCGCTTTAAAAAATCCGAATGTTCTCAAAACTATTCTTATAAATTTAAGTTTCACGTGGGTTGTAACAATAAAATTTTATGTGTATTGATATCTTTATTTGTTAATATTTCAGATAAGAACCGCTTATCGGATCCTTTAATTGTGTATAGGAAAAGGTTTTAGTGATCAAATTGATTTAATTAGGTAAAAACCTGTAATTGTGTTGTAATAAATAATAGTGGCACTGATAGTGTCTACTAATTGTTATGTTGTTTTATTTTACTTTTTAAGAACGATTCCGAAATGATTGATCAATATTTGAAGACAATAAAATGATAGCATTATTTTATTCGTCATTAACTATTCCTTGCGTTTGCGTTTGAATAGGCTAAATATTAAATCGTATATGGTGTGCAAGACAGTGGCAGAACCGAACGAAAATTTGTTCTATATATAGTTGTCCTATAGGTACTAGTACGATGTTTTCTAACCACGTGTCTCGAATCTTATTAAAATTATTTTTACAATGATGCAAGCTTAAAGGCCTTAAGGCCAACAGCATAGGTCCTTTCAAAAAAAAAAAAGAAAAAAAAAGAATAAAAATCCCAATCGACATATAAGAATAGTAAGTGAGCCATCTACCTACCGATTAACCTTAAAGGATAACAGGCCTAAAAGTTTAGACCTAGGGAATTTTTTTTAACGGATTTGATTTTTTTCTTATTTTAAAGGTCTGTTTCACAATCTCCAGATAAGTGCCGAATAGGCTTTTGGCAACATATTTGACAAATACTCCATACTCTATCTGTCAAATATGTTGCCGATAGCCTATTCGGCACTTTTCTGGAGATTGTGAAACAGGCCCTAAAACAAGGTTTCAAATAGGTATACATACCTAGATATGTTCAAGATAAAATCAATAGGCGGTCTTGGCATCCTTAAAAAAAAAGTATACACCCATTGTTGACACTTCATCTCCATAATCCACGGAAAGCTCCTTACCATAAATAATACATGTAGCCCGCTAACTATAACGCGTGGGCGCGCATCGGCCTGATCCTGATTGTAAATCAGATCGCTACACCGGAGACCGGCGCAGGCGCAGGGTGCGCTGTGTCAATAAACTATATTTATATAGGAATTTAATGTACTATTATGATAGGTGCGTTATATTATTTTTAACATCATCACCAACTAGTCTTGGAATTCGTCGAAAGAGGCTTATGTACAGTGCATCATCACCATTTCTACGAAGTCTTGGCATTCGTTAAAGCAGGCCTATGTCTAGTCCATACAAAATATTTTAATGATGATAAACCAGGCACATATAGTTCAGTCCAACTTAATTATTTTACGTTTTAATTATTAAAAAAATATTTAATGTAATAAACTACATTTACTAAATTGAGCGAAGTACCTAATAGAGATTTAAGTAACAGTATTGGTTATAATAAAAACTAGCATCATAAAGTTACCTAGATATTATAGAATGCAAGTTTTTATTATAAATTATTATAACAAAATTTTAATTGCATAAATTTATGTAAGCGTAACCTATTCGCGTAATTAAAACTAATAACCAAATGTTCGATTTATTAATTCATTAATCAATTAATGAATCAAAATAAGCGATTAATAACAATAAATAATAATAATAATAATATCGCTACATATCTATACATAGATATAATATCGGAGACATGATCTGAGCGATGGCGGTACACGCCGCGCTCGTAACACCTTGATTCATGCATTGAGTGCCGGACTTAATGTTTTCTATGATACTTCATGAATCAATACATTTTAATTTCATTGGAATATCAAAATCGATATAATCGATACAATCGAATAAAATCGCGCGGAATATGAGATGTATTTGAAGTCGATTATGGAGTGGCGTAGCGTGCCTTGGCGGTGCCCTGTATAAAAATTTATATAAATTTGTATATAAATGTCTGTATATAAATTTGTGTTTTGAAAGGGTAAAGATTTCTCACATAAAAAATTGCATAAAATTAAGAGAAAAATTTGTTCATCATAATTATTTATCTGTAACTATGTATTTCAAAAAAAAATTACAAACAATTCAAAATAAATTAAATATAGGTAGGTACAGACGGCAGCACTTCAGGTTACCCTTTTGAACTACGAAAACAGCTTTTATTGTGTAGGGAATAGAGCGACCTCAAGGTCAAAGTAGATAGTCTGACGTGCGGCTGTGTGTACTCTCCTTACCTTTTTTTCGCCAAACTGATTTATTAAATAATTTATAGCTGATGATGACTTTAGTTTTTAAAGATTCTTCCTCTATGGACAATATTGACAGGTCTGATAGGCGTTCTTTTCCCATCGAAGTTCTTAGGCAATATCGTCGGGGGCCCCCGTGGTTCAGGGGCCCCGTATAATTGATACGGCTTATACGGCGGTAGCTACGCCCCTGATGCTGGGGCCCTTTAACATGAAAATATGGAGAAATTTTGGGAATAGACTACTCCTTCTGGATTTCCGGTTTTATATAGATAAAGGAACTAACAAACATTCTAACATAATGTAGCGATGATACAAAACTGTCAATCACAAAACAAAACATGTTATTACGACCTGAAGCTAATATTAAAATCACAAATTTATTCTTTATTAGATTTTCGTTTATCTGAACACAACAGAAGGGTACAATGAACTCTTCGTTTATTTGTTCTCATGTGTGATTTGATATATGAATAGTTTTTTTAATTAAAATTCTATTCGTGACAAAATAACAATAAATTCAATACACGATAAACCAGATACGGATGGCTTTTATGGCTTAATGAGAACACTAAACCCACGAGATAATTAATTCATACGTCATTTTTTAGATATAAACTTAGGTATATAATACACCTAGATTTCTTTATGTGTTGATTTATGTTCAAACACGAATGTACGAGATTAGTGCAAGATTGTTAGTTTTATCTCCCGGATGCTGATCTTCTTTTTATAGTAAAGGGGATAGACGGACAGGCTGCAGCTTCAGCTGATGCTAAGTGTTAAGTGACATCCATAGACATCCATAAACAACAAGAGTATGCTCTTCTCCTTTTTTCTTCTCTTCTTCTTTTTTTCGAGCAGACAGCTCTTCCAGAGATTAGCCGAAACAAACAACACAGACAGATAAAAAAAAATGAGATTTTGGGTGTTACTTACATACTATCGTACCGTAAATACTTTCATATGTATTTTGTGAAAAGCTAATAATTTTGAATTACAAACGGACACTACAATTTTATTTATTTTTATAGGTAAATAGAATTTATTACAAATTTAACAATATCTACTATGCGTACTACTGTGTAGCGGATATTTCCAACATGCCATAGAGTTGGGGCGAACAATCCACTGAGTCAGGCTACACGACCAAGTAAGAGGTGGGACTCTGTGACAATGTTCTAAACAGATATATTTTTACGATCGCCGCACGCGCAGGGCGACGCGCTACGCATGAGGAAATGGAATAGACGAGATTACTAGAAATAACATTTTTATCGATGATAATATTAATAATAATTGCAAATTTTCTGGACTTAGTAATGTCCTGTCTTAATATATGTCAAATTAATGGACGCACTTTTGTAAAACTTGGATCATAAAATTGAGATCCCATGTTTTAGAAACTTTAAAAAAAATATTGTAAATTAAATAAATAAATAATAATTAAATAAATAAATTATTTTATGATGATATGTTATGAGAATAGGTTTTGTGTATGTAACATCACGCATTATTTCGATTTTTATAGGAATCATCTAATGAGTAAGAAATGTACTGACTTTGAAAATATAAAAAAGTATCATAAAACTATACAAAAAAAGTAAAATGGTGGTTCAAAAGGTTTCTAAAACATTAAAACCGAGACACAATTAACGTTATTTCAAAATTTCTTGTTTCCAAATTACAAAATTTCCATATATATACCTACTATATAAGATAAGGCGAGCTTAATTAACTCACACAAACGCGACACAGAACACAGACACACACAAATTTTAATACTGAGAAAACACGAGTCTTAATTATTTTGTTAATAAAATAAGGTCAATCTTTCTATTATAAAACATCGATCGATAATTTAGATAACGCCATATATGTATAGGAATTTTAAATGTCCACATTAAAACGAACGAATATATCGCGTGGGTGTTAATAGAGAAATTACTAGAATATAAAATAAACGTAAAGGTGTGTACGTAAATTGATACCGGGCTATACGCGAACACGTCGCCGTGTTGATTGTAATTTGTAGACCTCAGGACCGTGTCCTGAACACAACCTATTTCTGCGATACCCTATTATTTCGCCTTACGCTGTTTGTTCGACTAATATAACACATTTACTACGATATTTTCACTTATCACTGTGAAATTATATAAATATATAAATTAACATGCTTAATTTTACTCTGAGGACGATCAAAAATCAATATTTGCCATGCTTTATCATTCATAAAATTCCTGAAGAATAAACAAACATAAAATCAATATGAAATATATATAAAAAAATCGATAACGCTAAATAAACATTAGGATTTTTTCACATAAATATTAAAAACAAAAATTTCAATTAATTTTATTTCGCAATGATTTTATCTGGCAAGAGATCTGTCGTCTTGGCTTTCATTATGAAAGACCTGTTTTCAGCGGTGCACGGATGAAGGCTGATGATGATGATCAAGCGTAGTGGTTCAAAGACGAGGCCTGACCGACTTTAATTATGTTAAAACGTTGTTAATATGTTATTATGTTAATATCATGATTATTGCCGACTTCATTTTAATACCAAGGTTTTGTAGGTTTTTATATTAATTAATTAGCCTATAATTAATTATTTCATTTAAATTAAAATCTTTTCCACGATCTTAAAAGATGCTATCGTATGGAGAGAGACCAAGGTAGCAAATGTTACTTAAATTAATACGCATACATGATAAAAATATATTGTTATCATCATCATCGGCCTTTATCCGTCAACTGTTGAACGTAGCCATTGTCACCTCTCAATGAACGCCAAGACGACCGATGCCCTGGCACTCGGGCCAAAACGTTCCGGCCACTGCACGGAGATCCAACAACACTACGTCTACCTATACGATAAATATTTTGTATATGTATTATATATAATATAAGTTATTATACATATTATACGAGTACTAATAAATAAAACTAAAGAGTTTGTTTGTTTGAACGCGCTAATCTCAGGAACTATTGGTCGGATTTGAATGATTCTTTCAGTTTTACATAGCCCATTTATCAAGAAAGGCGAGGAACATAAGAATAGCCTATATATTACGCTAAAGATCCTGTTGTAAATCTTAGTTAACTCAGGCGACGCTGCGGGCAACAGCTAGTGTTTGATAAAGGGCCTAAGTACATTCTACCTATAAACTTAACATTAAAAATATGATTATCTAAAGTTTGTATATTATGTATGTTGTTTTTAATAATATCTATGGACGCTTTTACACCACGTCAATCTGGTCCCATGCTAAGTTTCCGAAGAGACTTGTGTTACGGTTACCAGACAACGGAAATACATATATATTTAATACTTTTTATATTAATACTTATATTTAAGAATTTTATTATATAATACACATATGTAATGCAACATCTATGACCCAGGAACATAGAATTTTTTTTTGTGTTCCCTGGCGTGATTCGAACCCGCTACCTCTGGATTGTGCGCCAACGCGCTAACCACTGAGCGACAGAGGTCGTCAAAACGTGTTGTATTTGAATTGTTACATTTATCCTTTTATTTGTTGGTTGTAATTTTTTTTTCCTTTTATTTGACCGCGTTTTAAGGTACCTATACACTGTTTTATTATGCTCACGTTTTCATAGTAAGTCTTATGCTGCGAGATCAGTGAAATACAAAATAGTAGAGTCCGCAGTGTCTGGTTACGGGCCTGTCTCTCTGATGATATAATTTACTCCCCGCCGAAGGCTCTACTCAACGATTGGTCTATCACAGCTCGGCGCATGCGCCGGGTTCGAATTACAACACCTCTTAATTGGAATGTTGGTTTGATTTATGCATTTCTATATCTTCGCATTGATTTGTTAGCTTTCATTTATGGAGAATATTGAAAAATATGCGGAAAAAATTTTGGCTTGAAATTTGAAATCTCATCGTGCCTACAGATTATGAGATTTAATTTCAGGATGGTAGGGTCCTATTTTATAAGTTAAGTATAAGCGGATCCGACAGACGTTGTCCTGAACAAATGAAAACACACAAAAATTATATCAAAATGGGTCCAACAAAAAACACACAAAAATTATATCAAAATGGGTCCAGCCGTTTACGAGGTCACTGATGTCACTGACCTCTTGTGTACGTGAACTGTATTTACACACGCACCGAAAATTATTTTAAAGTCGTACATTATTTTGCCATATAAGTTTAAGTCGTAAGACTTAGAGGTCACAATAAAAGCGCCCAAAAATACATCAATGTTCACATTATACATACTTTTTTCTATTTCCTCTGATAGAAATTTTGATACAATATACTTACAAGCCAGAACTAATTCATAACGAAACTTACAGTATCAAAATCCATTGACTTTTCTATTTATTATGTATTGCTCCAGTTACAATATTATTATGTAAATCTTAATATTTTAATTAAAATTATATTTTAAATAAATAAAATAATTTAGATGATAAATATAATTTATTATAATAGATGGGGATTGGGGTGTTACAAACATAATAGAAAAATATATATTTGTTCATTATAAATGTATACATAAAAGATATATCATATAGTATATGTATTATTTTTTTTTCGAAATTTCCTATGCTAACGCCTTAAGGCCATGTTAGAGCGAAATCGGAGCTGTGGGTTGGCAGGTAGCTTCCCCAACCAAATTAATACATATATGTATATATTCTTCAACGTATTCTTCTATTTATCAACAAGATTAGGTCTGGCATTATTTCTTCTCAGTGGTCTAATTTGTATCTCTCTTAAAATTAAGCTTAAAGCTCCGTCGCCTAACTGCTTCATTACGGTAAGAAATTCACAAATGTACAATGTACCGCCGGCCGGCGGCTTAGAACAAAGTAATGCCGCTGTTAACTTTTACCTTTTATGATGTTACATTGCACCTTGTTAACAAACGCTCAGTGGTCAGACTCGCCACCGAATACAATGTTAAATCTCTATTAGCCTTGCATAAGTCATATTTTAATAGTTAATTTAGGAGAACGGATGGCCGATGGGCTATTATGGTTTAAGAGTGGAGGCCGCGTTTAGGTAGACGAAGTGTTGGTCGGCCATGTCGTGGAAAGATGACCTCCGTACAGTGGCAGGTCCGCGTTGGATGCAAGTGCCCGGCACTTGCCAAGTGGCTAGGGATCGGTCGTCTTGGTGTTCATTGAGGGAGGCCCATGTTCAGCAGTGGACGGATAAAGGCTGGTGATAGTGATGAAATTAGGATACTTACGCAAAATACGCTTCTTATTTTTTGTGATATTTTGATCGAATCAAATCGTTTTTAGCCACCAAGAATTAGTTAAATATATAATTTACATAAACATAATACAATCATAACACATAATATTATGAACTAAAAACTAAACTAAACTAAAACCTACTATAACTAAAATTGATGCTATAGAAGACAAACTAAAATTGGATTGATTAAATTATACGACAGTCGGCCTTTTTTATTGCTAATAAGTCAACGATCCAAGCAAATGAGAAATGAAAGAATATTTGCATAATAATATTATTATGTTACGTGGCTGTATAAAATTATCAAATATATGATATTGCGTCTTTAGTATTATAATAATAATTATTATTATACAAATATTATTATCATATTTAATCTACTGAGGAAACTAGATTTATTTGAAGACAAAAAAAAACAGTAGGTAATAAATTGAGCAAATCTTGTGCGACCGCTGGTTTCTCTATAAACGCCAAAATGTCCGATGCCTTGCCACTCGCATCTAACACGGATGATGATCTTATGTTCAGCAGTGACGAATAAAGGCTGATAATGATGATAAATATGATGATGATGATGCTGATGATGATGATATGAATCTTACTTAATTGGAAATCTTATCTAATGTGAAATAGCGCTGATCTTCCCTGAAGGTATCTTGATTTTCAAATACAAACCGAAAACTGATCGAAATTTAAATGAATGTTTTTTATCATTATTCTGATACATTGCTGTCATAAAATGCTAAACCTAATCGTTTTGTTAAAAAACGCATAGAAAAATGGTTTGATGAAATGGTAGAAAAAAAAATTTGGAAAGTGAAACTTGACAAACGTGCGAAGTCTCCTTGTGCGCCTCGACGTATGTATGATGTAATCGATTATTTTAATAACTAGTATTATTATATTTACAATCACGGAAATGCCTAATTTGTCATCAAATTTGATGGTTTAAGGGCCTGTTTCACAATCTCCAGTTAAGTGCCCAATATCGGCAACATATTTGACAGATACTCCAAACTCTATCTGTCAAATATGTTGCCGATAGTCTATATGGAACTTAACTGGAGATTGTGAAACAGGCCCTTAATATATTATAAAAATTCTATTTTCACTCTCAAATCTATAGACAGTGTTTTAAATTGATACGTAAACTTAAACGAATTCATATGGTACCCATCCCTACTAGATTAAAATTGTATTCAATTTGGAAGGTGTCCATTACAAACATATCCGCTCATAAAATATGAAGGCTATAAAGATGTGCTACCAAATCATTTTATCGATAACGGACCAGTGACGCCCACGCGTGTTAATTATCGTGACGTTCCAAAACGGGTTATCGATATCGATGCCAACGGACAGACAATCGACAGATTTATGACATTGGATTTGAGTTCCTGTGTTGGTGATTAAAATCTAAAAACAAATTTCATCAAATATCATCACCTGCCCATCCTGTACCATCGACAGTCAAAAACGCAAATATGGCTTAGAGATTATTTAATGGAAATCAGCTTACAATTAATATGCTAGACATTTTACGCAAAAAAAATTATACAAATTACTTTTGTAAGTTGCATCCCGCTCTTCTTATTTTTTCGAAATTTTGAAATATGAACTCTAAATAGAATAAAATGTAATATGTACCCAAGCCCCGGAGTATTTTGATATGTGTAGCAATTCATTGAATTTGATTTTTTGATTGATTAAATAAAAATCATAAAGAAAGACCTACCTCCACTTAATATACTATAACTTAAAAGATAGTTAAACTAAGTTAGGCACACATTTTTCTAATGTATATTTAAATTTTATATATTTTTATACGTTTCTTTCTTAATTTTAAATAAAAGAATGCTCAAAGAAAAAAAAAGGAAATCTAGACAGCCGACATTACACTTTACGTTAAACGTAGTACTGGTACTACAATATTTTTGCTCCCTTGAATGTCTTCTCTACATTATCTGTAAGAAGTTGTCTATTAGAAAAAAATATAAAAATCCCAACTTTTATTGTAATTACGAATTGAATTATAATTTTGATTCTCTTTACCTTGATATTAATGGAATCAAACATCCTTTCCGCGAAATAAGCCCACCCACAAAACTCCTTTTCAGTAAAGAACTAGGTTAGGTGAGTCGTGTATGAATGAAAAAGTTTACAGTTAATCACAATATGTGTAAGGAAATCGAAGGCATTGTCGAGAAACTTTACGATCAACCCAATGATGTCATTTGACATCAAATAATTTTGTGCACAAGCCATTTTTGCAATTCCTTTATCCTGCGATAAATAAAAAACCGTATACCCTCTTAGCGAAGGTCGAATTTGCCGAAATGAGGTTTCGCTTTTGAGGTTGTAAGCTATAAACCGAATATTGCGATTTAAATTGAACTTGATCTTCATTAAACAGGTAAGTGGATCAGATACATGATATTGTAATGCGCAATAAAAAATTAACACAAAAACACCTTCGCGAGATAAAATCTCTGATGTAAATACGAGGACAATTTGCTAAGGTGACGGATATTGATTGTATGTTTTATTTTATTATATTTTTTATATAACTGGCAATATTTCTTTAAAGTTACCTTTTTTTTTATTTTTTAAATAAAGTCTGTATATATGCAAGATGTTCTATTTTCAAATTTTCCGCTTTCACATAAAACATCAAATAATTTCGTTCCTTTTGAACAAATTTAACAATCGCACATAGCTAATTACCTGTATCCATCTTTATAAGTTACTTTATTTATGATTTTTAAAGGATAAATCTCGATTTGATTAATTATTATAATGAAACAAATTGACGGATTTTATCGCGGCTTATTAAGCCCTCCCGTGACCATGGTTGCTGTAAAGTATCCGTAACGTCGGGCTTGTAAAAAACTTAATAAACCGCGATAAAATCCGTAAAGTTGTTTCATTATAATCAGTGAAATTCGCGTAAACATAAGAAAACAATATGATTATTTATAATTTTTTTCGACTAAGAAATACAATTTAATTGTAAATCAATCAAAATCATCAAAATAATAAAATAATAGTATAATAATCCCGGCCGGTCGGAACTCCGCATCTATTCTTTATGAATGAAGCGAGTTGACCAACACGCGCGCGTGTGGGTCGGTTTTTTGTGAATGACCGTATCCGGTCCTCATATCGACCGGACTACAGGTTTCTTATCACCTCTCGGGCACTGTCTAAACATAAGATATAAAAATGGTGTTTTATTGCGTTTTACAACGATCCACGAATATCGATATAATAGGCTCTCGGAGACAGCGTAGGTGTGAATGAGCGGGCACCGACAATTTAAGGATGGAATTTAAAATTTCATATCCAGTTTGTTAATTCCGTTTTCAATATTCAAACTGCGAACCGGCAAAAATGGCGGTTCCAAATTGTGTTGTCGATTGCGCGTAAAGTGGATTAAAAGATAAATACGTTCATATTGTACCGGCGTTGTACACTTGAGATACGAGTGGAATTTTAAACTTAAACGAAACACGAGCTATGAATTTAAATAAATTAACAATGATATAAATTTGTATGTTAATATTGAAGACGACTTCATCGAGAATATTCGATGTTGATAATTAAAACGTTATCTGTTTGAAAATGTAAAGATATCATATTATATTATGTAGACGTACATTACAATGGATGTTTTATCGAATTTGAAATTAATATCCAGCTTGTAATCATTTTATTTATTAATCATTAGAAAGTTTGCCTTATTATATAATAATCGTCATACCTCTGTTATGTGTGAAAGGAATGTATGTTTGACGACCTAAAATCTCAAAATATGTATGTATTAATAAAAAAAAATATTGAATATGTGTATTTCCGTTGTCTCATACCTTTAACACAAGTCTTTTTTGTCATTCTTCAATAACGCGCATGATGATGATGATGAGGAAAGCGTCTCGAAGAATATTCACACATGATATAATGACACTGAAAGTTGTGACAATAATGTAACCAACACCAAATATACAAGTAAAAAATAAGAATGTAAAGACAAAAGATGAAAGACAATTGAATTATGCTTATGTTACAATTATCCGAGTAACTCGATCGATACAGGGCGTGAAAAAACCGAAGGGTCATCGCGGGATGAAGCCAAATAATAAATCTAAAGTTAGCACCAAGAACAGACAGAAAATCGAAACAAAAACATCCACCCTACCAAATCGAGTCGCAACGGAGTTAGAGCAAAACAGGGATCGCCTTATCAAAATTTAAATTTGGAAAAAAGCGGGGGCCGTCTCATTTCAATAACCGTTATTCGGTCCCCCCGCCCCCGAGCCCCTCGTCTCCAGAGTGCCCCGTCCTCAGGTGATTGATGGCGGGGCAGAAACAATGGCTACTCCGCGACCCGACCAAAACGCGAATCCTAATAAACGCTTTATTTTATTTGGAGCTGAATAACGAGACGATAATAAATATCGACACGGGACGATTTACATTAGTCCCCGGGATGCATGCATATGGAAAATAGTAAAAAATCGATATCGGATATCGACGCTAACGGTACAACGTAATCGATATTGAGAATCTGCGATTGCCAATCTTTAGATTATGTAAGCTTTTACGCATAATGTTAATTTGACCAATTTAAGAACTTTGAATTTTTATAGGACATTAAAATAAACATGGTTATTTTCATTATTGAAATGAATGAATAAAAAAAATGTCATGTTCACGAGAACATGACATTCGTAGACAGTGTCGAAATATCGAGCGCCGCGAGATAATGCTATAAAACATTGTAAATATCCCGTATTAAATAGTTTAAATAATTAGAATTTTTAGACCGCTACGTTGCAAAGTCGCTTCCTCTAAGTAGATTTTAAAGATTTGTCTGTGATGATTATTTAATAATTGTGATTATTTGATCCAAGCAGATAATACAACGAAGAAAGTAAATTTCAAAATAATTGATGGTTAATATTATCACTGAGCTGGAACCATTTTGTGATGCCTACTCAAGTAAAAAAAATATTATTTTAATACTGGATTTTGGTCAAAAAAACTTTCTTTTCTTCTTCTTTCTTTAAAAATCTCGTTTACAATTTCGTTTGCATTTTGACGATGATAAAAAATGTTATGTTTCGGAATCTTAAATTATGCAGTAGATAATAATATGAAATAATTAATAATAATTCTGATGATAATAATAGCATTGGTCGAAAAACAAATGGGACCTATTTAGAAAATTACAATAGTATCAATTTTGTTCATAAATATTATGATCAATCAAATAGTTGAATACATTTCCCTGCAATACGTCATTCTTTAGACAAGCCACAATCATTTACATTTAACTTTTTATGTCTATATTAATACTATCAAGTACACGACTATAACAGTACACAATAATTTTAAAATGTTCCAATTCTTTAAGCATATTAAAAAAAATTGGCTGTCTGTAAAGTCGGTTTACGGACGGTAGTTTGACGTGACAACATCAAACAATACATGCAGCACGAACCGAACTGAGCCGATCGCTCGAGCCGATCATAACTCTCTCTCGTTCGTGTCGCGCTCTCGCTTTCAGAACGCTACATGACGTCATCTTTTTCGTGCATGCTGCCCGTAATCGAGTTATTAGACGTTGTCACGTCAAAAAATTAGTCGACAGCCGGCTGGTCATTGGTCAGCCTATTGACCACTCTACGCAGCGGTCGCGAGGTCTTATCCCACCAAGTGATAATTTGCACGACGAATAAAGATGTATGTATGTATGATGTATGATATTCTGTATACTTAAGTTTAAATTTTCTTAAACTTATTTATTTTTCTTGTACCTAACACACGTTCTTACGAACTGACCGTAGGTCTAGGTTGACATCGCGTTATTGTTAGATTTAAAATATTATCTATAAAAAAAGTCTATAACAAGAATCAATGGAACATTTTAAAAAAATAATCGAGATCATTCGATATGACAGAGAAGGCATAGCTAACAAGACCAGTTAGACCACGACCTTCCTGTTATAGCGAATACATCAAGCTCGAAGCCTACATATTATTATGGTTATAAAACGGCAAGTAAAATTCGATCCATGACAATTCCTATAACATAAGTGCATGTCATCAACTTTCAAAGTCATGTAACATGCTAAATGACAGGTATTTTCATGTTGAATCACTATTAGCAATGTATAGTTTAATTCCCGCATATTATTATCACGTAAAACCGCTTGTGAAATTAATGTGATGATAATTTGTTACTATCGTGATATCGTGTGTCGTCGGCTTTCAAAACGCATGTACCATGCTACGATGACGGCTATTTTCTTGTTCAATTGCTTTTAAGAGTGGTGTAAAAAACTGGTAACATGTTCCCCGATGCATGTAATTTTGCCGTCTTTCTCTAGGATTGTTCGAGCGTATAATTGCTGAGGAGTCATTGAGTATTTGCAAATTGTTGTTGTAACTATTAGACGTTTTGTACATCTATATGTGTATGACGATCGGTTGGTCGACTGGTCGTGCTACTGTGGCAGTGGCAGACGCGGATTCAAATCCCGCTATGACGGCAATTTGTAAGAGAATAGATGTATGTATATATTTTTTTTAAATATAACATATCCTTTCCTAGTTCCAGTAACACAAGTTCTTACGAGCTACTAAGGGGCTAAATAATAGTGATTGTCGAGTTATATTTATTTGTTTATTTATACATATAAATATACATATGAGACAAAACAGTAGAGTATCTTGCCATCAACTCTTGGTCTTCAAAGTTTTCTTATATATTTTTTTGTAAGTACTATTATTGTTAATAATATTTTTTTATTTCTATTTATTCAATTAAAAACTACGACATATTAGGATTCAAATTTCATCTCGCGGATAACTATGTGATATCTTGACTTTGGACCTGTGGTTGTTTTTGTTAACGTTTAGGTTAGGCGCCCGATTGTATAATATGTCGGTCAAAGTTATGTCAATAGAGTTTATGATTTCCTAGTACTTTTTTTTTGGAAACAGTAGGTACATACAAAAATTTTTGATTGACTGCTTTGGATTCTAACCCGTATTCTATGCGCTCCTGGTATCAATAGTCAGATTTTATATGGGTTTGCCAGACGCACAGTTGCGGATTTCATTTAATTGGTTTGAATGACCCTATGCGTTCGAGAGTACTGTGAAAGTATTGTTTGTTGCATTTCAATGAAATTTTAAGAACTGTCAAATATCATCACCCTTCTTTAGCCCGGTACACATGTAGTTAACACTAATGTCTTAGGTTTGGAGGTGAATACCAGTACATAGTAGAATAGCGTATTAAAATGTCACGCGCTATTGTTCTACGACGGGCTCCGTACATCCTCTAATTACCGACTCGGACTACGGATATGGGAGTATGTGAGAATGCGTACAAAGAAAAATGACATGCCTTATTTTTAATGCGCCACCGAGTAATTCTTACGCGACCGTCATTACCTTAATGTTAGCCTTTGGATTTATGGCAAAGCGTCAAAATCATTAACACGCTAACGTTAGTTTGTTTTTACGTTAGTAGGATAAGATGCCAGCAAATGTCTTAAGATCTCCTTCAAATTGTGAATTATTTTTTATCTTATTTTTATGATAGCTGGATAGGTAAACTGTCAGACGTACAACCTGATAGTAAGTCCTGATAGTAGTAGTAGTTTCGGATACTTTACAGCAATCACGGTGACGGGAGGAGTCCTCCCGTAAAGTACCTTGTTGTGTTGTATTTTTTTCACTTGCGAGGTCACCCTCTAGTTCCAAGACCAGTTTCACTAAGACTATTTCTCCGAATTTGCTCGTCGATCGCTTTTGGAAACCCTAAACCATTTTGACCAGACTTTATAGCACTACTATTGTGATTAGTTACTTTTTTAAGTTTCGTTTAAATATGGCCAATTCACAAATATACAGTCATAATAAACATAACGTAAAGTTTCACTTTTGTACCCATTGTAAAGTGTGTTGTAATAAAAAATGTCATCGTAACAACGGTATGTGGGTTCGATGCCGCCGGCTATGGGCCGTTATATATTGACATTTCATTAATACTATATGAATATTGATATGGGGAATTTTCGTCAAATATAAAACCTCATTAGCATAACACAATCGATGGGCAAAGCAATTAAAATATTTATGTTAATATCGCGACAATCCCAGTCCGGTTTCTTTTGTCTTTAGTGTTCCGTGTTTAAACGTTAACTAGTTTGTTTTTGGCACGTGTGAGATTCGCAATTCCCTTTCCTCTATGACTATTCCTTGTTTTCATGTTTTTACCGAAAATAGAATGGGAAAAGTGTAGCGCTTTAATAGAATTATTTATGTATATTTAACGGAATAATCATCGGCTGATTTCCAGTAAGTCCATGAGTCCATGAGTCCAGAGGTCCATGTAAGAACGAATAGTAGATTATTGGCAGTCTTCGACATCATTGCATCAATCATATTCTACGAATGGAATTGATTAGGTCGATAGATTTAAATAACAGTGTCTATGGTCTACATAACACGTTCTTTTTTTAAACATGACAACTTACTTATGGCCAACTTATCATAAACTAAGCAGCCTGTATTATTGCAACCAGTCAATTGTTACTTATATATTTCCAAATACATACACATCTTACTTCTTACTAACATTATAAACGTGAAAGTTTGTAAGTATGGGTGTTTGTTACTCTTTCACGTAAAAACTACAGAATGGCTATAGTTTATCCCTGTACTCCCACGGGAATGGGTGAAACCGCGGGGCGCTGCTAGGAATAGATAAACACCCAGACATAGAACAAATGGTTATGCTCATCACATAAACATTTGTCCTGTGTGGATATCGAACCTACGAACTTCCTGTTAAGCATTCAGCAGCCACTAGGCCAATAGGCCAATCAAATATATTAATATTCCTACTATACTTCTTTGGATATTCGTCCTCTACATTCATATAATAATTATTTTTTGTCTAAACCACTGATTGGATTAAAATTAATTTTGGCAATAAGGTGTGTAGGAATTCTAAGAAAGAATGCTAAAAAATATAATCATCAGCAAACTGAACGCGTTTGTAAGTAAAATTTTACGCCAAGCTCTGGCAACACATGACATTCACGTATCATACGCTATCATACAAAATGTCTAATAAACTTAATGATGTATAATCGTGTACTTATTAAAATAATTACGTACAAACAAACAAAATTACGTTCAGGTAATTAAAGAAAGGGGTTTGATAATAGGCTGATAATTTGCTCCACCGTTGGTTTACAGCAGTGGTTCCCCACCGGTGGTCTTTGAACCGTATGTGCATATGTACCGGTTTTCACCGGTTTACCGAAATAAAATAGATGCAAGGTCCTAGAGTCACATTTATCTGTAAACTGGTGTAACTTTATAATTGATAGAATGTACTGTCGGTCCTTGATGGAAATTCATGTTATATCCACTATAATGAAACTTTATATACACTTTTTCCACTATTTATTTTAGATATTATAACAGTTACAATTTGGTGTCACTTTATTATTTTAAGATAACTTGATTCATTTTGTGTTTAATTAAATAGGCAAAAAACGAGCAGACGAGAGAAAAAAGGTTGGATACCACTGGCTGAGAGTAATTTTGTGGTATATTATACATAAGTGGTGTTCTGATTGTGGATGCTTAGGAGTATTTTTGATATATGGCTCCGATTCAGATGTATTTATCTACACGCTATGTAATTAAAGTTAACTTCGGTGAGGGTGTGTGAGATATTATATCGACCTACTAAATTGAATATTTTTGTTGTTAGATTGAAATGTGTTCTTTTTTTTGGGGGGGGGGGGGGTTTAATTTAATTTAGGTATTTTTTTAGAAGCAAGAGTACAATATTAGGAACAATTTTTCGAGTTTGATTAAATCTTAGGCTCCAAAGAAAAAAAATACCGCGAGAAATCCTCCATGACAATCTTTGACAGATGAAGATCAACAACTTGTAGCCGTTCAGGAGTGGTAGAATATAATCTAATTCTATTCATTCCTAATTCTAAGATAACTATTACTGATAATTTTAATTCGACCAATAAATATCTTATAAGAGACTAGCTGTTGCCCGCAGCTTCGCCTGCGTTAACTAAGATTTACAACGGGATCGTAGCGGGATGATATATGTTTACCGATAAATGGGCTATCGAACACTGAAATGTTTCATTAAAATCCGACCGATAGTTCCTAAGATTAGCGCGTTCAAATAAACAAACTCTTTAGCTTCATATCTTAAGGATTAAAAGCATGAGAAAAATAAACTCGTTTAAATGTAGTCCAAAAAAATCAAAATTTCTGAATAAAATGTGGTTGTTGTGCCTCACTCGACATAGATAGGTATAGTGTGTCGTGGACTTTTTTGTAGATATTTATAAGATCTACAATTAATTAGAACATTTTATGGTTCTATCTTTTATAGTTTAGGCAGCGTACGCAAAATAAATAACTTTTCTGGTTGATTTTTTACACCTCGTGTCCGAAAACCCCAAATATCTTACGAAACCCTGTTTTTTTCCAGAATAAAATTTAGCCGATGTTACTCGTGGATAATGTAGGTTTCGAATGGTGAGAGAACTTTTAAAATCGGTCCAGTACTTTATGAGCCTATTCATTACAACCAAACAAACAAAGTTTTGCTCTTTATAATATTAGTGTAGATATATAGTATAGATAGATTTCGCCATAACTTCAAAACCGATCATCCAATTTTAATCATTCAAAATCGAAATATTATCTACATAAACTGTACTTAGTGATGAAATAATTTATTTTGATAAGGATCCAAAGCATGAGTAAAATAAACGCGTTTAAATGTAGTCCAAAAAAATTCAAAATGTCTAAATAAAAAAATGGTTACTGTGCCTCACTCGACATAGATAGGTATAACGTGTCGCGGACTTTTTTGTAGATAATTATAAGATCTACAATTAATTAGAACATTTTATGGTTCTATCTTTTATAGTTTAGGCAGCGTACGCAAAATAAGTAACATTTCTGGTTGATTTTTTACACCTTGTGTCCGAAAAACCCAAATATCTTACGGAACCCCATTTTTTTCAGAATAAAATGTAGCCTATGTTACTCGTAGATAATGTAGCTTTCGAATGGTGAAAGAATTTTTGAAATCGGCCCAGTACTTTTGGAGCCTATTCGTTACAACCAAACAAACAAACAAACAAACAAACAAAGTTTTCCTCTTTATAATATTAGTGTAGATGTAGATAGAGAATTTTTTTAAGGTAAACATTAGGATGCTATTTTAAGCAATTCAAATATTACATTTCATTGCTAAGCAAGATTACTTAAGTCCTATAGTAATTTTACATTCCACATACTAAGACATAAAGTTCATTATTCAAAAAATCTAAATAAAGACAGGGGAATCACCTAAAGCAAATGATCTTAATTCCCGATAAATTTCAACCAGAATAAGAGTAAGAGAAACCGACCTTAAAATTAGTAAAATTACACTGCCCATCCCCACCCAGAACCCAACGCAATTTGAATTTCTAATTCTCAATATATATAATAGATCATCAAAAACATCTTTGTAAAGGAAAACTTTGAAAAAAGACCCCCAGGGCCATTGAAGAAGTAAATAAAATTAATTCATTAAGCAATTACCAACGGTCCGAGGAGTTCGAACAAAGAGCGTGGAAATTTCATTGGAACCCAATTAGTTCGTTCCAAAATTGAATTTCGCGACAATCATACCCGGGTATCCGGATACGGGACGGTAGAGTGAGATAGAGTTATCCGAGCGAGACGGGCGATGGCAACAGGTGGTCCTTTCGAGCAATTAAAACCGGCTTTTAATTAGTAGGGGACTCGATTATTAGCGAATCTCGACGAGTTTACGGTTTTCAGGAACTCCGATGGGGGAGACTTATTTGCTTATCACTTGAGATTAAAGCTTTAGTTGTGGTCCGTTATTAAGTTCTCTTGGGGTTTTGTCGGAATAGTCGCATTGTTATACCTTATAATTGATTTTAAATAGTACTTGTAAACAAGTAAGGTTTGGTTGTTTCAAATCATATTTTAACGTAAGAGACGTCGTTAAATTTTGACGTCTGTTAAAAACAACGCTCTTTCACTAACGTCCGTTACCGCCATCTTTAACGATTACATATTTCTTAAAATCGGTCGATGCAACCCGCCCTAGGTGGTCAGTTTTCTAATCACTTATAATATAAAAGCAATATATAAAAGTGTAAAAAAAAAATACTAACCATATCAAAGTAAAGTAGCAACCCATATGTGTCCCACTACCAGGCACGGGTCTCCTCTCTCCTCTCCTCCTCGAAATCAGGCGAGGAGGGTATCGGGATATAGTTCACCGAGGTGCTGGCCCAATGCGGGTTAGTAAACTTCACACACCTTCAGAGACTTCTCTCTCTCTCATCTCATCTCAGATCTTATCAAGCACGCAGGTTTTCCTTCACCGATGAGCGAGCGATGTTCTCATGTACAATGTGCACATAGAAATTTAGGAAAACCCTTCTCAAGGCACCAACTATACCTATACATCATACAAATTGAGAGATCTGGAATTCTATGCGGGATGATATAACTTCTAGTATTTTTAATAGTTTGGGCCTGTTTCACAATCTCCAGTTAAGTTCCCAATAGGCTATCGGCAACATATTTGACAGATACTCCATACTCTATCTGTCAAATATGTTGCCGATAGCCTATTGGGAACTTAACTGGAGATTGTGAAACAGGCCCTAAGTATCACAACGCTTATCTCATGATCAGAGTCTTCAGATGTCGTTGAGGGAAAAAAACTTCAACTTTAATTCTTATGGCAGCCCATTTTTAAAAGACTAGCTGTTGAACGCAGCTTTACCTGCGTCAACTAAAATTTAAAACAGGTAACTTTTTGAAAATTACTATGGCTTATGTTCACCGGGGATAGTGTAGCTTCCCAACAGTGATTTTTCAAATCAGTCAAGTAGTTTCGGAGCCTATTCAATACAACAAACAAGCAAATCTTTCTCTCTCTCTCTCTTCTCTTTGCTAAGTGGACGTATACGATATTGTCTACCGCTACCAATAGATTAATCGACCAAAACCTATGCTGTTTTATTACTGCTCTTATTATTTACTCTCGTTCCTAAAACCCAAGCACCTTTAAGAACAAGGTTACGGGCTTGTCTCTGTAACCTAGCCCAGGTTAATCATCATCATCATCATCATCATCATCGGCCTTTGTTAATCCACTACTAAGCATAGGCCTCCTTAAAAGAAACGCCAAGTGGCCGGTCCATATAAGATGCGAGTGGCAAGGAATCAGCCGTTTTGGTATTCACTGAGGGAGACCTAATCCATTAGCAAAAAGTAATTTTTATAATGTTCTACTCTAAAATGATAAATGTGAAAGTTTGATTTTATTAGTTTGATGTTTTTGTTCGTCATTCGATTACGCAATAGGTGTTTTTAGAGGAGGTGCAAAAAATACCATAGTAATTATATTATGTTTTTTTTTTTTAAATAGACAATATTACAATAATTGATTAGTTCCCATATCAAAGTCTACGGATATCGCACACAATATTAAAAGAATATAATCCTCCTAATATTATAAACTCGAAAGTTTTTAATTATGGATGTTTGTTACTCTTTCACGTAAAAACTACTGAACGATTTTTTATTAAACTTTAAAATGATATATGTAGCTTGTACATCAAAATAACACATAGTTATTACTTATACATAATTTATCCTCGTATTCACAAGAGAATGGGAATTATGCGGGTGAAACCGCGGGGCGCTGCCAGTATAATATTATACACATTAAAAAAGACTACACTCTAACATACGAGTAATATTTTATAAGTTGTAATATACCTAAGTAATGTAAAATACATTAAGATTATGATATAAATACCGCTACTTGAATACTCTGATACTTAGCTTTTCTTCAAATGTCTGCATTTCCTTATCAAAAGCCTCCTGGGAGGGGTGTTTTTTAAAAGAAAAATGCGGGGTGGGTGGTGCCTCGTGTGTGTGTGTACGTACACATTACGTATGTGTGCGCCGCTTATGTTGGACTACTCATCTATATGTGTTAATGCGTTTTCTTTTTACCAATTTTAGGGTGTCCACGGTTTGGATTTATTATAGATAATAAATAGTATTTCTTATACGTAATGCAATAGATGTATGTTACATGCTCTTCCTGTTTAGGTATAACCCAATATTGTACTCACGGAAGTAGATGATAGAAAAATCGTAAATTCTTCAAAACTCTACGTAAATAAATATTAAAATAAGATGTCAAAATCTGTCGTATTATTTGGATGAACAAATACTTTTACACACCATTGTCAATAGAGAAACACTATATTCATTAGGTACAAATAAATTGTGATTTTTGACGTGACAACGTCTTATAATTCGATGGAGTCGGCTGCACGCACGAAAAAACATGAGTCATGAGGCGTTACCTCGCTCTGAGGCGTTCCATTTAAGGCCTTAAGTGCAAGCGAGAGCGCGGAACAAGTACGGTATTTTCTTATGACGGGTATTTTCTTATGACGTTGTCACGTTTAACTATCGTTAGTAAACCGACTTTCCAGACAACCGACTTTTTTATATAGTTTATCTACTATACACAGTATATTAAACTACATCTATTTCACACGTGATGATAAAATTCGATATGAAAGCTAAAAATCGTCACCAACCAGAGTTTTACAATTGCATGTACATGTCTCTAAACATTTAAACATATAAAACAAACATTAATTTACCATCGGTATATTCTATTTCACGTATACTTTTCGCTGAAATGGAAACGCGAAACTCAATTTGTATCGGGACGTTCCATTAAATGTACTGACATTGTCACCCCCGTGGAAAGTCTTCGCCTCACACCGAGCTTGCATATTATTTGGCCACGCACACAGGCATACGTGTAGTCGCGTGTATGGCTCTGTGTGTGTGCGTCACTATTCTCGATTTTCGCATCGATGGTGTTGGTATTGATTTCGTATTGTCGTTAGCTCGCGACATGTAAAAATAAAAGGGGTGTTACGATACCTGCTCACTCGAAAAGAAGACGTTAACCTAACTGTGTCAGGACCGATTGTTTTAAACAATCTGTTAATGTAAGGGACGTCGTTATGACGTCTGTTAAAAACAACGCTCTTTAGTCACTAACGTTCGTTACCGCTATTTTTAAGGATTACATATTCCTTCAAATCGGTCGATGTAACACGCTCTTACGGCGGTTTTCAATATCCTATCTATCTTAATATTTTCTTATCTATCTTGAAATTTTAACACATTTTTTATAAAATCTGTCAAAATTTTAAGATAGATAGGATATTGAAACCGCCGTATGTCTATAGAAATAACACGCTTATTGGATTAAATTATCGACTTATTGAAAGTATAGAGAGATAACCGATGTAAGTAACAGTGGCGCCGCGAGTGAGGATAATGGGAACTATTGAAGCGGCAAAGGCGTTGTTTTGCATATTACCAACCAAATCGATAAGAAAAAACAAATTGTTGAATTGACAATTAATTCATTTCTAACGTCATGCTTGGTATTTCATCTCGTTAGAGAATTTGCAACAAACTATTTTTATTAATTACTTAACAATAGCTTCGTATTTTCAAAATGGAATGATTTATCGATTTGATGAAATGACGATCTCAAAAGCAGGATTTTTTCATAATTGAAATATGCGTTCGAATGAAATCAAACAAAACTAAATCAAGAATATTTTGTATTTCATGGAACACATTTTTTGTAGCGCATGCACATTCGACAGTAGTAGGACTAATTATTTTTAGAAGAGTAAAGTTTATTACCCTAAGCTTATTTCTTCGTGGATATCTTTCTTTGTAAGAAAATCGAATCTAACCAATACTTCCTAGAATCGTTAATTCAAATTCTGTCAAATGGAACGGGTGAACAGTCTCCCTAACGAAAAAAGGGTCTCAAACGCGCCATTAGAAAATGTCCCGATAAGGATGTTCAATCATTTCGCTACCAATAAGGGGAAATATCGATTTTGACAAAATGTCACACGATATCGAACGTTGAAAGCGAACGCGAAACCTTTTTAAATATAGTTTTAAAATGGCGTGCGCTTTACACGTGATATTTTGATAATATTTAAGCAGATGTGAAAAGAAAATCATGAGATGAGATTTCAAATCGTTTAAATAATTTAGCCTTAGATTAATAATATGTCTAGATAGAGTGTCCCGCGGAAAACACGTCCAAAAAAATAGCGTCCAACTGTTAGCCTCTAAATGCTTTCTCTGTGTTTAGTATCCGTCCCACTGTCATAGAATACGCATGAATTTTTACGCATTATTGTTTTTATTTATAATGAAAGTTTGTGTTGAAGTGTAACGAGATTAAAAAGGATGATTATGAGAGAACTGTAGTAGCTGGAATCACTATTCGTGAACACATCTTTGA
Source organism: Lycaena phlaeas (assembly GCA_905333005.2). NCBI lineage: Eukaryota > Metazoa > Arthropoda > Insecta > Lepidoptera > Lycaenidae > Lycaena > Lycaena phlaeas. The sequence goes on from HG995178.1 coordinate 9,565,519, forward strand.
AAATGTTGGCCTGTTTTTTTTGTTTTGATTGTAGGGCGACACTCCATCTAGACATATTAATGATGTAAGAATTTAGCTAATATTAGGCCAACGCGATATGAGACTTGTGTTGGTTTGCCATTAACCAGGTGGGAAAAGTATCTCCGTGCAGGGGCCGGTCCATTTTGGAACGGAAGGCGGCAAGCGATGGCAATGGAGGCAATGGACAAATAGAGGCTGATGATGATGGTGATGGTGATGATGGTGATGGTGGTGGTGGTGGTGATGATGAATTGCAGACTGCAATCTTCATCCATTAGGAACTGGAGTTAACATTCTATCTGGTCTTAATAGATCAGTTTATGATTGTTATGACGTCAATATTATTATATTATAAAACATTACAAAATTGAAAATTTTAACTAATTATATTTTTTTATTTGTTTCAGGTAAATAACAACAGTATTGTCATATTGGGTGAGATGAAATTTACTTTACTTCACGAGAGTTTTATTTTTTAGCCATAACTATGTCGTATTTATTATTTTCTAAATAATTTAAAAATATTACCTTTTTCACACTAGAAATTATATACTGTACTTTTATCACTAACGTTATGTTAAAGGAAAACCTTTCAATAAATAAAATACTTACTTTTACTACAATAAACGTTAGTCAAGTTTTCGTTATTAATTCGCCACTGAAGTTCTTTGCAACTCTAATGTCGTCTATTCGCTAATAGATGGCGGTGTTCGGTAAAACAACAGGGTTCATACCACACACGGCACACACGCCAAGGGAACTTTCTCAAGCTTTCTTTTCTTAAGGGTGCTTCATTACACCCACGTAATAGTTTCACATCGCTTGTGTAGGGGGCGGTTTGACTCATTAAAAACTGAAATTGTTATTTCATACGGAAAAATGCACGCAAATAATGTATTGAAAAAAGGATTAATTTCGCATTGTTTTGTTGTAATTCAAAACAGGGTGGAAATTATATGAAACTAATTATTAATTAATGACGGACGGCGAGTGGTCAAGCTACTAGACTTAACGCAACGGTAGCAGGTTCAAATCCCATTAAGGGCAGATAATATTATGCAAGATGAATTTTGAGGTCATCACCGCGTCGTGAATTTGTATAATAGGTATATTTTTTATAAATTTCTGAAATTTATTTTTGTCCCCGTACTCGATTCGACTCACGTTCTCTTGTTTCCTACCCGTGACCCGACTTCATAGAAACTTGCTATGTAGCTAGGTTAACGTTGTGTGAGTTAGGCAATATATATCGTTATTGATTAACTAATCTAGGGAAAACGTTTGCGGGGAACTAATAATTAGATAATTTGATTAAAAATTTATCAATTCATATTATAAGTTTTAGATAATTTAATTTGATATTAAATTAAATTAATGCTGGGATGCGACATTAAATTTTCTATCCCGGGTTAAAATCATTTTTAGATCAATACGTTGATATTGTGGGAATATGGTGGTTGGTCCCAAAGGGAGATCTCCAACCGAGCGAGGTGCAATGCTCGGCCAGGCCGAAGCCCACTAGCTATCGTGTCAGAGGTTGTATATATAGCGACCGGGCGCTGGAATTCTGATAGCGCGATTCAGGATTATGGCGCTGTGATTGGTCCGCCACAATATAATATTACTACTGTACTTATATCTGTTACCTGCGGCTTCATCCGCGTTAGCAAAAAATTCGCATGAAGGCGTAACAAACATCCCTACTTTCACATTTATAATATCATTAAGGATAACACAAGGGGTCTGATTACCAAGACGTCTGTCAGTTTCTACACTAAATTAATATAAGTATATTTAAAGAAATCATAAAGTGTATGTGTATAAGTATCTATTTTTATTAACTTTAGCTCTTTAATAGAAACGGTAACTTACACACAACTTGATGTGACAACGCAAGCTTTGAAGTTAAACAGCGAATGATAAAACCTGCCAAGTCTGATTCGGAATCGCGTTAGGGATTCCGTATATTATTATTATTATGTGGCTATAGGTATCGGTTATCGTAGTTTCTTTTTCGTATCCATATTCTAAACACAAAATGACTTTGTAAAAGTGAATATTTTGAAACATTACTTAGGGATAAATGAAATAGCTCAGCGTCCGCGGGTACTGTGTATTTTTTGCATTTACAACGTACGTTTAAAACAGGTAAGAGATTTTTTTTGTAATCGAATTTATAGAAATTCGGGCAACCTCCATACTTGCCGTTAATCTTTTACATCATCATCATCATCAGGCCTTATCCATATTACATATTTATTTAAAATTCTCATGTCAAAGTTCTAGTCTTTATACTCTGCAAAACGGCTTAACCGATTTTGATGAAATTTAATATGCACTTATAGGTATTCTGTGTGTCTAAGAATAGGTTTAATTACTATTTTTTATACTTCTAAGTGTTTGAGGGTGACTCACTCTAAAATAAATGCCACTAAAAATAGGTACAAACCCAAGTATGTCAGGGCAGCTACTATATATAACACTACACCTACATAATATGTTTTCTGGACATTTAGTACCCCTTTTTCTCACCTGGACATGTACATACAGGGTTCGGGGGGCGTGTGTCACGTGGTGTTGAGGTTACATCGGTGCCAAGGTCAGGGGTTGGTGGGTGAATGCCCGCTGAATAGGCAGGTCAGCGAAAACGTTTCAAGTGTACACTCTATATAACATGTGTTTATGTTATTTGTGTACGTATGTTGTGCGCTATTTTTAAAAATGGCGGCAATCCGCAATTCGAATTCGATTTGAATTTTATTAGTTATTTAATGTAACATTATTATCAGCCATTTTTAATCCACTTTTATAGATCAATGAGCGAAATTATGTAGGTTTGTATATATTTAATAATAATCTTTAATTGATTGATTAGATTTCTATATTGTATTCGTGAAAAGTTTTGAAGAGCTTATTGGACTAGGTTAAAGTGGTGTGATTGCTCGTGAAAATAGTTTTTTTTTTTGCACGTGCAGACGAAGGTAGCTAAGGAATGTAATCGGAAAAATGCGAAGGAAAAATTCCTACTTCTTTTGTGCCTACCTACTATGAGAAATAATAAACAGGGTAGGTATTTTTATGAAAAAATATATTTTATTAGTTTTACATAGTACCAATTAAATTTTTATGCTATATATACATATAAATTATTAATAGAAATTAATCCTATTAAATTGTAATTATTTGAGAGGAAATTGACATAGAAAAAGTGTAATAATGTTGGATTATAAAAAAACCTCTTCGATTTATTAAATTGAATATAATATTATGACGGCAGACAGATAAACATTTCAATACGTTTTATTTGTTTTTCTAATGCGTTTCGATGCGGTGGCTTAGCGTTTTTTTTTTGCCAAAAGGACGTCTGCTAATTTGCCTCGGAAACAAATTTTAGAAACGTTTTGGGATTGTCATGTCATCATTAAAGTCGACCGTTAGAAAACGTGTTCCTTTTTCAAAATGTTAGTCTTTGTTATAAAAAGAACTTGTATCGAAACTGCACTGTGCTTTTATTTTCAATTTGTTTTTTTTTTTCTTGCTTCTAAAATAGTATAACGAGTTTACAAGATATTCGTATAAAATTTCTAATTGAAAATAGATAATATAATATCAATATCCCGCTTTAAAGCAAAAATAATCATAATATTAATTTTCATAAAATCTTGTTTGTTTATAATTTCATATTTTTATTACTTCATATATTCGTTAAAATAAATCGAATTAAAGACCTACAATTTACAATTATAATTATTAATCAAACTACAGAAACATTAGTTTTTTTTTTTGTATGAATAAAACAAGTTTTATTGCATGAGTATCATTTACTAAAGCTACTCATTCTATAGAATGCTGAAAACCCTCACCTGTCAGACTCAGTATTATTAACAAAATTCTCGACAAAAAGCTGAGAACTGAATGTGGGCGAGAGTCGACGGTCTCCGGAGTACAATGACAATATCAGCACTAGGTCAGGTTAGCTGTCGCTGTTTGATAAGAGAGCAAAAGAAAAAAAAAAAGAAAAAAGTGCTAAAGAAAACAAGGTGCGCGAGTGATCTCATTCACTAGCGAATGATTAATCATTTAGCAAATGTGCGATTGCTCCAATAGATAATATATATACAATATCTAATAGATATATTACTATGAACATACCTAGGCCTCCCTCTATGAACGATAAGACGGCCGATCTCTTGGCATTCGCATCCAACATCGCCGAACAACACTCTGGACGCATTCCACTCTTGAACCTTATTGGCCCATCGACCATCCGTCCCCTGGAGGATTGTTAGAAGTTGGAGCTTGATAAAGTCTGATGATAATGATGATGAAATCACTATTATTGTGTCCTGAATACACAAAGATAAGGACTCAAGCTCCGTCAGGATATTGAATGACAAGAGATTGAAACGAATAGAGTTTCGTCATTATCACCTTCATCAGCCTTCTCCGTCCACCTGGACTTAAACGGCCCCCGACTATGAATGCCAAGACGGCCAAAATTTCCGTATTTAGAATTCACTTATTTTACCTAACATTTTCCTAATAGTCCAGTCGAATATTTTGAAGTTTTTGCCTTTATCGATTTTTAACTCGAGTGGTTTGTTTTTAATTATCTTCGATAGTGCCACGTCGATCTAGGGATCTCTAAATGAATCTATTGCGGCACAAAAACGTATGATGCAGTGTACTGTGTAGTGACAATGGTTGGGCCGGCCGGGAACAGGTGTCGGGCCCGTTTTTGCGCGCGGTGGGTGGGCCTTGCGTTTATTTATTTATTGCCACCGTCACTTGCCTCCGCGGTTTTTGTTGGGCCTTGCCGTTATCGCGTATGACGAAATCAGACTAGATCGACATCATCATCATCATCGCATGCTATCCTCAAGGCGGTCAGATATCAAAATTTATGCGAACTCATTTTTTTTTATTTCAGGGCAACTAACGCCCGGTTTCTGAAATGTTGGTCAAAGTGTAGGTATGTCAACTAACATGGATTTTAATGGCGGTTAAGATACGATACTAGAGTCAAAAACAGCTTTTCAATGTAGTGGCTATGGCAACTGACAGGCTGATCAAATTAAGTAATTTAACCATTCTTCTAGCAATTCTTTTTTTTTTGTATAGCGTTGAAAGGTAAACGAACAGTCGAAGCCTTGCGACAATCGACGCCCATAGCATCCACAAAACCAGAGGTTATAAAGATGCGTTGCCCTCCTTTCTTCTATCCCCCCCAATGGGCCACCGGAAACTCACAAACCGCACGAAACGCGGCAGCTTAGCTGTTACTTTACGTCGGTTTCATGTGAGTGAGAGGTTCCTCCCCAATTTGGCTGCAAAGCAGCACTATCTCTTACTAAATTTGACTCTTAATAAGAGACTGGACAGTTGAACTGTTAACTTTTGCGTTGATCAGCCTTTCCGAAACCGAGTGTTAGTCTTGCCTTTTACGTTTAGACATAAGCTATACAAGAGATTTTTAAGAAAAGAGCATACCAAGGTACTTTATATTTGAAAGGTCCGCAACGCACCAGGTTATCCCCTGGTGTAACCAGTGTCTATGGATGTCGATATCACTTGATGTCAGGTGAATCGACTGTCTGTTTGCCTCCTCTTGTTTAAAAAATTCTCTTTTTTAATTTTAAAGTGCATTTGAAAAGAATGATTAGGATAATGATCAAAGACTTTGTGGTGAAAAATATTAAAGAAGCTGTTCCAAATATACTATAGGTAGTCTTGGATCGTCAATAAAATACCTACAGGGGTTTTTGGGTTCTTAAAGGTCTCCAACCCTTTTATTAGGTATACCTTCTACGCTATAACATCATGTCACCGGTGTTTCAAAACGCGCCTTCTTATAAGTTTCGCTGGAGATAACATTTTAGACTAGCAGCGCCACGCGATTTCGTCTGAGTACTTCTCAGTCCCGCGGGACTACCTGCACTGATAAGTTATACCCTATGTTATTCCGATAGGTACATGATAAGCCATATTATTATAAAATTTCATCACGATCTTTTCATTATTTAATACTTTTATTTAATATTTTATTATATTGGATTTGCTGGGACAGCTAATATCTGGATTGGTACGGATTATTTTATTTTTGTAGCCTAAGATAATTCTAATGATATCAGTTATCTGCTAGTGAAATTCGGGTTAAAATTTCTCCAGCCGTTTCATAGATTAGCCGGAACAAACACACAGTCAGAGTCACAGACGTGGAAGCATTTTTTAATATACCTAGGTAAATATAGCATATTCACTTTTATTATAACAGAGACTTCAAAATTATTATTTACTAGCTGTTGCCTGCAGCTTCGAATTCGTTAATTAAGATTTACAATGGGATCTGAGCTGAATATAATGTAGCCTTCCTCGCCAAATGAGCTATCTAACACTAAAAGAATCATTCCAATCCGACCAATAGTTTCTGAGATTAGCGCGTTCAAACAAACAAACTCTTCAGCTTCATAAATTACCTAGTAGGTACCGAGGTATAAGATATTTTGTAAGATAACAAAAATCTTTAAAATTAGGTAAGTAATTTAAATTAAACATTAGGTACGTTGATTTTGTCACTATTATACATAGGTACATATTAAATCATTATGCAACCTAATGTCATACTTTGTCATTGTTATTAGTATATATTCTGACTTGACGTCCTCTGTGGCTCAGTGTTTAGCGCGCTGGCGCTCAAGCCGGAGGTAGCGGGTTCGAATCTCGCCAGGGAACAAAAAGTTTTCTGTGGTCCTGGATCATGGATGTGTATTAAATTTGGGTATTATAAAAAAATCTTAAATATATGCATTAATATAAAAAGTATTAAATATATTGTATTTCCGTTGTCTGGTACCCGTAACACAAGTCTCTTCGTAAACTTAGCACGGGGCCAGATTGACGTGGTGTAAAAGCGTCCATAGATATTATTATTATTATTATATTCAGTAGGATCGAATCCGCTACCGATAGAAAGCTTTGTTGTTTAGGGAGCTTCAATAAGCTATATAGGTATAGGTATGTAATCTGATGGATACTACCTGGGTACCTACATGAAAGCAAATAATATCTACTACATACCTAATAATTGAGAAGTTTGTTTCTTTGTCTTCATTTGATAATTTCCAGAACCACATAAACACTCGAAAAAATATTCTAATTAGTATAAAGGCCTGTTTCACAATCTCCAGTTAAGTTCCCAACAGGCTTTCGGCAACATATTTGACAGATAGAGTATGGAGTAGGTATCTGTCAAATATCTGTCAAATATGTTGCCTATAGCCTATTGGGAACTTAACTGGAGATTGTGAAACAGGCCCTAAGTATAATTAAATTTTATATTTTTATTTTTTTAATAACATTTTAAAGACGACGAGTTATTACAGGTTGTTTATACAGGTTTTTTACGGGTAAAACCGCGGTTTTTAGATAGTATTAAAATATATAACTTAATAATATTAGGTAAGTTTACGAGTTATTGAGACAGAAGTAGGTATTACCTCCGCCGTAAACCCAACGACGGGCACAACTCGAATTGTTCAGATTTTTATACTTTATACCCAATAAAATAGAAAACCTACATCTTTTTATGAATGAACACCTACGCACCAAACTTTAAGAGTTATGCGTATAGGTACTTAATGTAAATAGTACGTAGGTAATATTATTATGTATGTATATCTAGAGAACTGATTTGAAATACATATTATTGTAGTACTGATATAGATGTTGTACGTAGAAATATAATAAATTTAACGAAAAATATGTTTTAATTGAAAATAATTTTATAAAACTTATAACAACGATTTTGAATAATGAAAGTCGAGTACCTACTCGACTTTCATTATTCAAAATCTTGATGTACGTGTTATAAGCCTTAGAAACGCTTCCAATAATTCAAAATCATTTTTTTATTCAAAATAAGTCCAGTGATAAGTAGGTAGGTAGTAGGTTTTCTGAAGAAATAATATGACTTGCTAATTGCTTAGTGAAATTAAAGATAAATAGCAATTGATGCTTATTACCTACATAATAAAATTGTATGTAGGTATTTATTATATAATGACTATCGTTCGTAGTTATTTTGAAAATGGCAAATCTGTTAAATGATCGTAGGAAGGTACAGTTGAGAATGCCGTTAATCTTGTTATAAACTTATCTCGCTGGTATTTTGATAAGAGTGCGGTAGATGCTGTTTATTTATCACAACATACCGGGCCTACCTACATAGGCCATACTGTCGCTGATATGCCGTAGCTTATTGTTACCCTTCAACGATAAATGTCATCATTTTTTGGCCAATTAAGGCGATACGAGACAATCGGGCCGGGCCGGACGGGCCGAAATAAATCGCGGATCGCGGAATCCGCACAAAAAGTGTGTTCACGGCCTGCGCAATTACAGCGCGTAATTAACGCCGAGGCGGGGCCGCGCTAATGAGGGACGAGTGAGGCGGCGGCGGACGTAATCAACATTAAAGATTGGCGGGAGATGCGCTCCCCCTCCCCCGCCCGCGCACCATGCCGCACCCCCGCACGCGCCCGCCTCGCCCCCGCGCGCGTCCCTCATTACTTATACAAAATACTTAAGACGCGCGTCGTCCCGCTCTCCGCGCGCTAATAGCTCGCGCCCACTCTATCGCCGTCCCGCTTCGCCCGCTAAGCGTAATTAAGCTTGCTTTGCCTCGCCTCAAAGGAGCTCCGCCCCCTGCGGGGCAGGGGGCGCGGGTGGCGCAGAGCGGGGGGCCGCGGCGCCCGATCGCGCAGTATGCCGGCGACCGTAGACAGTGTTACGTCGCGCGCGTTCGCCGAACAATCCGAACGATACAAGCTCAAATCAACAACACCTTTAGTTCCTCATTAACAGTTTAAGTGTTTAACCGGTGTCTGTTCCCTGTGTTTTGACTGATTCAGTGTTGTTTGAGTTGTATATTGGACAAGTGCTAACAGTGGCTGCGCGTGATATGCCGCCAATACGAGTTTAGCAGCGTTCTGCGGGCGATGCTCAAAGGTTTATATAGTTTTTAAATACATTTTTGTATGGAATTTCCATTTATTGCTTACCCAATTATTGTATCTTAATTCTGAAACAATAAAAGTATTAGTGCGATTATATTCAGCTGACGAGGATGTGCCGAAAAACTTTGCGAACTCCCGGTTGTCTGTTTATTTCAAGTTAACTTTTTTCGATCGTGTTTCCGTTTCAAATGTTATATTAAAACGTCTTTGTCGTTATTTAAATGTTTTATTCGTTTCGTTATTGGCGAAAACATTTTATAAAAATTCCAACTAAAATTAAAAATCCATTAACAATTTTTTTTTGTGACTGGCGATTCTTATAAGATATAATATGTCAAAGTTAGTCAGTACAATTAATATCACATAAGTGAAATAAGATTACAGTTTAGGAAATGTAATATTTATGTTATTATGTTTGCGTTTGTCCGACGCGAAATGTATCTCGAGATGATTTTGTTAATCTTAAAAAGACTTTGTAGGCAATATTAATGATTTGAGACAAAATACTTGTATACAAATCATGTAAATACCTATACATATTTCATTTAAAAAAATTGTAGTGTGAAAAATAAAAACTAACGAAAAATTGGCTAACAATTTGCATAATCTTAGAATTCTTATAAGTAAATACTTTCGCTATTAATATTATTCTTACTTAAACGATAAAAATTTAACATTTATAGTTTCTTATTGGATATACGAATACGGTTGGTACCTACGTAAATAAACACGATATAATTTTAAATCTCACTTTTAGTTTAGGCATAGTATTTTATTATTCGTCTTCTTTCTTAACTTGTAAATAACATCTGCTTGAGCTGTTAACCCTTTTTTTTAATTATATTATTAGCTCAGACGTGATTAGACTCTAATTGTATGTCGGGGATAGAAATGTTATGCATCTCGCAGAAATTTACAAAACCCAAAAGTAGAAAAAAATAGCAGTAAATACGTACCTATAATATAACAATCATTTTCATTTATATTTTTTTTACATTTATTTGATTTGTTCTAAGTAAAAAGTTTATTACATAAAGGTATATTGATAAAATGTGATCAAAATTGTTTATTTATTGTTTTCTAATGTTTATGTGAATTTCACTCATTATAATGTAACAACTTTTGCCGTTTTTATTAATCCTTCTGTGGCTAAAGTATCTGAAACGCCGGGCATATAAAATATCTTAATAAACCACTAAAAATTATTTACTGTTAGCCAGTTTAGACTAATACATGAAAATATATCTAATTATAAAAATTTTGGATTTAGTTAACGAAACGCAAAGGCTATCGCCTCAACCGATATTGAAAAAAGGTCCTTATTTTTTATTAAATATGTACCTATACAAACTGGCAACACAATAAGATGAAAAAAAGTATTCAGGTGTATCAGTATTGACAGTCAAAAAAAAATCTACTTTAGCATAATGGCTAGGTTTATTCAATAAAAAAGAATATTAATGTACAGATAGATAAAAATTTAGTGTACAGGCTATCTATACAATATAAAGAAAATCTATACTTCACATAAAAATATAACTTCTTTAATAATAAAACGTTTGAAACGCCTAAACACCGTTTGCGTAAAAAGTACCACCTAACTAAACACCTAATAGTAATTGTAGAAATTGCCAATTTAGTTAGGTATAAAAATTATTGGTAGTCTTAAAATAATTGCCATCTGTTTCACCAATGGCGATTAACATAATATTAACATTATAGTAAATTTAGTTATTTGAGGTTTTAGTTGTTTTTAATTTTTCTTTTATTTGGACGAATCCGACTCACAATGTAAACGTTTATTGCCTGCAAATATTAACAATAAATAAATTTGTAATGTCATTTTAGGTGTTCGAAATGTGAAGTTGTAAATAATTTATCACTTTGCCATTAAATATTCGTACTATTTTTTTTTTTTATATTCTTTTTAACCGTGTTTACGAATGTAAATTTTGAAAGTGGAATAATTTTATGGAATGGAATGCTAGATATTTAAATTGAATAACAATTAAACGTGCAGAGCGCTGCATTCCCGCGCTCCGGGGCGGCCATCTTGCGAGATCGTTTTGGTCATTCCCTTTACATATCGCTCAAGTGAGATGGAATCATTAATCAAAACAAACTAAGATTTGTATCAGTGATCAAACAGTGTTTAATTTATTATGGAGAATAGCTATAATTGATATTAGGTGCGTAGGTACCTACAAGAACAATAGACTCCGTCGCCGAATTCATATTTTGCATAATTTTTCATACATAATTATAAGTATTTTTATATACATACCTAAAAGATATAAAAACGTAACAGTAAATGGGAATTCCTATACAGATAAAGATGCGTAAGTATCTAAATTTTATTAATTTTAGTTTTTGATGGATTATATGTGTATGTAAATGAGGTAGACCATTTCGCAGTTAAATAACATCACCACGCAGATGTTATGGTTTGCGAAAAACTTACCACCTGCGAAAAATATATATACCTAACTATAAATAAGTATCCGTGACTAAATGAAGCTTTATCTAGAATATTTTACAAACTATCAAAGTTTAAAATTCATTAAAAATATTTTTTAAGTTTAAAATATTTCTGTCAATGAAAATATTGGCTGCAAATATTAATAAAAACATTGTGTATCAGATAAAATATACTTAATGTTATTTTTTCCAAAACTAGCTATTACCTTTTATTAATTACTTATTATGAATAAGAACAATGTCGGTATCTAATTATTAATTATATCTTATAGGAATACCTACATGTTTTTTTTTTTTTATAAAATGAATTTCCCATGAATCTATTAACAATGTAGGTATCTAAATCATGCAATGCAATGTTCACCTCTGCGTTTATATCGCATAAATACCAAAATATTTAATTATAACTTCTGATTGAAGCTATTTTAATCCGACAAGGAAAAGAATGAGCCAAAAAAAGTGAGTAAACAAACGGAATTAGGCACGGGCCACGTGAACTCGCCGACGAGCGCCATCTAGCGGGCGATAGTGGTACCAACTTTATCAGCTTGGGAATTGGGCAGACACTTCAGCGATAAGAGCCATCGTGACGGCTCGTTGAGATGAAGTCGAGATAGCCAGATAACGCCTCGATATCTATTTTTTTAATTCGTTATCGAATTTTTAAAAAATGTTGCCCCTATATTTTTCACTATTATTAATTTTTATACGTTGCAACACTAAAACGCGAAATCTTTATATTATAATAGTCCTCTTTGTCTACTCTTACTAGTTATCGACTGATTTATATCCACACTTTCTATTATAAAAAGCCGTTTGTCAACGGAATTTTGTTCTTGTGTTTTTGTGGCGTTTACATTATTTATTATGCCCGGGGGCTTTTAGTTCTAAAGTTATAACTGGATTTAACGTTATGAGCATATTTCTATTGCCGTTAACCGCGGAACTGGCGAATTAACGACAATATTGCTTATCATTTATGCCTAACTAAGACTTGTCGGATCATACCTTAAGGAAAAATGAAGGTTTTTTAACCTTCAGTCCTTCAAAACGCAATCTCTTTAGAAATACATTTTTACCGGGCCACTGAATGACGAATTTTATCCTAAGACGTATATGACTTATTACAACTTATTCTTTATAATATTTTTAAACCTTTGTTCTTTTATATAGACATACTATTTGCTACCCGCAACTTCGCCCGCTTTACCAAAAAAATATTGCGTTTTTTACCTCCGACAATATGTATACAAAGTTTCATGATGATCGGTCAAGTAGTTTTCTCGTGAAATCGTAACAAAACATCCCAACTTTCGCATTTGTAATATTGAAGTATATTACTATATTAAAAGTCATATTAACAGAACAGTAATATCTTGAAGTTTTCAGTCCTTGTGTATAAATAGACATACATAAAGACGAGTCGTCGACCTGTACGCGACGTATCGCCTAGATACATTACATTACGCACAAAGGAGTTTATCTGATTCTGATACCCTCGCCATAATGCCACGAGATGAGACCGTGAGTTCAATATATCGTACATGTTCAAAATGTACAATATCTATATACGCATGTAATACACCGTAAGTAGGTATAGAATATATTATTTTGTTTGCCACTCAATGAAAAAGAATTCTTATCTACATTATTATAGAACTTGTTCGATCTTATTCAACTAAGAATCGGCGTTGTATTTATTACATAGAATATGTTTTTTGAAGATATCGACTTACCTATATCATGATATATAATTCAATTAGCATAATATAATAGTATATATAATGTTAAATTAATTTCTATAAAATTTAACGTATTTATCCAAGCTATGCCTCTATCTAATGAGGCAATATTAACATCATCCTACATTAATATCTGAAGAACTAAAATTACTATCTCCTGTATTCCCTCTTTTCTAAAGCTATTAGCTAGGTATGTACCTATTAGACTAAAATATATTATTCCTTTATAACAAATTATTGTCATAATGTTAATCCACCACTTCCTAGCAAAGCAGTAACCTGCTTTGCTTGTTTCTCCATAAAACAGCTTTGCTGTATTTCGTAGAGAAGTGAAAGATGGGTAGTGTAATTATTGGCACCGATAGTACGCCGGTTCCTGAAACGTTGGTCAAAGTGTATGTCAACTAACATGGCCGTTAATGGCGGTTAACAACCGATTCTAGAATCAAAATTGACAGCTTTTTATTATAGTGGCTATGTCAACTGACAGGCTAATGTAATTAAGTAATTTAACCACGCTTCTAGCAACTCATTTGACACTTAAGAGATTTGACAGTTTTGTTAATTTTTGCGTTGATCAACCTTTCGGAAACCGGGCGTGAACATCTTATATCTCAGGCTAGACAGAATATTGACTTGCCTGAGCTAGTTCCAGGCTTATGTTCATCAACACAGCGCGCCTACCCAAGGCCCTGGTATATTCCAAAAAGGATTTCCACTGCATCATCAAAAAAAAGGCTTATGTAAATAGGCGAAGTCTAGCACTTACAATCAGGTGGTTCGTCTGCCAGTTTGCCTAATCAACTAACATAAGAAAAGTTGATTACGGCTACAAATGTGATAAGGCCTTAGGCCAGGTTTATCAGTTATCGTGAGACCAGTCTCTCTCTTTCTCTCTCTATTTAAGGGCTCTGCTCTTGTCGGTGGAGTATTCGCCACTCATTCCTCCTTTCCTTCACTCATTCACCTTACTGATACCTACTGTGAGGCTAGTAGATATTTAAAATTCAATACAATAATGATTGACCGTTATTCGGCCCCACGGTTTACCTATTTCGTGTGTTTGTTTGACCGTTATGATACATTTGTATGACCATAAGTACCAATTGCGGCGGTAATATCTCGAAAAAGGTTTTTATTTTTCATATTTTTATTTTCCTCTAAAATTTACTGTGTCAAGTTATGTGATCTATAAAATATAAAAGGAAAATTACGAAAACGACTAGTTTGTCCAGAGATTTAAATAAAAAAAAAACATTTTTTTTGTTGGTTTAAAACAAAATTTAAAAAATTTATAATATTTTTATAGATATTTTAATTTTTATAAAATTTTGCCAGTAGAGTATTTAGAGTATTTTATATTTGCATTCAAATGACTATATCATAATACCTATACCTACCGGTTGAATTTCCTCCGGCTGTATAGACTATAGGTACCTCGCCGTACCTATGTACCTTCCAAACGGTCTTCATACAAATTCTTTTTGACCAGTTCTTTTCTTACTGCCCACTGTACACAATATGATATATTAATAAGAATAAACCCTTGAATAAAAACCTATATATTTTAAAGCATGAAAAGATTTACAAAAGTAAGTACCTATAACTCGTTTAAAAACTATGTAGGTATCTTATCCGTTATTTGGAACAATCTAAACCGTTTGTCCGTTGACAAAGTAATATAATTTCGTTCGTAACGTTAAAACGTTTATCTTTTGGCGTTTGTCGTTTGTTACATCAATACGTTTGTCGTTTGTTACATGCGTTTTTCGTTTTCGTACGCGCATATATGGGTATGATAATTTGTTTCCGGTGCGGCGCGTGCGCATACCACGACAAACTATTACATGAATGGCGTTAGCACGATTTGCATTTGAAATATTTCGTAGCTCGCGCCTAGCTCACAATAGGAAGAGGCGTAACTTAACCATATCCAATTTCGTGGTCCTTTCAGACTCGTGCCTAAAGGTTCCCTTTGTGATGGACACGTGTGAAGAGCCTTTTTTATGATTCAAAATTGGATCCAGTCTAGGTATTTTATCTATACAAGATTTGTTACTATGTTATCTTTTTAGTTTATCCTTCCAAACTGCGCAAACATATTTGGCATAATAATTTTTCAGTTATATTTATTGGCAAATAAAAAAATATATAATGAGGAAAACGTCGGCTATAATAATAATAATGAAAGGTCAAGTCGGCGACAACAGTTAGTATTTTTAACAAATCTTTGGTAAATAAAATTATGCTTACATCTTTCAGCCTTGCTAATTCAAACAGATCAACTCAATTAAAACGTGTTATAAATAAGTTAATATGAAAAAGAAACTTAAATAATATAATCTGTGAATATGTTATGTATAAAAATAACAACGTGCTTGAACTTTTAAGTATAATAAAATACTAAAAAAAAAAAACTTAATCGATAAAATGTTTATTAACAAATATCATAGATTAAAAACCGTGTGTGGGCGTAGGCCGTATATTATTAGTTGTTTCTAATCGCTAATTATTTAAATCCAGCCAATTTATCCATGAATATTACATACATATCAAGTTAATTGGAATATTTATGATATATGTCGCATGTTTTCATTAATTATAAGACGACTAACTTTAGCATGTCTTCATCGCGAAGGATTCATTTTTGTAATAACTCATTTGCTAAACACGGCATAATTATACAAAGTATTCGATATTTGAAATTTTCCAAATGTGAAATATTGAAATTTTTACAACAGTAATCAAAGTTTCAATCATTACAAAATAACTGATAGTGTTTAGACAAAGATTAATTCTTACTAAGACTAATGCGTTTTACTTAATAAAAGCTTGACTGTGTTATGCTTACGACACCTGTGTTTTAATGTTTGATTTATACCACGTAAGTTGTCCTCGACTTCACTAGAGTGGAATACAACATATAAAAATGGCATTTTGTAAATACGTAGTGTTGATAAATAAATTAAATTATGGAAAATTAAATTTACTTGCCGAAATGAAATGATTTTCGAGATTGTGATTTCCTATGTATTTTCCTAATCCTCCATATATTGGTTCACGTTAAGTGTAAGAATTCTTTGAGTCTAAGAATCGCTTTCAATTAATTATGTTGAGACAGACAAATAAGGATATTTATTATTTTTCATTGCTATAAATGTATCTTACATCCATCGACCACATAATCCATAGACTCCTAATAACAGGGGAACGGGTTCTGGCGACACATCTGACTTATAGTTCCGATGTAAGCCGTAAACAATGTACTCAAACTATCGTGTCGTTTTATTCTTTCCCGTTGCAAAATATATCCATTTCTTTTTAACGTTCTGTGATTGGTAATGTATGACATTGAATTAGCTAATCACAGCATTGCAACCCCTTTCGTCTCACCTCAGCTAGTTGCCAGAAGGCATTTAATACGAAAAATCAAACATTAGGAGTCTATAGGTTGTTTGGTCGATGCTCACAACCTAAAGGCATTATACTACGAGATATTTGTGAAGCTCACAAGAATAGCTTACACGGGCAATCACGATGGCTGGAAAACAAAAAATACGTCGGTATCCCATAATAACGCCGCGGCACAACATGCCCTGCCAAAATAACGAGCAGGTGAAATTTGCTAATTAAGCGAAATTAATCTGACGAGCATTTCTCGCCGTGACGTAAACAGCCGGGAGATGCTTTTGTTTTATTGAATAATTGCCGTGAGGTGTTTGGGACGAAACGAACTGGTTCCACCAAGGCCAGCCGTCGAACTTGCGCCGCCTTATTCCGTGAACGATGCAGTCACGATCGCGAGGCGATTTCGACGCACGCCAAAACTTCGAATGGAATCGTAAAAATTGTATCGCGGAAAAAATCCCAATCGTACATTTGAACAGAAGTCGTAAATCTAAAATTATACCAAACTATTATCGATTTATGAGTTAGCGCACTTGAGATGGCGTAAAATAAATTTATGGTTCCGAATCGGCTACAAGCGTTTTTAATAATGGTTATTGAAAAACGCCCGAGGTGTTACGCCAGCGTTCCGTTGCGTGACATTTTTCTTTGACTTTTCTCGTTGACTTTGAATTATTCAAATCACAATTAATGTTTATTGAATATTTCATTTTTATTCACAGGTTTTTATCGGCTTCAATCTATAATTTAATGTCATTGACTTGCTCTGACGATAATCCGTCGAGCTGAAATTCCTTGTTTGAATTGACGAGTAATAATTTTATTTGCAACTTTTAAGTTTGTTTTATTGATTTATGTTAACTGTTATAATTATATTAAAACACGTTCTAATCAGATTTAATTGTTATTCTATAACTTAATCCTCTTCCGTTTTTTTAAAAAATTACGTGGTTTGATAGGCATTTACAATGCAAGCTTTGAGTTCAAAATGCTTTAATATTTATAAAATACATACTTAGTATAAGATATGGCTTATAATCCGTTGTACCGACCGTATCTGAACCATATCGATGTTATCTGCCTCAATATAAGTACTAATTGACGACTAATCTTGTTTGTTTTGGCGATTACGACTGGAACTTCCTTGGGGAAGTGAAGACGTTACCGATCAATCATCATATACGATTTATCGAATCATAATATAGATATAAATAAATCAGAAATCTGTGAACGCTAAAAACATAACATTATTAACTTAACATTATTCACATAATAGAATTATGAAATTGAAAATTAATTAATAATAACCTATGCACAACTAAAGATAATTCTTAAAAATACTTGTTTATTGAATCATTCATCATCACCATTCACCAAACTAGCCTGAAATTAATATTTTAATAGTTTTAAAACTAATAATAATTTATTTTTATTCTAGCGAAATACACAAAATGACACACACTAGTAAATACATCTATCTACCGCTTTAACTTGTGTTGTAGCTTTTATTATTATATACTAGCTTAGCTTACAGCTGTGATGTAGATATGTTTACCGAAATCGCTAGTCACTTTTAATTTACATTATTATAGGTTTATCTATGATAACACAACCTTAAGGATTAGACTAGCGTCAAGCAAAAGTATTTTTTTTTCGAAACGACCTATGCTGTTGGCCTTAAGGCCTTGAAGCTACATCGGAAAAGTAGATGAGCAGATAGCTCATCTAAGAATGCAAGCAAAAATCTGCCTTTTTTGTCAAGCGGTTTATAAAAAGTATTCTATCTTTAAAATATTTTGAAGTCAAACATAAACATTGTCAAGGCCTGGGCATGGCTATCTATGAATAATTAGTGATAGGCGATAACTTCACAAAACGTTATCAATATTTGCTATTAAATAATCGATACCATACTGTACCGATAAGCGACCATTGCTTGTAAAAAAAACACCATATCTACCGTCAAAATGAATTACAAGATCCACTTACATATTAATTATTATTTTCAGTTATAAATCAAACGATTGCAGGATCCGAGTAACAGGAAGCACTCGATGTTGTATAAGATTTATAATTTCCAATCCGCATGTTGAATGAGACTGAAAATTATCTAATAGGAAAGTCAAAGACAAGAAGAAGCGTGGCCATAAAGGTTATAAATGACGTTTTGATATGTGGTGTTTTAATATATATTATTGAGTTTAAAATATAATACTATGTTGCCCGCGTTAGCAAATAAATATTATGTTTTTATAAATGTATCCTATGTTACTTGTAGTACCTACGAGAATATGTGTAGGTATAAAGTTTCATGATGATATGTTGGGTAGGTTTGGCGTGAAAGCGTAACAAACATCCCTATTTTCACATTTATAATATTAGTAGGTAAGGATAAAAGCGTAACAAAGATCACTACTTTCACATTTATAATATTATATTAAGGATATTATATTTTATGTCATAAGGAGAAAACCGGGCAGTCTGAGCCTGGTCTTATGCAGATACTTTGCTCTCCTTTTCTCTATCCCTCGCTATGGGCCTTTGGAAAAGCACAAACCCCGCGAAACGCGACAGGAGAACTGTCACATTTCGCCGGTGCTATGTGAGCGAGAGTTACCCGGTCATGCCAGCCGAATTCGGCTGGAAACCAGCATGTCACTACCTCTTACAAAACGTAGTGTTCCGAGGCTTCAATACAAAGACTCTCGACTCAATATGATGAAACATGTTTCGTGGTGGTAGGTCGAAGATAAAATACTTCATATAATCAGCATTTATCTAGCTAGAGTTCAGGTTAGTACATCATCATCAGCCTTCATCCATCCACTGCTGAACGTCGGCCTCCTTCAAAGAACGATAACGACCGACCCAGCAAATTTGTAAAGTATTTTATAAGAAATAATGTTAATTTTAGTGTTGATTGAGTGAGGCTTTTATACATACAGTATATATTGATAAAGTAGTCAATCTAGTCGATAATTAAGTCTAGACATCTCAAGTTTAACTTCTTGAGGAAAATGTCTTATGGTGAGATCGTGCTTGTAATAATTGCTTGACATTAGCATAACACTTAATTATTAAGATATACCCATATATACGTAAAGCATAATGCTGTGCTGTTCTAAGCTGTGCTTCGTTTTATGCTGCTGAATCACACTGGCAGACGTGCCTCCTGATGGTAAGGTTGACGTCAAACATCCTCATAAACTAGTTTACCTGGAAATAGACCAGGCAACTCATAATGTGTTGTCGATCCTTAGACATCTCATAATATCTTAAGTCTTAGTGTAATTATTACACTGCCTGTCTTGCCATTCTCTCCGGAACACAGCAAAGCTGTATTACGAGAGGAACAGCAGAGCTGTATTAATTTAACAAGCAATGTCTTCCATCGGTATTTATTTAACTGTTACTCAGCTTGTGTTTTTTTTACAAGCTTAGCTTACATGCAAGTTGAAAAAAAGGATCCAAATAAGAAATGAATAGAAGAGATAGGAGATACAAGGAAAGAGATCTTACGTTTATGGAAGTGATAATTATCGGTGCTTTTTAATTACTATGGCATCCTAACATTTTGAATGAATTATTGTAGAACAGAATGTGAATAAAATTATATGTTATATTGTAAAGATAAAATTTTGATCAAAGGCTGCTTAGGTATGCATACATGATAGTATCTGCCAATTAAAACCACTAGTATTTTGTTACATGACACTAATATAATCAGCCCAAGTCGGTTTTTATTCCTTACTTTGTTTCTAGGTTTCGAAGCATGCGATATTTCAATATCGCATTGTGTGCATAAATGACCACCGTTCGATGCGACATTATGCATGCAAAGTGTCAACTTAATTAAGTTTAGTTAGCAGATGCGGTTTTTTAAGGTCTAATTGTATATGGGTTATTGTTGGGCTGGAAATAGCCGTGATGCCGTGGTGCTGGTGATGTTTACTTTACGAGTTCGCATGACGACACTATGTAAATTTTATGTACGGCTAGCGACGCGGCCGGTTTAATTGTATAATGGTGTTAATTTAAGATGTAATGTCTATTGATAGCTTATGTTAATGGGAGTCTGTCGACTTAGAAGGGACAAAAGAGCAGGGGCAAGGGGTGAGGATGGGAACCTCACCTCATTGTACTGTCCAGACGTTGGGAGTGGTTGTTCTGTGGTGCGGGGCAACCGCGTGGAGGTGGCGTCGGTCCCCTGAGGGACTGACTAGCCGTCGAGGTGCCCTGTTGCTTGTAGATCCGGGGCACCTCACCAAAGGCGGCATTGGTGGCACTCGCCGGGTTTTAGTGGGTAGAGCTGCGTCCACTTACCATCTTTCGGGCGCAATGAGTCCCACATACCCGCCTGGGGAGACCCACTCCCCAGCGGTATACGTCAGTGCATTTCCCGGCGTAAAAGAAAAAAAAAAAAAAAAGAGTCTGTCGACTTAAATGTTCAAGGGTTGAGGTCGCGTTTAAGTACACGAAGTGTCGGCTATTCACCAGGTGGGAAGACGATGCCAAGTGGTAGCCGGGCAGTCCCCCTATTGTGGTGAAACTGATCTTGCCGGGACCAGTCTGTCGCTGAGGGTTTCCCGTTGCCTGCAGATCCGGGTCCCTCAGATAGCGGCTGAAGGCTCACGCAGCGGTTTTAGTGAGATAGTGCACCCAATGCGAGTCCCCATACACGCCAGTGCATCTACCCAAGGCCCTGGTAGAGTCCGAAAAGGATTTTCGCTGCGTCATCAAAAAAAGGTGGGAGGACGATCTCCGTGGAGTGGTCGGTCCGTGTTGGATGGGGTGGCAAGGGATCAGTCTTCTTGGCGTTCGTTGAGGCTAAAATCGAATGATGATGATAGCAATTAAGGTGTCTAAGTATTATCTCGTCTCATAAATCCATTTATCTAACCCTGCGTCAACTGTGCTTGTACAAGAATTTCTGGCGAATAATAATATACAAGCAGTAAATGAAATGTGTCTAGCTTAGACAAATAGAATGATACGATATTGATTTTTTTTTTCTGGAAAGTGAAAAGAACCTTGTTCAACTTAAAATTAGTAAGTGAACAGATGAATAAATATTGATGATCTTAATGAAAATTGTAATGCTTTCAACATTTCAACATGTCATAGTAGAAGTCGCGTGCAACAATTAATATCTATACATACACAAAGCACGATCAATTTCGGAGTAGTGATATTGTATTACTCACCTTAAACTTTAGTCGCTACCTGTACGTACACTCGAGTGATTAAATGTTTGTTCTGTAATTAATAAAGCTGACGTCACACCTGCGATTAACCATACCATATATTGGCGCAATAAAACTGCCGATCGGCTTATATTATTTTATAATAGAATAATCGCGACTCATTTACGTATCGATTTTTTTATCAATTAATATTGGTGTCAATTAAAATTAAGCCCTTTAATTACAAGTCTATAGATTATAGTCGGCACTTTAATATTTATCGTCGTTTTACGAGTTAATTACAAACGAATATCTAACATTTTATGGTTTATATTTAAGTGAGGTCATACGCTATTTTATAATAAAAAGATGTGTATATTCTTAGTGTAACATTGTTGTTAATAGGATCCACTTTATCGCTCGAATACCATTGTTGGCGAGTTATTGTTAATTTATTATATGAATATTAAATATGCTATTAACATTGTGGAATAATTATACGTGAGGACAGTGTTAATATTCATATTGAAAATAAAATATGTAGAGTCCGCAAAACAACACAACTTGATGAATATTATTCACAATTAAGCTTTGGAAAAATGTAAATTTCGATAGCATTAAAATAAATCGATAGACTAAAAATACGCGTACAAAATGACCAAAAAGCATTTCCACCTGTCCACAAACCGCCAAGAGCCATGCATTCAAATGAACCCTCCCAGCTCCATTGTTCGGGGTTGCTGGGGCTATAAAAATTATCTTAAAACAATAGCACCCTCAGGCGAAGACTGCCGAGAATTGTGTTACATGCTAATTATTGGGCCGCCTTGAAATTAACAGAATGCGCCAAACACCGTGCACACTTTATGCGCTGACGGTACTTTAATGCTTTGCAAGCGATCATCATCATCATCAGAGTTCTTATCTTCTGTATCATGGCATCAAAATCTATCATCGTCATCATTACACATTGTTTTTCTGATTATTCTACTTTCATGCACTTACCCATTTCATCAGTAATCTTTTCCCCTACTGTTTTAATAGGTAACCTCACAGCTGTGTGTTTTGAATATTAGAATAGATACCATTTAACCATCAGCCAGTAAAGCCTATTTGATCGAAAGCAACTTCAACTGACTTAAGTTGACCAAGTCATATTTAGACAATTTCGCTGAATTGATTAATTAAATTTTAATTAATCCTATAATAGACCTACCTGATTATAAAGCGGTCGCTGAAACCAGGAAATCCGTTCGCGATAAGACAAGCTGATTCGGGGCTCGCTGACGAGCGGCTACAGCCGCGATTGCCATCCAGCTTTTATCTTTGACATTGGCCTTAGTACTCTTCTGAAATGGTATAATTTGATAGTCATCAATTGATTTATTTCATTCAGGGAGGCGTTCAGCAGTGGACGGATAGAGGCTGATGATGATGAGGTTGATAATGATGATGGTGATGATGATGATAATGATGATGATGATGATAATGATGATATAAGTATAGTAATGTTAGAAGTGGATGTTTTGTTTTCTGTAATAATAATAATAATTAATTAAACAATCAATAAATATTAATTCCGCGCTGAGCTTATAAGAACATCTTATACGTTGGTAGGTATTAGATAATTCATCTATATGGTATACCTACAAATTGCATTAGACAGTATTTAGACCCGCGACGGTCCCTTCATTACAGTTGTAAATATAGTTTTGGTAGTGGTGAAGTCACACTCTCGCATTTCGTGTATGTCGGAGGCGCTTGTGAAATAGTCGTGAAATTTCGACGTTTTTTTCATATATATTTCGTAACCGGCAGTAGAGTCTAATAGATACGACAAATAGACGAAGTTTGTGTGTATTGTTATAAGACGTATCGTGTATATTATATAGTCGCTGATAATATGTATTTTATGGTCGAACTCATTATCGCTGTAAAACTAAAAGTTGTAAATAAAATTGTTAGCACGTTAATACGCATACTTAGTACTCAATTAAGATTACTTTTTAAGGAGATTATTAGATCAGCAGATGATCTAGGAGCCTGTCGATGAATGTTGCTAATATATGAGTTAACAAAGAAAGAAATCGCTTATAAATCACAAGTGAAAGATTCAGTATGTTCTACAAATATTATAAACGCGAAATAATGTAAGAATGTATGTATGTATAGGTGTATGTTTGTTACTCTCTCACGCAAATACTACTGAATGGATTTTAATACAATTTTACATTTATATAGATTAAGCATTAGAATAACACATTGAGTATAATTTATCCCCATACTCCCACAGGAAAAGGAGGTACGCGGGTGAAACCGCGGGTCTATTAAGTAGAGTATTCGTGATTTCAATGCTATGTATTCGACCATATTTACTCATTAGTATCAATAATAATAATAATAATCTTTATTTCAGACACAAGTATGCCCATATTATTGTTAGTAATATTATTATATATTATTATCAATATCAGTACTGAATCATATTGGGAACTGGCCTCCTTTGACCCCTTGACATTTCATGTTACAAAATATTACAATTGGCAGTTACAAAAATGCCCAAAAAAGTGTTCCAACCGAGATCTGGTTCTGTCCGAGTAACGACCGCACTGATTCGCAGGTGCCTTTATTTAGGGCTCATAAAAACACCCGTATGGTTTTAGTGCGTACTAACTTTCAATCTTAAACATCGACTATATGCATTAAAATTTGTCAACGGAATATTTACAATGATTGCGAGTAACGTACTTAATTAGTATGCTAATATTTGGTAATGGTCATGAAATCTCAAATTGAACTTATTGGTAACGCTTTTTCTTTATTTTTATTAAATCCATCCCATTTAAGTCTCGATTTAAGGAAAAAAAATCTAATTTCAAAAATCTGCTATTATATTTTCTTATAGGTAGTTTCCACCTATAAAATATGAGTAGGTGCCAGATTTTATAAATTTCCAAACTAACGATGTTAGTATTAGAGCTAATAAGAATTGGTAAAGGAATCTTAAGATTACATAGGTACTCTCAGACTCAGAAATAAAGTAAAATAAGAAGGCAAGTCCAATAAGAACTTTCCACCGAGTATATACTACATAGATAGTTCATATCAACCTTTTTTTTTTTTTTTTTTTTTTTTTTTTCGAAAGGTCTAGACTTTTAGGCCAGATGGCCTTTAAGCTCAATCGGTAGGTAATCATATCAACCTTGCGCGAGGCGCTATGAATGACAGTAACGCAGCCGTCTTTCGTCCACTATCACACAATTAAATCTGTGTAATGACAAGCGCACGCACACATTGTACCCCGCGCAAAGTTGAGTTGAACTATCTATAACCATTTTAAGTCTGGTAACTGTAAAGTTAAAGTAATGGATATCATTAAAACGTAAACGTTTCTAATTTTCTCCGTCACCTCAAATGATATTGTAAGTTTTTCAAAATCACCAGCGGAACGGTTAAGCGCATTTTAATAACATTTCGTAGGTAATTACTGTTTATCAACACTCCGACTAAGTTTTTTTTTTTTGGGAATGCGACAATCACTTTTTGATTGCCGTCGTAAACGTGGACATGACGCTCGAATTTTAATTACAATCCTTTATTAGAACGTCGTAAATAATGTTCTTTATTCTTACCCCCCGTTATTCATAATTAAAGTCGCATTTTATGGCGAGAAAAAAATGTTAAAAAAAGTAAAAAAAAATGTTAAAAAAAGGTAAAAAGGTTAAGGTGAAATTATTGAGTGTATTTGTAACAAGGAAAAAAATATACAATACTATTGAAAGCTTTATGGTACAGATTTTAACTGCAGTGCTATTCTGTAAGAAACGCAGCGCTGTGACAGTGCTGTGAATTCAACTTGGTATTCACTAAGCTTGTCAAACCATATCAAACACACTAGCAACGTCAACGCTGCTTGCGCGACGAGCTCGTCGCAGTGTTGCGACAGCGCTGCGTTTCTTACAGAATAGCACTGCTGCTCTATTTCCGACGTCAAAACACCAAGTTCTAGCATGTGACGTTTAAGAACACGACGCTAATGTTCGTCTCACAAACGATTATGTGCCGTCTCATTTGGGCGATTCGTAATTGGTGTCGAAAAAATATAATTTTGTGTCACACGAAATGATTACCGCTAGATGATATCGTGTGAACCCTTTATTAATTACGCTCAGCCATTGTCCCAAAATTACTTTTAATTTACAAATTGTATATTTTTTTACATGTCATTTAGAAATGAATGACTCGAACATCCCGTTTCAATATCAGTATAATGCACTTTTATCTGATCACTTTATTGTTATTTACCACCAAAATTTATATCTTGAGAATCAATGGGCGTACGTAAAAGGTAACCGGTGAATCGACCAGATAATGTCGAACCTTAGCCCATATTTAATACCGGGATAAGTATCGAAAATATTTATATGTATATTCATATTTTATCGATACTTATTAAAGGTTTGGCTACCACTCGCGTCGTGAGGTGAGAACGATGGCGCCCCCTGCTGTGCGCTAAGAGAGAGACGGGTACAGACCGAGTGGCATTCGGAACGAACTTATGGCCCGGCGTTCCTTTTTCTCTCATTATAATTTCATTTTATATACACGTAACTGGTCACGCGTATTCTTTTGTATTCAATATGGCGTAAAAATAAACTTGTTGTGTATTTTAAACGTTAAAATTGTATAATTCTTACTAATGTTTAATTACAGTAGCAGTGTCTCCGTGTGAATACGATGCTAGCAAACAAAGAAACCTTACTCCATTAGCTCGCGAGTTGTACAAATATCGAGTGTCAGTATTTGCTGTCGCGAAGTAAATATCGACAAGTTTGCGTTACGCATCACTAGCACGTGTTTACCGAAGCTCGCGTAGTACACGGGTGCAGGCGTGTAAAGGGTTGACCACTCGAAAACATCATGTCGATAAATATCCTCGTTTACCTTGTTACGTTAACAAATATTGTCGAGTGCAAGTTCATTTAACTAAGCTCTCGTACATTCCCTTTTCTGCAGTGGCTAAATTACACTTAAGGCGCGCGCACACTATCGCCGTTACGAAACACAATTTGCATAATATTCAAATGCGATCAGATTTGTACAATAAAATAAATTAATATTATTAATTTATATGGAAAATTCTATTGTAAATAATTAAGTTATTTCACTTTGAAATTATAATTCCATTAGACAAAATCAATAATGCATGAGGCATTATTGTCTTCAAAATCGAACGTGATGTTTTATGCAATAAGTTTAGACAAAAATTGTAATGTTTGTCGTTTGTCTGATAGTTATAATATTTAAATGGAGTCGTGTACACTTAATGTGTTTAATCAATCATAAGATACGATTAATTACGTCGTCCAGCGTGATTGTTATTTAAGTGTTCGGCGGTGGTTAATATCGGGATCTATTGTACGTAAAGTTCAAGGTTCCGTAATAAGATGTATATTAATTAGTCGTGGCGAAACAGCCTGTTTAACTTAAAATTGCCCGCAGATAACAAAGACGTGACTATAATGTTGCAACATTTGAATATTGTCACGGAATCTTAATTTATTTAGCTATGTTAATGACACATTATATAAATCTGGTATTAAGGTGTGGTGGACTGGTACTTTTATACCACAAATGTGCCATTTGTCTAAGTTCGTCTCGCCTTATGTATGTGTATGATTTATTGTCTATTAAAAATACGAATGGTATATTCTACGTTTGGTAGCCGGTTTGGGAATTTCCGTCTTTATTTCCCTATTTGTGCTTGCTTTGTCCTATTTATTTTCACTAGAAAAATGGTTGAAAACATTTATATGCGAATATAGAGAAATGCCCAAAACCTAATCTAACAGACAAAATAGAAACTTTGAAATGTATTTTTAATTAAAAAATAAATAAAAATTGACATATACAAATCGCTTATAGCAATATTCAGATCAGTTTCTTATTAAATTAAGCTTCGTTATCAATAATGTAGCAATAAATTTGATTTTATAACTATCATCATGCTCATCATCAATCAGCCTTTATCCGTCCACTGTTGAGCATAAGCCTCCCTCAATGAACGCCAAGACGACCGATCCCCTGCTACTCGCATCCAACACGGATAACTATATATACATATAATACAATACCTACCTATAGATAATCTTGTTATGAAAATGTAAAAAAAAATGTATTATACCTACGTTTAGCTTCGCACAAGAATTCTAATTAAAAGTATAAAATATTAATAAGCGATAGACCATCGATAATCAAGTTGGATAATTAAATGCCTTTTTGATTGAAACTACCATCAGAATGTGCCGAGTAACGGTGTGAGATGAACGCCACTACCGGTTTTACACCATCCTCATTACACTTACCGGTCATCTAATTTGTCGAATGTCTATTTATTCACCGTAACCGATCATCTATATTTTCAGTTTTATCGATATCAAATTTAGTGATGTTATTTTTGCCGGTATTATTTGTCAAATGTAGTCACTATTATAATTCCACCATAGTTTTATCGGTACGCCAAATTTAGATATGTTGTCGTTTTCGTAACCTACAATTTTTTATTATAATTATTTATTAATATGCAAAATTTATTCGTCCGTCTTACTGACCTATGCTCCTATGAAAATATAAATTGAATATCACGACTATACTTGAACAAAATTACTACTTGAAGTTAATGAGTAATTTATAGTTATGCGTATTGATCATTTCCGAGAATTCATAAGTGATTAATTCGAATTTTATCTTGAGGATAAATAATATTTTAACCAAAAAAACCCATACAATCATTAATAAACATACTGTTTTATTGTTGCCTTAAAATTACTATAGAAGCGAATGTCATTATATATATAAAAAAACTACTTTTAGACAGTGAGTTAGAACAATCTGCAATAATGTGTAGTAAGTAACCATACTTTCCTATGAATATTCACTTAAATGCCCTGAATTCGAACCCGATACCCCTCAAATGGCAACCAATAAGCTATATAATGCATCGAGCATTGGCTCATTGTGAAGGCTGAAGACCGTTAGCCATAACGCGTAGGCAAAGAATGTTAATCTTTCGGTTTTGTTTTAGAAAGAATTTAGAATTAAAAATTTATGTATTTCCAAATATATTTGGTATAATATTTTATTGGGTATGTATGTAAATTCAAAATTTTCCTTATATATAGACATCACCTGTTCGGACACAAATAGAACATTATTAGTTTATGATAGCGGTAAACAAAAATATACAAGTTACAGATGAAATATTGATTATAAAAATTATTATAATATTATTTTTTTTATATTCTCCTTAACTAATTATTCATCTAAATCTTCTTCAACACTAAGAACAGTGATCGTATGTTGCTATTAGAATGCTTATGCCATCACAATCATTTTATATCTCATGTACCAAATACATTTTAAACTTTTGGCGTCGAAAAATAGATTCCACATTCGTACAAATGTTCGATAAATTTGTTTAACGCTATCTCGATTTCTGCCACCGGTGTTACGCACAACACTGTCATTAAAAACGAGCCCATCGCATTCTTTTTGGTATTCCATATTTAAAATGCAAATAAATATATCGATAAATTTGAAAACGACACGGTGCTATCATTTTTAATCCTAAAACATTTTATTTGCTTTATATGTAAAATAGACTTTAAATATATATCGTGAACAGTTTTTGAGGGTTCGATGCGTTGATTTCTTCTTTTTTTTTGTACAAGACACATATTGGTAATAATTAAAATTGTTTAAAGCTTAAATTCTGTTGAAATACAAGGCATACGCTTGTATTAAATTTGACCCTAATATAACACAATGAATAAATATGGACGTCCAGTACTATAGTGATAAATCAATAGAAGTATAACGACATTAAATCCTCTTCGCGTTTTCTACCAAAAACGGATAGTGTGAGGCTGATTATTATAATGATAGTCTAGTAACGTCAAATAGACACCTCAGCCACCTGTTTGCATGTGTCGATGGCCCAGTAAGCGCGCGTTAGTAAGGCAGGCCAGGTAGTTCATAAACCACGTCCTCGTGTGATCTGAATAATTATTGCCGATATCTGAACCGTCCTGTCCCGCCGCGCTGACGCGGTTGATTCATGCTGTGACGTCACGATCACAAACAATCACGAAGTACCTAAGAATCAGTGATATCATTATTAGTTAAAACATGGAAAAACACGAGTAGGAACTTGGGTAATTACTGCGGTAATTATTTTAATATATATCATGATTATAATAAATTACAAATCAATTATGTTTGGTAATTTATACTGAGATTAATAACCAAGGTTGGGTTTTTGTGCCGTGGTTAAGAATACGTAGGTACGTACGTACATAGGTACGTATAACGTACTGAAAGATGTTGGTAATTTTCTTTCTCTTTTCACTGTGATTAATAAATCAGATAGTCTGTCCAAGAAATTAATACGAAACTATTGATAAGGCCTTACCTCCAGTCAAAATAAAAAGTTAATCGAAAGCTATATTTATCATATTGAAATTACGATTCGCCGTAAATCACATATCAAATTATTTCTATTTACACATCTCTCTGATATAAATTACATGGTAATCTTTAATTTATTGTGTAGTGTTGTACACGCGGATCTAAAATACGGTAGCGATTAAAATTGTACGACATTACTAATCAAATGGAACGTTCAAAATACGTTCGGAAATATCACGGAATTATTATTTACGATGTTGGAAACACATTGGAATACCAAAATCCATTTCCATTCATAAGTTTGAACTCGACGGATACCACACCGGAGTTCGGAAACCTGTTTAGATTTTGATAATTTTATTAACGATCGTATGCACGGCCCGGCCCGTGGAGTCTCATATATTACGGCATTAACACAAATTATACAAGTTTAAAGCCACAACATAGAACGCGTGGGTGTCTTAATGGAGAATGTGTCATCCGTAATTATTACCATCGTCTTAAATGTCTTCCAAATGTCGCCTTTTTATTACAATAGACAAAACTGGATATCTCTCTAGTCGCATTTTTTTTCTAAATGTCAAAATATTAATTATATAATTTTCGTCTCAATTTTCTCCTCACAAGTGCGTCTCCATTACCCGTGATAGTCGTAGCGTAAATAATTCCTTTCGCTTCCTATCATTAAAACATTTCTTAATGTTGATTCGAAATACGTTGTTCGATGTGATTCGAATGTGGATTTGTAGAAAATATTAATAAGCGAGTGTTTATGGCCTTCGTACGTGCTAATGCGTACATCACAATTACGTACCCAATACGTTATACAACGATACACAAGTCGCTAATCACACTTTGATCTTTAGCAACGCTAACGCAAGGCAAACACGACGCTGGTTGTTAACAGATCGACAGCTTTCAACCGCTAATAGGAACTGATCCATCGCGTCCAGTGTCCACTCGATTAATTACACTGCGACGTATTCGAGACTATTTAGAGCTGGAGAGTAGCTGGAGTACTCTAATTAGTGGGTTTCCGTTTATCGGACACCTGGTAAAAGCTATTTGACTTATAACTGGCGTCACCGTGCCATTTATGGTATGCAAATGTGGACCTTACGCGGTGATAACAGGGCGCCATTTCTGAGACTTGCCGTTATTATATTGACTCGTTTAATGAAGATAAGTGAGGTTTTTAGAACAATCTCATTGGTCAAGCGGGCGATAACCCAACGATCACGATCATATTTTCAAATAGTTATATTCTTTATTAGTTGGTCGGCCCGCCCTATGCTCAAGAATTAGCTTGTTTGTTATACATTGTAAAATATTAGCGTTTCACGCCTAACTTTACAGTTTAAACTGTCAATAATTGAAACATACGTAGAAGAATGGATAGCTCATGTTCCAATAAATTCCTGGAATGGAATGCTGGAATTGTCGAGCTTCTATTAAATGGGATAATGGAATTATACCCGAATATTCAAACGCAACTCAAATTTGTGCTGCTTACATTTTGATGACATCGATTTAAGGCGTACTTAGTAGTTTGAGGAGCCCTCAAATATTAAAGTGGCGTTTGAGAATTCGGGCGTTAGATTAGCAACCAAAGTATGAACCATTTTAGCTTTCATTGAGTATTTTTCATGTTAGTTTATAAAGGGATACATCAACGTCAGTTGACGAAATAATTTGGGGTAAATTAAAAATTTTACCTCAACCGTTAATTTCCGATGCATCTGCTATTTATTGTGTGTAACTTTTTGTCTCGTTCTAATGTTTCTGTCTCCTTTTCGTCGCACACATTTGCGACCTATTGTGATTTGTGTGTAACATTGCTGCCCATTTTTGTGCCGTTCTAATGACGATAATGAATTTTTGGTGAAATGTTGGCTTGTCTAATAAGTTCGACACGAGTGAATTTCAGACGCGACATACCGCAATTAGCAGTGAAACGTGTTAATCATACAAATTTACGTTTACGAAACAATTTTTGTGTATTTCCATCGACTAGTTTCGCCCCGTGGTTAGTGTTTTAATTTAGAATGTACGCATACTGTTACGTAGCAACGTCTATATAAAAAATTAATATTACACTATTATAAGAGGGTATAATTATATTATTATTATTAATCTTAAACGCCATGGAACATATTATATCGATTCATTTTGCCTTATATATTTATTTCGTATCGACTAACACTTAAAAAGTAACTTAAGTAGTTTTTTTTAAATCGTTCGTATTTCGAGATTAATAAAATTCAATCTTTCTCTACAAACTGTATCGTGAACGTAAACGAATGCGGTGATGAAGTGACAGTGCGCACGTTTCGGAAACGTCACCTGAAAATAAACAAACGGGCGTCACGCCGACACCGATCAATGGGTCCAAGAGACCAAGTGTCGAGTATCACAGTATTAGTAACGGTAAACTAATTGATGTTTATAACAAATCGGAGCCAATGCAAAAACCGAGTCGTGAGTTCGAATCCAAAAAAGACCATAATAGATGTCGCAACTGTTTTTATATGTTAAATATTATTCCGTTATTATAATCGGATGGTTTTTTGTACATTCACGAAATTTTTTATTCACTAGTGAGTCGGTCATTATTTTGTTGCTAGAAATTTACTTAATTAATTTACATTTTAATATTAAAACAAATTTTTTTGAAGTGTTTTTTTCAAATTTTTCTAATACCCAATTCAAAATATTCTGAACTACCAAGGAATATAATACATATTACCTTTTTACAATAGACTAAAAAAATCTATAAAGATATGAGAGAAAACTAATTGACTATAGGTTTGTTTTATGAGCTACGATACACAATCAAACACTCTTCACGTATCATTTTATTCTTATTTTTATCTCATAATATCTGTTCTATCAAAATAACGTAACAAGTACTTTGTACTTTTCAAATTACTCTTTAATAGCGTAGGGCCACTACAAGTAGAGTGTCATGACAAAAAATGATCTCATTTAGTACCTCTGGTATCTACAAATCGTGAAAGGTAATTTCATAGCACATTTTGCGTTTGATACGCCTTACAAACATTTGCCCTTGCTTCGAGTTTTTAATAGAATAAACCTCAGTTGTTATTGTATAAATGTAGACAAGAAAGTCTGTGTACTGCTTTGTGTTTTCAAAAATTATAGTTTATTTTTTGATATCCCAAAATTGAGCAGATGTCGCATTCAATAATCGCAGCATTATGGAATATCCCAATTAGTTCCAAATGCGGCAAAATGTTCGTGCATGTGCGACACTGTCATTATTTCGTCTTATTGTTGTGTGAAAATATGAACCCACATGATTTGGGGAATTTGTTATAATCCGTGTGTATTGTTATGCATTGTGGGGATGATACGGAGGGGACGCAGTCAAGGGCGCTATCAAAGTGCGATATTAACTAAAATTACGAACACATTAACGAATTCGAAGTATTTCGCATCAATACAGTCATTATAAGTTGCCATGAAGGCGCATATAGTACAGGTGGAGCGATCGCCTCGGGCGGGTGGGACGGTCGCTGCGACCGCTCCGCCGCCGAGCGGGTTATTAATACCGCGCGGTCCCGAGCGCACGAGCCCGCCGCCGCGCCGCCTGCCCGCGACCACATTCCACACCATTGTCCCCAACCGCCGACACTTTTGTCTATTCACACCTATAAATCACAGACCTCAACCTTTATTTACCTCTAACGATCTTGTCGCGCTACATCGATTAATTAGTGTAACACTACAGATAAGATAGCGGGGAAAGCGATCGCTTTCAATTTCCTCTCGAGGGGCACTTGGCGTAAAGTACGCGTTAAGTGCGGACAATCGAAGATAAAATGTGCGAGACGAGACTGCCCTTAATCCGGTGATCGAAGATTGCGAGAAAACGTTTTGTCGTGGGGTGGCACGCTCGAGTCGTCGCATTGTTTGTTAGATAGTTTCTAATTTGATTGCAGCCGGACGCGTTACGTGGGCGACTTCGACAGACATACGCACGAGGCTAATTAATCCTATAAAATGCTAATAGAGGTCACACGTTTTAAGATTAAAACGAACGTTTATTGTTATCACATTTAATACGAATTTCTTTTGGTCACATTACGTCGGATTCAATTAAATTTTTATCGTTTTCACAATCGTAACATTTTATCGGTTATTATGAATATAGTCATAAATTAATATGTAAGTAGGTACCTACTTCTCAAAAGTTGAGTAATAAAAAAGTAAAGTATCAACCCTT
Organism: Lycaena phlaeas; assembly: GCA_905333005.2. Classification (NCBI taxonomy): domain Eukaryota; kingdom Metazoa; phylum Arthropoda; class Insecta; order Lepidoptera; family Lycaenidae; genus Lycaena; species Lycaena phlaeas. The sequence continues at coordinate 9,600,077 of HG995178.1, forward strand.
ATATGTCCCACTGCTGGGCACGGGTCTCCTTCCTCGAAATCAGGCGAGGAGGGTAATGGGCCGATAGTCCACCGCGCTGGCCCAGTGCGGATTGGTGAACTTCACATACCTTCAAAGACTTTCAATCTCATCAGGTATGCAGGTTTCCTCACGATGTTTTCCTTCACCGGTGAAGTTGTTGTCAAAAGTTGAGTAATGAAATCGGATATTTACTAATAAATGATAACGTGTATGTAGTATAGCGGGTGCCACACGCAACGGCTCGGCCAGACACGTCGTCGGCCGATCGGTGTGTTTTAAATTGATCCTAATGGCTGTGTGTTCTGAACGACTGTGATTGTAGTCAGTGCGTCTTCTAGCTTTCATAAGACGTTTACGTGGTCATTCCTCCCTGACCCCACAACGAGAGCGAATGTGTCGCCGAGCAGTTCGCACGTTGATATCACGCATTTCGCATTATTATATTAACGAGAATCGCCCGGGGCATTATTACCTATCTACAGCATCGGCGGGTTAATATGCTTATTAAATTATGTCGATCGCAAAAACCGAGGCGTACCTACCCGTTGCTTTAGGGAGTAATTAACGGAGTGAGTTTTATTTTGATATTCAATCATCGCCTTTAATTATTGGTTGTGCTCTTGTGGGTCGATAAGACCACATTGGATATATGTGTTTCTCCGCCTAATGTGACACTGATTTGCCTTTTGAATGTAACGTTTTGATTAATAATAACATCGAAAGAACGTTTGAACAATGACTCACAATTTTTTTTATCTTTTACTCCTGTTATCGTAAAGGTTATGAAATTAATGACCGCGGTAACAAATTTAGACAAATTATTGATTAGCTCACCAAATGTGAGGGAGAGCTGGGTGAGGTTGGCCATTAACCAACTTTGCATATCAATACCCGTTTTATATCGACATGCATCATTTCATTTGATTACACTTCCTGGCGCTCGTCAATGCCTATTAATTAGGTATATTCTATGTCCTCCTAATAATATAACGCTCAGCTCATTTATTGTGTTTCAAATGCGTGCTATACAATGTTCTGATCCCATATAATATACATACTAGCTGTTGCATGCAACTTCACCGGCGTTAACTGAGATTTAAAACGGGGACCTAACTTTTTGAAAATTCAATATAGACTATGTTCCCCGGGGATAGTGCTTCCCAATAGTAAAGGGATTTTTCAAATCGGTCAAGTAGTTTCGGAGCCTATTCAATACAAACAAACAATCAAATATTTATAATATTAGTATAGATAAGAACATCAATATCATACATTAATGTTTCTTTTCTCTAATAAACGTAAAAGCCTTGTCTAGAATGGCTGAAAAGATAGAATTTGAAGACTAGAAGTGGCAATTTTTTAATGTAAGTTTTTTCAGTGGCAAACAAATTTATTCGCAAATATATTATATAATAAATCATATTTCTATATTATTAGTCATGTCGTTTGTTTGTCATTATCAATGTCCGCTCCATAGAGAGTGAAAATATATTGCTAAGGTTAGAATAGTTAATGTACTTGAAATAAATCACAAATTAAATCAGTTGTATGTACATATTATGTGTCAATGACAGCACACGGGCGACGTGTTCACTTCATTAATACAGCATCCGATCCCGGTACATGCTTGAGTCGTGTTTCGTTTCACGCTTTTGTCCCCGAAATAAATTTACCACCAACCGACACAGGAATCTGTTCAAAAGTGTTAAATCGGTTAATATAATGATGATGGATGCCGTCCCGACCAAACAGCCACAGCGGGGGTGTTTTACCCCACTATACAAATAAAATATTTTTATTATTAACCAGTCTCCTGTCCCGCTCCCACCAACGAAATCGCCTAATCACCGTCCCCGTCGCACCGTTTAATCGAAATCATATTTCTGTTTTGTCATTATGGTATCGCATTTGGAGAGTTCCTCTCCTTTGTCCTGGTTTCGAGTCTTCGGTGTCTCGTTACGAATGCAGGTTCGGATTTATTTTTTCGATAAGTCATACTCATAGAAATATAACACCGTCTAAAAGCTTTTAACTTTTTCCGTTGTTTGTTCGGAGCACCTTTTAAATTGCAAATAATTGCAATCCCGTTCGCGTCATGTGACGACGCCATCTGTCGGCAAGTAGTTGTACTTCGGATTGTTTTTTTCAAACTTTCATCGTTTCCCTCATGAATGAAACCTATTTAGCCCACAAAAACTTGCAACCGTGTTGGACGCGAACGATATTGTTTAAAATTTGAGACAGACGCATATGATTTCCTTTCAACATTAGCCTTACCTGTGGGGCTGACAAAAAACGCGGCAGGTAGCTCATTTGTTTGTTATTAATTCACGCGTCGAATCTTTTTTTTCCGTCCATCGTTCATTTAATGCTGTGAGAATATTAATTATAATTATAAACGGGACTCGTCGTGCGCAGTGTTGGCTCAGGACTTTGTCGTTAATTTAAATCTGATAATATATTATGCGACAGACTCCGTTTCTGATATTTTTTACGTCCAACTTAATTTTGAACGGACGATTCTAATTTATGCAATGTATTTTATAGCAATTTATTTGTCTAAAGCAATTATGTACATGCGAGTAAATATTGTGATTTTTTTGGAGATTATATAATCTTTATATCATAAGTCATAAAATAAAGAAAGTCATGGATAAAGATATAGTAATTTGATTATTATCACTACCACCTCTTAATGATTATTTCTTAGTAAAGCATCAGGACCTAGGCAGTCATCAGCGATGATTAGATACATCTATTAGTGACAAGCTGTATCTGACGAACGTTTTCCTGCCCTTACCCTAAATGCTCTAGATGTCCTTAGCAATGGATATTAACAAAACTTGCCCTGACGATAACCAAAACTACTAAAAAAGAATCTAATTTGATGCAATGGCTCAGAAGCTATGTGTTTATTTACATTTCAGCGATTCATTTTTATTTATATAGGTAGATATAGATAAAGATAGATATAACGGTAGGGACCAGCGGAATGTTTCACCGATGCACTGTACATCCAAACATAAAACCTTACGCAGAATTATGCAGTTGATCAATATTTAATGTCCTTTTGTTTCTGTTATTCATTGTTACGCCTCATCACGTGAGGTATAATAGCGCTGTTGGTGTATTCTCAATAATAGAATATATTATTTTCTAGATAAAAATAGAACGAATAACGCTGTCACCCATTTTCTTTTTTTTTACTTAGTTATCTATTAATTTTCAAATAAAAAACTTCATCATATAAAAAAAAATACTAGTTTTAAGATAAAGCTAAGTAGTCAATCTAGATTTAACTCAATATTTATTATTTACATTAGGAACAGGAATGGAACCCGTACTCTTAAAACAGTGATATAACTTTTGGAGTTAGTACCTCCTTAAATCTTTTCAATTCGTAGTTGAGGTTTTTTGACACTCTAACAACAGAGGAAACTGTATTAGGATAGAAAAAAATGAAACTGCGCGAGTTTCTCCTTCAAGTGACAATTCCACTTGACAAAAAATAAACATGGCGGCTTTTGTTACGTGTGAAATAAAATATGGAAGAAAAAGTTGTCTTTTTTGCATTCTATTTGACTTATTGTAATATAAATATTTTAGTTAGCATTTAGGTGTTTGTGGGGGATATTCGATACGTATTTTCACAAGCGGGTCAAAGTTTCATAACGTCGTGTGACGTGACGCCGCGCTATGCTGGTATCAGATAATGCCCTCATGGTACTATTATACTTTACTTTCTACAACCAATTATTATAAACGACTCTATTCTCTTGATACATTTCGTTTTAGAGTTGTACAAGCTATGTTTATTGAAATATATTTAAAGAAGTTTATCCCATGGACTAGAGCAAGAAAAGAAAAGCTGTTTAAAATAAGAATGAATTTAATAGATACTTTTTAAAGTTTGAATCATTTTAATAAAAAAGTATCAAATATATTTGAGTGATGTACGTTTAGTGTTTGTGAACGCAGTAATAAGAATTATATAAAAATACTTTGATACAATTTAAAATGTTCAAAGATGACCTTTTTACATCACGTTGGTTTATTCGTGATCGTGACAAATTGGAATAGATTCGGCCAACCTTGGTTTTAGGTTTAATAATGGCTGTATAGTGTTTATAAATGTCGTCTAAATACTCGACATTATGACCTAAGCAAGCCTAAACTCTAACGAATTGAATAAAAAAATATACCGATATTATTATGCTCTAAATGAGCGCGAATTTTCTAAATTAGGCAGGCACGTTATGAAATATTTCCTTGTTGCGATTTTAATAAATACATTGAAATTATTCGCTCTAGCGATTCTAGTTTTTGTTATGAAAGCGATAGCGGCGTGTTTACAATGGGAATTTTAAATTAGCATACCTTTTGTAGCTCTCCACCCCATGGTCTTAATATGATAGAGTTGTTACACCCTACGGAGGCGCGGGTGCACCGGAAGCCTCCTTGTAATAGAATTCAGATATTCTCTCTCGGATAACAACGAGGAGGCTTAGACTTGCGGAATACGCAGAAATGAAATTCTTAAGGTAATATATAAACTAACAATATCACGTGTGTTCGGAAGCTTATGCAAATGTAATATAATTGTTTCATTTGGTTTTGTTCGTAAAAAAGTGGATTTTTTTTTTGGAATACTGTAACTCTTTATAATAAGTATCTAGCTTTTTATGATGTTTTGGTGTTTGAGCTTTCGGTTTCTCAGGAGTGTCTTTTCTGTGCCACCTGCAATTCATTCTATGCTTTAATATAAATGTATAATATGTAGAACCTTCTGATCTAGAATTTGTTCTGAATAACTAAATATGATCTAGATTGATTATTTTATCTAGCTCACTGTTAGATAAGCTGGATAAATTAGTCAATACTTACCAGTGCTAGTAGCTAGTAGATATCAAAATACCATTCTAATTTTAGCTTAGTTATCTTTCGTTAGCCTAGGTTTAGTTCGGTATTAAAACACATGTTTATAGTCTGTATTCTTATACATTAATTAATAAGGTACCTTAGTTTATATGACCTTTAAAGAATGTATAATAATATTTATAATTGATTCATCATGTCAGGCTGGAATCCATGACAAACTCGCGGAATACGACTTTTATTTATAGCTTCATAGATTATTGTAATTAAACTATTATTGCTTTGTTTTATCGCATTGTAACTATGGAACCTACATAATGGCAACTCTACTAATTATTTGTTAAGGATTTGTGTTTTAAAGGTTAAATAAATTAAACAATGATGGTATGGTATGACCTTGCTTAGGGCTCCTAGATTCAAAACTATCCTGTTCACCTTTGAAAGGTCGTTCTAAATTTCTTCTCCCCAAGAATACTCCGCTATTCGTCACGCAAGAAAAGCCGTCCCCAGCAGTGGGACGCAAAAATGTAACAGAGATAAAAACATAGGCGAGACAAGGACGGAATGATATGATGATGATTTTGGAAATAATGAAAACGATGTACACAATAGTTTTATACATCTATTAATCCGATCAGCCTTCCGAGAAGCAACTATAGCATGATGCTGGTATGTAATTATACAGGCTATTAACATGGTCCGTGTACAAACATGGCGGATGATTGTGGGTTTCGTTTTAATTGCGCACACGCATCCAGATCCGTCAGCTTATTGATTTGTACCTATCGCGCTCTCAAAATCGTGAGAAAACCCCCAGCTATCAATCTTATGACTGAACTCGGGAAATTATATACCCTTCATCATCAGTATCATCACGCAAACACGCTACAGTTTTAACGAGTCACACAATTAAAAAAGTACCATATGGTAAGCATTTTTGAGTTACCTTTTGTATTTTCCATTGCATTTCGATTATGATTATCTATGAACTAAGAAATGTAACAATCACTCAAATTATCATTAATGACACATCCTGCGACCGTCTGCGTCACGCTCACTGAAAAAAAAAAAGATTAAAACTAATTTAGGATCTTCCAAATTATAGACAGAGCGGTTGTCGCGGAGGCTTCGGCGCCAACCTAAAACTGCACGTCATTGTTTTTTATACTACCGCCTCGGGCTACAGATTCAATCCGAGCGGAGCCGCTAATTAATTATTTCACATGTATCGTTCATTAATTACTTGCCGGCCGATACCCACCCGTTATCTTTTAATGACGCCCAGCAATTTGTCCGACGTAATTATCTTGGAGATCACCGCCACAAAAACGAAATATAATGATTTGAAACGTTAACACGATCGAGGAATTACTCCTTAGGTATTAAGCATCGAGATAGAATCAATCTTAATCTCGTACAGAAACGTAATCCAGATTTATTTATGATGGAGCTGCGTGTGCTATTATACTCGTCTGCGGCAATTTGCTTCGAAATTGTCTTAATCGCCCGCTCAAGGGACTATTTATGTATAATTATTTCCAAATTCGACGCTCTGTTTGATGCCTTTCCGCTCTCTTTGAGGTGGTTCGACAAAAAAGTCATCTGTTGGCAACAATTAAGCTAAGAAAAAATAGAAATAAGTATCGAAGGGTCCACTAATTATACCCGCAAATTGGTGGTTACTAAGAGCGTTGGTCCGTACGGCGCCTTACCTTGTCTAACTTTAAACAAACACGACAGTTGTACAGATAATATTAAATGTCAAAGTTACTTAATAAGGCATCAAAGGCTTCGTTTTACCTTCGCCTCATATGTGGACAATTAAGTCTAGAAATTAATGGGAAAATAAATGAGCGTGGTAACTCGTCAAGATTCGTGTTTCACTATACTTTATAATTAACGGAGCTAATTCGCAAATTCGCAATGTCACTTTGTTCAAGAGAAAATTGTTTTAATTGTAGCTTTCACCGTTCGCTGTATGTCTGATGACAGATGTTTTATCTAATGGAGCCATTAAGACATTCAATTAGATTTCTAGTTTCCACTCATACATTTTCTATTACAGAATTAAATACTACAATATCGTCATGAGAAAATCCAACATTCTGTAGTAATATCAAAATCGTAATTATAAAGATAATATTAGAAGTTATTCAACTTAAAGATTATATAATTTTTACCTTTAAATTTTGCCTTTTATAAAATAGTAAACAAAATTCACGTTTCACGGAAATTTTAATTTCAATTTAATATGTTTTAACGTTATTGCATAAATAGCCATGTAAATGATTAAAGGTTGTACTGTGTTCCCACGGATAATCTCAGATTGGATGTTGTATGTATTAATTTTGTATGAATTTTGCTTGTAAGGCACGTTCAATGAGGGGCTCTAACGAGGCTTCCATTACCGACACCTTACATGCATTCCATACATACATCCTGGTGCTTATGTTTCAACATGAATTTGTTCATAAAATGCTACTAGCATCTTAGAAGTAGACGTTTGTTTATTAATAGTATGTCTTATTAGAATCGTCGCAAATTGTTTTTACATATTATCTTAATTTTAATTGATACACAAAAACAGGGGCTTGAACGTTATATTTGTAGTTAATTATATCTTTGCTAATTCAAAGATTTTTTAGATTCATCATCATCAGCCCTTATCCGTTCAGTGCTGAACATATTCTTCTTCAATGAAATCCGAGATCCTAAGCAACTTAAAGCCAACACAAATTGAATATTGTACAGAGTTTTATTGAACGGATTTATATAAGATTGGTGGCAAGCATCGTCCTCCGCGATTTGAGTAGGTACCTAATGAATTACGGGCACAAGAAGCGGGGTCAGCTTTACAATCATTAATTCTATGTGTTAAAAAAAAGTAAAGTATCAACCCCTATATGTCCTACTGCTAGACACGGGTCTCCTCCTCGAAATCAGGTGAGGAGGGTAATGGGCCATAGTTCACCGATGCGTTGGCCCAATGCGGGTTAGTGAACTTCACATACCTTCGAAGACTTTCAATCTCATCAGGCATGCAGGTATCACGATGTTTTTCTTCAACGATGAGCGAGCGATGGTCTTGTGCCTAGGATACGCTTAGAAATTTAGAAAAACCCATTTCAAAGCACACACGGGAGGTCAGGATCGAACCCAGAACCTCCCGCATAAGAGGCCGAGTCCGTCCGTCACTGGACCTTCGTCGCTCTAATTTTTTTATAATTCTTTTTATACTTATATAGTTTTAAATCTCATTTTCTTTTACGTATAAAAATATATATTTGCAGTAAAGCTTTAATTTCAATATAATAATTATTATTATAATGAAACAACTATTAGGGATTTTATCGCGGTTTATTTTTTTTTATGAGCCCGATGTTTCGGATACTTTAGAGTTTCTAGTAACCATGGTCACGGGAGGACTCGTAAATAAACTAAATAAACCGCGATAAAATCCGTAAAACTTGTTTCATTCTAATGAGTGAAATTCGCGTAAACATAAGAAAACAATATAATAATTATTAATTAATGTGTACCTATGGTTAAATATATTTATAATTTTTCCTCGTCGTGATGAATACAGGCGTCGTAATTATTGTCGGTGCTCTGCGGTTCGTGTGAGTCTACGTAATCACGAGCGATTCTCATATAAGCGGACTTAAATTTACCGTGTTTGAATAATCAATTAATTATCTTCAGTTATATGACGAATAGAGGATGTTGAAACATTATGTAAGCTGTAACTCAATTAAACACGACGCTTTTCGCATTTCTAGAGTAAATGTCGTTGGGTCAACAAGATATTAAACAAGGTGTTGTGTTTACAACGGTTTGGAATCCAATTGGATCACGCTTCTACGTAGTCGTTCCAATTAGATTACCTATTATTTATCGGGTCTATAATGATGAATGCTTAGGATATAGTAGGTAAAAATAAACAAGTTTTAATAGAATATTTTTTAATATTTAATACACCACGTAACCTAGTCCCGCGTTACGAGTGCTAAGAACTTAAATAAATTTGAAATTGTTTTATATAAAAAGGTATGATATTATCTGCACTTGGTGGTATTCTAACAGCTATTCTGACAGCCGCTGCGTAAAGTGTCCAATAACCAGCCGACCTTTTAAATTATTACCTATGACTATTCTTATTAGACGTTTTACTTGATACAGACAAATATCATCATTTGCTTTATAATCATCAACTTGCTTTTGTTATTGGGCCTCATGTGAGGAAAACTAGTACCCGTTGCAAATATTAGGTAGGTATATAATATTTGCAACTTTTTCAACATAAATAAATCACGATCTTTTCTGTCTGTTATCTAAGGCTACTCAGTCAATACATATTATATCAAATAATTTTTTGACACTTCCATATTTAGCAATCGACACACCAATTGATTACAGATGATATACCATTTTTTAAATAAAAGAAGTCGTATTGAAAATTATTTTCACTTTACAAGCAATAATACCTAGTACCTACCTACTAATATTATGATGTTATTTGTTTCATTTCCTTTGATAAACATTTAAATTTAAAATGCAAAAAATATGTGTTCTGTGCGAATCACAGCACGTGCTTTGTCATTAAACATTATAAGGTGTCATTTTGAACACCGATTGCGAAACAAATAATACCATCTGATAGGGCGTGTAATTTCAATGCATTTACATGAAACACCATAAACAAATAGAAAAATCATTTAATAAAAGGACTAATCTAATATGGGAGTTCGGGTGTTAACACCAGCTGTCAAATTGTTCTATTTTTAAATATATTTGTCTATGTCTACTAAATTCTTTATCTAAATATATTATGATACTGGGATTATATTAGCCCAAGATACTGATTATCGCAAGTTGTGAGAAAATTATAACCATCACAGATCATTCACCTCAACTCTAATTACCAGCTTCACATAATATCTATACACTTAGCGGTGCAAAGTGCTCTAAAAATTGCCTTTACCAAGAAAACCAGTAATTACAAAAGCTTTTTAGCATCAACTTTTAGTATAACTAATTATTTTTTAATGCGATTATTTTCAATTTTATATGTTTTTACACGTTTCTTATTGATATTAGGAGGACAAGGCATTCCATTGATACGCAATTGGAAATAAATATTGACTTAGATATCAAATTTTATACCGCTTAGACGTTTTCAAGGACTCGACCGTTAGGATTTGTAAACATGAAAAAAATAGTCCTTTTTTTTTCGGAAGACGAAATAGTGATCCGTACCAGAATAAAACCGTTATATAAGTAGGTCTTAGATTATTAATATGTCTAGATGGAGTGTCGCCCTACAATCGAAACAAAAAGAACAGGCCAACATTTTCAAAGATGTATTCGTGAATAGTGATTCCAGCTACTACAGTTCTCCCATAATCATCCTTTTTAATCGCGTTACACTTCAACACAAACCTTCATTATAAATAAAAACAATAATGCGTAAAAATTCATGCGTATTCTATGACAGTGGGACGGATACTAAACACGGAGAAAGCATTTAGAGGCCAACAGGTGGACGCTATTTTTTTGGACGTGTTTTCCGCGCGACACTCTATCTAAACATATTATTGATCTAAGAAGTAGGTATGTAATATGAAAGTATGTTTTATAGTTTTATCGCCTATTCACGTAATGAGTCATAGATACCTACAACACTTTACTAATTCAACTATTCTTCGAATGAAACATGTGTCATTAACATGGAACACCAATAAGTTTTGAGACTTTACAGTTACTGAACCCACACGGGAATAAGAAGTTTCTGGAAGCAACTAATATCCCCAAGGTCTATGTTTGTGACATACATTTTTGTATATCTTTTATTCGAGTATCCGGTGTTTTGATATTTTTCAATATTATCTGACATCCTGTTATTCATTCATTAGTGCATGATTAATAGATTGCATAATGACTTAGTCAGCTTTTCGGTTTAATTCGCCGGCTAGACATTGCTTAACATATCATCATCATAAGCCAGTATCCGTCCACTGCTAAACATAGGCCTCTCTCAATGAATGCCAAGACGACAGATCCCTTGCCACTGGCATCCATGACATATTTTCTTTAAAAATTCTTAATACAAGTACAGGCACTGAAATTGCAAATTAATATCAAACGTAATTCGTATCGCAGAAGTAAAAATATCTAATTTAATTTAAATATTTTCATTCTTTTTTTAAATACATAATCCTAATGTCATTCGCTCTCATGAATAACTTTCATTTCTCTTGTTTCTTCTAGAATTTCCAATCAGTTTAATTATTGACAAGATCTCTTATACTGCGTTTCAACTTAAGGCTGCCTTAGCCTTCCACATTATTTGTTGATCCTTGATTAACTCTGCTATATTCATTGTCCACGGTTACCATGAGATGTCGGGTTTGGCTACTTAGGTACCTAACATTAAAACATGCTAGATAATTTCATCGAAACTATGTAGGACGTATAAGTGCCCTGGTATCTCTGATAACATTCGAGATAACGGGGATGGCGGCTTAATCTCGTCTTATAAGAATTCTTCAATGTTTACTTTCGATATTGATAATTTATAATACTCCTAATGTTGATAACTGTAAGGAAGATATTTGTACTTTAGTGAATATAATAATCGTATTTTTACATCGAATTCTTGTAATATATGTTGCTTAATTGTGAAAATGTGAGGTGACAGTGTTGACAAGCTGTCATTCGGATAAATTGATCGTAGTTGTTTGCGCAAACGTTTGATAAGATTTATTATCAGTATTTTAATTTAAACATCTAAAATGAAATATTAGGTGAGCTCGTCACACGCGGGAACGGACGTTTATCAGTTGTAGAGTTACGTTAAATTAAGTTGACGATAAATGTCCGATGTGTTATTAGAGTCACTATTTAAATTAGTACAAAAAATTCTCACGGAATTGTTCGACTCCACCTACTTCCGTTTCTATTGATCGCAATAGCTCATCCATTCGAACGCGTAGTACAAATGCCAGCGATAATTACGTAAATAGGAAAATTTGAACTTTGTCAAAAAGTTCGAAAAAAATCATCGGTAGTGATATTTTTCATATTTGATTCATATATGTTTCTAGTACTTTCCATGATACTAAAGTATTTTTGTTATTTCCAGGGGAGCATGTGATGCCGGCCCTTGACGCCCGGCGCCATGCCCACGCCGCTGCAGCCCGGCGGCCCCGCTAGCGGCCCGCCCCCGGAGCGCAAGCGGCGCCGCAAGCGCGACGACCCGCAAAGTTCAGCAGCGCTCGAGCCTGACGACGACGACGGGAATATGAGTCCCGAAGAAGAGCCCCGCAACACGGCCGCGGCTCCAGCGGCGCCCACGCCCGCGCCCTCTTCCGCACCCGCACCCACTTCTCCCCCAGCCGCACCTGACGCCGTCGATTTAACTTCGCGACGAGACTCGCCTCCTTTGTCATCAGACGTCGAACATTTCGATGGCAAAATTGTCTACAACCCCGACGGTTCCGCCTACATTATCGAAGACCCTGAGATATCAGAAGGCGAAACGAGCCTCCCCGATTTACCTAAAATAGAACCGGGATGCATAGTCGACAGTCGGGAAAGTAACGTAGCTGAGAGGCAACTCGATTTTCCACAGATAGCGAGTGCTTTCTACGTTTCGAGAAATTCGTCACTTTATGGTGCCCTTTACGGTAGATTGGCAGCGGAGCGTGCGCGAGCGCGACCTGACGCCCCAGTGATGCACAGTTATAGAGTGTTTAGTTTTAGAGGAGGAAAGGATGCGCCGAGACCGCTTTCACCGATACCTGAATGCCCTGTGAGCGTGCCAGTGAAACCTATCCTCATGTGTTTTATATGTAAATTGAGTTTCGGATACGCTAAATCATTTGTAGCGCACGCCCAAGCCGATCATAGTTTATCATTGCTTGACACAGAAAGGGATGCCCTCTCTAGGGACAATTCGTCAGCAATAATTCAATGTGTTGGAAAGGACAAAGAACCACTAGTCTCATTTTTAGAACCAGTTGGAACTGCAGCACCACCTCGTACGTCTGTGAATTGCAGTCCTGCTAATATTTCTGAATTGTCCAGTCCATCAATAGATAAGCGACAAGAAGCTATAACACCTGATAGAGACAACGAATCGATGCTACCTAATGGGTCTTGTGACGAAAGAAGACCGAGCCCGCCCGCGTGGCGACCTCCACGCTCGATGACTGAATCATTAATTCCTCAACACTCTTTGATCTCAGTGGCACACCCACACACAATAAACGCTTCAATACAGCCTCGTGCTAGTCCTAATTCATCGCCAACATTTCAAACTTCCCCAGCTGCTTTTCTCTCTGGCACAACGATAGGAGTTTGTCCTGATCATCTAGGAGGGCGTCCTTCTGGTGCTGATTGTTCGAAATGTGAATTAATTTTGAACTCGGGAAGATTGGGAGGTCCACTAGCTGGCATGCACAGCCGAAACTCTTGCAAGACACTAAAATGTCCTAAATGTAACTGGCATTATAAATATCAAGAAACTTTGGAAATACATATGAAAGAAAAACACCCAGAGGCAGAAACGAGTTGCATTTATTGTATAGCAGGACAACCTCACCCGCGGCTAGCACGGGGTGAAACCTATACCTGTGGATACAAACCGTATAGGTGTGAAGTGTGCAATTACTCTACTACTACAAAAGGAAACCTTAGTATACATATGCAGTCAGATAAACATCTGAACAACATGCAAGAATTACAAAATGGTGGTAACCCTGGCGAAGGAAGCTTACCGCCGACTCAACACACCCCACCAGGTCCCCACAAGCCACCACTGCCCCACCACTCACCACTGGGCCAGAAACCTAAGCCGACGTTTCGATGCGACGTTTGCAATTATGAAACAAATGTTGCTAGAAACCTAAGAATACATATGACATCTGAAAAGCACACCCATAATATGCTTGTCCTCCAACAAAATGTCAAACATATGCAAACATTATCGGCATTACATCATAGACAACAAAGCCAACAACAACTAGAAAGCTTACTGCATTTTCATGGTGGTGATGCACCCCCACAAAATCCTGAAGCTGCATTGGCTGATATGGCTTACAATCAAGCACTTATGATTCAACTCATGACTGGTGGCCCTGGGCCTTCACCGCCAGAACTTGGAGCCCATCTTGATGTTGGCTTAAACCCTGAAGCAATGGAACCTCCCCCGGAGCCAGCAGATCCTGAACCAGAAAGAACGTTCCATTGTTGTATATGCAACTGTTTCTCTACCGATTCCTTAGAAGCTTTAGGTCATCATTTGGCCCAGGACCGTACAAAAATACGAGAACAAGAAATTTTGGCTCTAGTGGCAGGTCATTACGTCTGCAAGCTTTGTACATACAAAACCAATTTGAAAGCCAACTTTCAACTTCATTGTAAAACTGATAAGCATTTACAAAGGCTACAGCACGTCAACCACGTGAAGGAAGGTGGACCTAGAAACGAATGGAAGTTGAAGTTTTGTGGTGGGGTTGGAACAGGTGGTGCAGGTGTTGGTGGTGTTCAGGTCAGATGTTGTGCCTGCGATTACTACACAAACTCCGCGCACAAGCTGCAACTTCACGCTGCGGGTGCCAGGCACGAAGCAGCTACATTACTGTTGAGACATTTGAGGGAGTGTGCGTCTCGAATCCCTCGTGAACGTCCACGTATCTACCGCTGTGCGTTGTGTGGTTTCGGTACACAACACCGTCTACCGTTGCTGCAGCATGTGCGCTCTGTGAAGCACTTGCAAATGGAGCAAATACACCAGCTTCAACGGCGCTCCGAAGGGAAAGACCCCACACCCGACGTAGCAGAGCTCTTCCAAGTCATCCCTCAGCCGCCCGAGTTGCCGAGTCCATTTGATCAACAAGACAACGGTAAGTTATTTATAAATTTGAAATATTTTACAATTATGATCTTCAACAAACCTTCGTCCAAATCTCAACACGAGCGTTTAACTCTCCTTGTATTCTTTTCATGAATCAGGCTAGTAATACGGAAATTGCTCGGCGCGTTTGCCACTAATGTTTTACCAAGCGTGACCACCCTATTGTTATTATTATTGTAATTTAACTTCCTCGAGTCATTGTCTCTTTAAGTAACAAGTTTTAATGATATCTTACACAGGAATAAAAGCAATGTTACAAAAACTTAGCCAAAAGTATCATAAAAACTATCAGAGCGTAATTAGGTGCGCGTGCGCAGTTTACTTAATAGTATGTTTTTGCTGCCGCTAGATGTCAATAACAATTTTAGGCGGCGCGGGAAATATGTTTTATTACTTTCATGGCGAACGCATTTCGCAATATTTATTCTATAAAGCGTAAAAATTCCATTAAAATTAATTCAACCAAGACCATTACCGTAGTTCATATCGATAAAGTAATAATATATACAAACTTATGAATGTGATTTCGAAACGTCACTATCGATTTCCAATTTAATCCAATTCGTTCCTTAATCAATTTTGTTATGTGTTTTTTTAAACGAAAGCTTGGATGGCATAACAAAAATATGGATGTTCACTAAAAATCACATTCGCAGCAACCTCTGCTTCATTATCGCCATTCTATATTTGAACACAACGATACCATTTAAGCACACATTTAGCGGGGAATTCGTAATCACAATAATGAGATAATTACACATGGACAAAATTTAATTTAAAGCGCACATTAGAACAGGTTTCTTTAATAACGTACGCCTTACACGGTGTCGCCACAGTCGGCATCGTCGGGCCCGGCCATTGGTCGAGACGGCCCCGCCCCGCGAGTGACGGAGACGGGGAGAAGATTTGAATCGAGAAGGCGAATTTTCCATAAGTACTGCATGGGACAATGACACGCATTACGTATGTGGTCGTCGCGCATTAAGGATGATTGCCCCTTGTGATGAGATGTGAGGCTACATCATACAATGTCACCGGCTATTGCCAGCCATATATTACAAGCATAAACGGCAAGTGCAGAAAGCTCCGCTCGACTCGTCTTAAGGTTTCAAGCTTGTTACTTAGCATCATACCAAAGGTATTCATATTAAATCAGTCCAAGAAGATATCCATCGTCTAACAATTCGAGATTGTCTGGGATAAGTAATCACTAAATTATTATTATTCGCAAAGATATTCTTGACGCCTATGTTTATTTACTTATTCATCATCATTATTTCGTAACAATCTTATTGAATACCAGAACTAAATGTGTACAAATTGAATAATATGAGATATTTTATATCACATTTAACACTCCGAATGTCTACCGTTACGCTGGAGATGACAAATTCTAATTTATTGCATCAGTTAAGGAAATAAATAGTATATTATGAATACAATATTTTGAATATTATTCAATTCCAATCGAGTTCTCCGTTCATTGTTAATAGGTATGTCTCGTTACGCACATGTGTAGCTGTTTTGATTTTAAAACACTAGGTTTTACTTTATTCATATCCCAATAATTTACATTAGTCATTTGAGTATAGTTATCCAAGCTTTTCTCATCTATAGAGTATTAAATGGTTCACGGTGATTTTGAAAATTTTGCAATGCATATAAATATGTATTGCCTTACACAATTGATGTACTCATTATAGACAACCCTATTTCCTTATTTGCCCTAATCTTTGTCAAAGCTTAAATAAACAGCCAAGTCAAAAATTAAGATCAAAAAATCCAAAATATGTGCATATCGAGAGCATTAATTACCTGCATGAATGGGTACAATTTATCTACAGTCATCCTGCCCACAATGCCCAGACACAATGTCTAACGTACAAAATTACTAAATCTCAGACTCCACGTGACACCCACAGAATGGTCCCTTTGTCCATTCACGTTTTTTTATCTCACATTAAACCCCATGACACCATGGGGACGTACTGGTCGTATATTTTACGAAAAAGTGCTCTAATATAAAACATTGGTACTATATATCATGGTTTTGAATTGGTTCTCAATGTTAAATTTTATTATACGTTTTTAATTTTATAAAACTAAAAGATTGCCTTGAAATTACAATAATTTCTTTTAGTTTTGTATCGTACTGTTAGTGTGAAGCCATACCTACTGTTTTCTGCTATACTCTATTCGGGAGGTGAATCTCAGACATATCTTAGTGAACAAGATCATCATCAGCCTTTATCCGGCCACAGCTGAACTCCTTTAATGAACGCTTAGATGACTGATCCCTTGTCACTCGCATCCAACATGGACCGGTTACTGCACGGTTATCATCTTCCCATTTAGTAATGGCTGACCAACACTTCGTCTATCTAAACGCGACTGCCATTCTTGAACCTTATTGGGCCATCGGCTATGCGATATTCTAAGTGCGTGACAAGTCCATAGTCACTTCAACAAGCTTATTCTTTTTGCAATGAAATCCTATCTGCTAAAAGCCCTACATGTTAACATTTTATAGACGAATATTATTATGTATTTAAGTAAATATGCGACTTGTATTCCCATCGTAATATTTCCTACATCATATAAATCACGTATAAATATAAAGTTTACCTAGTCGATACTAATTACAAAAACATCATTACTCTGACGATCTGAAATAGGATCGTTATTGTATGATGTTCCCTGGTCACTCGACTACAGTAGCCCTTACAAGGGCCGACGTTGATTATTATTACGCATTCAATTCATTTGTCAGTCCCCCCATCATTAGATGTAACGGTTTTAACTGCTTAAAACTATGAAACGGGTTCCAGGGGACAGGTTTCAGCTGTACTGTGAGATAATTTAAACTTTTAATTAAACTTGGTCCATCCCTTTTTATTTTAACAATAAAGGTACTGCCATTCAAATTGTTGTGCTCTTTAAAAACGTGCTTCTTATTCATGCCTGTGGGTAAATGTAATGAACAATTGTAGTTATCAAAGACAACACGCGAAGGATTAGCATGTTGGAGTGGTATGAGTCGAGCCAGATGGCTGATGGGCCTAAAAACTTAAGTGGATGATGCGAATGTTCATCGACATTCGGGGCTGAATGAATTAGTTCAAGTTAAAGTAGTAGCCATGATATCAATTGAATACCTTTCCGTGGTAAGGGCTTAAGAATTAATAAAATTAAAATTAAAACACAGATTATAAATATTTAAGTTACGATATCGATTCGTGAGTAGCCTTCAGTTATATTTCACATTTTTCTAATTAATGAGTGTCCAATTCGTTTTTGTGCATTACCTTAAAAACTAGCGTTTATAAAACAGCTTTTTATATATTTATTGTATAGGAATAAAATATAATAATATTAATATACAATATGACAAATAATATATTGAACGTAACATCTCGAAATCCGCAGAGCTACGTTAAGATTAGTTACGGATAAAATCTTATTGTTATATATCCAAAATCAATAACAAAAGTGATTTGGTCCCTAAGTCGGATGAAATTTAATTGTAACAATATAGTAACGAATTTTGCGCGTCTCTCACCTGCCTTATTTGAGCGTAAACAATGCGGACCGCCTCCTTTCACACGCTACAGCGGCCATACCCTCGGTCAAATAATTACACCAGCATTATACCTCGTTACAGCTCATGCTATCTCATGTGTCGGTGACCAAACTAAATCTGATCCGAAAACTTTATATACGGAATCTTTTGTGATAATCAAGAATAATTGTTTGCTCGCTTACCTTTGTGAGCGAAAGGTGCGTGTGTGTGCACCGATACCTTTGTCTTGCGGACTCCTCGCAAACAAAACGGGTCTTCCTAGTAACATAATGGGAAGAATTTCATTTTTAAATTCAATTCAGCTACAGACGCAGGCGAACAATAGTCAGCTTCATTTATAAAAGTAATCTTTTTTGCAGATAAATCTCACGTAGATTTAGGTAAGTTTTGTAGGACGGCGTTTTGTGTTTATTTTGCCATTTCGTGCGCAGGTTTCGGTATGGAAGGTTTGTTGAAGGTTTTTATTTTAGCCATCGCCGGTATAGAATAAATAATTTAGTTATTTAAATATTAATAGCGAAATGTTAATAATAATTTTGAAACACTTTTGAGTAAATTAATGTTAAAGATTTCGCGCATTTTTTCTTCGTGGGTGGGCATACTTTAACTTGACGGTTAAACTTCAGGGGTAAATTGGTATTATATATTTTATTTTTGTTCACAGATTCAAAGGAGCCTATTGATCAGAAGCCGGACTTATCAAACGAACAAAAAGTCATGAGGTTTTTGGAGCATCAACAACAGCAACAACAACAGCAGCAACAAAATCAACTGTCACAAACATCGTTGCAACCAGCACAACAGACTTCCAATGAGAAAGAGGAAGAACAAGACGCAAACGGACAGAACTGTCCATATTGCAATTTCAGCTGTAACAATGAGAGTAGATTACATGCACATATTAACGCGGTGCATAGCGACACAGCGAGACACTTCATCTGCCCGCTTTGCCAAGACGCCTTTAAAGAGCGACCAGCGCTCGAACGACATGTCATGCAAATACATTCAGTGAATTCTGAAGGCTTACAAAGGCTCCTGCTTCTCGTAGATCAGAGCCACTGGCTGAACGGTAGCAACCAGTCACAAAGAGAGGAATCCAGACAAGGAGAAGAGAACGAAAGGGAAATATCATCACCTCGCTCTGAAGGTAGCGCTGATGGAGAGATGGAGAGATGTTCAACGTGTAGTCGCACCTTCCGCAATGTAGATGAACTATGTCAACATCAGAATGAGTCAGGCCATTTGGAGCTAAAACAAACACCGCAAGGACCTGGATACGTTTGTTGGAAGAAGGGCTGTAATCGATATTTCGAAGCAGCGCACGCTTTACAAAATCACTTTAGAGAGGCCCACGCTCGTAACTCAATCGCGAATATGTCAGTCTCCGAAAAACATGTGTACAAATACAGGTGCAATCAATGTAGCTTGGCATTTAAAACAATCGAAAAGCTACAACTACATTCTCAGTACCATGTCATACGTGACGCGACTAAATGTGTTTTATGTGGACGCAGCTTTAGATCTGTATTAGCGCTTCAAAAACACGTCGAGACATCCCACTCTGAACTTTCTGAAGAAGAGCTGAACGCATTCAAGCGAAGCTTAGCATCTAACCCATTATTGCAAGCCAATCAAAGCGTTGCGTTAGATGCCACATCTGCAGATTTATTACGGAAAGAGGCATTACGAACACCTGATGATGAGGCAGGTGAAGCAGAAGACAGGGATTCTAGTGCTACCGCAGCCGATGAGTCAGGTCATAATGATGCTGACAACTCAGATGATTCTATTATTTACAAGGATCAACAATATCTCGAAGATTATCTGAACTCCCAAGCCATGGCAGAAGATTCTTATAACGATCCAAACAGAAAATATAAATGTCACCGATGCAAAGTCGCTTTCACGAGACAATCATATCTAACAGCTCACAACAAAACGCTCTTACATAGAAAAGGCGAAAAACTAACATATCCTATGGAAAAATATCTAGATCCTAACAGGCCGTTCAAATGTGACGTATGTAAAGAATCGTTCACGCAAAAAAATATTTTACTCGTGCACTATAACAGCGTGAGTCATTTGCATAAATTAAAACGGGCCATGCAAGAGCAACAGAACAATAACAACCCGCCCGTGTCACCTGGGGCCGGGACGGCGCCCTCCAACTTGACCCTTACGCCTAAAAGTACATCGAGTGAGGAGGACGACCGCAAGAGATATAAATGTAACATATGCAAAGTTGCGTACACGCAGGGCAGCACGCTCGACATTCATATGCGTTCGGTGTTACATCAGACGCGCGCGGGCAAGCTACAAGAGCTCGCCGCGGCGGGCCACGTGGATTTATCGCGGCCTTTAGTCGAGCAGCCTGAAAGGAACGATCCCGCTAAAATTTTACAAGACGTGTTATCGCCGAAAAATACATCCCCTTCGTCTACGAGTAGCGGGGGACAACCCTCCTCGCCCCCCGCACGCCCCGGCTCCCCCCGGTCACCTCACGCAGGTAACTTGTCGTGCGAGCGCTGCCGGGTCCCATTCCATAGCGGTGAGCTACTCGATGCGCATCGTGCGTCATGTCCATTTCACGATGCACGTGCTCATTCGCCGCTCGGTGAAGTTGATGTCGCGGCTTTGGACGATATGGTGTCTAAAGGCAACCCGCCGAAAAAGAACTCGCAAATGTATAAGCAACTTTTGGAAACGTTCGGATTCGATCTAGTTATGCAATATAATGAAAATCAGAGACGCAAGTTACAAGAAGAACGCGAGATGGTGAGAGCGCCCAGCCCTCCTCCGCCGCCCCCGGAGGAGAAGCCTCCAGATGGTGAAAACAAGTCGACGTGTCAACATTGCAACAAGGAGTTCTCAAGTGTGTTTGTGTTAAAGACTCATTGTGAAGAGGTGCACAAGGATAAAGTTCCCCTGGAGTTCTTGGAGCAGTTTGCGGAACAATTTAAATCGGAATATGAGAGGAAATCCGGTGCGCCCAACTCGCCCCGTGCTGAATCCCCGACCGGACAGGATGAGAGGTCATCATCGCCCCGAGGCGACAGCTTCAATGAATCCACGAACGGACCTGGCGAGAGTCAAGCTGGTGCGTTGCTGGCAGCCCAGGTGCAAGAAATGCATGCTGCTCTCAACATGCTGCAACTACAGCAACAGCTTGGACAACTGCATCCGATGATGGCTCAGATGCTGTCCCTTGGCCTTCCACTAGGATTGAACGTAGGAGCGTTAGCTGCTATGAATCTGCAACCCCCGCTGGTGTCTCTCATGCTGCCACCACCGCCGTTCGACGCGATGCCCTACTCCCATGACGCCCAACTAAAACAACAACAACTCATACAGCAACAACAGCAAGTAAGTGCATATATCATAATCAAATTCTATAAATTAACGATCTACTTCAAGCATAACATATTTCAAAATTACTGTAATATTTTTATTCATTAACAAGTATACGGTAGCGATGGTCTTAAATTAATTATAATAATGTATTTCATCATCATCTGACCGTTATTGCCTTTTTAACTTTATTCACTTATTCACTTTACATTTATTAAACATTTTACAGTAATTAATTATAAATACAAAGTAATCTACATGACGTTTTATAATTAAAAATTAAAATATTATTCATTATTTTTAATGATTACATTATAAAGTAGCTTGTAGTAGGCGCATACAAATACACACGTGAATTTATATCAATATTTATTACAATATATTATTTTTCAAATGAACTAGGTACATATTTTTAATTAAAATGAAGTAGTCGAATCGGTAAATATTGGAAGATATTATTATTATAATTAATATTTTATTGTAATTATTATAACAAGCAGCTGATTACGCAATGATGCTCTAAACATAAATAAAATTATTAAATACTTTAATTCGTACCGTCCAAGCGGAAGTAATAAATACTTTCTAATATAAAAATATTAAAAACCATTGCTATATTATTTCGAATATGTAATTTAATTTTTACAAGTTATATAATTTTGTACATTTCCTTTGTACTGATTTTCAAAATTACTAACGATTTAATTTCTAAGATCCTAAAATTGTAAAGCATCCTAAATAGACTCAACAACAATAAGCACAATACATGAATATTATCTCCTGAGGACGTTAAGTCGATAACTAAAAGTTCTTTCATAAACTATAAGTGGAGAGGCTTTTGTTTTACATTTATACCTTTTATTACTTCATTCCATTGTCATCTTTTCACATGAAATATGCTATTTGTTTGGTAAAATGTTATTAAGTAAATAGGCAACGGTTTGATAATGATGATGATGGTGAACGTTAAAGTAATATATCGTTATCTTAAAAATATCTTCACCACTTAACCTTATTTGCCGCATTAGCAGATCATCATTATTAGCAGCCTTTATCCGTCCATTGAACATAGGTCTCCCTCAAATGTAGCAGATATTACCAGAAAATAATATGATTTTTTTGCTTGAATTGTTAGAAAAATATATCAACACATATGTCGCACTGCTGGGTACGGATATCCTCAAAATCAGGCAAGGAGGATGTTCGGCCATAGAACACCGATGCGCTAGCTTGAAAGAAGCTCACCAACTCATGAACTTTATACCTTTAAAGACTTTAATCTCATCAGGCGTGCAGACTTTCTCACGATGTTTTCCTTTCCTCGTAAGCAAGCTGATGTTAAGTGTACATAGAAGTTTTGAAAAACCGATTTCCAGGCGCAGCCAAGGGGGCAGAATGGACCTCTCTCTAATACGGACTCGGACCTCTCTCTCAAAAAGCCGAACACTTACCCACTAGACTAGTCATCGTTTCAGTTTCAATTGTGAATTTTAATAATTAACGAGCGACGATGGTACAGTGGCTATGGTTCGGCCTTTTGAGCGAGAGGGTCCGAGTTCGATTCTTACCTTGTAGTGCCTTGAAATAGGTTTTTCTAAATTTCTAATTGCTCCTTGAACACGAAATTATTACTCGCTCATGGGTGAAGGAAAACACTGTGAGGAAACCTGCATAACTGATGAGATTAAAATTCTTTCAAGGTGTGTGAAGTTCACCAATTTGCATTGTCCCTTCAACCTATAACCTTCTCATCTAATTTTGCGGAGGAAACCCTTGCCCAGCAGTGGGACATATTATGGGTTGCTACTTTACTTTTTATAATAATTATTACACAAAACTAGTCGTATAATTAAAAGTCTTAAGTCCCTAAAACACTTATATAACTGACTAGAAATGCTGTGAATTTAAATCCTTGACGCGACATATTTACACAAGACCGGTCGATTACTTTTAGTCAGCTTGTATATAAATTCGATTGCGATCCAGAAAGATACGTACAATATACACCGATAAGAATAAGCTGTCTGTTTGAACAAGGTAACAGAGGGCTCATTGTTACAGTATAGGGACAAGGTATTATTATAACCCTCGTGTATTGAACGTTTCCTGTGATCTTATACAGAAAAATCAATAACGGCCATTCCTGTCTTTTTAAATTTCATTATTATATTTATTTCATAATAATAATAAACATTTATTCATTCTCACATACACACATTGGCATACAAATAACTTAAAAAATAACAACACTAAAAACCAAAACATAATTAATAATTAATCAAATATAACAACGATAAATATGTAGATGGTACTAATAATAATTTAATTATAATCTACGAATACATAATATGCAGCTAGAATATTAACCTTTTTTATGCACAGTACAAAAATATATAATATACATTAACTATTAATTAATATACATTAAAAAAATATAAAAAAGCGGCAATATGTATAACGATGTATCGACGAGAGAACTGATATTTCGATATATATTTTTAAGATCATCTTACATTTATCATCATCGTTGCCGTTGGATGCTGATTTCTAAACGTGTATAATACTTATGTTAAACTTAATATAATATCATTACTGAAAGTGCGAATAATATTAATGTTTTCTTTCTTTCTTGCAGGCAAATGCTGCAGCTGGTCAAAAACGAGCTCGCACTCGCATTACAGACGAGCAATTAAAAATACTGCGCTCACACTTCGATATTAACAACTCACCGAGTGATGAGGCAATTGCTAAAATGGCAAAACAATCGGGTCTTGCCACAAAGGTCATCAAACATTGGTTTAGAAACACTCTATTTAAGGAACGCCAACGTAACAAAGATTCTCCATACAATTTCAACAATCCTCCCTCCACCACACTTAATCTAGAGGAATACGAAAAGACTGGTGAAGCTAAGGTTACGCCCCTAGATTCATCTATGAGCTCTGATGAAAGTAAACCACCACCTGAAAAAAAAGCAAAAACTGAAGATATGTCAATGATAAATCAACCTGAGATAATCAATTTAAAATCCGAGCCTGATGAACCTACGATGGAAGAAAAGTATAATTCATACGACGATAGACACCAGGAAGACAGAAGTTTCATGTTTCCCCAAATTCCACCTCAAAGCCCGGCCTTAATGAACAACACGGAAAACCACCAAAATGTGTCGCGACCACATACACCGCCACACATTTCACTTAATTCGTTGATTCAATCACAATTGGACTCAATACCGGCGACTACTATACCGCAGCCAACGCATCCATCTATGCTACCACCAAAAATAAATCCGAATTTCACGTCCCCAAACTCCGCGCCCCCGAATGTCCTACCTTTGACCCCAAATCGCAGCCTCAGTCCTGGCAGGGGACCGGCCGATTTCGGACTTTCCGGGGGCAACTCGAACGGATCCAACAGCTCGGGGTCTTCAGGCAAACGCGCCAACAGAACTAGATTTACCGATTACCAAATTAAAGTTCTGCAAGAGTTCTTTGAAAATAACGCATACCCAAAAGACGACGATCTAGAATACCTTTCAAAGCTTTTGGGTTTAAGTCCTAGAGTTATTGTAGTGTGGTTTCAAAATGCACGACAGAAAGCGAGAAAAGTATATGAAAATCAGCCAGCCGCAGACCCACCAGCAGGCTCAATGGATGATGCAAACAGATTTCAAAGAACCCCAGGACTTAACTATCAATGTAAGAAGTGCCAATTAGTATTCCAACGCTATTATGAACTAATAAGACATCAGAAGACACATTGTTTTAAGGAAGAGGATGCGAAACGTTCAGCGCAGGCGCAGGCGGCTGCAGCTCAAGTCGCTGCTACACTTAGCAGTGAAGATTCAAATTCAAGTACCGTAGAACATCACGTTCCGCATGTGCCAGTTTCACCGGCACCACCTCGAACACCCACGCCTGCAGCACCTAACTATCCTGTGTCTCCAGCCCCCCCAACACCCCACGCGCCTCACACCCCTGTAACGCCAGTTACACACCAACCACGAGAAGAAAAAGATGGTAATTTTCAATGCGATAAATGCAATTTAGTCTTTCCTCGTTTTGATTTATGGCGAGAACATCAATTGGTTCATATAATGAACCCAAATTTATTTCCCACTTATCCACCAGACTCTCCCTTTGGGATTTTACAACAACATGCCCAATTACAGCAATTAAATGCATCACTAACAAACGATGAAGCTCGCCACCCTTTAGTGGCAGCTTTAAACCAGCAAGTCTCAAAAAGGAAATATGATGAGTTCGAAGAAGTGGAGACAGGTGAACAGCCTAAAGATAAACGTTTGAGAACAACGATTCTACCAGAACAGCTAGATTACTTATACCAGAAGTATCAGATTGAATCTAATCCATCTCGTAAAATGTTGGAAAATATTGCACGTGAAGTGGGATTAAAGAAGAGAGTTGTTCAAGTATGGTTTCAAAATACAAGAGCGCGTGAAAGAAAGGGTCAATTTAGAGCACACGCACAAGTGATAAACAAACGCTGCCCGTTCTGTCCAGCCTTATTTAAAGTGAAGAGCGCCCTTGAAAGTCATTTAAGTACCAAACATGCTGATCAATGCGCACGCGGTGAAATAAATGTCGATGCTTTACCCGATGAAGAATTGAGCACTGAGTCCACTCCAAGTTTTGGTTCTCAACAAAGTGATCGGCAGCAAAATTTTTCGCAAGCGGGGGCTCCCATGTTGCCCCCTATTTTTCCACCTTTTCACTCAGACATGGAGAAATTTATCAAGCAGTACAGTGAAGAGTCAATGAAAAGATATGTAAGCGAACTACAAGCGCATGCTGCTGCTCAGCAAAACGGTGGTAGCAATGAGAATAATGAAAGAGGTCATGAAACTGGAAAATCTGAAATACCTTTAGATCTCAGTAAACCAGTCGATTTATCACGGCCAGGGTCCGATGCCGACGAACGTTCGGATACAGCATCAGAGACCATGGAATTTTACGAGGAGGACGAGCCCACGTCTCCGATAGCGGGTCAACCACATACACCCCGACCTCCCGGTAAAAGATTCCGTACGCAAATGTCATCAGTACAAGTAAAAATTATGAAATCCTTGTTTGGCGATTATAAAACGCCGACAATGGCAGAGTGCGAAGCGCTCGGCCGAGAGATTGGACTTCCTAAGCGCGTTGTTCAAGTATGGTTCCAAAATGCCAGAGCCAAAGAGAAAAAAGCTCGTCTAGCTGCTGGGTTATCCGAAGTGTCGGACGCGCAACCTCCTGAAGAATGCAACGTTTGTGATTTCAAATACAATCACAAGTATTCAGTGCAGGATCATGTGTTTTCGCGGGGACATATCGCCACTGTTCGTGCGCGAATAGAGAACAGTGCCAGTGCGGGAGAAGACAGTACGCTCGCTCTCATGCAGATGGCGGCGAGGTTAGAAGGTGGCTTGGGCAGTGAGCTCCACAACGCGTTCCTGCGACCGCAACTGGCCGGCAACGGTGAGTGTACATCTTGACCGTGGTCCACGTCGTCTAGCGCTCCCGAGCTCTATGCGACTTTGGACTTTTTAAAAGTAGAGAGCGGCTGAGGTAACAACGGGCTTTGTTCTTCCCTTGAACTTATCTTTTCAAATATTTCAATATTACTGCCTACGAAGGGACAAATCTTGTTTTTGTACCGCGCCGGACGTTGGTAATAATTTCCTATTAGTGAGTGCTTCTGTAAATAATTTTAGATATTAGAGAAGATTGTAGTGCGTATGCTGACTGGTGTTGATATTTCAATGTACAAGAAAGAGTCTAAGTCTACATATTTCTCGCAAATCAGATCGTTCTCTCGCCAATTAATGTATTTTGATGTCGATTTTAACGAAGCCACGATATATTTTAAATAATTAATTATTTCTGCTTTATCTGAGGCATCATGTTGCAGATTTTTTAATATAGAGTAGTCATACTTTGAACCTAAAAAATATTGGAAGTAAATATTTCGAAGTTCAGTTGGAACAATACTTTTCTATCTTAGTAAACAGTAATTTGTAGTTAAAATGTTTCCGTGTAAACCTTAATATGTTCCAATGAGTATTAGATGTTCAGTCTACAGTAAAACTTTATACTTATAAAATTCAATTATATATTATATATATTATTATTATTATTAGAATGTGCATTTAGAAACTTCGCTTATTTTTTATATATATTAGAAATTTTGTGCTTTTCGGTTTTAATAATCGTTATAATTTTATATAATAGTATTGCAAACAATATACCATTTGGCGCTCTTCATTGTAGAGCTTAAATGGCCTCTATACTTTAATGACTTAAAGCTCCCTTTGTAAACTTGTTCTAACGTGATAGTAGAAGCTTTCGATAAAGAGTGATGAGGCGCGTTGTCATCACGGCGCGAGAGGCGTGCCAACGGAGGGCGTCCCTCTTTAAGCCGCCGCTATTGAAATGCAAACGAACACAACAATGGTAGGGGTTAGGACGCGTGAAGGACGTCGCATATCTAATGGGAGCGATCTGCCGCATGCATTTCTCTCCACATGAATAATCAATTATTTAAATGTTGCCAATCAAAAGCTTTCTTAGAATTTCGGAATATGTAGCTATAAGATTGTTTCTTTCGTTTGTATTGCCTTATTAGATATTTATTGAATCGCATTGAAAAACCAACACGACCGTTAGCATGTCACTCACAATCCGTCGCATACGATTCTTCCTAGTTGTTTATATTTAAACTCCTACTAGATTATAGGAAATTGATAACTGTTGTAGATTTGTAATCAAAACCAAATTATATATTTTAGAGAAATGAAAAACATTTAGTTAATATGTAAATTTAATAAAGCCTCTTGTTGTTAAATAAGGTGCCTTTACGAAGTTTTGTAAATTATTATTTAGAGTAACAATGTAAATATTTGATAATGTAATAGGATACTGGTAGCTATAAAAGGTAGGACGTTGTAAAATGCGAAAAATATACATCACAAACGAAAAAATATATTGTTACTTTAGAGGCGTGTTAAGAATATTATGTGATATGTGTCTTAAAATATTGTAATTTACTACGAGTATTTATACACAAAAATAAATGCAGACATAACATAGCGTCGTATATTACATGATAATGAATTCGGTATCGTGTGGGGCCGCCAGCTGGGGTTTTTGATATTCTAAAAGCATTTACATAAAAGTGGTTAAGAATTGGGGAGTTAGGCGATATGCAAATATTTTCTTCAAATTTAAATGCTCAGACTATGCATACGGTGCACATAAGGTGGCTCGCGCGCCGCCTTCTGTGCGCGCGCGCATATCGTCGCACGCGCCGCGGGTGTAACTGCGCGCCATTCATAGGAAACCCTGCGTCCTAGTTTACATATCAAATTATGTTTTTACATCATTTTGATGCAAATAGCATGTGGCAACCCTACGTATTATATAAAACAGGTATTGTGTTTGCATATCGATTTTATTATTATTTATTTTAATGTTATGTTTGTATTTGTTTTTGTTATTTTTTTTTAGTTTTATTTTATTACTTTTGTTTGTTTAAGTTCATATGTACCAAGGTTGTCAATCAGCTGGTTATGACTTGATATATCACCTTGAAAAACAATAAAGATATCATTTTTTTTATTTTCGAAATTTAGAAATTGTATGCAAAGTGCATTTACTGTTATACATATTTTATTTTGAAATAGACTTAACTAAAGCCCAGTAACAGTGTATTGCTAATATCAGCAAAAGAAGACTTATACACTGAATAGTATTACTGTTATTTTTATCGTTATAATTGCAGAATCCATTGAAATAAATGCAATATTTATATTATGAATTATGTTTTCTTTTTTGTTTTCCTTAGTTCCTTTATCCTAAGTTTTTATTATTTATTTTTACAAGCACGATCTACGAGAAAGAGATTCTTTGAGAGTTTCCTGATTATTAAATACTTGCAGGTGAGCTTACTTTAAGTACCCGACGTACGTGATACTCAGCTACAGAAGACAGATTTCTTCTTTAGATATACTCGTAGGCTTGAGCGGAGATAATTTAGCGATCTCCATCTCACAATGATAGGGATAACCCTATATTTTTGATGTAGAGGATTAATTGACTACTTATATAAACTATAAATATAAATATTCATAATCGTTCTAATTATTATTATTTTTTGTCATTAAAACCTATTTAGAAATGGATAAAATAAAGACAAACCTTAAAGTCATATAGTTATAGAAAAAATTAAAGCACACATCTGATGTAATCTCACATTCCTTGCAACAAAAGGTGCGCTTTAACGCGTTCCAGGCTGCATGGGTACAACCAACTCGTTTCTCTCCTAGAACAGCTATGCTGTGTTTTTTAGGGTAGGGCAAGTAACACCAAGCATCTTGTCTCAGGATAGGTATAACATGAGTTTCCTGGGCTAGTTCCAAAAAACTGATTGCCTACCTAACATAAAAATTACAATAGGTACTAATATATAAGATATGTTATAAATATTTAAGCTTGCTCTTATGTGTAGGTAGCTTAAAGTGAAGCTATTTAAGAACATTCTTGTACTAGACATACCTCTCCGTTTCACTGGCTCTAAGGGCTAAAATTAAGAAAAAACTTATCTGTTTTCTTTAGTCTTTGATCTTCCTCAATGATTCGACAGTCCAATTAAAAATTATTTTTTCAAATGTTTAGAAATAAAGAAATTAGCGCATTCAAACCAAACTGTACAAAATTATCATTAATTTAAATTATATTTTTCAGTAGTTCTGTAGATTGAACATACTAATACTTGTAGTGATAAACTACCAGCTCGGTACTAAAAATCCTCGTCATCTACACGTGTAATCATCAAATAAATGTGCCAGAGCTTGCCGAGGATGTAACGATTGAACTTTATATGTTAAAGCTTAAAGCTACATTTACAGTGTCAAATATCGG
This sequence comes from Lycaena phlaeas, assembly GCA_905333005.2. Classification (NCBI taxonomy): domain Eukaryota; kingdom Metazoa; phylum Arthropoda; class Insecta; order Lepidoptera; family Lycaenidae; genus Lycaena; species Lycaena phlaeas. The sequence continues at coordinate 9,630,738 of HG995178.1, forward strand.
CAGAATGATCACCTCATCTTTATAAAATGCATTACAAAATAGTCAAACATATTACAGTCATTAAAACTGATTTTTTTTTTCTATTTAATTTAGCAAAAAAAATCCTTCTAAAATCCTATTTAAATTTATAATTCCTGAAAATTGTATTTCCCTAATGGTGTTACAAGTGGTACGAGTTCGATTAAAATAAATTAACTAGAATTTACGTTATTTAATTATATTCTAAGATTCCTGCCACAATATTAATGTTTTCGAAAAAATATATTTTTTAAATTTAATTAGTAATTGAGAATAATTGAAAAAAAAAATACTTAAAACAATATGTATATTTATAAAGAGCCTTGTAATATTGTTTTGTCAATTAACAAAAAGTAAAAAATATAAGTGAATTTTTTTTACTGAACTCAATTCTTAAAAATAAATGCCGTAAAGTAGGTGCTTAAAATAAATAAGTACGACTATAAATCCAAGCTGGAGGGAATTTCACGCAAGATAGGTTTCACTTCGTTCTTTCAATGCACTTTATATAAAAGGTAAGCGATATCGGTGCCTATCATTGAAACACCCACTCGAGATTTGAGTTTACAAAAAATATTAAATTACCCGACAACAAAGAAAGATTTCTATCAAAAAACTGCCGTTATCCAACCAGCTAATTATCTCATTGAATAACAATCATGTGAGACGTGCTTACTTGAAACCAATACTTTTTGTGAAACTACAAAAGATTTTTTTTTCCGATAACTGGAATCAAGGTTATTAATTTCTAAATTTAAAAGAAAAACTTTGGTAAATTGTGTAAATAGTTTACCTATGCATAGGTACTTAGATTTCAATTTCGTATGACAAAAATATCTTGGAATTTACTTTAATTTTCTTTCTTTTTAATGGCAGACATTTTCGGAGCCTGGATCCTTCTATTGATACTCCTTTGCTTTCATGTCGTTATTATGTATTTAAATTACTTCACGCTAAATAAAATATCACAAAATAAAATTTAACCGGAACGCTATCATTTAGCAGTAGCTTAAGGTAAGCTCTGAGCTAAAGTTTTAAATACATATTAGTAGTCTGAAATTCAACACTTGCAATATATAAAATCTTTTAACATTACGTTCATTCATTACGAAAACAAGTACATAATAGGAAGTATAGACAATTTTATTAGAAAACGGTTGCATAGAAAATAAATCAGTGCAGCTGTCAAGCTGTCATGTTGAGTATATAAAAAAGCAAGCGTCCCGTTCTTCCTCACATGTTGAGTGGACTTGTGAACGGCTCCTGTCAAGTTGACCATCAGAGACGACGATGTAAGACAACAGTCTCACTTCCTGAACCGCATGCCCTATACTTTCCACAAGAAGACATAGGAATATTTATGCATTAAAATATATATTCCAAATAAAGCCACAAAAGAAATTGAGATGTGTAATATCTTTATAAATATTAATGCTGATTTTATTAATTAGCAACTATTAATTAGCAACTATTCCATATAATTATTTTACGTAAAATATCATCTTACCCTTAATAGCTACAAATAATTATAATTATTTGAATTCTTCATTTATTCTTATTCTTTATTAACTTAAGAACTTAAAATATTAAAAAGATATGAGATGCTTAAGTACACTTGAAATGAAGTAGGTAATATTATGTTTTTACAATTGAATGAACATGAATATTGTCAAAGAAGTTATAAAACAGTAATGTCTTATAATGTTTTTTTAGTAATAAAATCTAAGTAATAAAGTCTAATAAAGTTATACGCTTAATTTTAGATACGAAACTTATTGTTCTTGTGTACATATACCAGAATATCGTGTTTTCATAATACTACTTTTATAATCCTACTACATAGTAAGATATCAATACTACCTTTGCCTAATGTTACTTCTGTTAAAAAAGTCATTTCATTTATGCTGAGGCGGTCTACACTTAGTTATTTTATTAAAATTATAAATACATATTTAATTTGTCCACATTTCATATTATATAATACTATTTTATTACTAAACCTAAACACACAGATTATATATATTATATATTATTGAGAGATATATCGCTGTCGGAGAATAAAATGATAATTGCCATGATCTCGGTGTTACTTTTAGATCATTTTCGGAATTTGTGGGTGGTACACTTGCTCCATTTTTTCTGAATTTTTATACAGTTATTTTACGAAGTTAAATTTTACAATAGTATTCATAGATTTATTAACACTGAAGTTACGAGAATAAAGTGTTTATATTATCAAAATGTGTTCCTACTTTGTTAGCATGACTAACAGTCATAAAATTATGTTCTCGTGAAAAATATTTGACCAAATAATTATAAACTCAGTTATCATTTTATTCTCATTCAAAACCAACCAATTGCCGCGTACAAAGATGGATTACAGTAATATCGCCATTCGTCATCATTTGCACCCTAACAACTCGTAGAATAAAATGGTAAGTGAAGAGTGCAATATTTGACTCAGGTCAGGCTGTGCGGAGAATAAAATGATAATCGACATTATAGAACTTAGCTGATGATTAATTTTGACTAATTTCTTATTTTTTAAATAATATCTCTATTTTAATAATTAGCTGTGTTTCACTAAAATACACTAAAATATTTAGAAAATATAAAAAAGACAAAACCGTCAATTTACATCCAGTATTTAAGGACCAATCGACGAAAACATGTTTTTTTTTATTTTTCGTCTAAAATCGCATTTTTGTAATTACCATGTTTTTCTTCGGGGACGGTGATATTGTCATCACTGAAAGCAATAATTACACACGAACAACAAAACAATAATTATAAAGCAATAAGCTGCAACAATATAATTTGAATTCCTTCGCACATTCCAAGTTTACGGAGCGAGCTGCAAATTTAGCTAAATTGTAATAATGTGGGGAGGTACAGCGGTGGAGTCACGTCGCAAGCCATTACCGGCTCCAAACCGTATCGACAAATAACGCCAATTATTCGATGGCTCCACAATCTTTTTACAATTTCTTCTCCGTTATTATATTTCTATTAAGTCTTTTTTGTAATCAAACTACTAATGATTCGATTCCATTTCCTAGGCGGACGATGTTAATGACACTAGGTAATTAGATCCGGATGGTTTGAGGCCGTTGACTCGTCATCTAGCCGTCATGACGAAGTGTCAATTTTAGTAAAAATATGGTAATTTATAGTCACTATTCGTGACTTTATGTTGGGGTAATAAACCAGGCTGAATGATGGCTAATGGAATAAATGAGTAGTGAAATGTGGATTATTTTGTGAAGGACATAAATATGTCAGTAATATTTGTTTAAGTATCTTAAATTAATTCGAAGTTTTATCATAGAAATAATGCATAAAATAGGTACAAAACATGTACAAGAAAATTTAATTGCGTTGTTACTGTGTTGTCGATTTTCATGAACATTATCATCATCATCAGCCTTTATCTGTCCACTGCTGTACATAAGCTTCTCTCAAGAAACGCCATACACATGCCGTTTTATATGTAAAATCTAATGTAAACTCCCTTCAATTTAAATTAAAACTATACATTACTGTTCTCTTTACCCCATTCAAATTGAGAGAAATCAACTAATAAACGATCTAAAACCTACTACTTTCATAAATATTCTTTTACGTCATATACGGCTTCTCTCTCTTAATTCTAAGGGTGACGCTTGACTTCCAAAGTTGCGGGCGTCTGTGGACGGTAGTCGCATTATTTCGATTTAATGACAGGCTTTTATAGCTTGTGGCGAATTGTTTTACGCGGAGTGTAAAACCTGGTACAGGAGCTTGACCATTTAACGTCTACAGAAAGGCATTTTATGTAATTCTATAGTACCATTTACCGGTCTTCAATTGAAAGAAACTTTCCTCCGAAAAAATAGTCTATTTCCTCAATATTCTATAATGAAAAGTAAAATCAAATTCAATTGCTAGTTTTCGATATACTTATGCTAGTGGCAAGCAGTTATCGCGCACCGAGCGACGATGGTCCAGTGGTGGGTGGACTCGGCCTGTTATGCGGGAGGTTCCGGGTTCAATATTGACCGTGTGTGTCTTGAAATAGGTTCTCCTAAATTTCTAAGTGCACTCCAAACATGAGTCCATCGTTCGCTCACCGGTGAAGGAAAACATCGTGAGGAAACCTGCATGCCTGATAAGATTGAAAGTCTTTGAAGGCATGTAAAGTTCACCAGCCGGCATTGGGCCAGCGCATCGGTGAACTATAGCCCATTACCCTCGCCTGATTTCGAGGAAGAAACCCGTGCCCAGCTGTGGAACATATAAGGGTTGATACTTTACTTTTTTACTTTTACACTAGTGACCTGTCCTGATTTAGAAAAGGAAGCACTAACGTATAAAAATATATCACAAAATTTACAATAACCAATTTATTTATCCGATTGCTACCTAGATAGGAATATCAGCTGGGTTAATCTACAGATTGCCTGACAATTTCAATCAGAGTTGATCACGACGTTTTGATTTTAAACGAAACGGAACCCTCTAAGGACAACTCTGTTATTCGGCTTTTTGACTGTCAAACAAGTGAAGGTTACTTCGCGTTGGCAAAGAATCGTTGAAATTAGTAGAAAGTTAGATCTTAGTGAATTGAAGGAAGAACCTGAAAACTATTTCTGGCATAAGAATGTGTTTTTATAAATCTTTCTATTATTATGAACGCGAAGTTGAGTAGAAGTTTGTAAGAGTCTATTGATTTATGCCTGTTACTCTTTCAAGAGTAACTAATGGATTTTGATGAAACTTTACATAATATAGCTTAGTCATCAGAACAGCACATAGGCACATAGACAAAAGTAAAGTAACCCTTATATTATGTCCCACTGCGGGGCACGGGTCTCCTCCTCGAAATCGGGCGAGGAGGATAATGGGTCATAATAGTTTTCGATGCGCTAGCCCAATGCGGCTTGGTGAACTTCATAGACCTTCAAAGACTTTCAATCTCCTCAGACATGGCATTTTCCTTACGATATTTTCTTCACCGGTGAGCGAACGGTCTTGTGTTTGGGGTGCACTTAGAAATTTAGAAAAACCTTCAAGGCATACACGGAACATTAGGATCGAACCCGGAACCTCTCGCATAAGTGGCCGAGTCCACCCACCCCTGGACCATCGTCGCAATATTTATAGATTGCATTTAATTTTTTTATCTTTTTAATATTGAGTTTATTTAATCGGTAGCCAAGGAAACTTTGGTAACCATAATGATTGGTGTTAATGATACCGACCAGGGGCCCACGATAATGATCACGTCTGTGGTGTGACCACATCCGTTACAATAATGCATTGGACTCCCTGGTACAGTATTATTATATTTTACATTGTCTTGGAGGGATTTGTTTCTGACCAAAACTTATATAGATTATGATACGAATTCAGTGAAGATTTCACTAATTTAAAAAATCTGAAGTTTGTTTGCGCTAATTTTCAGCAGTGGACGGATAAAGGTTGATGATGATGATGATGATGATGAATCTTAGGAACTATAAAGTGATTAGTTCTTTTGCTGTTAATAACCCAATCGTTCGGAAGTTAATAGAGTATTTTAGAGGTTTTAAATTTTTCCAAATTATATCAAACGAACATAAAAATATTATATTTGCTCCGCCCAAGGCGGTCGAAGCTGAAATAATCACGTGAAATTAAATCTAGTTATAAATGTATTTGACATCAGTTGAGCTCATGTTATACTAATATTTGTAAGTTGGATAATCTCGAAACAAAACAAAGAAGTTATTTCACTAGCGTTGTGTTGAAGTTGCTACAGGCCACAGGCATAATAATAATAATAATAATATTCTTTATTTTGTACCAGACAATATAATTGGTGACAACATAAACTTAAAACTAGGAGTTAGCACAAAAAATGGCGGTCTTACCGCTTAAAGCGGTCTCTACCAGACAACCATACATACATAGGCAATATATATAAATATAATAAATTCATATGAATTTTCCATTAAACGGATTTCGATCCAGTACTCAAAATAAAACATATCAACCAAACCAAGAAATATAATAAAATAATATCAATTTATCACGTCCTCACACTATTAAACTACTTCAATAAATACCAAAAGCAGTTGTATAATACGATAACCGCGTACATCTTACAAGGGAAAGTTAATAAACATGCAGGTTACTTGATAACAAAGCCTGTGGAGTTTTGAGAACATTTATTAGCGCCGCTTCCGCACAAACACTCATTTATTAGTAAATTACAGGTTGACAACGAGCCAGCCTAGGCACCTTGTCATTACTAGACAGGGCGGCCGCAGACTGCGTTAAAAATGATAAAATTGATTCTTAAAATATATATATATTTTATGTACATTAGCGAAGATTATCCTGTTTAGAAAGAAGGCGAGAATTAGACCTGTAGTGCTATTCTGTAAAAACTATTTCGATATTCGAACTCACTTCGAAAGCGAACTTTATTGATAAAGATAGAGAGTCGAGTTTTAAAGAGTGGGTACAAATAATTCGTCATATCACCGCGGATTCTGCTTTCGAGATTCGAAAACGACTTTGTAGCCTTACTGAAGCGAGACTATCTTAAAAGCAAACCACCTCCTGACATAACCTATAATTTTGTCAATGGTGTATGTACGAATGTGGCCGCACGTTTTTCCATAAAATAGGTTATGTCAGCCACCTAAGGGCAAAACATCTAGCCCACAGAACGAGCTAGTCGCCGTAGTCGAATCAGTTAGGAATGGTTGATGAGGATGGTTAATTCAGATGATTAAAAGGCAAACCTTGGCCTTTTGGGTGAGAGAATCCAGGTTCGATCCTGACCACCCGTGGTACCTTAAAATAGGTTTTTCTTAATTCCTAAGAGCCCCTAAACACGAGGCCACAGTTCACTCGCCAGCGCGGGAAAACTTTATGAGGAAACGTGAGCGGGGTAATTCAGTAACTAGCTTAAAGTCTCGTCCAGAATTTATTAATAGACATTTTTAAATACGCGTCTCTCGAATCTGTAGAATCTTATATTAGTAATAACTAGATTTTGAATTATTTCGAATTGTGCCACTCTTTATCTGTTAAGTGTGCGTTATATGGGTTGCTATTTTACTTTTATATTTTTAAACTACATTTACGGATTTCATGTTTATAGCAACCATGGTCCAGATAAAACCCAGGCTCGACCGAAAAAGTTGTATATGATATCGGCCCAAAGTACTAGTAAGTAAAGTATCAACCCTTTATGTCCCACTGCTGGGCACGAGTCTCCTCCTCGAAATTAGGCGAGGAGGGTAAAGTACTAGTAAGACATTGTGAAAATACGTTCTTAATTATCAAAAACATAAAATCATATTAAAATAGAGTAAGTAAGGGATCGGTCGTCTTCGCGTTCACTAAGGGAGGTCTATGTTCAGCAGTGGACGGATAAAGGCTGATGATGATGATGAAGTAAAGTCTATACGTAGTGTGCGCCTGTCGTCAAGTTTAGTGACAAGAGACGTCTCATTACGGTGTACAGTCGTGATTATTATTTTAATCGTTTTAACAAAGAAATTCCTGTGGGGTGATAATTATTTACACCGCTTGTTATACCCATTGTTCCACTTAGGTCTTTTTATTTTTCGAGGTGAGAAATCCTGGTCTATCTCACCCTCTCCATTTTCCTACGCTTTAGGTTAGATTAGGAAAATGGAGGGGGTGAGCAGTTAACTCGCCTCTTTAACCTTCCAAATTCATGCCGGTATTCCTCATTAAACATGAGTGTTTATTGGTCCTGAAAAAAAAATTACTATCAACAATGAAGTCTTAAACTAGTAGAAGTAAAACACATAAACCATTAAGTTAGCAATCTACTACTACGATATGAATAAATAAAATATTGTTCAATAATCACAAGAAATTTTAAGAAATATAAAAAATATAAACGTCCATGACACGGTACCGACACCTTTTATTATTTATAATAATAATTTGCAAATTAATGATTATTATTATTATTATTAATACAAATTATCTACACATGGCGGGATTTGAAACCGCGACCGCTGCGTGAAGTGGCCAGTGTAACCATACGATAAGCCGTATCTTTCTTCTTTTTATCCTATTCAACAATCCAATCATAGTTTTGACATGTTAAGTATACAAGTAAGTCCTTGATGTGATTCAAATTCGGAACATCTTACAACGCTCAGAAGCCGTAAAACCTTCTCAGCTTTTTATTCTTAACGCCCGACACAAAAATGTATGTCTATCTGCGGCATCGTGGCTCTCGAACAGATAAACCGATTTTCATTCTGTTTTTCTTATTTCAAAAGTGAATTATTAGTGTGGAGTGTTTTTTACTATGTTTGATGAAAATCGATCCAAAATGGCCTCTAAAAATGGATTACATATTTTTCACAAGTCTCTCAATGTGAGTAGATATCATATAAAAGGACTTAGAATACTATACTAAAATATGTGTGGGGGATTTCCTAAATTTTTATTTAATTTATACTATTATATATATGAATGTGGATGGGTGATTGAGAACTTTATGTTAGTACGATTTGTTATCCATTGAGTATAGTGAGATAGGCAATGTCACTAGACACGAAATTGTCTCAAGGTATTATCATTTATCCACTGCACCAGGCGGCCTAACAATCGGGATCTTGACCTGTCATCTTGGTATTACGTCGTCTAAGGGTCGGTTGTTTCAAATCGTCTGTTAACGTAAAAGACTTCGTTAAATTTTAACGTCTGTTAAAAACAACGCTCTTGGGTCACTAACGTTCGTTACCGCCATCTTTAACGATTACATATTCGTTAAAATCGGTAGATGCAACCCGCCCTAGGAACATACACTGCTATACTTTACCAGTTTTATATTGATCTAATGATGGTTGATTAGAATCATTAGACCTTGTAGTTTTTCTTAAAGTCTATCTTCGTATGAAATTATATCAAAATGTATTCAGTGCTTAAGGCATTATAGATATTTTAGTCATCTAAATCTATATTCTAAATCTGTATAAATAAAAATGAATCTTCGAAACGTATTTACGCACTTAACTTCAGAATTCGAATTAGATAATTCTCTATTTGCCTTGGTTATCGTCAGGACAATGGTGGTATAAAAAAATGATGACGTAGCACAGATGAGGGAAGGACAACATTTGCCACGTTCAACATGGAAATAAATAAAAGCTTTTATTTCTTGAATGCATGTAAAATATCAGATGCAACTTTAAATGCAAATTGTAATTCCCGAAACAGGCCTTAATCTACCAAATAAAAGCCATAAAACACTATAGAGTATAAAATGAATCACGATAAAAAACATTGTTGAAATTAGAAAAGTAACAAAGTGGTAAAAACCACGTGAACGGTTACAGCCACGAGCCACGCCTGCCCGATATTTTCATTACCACCATAAATACCAGGAGTGAAGCAATCTTCACTTTGACTGCCTATTGAGGTTGCAACTTAATTACGTTTCACGATATCCAACATGCCCGCTCAACAGTAAAACTGAAATACTTGACACATTAACGCGCTAAGTACGCATTGTTCTGAGTACTCAAGCTGATTGACAATGTAAGATGGCATTGAAAAGGTAATTCGTGGATATTGGCTAGAGGAGGCGCTACAATATTATAACTTACATGAAAAATATTACAATCCAACATAACTTGAACCCTGAGCTTGATTTGTATGTTTAACAATAAGGAAATTTAGTCGATCACAAACGCGCGTCATAAGTTAGTAGTTATTCACTCAATTTTTTTTATTTATTTATTGCTCACATATTTACATCTCATAATTTATTTATTTAAAAGAAATGGAAAGCAAAGTATATCAATTGATATAACAGAACACATATGAATGATGAAGGTGTAGGTTTTTGTTCCCTGGTTGATTCGCTAGAAAGCTGAGTTGAGCCAGCAAGTATTTCTTTTAGCTTTGGTTATTGATTATTGACTTATTTATTTATTAAAACTAATTAAATGAATAAGATAAAAAATACTTATACTATTTCCACCGTATGATTTTAATATTGTACCTGTTTAAATGGACACTCACATTACAAATAATAATTAATCAATAATTTTCCATCAAAGTCATAAAACTCTCTCATTACGCGCCAAAATCTGTCGATCTCTGGCCATCATCATCCGACTTAGGACCAAAAAATACTTACAAAGTTGTGAATAAAGCTCTGAGGATTGTGATAAATAGAACTTTATGATTACAGATACTCTTGTAAGTTGTACCTTATTCTCCGTTCTACCTCCGAGGTCCATGTCTTTTAAGGGGGCTTCTGTCAAGCATTACTACTAAATTATTTGATTAAAGAAGTTAAATAAGAGTTTAAGACTTAGAAATATACAGCTTGTAAACATTTCAAAGGATCCATTCCATTAATCGTAAAAAAATCCAAAATATGCACATTGAAATTCCAAAGGGTCTGCGATATTGATAAAATATTTTACTGTTGAGATATTTCACGGTTGAATCAAAGAAAAAATGTCTCTATTACGTGGCTAATTTAATTTGGACAGTGAGAACAGATTGGCCTTTTTTATTCCGTGAAATAGAATTAGATACAGAATGATTATATCAATTTTTTTACGGAAAAATAAGAAAATGTGACCGGCGCTAAAGTTTTCATCTTAAATGTAGATCCGAGTTTTTATACTAGTCGTAAGTTTATCTGCCTTATATTTGATTGTGTGATACCCTTTTCATTGAATATTCTGGAAACAGTAAATTAAAAAAGTTAATTTTCTATTTATATATTATTATTATAAAAAAGTTAATTTTCAACCCTTATATTATGTCCCACTGAAATCAGATGAGGATGTTGGGCCATAGTTTACCGATGTGCTGGCCCAATGTCGGTTGGTGAACTTCACGCCTTCAAAGACTAAAGTATTTCATCACGTATGCAGGTTTCCTCACGATTTTTCCCCCGTCTGTGAGTGAGTTTGTGTTAAGGTACGCTAAATAACCTAGGATCGAACTCGGAGCTATCCCCACCTACAAGAAGTCGTGCCTATATCAACCAGAGTCTAGATTATTATCGCACAGCTCTTGAAATAGACGAATTATTAATACAATTAAAAAAAATGAGAGATCGTATATTTAATATTCATCATCATCACTTTTCCGCTAATCTCATGTAACTAGGGCCCTTTCAAATATTACTTACTTACTGGTGGTAAATTTAGTTAGTAACACAAAAAAATTGGTTGTCTCTAAAGTCGGTTTATGGAGGGTAGTTTGAGGTGACCGCGTCAAACATCACATGCAGCACGAACCGAACTGATCCGTCTCTCTCTGTCGTTCGTGCCGCGCTCTCGCTTTCGGAACACTACATGACGTCATCTTTTTCGTGCATGCTACCCGTAATATCGAGTTATTAGATAAGAAAATATTTTTATTTAAAATATATTATTAGGTACAATAAACCACAAGTCTTACAAGCCTCTCAGTCTCACAACTCACAAGAAGAGAGGGCAAAGAATGGTTTACCCGATGGTAGGTGATTGTGACATGCCATAGACACCCGCTGCAGAAGGTCGCCAAGTATATACATTATATCATCATCATCAGCGCACATCTATTTACATTTCCTCATTTTCAACACTCGCAACCTATATCAATTACTTGATTTCTTTACCCATACTTTTTATGAAGGACCAAAAGCATCAGATATCGGGAGTAAATTTATTCAAATGTGTTTTTCGTTGTATATCACCGTCACTACGTCAACACGTTGACATACATAGTCAGCACGTGATGTTACGGCGCAAACGCGTGTATATATTAATAAGCCACCTAAATAATACTAAAGCAAGACACATACCAATTATCTACTTGAATCAAATCAAATAATATTTATTTCGTAGGCAAATTACATAGCACTTGAAACATGTCAATTTTTTTTATAAGCTAATGCTAGATTCGCAAAATAGTTTTCCCCAGAGAAGAATCTAGCAAGAAACTCTGTAGGATTGCTCTTTTTAAAATATAGTTTTACAATTTTTGTAAATACATCTAAATAACAACATACTAATATACATCTAAATAATAACAACATGCTAGTTTGCAGTGCACACATGCCTGACTTCTGTAAACCACACTATATGCAACTAGCCATTCTAATCTATTAATTTTTCTATTAAGATATACAAACTAATAGTTTACTTGCTTAACCACTTGCTCATCGGGCTGATTATGTTTTTAATTCTTACCAGACTAAAATCTGAAAAATATGCCCTAACCCGGCACTATATTACCCCTGGGCAACGCGTCCATAAGTTGCCTTTATTGGGAGTTGGAAGCATAACATCGCTGTAATGGTTAAGGAAAATAATTTGCCGTGTGAAAGTAAGCAATTCTATTTCATACAGGTATAGATTATACAGGCCGCGTTTAGGTAGACGAAGTGTTGGTCGGCCATTAACCAGATGGGAAGACGATCTCCGTGCAGTGGCGCAAGTTGGATGCGAGTAGCGAGGAATCGGTCGTCTCGGCGTTCATTGAGGGAGGCCTATGTTCAGCAGTGGACGGATAAAGGCTGATGATAATGATGCACTATACAGGCATATCACTAAGTGATCCCTTATTTATATGGCGTACCCTTGACACACCCTCCTGATGACTTACTCAGCTGATAACTCAAATGATGATGTCGAAGTAATGTCTCAATTCTCGTGAACTCAGTTCGCAATCTCGGCATTAACAGAACGCGGCCGCTCGCATGTATTACCGCCTATTACAGCAGTGCTATTCTGTAAGAAACGCAGCGCTGTCGCAACGCTGTAACAGCGCTGTGAATTCAACTTGGTATTCACTAAGCTTGTCAAACCATATCAAACACCCTAGCGCCGTCAACGCTGTGGGCGCGACGAGCTCGTCGTGGCGCACAGACTAGAAAATGACTCTTAGAGAATAGTACTGCTGATGGCGTCTCACTTTAACAGTCAGATTCCCGAGCTGCATTATAAACGATGCTTTATATTCCTTGGATATTAAATGAGGTACAAATCATCACAAATTACCTTAAGATTTGACTGTGAGATATATTTATGACGAGTCAGTCCGAGAAAAACGTTTTTGGTTAATTCATAAAGGAAAATTTCCGATTTCAAAAGCAGTGTTCATCAAACATTCATATAATACGGTGTTTTTAGTTTTACATATTCGCCATCGAACACAAGTTCCTTAACGTGAACTTGGCCGTATAATATTTAAGTACAAATACTTAATGTCATGAATTAAATATCGAATCTCGCCTAAGATGCATGATTTAAATATTTTTTTATTCAATTGATTTGAGAAGGATCGGATGAAGCTAAATAATAGTCAAAAATCACTTCAAAATTATAACGTATTACTAAAATCGTATGCGGGAATCTGTGCGCGCGGGCATAAAATGTATACTTACACGTTGTTATTACTCATGTATATTTATATTATTACTCACATAATTAAGAAATGAGAAATTGATTAAAATTTTTAGCATATCACTTCATAACAAATATATATTGTTTAAAAGTGTTCAAAATATTTAAGCCTTTTTTGAACAGTTTCTTTTCGTTATCTGAGACGCCAATGCACTACCATTTTATCAAAATGATTATCCAAAAAAGACAGTCTTCTTGTAACCATGGTGGTATGAAATAGAGATGTTACGGAGGTTCGACTCTAATGGCGAAAGGTCAGAACTTTCGATTAATATTTTTTTATTACGGCTTCGGTTTCGGTACTTTTAAATCGGAGCTTCGAACAAGTTATACACGAGGAATTACTAACATAAACAAACGGTCCCGTTTTTCTTTAACGTCAAATTGTATTATTTTTATTTTAAACCTGCTCTTTTGAGATCTTTTTTTTAATGATATGCCTCAGCCTCCGATTTCAGTACTAATTCCGATAATTCAAACTTAACTCTGACTCCGACTAATTTTGCTCTCATAAAAAATCGCAAGCGATAAAATGCGCGGGGCGAAGGATTCGGCTGATCGTTGTCATAGTCATAGTCAGTAGTCAAAATCATGATAAACCGGACAAAATCCTAAAAAAGTATGATTATGATTAAAAAATCTAAATCATAATAATATTAATGTATGATTATTTCACGTAGCTCCAATATGAAATGCTACATTTTAGTGTCCCGGCTAGGAAGGGGCCCGCATATCCGCCGTCCTAATTGAGCCCCTTGCGCCGCGCTAAATAGTGGAGGCTGGAGACTGGACCGATTGTTATCTGATTCAACAGATCCCTAATACAATAAGGAAGTCCACGTCCAAGCCGTGATACGGGATATTGGGAATAAGGAACTCATTCCAAACCAATTTGTTGTGAGATTTGAATCTAGTTAAGATTTCTTCGTCTTTTGCAGTTTTGTTTAAGGCCTCTTTCAATAAACGTCGAGATGAAATCTAATTAAATAAACATATTACTTTTCAAATAGCGTGTTTTTTGCAGAAGACAAATGTCTGCTGTAAATATTTTTTAAATATTTTTAATCTCATCAAAGTCACACACAACTCACAAATAATCCCGTCAATTCACTCGAATCTCGAAGAATCGGTTCTTTATAATCTAACACAATTGAAGATACATAAAGGAATATGAATTCATAAGAACCATATTGACCAGTCCAATAAATACGTCATTTAATCGCAAGAAGTGCTAAAAGGGAAATAAAACATATGGGACTCTGAAGGGCTCTATACAACACGGCCTCATTATAAGGGCTCTTTGTCCTAAGAACTGGTTTTATAAAATTCTTTTAACTAGAGCAACGGGGCATTCAATGAGTGTATCAAATCTGTGTCCCCTGGTCCTTTATTCAGGACCACTACAATATCACGATGAATGGAGACTTAACTTTAATTAATACGAAATTATCTTTTTCCGATGGAATTGCTTATAAGTATGATGTGGGTAATTTAGTTGAAAAAATATTGATTCTCATGTGATTCGTTGATAGATTTTGATCCAATCATCAATATTTTCAATATTGATTTGAATTTCGAATAGATGAAGTAAATATATGGAATTATGTTTGTTTAAAACGCAGTTAAGGTTGCTGACTATTCCTAAGGTCTCAATGAGGTCTTGTTCAGTAAATACCCAGTCCCTGAAGTGAAACTTCAACATCAGTGAAGTAGTAGTGAAGAAGAAGCAGAACTTCTACTGTAGTACTTATGCAGTATCAGCGTTGTATCCCTGACACGGGCAATGAATTTGGGAATCTTAATGATAATAATAAATAACTTTAGATTTTTTGTGTTTACTTTGTTAAAACGTTTTAACATTTGAAGTGATTTTTAAAAACGCTGATCAATGACTTTAAAACTGAGAAAAAAAAATCTTTAAAGTGAAATTTTAAGTGTCTTAAAACTTTAAAATTTATCAGTGCGATTGATGGACTGCGGCGCGTCTTGCTTATTTCTCGCTTAACACAGCTTTGCTGTGTTTTGAAGAGAAAGGCAAGACAGACAGTGTAGTAACTGACACAAAGACCTAGCATCTTATGTCTCAGATAGGCAAAACTAATATGAGTCGTCTGTAACTTAGTTTCCAGTAACGTCGACCACCAGCATCGCGTTCATTCATTCATTTTCATTTCATTCATTCATTCATTAATATCAAGCAAAGCTAGAAAGTTTTCCTATCTAACTAGCTTATAATGTAACATAAAAGACTAGTCTTAGTTAAATTTAAAAAAACCCTCAGTCACAAGAGTACTTGCGAAATTACTGGACAAACAGCCCACTAGTGTTGGAAAGTTTATTACATCCTATAATTCTGCGCAACATGAACACGACACTGTAATTTCGATTAATTGTAGCCTCGCCAAGTTTCACTCCTGGAGCGGATCCTACGGACAAAAGCTGAGACCACGCTCTGGTGCGAGTCACCACCGCGTGGTTCCCCCATCACTTATTGTTTACACAGGCATTATACACTTAATGAAACATCTAATGACTGCTTCGTGATGGTGTAATTAATACTGTTGTGCCAAGCGAAACGAGCAACAAACATTATCCATTGCTCGTTTTATTCACGTTCGTTGCTACCAGATTCAATAAAACACGAATTGGTTGAGAACACGCGTTGATTTACAGTTTACACGAATGCAATAGCAATTGCTGATTTCGATTTGAAAGCAACTAAAGCTTCTTTCTAATACGTCTATGCAGGCTATTGTATCCATTAATACTACATATTTGATATCAAAATCGTTTGAATCAGCGTTGGATATCGTGTATGTTAGTTGTATTACAAAGGAACGTTGGACGGTCTAATTATACATTCAGCTAATGATTGTTGAGTGAAGCGAACGTTTAATTGGTGTGTCTTTATCGCAATTACACGCGTCCGTGCTTCCAGGGTACCGTGATAACAGATTTCACTTAAGACCCGATAGAAATCTTATTGGAAATTAAATGCAACGTAGTGACCTCGAAAGCTATGAACCAATTAACTCAGCCAATCAGTATTTCCAAAGAATTCAGACGTACATAGAAGCACAAATCTTAAGGATTTTTTGTGCTGACTTTATTGGGGACATGTCCCCAGTTCGCACTCGCTCGCTCTCGTAGGCTCATATGTTGGAGACATCGCGGTGTCCCTCTCGTCACGCCGCTAAGCGAACGTTTACATCGCAAGGTTTGTCCTCAAAGCGCCCATAAGGACTGTCCTTCTATGTACGTCTGAATTCTTTGGTATTTCTCTGCAAGACATTGCTCGTTTAATAAGATTACACACTTTATTTATGTATAAATTATTCATATCTCTTTGTATTTTAAGTAATGTGTGACGCTCTAATACATCGAAAGTATTAATATGTGTATGCAAACTTCGGCCTTACATTTTCTAAATCTTAGACAAGCAGCGTAAATCCTCTTAGGATATACAGTCATAATAAGTTTGATAACTTACTAGAATCGTCCACATTATTCTACTTGCCATTATAATTAACAGCTTAAAAAACCCGATTTTTCTTATTCATATCTTACTTATATGTCATAATAATACTACTTTAACGAAATAAATAATGTTCGGGTATTTTTGCCGTTTGAAATTCATAGAAAATGGAAAAATAGAAATATCGAAAGTGAACAAAGCTGAATAAAGCGGAAAAGTGTCCGCACAATTTTACTAAAATGTCATTGACACGTCCGACTTTAACAAACAAAACCTTGGGCCGAGAAAAAATCCTATCAATAACAATCGTAAATTTGTCATTACGGGCGCGCGTGACCAGAGGACAAGAGACGCATATCTCCTATTTAATATCACCCTGGTTTTTTTACGCTTTTCGTGTCTTTTTCGCGGCAAAAACTTACGACCTCCTTTAATAAATAATTATTGGATATTTTAGGACCTTCGCGATTTACATAGGACCTTGCGAAAGTGCTCGCTAAAGGTGTAGCACGTAAAATGACGAAACTTATATAATGATCCACGTGTAATCCATAATAGGAAAACTTTTTCGTATCGGTATAATTGAATAAATTTTCGTTTAGAAAATTATCTATTATAAAGTTTTTCCATCAAATTTGTTTCGCTGACAATATTATCTACATCGCTAACACAAATTATAATTGCAAAGTAACAAATTAATTTCGATATATTTTTTAATCTATTCTATACGTTTTTAGAGAATTAGGATAAACTATTATGAAAGTGATATTGAAACGAAAGAATTTTACCGACCCCTATAAATACTATTAATAATATGAGAATTAAAATTTTTTCTAACATATTTTTCGGGCCCTAAATATATTTAATTAATTCTGACTTATTATTAAATTACAAAAAAAAATTATAAATAAATTTAAAAAATCCAAGAGAAATTTTAGAATAATTAACCTTGTAGAAATTCCAAACAATTCCTAACAATCGACTTAAATTAATTTTGTTTCAACAATTTATTATTATTAAATAATTAGTAGATGGGAACAATAAAGTAAAGATATTTATTCATTTTCGCTGGTTGCGAACCCCTGGTACAAGGCAAATTGTAAAAGAATGTTTAGTCACGACTGATGCCACGATTACAGAGCACCTGTTGCTTATACGATTTTCTAAGAAAATCAAATAATTTTATTTCACATGCTAAATACAATCGCCGCCACAACTTTGATGTCATTTAGCGAAAACAATGGCAAGATCCGCGCGCCCAGTGCATGCTGATTCCGACATTTTATTTAAATCAGCTTATTCTTATTGTACACGTGACGCGGCTGATGCGAAATATTTCTATTTTTATGTACTAATGACTCATGTCGATATTTTTGAATGTACCCAAAAGGTCTTACAGAGACTGCGACCTCCGCGTCCCAGGGCTGTAACTTAAAATCCCAGAGTACGGCTAAACTCACTTAAAATACCACATCATCGACCACACAACCTATAGACTCTTAATGTTTGATTTTTCGTATTAAATGCATTCTGACAACTGAGGTGAGATGAAAGGGGTTGCAATGCTGTGATTAGCTAATTCAATGTCATACATTACCAATCACGGAACGTTAAAAAGAAATTGATATATTTCGCAACGGTAAAGAATGAGTCGATACGATAGTTTGAGTAGAGATGTGTCGCCAGAACCCGTTCCCCTGTTATTAGGAGTCTATGATTATGTGATCGATGGACCACATGCTTCCCATAAAAATCGACGTATTTAAAGGATACAACGAAATTATTTAAAAAAAAACAGTCCACAGATTACACGTCATCAAACCCTTCATGAATTGCGCTTGATTAACACCTTCATGGAAATGTCAATTAAAAAGTCATTTGTTGTCATCGGTTTTCGTCATCCACGGTTGTTAGATGACCGTTATGAAGCCACCGTCACGCACATGTAACCGTTATGTCCCTTAATCCATGCGATTTGCTTGCACCGACCTTTCTAGCACTTTCAGCTATCATAAAGTGATCAAATAAGTAATCACAGTCATAAATCAGGCTGGGACTTTCCTACTGTCGTTACCATTCGCAACGCAGCCTTATGCCCATACTTTCTGACATTTTGCCAGCTTTTTGTGCTATTATGCTAATATGCAATGATGGTTAGTTTAAATGTCTCTAAGGCAATATGCTGTATTCCTCGTACGATTTACGTTTCTTTGTGTATATTGAAATATTCATTTCCTTTATTCGACATCCTCTTGTTAAAAGATTTTTATCGAAAAAGGTTGAATACAACTGTGATTAAACAACAGTGGAAACACATGTAAGGTTATTTATTAGAAAATATGGTATCGTCGATTCGTCGCACGTCCAACCTATTCATTGTACATTAGCGAATAAATAAAGTCGTACGGAATATATAATTATCTAGTGCTACATAATGAATACTTTGATTATTTTAAAAATAAGTTAAGTCTGATTGGTATGCGGCTGACGGACAAACGGACAAAAGACGTTATAGCATCCTGTTCCACTACTTATTATTATCCTAATAACAAAAATGTTCTATAAAATTCTTTGCGCAGATAGATGCTAAAAGAAATGTACGATTGTTTTTAATTCTAGCGTCAGTAACACTATTGTTGTAAGTCTAGCAAATATGTTCATCATCATCATCATTATCACCACCATCATCATCGTCATCATCATCAGCCTTTAACCCTCCACTGCTGAACGTAGATGCAAATATGTTATAGAATAAAATAATAAAGATATTATTGATAATATTTTGATGAAAGTCAAATACAACAATAAAGGCACTTTAGAAAGGAACAAAAAATAATAAACTTAATTTTTTTGCAAGATTTAATATTTTTCAAAATATATTCTTGTATCTATACTTATCACTTAATTCTTATATCTTATACATATAGCCGTAGTATTTAAGTTAATGGAGAGTAACAAAATATCGGTTTATTTACAGGTAAGTATCATCAAGTTTGCTGACTTTACGTTGGTGGTAAGTTAGATTTCTTTATAAATTAATTATAAACGTTCTTTACTTAATTACCCACCACTCTATTATTATTACAATAAAAAAATCAGAAAAAAGATATTCACATATCTTTAGGCGGTATACACTTAGCTATGTTTGAAATTAGAAAATATTGGCAGTCATATTTCGATCATTATTTAAAAATATACTTTATTGTTCTAATCTAATAACTTCATCATCAAACGTCAAGCATAAGTAAACAGTCGTAAAATCCATATAATTTTTCTACTTGATCGTTTTGTTTTGTGCCTGTATAATGCGAGTTACATCCTTTAGCATATTAGTGATGTATCTTATAGCATTGTTTTATCTTAGTACAATCGAATCTGCATTAAAAGCGGGACGGCTGCCCCTACGTTGGGATTTTTATGCAAATAACTCACAATACGAAGATTGACTGTCCATCAACGTTTGTTTTCGTCTAATTTGAATATCTAATGTACGCAGCACATTTCGGATTAACTCTATTATATATGCGGTAATAAATAAGATTGGTTTTACGTTGAATAATGAAATTCGGACTGGTACGTTATCTGTGCAATGTCTAGTGACTAGTTTGGAATTTTGACATTAGTACTTTCCTCATTCAAAAAGCGTACTTGACTAACTAATGGTCTATACGCTCCTCGTGTCGAGTTTGACAGACCCACAGTGGCGGATTTCACCCTAGTATTGTGTATGAATCGATTTGAATGACCTTAGGTTCATAACGTGTAGGTGTTCTTGAGTACTATGAGACTTCATAGTATTGTTTGTGAATACGGGAGTAAAACACAATACAATTTTAAAATCTCGGTCCTCGTGTCTCGTGTCAAAAGTTGAAAAAATTTGGTGATCGTAAAAAATAGTATTTCATATGAAGTATGTATGGTATTATATTATGTATGAACAGACACAGTCAGAGAATTTATTTTACTATCCTCGTCCATGGCCAATAAGTTGGAGGTCACGTAGGTAGATGATGTCGGCCATTAACCAGGTGGGAAGACGATCTCCGTGGAGTGGCGCGTGTTGGATGCGAATGGCAAGGGAACCGTCTTGGCGTTTATTGAGGGAGGATTCTGTACAGCAAGGGACGGATAGATACTGATGATGATGATGGTGGTGATGATGACCCTCTATAATCATTAAACGCTCAGAACATCATAAGCTGCAAAATAACATTCTTTATTTATACTTCGATTATTGCTAGTATACAAGCCTACAAACTGCAAATATATATTTTTTTCGTCAATATAAATACTAGATAACTTTCAATGATGATATGCAGAATTATTATTAAATAAATCCTACTTAAAAGCTTGTAATATTAGCACCGTTATTAATATTGTAAACAATTATAACAAACGCCACACACTGGTTGTATAATGAACGCTTTTCTCGCGTATTTTTATCGATCCCAGTCCGGGCTTCCTCCCACCGCCTCCAAGGAAGCTGGGAGCTGCCTCCTACCGCGTCCATACATCTACACGACACACCCGTCGCACACACCACCTTAATTTAAACATAATACAGTGCGTTTTGGAAGAACACAACTAAAAGAATGGAATGAAATCGTGCGTTACCAGCCACCAGACATTAAGCATCATATAAATTACATTAGCATATAAATAAAGTATTTTTGTTGTCGCTCTGCCCGGGACCGGAGGACCGGAGTATGGCTTTTACGATCGGAGGGTTAACCCGAGCTCTTTTTTTGTTCTTTTTAGATAAATCCACGGTCGTAACGACCGTAAGCAAGTACATGTTATCGGTAAACATTTATTGCTTTTACGAACTCATAAATAATACCAATGAAAACATGAAATTAATTTCATTGTGGAGTATTTTCCAAACGTTTATATTTAGCCTCGCGATAGCCTATGGCAGCTTTATAACATAAGGCTAAGAATAATCCATTGAATGAGTGCTATAATAAAAATTGCTGCAAAAAGAAACGTGCAAATTCTCATTGCCGCTAACTTAGCCTATATTATTTTAGTGAAGGTTTTTTTCTTTCAATTGATAATCTATTACTGGTTCTATGTTGAGCTTATTCGTAAAGTAATTGTCATGAAATTTGAATCTCCAAAATTTTACTTTAACCAGACAAGGAATACTGGCACTCGGCCAAATCCTGTCTGGCATTTAAATTTAAAACAGGTCTAATAGGCATTTGCTAGGAAGCCTTCGGACGAGCTTTGGCAAACGTATTTATCTATTCTCTCTTAGCTTAGGTACATCTGTTTAGCACAGTATCAATTTTGTTTTATTTATTTATTTATTTATTTATTCAGAAAACCAACAGCGTTACATAAAAAATATACATTGTTATGAACATTACAGAAAATAAGGCCAATGATAGGTTTCCCTTTGCAATTCATAAACTTCTTAGTACAATGTTGCATCCGGACAAATGAGATGGCGTGCTTATAATGGTTTCAAATTTATATTAAATTTAAATAATATATATATATACATATACACATACATATACATACATACACACATACATACATATATATATATATATATATATATAATATTTTAATTGTTTTATATATATACATACATATACATACACACATGCATACATACATACACATAAATATATACATTAATGGTTAATGGAATTCGTGTTAAATAAATATATTATTGTATGTCATTGCACAGGAGAAGTGGGAGCTAGCCCACTAGCCCTACGATATTATATCTTGGGATCGGTACATGACCACTAGTCAGCGCTAACTCCGGATGTTGTTTATTATCTGGATAGTTAATGGTGCAGATATATTTAGCAAACGTCGCGCATATCTATGTGCATTCAGTTTTAAGTACTTCAATTAGTTGCCTTTTAAATTTGGTTTTCGACGGTGCAAATAAGTCTACATTTTGGAATGATTCATTAAACATACGAGGTAATCTAGTCAATATAGAATTGGCAGAGTAATTTCTTATACTACGGGGCACGTGTAACAGAGGTGTATGTCGTGTGCGGCGTTTAGGTGCACAATATGAGAGTGAGCTTACTAACACCGGGCAATCTATCTGTCCATTAGCTATATCGTACAAAAAACACATATCTAACACTTTGCGCCGTTCCTCTAGAGATAAGAGGTTGTTTCGATGGCAATCATCTACATAAGTATTTGAGGACTGTCGACTTCGATAGACAATATGTTTTATAAACTTTTTCTGGACACGTTCAAGTTGGTCCTTGTAAATGTTGTACATTGGCGACCAGATAGGACTTGCGTATTCGAGGACACTGCGAACGTAAGCGATGTATACTGTTTTTATGGCGTCGATATCATTAAAATGCTTACAAGCCCGAATTATAAAACCTAAGTTTTTGAATGCTTTTTGCGTGATCATAAGATTATGATTGCATAATATCATTTTGTTATCAAAATATACGCCTAGGTCACGAATGGTGCTAACTCTTGTTATTGTGTTACCGTTAAATTCATATGTGAACTTTATGGGATGTGTCTTACGTGTGAATGTTATACATTGACATTTTTTAACGTTAACGGTTATTTTATTACGATTATAGAAATTGTAAAGAGAGTTAAGATCCGACTGCAATAAATTACAATCTCCTTGGTTATTTATTTTTAAGAATATTTTTTTATCGTCCGCATACATTACGTGTTTTGCATGCTTGAAACAAGTTTTAATGTCATATAAGTATGAGTTGTAGAGAAGAGGGCCCAAATGCGATCCCTGTGGTACGCCTGTGGGCACATTTACGTAGTTAGATCTATAGCCACCAATAACTACGGCTTGCGACCTATTTGTTAAATAAGATTTTATCCATCTCAGCAGATCTCCGTGTATCCCTAAATTTTGAAGTTTATTTATAAGTATTGTGTGGTCTACACGGTCGAAAGCTTTTTCGAAGTCTGTGTAAATAACATCGATTTGACCACCCTGTTCCATGTTAGATAATAAATAGTCGGAAAAATACGCCAGGTTAGTGATTGTAGAACGATTTTTGAGGAATCCATGCTGTTCATTTGGTAAACTTTTAATGATAACTGGATAGATTGCGTCGTAAACGCATTTTTCTAGTATTTTTCCCAGTGTGCTGAGAATGGATATGCCTCTGTAATTTTCGATTTTAATTTTTGAGTCCTTTTTATGTATAGGTACTATATGTGCTCTTTTCCATATGTTCGGAAATATGCCTTCGCTAAGAGACATGTTGAATATAAATGTGATTGGATCTGACAAGGGCTTCGCACAGTTACGCCAAAATAGTGGAGGTATCCCGTCGCTGCCCGCCCCTTTATTAACATCTAGTCGGGTCAGTAGTTTTTCAATAGTACTTTTTGAGACGGACAGATGTGAGATCAAATCTAGAGTAATTATATCGTCAAAAGAAACTATAGTATTGGCGATTGGATCACCGAAAACACTATGAAAAAATTGATTGAATGCGTCACATATTGATTGAGCGTTTTCATATTTACTACCGTTAAGAGTCATTATCTTGGGGTAATTAGAGGTGTTACGATTAGATTTAATGTACGACCAGAATGATTTGGGATTTTCTTTGATCGAGGTTTGAATTTTTTGAACATAATTATTATAACACGTCCGTTGCTCCTTTTTTTGTCTATGACGTAAAATACAAAATTCGTCGTAGTCACGATTATTCTTAAATTTTTTCCATAGCTTATGAATTTTTGATTTTTCTTTTATAATGTTGATTAATGCCGGAGTAAACCATACAGGATATGTGCGATTGCCCTTTTGAGATTTTGTTAAAGGTGTATACTTGTTAATTGCGTCATAAATACATGAGTAAAAATCATCAATTAGGCCCTCCGTTGTATTAGAAATTAAAATATTTTGCCAATTTAATTCATTTAAATATTTATTTAGGTTTTTGAAATCGCATTTTCTATAATTTAATCTTTGTGCTGTAGATTTAACGACTGGGGGAATGGAAATATCTATAATCTCAAGTTCAAAAGGCGGGTGAGCTTTGTCTATTTTGGAAAGCGGAAAATTGGTTCTCGTAATATTGAGATGTAAATTAGAAAAAGCTAAATCTAAAGTGTTTCCGGCGTAGTTTGTCAGAGAGTTAAATTGTTGAATACCTAAAAAAGCTAAATTTTCAATTAGTCGAATTCCTGCATTTTGTATTTCTGTTGTGCCAATTTTTACATGATTAGCACCATTGTTATCCCACTTTATACATGGGAGATTAAAATCACCAATAATCAAGAAATTATCCATTGGACTTCTACTATGAAGACTTTTGATTAAATTTATTAAGAGGTCTATTCTAGAGGGGAGGCATTCATAGTCAGGAGGTAGATAGACGGTTAATATATGGAGGTCGGCAGAAGCCGAGAGGACGCGCGCAGGTATTGTTACAGCAAGGATTTCTATATTTAAGTAGTCGTCTAGTTCTACGCGTGATGCTTCCAATCCGCATCGAACTAACGTCATCACTCCGCCGCCTGTCTTTTTATTACTACTATTTAAATTTCTGTCTTGTCTAAATACATCGTATCTATTATCTGCCAGTTCGTGATCAAAAATACTATCACATAGCCATGTCTCCGTGGCGATAATAATATCATAATTATTACATAGCAAACCCTGTTTGAAGTCGGCATTTTTAGTCCTTATTCCGCGAACATTCTGATAATAGATATTTAAGGATTTATTGCTCATTAAAATGTACGTTCACCAAAGTATAATATAAATAATTTAACGGATTAGAAATATGTGCCCTTTTGTACGTGTAAAGGTATTGTCTAAAATACAAGTATATTCTGTGACGGAAAAACATTAATGAAATACACTGCATATTATTGTAAATGCTTAAGTAAATTATATTTTGATATATTAAATTGGGGGTAGGAACACAATGAAGGTATTTTGTTTGTATAACAGGTTGTGCATTGAAAGGAATGTTGCATCGTATGATTCGTAACTCGTACGCTAAACGGGTGTGCGCCGTATAAGTGCAATGGATAACTTGAGATATTATTATGTTATTAAAGGTTTCCCAGTTATCATGTATGGTTTTCCATTCTATAATATATAAATGCGAGAAGGAAAAGTGTGTGTTTGATATCATACTGTATTTGAAATAAATAGATTCTTTCTGATATTTACTAACTTTATATATAATATTGTTAATGAAATAAATATTTGTAAATATAATATAATATATTCTATATAATATAACATAACAAGATAAATGTAATATACAACACATTAGATTAAATGATAAGCAGCCATACTTACAACTACAAATTGTTTTAAATTCTATTCCAAGAGCGCGCACTCGCATAAGTCGCATAGGCATAAAACACGTTTTACAAAGATAACATTGAATAGACCAAGAATGCACAGTACAAGCAAAATTTATGCATATAACAATTATTAGTTTACGTAGTATTAAGTAGATTAATTGAAATTCAATTTTAAGAGATCTTGTTGTTTTTGTATTTGGATAGCCGGACTCAAATTGTTTTTTCTCATGTAAAGTCTTCCGTTTTTTGTCCAAACGTATTGAATTTCCTTATTTTTGGCAAAGTCCTTTACTTTTTTTAATAGAATTTTATTATAAGGGGTTAGATGTTCATTTACGAATATGGGTACTGGATTTCCGGGCAAGTCTATGTTCTTGGTCGATATACGATTTTTTCGTGCTCCGGACAGTATGTTTTCTTTTATTAGTCTCGACTGAAATTTAACAACAACTGTTCTTGGACGTCCTTGTACTTTAACTCGTGGGGATATTCTGTTTGCATGTACTATGTCCGAGATGTTTAAAGTCACGTTGGCAGCCTGCGCTATTTTCATTGTTATGTCGTTCAGGTTTTCTTCCTTAGATTCGGGTATTCCAACGAATTCCAGATTAAGCAAGCGGTCCCTCTGATCATTAGAGTTTATAATTGATTCCAAGGCCTGGTGTTGACTTTTTATATATTGAAGCTCAATTTCCAGTGCTTGGATTTTTCTTATATCGTCCGAGAATGATGATAGTTTTTTATTCATATCATCGTATTGATTACTTGCAAATTCCACGGACGCACGTAGAGAGGCGAATTCTTCCTTGATTACAGAAAACTCTCTGGAGATTCCAGTAACTTCTCGTTTGAGTTCAAGGGTGGTGGAAGTTAGCTTATCCAGATTTTCTTTGATATCTTGAAGTAACGATTGATTATGACTCTTTATTTCTTGTCCAATGTCATTCTTCGTTGCAAGTAGTGTGCGTCTGATTTCATCCTTAAAGTCACGAAAAGAGTCTTGAAATACAGAATCATCTTTCCTTTTAGTTTTTCTTTGACTAACATTACAATCAGATATATTTTGTGTCAATGCAGCGTTGGTATTTGCGCGAGATCCATGTTGCTTGTTGTAAGGTGATTGTTGCATTATAGTTCAGGTGTGCTTCTGTTGATTTTACATATACTATGCACCCCCCGATGAGAACGAAGTTTGTTTCTCAGCGTAGTTTTTATAGGAAATTGATCCTATTTAACAAGGTTGTAGTGACTAATGTTCTGTACTTAGATGAACTGTGAATATTATAAACACTGTGAATACGTCCGTCCGCAATCGATTCACTGAGCTGACTGCAAACATAATTTTTAAACAATTTTCTATATGAAGACAAACGGAAAATTTACAAGATTTTTCTATATAGGTATTTGATATATTCACTATCTACTTTAATATCATAAACTATATTATCATCATACCATTCATACCAGCCGTTATTCGTCTACTGCAGAATATAGGCCTCCCTTGATGAACGCCAAGACGACAGATGCTGTGCCGTTCACATCCAACACGGATAAACCTAGCCTCTATATATTTTCTACTAAATGAAGACCATTTAATATATACGGCGACCCTCTTAAAATGCTTCCAATAAAATCAAAGTACAAAGTTTGCTACTTAAAGAACTCCGGAAACGGGAATGTTGAATGTTTTGTAAAACTTAATTATTTTTGGGGAAGACTTTGGTAGACTAAGAGAATATTTTTAACGGCGTCTTTTGGAGATCTTATATTTACAAATATTATTATTTAAGTCGATGGATCTTTATAAGTGTTGAATAGCTATCGTTCTGAAACAAAAGATCTAAGATAAAGCACAGCTCCAGCAGTTCCTGTTAGTGTTATATCCAGGTCTTATTTCCTATTCTTTCGACCCTTTTTTGTTTTAATCCTTTCTAAATCTCTTTTAACCGACAATGTCGGGAGGGTTTTGTTTTTGAGTGTATATAGATATTATGTCCTTTTCTTTGGCAGACTCTGCAGCTAAAACAAGATATATCTTTAGATATATCTTGATACAATATACACGGTGTCAATCTCGCGATTGACACCGTGTATATTGTAAGCTATTGTAGGATAATTTTCCAAATTGTTAGTTTAAAAGAAACCCCCTTTACTTTACTGCCATAATTATGTATAAAGTTTTTGATTCTGACTCAAAATTGTTTATAATCAAGGATGATAAAGTCGTTTGTTACTGTCGTTGTTCTAGAATATTCCATATCTTGTCATTGCACACAGAACAAAGTCGTATCTGCTATTGCAGCACAATTACAACTATGTAGTTATGTCATATTGATATCGCTTTTGAATCAACTGTTATTGGCTGTTACTTTATTGTCCTTTACCTATTTACATGATATCAGTTTCAAGAATTAAAAGACGAAGAAATTGTGTAGTGAAAAATGTAAACAAAAAAAAAATAGCAGTTGATATAGATTAATACGGACTCTAAACTATTATGTCAGTAATTATTTTTTAATTAATTTTATAATTGTTAAAAACTAAACGATTGGAAAATCTTATTTTTTTATAATCTAACTCATTGAGAGCGTTTGTGTATGTGAAGAAAAAAAAACATTAATAAAATACCACCATATTGTAAGAACGCCTGACTGCTATATTATTTGAGACAAAACATTTATTTTAATATCTCATATATATTCCTCCATATCAGAATATCATAATTGTGAGCGAATTACGTACATTTCTGGGTAACATCAAAATCAAATAATATTCTATTACGTTTCTAAGAATATTTATCATACAGGAATAATATACGTTTCATAAAATTGCCAATTCAGTTAAAGATAACGGATCCTTTCACGAAATTTATTCCCATAGGTATGTATTTCAATCATTGACGTTTTTTCATTTCTTTTTTCCTTATTATAACAAGATACATTATCTGTAGATGATGTGTCGTGAATACTAAGACGAGAATTACAGATACATATCTGGGTCCGTAATTCGAGTCAGCCATGATTTGGAATCGCGACATGTAGATAGATGGCGCGACGGTCGCCTCCCCCTTGATCGGATGGAGAAAGGCCCGAACTATCTAATGTTGGCCAAGCGTATTAGAAAGCTTTTCAATTGAAACAATTTTTTTGTGCCTGAATTCATTTGTTTAAAACTTAAAATTGACCAGGTGAGGACGTTCTAAGAATATCAACGTATGTGGTATCTTCATCCTTTTTTTAATGGTGGCAGTAACAAAGATTGAATTGAATATTGATAAAATATAATAATGTCGTTCAATTTAATAACGATCATCATTCGATACAGTGTTCAAAATTAAAAAATTCGACATAAACATTCGAAATTGGATAGGTTCCAGTATAAATGAATTCGATTTGGCTTCTTAAAAAAGAAATACGACCAAAATCGAAGTCAATATCTTAAATCTCTCAGTCCTATCATCATCATCATCATCATCTCTATCATCACCACCACCACCACCACCACCATCATCATCATCATTATCATCATCATGATGATGATCATCATCATATCATCCTTTATCTGCCCACCGCTGAACATAGTATTTAATTAACAACATTACATAGTTTTTTTACATAGTTTAGTATGCAAAAGATAGTGGACCTAGAGTACATTATAAGTATAGTTTATTTTTCCTTGTTTAGTGATCATACTGGATATAATCAATAGATTATCATCACGCCAGATACAACTAAAAAAAACATTTCCGATTAAAATAAAACACATAATATTGAAATTTCAAAACAAATATATAAAACGTACAAATAAAATTTAGAATAAAAAATATTAAGTACACAATAGAATAGTAATGAAGGTGAAATTTTGTGTTATTCAAATTACCATTAGAGAGAAGCGCTACGAAATTGCCTAGGCAAGAACAAATCAAAAATATGCACCCTTCCGTCCTACGTGATTCGTGTTTCAAGATTTACATCAGCAACCACCTCGTCGCGTGCTATTTTTTATTTAAATCATACTATTTAGATATGCCACAAGACATTTTTCTTATGACAACTAAAGGTATTTCGGTTTCAAGCGTGAATTGAATACATTACACCATAAGATGCCTTTTGTATCTGAAATTGGGTACGATAAATACAACGAGACAAGCGAATGGGGCTTATTCACTTGTCGCGTTTAGAAACATTCTAATAGCTCACGATAAGCTACTGATAGAGATAAAATTATTATTTAATCGCATGTGCACTTTAGAAATACAAAGGGTTGCAGAGGAGCAAGATTTTTGCCGTTTTTCTATCTTGGAAAAGGTCTTGGCGTTCATTGATAGAGTGCTGGTTCAGCAGTTTACAGAAAAAGGCTGATGATGATGATGATGATGATGATGATGAAAGATCACGACTTTGATTCAAGTCAGAAGAAAACCCAGACTACTTAATTGCATACCCAAATTTTTCAGTAGCAATTCTCGTTGTTCTTGATGCTTCTCTAGAGACATCCAAAAATCAATATATTATCTGTATAAGGATATACATAAGGATGTGCCTAAGTTCTGCTTAGTATTTAGTACATATCCAGTTTATTGTCTTGGTGGAATACCTACTCGCCACCCAATCACACTCCAGCAAACAAATCCTAGCGTATTCTCGCCCTAATGACGGTGAGGCGCCGATGAGTTTTGTAATTAAAACGCACCGCGCATGCGCCGCCACGCCCAGTCGCGCAGCCTCCAACCACCCCACCTTTAATTACTGCCAAGACATTACCCTTACTTTTATATAAACCTCAGCCATTAAGGGAAATAGAATTACATACTTTCTGATTTCCGCAAGCCAGGCCAATAGTCATTATCTCTAACGAGCTACCATTTTCTATGTTTTCTTTTTGAGGGAAAAACATTTTTGCTAGTACATTGATGTATTTCGGTAGATATCATGTCTCCGAATATATTTGCACAATAATTCGCATCGTTTTTAATATTATATTGCAAGATGTGATGTCATGAAAGAATCAAGATATCATCCACGTATATATAACAATTTGATCTAGTGTGAAAACTTCAAATCTAATTATATTAAGCTAATGAAGTATACTTTAGATATTCAA
The DNA here is from genome assembly GCA_905333005.2 of Lycaena phlaeas. Classification (NCBI taxonomy): domain Eukaryota; kingdom Metazoa; phylum Arthropoda; class Insecta; order Lepidoptera; family Lycaenidae; genus Lycaena; species Lycaena phlaeas. Next base: position 9,662,073 of record HG995178.1, read on the forward strand.
GGTGTACATAGTCCACGTGGTTATATACAAATAGAATGCGAACGTCTGTAGGCTATGTATATGCGGAAATACGCTCATTTGTTATACGGGGTGTAGACGAATGCGGCGCACGTTCCATAGCCTTCTCATTTTTCACTACATTGGTCTTACGTGTGAATTATTGTTTGTTGCCCTCCACGTCTCCCGAAATCGCGTTTTAGGGGACCGTGTTTGTTTTTAATTTAACACAAGAAGCTTTCTATATTAACTACTTATTTAACGTAAATGTAAAGCTAAATTTTCAGCATTTTAGCTGAAATAATGATTTAGCATTGTCAACAGTCGCCAAATCATATTGACAGTACTTATTCACCAATCGAGTTTGTTTCGCCGGTTTTTCTCAATGGGTTCGCTTTGGAGTCTGTGATAGACTAGATTGACGTTCAAAAAGATTCTTTATTAGTTAAATAGAAAAAAAAATACAGAATGAACATACTAAAAATGTCTTTGTTCAACTCAAACAAGTTTAATATTTATATAACTCAATATTTATAAGATACATACTTTAATTCTGTGAACCTAAATAAATAATATACTGATAGTAAACAGACTAGATCCCAGTATATTCACGCCAGATTAGAAAGCCTTTCCCAACAGAGGGTACATCGTTTAACTATCCAAACTCGATCTAAATTTCATTTTACGCCCCGAGTATCACGTACGAGTATGTAGAATAGGCCACCGTCCTCCGTAACTGCGAGCGCTGTCAAATTTTAATTTCTCCCTCAAATATTTACCGAAGGAAAAAGGATTCCCCGACGGGCCGGGCTCTAATAAGTTTTCCATAAGCGAAGTGGGAGGAGTAAGGGGGGTTAAGAAGGATCTTATTGTGTTTGCCGAAGCAGCGCAGCCGGGCGCATACCTAACAAGATGAATATGTACTCAGCCACCCCTTTCGGACCGCCGCAAACTGAAATACTGCACTGAAATTGCATTTTCGAATACTAATTCTGCTCTCCTGTTAACCGAACGTCATTCTTCGCCGCAGACACATTCGTTTTGCTGAATTTTATTTCCAATCTTATTTCGGGACAGGTAGTTGCTTCACGTTTCAAACCACTGTTCATAAGTTATTCATATGAGTCTCGTGAAAATGTTTTATATAGCAGATATCATATTTATAAAACGCTGCAGTTTTCTTATGTTTACGCGAATTTCACTCATTATAATGAAACAACTTTTACGGATTTTATCGTGGTTTATTAATAAACCGCGATAAAATCCGTAAAAGTTGTTTCATTATAACGCTGCAGTTTATTTATTCTATGTTCCTTAATCGTGAAGACACACAGACATTTTTAAACAATTTAAATTTTCACACAATTGAAGATCGTATCACTCTCTATTCGCATAGAATTTCTTCAGATCAAATCGTTTAGATTTATTTCCTTATTCTTTGAAACAATACGAAATACAAAAGAGTCCAAACACTGTCCTTTGCCGATTGTCGCCACCAAATCGGTCCTATCGCTTTTTCCTTTCGATTATTTCAACCAGTCCTTAATGTTTTTATTTAACGCTGAGTATTGAGTGGTGTCCTCTTTCGCCGCTTGTTCTAATTTATTACGTTGCTTCACGATCACCGCGTGTTTTTGTTCCATCCAGACCGCCCGAACGAAGAGAATCCGAGTTTCCGAATATTCCGGAAAGAAATATTGCGCGTTTTACATCGAACGCTTTCAAACTTTGCCTTCACTGGAGGCATATAGCGAACGCGTAGTGAATGTAGCTGTCAAGTATATCTCCTTATACTTAAAGTTTCGTGATACGGGATAGTGGATGCTGAACGAATCCTACGCGAGCCACTAGCGAGTTTTTGTTCGCGTATCGCTTTAATTACCCCGTGGGTGCAGGAACGCGTCGCAAAGATATTTCGGTATGTGACTCCGTTAACGCAAAACCTGTACGAAAAATCTTCGGTGTTTAAGAACTTAATTACTTGGCCTTCTACGACACAGCAGTTCGCCTTTTGGGATACCTTAGATGAACTAGTAAAAAGCTAACTGCTTGCTTCAGCCTTATTATCGGGGACGTTGGTGTGTTTCGGTTATTTTATGGATTCATTTAGATGCTTCTTAACATGCTGCACTTTTTTTTACTTTGCTTTAGTGTTTTTAATTTATCTTTATTCGGCATTAGAAACTATGTTTCTGATACACATTTATACTATATTAGTAATATATTAGTAAACACTTTTTATAATCGAAACTATTCAAGAGTATATGTAGATTATTAGTGATCAGATACTTAACTAAGAAGATACTGTCCATGTTGGTGTTTATTAAATAGAAAGTCAGCAATAAACAGGCAGATGATTATTGTGATGATGATGACTGATATTAATATTTTGATGACGTCATAGTCTACGTTACCTATAAAGATACTCAGACAAAGAAACACAAACGTAATATTCATCTTAATGTCGGGAAGGTGTGGACATAAGCATATAGTGAAATCGCTCGAGCGAAACCTCCCCAAAGGCCCCCTAAAGAAAACATACATTTTTAACGTGTTTGCCCCACCCGAGGGTGGAAAGGGGGAGAATTACAAAAGAAAACAGCCTTAATTTCCAATGTCATCTCCGCTCTACCTAATCCTCTTATCGTTTTATATTTTCGGCCTTTGAAAATTCATTTATTTTTGTTTGTTTAAGGAAAACATTCACTCCAATTTTGGTCATTCGAAAACCAGTTTATTGATTTGGTCCGACCGAACAGCTTTTTGGTGATTTAGCGAACAAATAAAAACTGAACATGAATATTTAGTTCAGTACGAAGTTCTTTTTGCTTTTATTATACGGAGAGTGCTTACCAAGTAGGTTTTAGCTCTGTCTAATGCGGCAATAAAAATGGTAAAAAGACAAAAACGAGGACTCATATGTAATCGACGGCATTCCTGATGCATGCTTATACATGCTGTTTGACCTTAACTAATTGTACAGTATTACTGTGAGCTCTGGACTTTATCTGTATATCTTGGGTAGCATCTATGACCGCTGTCATTAATACTTAAATTTAAAACATATCATTACAAATTAAGATTTTTCTTTTTATATGTTGATATATTCCAGCAGCATTCAAATTTTACTTTGTACCTTATTTTGCATTCATTATTATAAATTATAACCTTACTCTTCGAGAAATCTCTCATTGGACCGAAAAGTTTAAGCACTTACAACAAATATTGATGGTGAGATGATCTATGCACTTTACTATTTAGGGCCTGTTTCACAATCTCCAGTTAAGTTCCCAATAGGCTATCGGCAACATATTTGACTGATATTTGACAGATACTCCATACTCTATCTGTCAAATATGTTGCCGATAGCCGTTTGGGAACTTAACTGGAGATTGTGAAACAGGCCCTTAGCTTTATTTTTTATTGAAAATATTAAATGGCTTTTCAATTGTGGAATGACATAATCTATTTACTGGGTAAATGACATGTAGTGACACAACTGTCGAAACAAAAAAAGACTTCGAACATCATTTATTTTAAAAATCGAACACCACATCGTAATGTATGTAACTGGCAAGTTATTATCACAATAACTTCGAGCATTACTTATTTTAAAATTCGAACGTTTACTGGTGTAACTGGCAGGCTATTAACATTTTTATTGCAATTCCTGTCATTTGTTGTCTGTTACATTCCCTATTCCCGTATATTTCCTATTTATTTCTTAGCGAGCCTTTGAAACATCGATACGATCTGTAATCGTTTGTAAGGTAACAATAGAACATAGACCGTCTAATTTCCACAATATAACAATTGCTTTAAATCCTGTTCCTGTTTTAAATTTTATCGCGTGTACATATTATATCCCACATACGATGTTACAAATCATTATTTGTTCGTACGTTCATTATAGTATATTTTTTGCAACTTTGTTGGTAAATTAGCATTAAATTTAATGTTATTTAAATTCTTTCATTATTATTAGTTACTTGAATTAGGTTGCATAATAATTAATTTAAAAAAAAAACGAAATGCAACTAAATTAAACCTTCTTCTGACAGTGATAGACATAATATAAAACATGAAAACAATATATCAAACGCTTATAATATTAAGAAATAGGTTAATATTACAAAAGCGAAAAGTATATTGCTATTTGAGTTGCTATTTAAAAAATATAACGTAAAAATTGATTAAACTCTTACAAATAACTTATCTTTGTAAATTCGAGTCGTAACTACAACTAAAGATGAATATTATCAATTATGCAGCGGGATACACATAGTTACACATTCCGTGTTTTTTCCGTCGCATCGGTCGATGCAGATCGGAACAAGACAATAGCACGTCAGTGGTGGTTGTCGCATTAATCAGATCCGCGGGTCCATAATTCAATCAGGGGCTTGACCAGGCCGCTTTGTGTCTGACCAGTTCCACTAGATATGGATACTTTAACGATAACCATTATGACACATGTCGTTTGAGAAGTATCGATATATTTTAATATGTTACACTTGTTCACAATAACTTTATTTTTTGTTCTATTTAATACACACATAATGAGGTTGGAAGTGTTATTTTAAGATTATCGACAGCCTGTATTCGTCGCCTAGCACACTCCTCTTTGAATGAATAATAAAGGCGAAAATTAACAATCAGAACAAAGCTAGACCTACCCTTAATATAGCATCTGTCCTTAGCTGGATAAATCATAAAACCTTTTGTAAATAAATGCCTATACGAAACATCCCCAGCACTCGTATAGACAATTTTAATTAAAGGCATAATTATTTCGTCAGGTCGATGGGCCAATAAGGTTTAAGTGGAGGCCACGTTTAGGTAGACGAAGTGTTGGTTGGCCATTAACCAGCTAGGAAGATGACCTCCGTACAATGGCCGGTCCCGTGGATACTTTCATGGGATCGGCCGTCTTAGCGTTCATTAAAGGAAGTCTACTTGCATCAGAGAATCGATGCAGGTTGATTAAGGTGACGCGAAATTGTCTCAATTCCTAATGAATGTTCTCCTAAGGAAGAAGGCAACCGACTAAGTGTGACACTTTCTTTCTTCTTTCTTTCTTTCAAATGTCTAATTATGTCTATCTATGACACGGACGCCCCTCCCCAGATTAGGGGGATTAGGGAATATCATAGAATTTATGTATAGCCCCTAAAGATTTTTCATGTATTTAAAGTAAATATTAGTAAACCGTTAGGTTCATGTGCCGCATCCATCTCCGTATCAAGTGCCCATCTCAGCCGGGAGCGAATCTTTCATATTTTACATAGAATGCGCCTGTCAATGGGAGCGGGCGAGATGGGATCACTCACCTCCACCGATTTACCGTTCAAATAGAACCAATGATAAAATTGCACCTAACAAACTTAGGCACAATTTATTGCAAACCTACTATTTATATACTTAGGGCCTGTTTCACAATCTCCAGTTAAGTTCTCAATAGGCTATCGGCAACATATTTGACTGATAGAGTATGGAGTATCTGTCAAATATCTGTCAAATATGTTGCCGATAGCCTATTGGGAACTTAACTGGAGATTGTGAAACAGGCCCTTAATGGTTTTAGCTTTTATGTAGATAAAATATAGTTGATGTTAGTACATAAAATCGTGGTGTTGGCTGATATCTGAAACTACTGAACCGGCTCTGAATTTTTTTTATGTTAAATTTGGAAGCTTGTCGAATGCTGCTTGGTGAGAGGTGACGTGCTCGGCTGCATGGGTCCCACCATCCTGTTTGTTTTTCCCGTCAGACAGCTTTACTGTTTCGGATAGAACAGACACAGGGCTTAGAAAAAGTAACATCGTTTCGTAGCGGAAATATACCGAAATTCGTCATCGTCTCTGAGTTATCAATGACAATTTCCTAGCATATAAGATATTGACATAAACGATTGATAACCTGTTGATAATCTGTAGGGCTATTCTGTAAGGTCGTTTTCGAATTTCTAAAGCGGAATCCGCGGTGATATGATTAATTTGACGAATTTATATTCTTTAAAACTCAACTCTCTATCTATTTCAATAAAGTTCGCATTCGAAGTGAGCGTAAAGTAAGCTCTATTAAGTTTTTTACAGATTAGCCCTACTGTACTGTCTATTTACAGTTTGTGATTTTGTTACAATAACGATTGACCACGTGATTTAGCGCGACTTATGTCAATCCCATGCATTTTATTATTTTCGAACTTCGATATCGTTTTTTTAACGTTACCCTGTCTAAGCCCCTGGACAGGCAGCCTGTTTACAGATACCTAGACTTAACATCTCATAATTCAGGATAGGCGACACATGAATCAGTTGTCTAAGCTGGTTTCAGGTTAACATAATATGTAAAAAATGAGCGACGGTGGTACAGTGATGGGTGGACTCGGCCTCTTATGCGAGAGGTTCCGGGTTCGATCCTGACCCGTCCGAGTGTGCCTTGAAATGGGTTTTTCTAAATATCTAAGCGCACCCTAAACACGAGACCATCGCTCGCTCACCGGTGAAGGAAAACATCGTGAGGAAACCTGCATTCCTGATGAGATTGAAAGTCTTTGAAGGTATGTGAAGTTCACCAACCCGCATTGGGCAAGCGTATCGGTGAACTATGGCCCATTACTCTTCGCCTGATTTCAAGGAGGTGACCCGTGCCTCCAGTGGGACATAATATAAGGGCTGATACTTTTTTAATATGTAAATGTGCGACGTTGATCGCTTATCATCAAGTGACTTATCAACCCGTTTTATTCAACTAAATGTAACATTTTAAAAAATCCTATGATTTCATATTGAGACTCTCGATACTTTTATTAAACATTCGTTGTCTTAGATAGTCAGGTAGGTTTTAAAAATTCATCAACACAAAACATAAGAGCAAAGAAGTCATGTTAGCACAGACGAACATAACAGAAACAATTTACAGACAGCATTTGGTAAATCATAAATAGTGGAATAATATATATCCTATAATTTATCTCTGGGGCTCGGAATTAACGATATTAGTCATTAATTGGTCTAAACCAATAAAGACGACAGCCAATACACGTGTAGAGGTTTTTTATGGAGTCGTGACTCCAACGCATTCTAAGTATTTCTACGGACTCCGAAACTCCGTTTTTAATTGTTGTTTTTGTTTGAATTCCGTTTTTTGTGATTGATTCAGCATGCAGTTGTCATTGTATTCGATCGGGTTTTGATCACGTTTTTTGTCCGTCCACCCGATTGTTTGTGTGTTTTTAGGAGACGGATTATTAATCAATCGGATGAATTTCAAACATTATTTTTTCATACGTTAAGTTCATTGACTGATGAACGCTGGAAGTGATGATGATGAATTAATTTGAATGCAAAATAATTTTAAGAAATTTATATTTTTAGATATTTTTAGATAGGTATAAAAAAATACAGATAAAATCGATTGTCTGTAAAGTCGGTTTACTGACGATAGTTGAACGTGACAACGTCATAGAAAAATACTGATGGGCCGATTGTGACTCAATTTTTTAACCCCCAGTTTTTTTAGACAAACTTTTAGTTTAATTATTTTTTAAGATACAGCATACAATATATATAATACATACAACCATAAATTTTAACCCTTCTACGATCAACCAATATTTTTTAATAGCAATATTAGTACTTTTGGCAGAACGCAGTCTGTCGGGGCACCAAGTAATATGACCGTGGTTCAAAAGTGGACGGATAAAGGCTGATGAAAAACCCAATATGCATTTTATGGATGAAATTTTGGCAAGGTACAACAAAAAGTAAAAGATTTCATAAGATCATTAAGAGCCTGTTCACATTTGGTCGCTCGACACATCCATAATTAATGTTGATTATAAATGCAGTCGAACCTTATTCCATTACTTCTGTTTAAATATTGAAATCACCAGTTTATCATACAGAAAGTAATCTTCATAATGTCTTCAACATAATACCAGATATAGAACCGCGATAACTCAATGCCCGGTTTAATGTGATACGAAAATCAAAGTCTTGCTGCAAGTCATTGAATAAACATTTATCACAACTGCACCCCTGCCCGCATTGATCATAATGTATGGATCCTTTATAATATTTATTAAATATAACATAAGGGACTAAAGTCGCGAATCTATTAACAGTTAATAATATCTGATTTACATTAACTTAAAATATAATATATTGATATAGATTTATTTAGATTGTCATGGTAATAACTAGACGTTTATAGTTTTGTAGTTGCGCGTGCGTCTCCTAAAAATTAGAAAATGTTTTAAATTATAAGCTAGGGGATTACAAGCTGATAAATTTCTATGCCGCAATCTTCTACGCTGTAAGGGCTAAAATGGACTAACGACTCGTACGCACTAAGGGCACATTCTCAATAAGGACTCATCTTAATGCGGCTGATCATGAAATGCGGTTGCGAAATTGCGTATTTTTTAAACGTATACAGGGTATTTTTTTCAATTTCACTTGACACCCAGTTTCAGCGTAAAATAATAGTTAACTATGCCCTCTCCGGCGAGAACTCACCTATCTACATGTTTCTTTTTATACAGTTGATTATATTTTAATACTACAAATATGGTATATAAGATTAGACTTATTATAGTGATTGAATTTAATTAGTCATGTAATTAATATTTAGTCAACCTTTTCCTTCCTTATGATCGTCATCATTATAATAATTACATCACCATCAGCATTTATCCGTCCATTAAACGTAGGCCTCAATGAATGTATTTTATTTTATTCCAAGCGATATATTTTATTGATTGACTATTCAAATATCCCCGATAATTTTATGGAAATCTGATGATACTAGCGAAAAAGTAAAGCAGCATACAAACTCACTTTAATACTACCAGTAGTTTAAATAAACGATATTAGAAAAATATAGATGTAACGCATGTCTTTTAAATAATATGTGAATTTAATGTTTATTGGTGAAGATGATCAGTAATAAAAAGAATCGCTGGAGATTTGCATCGGGCGGTATCTGGAGCGATGCTGGGGTAATAACAACCGCCAGAACAAAACATAAAGCATTTTACGACCCCGTTGATTTATTCATTCATAATTTGATGCCTCGGTACACTCAACCGCGAATATAGGTCGACGTTATTAAGAGAACTCCTTCACAATACCAACAATATTGTTCGAATAGAGATATTATTTACGATCGCAATACCATGTTATCCAAAGTTATTATATCTTTATTGAATTAAAGCTTTCAATTATAATATTAACCGTTAAATATTATTGTAAGTTATAGATGTTTTGGTGCCGCACTGTACTTGAAAAGATTTGATAACTTTTGATAGGGATCGCTTAGACAGATGTTAAAGAGTGCGCCTTGTGTAACAATCATAAAATTCACATTAAGACGCATTAAGAGCGCCTTTAGCTTTCAGATCTTTTACTAATCTAGTTATTTTAAAACGCAGATCAGTTTATTGGTTGACGTCATAACCGTTTTTATGACTGTTACTATTACGACTAAATTTTATTAGTACCATAATTTCTCAGTATAGAATCCTATTAGTGTAAAACCTAAAGAGCCTTAATACATCTGTACTTCTGAAATTTCATTTATCATAATCAATATTCACCAACACGTAAAGGCAACTTACGATACGTTTAAAAGCTTTGTAAGGCAGGTACGGAAGCAAATCTATAAGTAAACTATTACAAACATGGACATGTTATTCTGTTCGCCTTTTTCTCATTTCATTTCGGATATGTGTTTAATTGATTTTATTCGGACCTTTTGTGGTAGATTATTTAAATGGTTTATGAAATTCACGTATTTATTATGCTCTCCTTTTAAAACTACCTTGCCGAAAAGCTGGTTAAAAATCATTCTATGTTGATTTTTACCTTGCTTGTTTTATAACTAAGTATAAGTCCGACTCCTAAAAATATTTGAAATCTTGCAGGTAGGACTTTAGCGTTTTTAATGATTCACCTAACACGGGAATGTTAATTTTGACAAATTCAAAAAAAATGGGACACATTGTCTTATTCGACGAACAACGATAAGATGCTTTTGTTGAAATTTACAACTCTTTGCTAATGGTAATTGAATACCTGAAGTCCTTCAGAAAACAATACGTGTTATTCAATTTATCAAATAACAAAGCGAACTGAGATAATGGTATGCTTGGAGGCTCCAGCGCTTTTGGTGAACCCCTTGAGATTCGGAATCGTTGGTATTATCTATATTTTTAAAGATACTGCAAGAAGACACAAGCTATTTTCAAGAATGGCTTGATATAATATTATTAATCCGATATGGGGCTTAGACAAAGTATTATTAAAAAACCATGACTAATTTCGAAAAGAATAAAATGTCAAAATTGACAAATTGTCTATTGGTTATCGATTATTATTGACAATATCTTATTGGCTAGGAAATTTTCAGGCTAAGAAAATTAGAGTCGACGACGAATTTTTGTATTTTCCCGCTACGAAACGATGTTACTTTGTCTAAGCTCTCTGATTCGCAGAAGTTATGCAGACTGAGACAGACATGCAGTGAATGTTCTTGATATTACAAATAACTATATGAATTTTCATTGCATACATTCACTAAAACATCTTGAATTTCTTCACACATATTATTCGTTAAAAATCCCTTCGAGTTGTTCGAGACTTGTTCTTAGAGAAAGCTGTTCGCTTATAGTAATGTTATTAATTACGTAAAGTATGTACAATATGTACATGTATCAAGTAGATGTAAACACTTAATTAACATTGTAAAGTACCAAGACTCGGCAATCTCCCAACACTTATCAAACGTCCATAACAATTTGTGACGTGTTGTTATGGCGAGGTGCAAAAGTGGCTAACCTGACATCACGCTCGTGACCCCACAGCTCTTGCCTCCTCCTCGCACCTTAAACGCCATCTCTTTCGCACATCACGTCCCAACTTTTCATAATCATCTTAAAGTCACATGTTTTTGTTGTGGTGGAAATTAATGAACCCTAAAACTTCAGGTGTAAATACGAGTTTAGTTCGGATGAGTCGTATCTGTGTTAGCTCGGGGTCATCACCGACGTCTATTGTCATGTCCTCTTCTCCGGTTCTATAAACAATCTTTTATTTTCACTTACGATAATCATTGCGCTTCAAGGACCAGCTTGTCGGGTGGTCCAAAACGAGATCTATTTTGAAGTGTGTCAATTCCACGATATTGTTATCGCTTCATCAACCACAATATGATTTAAGTTCAATGCAATAATGTTTATTTGCGTTTTATTGGAGTTTACTTCTTAGGAATCGATTTTCATATAAAAGGCCGGGATATGAAAATCTATGAGAGTAAAATTAAACTACGATGTTACACGATGTCACACGATTTTACACGAAGATGGCGCACACCGATTGTCTCAGTATTCAAAGATGTTGTTTAGCTTATTACATTATTTATTTTGTTATTTATTTTAACGAATTCATTGTATATTTAATAATAATGGATGTATCACGAATGCTCTAAGTATCATAAAAATGCATTAATTTTTTCGACAATTGAGCCTGTTTGTTCATATGTATCTTATCTAATAAAGTTTTGACCGTCAAGTTGGAGAGTTGTATTAAAGTGCATAAGTTGACTTTGGAGTTTCATATACATATAGGTATTGACAATTAAAGTAGAACTCAAAATCGTCATCTCAATACCGGTATAAAAAAGTCTTTATGACAACTGCGCCCGTATTCATAAAACATTCAAAAGATAATTTTAATGTCAGATCTGCGAACTGTATTTTTTCCCTGTCAGCAATTTGTCGTTTCGCCACAGATCTTATAATTATATATCATATCATTTTAATTGCCTGTCCGTCTGTATTATTTTAGTTTAATACTGTAAATGGAATGCGACCATAATTTGTAATGAGCGCGAGTCGTGAGGTGGTTCTTTACGCTTCAGCTCTTTAATATGCTCGTTATGTGATTCCCATGCTCTCCAGGCTCCTGGGCTTTAGATATGAGCCATGTTAACACAATATTCATTTACTAAGGGCCTGTTTCACAATCTCCCTTTAAGTTCCCTATAGGCTATTGGCAACATATTTGACAGATGTTTGACAGATACTCCATACTCTATCTGTCAAACATCTGTCAAATATGTTGCCAATAGCCTATAGGGAACTTAAAGGGAGATTGTGAAACAGGCCCTAAATATTAGTTCTGTCACTGTTAACTGTTAAGATGTATGAAGTGTGAGCATTTTTATTCCTTCCCATACGTCATTTCACAATGGCAAAGTTTCAAAACAAGATTCAAAGTAATATAAATATTAAAATAATGTGAGTTTAGTTCATGTTTTTGCTCAGCTGACCACATGACGTTGACGACTCACACACCGTAGGCTGTGAATAAGATCTACGTCTCATTCGATGGAGGCATCACCTAAGCTGATATTTTAAGTTACACTCACCGGTATATACTAAGTCTCAAGTCTATTAACAGACTATGAAAATAAAATTGTATTTCTTTTTTTCTTTTTTTTTTTTGCTTTACACAATATATTTTGTACCATTAATTATTAACTTTAATAAAATCCACTTACAATGTAGCAAGTTAAAATATGACGTATTATGTAAGTATAAGATGATGATGATATATAATACAAAATAACTTCCTTATACTTCATGATTAATTGAAACCGTTAATCAAGCGGTTTTCCCATATACGTGGAACCTGTCTGGACACGTCTGGGCAAAAATTACCGGTAATTAGGTAAACGACAGCGCGCAGGAATGCTGTGAAAAAGGCGGAATGCACCTCGACGCCTTGTGTCGATTGTTACATACCGACTACCCCTCTTAATCGTGTCTAATGGGAATTTTATAGTGGACATTACAACGCTCTCACCCTACTGATAGTCTTCTTAATGCTCTAGTTCATCGTCCGTTCTGTGACGTTGTGGAAGTTTTTGCGATGAATGCGATATTTAAAGGTTTATTCGGTCATGCTCGACTTATGTTAAAACGAGGCGTTGGAATTTCCGCAGTGTACCTTTCGCTATTAAGTTGACTAGGTGTATTAAATTTTAGTATGTTATTCTTTATTGTGTATTCTAATGAACTGGTATAGGAAAACACGATGAATTATATTTTTTTCCGAAAGATGCTAATTCCAAAATAAGTGTCCCATTTCATTATATTTTTTTTTGCTTCTTATTCCGGTATTATAGGTATTCATATTTTGACATTTGTTAAAACGATAGTAATGCTACTAATCTAAACAATTGGGAGAAATTATGCTATTTACTTGTGTAGTTTATTTTATATGATTCGTTTTATACATTCGCCGCATATGCCGCATATACGCGTTTGTGTTCATTATGTTGTCTTTCGTCTCTTTAGCGCACGGAAATAAATTTAGCTATCTCATCAAAACTATGTGAAATGGGTAGAGAGGGCGTAGAGTTATTTTCGGGTTCTTCGGCTTAATCTGTTTGTAAGTTTCAAAATAATAAAGTACCTATTCGAAATTTTATATAAATTAAATACCGACTCAAATCTTTTCCTAACTGCCTTTACACATTAACATAAACAAGTTGTATAGTATAAATTATATAAATTTGTCTGTGGACATTCACATAATATAATAACATAATATTGGTTTCCCAATATTTTATACTTAACGTTCATGAAGCGAGGCCTATATCTAGCAGTAGACACATGCATGCTGATGATAGTGATGATGATTATTATTACCCAAACGCGATACCTATATAGGTAATGAGATTGATTTGCTGAAATTAAATTATTAGAATTAGGATTTTAAGTAATTAGGACATTTAAGAGGCTTCTAAAAGACGATTTAGCGGAAAAATGTTACTACTCGGTTAAAGACTTTCGAAATAATTCGAAGTTTTTAGATATTATTGGTTAGTGTTATTTGACAAGATGTTCACACACGTAATGGTAGAATGTGCATGAACTCTCATTAGTTATTGTAAACCATCATTGAAAACCACATTCACGTGATTGATTGATTTGATTTGTTGCTTAAATGTTATACTTAATATTATTATATTTTTGTTTCAGGTAAGTGTTGAGTTGACGTCCAGAATTATTATTATGTAAGTAACACTAGTCATAGAAACTTTCAATTATATTTCCTACTAGCAGCGCCCCGCGATTTCACCCGCGTACTTTCCATTCCCGTGGGAGTACGGGGATAAATTATAGCCTATGTTTTATTCTGATGTGTAAGCTATATTGTTGCAAAGTTTCATTAAAATCCATAGAGTAGTTTTTACGTGAAATTAAATAAACATAGTTCAACTTAATAACGCGCGGCTCTATGCATGCGTGCGCTTTTCATTAAGAGCTTTAAACATGACGTGTATCACCGGAGACGAAAGCCGCGTCATTGCCATAAAAAGTAAATCTGCAAAAAAACGCATGCACATATAGCGCGGCGCCTAAAGTTGAGTTGACCTATCCATATCAGAATGCATAATTCAAAAAAAAAAACATAACTAAATGTGAAAAATAGTTAAAATAATGTTTTAAAAGAAGTTTCACATAGTACGCCATAATCATATATTATGAAACAGAAAGTGCAAATGAAGGTTTAAGTCGCGTCCTGTCAAGTGTCTGCTCACCTCAAACAATACAGCAGTGGCGACGAGCTGAGGTGCAGAATATCGCGTGCATTGTTCGGACCGCCAGGGTGAGGTAATGCCCATAACTGATACAACTGTTAATTATGTAGCGAACTCGCTGAGTACGTTTTTACGGGAGTGTGTTTGACCATTGACTGCCGGAATTTAGTCGACATTAAATATAAAGAGAATCTTTATAATAAATTTTCTATATAATTATTATTATCTTTATTATGTTTAGTCATATAATAATAAGAAATATTGAGAATAACTCAAAAACGGCTAGTCACATCTTGATCAAATTAAAATGGGACCACATTAAAAACACCAAGTTGCAAAGAATCTTCGAAATCAATTTACAATTAGCGTTGTAATAGGATCACATACAACGAACTTCTTTTTCTTATTTCAAAAACTTACTTTTTATTTATTTTTTCAGGTCTCATACATAAAGCCGCGAAAACAGTTATTTAATTAAATGCCAAAGTCGCTTAGACGTATGTAAAAACCTATTTTAGTTCTTTTTTGTGTATTTCATAGTAAAGTCAGGAAATTATTGAACATAAGTATATTGCAAAATCCGCAATCAATTGTTACATTATAAAGAAACTCGCGTAGTTAAGCATCAGACATTTTAGTTTTTCCCGTTCATTGTCTTACACGATATAAATTTATATTATATGATGTGTCGTCGCATGTGGAAATCGCAGAGCCAAAGAAGTATTGTCATTATTTGGGATACAATATCTCGAGCCTCCGTCAGACGTTGAAAAACCACACACGACTTACGGCGACAGCGTGGTTTATGGACCTCCTGTCATTCCTTCGATTACTCTCCGACCCGCAATTAGTGGTGTCTTCGTACACGTATTATTTCTTATGCATACATAATTTTCGATAATTCAAGTGTAGTCTAAAACGAACAAAATCTACTACTATTTTATATATTTCATTAACAACTATGTCGAGATATTAACAATGTCTTATTTTTTAAAGAATTCGATATTTCAGTATTAACAGCAAATGCTGACAAAAATAATAAAAATGATATAGTATTATAATCTTTAATGTTATATTATTTGAAGTATTGAATTGTTGGTATACTAAAACCGAAAAATAACTAAATTAATTCAGTCTACTGACAAATTTATATAATAGTTTAAAAAATTAACTCGTTGCTTTTTTCAATGGTCTTTAAAACGGTGTAAGATGGAATAGAAGCCTCATTAAATTTGTATTCGAAATTTAAAACAATATTTTTTTTTTTCATAAGACTTTTAGGCCTGACGGTCTCAGAATTATTTTGGTTTCTTGTTTGCAATGCTTCATTTTAGTATATCACAATCTTTAATATGTAAATGAATATTTTCCAAATAAATTCAATATAACAAACTGGAATAAAAAATATTTCGGAATTCATACATAATTTCATCTTTTACTACATAAATTGTGATTTATATATAAAAATATAAAACAAGCGCTGGGCTAACAATGAGGGGACGGTATAAAAACATGACATAAAATATTAATAGAAATGCACGTGTGTTCATTGTCAATAAATTATCCAGTGACAGAGTAATAAAAAAGTACATTTGTGGAGTGAATGGGAGAGGAGGCGAGGCTGCGAGAGGCTGCGAGAGGCTCCGACGTGAGGTAGCCAATAAAAGTGGCTGGCGGCCGCTCGTAAACGAGGCAGACTGCGTGGCGAGACGAGGCAAGGCCGACGTATCCAGCTTGGATACTAATTCACTGGGATATTTGTAACTTGCTAGTACGCTATTTTAGGATTACATACATATTCGTATAACTAGGATATTAAGCATACGTGTTAGAAAACTATCTCTATACAAGTTTAGAAACGTACTAGTAAATGGCTAGGATTGTAACATATTTTGGGATAGCTTACGCAACTATTGATGTAACAGAAATATTTGTAATAGTCATAAATTAATAGTTGTAAAGTAATTTATTGGGGCACTAGCATATTATATACCCTACCCTCCTCGCCTGATTTCGAGGAAGGAGACCCGTGCCCAGCAGTTTGACATATAAGGGTTGATACTTTTTTTTTACTAGCATATTATGAATATGTATGTACATACGAGTACATTTTGTAAAGTCTCTTTAAAGCGAAGACGCATGTTTCAAGAGCTGTATTTGTTTGTACAGAGGTACAAACTAAAGGTAAAGGTAGGACTGCGGTCCTACTATGCGAAAGCTTGTATGTGTGACTGTTTATAACTCTTTCTCGTAAGAAGTAATAATTGTATTTTAATGAAACTTTACAATATTATAGCTTACATATTAGAATAACAAATAGGCTTAACTTATCCGCGTACTCCCACGGGAATAGGAAGTATGTTGTAAATGCGGGACGCTGCTGGTAAAACATTTATTTTGTGAATAATATTTTTTTAAACATATAGACTTGTGGTAACTTATTAGTTACTGGTATATAGTAGTATCGAAAAAACCCACTTCTGACCCAGTTGGTAAAAAATTATGACCCGACACAAACTGATCTTTTTTCAATGCTTGCTGAGCTCATTTCACATGGTTTCGAAGATATAGCTTAATTTACTTCCTTTAACGGAAACAAAAGAGACATTAGAACATAAACGCGTATGCGGCATAGGCGGCGAAAGTATTAAATAAATCATATAAAATGAATTACACAAGTAAATGACATAACTTTTCCCAATTGGCTAGATAAGTAGTATTACTGTTATTTTGAAAATTTCGAAGTATCAATAATTTATATATTTCCGGAATAAGTAGTAAAAATGAATAAGGACACATCTTTAGAAATAAACTCTATCCCCAGTTCGCTAGAATATAGTATGAAAAAATAGCATACCAAAATTTCATTCGCACTGTTAACTTTCGTTAACAATACCCAAGGTACACTGCCAGAAATTTTAATGTTAATATATTTTCAGACAAAATTAACTCGAACGGTTGCGTGTAATACCGCCATGTCTACCACCAACTGGTCGTTAAATTATAATATACTTGTACATTTTAATTAAAATATAACAAACTTTAACACTGTCAGGCCCGCCTTAACCATAATTTAAGATTATCAAAAGCTCGAACCAATAAAAAATGTTTACGTAGTGTAAAATTAATTAATTATCATAATTTATTGAACGTGTCACAAAATCTTTTGATTTATGTATTTTACGTTTTAATGGATCTGAGATTTAAACGACTTTTTTAGATTTATAAATATGAAATTGTTTCTTTTTTTGAGATAGCCCTTCGTTTTGGGACCTCACCCAAACAGCACTTTGTTATTGTTGTTGTTATTTGAAACCGTCGTTCTAGTTGTTTTTCTCCTCCCTGCTTCATGTTCCTTAGTCCTCAGCATCGTGACCTCAGCTGTATCACTTTCTTTCCTATTGTCTTTGTCCATCTCTCTGGCGGTTTGGACGGCGCTGTAAACCATATGCTCCATGAATAAAATGAAAAAGTCGAGGACTTCTTTTAAGGTTCCGTATCCATAAAATGCCATAATCCATCCGTGACAAGATTTTTTTAAACGTCAAAAATTTTACTCTGCAAAAAATAAAAATAATTTGGGTATAATATTGTTCTTAATGCTGTAATCTACTTACACCATATCCTACTAATATTATAAACGCTAAAGTTTGTAAGTATGGATGTTTGTTACTCTTTCGCGTCAAAATTACTGAATGGATTTTTATAAAACTTTACAATGATATAGCTTATACATTAGAACAAGACATATGCTATAAATAGGAAATACACGGGTAAAACCGAGGGGCGCTGCTAGTTTTTAAAATATGTATCTATGAATAATTTAATTGAAGTATCCCAGTGGTATGCAAGCCTGGCACTTAGCTTCTTATACAGCACAAAAGGTCAGGGGACTTAAATTAAATTAGACTGTATAAATAGTTTGTGTCTCGACAGTGGATGGACGGCTTGACGTGAGATATGATCGGTGACCCAGCAACCTCAACCTCAACAACTCTACGATCTATCTCCTAAACTCGTCTCGTTTATCGAACAAAACATGCAGCTTTTAATTAGATTAAATTGATTTATATCGATCGGTCGTCGAGATAAACTATAATAAGTCCGCAATAATGACTCACAAAAATCGATTTAATCTATAATTGGAATATTCATGCACATTAACTTTCTCTTAGACAATGCGAACTAATCCTATACGTTTACGGACGTTAAGTTTGGCAATGCAGTAATTAACAATGTTATGTTAAGCTAACCGTAAGACGGTTCTTTGACGGCGCGGAGCCGACTATGTGCGGAAACTAAAGGTATATTTTAAAAGTGTATTCATCATTAGTATTAGGTATAGTTTGCGTAGGCTCATCGTCGATGTAGGGTTGTCACTTTTTTTTCAATATAAATAAAATTTTAATGTAGAGAAATTTGATTGGTGAATTAACTCTCCAGCATAAGAATTTATTAGCGAACAGTACCCAAAAAAATCAGAAACATCAGTGTCCCACAGTCGCGATACAAGCTTATAAACTGCGACAAAGGTGATTTTATGCTCTAAAAATACAAAAAATAAATTTGTCAAATACGTTTCAAAATTTAATCGCGTTCATTGTTTCTTTTTTCAACATCTTCATATGGAATGAAATATTTCTAATATAAAACTTTAATAATCAGAAATCGATACAATAGAAACCGTATGTTACAATGCGATTTCAAAAGGCAAAATTTAGAACGTACAAAAACGGGCACGTAGGTTTATTGACAAAGTTGTGTATTTGACGAAACAATACACACGTCCAAACCTCAGTCGTGATCCGTACGCGGACTTAGCTAATGAAATAAAAAATACAAGTACACCTCAACAAATACGAGGATATGAAAAGATTTTTTATAGACCTTACCTGCGAATACTTTGTAGCATTGTCTACCTCAACTGCACAGCCGGCCTTCAATAGGGTTACCAAAATCCGAAATATTTAAATTTTGAATGAATTTTATATTTTTTTTTATTGTTGTCTTATTTATTAGTTTTTTTTTGTTTTTAATTCCTGCAATTATTCAAAACGATATTCATACTTTACTTGCTCTTTCTATATAAATAAAAATACATTAACAATTTTAAGCCAAGAAAAAGTTTATAAGTAAATATTTTATGAATATTTATTTTTCTTTAACATTGGTTTCAGTTTTATTTGAAAAATCCAGTAGACAGCTAGAACGTATAATAAATAGCAGATAGCTATAACTAATTTACGGAAGATAAAACGCACCCCTGTGTAAGCTTACGCGTTCTAACAAAAGATTTTATAATTATTGTTATTCATCTGCTACATTTTTGTCACAGTTATCAATCAACATAAAGGCCGGTACTGCGTCTCTTTCTGTTTCATTATTTTCGATATGTCCATCTCTCTCGTGGGTATAATTATTGGGACA
Organism: Lycaena phlaeas; assembly: GCA_905333005.2. NCBI lineage: Eukaryota > Metazoa > Arthropoda > Insecta > Lepidoptera > Lycaenidae > Lycaena > Lycaena phlaeas. Next base: position 9,682,110 of record HG995178.1, read on the forward strand.
CCTGGGCGAAAGAATGTCGCACAAAGAGATTCGTAATGACGATCTTAGATCGGGGATATTTTGTTACCGAGAAAACCTTTTGCTTCATTAATTATGAAACACAATATTCTTTACAATTTTCGTAAAATTATGTTCTTTGAATGCTGTCATATCGGTTGATAAATCACCTATGCTCGCCTTCTGTTTAACAAAAAATGCATGCACCTTTGTTTCTTCGGTCATTTAGTACGAGAGCTTCTGTGTTGATCTAAAAAAGCGTAAAAAAATGTTGGGTGAATTAAATTGGAATTTTAGTGCCGATGTGCGATCGGAAAAATAACTCAGATTTTCCAATCATTAAGCTGTTCTATTCTAACTTATACAAATCTCAATGACTTTTAAATTAACATTTGTTTTCGACTACGTTAATACTTGCAATATTGTTGTCGACCTTTCAATAGACAAAACTAAAACTTATATTTTATAGATTAGTAAATAAAACATTTTATTCAAAACTAATCATAAATTAAAACCAGAGTAAAGTATGTTCGCGTAATATTCTGAGCTTGCATATTTTGACGAAGTAAGTCCACATTTAGCCGATCACAATCCCTTAAGTCCTAAGGTGTGGATGTAATAATGTGGCCATAACTCACATACTTACACGTTGAAGATTAAGGTTCTATAGAAGCAAAGATGACGAGTGCTCGTGGCGCGTCGTAATGAAGAAATATTGCAAGCCGTGATAAGTCGCGAGATAGCTGCGCCTGCGCACCAATATTAATTATATGAGCAAACTAAAAAATACACTTCGCCGGATAGTTTTGAACGCAAAATGCAACGTGTACTTAAAATTGGTATAGGCATTATGACACCTGGACAAAGAAGGGTAAAAAATGTCCATTGAGCCATTGTTAAATAGTGTACGGATAAACAAAGGCTGGTTTTGTTTAGAATACACCTGCGGAATCGTATGGCCGTTACCTTGACAGTACTTGGAAATACTTTAACTTAATCCGCAGGGCAAGGGATTTGACGAAATCTTCTTTTGATAAATACAGACAATTTTGTTGACCCAAAGACAATTTTATTTCGATTTCAAAAATAAGCCACATTGCGTATTCTCTTGATCCTAAAGCGGTGTCGTGCTTATTTTCGGTTTCTTAAGTGAGTTTAATCAGCATACAGTCCAACGCGCTACGGACCGGAGATGTGTCATTTATGCTGATATGTGGGTCTCCCGGCGCCCCCCCTACTATAAACCCCCTCCCCCTCCAACTATCTCCAGCACGACCTTGAATTAACTAAGGCTACAACTCATTCACATAGGTATGCTAAGCCTCTATAACAATGCGAGACTTGACTGACCTGTCCTTCTCTTCACATAGCAAAGCTGTTTCACGACAGAAGTTAGTAGATGCCGGTGCAGACGGGAGTGCGAACAAGCTCATCCCTCAAACCTGCGTGTATTTTTTTTCTTTTACGCCGGCAAATGCACTGACGCATCCCGCAAGAAGAAGAAGAAAGAATTTTCATATCTCGCTGAACAGGTTTCTTGATCAGGCTCTTTAACGGCGTACACGATTACAACAGTCATATTTACATGTCACTAGCAGCAGCCGGCGGTTTCGCTCACGTACTTCCCATTCCCGCGGGAGTACGGGGATAAATTATAAGTGATATATTATTCTAATATTATATCCAGTATGTTATATGTATTGGGTTAATGAGTAACAATTAAAGGTCCATACGATCTTTCGCGGTTATAATATTAGAATGTTAGGTTCATTTCACTTTAGCGGCACACGAGCGAAAAGGCGATTTTTCTTAATCGAACCGAGTATCAATCACGTGCGATGATATTTCGGCATAATAAATTGAATCCATATTGACGGTCCAGCAAATCCCAGTGTTTGTTTAGGGTGAGCCCACCCCAAAATATTTATTTTATCTCGGTTTGCCGAAGTCGCGTCAATAGCTTTTTCACGTTTTTTCCTCGTTTTAAAAGATACGATATAATTTATACTGGCTATTTGTGTTGTTTGACCAGGAGATATGTAAAACTAACATCTTCACTAACACTATCTAAACCAAACAATTTCGCGGAATTACGTCTTAGTAATTATTGATTTTTCGACCTTCACGATATCGATTGACATATCTGTTTAAAATAGATTTTATGATCCCACTAAAACAAAAACAAATATGTATTATTAGCTATTTAAGTTAATGATAAAAACTTTGCTGTTTTTAATGTATATCTTACTTAATCCTACAAGAAAATAAATACAATATTATAACATAAAATGATAATGCTGGTAAAACAATTACAATTTACAACAAAGTTTTGTTTCTAAAATCATTTTCTTTTAAACTAGATCCAGGAGAACAATTATGGAAGACAAAAATTAAAATAACAATGACTTTTTTTTTCTTCAACCATAAAAATAATTCCTTTTATTTTACTAATGCTTCTATTGTCGTTTCAAGAGAGTTTTGTCTACTAGCGGATTATATTACAGGTCTGCTTAAAAATCTACCGACTACTACTTTCTTTTTAATTCTTTATTTCTACTTTGCCATGCATCTTTTGCAATTAACTCTAAAAATGTTGTACATTATAATATATTTATATCATTTCGCGTTCTAGTCTGTTATTTGGTAAATAAAAATATTTCAAATGAAATACTATTTTTGCGCAATTTGTTACACTAACTTGGTGTGACAGTTTTTTTAAACAACAAAAAATCTAAATAAAGAACAAAACGTAAAAAATACACAGGGCGATATAATATATTGTTATATCAAATTTTTATGTAAAGACAATTCTTATTTTAAATGAAAGTTCGTCTCATTGTTTACATATAAACAATTACAAGACTAAAATAAGAAGACTAGCCTTTGTTCTCAGTTCACCAGAGGTGGTGTTACCTGGTTCTCTACGCTACAGGTGTCATATTGTTTAGTGAATTTTAATTAAGAAAAAAAAACACTGTTTTAATTTACACTCAAAATGGACCATAGGTACAGTACAATTAAAACTCGGATGAACTGAAAACAAGTTTTATAAAGGCTGTAGCTGTAGAGCTATTCTGTAAGGTCGTTTTCGAATATCGAATGCGGAATCCGCGGTGATATGAGGAAATTGTTTTCTTTAAAACTCGACTATCTATCTATATCAATAAAGTTCGCTTTCGAAGTGAGCTCGATATCGAAATGGTTTTCACAGAATAGCCCTACAGGTAGGTAATTCTTGTAGTTTTAGTTACATAATTATGCTGCATTAGAATTGGTAAAACAAAACTTTGACAGAGAAGCTGTCAGCAGAATGAATCCCAGCCACATAATAGCTTGAAGAAAAGAGTATTTACTCTTTTCTCTTGTGAAGAACAATGTAGCTAATACCGGGGATAATTTTGAAGAATTCCATAGCCAAGAATGTTATCATGAACTATACTTGGCATATATTTGCCGGATAAGATCCGTAGCCCAGCATCATAACTAGCAGCGCCCTACCGCGTCTTATAGATAGTAAATTATAGTCTTTTTATTTATTTAGTAGTTTATTTACACTTAAGTATTTACTATAAAAATAACACATAATATTTAAATGTTGTTGGTACAAAAGGGTATTATTTTGATGTACAAAGTATATTTGTAATAAGTAATATTATATTATACAATAAATAATCAAAAGTGTAAAAAAGTTTCATTGTATTGGCTATAAAATATATTTGTTTTCCGTTCCGTTCCGTTTCTAATCCGTTGTGCAGTTTTTTCGAGGAAAGGTAACAAACATCCACAAACATTCCCGTTTATAATATGATATGGGTGAAAACTATTTTTTTTTTGTTTCCTTTTATATTAAGATGACTAGGAATATCAAATATCACTTCATTTCGCAATAATTTTTATCTGGGCGTCATAATTTAAAGTCTTAATCAAAATTCAAATCCTTTATTAACCTTCGAGTTTATCTTTGGTAAAATTGATCCTTGGCAATATTCTCAGGGACTAGTTTTGGCTTCGCACTAGGTATATTTTTCTTATAAGAATCAAACATAGCAGAGACACAGAAGCACACGTGTATGTTGATACAATAGTTATTTAAAACATTATTTTTTGCATTTTTAAATACAAAAACACTTACTCTGATAACAATATAATATTTATATAGATATAATAATAACGAAACAGGTCACTAATAATTTTTTTTACATTTATATTTGCAATCAAACTTTGGCCCCTTCATGTAATTGCAATTGTGTTTTACAGTATTACTGCATGGCCAAAGAATTGCTTAAGATTTATGTTTTCCGCCATTCTAAAACTATTGCCCACCTGGAGACGAGACCACCCATTAAACCGGAGGATATAAAGCACTCATTGCTTTGTGCTACGACACAATGTGACCAAATTTTAATAAGCTCCATAGAAATTATTCTCCAAAGCAACAAATCTGACAATTTTAATTAAATATATCCATTACGATGAAACTTAGGCTCTATTAAAAAGCTCTCTCTCTCTCTCTCTCTATTTAAAAGCTATTTACGAGAACTTAATTAGAAATTTTAGATTTTATTTAGTCCATGAATTTTCAATTAGCAAATGTCATTATAATCCAGTAAAGTATTATATTACATGTAAATATTTATTTAAAATTAATAAAGTCTAAAGCCTATATAAATATTAATTCAATTACAGATTGTTATTGAATTCATAATTAATAAGCCAATTAATTGGTTGAGAAATTCATAATTTAATTAACCGTTTAATTGGTTTAATTTATGGGCTATATGTAATTTGTGCCCACCTGGCACGATTAGCAATTTCAAATATCGCAATACCTGCTACTGCTTTCTAATAGACAAATTATATTATTTGATTTCAACTTATATTTGATCTAGAGACGAACATTATGTAGTTCATAAACATGTTTAACCAGGGCGTAAAAATTTACAATCTCTGTACTTTAATTTTTATGTATATGAAAAAAAGATCTAACCTATCTGTACGATTTTATAATGATAATTTTATTGAAAAAAAAACAAAGCCAGAAAGTTGAGTCCAGAATTAAATGTCTTTAGAGTATTTTTATACACTTTCGTGAATAACACACATAATACTAGGCGATATTTTCCTACTATGGCTTATATAGTAATTTAGTATTTATATATTTAATTTTTTTGTATTGTTTAAAATCAACGCGATCACTATATATTTGTTGTCAAGCAAAGTCTTCCCGTAATCATGGCGGTAGGCACCCGAACAAACAAATTTAAATATGAATAGTTATCGCATTTGTTTAAAACAATATAATATAAAACAATACAATATAATATGAAACTTTGCACACATATTCTCGGAGGTACTAAAATTACATAGGATACATTAAAAATGGAATATTTTTTGCTACCGCAGACGAAGCCGTGGGCAACAGCTAGCAAGGACTGAGTATTTGCGGCGTACCTTTAATGTCCAGGCACGAATAATTAATGATGCCAGTGCTCTCCTCATACATCTCAGCAGTTTCGTCCATTGATACACCCCATTGTCTCTACCCACCCCTGCCTCACCTGCGTTGAATGGACCGAACGCACAATAAAATAACATTTTTTCGTCTCAGTTCTCCTTCTTGTCGGTGGCAATTCTATATTTCACGCCGAACAATTATAATACTTTGGTTGAGGTTATGCAAATTATCCTTCTTTTTTTTTTTAAATTCCGCAATATTTCGTACTTATTAATATTAACTTGGAGCTAGTCCACGCTAAGTTCTCTAGCATAATATATCCGACCTGGTATGATTTTTAAAGCATATGTAACAATATAAAATTACTACAACCTACCGATTGAGCTTAAAGGCCATCAGGCCTAAAAGTCTAGACCTTTCGAAAAAAAAAATTACTACGAGTATTACACGGAACAGTGGGGCGATAGAGGCTGATGATGATGAAGGGGATTGTGCGTATATTTAAAAAATATTAAATAATTTTCAAAATTACCTCTCTCATTCAAACCAAACATTAGCTCGTTTTGTACAAGTATAAAAAGTTTATTAGAACAGCATTTATAAAATTCAATGTTACACAAATTGATTTATAGCAATTATTGGAAATACATACGTTATTAAAAAAGGGAAAGCGGGATTTAAAAGTGATTTAACCCGACAAAATTTACTGCTGGCAATAAATTTAACATCGCTCTACGCCGATGTTGCCATTTTTTAACCCATTAAAAATTCTATCAATGACATTTAGATGACAGATAAAAAACACTGACAAAAATGCAGCCATCTCCCTCACTCACATATTAATGTTAGATTTATGCGAGAACAGAATATTAAAAATTGTAAACGCGTTACAAATTTCAATAAATAAGCAAATAAATTGCTTTTCAATAAATGTATTGTTAGTGCCGGTAATGTTGATTTATATGAATATTCATATAATAATAACAATATGGCCGCCTTTTAATAATACAATTCTATTCTATTGTTACTTTTAATAGGCTAACTATAAAATACGGTTTTGATTTTCTATTTATTTTAAATATTCATTGTATTAAAATTTTAACATTATGACGTTATTAACTTGCCTTTTATTGCTGAAACATACAAATTTTCTGCAACCTTAGTAGAGCGCTAGATGGTTAAAAATAGATAGGCTCAATTTTTATAAGGTGTATCATCATCATCATCATCATCATTAGCCTTTATCCGTCCACTGCTTAATATAGGACTCCCTCAACGAACGTCTTGTCGATCGCCCCCTTGCCATACATCCAACACGGACTGACCACTGTACGGAGATCCAGAGAAATGGCCAACTAACACTTCATTTACCTAAACGCAGCCCCAAATCTTGAAGGTGTATATAAAATGAAAAATATATAATGTTCGGAGGTGTATAGTATTTTCAGACTATCTTTAGGGTTTATTTAGTAAATTCAAATTGATCGGTAAGTATTTCTCACTAAATAAATATACTGGGTACTCAATCTTTATTTCTTAAGGGCCTGATTTCACAATCTCCAGTTAAGTTCCCAATAGGCTATCGGCAACATATTTGACAGCCTATTGGGCACTTAACTGGAGATTGTGAAACAGGCCCTAAATTTATTAACATTTCGTCTTTTTATAGATAGAATTGAGTAAATACTAATACCTTGTAAAAATCTTTACATAAAGTTCACTAGTTACGTAGTAGTAAAATTCGAAAAATCCAAGACTAGCCTTTAATTTCACAAATCCAGAATCCTCATTTTAGATTACCTGAGATTGTAAGCTTATTTAAAGCAAACTATACCCTATACCGTGGTAATAAAGGTAAAGAGTATCGAAACGTCAAAACGGATGCATTGTCATGTCTAGGAGCGATTCGTCGTTGAACAAACAAGCTTTTTAAATGCTACCTAACTTGTCTTTTTTATATCGACATTTGGATATTACCATTCGGCTCGTGACACGCCAGGTACCGACACTGGTATCACGTGAGAGGTATTTATAAAGAAAATATCGGCGATAGCGTTATTTCCAATTTAATGATTGCTAATACGAAATCCTGTCGGCACGTCAGCCGTGCTTCGTTTGATATACGAATCGATACCTAACTATAGCTCGATGTTGACTTCAAATCACCTTTTCCCACTGCAAAATACACTACAAAATACTAATTTTTACATTTTTACATTGTTACAAAATACTACCCAAGAATTATTCTAAGGTTTATTTAAATAAATATAATATATTTAATTTATTCAAAAATTCGAAATATAGGAATTAATAGAACAAAGTCCCAAAAGCTAGAAAAGTCACACAAAAGAACAAAGTCCCAAAAAAAAAAACAACTATATCATAACTGAAAAGATTTATAAAAATACTAGCAGCGCCTCGCGGTTTTACTCGCGTACTTCCCATTCTCGTTGAAGTGCGGGGATAAATGTGTTCTTCTGATGTATAAGCTATAATATTATTGTAAAGTTTTATTAAAATCCATTCAGAAATTTTTACATGAAAGAGTAACAAACATCCATCCATACTTACAAACTTTCGCGATTATAATACTAGTAGGATTTATTTACCTGCCTAAACTACTTCCTACTAACATTTAGTTTAGTTTGTAAGAGTGAATGAATGAATGGATTTTGTTTGTTTGAGTATTGACCCATCACCCAAGTGATGACCGGTCAGTTGGGCTATTCTGTAAGGTCGTTTTCGAATCCCGAAGGCAGAATCCGCGTTGATATGACCAATTTGACGAATTTGTATTCTTTAAAATTCGACTATCTATCTATATCAATAAAGTTCACGTTCGAAGTGAGCGTAAAGTAAGCTCTACCGCTCAGGTGAAGCTCGATACTGAAATGGTTTTTACAGAATAGCCCTAGTGATTAGCAATACGTGAAAAAGGCTGTACATCAATTAACGGATACTAGTACTAAAAATTTGACATATTTGTGCACACACACAGTGACAATGCACCTTCATGTATAAAAATCACATTGTTTACATCTACACTAATATTATAAAGAGGAAAACTTTGTTTGTTTGTTTGGTTGTAATGAATAGGTTCAAAAAGTACTGGACCGATTCCAAAAATTCTTTCGCCGTTTGAAAGCTACATTATCCACGAGTAACATAGGCTAAATTTTATTCTGGATAAAATATTTGAGTTTTTCGGACACAAGGTGTAAAAAATCAACCAGAAAAGTTACTTAAGTTGCGTACTAAGATGAAAGATCCTCTTGTAAATCTTAGTTAACGCAGGCGAAGCTGCGGGCAACAGCTAGTAGTTAATAAATATTTTCTTCAACCGGAAGAACAATCATCAAATAAATCACCTTAAACGACATTGAACAAGCGTTACGCATAGAGAGCATTTGGCGCATAAATATGATAATATAAACATTGTTAAATGTAAACACTTAAAAAACGACCCCTTAATGAGTAAGTAGTTATAGAAATGTTACACCACAAACTTGAAACGATTGAAAAAACGGCGAAAAAAGTCACCAAACAAAAGTGTTGAAGAAAAAAATCACCCGCGATATGCAAATGCCACCGCCACTTACCCATTGCTATGCCATAAAACCATAACAACAGTCATTACGCGGATAATTAGAAAAAAAACACCCTGTAAAAAAACCGCTTAGTGCACCCACATAGTTTGTTGTCATATAAAAAAAACTTCAAAAACAAGGGCGCCATGTCTTATGCAGAAAAAACTCCTTATATATTCACCCTCGCGAATTCTATTTTTAATGAAAGCTCGTTTTTTTAGTACTCAGTTGTTTTGACGGATTGCAATCTAGCCACTAATTGCTTTTTCCTCCTTGGGGTGAGCGTTTTGCCTCGCGAAATTACATTTTATTAATTGAATAATATTAATGATACCACCTCAGGCGATCAATCTTTAATGACGTTTTTATTGGTGAGTGACGCGACTGTAGAACACTACGAGTGGAGTTTTTCCTCGCGGTATCGATGTTAATTATATGTCTAATGGCTCCCGTGATACACTTTCATTAATAACCCTCGTGACACGATACGGGATTTAATAAGGACCACGTGTGATTAATAGTTGTGATGCGTAGAAAAAAAATATATTCGTAACGCAACTTAAAATACCTTATCTAAGTAGATTTAACATTAATAACGATATGTGACAAAAAATTTATTTAATTTTTTAACAGTCTTCAAAAACAGAGAAGGTTCCTCTGCATAAATTTTTTTTTGTCTTCACATATGAAGAAAATAGGAGTGTCTATTTGTCATATTAAAATAACCGCTTTTTAGTACATACATAATATACGGTACGTAATATACCAAAATAACATTTTTTACAATTTTTGTCTGTATGTCTGTACGGATAATCTCTGAAGTTTCTGTAACGATTTCGATGGGACTTTTACTGGCAGATAGCTGTTATAATAAGGAGTAACTTAGGCTATAAATATAATTATCATCAAACCGTATACGTCCGTAAATCTAAGTTATCGCGGGCGAAGCTGAAACACGTCATTACTAACTACTAACTAAGTACTAACGAATCTAAATTATGACAGCTGCAGCTGTAAAGTTAAAAAAATTATCTATGTGCCAACTAAACAAACCGTGATTCGATTCCGTACGTATAAATTGCGTATTGTTCTCATCCGTTTATAAATGCCTTTTATTTAACCATTTCATTTTATTATCATAACGATTTTTTTTTGCATTGAATCCGCGCGTATAATTTCTTTTGTTGCGCGAGCTGACATTGTTTTTTTTTGTGTTCTTTTTTTTATTGCGTCGCGGTGTAACCATCGAATGCCGTGATTTATTCTCCCTTTAAAAACAACACCCGGGCGAGTTACGATTAGCCGGGTAACATAATATCTAATTACTATGTGGCGGCACGTACGGACGTAACTCCGTATGCTTTATGGAATTGGATCCTCATATTTTGGTTGTTTCTGTATTTATTGCCACTGTATAACATGTTACACAATATTCGTTACAAACTTTCTAATGTCATCGTACATAATCAGCCTCTATCCGTCCACTGCTGAACATAGGCCTCTCTCAATGAACGCCAAGACGACCGATCCCTTGCTACTCGCATCCAACACAATGTTAAGGATGCATGTCCTATATTTTGTCGCGTTCCTCTCCTTGGTAATTCCGTATCCAATCATCTCGAACAAAGGACGTCTAACGCAGCTAAATGGCGTTTTTTAATCGGATATTATAATTAATGTTCCTTTTGTCGCGTACTGACGGGCCCCGCGCGAACAATGGGATATCTAATAAAAGGAGATATAAATACATTTTTTCGTAGAAACAAGAAGCTACCTGGCGATAAAACACAGGCAGCCCACTCAAATAGAATTAATTTAGATTGGTCATCGTTCTTTGTTAGCTTTTTATTAATTTCTTAAGATACTCCCGATAGGGATCAGGTAAAGATTGTTTTAATGTCTATTTGTTCTATACTAATTATTCATTCTTTTGTCTGCGTTCTTTTGTTTTGATATGAAACATTCGAGTCTTATTGGAGTTTTTCCAATAAGACGATAAATTATATTTTAAACAGAAAAAATAATGATGATATTTATAATAATGATGATGGTATCATTATTAATACTAACTAACACTTCTACTACCCCTAACAACATGATATCATAACTTGAGTTATAAACTAAATAAATGATAGAAACCTTACCCATAAACAAATATGGTAGGAAAGCCTATGTTCACCAGTGGACGAATAAAGGCTTATGATGATGATGATGATGAAAATGCTTCTTAAACTGTGAAACTAAAGGGTACCTTAAGGAGTCCGTGACAGGGTTTTTAGCAAACGTCTATTAAGAAGATTAAGAAAATACATTAATTGATAAAAAATATGTACGCGTATACTAAAATTCAATAGACAATGTATTATAAGTTCTACGCCACGTGTAGTAAATTACATTTTGTGGTCCTCGACTAAAAAAAAAGGTGTGTGTGATTCACACACGATAAAAGTGAAACACACGTTAAATGCTCAAATACAAGCAAGTATTAATTTTTTTTTTTTGAAACAAATTGACATTTGCTCTCTCGCTCTTTTGTATTTGTGTCTCTCACCTGTCGTTTTTTCCGTTGCATCCGGTTTGAAATCACAACGATTCGAAAGAAGTTTCACTTCATAAAATGTAAGAAACGTCCGCTATGGAATATACTCTGTCTTACATAAATACTCGTATAATTACCAAGGGAATATAATCCAATATTTCGCGAGAGCAAAAGTTGCAAGGACGAGCATTTCTAATTTATCTAGCGATCTAACCCCTGCCCGCCGTCCGAACCCTTCTTACCCTAAAAAACGCTAATAGTTAAAATGTACGCATATAGTTTTTTTTACTTGTGGGTAGAGTAAGCAATAAAAAACTGCATTATATCACTACCCTCGCTCATTATGTGACGTAGGGGGTTTGGGTGTGTGCGTGTTAGAATTGTACGTTACACACACACGCAACATTTGTAATCTCTATGGTTTTTATTTTCTGTTTATTTTACGTAATGCCATATACATTTTTTTGTTTATAAATTAAATAAATTCATAATTATAAATGTTTAGTAAAACGAAATGAAAAATGCGTTTATTTTAGCGTATAAAAAAGGATTTAAGAAGAGGATAAATAATTAAATTTAAGAAAATGTAACATAGAGTACATTATAAACTAGCAGCGCCCCGCGGTTTCACTCGCGTACTATATGCCCCAATAAATAAAAGCCTATGTGTTATTTTGATGTATAATCTACATTGTAAAGTTTTATTAAAATCCATTCAGTTTGTGCGTGAAAGAGTAACAAACATCCATACTTACAAATTTTATATTATCAGTAGGATTAATTACTTTTATCTCATGAATTAGCTTTATGAGGTTTATCAATGTTGCCAGTGATAACTATTGTTATATAAATTCTAGAAACCATCAAAATAATATTGCTACACTAAAATTGTAAATGTAGCAACACCAAAATCGCACCCCTCGATAACAGTTCAATAGCATCAGGCGATTTTTTCGCAGCAATTAAAGAACTCAATAAATTTCTTCTATTGATTAATGATTTTTATTGCAGTTACTAATGGCGTTTTTTATCTTTATAGATAAAAGTAACTGTATTTTTAGTACTGTAGAATTTTTTTACGGTCCAGCAAAAGACATGTGCTAATGTATGTATATCAATGACTTTGATTGATCATATTTCAATATAATGAAACAACTTTTACGGGTGTTGTCACGTATGATTTCATGTGTTTCTTTTCGGAAACTTTACAGCAACCATGGTCACTATAGGAAGTGAAATTCTCGTAAACATTATAAAACAATATGTTAATAACATTTAAGTTGCCTAAAAAAACAATTTTGAATTGTTATTCCTGTTGTACAGACCTGTTTCAATAGCCGCTGTGTATCTTGGACTGAGTAGTGAGTACTGAGAGCGCCAACCTCGTAAGACCCCGTTCTCGAGCGCTTTTACATCGAGCGTTAAAAAGCGTTAAAAACACAACTAACATTAAAACCTATATATTTTAATTAATACACATTATAACTGTTACTTCTAAATTCTATAGTATGAACATTGTACAAATCTTTTCCGCCACATAACCTTATGTATATTCAGATCTAAAACCAAATTATAAAGAGCCATCCGTTTATTAAATCGAAGTAAAACAAATATATATTAAGCCGAAACGCTATCGCTATTCCGCGCCATAAAAATAATCAAATATATACGTTCCATCTCATTTGGTAGCGTCTTAAACGATTTCTCTGGTCCGACCTTTATTACCCAAAACATAACTCCTCATTTTCTTTTTTATCCCCCACCCCTCGGGATGAGGGGTTGCCCATATTTTTATGTATGATAGTATATCCCTTTGTTTGTGTAATTATTCTACATACCGGTTTGTTTTGTTGAAATGTGTACAGTTTGTTGGTGGTCCAATAGTATAGAATTTAAATGTGATTAGAAAATAAGATGATAATGAGTGCTGACAACTAAAAGCTAAGAGATTACTTGAACTTACAGACTAGGCTGTATGGACTCTAGTCCTTTGCCTTTCCTCATTGGGAATAAAAAAAATAAAAGATTACTTGATTGAATTATATATGTGTATTCATCTTTTTTTTTAAGAAGCGGGCTAAATCAATTTGCCATTTCGAAACATTTTTTAAATGTCTAGTAACGTTGCGAAATTTATTTATAGAATCGTGAAATGGTAACTTCATGCACACGAATTGTTTTTTTTTTAGATTGTCTTCCTACTTTAAAATATTAAATGGCTATTGGACTATTTAAAATTTATGTTAAAATAGTGAGTATGTATAAAGTTGTTCACTAGCTTGTATCTCACAAAAAACTAAAATGTCCATCCAAACAATAGTCCTTAAATATTTCATGTAACATAAAATTATCGTAATTAGTTTAAATAGTACATACACAATATAGAAACTATTTAAGGGCCTATTTCACAGTCTCCAGATAAGTTCCCAATAGGCTATCGGCAACATATTTGACAGATATTTGATATATACTCCATACTCTATCTGTTAAATATGTTGCCGATAGCCTATTGGGAACTTATCTGGAGATTGTGAAACAGGCCCTAAAGTATGTATCTCATCATATTAATAACTCATAACAAAATGACCCCACGTCTTTTACGTCTAGAAAAACACATTTCCGTAATCACCTTATAAAGGGATTACTATAAATAAAGAGGAAAAAGGAAATTAACCGCATTAGGTGAGGAAAAAATCCCTACCCTCAATATGTGGACACCCACTGATAAAACACTTATATATTTGCTGTAAATGAAACAATGCTATATTAAAATAAGATAAACTGAACTCTATGTGTATTACGTTAGAGTGACATTTGACGAGGAACATTCGAATACTTACAGAAATAGTACGTTTACCTCCATATTTTTGTGAGACATATAGTTTGATGATTTTACTAGATAGTAATTATAAAAAGACTGGACGTGTCAAAGTTTAAGACTAAGCAAAATCAGCATCAAGTAATTTAAATCCTCTGCTTATACAGATTCGATAGTAAGACCAAAAATAATTGTTTGGCATAGTCAAAAAAAGGCTATTTACTTAAATTTTACTTTAATCCGCGGACCCCTTATATTCAAACTTAGCAAACTTAGCGTGTCACAATAAAAGCAAAACAGAATCTCGGACTTAAAATCTATTTAAATATCAAATAAGTCAACAATTGGCGGCAAAATTTTGAATTCAGAATAAACGACAGTCGAATTCGTTTTCGGGACTACATAATATGGCCTTGAAGTTGAAACGATTCATAATGAATGTATTACAAGCGAATGTCAAATACAGAACAGTGGAGAACAATATTTACGCTTTTGATGATTACGTTATCGTGTAAGTATAATAAAAAAAAATAGGTGAACAGTCCACCACACCACATTAGAAACAAGTAAACTGGCAAAACGCACTGTATTGCAATCTGTCACAAATCAACCCTATACTTAAAAAGATTTCGGTTCTCTACTTAAATAAAGGTTTGACCATGAATCCCTAGTTTGTTCAGTTCCTCAATATTTAAAAAAGTCTATATTTCAATTATATAAATTATTAATATATTGATGTTCGGTGTGGAAAATCATTAATTTTTCAAAATTAAATTATATTATAATAATAGTCGTATATTTTATAATAAAAAAATAGTGATAAGCCCTGCATCTTATCGTTAGCACAGCTGATTTTCATACCATAATGATTCATTCGTTTGTTTAATATTAAAAAGGAGAACACGGTTTTTTTCTTCATACTGCAATGAGCTCTTACTATTTGACAGACCCATTTTTAAAATTCCCGCCTATTTCTTATGACTTTGACAGCCCTTGACATGTTCTTTTAATTGTCATTGTCATATTGTGTTCTTCAAAATTTGCTAATGGCTTTAAGGTAGTTGTTTATTATTAATTGATGATTGAATAAATTTAATATTAAAGGAATTCTATATAGATGTACCTACCTGAGGTCACTTTTGGCGCGTTGTCTATGGGCCCTGTAACCCGTTGCACGACATTGAGGTGTAAAACCTTGACCCAATCTATTCATTGTGTTTTCGTAAATGTTTATCAAGAATCATTTTTTCTGAGAGTCGGGCGCGTGATGTTTTGTTTGCCGTTTTTATGGAAAATCCCCTCATGTTTTCTATTAAAATCGAGAGTTTAAGCTTGAATTTATCCATAAATTTCCTACACAAGTACATTTGCGGATTGTGTAGGTATGTATTGGTGTAATATCACGAATTCAGGTTTCAATCACGTGTAAGGTTGTGTATAAGGAGATGGTGGAATTTATTAATACGTTACTTTTGCTCCTTGAATTTAATACATAAAATTCGAATGTGCGTTCGAATGCATTTTAAGGACACTTACAGAAATGATCGTTTCAAGCTAACGGCATTTTTTTGTTGTACTTTGTTTATGTTTTATTTTTTATTTTAGACAACGCATAAAGGCGGGGTACGGGCGTTGTAACCGCTTTTCTGCCATGCGCCTAATTGTTTTTTTTTTTTATCGTGTGGCAGACGTTTTTATTCAATCATCTTGGCGTTATCCATAGATTAGAAAAAGGCGTCTACGATATCTTAAAAATCAATACAAAAATGATCAATTATATCGATATTCACAAATCCCTAGATATGAGTACTGTGTCATCTATAAAACAAATAAAACAAATAATTTTCACGAACTGAATGAATATTAAAATATAGTACCTACATTATTAAAAAAAAAATTGTCTGTCTTCCTGTTCCAGCTAAACTCTGAAACGACTGGGCTGACTGGTAGGACACTGGCAGATAGTTGATGTTATTGGTATAACATCAACATCATCATAACATCAATATAAGGCTAGAAATTAATCATCACATATCAGGATACAGATATAAAAGTAAGTTAACACGGGCGAAGCTGCAGGCAACAACTAGTATTTCCTAAAACAGCCGCGGAGTGTAGTATTTGCTAAAAACGTTGAGTAAAGAAACAGTGTGGGGTGTCTCACCACTCCTGGCCCCTCGTTTTTTCGCAACAATTTCCTTTCGTCCCCATAATTATATAGATTTTTGCTCTCCGACGCCTTTGATCACGACACCAGAAATTCAAAATGAATATTTCATTGGGTAACATTTGAATTATTTTAAAATTAAACTTACTTCTCACCTTTTTTCTGCTGTCAAACTAAGATTTTTTGAATATCGAACCAAAAAGAAATCTGAAGTACGTAAAAAATCTTGTAATAGTATTTACGGGTGTAAATAAATTACTATGAAATAGTGTTAATTTTATATTTTTACTTTATTTTATATTTGTGCATTGATACTGCATGTTCTTTTTAAATAATTCATTTATCTGAAAAAAAAACTTAAAGGTAGTAAGATAAAAATTATCTTACTAAAAATCAATAACAAACAGAATTTGAAATATGAACACAAAGGCGTCTTGTGGTGATTTTGTCTTGCTTATTAAAACATACCCGATTCCCCCTTAAGAAAATTGACTCATAATAAAGGTTGGTATAATTTTTTCCTTTAAAACTTTTTGATTAGATAAAATATTGGGGAGGCTAGGGGTGTAAGGAGGTAAGGAGGCGAGGGTGCTAGAGGCGCTTTGCCAATATTGTATTATAATTATTGTTTTTTCCGAGACGCCGTAAGCCGAGCAACAATAGCCTAAGCCATTTCTGCTGTGAAACAAAGATGGCATGGGTTTTGAATTTTTATATTATCTGACATAAATTCTTGGTATTTAATGTTCCTGCGTACTAATAATAATTGTTGGCATTTATTCTAGTAAAACTTTTAGTATCGTTAGTTACAAAGCGATCAGTTATACAATAAGAAATGTGATTATACAATAAGAAATGTAATTGTAATTGTAGATCTGTCCGAATAAAAAGCTTTATTTTAAGTAATGCGCGATATCACATATACCCGTTATTTATCTACATCTTACTTTCACGTTAGGTATATCAATTTGTAGATCACATACGCTGAACATAACCAGATAACTCACGTTCTATATCTCATATCGGAAGTCGGTGTAGGGTGTAGGGTGACCATTATTTGAGAATGTCAATACAGTTTGTTTGATTTAAATCTTTTACCCTAGGAAATTCAAAAATCAATCCAACAGGGGTTGACACAAAAACCGATCAATCGAAAGTGAAAACCGATTGAAGTTTGAGTTTGACGCTAGTGTTGTCACTTGCAGTAAATGGAATAGCTTTTTAGTTATTGTGAAGGACATCTACTGTAATTTTAGTCTCAAAATATATATACCGTCTCGATTTACGGCAATTTACATAATATGCCTTTAATACATATATTTAAATATATTTTACATTATTACAAACTATTTGAACATAATAAGAAGTTCTTTAAAAGTCAATAAGGAGAAATGCCCGGCCCAAATGCAATAGAAAACAAGAAGACGTTGTTTTAATAATTAATTTGTAAAAATAAAAAATTACGCCATTGTTTTTTTAACTCTATAGTTTGCTAAACCAAAAAACCACGCTTGAGGTATATTAATGAGCGACTTTATTTTCGATATTTTCTATAACAATTTAAACTCCCCAAAATATAAAATGTCACGACCATTACGTAGGGTTGTCCCCCGCTTTTTTTTTCAATTTAAACCATTGAAAAGAACATCAGCTATGGCCTTTCCGATGCCATACAATGCCAGTTTTCAATAAGATTGGTTACACTACACTAAGCAATGCAATCAATCAGAATTGCATCGGCCGATCGGCTCCAGTGCAGCCCTACCCACACCACTGTGGCATTGTTAATATTATATTACTATAATATATTGTTTTAATAAGTGTTTACGCTATTTGCATGTAATAATATAAAATGTAACCAATAACGGAGCCTTAAAAGTTGGTGCTAGAAATAGTTGCGAAGTATAGATAGAATAATAATATTATTATAATGAAACAACTTTACGGATTTTATCGCGGCTTATTAAGTTCCTACAGAGTCCTCCCGTGACTCACTCGGGTATTCGGCATACTCCATCTGTCTTTATTTATAAATCTGTTATTTTTAGATAGGCATAATATTAATGTTTTTTTTTATGTCAAAAGAAGCAGTCGAAGTAATTAAGGCCGCTTATAGACAAGTCTAACCAAAAGTGATGCAGATGCGTTGCCCTCCTTTTCCCTAAAATAATAAATCATACAGGCTTAAGACATTCATAGCAAAGAAACCATCTCGCCTCAAGATATTGGTCATTTTTTCACCTGGCAATCCTTTTGAATATTAATTCATTTGTGGCCTATAATTTCACCCGCTTCAAATGTCAAATTAGTGAATTAAGAATGCATGGACACCGCCCAAACGCGTGCCCGGAACGTTTCTTCATTTGTCTTTCTAACGCGTGTTTTATTTCACTTTTCTTATCGTTTTTTTTTTTTTTGAATTCACCAACTTCCACATAATTATAGTTTACTACTACATCCACGTTTAGTAACCCATCATTTGTTTCTTTACTCAACTATTTTTAAATGTGGCAATATAAAAACATTGACTTTTTAAGCATGGCAATACACAACCACCATAAATAGTATATGGGCAAAGGGCTCGTATTCAGCTCTTAATAAATTAAAAAATACAAATAGTATATCAATGATTAAAAAAATTGTACAGCTTAGAGCAAAGGACTGGAATCAAGGTCTTAAAAAAAAGATAGTATTTATGTTCATTTTATGTGTGTTAAATCGCTAAATGCTTAAAAAGCCTCAAACTCCCCCATTCAATAAGGAAAACAATTTCAGTAATAAACTTGAAGCGCCCTAATGCCTTAATTACCAAGGCACTAACCTGCCTCAACTTTCCCATGAGTTTCCACCCTCCCTCGTTAATTGTTAAGCCCTAACGAAGCGCCGGTTAACCCTGCAAACACCGACATGCAAATTAACCCTTTCTCTGCCTGTTTACAACTCTTTATTGAATTACAACCTCAACACCGACTTAATAAAGGGTTGAGGGATGATATCTTGTTTGTAAGATTTCGGAGGTTTTAATTAATGACTTAACCCTTCCGGTGCTCTGTCATTATATGTTGAGGTTTGGTATTTAATTATGGGGATGAGAAGGGTTAAAAGGTCATCGTGTTATTTGAACAATATTAATCTTGTTGTTTTTTGCAGCCTCCTCTTTCATTTTTTAAGCAGTTTTTATCAGGAGTCATTATCTTTTCCATGTTGATTATTTAAATCTATAAACACCGTTAATGGGTCTTTTTTAATATGGAGAGAGGTTTTATTAATGAACTAGTTATCGCGAGCGGCTTTCACTGCGTGAGTACAATATGTTATATCAGAAATAACAGACAGCCGCATTTATAAGATTGTATAGTATATATCGGATGAGAAAACGATCTCCGTACAGTGGCCGGTCACAAGACAAGAGATCGGTCGTCTTGGTGATCATTGAATGGGGCCTAGGCCTGAACATACCTAATATGCGTCCACTGCTCACCATGGATGGATAAGGCTGATGATGATGATATAGTATGTTGAATTAGTGAACGATATTCGGACATGTTAAAAATACCTATACTCAACATTCAAAAGTTCTTGTCCACATTTATATATATTTCAACAATCTACGTCATTAGTAAAGAATCTCAAAAAAACAAAAGTGAAGCACTTAAATAAAACCAACATAAAAAAGTGCGATAAAAGGGACGAAGAAAAATAAACAAAGCCATCCCCCGGGCGATGTCTCGGAGAGCGGTGGAAATTTACGGGAAAATCTGAGCCAAATGAGTGTCCGCCCCGACTTTTAATTGCTTAATCGCCTCGTAGGCGGGGGCCTAATTGGCCGCTGACCGACCACTTTAAATCCGACAATCCCCGATAATTGCCGACAATTTCCGACAACTTCCGACAACTTAAAGCATCCCTAATTACAAGGCGAGATGTTTAATTACGCGCCGTCGCCTGGACAAGCCAGGAATTAATTAGAAGTTTAAAAGGGATTTGCGGAGCTCGGGAATAATACTGGCTATTTGAAAGAGGAATTTATGTTTTATTTTTCCCAAGCTTTGATGTCATTGTTTCCGTTTATGATGGCATAAGATGAATTTTATAGACTTTTTTACTTAGGGAACAGAACTCCGAGTATTATTATGTGGATTATGTCTGTGACTACAACTCTTTAGCCTTTATTCGATAAGATACTACCGTTTATTTCAGGTTCATTGAACAATCTAATAAAATAGATTTACTTAAGTATCGGTTATATTGTACAATAACTCAACAATTTCTACGTAATATATAGTATTTCATCTGATGTTTCATGAATCGTTATCACTATCAATTTTAACCTACTAGAAATGTTCCAATTTAAGTCAAATGCTAATTTTGATAATGGAAGTCTTGACATTTGCGACTTGCATAATTGCAAAGCAGTATGTCAATCAGTTACGATTAATGCAATAAACTTAAAAGCATTTTAAAAAAGGCAAACGTCATAAAAGCTAAAAGTAATCACAGAAGCCAAGATTAAAATTTCAGAGGAGGCAAATGACAATAAAAGAAAAATTGAAGCTAACAAGTTTCAATTACAAATTAAACAGGCTGGTGTCAGTCTGCGGAGCTGATTTAAGGAAATGAGAAAAATGTAATTACAACAAGACTTCCCGTAGCCGCTCTTTAATTGAGAACTTTTAGCTTCTCGGCTCGCCCCTCCCTTCGCGTCGATTACATTTTTTTAACATTTTTTTAATTTCGCCCGAGCCTTTTAAATTTTCTCTACCTTCGCCTTTTCTTTTATGCGCCGCGTTCCTTTTATTCCCGGAGATATTTCTCACCGCCATTATACCGGCCGTAATGAGATTTTCTTTCATTATGTTTAATCTTCCGATTAATTCAAATGTTAATCTTCTTTTCACTTCGGTTTTTATGGCGCTACCGTAACGAATAGGAGATGTTTCATGGATTTTCGGATTGAAATAATTAAAGACGTGACTTACGTATCTCGTTCCGAATTCGAATATTGAAGATGGTACTGACCGATTAGGTCGTCAATAATTTAATTCGGAACAAATTCAAAACGGACGGACCCCGATGCGTCGGTACGTGTTCGGAACTCCGAGTGGTGTTGTAGTTGGCAAATTGAAAACACCTCGAGGCTGTAAACACGTCACGTGATTTAGGTTTTAATCAAGAAAGGACGCGCCGCCCCGTCGTAATTGTGACAAATCCTCTGTTTGTCCTGAGAAACTTTTAACTCGGCAACAGAGCGGCCCTAACGGCCCTTCGCACGTGCTGGGGGAGGCCGTTTTTTGCCGACACATGTGCTCCCTTCCCGTTTCCCGGCCCGAGCCCGGCCGGCGCTGTCTTGATTAATTTTTAATATTTTTCCTTCAGTTCACGTACGCAATTTTCACTTTCCCGCCCGCCGGCGATATTACCGGGTCCCGTACATCACGTACTTGCAGTAAATTCATTGACTTCCAATTCCACTCGGAGCTCGTATGTAAAGTTTTTTATCTGATTACTTGTAATTTACGGCGGTTGTTAGCGGAACGTTTATTTCGCCCGCGCTACACCTACATAACTCATTAGTGAATTAGCAGCACTCGCAATTGTCTCGGTAATAAACCGGAGAATAACATATCGCTGCGACACGTAGACACGGCAACACGTAATGTTTATATAATATAATTATAGAATAAATAGACAAACCTAAAAGCGATTTTATTTCGAGGAAGTAATTATTTTTGTTTAATCATTATTCATGGAAAAAATGCAGCTTATGAAAATTGTTCCGTGTTCGCATTAAATGACAGCTCTAGTAGATTAGATGTCGCACGCATTGTACGGGGAATCTGTCGCAATTATCGCGTGTGGCGTATCCCGGTTGGACGTCGCGACGGCAATTAGGCCGGCGGACATACACGTTAACCTGCAATGAGGATACGCCTTAGCACTCGCTCATTGCGCCAAAAGAGTCAGCCACATTCATTAATCTCATAATTTAAATAACATCCGTGGTCAGCATCGCTCCCCCGTAAACAAACCGTATTTTCACTTTGTGATTCCACCTCGAGCCACCCTCCCGAGTTCAAAGAACGCAATGTCCAAATTATAAATTCGCATTAGAACGGACGCGCATGGTTCGTTTACCATTTCATTTTGGTTCAATATCGCCACTCTACTTTGTTCCACACACACCCTTCCACCCTATCTCCACCGCCTTAAGACGGGAAATATCTGCGTTTTAAGCTATATTTCTTTCATCCCTCATTTTTGCAGTTCGTAGCAATCTGAAATCCAACACGTCCCCCGCAGGGGTTCTCCGGGAGGCGACCCCCTTATTCTTGTACCCGGATAAAAAAACGATATCTATTTATAAAATGTACGCAAGCGTGTACGTTACGCGTACGGACAGGAGATTAGCGTATGTGTGTGTCCGCGTGTTTAGGTGTGTGCGTGTGTGTTAGTGTGTGCGTCGCGCTCATTTGCAAACGTCTCCAGAGATGACGTCCTCGAGCCGGCTATCCCGCTCTTATTGCCTCTTTCCTTCCTTGATTGTCGAAAAGGAGAGATTCTAGCCATTAGCCTTGGATGTGTTTACAGAAGACGAGCAAAACAAAACGTTAGAAATATTTTATGGAATGTATTATTGTATTATAACCATCCAAAGTTGTTCATTATAATAATGTCATTAATGTAATGGAACGTGCTCCAACTTATTAGAGTGCAAAAATATATAGTAATATGATATTATGATAATGTTATGTAGGTAGTTTTAAAATAAAAAATTAAAATTACACTTTGATCTTATTCTTCATTCTTTACAAACAATTCATACAAAAAACATTTTTTTAGCTGTAAGAATAATGTTCCCCAATTCTATATCAAAGTACTGCATCTTGGTGAAATAGGTATGAATAAAGAAAAGCTAAAAATATATTGTTGTAAGACGAAATTCTGGCGAGGGAAAACCTTAGAAACGTCATATTCAAGTCGAGGAAGGTAGTTAAAAAATTAAAAGGGAAAATGCGGTTCGGCGAAAACTATTTTAAATAAGTGAGCGAGGGGCGAGCGAGGGGGGAGGGGAGGCTGCGATGGCGCGACGGTGCTCACGTATGAACGTAATTATAAAAATTGAAGGCAACTCGAGGCCCACTCCTTGGGTCTCTCCCTCGCTCGCGTCGTGCATTTTTTCGTACATATTAAACTCCCCCCCTCGCCCCCACCTCGACTCCTCTTTTTAATCGATTTTCCCGACACAAGGGGTGAGTGCTCTGGGGTGAATGTAATTTTTTATGCGTTTTTTTTTGAGGAAACCGTCGCCGGAGGTGCCATTACGCCACGGCTTGTTGAGAATATTTTAATTATAAAGCATTAACGCGTTTTATGATAGCACTCTCTGAGTTTATAAATGATCGAGAGCCGATGTAATTAAATATTTGAATGCGGTGAGATTTCCGCGGGGAGTTGGAGGGATAATGGACGGCGACTGATGGAAATAAAATTCGATCAAATTATTGTTTAATGGTCGCTCAAATTACTTCGCAGCTGAATTGCATTATTTTCGCAGAGTGTTTTCTTATCTTGAGTTGATCCTGAAATATCTGATGAATAACATTTATTTGGCTTGACTGATTCTAGTGACATATTTGAAGAAGCAATAATTGTTTATAACTAAAGAGCATTATTAAAGTGAAAACTTCTTTAACAGCATCAAACACTTTTTGGCAGGAGAACATTTTATATGTTCGCGTCACCGACATGCTAATCTGACGTTATGACGTCATTTTTTTTTAGTTTGATTATGTTGAGTCAAAAGTGAGTGAGCAGACTTACTACTAGCAAAGACTTAGTTGTTACAATAATTTACAACACCATAACTTTAATAAAATTGAATGAATTTTATCAAAGTTATGGTTTTGTAAATTTAATTTAATGTAAAGAATTATAGATAATAGTTATAATATATAGGATTATAAAATAACATGGCTATTTTCATTATTTAAACTATTTATAACGGGATATTTACCATATTTTTGGTGTTCTTTTTTCGCGGTGCTCGATATTTCGACATTGTTTACGAATGTCGAATGAAAATCGACATGATAATGTCAAAATATCAAGCTCCGCGTAAAAATACGAAAAAACATGGTAAATATCCTGTTATAAATAGTTTGAATAGTTATATAGTTAGTGACTGTTGGTTTGTATGTTTGGATATGTTCTAAGTGTCAAACTAATCAAGACATCTCGTCCCACATGATTCAATTAATGTGGTAATTTTATCATTATTGTGCACTTCATACGAATGACTCACGAGTGACTTCACTGTTCAATTCATCATCGACATACTGTCGCTCTCTTCTTCTTTCTCCATTTTCACTTAAAAACTCAAAAGGATCAAACCTTAATCGAAGGGTCATTTAAAAATGTCGAAATATGTCAATACAATCACTTTAAATGTTTCATTACATATAATAACCTCGTAATAAACATATTATAATGTATGCAATTTTACTGATAGCAAATATATTTTGACAACGTGAGGGGTGCGCTGTATCGCGCTCCCGGCTGCATGAGTCCATCTTGCGAAATGAAGGTCAAAACATGTGGCGTAGTTACCGGCATAAAGACAAATCAAATTAAAATATCTTTATTTCGTAGCTAGCAACTTGTTCACTAGAAATAGGTACGTCAAAAATGTAGTCAATAAAAAGTATGAAAAGTAAAAAAAACTCGTTTTAGGTGCAGGATCCCCTAAGAAAAACATACACCCTGAGGAAGACATAACATAGGATAGGTAATAAAGTTGCCTGGGCTAGTTCTAGGTAAACTAGGTTATGTTCATGGCTAGCGTCGAGCACTTACCATCAGGTGACTAGACTGCCTTTGCCTATCTATTAAAAAAGCTGTATCGCATTTTTAATGAGCTCACATTTATATCGGCAGCTTATTAAACAGTTATGTTCCTTCAAAACTTATATAAATCTTGTTGTTAACACTAACCTCTTAGATCAATAATATCTCTAGATATAGAGTGACCGTGTAATCACTGATAGCACTCTGCTATCGGCAGCTTGCTCGGGTCCCGCGCTTGACCCGCCTCCCCCGCTACCGGGGGAGGGGAGGGCCGGCCCTCACGATAGGTTTCTAACGTCACCCGTTCCAAACCAGTCGACCGTAGCTGACCAAGTTAGGTACAAACCCGACGCCATGAACATGGCGGGGGGCAACCCCCCAAATTTTTAACGTCATAGGATGATCCAACCGGATCACCCCATTTCCGATGACGCATAACGGTCACTAGGACCATTAGCATAGATCCAACCGAAAAAAAAAAAAAAAAAAAAAAAAAAGATATAGAGTGTCACGCGGAAAACTGTTGGCCTCTAAATTCTTTCTCCGTGTTTAGTATCCGTCCCGCTGTCATAGAATACGCACATGTTTGAAAATGTTGGCCAGTTTTTTTTTGTTTTGATTGTAGGGCGACACTCCATCTAGACATATTAATGATCTAAGACTAACCTATATTCCAACGTTAAATCAATACAAATGAGCAGCCCTGTAAATAGGGTAAACTAATTGTATTAGCAAGTGCAAAGCGGATTGCAACATTAACACGCTGCAAGTGGCGATAGAGATATAACACGTATCGTAGGGTTTCCTGTTGTAGTACACTCTTATATTATATGAAACGCTATTTAAAACTATATCGTACAAATCTCTTGCACGTGTAAGAAATTACGGTCAATTCTATTTACTGTTTAAACAGAGAAATTTCAATTTTCAGTTAGCAACATCTGTAAATTTACAAAAAATCTACAGTGATATTCTTATTCTACATTATATACATTGCGTGCCCTAATCTGTAAGTCACAAATTGGTTTATAAAGCCACGAAGACCGATGCCGGAAAATTCCTGGTATGACTTAATTACAGCTGGTTTAATTAACTTTTGAAAATGTGAGAATGAAGATTATGATGGTGTATTTAAGTCCCATACTCCCAAAATCATATTGAATCCCAGATTAAGACGTTTATGATAGACTTGATAGCATTTAAATTTAAGAATGATTTCTATTAAAACATTGTTATAAATACAATGTCTTATGCTTTCTATTGATAGTTAAGTTTTTTAAATGCCTGATGTTTCAGATGCTTAATGTAGGAACCTTGATATCCGTGAGTTTATTTTTATAATAATTGTTATGTCTTACAAGTTATATGCCACAATTCTTAGATTGTTGTCCTAATGTGAGAATTCATTATTTCACTATTTACTAAATGCACAACCAGAAACTCATAAGGGCATTTGCATTAAGATTTTTTAAATTTTTATACTTTCTCATTGTCATAAAACTATTTTTAAAAATAAAAATAAAAAATGTTCAAAAATATTCTTAACTTTATTTCTTCACTATTCCATTCGTGCTTTCAAAATAAATAGCTAACCTTTCTCAATAAATGACTATCGAATGCATTTTTTTAAATCAAGATTCGGAGATTAGCACAAACTTCAGGTATGTTGTATTATAACCGTTGCTAATTTCACAGCGGTCATTAGTGCCCAACGGTCTTGGATAGCATTTCACGTGAATGCCTGACAGAGAGAGACAGACTGCGAGTCGTCTCCGGTAATTGCCGACGACAGTGACGAGACAGTGGCCATCTCGTGTCTAGGCCTTCATGGGTCCGATAGACGGAGATTTAAATGATAATAGCGGGATAGTAAACAGGGTATTCCAGTTGCTAGAATCTATTCGTGAATATATCGAGTTGTATTGTAACGTTGTGTAATAAAAATGGAGTTAAGCGTTCGCTACGGAAACTCCAAAAAAAATGCACTAATGATTGCATAAGTGGGAGTATAAATGATTACATTATCATCATCAGCTTTTATCGACTGTTGAATAGGCCTCCCTCCATGAACGCCGATTCGAATGATCCTTTCTAAGCTTATAAGAATGTTTACATAATTCATATTAATTTTTTTAACCATCAGTTCATAGCATTTCTTTTGTATTCTTTCAAAGTGAATTTAGATAAAATAATAGATTATCATCAAACGTTATTAACGTTACTGCAAAAAAGAATTTCGGAAAAAATGAGGGCACCACTATCTAACTTAGATCTCATCATAATGGAAAAACAGTAAGGGAATTTAATCAAATCATTAAAAATAAATGTAAAACAAGAAGCGTTCCACTAAATGAAAAAAATCTGACACTAGTCGGCCAAATAGTATCAAAATATTAGGTTTCCATTATGTAAAATATTTAGTTCCCCTTGTCACCGTGTCGTACTCCTTTCTGCCAGGCTACCTAGATACATATCGATAAAATCAATGATTGGATCTAAGATGATTCCATTAATTAGGGAACCAAATAAAACTAACTTATTTTGCTTTGTTATTCCAGCGGCAGTTTAAGCTTGTAAGTTGTAAGCTAGCTTTGTCGATTTCCTTTTTCAAATATGTAATACTGAAACATCAAAACTCTAATATAGTGTATACTAGAAAACACAAAAAAGAATATAAATTAAATTACTAAAAGGTCTTATAACTTAACCTGTATCTTACTAATATTATAAACGTGAAAGTTTGAAAGTATGAATATTTGTTACTCTTTCGCGTAAAAACTACTGAATGGATTTTAGTGAAACTTTGCAATAATATAGCTCAATCAGAATAACACATAGGCTATAATTTATCCCTGTCCTCCCACGGGAATGGGAAGTACGCGGGTGAAACCGCGGGGCGCTGCTATAATAAGTTCTCGTTTATTTACGATGTAATATTTAATAATATAATGATATTTAATAAATATGTAATATCTTATATTTTACTGTCGATCAAATCATTGTACAGAACTTATGTTCATGTTTGATGAATTTATATTTAAACTAATAAATCAATAGAATTATAATTTTAAATCAATTACAAGTATCACTATTGAATAAACAATCAATATATTATATCCGAGTTTGAACCTCTAAGAGTTAATGAGGTCAGATTCCCAGCACCAGTTTGGTCTAGTTTAATTACCATCCATCACGGCTGACGGGACCAGTATCGCTCCATCTCGTCCGAATAGGGACCAGATGTAATTGATGTCGCTAATATCTGTCTCTCTGTCCGTCCGTACACTCTGTACGTTAAGGTGCAATAAACGGATGCCAACTATGATTTTATAAGCATATACGTATAGTTGTTAATAAATAATTAAATATTGTTTTAAAAGAAGACCCTCAATTATAATTTATTTATAAGAATATTATATAATTTATTCACAAAGGTACAAAAAAGCATCCAAAATTTTTTAGGTGGTAAAATATTACCCCATATTTTACCATAATTTTTTGACGGGCAACACAGTCTCTAACTGAACCTTAGCGCTAAAATAATGTCATTTACATTCAATAATTGTGTATGTATATTGATACATATAACAATGATGAAAAACATATAGAATGTTTTATACAAACATTCTACAATTTAAACAATTGCAAGAATATTTCGATTCATACATAAGTTGGCAGCATACTGTCCTTAATGAGATGTAAATGAGCGAAGAAGTCTGCGTCCGCGTTATAATAACGCGTAACGACCTACAAGTCCGGATTAAGAAGCCCTTTGACTTAAACCTAAGCATTCAACCAAATGGCCAGTCTGTATTTGTGGTCAGTATGTTAAAATAAACCCTAAACCATTAACCTAGCAGCTAAAATGGCGTGCATCTAGTAGGATATTACGTGCGACCGTCGGTGTTGCCAGTGCAAATGCACAATAGTGTGGATATTTTGAAACTAATTGGCAGAAAGGGTTGCGAATTAACGTCAGTGCGGGCTTGTCTCCGCAACCGGCTTTCTACCTTTAAAGCCTGATAAATAGTTGAGTTTAATCGTTTAAATTACAAAATACTTAGCTTAGTGCACAGGTGATGCGAAAGAATCTATTGCTGGAAGGTCTGTGCATGTTTTATAAGAAAGATATTTAGTCTGTGGTTATAGTCTTTGTGCCGTTGCATGAAAATATTATCTATGGAAAGTGAGCAATTTATATTGATATTCAATATGCTGCTTACCTTAATGTGTTATAGTTTATTATATAACAGATGATATATCTACTACCACATAGATCACACAGAGTGACATAAGACGTGTGCTTATACATTGTCATTTTTGCAATAAACTTAATTTTGTCTTTGGCAATCAATGACATTTGCAAGGTAATGCAATTAAGAATTAGAGTCATCGCCACTTTTGAAGTCCTGCGACTAATGCCCGAACTAAGTTTGACAACATTGACATCTTGACGTCTGTCTGGAGTAAGAAGTTGTGATATTTTAAATTGTTTTACGTGAAATATGGAGCATATAATATAAAGTGAGGTGTAAAAAGTGAAGGCCGTATAATGATCATTAAACTGAAATAATTTTGTGAATTAGAAAGTAAAAATAAACAACAATTAACCCCGTTAAATAATATGTTTATAAATGTCACTGACATGACGGGTAAATTTTAGAGATGCCAGAGTCACTTATTTTTGCCTAATTTATGGTTAAAATATTACCATTAACTCTATACCTACATTTATGTTATGATATTTTATATGAATATAAATACAAGGTAAAAGAATTAAAACCTTGTTCAGATGAATGATATTTTCAGGTGTTTCTGTAAAAAAGGTCGAATAACAATGGAAGTAACAATGGCAGCAATTACTTCTGAGAAAATTGTCACTCCTGGCAAAAGCCGAACACATCCGAAGAAGCTTGTTTTAGATGAATTCTACTAATCGGTTATACGTAAAAAATACAAATGAAATATTTCCAAAAAAATGTTTTATTTTACTAAAATCTGGCAGGGAGATTTTTATTTTGCTGCTATAATTATTTTTGTCATTATCATCATACTCAGTCTTTATCAATCCACTACTGACCATAGGCCCTATAATTATTTAAATTTTTTATTGTACTAGACTTGGTGGAAAATCATTACACTATAAATTGGCAACATTGAGTTATGAGACCGCAGCGCCGCGTCTATCGGACTTCTAAAGTGGCGATGACTATAGATATAGTCATGTCAAATTCAAATGAAACGTTAAGCCTAGTTAGTGTTCATTTAACATGTCCTTTTAACATGGACTCATTATGTGAACATTGTTAAACACCGCGTATGAGTCGCAAGGTCTCATTACTGCAGACACGATCGTTCAATCAAGCGGCCAATTGTTGGATGGAAAGCTACGCTCCGATTCACACAGATACAAAGAGATTTCTGTTTAGCATACTATTATATTGTCTAGACTTAAGGAGCGTCCTTTTATCATTTTTATTAAATTTAATGATTACAATATTATAATTGAATATCTACTTTATCTGATTGATTTCGTTATATATTTTAGTATTCATCCATAATTTATTATTCACTAGCTGTTGCCAGCAGCTTCGCCTGCGTTAACTATGATTTATAACAGCGACTTAGCGGGATGGTAAATAGCCTTATAGCCTTTCTCGATAAATAAGCTATCTTACACTGAAAGAATCATTCAAATCCGACCAATAGTTCCTGAGATTAGCGCGTTCAATCAAACCCCTCCAAGCTTTTTTCGCGGTAATAGGTATCCTATATACTTTCCCAAGCTCTGGTCTATATGTGTACTAAATTGTATAAAAATCGGTGCAGTGGTTTAATAGGCGTGAAAGCGTAACAGACAGACAGAGTTACTTTCACGTTTATAATATTAGTAGGGAGTAGGGATTGTAAGCTTATTAAAACCTCATGTTTCACAAATTATTTACTATTATACTTTATGCCATTTCTTTGGACATAGAATAGATTATTTGATATTTAAAGAAAATCGTTACCACAATCAAAAATCTTGTCTTTCAAAAAGTACTAAAATTGTCGTACTTTCGGACTCGCTCTAATGGCATTTATTTATATTAACAAACATCTAATGGCATGTATCTGATCGACGGTATACCGGTCACAGTCCAGGCCATGTATTATGCATTCGTGAATATAAGGCCAGGCCAGAGAATCAATTACGACGGGAGAGCTCGTTAGAAACGCATCACGCATCACAATCGGGCGCGGTAAGGTAAACACCGTTTATTTGGTGTTAAGCCGGAGAAACAATGGGACTCCCAAATTAGGGGCTAGTTGGGACTGAGGCCCGATTGATGGGACTGGTTCGTTATGCTAAGGTTCGCTATGATAATGCACCTTTGTGTTTTGTAAATTATGTATCTGCGCATCCGATGGAAATATAATTGAAAGTAGAGTTTGTCTATGATTAATATTTTTAAGTAAATGTAACTTGATAACGTTGCATGGATATCGACTTACAGTCGAGCAGGTTTATCAATACTTCATCTGATTAGTTAACCTGAGTTTATTAATAATTTATATTGTATTATTTGTGTAACCGAACTGAAACGACGATTTAGTCATACTATTCTATCATAGGTGAAAGATAGATATTTCGTTCGTCTTTGAGGTATTACTATAGACGATTACCGAAGCCGTGAGGGTTCATAAATCTGGAGCCGGCTGTTCTAGTATAAGATCCATACACATTGACGTGTTCCGTATTTTGAATAAACGTTGGTAGTATACGTGCAGTATTCAAACATATCTCTCTATTGTTACAGGTAGCACTACAAACGTAATGCAGCCTCAGCCGCAGCCGCAGCCCCAGGGCCTGATCGTGGAGACGGGCAGCGGCGCCAGCGTGCTGCAGCTGCCGGCCACCACCCTGGAGCAGATCCGGCACATCGCCTCCGACCCCGGCGCCTCCACTCTGCGCCTGCCGCCCGCGCCCGACCTGCCCGCCGGCGCCAGGGAACTAGATTTCGACCTGTGCTACGTCTGCAAGCACTGCAAGGTCGCCTTCCCCTCGGCTCCCCCCCTGCAGGCCCACCAGGCGCGGGCCTGCTACGCCGGGCGCGAAGCAGTCCGCGGCGTCATCCGCGTGGTGCAGCCGTCCCTCGAATGCCGCACCTGTCCGGGCGAGAGGTTCCGCACCGCCGCCGAGTTCCGCCGGCACTCGGAGTCCGAGAGCCACCTGCGAAACCTCACCGGGCCGCCCCCTGCCGAGCCGCTCAGCCACGAGATGGAGGACGTGGTCAACCAGATCACGCTGCTGGCCGCCCGCGCCGCCCAGGACGCCCCCAAGGAGCAGGCCGTGTTCTGCGCGCCCGCCCGCTTCCCGCAGCCCGGCGAGCTGCCCCTCGCCAGCGCGGGCCACTAATCCTACTTCAAGAAATGTATAGTTACTACTATAGTAGAGCTCCTCGCTCTCCTCGTTGTCCAACAACGCAACAGTTCACTATTAGCTCTTAATGCTTCTTTTCGTTGATAAATGTTGCCTCGTAAGCGGCACCCTTAGTTGTACGTTTAAAGCTTGTAGCGTAAGTTAGGTTAATGCGCTGCCGCCGCCGCGCACTGGGACCCGGCGGCGGCCCGCCCGGCCGCCCCCCGCCCCATCCATATCATACGTTAGACAGTTTTATTATATACGAGTACGCTGCTGCTGCGGACGCGGCACGCGGCCGGGCCGGAACCACACTCTACCATCGTCTCCCAGGAAAGCAAGTTCCTATCTTTATGGCATATAATATTATCGATATTGATAATTACGATTTAATTATTGTTTAAAGCTATGTAATACATACATATAATCGTTCTAATTTTAGGCATAGATACGTTCTCGTAAGAAGTTCCTGACGCGTCGTAAATGTATGGAGATATATACGTATATGATTTTTTTAAACGTGAGGCGAAGTTAGGTACGTATATTAGGCAGTAGAGCGGTCGTCCTCTCGCTCGGGTTGACGCTCCAAAGATCGGATCCCCGCCAAATTGAATCAAAAGCGAACCTCCAAATAGCGTAACTTTCGACGAAAGTGGCGATGAGCACGGGGGTCCTGCGGTGCCGAGGCGGAGACGGGAGTGAGACGGCGTGAGACGAGCAGAGCCGCCCGTGGAGACGCGACGACACCGCGTAGGCTTATCGATAACGGTTAATTATAATATTATTATCGTAGCAAACTTTTCCAAAACGAACGAACTCGAAAACTCGGGCTGCGCGCCAGCGCTCAGCCTACCTCGCATACAAGTGAGTTTATTTTGGAACTAAGTGTGATTCTTGAATTTTTATTGATATTGTAATGATTATTAGTAGTGGCGTAAGTGAGTCAAAGGCATGGAGGTACATGCGACGTGACGGTAGCGTGACGGTAGCGTGACGGCGGCGTGACGGCGGCGCGGCGTGCACCCGACGCGTTCGCCCACTCGCATGTATATTCATAACTTTCGCGTGTGCGTGAAGTCCCTTATATTTTCGATGGCACAGATCACGTTATTAAAAATATTTTACATATTTACATTTTATCTAACGGAGTCTAATACAATATTTAATCTACGAGCGAGACCTACTACAACATTGAGTTTGTTCATTTGTGATGTTTTATTCCCCCGGTAGCCGGCGGTTCTTGTTATATTGTGGGACGGCGTGCGTCGCCTCACCTCTTACAGCCTTTACTACTCTATTTAGTAACAATTTGTTCTAAAACATAGTATACGACATATATTATAATTGGAGTACAAACAATTCAACTAAGCCTGAAGCTAGCTACGAATGCCGCGACGTGAATTTAAATGCGTGATGCATGCTTCAAACTCTGCAACTTCAGAGCTGTCAAGTTAAATTGCTCGTACACTCATACAATTTGTTTTAACGGTGTTAATATAGAGTGGTGATACGACGTACGCTTGCTCCCCGACGCGAAGGCGCGCGTTTACTACAAGATTATTTTGGTTTTTATGATATTATGTAGTAACGATTAAGTATAGTGACGTTTGTTGAAGTGTTTTATTTTTGTGTCGTACGCCTGGCAGGTTCGTCGGCGACGTCCGCGCGGGTTCGTCGGACGTCGGATTAGGTTGGTCGGTTCGTCAAGTGTGTTTGGGTTAGCGTAGGTGGACACGTCGGTAGATGTTGTGTCTCCGCGGACGCCGCGGTCAATCATGGTTCCTATGTATATTTCAATATTAACGCATCTAGAGTTTCACTATACTTTCCGAATACAAATTTTAATATTTAAGATTAATTCGGATTAGTCTGTTGTATCTGCTACTATGGAGCCGCCACGGCCATGTTGTTTCATTATTTTTATAAATGTTTCCATTTGTTTTTGTAATATTTTTGTAATTAACGTGTCACGCTTTTACATTTATTACATTTGTAACTTCATGATATATCTAAATTACATCAAGTAGTTATTTGATGGTTATGTAATGATTTAACGTATCATCAGAAGGTAGCTCGCCTATCATAGTTCCTAAACTGTCTTAATATTAAATTAATTTTTAAAATTTTTTCATAGTGAAATATACCGTTCCTATTATTGTAAACTGTATTGAAATTTTATGTAAACTGTAATAGTGCATATGATGTTTAATGTGATTTACGTTTATGTTTATTTATGAGAGGTGATTGTCAATTCATAAAGGCGAATGTTTATTTATGCTAGTTTGTGTTATGACGCATGTCGTGCGTCGTAGCCCGCTACGGCCGCTACGGGGGCCTACGCGGCTACGACGCGAGCCGACCGTAGCCGACAACAGATTACGAATACATTGTCAAGTGTAAATGGTAAAAATAAACTCAAAGTTAGTTTATCAGATACTAGACTTTTATTTATTGTACCTTACACCGATGAAAGATATCCAAGGAATGAGCACCGACGAATGTCCTCCGACGAATGAGGCAGTGGACTCCAGCTGGATGGAATGACGACGACCATGCCAATCTACCAGTGGATGCTAAACCTTCTTTTTCTGCCATGGGACTATGTCTTGCAATGTCCAAAAAATGATGATTATACTAATAAACCAAAGTCTCTGATGAATTTCATTTAGACAATGGTTCACGATGACTCTACCATAGAGCTTAAAACAGGCAACCATCCAAATGCATATAAGCTAAAATTTAAACTATTAAATTAAAAGAAATCTATACCATTAGAATAAATATAACAGTAGGAGACAGAAGACTGTCCCTATTTTAGATTAAATCCATCAACAAGATCCATCCCTTACGAAGATATTCATCTTAAAATGGACCTTTCAGTTTAATAATCACGATTCATTTGAGGTCCAATCTGAAGGAGCTACACATAATTAATATAGGCACCTAATGATGACTTTGTCGAAACCGGTCGTTTAAATTGTAGCTGTTAAAATATAATATACAATAAATAGTGGACAAAGTGTAAAAAAAAGTTTCATTGTAGAGGCTATAACATGAATTTCTATTAAGGACCGACGGTACATTCAATCAGTTGTAATATAGGCTTCATAAAACATTTTTTTAAAGTAATATATATACATGTGACAGCATCAAAAAATCTATGTTAATATTGATCATATTTATGGGTGGAGGGTTTGCAGGAGATGCTGCACAGCCTAAATGAATCCTCCCGACGGGTGGGTCTTAGGATGAACTTGGACAAGACGAAAGTCATGTTCAATGAGCACGTTCTCCCTAGGCCTGTTAACGTCGATGGCAAAACTCTCGAAGTCGTGCAAGAGTATGTCTACCTTGGGCATACTATGCAGCTAGGTCGACATAACTTCGAGAGGGAAGGCGATAGGAGGATTCAATTAGGATGGGCAGCATTTTGGAAGCTTCGCCATATTCTCACGTCGTCTATACCGCAGAGTTTGAAGACGAAAGTCTTCAACCAATGCGTTCTCCCCGTGATGACCTACGGGGCCGAAACGTGGCCTCTTAATTAACGACTGGCCCGCAAGTTTGCCGTAGCTCAACGTGCTATGGAGCGTGCTATGTTGGGTGTTTCTTTGGCAGATAGGATTCGAAACGAGACCTTCACCAGAGAACTAAAGTTACCGATATCACGCGAAGAATAAGCACGTTGAAGTGGCAATGGGCTGGTCACGCACTCAGAAGAACGGATGGCCGATGGGCCATTAAGGTTCAAGAGTGGTGGTCGCGTTTAGGTAGACGAAGTATTGTTCGGCCATTAACCAGATAGGAAGACGATCTCCGTGCAGTGGCAGGTCCGCGTTGGATGCGAGTAGCAAGGGATCGGTCGTCTTGGCGTTCATTGAGGGAGGCCTATGTTCAGCAGTGGACGGATAAAGGCTGATGATGATGATGATGATGATGATTATGGGTGGAATATTGTGTTCAAAACACACTTTTGAAAAAATTCCAATATTACAAGAAATATACATCAATGCCCTACTACCAATAGTTAGATTGCAAATTCTCAAATAATGAGTACATTAAATATAAGTGGATTTCAAAAAACATCCACACAAGTAAAACGATAGTTCACGTTAATGATTTCCTATTATAAGGCATAATTCAGTTCAATATCAGTAATGCTACTAGTAGTAAGCAGTATCAATAACTCGTTGAAGGAGCTAGAGAAAAGGAGAGCAAGACAGAGATAACATCTTATTATGTGGATGTCTGTGGGCGTAGTATAAAAATACATCTGTGTGTATGCTCTTGAATATTAAATTTAAAAAAATCATTTAATTTAGCAGCAATTGAGGAACAATTAATACCCATGGACAAACTAATAACATGTAGCATACAACGCGATGATCTGACGTCTATAAATATATAAATATTATTAGTGACGTCAATATCACCTACGACTTGATGACGTCAAACGCCCACGATCATGTAAGGTGTTAAAAATAAAATATATCCATAGAAAGAGATTAAACTGACAGACGTGTTACCTGTTAGCAAGTGCTCCGCGTGGCCTATGAACATAAACTAGTTTAAACTGAAGCTAGCCTTTACATACTAGCCTATACATACTAGCTAACTTAAAAACTTGTATTTCATTCATTCATTTATATGTTTCCTATCATGAGACATGCTAAGTCTTGATGCCAGCTGCCTATTCTGTCCTCAAACCGATCCTGAAACAATCAAGATGGAGCCATGCAGCCGGCGAATACCCTCTCACAAAAACACACAGACATAACAAAGAAAGAAGTTTAGGGGATATCTATTGAGTGTTTTGTGAGAGGCAGATTAGGGCATAGCTGGTACTGAGAAATAGATCTCTGCTCCCATTTCCATAAGTTGTCCAGGACCTCACCCTGAGGTGAGGATAATCAACAAATACATGTCTTTACGATTAGCTGCTTTTGCTAAAATCGAGATATGATCATCAATAGTAATGGCGGATTGGCGGGAAGCTAAAATGTCGTAAGTATGAAAGTATTGACGGCCGACTGGTCGAAGTGTCAGGCTTTACGCAGGCTACGGGTTCGATTCCCGCCAGATCCAGATAGTTTGTATGATGAATATAGATGTCTACACCGTGCGCGGTGGTGGCATACAGCGAGACAGGAGCACTTTATTCGAAAATCTTTATTTGATAATTATGTACACTAATTCATCATCATCTGTCTTTACCCATCCACTGCTGAACATAGGCCTCCCTTAAACGCCAAGACAACCTGCCACTTCCCACTTGTATCCAACACGGACCGGCCGCTGCACGGAGATCTTCCCACCTGGTTAATGGCAGATCAACACTACGTCAGCCTTAATGAAAAAACACTCTTAAATCTTATTGGCTTATCAGCCATCCTTTCTCCTAAATGTGACCAGCTCATAGCCACTTCAACGAGCATACATTAAATTTGATGGGACTCTCATGTCCTATGAGTACCACGTACTACCAAACGCAGGGTGGGACGGCCACCTACCAGATGGACCGACGACCTGGTAAAAACCGCTGGATCTCGTTGGATGCAGGTGGCAATGGACCGGTCGCGCTGGGCAACCATTGGAGAGGCCAACGTCCAGCAGTGGACAGCTGTAGGCTGAGATGATGGTGATGACGATGATGAAATAAATAATGATTGAAAATATCTATAATACAAGAAATTATATAAGAAGGCTATTCTCCAACAAACCGTGGTGATATAAATACCTTAATACCAATTGCCTACGCACTGAAAACTTATACGTACCATAATCCTATAAGTATAAGGTGTATGAACAATTACGCCACGCTAACCTCGTCCCGTGATAAGCTCGTAAGAACTTGTGTTGTGAGTAGAAATTAGTATATGTTTATATCTGCTTTTTAAAGTCTTTGAGGTATGTGAAGTTCACCAACCCGCATTGGGCCAGCGCGGTGAACTATTGGCCCATTACCCTCCTCGCCCGATTTCGAGGAAGAGACCCGTGCCCAGCAGTGGGACATGAAGGGTTGATACTTTACTTTTACTTTATATTTGCGTGTATTGTACAATGTCTTCCTTTAATGGGCCCTTTGAATAAGTTGTCAATGTTTTTAAAAAATGAATAAGTACAGAAATTAGGAGAAAAGCTTAATGAACAGACACCAAAAGATACAATTAATAAAGACATATTTTTTTACGCAGATAAACGACAATATTATTAGACGTGGCTTTTTTCTACTGAAGTCTTCTCTTATCTTGAACCATATTGACTTTATTGGTTGTCTGTTATGTGTAAAGGGCCTAATGCCACTTCAACGTGCTATATTGGTGCGATATCGGTAAGGCCGCGTTAAGTAGGTCGGAAGACGATATCCTTCGTCCATGTAGGAGGTGAGGTATGGATCAGCCGTCTTGGCGTTCATTGAAGAAAGCCTATGTTCAGCAGTGGACGGATAGGGGCTCTTGAAGATGATGATTTAATGCTAATGAACCTTAAATAAGCTAAAAGAAAGTGTTCTTCAGGGTGTGACCTTCAGACAGACGAGACTTCACGAGACGATATGTCCATGTCGTGACACGCGGTTGAAGGGATTGACAGGATTCAGCCGTTTGGGTGTTCATCAAAATGAGTACAGTAGAGGACCGAGAGAAATTGATAATGATGATGATTGTGTCATGAATTAGAAGAACTGAAAACACTTAAATCATGAATTAGATAGTTTTATGTTAGTTGGATGGGCAATCTAGCAGATGTGCCACCTGATGGCAAGTGATCAACGTCGCCCATCATCATCGACTAGTTTACTTTGTTTTTCCTTTACGCCGGGAAATGCACTGACGCATCCCGCTGGGGAGTGGGTCTCCCCTGGCAGGTCCCACATGACTCGCTGCGCCCGAAAGCTGGTAAGTGGACGCAGCTCTGCCCACTAAAACCCGGCGAGTGACACCACTGCCGCCTTTAGTGAGGTGCCCCGGATCTACAAACAACAGGACCGCACCACAAAACAACCAATCCCAACGTCTGGACAGTATGATGAGGTGAGGTTCCCATCCTCACCCCTTGCCCCCTGCTCAATTGTCCCCTCTTCTTATAACAGGGATACAAAGAGCCCCCTTGGCTCAATTCACTTCGCCCAAGGTGCTGGGCTCACCCTAGGCTATTGAGCCCCATCGCCATGACAAGGATCAACTAGTTCACCTGGAACTAGCCCAAGCAACTCATTTATGTGTTGCCTATACTGATACATAATCTGGGTGCCAATAATTACACGTTTTATCATTCTTTTCAAAACACAGCAAAGCTGCTTCACAGAAGAAAGAAGTACCCATGCAGCCGGGAGCGCGGCACAGCGTCGATCCAGCTACACCCGCAACATTCAGTCTTTGAATTATATATTATAAGAAGCATCGAAAACCACGCCAACATAGATAACCTTAGGAAATAAATAACAACCAATACATAAGTACCTTTTGTTCAGGAGAATTTGTAAGATTAACCTTCAACAAACACAGCAGCCATAAACTTACATGTTATTTTTTGAGAGAAGCATTTATTTAGCTACGAAAAAGGCGAAATAGCTTAATATTAATAAAAATCAACCTCTTTAATCGCAACAAATTTGGTAAGAGATAGTGCCATGCTGCTTTGCAGCCACAATAGGGACATTCCAAAGGAGGAACCTCTTGCTTACACTGTAACTCACAAACCGTACGAAACGCGACAGCTTAGCTGTCCCTTTACGCCGATTTCATGTAAGCGAGAGGTTTTTCGGTGGCCCATTTGGGGGGACAGAGAAAAGGAGAGCAACGCATCTGCATAACCACTCAAACGTCCGAGCGCGCGAGCCCAGAAGTTTGAGTGGATACCTCCTGGTTATTTGGATGTTAATAGGCGTCGATAGTCGCAAGGCTTCGACTGTTCGTTTGCCCTCCTATGCTTAAAAAAATGGTAGTCTTAATACCCCTTATTATACATTTGTATAAGTTATTGAAATATTTTCAATGTAATGTTTCTTCAAACTCAGAAAACTTATAAATGAAACAATAATGTATTGTATGGTACTAATATATTATTAGATGTTCTTTAACTGCGGTGTAAGTGCGGTGTAAAGTGAATCGTACGTCTGTTTTACTTGTAAAGAAGCCGTACATAGAATGCAAATAGATGTGAATGATTTGCTTAAATATCTAGTACGTGTTAAAATTTTAATCGTATTGCTAAATGTCATACGACGCATAACGTAATGTACGCCTTTGTGAATATAAGTTTCATACAAAACCAAGAATATGTGATGGTTTCAAATTGTTTTAAATCGTATCAAAGGACTCAATTGCCAAGTTGCGCAAAAATCAGATCATGAGCTGATTCACGACGAAGCCCATTTTTAAATGGCGAGATTTCAATCTGCTAACCAACGATCGCGATCGACGTAAACACTACCCAGTATCAAGGGTATTGTATATTTGAAAATCAGATTAACATTATCTATCTTTCTTTTTCTTATTTTTTCTTTGAACGTGTGTTTTGATATACTCATTATTTTTATATTAAATTTCTTAAAACACTATAATTTGTGTCATCATTTGGTAAAATAATAATATGTCCGTCGATCTATTTGCATTAATAGTTGCGTCTCAAACAAATGAAAATAAAAAAGTATAAATATGTAAATGAAGCCTTTTTTTAAATTCTATATTTAAAAAAGCTATAAACGTATATATAGAAACGTAGCCTTGCAATTCATAAATTTAATAAGTAAAAGAAAGGGGATAATTTAATGAAAATGCATTAAGTAAAGAATAAAGGGTAATTGACTGGTTGGCAAGTAATTTAGTATCGATGTGAAACTAGTTTTTTAGTCTGATCTCATCACTAACAATAAGATTTCTTCTAAATTCAAAAATAAAAAGTACATTTTAAGTACTTCTGACTCTGTGTAAAATTGTGAAGAAGCTAGGACATTTGACTTAAGATTAGTCCTGTAAGAATTGAAAATGAGATACGCCAACGTGTTAAGAGCAGGGTATAGCTGGACTATTTAGATGAGCGTGATGGCTACTCGGCCGTCTCGGAGTTCATGTTTTATAGGGGTTAACCTGATGTTAAGTGACAAGAGACATACATGGCCATCTATGTAGCACCAGATGAATAGGAGGTGCTTTGTCAGCCTTTTCTAGAGTTCCTAAGTCGTATAGATATCAGTTTTTTTAAACACGAGTCGTATACGGTAAGAGAGAAGAAGAAAGACAGTGAAAATCGAGCTGTAGTGGATTTCCGGACTTTGAGGTGTTGATAATAAAAGCCCTTATTCTCATACTTTGGCTGAAGACTCGGTGTTAGTTCGGAAACTCATCGGCTTGTTCCCGATAAATATTAACTGAAGCAGACCTATGAGGTAAAGTCTGATGATGATGGTGTAAGGGCTGCATCATCGTGGGCGTGTGGCGTCATCAGTTGACGTCAATTGTTACTGGTCGTATATATAGATGTGATTATCGTCGTCAGCCAACGTGAGCTAAGCCCACGGAAGATGGACGTAAACCAATAACAACGATATGATATATAGGGTGCTTTTTTTTCTTTAACGCCGGGAAATGCCATTAGGCATCCCGCGGACGAGTGGGGCGCGTATGTGGGACTCGCTGCGCCCGAAAGCTGGTAAGTGGACGCAGCTCTACCCACTAAAACCCGTCGAGGTGCAGATCCGGGGCGTGAGGTGCCCCGGCACCTCACGCCCCGGGCAACAGGGCACCTCGACGGCTCAGGTCAGTCGGCGACGGTCAGTCAGGACCGACGCCACCTGCACAGAGGGGTTGTCCCGCACCACAGAACAACCACTCCCAACGTCGGGAGTACAATGAGACGAGGTTCCCGTCTTCACCCCTTGTCCCCTGCTCTTTTGTCCCCTCTTCTTATAAGAGGGATCCAAAGAGCCCCCTCGGCTCAATTCGCTTCGTCCAAGGCGCTGGTTAACCCTAGGCTACTGAGTCCCACCGCCACGACAAAGCCTAAACCATGGTGGGGATAAATAAGGTGCCTGAGCTAGTTTCAGGTAAACTAGTTTTTGAGTGACGTCCTCCACTTATCATCAGGTGTGTCTGAGAGTTTGCCTTATGACCTATACAACTAACATAAAAATATGACGATCGATATTTAATTTGAGA
This sequence comes from Lycaena phlaeas, assembly GCA_905333005.2. Taxonomy (NCBI): domain Eukaryota; kingdom Metazoa; phylum Arthropoda; class Insecta; order Lepidoptera; family Lycaenidae; genus Lycaena; species Lycaena phlaeas. The sequence goes on from HG995178.1 coordinate 9,725,076, forward strand.
ATCATTACGCTTAACCGCATAATTCACCCCTCGATCACAGATATGGAGATTTACATCAGATGGTATCTATTATTATTATTACATGGAAATCACACTAGCAGCTTAATAAGCTGATGCGTGTGAGTTAAATAGTTTGAAGATATCTGGTTTATCCAATCTATTCTTAAAGGAGTTTAATGCTGGTGACATGATGACATTTACAGAGTCTGTACCTATGTATAAGTAAGTTTTGCAATATGTAGAACGATTTCTTAGTTTGACGAGGATATTCAATACTTGAAGCTTCAGAGTAACGCGTCTTTCTGCCTGGATACCACTCTCCTTATTTCTTCCGAATTCAACTTTAGGGTTTTAATCTACCGACTCGCGAGTCTACCTAGTTTAGGCAACTACTATGGCTAATCTAACGTAATACAGAAGTTTATGATGATATTAGCTGTTGCCCGCAGCTTTTCCTGCGTGAACTAAGATTTACAACGGCAACACATATAGTACAGCAGCGCCCTGCGTTCCCGTGGGAATACGGAGATGAATTATAACCTATGTGCCAATCTGATGTTTAAGCTACATTATTATAAAGTTTCATCAAAATCCATTCAGTATTATTGCGTGAAAGAGTAACAAACATCCTCACAAACTTTCGCATTCATAATATTAGTAGGATTGATGACTCTACTATACATTCAGTGTTGATAATATAATATACTATAGTATAGTGAAAAATCTATTAATTATCTGCGACCGCGGTTACCTCCGCATACTTTCCATTCCCGTGGGAGTAAAGGTATTAAATATAGCCTATGTCTTACTCTTATATTAATAATAATAATAATAATAATAATCTTTAGTCAATAATCAAGCTTACTATATGCCTATTGTAGCAGTGGCAGGAATCTTCTGTTAAGTAAATTATGTATAAGCTATATATTGAAAAGTTTTATCAAAACATACTTTGTTGTTTTTTTTGCGTGAAAGGGTAACAAACATCCATACAAACTTTTGACTATAAACAGTATTAGTAGATTGAGGTTTGTTAACAGTTAATCGGTTAAAAATTTGGATTAATAATAATAAATAAAAATATCAACCTTTATATATCCTACTGCTAGGCACTGCTCCTTGATATCAGGCGAGGTAAGTATCGGGCCTTAGTTCACCGATGCGCTGGACCGACGCGAGCGAATGAACTTCACACACCCTCAAAGACTTTTATCACATCAGGCATGCAGGTTTTCTTACGATGTTTTCTTTCACCGATGAGCAAGCGATGGTCTTTTGTTGGGATAAAGAAATTTAGAAAAGTCATTTCAAGTGCTTGAAGACCCATAATAAGTCTATGGGTCTTAAAGCACTTTTATTATAAAAATCAACATGTTATATTTACATAATTTACCTTTTAGTGGAAAACACATCAAAGAGTTCAAATCGAAGTGGAATTAGCGAGTCGTGAAATAACATCAAATACCATTTGAACGTCTCTAATCAGGCGGTGTTTGAACAAAAAATAGGCAGCCCTTAGCCTCTGAGGACGGAGGAACTGTCACGCGGATGCAAAGGGGATCCCACTAAGTTATTGATTATATTGGAATAAGTCGCGCCCACCCACCCCGGGGGGAGGCCCACCCCCCACCCCCTGGGCGATATATCGGCCGCATTATTTTACATATATCAGATATAGTTGCAGCGAAGATTTAGGGCTTAGCGACGGATGGTGATAAAGCAATATTTTCATTTCAGATAATACTTGATTTTTATCTTTCTATTTATGACCGGTTCGCTTCAACTAGAACTGGTATTTACAAGCGTATACAGATGATGATTGTTTTATAATAATAATACTCTATGCTACGTAATAATGTAGCATTTAACTGGTCTAAGATTTCAATAGGATGAGTAGTTTAAAAGGTTACATTTTACCTAAAAGAGTCATAAATATTGCTTCTTCATTTAATTAATTACAATGGATAAGCGAAAGCGTATATGTTTCATTAAAATTAATTTACCATTTTACATTTTATGAATATAATGTGTGTGTGTGTTTGTAAAAAATAGTAAGCAAGCTACAAACCGAATAATAAGCGCAAACTTACAGCAATCAAATTACACAATTTGTAAATTTAAAATTAAAATCATCTAAGTCTGAAACATTAACCAGGTGGGAAGACGATCTCCGTGCAGTGGCAGGCCCGTGTTGGATGCAAGTGGCAAGGGATCGTCGTTTTGGCGTTCCTTGAGGGAGGCCTATGTTCAACAGTGGACGGATAAAGACTGATGTGGATGATGATGAAGTCTCAAACATTACACTAAACAATTATGCATTTATTTAAACCTCATGTATCAAGACAATATTTGTAAAACACTATGAAAACACAATATTAATGTTATAAAATAACATTTTGAGCTAATAACTTAAAAATATATATTATTTATCCATCGCAAGGCTTACGAAGTTTGAAAATCGAATAAAACAATTCTAATTGACACGAATCGATAGGGCGCAACCCTTCGCGCCAATCCTTAACGCGCGATTTAAAAAAAAAACTAATACTCGGGTGGGATTGAGATGGTAATGCCATAGCCGATACGTAACGATGGGGAGGGAATTTTAATGTGCCACCATTTTGGCGCAATGCTCAAATTTTACGACCGCTAAGTCATTATGAGGGAAATTATTGGCACTCTGATTGCTTTAGCTGTGATAAAAATTCTCAAGACGGCAATAAGGTGGAACTAATTCTGAGTTAGACTCAAATGGCGCCCGTCTAATGGTATTAGATGAAACCAAATCTCAAATGATTTCTCGTAATTATACGTTTTACTGAAATATGGTCGCGGGGGATTTTAAAATATGAATATATAAGTCAGAAAAGCTAGGTCGACCTCCAGCTTCATATAACGACAGTGAAGTATATGTAATTGTCTTTATAATGTCTATTAAGAAATGATATACATAAGATAAGACAACATATTAAATTCTTTGAGATAATTTCTTTTTTTTTTTTTTTTTTGACCAGGAATTCCCATTAATTAATAAGTTTTAAACTTTATATTTCATTTCACTTCATAAATATTCTCGACATTGGCATATTCAGTGAATAATATAGACTCCATTCCGGCTATTTGCCAAGTTTAAAGAAATTATTTCCTTTGCGAAAATTCGCTTGTAATATTTTGACTTAACCTGTCATACACGTTCTCATAATTGTCATGTAGATGTGTGTTTGGAATTTTAAGAAGCTTTAGTACTTCACCTAGTATGTTATGGTCTAAGACTCGAAAACGGATTTTAAATTGACCTTGTTATTTACATTACCTACTTAAACCATTTAAAACGGGATATTTACCACGTTTGCCTCCTGTCCACGAAAAGTAAGTTGAGTCTCGTGAACATGAAATCAGTAGATAATATCTAAATATCGAGCTACACGAAATGACGTTAAAAACATGGAATATCCATGGATAGTAATAGTAGACCTCTAGATGTTCAGTGAGTGAGTTTAATACAACCTAAAATAATTAAGTCAACCTAAAATAGTTAAGTTAAATCTAAAATAATTAAGAAATGTTACATTTCTTAGGTTCTATGATAGACTGATTTGGGACCTTACCTTTTGCATTGAATTGAAATCTTTATTTATTAACATTATTAATAAATCATTATAATAAATATAACAGACAAAATATTTACATATAAAGACACCAAAATAACCAATTGTCTTATCAATTAAAAAACCAAAATCAACGTTTATTTATGAAATGTGCAACAAGGACTTAAATGACCAACCATAAAATTTAATCATAATCAGCCTTTATCCGTCCACTGCTGAACAAGGGCAACTCAATGAACGCCAAGACGACCGATCTACGATCCGATCGGCTACCGTTAATTTACACCGGTGCTACATAAAACTTTCCAAGATCTAAAAACCTGCTTTCAGGATTGTTTTGATATAACAAAAACTAATTAAATCCTGTGATAAACAAACGACGAAGAGGAAAATACACACCGTATTTTAGAAGTGTATTAAAGTGTACAACAAGCTCTGCCAGAGATATATTACTATTCAACATACTTAAAACTCAAAGTCCATCAAAACTTCGGAACAAAGCTTAAAAGTTAAAAGAAAATATTCAAGTCAGGTGGAGTCTGGTGAATAGACAAAGTTTGTGGGGGGAGTGATTAATGAGGCTACCCTCCTCTTCAATGAGGATTACGGGATTTAGACTGTATTAGCCTTTAAAATAATACGCTCGGTGTATTGCTGTGTATGCGGTTTAGGTCATTGATTTACAGTAAAGAATATTTTTTTTATCACGAATTTCAATCGACTAAATTCCAATATTGAACTCGCCGAAATAAAATTTGCCATAAAAATGTAAAGACGTAACGCGTAATTAATATTTTTTTTCATGTTTGTTAATTTTGTACTTGTTTTTTGAATTATTTGTATTTGTTTGAAATGCAAACTTTGATATGAAAAACTGGCAAATAAATTAGGAATTTCTATTTTCCTAAAATTTTACACCATCAGCATCAGCCTTTATCCGTCCCTTCATCAATATAGGTCTCCTTCAAAGAACACCAAGTCGACCAATCATTACCACTCGCATCCAACACGTACTGGCCCCTGGTCAGAGATCGCCTTCCCACCCGAACGCGGCCTCCATTCCAAAATATTAACGAGCATACGAGCGAAAAATACATGCACATTTGACATTGTTATTTAATTATTTATTTAGTTGCGCCAACAAAATGAACACCAGTATAAACAATTAAGAACAAGCTTGAATATAATGAGTTGAGTGTAGGGTTGCCAGGTCGCCAAACCTAATAGCCGGATAGAACGGCCATCTTGTCCGGACATTTGGTTAAAAAGGCCGGACCCCGAACATTGTTGAGGACTTTGTCTCAGTATTTATAGGTACGACAAAAAAAATGTAAAAATATTTGTTAAATTCTAGTGAGCGATGCAAAATCAGTCAGCCTAAGAGTGATTTGGCATGTAAAAAGTCTAACAAAAGCCGCACACGCAATCAAAAAGCCAACCTATGTCCGGCTTTATCCGGACGCCTAGCAACCTTAGTTGAGTATCACCTCAATTACAGAAGCAAACTAAGTATTATAATTGGCTTGCCTCACAGACGAACAAACTTATCTTCACTAACAACTGCAAGTACGTGACGATACGTGCTAGTGACCAGCTCGCACCCTCGAAGGGGTTGCTGTGCATTTGTTGTACAAATTGGGCGCCCCGTGTTTATCTCCTCGACCCTCGATATTATCTGTAACCCTTGCTGTATTGACTTCTGTCGAATTACGAATGTGCCATTTGTTTTGTTTCGTTTTTTTTTCTAATTACTTTGACATCGGCAAATCCTTGGGGAAACTAAAGAATATATCCTTGAATATTGAAGAAAAATTTTAATGACAAGATATATTCATTTTACCTTTAAAACATTCATGTATATTAATGTTATAAAGAAGAAAGGTTTGATTGTTTGTTTGTATTGAATAGGCTCCGAAACTAATTGACCGATTTAAAAAATTCTTTCACTGTTGGGAAGCTACACTATCCCCGGTGAACATAGGCTATATTAAATTTTCAAAAAGTGAGGGACCCGTTCTAATCTTAGTTGACGCAGGCGAAGCTGCGTGCAACAGCTAGTAACTAAATAAAGCTAGCTCTGATAAGTAATTGTTTTAAAGTTTTTGACAGCTAATATAATTATGATTAATAAAGGTATTTGTCGTCTTGGCGTTCAATGAAGTACGGAAAAGACGGCTGTTGCTGCTACTGATGATGATGATGATGATGATTATAATGAAAAAAAAATCCTATTTTGTCTAGGTTTATTAAGTTTTTTACATGCGTTTCGGATACTTTACAGATACCATAGTCATGAGAGAAGAAAGAATCTTCCTGTTAATTAGGCCTATGCTTAATATATTTATTTCAATATTTTCATGATTTTAGAAAACGTTTAACAAAACACTAATTCGCTAGTTTGATACGTTTCCTAATCATAATTATTCATTAACATGTTTCGCTTCCGGTAATTATCCCGTCCATTCTACTTTTCATTCCAAAAAGATACGAATCACGATTGAAAGAATCGAAAGAAAGACGAAAGAAAGATGGTGGATGATACTCTTGAACAAAGACGCGCTTTCCTCTTACCTTAAAAACACTGGTTATTTGTATGTGCTATGAACTATATTTTCTTGATCTTTAGAGACCAATACTTGTCTCGCGCATTAAATAAAATTAGTAAATATGAAAACTCGGGTGATACAAACGGTGTCTTGGATTTATGATCATAGCACTTGCAAAACGGCTAGATATCGTGGCCGCAATGACACCTTAATGCTATTGTTTGATTTAGTGGCTCATTAAAGAACGCCGCGCGTGAGCTGCGGGCCGACCTAATGTCCGATGATAAGTGCAAGATTTTAATATTAATGTGTCTTAATTTGATAAAATATTTAAACGCCTATATATAACAAGTACAGTTTATGTATCGGTATATAGTTTTATATTAATTGTTGTTAATAGCATGAATTTGCGTTCATTGAATGACGCCATGTTCAGCAGTGGACGGATAAAAGCTGGATGATGATGATAGTTTTAGTACTGATTGGCGTTAGTTGATAATTAAATGCCAAATTAAGTGTTTGACAATCACATAAATTAATTAACATGTCATACTGTATAACTTAGGAGTTTGTCACCTAATGGGAAGTGGGCGACGACGCCCAGAAACATAACCCAGTTTTCAGCTCAGTCTCGTGAACATGACATTCGTAAACAGTGTCGAAATATCGAGCTCCCCAAAATAATGCTAAAAACATGGTAAATATCCAGTAAACTTATGCGTTGCCTATCCTAAGGTGGAAGTTAAGTTAATTTATCCTGTTAAGTCTCGATGGAAGTAATATTTCTCTGCCTGTATTGGCCCTTCTCTTTGAAACGCGTAACTGTTTTACGGCAGAAACAAGCAAGACCCCTGCAGCCGGAAGCGGCACAGCGCATTCCTGCCATCGTCAAAACGAGTTGTAAGAAATACCGGTATGGATAGTCTTCATGTTCATTGAATGAGGCCTATGTCCAAAGCAGACCGAAATGACTGATAATGATAAGAAAAGGAATATGAAATATAAAGTTTTACCACTATTAAGATAAATTAAAAATGATGGTCATAACAACCTATATTTATTCCCCTTTATTTTAGAGGCTGTCATACAACTTCAACATAGTTAAAAAAAATGCCATGCCTTCTTCAATTTATTGAAAGCTCGATAAAATCCTTGCTCTTAATTTCTTTTTTCAGGACTATCGTATTTTAACTTTATCAATTTATTAACTAAAATAGTAAAACTATTGATAACAGTTTGCCGGCAATTTTATTTCAGTCACTCGTGAATTGTTAAATATGAAGTATATAATAATATATTTCCTTATCTTAAATATAATATGTAAGGTTAAATCGTATATCGTAAAAGAAAATTAATTTAATACAAGTTTGTTCAAATAAATTGAATACAAATAATGCAGCATATATTTATATTTTATGCATTCCATAATTAAACAACGTAATACATTCGACACATTCATCGACCGCATAACCCATAGACTCCTAATAACAGGGGAACGGGTTCTGGCGACACATCTGACTTATAGTTCCGATGTAAGCCGTTAACAATGTACTCAAACTATCGTGTCGTCTCATGCTTTCCCGTTGCGAAATATATCCATTTCTTTTTAACTATTCGCGATTGGTAATGTATGACATTGAATTAGCTAATCACAGCATTGCAACCCCTTTCGTCTCACCTCAGCTAGTTGCCAGAATGCATTTAATACTAAAAATCAAACATTAGGATTCTACAGGTTGTGTGGTCGATGGACACATTGAATGACTTGCTTGATTTATAACGTTCATTTTTTTGGAGAGGAAAAATGTGCAACTCAATGGTAGTGAATACAAACGCTACCTTTCCTCAGACAAAACTGTAAGAAGACTTAGTGCCAGTAAGAAGAAGAAGCCTCACCTTTCTGAACACAGTAAAGCTGTTTGACAAAACGAATAATTAGAATATACACAGGCAGTCAGCACTCAACACAGTATATCTCCTATTTGTTGCCACAGTATCTCCTATAATTAAAGTTGTCAATAACTTGAGAAGCTGAGTACACATCTTCGATAGTTACCCACCGTAAACTATTCGATTAAGGTACAACTTCTCCTTATATAATCAATTAAAAATCACATCTATATTTTGTACATATTGTTCCTTTTTTTTCTTTAAGTCGAATCAAATATAACAAGAAAATAGAATATGCATTTATCAGTATGGCCTGTTTTATAAACAATTTCCTTAAGCTCTATCAAAGATAATAATTTGCAAACAGCACTTATAAGACAATTTCCTAATTGACCGGTGGCCCTTAGACGAGCAGGTAAGTACAACTAACAGCAGAAAATTTTACGCTCGAGGACAATACAAGATGAAATTATCAGTTGGATCCAATAATCGCATGAAACAGGACTTGATGCCGGCCAATCATTAACTATAACGGGCCCCGGAGCCCATTAGCGGAGGTTCTATGCCCCGTGAGGGCCCATCATGCCCCGTGATGCCCCGTGACCAAACGTCAATACAACCTATCCCGGGGCTCAGACAACCGATGACTTCATTGTAACATTGTTTGGAACTTTTATTGCAGTTCGCGGAATTTGCATGCCGTTTATTTTACATGTAATTGCAATTTAGTGACGCGCTCTAATGCGGGGTTATATGAGGTGAAACTAATTTATTATACGTAATAACCGACGTGGATATAACTTATACAATATTATAAGACAAAATGGCGGTTTTAAACATTTTATTGCAAGAAAATGTTAATCTGTATGTGTCAAAACTGCGGTATATTTATGTGTGTACCGAAAAATTTCAACGTTTTATTTTAGTTCAATAGATAAATAATTAATAATAATAAACCTAGATGCATAATGCAAACATAACCTGGGCATCTACCACTACTGGGACAGAGTTTACATTTAGAAATTATTTTTTTGTAAAGCAAGTGATAAAGTACATCTGGAATTATGAGACATTTTAAGTCGATAAGCCTATCTACATATTTTTTCAATCAACGTTGCACCACACATACGTAACATAAAAATGTAGTAAATTTACTAAAGTGTACTAAAATGTACTATCTAGTTAGTAAGATTCAAATGTATTACTATAAGCTGTATATCACAAGCTATTATTAATTTAATTTTTATTTAGTACATATTGTTGTATTTAGAACTAAGTTATTATTGTACCGTTTTATTGTTTACCCGACCAATATTTGTATATAATTAACTAGTGAAAACTTAATTGGCTTATGTACTATCTAGTTGATAAGAGTCATATGTATAATATAAGCTGTATGTTTTCCTAGAAAATAAAATAAAGTCCAACAAGGTATTCCTATAATTAATTAAATACTACAGCTTAAAACTTAGTCTCTTTCTTTCTCTCCGGTCTCTATCTTACTAACACATTTTTTTTTAATTTATCTTAAAAATAATGAATTCATATAAAAATATGATACAATATACGAGCTCTTTCTGACGAATAATTTAATCGACAGAGTGTAATCGGCACGGCTCTATCATTAGAAGAGGCAATCAGTTGCGGCCAAACTTAGTGTTGGTTTAGAGCAACCCCCAAGGAGATGCATTCCACCGGCGCGGGCGCACGAACTCACGACTGCAACGATAATTACCGGTACGCCATTTTACCTCGCCAGCGATTATTATCAATCGCTAGAGAACTCGAGGAATTATCGCAGTATAATATACGAGTACTATATCGATTCCGCGGTCACCTGTCTCGAAAAAGGGGGTGAATTTGGCACTAATGATTATATAGGGTTGTCAAATTATAATATACATTGAAAATTTATTTTAACTATTTTATAGGTACCTATAAATAAGGATTTCGTTTTTTTTTAATGTCATAAAGAGGCAACCGAGCAACCGAAGCCTTATGGTGACTACCTATGCCCATAGACATTTTTTTCCACATCCACATAACCAGAGGTTGTCCTCCTTTTCCCTATCCACCCAAATGGGCCACCGAAAACTCACAAACCGTACGAATTGCGACAACTTAACTGGCACTTTACGCCGATTTCATGTGAGCGAGAGGTTCCTCCCCGGTTGGCTGCAAAGCAGCATGGCACTGCCTCTTATAACGTGAAAGTTGGTAAGTATGGATGTTTGTTACTCTTTCACGTAAAAACTGCTGAAGGGATTTTAATGAAAGCTTACAATAATATAGCTGATATATCATATTAACACATAGGGTATAATTTATCCCTGTACTCCCACGGGAATGCAAAGTACGCGGGTGAAACCTCGGAGCGCTTCTATTTATTAATTAATTTAATTTTGAACTTTGTTCCACTTTCATAACGTATTTCAATAGCGATCATAGACGTGTATTTGAAATTCAATTGAAAACGTGTATCACTGTTTAGATCGATGCATTCGAGATGTGGCGTTGGAGACGCCTACTGCGGATCCCTTGGACAGCAAAGAGAACCATACTTGAAGAGCTGCACATCAAAAAACGGCTCTTAACAATATGCAAGGACAGGGTTCTGGGCTTCTTCGGTCACATCATGCGTTCTCCAAATCATGATCTGGAAAAGACTTTCATTCTGGGACAGACAGAAGGAAGACGAGCAAGAGGAAGAACACCAGTGAGATGGGCCGATGCCGTTAAGACCAAAGTGGGGGGCAATTTGCACCGAGCAGTCCACTTGGCTCAAGACCGTATTCGGTGGAAAATCATATGTGGTCACGATCCTCAGCAGTGAGGGAACGACGAAGAAGAAGAAGAAGATCACTGTTTAAAAGATAGACGAAATATCATTAAGAGGGCTATTGGCACCCTTTGGGTCCTTAAAAGGCATGCCCCAGGCTGGCACAAGATTTGTCGTTGCGTGAGCGTCGCATCGGTATTGTTCGCAGCCTCCGGCGGGCCATACCTCACAACTGTATAGGATGTGGCTAATTTTCTATCATTGCACCGTCAAACTTTATAGACCTTTGGATTTTGAAATTGAGGTGTCAGTGCATCATATTTATTACCACTATCGTTACCATTAGAGCAGAACAACGCAGATCGCTAATCACGGCTCCGGGCTACGTTTACCATTATCATCTTTCGCAACAATTTATTTTGCATTTCTCTGCGAAATTTAGATTAACGTAAATAATATGAATATTAATAAATATATAACTTTGTCACTTAAGTGTACTTAGTAATCAAGGATAAGGACGGGCTTACATCTTAGCTATCTAGTCGTAGCTGCTTTTTAACACGTTTTTATTAGCTTCACCTGTATGTTTGTAACCGACTCCTTTGAGCTCGATTTTGTCCTACTTTGAACGATCAGATTTAATTCAAACTTTGCACACCTGTCAAAGACCGATGACAATGCAATAATTCGATTACAAAATCCGATTATCCCAATTAGATTCGCCAGGATTAATTAATTCCTTTCCGCATCTTTGCATGCGAGTAAGAGAGATAGAGCTAGTGCGCGAACTCGGAGAGATATGTAAAGCGTGTTTTTTTGTTTGTTTTTTAAGCTATTATTTATTTTAATGTTAGTTCAAAGTTAGATAGGCACGGGCAAATAAGTCTTATGATGGGTCAGCGTAGCCCTTAAACTTATAATAGTTAAACTGAGACTAGCCCACGCAACTTATATGTTGCGTATCCTAAGACACAAAATGAAGGACAAACATGAATAGGGCAAATGTAATTCTAAATTCAAACATTTTCAGTCGTTGTACCGTAAAAGTGTAACAAAAATCCAAACTTACAAACTTTCACCTTTATAATGAGTAAGATATAATTACTTATCAATAAAACCCGATTAGTATTGAACAAAGTACAGTCAACGAAAAAATAGTTTAAAACTTTTTTCGACAATAACGGATCATAACTCATATTGAACACACGAGGTACAGTCAGCAACGAAATAGTTCACAATTTTGTTAACAATGACGGGTCAACATATCCGTCACCCTGGCAGCGTGTAGTTTGGCGCTATTACCCGGACCTGGGCTAACCAAATCAGCGCCTATCTACTCCGAACGCCCCTAGGAGCCAGTAAATCGTCCGCTGCCTCACGCTCCTCTCATTACCGCCGCTGGTAATGTGTTCCGTCATCGAGATTAAGTCTCCTCTAATGGAGGCAACTCTTATTTATCTCTACGTCACTATTACAATTGCACCTAATTGAGGTTTGTCCGCTTTTAGTAAAATGGGCTATTTTCGTTCTTAATGCTGTTTGCCCAGTTAGCTAAATGCGATAAAATTGTCTTACTAGCGCAGTGTATGCGGTACTTAATAACTGGTTTACATTGTGGATCACGTTGTTTGTTTTGAAGCTGAGAATATGGCGTTTGTGCTGGCGAATCGTGATCAGAAAATTGAAAACGAAATTATACCTAATGTATCTACTTCTATTGATATTAAAAATATTTTAGGGAGAATATAATGGTGATCAAGCATTAGTGACTTACACTGAAACAGTTACTCGCATTAGGATGCGATTGGAAAATGGACTGACCTCGATAGTATATACCAAAGACGCCATACTTTTTTATCATCATCATCATTAGCCTTTATCGGTCCACCGCTGAATGTAGACCTTATTAACGATATGCTTGGTAATAGATATAGATTAACTACGCGCTTGTGTAAAGAAGCCCTTATTCCAAAATTAAAAAACCTTCAAGTAGTCAATACCAGGCTTAGGTTCATCACTAAACTATCTTAACCGTTAATGGAACTCCAATTTCGCCAAACTTTACAATATTAGCCTACATAAAAAACAAAGAAACGTCTAGAACATTATGTAAAATATTTATTAGCCAGCAGTCATAATCGTGGCAAAACTGAAAAATACTTCATATTTAAAAACACAAGCATTTGCATGACACACATAGGGTAGGACACCTTTTATTACCCCTGTAATATTTGTGCATATTGTAAGCTACATTGCAAATAAAATGTTTGAAGTATAGTGATTGCAGTGATTGTTTTTTTTTTTTCATTAATATAAGTATCAAAACAAATATGATTAATAGGCAAACGAGCAATCGAAGCATGATGGTGACTACCAGACGCCTATAGACATTCCTACAACCAGAGGTTATACAGATGCATTACCCCCTTTTTAACTATTCCCAACCCCTCAAATAGGCCCCTGGAAACTCACAAACCGCACGAAATGCGACAACATGTCACTTTACGCCGGTCCAGCTAATTCGGCTGCGATAAAGCAATAGCACTGCCTTTTGCAAATTTAAAATAAATCTGCAATATACACGAAATGTATTAAATTACAGGGTATAATTTAAATTTAGAATTTTTGTATTAAAGTCAGAGTTTTAAAGTTGATAACAACCTTTTCCCATCCACTTCAAGGAAATCAAACCCCACAACTAGAACTAAACACGACATCGCTAAAAAAAATTTAAAGGTTGAATAATTCAATTACAATCAGGTGCAAACTGATAAAATACTATAAACAGCTATAAAAAAGCACTCAGTAATACAAGACCAAATTTAAAAATCAATTTAAATAAAAGCTGAACTTAACCAAAAAACCGCAAAATAGTTTAAACTGAAATAACATTGAAAATACGAAACTCAATATTGAAAATACACCTGGAGTAAACGAATAATTTTAAATGCATTTGCTCATATCAATTTCCACTTTAAGTCGTAATAATTTTGATAGCCTCAAAGCTTTTCAGCAAAGGGTTAGAGAGCCAAAGCGGTCTAATTCCACCAAAGCATTGCTACTAATCGGCGGAGTGCCGGCCTAAATGCCCTACGCAAATCCATCGGACCATAAACAAAAACTCTATGAAAAATATAAATGTTTCCTTTTTTTCTATCGTTTTCCGAGTATCGCGTTTTTTTCATAGAGTCAAAAGCTCGAACAGACCACTTTCGCATTATGGAATTGCCAAAAGCCTATTTGCGTTTCACATCCAAACATAGTATATTTCATTCGAGTTTATTGATTTTAGACTTTATATGTAATGTACTAAGAACATTTGTGGTACATCTCAATTGAGACATGAGTCGTTTAAAAGTTGTGTGTGGCAGTGAGCGTAGAAATGAGATATTTTGGCAGTATTACGCAAATTGGATAGCTTTCAACACTCAACGGAGTAGGCTCGGAACTTTCGCGGGGTAAATTGAATTAAAAATATCATAAGACGCAAATATGGGGATCGTAATGATGCTCTGCAGGCTGAGCGGCTGCCTGCATTAAGTCCAACTTCAATTTCTTAACTAGAATGATTCCGCAATATTATATACATATAATTATAGTTTCCGCAAAGTTGTGCATTACATTTGATGTGGGGTTCCTTTGAACTGGTTTAATGTTTTGCCTAAAATATTTGTAATATTTTATTTCGTCCGTTTGATATTTTGATCTTTATTTTCATACGCTTAACTTAAATACTTACTATATTTATTTCTTGTAACTAGTTGTTTATTCAAAAATTTAAGACGTTTAAATACAACATACATTGTAAGATCGTGTTTGGTCTGTTATACCTAAACAGGATTCCGATAAAAAACTCCATTCGGTATGATAATTTTCGTGATTATAATGTTACGCTAACAAAAAATTAAATGATCCCCCCAAAAAAAAGTCATCTGTAATTTTTAATAATTACACGACCTCAAATTAACTACTTGAGCGTGGGACGAAGACACACATACACAAATAATTGTTTCTTATTAAAATCGACGTTAATCTCCGAAGCAGATTCCGTCCGACGCGCACCATCACATTATGTTTAAGAATCGACAACTATAATTTCTGTTCAATCAAGATTTAATTGTTTTAATGAGGCACATGCGTGAATGGCCAGCCCAATTATTGTTTATTTTTAATCGCCCCAAGTGGTTTTTGTTCGCAACAGCACGCATGGCGGCCCGAAGCGATCATTTTCATTATTTTAATAATGTAAACTTCCAATAATAATTTTAACTGATTTAGGGCTAAACACGTTAAATATGCTTATGAATTCCACAAAAGGGCTTTGTAGTTTGATCCCAAAACTTAAAAGGCCCTATAAGATTGCGTTTAACCTTTCCTCACTGCCATATTACAAATTCCACAATCAAGTCTGAAAGTTGATAAATCAAAATGTTTACTTGACCAAAACTAGTACGGACAAAATTTATCAATAATATTAAAATTACATAATATTATAACGTAATATTATTAGAAAATGTGTAACCTTATATTTGTAAAATAAGTCTGATGTTTATATTATTAGGTAATTAGCAAGAAAAAAATCTTATTATTAAGGCCCAGTCATTCGATTTTTTTTGTGCAGGACTTTTTTTTATAAGAATGTCAATTTTTTAAGAGACAGCATGTAAAATTTACCAACATGCTTAAGATCAGCACATTGGTTAAAGGATTTATTAACATAGATTATTATTATACCCTTCTCGCTGAAATATACAAGAGGCCCTTACACCCTTACTTTTCCAGGACGCATAGGAACAGACAATAATAATTTAGTCTTCGATAACCTCTGTGACTAAATGGTTAGCGTGTTGGCGTTTTAGCCGGAGATAGCGCTTTCAAATCCTGCTAGGGAAGAAAATCTTTTCTGTGTTCCTGGGTCATGGATGTGTATTAAATATGTGTATTATATAATAAAAATCTTAAATATATAGCATAGTATACATGTTAAATTGTTAGCAACCGTAGCGCCATCTGGCGGCTATAAGTCGGAAACGGGGAAAATGTTCCAGTTGTCGTTGTCAAAGTGTGGGTAGGACGGCCGAGCGTTATGAAGGTCATTAAGTTTGCCTTTAAATAGCGGGGTATAATTATTAGAGGGGTCATTCGCGTCTGTGAGTTTGAGGAGGACGAAGCTCTGCCCGAATCGTATTGTATGGTCACGTAAGCCATTGTTTATTTTAATGTTTTAATGTATAAAGTGTAATATGGCGATAGTGTGTGTAAATGTATGGGCAGTGTGAGTAAGAATGTATCTTGAAATATGTACCTGTGAACCTTAATATTGATATTTTTATGGATAATATAATAAATGTTTATATTTAAAACGCATTTTCACTTCTGATGTTTAAAAAATATAAATATATTTAATACTCTGGTACCCGTAAACAAATTCTTCGGGAACTTACCACGCGGCCGACGTCTGGACCGATTTTAATGGAATTTTCTGTGTAACTTGAGGTGTATTCGAGAATAGTTTAGATTCACAAATCAGCCCAGTAGATGGCTTTTTTTTCGAAAGGTCTAGACTATTAGGCCTGATGGTCTTTAAGCTCAATCGGTAGGTAGGTGAGCAGATGTCTCACCTAGTAAACCAGTAGATGTCTTTGCAGTCGGTATCTAGATTATTTATCTATACTGCAACTAAAGAGCTGGATAGATTTGTATCTAAAAACTTCTGTCGGGCCCGCTAGTATATTATAAAAAAAAAACAAGCAACTCTAGTTCTGTCTGGTAATAATAATGCCTGTTAATATTAAAAATTAGAATAGATCAATGAGGAAGGCACTAAACATCAAAATATATTGGTCTCGATCAATTGTGAGTGTCGTTATTAGTACGATTCATAATTGACGGACAATTCGCATGCTGCCCCCTCAATTACATACAATTGATGGCTGTTGAATACTGTACGTGTAATTACTAGCTGGTTAGACCACAAGGGTTTAATCTTAGAACATGATTATAAAAAAAAACTTGATTGTCTGTAAAGTTGGTTTACGGAGGGTAGTTTGACGTGACAACCTCAGACATTACATGCAACACGAAATGAACTAAGCCGATCGCTAGAGTCGATCGTGCCTCTCTCTCGTTCGTGATCGCGCTCTCGCTTTCGGAACGCTACATGACGTCATCTTTTTCGTGCATGCAGCCCGTAATATCGAGTTACTAGACGTTGTTACGTAAAAAATACGATGGGTGTTAATAAAGGAGTAAATACATTTTAAATATAAAGTATAAACTTTATACTGGGTCCTTATTTAGAAACAAAACGTGGAGGATTTAGGCAATAGGTCATTAGCTGTTTGAATAGTAAACAGCACAGCCGACTTAATTTTATAAAAGTTACCACTGTTTGACCTCTACCTACTATTTTTTTTAATACGCTTGCGTAAAAGATATTGTTTATATTAATGTTAAAATAAAAATTTAAAAACTGTTTGTACATCCATTAAATCTTATATTAATGTGAAAAAGAGTGCTAATTTACGAATACATTAATAATATACCACAGAAATACTAGCTTTATTTATTCTAATGAATATATATTTTAATCTGGTGTTTATTGAAACTAATCAAGAAAACTAAAAACTAATATTTAAGCCGCAAAAATAATTTGAATACCATTCATAACCAGTTTCAAATGAACCTTCGCGATGATTTCGTGTTAATCAAAAATTAATCACAGACTCAACCTCAACACGATATGAAATAGATTTATCTCTATCGAACATATTTTAATTATTATCCCACTTTATGCAAATGAAAATTATTAATAAAGACGATCTCCGTGTAGTGGCAGGTCCGCGTTGGAGGCCAGTACCAAGGGATAGGTCGTCTTGGCGTTCATTGAGGGAGGCCTATGTTCAGCAGTGGACGGATAAAGGCTGATGATGATGATGATGAAAGAATTATTATATTGCATATAAATAATTATTATGAACGCAAGAGTTTGTAAGAAAAGAATGGATTTCTGATAAAACTTTACAATAATATAGTTTACACATCAAAATAAAATACGCTATTATTTATTTCATTACTCCTACGGGAATGGGAAGTGCGCGAGTGAATCCGCGGGGCGCTGCTAGTTCCGAATAAACTGAGAATGAATATATCTTGAGCGTGGTAATTATTAGCGAATTAGCATGTCAGTAACTTTGGTCGTTCAAAGTGTTTAATTGTAATCGATGCTTCGGAGTATTTATACAGTCAGACAGTGGTACAGTATAATATATTTTAAAAATAAATTAAATAGTTTGTAAGACTTCTACACTAATATTATAAAGAGGAAAACTTTGTTTGTTTGTTTGTTTGGTTGTAATGAATAGGTTCAAAAAGTACTGGACCGATTTCAAAAATTCTTTCACCATTCGAAAGCTACATTATCTACGAGTAACATAGGCTAAAATTTATTCTAAAAAAAATAGGGTTCCGTAAGATATGTGGCGGACCAATCACAGCGCCACAATCCTGAATCGCGCTATCAGAATTCCAGCGCCCGGTCGCTATATATACAACCTCTGACACGATAGCTAGTGGGCTTTGGCCTGGCCGAGCACTGCACCACGCTCGGTCGGAGATCTCCCTTTGGGGCCGTCACCATATTCCCACATTGGTGACCCTCGACAGAACACGCCTCCTTCTGGACATTCATCATCATCACTCCCCACCCCTCCGCACCACGCCAGCTAGCTTCAAGCCTCTTCGGGTACTTCGACCACTAGCCTCAACGTACCGCGGCCTGGTCGAACCCTCACCGGCTTCAACGGGCTTATCGCACTACCACGACCGGTCAGCAAGCAGAGCACTCATCTCTCCTGGTCAGCAGCACGTAGTATCAGCCCCGCACGGCAGCAGCACTCCGACTCACTGGAGCCCCGTGCAAGCAGCAGCACAGTTCCGACTCACTGGGACTCACTGGCACTGGCGACTCAAGCAGAAGACTCAAGATATCGACCTCCGGTCTTCGGGGGGGAGTGATGTGGCGGACCAATCACAGCGCCACAATCCTGAATCGCGCTATCAGAATTCCAGCGCCCGGTCGCTATATATACAACCTCTGACACGATAGCTAGTGGGCTTCGGCCTGGCCGAGCATTGCACCTCGCTCGGTCGGAGATCTCCCTTTGGGGCCAACCACCATAATCCCACATATTTGGGTTTTTCGGACACAAGGTGTAAAAAATCAAGTAGAAAATTTATTTATTTTGCGTACTAATATCCCGTTGTAAATCTTAGTTAACGCAGGCGAAGCTGCGGGCAGCAGCTAGTATTTTATAAAATAATGAAAGATCTATTATAATAATGTTTGTATCCTATACCTATGTGCTGAGATAAATATGTTTTTTTTTTCAAATTTTTCACAAAAAGTGCATTTACATTAATTTCGATTGAATACGTTTTGTTAGAGTTAATAATTGAAATATCAATTACACCGCATGAACCTAGACACGTCTCTTGATATCCAGTAATCCCTGGGCAGACTGGAGACAAGGAAAAAGACTGGAGAAGCCCTTGAACAGGCTTCAAGCTGAAGATGCCAAGAGAACCGGGTAAGGGGTTTTTTTTCGAGCAATGACAAGTGTAGCTGCGGTGCTATTCAGTCGATGGCTCATCTTTTACAGTGCCAGATCTTTTACAGTACAGAGGATTTGTTTGGGGCCACCGACACGGCAGTAGATTTGGCTGAGTACTAGATAGGTCAAAGCATAATATAAATAAAGTAACACAATAGAGTTTCAGCCATTTCGACTCGACAAGAAGAAGATGCAGTAGTAACAGAAATATACGAAAATACTAATTTATCATCATCATCATCATTATCACCATCATTATCATCATTATTATCATCATCATCATCATTATCATCATCATCATCAGCATCATCGCCATCAGCTTTTATCCTTCTACCGCTAAATAAAGTCCTTTCTCAAAGCCCGCCAAAACCACCTACGACATAACACTCGCATCCAACACGGATCGACCGCTAATTTATATCCATTATAAATGAAATTTATCGCTCTGAACATCATCATCATCAAACTAAATCACTTCCCATCCGATGTAGCCCATATATCAATATATTAATTTTTCCCCGCCGTTAGCATTTCCCTCACGCGCGCGTTAATAAACCGATAAATGAATTGCGGGCACAATAAACTGAAGGCACGCACCTGCAATACTAACTTCAGATAGGATCCTAACACAAATTTTATATGCTCCTAATTAAACATCTGTACTATTAGCTCAAATTTATCATCATCAGCCTTTATCCGTCCACTGCTGAACACAGTAGCTAACAGACACAGTTGACCACTAACCTCTAAGTCCTTCATTTATAATCATCATCATCTTCAGCCTTTATCCGTCCACAGTTGAACATAGGTCTCCCTCAATGAACGCCAAGACGACCGATTCCCTGCCACTCGCATCCAACGTGGACCTGCCACTGCACGAAGATCGTCATCCCATCTAATTAATGGCCGACCAACATCAATACAATTTTATACGCTCACCTAATTCTGATGGTAATACCTATACTTTATTAAGTAAAATTACTGATGAGCAAAGCAGGAGAGACGATGGTCCAAGATGGACTCTGCCTCTTGTACGAAAGGTTCCGGATTCGATCCTGACCCACCGTGTGCCTTGAAATGGGTATTACTAAATTCCTACATGCACCCTAAACCAAGACCATCGCTCGCTCACCGGTGAAGAAAAACACCGTGAGGAAACCTGCATGCCTGATGAGATTGAAAGTCTTTGAAGGTATGTGAGGTTCACCGCACACGCACCAGGCCAACGCATCTGTGAAATATGGCCAATTACCCTCTTCGCCTGATTTTGAGGAGACCCGTGCCTAGCAGTGGAACATACTTTACTTTATATACGAACGTAAATTTCGGTGTCAAATAATATGTCATGATAGCTTATGTGAAATTAGGCAGTTAAATCCGAACGAGCCTGGTTCGAATCTCCAGTCCGATTTTTTTTTTCCTTTTTTCAAGATCATTTGTTTTTAATTCATCGTATTTTATCACTAGGGTACCGTGCAAATGCTCGGTCAACCAGGTACTAAGATTAAAGTCGCCTACGGATACAAAGCAGGTCATTCGGGAGTAGCCATTACCTTTAGATACTACTTATAATATCATGTAGACTTAAAACGAGAGATTAACATAGCTGTCTTGCTTTTCTTTCTTCTATATTTGACGTTAGAAATAAGCAGGATCTTAGCACCTCCTCCACCCGTACTGTAACCAATTTCAATCCTCAATAAATATTCTTCTTTCTTATCTGAATCTATCTAGTCTATCTCAGTGTAGAGAGAGGTGTATTTTATGCCGCTCTCGGTTCGGCATAGATACCGCCTTCCCGCTTCGTTCATTCGCGAACAGCTTTCCTGTTTACTTTTTATAATGGTAATAAAACTTAAACTATTTACTGCTTTTACAAATCTTAATTTACTTAAAAAGATCGCATTCTCCCATTCATAATTAAAATAATATTGATAAAATATCACCTAAATTCTCATAACCCATGTGTCCGGTTAATTCCTCCGCGCCTTCTTGTCTGTTCGCCCCCTTCCCCCGGCCCCCCGTCTCATAAGCGATGACCCCTTTATTACTTATTAAGAAGCTCCTGCCGTCTGTGCCCCTACATCGTTATTTATGTCCTCTAATAATAATTTGTATTAAATCACGGCCGCTTTCCGCCGGACAAACAGGATTTGTTAGCTTTTGTTGTCGCTCCTTTCTGTGTTGCGAAAATATTTTTTGCTGAAAGGTACATTTTTTATAGTAATATAATAAGGTATTATCGGTACTGATATTGTTTATGTTTTAATTGATTCTTTCAGACATCATCAGGACTTATATTATACGGTCGTTGTCAGTAACAAAACAAAAATATTATTTATTTATTTAATATTGTAATTACATATACAGAATTGCTAGATATCGATCGTACTGACCAAAATATAATAAAAGGGATTAATTTTTTTGAGAAATAAATTTACGAAAATAGGATTGATCACGTAAAAATGAACAGGAGTAAAAGCTCGTGACGCCATAGTAAACTATACAAACAATAAAATATTCTACCGTTGTCAATAAATAAATGCAGATTTGGTAGTTTTCCTGCGAAATAATCCTTTTGTCGGTCTTTGACTGTAATCAAACATAAAAGCAAACAACATAATATAAAGATCGATGTAGTTATGTTGGGTGCATATTTCGTTTCTAACAACAATTTCTGCTCTACATAATTCCGGAATACCTGGATTATGCTGGGAGTCCGAATGTTTAGGTAGTAGGGGCAAATTAGGTAAATCAACGTATGATGGAATTGTGTATCCTAAATATACCTACAGAAAAGTCCGCGGTAGCATGTCCTAATTATAATGATACAACCTTTGCGGATTCTATCGCGGTTTATAATTTCGCGGTAAAAATATTTGTTTCATAAATTGAGACCTTAGAAACATTTAAAAATACTTTTCCATAAATTGTCAACATCTCTTTCATAATTTTTTCAACTTTACGGTTTTTATCGCGGTTTATTAAGTTTTTTACAACCCCCACGTTTCGGATACTTTACAGCAACCATGGTCACGGGAATTGAATTTTTATCCTAACCTAATTTTATTTTTGAAAATTATTTATGTATTCATCTACTGAAACAAATAGTGGCAACACCAGTGCGGGATTTACATATATTTCTGGTCAGGCTTGCTTTTAATGACTTCGAGCCCACAACCTTGATAAGACGTGTCACCGCACTTTACCACTCCCCACACTATATTATAGTCATAGTCATAGGAGCATAGCAAGTCTATTGTAAATTCAAAAAATATCTCTAAACCAATCAAAGTAAAAATGTATCATTACAATAAACCTTATTAGAAGTCATTATAATTTAAAGTTTACAACAGAATTGTGCTGTGTTTCATTTAAACTAGATTAAATTACAAATGAGACACGAGATGTCACATTTGTGTCACAACAAAATGAAAACATGTTTTTCATTCAAGCGCAATAAAAAGTATTCGTTTTGATTTTCGAACGCAGTAGTGAGAAAATTTATATAGAGTAAAACGAATATGGAATTTTTGCCACAATATAACATCACAGCATGACATATTATATTTGAATTCAGGAATAACGTATATTAAAATATAAGAATTAAGTGCTTGCTAAATAACAATTTTCAGTGTTTCATTGATGAATGTATTAATAATGAATTGAATTATAGTTAAATATAAAAACATGTGCTATAAGAAATACCAATACCCTATTCATAATATTATAATTATAATCTTTATTACGGAATTTAAAAATAGATTTCACATACAAACATTTAAATAACATTAAATTAAAGTTTTCATTATAATATTACTTTCAACGGGAATAAATATAAATTTTCCTCTGAAAATAATACTAAGTTGAGATTCGTTATTATACATTTTAATACAAGAAAAATAATTTACACTTCAAATTCTAAATTTAAACGCTATATCTTTTATATTTCACAAAACGTTGCATGTTTGTTATGTTCTACTTAATAATATAGCTCTTAAAGTATCAAAACCGTTTCGTGTAACTTCAATGAAAATCACATGACACTTTCAAAAATTAACTGTCACAAGCGAAACAATGATTGTTGGTGAAATAATGGCGCCCAAATGACGAAGTTCCCATCATTAAGTCAGGGTAACGTGCCAACTGAAATGCATTATACTTTTGAATCACAAAAAGAATTAAAGAAATGTCTTTTATAAAAGCGGGCACATTTTTCTTGTCATTAAACGTTCTGTTTTCATTTGGCAATATTATCGCTAACACGCTTTTATGTCACGTTCACGTTATTCATGGGTATTGCCAGTTTTTGTTTACAGCGATTTTTACATTCAAATCTAGAAAGCTTTCATCGTCAATAGAGTTTTGAAAATTGAAGGAATTTCTCAGTCTCGCGAAGTCCTTTTTTATATTCTTAATTTTGAAATTTGGAACAAATTAGTAATTACATATTAAAAAATTTGAACAAAAAATACGCTTGTTATAAATTATACTCAATAGATAGAACATGAACTTATGAGCTTTACAGGCAAAACAATCCCGAAAATCTTAACCTAATTTTATTCAAATTAAAAAAAAAATATATATTTCATTAGTCAGCAAAGGTCAGAATAAAGTTCAAAGACTTGAAATTCCCACTGCATTCCTTAAAATTGCCTTATCATGTATTTTAGCATTATCATCGACCCTTATTAGACTGCTGCAAGTGCTGGTCACAGGTCTCCTTTAAATTAGGCTAGCAGGGTGCTGGGCCAATGCGGGATGTTGAACTTCACACACCTTTAAAGACTTTAATCCTATGAAGGCATGCAGGCTTCCTCATAGGTTCTTTCACCGATTATATATTTAAACAAGAATGCACATCATAAAGAAAGGTTAATTTCAACAACAAAAGGAAACGCTAATTCAAAAATTAACAAAACCAAAATGGCGGTCAACGAACGGTAAAACAAGACATGACACGTCGTGTAAATCTCTTGCCCTTATCTGTTCCCAATTCGCATACATTACAAGTTGAAGATACTGCGGGCGACAACATTTGCATTTTAAGGACCAGGTAATTATAAGTGGGCGCTTTAATTATTTGTCCGGTCAAGACGTGCAACGTGAGGTATGTATGGCAATTTGTTCTCGCAATCTTAATGGCGCGGAGAGGTATTTCTTGATTTTGAGCTTTGCGCAATAATGATAAGGGCTTTATATTTCGATAAAGGTTACGTATTGTATAAATTAGGATTTAATTGTAAATCCTTTAATTCCGAAAATTATAAACCCTTGACAATATTTTTATATAATAATATCTTAGACTGACTTCTCTACTTTATATAATAATATCTTAGGGCCTGTTTCACAATCTCCCTTTAAGTTCCCTATAGGCTATTGGCAACATATTTGACAGATAGAGTATGGAGTATCTATCAAACATCTGTCAAAAATGTTGCC
Source organism: Lycaena phlaeas (assembly GCA_905333005.2). Taxonomy (NCBI): domain Eukaryota; kingdom Metazoa; phylum Arthropoda; class Insecta; order Lepidoptera; family Lycaenidae; genus Lycaena; species Lycaena phlaeas. The sequence continues at coordinate 9,749,953 of HG995178.1, forward strand.
AATAGCCTATAGGGAACTTAAAGGGAGATTGTGAAACAGGCCCTTAGATTATTAATATTATTGTTCTAAGAATAATTTAAGTCAAGGCCCGAAAGGTAACATTTTGACTTTTTAGTATGAAAAAAACACACGTCACATTTTAGCGAAAGAAATTGCTCTTCAATAACCATAATAAATCATTGTAAAATTAAATTGAAAAAAAAATCTATTACACTGCGATAAAATCCGTAAACATAAATTTTCAACAGTAAAAAATCATATTATAGAAAAAGATCCAACACAGATTATAAATATGCTTATTTATTTAATCTGCACAACAAAGTTATATTTAATTCTTAATTTAAACCACAACGATACCGTCATCGAACATCGTAAATGTAAACCCATCACGTTCTAAATTCAATCCTCGGTTCCCGCACATGCCCGCTACATTACTCCTTTGTTTTGCTCCGAACTACGATTATACCAATTATATTTAATCCATTTCTATCTCAGGAATCGACTTTTTAATGTTCAATCAGGTACTATGAAAATCAGATAGCAATAAATGTCGTCTTGTAATCGGACAGCATACGATTCAAACATGACGTAATTAAAATTAAAAAGGATTTTAGGTGCCTATAATAAATTACACAGTGAATAGGCATTTCAGTTAGTAAAATTAAAGCTAATAAAGTAAAATGGCATAATTTATTCTAGTAACACCTTAGAATAGAATAGAATTAAGGGAAAAGGACTTGTATCCAACTCTTAATAAATTAAAAAAAATAGAATTATCGTCATCGTAATTTTTTCTTGGGATTACTTCTGGACAACTTTTACAATACGTAAATTACAAATCTTACCTTTGCTATGCATGATAGTTTTCACTGAAATGAATTTTATAAAACTACTTTCATGGTATAATATTTGGTCGTCTTCGACCTTACAGATTTTTGTCCTGGTTGGGTTAGTTCTAAAAATAATTGGTAGTTTAGGCGAAAAACCTTACAAGATAAAAGACGTGTCAAATCTGGTTTTAAAAGATATACATATATATCTAAATCTTAAAAGATATACGTATAACATGTACATCGTATGCAAAGCCGTCTCAAATCTGGATGTTTTTTTTAGGTTTGACGACGCTCTTTTTGCGTTCCAGGTGCAGAAATCACGATTCACACGTCTTTACCGGGTTCGTTCATAATTATTGCACACCGACGTACGGACGGACGATAATTACACATAATGACGCTGTTAAGAGTCAAGTGTGATACATTTACCGTTGCCGATACGCACGAAAACTGATGATAACGAGTCCGTGTTATGGTCATTGTGACCGCCGATACGAATTAAGGCAAGAAAGGCGGCCATTAACTGCAATAAATGCGGTTACACAACAGACGGCCGACGGTATTTATTAGAAACGTGATGATACTGTCCAGGCCGGAGGACGTGAGAGACACCTTCCGGCTGATGTGAAAAATCATTTTTCGATACCAATCTGTATCGTGTAATCGCTCGATTAGCGGTTTTTATTCGAAATAATATCTCGGTTTCCCACCTTCCACCGATTTCCTGCTTAATCCTTTTAATGACGTTCCATGCAAAAAGAACGTACGTGGTTAGCCGCAAATCATAGAAAGATTTGCTGCATTGATAAAAATAAACGACGGTCGAGATTACGAAATCAATATGAAATTGCATTTCCTAATGTCAATTGTTAGTTACAGAGTGCAATAAAGTTCCAATAATCATGATACGAAATAATTCTTGGGCGATGTTTCTGGTGCTGTCCCTGTCTCGTGGTGGGCGCGGGTATCGCCGTCTCTGTCAGGGCCCGAGGATCGCACGGGGTATGATGAACTCGGTAATGATCCAATCAGAAGTGAAGTGCATCAAGTCTCGCTGTGAGAATGCGGTTGGGGGTGCAAAAACTATGAGCACGGATTTAAATTAAACTGACCACTTGCTTTTGTTTTAAAAACACCTATATCTGATCGACTTGTAATATATGTAATTATCGATTTCAATTAAAAATATACAATGTCTATAAATATTGTTTTCTTATGTTTAGGTACGCGAATTTCACTCATTATAATGAAACAACTTTTACGGGTTTTACGGGAGGACTCCTCCTGTGACCATGGTTGCTGTAAAGTATCCGAAACGTCGGGCTCATAAAAAACTAAATAAACCGCGATAAAATCCTTAAAAGTGCAATACTCATATGAAATATTATAATTTATCGCAGCTTTGTTCAATTGTTGGAACTACCAATTTTTAATAAATTAGCTGTTGCCGGTAGCTTTACGGCTATACGATTTGATGATGACTATTTTTTAGCCTAAGTTAGTCCTTATTATAACAGCTACCTTCCAGTAAAAGTCCCATCAAAATCGGTCCAGCCATTTCCGAGATTAGCCGGAACAAGCAAACAAATATACAGACAAAAATCGTAAAAAAATGTTATTTTGTATGGTAAAAAGCGGTTATTTTAATATTAAAAACAGATACTTACTACAATTTTATTTTTATTTATATGTATGTATATGTCACATGACATATGAAATACTTTATGTAGAATCATAAAAACGTCACTACCAGGTTATCGCCATAGGTCATTCACTGGTCATTGTTACCCACTGGTCGCATTCCTGGTTGGTTGCGGTCAGTCTCGGTAGTCTCACTAGACTTAAATCTTTATCACAACCAGTCAATGGTTGACCACGGTTAACCCATCGTTAATCATATAAGGTCCACACTCCACGGCTGTTCTCAACTGTATAATAATAATAATATCTATAGACGCTTTTTACACCACGTCAATCTGGTCCCGTGCTAAGTTATATATACATATAATATAAACATAATATATTTAATAATATATTATTTTCTTATGTTTACGCAAATTTCAATTATTATAATGAAACAACTTTTACGGATTTTATCGCGGTTTATTTAGTTTTTTATGACCCCGACGTTCTGTCCTCCAGTGTCAGTCCTCCCGTGACCATGGTTGCTGTAAAGTATCCGAAACGTCGGGCTTGTAAAAAACGAAAAACTGCGATAAAATCCGTAAAAGTTGTTTTATTATAATATTTAAGAATACTTATATTTGAGATTTTTATTATATAATACACATAATATTTGGTCGCATCTATGACCCAGGAACACAGAAACTTTTTTGTTTCCTGGCAGGATTCGAACCCGCTACCTCCCGGCTTGAGCGCCAACGCGCTAACCATTGAGCCACAGAGGTCGTCTATACTATGGCTATGTCTACGTATAACTGGCACCCTGTACTTCGATGTCAAAGTCATTATCATCATCAGCCTTTATTCGTGCAATGCTAAACACTTAACACAGGCCTCTTTCAATGAACGCCAAAAATACGCCATCCAGCAGGGACCGGCCACAGCACGAAAAACATCATCCCGCCTTGTCAATGGCTAATTTCATTGACTTAAAATTTCACAGCACGATTTTGTTTTACAGTAGAATTTATGAGACGCAAACCTGAATTGGCGTTCATTGAGGGAGGCCTATGTTCAGCAGTGGACGAACAAAGGCTGATGATGATGATGGTGGTGGTAATGATGATGATGATGAAGATGATGATTCCTGAATAAGAATTAACTTCAATTAATCATTATACTATAGCTTTACAAAGGACTTCTATCAATAAAGCCAAATAAATGCCACATTGTCCGCTAGAACACATAAAAAGTATAAAGTATCAACCCACATATTATGTCCCACTGCTGAGCACGGGTCTCCTCGAAATTAGACGAGGAGGGTAATGGCCATATTTCACCGATGCTATGGCCCGATGCAGATTGATGACCTTCACATACCTTCAAAGACTTTCAATCTCATCAGGCATGCAGGTTTTCTCACGATGTTTTCCTTCACGCGGGCAAGCGATGGTCTTGTGTTTAGGGTGCACTTAGAAATTAAATAAAACCCATTTTAATTCACACGGGGATGGGAGTCAGGATCGAACCCGAAACATCTCGCACAAGTGACAGAGTCCATACTCACTGGACTATCGTCCTAGACAACATACATTGTACTAATTTCAATCAACAAAAGGGTACGTTTCGGTCCATTTTATTCGAAATTAAAAAATAAGTAATGGTCTCAAAACACTGGCTGTTACGTTTCTTCGATGGCTTGTAATTATTTTAAATGTCCCGCGCGAGCGAGGCGCCGCGGGCGATGCGCGCGCGCAACACCATATTGAACATACAATAAAGAAATATTGTTTATTTGTATTAATGTTGCACAAATTAGTTTGTATGTGGAATACTGCATGTAGTAGTTGTATCATTGACTTGATAATTTAATCCTTAATGTTACGAAAAAAATATGTGAGTGCATGAGTTCCTACTTTCTAAATAACAACTAAAAACTTAGCAATTTTTTTCAAATATTTGGGTCAGCAAACAGTTTCACAATAAAAATTTTACATAAAATATCTATTTCACTACACATCATAATTATGAAACCAACACAGTTAACCACAAACTATAACAAAAGGCGTTCGTTTTTTTGTTTTTGTAAGCGAATTTTATTAAAAGATGACGTAAATTCACATCTGAGCCCATGCTTGCACTCCTGGAAATATGGCTCTTGCAAAAAAAACATATTTTTTCCCTAACGATTCTCCATAATGATAATTAATGATACCTAACTAGTTCTTTTTTAAGTAGACATGACTCATAAGACTGTCTGATGGTTAAGGAACAACTTCTTTCAAGTGCCAAGAATTTTCACTTTTATTTTTTTTTAAGAAGAAATATATTAGAACTGACACAAAGATTTTGCGCGTATGATTGTAAAAATTAGACGTCCTAACAGAATATATGTATAAATAATACTAAATTTAAACATTATCATAGTGTGTATATTCCTTATCAAACTACTCGACTTATCATTATCAATAACTTCATTATCGTGTTATGCCTACTTGCGTATATAATCCGCTTTTAAATTTTTGAACGTGTTATCTCATTTGTAGCTGTATTCAAGGCAGTTGTAAGATAGACTTTATAATCATATAAATGTAGTATATATTTTAATTTAATACAACAACTTTTAAAACATCTAAAATGAACTCTTTGCATAATCAATACATACCGGAACTGGATGATGAGGTAAGAATTTTTGTTTGCAATTAAACTAATTCGTACCTGTAAAAAAAGATATTAATTAATACATATTCATAAATATGAGCCTTATAGATGCGAGTACCGAGAGATCGGTCATCTTGGTGTTCATTGAGGGAGGCCTATGTTCAGCAGTGGACGGATAAAAGCTAATGATGATGATGATGATGATGATGATGAGCCCATATAACCATCTAGTAGTTTATGAGTATATCGAAATAGACGCGGCTGAGGAGTTTATTTTATAATATTTATGTTGTGATGTTTTAAATAATACTTGCTTTCTATGAAAACTTCGATAATGTATCCCAAGGTATGAAAAAAATACTAAGTATTTATAAAAAATCTATAGATCACGTACATGATACTTACTATACGTTGCGGAAACTTTTGACAATAGAGCCAAGTGATGTATTACGACACGAAGTATAGAAATAAGTAATCCAAACGATATAGGCTTCTCCATAGTATTCACATACAAAATGATAAACCCAGATCTTAGTTCTCGTTTCTACCACTGGCTGCGCTAGGATCGAGTGTTAGTGACCAATCAGCGCCACAATACTTCGCGCGTAAATAAAGAAGGCGCGCTCTACCGGCCAAACTTCTGTCATCTAAATTGCGACCATAGGTATGTTCAACATTACGTTCGGACTTCTTATATCTATATTCTATACATTGTATACCTTCTACAGTTTTATAGAAGACACCAATATCTATTTATAAAAAGTCCACGATAGTATAATAGTATATTATATTATTTTACTCTGTGATATATTATTTGACTCATGATTCTCATGACTCAAATTCACCAATTAAATTTAGGTAATAAGAAGTAAAAAAGATGGCAAAAACCATGTTAGTAATTTATTTAGCAACAATGCGACCGCCGTCGTGATGTCTTTTGCATTAAAAAATATTTCACTTATAATAGCAAGTCTCATTATCAATGTGTATATTATATATTATGCTACTTAATATTATAGTCATAGTATACGCAGAATAGGTAGGTATAGGTATAGTACGGTACTTAATACTTTCATGTAGATTGAAATTAAAACTTTCATTGTACAGATTTTTTTACTTTTTATTGTCATCGAAAAGTAGAGTGGTCAAGCTGAGCAACGAGGCAGTGAACGATCGGTCACGGCCAAGGCCGAATTGGGATTTTGATCAAACAACGGTTTACGTGCAAATAAATCGACAAAACCACCTCTCAATAAACAATATATCGGCAAGTTTCTTACATATAAATACTTAATCATTTGTTTTCCATTTATCACATGATATAAATAAGTGCTCCGAATCATAATTATTATAGTGAAATTTAGAACTATCTACAAGTTGTGAAAGTAAAATGATGAATTTCGTTCTTCGAGAGATTGTTGCAAGAGCTTCGATAGAATCGAAACAACGCTTGGTTAGTACTGACTTTGCTATCTTTATAAATATATATATATTATTTACCAAAATATACATACTCGTTAATAAGTCTATAGAAAAATAAAAGAACTTTCATTCAGGATAACAAATTAAAGATGCTAAAGTATAAAATAATAACATAAATTACAAACAGTTTTATTGTAAAATATGTTATTTTATTTTTATTTATACAAACAGATAATTTAAATTAAAGAATAGTATATATAATAATTCTATTTTTTTACAATAACTTGAAGATTCTTTTAAGCGCCCTCTAGTTTTTCTAAATTCCACGCACACAAATGCTGACGACAGTCGTTTTGACAAGTGACATCTGAGGTTATAAAGTTTGACATTTCTCATTTTTCAAAATAAAAAATACTTTTAAGCTCGATTTATACAATTTATTTAGTTTTATCTAGCAAATCTAAAACATTTAAATAGATAGTGTTATGACAAATATAATTTTATAAGTGTAACCATTCAGAAAACTACTAGTTTGTAGGTACTTAAAGAGGTATTGTTGTGACTATTTTGTGTACATATTAAATGCTGGACAATATCGCGGCTAAAATTGCAATAATTAATTCGTTGTTCATTACAATATCCTGCTCGACCTGTGCTACGTTTAATATTTACTCTTATTACTCGAACAAACATATTAATACTTGTACAAGCTCTGAAACTTGGGCGTTATTGAAAGAGAATAGGAATATCAACATCAGCTTTTTAAATTATAATGAAGAGATGGCTAATAACGATGGATTGAATGGACTTTATAGACCACGAAGTGCTCTTGCTCGGGCTTTTTATGAAAAACACCGTAATGATAGACACCTGCAGGAGTTTGACCAAACCGAGGTAAGGATCTTAATTAATTAAATGATTTATATACTTGCAATAAGATTTGAAATAGCAATTTTAACCAATCTATATTTTGAAGAAAGAGTGATAAATTATAATACAATAGCATACATAGCCAGAAACTTAAGTGATTAAATAAATGTTAAACATGCTCAATAGTTTGTTTATTATGTGAAATTTTCTAATGAGAATTATCACATAGTAATAAAATAATAAACCCAGAAAAATTATAAAGTTTATAAAAATCTTGAATAACTATCATTCATATTGCTATGGATTTCTACTTATTTATCATCATCAGTTACCGTCAATCTGTTGCATGTAGTTCCTATTAGACTTGGGCATCTCTACTTAGCTTAATATTTTCCAACTTTGAAGAAACTTGAATTGATAAATGGAACCTACTGCCACTAACTTAGGAACCTAAAAGAATAGAGCATATTTGACAGGCGGGCAGTGCTTTTTTATGTACAAGGTGTCCATGGATGTCGCTAGCACATGCTATCAGGAGAATCAATTGCCCTTTTGCTAATCTTTTCTTCTATATAAAACATATATTCATTATCATCAACATTATCAGTAGAAGTCTTTATTGCTAGACATACACCAATAAATGCCACAATAGCTATAGCATGCTACACTTGTTTTCAGTAAAATTTGTGTTATATACAAAATATTGATTTAAGAATTCACCGACATAAGCCGACACATTTAATGAGTATTCATTGTTAAAATTGGTTATTGACAGTGACAAGAATAACAACTTATTTTCAATGCATATTTGGCAGACTTGTAAATGATGAAGCTGTTCATAATCGCTATGGTTTGTTTCATAACACCTGAGATCATTGCTCATGTTTCATGGACTCAATTGGTCCATAAAACATCTTGGGATCTGTCCAATGACAAGATATGATATATATTTTACTAGCTGTTGCCCGCAGCTTCGCCTGCGTTAACTAAGATTTACAACGGGATCTTAGTACGCGAAATAACATTTTTTACACCTTGTGTCCGAAAAACCAAAATATCTTATGGAACCTAATGTATATGTATACAGTGCATAATGTAGCTTCCGAATGGTGAAAGAATTTTTGAAATCGGTCCAGTACTTTTTGAGCCTATTCATTACAAACATATATACATACAAAAATATTTACAAATCTTTCCTCTTTATAATATTAGTATAGATATGTGCTGCAATACCTTGTGCGAGTCTGATTTGTGTGATGGGCATTGACAATTTTAACATTGTAAAGTCTTGCAAGTAGCGGTTCCAACTGCTACCTATGAAGTGATGTCACTATATAGTATAACAAAATACATTGTTTTCAAATTCTATAAATAATATATAGTTTTCAAAAAATATGTATTACCTGAAAGTTTACACATAACAAGTTAAAGTCTGAAGTTAGCACCTAAAATGTGTATATCTAAACTTTCCTTACCTTCCTGTAAGTATAATATAAGAAGTAAGAACATATTAAGGTCTTCATTTAAAGGAAAACATAGTGCGGAAGCCTGCATGCCTGATGTCTTTAAATTTTTTGAATGTGTGTTGTTTACTACACCCCAGTATCTTAGCATATGTGAGTTGTTGATGATAATAATCATTATTAAATAACTTAAAAATATGTTAAAATTGCTACTCTATTTTCGCTAAATCCTTTCACACATGTATGATAATTATCTCGAAGTTGTGAGATAAATTCTCTGTCTCAACCATTCAATAAAAAAAAATTACAACTTAAAGCTAATATTTTATTTTGTATATTCATTCAAAATTCCTAGTAACAATATTTGAGTGAGTTCTTTGGTCTGTACTCCATACAGAAATTTATTTCAACTGGAACTAATTTTTTTTTACTGTTTGCTAAAGAGGGCAGTCATTGTTTGGATACTTTTCATCAGTGTTAAAGTAATCCAAGTGTAAATAAATATTGATGTGATAAAATAATATGATGTGGTAATAATACCATGCTGCTTTTCAGCCAAATTCTAGCCTCTCTCTAAACTGACAGCTAGGTTGTTGCGTTTGGTACTGTTTGTCAGTTATAGTAGGGGGATAATAAGGAGGGCTACGCATCTGCATAACCCTTAGTTGTGAGGACGTTAGATGGCGTCGAATCGCTAAAAGGTTTCGGCTGTTCGTTTGCTGTTTGCCATACCATAAAAATGTATAACAACTTAATTGGATTGAAAATTGTGTTTGATTAAAGACACTGCAAATTTGGAATAGTAGGAAAAGTATTGATTAGTAGTATAGACAACAATAATAATGTGTTGAATGCGAGTGGCATGGGATGAGTCGTATTGGCGTTCATTGAGGATGATGATATATAGATCGATAGATAAACTTTTTATTCACAGTTCCACATTACACATACAAATTAAAAGAGGAAAACAAAAACTAAATCAAACAAACAGAAAATAAAATAAATCTTTACAACGTTAATAAGATCACAATAAAATACAGAGTATGTGGTAGTGTACTTGGTGGTCTCCATAATGTGATATTTATTCATATAATTTATCAGAGATCAGAGATGATAATAACGATAGATATTAATTATATCTTTATTAATTAACTATTAAACACTACATAATAACCTAGTCCCAAGACAGATACAAACCTAAAGGATTACAGTAACTTCTCATCTGCGACTTTAATAATACTGTACCTTTAGTATTATAGAATTGATATAGAACTTTCAATATTTTTTCGTTGCGATCATTATCTCTCTATTCGGCCGATGCTCTGAGGTCTATCAAAGGAGGCGGCCCATCTGTTATTCTACGTTAAAGAAAGTCACGACTCGAGTCACTAAACACTGCGTGACTCATTCGGTTATAACAATAAATATGTGGCTCGTAGTACGAAACCAATTCGACTTAAGTCTTCACTTTCAGAGATTTTAGTTGCTAAGCTGAATTACCGATATTCTGATTATTGAAAATAAATCCAATCTATGTAGACGATATCGGTATAGATGAGATCTACATACAGAATAAATCATCAACGATGCTTATGTCCCACTGTTGGGCACGGGTCTCCTTCTCGAAAGTAGGCGATGAAACTATTGGACCATAATTAAAAGACACGCTGGCCCAATGCAGGTTGGTAAACTTTACACACCATCAAATATATTTTTTTAGTCTCATCAGGCATGCAGGTTTCCTCACGATGTTTTTCTTCCAGCCAGAAATGGGTTCCAAACGCTGGACCGTTGAGTAGTTGTTGCTTTCTATATTGCACAGTATTTTGTAATTAAATAATTAGGCTTAAGTTTAATAAGAGAACATCTTGCCTAACATCTTGTTTAAAATATGATCTGTGTTGCCCGATTCTGAAAATATTATCAGTTTCTTTACTGTCCCCACCGATTAATTTAAAAACAGTGGCTACTGATATTTACGTATTTAGATAATTAAACATTCTCGTAAACGTAACAACTGTAAATAAATATACCTATAATTTACCACATATTGCTATATTTTATTTATTATTGCCAAATATTAAATGATTAATTATCAGCGACCGAATCATTTCCCTCTTCTTTTAAAACTGCACCTCTACGATTTATGCTCTTTAAAAATAACGATAGTATGAAGACTATCGTTATATTATGTTGTAATAATTCACCTGCGTACTTCCCATCCCCGTGAGAGTACGGACATAAATGTGTGCCTGTGTGTTATTCTGGTGTCTATGCTAAACTATTGTAAAATTTCATTAAAAACCAGATTCAGTAGTTCCAAATTCAGTAGTTTTTGCGTGACAACAAACAATTTTACAATTGTATTTCACACATGTGTCAAATAAAGCTTACCTATTCTTTCTTTCTTTTAAACATTTGCCTGTATAACATTAGTAGGATACAAAGGTAAATATTGGGGATATATTCTAAGGGCTCACCTTTTGACTTTAAGGGCACTCCATAGACTCTTAACCTTACCGAACTGACCTACGTTATACTCGTATACCTGAAATAAATTTTTCTGTAATGCAGACATAAAAAATGTGAGTAAGTTTTCATTTGAATAATTTCATTTGGTTGATTGATAGAAACACTTTGGTACAACTATTGTGAGGGCTTTCATTCGACGCGTATATATGCAATTGGGACTCACGTGTGCCTCGGTAACGAGGATATATTTGCGTATGAAAAACACGAAATACTCCTGAATTGTGGAGGGAATAAGACGTTCAACCCACTCCCCCCCCCCCCCCGGGCCCGCCGCCCCGCGCACCCCGCGACCCCCTCGCGACCCTTTTAACTTTCATCTCTGTCGAGTGCTCGGTCCACATACTTTTGTTCTATTTGATCAATGTTATTAAAATGTCGCGGACTTTTGGATTACGAATACATAACTATTTATGATGGAGCTTATCGATACGTTAAACTTAACTGATGTTGGCTATTCGATTGCGTAGGAAGGTTAAAGCTTGTAACAAATTATCGATTAACTTTTAACACTTTTATTGTAATAGTTATATTGGCTTATTATTAACGATCTCCGCGCAGTGGCCGGTCCTTGTTGGATGCGAGTGGCAAGGGATCGGTCGTCTTGGCGTTCATTGAGAATCCTAACAATCCTCGCCTTATTTAGTGGAAGAGACCCGCGACCAGCAGTAGGCCATATCAAGGGTTAATACTATCTTACTGCTGTGCAACTCATCAGGAATCCCTAACTAAGCAACAAGACACGTATGTTTTTGCAATCTAACACTGTCCACCACTTTTATAAGTTGCGGCAACTGGAAAATATTTCTCTTTTTCTCCTACCTAACAAATTATTTGCGGATCCTAAACTAGTTTTAAGGTATAAATCGGATATGTGTGATATGAACCCTGAGTTCATATCAAAGGGTTACCGCTGTCGATCCTGGCTACACACAAGCAGCGGAATATTAGCCCTTAAGGAGAATCAAATATTACATAATTATATAATGTATGGACACGGATGAAACAGACAAGGGACATAGAAGATTTAAAAAAAAAGTAAGTATCAACTCTTATATGTCCCACTGCTGGGCACGAGTCTCCTCCTCGAAATCAGGCGAGGAGGGTAATGGGCCATAGTTCACCGATGCGCTGGCTCAATGCGGGTTGGTGAACTTCACATACCTTCAAAGACTTTTAATCTCATCAGGCATGCAGGTTACCTCACGATGTTTTCCTTCATCGGTGATCGAACGATGGTCTCGTGTTTAGAGTGCACTTAGAAATTTAGGAGAACCCATTTCAAGACACTCACGGACGGGTCAGGATCGAACCCTCTCGCACAAGAGGCCGAGTCCATCCACCACTAGACCATCGTCACTCATAGGAGATTGGCAGAACAAAAAGGAAAAGAAGAAAGAATCGGGCTGATGATGATGTAAAGAGTGTATCGTTGCTAATGTTGATTCACGGTACCGTCACACGCTCCGCAATCACCGCTATCCATTCTGTTAAAACCCGAGGATAAATTATTTAAGTAGACGCTTCCGCTAATCGTCAGCGGGCGATGGGGCCCTAAATGGACTAATTTATACTTACGAGCGAGGACGGTTCGGGTGTCACGCAACTGTGGGGTGACGGCTGATCACCCGATTGTATCGCCACTTAAAATATGAACGCTGACTTGACCGGTTCGGATTTGTAATCGTTTGTGATTTATAGAATTGTTTTTGGATAAGAAAAATGGTCAATTAAGCCATTAGGGTTCAAGAGTGGAGGCCGTGTTTAGGTAGATGAAGTGTTGGTCGGCTATCAACCAGATGGCAAGACGATCTCCGTGCAGTGGCAGGTCCGCGTTGGATGCGAGTGGCAAGGGGTCGGTCGTCTTGTCGTTCATTGAAGGTCTGTTCAGCAGTGGACGGATAAAGGCTGCTGCTGCTGATGATGATGATGATGATGAGAAAAATGGTCGTGCGAGACTTAACTCTACCAGTGGACTAAGATAGACTAACTATTGCCCGCAGCTTCGCCTGCGTTAACTAAGATTTATATCGGCATCTTAGCCTTTCTTGATAAATTAAATATCTAAAACTGAAATAATATTTTTTAACTGAAATATTATTTGCACGTTTTAAGCAGAATGTGTGAACTATAATGTATCCAAACACCAATTGTGCCATATTCTTGCAAATTAAAATTCATTTCATTTCATTTTAAATCCGACCAAATATTCCGAAGATTGTTGAAAAATCAGGATTTCTATAAACGTCAACTAACATTTAAAACGTGTCCCTAACTTTTTAAAAAATTTATATAGCCTATGTTCACCTTGGAAAGTGTAGCTTCCCAACAGTGTTTTTTTTTTTAAATCGGTCAACTAGTTTTGGAGCCTATTCAATACAAACAAACTTCCAAATCTTTCCTCTTTATAATATTAGTATAGATTTCTAGGGTTTCACTTGTAGTTTTGTCCTCGTGGTATTTTAACAACTGGACACAATTATTCTTCTCCTGTTTCTGGCGTTGTTTTGTTTGTTTTTCTAAATATATTCGCCCAGAGATTACCCATCTATGATGCTAGAATGTGTAAATACACTACCTACATATTTGTCATCTACGTAGCAATTATCATAAACTAAATATAGTTTTACCGATTTATAAATCTACAACTAATTAGATAACATTGTATAAACTTAAAGCTCTTGGTTACGGTTGTATATTAAAATGTTGACAAATTGACGGAAATGTTTTTGAATTTTAATATTAACCAGTGGAGTGTATGACACTTGGCTGTCCGCCATACTGTCACATTACTTACAGCCAGCTCGAACACTTATATCATCATCATCAACCTTTATCCGTCTACTGCTGGACACAGGCACCTCTCAGTGACCGCCAAGACGACCGCACCTTTGCCACTCGCATCCAACACGGACCGGCCACTGTGCAATTAATATGTTAAAACATTACAATATATCGTAATCTACCCTAATATTATAAAGAGGAAATATTTGTTTGTTTGTTTGGTTGTAATGAATAGGCTCAAAAAGTACTGGACCGATTTTAAACATTCTTTCACCATTCGAAAGCTACATTATCAACGAGTAACATAGGCTAAATTCTCTGTAAATCTGGAAAAAATAGGGTTCCGTAAGATATTTGTGTTTTTCGGACACAAGGTGTAAAAAATCATCCAGAAAAATTACTTATTTTGCGTACTAAGATCCCGTTGTAAATCTTAGTTAACGCAGGCAAAGATGCGGGCAACAGCTAGTCAATTATAATATGATTAATATTAACTTATAATCACTCCACATGAAACTAATCTTGTCAAATATGTTTTAAAGTTAGGTTATGAACTAAAGATTAGAATACTTAACCTCAACCGAGTGCACATTATCTATGTTTATCTTTAACATTTGTCGAGATTCGAACATAATTCGTAAATTATAATGAAACAACTTTTACGATTTTTATCGCGGCCTCTCAGTCCTCCCGTGACCATGGTTTCTATAAAGTATCCGAAACGTCGGGCGTGTAAAAAACATAATGAACCTCGAATAAAATATGACGTAAAAGTTGTTTTATTATACTTAGTGAAATTCGCGTAAACATTAGAAATTGTTATAATTCGTAAAATTTACACGGGATAGTCGTAAGGGTGTAGAGTTTTATTGTTCTCAGAGTAGCATGTCGTATAAAAAAAATTACGCCTGCTATTTGAACATAGAGGTCAGCGTCATAGAAGAACGAAGAGTTTCTCCAGGACAATACCAAAGCTTTTCATTGATTATTCATACTTCATACCCAGATGGTAAATATGATGCACAGTGCATCCCATTTGATATTTTACAGTGTACAAAATATCTGAGATTATCATGCATCACGTTAGTCATTTATGTTTTATCTGTGGTCAGAGAATCCGTCTCAAGTATTTAGTGTCTGGAATAAGTAGAGTGGTAATAACGCGACACTCTCTACACTAAAGTGTAGGTTTTATTGTGTGAAAGATATTGGAAGCCCTAGGTTTAGTGTCACGAATTTGATGCTATATCCAAATAGAGACTACTTCGGGCTCTTTCAATAATTCAAATTTTGCGCACTAATAGCAATAGGTGCATTCTACAGAACATAAGTATCAAAATAGCATAATTCTGATAACGAAATTAAGGTGTCAACTAGTTTATTCATCATTCATAACATTACGCTTCTTACATGTCTATGGTAGATCTTCACATAGCCGAGCTCACCACATAGCACCCTTAGAATACGCCTCGTACCGTAGACGTGATACGTGTACGGGCATACATCCCGTACAAAGGAGGCGTGATGTCCGCACACAACTAAGACACCTGAGACGCGCTGGGCGCATCGCTCACTGCAATCTGTACATTATTTCTCCATTGTTCGCGTAACGAGCACCCCCTCCCCCCTACGCGCCCCCTCCTCCGGGCCCCCATCCCACCCCCCAGCCCGGGGCGGTGGGACCTCACTCGCGCCTTTCTTTTATCATTCCTCTCTTTATTTCCGAATGCAAATAATCCTCCACACGTGTGAGAACCGAAACCATTGTTCTCGCTTCCCGCCCCCAGAGGGGACCTCGGTGACGCAATCTTTTTCTTCAACATTTACGTAAATGTACACTATCTTAGAACCCATTATAAGATATCAAATCATCCTTTCTGGGAATATTTTATAAATTATCATGCTCGTGCATACGACGTAATACGCTTTTACCCGCGTCTTGTGTGACCCAGATATAGTGAGCTTCTCCCAGAGCTCCCTCTTTTTAAATAGCTCCATTATTATCATCCTGTACTCATCTAGTGTGGTGTTAAGACCTGTCTTAACGGACCTTAACATTCTGAACACGGCATTAGAAAATGGCGCATAATATTTAGTGAGAGCAATTGTCTCAAACTATTAACTACGTAGTAAACTATATCTGATAAAATCTACGCTCCTTGTTCGCCTCACTCAATTACTTGCCCCTAATTGTCACCTAGAATTCACTCGCTTTATTGAATCAGAGTCAACGGATTAGTTAAGGCGAGAGCGAGCACATCGGAGTGGAGGACAAACAGCTCGTTAGCTCGCCGGAAGGGTGGAGCGGTCCAAGAAAACGCTAAGTGGGAAATCAATAGGTATTAGGCGCGATATCGGTACGGCCACCTGTCATCCGGTGATGGATGGACGCGCCCAAACCAACTTTAATAATGACAATATACAAATTGATGTCCGCCGGCGCTGAGGTGGCGACACCACTCACATTATGTAAACAAACACGAAAAAACGATCAATTTCAGTAATAGAAATCTCAATTACGGATATGTTTTTTGCGTCATCTATCATAGGTCGCTCCTACCTACAAACGCGCCAATAATGGCGACGCCTCCGTGACGTCTTTGAGAGCGATATTGGAAGATCGACAGGCGGGAGTCAGTCGCACCTCTACATATTGAAAGCCATTCGGAATTTGCAAATAAATACATGCACACGACGCGCCGCCTACCCCCTCGCATCACTTTTGCCTCTAAAATTGAATCGCATTTGGTGACTGACTCTCGAAGGCTATGGTTTCTTTGATATTGAAAACTATCAGCCAATACCGCTACTTAAAATTCCAATATGTTCCGAGCTTAGTTTTATTAGACTTTATTAGGTTTGTATGAGATTTTCTAATATATGTTTTGTATAACATTATTAGAATAAACGAATTTATATTTATATATTTAAAGTTAGATATATTATGTTAAGGCTTAATCTGATTTATGCGTACTCCTAGTTTTATTAAGTACTAAATGCATTATCTCAGAATCAAGCGAGCGGTACAGTGTTCTTTTCTTAGCATAACGTCCATGAGATTAAGTCTTGTAGTTGTATGGGACGTGCACGAGATCTGGGGGGGGGGGTGTATTTATGTCACCTCGGGGACGCAAACACTCGCCCCTCCCAATTATACCGCAGTAAAAGTCATAAAAAGGCACCCGAAGTTTTTACACGAACCTAGAAGCTCACGCGAAATTAAGAGGGGCGCCGAAATGTGAGATGAACATGAATTTTTTATAAGATCAGATGATGTTTGTTCGTTTATGATGTCTTATGGCGGATAATGCGTACGCCGCACGCATTGTTGCCTGCATCATTGATGAGCTCACGGCTGCCGCAAATGATGTCAAATAATTAATAACCTGCAGCAATCCGCTAAAGGACATCAAAATTACTTTTACGGGTACAAAATTAAGGGCATAAATATCATTGGGAAACGATTGCAGGAATTGCAGGATAGCAACTCTAACTCATTCCTCAGTTCTATATGTGACTTTTTACGTGCACCGTTTGATAGCTGGGGAGAAAGTTAATAAACTTTTGTTTCGGCTGAATTTAAAATTGAAGGAATAGTCCTTTACTTACCGTACTTTTAAATAAATGCCATTTTAAGAAGAGGCACTCGAAAATAATTTCTACATTTCACATAGTACGATGCGCCTGGAAATCAAATATGCTATATCTACTTAATTTAGTTAACGGCTTAATTTACTTTCGTGTGGAAACAAAAGTATTTTTTTTTCCAAAATTTCAAAGTATGATTATATATAGTTCCGGAATAAGTAGCAAAATTACACTACTTTCGAGTTAAAATCTATCTAATTTTACTAATCGTGTTTGCCTATCTCATTTCGTTCGAATATATGATAAAAAATAACATAGGTACCAAAACTTCATACACGTTGTTAACTTAATTTGCTTACAATAGCGAAAGATACCCAGCCTAAAATTCTTATGCCTCTTCTTAATTTACCAATCTGGGAGAACTTTGTCTTGTCCAATCATAAGAGTTTAGACCAACCGTAGTTTGACAACCTTTTCAAACATATTATGTAGTTAAGAGTTATAAGCAAGTATCAATCGAATCTTCCATAGTAGGACACACGTCCGTACCCTTCAACATTTATTCCTTACTCGCATGTAATGTTATTTATAAACACATTACTGTTATTTTTCGGATGTTCAATACTTAATTTAGCACTTAACCTGGTCGTTTGAAAACAATAAGTAATTTCCTCAACAAATACTACTTAAATAACCAATCCAATGAGTTAATAATAAATAGCAGCTTTTCAATATGCGCTCGGGTATTCTTTTATTTGTTACGATTTATGTTCACGAAAGCAGGTCGAAAACGACTCGAGACCTGGTTAACGATTACGATTTTTGTTTTGTATTCGCCGTATGAAACAATACATTCTCACGTTTAATTTCCTACGAAACCTCAATCGATCCTTTTACGAGTGTGTTTATTGTGTTCTCAAAACGAAATACCAATTGTGATATTCGCTATGAAAATGATTGTAAGATGGTAATAAGATTCGACAAACGGGTGAGTGTTACCGGAGCTTACGACTTTTCAGCTGATTTCAATTTGTAATAATCGTGATGCTGAAGGATAAATTTTTGTCATCAAAAGCATACAAAGCTTAAACACGATATTAACATTAAGTCCTCATTTGTACACCGCGTATGCAATTTAATTTGGTATAAGCGTGCGTGAGTGGCAGCTGAAAAAGATTATTCTTATTTAGTTGACACGTTTAAGTGATGTACGCCATAACTACGAGTTCGTCCATTAAAAACGTTTTTTTATTGTTTACAAAAGTGTATGTCTCGTGTTAATTAAAAAATTATACTCTCGATATAAATTTTAAAAACATTAAAACTCGTTACCCCGCCATGTTGGTCGAAGATTGTTTCTTTTGGTTCGATATTGTACTAAGTTATTTAATTTATAGCGTAATGTGTCGAATGCACCTTTCCATTATTATGTATGTTAACTGCAATTTTATGTTCAATTAAAATCGAAAAACTATTATTTCTGCAATATGGCGGTATCGTTTGAATCATTTATTTATAACATCGCATTCTTTACAATGAAGATCGATATTATGAAGTGTTTTAAACGAATTTATGTGTTGGATATGTCGTTGTAGGACCACATAGAGGGTAAAGTGTGCATTTATCAATATTACGACGGTCGCCCGTGAAGTAGGAAATTTGTTTTATGTAATTGCAATATAAATTTGTTCACGTATCACATATTCATCACCGTGTGTACTCTATACACTTCATATACCATATGACGAAGTGGCACATCTATGACTACTGAATTCAGACTTAATAAGGCCTTCTGGACAGATTACATATTATGTCCAAGGAGCAGTAGTGCCTCTACGTTGTGAATCATGGTCAAATAAACTAACATTAGGTTTAGGTTATTTCACTTTGTCAGCATCATCATATTCAGGCTTTTTCGTTCACTTATTTTTATTTCACTGACTTTGACTGTCGAATTCTCAAACGCCACCTTAATATTTCTGGGCTCCTCAAACTACTAAGCACGCCTTAAATCCAAATGTCATCAAAATGTAAGCAGCTCCCAAATTTGAGTTGCGTTTGAGTATTCGGGCGATAGGTATACGAGCGACGATGGTCCAGCGGGTATGGGGTCTACCTCTTGAGTGAATGGGTCCGGGTTCGATCCTGACCCCCTTTAAGGCCTTGAAATGTTTTTTTTCTGAATTTCTAAGTGCATCTTAAACACAAATATCCTTCGCTCATCGGTGAAGGAAAACATCGTGCGGAAACCTGCATGCCCGATGAGCTTGATAGTCTTTAAAGGTATGCGAAGTTCACCAACCCGCACTGGGCCAGCGCCTCGTTAAATTAGTATTGTCCATTACCCTGCTCGCCTGATTTCGCGAAGGAGACGAGTGCCTTGCGGTGAGTCATAAATGAGTTGATACTTTTTACTAGAATTGTGGCACTTTAAAAATATGGCATGAAGAATATACAAGTGATATCTTGGTTAGATTTGCTATTAATGAAACAGGAGGTATGTCTTTGCCTCTATATGAATTTAAAACAGAGTGTCGTACTTTAACTTGATCGTGACGTCACAAGGCGCCTAAGTAGAACATAGGTGTCATCTTAATGTTTCCGTGAGTGAGTGATCTACTGAGGCAGTTGCGTGCGTGCGTGAGTGCGGACTCTCTCCGTTGATATGATTATGACAGCTACGTGCCAGCCCCGGGTCCTGTGCAAATGTTCATTAATCTTTTACGGTCAGACGTCGGCCGCGATGGAAATTTAATCAGATTAAAGATCATCTTTTTGCGAGAAAAGTCATCCCCTTTTGTTGCTACCCAGACGTCCCTCGCACTTTTGTGATGAATTTATGACCGCGGACGTTTACTTTGAATATAAAACGCGTTCAATTTATGTGTACTCAACGCAGGGAAAAAAGTCAAAGCGTAAACGCTGGTTTCATCTGTATAGTATTTTTTAATATTAATGATTTCTCTGAGATTGATTTATTTTTGTCATTAAACATTTGGCAATCTGATAAAAATCTTGCTAAAATTACTCAAACATTTTTTCATATATTCTGTGAACATGAGATGAATCTGAGATGGGAGTAAATCGTAGGCTTCAGTCCTAACTCCTAACATATCTTTAACGCTAAATAGCCTATGTTTTCCTAAGCTTTCTACTAAGTCTGATAGTTTAAAGAGCGATAAGCGTTGTCCAGATGTTACGTGTACATGTGTACAATGTCGTAGTGAACGTGTTTACGCCGGTACGCGTGAGGTATTTGCGGACGGGTCGAGCGTACCGAGCTCGCCACGCAGTCTGGCTCGCAGGGAAATACTTTTATATTGAAGCAGGTTGTTATATGTTCTAGAATATATTTTATTACTTCTAAGCATTGCATTAGTCCTTATTTTAAATTAGTTTAATATTATAGATGTAAAAGTAGGGTTGTTTGTTACGCTTTCACACGAAAACTAATGAACCGATCATCATGAAACTGGGTACACATATTCTCGGAGGTACAAAGGTAACTTAGTATACATTAAAAAAAAGGAAATTCTTTGCTTACACGCGGACGAAGCCGCGGGCAGCCTTGAATAGCCAAAGCGGCAGACTTGACCTAATGGTCAATATCGCCTGTACTGCGCTTCTCTCTGACTCAGAAAAACTGTTTTACGGAAAACAATAACTAATCAAACAAAAATATAAGCAATAAGCATCTCTACCACCTTTTTTTTCGAAAGGTCTAGACTTTTAGCCCTGATGGCCTTTAAGCTCAATCGGTAGGTAGGTGAGCAGATGGCTCACCTAGTATAATTCGAAAGGGGGCGCCCCCCTCCGTGCCCCGCAGGGGCGCAGTATATCGCGCGCGCTACTCTGGGAGAGTAGGTGTTTGGCTAGTCAAATCCAATACGGTCGACGAGTCAAAATCTCTACCACCTACTAAATTAGGTACTTTCCTTATTTGCGACTCTAAATATCTAAGAACAACATTCCTAGTATAAATCTTATTTGTCTTTGGTGTTCACCCCTGACCATTTTTAATACGTAAAATACGAAGAAGCTTGATTCATAGATAAGGCACGAAACACCGAATAAAAAGTAAAATTAAGCGCGACGAAACTCGCGTAAAATTATTTTACCATTGTATGCAAATATACGCCGCGTGATTATTTTATTCCCTAAGAGCTCCCGGGATATAAATCTACGCAAAAAGAACGTCTTCTGTGTTTTTGTGTGATGTATGTGATATATAAATATGTTTTAACATGGGTATATTAAAATCTTTTTAATAAGATAACGCACAGTAAAATTCTATACCTATATCCTATACTTATGTGTTATAGTATTAAGGCCATTGAAAAACCTATCTTAATGAATTATGTGACTGTCTTTCTATCTTGAAGTAAGCGTATTAAGTTACGGATAGTAAATATACTGTCATAATTTTGGCGCAAGACTTGTGTCGCAACACTACACAAATAGCTCAACAGACTCTACATTTGGATTAAGACTTTCAAATCAAATCAAATGAAAAATATCTTTATTACGTAGGTACAACTTGTACATTTGAAATAAGACAAAAAAGTAGTCAATAAGAAGTAGGTAATAGTAAAAAAACTCGTTTGAGATGCAGGATCCCCTAAGAAAAACGAGAAAAAACTTAGGGGTTGCTCTTTTGCCAACAAAATATTTTATAAATACATAATATTTTTAAATACAACATGTAACATCTTAAGAGAAGAGTAGATAACTTTACATAAATAACCTTATTTAATGAAAAATATACGTGTGTTATACGCTTATGTATTAAGGTTACGTTGTAGGTACAAAATAATTAATATGAATTTTGTAATTGAAAAATTACAAGAATCGAATATTGTAATTAGGTACCTACTTTAAAAAATCCTACTGTCTAAAGAGGTAAGAAAGAAAACGCTGATCTATAAAGAATACGAACGAGAGCATAATACATAATCCTAATGCGCCTCTGATGTTACGATTGCAGTAAATTTAGCTTACATCTAACTCATAGGGCGAGTTACTGCAGGCGGGATCTAATGAAAGTAGTGGCAAAAACGTAGCCTTGCCCGGTATGTGGCGGTATGTGGCGGCGACGCGTTCTACGGTGAAAACAGCACATAAAACAAGGGACGCATCGATAAGTCGTTTCCAATCAGTTCAATATTATCATTATTATAAACGATCACATCTCGTTGATCGAGTTAAATGGTTAGCTAAAACTCATCTACATTATTAATATTATAAAGAGGTAAACTTTGTTTGTTTGTTTGGTTGTAATGAATAGGCTCAAAAAGTATTGGACCGATTTTAATATTCTTTCACCATTCGAAAGCTATATTATCCACGAGTAACATAGGCTAAATTTTATTCTGGAAAAAAATAGGGTTGTGTAAAATATTTGGGTTTTTCAGACACAAGGTGTGAAAAATCAACCAGAAAAGTTACTTATTTTGCGTACTAAGATCCCGTTGTAAATCTTACTTAACGCAGGCGAAGCTGCGGGCAACAGCTAGTATATTTATATAAAGCTATGACTGCTGCTAAATTCAATATAAAAAGTCTGCCCTAAGCTGTATTTGAATCTTTAGTTATCTGTTTGTTAGTTTTAAGTTGTGTGTAAAGTGTAATAGAACATTGACAAAATTAATTTTATCACACCGATGAGGCTTTAAAGAAGGCCAAAAGAAAGCAAAGCAAAGGCAGTATCCAAAAAGTAAACTTACATAATTATTTAAATATCTTTACATACTTAAATAATTATCGTATCAGTTTGTTTAACTAATTATTTTTTTAGAGCGACCATTTTGATAAATAAATTTTGAGACAAAGTGTATGGGGCAATAAGACAAGCTATGGAGACGCGCCGTGACTACCGATCGATGGGACGTTTACCGTTAAGTGTGCGGTTAAGATGGATGGCTGCTGGGATCACTTGTATAGGTGTTCGTACTTCGTAGGAGACCTTCATACATCAAAAAAGAAGAATTTTAATTAGTAAAAGAAATAAGGAATTTTCTTACTATCGATGTATGATGTGTAACTAATGGTTATTGTGCCGATATTTATTCGTATATTAACGATAAAACAGTATTATAGCAAGAACTTTGTTGGCTTTATTATTGTTAATTGTAGTATGTATGACTTACAATATGTTTAATGTACCATATTCAAAAGTATCACTAAGTTTTAAGAATTTCAACCCTCAATTTGTGTCTATCTATTATTCTATTATATTCTAACAAAGGAAAATTTGTACTCGATCGCAATATCACCACTTATGCAAGCTTATCCTCGTAATTATATTGAAAGTAAAACGCCATAGTTCACGCCACAAACAAACAGCAATCGAAGTTTCGACATAAAAGTGTAATTACAATATTGGTCAATGTTAATAACATTACATAAATGAAACAATGCATTCAATTATCTCAAATGTTACTCCTATTGGCCAAGAAGCAAATGATCTTTGATTAAAATGGCTATTGTTGAGCATTCCCATGGCGCGGAAATAATAGCAATACCGGAGTCACGTCGAACATAAATCGCAGCCCCGATAGAACAATTAAAAGACGAGCTTAAAACAATTACGCAACGGTGGCCCTTGGGCCGCTCGTGATAACATAGACCGAACAACGACGCAGATACAATCACAGATCGCAGCTGTACGAGCGAAATACTCGGCTGGCCTGAAGTTAGCCATTAGTGACCGATGAGTGAATGATGGTTGTAAAATTAAGGTTATGTTGAGGTGTTTAAAGAGAAAATACTTGGCTGGCCTGAAGTTAGCCATTAGTGACCGATAAGTGAATGATGGTTGTAAAATTAAGGTTATGTTGAGGTGTTTAAAAAGAAAATACTTGGCTGGCCTGAAGTTAGCCATTAGTGACCGATGAGTGAATGATGGTTGTAAAACTAAGGTTATGTTGAGGTGCTTAAAGAGAAAATACTTGGCTGGCCTGAAGTTGCCATTAGTGACGTAGTAATGATGATGAGCCAGCACATACTGGCTGTAAAACTAAGGCCATGATAAGGTGTTCAAAGCGAAAATACTTGGCGGGCCTGAAGTTAGCTTTGGTTGTGGTGGCAGAATGATGGGAGAGCTTCCTATAAAAATAACTTTACCAAGATAAATAGATTGAAAATCTTAGGTAACAAAAAAACAAAAACAAATAGCTAAACTGCCAGAAATATTTTTACATTAACGACCTATTTCCTACAATTTATCGATCATGTAATAGGAAAGATACACTTAAAAATTACCTGTTATCTTACTCAGTCATTTGCAAAAAAAAAAAAGTGCGACTGGTAGTTCCGAAGATTAACGCCTCTTTACATAGAGCTTTATTGTACTAGTAGAGAATTCTTTTTATATCTTTAGATACTTTTGAAGTTCATATAAAAATATTTTATTAGTGAAGTACCCACTTTTGTGAATTTTCGATTAACAATTAGTTTTTTTTTATTAAGATTTATTTATTTGACTGTCTTTTCTGCTGTGCTAAAACAACAGTCCTTTATATAAATCATGTACCTACTTTGTATAAAACATTCGTGTTCCATCTAATCCTTTGCATATTCTTTGTTTGGTTCATAAACATAACAATAATATAAATTCAGTTAGCACTATTAATGTATGGAGCGGAGTGTTAATGGAAATCAATTGTTTTACAGCCATAACTCATATTAACATTTAATTGAGACTTTCCAATATATGGGTGGCCGTAGGCAAACGAATGGTTTATACACGAGGCCGACGTAGGCAATGTACGCGAAAACAATATGCTGATAAGATTATACATAAAATATAATACAACTTTACGCTTGGTTCTTGTTTTTTATTTTGAATATTGAAAAAATATATAACACGTATATAAAAAATTAACAAATTGTTCTGAGAACAAGAAAACTATACACCTACGCCTAATCAGTGTAAACTTTACGAATTATAATGTTTTCTAATATTCGATGATCGAATATCGCGCATTATAATGAAACAACTTTTATGAATTTTTTCGTGGTTTATTCAGTTTTTTACAAGTCCGACGTTTCGGAGACTTTAAAGCAACCATGGCCACGGACGGACCATGAGACACGTAGAGTTCTCCCGTGACCATGGCTGCTGTAAAGTTCTGACATCTGATCCTGACCCCGCCTGTGTGTCTTGAAATGGGGTTTTCTAAATTTCTAAGTGCACCCCAAACACGAGACCATCGTTCGCTTATCGGTGAAGGAAAACATCGTGAGGAAACCTGCATGCCTGATGAGATTGAAAGTCTTTGAAGGTATGTGAAGTTCACCAACCCGCATTAGGCCAGCGCATCGGTGAACTATGGCCTATTAGCCTCCTCGTCAAATTTCGAGGAGGAGACCCGTGCCCAGCAGTGGGACATATAAGGGTTGATACTATATATACTATATAAATGCAAACAAAGAACTTTATTCATATAAAAATTGTTATGTCCTTTCTTTAATTTAATATGATATACACA
This sequence comes from Lycaena phlaeas, assembly GCA_905333005.2. Classification (NCBI taxonomy): domain Eukaryota; kingdom Metazoa; phylum Arthropoda; class Insecta; order Lepidoptera; family Lycaenidae; genus Lycaena; species Lycaena phlaeas. The sequence continues at coordinate 9,776,215 of HG995178.1, forward strand.
TGGCAGAAAGGGTTTAGAGCTGCAAATATTAGCCGTGAGCCGTCTCTTGCGTGGAGTCCGAGCAATCTGCATCCAGGCTGATCCCATTTTAATGGAGCGCCGGCAAACAAGCTCCCAGCCGCTTACCGGCAAATCCGGCGAGATCCTCTGCGCCACTTAGTTTGAACATACACTGTTTTATAGCGCACCAAACGCATCTTATAGTTTTTAACTTATATATTTTATATTCGAGAGATATGCAAACATGGTATCTCACGGTGACATTGATTACGATGGATATCCTGACCTTCCGAAACACGAATTTCACGAAACACTTCCTAACAGCTATTTCACGGAACATGTAAAAGTGGTGTAACTGAAAAGAGGCACGCGGCATAACCCAATCCCTTCTAATGGCATTCACACTTCCAACTATCCTATTTTCTATCGATATGATATAAGCGCGAAAGTTTATTAAAGTGTATGAATGTATGTTGGTGACTCTTTCACGCAACGATGACAGAATGGACTTTGATGAAACTTTACGATAATGTAGTTTTCACGTCAAAATACATAGACTGTAAGTTATTCCTGTACTACCACGGGAATGGGGAGTACGCGGCTGAAACCTATATGAAAGTAGATTAGCCATACTATATGAAAGTAGATTAGCCATATATATCTCACTGCTGGGCATGGGTCTCCTCGAAATAAGGCGAGGAGGATATCAGGCCATAGTTCACCGAGGCGCTGGCCCAATGCGGCTTGGTGAACTTCACACGCCTTCAAAGATTGTCAATCTCATCAGGCGTGCAGGTTTCCTCTCGATATTTTCCTTCACCGGTGAGCGAACGGTGATCCGTGTTTATTGTGTATGCTGTACTGATTATAAACGCTTTAAAAATAAATTAATTTAATTGTCAAAATATGTTTATACCCGTTATTTCCATGTGACCAAAGACTTAAGTAATGTCTACAGTAACCACCGTCTAGAAATGTGTTAATTACTAAAGGTAATTATTATCTGTCCAACAATTCTATGATCCTTAGAGCTAAGCAAAGTATGGTTACAATAATCATTTAAACATTATGACGATCTCTTAGTTATTTATTTATCAATAATCTTATGTCAATTACATGTATAAAAATATATTTTTACCCATTCCACATTTTACTACCGCCATTGAATTGATTTTGATGAAACTTTACAATAATATAGCTTATACACTAGAATAACAAATGTGCTGTAATTTATCCCTGTATTCCCACGAGAATGGGAAGTAGGTACGCGGGTGAAACCGCAGGGCGCTCCTAGTTTTATTATAAACTTTAACGCAAGCCCACATCCTTGTCAAAACGAAACAGTCGTTAAATGGAAAACCTATAAGTGAATCAAACACAGCCTCCATTTGATAAATGCCGTGGTATTTATCAAAAGTGTGAATTAATCTAGCATTGTTCGTATCGAGAACATTCGACGTTAATATTTCGCTCCCCATTGACAATGTACTCACACGGGTACATTCATTAGTCCAAGGGCCAACGACCGTCGCATAAAGGATCTGCATCCCACCATTCGTTTCATCGAAGCACTGTTGATCTCCGCGCTAACGAGTCAAAGGATAATGATCTTATTCAAAATGACGCACCGAGTGACTGGCGCAGACGGAGCCACCACTGACCCCCGGCCCGGGCTAACCCACATCCAAACAACACGAATCCATGTCGACCTCGATTATTGTATTGAATAAATCATCGACAATTTATATTTTTTAACAGGTAGATTTTCAAAATGCCGCTTATTTCATTTATGTAAATCTAGCTTTACACGAGTTGAAATTGAATCTTAAAACGTAGATCTCATAAATAATCGAACTGGGAGCCTCGCACACATGAAAACAACAACGCGGAAGTTATGTGCATAGTTGAAACTTTATTTGATTGTGTTTTTACTAAATTCTTAAAAACAGTTAGAAAAGCTGATCAAATCTCGATTTATCCTCAAATGTTACGCAATTAGAAATAGTACCTGAATTTAATGAGTCTCCGAGTGAATCTCTCCTATTGGACTTATTTTGTATCTGTTTATACTATCCAGTTACGCAAATAATCAAAATTAGAGCACCGTTCGAGGAATAATTTCCAAACAGAATATTATCAATGAGGACGGCATTCAAAATTTTCCACAATTTGTATTCCGTCTGGAGAATTCGCCTCGTCGGATCCCGTAGTTCCGATGCAGGTTATTTTAAATGTAAAGACGGCGCATTGAATAATCACCAACGTGATTCGCCATCACTATTCTGTACTAAATATTTATTTGTACCAACTCCAAAGATCTACAACAAATTGTTATTTGGTTCGTTATATTCTATTAATTATTGAAAGTATTCCCAAGAGGTATGGTATATATGGTATATGTTAATCAATCGCTAAACCATGTTTCTCTTACAGAACGTAAGTAAATACTCTTGGTATTTTTCTCAAACAGGCCATGCTTTGACTTGAGCGTCCGGCTTGAAGGACCAGGATAGATTTGAATAATGATGTGGGTGAGAGAAGAAGCATTTAAACTTCATGCAATAGATTATGTCTAAATCATTGTCCTAACGTAATATTAAGTATTATACTTATTCAATGGACGATGATAATTTATTTAAAGTAATTTACGAAAAATCGAAACGAAAAATTACTTCCTGTAAAGCATTAATGATATAATTCTACAACATTACGTAATATCTACCATCGCACTCCCAATCAATAATTTAATATGGTAACATTAATCCTAAGTTAACAAAAATACACATGAAAATGTAACTGCTCGAAATTTTCTGGATGACATTGCTAGGAAAATTAATAATGTAACTATTCGTACCCGGACATGAAAAAATTTAAATTCCGTTTACATTTTCATAACAAAGGACAGTCGTGTAAACCCGTAAAAAATTATACAGAGGCATATATTTGTAGTTTCAGTGTTCGTAAATATTTCAATTTGACTGGAAATTTATATGATAAATATTTTGTTGACCGGTGCGCGGGAGGAATTCGCTTTCAAGTGTATAAGTATTACCATCCCGCTTATTTTTATCTACAGAATGGCTTGCCGCAAGAAAAACTGGTGCACTGACTGACATTGAGGTCCCAGAATAGGCTATACATAGTACATCTAAGTTACAAACACCTGATTGTAATTAGAACTAACTCAGGCAAATTCGTTATGTTCTGAGACGAAGATGACCACAAGAGATTGTTCTGTTCTCGTAGTTCACTTCTCCCAAATAACAAATATACAAAAATTAAATTTTCTGTAATGCTTTATAACTTTGCACTATATCGTTTATGTCCATAAACAATTATTTATAATGGATCAGTTTAAAAAAATTAACATTTACTTTTGTAAGTAATAAATTGGATTCCCGCTAGTAAATCCAGAAGTCACAGCTTTGACATTAACAATATTAAACGAACCAGTATTTACATGCCCTAACGAGTTGATATACGAAGAACATCTATCTGTAAACCTATTAATTTTTTCTCTCGCTACCGAGGCGATTTCGATTTTAATAAAAAGACAGATTGGGCATTAATTAGCCCTTGATGAGATCGCGTCCTACGCCGCCGTCATTATGTGTGAGCCGAGGTTTTTTTTAATTCGTCATTATTCCGTGGCGTAAAGAAATGTTAATTTGAGTCAGCGTGAAATTAACAGTCGGCAAGGGCCTTTGTGAGCTCAGTTGAACACACAACGGCGACGCCAGCGCCTTTCATACTTCGCTCTTATTTGCACACCATTAGTCTTTTTTACACTTTCATTAAAAACTCAATCAAAAGGCTGTAGCATCAATTGTCAATATGTCGATGTATTAAAATGCCGTTCTAATGTATTAATACAAATATCATATTGATATTGTTAAAAATTGAGCAATTCAAGTGACTGTATGAATTCATAAAAATTACCTAACGCTACCTAGTAAGAAATGGTAAAGGGTAAAGGGTCAATAATCATTAGCAAATATTTTACTAAGAGATCATCGACGTTGATTTTGATTAATTTTTATGTTATCCTATTAATTTATAAGCACGAAAGTTTGTAAGAATGTATAGATATATGTTTGTTACTTTTTCTCGCAAAAACTGCCGAAAAACTTTAAAGTCAGTAGTAGTAAGTGGTAGTGCCATGCTACTTTTGCAGCCGAATTGGACCGGCTAGGAACCTAAATTTACGGACGTATACGGTTTGATGATGATTATTTTTATAGCCTAGTTACTCCTTATAACCTTCCTGTAAAAATCTCGTCAAATCGGTCCAGCCATTTCAGAATCTAGAGATTAGCCGGAACAAGCAGACAGACAAAAATTGTTAAAAATGATATTTTGGTAAATGTACATATAATATTATATTTATATGCATGTAGTAAAAGGCGGTTATTTTTATATTAAAAAACAGACACTCCAATTTTATTTATATCTAAACTAATATTATAAAGAGGAAACCTTTGTTTGTCTGGTTGTAATGAATAGGTTTAAAAAATACTGGACCGATTTCAAAAATTCTTTCACAATTCAAAAGCTACATTATCCACGAGTAACATAGGCTTCAAGTTTTATTCTGAAAAAAATAGGTTTTTCGGACACAAGGTGTAAAAATCAACCAAAAAAGTTACTTATTTTGCGTACTAAGATCCCGTTGTAAATCTTAGTTAACGCAGGCGAAGCTGCGGACAACAGCTAGTGTATAGATAAAATAAAGATCTCATTACTAAATTTTGTTGCAGTGGTACCGCGTGGACAAGACCCGGCTGAGTTCTGAGCTGCAGCAGAAGTTCGTGCAACTGGAGCCTGATGACGAGACACAGGAGTTCCTGACGTCGTCCATCGACAAGTCATCCTGGGTGTGGACCCAGATCTGGTACCTGCTCGCGAAGGCGATACTGAAGCATTTCTGGACGATTACGGACATTAATGGGTGAGCGGATCTTTTTTTTTATCGAATCTCAAATTTGAGCAACGATATCATTAAGTTGTTCATTATATCACTGCCACTATCATTATATAGTACAAAACAAAATCGCTTTCTTTGTATGTATGCTTAAATCTTTAAAAGTATACAGCGGATTTTGATGCAGTTTTTTTTTATAGATAGAACAATTCAAGAGTAAGGTTTATATGCATAATACATGCACAATAAATATATTATCCCGCTCAAATCCCGTTCTTAATCATAGTTAACGCAGGCGAAGCTGCGGATAACAGCTAGTTTGACTATATAGAAAAAAAAGATAATTCGAAAAAAATACCACTCTATCTTATTTAGTATATTATGTATATATAAGAAACTAGAATAAAAAATATATACTTAACTACGTAAGTGTCAATAAGTAAGTAACACTTGATATATCAAACAACATATCAAAGTGGGTTTTACCACGTTTTACTTCCTAAAACATCATTAAAATTATTTTTGTACGGTTATAATTAATCTCTGTTTGTCGTGATTTTGAATGAATCATTTCATCCGTACACAGTGAATTGCTGTTTGAATCATGACAATGAATCGTTATTAAGTGGGTCCAGATTCGTCCAATTACGCCAATTACAATCTCCTGTAAGATATAAGTACATGTATATTATTTCCTCATCCATTGTGTCGTATCTGCACAAATTAACTAATTCGAGTTCTCGCTAGTCACGAGACACTACATGTTTAAATATCGATATATAAAATATCGAGTTGAATAATTTTATCGCATTAAATTTAAGTTTAAATAAAATATATCATGTTATAATAAAAGTATGATCTAACTTTGTAATCGATTAAAAACACATTACTTTTATTTATTGTTTTCTTATGTTTACGCGAATTTCACTCATTATAATGAAACAACTTTTACGGATTTTATCGCGGCTTATTTAGTTTTTTATGAGCCCGACGTTGTTTCATAGGGTAGTTTCGAATAACTTTGTAACAGTAGGACATCTGACACCTCAGTCTTCCCGTGACAATGGTTGCTATAAAGTATCCGAAACGTCGGGCTCATAAAAAACTAAATAAACCGCGATTAAATCCGTAAAAGTTGTTTCATTATAACATTACTTTTATTTTTTAATTAATCCTTTTATGTACAGTTATACAACAAGGCAACAACTGAAAAAGACATGAGTTGCATTCCAGGTCTAAATGCAATACTTTTGGTCAATGTACAAAACTGGTAATTATTACTACTTTTGTATAACATAAACTTCCTTTAATTAATAAAAGAGTTATATAGCTTTCTAATATGCACACGAATTTCATTCCTAATAATGATAAAATATTTTCTTTGGATTTTATTGCGTTGTATTTGATAACCATTATAAAAACCTCATCAGTATGTTGCCGTGGTGTTACATTGGTAAGAAGGTTGGGTAATTATAAATAAAACCAGCGGTTTTGTTACGATTTGCAAAATTAAATATAATAAATGTAATATCGAGCACACGTAGCGCGTACGTCACTACACGCGTCCGGAGCGCACTCTGTGAGCGTGCACTGAAAACGATCGCGGTACGGGTGTCTATAGCGGGCACTAATAAATAATTTAAATAAATTGACGGACGAGATTTACTCATTGGCTGTTTCCGTCTCTCAATTACGCTTTATTTATCACTTACTACTTGTCGACCGAAGATCCCCGCGGCCTCTGTACCTTCGTCCACTATATTGGACGTGCAACGGGCCGCCTTAATTTAATAATTGAATATAACACACGCTACCTACTATATCAATGTCGCTTGCTGTTTCAAAATCTCACAAGGAAAATTGTTTAATATCATGGGAAGTTTAACTCTCACTGGGCTATGACTGATGTCCTTCGACGTATCAATTAAGAATGTGCCCATAATTCTATTTATAGATGCACCAGGTATATATTGTTATAATAATAATCTGAAGGCCTAACATTAGATACATTTAACGGCCATATGGACAGTTCTCTCTATGAGCAACAAAACGAGGGTAGACAGACAGTGTTATTACTGTACTTACCATCTTCCGTCTCAGTATGTGACACACCAGTCACCATCAGAGGACACATTCTGTTTAGCTAACGTAAAAAGTGTATAGGCCATTGTGTAGACTCTTCTATCTAGTTAGACGTCAAATACACACGACAGGCATCCAGATTTATTTTCTTTAATAGAATGGATTATTGGACTAAACGCTTGTGCCTACCATGGATATAGGTCAGGATATCGGATGTCGGATTGTTATCCCACCAAGCCTTGTCGTGGCGGTGAGGCTTAATAGCCCAGGGTGACCCCAACACCTTGGGCGAGGCGAATTTAGCCGAGGGGGCTCTTTGTAACCTTCTTGTAAGAAGGGGACAAATGAACTGGAGGCAAGGTTTAAGGATGGCGTTATTGTACTGTCCCTACGACGGGATCACACGGGGACGGGGGGTTGTACTGTGGTGCGGGGCAACTCCTCTGTGGAGGTGACGTCGGGCCCCCCGAGGGACTGACTAGCCGTCGAGGTGCCCTGTTGCTTGCAGATCCAGGCACTTGATCAAAAGCGGCATTGGTGGCACTTGCAGATTTTTAGTGGGTAGAGCTGCGTCCACTTACTAGCTTTCGGGAGCAGCGAGTCCCACATACCCGCCTGTTTAGTCCCACTCCCCCGCGGGATGCCTAAGCGAATTTCCCGGCGTTAAAGAAAAGAAGAAAAAAAAGGATATCGGATTGTTTCGATGTTTGAGCAAGCGCCACTTACGTGATTCGTCTGTAAGTAGCCAAGTTTCAGCTAGTATGCGTGTATCTCTACTAGGTACTTACAATGACTGTATTATAAATCATCACCTTACAAAATTATGACTGATCAACAGTAAACACAATCCATTCAAAAGTCAAATAAAACAGCAAAACAAACGCGGTGATTTGTTCGAATCAGGAAGAAGAGAGTAACATGAAAATCTATTAAATAAATTAGAAATACAAATAGGCCAGGAAATATTGGTGATGCTTTCGCTCCCCTTAAGCAAAATATCCGGGATATTAATCATTGCGCCTATAGTTAGGATAAATGACTCAATGAGAGCCCGCTGCCGGCTGTATTGACTTTTCCGGTGTAAATGTTTCAATTTAATTATGAATTAGCGGTTGAGTGCCACGGATTCGTTTAATGGAACCCCGGGACGCTCACGCTTAATTATTATTGAGGATTGAATGGAATCTAATGGTTTGGGTATCATCATCATCATCATCATCAGCCTTTATCCGTCCACTACTGAACATAGGTTTCCCTCAATGAACGCCGTTAAGGTTCATGTTCAGGTGTGTTAAATACGTTAAATAAAAATGTAAAGCTCATGATATTAATTGAAACAACACCAGCTTTAATCATCTATTAATATATACTTGGGAGAACGTCTTTCAAATATCAGTATAAGTATTTTTTTTATTTGATTATATTGTTGTTTTTCACCCAATAACATGCAGACAACAAACAAATAAGATTATATAGATGTGTTGCCTTCCTTTCCTTATCCCCTAATAGGCCACCGGACACTCACAAAACAAAACGCTACAGCACAGCTGTCATTTTACGCCTGCTTCGTGTGATTGAGAGTCCGTTTTTGTTGCAAAGCAGCATGGCACTACTTTTCTTATTAATACTAAATTTAAATAATAATTTCACTGTATTATAATATTTTCAAATACTGAATGTTTGCGCCGAGCCAATGTTGATGGCCTTGAGGTATGTTTAATGGCTTGACAGCTTCGGTGGTGCGGTCACATATCTCATATGGCGGAGGAAAGAGTAGTGGATGCGGACATCGTAGACGCCTCGCCTCAAGAAGATGAAATGTGGAGCCCTCCTATTGGGAAATATTTGGCAGTACAGCGGCCTGAATCGCTCCGGACGCCAACAAGATGTGTACAGCCAAGTCCAGGAGTCATATGACATATCAAATGCAGTTGAAGGCTGGCCCGCCTGCGGCCATGAAGAAGCTGTACTTCATGGCCGCAGGCGGGCCAGCCTTCAACTGCATTTGATATGTCATGGACGCCGTATTCACGTGCCCACGTGCCCTCAGTTCTTATGGAGTTTCTCCGCGAATATAGGCCACATATCATCTTCAAGCGTGTCATATTCTCGGCTGGATGTCATAAGTGATTGCCAAAAGGTCGGACAGATTAATGAAAACAAACCAATCAATTATGTGTAAATAACAAATATGTTTTGTTATACAGGAGATGAGTATTTCGTCATAGCCGACTTGATTTAAATATAACATCAGATTTTATTAATTAGATATTATGATACTTTTTATACGTACGACTTACAAGTAACATAGAAAATGAAGCGCAGTTTCGTGAAGAAGACCTACATAGTGTTAAAATATAGAGCCACGCGAAATAAAAAATTAAAACACGGCAAATGTCCCATTTTAACATTTTAGAGATGTTACTTTTATAAAGAGCTAATAATTAAATCATTCCCGCTGTAAATGACAACGCGTTTCAATCAGTGGCCGACCTCGTTGACAAACAATCAGCTACCGAAGGCAATTGGCCGAAATTCGTCAGTTCGCAAGTCGCCCGTGACGTCACCCGAGCCGTCACAATAACGCGCCATTCGTTTTCATGCAACCGCACTTTCGGTTTTCACCCGGTAATATAACGAAAATTTTATTTGGACACGTTTTGAAATGAGCTCCATATGATGCTGATAGTGAATAATTTGATAGCTGTGTTCGCAGAAAAAAAGGTGTGTGTGCGATGCACACACGATAGAAGTGAAACACATGTTGAATGCTCAAATACAAGCATGAAGCTAGTATTAAACAGTCTGCAATATACATACACACCGACATTTGCTCTCTCGCTCTTTTGTATTTGTGTCTCTTACCTGTCGTTTTCTCCGTTGCATCCGGTTTGAAATCACACCGATTCTATAGAAGTTTCACTTCAAAAATAATCTCGCTTATGACTTACTGCTAAGCACGAGTCTCCGCCTAGAAATCAGGCTAGAGTGTTGGGCCATAGTTCGCCGATGCGCTGGCCCAATGCGGGTTGGTGAACTTCACATACCTTCAAAGACTTTCAATCTCATCAGGCATTAAGGTTACTTCATGATGTTTTCCTTCACCGGTGAGCGAGCGATGGTCTCGTATTTTAGAGTGTACTCAGTACTTCCTTACCACTGCGTTCGTAACAAGTATTTAATGTGCTGACGCTATTTAATAATAGATTATATGTGACTGCTGTCCTTTAACCTGCGAATTAAATGTGCGAATTGATGACCATTACCATTGGGTAGCGATTCAGAGGCGAACAAACAGTTAGAGGGGCAAAGGAGAGGGTTGAAATAAAGTATTGGCCAAAGGACTTGTATCCAGCTCTTAATAAATTAAAAAAAAAGTGTTGGGCAAAAGACTAGTATCTAGCTCTTAATAAATTTAAAAAAAAGTGTTGGGCACAGGACTTGTGTTCAGCTCTTAAAAGTAAATTAAAAATAAAGTGTTCTATTCCTTCAATCCCTAAGTCATAAAAGTGCTCCATCAGTCAGGTAACACTTTCGCCACAAAAGTTGACCTTCACGTTTACGATCCAGCCGCGTCACGTCATAACCCGATCCTTATAATTAATTAAGTAAAGGTCTCCCATTAAGCGCAATCACTGTTTGGACATTTTAATTGCTCCGACCTTTTGAAACTGCACTTTATTATTCAAAATGCCTTTAATTGCATTCCGGTCAAAAAATATGCTTTTGATATTTTCTTAATTGCTGTCTTAAGCCGTTTTAATGATTTTAGCAGATTTAATGATTCGCACTTATAAAAACTTATTTGATAATTATAGGTCGTTGTTATAAATGTGATATGGGTTTGAGGAAAAAACATCGTTAAGCTATTTTTGCAATTCGGCTTGTTATTTGAAGATTGGACCAATTAATTATGATCCCAATATAATTGTGTTGTAATTATTTTTGCTCTTGTAAGACATGAGTTTTAAAGTTATCTATTTACCTGCATTGAGCATGTTATTATGCCTTGTAAAAATTATACGTGTTACAAATTGTTCCTTATGATTAAACTTAATAGTCGGGTCGATAGTTATCACATTATAATTTATAAGCGATATTGTATAGTACAATTATGAATAAATATACTATAAAAAAATATACACTGTCCGCAGCTTCCCGCGGGACTACGTTAACGTGATATGATAATTATAACATTGAAATAAATGGCCTTAAATGGCGATGTCAAACCCCACCACATTAGTGTTAGAAGACAATGTTCTATACGATCGCCGCTACTTAGTACGAATCTCCTCGAAATCTAGCGAGGTACCAGACAATCAGAATTTAAAAAGCATCGCAAACGAGTACAGCTTATTGTATTTATTGTACCACCGTGTGGTCCTTGTTCCAAGGCGGTCTCCACTTCTCAGCGATCGGCGATACTGTACCATTAGTGCGAATACTCGCGCCGGCGTCCAATTGTGCTCTTAGATATCGTATACAAATGTCGATCGGGGCCTCATCTGCATTCAATCCCATTGTTGCCTTTATTATTCAATATATGCGTAATCGTTAATTTATAAGTCGATCGAAATCGCTAATGGCCCCCGCTATAAATAACACTAATCATTTATTGTCGCGATCTGATCACACCATTGTTGCGCGGTTTACGTCCTAGTATGCCGTGCGTTAGATTGATGTGCTCTACCACACAATATTACTCTTAGAATTTACAATTTATAGTCATATTTTATAGTACTTTCCTAGTTTGTAATCACAAAATATTTTTTGTTATCTTATTTTATGTTGTATTTATATTTAAAAAATCGCATACAGATATCTGGAGCCTAGTCACAAGTGTTAGGGATTCTGGAGTTATATTGACACAAATAGGTACCCAATATCCTGTAAATATGTCGTATGCTGATGACAAACATAATATTATGTACCTAATCCATAATCGATACGGCCTACCAACATTGACATAACAATAATTAACACCATGTTACATATTAATTTTCATCCATCAAAATGTTTCTATCCTAATCATTTGACACAAACGGAGTATTTAATAAGAAATGACCTTTAATACATTACAGTGAAAGATTCTTGAAATTCCTAGACTAGCTGCGCACGCGCAGTAATAATTGTCAATAAGGCGGCGGCGTAATAAGGGCCGAAGGGCCGCACCGAGCGCGTCGCTGTGGAAGCGCAAAGAATACACCTCGATATGATCGCACAAAGGGCCCCGGATCGGGCCCGATGCTAATTTCCACTATCGCGCTCGGCCTCATTCATTTTCAATCGAAGCCAGCCTCCGCTTACTTCTATTTTTTCAAAATCACATTAAAGAATCGAATATGGTGGTTATTTTTTTGCGCGGTCGGTGCGTGCGACGCGATTTATTTATTTGCGAAGTTTTTTAAAGGGACATTCCGCCTGGCTGTATACTTGTGTCTACCCGCAATTGGCATTTCGGGCTAAGCGCTATACAAAGTCGCCGGTTTTAACGGTTGTTTTTAACGCTCGGCCCTCGCGCAAGAAACGGAGGATACAAATAAATTATTAATCGTTTGTCCTGTCTCTTATAAATTAAAATCTGTTCGTTTTTTTCGGGCGTGGCCCGCTCGTGTATTTTTTGGTCGCGACAGCCTAAGCTGTCTCCGAATTTATTAAAATCCTTAAGCCAGGTCGCGGGTAATTAAAGCCGTGACAGAAATTAATATAAGGACGACACGGGGAGTCCGCCGACCGGTCCGTATATTTCATTTATTTATGACGATATTTTTATTTTTAACGCGTAAATCAAGTTCCGTAAAAGGGAATTTCACACGTTTTTTCAACGTTCCCCGGTATATTATTTTGAGCGAGAATCGAGTAGACTGTAAGATGTGCCTGTAAATGAATGATGCGTATCTGCGGTTGAAGGGACAATAAAAATAAAAGTTATTAATGATGTATTTCTATCGGTATTTCTCTATTTGGTCCGTTCTGTTCGTGACATTTTTGTTACGGCACGGTGGATGCATATTTTACATAATTACTCAACATTTACTATTGGCCCATTACCCTCTTCGCCTGATTTCGAGGAGCATACCTGTGCCCAGCAGTGGGGCATAAAAGGGTTGATACTTTACTTTTTTTTTACTCAACTTTTAGTGTTGTCCTTGTTGTGTTTGTCTATGGGTTCTTTTCTTTACTTTTATGCAAAAATTCACAATATGTTGTATAGTTACTTGCCGAACCCTACTCTATCTTAGGCATCTAGGATATGACCGGAATGTATAAATGTGCTGTGACGCTACGCCAGGTCTGCGCTCTAATTGACCAACCGATGGCTATTGATGGATGATGGGACGTACACACATATCACTGATTGGTTGAATAGCTGCTATTAACAGCCATGTTAGTTGACTTACATTTTGACTAACGTTTCAGTAACCGGGCGGGCGAAAGGTCACAGGAGGACCATGGTTGCTGTAAAGTATCCGAAACGTCGGGTATGTAAAAAACTAAATAAACCGCGATAAAATCCGTAAATTTGTTTCATTATAACCATAAAATGTTCTTATTAATTGTAGATCTTATAAATATCTACAAAAAAGTCCGCGACACACTATACCTATCTATGTCGAGCGAGACTGTTGGTGTTGTTGACCATTTTTTTTTTTTAGAAATTTTGAATTCTTTTAGGCTACATTTAAATGTGTTTATTTTACTCATGCTTTTAATCCTTAAGATATAAAGCTAAAGAGTTTGTTTATTTGAACGCGCTAATCTGAAAAACTATCGGTCTGATTTAAAAGCAGCATTTCAGTGTTAGACAGCCCATTTATCGATAAAAAAATATCATAATTTTTCACAAATAAAGCTATTTATTATTATTATTGTTATTATCCTGCTAAGATCCCGTTGTGAATCATTGTTAACGCAGGCGAAGCTGCGGGCAACAGCTAGTCTTACAACATACACAATATCTTCACTCCATTCTGTATTTGGAACCGCTACTTACGTACTTTTTTATGCACATTCAATTTAATGTCATAATAAAATTTTATAACAGCGCAATTTTGAATTATACGATCACCGATATTGCTTTATTAATGCCATACGATAGAGTAATAAGGCATCAACCACGCGTGTCTTTTACCTTCAGGCGAGACCTAGATTTATCATAGGAGACCTAAAATATTATCAGCTCCCTTAAAGCGCGGATCCACCGCGGCGCGCGAGGGGCTACGTAGTACGCTGTACGTACGCGTATTTTGCTTTTACAAAAAAAAAATCGATTCGTGGCGTGTCCATGGGTTGTAGTGGAGACAATCACATTATTTTTTTCAAGTGTCAAGGAGCCTTTAAATTTCTTGGTAGTAAATTTGTCACATCAAATCTTACAGTCGGCTTTCACCTAGATCAGATGTCGATCTGAACTGATGGTTTAGGTTACCGAAAAGCTGATCAAATCTAAAACCGTCATATTATGTTCAGTTATAACTTTTTTCTACAGTTAGTGGGTACAAGCTTTCGATACTTTCTACTACTACAACTTTTCTACTACTACTTTCTACTACTACTTCTTTAAAGAACTGTAAAGGTGAAGATATTCTTTGTTTGATGATTTGATGATAGTGATGATGTGTTACGCATAAATCACAATAAAAGAACAAAGGCGAACATAAATCAGCAACAATGCAATTCCAGTAAAGTGCCTAATGAAATATTTTAACGCGATAAAATTTGAACAGACATCCGGGGCATAAGAACGCCAAAAGTTAACCGCGGCTCGGACATTTCTTAATTAGCCCGTTTTTATTGTACAGCAAATTCGGTTAACTCCAACAAAGGGGGCCCCAAATAAAAATAAAGCCGTGACTCGTGACGAATCACGGAGGTGTTTCGGGGCCCTAACCCTTTTTGTGCCTCTAATCTAGAGTTGGGAGTTTTTAATTAAAGATAATGTAACATAACATCACGTACTATGGCTACCTCGCACTAAAATCTCCGCAGGGCTGTCGCGTATGTTTTTATCATTCTTTTCGGATGGAACGTACGTACAATATGCTGTTGGTCTGATATTTAGGATTTCTCCGGCACACTTGGTCATCGGTGAGAATATGCCTGAGATTTTTTTTTTTAAATATGTGTCTATCGACATCAATTTGACAAAAAAAAAACCTAAATTTTTATATGAACCTCAAGCGGCTAATTTGCATTGATTGGTTAAAATGCTTAAGCACCTCTTAAGCATTTTTACGTTAATTTGGATATCTTGTAAATAATTATTAAAATATCATGTGATACGTACTTCTGAAAATAACAATCCAATTGTTGGCAATGTACCTTATGATATTGTAATCAAAGTAAGGTAACTACGTGAATGAAATTTTAGTATGGTATTTTTCAACATATATTCTGACGAACTGGGATAGGAATAGACTTTTACTAAAAAAATTCCCGAAAGATTTTTATTCATAAAAAGTATCCTTTTTTTGCTACTCATTGCGAAACTAGTAAATTGTCTAAATGTAAGTGTCCTTTTAAATTTTTAGAATCGCTAGAAATGCTACTTATCTAGTCAATTGGGTAAAAATATGTTATTTACTTGTGTAGTTTATTTCATATGATTTATTTTATACATTCGCCGCTTATGCCGCATACGCGTTTGTGTTCATTAGTCTATCGTCTCTTTTGTTTTCTAACTAAAGCAAATTATCTATGTCATTGAATCTATGTGAAATAAGCGGTGTAAGCGTGGAAATTATTTTCGGATGCCTAGTCTTAAAAGTCAAGAGTTAAAACCAGAACGTAATTTAGTAAAGCTATACATATTTGTAATTTATTTTATTATAAGATCTATTTAATTATTTTTGATTTACCAATTACTAAATTAATCATCGCAAGGAAAAAATATTGTCGTTTTTAATGACTGGCCTGCTGGTCTAGTGGTTAGCGACCCTGACTGCTAAACCAGTAGGTCGTGGGTTCAATTCCCACCTAGGACAAATGTTTGTGTGATGAGCATGACCATATGTTCTGTGTCTGGGCGTAATTTATCTATAATGTGTATATATTTAGAAATATATAAATAGTGTATCAGCTATCTGGTTACCATAAGAACAGCCTTTGCCTAGTTTGGGATCAGATGGCCGTGTGTGAGTTGTCCCAACATATTATTATTTAAATACAATTACCATCCATAATAAAATATTGAAAACATTTTGATGATTGCTGCTGTATTTGACAACCCTATCGAACCTTTAGCACCGTCAATAATTAAAAGCTCAATACAGAGAAGCTATAAAGACAGTAGCCGACACACCTCCGACATCACCAGTCGAGGATTAAATAGAAACTACTTCTACATAATAGACCCTTCCCTATTAATATAACTCGCATTAGTACACGATTATCCAAAGAAAATATTATAATATTGTTAATAGGTTATTTGTAGTCGTTACTCGAGAGTTCCTTAAAATATTTCCTTGCTTGAAAAACTTGTTTTGAAAATTAGTTATTCTGGTGTTCATTTTATTATTGAGTTTATAATATTTCAATAATCAGATACATTATGAACCACCATAGTATCGTAGTAGGTACCTATGGTCTTTGTCATAGCTTGTACTCCGTGCATGACTGATTTCCGTATTTTTAAGATGAACTGATAACTGAAAAAAATATTAAAGCTATATATTTTGAATTATAAATTTTATTAAAATTATATTAAAATATGTACATTTCTAATAAATTATGTGTAATATAAGAAAATATAATATTACGTTGACAGTACACTGGAGGGATAAAGGCCGATGATGATATAATTGGAATCAGGACGTCGTCAGGCATAGTCTAATCGGACAGGAAAATTATTCTCCTACTGACGTCATATTATAGGATTGAGTCAAATGACCACAGAGCAAGATCGAATGCAAACTTCTTAACATCTTATTCTTTTTAACCATTTCCGCTTAAGCGTATCTAGAATTGAAATATACATTTGAAAAGTAGACAGCATTATAGATCTCCCAAAAACAACACATTTTGGTGTACTAAAAACAATTTTATCTCGCATCTAATGCGTTGAAACTACATACAAAAAAATACATTAAGCTTTAATAGTGTTGATTACAATCTACGATGATTATTTCCGAGTCGGTCTCGATCAGAGGAGAATGCGTGCGCACGCGCCGCTACCGGGCTACGCCTGTCCACCTCGCCGATTTTATCGACACAATTTATCGCCGATACCCGAACCACTCGTGTTCACTAAACTCTTCACGCGACATGATTAGAATTTAAATATTTATTTTCTAATTAATTGGTATTTACTGATAAAACGTGTGATCCAACAGAATCGGATCGGACGTATACTTCGTGTTACTTTTTTGATTTAGATGAATTTTATCTTGGGCGCTTTATATTTTTACTACGCTTGCATATGGTATCGAAACTATTATACAGGTTTCTACTTCGCCGCATGTTCTTCGATTTAAAGAAAACGTAGATATGTCAATATTTAGTCTATAAGCCCGTCGAAAACCAAAGAATTGATCAATAAACCAATGTACTTCTCCCGCATGTCTAGTCAAAAAAACTATATTCACCTATCATGGAGCGACAAAGAAATGAAGATACTTACACATTTTACATTCGAAATAGCTAATTGTTTACGAATCCATTTAGTAGTTGCACAGAATGCCGCTAAAAGTAAAATTTCGAACAAAAGACAATTTATATAAATTCGAATATCAAAACGCGCCCGGTGTAGTGGCCGCCTTACAACAAATCTGTTCGTCTCGTGAGTTGTAAGAAAGCAACACGTCGGTAGCGGAGTGCGGTAGTAACGAGTGTATAATTATAATCAGTGCGGCGCCGGTAGCCGAAAGGCCGACTCATCGTAATTTGATGGCGTCGAGAGAGAGCCCCCCTCCCCGCCCGCCCGCCTCACCTCCCCCGCGCCCGCCTCACCAGCCGCCATACAAAAAACTAATTAACAGAGATGGAGCTACTCGCTCGCCGATCGCTCTGCTGCACTCGCGAGATTAATTGAAATTTTCTATCTTTACAAAATACATTTTTTTATTAATTAATTACTTTAACATCAAACGGGCAAAGGTACAATGAGAGGTATATAAAAACACTTTAATTATGTTAATATTAAGCGTACTTTCATACAACGAGAAGTTGATTTATCTCAATGGTGGGTTCAAGTTGGATACGAGAAGCAAGACCCCAATAAGAGTATATTAAGAAATCATAGCCCAGTTTTGGATGGATAGACGATGATAAAGAAAAAACTTTACAAAATAACTTTGTAATCCATCTCATATTAACTGAAAAGTAAAATGAATGTAAGATAACAATACAATTTAAATTTGTAGATGGCAGTTTTTGTCGAAAGGAAAATCCCACGCAAGACAGGCTGTTAATAAACGAATGACAAATATCAAAATAGGCTAGGTTTTCGTATCATGAACTAAGATAAATGTATAGAATACATAATGTTTTTAATATATTTTCTTTACATTTTAATTTATCAATTATATTTAGCTTGTGTTATAAATAAAGGTAAACTGACCTACACACAAAAACGTCATTTCCGAACCAGCCGAAACCAAAACATCAATAACGTGTCGAAGGTGGGCTCAATGTTAAACCATAAAGAGTCGTCAACGAAAGTGTATGACCCGTGGAGAATTAGTTTTGGGCGCTCTGGACACGGTTGCCGAGTGGACCACTCCGCGAAACCCGATAACCGGTTGCGATGCGTCAACAAGCCGAAGTTAATCCTTTTCATACTTATTTAACTTAATGCCCTTTCCCTTTAATAGCTGTATTGTTTGACTTGTTGAATTAAAAATACTCGTGATAAAAAAAAATATATACAAGGAATGCAATTTCCTAATTAAAACGAGCAATGCCTTTTTTTTATTCGTTTCAAACGTTTTTCCATTCATTAATTCCTGTAATAAAACAGATATGATATTTCTCGCTAAGATTTCTATCTAAGGTCGGTTTCCCGAGGCCTAATTAGCTATTCCAATATTTGGAATGTATCGGCGCCGCAATAGGACGCTTCATTAACGCAGACCCGCGGCCGACCAAAGAACTGTCGCGTCAAAATCGCCTTCCGAGAAGCGTAGCGCTACCGGAGCCGAAAGGGCATTAATAAACACAAAAGGGTTATAAAAACTGTGACAGAATTAAGAGTGGACGCGTTAAAAATAGAGGTGCGCTCGCAGGCGACGCGAACAAGTGAAACATAACGCGCGAAACAAAGCAGCCGGAGCGAATGCTTTAAATCATTTTTAATTATGTTATGGCGCGACCGCGTGCGGCTCGGGTTACGGGCTTGCGTACACGCCGCTGCGTACGCGCCGCACCGAGTACGCTCCGCACGTGACTCCGAGGAACGCTGCGCCCGCGCCGCCCTGACAACCGCAGACGCATCTTCGCTTGCTGACCCCGTCACCTTCGCTTAGGGCGGCCATTTGATATATCACTTGAACACAGGGAGCTCGTATTAAATGGCATTTTCATTTAATTGCGTTTAACTTAACAAAATGAACTTAAAGTAGAGCAATTACAATTTAAAGGAAGTATAATTAAAAAAAAATGTAGCTCATCGTTAGAAAAAAGGCAATCGTTTTGTCTGAAACACTAACTCGGAAAACATTTGTCTACTTGACTGACTGAAATCAAGCCTCCTACACACATAAAAAGGAGATGTAGAGAAAGAGGAAAAAAATATTTTATAATTATTGATACGAGGCAAATATAAAATGAGTGTCACCAACATTGAGCATATAGGATCAAGAGGCATTATTCAGAGTATATTATGTAGTAATATTATAATCAATCGATAAACCGATTATCAGAATATCGATATGTTGAGCTTGTAATCCTTCTAACCCACAAATATACTTTTAAATCTAAAACATAATGTAATTAGATACAGAGACCTTTGAAATGACAATAAGAGAATGAGATCAAAAGATTTGTTCGTGCAAAGAGAAATATTCTCAGAAGCTGGCTAAAGAACTTTACTCACTACAGGCTTCCTCGTAGATTAGCTTTCATAATAAAAGGATTCTTCGGATGCAGAAATTAAAGATGATCCTATTCAGAAGGGAATCTTTATTTTATGATTGTGTTAAATTTAAACGTTCAATTGTTCAAAGATTAGTAATTCTACTTATTTTTCAATTGGTGATGAAGGCTTTCTGTTAGTAATGTACAGAAGGATCGGATTATAATATTATTTTTATTATTAGGTGTTGTTTCTAATTTGAAGAGCTGATGTCACCTGGCTTCTGTGCCACCGTTATTTTAAACTATTCATCGCTTGACAAAGCTATTTAATTTGTTTTCTTTCCAGCAGTTGATTGATATTCGCTGTCGTATTCTTTTAAGGGCCTGTTTCACAATCTCCCTTTAAGTTCCCTATAGGCTATTGGCAACATATTTGACAGATGTTTGACAGATAGAGTATGGAGTATCTGTCAAACATCTGTCAAATATGTTGCCAATAGCCTATAGGGAACTTAAAGGGAGATTGTGAAACAGGCCCTAATTAAGTTGTGTATAAACTAATAGAATTATTACAAGATAACACACTGATGATGATGTAAGCTAATGATGTTTAGTAAGGCTTAGTAGGTATTCTATTGCAATTTATAATCTACAATATTGGTTCCAAAAATGGGTTTTCCTTAATCTGGGGGTACCGTTGTATATTCATGAGGGTTCCAAATTTTAATTATAATAAACATTTGTTTTGTTCTTACGTTACTTTAAGTGTTGGTTGGTAGTCATTTGATATGGGCCCCATAAAATAGAAGGTATTTTGTCGGGGTATCGCTACCTTTAAAATATAGGAACCCCGATTTATAACATTGATGTTTTGGAATAATGAGAATTATAACTCGTTTGAAAACTTGAGATCTTGAACTGGTAAATATTATATTTATGAGTGAAGATAAAGAAAAGAAGCGTGCTAATACTGAACCAATAGATTACTAAACTAAACATTACTATTAACACTAAAACATAAAGTACTAATTTAACTGCTTTTACATGCATTTTTATTTATGTTACTTGGATAGGCAAGTAGATAGTTTATCTTGGAGCCCAATCAAGTGTTGATGCCAGTAACTACATTGCCTGTCTTGTCCAAAACACCGAAACAGTAAAGCTGTAGCATGGGAAAACCGAGTAAGTTGATGGTATACAAGTAGCCGGGAGGCTCATCCCTGACACCAGTACCTAAGTATATCCATAAGCATTTAGTTCTGTGGTTTAGTCTCTACAATCTCACTGGTTTAATAAGTTTTACTTATACTACTTATTCTTCGTCATATGTTAATATTTGTTTATTTATTATTCGTAGAAATCTCTTTGAATAAAACATAACTATGTTTATTTAAAAGCATGAAATTGAAATGAAATGATTAATCATGTATCGGGCCAGATGTTTCGTAATTCGGAGTCATCAAGTCGTAAAGAGTGAAATGTATTGCTCAAGAGTAATACGTAAAAGAGGTAGCACTATTCGGCCGCTGTTATTTCACGGTGAGTTAGCGGGCCACGGGCGGCTCGTGTACAATTTGTACCTAATGCAACTAATTCAATTGATATTTTTGTCGGTTTTACCGTTCCAAACTTTACTATTCTATCATATTTTTAAATAACATGATAGAACAGTTTTTATATGTTAGACATAAATTTGAGATAGACTACAGTTACAAAGCTTATGATTGTCTCTCATAATAAAAATCATTTTTTGGCAATGGACAGTCGATTCCCTTGATGATAAGTTATGAGTGAGCACAAACACCCGCCACACCAGAGCATGAGCAGGTATGTGAAATATAAGTATATACCCAACTTCTATGATGATCATAACCATGGGAGGACCATGACCATGGTTGCTGTAAAGCATCTCATTATAAGGCGATATATCACATACAGACATCCAAAACTCCAATCCCAAACTCGCCAGGGCCTGTATAATGGCAACTACTTCCACATACATACTGACACAACCATTGCTTCCAGACACAACAATTAATGATCGAATTCACGATCTTCTGGTATACCAGTCAAGGTCACTAACCTCTAGACCCACAGGAGACACATCTGTTAGCCATTGGCTATGATGATCACCGTGCTGTGTTTTGGAGAGGAGACGACTGGCATCGAGTCTCAATCCTACTTCTCAGAATTGGCAACACAAACGTCTGGTCTAGTTCCAGGTGAACTGGTTTATGTTCATGAGCGACGTCGACCACCTACCATAGGGTGGCAAGTCTGCCAGTTCACCTATCCAACTAACATGAAAAAATATATAAAGAACTAGCTGTTGCCCGCAGCTTCGCCTGCTTTAACTAAGATTTACAACGGGATCTTAGTACGCAAAATAAGTAACTTTTCTGGTTGATTTTTTACACCTTGTGTCCGGAAAACCCAAATATCTTACGGAACCCTATTTTTTCCAGAATAAAATTTATTCCTATGTTATTCGTGAATAATGTAGCTTTCGAATGGTGAAAGAATTTTTGAAATCGGTCCAGTACTTTTTGAGCCTATTCATTACAACCAAACGAACAAACAAAGTTTTCCACTTACAATATTAGTGTAGATGTAGATGACCGCGGACGGTCTGTGAAGACAGGAGCCTACGCTGGTTGCAAGATGATTGTAATGGCACAGCGATCGTTCTGCATTTGAAGGTTACATATTTTTGAATTTAGTTTCCCGGATAAATCTCACTTGGAGAAACTCAATACTTTCGGTAAATTTATTAACCAAGAAGTTGTTCCTTTCAACAACACGTCTTAAGTCTTTAATATTAATGGGTCAAGCGACCTATGTAATTACTTGATATGTGTCGTTAATTGTCTCTTGTAGTCGTGACGGCTGGTCGCACTTTGGGGTCCCGTAACCAAAGGTTAAAACGGGAACCCTATTATTAATACGCCGCTGTTCGTTCGCTGTCAGTATGTGTTTTCGTCTGTCACAAGGCTGTATCTCACGAACGGTGATAATAAGACAACAAAAATTTCCACAGATCGTGTATAATTTCTTGTCTGTTGCCTGTATTTAAAAAAAACTAAAAAAAGGTAAATTAAATATTATAATTACATAATATAGAATATTATAATATTCTCAAAAATTATAGAAAATAAGTTTACTGTACGAGTAAACTTGTTTTCTGTAATTTTTTATCTATAATATTAGCGGCAACAGTTAGTTATTAAATTAAATAAAAATATTTTTTTAAGGCCATACAAAAATTATACCTATATGGTATAAGCGACACCTATTGGAAAATATACAATCAGAAACACAGCAATCGAGCTAACCATCAATAATAGTTTAATCATCCCCTCACTGGACCCTCCATGAAAACATCGATAGCAATATGTATAATACTTTAAAAAACAAACGTCATTTTCTTGATTGAAGTATCTTATATACAATGGTACGGAACCCCTCGAGAGCGAGACCAATTCTCACTTGCCTGGTTTTATTAACTAAAGGTCCTACTAATTATTACCTGAATCATTAAGACAAATAAATTACGTCTTCATATCTAAACTTGTATTTTATTACATGATTATTTTTGTAATTAACACTTTTTGTGATTGCCAGCTGGAAACGGCGTTAAGTACCTATAATTTTGTCATAATATAATTACCTATTATTTATCTCTCAGTCAAGCGATGATGGACTACTGAGTATGGGTTTGACCTCTTCTACGAGAAGTACGAGATCGAACCTGTAGGGCTATTCTGTGATAGAGCTCACTTTACGCTCATTTCGAAAGCGAACTTTATTGATATAGATAGAGAGTCGAGTTTTAAAGAATACAAATTTGTCAAACTCGTCATATCACTGCGGATTCCGCTTTCGAGATTCGAAAAAGACCTTACAGAATAGCCCTACTGACCCTCTGCGGAGGCACTAGGCACCAGCCCCGAAATGGGTTTTTCTGCGTATCTAAGTGAACCCTGAACATGAGACCATTGCACACAGGTGTACGTAAACATAGTGGGGAAACCTGTATGCCTGATGTCTTTGAAGGTGTGTGAGATGTTCACCAACCGCATTGGACCTGCTCATCCATAAGCCATGGCTAAATATAGGGGTATTTTTCGAGGAAGACATCCGTGCCCAGCAGTGGGACATATTTAAACGATTAATACTTTTACTTTTTTGAACTATCTATCTTGGCTGTTATGTGTTTAAAATGAGAAAGTAGAGAGAAGTGAACAGACAATAAAGGCATGTTACGCTTATCATATAAAGTAGAACTTCGACAAGTTAAAGTCCAAGGGAAACACAAAATATTTTAAGTTTTAAGTTATCAAGGGTCATATTAGTGATAGGTTAAGGGAAGGGAACATATTATTTTTTGAAGTTATAAAGGTTTGAGTTATCGAGATTCTATTGTACCACATAATATTAGTTAAAACAAATGTTTTATCCAATTTCTACAAAAAATAAATCATTTTTCTTTTAAGATATTATTTAAATGATTCATTCATACCTTAAAAATACATAAACATTATACATAAATCTGGAAGCTTCTAATTATATATAGGCGATACATGTGGCAAGTAATAGGAGCGCTATTAAAATCATTGTTCAATTAGCCGCACGGCGCACGCATCCTTTACATGGTGTCTGGAATGCACGCATGGCGTTGGTGATTCGCCACAACAGCGACAGATTGCGGAATGCATGACCGATCGCCAGCGGGAAAAAGCGCTGAATGAAGCGATTAGCGCTGAATAGTCGGGCACGCGGAACCAAGCGCGCCGCACGACCACGACCACCATTGTCTCACCGCCGCTGACCCGTGCCCTGGGCAAAAACTGGACCCGCTCGGAACACGCAAAAAACTATCGAAACTCTTTAATTGGATAAAAAATGATGAGAGATGTTCTCGTTCCCGATCAATGACAGTGGCTCGTCATTATTGAGACATTCCACAGTAAAATGACAGCTTTACTACAAATACTCGGCTAGTAATTTAACACTAACAAAGTCCCATACATATTTATGTCGTTTTATGTGCTTTGGCGACTTATATACATTACCAGACTCATTTATGTTGTAAAATGTACGAATAGAAATTTATAATTTATATATTATAATATATTAGTTATGATAGACATACCGACAATAGTTACACCTGTTAGTATGTGCCCAATACTGCAATCAATATAAAAACCATCCTTTTTCTTTTGCAAAATTAAGTCGTTTTTCTTTACATATTTTTGGATTTGTTACTTAAAATGTGTCGCTTTAATTCTAGTCTTGATGCTAGTGATTGTAATATATTCTTGAGAATAATAATAATAGAAAGAAAAAAAAATATTAAGAGAAAAGCTTTAATAAGCAGGATGGATATTGACGCAGAGGCGCCTCGCGACTCGCGAAAGATCTCTGATACGTTCTTTCCATAAATAAAAACAAGGAGCTTTGACGAACGTTTATGTTGTCGTTGCATTCCAACATTGCATTTTACCTTTCGCTCTCATAACACCGACGTAAAGTGACAGCTATGCTGTCGTGTTTCGTGCAAATTGTGAGTTTCCGGTGGCACAGTCTTTTTCCCTTTCCCCTCAAGTCAAGGAAAAAAGAAGTGTAATGCATCTGCATAACCAGTGGTTATGCAATTGTGTGAGGACGCCGGTGGTCACTAAGATACCGAGTTCTCGTTTAGATAGGTACATATGGCATTAAAAAATATAAAGTATTAGCATATTCGTTTATGAATAGTTATAAGATATAAATGATATTTACTTAACTAAATTCACCGTTCCTATAAACGACATTCTTATGAAGTATTGGAATGACTCCGGCTCTAGTAGTAAGAGGATTATGTACAGACTACACAAAGCATACATTCCCTGATATATTAAATTCTACAGATGATAGTCAAAGTACACCTACCATTTCTATAAGATATGAGATTCTATTATTATATTAATAGAGATATCAGATAAGCTGTTTAACACCGTGCTCTATAACTCAGGCTAGTTGTCGAATAACAAGTCACAGAAGGCTCTCATCCCTTCAATAGGTAACTTGTGTTCATTTAGCAATTTACCCATTGCGTAATAGCATATGAATATCCACAGGAGCGGGAACTGGAGCCTACTTTTATTAAATAGTACTTATTTAATAGTACTTTTTTTTAGGGGTTGTTTGCGGCTTCCCGCGCGATTATGATTAGATACTTTCTCAGGACATATTGTACTTTATTCCCTCGATATCTACCGTCATACCTACTTCGTAAGTAAAAAACGTGAAGAATCTGAGGGCAAGTAATAAAAATCTGCAAAAATTGTGGCAAAAAACCAAAATACAGGGCTCCCCGAGAATCGAGAAAAATTGCATACGAATCTCACGAGGAACTCTGTCGATAGAGTGAGTTTAGCATTGATAATATTGATATGGACTTTATTAGAATAGGAGACATTGAGCGAAGATGGTCCAGTGGGTGGCTTGGTCTCTTGATCCAGAAGGTCCGGGTTCAATCCTGACCCCCCTTTGGTGCTTTAAAATGGTTTTTCTAAATTTCTAAGTGCACCCTAACGAGAACGAGAACATCGCTCGCTTATTGGTGAAGGAAAACATCGTGAGGAAACCTGATGACATAAAAGTCTTTGAAGGTTTGTGAGGTTCACCAACCCGTATTGGGCCAGCGCCTCAGTCAACTATGGCCCGATACCCTCCTCCCCTAATTTCGAGAAAACCCGTGCCCAGCAGTGGGACATATATGGGTTGCTACTTTACTTTTTTACTTTAAGAGACATTGACATGGATTAATGTTCAGCGCAGCTACTGACCCGTTTTGCACGTCATGTTTACGGAGTTTATGTCGTAGTGAGTGACCGATATTTCGAGAAGGTTACAATTGGCCGTTTCCCTGGCTCCGGCTACAAAAACACCGCGTAAAAGCGAACAACCCATTCAAATGCGAGCTCACATCGTGTTCCGTATGAGTGAAAGAAATAAATACTTCTATTATTTAGCAAACCTAAAAAAACTTTATTTACTGCTACACCAAGAATGGTGGTCTTTACGTCATTTGTTTTGGATCTCGCCGTGGTATTCGTTTGAGTGAAATACGTTTTTTATAAAAGAATAAGCCGATTGGCAGAGTCGGATGGTCACCAATCAATATCTCCAATAAATATAAATAATGTCACTTATTTTTTGGTTCTACTGCGTCTTGCCCTCCGAAACATAGTATAGTGATCATTATAGAGTGGACTGTAGGATTAGAGGTTAGTAACCGCGACTGCTATTCCGAAGGAATATTGAAGGTCGTGGGGTCGATTCCTACCCAGGACAAATGTCTGTGTGATGATCATGTTTATTTGCTTTGTGTGTCTGTGTCTACAAACGCCTGCTTGTGTACCACCATCTTGCTTGTTGACCACGTGATGACAACTTACTTTGCCTAACCAACTAACACTAAACTTTCCGAGCGATAAAAGAGCGATTGAACCAGGCATAATATTATGGATACGAAATCGTCGTTTTGTCAAGCGCTATTGGATTTTCGACCTTGAGTGTTTGATATTAAATCGAATTGAGCATGCCGAACTCGCAACTCAAGCCAACGTAGTTTTGAACGCGGCTTAATAAATTGCTCGTGCGAACGGGGCCTAATGCGTCTTAGCATTCATTAAACTAAATCAAATCAAGTCTCTATCTTTATACAATGGACACATTCTGATGATGATGATGATGATGGTATATTGTTTTAAATTATTGCGATCACTATTCATATTTAAATGTATATTTGTTGTGAAGATAAGCCTTTCCGAGATCATGGCAGTTGAAACATTTCCGAAATATCGGGACCTCAATAAAACTATAAACTAGGTAAGCACCCGAACTAATAAATATTTAAAGATGATGATGATGGATATGATAATATCTCACATGAAGACCCTCATCCAACGCTAAATACAAGTTCCGGCCAGCGCAGCAATAAGCTGTGTAGAGCGTTTTATGTACCGACTTGTACGGGCCCAGTGGTATTGAGATGTTTCCAGCATCCCGCCTCGTACCGGACCATCCGGGAAATGTTCCAATATAATATATATAATCTTCGAATTAACTTGTGAATTCAACTTGCATGCATAATTGATGTGCACTACGATTATGATTTCGTATTTCTATTTCCTCAGATTAATTCAATACGGTTCATGTGTTTTCGTGCGCGTTTCTGTTATTACGGTAACGTAATAATGTTTTTGATTGGTTCTCTAGGAATTTATACATATTAATATCGAATAGGTACAGATAGAATTAGGCTTATTAGCAAGGCTTTTTCCGGACCTAAAATTGGAGAATTAATTCTAGAATCTAGGACCAACGTTCGTAAGTCCATATAAACTAACTTGGCCTTATGGACTATGGTTTTAATATTTTTAGTTTAATAATTATTTTAAGACATTCACAAGACATATCTAGGCGCGCGGGAGCGCGGCAAGCCAAGTTCAGCTGGCGAGCGAGCGTACGTAAAGTAATATTACACGAACCATTTGGACCTACTTTTTACCCCCTCATAACTCAAAAACTAGTAAACATAAACGTATGAAATTTGGCACATATATTGAGACCTGCGAGATTAACATGTGCTCCAAATTTCAAAAATATATCTCAAACGGTTATTTAGATATTAATGTCCAAAAATCGTGATTTTTATCACTGACATATAGATCAAAACTAAGTCCCAGTTCCAGATGACCTAGAACGTTCAAATTTGGCATGCAGATAGGTAATAAGGTGCATACAAAGGAAAAAATCGGAAAATGGTAAATTTGTATCATTTTATTATAGTTTTTCACTTAATTGATTTTACCTATACATCAAAATTAACACCCAGTTCCAGATGACCTAGAAAGTTTAAATTTGGCATGCAGATAGGTAATAAGGTGCATACAAAGAAAAAAATCTGAAACTGGTAAATTTGTATCGTTTTATTATAGTTTTTCACTTAATTGATTCTATTTGGGATACGACTTACGCACTTTAATATTAGCGCTTATGACACTACAATAGGGTTGAATATGGTTGAGCAAGTGGCAACTGACCGCGGCGCTCGTAACTCATGAAAATGTTCTTAGAAATGCATTACATTAATTGTGGTTATTACTATTAATTTTATTATAATAAGATTCTTTTAGTAAGTACGTATGGTATAGGCAATAGTTTAAATAAAATAAAATAAAAATTAGTACAGTTATAACTTATAATAATATAGTTATAAGTAGATAATAATATTATGTATCGACGACCTCTGTGGCTCAATGCATAGCACGTTGGGTAAAGCCGAAGGTAGCGGGTTCCAATCCCGACAACGACCAAAAAAAATTTTCCGAGTTCCTGTGTCATGAATGAGTATTAAATATGTGTGTTATATAATAAAAATCTTAAATATAAGTATGTATTAATATAAAAGTATTAAATAAATAAATGTATTTCCCTTGTCTGATATCAGTAACACAAGTTCTTTGGAAAGTGACTACGGGACCAGATTGAAGTGGTGTAAAAAGCGTCCATAGATAATACATATAATATTAGTATTATTATACTTAGCTCTGGTTAAGTTTGAGAGTTAAAACTCATTTATATCAATGAGTGAGTAATGTACAAATGAGTCGTACCATATAAAATAACACAAAAAAGACAATTATACCCCGTAAAGGTAGGAAAATACGGTGTTAAAAAAATATTTGGTATTAATTTTTTTATAAATTAAATACGTAATACCTAGTACCTACCTGCCTTATTACTAATAATTTAAGTAAGTACAAAAAGTAATGATATCCTATCAAAAACATAAATGTGAAATGAGAGCCAAGTTCATTATTAAGATGTTATATGCCTTGTTGTTGACTCCAACGACAAAAGCAGTGAAATCTAAATGGGTGCCAAGTTCAATGGTTAGTCCTGAAATTTATTTATAACAAAATAAAGTATCATTTCTTCTTATAGCTTAGAATATTGTAGCCTAAGGTCTGACTTGGCTAGTTTTCCTATACGAATTATATTGTAGCTTTCGCAAGTTCTATGCCAGTTACTTGTCGATTCTTATTTTATTATTCCGAAAATTTGGCTTGTTGGCAGAAACTAGCCATCGAACATAATAATTCGTATAGGTATGAGAACTAGCCAAGTCAGACCTTAGGCTACAATATATTATTCTAAGCTAGAAGAAGAAATGATACTTTATTTTGTTATAAATAAATTTCAGGACTGACCATTGAACTTGGCACCCATTTAGATTTCACTGCTTTTGTCGTTGGAGTCAACAACAAGGCATATAACATCTTAATAATGAACTTGGCTCTCATTTCACATTTATGTTTTTGATTCACTTTTCAAACATAAACTCTATGTACAAATCTACCTGAATGTCTTGAACTAACGTTTTGAAAAGCAACATAATATATAGCCAACGTTAAATAAATGGAAGGAAATTCATGAGAATTAGAACAATAGGTAAGAAGCGCGTAAATAATGTACGAACCGACCAATCCCGTCTCTGAAACAATCTAGGACAGTTCTAATTAAAAATTCAAATTAGTAGCGCCCCCTCGAGCCACGCGGTTGGTGATTACGTGGCGTTAATTACGCGCGACCAATTAAAACGGTGCGCGACAGTACGACAGGCGGGCCGGCCAATGGGGAGGGCTGTTCGTGGGGGGCGGGGTAATTAACGCCAAAGGGTTGCGATTTCCCGGGCGTCCCGACACTTGAGGGCGTTTGACTAATCACGCCCCCTTTATGTGCTTTTAATTGACGGGTCTATCTTATATAAAAGGTGGGTGTCGACTTTCCACCAAAGAAGATAATGGAATTCTGTATTAATTGTCACACAAAAATAGTCTTTACTTTCAGATTTTCTTTTCCCTTTCATGTTTCCTTTATGTTTTCAGACAATTGTATCTTAAATCAATATCTGTAACATTAAAAATATTTAAGTACAAAAAACCTTTGATGACGATATAGATAATGTAGGTGAATTGAATTCGGTCGTTATGTTAAGTTAGGTTATCTTTTTAAATTACTATCTAATAAGCTTTAGGATGGAATAATCGAATTATTTTTTTGGGGGATTCCAATCGAATGAGGAGGAGCCATCTTCTGTTCGGACGATACTAGAGATGACGACAACTATTGTTTAAAATGTGTTTAAAATCGCAACTTGAATTTTTCATGCAGTTTTTCAAATTAATATCTCCATCGCTAGATTTTGAGGAGACCCGTGCCCAGCAGTGGGACCTATAAGGATTTTTTTTCAAAAGAAACTAAAACACCGTTAAGCATATATCTTCTCAACTCAAATTGAGAAGTTAACTCGAAACAAAAACGTAGGTTTATTTGCATTCATTCGTATAAAACAGATGTAGGCAGGGAAGTGCGTCTCCCCGTTGTAAATGGTCTCTCACGCACCTCATACGGCCTTAAACGCCACTATTTCCCTAAACGAGCCATTTCAACTCTTGATCTCGGCAACTCAATTCAATCTCCCCGAAATGTTCTCTATTTGAAGTTTTTTTTTATTTACTCTACTCTAATAAAAAATTTACATGTCTATTGGTATTCTTAAGTTTTTATCGACGCCCAAGGCTGGTGCGATGTTATGTGACTGCGTACGTGTTACACGTATAATTTTAACTGTTTATGCATTTTTCTGTATATATCTTTTGATTAAACTCTCATTATAAATTACGTAATGTCTGATTTAAGGTAGGTATTGAGGACACGTAAGCGTTGTTTATACGAGAGAATATTAAATTGTTATTGTTCAGATTCTAAACAATTCGCTTCTGTTGGGAAAATTAAAAACATCTATGTTGGTATATCGCGCGAAGAATATGCACGTTGAACTGGCAATGGGCTGGTCACACTATGGATGGGTGTTAAAATAAACGAGAGATGGTGATGGTTCACTAGAACACACTCAGAAGAACCGATGGCCGATGGGCCAATAAAGTTCAAGAGTGGAGGCCGCATTAAGGTAGACGAAGTATTGGCCGACCATTAACCAGGTGGGAAGACGATCTCCCTACAGTGGCCGGTGATTGCTAGATGCGAGTGGCAAGAGATTAGCCCTCTTAGCGTTCGTCGACCGAGGAATAGGTTGAGCAGTAGGCAGATAAAGTATGATGATGATGAAATAGGTAGATAGTCTTAAGCGTTGTCAATATTTTCCTATTTTATAGAATGGATCATCCTATTATCTACGTTCCTTTGTTAGTTTTAAAAGGCCAACTCAAAAGTGTATTACGGTATGGACATTATACTAAAAGTCAATCGCTTACCAAATAGTAAGTTACTATTAACTGAGTCGATGAAGTGTGAATGATCCACGGCGAGGCTGGAGTACCCCCTTACCCCCCTCACGTGGCCCTCTCCCTCCCCCCTGCCCCCTCGCCCGTCACCGGCAGAACCGACAGAAGAAAAATGCTAACACGCCCCCGACAAAACTATTAGTTATTTTGGCACCCCTGCATACAGGCCGATTGCCTTCGACCGTTTCACGTTTTTTCATGGTATTTATTAAAATAAAGCCTCTTAGAAACCTTTCGCAGGTTGAAAATTTGGAAAACTTGACTGTCGTGGAATTGGAATATTCCAAATTTAAATACTATTTTATTGATAGCTTAGCTTTACTCGTACGTCTAGAAAAATCATGAACGCAAGTGGATAGGAAGATAGTGAGAAGGAGATATACATGATATAAAGTGACTCTACCTTCGGTAAAGTTTCAGGAGTCATTGTGGACGGATATAATTGTTGAATTATTATATAAAAACAAATAAAAATCGTTTAAAATACACGTAAATCATACCGAATTCACGTCTCCTTGTATTTATTATTCCTTCGAATCCGACTAATATTAGGTACATACGCGAAGGTTTGTAAGTATGGATGTTTGTTAATCTTTGACGCAAAAAATAATGGATTTTTATGAAAGCTTACAATAATATAGCTTACACATCAGTATAACATATAGGCTATAATTTATCCGGGAATGGGAAGTACGCGGGTGAAACTGCGGGTCGCCCCTAGTGTAAAATATATATAATTGACTTATGTTACATCGTCTTCCCACTGACATATTTAGAATTAATATAGATAATATAAACGTAATGTTTTGTAAAAACCATAGACTAAAATCTTTAAAAAATTTAGTCAAGTTTTCAGGATACTAATCCTATCAATCGACCTAATACATGGTGAATGATGACTAATGTCTATGGTTATAGCGTTTCTGCAGCCCAGTGGACTGTAGACAAAGAAAGCAACTGGATGGATAGACAAACTGGAAGATGGGCCTCCTGATGGTAAGAGGTTGATGTCGCCTATGAACACAAATTAGTCTGTCTGGAACTAGGCCGACGCATACCGCTGGGGAGTGGGTCTCCCTAGGCGGCTATGTGGGACTCGCTGCGCCCGAAAGATGGTAAGTGGACGCAGCTCTACCCACTAAAACCCGGCGAGTGCCACCACTGCCGCCTTTGGTGAGGTGCCCCGGATCTACAAGCAACAGGGCACCTCGACGGCTAGTCACTCCCTCAGGGGACCGACGCCACCTCCACAGAGCGGTTGTTCCGCACCACAGAACAACCACTCCCAACGTCGGGACAGTACGATGAGGTGAGGTTCCCAGCCTCACCCCTTGCCCCCTGCTCTTTTGTCCCCTCTTATAAGAAGAGGGGCATATATACAAAGAGCCCCCTCGGCTCAATTTGCTTCGCCCAAGGTGTTGGGGTCACCCTGAGCTACTGAGCCCCACCGCCACGACAAGGCCTGAGCCATGGTGGGGAACCTGTCCTGGCCTACCCTAAACACAGCACAGCTGTATCGCAATGGAAACAAGCGAGATGGTGGCAAAAAAGTAAACTATCAACACTTTATATCCCACTGCTGGGCACGGGTCTCCTCCTCGAAATCAGGCGAGGAGGGTAATGGGACAAAGTTTACTGATGTGCTGACCCAGTGCGGGTTGGTGAACTTCACATACCTTCAAAGTTCAAAGACTATCAATCTTATAAGACATGCAGGTTTCCTCACGATGTTTTCCTTTACCAGTAAGCGAGCGATGGTCTCCTGATTGGGTGCACTTAGAAATTTAGAAAAACCCATTTATAACACACACGGGGAGGTCAGAATCGAACCCGGAACTTCTCGCATAAGAGGCCCAGTCCATTGTCGCTCGAGATTTAATTTGCACTTCATTAATGTTTTTTTTTTTCAGGCCAAAATGTGAGCTACTTTGCCATCCGCTTTTATTGAAACGACTTCAAGGAAGGAGGCGTTTCTCAATTCGACCGTATATATTATATTTTTTTTTTACTATTTTGATGTGAATAAAACAGATGTACATTGTTTACTCGTGACTTAAAAAGCAAATAAATCAAACATTATAAATATTAGTAGAGATTCGTGTACGCGGAAGTTTACATGGGTATCAGAAAATGACAGCTCATTTAAAAATTAAATTTATTTCAGTAGAGTATGGAAATTGTGATGAATCAGAAATCGGTGACTATCATACATAATAGATGATTACAAAAAAGCAGGAAAACCTTTTCCTTGTCCCCCATAAAAGAGCGAAATAAGACTCCGCTCTGAAAAGTTGAAGTCGCTACCTATTACTGGAAATAAAAAGTGTAAAAATGCGCGATTCGTATTTTAAAGACTATACTCGACTGATTCGCGCGCGATTTATTCTTACGCTACATGTTGACAGCGTGGTTGGTGAGACATTCATTAAAAAAACGGCCAAGCGCGATTCGGACTCGCGCACGAAATGTTCCGTACTACATACAACATTAGACATAAAAAAATCGGTTGTCTGTAAAGTCGGTTTACTGACGATAGTTGAACGTGACAACGTCATAAGAAAATACTGATGGGCCGATTGTTCCTCTTTGTCGCTCGTTCCGCGCTCTCGCTTGCACTTCAAGCCTTAAATGGATCGCCTCAGAGCGAGGTAACGCCGCATGAATCATGTTTTTTCGTGCGTGCTGCTCCATCGAATTATAAGACGTTGTCACGTCAAAAAATGGATTTGATACTATGTATTCCAATGTTGTTTATGCATATGGTTTTTGAATGGGAGCTCTGTTTAAATATTTGTTATATTCTTTTAAATTATTTTTTAAAGTAAAGTTCAGAAGCTCATTCACGTATATCGGTGATGCTGGCCACTTACCACCAGCTGTCGCGGTTGACTGCTCGTCTATGCAACTAATATTTTAAAAAATCAAGTAAAAATACTTAAAAATCCCCTTTTTCGCAATCGGTTGTAAGGGGAACCTAACAATAATATTATCAAACATTATGGACACGTGATGAAATTCAAAGTATGATAAAATATATGACCCATAAAAGTTTCGCTGCTGTTAACTTATTTATGAACTCTGCTACATATTTAATACTCGCTTCACTCATAAAAAGGGTTGTTTAGAGCCAGTGCGCCTACACTTATCTGCAAGGGGATTGTTTACTACTGCGGGTTAAGACACCCATAAGTTAGTACTCAACTATTATTATTAGTGTCGCGTCGTAAATGTGACGCGCGAAAAAATATTCTGGAAGGTTCCGTTGAATCACGATTCGAGAATACCACATGATCCTGCGATGTCACAAAATCCTGTGGTGCGTAAGGTGAGGAAAATAAAATTAAGAGATTGCACTACGCATGCCATATACGTAAATTTACGTTAATACGTCCGCATATTGTGTTATAAATATTCGTCTAAATAAACTTAGAATTATTAAAAAAATCTTCCATAATATCATCATCTGCCTAGCCTTTTCCCAATTATATATTGGGGTCGGCTTCCAGTCTAATCGGATTCAGCTGAATACCAGTATTTTACATGGAGCGACTGCTTATCGGACCTCCACTGTTCCACAACCCAGTAACTGGGTGATACGGTACCCCGCGGTTAGACTGGTTGTCAGATTCTCGGGCTTCTGGCGACGCGTAAAGACTGTCAAAGATCCACGAATGACAGCCGGGACCATCGGCTTAACGTGCTTTTCGAGGCTCGAATGAGTCTCGGTATGTAAAGATGGTCACCCATCCACGGACCAACCTCGGCAAGCGTTGCTTAACCTGGTGGATCGATCCACGCGGCTGTCACCATTGCGCCACGAGCTCCTCTTCATAACATATAGGTTTTTTCAGTTGGAATATAATTTAATTGGAAGAGCCAAGAGAAAATGCAATAGATGATTTAATTGAAATATTATCTTAAGGTACATAACATACATTTGTCTATTGTAGTATCACACTTTTTTATTCAATAGTTTCTGCGTATTAATGGATATAGTTATACATGTGTGTGTGTGTGTGTGTGTGTGTGTGTGCGTGTGTGTGTTAGTGTGTGGTGATCCGGTGCGGGATACCGTTCCATCATCGTGTTATGTAGACAAACAAGCTCGCTCATCTATCATCTCAATATACAGAACGTTGTCGTAAATGATATCCGTTCATGCATCTTTGTTCTATGCGTGATAGGTAATAATAAATTTAGATACTTCACTGAAAAAAATTAAGCTCCGATTTGTAGTTTTGTATTACAAAATAATCTTTAGTCAACATTCTGTCTTGGAAGTCAATTTAGTTATAAAATGAAACTCAAAACTGAGTCTGAGTACTGAGTCGCCCATGCGTTGTCTACTAATAAGGATACACGTGTAATGGTGCCATGGATACCAGCAATCAAACATCTTTTATCCTGTTCAAACGTTTCAGCGAAATAAACAAGCCGAATGCGAGCCGTGTATACATCAACCTTATAAAATAATAAGCTACCCCCTTCATAACACCCCGCATTGTTATTAATGTTGTTGTCCAGTTTCAGACCTTTTGAAAACTAGATCCATGTTACAACTTATAAAGCTAATGAGATATGTAAGTAAACTCTAGCTAGGGAATACATAGCGTGTACACAAAGGCTAATGCGGGACCGGACGTACGTACACGGACAGACAAAGCACACAAACACGTGAGGTCATCTCCCCTCATTAGGCGGTTAGTTTTCCGGGCGTGTCCGCAGACTCCGCGGGGGTGGAGGGGGGCGAGCGGGCAGCGGGTGCGGGGGTGCGAGGGGGCCCCGGGTGAGCTGCCGGGAAGTTAGTTAATTAATCCCAGCGCGGCCGCCATTGGCCGGCGCTGGGCGGCGGATCTTCGGCCACGGCGTTAATTGGCCGGACCGGAGCGCAGATTAGGCCAGCTCTCCCGGTTAATGAGACAGAGGGTAGTTGTGTGTCTCGAGTACCTATACACGATACCTACTTTAGTTTAGATAAACTAGGGAAATAGGATTCCTTACCTAGCAATAGTAAATGCGTTCATATTCTTGGTCTAGGGATAACCGAGTATTTACTACTACTATTATTATTTGTTCGTTTAATTCTCATTCTCAGTGCTTATAATGCGTACTCATTATAACGCAATAGCCACTAATTATATACATGACTTGACGCTTACTGATAGACAGAAAAACAAGGCAAATAATAATAACATGAGTAAAACCACGATGCATCTTTGGCTGAAACATGCGTTTTTAAACCAGAACAACTCAGCTCGTTTAAAAAACTTGAACTACTTCAGTGAAAAGATACATTAAATTACGTTTTCTTCGCGTGTTTTAGGTGAAGCAGTAAACTCTTCCCCCCTAGACAAGTGGCAAAAACGCTAAGTGAATAGAAATAGAAAACGTTAATTTTGTATGGGAATGACATTTGGGCGACTATTGGTAGCCAAGTGTCAAACTAGCGTTTTGTATTTCTATTCCTTTTAAACGCACACGCTTAAGAAATTCAAATCTTCATATAAATCGTAGCCAAGTGGCACTTTTGACAAGCCGGAAAGCGCTCCCTAGCGCTTGCCGCTTGCACACAATAGAAATTGAAAATTCAAACGCTACAAAATGGCGGATCTTTGATCAGCTGACTGTGGAAGTGTGATAGTGTGAAATTTTTTGCTAAATGCATAAATTAAGTCTATTGTAAGCTAATAAATAATATATAAATAATAAAGTACAACTAAGCCGAAGCCAAAGAAAAAAATCATCGCCAGTGTTTGGAGAATATAATCGATGTTTTATTTGTGTAAAGGTTTACACTAGACAAAATAGTATTTCGAGAGATTTTCTTGATTTAAGTGTCCATACAGCATTGAGCGGAACTAAAGGAATTCCCTTGGTATTAAAGGTAAATAAATAAATCATTATTACTTACAATGATAGGACTTAAAAACTAGGTACATGTTTGATGTTTTTTACAGGTTCTTTGCAATCTGAGCTGAGGGCCACAGGGTCCTATCAAAGGATCCTGGGTGTCTCAACATTTAACGCATAGAAAAACAAGTTGATGTAGTAGACAAGTTGTAGATGTACCTACTAAACAGTAGTTATATTATTATGTTGAGATAAATTGCCTTCCCATAAAAATCATAAGAAAGGTCAAGCATAAGACAATTATTAGTGAGTATTTATTATTTATTCAATATAAAATCTATTGCATCCTCTTTTTTTATTATTTTTACTATATTTGAATAGGTATCTCTTTCCTAACAATATATTTTTATGGAAAATATATGTATTAGTTTAATACTAAATAAACTGTGTATATATAAACAATTTGTTATAATATAACACAAAACCTAATATTTAGTCAATAATATAATACAAAACTTATTTTAATGTAAACAAATTTAAAGTTATTTGATTTCCTGATTTGTAAACTAATTTTGCTGTTATTCTTGGTTATTATACTTATATATAATAGGTATTCAATAGATTTAATGACTTTCAAAACTTTCTTGGTTAGTGTCTACTATTTAATTTAGATTAAGAAATGAAAATTGTATGCTTTATTGAGTAGTTTCATGAAGATATTATATTAACAATTTACTTTTTTTTTGTAATTGAAGGCATATAGTTATAAAAAACTAAAGCATGATCATTTTAGGTGTGTATGCAGATGGGACATGAGTGAGCCAGTCAGTCGAAATACATAGGAATAAATTAAGCCAGTATATAATGAAGAAAAAACAACCAGGGCAAAAAAACAACAACAACTAGCGGTGATAGAAGCTTAAAAATTTAAAGATGTTTGATTTTATGGATTGTGTACTAATTGTGCTGTTCTTCTCAGTGTGCTCACCCTGGAACCGGTGGTAGTTTCAATGGATAGACATAAAAGATACTTATATGTCTCAACATGTTGACCTCGTGGGGCATGCAAAGTTTTTGTACAATTGATACATTTATTACATTGTCTTGGTAGAGATTATAATATTAACATTAACAGCAATTATGTATATGTACAATAGTTAAAAAATATAACATAATGTCAAATAATAATAATAGGATGGATTAATTCATTAGCAGCGAGAAGCTTTAGAGCCTGCGATTGTGTTTTTTCTATTTCCCATTAATTTCAATTTCCCATTTTATTCATTTGGAGTGGTGTTCTATAGTATTTTGTTTCAAAAACTTAATCTGTTTATACTGTGATGGGTTGGCGAATACTGCATACTAAGAACTTTTTTGCAGCTGTTTCAGCAGCATATAGGACTGCTATGGCAGTTTTCTATAGGTAGTGACTAGTGTTTGTTTTGAAAATTTAATCCATTTTGTATTATAATGTGATTAGTTGGCGAATATTGTGGTGGACTGTTCAGGATGTGTGGAGTTAGTAGGGATAGTTGATTGATAGGAATATGAAGAGCGAATTATTGTGGCATAACTCTGATAACAATTTGAGAACTATATGTTTCGTATATAAATTAAATGTACCCGATCAAAAACTAAATTTTATAGTAACTCTTTTGCTGCTATATCTGTTAGTCTTTGGAACTCGTTGCCAAATCGTATTAAGCAAGCTAAGAGTCTCAATTTTTAAGGGACTCCTCAGAGAACATTATTTGGAATGCTTTAATTTATAATATATTTTGTTATTTAATTTTAATTATTATATCAATACAAATTACAAGCCAACTTTGATTGATGCCTCTTGTTTTTTTTTTTTCCTTTTTTTTCTCTTCTTCTTCTTCGTTTATTCATCGTATGATATTATTGTGCAATTGATTTTTATAATGTTCAGTTTTAGTGCTGCTTTTTGTGTTTTTTATTTATAATGTAATAAAAAAATATAATCTAATAAATACTATTGTATTCCAGCTATTTTATATTTATGTTACTTATTCTATTTTATAATATTCGTAATATCCAAGAGGAGCTATGTTTTAAATTTTGTATATTAAAATCAGACGTCCTAAATAGTTTAAGTAGGAAATATCTTTGTAATTCACAATAAAATCAAATAACAAGTAATTCATTATATTATCTTTTTGACACTTTATGTTGTTTGTTATTGGTCCTAATTACAGGACCGAATTTAGGTTTATTTTTTCTTCATTGCAGGTAATGATTTTAATAGACGATAATATTATCTTATTTCAGAATCCCAAAAGTTGTTAATTTAAAGAAGGCCTGGTTGACAAAAATGCATATTTATTTGTGAAAGTTGTTATAAACTAATACGGTAATATACGAAACAAACATATTTCTGAAGAAAAGCGAAGTAATGTTTCTGGGAGTTTTTTTTTCTACACTAATATTATAAAGAGGAAAACTTTGTTTGTTTGTTTGGTTGTAACGAATAGGCTCAAAAAGTACTGGACCGATTTCAAAAATTCTTTCACCATTCGAAAGCTACATTATCCACGAGTAACATAGGCTACATTTTATTCTGAAAAAAATAGGGTTCCGTAAGTATTTGGGTTTTTCGGATACAAGGTGTAAAAAATCAACCAGAAAAGTTACTTATTTTGCGTACGCACTACGCTGCCTAAACTATAAAAGATAGAACGATAAAATGTTCTAATTAATTGTAGATCTTATAATTATCTACAAAAAAGTCCACCATAGTGTGTGGTATAGACCTATCTATGTCGATTGAGGCACAACAACCATATTTTATTCAGAAATTTTAATTTTTTGGACTACATTTAAACGAGTTTATTTTACTCATGCTTTTAATCCTTAAGATATGAAGCTAAAGAGTTTGTTTATTTGAACGCGCTAATCTCAGGAACTATCGGTCGGATTTTAATGAAACATTTCAGTGTTCGATAGCCCATTTATCAGTAAAGATATATCATCCCGCTAAGATCCCGTTGTAAATCTTAGTTAACGCAGGCGAAGCTGCGGGCAACAGCTAGTATAATATATTGTTTGAAAATTAAGGATGTAATTTAAGAAACAGACATAAAGCCAAAGAAAAGCGAAGTTATGTTTGAAGAGAATTTTTTACATAAAACTTATAGTTTAAAAATAAATGATTTTGTCAGAATTTGATGTTGTTTTTTATTCCCCTTAAGTAACGGTAAATACCTACACGCAGAAGAGGTAATCACGATATTTGACGGCGACGCGAAGGTGGTCTATGTACTAGGTTGTAGAGTTTACGGGAGTAGAAACTGAATCCCGTTGAGTGTTTTTTGATCACTCATACTAGCCCTGAGGGGTCCGATAGGCCCGACGGCCTTTGATGTGAGGAATATACATTCAGCCCCTTCAGAGCGTACTGAAATCCAATGAAGCACTGTCTTTATTACGAGATGATTAGCTTATATAATTGTATACAATTATATATATAGCTTATAAGCTGCTTACTAAACAAATAACGATTGGCTCGTTTAAAACATCCGTACGTGTTTAGTATATAAGGACATGCTTATAGGAACGTGTCTAGTAAAATAAGCTCAAATTTGTATTAACGATAATCCAATTTAAGAGATTAAGTATGTTTTTTTTGGTGCTGAATATTTCACGAATAAAGTTTTCAAATCCATTTCCTCTTGTAATTGTCTCACATATTGCCATTACAAAGAAATGTTGTCCAATAATACGTACATAAGGGTATAAATTTCCCTGTGAAATTGTAAAAAGCTTAAGTAAAAAAAAGCTAATATTGTTTTTTATGTTTGGAAGGCTTTAATACGTCCCTGTCTTTTGTATTGGTGTAAGTAATTGTTTTATATTATGTGAAAAGCTGCCACGCATTTTGAGGAAGAATATTACGTCTGCTAGTTTATAGTATATTGGTATAGACCAACTCAAATATAATATATTTTAAGTCACACATGGTAGCATGGTCTCTGGTCTTAACCGGTTCCAACAGGAACGAATATAAAAAAACAGTAATTACAAATGAATGACGTTTTAAATACTTCACATAATGACATTTTTAAAAACGAAATCATACTCTAGAATATGTATATAGCTATATGACGGATTGAATAGAATGAGCGTTCAAAATGTCTTTGTACACTTGGCTACCAAATTAGCGTTTGAGTTTGCGTTTAATCGCAAAAGAATAGAATCTGAGAGTTTGCCACTTGTCTAGCCCCGCTTATCTGCCAGAGGTATATTATCAATGCTTGTAGAATAACGTAGTGAGGCAAATGTAGCACGTATGAACTACATATAAAAAAGGAGAATATTGTTTGAGTTTCGCTTTACGCCGAGATTGCTGACGATCAAAAGCGCGATAATATCGTGTAAAAAGAAAATATACAGGATAATAAACAGTTTGTAGGTAGAAGCAAATTGTTCCTTACATAAGCAGCCCCTAAAGTGTTAATAAATATATCGTAGTTGGAAAGTAGTTGGCTCGAAACTAATATCGCTCTCGCGTCAAGTGAAGGTATAAAGCTCAGATTTAGTCGAGGGCCGGGCGCGACGCAGGTAGAGCGGCAGAGCACCCACTTACGGCGACGTACGGCGCACGTAAATTATAATATTGTGTGTGTCGGAGCTAACCCTCTCGCGTCGCCCGTGTGCGCGCCCACTGAAAGAAAAGCAATTTCCTCGGGCGCCCGCGGGGGAGGGGCGCCGGGGCCGGGGGCGGGGGGCGCGGGAGGGCGGCGCGGCCGAGGTCTCGCGCGAATATAAT
Source organism: Lycaena phlaeas (assembly GCA_905333005.2). Taxonomy (NCBI): domain Eukaryota; kingdom Metazoa; phylum Arthropoda; class Insecta; order Lepidoptera; family Lycaenidae; genus Lycaena; species Lycaena phlaeas. The sequence continues at coordinate 9,819,224 of HG995178.1, forward strand.
TTTGTTCATTTTTTTATTCTGGCGAGTTAATTCGGCTCCGCGGCGTAGTCGGCTATTGATTAGGGAGCGTCTTACGTTTTTAATTTGTTTGCGCGCGCAGCCGATGCACCCGCCGAGATCGCCCCGCAGCCTCCCATCTAATGAAGCCTCCGCTAACTACGCTGCAATAATCACGATCCTTTTAGCAATCACGCTTTGACGTCCGATGTTTACAATCGGCTAACAAAGGCGCCTCGGGGAAAACATAACGCTTTACTGTAAACAAAATCAAACGACCTGATTTTTTGTCAAGGGCAAACAAATATAATTTTTCCCTCTCATACGCGTTTTTTCTTATTAAATTGAATAATTTTAATATATAAATTTCGTAATTACTATATAGAGGGGTTTCGCAATCATTGAAGACCAGTTTCTATCATTTAGCTCCTGATAATGATGATGATGAAAAAATTACACGAGAAGGGAGCATCGTTGGTCATCCGAGCGACTGGGGTGGGAGTGGGTCCCGCGGCTGGTGCTGCACCGCCTGTGTGTGACACATTAGTAAATGAGTCGACATTCGTTACGGCGGCGAGCGCTGCGTACTACATACGTATAGGTACCGTAAACGTACACGTAAATACGTAATACGTGCACGGTTACGTAAACGTTTATTGTTTAGAATAAATTGTCTTTGTACTTATCATTCGGGAGCGTTATGGCTTGTATTATGAAAAACCTTAAGATTAGGTTAGCCTTAGAAAGGTTTTTTGAGGGGTGTCATTGAAATAAGCTTTTGTTTTCAACACTGTTTAATTTCTACTAATAATTATGTTCTTTAAAATAAACTCATCAAAATTTGTGTCTGTAAACATCTGAAAATCGACCAATAAGTACGTACTACCAATACTGAAAAAAATCAAAATCTTAATCAAAATTAATACAATAGAGATTATGACTCTTACCTTCCTAGATGTCGATCATCATCATCATCATCAGCCTTTATCAGTCTCCCTCAATACAATGAACGCCAAGACGACCGATCCCTTGCTACTCGCATCCAACGCGGACCTGCCACTGCACGGAGATCGTCTTTCCACGACATGGCCGACCAATATTTCGTCTACCTACGCGCGGCCTCCGCTCTTACTGAACCTTAATGGCCCCACGGCCATCCGTTCTTCTAAGTGCGTGACCAGCCCATATATCGATATTAATTAGTAAAAGCTACGAACAAGAAAAATCCGAACAGATTTTTAGGTGCTTAAAAAAACAATGTTAAGGGGATAACGGTAACATATTATGATATAATGTTACTCTGTTGCTACGCTGCGATATGAATTCAATCAAATTTGGTGCCAACTTCACCCGGAAAGGGGAGCGGTTTTCACAAAAAAAAAAGAAAAAAAAATAATGAAATTGAAATACTTCACACGTTAGACTGTATAAAATATTAGTTTATTTTGTCACAGAAAATCGATATGTGATATTTAATACAGAATGGATGTTCGATTGATTGTAGAATCATTCTTTTTTATCTTTTAAAGATGAATTCTACAATATACGACCTATGAGAACGATAGCTTCCGTTTTATCTTACTTCTTACTAATATTATAAACGTGAAAGTTTCTAAGTATGGATGTTTGTTAGTCTTTCACGTAAAAACTACTGAATGGATTTTAATGAAACTTTACAATAATATAACTTATACATCAGAATAACACATAGGTTATAATTTATCCTAATACTCCCACAGGGCGCTGCTAGTTTTGTTAGTTGTAAGTTGTTACAATTCTAACATTTCAATGATTAAGTAGTTTTTATCTAAAACAAGCTGAAACGTTGTGAAAGACCTATTTTTCTAATATTCGTGTCGTTTTTTTATGCATAACTACAGACCTTAATACTACATTATAACATACAGCATCTGAGACCTGATATTAACGAAAGTTGTTTCCTCGTTATATTGTATAGTATAGGTGATAGATAGATTCTATACTAATGCCTGCTTATTTTACAGAGGTAAAGCTATGTGAGGTTGACGGGTAATCTCTTAATCTAATGAACCGATTTTGAAATATTGTTTTACCAATAAAAGGCTATGTTGTTTCGTATTTATTAATATATATTTTTTTTATATTTACAACAAAAAAGCATCAGTATGAAATCCTTTATACTTATCAGTTACTTTTTACTTTATAATGATTATCAGTCTGTATACGGCTGTAAATTAAAGTAAACTGAGGCGAAGCTGCGGGCTCCTGCTAGTTTTCATATAACGCACGAGGTGTGAGCGCTCAATAGGTTCATGTCGTCTGCCGCCATTAAGGCTATAGTGAGTACGATACTTGCAGTGTTTTATTACTTTCATTTTATTGTTTTAATTCGTGTGCGGGTGCGCTATTTGCGTGTGCGCAGTTGTCGCCCCGCCTACCGCGCCTCGGCCAATCACGCGCCAGCCGCTGACGAGCAAGCCCGCGTGCGCGCTCGCTACACCCGCGCGACACCATATCACATATCTGTATGGACATTCGTTTTTACTCTAACCCGTATTAAGACGATAACTAAATAGGTAAGATATAATTAAACATATGTTGGAACATTCTGGAACCTTCTACTTTTATGCAGGTGATTGTCTTATTGATATTTGATCTTCTTGCAGAAGCTTGGCTCATTCACTTTGGTTTGGTTGGGCGGTAGTAAGTTAGCGCTCTCAAGAATCTAGGTATTCAACATTCATCAGTCATGTACATATATAAGAAAAGAATAAATACAAATAGCCTTTTTTAGTAAATCAGTAATGACCTAATCCTCAGTTTATTCAAAAGTTGCTCTCTTGTATTCTTTTTGAATTTGTGATTAACGGCTATAATTTTTAAATATATTTATAGTAGAGAGCAAACCATGAGACAAAATCTTTAATTGTTCCGTATTAACGTAAACATATCCTAACAGGATCACTAATGTAAACCTATCTTAATATATATATTTCTTGTGTGCGTGTGTATGTGACTGAACTCCTCCTAAACGACTGGACCGATTTGAGTGATTTTCTTTGTGTGTGTTCAAGTAGATTCGAGGATGGTTTAGATTCACAAATCAGACCGGCAGATGGCGCTGCTGTCGGTATCTAGGTTATTGATCTGTACTGCCACTATCGATTCGTATCTAAAGGACATCGTCTGTGGGGTCCGCTAGTTTAATATAAACCTTAAATTTTATTCGACTTGAGGGTTTCTCGATAATGGAGAGCGTTCTAGTTGGAGTCGAGTGTACGTCAGTGCTCATTGTTTCAAGATGAGTGTTATTTTGTTGGAGCACACGACAGGTGACGACGCGCCTCCCACCGAGACAATCTGCGCATACGCACGCTGGTGATTCCAATCCGGAATATTTTACCCTTGGCGACTCAGCCACTCAATAAGCAATAAACTATCTGCCTCCGAGTTATTTCCACTCGAACATCTTTACACCTTTTAAAGGTTATTGTGTTCTGAATCGTTTAACACAATGCGGTCGTCAGGACACAGTCACAAAGGACACGCATAACACACTCTGATGCGTTTCGCGAAACGTCTTATTTTAACTTTTTTTTAACACATTGTGAGCGGAGAATAGGCTATATAGGCCAGTACTTAGTCGACGTAGGACTTAAACGATTTCAAAAATAGAATTTTCGTTTATTAAACGTATAAAATACCTATAAAATATTTTTCTATAATGCCATGGTTGTGGTATTTTTTTTATTTCACAAATAACAAATAGACTGTATCGTAATCAAATAAAATAATATTTATTTCGTAGGCAAATTACATAGCACTAGAAACCTGTCAATATTTTTTATAATCAGTCGAACGTCTACAAACGCTTAATCGTTAGCTCCCAGCAAGCCCGTAATACTAAACTAAAAAAGTAGTAAAGACTCAGTAGATATCTAACAACAAAATAAGATAGACGTTGTGACTACAATAATATTATCCTGTATATCTGTACAGGAGGCAGGAGAGAGTGGTCTCACCAAATCTAAACGCTCTCTGTGAGTTATAAATCTACACTTGGCTTAATTGAATCCCGCCAAGTATAGATTATTTATACGATGAATAAGTCTGCACCGAGTTATGGAGGTTTTGTATTAATATTAATTGCTTAAATGTTTTAACATCATCATCAGCCTTTATCGGTCCTCCCTCAATGAACGCCAAGACAACTGATTCCTTGCCATTCGCATTAAATACGAACCGGCCACTGCTCGGAGATCGTCTTCCCACCTGGTTCATGGCCGACAAACACTTCGTGTACCGAAACGTGGTCTCCACTCCTGAATCTTATTGGGCCATTATACACACATGATAGAGTTAAATTTAACTTCCGTCATAAAGTAACGTATCAGCCCTTACATGTCCCACTGCTGGGCACGGGTCTCTTCCTCGAGGAGGGTAATGGGCCATAGTTCACCGATGCGCTGGCCCCAATACGTTGGTCCACTTCACACACCTCCAAAGATATTCAATCTCATCAGGCATGCAGATTTCCTCACGATGTTTTCCTTCAACGATGAGCGAGCGATGGTCTTGTGCTTAGGTGCGCTTTGAAATTTAGAAAAATCCATACGGAGGGTCAGGATCGACCCGGAACCTCTCGCATAAGAGACCGAGTCTACCCACCACTGGACCATCGTCACTTCCATGCGTATGCTTCACTTAAAATATTATTATTATATTAACATAAGATCGAACCAACATGAAAAAATGCTCCATAATAACTCCACAGCAAGGCCAATAACGAGTACATAAATCCATTAGGTTATCTGTATCCCAAATATCCGAATAGGCGTTTGATAGTAAAAATTGGTAGTTAAATAAAAATACATCGGCGGTTGCGCTCGTGGTCGTGTAAAATATTCAATCGGGCCCATTTCGGTCGCCTATATTCGCTTAGCCTTATTCGTGGTTCGAAAATCGGAGGTCGCGCTCCGTGCGACACTGTGTCAGGACCTAAGCCATGTGTGTACTGAAATTTGATGCATAACTTACTGAAAATAGGGAGGAAAATGCTTTTTATGTTTTTTTTAATGTCATAAGAAGGCAATCCATCGAGATCTGCGCAACCAAAAGATATCCAGATGCGTTGCCCTCCTTTTTCCTAACCCAAAATGGACCATCGGAAACTCACAAACCGCAAAAAACCCGATATGATAGATGCCACTTTATCTGAAATCTATACTATCACTGATGGTATTATGTGAGCGAAAGATAGCACCCCGGTCGTACCGTTCCAATTCGGCTGCAAAGCAGTCCCTTACAAACAATAAGTTGTAATATTCTAGAAGCGATAACCTCAGTAATTTTAATAATGATTTCTTTAATCCTCTTTAGCACGTTGTGATTACATTTATATGAGAGTTATAATAAAATCCGTAAAAGTTCAAAAATAAATTATATATTAATTAGCAATATTAATATATAATTTAATATATATTTTTAATGGATTTCCGCAAAGTAACGCCTGATGTTATTAACTATCCGTAAAAGTTGTTTTATTGTAATGACTGATATTCTTATCAATGCTAACATTACCGAATATGGGGTCAAGGCGAGCGCGCCCGCGTGCCTCAGCTAGTGGTGAATATTTTACGCGTGCGTGTCACCCGTTTATGACTCTTAACACTCAAACGTTTTAGCCCCTTTAGCCGTTTAGCCGTGCTCCCATTGTTTATAACATTTTACTATCCGCTTTTTATAGTTTACTGCGCCTCGAGTGGCGCGCTTACGACGTCACTTGTGTTACTATGCTTATATAATTTCACTTTATTGCGCCCCATACTGTCTGAGGTTGATTTTGGTTTTGTAACATGCTATCTGAATTCCAATGGGGACTAAGAAGTTTTTTTTTTAATAACAAAAGGGCAAACGAACAGTCGAAGCCTTGCGACTATCGACGCCCATAACATCAGTCCTGGATTTATAAATAGGCCGTATAGGCCGCGGCCTAGGGGCGGCAGATTTCAGAGAAAGTAACATGAGTTCAGAGGATAAGTCAAACGCGTTCACTAGTTTTCTCATAGTTTTTTATACTATTACAAACACACGAAGCACAAAGAAAGTAAAGTAAAATTAATTAGAAAATTATTATTTCACATGGGGCGGCAGAAATAAAGTGGCCTACACTCATAAAAAATATAAATCCGGCACTGCATAACATCCACATAACCAGAGGTTATGCAGATGCATTGCCCTCCTTTTCCCTATCCCCCCCAACGGGCCACCGGAAACTCATAAACCGACCAAAACGCGACAGCTTAGCTGTCACTTTACGCCGATTTCATGTGAGCAAGAGGTTTCTCCCCGGTCGTGCCGGCCCAATTTGGCTGCATGACACTACCTCCTACTAGTACTAAGTATAGTATTCCGTAGCACATCCTTATTAAACTTGCTGTTGATGTATTTTTATACCATACGGAGGAAAATCTGCACTCGGTGCCTTATGGTGGCTACCGATAAATAAATATAAAACGATAATAAATATAGTTTAAAAAAACTAAAAAAAAAACACTCTTTACAAGTCTCTCTGAGTCTCTCCGAGTTCGCACACTAGTTCTATCTCTCTTACTCGCATTCAAAGGATGCGGAAAGGAATTAATTAATCCTGGCGAATCTAAATGGGATAATCGGATTTTGTAATCGAATTATTGCATTATCATCGGTCTTTGACATGTGTGCAAAGTTTGAATTAAATCTGATCGTTCAAAGTAGGACAAAATCGAGCTCAAAGGAGTCGGTTACAAACATACATACAAACATACAGGTGAAGCTAATAAAAGCGTGTTAAAAAACATATCGACTCCCAAAATATGTTCGTATAAATATAAAGACAGTATTAATGTGTAATTCTAGCTTAAAAAGAATTACCTAATTTAAAAAAGAAAGGATTTCTAATCTCGTCTTTTGATCATTATAATGGAAATTTTCAAATAAAAAAGATTTATTCCATTTATGAAAATTAAAAACCATTCTCTATCATACTTAAGCGAAATGGGTTGGTTTAATTATCCAGCGAAGTTTGCGAGCCCGAGAAAAGAATTGCTCTCGTTTATATGTAAGAGGGGGGTTGCAGCCCCCACGGGGGGGTGGGTAGGCTCACATGGGACGCGCTCTAATGAGGTGCCTGAAAGCGACAATGTCTTTGAGCAAAGCAAATGTGTAGGTATCTACATACGGGGGGAGGAGTTCTCCTCTCTTAACTACGTCTTATATTTTGTCTATGTATATTGTGTTACGATGTTTTTTTTTCATAATGTTATGTTGTATTTTCTTAATTCTCTCCATATCTTATGCTTCTTCAGTACAAAATTTATGACAAAACTTAGCTCTATCATCATGATTCCTAATTGTTTTTCATCGTTTTCATTAAATATTCGATTATATACGACGTAAATGCTAATGGGCGAATAGTGCCTACATCATGAAGAAAATTGGTTATGTATTGGAAATACAAGTACATATTGAAATTGAAATGAACTATGAGATTTAATTTGGAATATTTTCAAAAAAAAATTTGCTACACTATGGTAGAGTCAATGTATTCTGCCCTTAATGGAAGTCTCAACTCAAGCTAAGGGCTTCACGTATTGTTCATGGACTTTTATTACTATAAGGATTGTTTTTATAGCTCATAACAAAAGTATAACCATTAAAGTGAATGCGGTGTTTCCGTGCATATGCTTATTTAGGATGGTATCTAGTTAGCGCTTGCATACGAGTCGGGAGGTGAGATGGGGCGAGGCGGCTGGGGCGACCGGGGCCACCGGGGCGACCGGGGCGACCGGGCGACCGGGCGGCCGGGCGAGCCTTCCGGTCCGGGGCCGGTTTTAATTTCCCGGCGAGGCGGCGCGAGGTTTAAACACCCGGAGATGAGTCGCACACGGACTAATATCATGCACGGCCCGGGCCGTCGCCATGGCGACGCACGCTCCGGTGACGTGTGCGGGGGGCGCGCGCGCGGTGGGGGGACCGGGGGGAGAGGGGCGAGTGCGCGCGGGGGGCGGCGGTAATATGATTTGAGCGGGCCCGGGCGCGACACCCCGCCCGCTTGTTTGCTCTCCGATGCAATCGCGATACGAGCGCCGCCGCCCCCGCACCACGCGCACACATCTCACCTACGTCCCCGATAACCGCATCGGATTCCTTGTTGCGAGCCACCGCATACTATTGATACGGACACTCGACACCCACCGCCACCGAAGCCGCTTCCGACTCGCCCGCGACACGCTCCCAATCACACTCGGATACATCTTGTCTCGTATTATTTCGTGAATATGTAACTTCTGTCATCTTTGTTGTAGATCACTGCGAGGCTCCGTCGACAGGTCGGTCGGCCGTCGACTGGACAATTACTCTGGGCCGCTGCTCATTAGTCGCGGGCGCGCGTCTCCTTCATGTATCATGTATCGCACGTCGCCCGCGCTGCCGAACGGGACAATAAAGCAATCAATTCGCAGCTCCCCGTATCTCTCGTAAACGAGCTCCGCGACAACCTGCGATAAACATAACATAAACCGCCTTCCCGTCGCAAATATGTCAATCCGTACAGCCTTCGACTGTTCGAGGGCATCGGTAAAGGTTAACGCGCTCTCGATCGAAAGCGGCGAATAAAATAGTTTCGGTACTCGTAATGATGGCGTAGTTCTTAAGTTCTTAGATAATTTTGCAAATACCAACGTGGCCGGATTAATAGTGTATTGTGACGGCGCGGCGTGCGGCGTGCGGCGCTCGCGTCGGTAATTGCGGCGCGGACGCCGGGGGCCGCGGATAATGCGGCGCGTGATATATTGTACAACGGCTAATAACAGAGCACGGCCCTCGCACCGATTATCCCTTTACCGTAGGTGATTCGTATCGATCGCTGCGACGGTACAGTCTCAGCTAATGAGTGCAGGATTTGCTATTCATTATCCACTTTCGCCGTGAGCCCGGGGCGCGATGAAGACGTCGCGGGCGGCGGCGTGCGGGCGCGGGGGGCCGCGGCCGGCCAGCGGGGGTGCGAGGTGGAGCGGGGGACGCGGTGCAGGCGTGCGAGGGGGCGGGCAGGCGGGGGGTGCGGCGGCCGCGGGCGCACAATTTGCCGCGCTCGATCGCTAGACGTCAAATGCTTTCGCCCGCAGCTCGCTTTGTGTTTTATCCTCGATAATTGCGTACCACCACCAAATAACCACCACCACGATGGTAGTGGTAATTGCGCTATTGTTGAGCAACTATCGGACGAGACCTGTGAGGGAAGTGGACTCGGGTAAATTAATAGCGGCTCATTTTCTTCGTTGCTTTAATCATTATCTTGAAATAGATATGGCTTAAAGTATACGTACTGTTATTTCATACCCTATTAATTGACCTCCGTAATAAACTGTTTAAGTGCCTGCGCATCATCAGAATAAGTATTTAGTTTTGTAAGGAGTGGATGACCTTTTTAATAAAATTACTTTCTATTCCTGTCTTTCTCGAGAACACAGCAAACTCTCTGGACAAGTAAGTGGCTTTTACGTTTTCGGAATAGAATAGAATCATCAATGTATGAGATTGACTTTCGCTTTCGACTATTTTGTCGAAGGCGAACGTCAATGTCGTTATTGTTTATGACTCTGTTATCTATTCTACCATTCATAAAAGCCACTTGGCCAAAGGGGCTAGACGGCTTGAAAGGAGAAGAAGGGGAATTCTTATAATTGGTTATAACTAATCTTGTATTGTTTATATACTATTGAATATGAGCTTTACTCGAAAGTTGTTATAGAACGTTAGAAAAATGTTTGAATGAGACAAATGGATACCCAAATAATATGTACTCTGTTCACACGGAAGCGTTTTTAAAACGCAACGCTTTTTTAGCGAGCGATGGATTCTCGACGTTAATTTTTTGACGTGAAATCGAGTTGATCATGCCAAACTCGCAACTCGAGCCGACGTCGGGTTTTGCGCGACGTTTTTTAAGCGCTCGTACGAACGGGGGTTTACGCCCGGTTTCCGAAAGGCTGATCAACGCAAAAATTAACAAATCGGCTGTCAAATCTCTTGTTAAGTGTAAAATGAGTTTCTAGAAGCATGTTTAAATTATTTAATTTGATCAGCCTGTCAGTAGACATAGCTGTCAAATTTGACTCTAGAATCGTATGTTAAACTCCATTTCGGGTTTCTGAAACGCTATTTAAGGCCTAATCGATGATTAAACGTCTGTCAAGTTCTTGGTCGACTAATCGGTGTCTATCGGCGAATTAGCGTCAGGAAAATAATTATTCTGTTAGGTGAAACTACATTTTTTCTTCAAATCTACTCATAAAGGTATGTACAATATATTCACAACCAAGTATTAAATATAAAATATATGTTTTTAACTTACAAAAGTATAAAGTTGGGTCGTCTTGTTAAACATAAGTATTGTTGTCTGTTGTAGGTTTCACTGATGTGTGTTTCGGATTTAAGCATGAGCACCAGCTCATCTAGCAGTGATGAAGATCAAATGAGGCGAACTTTTAAGTCCAGAACCTCCCTTTTTGTACCCCTCTTATAAGAAGAGGGGCAAAAGAGCAGGGGGCAAGGGGCGAGGATGGAAACCTCGCCTCATTGTACTGTCCTGACGGTAAGAGGGGTTGTTCTGTGGTGCGGGGCAACCCGTCTGTGGAGGTGGCGTTGGCCCCCTGAGGGGACTGACTGGCCGTCGAGGTGCCCTGTGCTAGTAGATCCGAGGAGCCTCACCTAAGGCGGCATTGGTGGCAGTCGCCTGCGGGATGCGTCAGTGCATTTCCCGGCATTAAAGAAAAAAAAGGCCTATGTTCAGCAGTGGACGGATAAAGACTGGTGATAATGATGTTATTTTATTAGTAAAATATATGTTAGAAAAGAAATATAAATAATAGGAAATTAAAAGGAAAATAATATAAATATGTAATCATAACTTCTTTAATTTATATAATATGCTGTGCTTAATTGTTTTTGATTTCTCGGTATCTCCGCAGTACTGTTAAATTCGGTTGTGATACTCATCCAAGCTTAATTCTTCTTTGTTGTTGATATGGCATTAGTACATTTATTTTCTATAATGTGCTTGTATTTGAAATAAAACAAAGCTACTCTACTCAAGCATCTTTAAGCAATGGTGTAGGTACATATAAAGTAAACAATTATATTTAATTTTGTAAACAATAAAAGTTTTAAAAACGCTAAAGTGTATTGTATTTATTTCATACTTACTTTTCAACTAATTCTAAAAGCATATGATACTTTTCCCTTTCTGTAAAATTCTTCCCTCGTGAGGCCATTTTATATAAAGATAAAAATAATTTCACTTTTGTATGTTGGAAATTTGAGTTTGAAATTCGCGGAATGATTTGTCAGTAACGATATTTGACAGTCAGCCATATTTTGAAACTGTTATTTTTGACAGTTAAAAATGAATTATGGTACGATTTTTATCAATGTGGCTATATTTGAAAACAAAGCCAATGTCAAATCAAACTAATCATAGATTAGTTAATTTAGCTCTGAATGACGTTCCGGCAACTCAAATTGATTTGACAGCTGTGTTAAATTAACAGCCATGTTAGTTAACGTATACTTTGACAAACGTTTCAGAAACCGGGGGTAATGTGTAGAATCATTGAAAATGACGTATCGTTGTTACTTTAGCTAACTTCAGACCGGTCATGTAAAATCGCTCGTACTGTCATGTCATAAAAGTGATACTAATTGACACCGATGGGATAATTAATACTATCCTGCTGACTGTCCTGTCTCAGCATTTATAAGGGCAGGATGGTTATGGCAGACTTAATACTATCCTGCTGACTGTCCTGTCTCAGCATTGCTGTGTATTTAAAAGGGCAGGTTATGGAAGACGTTCACTCATTTACCATCAAGAGGTTCGTGTGTCCACGTGCCCCTTCATAAGGCACTAACTAACCAATAATGTATATTTCAAGGTGGCTGGGCCGCGGTTCCATGTTTGTGCTGTCGAAGGCACAGGCCCGGTCTCTACTGGCGTCTTCTAGAGTCCAGTCTGACCAGCGTGACCAGCGTGACCAGTCTGACCACGGCAGCTCGCTGGTGGACGTGGGCGCGGGTGACGGAGAGGTCAGCCGCCGCTTTGCCAGTCTCTTCGACGCCAAGTACGCCACTGAGATATCTGGTAGCATGCGGAAGGCCCTCACCAGTAAGGGATATGTGTGAGTAATCATTATACTAATAAAATTACTATAGTTACTGTAACTATCATTCATACTCGATGTCCAATGGTGGGATTTTTAAAGCAATTCTTCGAATTACTTTCCTAAACCTCGAACTCAATCTATCAATGTGTAACCATCTGTCTCCTGCGGTATTTCAATCACGACTTGGGTATTGTTAAGAAAAGTATGCTGATACGTAAAGGCCGGCAACGCTGCTTGTAGAGAGTGTCTATAGACGTCGGTAGCCACTTACCATCAGGTGACAGGTGCACTTTGCGACTCTAAGACCCCAATTATGATATATTTTTGGAATGAGGATCGTTAGCTGTACACGCTACTTGAGTATGTCCGTTCTTCAAAAAATCACACTGTATAAGTGGCCTCAGTGATTAAAAATGGTACAACCTAGTCAGGTTAAACCATTTTTAATCGACGCTGGGACAGTGCAATGGAATCCCATTGCACTATCCCAGCGTCGAGACTGACCCAGTTGCTAGAACCGTCCCTTATAATGAAGAGTCTTATTGATAAAATGGTCAGTCAGGTCAGTCGCCCAGGCGCTCTGTTGATGACAGATCCAGGGCAGTCGGCTACAAGCGGCCGATTGCATTCGAGTCGGGTCCGTCTATGCCACATTCTACCAGTTTTTCACTTGGTGATATGCGTTAAAAAACATGAAAAAAATATTTAAGTTCAGCCGCAATACGTCATAGGTGGAAAAAAAACTTTTTTATATTATTTGCTCAATAAGATACAAATACCGCGTGTAGGTAGACGGAGTGTTGGTCAGCCATTAACCAGACGGGAAGACCGCGTACGCGTTGGATGCGAGTAGCAAGGGATCGGTCGTCTTTGAGGGAGTTCGTTGAGGGAGGTCTATGTTCAGCAGTGGACGGATAAAGGCTGATGATGATGATGATAATGAAGATACGAAAACATCACGAGGAAAACTTCCTGTCTGACAAGATCTTTCGCGATGGATAAGATGCGTCTGTGAGCTGTGACCCCGTAAATACACGATGGTCTGAACTGCTTCGAGAGAAGAATGGAACGGCCGTGCCGCTTTTTGTGCTCGACTTGGCGGGGTACTGCCAAGCCCCTAAATACTGATACAAAGTTAAAGATTCTCTCAGCAGTCGATATCAAATTCGAATTACTAATATATTACTTAGGTACCTACTATTGACATTTATCAAAATACTCATGATCACATAAACACAGAATATAACACTAGCTAAAGTTTCCAGATATATCTACTCGAATAGTTATCTGAACCACGAGACAACAAGTTGGCATTGTATTGTCCGTTCCAACTCGCACACATCATCGACTATAAGCTAAAGGCCGTCCAACTGCACCAAACCAAATATAGACCTGTACTAATGACCTAGGTCCTAGACGATTTATACACCAGCTCCTCTACTCATCCCCCTATGGAAGTAATAATAATACTTAAAGATGACGCCATGAAACTTTGCATTTAGGCACTTGATAAGAATTAAATAACCATAATTGTTCCACCTTTTCTAAGGTTTTTACTCATATGGGCATAAAATAGGAGATGAAAGTTCGCAGGGTAGTTAAAAAAAATCTGTCTGTGTTTACTATACGTACGTACGGAACTGAGCTACTCCGAACTTAAGGACGCGTTTACGAATCAGACGAAATTATGCTGTTTTTCTGTACCGTTTGTAACAAAAGTACACAAAATCATATATAAAAAATTATTTATTTCATATAGAATGGTTCTTTATCTACAAGGGTAACGCATATTTTCTTGATAAATGTTGCTTTTTTATATAGTAATCAACGTTCTTCCATTACCATTTTCCATGAAACGAACGAAATCGATTAGAATTACGGTACCCTTTTGGCCTAATATCCACATTTATTAAGGTTTTTAAAAAATAGTACGAGCAGGGAAATATGTTCAATTTTAAATAAAGGACAAGAAAATAACCCAAAAATGCTAAAAATAGTCTTAAAAAAAATAAAGAAGATAACTAATTTTTTTACCAATTTTGCTACTAAAGATGAATGTTATTCCATTGCATTAAGGTTTATTTTATCGTTGTCTCTCTCTTGATTTCTTTTACATTTTTGAAATGAGAACTCAGTCCGCGCTCGGCCGCGGTTCTGGGTGGACACTGCGTCACCTGTCAGCAGCAATTCGACTCAAAAAACATCGCGATTTATTTTTGATATTGGATACTTTGGATTGGATTTGATACTTTACAATATTTTTTTTTACCACAATATATTTTTATGGAATTGGTTTATTTCATGTACATAGGTAGACGAAATGTTGGTTGGTCATTATAACCAGGTGGGAAGACGTTCTCTCTCGACGTTTGCTCACTTATCATCATCATCATCATCATCATCATCATAATCATCATCATCATCATCATCATCGTCAGCCTAAATCAGTCCACTGCCGAACATAGGCCTCCCTCAATGAACGCCAAGATGACTGATCCCGTGCTATGCTAAGGCAGCAGTGCTGCCGATGCGACTTCATCATCATCAGCCTAAATCCGTCCACTGCCGAACATAGGCCTCCCTCAATGATCGCCAAGACGACCGATCCCGTGCTATGCTGAGGCAGCAGTGCTGCCAATGCGACTTCATCATCATCAGCCTAAATCCGTCCACTGCCGAACATAGGCCTCCCTCAATGAACGCCAAGACGACCGATCCCGTGCTACTCTAATGAGGCAGTAGTGCTGCCGATGCGACTTCATCATCATCAGCCTAAATCCGTCCACTGCCGAACATAGGCCTCCCTCAATGATCGCCAAGAAGACCGATCCCGTGCTATGCTGAGGCAGCAGTGCTGCCGATGCGACTTCATCATCATCAGCCAAAATCCGTCCACTGCCGAACATAGGCCTCCCTCAATGAACACCAAGACGACCGATCCCTTGTCACTCGCAAACAAATAGATATCATCATCATCATCAAACTTCATCCGTTCACTGCTGAATATAGGCCTCCCTCAATGAACACCAAGACGACCGATCATTTGCCACTCGCAAACAAATAGATATCATCATCATCATCAAACTTCATCCATCCACTGCTGGATATAGGCCTCCCTCAATGAACACCAAGACGACCGATCCCTTTCCACTCGCAAACAAATAGTCATCATCATCAAATTTCATCCATCCACTGCCGAACATAGGCCCCCCTCAATAAACGTCAAGACGATAAGACGATCGATCCCGTGCCACTCGGATCAGGCAGCAGTGCTGCCGATGTGACTTCATCATCATCTGCGATCGCCAATGCGCCTGCTCAGCGTGGCAATTATGAGCCCCCCCCCCCCCCAAGATGAATTACAGATATCAGTTTACTTACATATTATAATATATAATTATTTATTATATATATAATATATTTAATATACTAATTCTAAGTAAAAAGATAAATAGTAAAAACAAACAGAAATAAAATATAATTTTGTGTTATAAATAATAAAAATAACAAATATTTGTAAAGTATCAAATCCGTTTACTTGGCTGCTATTCCCGCACGCAAGCGTGCGTATTGCGCGGGTGCGCGTGTGTGCGTGACTTTTTCAATGTAGTTGTTCGATTCTGTACCTATCAAGTTTGTAAACGCGTCCTTAACGCTAGCGAAGCCGCAGGCAACAGCTAGTAACGTATATTTTTCATCAATCAAATACAGCTGACTCTTATATCGACTGACCTCGCTCTTGCTAAGCATCGATGACAGGTTCAAATCTATCCTACTAATATTATAAAGGTGAAAGTTTGTAAGTATGGATGTTTGTTGAAACTTTACAATAATGTAGCTTATACATCAAAATAACACACAGGCTTTTTTTTCTCATTTATCTCTGTACTCCCACGGGATGGGAAGTACACGGGTGAAACCGCGGAGCGCTTCTAGTTTTCTATAAATGACGTCATCGAGTGATTATAATTTATAAGTATTAATACATTTTTTATTTGCAAGCTCCGCCACGTTATTAGTTTAAAAGTGATATTATAATGGTTAATGAATATTTATATTTATTAATTTGTGTTGCGACAGTTACTGATAAACCCTCTGGGTGGATTGTAGCAATTAAAAAAAGCTGTTGTTAAATCAATATTTAATTAATAGTAATAGTCCAAGAAACTAGATCCTTAAGAATTCAAAAATGAACTGTGGAAGTTTTTTTTTTTAATTTCACCCCAGAGAAGGTGTGATTTCCTTAATTTAAAAAAAAAAAACAAGAAGTGGGTTTTCCTTAATTTTGGGGAAACGGCAAGTGTTAGAAGAAAAACCTTCAAATAACAGTTGTAAATCGTAAAATTTTATACCAAAATGTTCTTATATCGTTTTTTCTAAAATTGAAACTAGCTGAGATAGGATAACTAGAACCTAGAAGTCTATACGACTGTAAGTGTTAGGAAAAGGTATAAATTATTAGGTACGAACCTGGTTCTCGTTGCCCCGCGCAAGATGTTAAAGGCGCCGCGTCTTCTTTATACAGTTTTCCACATCCGTGATGATGTCACACCGATAAAACTATACGCGTCGTCGGGATGATGAGTCCAGACGGTTTTCGGTATTTATTTGAGGAGACACGCGAGAGCTCGACTCGACCACGACACGGCGAAACGTCAACTCACTTTTCCCAGTACCCCCAGATTCGTAGGAATGGAATAGATTTAAGATGAGGGTAGTAGGAAATGTTGCGTTCAGGAAGGCTAAATTAATTACGTTTGAAAAGTATAAATGCGTTCGCCTATTTAAGTCATATTATTAAGAAACAGTAAGTTTTTATGGAAAACCAATACCTCCTGGTGATTATGGTTCTGAGAATCTATACATAGGTATCTAGGACGTACGTCTTGTCGAAGAAATTCAGACGTACATAGAAGGACAGTTCTTGAAGATTTTTGTGCCGATTTTATTGGGGACGTGTCCCCAGTTCGCACTCGCTCGCTCTCGTAGGCGCATATGCTGGGGACATCGCGGTGTCCCTCTCGTCACGCCACCAAGCGGACGTTTTAATTTTTTGAAACGGACATTTTTTGGACGTTTGTCTTCAAAGTGTTCCTAAGAACGGTCCTTCTATGTACGTTTGAATTATTTGGTCTTGTACATCGGCGCCCTTGGAATGTCAGTGAGATGATTTTCATATACATTAGAATGGCTTGTGATTTGTTTCACCAACACTTATCGTTAGTATTCGAGTACAACCATCCCATTAATAAAATATTCTCGTCTAGACTTTTTTCGTTTCGCTAGTCTTATCATGGAACATGTGTTGGTTAATCCTATCCATCAGGATGTTCAGTGCTTAGTAAAATATTCGCTAATAAAGGTAGCAACAGTAACGGGTCTTCGCCTCGAAATC
Source organism: Lycaena phlaeas (assembly GCA_905333005.2). Classification (NCBI taxonomy): domain Eukaryota; kingdom Metazoa; phylum Arthropoda; class Insecta; order Lepidoptera; family Lycaenidae; genus Lycaena; species Lycaena phlaeas. Next base: position 9,836,795 of record HG995178.1, read on the forward strand.
AGGCGAGGAGGGTACCGGGCCATAGTACACTGAGGCCCTGGTTCAATGCGGGTTTGTGAACTTCACATACCTTCAAAGACTTTCAATTTCATAAGGTATGCAGGTTTCCTCACGATGTTTTCCTTCACCGGTGGGCGATGGTCTTGTGTTCAGGCACCAAAGGGGGGTCAGAATCGAACCCGGACCCTTTCGCTCAAGAGGCCGACCCCATACCCACTTTACCACTGTCGCTAAACTAAGGGCCTGTTTCACAATCTCTATACTCTATCTGTCAAATATGTTGTGAATAGCCTATCCGGGACTTCTCAGGAAGTGGTGAAACAGGCCCTTAGAGTAGTTTATTCGAATAGGTATTATGAATCCTTCCACACAACAATTATAAATAACTAGCAGCGCCCCGCGGTTTCATTCATTCCTATGTGTTATTCTTATGTATGAGATATTATTGTAAAGTTTTGGTTAAATCCATTCAGTAGTTTTTACGTGAAAGAGAAACAAACATCCATACTCACAAGCTTTCACATTTATTACATTAAAGATAGTAGAAAAAGAAATTTTGAAGTTTGTCAAATGTAGGTAAACCATCTGTGTTGTTTGAAGACTCGCGTGTTATTTCAGCATCCTGGACACAGAGGAGTGGTGGCGGGGTACGCGCTTCGAGTGCGTGTGCATGCTCAACCTGCTGGACCGCTGCAGCAGGCCGCGCACCATGCTGCAGCAGGCCCGCGCCGCGCTCGCGCCGGGCGGAGTGCTGCTGCTCGCGCTCGTGCTGCCGTACAAACCCTACGTCGAAGGTTATTAATACAAATAGTTTCATGTTGATTGTTTTGAGAGTCCGCTCAAACGTAGTAGTCTAGTAGCAGATCAGCGTAGGCATCCCTCGGGCTCCCGGAGGTCCGTGGTTACCGCTGTCGATCCTGGCTACACAGACAGAGCCGCTGTGGGTACAAGTGATGCATCTCACCCATGGGCCTAGACCGTTTAAAACAAGATATATGTATCTAAATTGAACGACACATGATTAAAATCAAAGTAACTAAATAAAGACTAGTAGTAAGTAGGTATGACTTTTGAATGTATAAAAAAAAAGAAATATAATATAATTTTAAAAATAAAATTAAACAGCTGTTCGTTAGTCTCGCTAAGGGTCTGTTTCACAATGTACCAGTAAAGTACCCTATAGCTATATGACACATAAATTAATTGACAGATGAATCTTCTAGTTAGTCTTGATTGGGTTTCACCATCATCTTCCCTATACATTTATTTGGCAGATCCCTATTTGGCACTTACTGGTTAGTAGGCTTGGCAACCTCGCATTTCATAGTTCCATTTTACGATAAATATGTTTTAGAAAAACATTCCATGTTGTAAATATACATGAAAATATGTTTTTATAATTTAAATGTATGTATCATACCATCTTTATACCTTTTATTTACATAGACCTTGTATATAATGTTATCCCTTAATTATTAAACGATCAAAACACAATTTAAATTATTTTGTATATTACTGTTACCGGAACGTCAAATTGTCAAATGTCGTGAAGCTGTCAACCGCGTATATATCTGTCAACTAATTTATCTGACAGATGAATTTGCTAATGGCCAGTTGATCCGACCTATAGTTTACAGGGAACTTTATGAGCCAAATATTGCTATTTGTCAATTGTGAAACAAAAACGTTGTAGTTTTATGGTAAATATGTTGCAAATAGCTTAATTGGAACTTTATTAGGACATTGTGAAACAGACCCTAAAACTCGAGAACGGCTGAACCGATTTGGCAATTAAGTTTTGCCAATTTAAGTCTTGATATATTCATGAGAGTCCAGGGAAGGTTTAAACGGTGATAAAATGTGGAAAAATTGTGAAGGAAATTTAGATTTAAAACGTGTAAAATAATTATATTATAATGACACTTGGTTCAGACAGTACATTGTGACGTGACAGTACGGACAGTACAATGTCTGTCTGGTCCACTTGTGGGCTTGGCCCACCATTCGTTCCCACCGCTGCAACTCCTGTATAGCCAGGATCGACAGCGGCAACCACCAAATGACCCTTTGATACGATCTCCGGGAGTCCGGGGTATACGTTAAGCACTGCCTTGGGACCCGCAACGCAATTAATCAGAAGAATTCAGGAGGAGTAGGAAATGGAAAACGGAAAAAGTCTGGTCCACTAGTTTACAATAAAATACTGGCGGCACATGTCCTGTGTCATAACATGATAAGTCGTATGTTACAGTGACCGCAGACCACAAGCCCGAGGAGCGGCTCCCGATACACGGCGTCAACTTCGAGGAGCAAGCCTCGTCGTTCGTCAAGTTCATGCGGGACGAGATCGGCTTCGAGCTGGCGTCCTGGTCGCGGGCGCCCTACCTCTGCGAGGGGGACTTCGCGCAGGCCTACTACTGGCTCGACGACTCCGTCTACGTCTTCACCCCGGCCTCCCCGGCCTCGTGACGTCAACGAGGCAGCACTCTGTAAGGAGGTTTAACATCCTAAATATATTTTACTTTCATATTTCAAGTGTCTTATCAATTAACCTTTTTGTAGCAGGCCTAACGTTACCTTGACTGGTATAAAAGACGCACAAAATTCATATGCATACGGCGAAATAAAATAAAATTGCGATGACGAAAAAAAAATAACATAATAATAACATTGTAAAGACATAATTTTTAAAAATGGAAACACTTAAAATATTTTTATTCTGTTATATAATCTACAGCTGTCAGTTCTGTAATCAGCATGGGTAATCGTCAAATAAAATAATGTTGCTCGATTCAATATTTTAAGAAATGTTAAGTTTAATTTATTTATGTATTATTTGAATCACACATTTTAAAACCGTTATATTAATTTTTATAATATGTATTAGTAAAAAATAAACATCTCCTCCGTCTTACCTTAATGGTGTTTCTCAGGTCTGAGGGTGACGTTTACCTCACTGGCTTACATACAAGCTCAATTATTTAGGACAAACTATTGTTACGAATTTATAATTGATTAAGCGTAATATTTGAACGAATTGTTGCTAAATGTAGTGACATTTGTGAGTATACAATGTAGTGGAGGGCAAAAAAAATTTAAAAAATAGATAAATAATATGCATTTATATTGCGAATTTTAAATCACCATTTACGAAATAACATGTATTAGGTTTTATATTATAATAATTAAGTATACAAAAGTGGAAATGACTTAAAATTATAAGCTTTGATTTTGTCAATTTCCTACACAGCTAAGCTGACTGCCATCAATGCTTTTTATAATGTTTTTGGCTGATTAGGAAAGAGTACTAATGTATTTAATAGCAACAAACTAGCTATTGTGGTTTTTAAAATGCAAACCACTTTGATAAAATTATTTATCATTGTCGGTACTGGGTCTGTTCATATGATGTTTACTTATACGGTACGCACAGGTACCTCATTTATTGTAGTTGTCATATCTCTTAGTTACTTTTTATTCTTATTCCTTTTTATACGCCTCTAGTATATTTTAGTATATGGTATGACTGTAGTCTGATAGCTTTCAAGTGTTGTGTTGCACGGTTGTAGTTTGAATATAATGCACTGATCCGGTTGTGTTGGTGGGACAACGATTCATAAATCTTTTTAATAATAGACAAATTTGTATGTTACAGAGCCATGTAAAATTAGATTCAAAATACACAGGCCTCAAGGAATTGTTTCCTTGCCTTCAACTAGATGTCGTTTTTACATGTGATCATTTAAAAGTAAAAATATGTGGCCTGGTGCTAAAAGGGCCAAAATATGGTGTTAAGTTATCAATTGTTGGTTATCAAATTGTTAATTTTGCTTTACGAAAAATAAAGCAGCAAAGTAAGATTATAACACAAAAGGGCAAATGCTAACTTTTATACATTTAACTTTTGGAATATTAACCTAACTATTTTGGCCCTTTTAGTACTAGGCTACAGAAATAATTGTGATTAGATTGTTTTAAGAAACTTGTGTGTGTGTATATTACACGATTGAGCAATATTTATATTTCGCTTTTACAAAATCGTTCATAAAAACTACTCTGAATGATATCAGACTGATACCGTTTTTAATAACTGAACAAATTTATAGTCGTATTTTAATATAATAATAATATATTAGACTATATTTCTTAAATTCGTATTGTATTATCGTGTAATCAAGACATTGTCAATTTACCATTCCTTGTAGATTTTAATATTTTTGTGTTTAGTGATAAAATCAATTTTTATAATCTTTTGCTGTGAGATGTAGTTGAATATTTTCATAATGAGAACGTTACATTGTATTTGTTACTCTTAGCGATTTATATGTTTGTATGTAATAAAAATTCACAACGTACAAAATTGTTTTATTTTTTATTTTTAATATTTATTTATCATTAGTTTTTATAACAAAGCACCTCTCTCCATATAGGTATTGAAATTTAGTGGTTTGGCTTACCATCTTAAAATATTCCTCTACAGAACTACTAGTTTAAAACTATCTGATATAGGATAGTTTATAAACGGGTTATTCAACAAAATTGGAAAATTAATAATGAAAATTACTTTAATTAGATTACACGGCAATTTTTCGTGCAACCGGCGAGCGAGCGATGTTGTCATATTCCACCTCAACCAGAGATATAAAAACTCCTTTCCTCGAAATCAGGCGAGGAGAGTATGCCATAGTTTACCGAGGCGCTGGTCCAATGCGGAAACTTCACACACTTTCAGTCATCAGGCAAGCAGGTCTTATAGGTATAAATTTAGAAAAACCATTTCAAGGCACCGCATTTCAGGTTAAAATCGAACCCGGATCGCACAAGAGGCCGAGCCCGTACCCACTAGACCATCGTCGCATAACACAGATGTCACAGAGATTTATTCCCATACACATCGTGTCACTCTTATTGTAAATTTATTCAAATTGTTAGAAACAAAAATATTAAATATGGACATTAATGACTTACAACTATTTCTTAATTTTGCCGTTTATTGCAGAGTATATTGTTAGAGATGCCGATGTTGGCTCCCACCATCTGTATAGAACAAAAATACTAGATACTTCAAGTGCATAATCCTTGCTCATATTATAGTAGGTAATTAATTGTGTGATATCTTCGGCGTTCGTAGAAGAAGTAACTTTTACATGAGGATGTTAAAGAGAATAAAACAATTCACATACTTTCATCGCTTTAATATAAACTAAGCACTGCTATTTTTCGAAGACTTATTTCATTACATTTCTAAAGGTAAGTTTTAGCAAACAATAAATTACATGGCAAGGCCAAACATACTTTTCCATAACGAATCCAAAATAAATTAAAATTTCGCCGCCGCTACCTCAAAGCACTGGGGCTTTAAAAAAATTTATCACAGGAACAACCAGATTTCGAATATTAAAAATGCAATCAAAAATACAGAAAATGCAATTGTTTAAGCAACTATAATAAAAAACAAAATGAAAATAAATTCATAAAACAGTAAACAAACAAAAAATATGTTAGTGATGTAAATGTGGGCTTGTGTGACATTATAAATGTGTAATACAAAATGTATTAAATAACATAAATACTTTGACTAACACCCGTATTTACAAACAATACTTTGATGTGTCACAGTTCTCCCGAACGCATAGGGTCATTCAAACCAATTCATAGACAATACTTAAATAAAATCCGCAACTGTGCGTCTGTCAAACCCATATAAAACCCGACTATAGATACCAGGAGCGCATAGATAGTAGCGTTATTTACGTTGTTATGCGTTCTGGTTGTGACAACTCATATTATTGTTTGTGAATACGGGTGTAATGCCCGAATACTCAAACGCAACTCAATTTAGGAGCTGCTTACGTTTTGATGACATATGGATTTGTGGGCGCTGATTGGTCCGCTACAGATTTAAGGCGTGCTTAGTAGTTTGAGGAGCCCCAGAATATATAAGTTGCGTTTCAGAATTTACGCGTAAATCTGTTTCAATAAACGATACTTTCACCAGCATTCATTGAAATGTCATAATCTATAGTAGAGGAAAGCGTGAGATCGATTGCAACTATCTGATAACCGCGTGAGGCTTATTTTTATGATATTTTTTTTCTATTTATAAATACGCCTATGATAACTTGTCATTATAGTAATTAAATTATTTTTCTTCGGAAATTATTTTTACTGGTTCAATCACATCGGTAAAGTTATCTGAATAGACTTACTTGTTTATATAATCTACTTGCCATGAAGATAAGAACAAAAATCAGTTGTTGGCAAACTTACTGAGGCATATGTCTATGCCAAATAATATATGTTTATATTGTATTGTGAGACTATTTTTGTTGAGTTGATGATGATGATAAAAAAAATATTAAAATTAGTGTAACAAAAAATAGGCGTGAACACTTATCGATAGGTAACGCTATCATTGACGTTTTTATAAATCAAAATTATTTCTTAAAATATAGGTCTCATCTGGTTATCAGACAGGTGAAAGTAGATAGATCTCCCGCGGCCGCTTAGATCACGCACAAACAACTGTATAACACTTTCTCAGAGAGCATCGAATTAGAAATTAACTTCTATAGCTCCTAATAAAATGTATATTGATAAAAAAACTTTACAATTAATCCAAGTCTCCTTCGTGAACAAAGTGTATAAAATAGACAATTTTCTGGGTAAATATTTCATCCAATCACCTTACCAGTTAGTTCACACCGAAGACTTCGATATAATCTTAGGCTTAAAGCAGACACAAGTCGTTTCTATAAAAAACTAAATACAATTCAAGTTCTATTTACATGTTTTACATTCAAATTTATTTGCTGTTGGAAAATTTCAAACTATGAATTTTATTATCTGCCATAGGGAATATAAAGACATAAATAGAGTTTATTTCGTACTTAAATAGATCTTATTCTTCAGAAGTAGTAAAAGCATTAAAATAAAATACAAAATAATATAACATGTGATGTAGATACAAGTTCATCTTAGTTTCATCTTACAACATTTATCGGTACTTTTACTCTTTAGACGTTATGACTTATGAGTGCACTATGAGAGCACTCAGCAATAACTAAATTAATTTTATTCAGTAAATCAAAGAAAATATGTACTTATATAAAACAATTACGTATTATTTGTGAACGGAACGTCCAAAAACGGACTATAATATAATTTTGTTTGCTAAATAAATGAAAATAATTTTGACTAGAAAGTTTAATTTTTAATACAGAGATTCATCCGATCATAATACTTTTGGAGATAGCAGAACTATCCGAAGACATCAAACGTTTAGCCTCGATAATTAACTTTAAAAAAAATCTTTTAATGGCAATAAAAAATTAAATACTGTTAACCAGTCCTTTTTTTCCAATACTCAATTGTTACCATAACCGAAGTAGCTGTGTATAAGCTGTACCTGATGATCTAAATCTATGATTATATTTAATTATTCGATTATAATTCAATAAAAAAAAACTAAAAAGCTACTATTTAAGTCAGAAACCATCAACACAAGTGGTCTAATGAATTCGAAAAAGTAAATTGAGTCCATCGTTTCTTATACAAACACAACCTCTTACGCTACGTTATATAAACTATGTATAAATTTAGAATTACAATTCCTTAAATATATAATATAGGCTTTGCCCAATTATTGCACTAATGCACTACCGTCGGATATAAAGTTGATTAATAAGTTACAAGTACATTTACACACTATTTATATGGAAGTCTAGTTTTGATATCTCACGAAACGATTGTAAAAAACGCGCGACATACAAAAAACATCGTCGAGAATGGCGTCACGTTTGTGAAGCAGAAGACGAGAGACAACCAATAAGAGAAGACAACTTATTCTTTGAAATCCCCCTTTAATATCTTTTTAACTTTGTCTTACGGTATTGACGTGACAACATCTTATAATTCGACGGAGCCGGCTGCAAGCACGGAAAAACATGACTCATGCGGCGTTACCTCGCTCTGAGGCGTTCCATTTAAGGCTTGAAGTGCAAGCGAGAGCGCAGAACGAGCGACAAAGAGGCACAATCGACCCATCAGGGTATTCTTATGACGTTGTCGCGTTCATCTATCGTCAGTAAACCAACTTTACAGACAACCTATTTTTTACCATAACGACGCTGTATAAGCAATCATATCACTTTATAGACACACTTTACATGAAACTCGTGGACTTCGTTCTATTGACTGCGCCCGCGCAAGTTACCGATCGTGTTAAAAGCGCTCCAAATTTAAATATATCGCCGTGATCACATACAAACAAGCCAACAAACCTTCCAAACCTTACAGTACCTTACAATTTACTAGAATACTCACTCAATGATAATAATCACTTACAGTCTTCAATAGGATACCTCTATCACTTCAAGACAACACACGGCGCCGGCCGTCCTACAATAAACTCTAACTAGTCACACGTTTATTCAAAAATCTATATAATAAAATTTTCTTTTCCATAAATGCCTCTTTTGGTGGTTCAAAAATAATACAAATTTTGTAAAATATATATCGTTCAAACAATGTTATAAGAGTTCGCTAAGATATATGTGATATTAAATACGTTATTGTATTGTTACGAGATACTTACGCCTCATATGATAATCTAATCTCTAATCAAGATCCATGTGGAAACATCGCTCGAATTACAAGCTATGTAACGCGGCAAAGGGACGAAACGCACGGAGTGAACGCAAGAAACTTCTAGAAAAAATGGCGAATTACGCATACTAAATGATCAATATTTTAAAATCTTTAAAAACTTATTGTAAATATTGTTTTTAATTACGTTCCTTATTATAGAAGCAAAATTAAACGTAAAAGATATCTTATCAAATTTAACTAGAAAAATAGTAAAGCCTTAATTTTATATCAAACAATTGATGTGAATAAACATTTTTAGTAAGTGGTTATAACGGAAAAACTCGCGCAAAAATACGGACTTAAATGGAACGGTTGTTTTATAATTATCATTGACGTGTACCCGTACGCCAGAAGCGTACGCGTACGGCAGACGCGTACGCCACGCGTCGCGTCCCTCGGGCGGCCTTACACTTCTATCACAGTGGACATAATGCACTTACGACAATAAACCGACACGTTACTACTTATAACACGAGACATAGGATACAATCGCGTACTTATCATATGTTATTTAAATCAGATCGTGAACATTGAAGATTATACTCAGAGCATCAAATTTGTATAGAAAGTAGCGCTTTCTAATGGCAGATAGAAGCATTAGAACCTGTCGAACTGAGTTTTACAAAAATATATAAAAAACATACTAGCTCAAAATAATAATAGCATTAAGGTTGCGTTTCTACGTCAGTACGTGAAGATGTCACGTTGTCTCCACTTATGCATATAAGTAAATGCGCACCCTAACGCATCTAATATATTTTACTTTTTAGACATAAGATTTTTTGTGCGGGAAACAGGAGTTCAATATAAATAGTAATCGAATCTTAAATTTCTAATTCAATATTTGAAAATAATTTCCACACTCTTTATCGAAGCATTATTGCACACGTGTGCGTTTTAGCACATTTTTATGATCTACTTATTGTATATATATTTAAAGTTGTATCAGATGAGGCAACACATAGTACCACAACTACCAAAAAAAGTACATATATTACTACTTTAGTAGCAATTTAATTTTAGTACTAAAGAAGTACATATTTTATCAATCAAACCAACGAGGCTACCATGAGACTATATTTGTTATACAGTTTATATACAGTTGCCTAATGAATTTTACCACCTAAATAGTGTTGCCAATCGAAGACAGTCTGTTAATCTTACACTAATAAAATAAAGCCATTCAAAACATCTCAATGTCATAATAAATCATAAAACTGTACCGACAATATAAGTCATTAAAAATACGAATTGCAGTTTTCTTGTGTGTCAATTTAAAAAAAACTTTATACCATCCGGTAAAATGCCATTTTGGTTGCACTAATGTAATTTTTTTTTTAATAATTGTATAAACTTTGTGATAAATTAACTTATTACGTTTTGTAGACGCACTGATATAATATATAAATACATAGATATACGTTACGCAGCGGGTGGGCGTGGCGCGGGCGTGCGCGCGCGCTAGTTGCCGCTCACTATCTTACGGCTCTCTAGCTCGTCCATGCTGTTTGACCTGAAAAAAATAAGATTTTAAATTTAGATGATTATTTTTTACTTCTAGATGGATGATTATGTTTTACTGCTAGACTGACGAGTGCTGGTAAGTAGGCAGAGCCAGCTCAGCCAGCGCTTAAGCCTGTTCTGAGATCTAAGATATTATGTTTTGGTGTCAGTAATCACAATTCCAGGATAGGATAGGCCTTTCTTTCCCATGAGTAGAACTTTTCGCATTCCTAAGTTTAAAGAAACTATATTTTACAAACACAAGTAAGAAATATTAGTAACACTGACCGTAGTTTGTCGTCGTTCTTCCACGACGTGACCTGTATGTGTGGCGGCGGCAGGTAGCTCCGCAACGACTGAACCAGCTGTATCGTGTCGAGCAGGACTGTAATATAAATGGTTAATACTAAAAATTGATTGTCTGTAAAGTCGGTTTACGAACGCTAGTTTGACGTGACAACCTCAAACATTACATGCAGCACGAACCGAGCTAAGCCGACCGCTCGAGCCTATCATGCCTCGTTTTCGTTCGTGTCGCGTATTCTCTAAGTCTGTCTCGCATGCGGAATACCATGACGTCATCTTTTTCGTGCATGCTGCCCGTAATATCGAGTTATTAGACGTTGTCACGTCAAAGTCTCAGGAGTTCAGTAAATAAAAGTATCACAAATAACTACTAGATTAAATTAACATCTTCCCGTACAACCAAACATGAGAACATTGATAGCTCACCGATGAAGGATATCATTGTAAGGAAACCTGCCTCATGAGATTAGAATCTTTAGGGGAGTGATGTCCAGCTCCTATTGAGCTAGCCCATATATAAACTATGATAATACACATTATAGTATTACTGTTCGGAAACGTTTGCGTGATAATGGTTATCATTAGGGTTTTTTATTTCTTCATACTACACCTTGGGAATAAGATTGTACTCTTAGGGCCTGTTTCACAATCTCCCTTTAAGTTCCCTATAGGCTATTGGCAACATATTTGACAGATGTTTGACAGATTCTCCATACTCTATCTGTCAAATATGTTGCCAATAGCCTATAGGGAACTTAAAGGGAGATTGTGAAACAGGCCCTTAAGATTTCTAAATTTATGTATAAACTATGTGTTATTTTGATTTGATAGTGGTGTATACTGACTCTTCTGCAGCTGCTCGCTCTGTTTGCCGTAGGGCTTGCACATGGCGGGGCGCACGCAGGGCCGCATGCGCTGCAGGTTGCGCGCAAGCTCGCCGAACGCACGCACCACTCGCTCCTGGCCTCCCGCCCCGCTCGCCGCGCTCGCAGCCGCGCCGCCCGACAACGACTCCAGCGACTCCAGGTTGGCTCTACAATTAATTAGAGAACAAATATTTAACATGACAGAGGAATACATAGAAATTAATATAGTCGAAAGATTCTTTCTGGGAATTTTGTATATAAAAATTATTTGATTCAATTGTGTGTCAAATGTATAAATTTCCTTAAAATATACATTTGTGTGCATCAAAAAAATATTATCTTCAAAACGTAAAATTCTCAATAGAAGTCAAATAATCACAAAGAATATACTCGAAAGATTCAAGGTAAAAATGGTACACACACAAAGCAAATGACGTTTCACTCCCTCAAATACATTTTAAAGTTGTTTTATTTTCTTTTTCTATTCACAGCGCTTTATTTTCGTCTTTTTTTTTTTGTGAAGAATAGTATCAAGGCATGCAAATTTTATATTTGCGAACCAAATAAAAGAACTGTATTGTTATGATAATAATAATAAAAAACTTAAGATTATATTGATACATACCTTAGGAAATCTGTAAGTTTATGTTCATCGGTGTAATGATGTTTGGTCTTAGACTCGATACTGGAGCCCGAGGAGCCGGACGAGCGCTGCTGCGAGTGACTGTACTTGTCCAGTGACGTCTGGTGCCCCAGCGACCTGTTCTGATGCTGCAGCAGCATTTGTTGATGTTGCGATAGCTTGTCCCCCGACCGCCGATCAGATTTCTCCCCCGCCAGGTTTGCTGCAAACATAAATTTTGCTTGTAGAAATGACAATTAAAAATCAATATAAAGGGTAGGTTGTCTCTAACCATTTTTTAATGTGCGAGACTTCGTTAAATTTTAACGTCTGTTAAAAACAACGCTCTTTGGTCACTAATGTTCGTTACCGCCATCTTTAAGGATAACATATTGCTTCAAATCGGTCGATGCAACCCGCCCAAAGACTTGACAGTATTTCGAGTATAGAAATATCTTGTAAGTAACTTCAGTTCATGGTTAGATTTACCATGCCTTTTATAAAAATCCTGAGACTTACCAAGTGAATAGTAGGTAAAAGTCTGAATTGCTAAACTGTAAATCTTAAGTTTACAGTAACATATACAAATAAAACGGTGTTAGTTGTATTTAAAAATAATTTACATAATACGTTATTTTATTGCAAAAATAATGCTATGCTCCTACTAGATACACAACATTAGATATTAATATATCATTATGACTCACAAGGTCACATCTGCAATTTATTTGGTTGCTAACATCGGATTCACAATAGTCTTTCTAGAATAATTTAATGTTTTAAATATTATTGCAGACAACATATTTTATTTATATTTTTGAGTTTTTATGTGTATGTCGCTGCAAATGTCAACAGTATTTTCTCTACTTTATTATTAATTTTGTAATATTATATAGCTATAAATCCAAATTTTACTTAGCAACTCACTGAGGGCTGCCAGATGTGGAGCGAGTGGTAGTTGATAATCCTGGGGGAGAGCGGTACCACGGAGTAAACGTTCCACTGCTTGACTATCAGATAAATTAGAACTACCTGCATCTATAAACAATAAACAATATATAGTGATAATAATAATAATAATAAGCTTTGTTGCACACAGTCATACATAATTTATACACTAAATAAGATATTATAAAGTAAATACAGTGTAAACTCTATATAACGACATCGAAGGGACTGTGCATTTTATGGCGTTATATAGAGTTGTCGTTAAATGGAGAGAAGAATTTTTTCTTTGTTTTCCTATATTGTGGACACGTAAGAGCGAATAAATCCAAAGCATTTGCCAACATCACTTATCTTTTCTGCCGTTTCTATTGCGCATATCAGTAAAACTTTTTCATCAGTATACAGTGATTTTCTTTTACTAGCCATGTTTGAAAGTTAGTAAGCAACTGAGAATATGATAACGTATAGATAATCCATGACTCTAGTCATGGTCAAAAACAGTCTACATGTGCAAGCAATCCCAATTTGTAAACTAAAGAACGAATTTCTTAGAATGAGAATTAAAAAGATGTCGAGTTTATTGCAGGCTTGGATAACAAAGCGACAAAAGAACGTACACAGATGCGCAGTTTTTAGCAACTTAAAATATACTTTTTATTACTTTATTATAAATTGTTGTCGTTATTGAGAGTGGGTGTGATGTTATGTAGAGTGTATCGTCGTATGGTAGACAAGCTAAACCAACCAAATGCAATTGATTTCGACGCTTTAGAGAGTTTGTCGTTAAATCGAGTGTCGTTATATAGAGAGTTTACACTGTAAGTAAAATTGGCGACCTTATCGCTTTAAAGCGATTTCTTCCAGGCAACCAGCACAAGAAGGAAATGTACTTTAAGTTTTCCTCGTGTGTGCACGAACCAAATATAAACCTGACCTAAAACACTAAAGTGATATGAATATACAGGGTGTATTTTGAACGCTTTGAAAAACGAAGTGGTATGATAGCGAATTTTTTTTTTTCTTTTTGGTTGTCTTTTTTAACTTTTTTGTGTATAATCTGGTTTGGTAAACATAAAGACACAGACATTTGATGATAGTGCTTTAAAACAATAGTTTTTTGAATAAAACAGAAACGAAATAAGTGACGCACAGCCGCGTCGCGCGAGGTGCACGCACTCCCGCACCGCGCGCGACTCGCGGTCAGCGTGAGTTCAGAGCGTGTATGCATACATCGCGGGCATGCAAAATACAGAAGTGCTAAAATTTTCTTAAAAACATGCTTAAATCTTTCAAAGCGTTTCAAAAACACCTGGTATAGTGTGTGCAATTTGACTTCGTCCAATTGAAGTCAGCTCTAAAGAGTATGCATATAACCTGTTTTGCATCAAAAATTCAAATGTATTCTTAAGGTTGCAATATCACTTGCAGAACTTCAGAACCACATATTTATATTTTGTAAAATATGTAAAGGAATTTTGTCCTTACCGGGAATATATGTAGGTTGCTGTGACAAATGCTGCTGGATAGACTTCTGTGTCATTTCTAGTTGATTCTTATAGTAACGACATGCTGGGTTCGGACAATTCTGTACAACTTCAATTATAAACTCCTTCTCCATACCAAATTGATCACGGCCTATTGTATATGATTCCACAACCTGCAGATGATTGAAAGTTGTTTTGTGAGAGTAATACAGGACACAACCTTAAGGTACAGAGCAATTAAATATACTGATATAGACATTATATTAAAAATTGATATTATATCTCTTATTTCAATTTTTTTAATACTCTGTTCTTTGCTCTAATTCTCAGAAAATATATCTATTGATAGCTTAATATAGGTGACCATGAACATGACTTTTATTTGTGAAACTGTCCAGTCTTATTATGATTGGCAATTATTACATTACATTAGTATATTTTCGAGCGACGGTAGTCCAGTGGTGGACGGACTCGGCCTCTTATGCGAGGGGTTACGGGTTCGATCCTGACCCGTCCGTGTGTGCCTTGAAATGGGTTTTCTAAATTTCTAAGTGCACACGAGACCGTCGTTCGCTCACCGGTGAAGGAAAACATTGTGAGGAAACCTGCATGCCTGATGAGATTGAAAGTCTTTGAAGGTATGTGAAGTTCACCAACCCGCACTGGGCCAGCGTGGTGAACTATTAGCCCATTACCCTCCTCGCCTGATTTCGAGGAGGAGACCCGTGCCCAGCAGTGGGACATATAAGGGTTGATACTTTTTTTTAGTATATATTCTGTTTAATGTTTTTAAAATATTCGAGGTTAATTGTTTAACCTACTAATGTTATAAATGCAAAATATTGTAAGTATGGACAATTGTTACTCTTTCACACAAAAACTACAGAATTGCTTTTAATAGAACTCTACAATAATATTTCTTATATATCTGAATAACACATATACATAATAATCTATCTTCATACTCCTACAGGAGTGATACATGTTGATGATTACCTACCGATTGAGCTTAAAGGCCATCTGGCCTAAAAGTCTAGACCTTTCGAAAAAAAAAAAAAAAAAAAAACATGTTGATGATGATGATGATGTGGAACAATTGTGTGCTACTAGTTTTTAAATAAATTCATGTTTTATTAATTTTCTTGAAAAATGGTGTTAGCTATAAAATCCAAATATAAAATATTCCCTAAATATTTATATATATATATATATATATATATATGTATAAATATAGCCAATCATGTAATGAAATACTACAACAAAACTCCTTCAGGCTCACGGCATGCAAAATAGTTTTTTTTTTTTAACAAAATAGTAAACCAAGCGGACACCAGCCTGACCTTAAGAATCAATCAAGAATATCACAAATTTTAATGCCTTTCCATAAAGTAACTGCTCCTTAAGAAGTAATTAATATTAAAAAAGCACTAGACACAGCTATACCCAAATTAATAACAATATACTGTCCAGCAAAGAGTCATGTTATATATAAATATCATTATAATTTCCTGATTTTTTTTTTTTTATTGTTATTGAACTGTTGAAGTATATAAACTGATTATTCAATTAACAATAAATGTACTTCCTTAATATACAAAATTGGACATTTCAATATGAACTATTGATATTTTCACTTTCATTTAAATAACTTTTTCATTTGTTATCCAATAAAATAATTAGTAATACAATATTATACAACTTACGGCTCGTACTGTAGCTTCTAAGCCAAGATGCAATCCATGGGGGCCATTCATGTGTTTCAACATTACTGCATTTGCAAAATGTTCATACGGCAATATTATTTTACCATTCTCCCGATAAATCAGTCTACCCTGTGCATCCAGGCCCACTCTTGAAGCCATCATTCTAGTTTTGAAAAAAGAAAAGCAATAAATTATGTATCAAAATATTTTAGTAATATTTTTTTTAGCTATCATTTCATTAATTTACGAATACATTTAAAGTTATACATACTGGAGGTATGCTGCACTGGGCAACATAGAAGATTCCTTTAAATCACTGAAACATTGCAGGAGCTCTATGCTAGGGCTCCAGCCTTTATTCTGCAGATATAGTTGCAGCAACATATATAGCTTCTCCGTCACGTAGCCTTCAGCCCCATGCGGGTTGCTGGTGGTAGAGCTGCTTGCTGTGTTATTAGTGCTACCCGTGCTTTTCGCTAGTACATTCTTCATCGTCTCCGCCAAATCCATCTTATAGATGTCTAAATATGTCCTCTTTTGGGAATCCTAAAACGGTATATTTGTTAAGTTTATATCCGAGGATCGATAGAAAAGATAGATGCACATCCAAACACTTTGATCTGCTCACCAGAATGAAAGTATCTGTATTTCTAAATCTATGAAATTGGACGCCCAATTAATTCACTAAAAACACACACATTAAATAAGCCACGAAGAATTTTACTACAAGTACAAAGTATAAAAAACTATCCACAGACGGCAGCGGGCAGCTTATTTTTCTTGACACCCAGACTGTCAAAACTCAAAAGTCAAAGCTCAAAACTGTTTTTTGGTTTTAAACTTTAATATTACTAAAAGATAAAGCCATATACGGATGTACAGCCATTGATGATTAACTACTAATTAGTACACCATAACATACCAAGTTACAGTTAGTCAACATAATATACCAAGTTTTTAATTTTTGCATTTCATCAATATAAGTGCCTATATATTTTTTGAGTCTTTATTTAATTATAAAATAATTTGGTTCTTTTTTTTATTTACAGTACAAAGTTTTTCTTTTTAAAAATAAACTATTCAAAATTCGCAGGGAAGTGGACAAAAAGATGTCAAACTAAATACATATTTTGTTAATTTGCGACGTTTCGGTCCTTTATTAAGCCGGAACCGCACATGCTGAGCCTCGGCCAGCCCTCACAAATTCAAACGTGTGGATACAGAGTTTGTCTTGGCTTGCGTAGGTTTGCAAGGGCTTGTGGCCGATCCGACGAGTGTCGGTATTGTGCACAAACCAAAGGGAACAAAAGAGAATTTTCCGCAAGTGCTTGCGATGCGTCTACATAGTTGTGTAGGTTTTGAGTTGCGGCAAGCCACAAACGTGTGGATCCGGTATTAGACCAAAGAACTTAATTTTAAAAAGTCTAATTGGCAATGTCACTTTCATGTAGGCAATAAGCAATTTGAATTTTGAAATTTCTCTAAATTGTTTTACAATTTTAGGTTAGATTTATGTATTGTTCCAATATCTGGTTCTGGTATGAAGATTTTGTGTAATTAGTTTTAATTAAGATTTTTAGTATGGATGAACTTATAGTAGGAACGTATGAAGGGTTTTTACTCGGGTACTCATTATATACTGAAGATGAAGTAAGTAAATATGCACTTCCTACAATATAATTTACATTATGCATGCTCATTAACAGTGGTGTTTGTTTCTTTTTAGGTAAAAAAGTTAAAACAAACTTTTGCAACCCATTCACACACTGCTTCGGTACGATGCGTATCTGTTGCTGGTAAATTTTTAGCGTCTGGTGGAACTGATGATAAGGTTATTGTCATAGATTTAAAAACAAGGACTGAACACACAATCCTTATGAATCATGACGGCACTGTGAACACAGTTGCTTTCACTCATGGTGGGACCCATCTCCTCACTGGTAGTGATGATGGATCCATAATAGTGACTAGAACTGGAAATTGGCAAATGGAAAAAATGTGGAAAAAAGCACATGGAGGTTTGTACTTTTAATCATTCGTTTTTTTATTTTTCACTTCAGTCTTTCTCAAGTAATTGGTTTCAGTGTATTCAATGTGCAGTTTTTTTTTAAATTCTTGGTGTTACTTAACTTATGATTTTAGCGCTCCTTAAACTGAAACTCTTGTCTGTCAGACCAATACCTATAGAGAACTTCTCTCTTGACACATGATGTTAAGTTTGACAAGAAGCTAGATCTGACAAAAAAACTAAAAAACTGTTGTATTTGATAAAAAACTAAAAAACTGTTGTTGTTATCTTACATATAAACAAGTTTTAGAACTATCAGTGTGCGGGTCAGACTCGCACTTGTATTTGTTTAATTTTAACAAATTACATTCTCAATATTTATATTTCATAGGTCAACCCGTAATTGATATTGCCGTTCATCCATCAGACAAATTGGCATTGAGTATTGGTGGAGACAAAACTCTAAGAACATGGAATCTTATTAAAGGTCGTCCAGCTTTCACAATAAACTTGGCGAGTAAGGGAGTAATTATGCCAACTGAAATAAAATTCTCACCAGGAGGTGATCGATTCTCTCTTATCTCTCAACAGAATGTTGATGTTTGGACGATAAGTAAAGCTGGATTGGAAAAACGTTTAACATGCAATTCAAAACCTTCAACAGTTCAATGGACAGATGATAATAAATTGTTTGTTGGTTTGGACAATGGAAACATAGTCATGTTCACAGTATCTGATTCACAAGCACAAACCTATCACATTCATAAACAGAGAGTCAAATGTTTGCATTATGAAAATAGTAAATTATATTCTGCATCCAGTGGAGGGGAATTAAAAGTTTTATCAGTATCAGAACAGCTGCAAGAAGTTTGTCAGGCAAATGCCTCGTGTAGAGTAACTTGCATTACGTTGAATAGGCAGAGCCATTTGATTAAAAAAGAGAATGTTGAAGAAGAAAATGATAAAGATGAAAGTTTAGAAACAAATGATCACAACAGTGATGTAGTAGATTCAGAAAATGATTACACAAAAAATGCTATATCTCTTAAAAGAAAGCCTGGAGCATTTGTTTCCATTAGCTATGGAGATAGAGACAATGCTAATGATGACACTATTAAGCCACCATCTAAAAAGGCCAAGAGACGAAAGAAAAACAAGAAGGCTAAGAATAAAAAAGTTGAATAAATGATATTTGATTAATTTGTTTTTATTAAGTAGTTCTGCAAAGTATATAATATGTATTGAAATAACCATATTAAACATAAATAACTAAAGTTAACATAATATCTTATCCTATGTTCATTAGTTTGTCGATTTTTTTTTGTTGACAAATTAGCATGGTTGAACAGCATTAATCAAATAGTTTATTTCATTATAGAAAAGTTAACTTGTTTATAGTTAAAGTGTTAACTGTCGACACATTAAATGGTTAAAAGTTAACTAATATTGACATGACTTATAGATACATTAAAAAACTATATAATAAGTTTTCCATGACCATAAGGCGTATGACAGGGATGTTTCGAGCGTTCTATAGCATGGGTGGTGGCGATCGCTTCGCTATCATGCGCCAAATTTGAAGGAGTAGTACATTAATGCATATTTCGATAGAAAATGATCGATGTCTATGACCAGGAATTTAGTAATCTTTGCATCCTTTCTATGCCTCTAAGGTTGGTAGTGTTTTCTCTCGCCACAAAAGCGAGACAAAAAACTCCTTGGTGTCAAACATAGATATATAAAAAGCATAGATAGCGTGTATCTTGGAGGATCTGAGTAGCTAATGCTGTCCTTTATTTTCTTAAGAAGTACATCATAAGATAAAGAGAGACAGATATGGCTACTCTACTTGGTCTCAAATGGTTCAATGGAGCCATTTCTATGAACTATATTTTTGACAAATGTCACCAGGATTAGTGTTGTGCAACCTTCATCGTAAGCTTTTGTGGATAAAATATCCTACTAATATTATAAACGCAAAAGTTTGTAAGTATCGATGTTTGTTACTCTAATGGAAAAACTACTGAATGGATTTTAATGAAACTTTACAATACTATAGCTTATACATCAGAATAACACATAGGCTATAATTTATCAATTATAGTTTATTATATAGTTAATTTGATATTTATGACAGCTTAGCTACATCTATAATAGGGTTAAAGCGAGTAAATTAAAACACGTATGAAGATACCCATATTTTTTTATTTATTAAATGAACACTTGCACATATTATAATCCTTTAAACAATACGAGTTTGTTATATTGGTATAACTTTGTATAAATTGGAAGCTCTCTCCGATTTCTTCCGCACATAGAATCTGCAAATGAAAATAAAAACAAAATCAGTCTTGTACTTTTAAAATACCTTCATAATCATGGATTAAGATCTGTTGAAGAGGAGGAATAAATTTAATCCTAGTAATAGAAATAGTAATAGTAATAGAAAGTAAGAAAATCCCAGTAGTTACCACTGGTAACACGTGGATTTTTTTCTCTGCATTATACTGTTCTAGCTAAAAACAATATATTTATTAAAATAAATAAAAATTTCCAATAAAATAAATAATTCGTTGAAATTATTTTTAGTTTAATTCAATTATTTTATAATTTCATTTATTTAAATAATATATATAAAATAATCCATTGAACCTAAAAATCAATTTCATTTTTTTATTTTATCAAATAACTAGTAGCAACTTTTCTGCATAGAATAAGTAATTTAAAAACTATCCTATAACCTCTTTGGGGTTTCACTGTCTCTATACAAAATTTTGGTATAGGAGAACGCTGGACCGCGATAAAAAATAAAATAAAAACATTATTAAAATAATTATATTAATATAATTTTTATTCTACTTTTATTACATCTGAAAATTATTAAGGTAATTTAATTTTTATGACTTAATTTATTCATTTTTAGTACAAAATGATTGAAAATGTTCTAATGAATTATGATCATATTATATAAATTTTTTCTAGATTGTATATTATTGATACTTATATGAAAACAAAAAAAATTGTTGTTGGTAACAACTGTAATAATTTGACAAAAATAAAATGAATTCAATAAATGGTTCACCTGTTGTTCATAATTAGTAGCACTTGAAGTTGTTGCCGTTGAATCATTATCATACTTAGCAATAAGTTTCCTTTTTTTTCTCAATTTCTGCAAAACATAAAACCGTTCTGAATATACCTACTAAACACAGAAATGAAAATGAAGGCATTCTTTTAAATTTATGGGTTTGATACCTTTTCTTTTGTCAGCTATCATGTTAAAACTTGTTTAAAACAATAAAAAAGGGATCTCCAAGAGTTCCTTGTTTTGTTTTTCAGAAAAGCAGTATATTTATCTTCAGAATACCGTTATGCGTCATCGGAAATGGGGTGATCCGGTTGGATCATCCTATGACGTTAAAAATTTGGGGGGTTGCCCCCCGCCATGTTCATGGCGTCGGGTTTGTACCTAACTTGGTCAGCTACGGTCGACTGGTTTGGAACGGGTGACGTTAGAAACCTATCGTGAGGGCCGGCCCTCCCCTCCCCCGGTAGCGGGGGAGGCGGGTCAAGCGCGGGACCCGAGCAAGCTGCCGATAGCAGAGTGCTATCGGTGATTACACGGTCTATATTGGTGTCGATTCGTAGCTGATCTGAGCCTATGCTGTCGCGGTTGATCCGGATCAACTGGTCAACGGAGTGTAGGGTTCGACGTCGCATACGACCCCGGGGCCCATGCGGTGTGAATGTGTGCCTAACACCGGCTGTGTTATGTCTGAGTGTGTGTTGTAGCTTACGTCGCGCTTCAGCGTCGCGCTTTAAAAGTTCTGTGATTTTATCAACAGGATCGGTTATGACATTCTTAGGTAACCTAGACTTATTAGGTGCTAAGCTATCGGGAGTGTAGTTTGCCGCACTCACGACGAGTGGGTTCGGGTGGAGAAGTGCCTTTTCGAAGTGACGTTCTGACATCGCTTTGAAATGGCCCCTAATCGAATCTAGTCTGAGGTCGCGGTGTAGGTCGATGTTTCTTACGTACCACGGGCAACCGGTTGCCACACGTAAGAATTTATTTTGGATCGTTTGGAGGCCTCTGAGTCTATGCTGAGGCACATGCGCGAATGCCACACAGGAGTATGACATGATGGGGCGGATACATGATTTATAGAGGGTGAGCTTGTGCCTGAGGGGCATTTTGCTCTTTTTGTTTATGAGGAAGTACAGTCTACTACTGACGAAACGGGCTTTTTTAGAAATCGCGGCGATGTGTGGTCTAAACGACATCGACCTGTCAAGGGTGACCCCCAGGTACTTGACCTGTCTAACTCTGGGAATAACGACGTTATTTAGTAAGATTGGTTTCATCGTGAACCATGTTTGTCTGCGTTTAGGTAAGCGTGTCTTTCTCTTACGAGAGAAATGAATCGACGCGCTTTTATCGGGGTTAATAGCTATTCTCCATTTTGCGAACCAGTTGCCTAGTTCGGTGACGGCACGTTGGAGAAATAGCGATGCTCTATTAGCATTAGGGTGGGTAACGTATAGAGCTGTATCGTCAGCGAAGAGAGCCAGTTTGACGTCCGGAGGTCTGGGGATATCTGATGTGTACAGATTGTATAGAGTTGGGGACAGCACGGAGCCCTGGGGGACTCCGGCCCTCAGAGGTCTCAGGGAAGAGAGGGTGCCTTCGACCCTATACCTAAATGACCGGTTTGACAGATAGTCGCGGATGATGATGACTAGCCTATCCGGTATTCCTAGCTTGTACAGTTTGTACACGAGGCCTTCGTGCCATATCCTATCGAAGGCCTTAGCTACATCGAAAAATACGGCGCACGTATCGCGGGAGTTCTTTTTATTGAAACCTCTGAGTATGTCTTCGGTCATACGGTGGACTTGCCTTGGACAGCAGTGGTTTTCGCGGAAGGCGAATTGCTCGTCTATGAACAGGTTCTTTTCGCCTATAACGGCTTTGAGCCGCTTAAGCAGAACCCGTTCGTAGATTTTGCCAATCGAGCTTAGTAGACTAATGGGCCGATAGCTAGACGGTTCCGTGCCCGGTTTGCCGGGCTTAGGTATGCCGATAACCGTAGCTTCTTTCCATTGGTCTGGGAACCTACAGCCCTTTAGGAGGGCGTTGAAAATGCTAACCAGGAGGTAAACAAGAGCGGGTGGGAGTATTTTAATAACTTTGTTGGAAATCCCGTCCGGCCCGGGGGCCTTCTTGGAGTGAAGTCGTTTGATAATGTCTTGGACTTCTTCTACATCCGTCGGAGGGATAGGATCCCCCTCCGGCGGCGCAGAAGTCTTCGACTCTACTACCCTAATTACCTCCTCTACGTGGGAGCCTATGGAGGGTGAGGGGGTAGTGATGTTGGGGGTACACTGGCTCTCTAGTGTGTCGGCTAATAGTTCCGCCTTGTCGGCGTCCTCTAGTGCAGGCGCGCGATTTGGTCTTTTTAATGGCGGCATAGATGCCTCCGTTTTCTTTTTAAAAGAACGAGCGAGTGGCCAGTAGGCCACATGGGAGGGTGAGATTTCACTAAGGAGGCGATCCCACTTTTCGGCTTTGTGCTCTAAGATGCGTGTTTTAACGTCTCTTTCGAGGTTACGGAGGTCACGACGATACTCGTCCGCCGGGTAGCGAGCGTATCTGCGCCTTGCGGTGTTTTTGGCGCGTATGAGTGCTTTAATGTCATCCGGGAGCTCCCAGTGTCCATCGCTGGACGTTGAGATCTCCCTAGATGACTTTTCCATCGTCGCTACCAGATGGTCGGTAAGGTCGGAACTGGCCGCAATGGCCGCCTCGGGACTCTCTATAGTGTCCGGGATGTTGTCGAGTTGACTCGAGCGAAGTGAATTTAAATTTTCATTTAGTAATTTAAAGTCGATGATCTTTTTCTTTTGATTTTTAGTATTATTCTCGGGGTTAACTAATTGAATTAATACTGGTCTGTGGTCTGAGTTAAGCTCGTGTACTGTTTGAATAGAATGCACCAGAAGGGATACATTGCGTATTATACATATGTCTAATATGGATGGCCGCACATTACTCCTATCGCTGTTTGCGAAGTCGTAGCGTGTTGGCTCATCTGGGGCGACTACTGTACAGGCTAGATCATCAACGGCGCGGCAGAGAGTTATACCATTTTTATTGTTTTCTCTGCAGCCCCATGCCTGATTTTTACTGTTTAGGTCGCCGGCTATAAAGACGGCGTTGCCTAGTTCTAATAGCGATTTGAGATCGCTGAAGAGTAATGTTTTATTACACGATTGATATACCGAGGCGATGATGATCGACTGATGGCCGGTCATGCTCACCTGGCAGACGGACGCCTCCAGTGAAGTTAGAGGCGGTGTGTCTAATGGGATACAATGAAGTGTTCTTTTGTAATAAATTAGTGTACCTCCGAGTCGGGATCGCAACCTATCATTCCTAACGATGTTATAATTAGGGATACGCGGATTGCTATTAATAATAATAATAACTTACATGGTTACATGGTTTTAGAAACGTTTCCTGCACAAGGAGGACGTCAACATCGTATTTTTTTACGAAAATGCGAATTTCCTCTAAATTCGCGCTAATGCCGTTCGCGTTGAACGACACTAGTCGGAGAGAACGCGGTTTTGTCCTAGCCGTGGTAGCCATTTAAGGGCTTTGAGAGGGGGGGGACCTAATCTTGGCGACCAGGGTGGCATGTTCACTATATGCCTGGCATGTCTGCTGTAGGGTGGTGGCGACGCGTAGTTTGCGGGCCAGGACGGCTAGCTCTTCTGGATCTATATCGCAGAGAGCCTTAGAGACAAACGCTAGGTTTATCCCGAATTCATCAGTGGGGGAAGCGGGACAGCTGGGGGCTGCTCGTACCTTCGTACTTGCAGGGGGGGCTTGCTGCCTGCTTACTGCCGCTGGGGGGCTTGGAGGGCCCGGAGCGGGTTTTGCGGGTGCAGACGGCTGGGAAGCCGCTCTGTCATGCCACGCGTTCGTCTTAGGGGGCGGAGCGGGGACAAACTTCTCCTCCCTGGGTCGGGTGGTGGATCTGGGAGCAGGACCAGGTTTTTTCCCGGCTCTCCTCCCTTTCCTTACCACCGCGGGGGCTTTCGGGCAGCCGCGGTAGTTAGCCGGGTGCCCTTGGCCTCTGCAGATAACACAGCTAGGTGGTTCCGTAGCTGTGGCCCTATCGCGGGGACAGTCGGGGGTCCCGTGGTCGCCGAGACACTTAACGCACCTGGGGTGCGCCTGGCAATTTCTTGCCGAATGACCATATAATTGGCAACGATGACATTGCCCTATGATGCCCCTTTTACGGGGGGACTCTACCTTTAGCCCGGTCATGTTACACACGGCCCGGACATTAAATATGGCTTTCGCCGCCGGCGTTAGCGGCAGGATAACAAGTACCATCTTGTATTTATTGCGGGGGTGGTACATTCTATGTACCTCCTCCACAGGGTATCCCTGGAGGATCAAGTCCTCCTTGATTTCGGACGGGTCCATATCCCGGGGGACACCGCCGATGACAACACGCAGTACGCGCTCATCTTCGAGCCCGTACGTGTGGTATCCTAAGTATTAGAAGTACTAGCACTTTTGTGCATTAGACTTGTATAATCTGAACATGTACACTTACGGGTTGATATGATAGGGGATGATTAACAAATATTGTTGGCACTGCATGCAAATGGAGAGTTTTTCGGGTGTATCCCTGACGAAAGCAAGATTCTTCAAAATGTGCAGAGCATATCCTTGATTGATGACAGAGTATTGTGTGGGACTCCATTCCTCGCCTCTGTTTATATTTTTGATCCATTCTTCTCTTATAGAAATAGGAGTCAGTCGAAAACCTATTTATAATAAAAAATATCAGTAAAAGCCAGTGAATTTGGCACCAGCAAGTAATTACCTAGCCAGCATAGAGCTACACGATCCATAAAAATTACAAGGACAAACTCGCAGCAGGCAGATTCACTTATAAGCTTATCCTACCATAGCCTTTCTAAATTAAATATCGAACGTTATCGATATTTTATGTTACTAGTCGTACAACACTATCTGGTATGTAAAGTGTCAAAATATCAGATTGTGTTATTTATAATTAGAATTATTATGTAATGATGATGCATATAGGCAAAAATAAATGCATAAAATAATACATGCTTTTACAATGATCAAAATTCAATAAGATCTACAGGTATTTCATACCGTAATAAACATTAAATTAACAATATTTATCTTTAAGCTTACCGGTGGAATGATACATTTGAATTATTTTCACTTAGTACACCCATTTGGTGAGAATACCCTGGTACCACACACGCCACGTTTCTTGTTAATTACGTAAATATAACTAAAAGTTCACTTTTAATACAAAAAACCACAAAATATAGCAAAACATAACAGCTGGTTTGGTAGCCAGCTGGCTACCAACTAATATGGCCGCCGAGGCAATGTGGGGCGCAAGGCCTGAAGATAGAGCTGAAGACATAATGCTATCTCGTTTCAACACAGGTAGTTTGACGTAAGAGTAAAGAGCGTATTAGTTATGGAATTTGTTCAACTTATTATCCTCTATCTATGCTTTTTATATATCTATGGTGTCAAAGGTAGAATGAAGAATGGGTTAGTAAATTAAAAACAATGTGATGTTGACTTTGGTTTATTTATTTATAAATAAAATCCGTTCTTCTGAACACACCAAAATACATAAATAAAAATATGCAAGATAAATTAATTTGGTCCCAAAATAAATACAAAATAATTTAAGACAGTAAAAAAAATCAACAACGTTAATAAAGTACTCGTCAATTTTGGCAATCGTTAATGTTTACATTACATTTTAATCTTTAATGAAACTATAAATACTCTTTAAATATATGGTATACATTCAGACATAATTACACCAAGCGCACAGTAGCCTCCAGTCAGTTCACTTCGAGACTATATTTACAAATAAACGTAGCTAGGGTACCAAACACTCACGTGGAAAACGTTTAGTAACTTGCAGAAATGCTAATCAAATTGCCTATAAAAAAAACTATAAAGCTCGTCTAAGTCATTCAAACCACACGCAACAAAATACAGCAAAAAAACTATAACTGGAATGTAAATACAAAACGCGAAGATTATCGGCAAACTAACGTTAGCTTGTCGGTAGACTATTGCAGCTATTACGTTGACAGCACTCGCAACGTGTACTTTCCTTACATGAGATCACATGGTTCGTTGAAAACATTTCATTGCTCCTGACTACACGATGACATATTTACTCGATCACATAAGTACGTTTGTGCAATACGATTCATAAATATTAAGAAAATCAATTTGCAGATTTTAAATATCGAACTACATAGATAACTAAGAAAAATACTATGATTCCAATAATACATAGACAGTTATACACATGCAGATTACTAGTTAGCCTAAAAACTCGAAGATTTCCGAGAGAAAAATGCTATAGTATTTTAAGTCCGATTAGCTTACAAAATTGATCTTATGACTAGATTGAGCCAGTGTTTTCGGACAACTCTGTCCGTCATTCAACTCAGAAAAATAGATATTTAATATAAA
The DNA here is from genome assembly GCA_905333005.2 of Lycaena phlaeas. Taxonomy (NCBI): domain Eukaryota; kingdom Metazoa; phylum Arthropoda; class Insecta; order Lepidoptera; family Lycaenidae; genus Lycaena; species Lycaena phlaeas. The sequence goes on from HG995178.1 coordinate 9,864,455, forward strand.
ACGTAGGAACGATTAAGAATGTTGCGATTTAAAATAGATATCGAACACGTGTCCATGGGCGCGCGGGTGGCGCTAGTGTCGACCGACCCGACTGCGCCGGCCCCATATATCGACTATTGACCACGATTCGATTCTTCGTCCGCACTGAACTATTGGCTCTAACTCGCTAACTCTAGGTCCGATGGCACTCTATGCTACGAGGCGGGGGTAAAGTCCCCCGCCAAGATTAAAGCGCAGTCAATAATTTTGTTACTCTAGTCTAGTAATATATTAATGTCTATATGTATTTTATAATATTTTGTCATAAATAGAGTTCATAAGTTATTCAGTAGTCTTTAAACACACCGATACAATTCTAACTCGTATCTTTTGCGAACCGCGCCGCGGCCCGTTTACATATACGCTAAGTTATCATACACTTTGAAGGTCGGCTCACGCGGATATAAGACAAATCAATCTACTCGTAGAGAAGAGATCAACACACAATTATGTTATAAGAATTTAGCCGGCAAAACAAATTTAAAGTGAGCCGACCCTTTCTTTGGCGACGGTTTTGTAAGAGCTCTTTTTTACTTCTTCTTCGCTTTCTTCTCTGCTTTTTTGAGTGCTTTGAGGTATTTTTCGTGTGTGGCACGCAGCTCCTTTAGGCGTCTTTTCATGCGGCGGCGGTCGTCTCCCCCCAGCCCCAGTAGCTTGAGGTCTGATGAGCCGAGCGTGAGCAACAACGCCCCGTCCACGCCCCTCGCGGCGAAAGCGCCCGCGTGTCTGTCCAGCCCCTCCCCCAAAGTGGACACCCACTGCCAAACCTGAACACGACGATGTATGATTATCCAGTTAGGAAATTGCATTCTTGGTTGTCATGGAAATATACATACAATCTAGTTTGTACTTGTCTTAATATATGTATTATTGTTAAGATTATGTGCAACGAGACTACAAGTACGAACTATATGTAAACAATATTAATTCTTAAATCCTAAAATGTTAGTTTGGTAATAATCTATATCAGTGGCTTTTTTTAATATACCTGATGCTTAGTCCAGTGGTGGGTGGGTAGCGGCGCAGGATCCGCGATTGAGGCGGTGTCGGGCGCGGCCGGCTGCGGCTGCCACGGCACCTCGCCGCCGACTACACAAGCCGGAGCTTTCTTCACTACAACCACACACGCCTCGTCACACTCACGCGCCCGCACGCAACACGCACGCAACACGCGCACGCACCGCGCGACGAGTACGCTTGTGATCGGGGATTGGGAGTGGACCACGACCGGCCAGCCATCCGTTTACAGGTGGTTAAAAAAAACGCGTTCAAAAACAAAATATTGTAATAATTTTATCAACATAATTCAAAATATATGTTGATAAATTAATAGTAAACGGATGACTCGTACGGTCGAGATACTAAATAAAATAATATATTGATTTGAAACGCACAAAGTAAAACATATAAAGCACATAGGTACATAACATAATCCCAAACCAGAATGCACCAATGCAGCACAGTTGAAGCGCACTCATCGCTGATAAGTGCTCAACAGTAATGATATTGTAATGAGTGTGAGACATGCTTCGAGTAGGTTATATAGAAAAGTTTTTTGTCTAAAACGTGTCACAGCCGACATCAACCGGAAGAAGGCAATAGAAAACAAATAAAAGAAATCCTAAGACCGATTGTGTTAATGGTTTTCTCTTATGCTATACCTATTACATATAGTTTTAAGACACATCTAAGGTTCCCTATGTACAAACCTCTGGCGTTGGCCTCGCTAACGGCCTGGCGTATTTCATCGACGAGTTCGTTGGTGAGCTGCACGGGGTCGGGATGGGCGTGGCCGGAGTGGGCGGGGTGGGCGTGGCCTGTGTGGGCGGGGCGCGTGAGCGGTTCGGGCGTAGGCGACGAGCACGCCAGCCGTCGCTCACGCTCCGCTAGCACCTGCTTCAGCTGTTCGGCTAGCGACGCCGCAGGACCTATCGTCCACCCCATTGCAATATTGTGTGAAACTATTGGCACGTAGGCAGTGAAATCGACCCGAAATTCTTTCCAACTTCCATGAAAAGTCTACCCTAGCGTTTACCTTCCGATATAGCGTATATAATACTTTGCAGTGATAGTTATTTCATAAGATATCGGACGCCTCAAACAGGACTTTAGAATGTGGAATGTATCTGTTGTATATGTAGCTTACATATTATATAATATGTATATTTATATTTAGTCCCGCAAGGAATCATAATTGCTTATAAGTGAACATGAAAAACAATATAAAGCACCATATGTTTGAATATAATGTGAGCCCCAAAACATGTTAATTAATTGTACAAAGCTCGCAACACTGGTGGTTTTAAAACAAATGAGTTAGCACAAACAATTTCTAGTTATTAAGACATTCGGTCCATATAGAGTTGAAACCTTTTTTGTGTATAATATTTTGTCGTACGGTAATTGTCAAAACTTGTAAGTAATTTTAGTGAGTGACGAGCTAGCTAACAGCAAGTCAATATTGAGTCAAGAGATGAGCTAGTGGCGCCAGACTGACGCATGTGATCCTGTCTTGGTGCCAATATTTCATAGACAATTGTTCTACACTATCTATCGGAACAAACAAGTTCTGCCATTTTTTTTATATCATCAAGCGTTGTACGGACAATTTAGACTTTACTCCCAATAAATTAGGTTCAATGTTTGTTTATCATTATATTATTCTAAAAAAGGTTTCAACACACGAGGAGGTCCTATTGATCCTCACCCGAGAGCGGGTGGTGGCGGAGGTCGCGCGAGTAGACGCCGTCGTCCGTCGTGCTGCCGATGGAGCTGCCGCAGCTCTGCCGGGTGTCGCGCTGCACACCAAACGGAAATCATAATAATGGAAATATTTGTAGTTATATGGAGTTTCCATACTAATGATGGAGTAATCAAGGAGTAAAAGTTATTATCAAGGATTTGAGATATAATGTATATTTGTGGATGATTATTAGATATAAATGGCAACAGTGGCTCATGTGAACGCTTTAATAAAAATATTATTTCTAAAAACGATATCTAACTACCAGATTTTATATTATGTCTACCACTAAACATAGGCCTGCCTTAAATAATGCCAAGATGTCCGCCCCTTGCCAATCCATAACAATACTAACAAGAATCAATTATTACTACGTTGATCTGTGTTAAACAAGGGCAAGTAGTCGATATTAATTTGACGATTTCGAACAATTTCTTCAAACGAATTCTGAATGCATGGCACAAAACGAAACTCCTTACTAAGTATGTGTACAATTTTTTCGTATGTTAAAAGGAAGACCATCAATTTTGGCGAGGAGTTAAGATGTACCTAGCCAATTTAAAAAATAGTTATAATAATAATTACAGTGTGATGCGTGTGCGGCGCCCCAGACGTGGATTCGCTGAGAGATTCGTCCGCGGAGTCGTTGTACGAGTCATCGAGCCCGTCGTACTGAAACAAACATGTTCTTAGCGTATGGCGTCTTCATGTTTTTATTGAGAAGGCGCCAAGTTAAAAGTGTTAAAGAAGTATAATAAAATATACACTTTACTAAGGATATAAAAGACATAATTAACTGGGATTTTAAGGTTATGGATCTAATAAATATAATAATTAATATATATAAAACAGTGTTATCTTCGGTTTGAAATACTACGAGTATTTGAGCGAATGAAGGAGCAATAAACACAATAATATGCTATACCACTTCGCTATACTGTCGCTGGACAGGATCCACATTGACATAACCATAGTACCGATCGTACTTTCACCTCTTACAAAATTTTAGACATCGTAATTGCATCTTGTGATAGTCCGTGTATGTCCCCGTGGTTATTATGCATGTCGCATGGTAACCGTCAGTCAGTCACAAATCAAGTGTCAGTATGACCATGCAACTGTATCATGACACATACTGTGGCCGTTAATGCAGTGATGCCAACTTGGGGGTTTTTCCCCTAAATTTAGGGGGAAGAATTCAGAAAAGGGGACTTTTTAGGGTAAAAAATTTCGTAGAAATATAAACTTTTAATTCGATTTTTTATTTATTTAAAAAAAATAGGGTATATTGGTTGGGATTTTAGAAAAGGCTTTGGGGAAAAAAAATTAAGCAGTTGGCATCACTGCGTTAATGGCTGTTGTCAGTGCGACCACGTGATCACGTGGTGCGGGCGCGTCGCTTTACTCACGGAGCTGGCGTTACTGAGCGAGTGCGGCGAGTGCGGCGCGTGCGGTGCGTGCGGGCGGTGGCGCGCCAGGTCAGTGCGCGCGCGGTGTGCCGACGTGTCCAGCAGCGCGCCGCGCGGGACCGCCGCGTCCAGCTCGCGCGACGCCGAGGCGGACGACGCGCTCCTACCATGACACACCCTCCTTATTAAACTTTAAACACTAAGTTCCATGATGGATTAATGGTTGTAGATAAACTTGTGATTTAATATAAAAGGAATTAAATACTTTACGATCATATAAATATAGACATTATATGTATATCTTGTAAAAAATACAGGAAACGTAACAGGACAGCAAAAACACTAACTCTTGGACACTATGTGTGAAATTTGTTTTAAATAAGTCCAAATTAAAATTCCTAAATTGCCATTTGCAAAAATGTTCATATAATTAACAATTAACTAGTAATGATCCAACTTAATAAAATAGTACCTGGTTGACCGAGTATTTGCTCGGTTTTTTTTTTGTTTTGTTTTGAATACCCTTAGTGATAATATGATAAAAGTTTCTCTTCCAAAAGAATGAACTCTCAAAAAAAGACAAAAAAATTATCGGACTGTAGATACGAACCAGACTCTTTTCGATTCATAACTGCCTAATTTCTCAACTTAGCTATCATGACTTCTTACTTGACAGCGAAATTTACGTCCGTATCCTAATGATATTGTAGCGGTTTATCATTGCCCCAAAACACGGAAAAAACTAAATTTTCTAAAAATGCATCCTAGCAAGATCGATTTATCGCCGTTTTGATTTATACACACTCACATTGTATCCGTGGCGGTAGTAGGTATATTGGTCGTCGCGGCGACTTGGTTCACGACGTTTGCGGGCGGAGACACTACAGTGGACGCCGTTGTCACATTCACGTACGACGTCGCGACGCCGGTGTGGCTGGCCGCTACGGTGGGCGGTGACGTCACCGTGCTACTATGCGACGTCACCGCGCTACTGTGTGACGTCACGGCTCCACTGTGTGACGTCACCGCGCTACTGTGTGACGTCACGGTGCTGGCCGTTGTCTTAACCTCGTTTGCAGTCGTGGCTGTCACGTCTCCGATATCGGGTATCTCTCTTTTCCGATCTGATTTGTCTACTTTAGCATACTCATCTTCGATTGGAGATAAATCGGAAAGGTCGCTGTCTGAGCTCCAGGGATCTGTGTAATAAATTATTCGTGATTTAGTATTGATATAACTCGATTATTGTTTTCATTGGATTTGAAATATAGTTGCATTATTATATAAATATACCGTTAATAAGAAGCGGGTCCGGATCGGGTCGCCTCGGCAAGGGTGGGGTCTCTCGTCTGGCGGACGGCTCGTGTGGAAGCATCACGGGTAGTCCGGCCTTTTTCTGTGTTTCCTGCAATATTAAAAATATAAAGTTGGACAACTTGAGAAATGAACTAAAGTTTATGTTTTTTCTAATATAAAATAAGTTTTTGAAGAAGGTAAACATTTCTTCAAGCGCGTTGAGCTAAATAACCGTAAAGTCACCGAACACATGCAATGTGACATGATAATGTGTCGTGAATTGAAATTTCAAATTTTTGTATCACTTTTTTATATTTTTTTATTTTAGGTATTGTCCATATGACTGTCATTTTTTAGGCATGATTGATGACCAAAATGATTATGGAATGGAAACGGAAAAATACACGTTGTATCTGTCGTAAATAACGTTTACTACAAGGATAATTATTACACTGACCAGCAGCAGTACTTCAAGGCGCGCGACGCGGTCGTGCAGCGCGGACAGCGCCGCGGCGTACTCGCGGTGCGCGTCACGCAGCGCCCCGCCCCACCACTCCTCGCGCGCGCGGACCATCGCCCGCGTGCGCCGCCACTCACGGAGTGCTCGCCGCGCCTGCGTGCAACGTGTAAAATATACATCATAAAAAAGTGACGGAGTACCTTGCATCCTAGTTAAATGCGATAAAAGAGGGGACAATCAGTCTTAGGTTTCATTGAAAGAGGCCTGAGACGTAAACGAGGCCATTCGGAAGTAGACGTTTAGAAGTAGCACGTTGTACTACAAAAAAATAACATAAAGAGAGAAGAAAACCTAATATTATATAAGAATAGGATAACGAAAAAAAAATTATATTAAGTGACGCCATACCTTGTCGTACTTGGCGTGCGCACGCGCAGCCGTGTCGGCGGCCGTGGCGAGTGCGCGGCGCAGCGTGTCAGTGGGCGCGCGCGCCCCGCACCAGTCCCTCACGCGCGCGCTGATCTCCGCCGCGCTGCCGCCAGCCGCCTCCATACCCACCAGCTTTTGGAAACATTCATTTTCTTACAGAATCGATCAATACCTTTAATCCTTTTTGCATTTAAAAATGCATCGGATTAGTAATAAATATAGAGCACAAGACTCAGCTACGAGTGTAAAGATCAGTAAGTGAAAAATCGATGATCGAAAAACATATACATATTTCCATATTTGTAAATGTATATATTCACCTCGTTGAGCAGTGCCCGCAGCTCCAAGATGTCGGGGTGACGCGCGTCCCCGCCCACCGGCCCCGCCTCCTCCTCCTCAGCCGCCTGCCTACGCTGCCGCTCGCGGGATGCTCTGAGAAACGTCAAGATATGTGAATATAAACAATATCGATCATATTGATTTTCTCAACGTTATAAGAAAAAAGTAAATCATCGGAATCAATCACGAAATATGAAATAAAATATTATCGTCGTCGTCATATCCTTTTCTGCAGAGACATTCGAACTGATTTTACTGATAATTCGCGCCAAAAGATGTTGCAAATCAAAATACTGATAAGCCTTTGTTGAGTACTTCTTATCAATTTCTGGCCCTCAAAAATAGCTGCAAAATACCTCTCTTCTCTTTCCTTGTCCGCGGCGAGTGACTGGCGGATGAGATGCGCCACTTCACTATTTTCTGGATCTTTCTCTCGTCCAATTAGGAATTTGACCGGCCCTGAGGTGTTGCGGAGCACTGATGCAGCATAGGCTTGTGTCACACCCACCTGGAAAAATATAAAATGACAAATCAGATTTATTACTTATCCCAAATTAGTATGTATTAAAAGTTATTGGCACCGAGAATTGAGATGGAAAATGAGATGGTTAATCTCATATTTTAGGATAGACAATATGATTCAACATCCTCACCAAACTCTTCCCGTCGACTTCGATGATCTGATCGTTGACCTGTATGCGTCCGTCCCGGGCCGCGGCTCCGCTCTCTGTGATCGTCTTAACGAAGATGCCCAGCTTCTCAAGACCTGCGTCGGCGCCCACGCCCATACCTATATGGATCATGATACGATTATTTGCTGTGCTATTTTATTGGAATTTTATGAAACTTTAAGACAGAGGGAGGGAGAGAAAGAGAGAGAAGGATGATTATATTTCTAGAGCTCGTTACTTGGTTGGACAGTCTGCTGTATACATACGACGCCTAGGAGGGATGTACACTCATCTAAGCGGGTACTACCACAGCTCTGACCAACACATGCGCGAATTAACTGAATGATACCGCTATTCTAGAAATCTAAACAGTACAGGCTACGTAATTACTGGCAACGAAATCATAAGAGACCAAAGAGTATGGAGTCACTAATAACAGATAATCCGAGTGTCTTAGGTAAAAGTTACCGGGCACAATGGTGTCTTTGACTCATCGACAGCCCTAGCACCTCGGCGTTCATGATAAGGATCTTAGATCATCTTTGCTGGTCCAATGGTGTTATCGACTCACCGATGATGGACAGTCCCAACCCGTCGGCGCCCTTGACCAGGTCGACGGGGAACACGTGCATCTTCTCCACCCGCTTCTCCAGCTCGTACTCGGCGGACGCGGCCACCGGGTCAACGTCCTCGTTGCGCCGGTCGTACTCGCGCACCGAGTGCGTCGAGAACACGCGCATCGGGTTCGTACTACAAAGCCACGCCCACATTACATACGATACAACGCCTAGTACGATGGTGTGTACGTCGTTTACGTTCGTGAATATATAATTAATATAAGTTTGAGAATTTGACAAAAATATTTATATGAATTATAAGCTAGTTGGATACAAATTGCATTTTGATTCTAAAGCCTGAATTTCTTGGGGCCTCGTGAAGGACACGACGAATTCTGATCAACTAGTTGAACAAATTCATAGGAAAATATACAGATAAAGATAGTTTTTTTAACAATCCTCAGACGCGTATTACACACAAGTTCGTTGTAGAATATTAAAAGCTATATGATATCTGAACATGTACCTGAATTTAACTTTGGTATTTTTCTTAACAAATACTGGTGGGTAATAGTCATCGTCCTCGTCGTCTTCGATCGGTGGGAGCCCGGCAACCTGCGCAAGTGAAACATAAATGTTTATCTTATTTAGTAATCACGAAAGACATAATTCACTCTTCGTAAATACCTAAATCTTTATAATGAATCAGAAAATGTGAGCGCGCTCTAATAATTAAAAAAATCACAATTCACAGTACATATTCACCAATCTTAGTCATACAAATGTAAAAATCTACAATATCATCACCTAAGCAATATTAATTAACCATTTAAATAAAACTTCCTCCTCACCTCCGTATAGAAGTGTCCGTCTTCGAAATAATGTATGCCGTTCTCCTCGGCCAGTTCCCGCAGCGCTTGCGGCGGGTAGTGTTCGAACACGCTGGTGGGCGTGGCCGGCTCGGCGGGTGTTTCCGCGCTCACCGCGGGTTCGGCGGGGGCGGGGCGCGCGTCCCCGCCCGCCATGCCCGCGTCCGCCTCCAGAGACACGAACTCGTAGCTCTCGTCCACTGACTGCATGCTGGAAATGTTTTTTTTTAATTTTTTATATAAGCACACGGTTCATGAAATTGAAATAACTGTTAGTGACTGCACAGTGTATACTATAATCATCAGGTGTCGTATTAACATATGAATTGAATGTCGGAAAAGAGGAATATCAAGCCGCCCATGTTATGGGATACGTGTTAGTATTCTGATGTGCGTTACCATACTTTAATAACAAAGTGTGCACAATAGGAAGGGGACATTTTGTATGTTACTTTAAATTTACAAAAGTTTAGTCATGTATAGTATAGATTTAAAAATGGATTGAATAGTAAGTGATTATACATTTTATTTAAGTTTTAATTACATGATGTTCAAACGCTTCTAGTTGAATAGGATAATAGTAGTAATAGTATAGTTGAATAGTCCTCCTTCTATCGTTCTCAATTCTCAGAATCGTGACCTATGCTCCCAATATCTCTTCTGATGGTTTTTCCATCTACCCACTATAATGCATAGAATACTGTATATTATTTCAATATGTTAGTTTACCTCTCGTACGAGAGCACGGACTGGTAGCTGTCGTTGAGCGACACGCCGTTGTCGTTCTGCAGCGCGTGCGGCGACAGCATCGCCACTATCTCCTGCGCCTGCTCGTCCGATAACAGAGCCTCTTGCCTATAACGAGCAACGCATTTATTGTATTTATGTAATTTAAAATATAGGTAAAAATATTACAACTATAAGGCTCCTACACACCACCTACCTATTATATAATTCCATAATGGAATACAATTCCATTAACGTCTAAATCAGTGTCTCCCAACGTTAACGTTGCGAACGTAACTTGATATTGGGGGGGGGGGGGGGGGATTTGTAAATAAATCGCTTTCTTATGTTAAAAATACGTTGATACGTTGGTTGGTACAGCAGCGCTTAAGATACGTGTGGGCGTTACGGCGCGTGTAAGGACAAAGTGTGTAAAGGCCTCAATACTATTCAAGCGCTCAAATTATAATATATTGTTTCAGTAATTGTACGAGATGCGGCCACAGAAGCTAGTTTCCAGTGAAAAAAAAACATAAGATAACAAATAAGTTCACGACGAAAGCCAGCTTACCTAAGTTTTTTCTCCAGTATACTGCAAATGTGTTCGGGCAAGAATGAAGCGTAGTGCGCACAGGCGGCATGCAAATGGTAAAAAATATAACATTTAATAACGACAACAAGCCCGAGAGTTGCAAGAACCTAAATCAGATAATACTTACGAAGAGGGAGTTTGAGAACAAAGACTTTAGCGTGCAACAGAAAAAAAAAATGTAAGTACATACATATAAAAGTGCAATAATGTTGTCTGAATAACATAAACTACAAAGAGTAATATTGATAGAAAAACAATATAAAGAGACAAATGTTATAGAAATAAAATTTAACTAACAATAATTTCAACATTGTATACTAATATAATGGACTGTAATTATTATCAATTTCAATACTGTGTTACTAATAAGTAATTATTATATTTATTAGTCTTGGAAGTATTGGCTGCTATATCAAAGTATAAACTATAGATTATGAGATCTAAATTGATGTTGTAAAGTAAGCATGCATCAAGGAATCGTTATCTATCTAGTACTACCTAGTACGGTAGTACCTACATCCATGCAGGTTTGATAACAATAATTTTAAGGATATGTATTTTGCTAATTTAGTATATCGTCAATGCATCATATTCGTAAAATACACAACATTTTTTTTTAATCATTTTACCGTCAATTTGTTGATTTTTATTTAATTAGATTTCAATAGGAAATGTTTGGATATACCTATAGTTTAACAGACTATTTAAAAAATACACGAAGTTAAATCAAACAAAATAAGTTTTGCGAATAATAAAATAAACATAAACTAAACATGCATAATAATATAAAACATGTTTTAATAATAGCGGTGAAGACAGTCATATACTAGTGAAATAAAGCTAGAATTTTGGTTTTTTTAAACATGCCAATCTCTCGAACTATCAGTTCAACTTTCTTTTATAGCCTACTATGAAGTAAGATCTATTTATGTAGGGACATTCATTTATTTCGAGGTGTCATATGCCATACATCGACGTCCAATATAACACTGACCTGGAGCTGAGTAGTATCTCCGCCTCGTCGGGGGTCATGCTGTCCGGCTGCTTGTCCTCCTCCCCCGGCCGCGCGTCCCCCGCTGGCTGGTCCTCGGACTCGCTCCATTGGCTGGTGGTCGACTTATCGAGCACCTCTATGGAGCCCTGACTCGCTTCGCTCACCACCACGCCCGAATCCTTTAACATCCAACAATTCTCTATAAAAACTTCCCACCATCCAATCGTCTAAATCTACCTAAGACCATAAGCTGCGTTTATTTAGCATTGCTTAAATAATATGGATGGAATCTAAAAAATATCCAATAAAATTAAATATTAAACTAAATATATCAATAGAGAGTGAGATTTGAATTCGTCTCACAACCTTTCATTATACTTGAATCTTACTTTATTGATAACTTCGTAGTGGTAATAAAAAAGGACGCAGTACAATATAGTATAGCAAAGTACATGAACTATCAAATCCACGGATTTCTTTCGAGTAATGCGTGCTGCACTGATACTTCAATTTATTTCAATGAGAGACTCGCCTTCCATACTAAGAGACCAGAGTGGGAAGAGGGTGAAATTTTAATAATATCAGGAGGCGTTGGCCATTTCCATTTACTTTTTCTTTGTTTTCTTTGTTGCTTATTGCAGTAAGAAGAGCGGGTCGGTATCGGGGTACGCCGCATTGACATCGTCTTCGTGGTCTTCTTTACTTACTCGACTTTGTGATATACGAGCGTCTCACTTATCAACAATTTCAGCACAGATAGCGTATCGAGGTCGCATATAATAGTCTATTCCATCGTCTCTGGTGTCAGCATTGCATTACCTGTTGGAGCACGGAGAGCGTGTCCGGGTCGGAGCGCGCCCGCTCGGCGTCGCGCGCGGCGTGCGTGAGCGGCGCGGGCGGCGGGTCGCGGTAGTCGGCGGGCCGCAGGCGAGCCACCACGCCCGGCGACGGCTCGTTGAACCCGCCCTCGTCCGACACGCTGGACGCGCGCCCCGCATCCTCCGCCTCCGACGACTTGCGACCGCCGCCTACTGCAACATATCAAACAAAACAATTATCAAAATTGTACTCTCCGAAAAGTTAACAGGAACTTATAACAAAGATGCCATCTTTGTAGCCACATAGGATAAGGCGACGCTTATGAGCCTCGATGTATAAGATCAGACATTTCTTTTTTAAAATTAGACAAGAGTGTTAGAAGATAGTACCTATATCTGTGCGCTGGCCCGATACAGATTGGCGAATTTTTATACACCCTAAACACTTTATGCTTATTAGAAACATTATTTTCCTCACTGGATTATTCTAAAAAAATTAGGAATACCGAAAAAGAAAGGTAAAAATAAAGCATCAACGTTTATATGTCCCACTGCTCGACACGGGTCTCCTCTTCGAAATCCAGCGAGGAGGAAGTGATGTAAGCGTTTGGTGGTGCAAGGGAAAGTTGAGAGCAATAAATCTCGTGAGCGCTTCCCGACACGATGGATAGATCTCATCAAATCTGTGAAATACTTCAACATCAACAACTCTCACTCCGCCAAGCAAGAGCAGCAGAGCTACATGGCCTCTTATCACGGGAGAAGTAGTGACTCTACCGAGACATGACCGCGACTGCTCTGCCAAGAGCGCACGACTGAGAAGAATAAATACCTATTTTTCCGAAAAACGGCGCCTTAGTTTAAGGCTATCCTTGGTTCAGTAAAGTACTAACTAGACCCAATACTCATGTTCTCGCATAAGCCTAACGCATAACTATAAACAGCATCGTGTCTATTCTCTAAGTCCATGGATTCAAGTGTAAGAACTAGATCTCAATGTTTTTTCATGAATTTAGGTCATCACATAACTTTCAATTGAAAACACTTGCAATTAATGAATGTGTATTTTAACGAGTCCTTTTGTTAATGCCGTATTATAATTGCAACTCGCGACATCGTTAGCGGAATAGCGTACATATGACACGTGTTGAATGCGAACAGGTGTATTTAGAAAAATAATTCAAAGACTCGTAAAACTTAAACAGTAACAGTATACTCCTTTATTTTTCATTGAATTAAAATATTGATGGTTTACATTATACTCATAAGTTTTGTTAACGCTCTTAGCTTTCATAAAAAATGTTCAGCCTCGAAAGTTTGTTTCAACTTTTTCAACTTTATAAACATTTAAATTTATTTTTACAAATAACTAATCTAAAGTATAATATACAAATAATACATGCAAGTGATCCTGATAAGCGTGACACGCTTGTCCAAGTAATTTATGATTATTCTGTTATGCTTTATTACGGGATACGTGATCGTAAACGTAAAGAATCATAAACGGACATCCTACGGCTCGGCAACGACTGATGTGCCAACAGTTGCCAACTCTTACAGCATAGACATGAAGCTCCTGCTTCATGTCTATGCAATAATTTCGTTGTGTCTCGGCTTATTAAAGTGGAGCAATCTTAAATGCTTGTACATCCAAGGCACCTCACCAAAGGCGGCAGTAGTGGCACTCGCCGGGTTTTAGTGGGTAGAGCTGCATCCACTTACCATCTTTCGGGCGCAGCGAGTCCCACATACCCGCCTGGGGAGACTCACTCCTAGAGGATTCGATCCCGGGATCTCGAATCTCGGGATCCCGGGATCCCGGCCATATTTTAGTCCCGAAAATCCCGGTATAAAATTTGGCGAATCCCGGGATTTTCGGGATCGATACATTCTGTTAATAAGTCAGTAATAATGTGCGTGAAACTAAAAGCACTTACCTTGATTTGACATTTAAAGAAAGTCTACTTATAATTAAATATTGTCGATTCCTCCAACTTCAGCAGATTCATATTTGTGCAACAAATTGACAAGTATGCTTGCAGATGAGACGTTGGATGCGTTGTTATTCCTTAGATTTTATTTTCGTGGTTTAAATAAGTAACTTTTAATATTTCTGGTCAAGTTAATTTAAAAATATGAGAACCTATAGTCAATGATCTCTTTAGCAATATAGTCTTTTTCATAGTTTACTAGCTTTTGCCCGCGGTTTGGTTGCGTTACCAGAAAAGGTTATCAAAACAGTATCCTATGTTACTTGTAGTAACTACCCAACCTAGTAGTTTTCACGTGAAAGAGTAACAAACATGCCTACTTTCACATTTATAATATTTAAAAAAAGTAAGGACTTCTTAAGATGTATCTTAAGAAGTCCATTTTTTTAAGTTTACTATTAGTTTCATATATTATTCACAGAAGTGGCTAGTTTTTTTTTTTTTTATAACAAGGAAGTATAATTTTGTTTAACCGCCTTTTGAGGACTCTAAACTTAAGTATACGATTTCCTCACAAATCAAAAAGATAAATACATAACCTCCTCCTTTTTGAAGTCGGTTAAAAATTGATTTTGTCATGTTTTACTGTATTTTTGTTACTGCATTCTATTACGAATACAATCCCGGGACTGTCCCGGGATCCCGGGATTGACTGTAGCTAGTCCCGAAATCCCGGGATTAGAAAAATCGACCGGGATCGAATCCCCTACTCACTCCCCAAGCGGAATGCGTCAGTACATTTCCCGGCGTAAAAGAAAAAAAAGGCAACTCATCCTGAGACACAAGATATTGGGTACAGTTTTTTTAATTACATTGTCCGTCTTGCCTTTCTTTCCGACTGATGTTCCAACTGTTGCCAACCCACAGTAAAGCCACGCAAGTGTACCACGGCAGAAATGAGTAGGATCGTGGTACCCATATAGCCGGGAGTGCGACAGAGCGAATCTCCCCGACATCTCATATATCGTGTAATTACATTGGTCGTATATTAAAAAAAAATCGAACTGCCTCGCAGGCACCATGCAGCTAAGACTAGCTTTTAGTCGCAGCTTTTAAATTAGTCGCTCTATAAGGAACTACTAACTAAAACTTTCTACTTTCTACTCTTGTATGATGGATTTGCATTTTGGTTTTCCATGTACAGATAAATAGAATTGCAGTTTCCGTTTGTAATATTAAAATAACCAGCATATGGATGTACCTATATTACGGTACATAAACCCAAATATATTTTTTTTTAATTATGTGGTGGTCTGTCTGTTTGTTTTGGAGACTAAAGACTTTGGACTACAAACTCTTATCAAGTGTTAACCGTAATTTCTATACTCGATTTAAGAACATACATTTACCACATGTAAAACAGTAAAATATATTCGTAACAGATTCACGGCGCGAGAAAATGGGTCAATTACTTATTTTAACATTGGTTTGTGAAACCGGCACGCAACCACCACGTGTATCCATTACTTATAAATTCGCACCGAGTTTAAATTTATGCCTTTGCCATTTATACTCGAACCAATTGAAAACCTTAGATTGCGTTAGTACAACTGTAGTGTTAGTATGGTGAACGCGTTTCTGTTTTCTAAAATATATTTTTAAGACTCGTTTTGTAGGTTAACTCTACAAACATTAACTCCCTTGGAAATCACATTATCACTCACTAACAACGTATTTTAATCTTATTTAACTAGCCCCACTACTAATAAATGTAATGATTGTAATAAATTACATGAAAACTTATGGATTATAGTCTAAAATTTCACATAGGTAACTATTATTTCCCAGGAAAAATTAAGTTTCTTTGAATACACATTTATTTCATCCCCATTTCCAGGTAAAGTCTTTGAGCTTTTGCCTTTTCGTGGCTGGCTTTTTTGTGAAGGAAGTAAGTACCTACTTTTTCTGTTTTGAATAATTTAAAAAAAATCTGCATAAAGATCTGATATAGTTAAAATTACGCAGACAACGTCGCGATTTACTTATATAGTAATCTATACGACCGTTAAAAATTAAATAAGACGTACTTAGGTTGACGCTTACAAGGAAAGCTTGTGTTGCGTCTTTAATAATTAATAATGAATTAGAGCTCGTTTACACTGTTTGCTTTTAATTCGAGTCTCTTGTTGTACCACTGCGTTGCATTCTTGTTACAAGTTACACATTTTTATTTAGTGCAGTCATACCTAAAACATTTTAACTTTTTTAAAGTTTATTTAATTATTTATTCTTTGTGATTCGATCCTATAGATAACAATAAAGAAACCCTAATAGGAATACTCCGTTGAGCGTCTCTCACGCCCGAATACTCAAACGCGATTTGGGAGCTGCTTACATTTTGATGACATGGATTTAAGGCGTGCTTAGTAATTTGAGGAGCCCCCAGATATTTAAGTGGCGTGTGAAAATTTGAGCGTCAATCTATCAAACCAAAACCTGGTATTTGATGAGGATCTATGTCTCACAACATGAAGTAAAATATATGAAAAAGGTAATTTGATGTTATATACAAAGAATACTCAAGACTAACGCTTTTCGGGACTACTATAAATATTTCATCTTTCAAGCAATCACGAAGTCGATCCTTCTCGAAATTCAACAATCCTACTCGTATGATTAACGCCAAAGTTTGTGTGGATGTTTGTAACTCTTTTACGCAAAAACTATGGAATGAATGTTAATGAAACTTGATCACAATGTAGCATATCCCTCACAATAACATAGACACAATAATATACCCGCGTCGTTACTCCCACAGGGACGGGCAGTGGGGCCCTGCCAGTATAATATAATATTATAGCAGTCACATAATAACCTAGACAAATTAACGCTTCTTATATGGTAAACAACACTTTGCCGAAACTACTTTGTCGGTAACATAGTCCCACGCTTGTACAAATAAAAAAACATCAGAATGTTATGTTCTCGCTATTTTATGTAAACTATTCATTTTTGAGCATATTAATACAAACATTTTCAAGGTCAATTGTTGGTGATTTTATCCATTCATTTGAAGTGTTGTCATTTTATTGGTATATCTATTATGACCAAAATAGAAGTTATAATAATAGAATGGGAGCACAACATGTTTTTATTGAAATAGGCCAAAGATTAGGGAACATTTGTATCTGATGGTATTTCTCACTTCGTAAGTAAATATAATATTACTTAAGCCATATCACTTATACATAACCTGTCGCAGTATATGTACTAAAAATGCGCCAATTTTTTGTACTTATATTAAAATGTCAATTGGTTTATTTTTAACCTATTTTATGTAATTATTATACATAAGCAATATTAATATAGTGATTATAACCAGAAGGCAATACAGAAATTCCAATTCCCAATGAATGTAAGGCGTATTAGCTAAAAAAGGAACGCAGGTTAGTTCGTGCGCTGAAACTATCCGCAGAGATTAATCGCTCCAATAAACTGTACCAGATAAACAACGTCCATTCATGCTAGGCGCTAGCGTCTATATCTGTTTTCGCGTTACGATCTCACATTATACGTACCTATTCTTTTATACACCGTATATATGTCTAAGTTTTTTATATTGATTTTTACACCGCTTTTTTTTGGTGTGAAACAAATCTTAATTTGAATGACAAAAGAACAATCATTTTAACAAATTTTGCAGTTTAGTTTAGGCAAATGCCTAGGTTCTATGCGTTGATTATATTATTAAGTATAACAACTATGTTATACTACATATAATAAGAAAGTTATTCTAATAGACGGAATATCTGTTATATAATATAATTCCAGTGTCGATGTTTGTTCGGAATGAACTCCGAAACTACTGAACCGATTTTAATGTTTCTCTTCTAAAATGCGTGCTTTTCTCCAACTTAAAGGATAGAATAGTTTATTTCTCGAATTTGAGATAATATAGGTAGGAACAAAAAACTGCTACATACCAAATCTTTTTGACAAAACGAAGTCTGTCGGGTCCGCTAATGTTTTATATTTCTTAAGCTCGAAAGTTATTACCAACGTCTCGACTCAATACTGTGTGTAAATATCATTGTTATAATACGTTACTGTATTTTAAACATCGGTTCTATAGCCAATACTCAACACTTGGTTCTGTATAAGCTATATGTATTACAAACAGACGTATGCCCAATGCTCTGTCCTTATAAACCTAACTCGAGTAACCCGATGCATATTATAATATGCGAAAAGATGACGCCGGCTTCGCCCTCTCTGATTGGTCACTTTTGATTGTGTGATGTCATATTCGCGATTATACTTTCCTTTCGAACATCATTAGATAAAATGACCAGCTATCCAGTCTCTATGTGTATATTAATATCAATCTTATGTGCATATATAGAATCATAATTTAATGAAAATTCAATCAAAAATTATTGGTTCTCGTATTTACTTTAATTAACATAATCTTAATATATATAAATCTCGTGTCACGATGTTTGTCCTCAATGGACTCCTAAACCACTTAACCGATTTTAATATTTTTTCTTTTAAAATGTGTGCTTTTCTCCAACTTAAAAGATAGGATAGTTTATTTCTCAAATTTGAGATTGCAATTTTATTTACTTATTGCAAATTAATTGTTTTGACAGAACGAAGTCTGTCGAGTCCGCTAGTATACTGTAAAAAGATATATCAACCAATATTATATGTCCCACTGTCGGGCACGGGCCTCCTCTTCGAAATAAGGCGAGGAGAATATTTGGCCATAGATCACCGACGCGCTGGCTCAATGCGAGTTTGTAAACTTCACACACCTTCAAAGACTTTTAATCTCAGTAGGCAAGCAGGTTTCCTCACGATATTTTTCTTCACTGGTAAACGAGCGATGGTCTCGTGCTTAGATGCACTTAGAAATACATATTAAAAAAACCCATTTCGAAGCACCAACAGGGGGTCGGGATCGAACCCGGACGTTTCACTCAAGAGACCCGGGAATTTTACACGCCTGATATATGTTTTCACATTTAAAACAAATCTATTTTATAGATTTGTAACCATTATTTCAGTAACCATTTAAATAATCTCACGTAACGCTTAGTTCTGTTATTTTCTTAAATTTATAGTGTTAGATTATAAACAAACACTAACCAATACAGCACCCGCAGAGTCGCATGTCTTGCGAGCGCCGATGCGCACGCGCAACCACGCTCGCCTCATCACCGCGCCATCTCCAAGCGTTCGCAGTCGTACCATCAACACTTATTACCACTTTCAACTCAAAACGCGGCACCCTGTGCGACGATAGTACACTGTGCTTTCTACATACACATAGAATTTATAAAGGACGTTCGAAATAGTATTATTAAAATTTTTAAGTGTGTTACTTATCATATGGCAGGATATTAGCTTAGTTTAAAAATGTTATTCTTTGCAAAAAATGGAAGTGTGTTAATTGTAAAGAAAAGCAATAGTAATAATAACATTTTAGTGATTCTTTGAAATGCTTTGAAATGCTTAAAAGAATAAATACATCATATTATAATTGAATACATTATCCTATTGAAATCCATTTATATTTGTCAGCACATTAATGACCTTGTTTTGAAACTATCGTTTTCGCATGAAGGTAATTTAGATTAACCACAACACAAGAGTTCACAGAGATGTTTTAGAATCGATCACACAAATATATACGCGAGGCTCAAACATGTCATCGTGTAAGTGGCCAATTGATGTCTCGGCTTCACATGCAACGGCCAGGACGTCTCTCGGGTTACTGCGTCTCGGCGGCGGCGCCGGAGCATCTAAATCGGGAGCGACTCGCGACTCAAATACCTTGACTTCCTCAATATTACATTGAACCCGCTCAACACGAGACCGCCAAACGAACGTCAATAGACGCCCACTACGTCTTGGTATATTCGCCCCCACTGTGCAAAATTATCCTAACTTCACAATAATCTCAATGGCGTTTTTGCGTATGCGATGGCCAGTGTTGTATTTTTAGTTACATCCAAAATGTTTTCCTTCCTGGATGTATGGATGTCATTAGCATAAAATATGTTTCGTGAGAAACTATATAAACTAAGCTCAAATTTATAATATTTTTTTGGTTCTTGGCATCGGATCCTTATTTTTGTATTGATTCTTATTTCTACAGATATTACGATACGATTTTTTTACAATCTGCACATATAGGTGGTAATTCGGTAGTATCTTGTAGGTAGTGTTTGTCGACGACCAACTGATACGACGCTGTTCATTAGATTTTAATGTCTTTGAGTCGCTGAAAAACCGTCATGTTATTGTGAGACTTGATGAAATATGTGTACTATTATTTATTAATATTAGTATCTACTATCTGCATCTTGTCACCACGCATCTGCAACTATGTCATCGGTCTAATTAATTTAAGATAACTTTTGCAATTCATTAAGTTTACGCATTACTATGTCGGTGTTTTTATTAAGTTGTATAAAATGTAATATGAACTGTATAATAACTTAATAATTGTTATATTGTATTGTTAGTTCGAATTTCCTTAAGAATTTCCGATACTATCACGACCAGTAACGTAATTAATTGTGGTTAATAGATTAATTAATGTCGAAGAAATATAATTGTTTTAAATATATTCGCAGTGAATGAAAGGATCAATTGACTTTAGTGGAGACGGTAATGGGTTCTATTTTCATGATGAGCAGTTTGAATTATAAATTATTAAATTAATATGTAATTATTGTTACTCACATTGAACAGACGAAGAATGCACCGAAGGCGAAGACTGAGTTATTCCGTGAACTGGAGACGCCAAGGGTGAAGCGAGAGGAGATCGCACCGCCTCATCAGTCTGTGCCGCGCTTGTGGGAGACTCCGGCGTCGAAGAACCGCGTTTACTCTTATCCTGCCAGTCCCCACTACAGTGTATAGTATCGTAGCCGTCATCTTCCTGGCTCCTCGAAGGTGAGCTAGCCAAGTTATCACACACGTCGACGACAGCATTAATTATCTCCTGTTCTTCAACGTCATTCCTTTCAGCATCAATCTGAGTCAAAGACGGCGCTGACGATGTTAATGGTGATTTAACAACAACTTCATCGTACGTGTCTTGACTAAATTCATTGCTGTCTGTTATGACTATGTCCTCCGTCAAATCGGGCAATGATTTCATATGAGGCTCGTCTACGTCGTAACCCATATTTTTGTCATCGGGTATAGGCGGTGGAGGTGATTTTGGTAAAATAATGGGTAAAGGCGATGGTGACTTTTGATGTTTAGGACTTAGATCCATATCATCGTGGATGTTAGGCAGGGAATTAGGCGATAACCTATCAATAGACGTAGTAGAACGCGAAGTTATTTCAGATTCGGCTAAAAATTGTTTACTTTCAGTGACAATTTTTTCCTCATCTCTAGGTGATGTAGCTCTCCGACTATTATAATAATTTACTTCACTAGACTCCTTCTCCACTGAAATTGTAGTTGGAGGCACTATAGGAATAGCAATATATGGCATTTCAGGTCTTACTGTAGGAGATATGAAAGTATTAGATCTTGGAGGAGGTATAACAGGGGCAATATTTTTTATAGGACTAGGCGATTTCGCTACATGAACACTTCGATTAACTAAAGTACTAGGGAAACTTGTAGGGCGATCCAATTGCAATTCACTAGCACCTGGCGAAAGTGGAGGAGAATACACCCTCGACGGTATAATCTGCCTCTCTGCTGCTTCTGGTGACTTTCTCTCCTGATTTCTGGCAGTTTTATATTCAACTTTTTGATCTTGTTCATATCTAGATGGACGTGATTTATTAAAATGAGCGGTCCAATTTCTTTGCTTCTCAATAAGCTCCTTATTAAATCGTCTATCAGGTTTTTCTGGTTTTGGAAGTACACTTGGTTTAACTGGTTTCGGTGGCGGTTGCATAGCACCGTTGGCTAATCGATCACCGTTTACACTCGAAGGTGGTGTGACCATGTTTCTCGATGGGCTCACCGAGCCTGCGGAACTAGAACGGGAACGCGCAGGCACCACTGGCGGAATGCCTCGCGTTCCCGCAAAACTCGCAGCAGCCGAAGGTGATTTTTCAATACGAAAACCACGATTCTCCTCACCCAACTTTTCAAACAAAGCCCGCGCATTATTGAACCTGGCCAAATGGCTCTCGGTTCGCACAACTGTCACGTCACTTCCACGCATATCTTCGTCGTCTCTTGACGGCATCCCTTGAAAAATATTTGCAATCTTAGAAACTTTAGTGCCTTGTGCTCGTTTCTTGCACTCCTCCATGCTAGCCGGGTACGGCCGCTTCAATCCAATCTGGAACAGGGATAGAGACACGTTAACAAACAATAATAATCATGACACTTTCATATAAATATGAGAAATAGGACGCGTTTTCAAATATTAAACTGATAAGATAAGCGCCAAGAGCACAGGTAGATGTCGCTCTGTAAACGACGCGACTACTCACGATTTTGCTCTGTCGCACATCGTGTAGTAATTTAACTCAAGATAGCGCGATATTACTGATAACACGCAACTCGTATAAAACACTAAACACTGCCGACTTTTTATTTATATTTTTGCAAATCAAAATGATCTTAGTTTCTAAATGTGAAGCCGAATGTGCATGACGCTTTGTAATATGCTTACACGTTCATTAACTGTCATACCTTATCTGCTAGCGCTATTGTATAAAATGCAGATAAGATCCTCGATATTTATATCACGATAACGATTCAATTAGTATTAAAATAAACATTTATTGTTTCGATGTTTTAGTGTCTGTAAGGGATCATAAGTAAAATGGTTTATTTAATATTATCTTTGTTGTTATTTCACAAAGAAGCGTTGATCACAGGAGCGTCACAGTGCGAAATAGCGGACATATGTGTTACTGATCTGACCCAAGAGGAGTGTGGTGCAGCCATGGTTCTTACTCCTTATTCTACCATATTCGGCTGCTGCCCCAGTTGCCAGTTTCCTGGCGGCGGCGGGGATGGCGACGAAGGCAATAATAATGGTAAATTACTTCCACACTATTAATAACACTACACACAGAATTAACTATCCTTTAATTAGTTATTAGCATCGTCATCAATGACGCAATGAAATTAATCTTTGAATTTATAATACTAATAAGAACATACAATTTAATCAAATTTTGTTTTTGATATATATTTTTACCAGTGACTCTTGGCGACGTATTATTTTGAAGATACTTCAGTAGTTTTTAACTTATTCTCAAGTGAATTTCTTTTTATGTTTGGGATATCTTGCTACCTTGGCGTTGTAAAGTCAGTAATTATATAAGAAGGTGCATAACACAACTTGTCGATGACTAAAGGGCTAGTAAGGGGTCTAAAGTAAGATTAATTGATTGTAATTAAATTACAACGTTTTAACTTTCATATATTGTTTATATGTATACTGTCGACTTTTATCGCCACAGGGAGAGCAGTATATCAGTGCTGATTACAGTTAATAATTATTTAAATCAACTTTATTCAATCTAAGCGTCGGAGACATTATAGTATTTAAGTAAATTAAATATTAAATAAAAACATTTTTTTTATAAAATAAATTTATATACCTACGGTAGATTTTTATCAGTATTATTTGAACTCGACGCTAAGCAAAGAGAATTTAAATATTTACTTCAAATAAACCTAAAAATAATAAATTGAAAAATAATAATTTACTGATGGGATAGCAGCGCTGTGCCGCACTCCTGGGTCTTGCTTATTTCTCCCGTACAACAGCTTTGCTGTGTTACGAAGAGAAGGGACAGGTAGTGTAATTAGTAATTACTGACACCCAGACTTAGTATCTTACGTCTCAGGATAGGAACCATTGTTCCAGGTAAACTGGTCCATGTGTACGGGCGACGGCTACCACTTACCATCAGTTGGCACATTAACGAGTTAGCTTTTCCATCTAACTTAAAAAAAAAAAACAATGTGGATCAAGCGTTTTAACATTAAAACTAAAATTTAATTTTGTCAAATTTTCATACTTCAGTTGAAAAAAAGCAATATAATATATTCGGCCGAATCGAGAAACACCTCCTTCTTTGAAGTCGTTTAAATACTTAAAAAGTAATGTTACTTTTATAATATAGCAATGGTTGACTCCAGTCAACAATGCACTATTTTATTTTGCGTAGATTGGAACAAAAAAATGTCTTATGCTATCAGCAAGTAACCGTGAGTCATTGACAAGCTATGGAGATGAAGGTCGATATCTCATAAGGCGAAAGTGGAACCGATGCAAACGTATCGGTGAAACTAGATATCAGATCGTTGTGAATTTATAATTCCACCGTTATAGGAATCACAATACTTCTACAGTGTAGAATCTGCATATGTATCGACTTTGACTTTACATTTCAACTGTTTCGCTGGCCTTTAAAATTTGCTATAAATTCACTGAAACTGGTTTTAAATAGGATGAAAATAAGCTCTCGTTGCGGTGGGCGAGCTTTCACATTAATCGTGTAAAAGTTGATCCGTTGCGAAACGTATGGCTTTCTTATATAAGTAATAATTACGGTTACGAAGTTACACAATGTATTTTGCAGATCTATGTAAGGCTCCGTACAATTGCTTGCCAGACGGACGTTTCGCGGCTGTGCAATGCAAAGGCGATTTGTTCAAAGGCAGGTAAGAATCGATTAGACTCAAACAGTGCAGAAAACCCGGCTCAAGCAATACCTGTTATATGCAAATTCGTGTTAAATCATACATGGAAGTTTATTTAAATCAACGATTACAGCTTGTTCATTGGTAGAATTCATTTTCGTAGAAATGCGTTTTCCAGTTACTTTTCACTTGTAAACCCCTGATCAAACTTTGATACAATTTAGCAAGTCTGTATCATATATTTTAAGGAAGTACAAGTACTGCTTAATCCTCATAATGAACCGCTATACATGACTAATAAATACAAATCTAACTCAAGTTCCTATTAGGAATGTTACGGAAGTGGTTACGACGGATCCGAAGTTAAAATTTTTAAATTTGAAGTATCGGAATTGGGGTCGGAGACTGAGGCGAAATCAGATGAGAGCGTGTTTAATATCATTAAATTGGTTTTAAAAGGTTGATCACATTTTTTTAAATGAATAATTCGAATAATTAATCGTGACAAGTACTGAGTAATAAGTGTGTAACTTGTTAGAACACGCTGCCACCTTTGCCCTCCGGATTCTAGCCTCCGATTTAAAAGCATCGAAACCGAAGTCGAAGAAGGTCTGATATCCATCGGAAATTCCAGACCTTGAATCGGACCAGAATCGGAGTCGAAGCTCCGTACCATCCCCACATTGTCTTCCAACGCCAATGATAGAAACGATAATTTAAAACTGTGATAATACTCCCATTTATCAATAAAATCATACTTTTTTGAATTACACCCGCGCGATATGTTTCTAATTAAGGAATATTTATTCAAATCCAGATGTTTTTGCTCCGATGAAAACGGGAACAGAATATTCGGACAAATGTGGAGAAAAGAAGCGAGTGAAATGACTTGTGGTGAGTTTTAATGCACTTGAGAATTCACATTACCTACCCGAAATTCCCACATCTTGAATTAACGCTTAAATTTGTTTTACACTAATGTTTGTGACTAAAATCAATTTTGTTTCATATCATAGCACAATATATTATTTGCTGTTCCTGTGATTAAGAATTTAATACACGTCACAAAACGTAATGACATTAAAGATTTTTTATGGATTTCTTTATTTTATATATTTTTCTGACATTTCTACAACTTTCACAATGGCAAATTCTAAGCATTTCGAAAAGATGTTAGTTACCGTACTCCTCCGAAACGGCTTGACCGATCTTTATGAAATTTTATATGCATATTCAGTAGGTCTGAGAATCGGCCAACATCTATTTTTCATACCCCTAAGTGATATGTTCACCCTTAACATTTTTTTGTTAATTTTTGGACGAAATTTTTTGTTTTTATTTTTTTATAATGTGGCATTGAAAAATACATACAACCTTAAATTTTCACCCCCCTACGATCAACCCCTATTTTTGATTCCAATTTTAATTTTGGCAGAACGTAGTCTGTCGGTACAGCTAGTTTTTATATAAATACTAGCTGTTCCCCGCAGCTTCGCCCGCGTGAACTTAGGTTTACGAATTTATCATGTTTGATGACGATCATTTTCCATTTCAATAATGACTAAGTTTTTGTATTAAAATGGATATATGTTATCTTGAACATAAAGACATATTATATTCCTATGCAGACTTTCTGCATGCATATTTACTATTTAGGATACTATTACATATTACACTGCCCTCTCAAATCACGGCAACACGATTTATTATCTTGCGTATTATTTTGATATTGCCATATCTTCTAAAGTATTCATTTAATTTGCATGATGTAAAGGGTAAAAATAATCTTCATTAGGTGCTCCAGCTAATTAACTGATTTAAAATGATAAAGATTCATACCGTATTTTTGTAAATAACTTTCAAATTATCGCGTTATAATTGTCCATTTTTTAAAGTATTAAATGGATATAGTATGATATCCCTAAGAGATAGATATATGCCATCGCGGACTTTTTGTAGACCTATTTAAGACACACAATTCCACCATACATTATTTTGATATATCTCAAAGGGTTTAGGCAGCGTTTTCGTTGGAAACTCCCAGACGGCCAATTTTTTTCCGACACCTCCAACAATTATTGTTATATCTTAGCCAATGTATATAGAAACGCAATAAATTATGTACATAAACCTTCCTCTTGAATTGTCCTATCCATTAAAGAAAACCGCATCAAAATCCGTTGCGTAGTTTTAAAGATTTAAGCGTACAAAGGGATATAGGGACAGAAAAAGCGACTTTGTTTTATAATATGTAGTGATGTAATAATTTTTTTTTTTATTTATTCAGATTCATAATTTAACCATTTACATAGTAAAAATTATAATTAAACAAATTGTTTATTATGATTCCTAATAACCAAAACATTTTGTTTTTATACAAATTTATTTTTAACATACATTTACAATATTAAAATATAGAATTAATAGAGTATAAAATAATTTTATCACACAGACAAAGTTTTTCAAAGATAATGTCAACCTAGCTAACTAGTTTTTCCTGGCAGTGTCACACGCCTCACCTCTCTTTCATTATTTTAAAAACAAAGTAGAACCTAGCAACATTTTATTCTAGTAGATAAAATAACCAGAAATACAGTTACCATCCTAGACCCGGGAGTGAAGACCTTATCAGAAGATATATTATAAGAAGATATCTTGCGCACCTACGGAACATTCTATATTATCTTATAGGTAATTTTAAAATTCAGCTTGTAGTCGAAGGCGGCACGAGCTGGAGTCTTCAGGGTCGAGATCGGTGACACTCCACTGCACCCCGAGCGGCGATTACGAGCCCCTGCAGTGCGACGACGGGATATGCTGGTGCGCCGAACCGAAAACTGGACAGCCGACTGTTACCCCGGTACCGGAAGCAGATATGGAGCTTCTACCGTGTTGTAAGTTCATACAAAATCTTCCTATTAGAGTCTACAACTCTCAAAGGCTATCAAATGTAAAAAGTTACAAGAATATTTCAAATATGAGTGATAGTTATTTATTTACGAATGAAACTATAGCACTATCGATATCTTAAGTTAATTTTACAAAAACTTCATGATCTTCGCCAGGTATACTGCATAGAGAAATCTTCGCTAAATTCAGTCCAGCCAAATTATATTGTGCATTCTATTATAATATAACATGTGTTATGTTGTTTAACCAATCTGGTTGGTCCACTTTTCACCCGCAACGCCCTAGTAAAATGTTATATGTTTATACCAATTAATACATCTCTGATCAAACAAATTCTCACAAAACTGGTACAGCACACCTCTTCGTAGCGGGATGCCATAAAATATTTAGCGTTCATATCATTAAACATATCATTTTTATGCTTATGTCACGAATAAAAATGCGCTATAACTTTCTCGCCATATAAGGCACTTCTAAATTGATTAAAAACTTTAGATCAGTTTTAAGTCTTAATAATTCCGATACGTCCTTAAATATCAATGTACAGTATTATTGTTACTTGTGATTCTTAAAAGTAGTTTTCCTATCTAACAGTATTTCACTTTTATTAGTCAAAACTCAAAATTATTACTCTTAAAATGTTTGATTAAAAAAAACGAAACAAACGTTTGAGGTATGAAAAAACAACAAAACCTTAGGTCGATATAAGTTTATCACATAACAATGCTCATACAAAAACTACGCTGAAAATAGATCTCGCTGTGTTCGCTGAAGCGGCAGGAGGGTGAGACATTCAAAGGTCTTCCTCTCGCGTAACATTTTTGTAATTTGTTCGTGTTTGTCCCTCGTTTATTTATAGCTATATACCACATGTTCCCTCAGACAGCGCGGCCTCTGTGGGTGAAAACTATTTGAGGAGGTGCGAGAGTCTGATCCACGCAATGAACACCCTGCACAAGGAGCAAACGGATCACGGCACCACATTTTTCGGCAATCCCACCACATTCTGCGATTACGACGGAAGCTACGGCTCTTATCAGATTCAGAATGGAATGTAAGTAGTAATTATCGTATGCTATACTTAAAATGGGAATCAAAATCTAAGATGTAACTACTTTAGATCGAACAAATTAATTATTGATTCGAAAGCTCATTTACAGGTGTCGGTTAGGAACGTATCCGGAAAATTTCATATTTGCTAATGCTAATCTGGAAAAAATATATTCGAAAGGTCTAGACTTTTACGACTGTAGGGCTATTCTGTAAGGTCGTTTTCGAATCTCGAAAGCGGAATTCGCGGTGATATGACGAATTTGTATTCTTTAAAACTCGACGATCTTCTATCTTTAAAACTAGACTTTTGAAATGACGTAAAGTGAGCTCTATCACTCAGGTGAAGCTCGATATCAAAATGTTTTTTTACAGAATAGCCCTACACATGGCCTTTAAGCTCAATCGGTAACCAATCTGGGCAAGTTGACTACCATACCGGTGGCGATTAATTTATTTAATAACTTAATATTGCTGCTTTCAAATGCACGACTGTCGACGACATCTTCTTTTCTACTCATTAATGAACTATCAAGAAAACTGCGCGATATCCAACGTACGAGTGATTAAACAAGCCCGTGGTCAATGGCTGAACATAATTGAAACTGTACGGTTGGTAATCAGTAAATTGGTCCACGTGCACACAATGTGACCAGCGGCAGCGCTAAGCTCATTCGAGGCTTGCATAATTTAAGATCGCAGTGATAACACTATCGTTTGAGTACACAGTGCGAGGAATTTAGCGAATACATTTTATCTCGCACAAATAATGGACACAATAACAACCTTACGCGTAATCTTCTGAGCATTTGCATTTTTTAATAATGGCATTATGTCATCTGATAGTAATTGAATGTGAAAGTGCATTTCAAGATGGCAGATCAATGGATGTTCGATCATTGGATGTCAGATTAATTCACACTAATACGGGACCATATACCTAGGTGGCATAAGTGTCTATTCGTAAGATTTAAATATACAAGTAAAGTATCAACACTTTATGTCCCACTGTTAGGCACGGGTGTCCTTCTCGAAATCAGGCGCGGATACAAGGGAACCAATAAATTCAAATTCGAATCAATTTCAACTAGATACACATTAGATCTAGAATAAGTAACTAATTCTAGATCTAGTGTGTAGTTTTAACTAGCTAGCAAACCAAGTCTATAACTTGAAGCAAAAAAGGCGTGTTGAGTACGAGATCGCCATCGCCATATGCCCAATCGTCGTTTTTGTGCTTTTCTTCGACTCTTACCCCTTACTTCTTATGCCACAAAAATATCTATTATATTATGATTTTCACTAATGATAGTAAAAAATCTTCACAGAGCATATTGTACAGGCAGAGATGGTAAGATCTTAGGTGCATGGCAAGCAGAGTCGAGTGCAATGGGCGATATGAATTGCAGTAAGTATTTTTAATATTTGAATAAGCTTTGTTACCTTTATTTTTGCATATTCAACAGGACATTTGAAATCAATTTTAAAAAGTACGACTAAAATGCAATTATCTACAAGTAAGGAAAAATAGAAAAAAAAAATGGTCAAATAAGTTTTATCGACGATATACACGTTAATAGCAGCATGATGAGTGCAATGCAAGAGAACAGTTAGATTTTCTTTATTTATTCTATCGCCCTTCTTTGGCGCGGTAAATATGAATAAGCATACATATCTGCAAAAATAAATCAGGCGATATAACGAACTCAAGCGAGACCTATAATATGTATATCAGTCTATCGGCTATCTTCTCCGTTAGCAACCAATATAAAGACATCTCTAGAGATTCAAAAGTGTTAGCATCATTTGGTATTTATTCTAAATTAAAAGCTCACTTAATCATAACCATAATAATATAAAGTAAGCAATCAAAACTCAATCAAAAAACGTTTCCAAACAATATAGTTCGATTAACATAAAACAATAAAAAATATCGTACATCAGTTGATCATATGCAAATTTTATTTTTGGTAATAAAACAAGATAGGCGGAAACGAACCCCGGTACCGTTGGATCGCGGGACGAGCTCGGACCGGTTTGTGACCGTGACCTGGTTCCCGACATGTAAGGTTCCGTTCAATCGCTCGCCATTCGCCAAGAATGCGGGAACAAAATAACTGTCTATACCTCTCATAGCATAAGAAATAATAAGAAAGGATTATTGATGTTCGATATCTCAATCTGCTTTTATGTTAATATTACAGTATGATATCTCAATATTATATTTATAAAGAAAATATTGCTAATTGGCTGTTAAGATTTTGATTTTGATGCCTGAAACGATTTTGCAAAATCAACTTCTTCGATATCGATATCAAAAAGTACATGTAAGCTTATGTTGGTAATTGTTTTAAAAACTACTGCTACAACTTTCAGACAGTAAATTGCAAAATTACTTTGATGTTAAAAAAAGATATCATAATAGATAAAATAAAAGATATATTTTATCAGATATATCATTTTCATATTATGTTAATCAAGCCAGTCTCAATAATAACATTGATGTTAAGAGCGTATCTATTATTGTTTTATGTTTTGAGTCCTCCCGTGACCATTTTTGCTGTAAAGTATATATATATATATATATATATATATATATATATATATATATATATATATAATAATTCATCCAGTTCATTGAGTTTTTTATATAAAAACATATAAAAAACTCAATGAACGGGGCGATTTTCAGACTTACACTGGCAAATAACATATTATGTAACATGAAAGCTATAAAATACAAGTACTCATCATCCATGAGGATACGAGTGTGAATGTAATTGAAAGCTGCGAACAACACCTAGTTTGAAAATATGTATAATGCCAATCCTTGTATAAAACAACCATAGTCGGACTAAGGCTATAGACTCCTAATGTTTGATTTTTCGTATCAAATGCATTCTGGCAACTAGCTGAGGTGAGACGAAAGGGGTTGCAATGCTGTGATTAACTAATTCAATGTCATACATTACCAATCACGGAACGTTAAAAAGAAATGGATATATTTCGCAACGGGAAAGAATGAGACGACACGATAGTTTGAGTACATTGTTTACGGCTTACATCGGAACTATAAGTCAGATGTGTTGCCAGAACCCGTTCCCCTGTTATTAGGGGTCTATGGGTCTATGGTCGATGTATCCAACAGATGTGATGGGTCATTGATGATGATGGTGACATTTAACTAAATTCCCATCCTACATTTTAAACAACTTGAATGTTAAAAATTACTTCATTCCAAAGAAACAATAGCGTGTCAAAGGTCAAATATCTAATTTGAGTAACACAGAGACGATAAACGTAATAATAGTAGAATAATAACCAAATAAAAGACAAACACAGCCGTAATAATTTATATACGTTTTTTAATGTATTCACATTTCACTGTACTGAACCAGAGAAAGCTTCTTTTTACGACACCAAGTCGTCAGAAAAGAGAGCCTATTAATTTTTCAGTGTCCCACAAAGTCGCACAAACAGTAAAGAATAAAGATATTTTTTGCGTCGCTCGAAAATAATTTTGGTAGTATTTTTTTTATTCCGGACTAAATAATTGCCTGCAGTAAATACTTTTCAAAGGACATAGTAAACACGAGAAGATCTTTTGCTTAAGTAATAAATATAAGTAAAATCATAATTATGCTATAATCAAATGTATTAATGTAGTACCCCTCAAAACATTTATATAAAACATAACAAAATAACGTTTGCAATTGACATCTTAGTACTTATAGAAAACCCGGTAATATAATTCGTTCTTCGTGACCGCTCGCCGATTCTAATGAAATCTCGTAAATGTGATCTTTGCTCCAACTTGAGAGAGATAGGATAGCTTGAAATCATATATTTGGAGCTCTTGTTAGTATTATTATACTGGACTGAATAGTAAATATTGAAATAAATATACGCAATCAAACCAATGTGCATTTATATCAGACTGTTTGTTCGTTGATATGCAATGGTCGTCAGTTGTAATAACTACGTGTATAATCGACAAAATTGAGAATCTAAACTTCTAAAGCATTCTCAAATCCGGTGATATGTTGTGTGTGTGTGTGTGTGTGTGTGTGTGTGTGTGTGTGTGTGGGTGTGTGTGTAACACATCAATTCATAATCATATTAATTCATCCAACCGCTTAGAAGTTCCGTCTAATATATAAATATACACAGAAAAATTATACTACTTATACGTATACTAGATGCCCAGACACACTAGTATGAAGATAAGACCCCGCAAGTACAAATGATTTAATGATATTGAACTTTTGAATTGACTGCTGAAATGATTTTAATAAAACATGTCTAAGAACCACTGCTAGAAACTAGATTGTGAATTTAAAAAAATGATATTCAGTTCATCGCTTTATAGCTACAGTATCATAGACAGGCACAGCAGTCTTGTTGATTATCTGTCAAACTTATAACACTCCTAATTTACGTCGGGTGTTGATATATTATTTAGTGTGAATTTGAGTAAGTCACTCAGGCGGGAAAACTTCTGCCCGGGCCACTATACGGTATAACAATAAAACTATGTCTTATATATTTTCAGACTGCGCACGAGACACGATGGTATACTTCCCGGAGCGAGGCATGTCTATGACAGCTGTGTGCACGGCCAATGGCAACTACCGTCCCAACCAGAACGCTGGCGACATTCACTATTGTCTAGACTCCGATGGATATCTCCTGGACGAGGCAGATTGGCCGTCTGTTTGCATAAATGCGATTTGAATTTTATGTAAAATTTAAGATATTTTTTTACTTAATTAAACTTGTTCTTGTCGTTGGAATTTATAATATTTTATAAGATATACGAGAAGCTTTGACTATTTGCATAGGAATGTCCCTAGACTTACAAATAACTACTACTACTACTAAAATATTATGTATGGGTGTTGCTATTTCTAAGATTAATCAACTTAACAACATTTGACAAACCAAACATGGTAGATCAGTGTTTTCTAATGAAGTTTTTGTGAGCTCATTTTGGTTTAAATCACTACGATTTTGATGAAAAATCGCGTGAGGAGTGAGGGCAGAGATATACTTATAAACCGAGAGCAATCGTCATAATTTTAAACATAAGTCAAGACTTATCTAATACAAGTATTAGGTACACGATCAATATTTTCGTTTAATGGAGCATTCTGATAACAGTACTATCCTTAACACAAGGCCCAGTGACATGAACATGACTTAAATACATAATTTCCCCAATCTGCGTGCTCTTTGTCCGTCAATTCCACAGGAAATCAGACAGACAGAAAAATGTACTATCGCAATAACAACACAATAGCACACAGCAGTAGCTATTGCCTAGTTGAGTAACGGCTCGACTTCGGCGTGATCGTGACCTTTGGATCTAACAACAAAATTGGCTTGAGCTTTCACATAAGTACACTTAAATATTTAAATGTTACTGGCATCGTGGCAAAAAATATACGTACACTCGACAGAAGTTTCATCAGGTATTAAAAGCTTAGTTTATATTTATAAAACCATTGTAGTTGCAATTACAGTCTACCAAGAAAATATAATACTGTTGCGATTTCTTCGACATAAGATAAGGTCAAAATAATTATTCTATGACCAGGCCAAAGGCCAGGTCCACAAGCCAATTAAAAAAAACCTCAGGAGTGCACCGGTTAGGTTCGGACTAAAGCCCTTCGACACCCGAGCTCATATCCCTTGGTCTTAGCAATACTTACTTTCCGAATGCGATTCCGAAGAGTGGCGTAAGCGTCGCGCAACCCGTGTCACCCGACGCCGCGCGGACGCTCGCTCGCCGCGCGTGTGCACCCATCTGAAATGACCAGCTCGTGTTACCAGAACCGCTGCAACCACACTTCACCACCAGTCTAACGAGTATAGCATACATCATGCGCATGCAGAATCCATCTTAACATTAAATTGATCAAAAGCTTCTATCGGGTCAGTGTTGAACATATTCTAAAGCGCACTTTTGAGACCGATTCGCGGCTCTAATCAGCCAGTTTGCGCACACATGATACATAATATTAATATCATTAATATAAACACATAGACAGCAGATATAACATTGCGCTAAGATGATAATATTATTTAACAAATAATATTCAACTGATTTGGGAGCAAAATACCTTCTTCATTGAAAAGTTGTGTGAACGTGTAAGTTCAAAGATATGTATTTGTTAAAGCTCTGTCTTATTTGCAAGCCGTCAGTCTATGCTATATTGCCACCTAAAGCTTTAGTCCAAACTCAATCTTGAGTAATCGTAAGAATATAATTGTGCATCAAAAATTGCGTGAATACTCTCAATAAAATTTATCAACGCTCATTTTTCCGCTCTAAATTTTTGGCGATACAGTTAAACGTCCGGCTTGGCCGGTACCAACCCTATATGACCTGTATGACCGATTCCCTTTTTATCATACATATTGGTAATGGAATAATCCTAATAGAAATGGTTGTCACGCATTTTATGCGAACCATTGCCCTATACCAATAAATTTGAGTCACGAATTAAATTGAACTGGAGATGATTTCGAAAAATGATTCATAAGATCAGTAACTGATAACTCACAACTGCGCAAACAAATCATATTTGGGTGTAACAAATGGATGTTTCTCAAGAAACAGTATACCAAGATAAATTAGTTTTGATAAAGTTGAATGTTTAGGATACGATTAATTATAAATTTGTCTCACACATATTATTTTATGATGTAACTTTAACGGATTTAATCGCGGTATATGATGATTTTTAAATACCGGACGTTTCGTATACTCAGCAGTGTATTCACGGAAGGAGTCGTAAATGTTTCATTATAATGATTAATGAGTGACATTCGCGTATACATTAGAAAACAAAATCTTATATGGGTTCAAGTCTTTCTTAAGCCGT
Organism: Lycaena phlaeas; assembly: GCA_905333005.2. Classification (NCBI taxonomy): domain Eukaryota; kingdom Metazoa; phylum Arthropoda; class Insecta; order Lepidoptera; family Lycaenidae; genus Lycaena; species Lycaena phlaeas. Next base: position 9,899,825 of record HG995178.1, read on the forward strand.
GGACTGTCACCTTATTTACTTACATAGATACAGGAGTTATTTTTTTCAATATATTTATATTATTGCATCATAATAATACTTATTGATTCCGTCTATGTGCATGAATATACTATTTTCATTGTAAAGAGACCTACGATCAAGGTATTACAGGTATAAATATCTAAATGCATGTCAGCCTTACAGCACATTACAATGCAACCTGAACATTATGTGACGTTGATAAGCGTTAGTTTTGCGTTAAATGCGCCTGGCTAGAGCAGAATCGTTATGAATATGTAGCAAGATTTGTCTGGGATTTAATGAAGGATACTCCAAAAGCCTTGAAAACTCAGAAGATCGTCGCATTTTTGCAGCATACAATACTCGTATTGTTGGAATCTTTATTTTTTAATTCATTCCTTTTCCTATTACTACTAGCAGCGTCACGCGGTTTCTCCTGCGTATATCCCATTCCCATAGAAGTTTGCGGATAAATTATAGCCTTATTCTTTTTAAGGTATATTATTGTAGTATTATCGAAATCCATTCTATAGTTTTTGCATGAAGAGCAACAAACACACATATCCAAACTTACAAATTTTCGTCTTTATAGGTATTATTTATTTAGATGATAATATTTTGGATATGATGGATTTCATAAAGAAAATTAAGAGTAGGTGTTTTAAGGAATTCTACACCATTGTAAATTTAAAACTAAAACAATATTTCATTTTCATTACGTTAATTTCTTACGAGTTGATTAGCTTACCCTTACTAATATTATAAATGTGAAGGATGTTTGTTACGCTTTCACGCGAAAACTACTGTAGGTATATTGATGAAACTTCGCTATAACATTTCACATTAGAATAACACGTAGGTTATAATAATTTATCCCCGTACTCCCACGGGAATGGGAAGTGCACGGGTAAAGCCGCGGGTCGCTGCTAGAAACTCATACATTCGTTATCAACTTAACGAGTCAAAATTAGTAATTTTTAAGCATTAGGATAAATTCAAAACATAAAAAACATCGTCTTACGCTACGAGGAGTGCGCATACTTGTCAGTTTCTACCACTTGGACACGAAAGCTCGCTCTTGATGAAGAGCACTTTAGCTCCAGCCATTCATTGAGGGTGTATTGCTACCCCACCACTAACCTACTATTTATTATAAACTAAAATCCTGTTTTCCTTTTTTTATTTTAGCCTAATTTTTTTATTATTTACAACATGAATTTGCCACGAAATATCTCATTGTACCTAAATGTCTAGATTTTCCTCTTATTCATACTATACATACATTTTCAAAGTATAAAAAAGTCTCAATTAAAGTAAACGTTTGTTTTTCGACCGGCATTAAACCTTTTGTTGTTGCCGTTAATGCAAATAAAATATGTTAATTACGCTTTAATTAACATATTTGAGTAATTTACAAAAAAATATATTATACGTATTTATTACTACACAAATAACAATAGTAAAATAAAAAACAATCAGTGTGGGAAAATATATAACCTATGTGCATGTACAAATTGTCCGGGAAATCATAATTTTACCTGGTCTTCTACATTGTGATCTAAAAAAAGGACGTCTGGCACTCGGGGACTGCCGCGGTAAAGCTATTGCATAGCGTTTTGTCATTTTGGCATATGTACCGTATATATTCATATGCACGTAATAAAAAGCGGTTAAGTATAAAAATATACAAATATATATATATAAATATATACAAACAGACACTACAATTTTATTTTTTATGTTTTATGCAATTATGGAAAATTTCTGACTTTCGTCCGTTTTTTTAAAGGCATTTCTACAAATGAAAACTTTTTCAAGTACGATTTTTTTTATTTTTATCTTGAATCATCCTGATAGCGATTAAATACAATAAAGTTTAAGATATCGACTTTTAAACATCAAAGACTTAGATCCAAACTTAAAATTTTCCCCTACACTATTTTTACCTAAACTATGATAGTGAAGTGAAGAAGGGAGAAACATATTTATTTAAATTAAATAAAAAAAGTTAGTTAATTCTCGAAATCAAAAAACTCGAAATAACTTCATTTCATAATGAGTAAATAATAAAAGTAGATATTTAATCTATAAGCAATGCATATATAATGTAATTACCATATAGTCTCTGTTATCCAATTAAACAAAAGTGATGTAAGATTTTATTATCCAGAAAGTAATCTAATTCTAAGTAAAAAGTATATAAATATATGGTACAAAAATCATAATATTAATGTTCAATGAAAAAATTTCAACTTTTCTCCTTGGCTACATCCACTATAGTAAAATTCGAATAGAATTTGCTAGGTTGTTGGTCACACCAAAGAGAGTTTCTTAGGAATTAATAAAGTATTCTACTTTATTAATCACAAAATATTATTGCTATAAAGTATCAAAATAGTTGCTATAAAAAGTTGTTTCATTATTATCACAAACATTTTTTGTAATTTTGTTGGTTTGGTTTGTTTAAAAGATCTAACCTTATTTTTTATTTTTACATAAGAAAATTACCTAAGAGGGGTTCTCACTTCATTCATTTTTCATCAAAGGTAACAGACAAAAATTTGTTTTTTTTTAATCTTTTCTATCCTATTTGGACATTATATAGACACAAAGAGAAGACCATAAGATCAGATACAGTTAGAGAATGCAATCTTATTTGTTCTGCGTTCTCGATAAAATCAATTGAAAGATATCTGATTTTTTAGTGAGATTAATTTTGAACTAAAAATCTCAATCTCGAAAAAATCAAATTACGAGTTTAAAGAGATTGCACTTGAGCATAAAAATATCTTATTCAAACTGCAGACTGACATAGATGGAGTTTACAATATTGGTATATTGTTAATTATTTAAATATTATAATATCAAACGGATTTACTGAGTGGAGTGATTAAAGTTTTATTTAATTTATAATAATATCTCAATTCACTTAGTTTTGTTAGTTATAAAAGAACTGTTTTGTTACCAAGAGATTTACCACTTACAAGTTTATTAAAAAGTTATAGACACATAGTCAAACAATGTTTGATGCATAAAAGTTTTTTGCAATCTTATAACACTTAAAGTTTAAATTATATTTTTTTCATAATTTATTTGTAATAATTAGTGTTTATTTTTAAAAAATAACACAAAACTGTCAGATCTCGAAATTGGCAAGATTTCATAATATTGTGATTCATAATCTCACTGCATCTCACTTGAGCCCTAATCTCGTCAAATTTGCAATCCCTAGATACAGTGGTAGTTGAGTGTAACCTATTAGCTGTGATAAACAATTTGTCATTTTAAGTTAGGAAGGAAAACAGCTCTGCATTGTGGTTAGAAATATGCTTAACTAGCAGTGCCCCGCAGTTTCACCCACATACTTTTCAAATATTCACAAATTCTTATGAGAAATAAAGTTCTTTAAACCTTACTTCCCATCCCGTAAGAGTACAGGGATAAATTATAGCCTATGTGTTATTCTGATGTATAAGCTATATTGTTGTAAAGTTTCATTAAAATCCATTCAGTAGTTTTGACATGAAAGGGTTACAAACATCCATTCAACCATCCACACTTACAAACTTTCACAATTTTTACTTTGGCTATTTAATTTGTCTCTCAGATCATCTCTCATCTCTCAGATCTCAGATAGTAATTAGGTTATTGAAATGGCTGTAGCACTCTTAATAGATATAGGCCATACATATTTACTAGGTCATTATTAACACAAAACTACTCGGGTGGTTGTAGTGTGAGCCCAATTTTTATGCCTACTGATCTAATCTGTTTTATTGATCCAAAATCCTTAAAAAAATCATAATGAAATGGGATATTATTATATATTTTAGGAACTATCATAATTAAAAAAATGGAGATATTAAATCTGCATAATTCCCTAAAATAATACAAGCTACTACATTTTTATGCTCAATGTGCGTAATATGTTTGTAAAGGTATGTTAAAGTGAATAATTACTATTTCAAGTAATTCAGTTTTACTGCTTAGTAAATAATCCCCAAATTAGGTACTATTTTAAGAGAATAAATTATATAGTTAACTAGGAGTTACTGATGAGTGAAGTTACTAATGAATGAGAATGATTTCTTCAAAATGTATATAATCGAAACAGTGTTTTAAATGAAAGTATATAAAAAATATGACGAGTTTGATGTTTTTATAATTCAATATAGAATCCTGCTGTCGGATATAATGTCAATTTATATGCATCGATCTCAGTAGTTGAATAAAAAATATTAAAAAAAATCCCTGCTGAGTATAATCTAAAAAATACATTAAAATAAGCTATTCCAACAAAGTATTATTTTGTACATAAATCCGACTTTTCTACCGACTACTAGATGACATAAGTAAGAATATTTTTACTTACATCTGTAGGTGATTATCAAGAATTGTATTATGTTAAATAGATATAGATATTTCTCATTTAAGAAAACTGATATTGACCTTATAACACCGTCACGTTTTCTCCGCCTTGGTATGATCCGGTTTGCCACATCAGAATAAATTCGAGCCACATAATAACAATCGAATAATACACAAACGTAACACAGTCACAATTTATCTTAATTAGATATACTTTTAATATAATAAAATTTAAAGACTATATTCGCACTCCCACGGTTAATAAGCCGACACAAACAGCACCAAATAGACTATTTCTCAAGTCCCATGAAACGTCAATAATCTGAACAGTTGCTAAATAAAGTTACATGTAAAGAAATGTAAAAAATAACTTTTTGAGCTAAGGTAATTCTACTTTTTGGGTATATTTGGGTTATAAAATAATTATACAAATATTGATTAAAATATAACAACACTTAAAAAGAAAAAGAATCGCATCGCTGATTTGCTCTCGCTTCACTGGCGATTTTAGCCCCCCTTCCCCTGTGCTCCTACCGGCCGCTACCCAGCCCTCACTTTCCCCAGCCATTAAAGACACACTACACACATGCCAATTAGGTTGGGTCGAAACATAAACCGTATTGAATATTATATTAATTATGCAACATTTCATTTTAACATATTCAACTTTATTAATATTCTATACTTATAACATCAAATAATACTATTTCTAAATAACTTTTAAATCGTGGACGATAAATTATTGGTATACTATTGGAAAAGTAGGAACAAATTAATATAATATATAAATTAAGATATTAAGGCTCAGGCATATGTATTTAATTATAATATGGGTAAAAATATTTTTCTGCATGGACCACTACCAAAAATGTATTATAATTGATAATAATAATAAATATTAAACATAAATTGAATATAGTAAACACAGGGACATGGTACTGAAGAGAAGCTGACTGTAATATATTTTTTGCTTGGGTACAGTTGGCGGTCCTGAGTTCACCCTGATCGTGCCTCACACTTCAGAGCGTGATATAGATCAGCCTCATCCACAGCCTACAAAAGTCTGTGAACGCTGCTTCAAAAGAAGTTTTCATTTCAAAAATATTTTTCTTTCTATTTTTATAATAATACGTAAATGGTCAGAGTTTATCGATGAACGAGATATCTCCACCTCGAACATATTGTGTAATTAGATGAGGCTAATTGTTTGAATATGTTTGAAATACGCCGTTGTCATGGCGTTAAGTCACTACATATTTTCTACTGCCATTATCAGCTGTCCATCGTGTGGTGCTACCATTAGTTACATTTTTTAAATTTATTATGAGCTGGACACAAGTCTTTTACTCTCCTACTTTGCTCATTAGTTATACCGGATCCACACGTTTGCAGCTTGCCGCAAATTCCAAACCTCTACAAGGCACAAACACGTGGACGCGTTGCAAGCGCTTGCGGCAAATTCCTTTTGATTTGTGCACAAAACCGATACTTGTCGAATTGGCCACAGACCCTCGCAAACCTACGCAAGCTCAGATAAACTCTATATCCACACGTTTGAATTTGTGAGAGTTTGCAGATTCTTGCCAAGCGTGTGGTTGCCGCTTTATACCGGATCCACACGTTTCGGGCTTGCCGCAAACTCCAAACCTCTACAAGGCACAAACATGTGGACGCGTCACAAACCCTTGCAGACCTACGCAAGGCAAGGCATACTCTGTAACTACACGTTTGAATTTGTGAGGGTTTGCCGAGGCTTGCCAAACGCACGGATCTAGCTTTACAGTTTCTTGTGTGCTGCCAGTGTAATTATTATAAGGTGCTGCCATATAAAATATTTTACCACACAAATTATTTATCACACAAACATACTATAAACTAGTTTATAGTATGTCTGTGTAATAACACATAATAGTTACATACACTATGCTTTGTAGCTTAAAATGGTACCAAACGCCGGGCCGTTGCTTAGTACATATTAACTGGTTAGAATAATTACAAATCATGGCATTGACATAAGGCCGCGTTTAATCACGTGGTCCATCCCTATATATTATATCATTTCGAACTTCGCTATCGCTTTCTTAATGGCATTTTGGCTAGGCCCCCGGACTAGCTTCCTCGGATCCTAATTTTTTGACGTGAGGAACGTCTTATAATTTGATGGAGCCGGCTGCACGCACAAAAAAACATGACTCATGCGGCGTTACCTCGCTCTGAGGCGTTCCATTTAAGTCTTGAAGTGCAAGCGAGAGCGCGGAACGAGCGACAAAGAGGCACAATCGGCCCATCAGTATTTTCTTATGACGTTCAACTATCATCAGTAAACCGTTAACCGACATTACAGACAACCAATTTTTTTATGTTACTCGAGAACGAGACCAATCCAAAAAAATGTACCTTTGCCCGAACCCCATGGGCATGGGAAGTATGGGGGTGAAACCGTGGAGTGCTGCTAGTTTGTAATATAATTATAACATAGTTTATAATCAAAAAAAGTATAACTTGTAAAACGAAATATATTCCCAAATTGTGACACAGTATGCATCTAAGTAAAAAAATATTATTAATATAGTTTAATCTTTAGAGGTATACATAATGTAGGTCAAATTATAGTACAGCATTTCTTTTTCCTGCTCCAACGAGATTCCGTAGAGCGCTTGCTGGAGATTTTTCTTAAACGTTTCTTCTGAGATTTTCGTGATCTAAGAACTCTCGAATCTTTAGATTGAAGCTTTGCGCACTCGCAGGGGGAACCGTCACGGGAAATTGTTTCCATTGCACTGGGACATTTGTGTCTTTTCTTCGAACAGTTTTTGAAGCATTTCTCTGGTTCAGGACACGGGGGTGGCCTGGGTCTATGCCTATGAATACTGCATGTTGGCTCCGATACACACGGCTTCACACTTTTAGCGGAACGTACAGCTGTGGAAAAATATTAAAGTGTTAATATTATCTTCATCTGGGTATACAAAAAAAAAATAAAAAAAATGTTAATAAACTAAAAAGAGGTCGATCTTAGCAAAAATGAAACCATTATGACGAAGTAGTAAGTACCCGAAAACAAATTATGTACTACGCCCGCTCCACCCATTTCACATAGTTTTGATGAGATAGCTTCATTTATTTCCGTGCACAAAAAGAGACGAAAGACAATGTAATAAACACAAACGCATATATGCGACATATGCGGCGAAAGTATAAAATATTAGATAATTCTTTATATAAGTATAAAGTATAAAATGAATCATATAAAAAAACTACACGAGCAATTGGTGTGATTTTTCCCAATTCGCTAGATAAGCATTACTATGGTTTCTTGAAATTAGGAAGTATGAATACGTATAGATCTAGACTAATTATCAAAAAAAGATAAATGGACACTTCTTTGGAATGTAGATCTATGGGGTAAATTGAGCTTACTATTCCAGTTCGCGAGAATATATGATGAAAAAGAACCTACTATTATTTCATTCACGTAGTTAACTTACTTTGCTTATAAAAGAGAAAAGCACACTGCTAAAAATTACAATGCCATCGTCTTAATGGCTACAATGTACTATATTAATATTTTAAAGCATAAAGTTTGTTTAGTTGAATGCGCTAATCTCAAGAACTACTGTTTCTTGTTGTAGTCGTGTCCGATCATCGAGGACACTTGTAGTTTCTACAACATCCTGCTTCGACCAATAAGAGCGCTGCATCAATAAAAATGTGGCAAATATTTAGAAAAATATTTATTTTGAGGTCTTTCCTTCGAAGGAAAACATCGTGAGGAAACGTGCATGCCTGATGCGATTGAAAGTCTTGAAGGTATGTGAAGTTCACCAACCGCATTGGGCTAGTGCATCGGTGAACTATGTCCCATTACCCTCCTCGCCTCGGAGGAGACGCGTGCCCAGCAGTAAGACATAATATAATAAGGGTTGATACTTTTGAGGCCTTTCGTTGCATGCGCCTGCCTAAACGATTAGATTAGTAATTTGGTGCCGATGTATGGTCGAATTGTGTTTTTAATCAATATTAAAAACCTGAAAATTTTGTTTATTTGGATATTTGAACACTTGGAGGGAGTGTATAAATACACAATTTCAACTTTCAAATTATATATTAAAACTATAATATTCATGTATGTTGGATCTTTATTATAAGTAATATTTTGATACTCTCTTTCATGTATGGTTATCAACGATTTAAAGTTATGTTTATAATATTTCACAGCATTTTTTCTTTTTGATCCTTCCTCTATGTCCCTTTCCATGACAACATTCAGTTTTCGACCTCACCGACCCCTTTCGCTTGGTGTAATTTTCATGGCTGTGAGTTCCCTTCAACCTATCCCGTTTCTTCATTTTCGCTTCTTTGGACTTTTCGTTTAGAAATTTATCTACCGACTTGGCTTTTCTCGAATTCGCACAGCAGGTGGAGCATTGAGCTTTCGACTTTGTTGCCATAATCGAAACGGCGCTTCGGCACGGACGTATTCCTTTTGAAGTCGTTTTTTTCAAGCAGCGTTCGGGATTTTGGCACGGCGGTGGGGGTGGGTGACATCTTATGGGCGTACATGAAGCCGACGGGGTACAAGGCGGATGGCGGACTATGGGAGCCATTGATAATAGTTTTACTCTGAAAAAAAAAAGATTTTTTTTAAGAAACAATTTAAGTAATGCCAGCTTATTCATTCTGCCACTTTCAATTATATATTCAATTTAGCTAACAATATTATGGAACTTACCTAGATAATTTACACGACACTTTTTGAAGTAACATTCATGAATTTAATTAAAAAGTTAAACAATATCGCGGTATTGCGGCTCGGTACGCACGGTATACGCGAGGAACAAAGTCAAACTTTACAGCCTATTATGTATTTTATGTGTTTTAAACTCTGAATATGTATGTATGTATTTACAATTCATACTCACAATGTTTGCTCATGTCTTAACAATGTATAGTAGCGCCCGTTTCCACCTTCAACTATTCAACTAAAGGCAAAAGAAATACTGCTTATTGAAAATCAAAAAAATAAAATAAAAAAAATAACTATGTAAGTACAACTTTGTACAAAATATACCTTGATCTCAAATAAAGTTTATATAGTAATTAAATGAGCAAGAACTTCATATAGTTAGGTACTTACTTAAAACTTTATTAAACGTGCTTAATATGTAACTTGGAGTAGGTACTTTTACTTAAACAATAAACATGAATGCAAAAAAAAAACCCATTGTCGCATTTTCAATGTTTTAAGACGCTTAATTTATCATGATGATGACGATGAAGACGCTATGAGTGACTGAGCGAATGGATGCTGGCAGACTTATGAAATACTTTAAGCGAACTTTTATAAACAAATTCATATGGCTTTCATCGTGACTTAATATTGCCACTTATAAAAATCTAATTTGTTCTTACATACCAAAATATTTTATGTACGTCTCACTACGGAAAATTGTAGTCGCGATTAGGTAATCGAAGTATTTACCTTACGTACAGTCTTAAAACCATAGCAATATTAAAAACAGAAAATAAAAATATTAAGAACTTATTTCAAATATCTGTGCTTTAAAACTTCCCAATTATGCACCAGACAAATTTGAATACAAAAGTAAAGATAAAGAACCACCGAAACCTATATTCGTTGGCCTGTAGCCTTGTAGGTGAAATAGTGGTAAAAAATAATCAACACGCAGAGGTTTACGGATTCTAGTTAATGCGCCTAAAATTTTTATAGTAAATTTCTTATAGATTTTTATAATGTTGTCACCAACAATTAATTGTGATTCCTGATGCACTGGTTACCAATGGGAGACAGCGGGAGCCGCGCTTTCAGCTGCATAGCTACTAATATCTTGCTCGTTTCTCGTTTCAAACAGCATTGCTGTGTTTCAAAGAGAATGGCAGAACAAGCAGTGTAACTGGGACCGAGACTTGACAGCTTATGTCTCAGGATAGGCATAAATTACCTGCCTGGGCTACATCCACGTGACGTATACTATTTAGCATCATGTACATGGCTAAAGGAAACTTTTAGGCCTGATGGCCTTTAAGCTCAATCGGTAGGTAGGTGAGCAGATGGCTCAGCTAGAAATTATTCGAAAGGGGGACGCCCCCCTCCGCCCTGTGTAGGGATCGACGTCGCTCACGACCCCGAGGCCTAAGCGGTGAATATGTAAAACATCTGCCAGTATGCCTATCTAACAAACATAAACAAGGCAAGTTTTAGTACTTATATCTTATACCTTTAAACGAGCAATTCTTGTATATATATATAGAATCGGGATCTCGGAAACGGCTCCAACGATTTTCATGAAATTTTGTATACATGTGTTAAAAACGGCGATAAATCGATCTAGCTAGGATAAATTTTTAGAATACTTTTTTTATCCGTGTTTTGAGGCATCGATAAAATATGATTAGAATACGAACGTAAATTTCGCGGCCAAATAATATGTCATGCTAGCTTAGTGGTGAAATTAGGCAGTTAAATCCGAACGAGCCTGGTTCGAATCTCCAGTCCGAATTTTATTTTTCCTTTTTTTAAGATAATTTTTTTTTGGAAGAAAAATTTTATCTTATTTTATCACTAAGGGTACCGAGCAAATGCTCGGTCAACCAGGTACTACTTATTTAAGAATAATAATTAATCGATGTAACAGTCGATAAAAACAAGCTGCTTTGAAGTTTAGGTTGAAAACACTGCCATATCCCTTTTTGAGCATAGATTAAAGCATAAATATTAAGTGGCAGAAATTGAAAAGCTGGCTTAACATGTTCTACAAATAGTTTATTCTACTTTAGTTGGTTTATTTGTACAAAGCTGCACATATATTTACAAATTAAGATACTCTTACCCATAATAATTTCAACCGAAATGTAAAAAATTCAATTTTATATCATTTTATTAGGATTTTTTTTGTTTTAATTGCATAAAAAAATTTGTTTGACAACTTTTGTGATTTTCTTTTTATAATTCTGACATGTCTGTCTTCTATTTATTAGCTGTGAAGGTTCTACTAAAACGAAATAAATGCTCCTTATGTACCTAGAGCCTAGACCGTCAAGTTGGTCCGCGGCCATTAACCAGGTGGGAAGACAAAATACTGCAAAAATATGCCTACCAGTGCAGGAATAGACTGCATAGGTCCAGCATAGGTACATATAAACTGCTTTTTTAAAACAGATGCGGTGAAGTACCCTACTTACTGTAAATATGATAGACAATATATACCTACATTATTGTTTTCCTCGGTTTGTTTTTTTCACTTACCTACACACTGTACCAACTACCATATCCACGTACTTGGGCCCAAGTTTTAATTGGCTCTCTATAAACGGTTACTGATTTTTTTTTAACTTGTAGATTGGTTTTCCTATAGTGAATTATATAGCTACTGATTTATTTTGTTTAGCTAAAAATCTTCGGAAAAGTTTCGGATGCTTAATTTTGATTTTGGTATTACTATTATTGATAAATTACCTGTGTTGATCATGAGCGACCAATGGAGAGAGCGATGCTTGGTATATCCCTGCACGATCGAATCAGAAATGATGAGATCCGCAGGAGAACCAAAATGACCGACATCGCTCAAAGGATTGCATCGTTGAAGTGGCAGTGGGCGGGACACATAGCGCGGAGAACCGATGGCCGTTGGGGCGGAAAGGTTCTAGAATGGCGACCGCGTACCGGACGACGCTCCGTGGGCAGGCCCTCTACAAGGTGGACCGACGATCTGGTAAAGGTCGCGGGAAGCCGCTAGATGCGGACAGCGCAGGACCGATCGTTGAGGAGATGCTCGGGGGAGGCCTATACCCAGCAGTGGGCGTCGATTGGCTGATATGATTATCACGATTTCGTTAACTGGGATTAAGTAACTTAACAATGAGTTTTTTTTGTCAAGCCCTGCGTTGTATTAAAATTATAGGATGTTAAAAATGTTCTCTATGGGTAAAATCAATGTATCCTTGAATTTTATTCAACTAAGTTCATAATATGTACCTATTTTATTTACCTAGTTTATTTTTATAGCATTTGTTATACCGATATAATTCGTTAAACGTATATCGTACACCGACATCTTGAAAAAAATAAACCTAATAAGTAGGAAGTAATAACTACTCGAAACTGTACCTACTTAATAAAAAAATATATTATAAGAAAAGCGGTCAAAGAATTTGCAAAATTATTTAATGTTTACTGTGAATTATTGTGATGCTTCACACTTGCAGCTTCAGGCAGCAGGCCTGCCCCCAGCTGGCGGCCGCCAGCGCTCCACCACGTGTGTGATGCAAACAATCCAAGACAAATTTGACCTTGGCCCTCCACTTACAGGGTAACTTTCGTGGACGGACTCAACTGTGAGTGACTTAAAATTCGGCAAAATTATTATTTGCGGTTAGTAAAGTAATCGTGTTCAGGGATCGAAATTAATTTTGTTTTAGACGCGTGTACTTTTCCGGGATAAGAGTACACAGTGATGGTAAAGCATAATTAGGTAAGTATACCAAGTATCATCCTAATCGAATTGGTAGTTTTGCATAATGATTGCAAAAACACACATACAGACAGAAAAATATCACATTTTTGGGTTCGATATCAATTTAGTAACTCGAAACGATAAAACGAAACAATACGAAAGGATAGCGCAAACCAAAAGAATTCTTTTTAAAGACATTTTATTTAAATTTAACATACACATTTTACATTCATATAATTTATATATTTTACATTTATAAAACATTTTAACATTTATAAGCTACTAATAGCATTTATAATTTAATACTTTTTTTTCTAAATAGCGCCAAAATACAAGCACGCAGAACGGAATGTAACTGCTTAATTATTATTATCACAACAAATATATTATTTGTGTAAAATGTAATTAATATATTTAAATATTACATTTGAACCATTTTTCAGAAATTTCCTCGTATGAAATACATTAACAGCCTTCTACTTTGTTGGAAACAATGTTTGTGCCTTCCGGATACATTGCAAGACAATTGTCATCAATTACATAAAGATGAGACGTAAATTTAATTGTAAATAGACCAAAATCTAACAAAAACCAAAGAGAAGCATAATGTGCTTTAAAATATTCCATAATTTTTAATATGATTTTGGCATATTGATGCTAGCTTTCTCGCGTGAAAAGGGTGTGTAACGAGGGCGTTCAGTCATGTGGTAGTGAGGACAGTGCATTAATTTTGTTTCTTTGACGTTGATTCCTGATAGGTCGGGGGCTGATCCTGAAAATGTACAATTATTAATATCAGTAACAGTCCGATGAATCGGTTATGAATTAAAGACTCAATCTATATATAACAGAACCTCGATAACTCAAACCTAGGTAACTTAAAAACACCTATAACTTCAAAAAATAATACATAATTTTATAAGGGGGCGTCCATTCTTATGTGAGGTTTTTTTGAGATTTTTCCGACCCTCTCTCTCTTGGTGAGATATCGTAAGATTTGTTTAATTTAGATTATATCTAGATTTTTCAAAACTTCTATTAGGGCTGTGAACATATCGGATTATTGAGGAAAAAAAACGAAAACAAAACCTGTTCTATTACTTTTATTGAAGACTAGCAAAGACTAGTAGAAACAGTGTCTGTGAATATTACCGTAATTAAAAATCACCATAAAATTAAATAATGCATATCAAACAAACACTAGAAATTAATTTTAACGCAATTCTAGCCTGTTTTTTTGCGAGAAAAATAGCATAACATATACAATAACATCACGTAATTATTATTTGCCAAGTCACTCCCCCCTAAGTGAGTTTTGGAAAGATTTAGCTTGATCTTCTCCCCCCTAGAACATCAGCTCACGTATTTAATGGACGCCCAGTAAGCTGCTTGAAAAATTAGTTTCTTTTTAAACAAGTTACGAATATCCTATAGAGTATCATCTATACGTAATATTTACACATTATTATTTTTAGATCAAAGATGAAGATTCTAGATGAAGATTTCTAACATTCCCGTCAGTTTAATACTTTAGTACACCCATAGTCACTTCGTCAATTTTTATTTCATACTTATTTTTAAATTGTTTTTCTTAAGTTCACATTTGTATGCATACTTACGTTGTAGGGTGGCGGCACATAAGCCGTCTGCGGTTTACTGGGATCGTAGTATGCGCTCTGAGCCGCCTCGGCAGCTTTAGCATCTGAAACAATGTTACTTTCTACTTATAATCTAGAAACGTCTATGATACATCTACAATATGCGCACGATGACGTCATGAGCAGTATACAACTATGGTTGCGAAGGTTTAATATTAGTTAGATGATTATGTATTGCCAAAATTTACAATTAATAAATGAATAAGTGATTTGATGATAAAACTGGTGAATTTTAGGGTGTAATCAGCGCATATCAGCAAATAATTTAATGTTATAAAAATATGAAATATGTATAAGTTTTGCCCAGCTAGTGATGATTATCAACTATATAATATCAATTTCTGAAAATAAAAAACTCACACAAATGAAAACTATAATTGCAGTAAATCTAGTCTCAATACATATATGTAGTTTATCTTGCTCTATTTACATACACATTATCATACATTGTTGACAGAATTAATATCTACATTATATATACCTACAATTACATCAACAGGTACAATATAATTTGCTGTAAATGTATATTTAACATACCACTAGCGGACATTCCATTAGGTGCTTGTGCTGTGAATCCCCCGGGGTAGCCTGGCGGCGGCGCGGACGCATTGCCCGGGTAGCCTGGTGGTGGCATGTTACCGGGATAGCCAGCGTTTTGTCCACCGGTGGCTCCGGAAAAGCCAGGTCCAGTAGGGTACGACACCCCACCAATTCCCGGGTACGGCGGGGGGCTACTGGACACGAACACCGAGTTTGGCGCAGGTTGATCAGGGAATGCCTGAAATAAAATCTTTTTTTTTTACATATAGGAAAATGTAAGACACTAAAATATTGGAAGTCTAGTTAGGACTATTACGGCTATGCGTCAGACCAGACGCAAATCAAGAATGCATTGGTTGAAGATTTTTGTCTTCAAACTCGTCAGGAAAGACTATGTAAGAATGTAGCTAAACTGGGTGATCTTTGTAAATTACTTTCGTCTTGTCCAAGTTCGTTCTAAGGGCCACATGTCGAGAGGATTCATTAAGACTTCAGCAAAGGGAGAGAAATTGTCACCCTTTTCATAAAACAAAACGACCTGACTTCCATGCCACTTCTTGTTCTGAATTTTACAAATTTAGAATTTGAAATGTGTAAACTATAACTTACTGTATAAGGTGGGACCCATCCGTAATATCCTTGCGGTGGTGGTTGGTAAGCTGGTGGGGAGGCAGCATACCACGGGCCTGTTGGTGGCGCATATGGTGGAGGCGGTGCATTGGGTGTCATGTGCCTTGATGCTAAAACAGAAGATTATGTTCTTACTGGCTGTGTCTAGGACACAAGCATTATATAACAGACATATGGAATAATCCTTGTCAGTAATATAATGCATTGTGTATTATGTATTGTTTTGTGTATTATGTACTTATACTTTCATTGTAATTGTTTGTTTGTTTGTTACCTATTTGTTATAATAATTATGTTTATTATCGATATTTATTGTGCGCCTTGGTTTTTATATGTAAATGGAAATAAATAAATAAAATAAAATGCTTATACCCTAGGCTATCAATACATTGCTAGCCTATTTGTTTTCTCAGTATATGCTTCACAAAATTATAAAAAATATGTGGTAGAAATTATGTGTTTGTACACACCACCCTGTATATTGACAATAATTTCTACTCATACCTAATATTACCAAGCTTGGCATATTTCACTAGCTTTGTATATAACTAAAATAGCTTAAGATATCTGACTCATATACAAAAGTGTAAAATAGCGAACAATATATTTAAAAAGAGAACAATGAATTAGGTCACTTTGCTATAGCAAATTGAAAATAATAATACAGTTGTTAGATGTATAACATTTAACTACTTTATCATTATTTTTAATGTTTGAAGATATAATTGTCATCATACATCATATCCATTATATCTTCAATTATTATAACATATTTACACTAGACTTGAGTCAAATTACCCGCATTCATTTTATCCAAACTTACAAACCTCTCATGAGTAGACAATAATTTTCTGAACCCCTACACTACAATTAACAAGGAATGTTTTAAATTATATATTCATTTATTATACTCCTATTACTCTATGGTTTGTTTTGTTCATGCAAAACAACAATTGACATTATTTTCTGTTCATTTGTTGTCACATGACTTATTTTAAATTTTGTCACATTTTTTTTAATTTTAAATTAATTTAGGTGAAATAGGAGAAAACATTGTTTTTTTAGAATTCTATCATAGAAACTACCATTTTACATAAACATAATATTTTTATATGAATACTGTCAACATCCCTATTACATAATTATCAAATCATTAACATTACCCAAATGAGCTGCCTTGAGCATAGCCTGCCCAAATTCAATAGCTCCTCCAGATTTAAATGTCAACTTGAATTTCACTTCTCCAATAAAATTGCCATTAGGTTGTGCGCGAACTTTTCCCTTTATAAAGTTAGCGGCAAACATTGGTTGCTCTATAGTTACCTATAAAGTAATGAGTTTTAGTAAATTTTGCTTTTAAAAAAGTGCTATCTTTATACATTGTAGAAATATGATTACACAAACTTACATCTTGTAAGGCAATGAAGGGGAAACTGAAGGATCTCAATGTATCTGAAGGGTTCTTAGAATTGTAGATCATACGGTGGGTAGTCAGATACATTCGACCATGTTTTGATCCTTTAAATTCTGCAGTTTCATTACCATAAAACTCAACTGTCACATTATCAGAAAACAATATTATGCTGTAAAATTAAACATTAAAGATTTAATTTAAAATATTTTTTATTTAGTTGCAGTTTACTACAAATTATGTTAGTATAAAATATCTACAATAAGGTTAAGCCGAGGAAGTCATTAAGGTGGTTTCTAAATAGATTTTATATTTGCCATAATTGTTTGTGAAATAATTTTGTTATTTCAACAACAACAAATGATTGCATCATTTTTATTTTGGATGATTCATTTTCAATTTTAAAAAGTAAAAATTTTGATCTTCGTCACATACTTAAAGACAATGCAAATAAAATATGTATACGCTATACACAAGCACAAACAAGTGTTTTAAATAAAATTACAAATATTAAATTAGTTTATACGTACCATTCTCCGGCATGTATTAGCACTCCATTATCAGCGTGAGCTGTGTTGAGAGACATATTTTAATTGTCAAAAGATCTTATACAAAACCTTTCGTCGAATTCTGATATGAAAATACGGCGCAGTATGTATTGTAATACGAAACGAGAAAAATATCAATGCTATCAATTATCAATACAAAATCTGGAACATTTCTGTCTGTCAAACACTGTCAATGCCAAAGTATGTATTTTCTTTATTTGTTCCTGTCGGAACCTGTTAAGACCGGAGGTCATGCTACCACGTCTGACATAAAATACTTTTATTTGCGGAAAAACGGTGGGTAGCGCCAAATGTCGCCATCAATTAACTATCACTTCCAAATCTATCAATCCAAAATAGTCCATCATAATATTCCCCAACCAATCACATAAAAATAATACATGGATTAAGTTTTTAAAACTTTAGAAAACCGCTTCAAGAGGCCCATAAAAAAACTGCTCCAGAACATTTCTCCGCGGTATTTACCAGCCAATCACAATGTTACACAATATCGTTCGGGGCCGGGTTAAAATTTATCGGATGCTAGGATAGACACCATTTTTTTTACTAAATTTGTGATATAATAAATGTTGGGAGTTGGAATTCTCCTCCGACCGGGGGCCCCTTTCATCTGTGGGCCCGTGGCATTTTGCCGACTTGCCATTCTGTAGATACGCCACTGGGTACGGCTTTGCTCGTCACGTTCCCTTCTATGAACTTCCGACTCCACCCATCCAGAACAGTCTACTACAACATTCACACATTGTTAATAATTAGGTTTTTTTATTTTACATTAATGTTTAAATATTTCATAACATACGTCATTTTTCTGGTTCTTTCCTAAAAATCCAGTGATTTTAGAATTTTAAAGGTAATTGAAATTTATCAACAACAGTCTGATTCTGTTTACTGAGAAGCTTAGAGACGACTGATGATTTACTCAACAAAAATCCATTCACTCTGACGTTGGCAAATATTCGATGAATCCAATCCAATATAGAAGAAGAAAAAGAAGAGACGACATGTTTTCAAATTTCCTGTTTATATGTTTATTTTGTAGTTTATAATATTTATTGTTTACCTTTGATACCTAGTTTTTTTTAATACCTAATTTAAAATAATCTAGATTGCATAATCATGAGTGATATTAATGATTCCAGTGCCGGTTCTATCAAGCCAATTAACATTGATACAGTACATAAAATATGTTCCGGACAGGTAATGATTTTAAGTTATTTTTAACCGATAAAAATAGTTTTATGATACCTTGCATACGTTTTGCTTTCCAAAATGACGAGAAGACAATATTTTTCAGTATTTTTTTATTTATCTGAAATATTATTTAGGTGGTTCTTAGTTTAGCAGTGGCAGTTAAAGAATTAGTTGAAAATTCACTTGATGCGGGCGCAAAAAATATTGATGTAAAACTGAAAGATTATGGTAAAGAACTCATTGAAGTCTCTGATGATGGTTCTGGTGTAACAGAAGAGAATTTTGCTGCTTTGAGTAAGTCAAAAGAAATATTTAATTTATCATAACATTATTAAATCACATGTAAATAAGAATACATACTTTTTTCTAAAGAGTTCTTAAAGTCAAACTAAGGGACCACCTTAATAGTTAATAGAAATATTTAAAAAAACATCTTTTAACTTTGGAATATATAAAAATATGTAGTACTTATATATGCAAAATTATTGTGTAATAAATTTACTATGGGTTACAGCACTAAAGTATCATACATCAAAAATATTTGACTACTCTGATTTGCTTGGTGTATCAAGCTATGGGTTCAGAGGAGAAGCCTTAAGTTCACTGTGTTCTCTTGCTAACCTTTCTGTTACGACTAGACACAAAGATAGTACCTATGGTAAGTATAATTGTTCCTTACCTACTTTCCTACATATTATCAATTTTTATATATACTGTATTAACTGAAAGAGTATTAATATACTCTTTCAGTTAATACAGTATAACATTGGGGATTTTCTTTCCAACTTCAATTTCATGAGAAATCATGAGAAATTCATGAGATTTATTTTGTGACACTAAGTCCAACATTGTATGCTAATTTATTTTTCAGCAACAAAAATTGTATATGATCATAAAGGCAATATCACCAGCAAAACACCATGTTCCAGACAGATTGGAACAACAGTTACTTTGTCAAATCTTTTTAAATCATTGCCTGTAAGGCAGAAAGAGTTCCACAAAAATTTTAAAAGAGAATTTACAAAAATGACTAACTTATTATATGCATATTGCTTGATATCTGCAGGTGTTAAGTAAGTTTCGTTTTATTGTTAATTGTAAAATATGTTTTTTTTTTAATGTCCTAAGGCCTCTTCTTATAACATAACTGAGTGGTTAAAGCCTTATGCTGACTGCCAATGCCCATAGAAGTCCTCGCAACTAAAGCCTATATTAGACGCATGACACATGCTGTTACCATAGATCACATTATGTTAGCAAAAAGTATCACTCCGGTCATGCTAGCCCAATTTGGTTTCGAAGCAGAAAGACACTACCTCTGCAGTAGAATTTTAATTTACAAGATACAATATTTAGACTTGATTTCAAATTGTCATGAGTTATAAGTTACCTTATGAAGATTTTAAATATTACAGGATAACATGCAGCAATCAAACTAGCTCTAACAACAAGACATTGGTTGTTGCAACTCAAGGATCCACCTCTTTTAAGGATAATATTGCCTGTGTATTTGGAATTAAACAATTGCAAACCTTACTTGAAATTAAATCAGAATATGTATCCAATATTAAGGATAATATATTAAAAGGATTGTCTGGTGATATTAAAGAAAGTGAAGAAAGTGTAAACATAGATGACATTGAAATTGATTTGTCCGAAGATTCTAATGATGCTGAGAATGGTGATGTCACAAATTCACAAGAGAGCTGTACATCTCAAAAGTCACAAGGATACAAAAATTTGCCTAGCCCAGTAGAACTTACTGGATACATATCATCATGTGCACATGGTAGTGGTCGGTCCACTACAGATAGACAGTATTTTTTTATTAATTCTAGACCCTGTGAACCAACCAAAGTTATAAAACTAATAAATGAAATTTACAGACAGTACAATCCCAATCAATATCCTTTTGTATTTCTCAATATAAATTTAGACAGAATTTCTGTTGACATCAATGTTACACCAGATAAGAGAAAAGTATTTTTAACAAAAGAAAAGGGTGTTCTAGATGTTATCAAAGCATCCTTATTGAAATTGTTTGAAGTTATACCAAAGACTATAAAATTGGAATCTGTTGAACATCATGATGGAAGTACACATTTAAATACACTAACACCGGCAATTGATCAGCCGAGAGTTTTCAACTCTTTTATTTCTAAATTCAGTCGTAATAACAGTGAATCCTCTAAAGCAAATCATGAAAATTCTGATTTGAAAAGAAAATCTACTACACTTATAGAATATGGAATTATTAAAAAAAGCAATATCAATAGTGAAAAAAATACAGAAACTCTTCTTATGAATAAACGTGATGACCATGAAATGACCTTAAACAATTTTAATAATTCTGAGAATATAACTGAACCCTACGAAAGTATAAACACGAATGTAGAAGAAACTGCTTGCAAAAATAATAAAAATGTTGATCTCATGTTCTTATCTGACTCTAGTAACATACCCAATACTCAAATAAGAAATATATGTGACATTATTGAAGATTCCCATCAAATATACTGCAAAACCAAACAGTCAGAGAGACCACCAAAGCAAAAAGTTCAAAAAATTATTACAGATAAAGGGGAGCTAGGAAAATATAAAAGAAAATCAGTAACTTTAAAAACTTCTTTGGAACACGTGAAAGCATTGTTCGATGTTTATAAAGAAAAAACGGACAGAAATATACCAGATAGAATAAAATTCAAAAGCACTATTAATCCAGTATTCAATAAAAAATGTGAAGAGGAATTAAGTAGAGAAATAAGTAAAGAATCCTTTAAGAAAATGACTGTAGTAGGCCAATTTAATTTAGGCTTCATAATCACTCTATTAGAGGATGATTTGTTCATTATTGATCAACACGCTACTGATGAAATTTACAACTTTGAAACACTACAGAAAACAACAGAAATAACTAGTCAGAAGCTAGTAATGTAAGTAATTATATATTATATGATTTATCTATTTGCTTTACTGCTATTCATTTTTATGTCAAGACATTTTACATATGAATCAAAAATAGATAAACAGTTTGTTTAGTAAATATCAGTGGCGTAACTACAGGGTGGCAAGTCGGCAAAATGCCACGGGCCCCCAGCTGAAAGGGGCCCCCGCTCGGAGGAGAATTCCAACTCCCAAATGTGTCTTTGCTAGCATCCGATGAAATTGCCACGGGCCCCGAACGGTATAGTTACGCCACTGGTAGATATAGTTAAGTAAACAAACATATCACGATTTAAGAAAAGTGGTTTGTTTATTTCTTTACCATATTACCCAGTTTGGAATAACCATAGACATCTAAATTATAAGATAATAGAAATGGGGATAATAGGAACGCGGTTATCTGTCGAAACGCGTGTCGCCAGTTGGCAGGGCTACACTAAGGAATAAATTATTATTTACGAGATGCTCTTCTATTAGCTTCGACAGAGGTTTGATTTTTTTTTTAATAAAACATCAATCAATCAAATCTACAAAAATTACTAACCAATTAAATGTACTTTATTAGTGTAACAGCAGGTTGTAGAGTGTAGACGAATTTTTACATAGGGAAATGCCGCAAAATCCATTTTTAACCTCAATTGCTATGATAAATTTCTGTAAGCGACTAATTTTAAGTACACGCGTTGGTGCACTCTGCGTCACCTGTGTGGCGACAAGATCACGATCACTTACCACTTCTGTTAAGTACTTTATTATTTAGATTTCCATAGGAATAAAATATAAGGCCTGATACATGTAGTAGCAAATCTTAATTTTCTATTAGGACATGGCAAATGTACATTGTTCATGCTAAAAGGTAGTTGTAACAAATCAAATACTTTAAAAACCAACTATAAAATCTATATAATCACCATGGCTAGAAACCCATTGTTAAGCGATTAAAATGTCAGTTGATTTGAATATCGTGTAGATATAAAATGCAAAATGGAGAAGCAAAAGCGGGAAAGCAGGTTTTGATACTTTTGCTGAGGATGCAATCTGGATAGCACTCAGATGAGAGGGAGAAATATTTAAAGAAAACTAGTCTGTAAAATTCTGAACAAAAAATATCTCATACTCGAATTTCATTCCTTAGTCCTCAGAAATTGGAGCTAACTGGTGTCAATGAACAAGTGTTAATGGATAATTTGGATGTCTTTAAAAAGAATGGGTTTACCTTCGAAATAGATAGGGATGCTTTACCAACTAAAAGAGTCAAGTTGTTAACAATACCTATGTCGAAAAATTGGGTTTTTGGAAAAGAGGATATTGAAGAACTGCTTTTTATGCTAAGGGTTTGTATTTATTATTTGGTTTATATAATAACTAACAGCTGCTCGCAGCTTCGCCCGCGTTAGCCAAAAAAAAAATCTTTTTTTAATGTATGCTATGTAACTTCTAGTACCTCCGAGAATACCCATGTGTACAAAGCTTCATATTAATAATTTGAATAGTAGTGTGAAAGCGTAACAAACATCTATACTTTCACATTTATAATATTAGTAAAGATTATTTGTAAGTATTTATATCTATACATAGCCATTACTGTTTCAAAACCTTGGAAATATTAAATAAGGTGTTCCAGGTATAAGTTTGTTTCGCCGGTTCTTCGCAATGGACTCGCCGTGGATCCGATGGTAGACTAAATTGAAATTCAAAAGATACCTATTGGTACTTAAATATTTTGTTTGATTTAACTCTTATAATTTAGTGCATAAAATATAACATTTTATTTTTTAGGAAAATTACTATGAACACTGTAGACCAAGTAGAATAAGAGCTATGTTTGCATCGAGGGCGTGTAGAAAATCGGTTATGATTGGTACAGCTTTAAGCAAGGCGGATATGAGAAAATTAGTAGACCACATGTCTGAAATTGACAAACCATGGGTAATTTTGTTTATTCATTTTGACAGCTGTATATATAAGAAAAAAAACCAATATTATGAGCTTAAATTCGTTTTCAGAATTGTCCACATGGGAGGCCAACTATACGACATCTTATAAATTTAGCTATGGTTCATACAAAAGAGGATTAAGGATTAATTAAGAAATGAATACACCTTTTTATATACATTTTGTATTTTTTTTAAACACTAATTGTTTTAAATATATTGAATCCTGTGTGAGCAGTTGTAACAATAACTCCAGGAATTTGACGATGCCAGTGAAGCTCTTTAATGTCTGTCTGACCTTGATGTATAAACAATAATTGTGGAGGTAAATCCTGAAAATAAATAAGGTGTTTTTCTTTTTTTTCTGTAAGACTGTCTATTTGAAAATAGACAAATGTTGATTTTTCT
This sequence comes from Lycaena phlaeas, assembly GCA_905333005.2. Classification (NCBI taxonomy): domain Eukaryota; kingdom Metazoa; phylum Arthropoda; class Insecta; order Lepidoptera; family Lycaenidae; genus Lycaena; species Lycaena phlaeas. The sequence goes on from HG995178.1 coordinate 9,923,951, forward strand.
ATTTGATGCATTTTAATAATAAATACACTTTAATTAATATATTTTGTGGCAAAATTTTCAAGAATTTTTACCTATTACAATTAGATATTGGTCAACAACAAGTTTAACACTGAATGAAAACAAAGTGTATATACTGCAATGAAAAAGATTACCTTCAATTCTTCATCAATAACTTTATCATCGTCATCTTTTTCTACTGCCAGGTCCCACAAAGCCACTTGGTTATCTTCTCCAGCTGATGCGAGGACACTTGGCTCTGTCCAATGCCACTCTACTGAAGTAATTGGTGCTGTGTGGTGTTTAAATGTTCCAACTGGTGGACTCCGTGAGAACTGCCGTAGGTCCCATACATGGAGAAAACCATCATCACCACCTAAAATAGAGTAATGTATCAGGTTATATTATTACACTATTCATTTAAAAAAATTGACAAAGGTTTTTCTGCTAGTTTTAAGCAAGAGTAATATCTTAAACATCAACACTAGATATCAGCCAAAGAAGAAAAATCATTATCATCTGATTAATGTTATTAGCCTTTATAAGTTATATAATCTGATTTAATATTTAGTAAGTAACATTTAGATATTTAGAAAATCTTTTGTTAAAAATTGTTCAAATTGTTTTTTATTCTTTACATATTGTTTCCACACAGCTTTATACAGGTACTTTTTAATTTGCTGTAGTGGGAGTAATTAATTAGAAAATCAATCAGTGTTGGCATTGGCAGTCAACACCATTTAATTACTTTAGCTACCGGGATCTTTAAGTCATTAACTAAAACATATTTAATCTTTTTTACCACTAGCTATAAATGGTTCTTTTCTGTTCCATGAAATGACATTTATATCCTTTTCATGTGCATTCTCAGTTGTCAGCATGCATGCCTTATTTGGTGCTGCTCTTGTGTCCCATATTCTAATTGTTCTATCAACTGAACATGTTGCTAAGACATTCCTGTGAAATTTATTATAATTATATGATTGGCATAATAAATAATTACTTAATTGAATCCATACTCTACAAAAAAAAAGGATAATTATTAGTCTAAATGTACCTTTCATTAGGCGACCATTGAATATCTTCTATAGAGGCTGTGTGTCCTACCAATGGTCTTTGGTCAACCGTCCATGTACCAGCTTCATTAGGTTTCCATATGTGGATATCTCTCCTGCAATCTCCAGTTGCCAACACCTATAACATTAAAATTTTATGTTTTTGAAGCAGATTGCAAGGATAAAAATGACTCACATAAATTTTTCAAATCAATTTGTAATATTTTAATGTGTCGAACAAAACAGCAAATTTTAAACATTTCATTGATATTTTTAATGAGGTTATTATTGAACAATACATGATAATTAATACTATCAGACACATCTGATTGTTACTATCTTATCCACAATTTATTTAACTTACACCTTGCTCCGTTGGACACCAATCAATACCAAATCCTTCTTGCTGGTGACCAGTAAAGGAATACAATGGCTTGGCAGGGTTATTGACTGTATCTAAATTGTATCTTTCTAGTAATGCTGGCTCATCAACAGCTTGGAGTTGTTGTGTTATATTCCAAACTTCCACTCTACCAAGTTCAGACCAACTTGCAGCTAAAACTGAGTTTTTGAAATTAGTTGCCTGAAAAAAATAACACGTCCCAATTAATAATGTTGTTGTATTTACATTTTTTTGATTAGGATTATCTCTGTAAAAGTTTAATTCTAAACTTTGTATGATAAAAACTTAAAAATAAAAATAGTATAAATAATCCTACCCTTATTCTATTAACACAACCCTGGTGTTTTATAAATGCAAATGTCATTTGTGGTTTCTTTTCTTCGTCTTCCTCTTCATCCTCATCATCGTCGTCTTCTTCATCTTCCGAGTCCTCTTCTTGAGGCTTTGATGTAGGGTGTAAGTTAGACATTTTAATCACTAATATACTGTAATAAGAATATACTCATTAGACATGTTCTTATATTTTTATGGTGTTATATAATTATATACTAATTAATCAATACATACTTATTTAAATGAGGGCTAGAGGCTTGTGTGCCGGCGACGACGTATGAGGTCATTGGGAATTCACTTCTATCATTGCCAAGATTGTCGTTAATAATATCAAAACTTAAGCATGGCGCCCCAGTCTGGGCTTGATGTAACATAATATATGCGGATTGATCACAAACTAAATGTTCATCTTCCTTTAGAGGCTGGTCTGGTAAATATGTTTTCGGTCGATCATCGTCTTCGGCATCCTCATCACATTCTACCATATCCTCGTCATTACTTTCAGACGACTCCGCTTCCATATCTTCTTCGTGCAAATCAGACATACTTTATTAGTTGGAATTATATTGTTTTTTAATATTAATAATCGCTTTACTGAAAATAACACACGTGCGAATATTTTATAGCTGTCTATGACAATTGTCAATAATTGAGATTTGACTTTGAGTGACAACTGACAATTTCAAAACTGACAACCCTATGGTGTGGTTGCCAGTGAACTTTAATACCGGATCCACACGTTTGCGGCTTGCCGCAAACTCCAAACCTCTACAAGGCACAAACATGTGAATGTATCGCAAGCGCTTGCGGCTAACTATATAATATATTATACTCTATGGCTTGCGGCAAATTCCCTTTGATTTGTGATACCCTTATATATTTAAATACTTATCTTTATTTAATAATAAATATGATTAATGTCAGAAAACCAATCTAGAAGTAACATAAAACTATATCTTATATTATAATAAATAAAAAATAAAATTATGTACAAAAGTATTACAAATAAAATAATATGGGTTCCAGATCGCTGTCGGCTGGGAACGTTCCCCAAACTTGGATTACAACGCTGGTGCGTTGCTCCAAATACAGGTCACGTGAGACCTCTATCAGACGAGTTGATAGGTCTCGATAAAGCCAAAAAGCCTCCGAGCCCCATGGTCCAAGAGTCTCGAATCCAAACGCCGAAAATATGTGCTTATTTCCAATGCATGCATATTCGTTGGTGAATTCTGCGAAGAATTGTTGTGGGGCAGTTTTCTTTAGAGGACTGTTCTAATAGTTTTCTATAGTATTTGTTTTAAAAACTATATCCATATTCCATGTAATATACGGATAAAGTTTTTAAAACAAACGCTTTATTATAAGTGATAGGTGGTTCGGGATGAATTGAGTTGTAAGTGATAAATTGTTTGTTAGGGACGTGAAAGGTGAATCTGTGCCAATTGTCGTTTCCATCAATCAAATATAGGGTATATTTAAAAACACCGTGACCTACAAATTGAAGTCAAAAAGTGTCCCATACTATTCCATTATAGATTTGCATATGGGAAGTAATTAAATGAACGGCATTATAAATTTTGGAGGGGCAAAAAAAAATCGGCATTTAAATAATTTGGTTGGCATACAAAGATTTTGTACGCAATAAAATAAAGCTGGTAGCAATTCTTGTTCCGCAAATAATTTTGATAATGGTCGAAAATTAAATCATAAATAAGCAGCTTACAATATTATGACCTCGCATAATAAACATTCATCGGGCAAAATAATTTCTTGAGCGGCACATTTCTTTGCATTACATTTTATGTCCTGTGTTCACACCGGTGTAGGTTTGCGCTATTTACCGCTAGATGGTGTTGTAAGTATGTTATTGAACAAAATTATAAAAATTGAAGAAGAAATTAATAAACTATATTAACATTCTTAATAAAATAATAGTGAATTAATTCAGGTCATGACGTCGTCAAATCCTGTGTTCAGCAGTGGTCCGTCCACTAAAGGCTGATAATATGATGATGAAATTTTTTTCTTCAAGATTTTATTTTGTCTCAGTTTCGTAGATTTATGTAGATAGTAGATAGATTATGAAGGTATTAAAAATTGTAGGTGGTGTGTAAAATAAACAAGCAGTTCAAAAACTTGCAATATTCAACTCAATCATTACCTACAAAAATCAAATCAAATTAAAACATTCAATACGCAAGAATAGATCCACAATTTTAAACTTATTTGTAGCAAGACATACAGCTCTACGGTTAACACTGTCCGCGCGCGCTCAGTCTGCACGCTGTCGTTCGTGAGTTCAAATCCTCTTCATACCATTATCTATGAATTTCTTTTTTTGTTTGTTTATACATTTTTAAATAATATTTTTTTATATTACAATAACTATAAATACGATTTACAAACTAAAATTTTGTATAAAAATTGAATAAGAAATTAATAAATTATATTATCATTCTTAATAAAGGACCAGGGAATTAATTCAAATCATGACGTCATCAAATCCTGTGGACTGGGCTATAACGCAGAATTTAATGAAAAAGAAAGTTGCTTGAAGTTATATTCATGCTACTTATATAAGCAGCACAAAATTATTTTTTTTGCTTACCCTCCGAGTGCTTACCAAAATTTTATTAAACAGGAGCAGCACATTGCCCCTCTTTTAATTAATATGCCTTTCAAAAATAATTACAGCCATAAAAAATGACAAAAATTGCTGCTTGATTTTAAAATGTTTGCTGAACATAAGTTGCCGCTCAATTAGCTATTTCTACTACCAGATTATATTTTTCTGCTCACAAAAATACGAATATTATGCTAGTCGTTTAAATAACACCCTTTGCATATTATGTGTGCGTGTAGAAAAACAAGTAATTCTTTTTCCCTTGTGTATGTTCTTATTCCTTGACGACTTTACGGAGCACTTCGGCATATTGATTCAACGGCAGACCGCGTGAGACTCTGACTAAAATTGTGTTTAGAACAGCTGTTTTAAACACAATTGGATCGAGACACTTTTTAGCGTTTGCGCGGTGTCTTAGGTATATTTGATCGATGAAATACATACTAAAGATATGCAGTCTATATAAGAATAAATAGCTCTGAAGTCAAAACTTTTAACGTATAGGTAAAAAGTTGACTGGTGCGGCGGGAAACATCGGAGCGCGCGGTTATTTTTTTCTATTTCCCATTAATTAATTATTATTTCCTATTGTACTAATTTGGAGCTGTTTTCTATAGTGTTTGTTTTAAGAACTCAATATGAATGAATGAATGCACACACATATTTATACTAAAGCATAAATGAATAACAAAAAATAACAAAACAAAATTAACATGCGAACACAAAAGGCGACTTTATCGTTGACAAGCGATTTCTTCTAAGTAACCTTTGGGTAATAGAAATTATTCTATAAAATAATATAAGGCGTGTACAACTAAATATATAAGAGTAAATATTTAAATCACTTTACATAAATATTATACATATGAATAATATAAAATACATATGATTCATAATACATAATTATAAGCATATACTTTATATACGAATTACTTTTGTGATCCACTGAGTTTGTTTCGCCGGTTCTTCTCAGTGGGCTTGCTTTGGAACCGGTGGTAGACTCAATTGACTTTCAAAAAGATACTTTGATTGTACTATTTTGAATAAAAAAAGTTGACTTTGACTTTGACATAGACGTACCTGAATTCCTAGAAGTATCAGTGTCTTTTGCTCGGATCATTTATGACCTTTGACTTTCAAGTGTTGGCCAACAATAGAAAATGTTTGATGGAAACTTATATATTTTTTATATTTTTAAGTATATACGAGTACTTAAAATAATATCTTTCTAGATTATTCCATATTTTTATTAATTTCAGTGGTGTTTACATAAAAAAATACCGAAATTGAAATTTATTAAATTTGTGACTAATTTGGTACAATTTAAATCGGAATCTATGGTCTAATTTTTCAAATCTTGACAATTTTATCATATTTCATTTTCATAAGTTGATAGTGCAGAGTTTTGAACAATCTATAAATGATAAAATAGAGATTTTTATGACATTTTTGTATAAATTTCAAAACTGATTTTCATAACCGAAATATTGAATATATCGACAGTCGATACATGGGTATTAACATATTTGTCAAACCATGGCTGTCATAACTTGACCACCGCAAAAAACTCGCAAAAAATGAGAGACTTTTTTGTCTAAGGTATAAATGTCATGCGTGCTCCCCTCTGACACCGTAAGGAGGAAGGAGGTCCCGCGTTGCTCTATGTTTACATACAGTGCAGTCCATAACATTGATAGTTTTAAATATAATCTTTGATCCATAAAGAAAAGTTGAATAATAAGATCCCTGACATTGGCAAATCCTCGCGGGAGCCATTATACAAGAAGAACTAAGAATAATAAAGTCAGGAAGCTATTATTTTTAAAATTTAATATTTATTTTCATTTTCCAGTTTCCTCCACTTAAAAATTAAAATAAAATGAATGCACGACTTGTTAGATCACTAAACATTTTTCGAAATTTTAAACAGCATAATCGCTGTGTAAATAGTTCCTCCTTTTGTTTAGTCAAAGAAAGGTTAGTAAAGAAGGAATACAAAACAGAAAAAAACCTTACTTATTTGGAAAGTCCAGACTTATTTGGAACACTTTCATACAAGTCACTAGAAAGTAACATTAAAGGAGACGATGACGATATTAAAGAGGAAGTATTTTTACAAAATGTACCTCTTAAATCTCAAAAACTAACAATCAAACAGTATGCAGACATAATAAAACAATACGTAAAATTAAAAAGATTAAGAGAAGCTATTGATGTTTTAGAAGTTAGGATGCTTAAAGAAGACAGAGCCAGACCAGATAATTACATATATAATATATTAATAGGTGCATGTGCCGAGTTTGGCTATACAAAAAAAGCTTTTAAACTTTATAATGATATGAAAAAACGGGCTTTAAAACCAACAGGGGATACATATACTTGTTTGTTTGAAGCATGCATCAACAGTCCATGGCCAAAATATGGACTAAAACAAGCAACAAATTTAAGAAACCTTATGATTGAGAAAGGAGTGGAGCCCAATCTTACAAATTATAATGTTATGATTAAAACTTTTGGCAGATGCGCAGACCTAGCCACAGCTTTTAAAATAGTTGATGAGATGATTGCAAAAAAAATTAAAATTAGGGTGCATACATTCAATCATTTACTACAAGCTTGTATTTCAGATCATAAAACAGGATTAAAACATGCACTTATAGTTTGGAGGAAAATGTTAAATATGGGAGAAAAGCCAAATATTTACTCATTTAATCTCATGCTTAGGTGCGTAAAAGACTGTAATTTAGATTCTATAGATGATTTGTTAAATCTGATAGAGCGCACTCGGACACATATGCTAGTCCAATCTAAGCCAATGTTCCTTGAAAAGTCTTTAAACCAAAAAGAGTCAGAAAATGTACTACTTGAATCACATACACATAAAATAACAAATGGGGATATATATGAAAATACTAACAGGGAAAAATTTGGTGATTCAAGTCCAGAGGCAATACTAGGAAATCATGATAAAAAAAATATATCCCCACAGAATGAAATGGTTGCTTTACGTGATAATAATGTTGTATTAGATATTGTAAATAAAAGAAAAGTAATTTATTCTCCAGAAACAAAAAGGACTGTTCCAAACTTATTGTCAAAAACTATAAACATAGACCAAGTATTGTCTTTACAAGAAATTAACACACCACAAGATAAATTTGCTATGATAGGTGGCTTAGATGATTTTCTTAAAGAGATGGAATGCTATTCTGTTAAGCCCAATATAAAAACATTCACACAAATGTTACTACTCTTAGATAACAATACAGAGGCAGAAAATAAAGTTTTAGAGTATATGAAATCTATAAAAATTAGGCCAGATATTGATTTCTATAATATGCTAATAAAGAAAAGGTGTTTAAGATTAGATTATGAAGCAGCATTAGTAAGTATAATAGAATAAAAAATTTAAAAGCAATGATGAATGGATTTTATAAAAATAACTTTATTTATTTATTAATGAGTTGTAATTTATAAAGAAGATATGTATAATAAAACTACAGAATTATTTAACTACGTTTTTTGTGCTATGACTATGTATATGTTTTTTTTTAGGATGTTAGAAAATTGATTGAGAAAGACAGCAAATCAAATAAAAGGCATCCTATGAGCAAAAAACACAAGTTAAAATTTAATATTATGACTTATGGAACATTAGCTTTAGCCTGCAAAACAAGAGAGAAAGCCCAAGAACTGATAAATGAAATGAAAGAGAAAAAACTTAAGTATGTTCAATTTATAACATATTGACATTAAAAAATATAGAAATTCCTTGTATAATTAAATTTGTGGTTTGTTTTCAGAATAAATATAGCTATTCTAGGGACCATGCTGCAAAATGCTACGTATGATATGCAATTTGGTTATGTGCTGTTTGTTATGAGTCTTGTCAAGCTTGAAAATATAAAAGTTAATGATGTATTCCTTAAACACTTGGAAACATTTAATGAAAAATGTTTGAAAATCATTGAAAAGGTACTACATACATAATTTATTGGCAATATATTACTAAAAGAGTTTAGTAGTAATTTAAAATAAAATAATTTCTTTTTAGAATGAACGAGAAAATAATAATAGCCCAGTGTTGAAGGCAGCCCATAAAAGATTTTACACCATTTATATCAATTGGTTAAATGATATAAACATTGAAGAAGCACTAACAAAAGAACATCCTTGGGAACAGTTTAAAGAACCACACCCAGAAACGCTACAAAGAGAAAATTTACATATAGAACAACCAAAAAAGTTTTATAAAAGGAATCGTAAATTTGTTAAATATGTTCCTAAAATTTAATACCAAAAAAGTATAAAAGGAATATGTTTAAATGAAATAAACACTTTTATGATAAATGTAGTTTTTATTAACTCAAAGTTTTGAAGTATTCATATTTTAAATTTTTATCATATGCAACTTGCGATTAAGTTCTTCAAATTTGAGGATTTTGCGAATGAAGAAGTCGCCATAACGGTGAGCAACTTTTGTGTCGGCAATGTGGATCATGTCATTATCAATGTAGAAGTCCAACTGTAACAAAAACACATATTATGGCATGTACAATATTCTTCAGTATTGTAATATCATCGCCATGACGTTTTTTTAGAGAATATTTAGAGTAAAATCAATGTATGACAAGAGGTGTAAAACTTTATGTAACACAGGTTATGCAGATGCGCTGCCCTTTTTTCATTTTCCTATCGCCCCCTTCCCAATGGGCCACTGGCAACTCGTATTACTATGGCTTTATGCCTGTTTCATATGAGCGAGAGATACCACCCCGGTCTTGCTGACACAATTTGGTTGCAAAGCAGCATGACATGACTCATTACAAAACTTACTATAGTGTTTATTATTTCACAAAACAATATCGGCTGAGTAACCATTAAACATCTGAATATACTTTTTTGTGTTTTTAATTACTCATTATCAGGCATGTCTACGCATTTGGCTTATACTAAAACAATGTACCTCAGATCCACTCTGGAACTTTCCATCAAGGCCGCTGGGACCCTTGGTCCACACCACATTCTTCATCTTGTGCTTGAAGCACAGCAGGTGTATGGCGAGGGCTGCGTGTTCCCGTGCCGCGTCTCGGTCTCCGCCTCGCGCCGCCGACATAAACGCGGCGAGTTTGGCCATCGGCAGTGTTGTGTACAGTTTCAGGTAGGACCGGATAGTTGGGAGCATCTTTTGCTGACGGACCTGGAAATATATCAAAATGTTGATACAACTGTGTACTTGGTAAATATAATAAGTATTAGATTGGTATAATATTTAATATGAGTATTTTTTTATTCTCGACCACTTTTTTTTTTTAGATTATTATAAAATACATTTTTGATTTCAATCTACAGACAGTATATAATGTAGTTAAAAACAAACAAAAAAATAGATTTATTAAAAAATATTTATTATTTATTCAAGCCTTGCTCATTTCGTAAAAAAAAATCCCAGATTGAATAAGTCACAACACAAAAGTGCAATCAACCTTATATTTAAAGTTAAATAAATGCACCAAGTTTTTGGTCAGAAAAAAAAGAGCCCACAATCAACAAGGTTTGTCGTTCATTGAAGATATTAAAATTTATTATTCATTTAAACTGCTTGACTATTTCAGGATATTTCAGGATTCAGATCTTAAAGGATAAAATTCATATTATTAAGAAAAAAAAATTGTCAAAACAGTGGTACCGACCTCATCCATAAACACCTGCGTCTGGTGTTTGACGGCGTCCCGTCCATAGTTGGAGCCGGGCTCGATGGGCGGCGGGCACGGCGACAGGAACTTGGGGCACGCGAACGTGAAACAGCTCTCGAACTCGCCGAGGTCGCCGTACTGCATTTTGAACATCTTCTCGTGATAGTTCTTCTCGCGGAGCACCTTGAAAAATACATTAACAAGATAAATTTATAGTCCATATAGTACATCAAGGATATAACGACTCTTGAAAAAAAATACATTATATATACAAAAACCGAAGGTTTTAAGGATAGGATTTTTTATTGCATAGTAAAGCAAATGTTATATGTGTATGTGTATATAATACACACATTATAAAACCATCAAAATTAGTGGATTTCTTTTATTGCACGAAAAAACAAAAAACATTTAGTGGTTGTTACTCAATTAAAATTCCTGACAATAGCAATGGTTCACACCATATTATCATCAGTGTACTGTTATTATACCTGTCACTATTCCTCTTCATTTACTGTCTCTTAACATTTAGGTGTTTAATCAAATTAATTCGCTCATATAACTACCAGATTGGTTTGCTCTCAGTAAGACTACAGCTGCCATTAAATTCAGCATAATCAATTTTTATATAGAATGCTACTGTGACTATATATTATGTAAATACGTACCTGCTGGATGGATTCATCCACACACTGTGGGTGGAGCACAAGGCAAATAGCAAGTAGGTGGTACATCTGTTCCGTCTGCTTATTGATCTGGTCGTTCTGGTATGAACGAGATGAAAACAGCTGCTTAGTACGCTGCATGTACAGGAGGGCCGACGACAGCGTTCTGATCGCGTCGGAGTACCTGCGCATCATCATGTAGGCGAAGCCCACGTAGTATGATGTCGATATTTGACATGCTGGTACGTGGGAGTATTGTGACTTTTTGTGGAGCTCAATGTTTTCCAGCACCTGAAGGTTGTAATTGTGAAATTAGGATATAAAATATAAAAATAAATTCGCATTACGCAACTGTGTATGCTGGGAATTTAACATTATGATTGACACTGTCAAAGTATTTAAGTTTGGAGTTCCTCCAAATATTGAAGTCTATGAGTAAGATACAATCTAAAGTATTCTAAAGCATTGATTTATTTATATGTCTCGCCTCACCTAGAAATTAGAAGACCCTTTTGACCCAAGAAAAAGTAAAATTACTTTTATAAAATTTTCCCTTAAAATGTTAGTTCAAAAAATAATTATACTGAACAATAATATTATGCGTTTAATAAAATCTTTATTTTTCGTGCGGGGGTACGAACGCGAGAACTGCGCTAATGGTAACGTTGGCAACGCTACTCATGTATTAAAATATGTAAATTAGTATTACTCTACGTATTTATTGTACCTTGATTGCTTGATAGTAATCACCAAGCAGGGAATGGAGACGCAATAGACCCACTAGAGAAAAGTATCCCAACATCTTGTATAGAGAGTGACGACCGAATTCGCCAGCCACAGAATCAGGGTCGCCTCCAGCGGCATAAACCTATAAAAAAAAAATCTTAACAAACATTTTACAGTTAGTGCTTGTACCGCCTATCCCTTTATATCACCAGTATCATCACGGTTATTTTTTACAAGCAAATACTTTCTCGTCAAAATACACGCATGCAAGAAAGCATGAATGAGTCATTTCAGCTAGTCCAGGTTTATACACTCGTTCTTAAGATTCTTAAAATTTTCAAATGTACATATTGTATACAGTATATTATACTGTTATTGTTTTTTAACAAGAGTTCCAAAAGAATGAATATGAACAGGTAAAAAACCTTTAGCTTAAGCTTTTTAACTCGTTTTCCTTAAGAGGAAATTGCATTCCAAAAAATTTACTTTATTATTTTACTACCCACATTCTCACTGCGCTTTTATTTTTACGTGTTTCATATACATAATATACAAGTTTGCTGTGTATGAAAAATATAGACTATAAGTGATCAATGTCAATATAAAATTTATTCATAATTAATTGAATTAATGCAGATACTAGATAAAATTATCTATGGACTGGTCACGCAAAGAAAAACTAACAAATAAAGTTTAACCTATCTATTAATCTAATAAGATAGTTCAGATTTTCTGTCTGTACTGGGATTTACATGTTATGATGAGAGGAGGGCAAAAAAACAGTATCAACTGAATAGAAACATTATCATCTGTAAAAACTACACAGACTAACTGTATATCATATAAATGTTATATCTGTTGACCATTAAAGTAGCATCCCATAATGTACCATTGCTGGGCAAAGGTCTCCTCCTCCAAATCATAGTTCACCAAGGCACTGCCCTGGTGCAGGTTGGTGAACTTTACTCATCTTCAAAGATTTTTAATCTCATGAGGTATGCAGATTTCCTCACAATGTTTTCCTTCACCAGTAAGATTAAAATATACATGGGCAGTCAAGTTTTCCATTAGCATAACAAAAGTAAAGTAATACATACCTCAAGCTGACGCTTGATGTTGGATTTTTCGACAAGAGAGTGGAGCACATTAAGGATACACAGAACATTCCAAGCTTTATTCTCAGTATTCAAAGCTTCAATTTCAGCTGGACTTAACTTAGAGGTCCGTGACCTAAGAAAATTAACATAAAATCATGATTTGTTTTTGGAGTTTACTCCTTAAGAATCGATTTTCATATAAAAGGAATGAAAATCTAAGGGAGTAAAATCAAACTATGATGTTACATGATGTCACACAAAGTGTTAAATGCAAACAAACCAATTGTCTCAGTATTCAAAGATGTTGTTTAGCTTGTTGTGTTAAATTATTGTTAGTTATGTTTTTTTTATCTATTTTAAAGAAATCATTGTATATTTAATAAAGATACATGTATCACGCATGCTGTAATATCATAAAAAATGCATTTATTTACCCTTGTACACTAATACATTTATTTTATAATAGTTCTTAAGGAGTAAACTCTTGTCATGCGTAAGAGTTGACACATTTTTTTTGTTGTTATACAAAAGAACCTCATTATACTAATAATATTCATATGAGATTATAATTTATATGCCCCATATCCAACAGTCACTATGAAATTATATTTAATGATGACAGTAGTAAAAAACAATTAATGGAATATACTTTACCTATACTGAGCAAAAGATTGAAATTGATAAACAAATTCATCAATCAGCTCCCACAGCCATTGGTCAGGAAGCTCTAACGGTACAGGTGTTGCCGCTGACAAAATATAATTGAACAGGTCACAGTAGTTGTAGAATGACAGAAACCTCTGTTCTGGTTTAGGTCCTCCCGGGACACGAGCATAGATATCTCTAAAGTAGAGCTCCTTGTATAAGATCATGAAAACCTAAAGGAAAGAAATTTTAGTGTATGATTAGTATCTATACAGTAGGCGGAATTCTCTGTATCTCTGGAGGGGGGAACGAGGAGTATAAAAATTAATATACCCTATGGCGTAGTAAGAGCTTTTATATTTTCTTAGAATCCATAGAAAATAATTAAGCTTATTGCATAAATGTGAATCAATGGTTGGGAGCAGTGTCCACTAAGCAATATTCAGTTTCTGTTAATTGAATAACTTTCAAACTTACATTATCATTGTCAACTATTGGTGACACTTCTTTTTCATCTGGCCAAGGAGTGTTAACAAAATATTGTTCTGTAAGCTTAGGAAAGGTGTTCTCATACAGATTTAATATTTCGAATGTTACTCCCTCAGTGATCATATTTCGAAAGTAAACAAGGAATTTTTTAACCTGAAATAAATAGTTTAAGAAATTGTAAATAACGATTATTATATATATTAAAATTGCGACTTTTGTTTTTTGGAAATATTTATTACTAAACTTACCATGTCGGGCATTTGATAGTAGGATCTATCATATTCCAAATCATATTGTGGATCTCCAGTATGGGGTTCATAATCACCGTATGATTCATATCCACCCTATAAGTAATGACCAAGTTGTATTATGCATTTAATTACTTTAAAACATAATTATTATCTTTATCGTCAAATTTTATGCTATTTAAAAATAGCTAAAACCTAAAGTTAGGTATTATTAGTGAAAACTAGGTTATGTGATTCGGGTATTTTATATGGTAGAATTAGTAAAAAACAAACCTCATTGTAATCGTCACTGGAGTACATTTTTAATTATACGATCTACCACTTATTAAAATATAAATATATAATTGGCAAAACTAAGTCCTATTTGCCAAGTTGCCAAGTGCATTGAGATTTAGCTTGGCAGCTGGCTGCTGGCTACGAAAGAATTTATTTTATTTATTAATAGCTGGATACAAGTTCTTTGCTCCTAACTCCTAAAGCGGCATCCGCACGCTTGGCAAGCCTCGGCAAACATGCGGCAAACTCTCACAAATTCAAACGTGTGGATACAGAGTTTATCTGAGCTTGCGTAGATTTGCAAGGGCTTGTGGGCCGTGGCCAGTGGCCATTGGCCGATTGTGCCATGGGAAAAATGGGACGTTTCCCATTTTTATTTTTTAAATAATAGCCAACTTACGCATTCACCCAATAGGAAATTATATTTATAATTTATCACAGTCTGATTTCTGACTTAACGTTTTATTATTTCCAATAAACTACGACTATACGAAAGCCATATTTTTTTCAACAATAAACAATAATTACAAACGAAAATATAAGAAAAATGTAATTGGAACACCAATGATGCGGATTAATCCGCATAATATATAGCTTGCTACGTAATATATAGAAATCTGTGATAATATGCTCTTGTATGCTGTAATTGGAAAATCACTCTTATATATCAGATCTATACGTTTGCAGCTTGCCGCCATTTCCAAACCTCTATAAGGCACAAACATGTGGACGCGTCGCAAGCACTTGCGGCAAATTCTCTTTGATTTGTGAACAAAATCGACACACGTCAGATCGGCCACACTTTGACATTATGTGAATGACATTGACATCTGAAAATCCTTTTATTCTTATCATTTTCCTACAGTGCTCAGAGGTATCGGATTTGCGTTACTAATAATTTACTTACAAAAATGTTTGCAAAAAATCTTGCGCCTATATTCCGATACTCTCAAAGTGTGAAAGCTGTTACCAGAAATTTTTCTGTATCATGTGTACGCTCAGATATTATAAAAATTCAAAGCACTGATGACTTTAAGGACAAAGTTATCAACAGCAAAGTTCCAGTAGTCGTAGACTTCTTTGCGACGTAAGTATGAGACGTAAGAAACAGCAATGTATTTTCCCTGCTAATATTCAAACTATAATCCGTAATATTGTCAATAATAAATACCTCTTCATAGACACATAAACATTGTTACAGATGGTGCAATCCTTGCAGACTTTTAACACCCCGACTAGAAGCAATAATATCCGAAAACAAAGGAAAAGTTGTTTTAGCTAAAGTTGATATTGATGAACAAACTGATTTGGCTTTAGATTATGAAGTGAACTCTGTCCCTGTACTTGTTGCAATAAAGAATGGGAAAGTACAACAACGCTTAGTGGGTCTGCAAGATTCTGATAAGTTAAGAAAGTGGATTGATCAGTTTACATCTGAAGACTCAGAAGTCAAAGTGAATGCATAAAATTGTAAATGGTGAAATAAATTATTATTGTTTTAGAAAGTAGTTAATAAAAGTTTTAATATAAAGTAAATTTTATTATTCTCCTAAACATTGTATGAGGCTTCTGGCTCTATTATAAACACTCTCATCAGGTTTCTGAACTACTGATTCTTCCTCTGCAGTCTCTTCTTTCTCATTGGCATCAATGCCGGCTTGTTCTTGTTTTTCTGTCCATTCATCCATTTGCTTGATAATTTTATTTGCATCATCTATTAACATCTTACGTATATTACCCTTGGCAGATTCGAAGTATTCCAAAAATACTGGCCATGAAGCATCCGGTACAAGATTGACTGAGAACTTATTTTTATATAACCACACTTGTTTTGCTTTCATAAATTTCCAGTTTTGTCTGTCATGTTTCCACTGTGATAAGTAATTTGTACACTGTGATTTCAATTGATCTTTGGCGGCTGTTTCGGCTTCTGCTTGTCTCTGAGCATATTTCTCCTTTTTCATTTGTCTAATAGATTTCTTCCCTTTTTTCTCCGTTGAGTCTGCTTGGACCAGTTGTTTCTTTTTTTTCTTCTTGATCTTCTTTGGGCTTTCATCGAAATCTTGATCTTCACTATCTGAACCTTTTCTTTTGACTGCTTTCAATGTTGTATTTTCTATAATATCGGATGCTATACTTATGTCTCCATTTTGATCGTCTTCATTTTGTTTGTCTTTTTTTGATTCTGATAAATTAGTTTCAGTTGGTGTTTTGTCAACTGGGCGAGTTTTGTTCTTTTTCTTAGATTTGAAGCCCATTTTAAAGAATACTTTAGATTTTATACTATAATATAGTATAATGTATATTCACGTTGTTTATTTTCGAAGATAACCTAAAAAATAAAAATCAAATGTCATTTTTTTGTTCCTGTTGGAATGGGCTAAGACCGGAGGCCATGCTACCATTTCTGTTGTAAAATACATAAGTCTGAGGAGAAACGGCGGAAAACACCAAGGGGCCTGGTTTTGTTTGTTTTGTTTTGTTTTTTTCTTTTTTTCCCTATCAAGCAACTATCACTTTCAATTTCATCATCCATCCAGCACATACCCATCATCCAGAACAGTCCACCACATAAAAATAAAAAAAATCGTAAAATAAATTAATGTTTATTTTGGGTGTTATTTAACTGGGTAACATAGTATTCGTATTTTGTGAGCAGAAAAATGTAATCTGTGAGCAGAAATAGCTAATTAATTGAGCCACTCTTGGTCAGCAAACATTTTAAAATCAATCAGCAGTAAGCAGTTTAGGTTATTACTTATTCTAGAAGTTGCAATGTATTTTGCATTGTATTCTAGTGTTAATGCAACACAAAATAATTTTCTTAAATTATAGTCGGAAACTACTTTTATTTCTTCTTCATTATAAGTATTCCATTCTAGTCATCCATTATACTCGTAAAACAATCGTAAAATCACTAAAACCACACGATTATCTTTAAAACATGTTGTTACCACTGCAAATTGACTTCGAATAAATGCTGATATTTTGTGATCCACCAAATTTTATAATTTCTGATCATTTACTTCTCTTTATTTTTATAATATTAAATTCGATATTAGAGGCTTAAATTTAGGAATATCCGGTGAGAGCCACAAAAAATTTAATATACATCCATTAATTTATAATTTTATAAATTACCACTTTTTAGATTAAAAGTTATTAGTTTAGCTATAATAATAAATACTTAATTATAAATAGTATTTTTTTTTACTTTCTATAAATATTTTTATTTTTGAACTAAATGGTCACCCTGACATTTCGAGATTGCAATTTTTGGCACGTCACAGCCGCGTCATCATGTCTCCGTGTCTGCTTTTATCGCTAGGGAATTAATTATTCGACTTTATCGCACCTTATCGATACGTTTTTATGTGGACTGTAAAGTTAAGAGTAGGGAAACCTTAATTTTTAAAATGGAGTTATTAAATCAAGTGTCTCAAACACAGTTTTTATTTCCCGCGGCAGCTGTAGCGGTTGTTTTAGTATGTGCTGCTCTCGTATTTATGTTCGGTTTCCACACCGCGGAGCAACCGCAGTTCGACAAACTTCCTTTGGTTGTAGATGACAGGAAATCTTCGAATAAGAAAAGAAAACTCAAGGAAAAAGTTAGTATAACAAAATATGTTGATACTTATCACAGCGCTCATTTTATTTTTAACCTGAAACATATGCTTAAGTAGTCCCATATTTTTTGCCATAATATTTATTATAAATGCTTTCATGAAACTCTTACTTAAAAGTTGTTTATATTTATTATGAAAGTAAGTCTGGATTAAATATATTTCAGAAGGCTTCTCCGAATCGCACATCAAGCGATGACAACAAGTTAAAAAATGAGAGTTCGAAAAAATCGCCAGCTAAAGAAAAGAAAGAAGAAAAAGTGAAGGAACCAGAAAAGCCAAAACCTAAGGAAAAACCTGAAATCAAAGTAAATAAGAAAATTGAAGTGCAAAATGATAACAAAAAAGGCAAGAAAAATAAGTCTGGAAATGAGGTGGACAAACCTGCTGACTTTGATGATGGTGTGTGGGAAGAGGTTCCAAAAAAAAGTGATAAAAAGAAGGTGAAGGGACCTGAAGACAAAGAAAAGAAAGAAAGCCCTAACAAGTCAAACAAAAAGAAGTCTAAGAATGTTGAAGTTGAGGCTGTAAAGCCTATAGTGCAACAATCTGCTGAAGAAATCACTACTATTAAAGTTTTGAGTGCTGTGGGTCCGGACGTCGATGAAGATGCCACTCGTGCTTTACAAGCTCAGGTTGAAGAATTACAGAGAGTTCTCAAGGAGGTCATTATAAATATTTTCTTTTATAATATTTGAGTATAACTTAGTTTTTCTCTTAAAGCAATTGCATTGTAAAGTAATATGGACAAATATTTTTACACAGGTTTTACACTTTCCTTTCTATTATATATATAAAACTTACCAGTATGAATGTGACTTTGAAATATTAAAACAGTTTTTTTGTCTTATTTTGTCATAGTTGTGTTAAAAAAACTAGTAGGTTCAATGTTCCAATGTATGAATTTTTAAAACGTTTATTGACTATGAGTACAAAAATTATTGTTTTAAAATGGCCTATATTTTGAAAATACTTAATAAAAGAATATAGTTCACTGGTATATTAATGTTGATGTCACATTGTTATAGTCTGCTGGTAATATTTATTTATCTTTTTATTAGGCTGAGCGCCGAGATCAAGCATTGGCTGGAATTACCAATGCTGAAGAAGAGGAGGAAGAGGTTGCTACTGAATTGACTGACGTCAAAGATCTCAGGAGCAACAAGAAGAAGGAAAACAAAGAAAAACAAAACAAGAAGAAGGCAAATGAGGTGAGAGTAATAAATAAAAATACAGTTGTGCTACTACATATCAAATAAAAATATTTTTATTTCATAGGTAACATCTTGTACCCATGAAAGTATGTAGGGGCTTGCAAAAAAATTGCATACTAGGCAACCCTCTAATCTAATGAAATAGGTTGAAAAACACTGCTCTAAGGATAGCAGGAAATAAAAAAACTTCCTTTGTTGTGGATGTCTATCGCATAACTATTATTATTATTTAATATTATATATATATATATATATATATATATATATATATATATATATATATATATATATATATATATATATATATATATATATATATATATATATATAAAACTAATTAATCTTTGTAATCATTAAAGGTCTGGTAATCATTAAAGTAAATAAGTTGTGCAACTAATGTTATTCTTTCACTTAATTCAGGGAGTTGTAAGTACATCAAAATCTGAGGAGAAAGAAATTAATGCCTCAGCTGACATTCATGAGGAACAGGCTGGACCAGTTTTTGATGAGCTCGGAGGTATTTTTATGCTAGTTTCCTTATTTGTTTTAAGTGTCATTTTCATATTTGATTAATTTTAATTATATATTGTAGCAAAAAATAAATTAATAAATATTAGAACAAATAAAATTAAAATATTAGAGCAATAAACAAAGTTTAGGAGGTTAAAATTTAAGTTACATACCAATAATTTGAGATGGTTTATAACATAATAAAATTAACAACATTGTTGAGATTTTATTAAACTAAACAAATCATTGACTAAACTCACATTAAAATAGCTTCTTATTTCATTGTCCATCTAAATAACTTTTGTTTTCATTTTCAGATACTTGGACAGACGCCAAAGTATCTAAGAAGAGCAAGAAGAAAGCTCGTAAAGATCAGTGAGGGTTTGAACACAGGGTCCAATTGGGCATTTTGCCTGGTTGCTAGCTCAATGCCACTCACACCATACATAAAACTACAACTGTACTAACATTATATGACACATTTACATGAGCATATATATGTAGTGTTCCCCGTTTATAAGAAACACTGATGACACATGTTGTTATGTACATATTAAATCAGATATAGTTTTATATGGTGTGATATTGTTTATATTAAGTTTTAATATTATAACTATTCTTACACATTCAGTTTACTTACGTCCATGTTTTCATTACATATTTTATGTTATGACATTGTTTTCTTCGTTTTAATTTAAATATTGTTTTCATTGAAGCATAATATTATTTGTTTTACGTGTTAAAAGAGTCATTATATTTTTATATTACGGAATCTGCAATATTATTGGTATTGTTGATTCTTCAGGTTGTTAATGTATTACAATACTCAATTTGTTCATTTTTGTAGTTTTCTTATTTATTATAAGTTTTAAATCTTCTGGTGCTTGTAGTTATAAGAGTACCTACTGCAATACAAATAAACTGAAACATTGAATAGAAACCAGCAATATTTTATACGAGTGACAGATAGTTATATATTTATATATTTTCCGTCCGAATAGTCATATATGGTTTCACAGAACATATTTTACTGTACACATGAATTTGTAAAATTTTTGTTAAACAAAATAGGATTCAAGGTTCTTTTATTTACTACATCTGTGAAATTTCCATATTTTATTGCAGATTCCTTGTTAGATTTAAGAATATTTAATAGTTATATCATCTAAAGAAATTTTTTTGAAGACAATTAAGCAAAATAGATTCAGACAATTATAGTTTTGTTGTTTAAATAAACATACTTTGATAAGTTTGCTGGGTTTTATGTGTATGGGATTGTTTTATCAAAATTTATAAGTAATTTGTATGATCAAACATTTCGGTTTTAGTATCACCCCGATCAAAATATTACTTTCTCTTAAGAAAGTTCCTTTCCATCTATCAATGCTGGTGAGTTTGATGAGTTATGTGTAGTTGTTCTTGTTATTGGCTGGTACAGTTGACCCATAGGCTGATTCCAATATTTCCATTTAAATAATTCGGTAGTTTTATTTGTGATACAGGTTGCATGAGGGATTGAAGCAATGGGGTTGCTCAGAGTGTGTGGAGCGTAGTCTTAAGTTTATCTGACTTGTGTACCACAGGTGGATTTTTCTTGCATAGTTATATCTTAGAGGGAAAATATTTTAAAATGTTTGTTTTTATTGAACTAGGTTATGTTATTCACTATTAAGAATCTGTACTTAGGGCCTAAAAGTATAGATGTACTTTGTTGTTGGAACATTTCTGGACTGAATTATGGAAGTACACAGATAATAAATTTTTACAAGATATATTTTTGCCTATATAGCTGTTCGGTACTAAGCCGACAATCCAGTGACATTAAAGAGATATTATCAGAATTATTCGAGAAATTTAGAATGTAAAAGTATTTGTAGGCTCTAAACTATAATGAATGTGTAATAAAATATTTTTTTAAAACCAATAAAGAGTGATATTGTAATATTTTTTCATTAATGTTCCTTTTCCTATTTTTTAGTACATACAATAGAAATTGATTTTTTTTTAATTATAATCTTATTTTGTACATTAATAATTAAAAATACCAGTTTTAATTTAATTTTCAGATTTATTATCTAATAAATTGGATAGTCAATAAATTAGTTCTGTAAACAATGAACTAAGTGGAATTAGGAATAAAAGATAATATCTTTATTATTATAAATTTATTAATGCAAATATAAAAACAATATAAAAATTGAGATTCAGTGTCCAGGCAGAAAAATATCCTACCGATTATGACTAGTTAAAAGTTGAGTACTTAATTTAAAAAGGCTTTAACCTTATAAAAGCTATTTAAATGTGTTGAGTATTCTTATAAATGCTAAGTGCTCGGGTTTTATTTAACAAATATAATAATTAGCCTTATCAGTTATCTGCCTAGTGCTAAATGTTGCCTATTTTACCGCGTTCACATACGGTCAAGTATAATTGAGAAAACGTAAGTTTGCACAAGCCGGGAATCGAAAATTTGATTTTCTTTAAACTTACATAGACCAAGGCACCAAGCTTCCTAGAAGTTCAGACTTGCGCAAGTATACTTTAATGTGGAAGTACTATTTCGATGAGACTTGAGAGGGACTCAGTGCTGACAAATCAGATTTGTTATCTGAAAACAGTGATTTAATTCCCTTGGCGATAATCAATCATCGTTGTGTTAAATTGTTTTTAAAAGCCCTATATGAGATTCATCTGCGAAATATATAAGCATAAATAGGGCTGTACAATAATTAGCACGTTTACGCCGAAAATAGTTGACTTCTAATAAACGCAATGAATTCGTGTCAGACAATAAATTAATATTTTTTATAATGTACTATTAAGCAGGAACTAACTATAGCTGGTAATTGACTAGGCTCAGGTAGCCGGGACATTTAAAATAGCCTCTTGAAATCGATTCCGATCCAGAAGTTTGTAAATAAATCAATTTATAGAAACTGACGATAATCCTAGGCAAATATCGTTGATGTTTTACATATCAGTGTCGCTTCTTGTTCCAGATTTCGATGTCTTTGGCTTGCTGTACGCCGGGGCAGCGCTCTTGCTCCGGGGTTTTCGCCGGACTCTTCGTCGCAGTCGACGAAACTTGTTGGTGGCTACAGGAGCGGCTTGGGCACGAGTAGTTTTGGTTTCCACTTCTAGTTTTACGCGGACGAACATATCGTAGTTGGTGATGAAGCAAGTTTTACCTGGAATGAATATTTCTAGTTTTTTTCTGTTTTGATCAGGCATCCGGAAATTAAACTGGATGAGATTGCTTAAATTACTACCGTGCGCAAACAAAACAGACGAAAGGCAGTGGTGTGTGCTGCATAAGTTTCGCAAGTATAAAATAAACTACACAGGTAAATAATATAATTTTCCCGGTTGGGTAGATAAGTAGCATTACTATCGTTTCTGAAAATTTCGAAGTATTAATACTCATAGTTCCTGAATAAGCAGAAAAAATAAAAAAAAGGGTGACTTTTTTAAATTAAAATCTATCCAGGAATATTTTACCCAATCGGCTTCAAAAAATATGTATGAGGCATTCTGTTAGTTATGAATTAGTTGACAGGTAGGTTATGTTAGAAAAAAAAACCCTACATAGTTACCATTGCAATATTCTTCTCCACATTCTGGGCAGGTCACTATTCGCGTTTCAGTTACTCCAGCTCGGTTTTTTGTTCTCTTTATCATGTTATTCTTGGCTAGTTCTCTCTTATCTCTTGCTTTGGTTTTCAATTCTGACTTACCCAATTCTATTAACCTTAAATAAAATATGTATTTATTTTCGTTATTAATTTATATTTATTTTGTTTTATTCGCATTAAAGGCAAGAGCGATGCGAGGGAATCGAGAGGGTTGCATGCGTCTATCTTGCTTGTTACTTATTATGAAACAGCATTGCTGTTCGGAGAGAAGAGCAAGACTGGCAGTGCCATAATTACGCAACGCCACTTAACATCTTATGTCAGGAATCAGGATAGATAACACATAAATAAATGTGTTGTTTGGGCTAGCTCCAGGTAAACTAGGTGATATTTATGACCCCACCATGGTTCAGGCCTTGTCGTGGCCGAGCCGAGAGAGCTCTTTGTACCCCTCTAATAAGAAGAGGGGCGAAAGAGCAGGGGGCGAGGACGGGAACCTCGCCTCTTTGTACTGTCCCGACGTTGGGAGGGGTTGTTCTGTGGTGCGGGCAACCCTTCTGTGCAGGTGGCGTTGGTCCCCTGAGGGACTGACTAGCCGTCGAGGTGCCCTGTTGCTTGTAGATCCGGGGCACCTCACCAAAGGCGGCATTGGTGGCACTCGCCGGGTTTTAGTGGTTAGAGCTGCGTCCACTTACCATCTTTCGGGCGCAGCGAGTTCCACATACCCTGGGGAATTCCACTCCCCCGCGGGATGCCTAAGTGCATTTGCAAAAAAAGTAATGTTCATCGGTGACGTTGAGCACTTACCATCAGGCGTCACGTCTGTCAATTTGCCTATCCGACTAACATAAAAAAACATAAATTCGCATAGGTGTATTAAGGCCGACGTTAATTCAAATGAGATTTACCTATTAAAATATTCTTCATCTAGTTTAGATTTAGGTCTTAATGATGTTAACATTCTCCACTCGATTGGTACCGCGCAAAGTTCTTCGAATTTAAGCGCTCTCATTTCAACTGGTATAGGATCCATAAATGTGAAATGTTTCTCTTCGTAGCCTTGGGTACCCAATTTTTCATATTCTCGAATTTCCTTGCGTGATGTTTTAGTTTTTTGATCTTCGGGTCTGTCTCTGATTTTAATGTCTTCGAGTTTTACCTATATTATATTATGACACATGAAATATTAGGGTCCTCAAATAAAATATTTTAGAAACAAGCGGATTACCTTCTCCGGGCGAGTTTTAAATTCGGGCACCTTATCTAAAACTGCTCTATATTCTTCTGCAGTGTTAATAACCACTTTAGATAAGTCAAGGATAGGGGCCTCGTCTTTCTTTTTATCAAATAAGTCGTCCATAATAATTATAAATAGTACAATCACAGCAAAAGTAAATGCCACTACTTAGCAACTTTCATAAGATTCTATCGACTAAACTTGGTCACAAAATACGCCTTAGCAACGTTTGATCAATAAAAGTATAAAAAGTGAGCTTATTATCAGTTTTTTACTACTATTGTATTCTATATTTTTTGGTAAATTTTCTATAGTTTTGTTTTATAGCTCTTATTCTGGTCTACGATAAATTCACAGTTAGATTCTTTTTTGCTATTATAACTTTTTTCAATTTTTTTATCTCCATCTGAGGTATACTTTTTATCAATTGTTTCATCACCCCATAGCTTTCTGCTACCATATTTATCATTGATAAATTTTTGAGAAAGCGTCAGTCGTTTAGCTAATGAAAATTTTGGTGATTTCTTTTCATTTGATATTTGTGCTATAGAACTTAAATCAGTAATTGTATTATCTAAAGATTCATTGGGATTCGTTTGAGTTATATCTTGACTATTGCGTTTATTTCTCCAAAAAAATTGGCTTATTGAATTCCGGGGCTTGCTACGATTTTCAGAGTCATGTCTCCCGAGAGGACTGGGAGATCTGCTGTCATCACTCGATTGTGACACGTATTGCCGCACTTGTGGTCTATATTTTTGTCGCATTTTACGTTTTTGTACGTAAAAAGGATCTTTTTCACTTTGCTTTTTATACTGTGCATTTGATTTATTTGCTCCCCATTTGGGCCTATTTTCGATTTCTTTTTTATATCTTTCTTCCGATCTTAATCGACGTTCCCTTTTAAGAGTTATTCTATGAGATTCGTTAGGAGCATTTTCATCAATATTTGTGTAATCTT
Source organism: Lycaena phlaeas (assembly GCA_905333005.2). Classification (NCBI taxonomy): domain Eukaryota; kingdom Metazoa; phylum Arthropoda; class Insecta; order Lepidoptera; family Lycaenidae; genus Lycaena; species Lycaena phlaeas. The sequence continues at coordinate 9,949,384 of HG995178.1, forward strand.
TATACATAACTTTTTCTGATTCTTCGTTTTCCAAGTGATTGTAGGAAAATGTGTTTAAATACATATCTGTTTGTGTTGATGCGTCTTTTACTCTCGTGTTTCTGTATTTTTTGGGCGTCAATAATCTATCAATGTTGTATGATTCATTGATATCGTAAGAGTTCATACTTGCATCAGTACACCCAGTTTGTTTGAAACTTTGAGGAACAAGAACAGCGAGTTGTATGTTATTTGCACTTTGATTGTTTACAATTTCGCCACCTCCAGAAATACCAATTGGTAAAATATTGAACTGGTTTTCTGCTAATGACAGAGGTTGTATATTATGTATGTATAAATTTAAACTACTAGGTGCTATTGATCTAGGTGAATTAAATGCTGTTGTTTGACGAGAACTGTTCTCTTTGTTTTGACTTGTGGCTGTAGTTGGCACATTGTAGGTTCTATTAGATTTTGTTGGGCTTAGTGTTTTATTTGGACTCAATTGTGTTGTTTCACAATTAGTATTATTTTCACTATTTTGCAGAATTGGTTCACTTGACAGGTTTGTATCCCCATTTCTCCTAAGGCAGTTAAATCTTTTTTCTTTATCTTGTTTTGCTTTTCTTTCTGCCTCTTCAAGTGCTTTCTTTAATGTATCTAGTTTTTGCTGTTCTAATCTTTGCTTTTCAAAATGTTTCCTTTTTTCTTCTTCGAGACGAATTCGATCTTCCTCTTGCTGCCTATGTATCCTCAGTTCTTCTAAGCGCTCTTCTTTCAATTTTTGTTGCCGTTCTTCTTCTCGTCGTTTTTCCTGCTCTTCTAATTGACCTAATATCGCCGACTGTAATTCTAATGCTTTAATACGTTTATTTTCTCTTTGTGCTTTGATTTCAGGTTCGATAGGTGCGTTTTGGCCTCTTAAGAAAGTCCTGAAAAAAAAAAATGAAAAAATTAGCAAAAAAAATATACCGATGTTGTTGAAGTTAAATATGTACCTACGTACCTTCCTTCGTCACTTCCATTATATGAAGACCTGTCACAGTCCAGTCCTGAGTTGGATCCACGTCTTTGATCGAAAACGAGAATATCGGATGTGTTGTCAATCATGTTACTAAGTCCTCGCTCCACCCAAGAAGGTGTTCCCTTTTTGTGATTTTGCATCTAAAGAAAATAATGTTGATATTTTAGTTATAGTTTTTGATATTTTTTAAAGATATGTTAAATGTTGCATTAAGATACGATATCTTTGGCGACTCTCAAACAAAACTTCTAAGGACATTGCACCTTTAGTAATATTACACAGCACTGTACCTACTGGCCTATGGACCACCCTTTTGCATTGAGCCAAAATAACTTGTTGTTATTGTAAATAAACTATTTATATTAATAAGACTAAACACTACTAGGTGGTTTTAACTTTTACATTTTAATTTTTAAGTGAAGTTACGGTTTAAGTTTTAGAATAAATATAGTCTCACTCATAGCTTTCTTCTGTAAAGTAGCCATAGTATTATTTTAGGTTTCCCTTGATTTTATTATGTAATACAAACGTAGGATTTCTTCAGATACCAGCCACCTGATAAGTGGTCAGTATCGCCCATGAATATAAACAAGATCGAATGAAAACGTGAAAAAAAAAAGAAATAAAACGACTAGCTCAAGCAATTAATTCGTGTTTTGCCTGTCACGAGCTGCAAAATGGTAAGGCACTATTAATGTATGTAATTATATAGAGTCGTCTGTCCTGCTTTTTTCTAAAATACAAAAGTGTCTGGCGGAAGAATTAAGCAGGATGTACCCATGCGGGGGAGGGCGGGGTAAAACGCATCTCTTCTACCGACTACATTTTTCACAGAGTTACTAAATTATACACAAAAAGTTCTCAATCGCCTTCACTTCTCGAAATAAGCTTAATATTTCCAAACGCGGTCACTAGAACTTAATTGACCCGCAAGTCATTATTATTCTGACCGACTTCTATGTTCCGGTGATGTAGCAACTTTTATTTTTCGAATAGTTTCGATTAGAGTGCGATTATTTAATAATTAGTACCTGAGGTAATCGTTCTGTGGGGGCGGTGGGCTCCCAGAGTCGTCCGGTGGCAACCCCCCTGTCTCCCCACCTGGGCCGACCTTCTTCAGGGCCGGATTGGCTGCGTGCTGAAAGAGCGCCGTCCGTCGCGTTTGCCCGAACATTGGAAGTTTGTTTCCTACACAAAAAGTACTTTTCACCTTTGACCTGATTGGGGTCACTAAAATATATATTTATGTGTTCATTTTATAAATATTTGTGTGAAGTATTAGGTGAGCTCATTGGGACCTATCGGCTTATAAGGAAGAACATAATACCTTTCCAAAACCGTCCATAAATGATTTCAAAGTTCTCGTTTATGGCCATCGCGTCTTTCGTAAGAGTAGGTAGGAATAGTAGGTAGTACTAGGTAGTAAGTAAATAGGAAGAGTAGGTAGTATACAGGTGTATATCTAAGTTCTAAAGTTTATTTTACTGTATTTGAACGAGCTGTAAATAGATACTATGGGCTGTTATTTATGCTTAAGTTATTAACCGACTTCAAAAAAAGAAGGAGGTTATCAATTCGTCTGTATGGTTTTTTTTTTGTATGTTTGTTACTCGATTACTCCGCTGTTTGGGAATGGATTTTGGTGATTCTTGTTTTGTTAGTGAGCTTATGTTTCCGAATTGGTCCCTTTGAAAGTATCAAAGTATTGTGAAGTCATCATCATCAACTTTCATCCGTTCACGGCTGAAGATAGGTTCCCTCAATAAAGGCTAAGACGACAGGTCCCTTACCACTAGCATCCAACACAGATCGGGAACGCCAAAAATTTTGCAAGTAAAAACTATATTACTTATGTATACTTAAACTTAAAATTAAAAAGTAAGTACAAAATAAAATTAATTTTAAATAAAAAACCAAAAACCGACTTCAAAACCATACCTTAATTAATGTACAACAAAAAATTTTAAAATAATATTGAAATACTTCGAAGTGAAGTAGAAGTCGTATACTATTTAAAATCGGGTATTTTTGGAGTCGGTACCAGCCAAAACATGGCTGCCCTTCACAGGCATATTCTCAATGGGTACTTGGTGTATGTGATTGATCATTAAAATATCCTCTTTGGCTGGCACCGACTCTAAAAATGCCCGATTTTAAATAGTATACGTCTTCGGTCTTCTACTTCACTTCGAAGTATTTCAATATTATTTTTAAATTTTTAGTTGTACTGTATTAATTAAGGTATGGTTTTGAAGTCGGTTTTTTTTAACATAATGTCGTTCCCCTAAATAGCAGATTTATTCAGACATCTATGTTCTTATTTTATAAATATTGGCATCTGCGTGTTGTACGGAGGTTAACAACCGTTCGATGACTGTTGCCCGGGGCTTGTCCGGGGTGGAATTTTCATACAAACTCCACTAACTAATCTAACTATGAAACAGTGAATGGTCACCAATTACTTCGATATTCCGGATTTTATAAAATTCAAGCTACATATCCACATGTCAACTTAACAGAACAATAACTCCCATGTATTTTATCCTATAAGGACATTTATTATTAAGATAGAACATCAATCACGAAATGTATGTCAATTCTATAAAGAAAATAAATTGACCTACTTCATTATTAACTAAGTATACACCTGAGAAATGGGATAAGAATTAGATTCGCACATAAAACCACTATAATATTATAGGTAATCGTACCTACATGAACATTAAAATATCTTAGAACTTTCCAAGCGTTTAAGCGCCGATGGTCCAGTGGTGGATGGACTTGGCCTCTATGCGAGAGGTTCCTGGTTCGATTCTGACCCGTCCGTCTGTGCCTTGAAATGGGTTTTTCAAAATTTCTAAGTGCACCCCAAACACGAGACCATCGTTCGCTCACCGGTGAAGGAAAACATCGTGAGGAAATCTGTATGCCTGATTAAATTGAAAGTCTTTGAATGTACGTGATTTTCACCAACCCGCATTGGGCCAGCGCATCGGTCAACTAAAACCCATTACCCTCCTCACCTGACTTCGAGGAGGAGATCCGTGCACAGCAGTGGGACTTATAAGGGTTGATACTTTACTTACAAACGATTTATAGGCTAAGGGCCTGTTTCACAATCTCCAGTTAAGTGCCCAATAGGCTATCGGCAACATATTTGACAAATATTTGGCAGATACTCCATACTCTATCTGTCAAATATGTTGCCGATAGCCTATCGGGCACTTAACTGGAGATTGTGAAACAGGCCCTAAATAAAATAGTGATTAAGATGTTATAGATACCTGACACTCTTCTCTTCGTGCCACGCCACCACCACGTCATTTTGATTGTTCGGGTTGCTGTAAAATTTCCTGCCCTGATTCATCGATTGATTCTTGGCGTTCATGTGATTGACCGTCTCACTGCCATAACCAGACGTATCACCTTCCGCGTCTTCATCGTAAAAGGAGAAACGCTTCACACTCGATACATTCCTGTTGTAATTATCTTTGTTTCTTTGCGTATTCTCGACTATCGACTTTTCGTGGTCTATATTGTAAATAGGAGGTAAACTTGGGCTTCTCTGTCTTCGGATCGGCTCTGGATAGTCGTAAGAAGCTTGATCATGCAGCTCCAGGGAACTGGCGAATTGATTTCGCACTTTTAGGCGATTATTGTACCGCTCCCCGGAGCCCCACGGTAGGTAGAGATTGGACATCTCCTCTGAAAATAGTAACGTACTAATCAAGGTATAATTTTCAAATGAAAAAAAGGCTCTTTTTAATGGAAAGGGAAGTTCCCCTCACATGGAGACTGAAGGGTTTTGTCGATAACTTTAAACATACGTAAAAATGCAAGGGGTTCGCCTGAAACCAAACTATTTTTCGTGTTCCTCGATCGTATCATATCATGTAAATTGTAATTGATACGAGAGACAACAGTGACAACATAATTTAAATGTACTTATATTTAAAAATTGATTAACAAATATTTGTAATAAAAAATACTATTAACTAAAAATATTATAAAGGTAAGTCATTCCTTTTCTGTTGTATTCAATTCAAGTTTCAAGTTTGACGTTGGTAGATTGATTGTAATTCTATAAATAATTTCGAATATAATTATAAGTACCTAAATATTATGGAAGTAGTCTCGTAACAATATAACCATTCTATTATTTCCATATATCACTCGCACGTTTCAATCTAACAATTCTAAACATATATAAATAAGTATAATTAATCTACATTTTATTAACATTGAAAATGAAATGTTAACATTCATAAACACAAATTAATATCACCCAATTACATGTAAATGGTGTTAAAAATGCAAGTGAAAATAACTTTATAATTCGTATAGACATTACCGGTAGTCTAATGAGTAAAATTTAATAATAATTTTCCATTTTGTATAAAAACAGATCTACAATACGAGATAGTGGTATTCGACTAGTTGTTACGCTTTCGTGAACAATCTCGTCTTTTGCGAGAGATATTTTTCTGTGCTAACAAATATCTAAATATTGCTATGTTAATTTGTGTCATAACTTTCATGATTATCAATCCATTGTCGATTAATATTCGGTCAATGACCGTTAATATATTGTAGAACTCGTTGCGTTATAGTGAGAATTTAGGTCGTTTCAGTGATCATATGAGAGGAATTTGCTCATGTTACACTGAGCGGGTTCTAACTTGGAATACTAAGCGTATAATTAAAAATGCGAAGAGCTGAGAGCAGGGATGTTAGGGAGCTCCGTAACCGTAACCGAAACTATCGGATATCCGATATAAAATAATATCCGTAACCGTAACCGAATCCGAAATAAAAGTTTCGGATAATATCGGATAGGGGCGGAACCTAATTTCTACACGTGTCAGGTTGTCTTGATCGGCCGGGCAGATTATTTTTCCGGCCGATCTAAACAGTTTATAGTAATGACTGATTTTTGTTACTACCAAATGAAACCATTTTATAAGGTATTTATTATTTACTTCTGAAATTTCTTCAAAATCTAGTATCCGTAACCGAAATTATCCGAAACTATCGGATAATCCGAAATAATTTCATATCCGTACCTATCCGTAACCGTATCCGGTATAATAATCATTTCTATATTCGTATCCAATCCGTATCCGAAATTTCATATCCATAACATCCCTGGCTGAGAGCAATTTGAAAGAACGGTGTAGTGACATGACGCTGAGAGGATATTTTACTAACGTCGTTATTCGAAAATAACCGTACTATGTATAAAATGAACGCCAAGCCGACCGATCCCTTGCTACTTGCATCCAACACGGACCACTGCAAGGATCTGGTTAATGGCCTTGGGTAAATGACAAACACTTCATCAACCTAGACGCGGCCTCCATTCTTGAACCTTAATGAATGTCGTCTTGGCGTTCATTGAGGGAGGCCTATGTTCAGCAGTGGACGGATAAAGGCTGATGATGAAGATGATGATGTATAAAATAAAAAAGACGTGTGGCACTCGGGGACTGCCGCGGTAATGCTATTGCATAGCATTTTGTATCAACTTATGCAATTATAATTATTTATTTATTTTAATTATTAATGCAGTATTTCTTTTTCTTTGATATTAATTCAAGTTACACTTTTTGAGCGTGGTGACCGATAAGAAAACATTTTTTTTTCCTTTATTAAATAAATAAAAAAATATAAATATTTTAAACAATATTAACTAATATTGTTTAAAATATTTTTATTATTTTACAATACATGTGTTATATTTTATTGTTATTCGTGCGAGCTTCGTAGTGTCGTACAATACGTCTAGTTGCAAGCACACAAACACCGTGTCGAAGACTGCCGAAAAGAAACGACGTTAGACGATGCATGCATCGTCTAACGTCGTTTCTTTTCGGCCACACCTCCGTGCCCGTCGGAGTGGGGAGCGTTATGATTTATTTTCGTTACGGAATTTCTGTACTCGGTCCCCGCGCTCAAGGCCCGCGATAGAAGCTATGCAATAGCTTAATAATTATCTTAAAATCTAAATGTTTGTCTCGTCTGGTTGTAATACTTAGTACATACTCTCATGCTCTAACGCAGTGATTTCCAAAGTGTTCCAGGTGGACCCCACGGGGTCCACGGAATACTCGAAAGGGGTCCACGATGAGCGTGACAAAAATATCGTAAGTCCATGAAATTAATTTGATTTCGATACTGAAGAACCAAAATGTTAGCTTGACTACTCCTATCAATATTGTTAATAGAATTTTTTATTTTACTATATAATATAATATCTTTAAACGAGCAATTTAAATATTAAAATAATTTAAACAAAAAAAAAATAAGCTCAGCAAGGGGTCCACCTGATGCAGGAAAATTTTGAAAGTCGTCTACGAAACAAAAGAGTTTGGGAACCTCTGCTCTAACGAAAAACTGTTGAAACGAATTTGCTTGGTTGACATTTTCATGACTAAATACCTAAAATATGCGACGACGGTCTAGTGGGTATGGGTGGGTTCCTCTTGATGATTAGTTTATAAGTGTTTAAAAGTGCACCCTGAATAAAATACCATACTCACCGGTAGGTAAGTAGAACGTAGTGAGGAAACCTGCATGCCAGATGAGATAAAAGTCTCTGAACGTGTGTGTGTGTGTGTGAAGTTCACTAGCTCGCTAGTAACTATAGAACTCCTCGCCTGATAGGAGGAGACCCATACCCAGTGGTGCATATATGGATGATAAATTTTTACCTAAACCGATTCACATTATTCAGAGTTATCGAATTATATATAGTATATAGGTACGTATATTACTCGTAGATATACAGCCTAAGTGTTAGCTGTGCATATTATGTTCAAAGTTATTATATCATGCAGTCCATCAGTTGCATGACAAAACTTGATATCAACTATCTTTATATATCGCTGAGATTTATGTACTATTAGCTAGGTGATTAGGTTATTACATACATTATCTAACTGTGTCATTGTAAATAGTATTAACTCGATTAATATTATGTTGCTAATGATGAGATTATGAGCAGTAATAGGATAGTGTACTATGTTTACACGGTTTCTGTGTAATGTGGCCTGGATAAGATCGGATCTTTATGTTTAAAGGCTTTTTGGCCTGTAGTCCAGAGACCCAGAGACGTGAACATGACGAGGCCTACTAGTTGGTTCTAATGCGGCGCCGTATCGACATGTCGGGCATTTTTTGAAATTGGATTCTAGAAAGAAAACATTTGCTTACTCACTTTGGGGCTCTTGTAGCCTAGGGACCTCGAATCATTGACACGCCAGATACAGAGGTAGCTACTCTCTCGTAAAGGTCCCTCAGTATCGACTTCAGTAGTAAACAACTGTCAATGAGTAGGTATTTATTTATTTATTTAATCTTTATTTCAGGCACAAGTATGCCCATATTATAGTTAGTTTATATTATAGGTATTGTGGTGCATTGTTTCTTTTGATAAATTATATGCGTGTTTGAAATTATATGTTTTTTTAATCGAAGAGGCAACGATCAATGATCAGTTAAATTCCATTCTCTAACTCCATCCTCTATGGCATATGTTTTTATTTTTTAGTTTCAAATAATCATTAAAATTATTTTTATCTTCGTTGGGGTCATATTGACATTCTTGGTCTATATGCAGCAGTCGGACTGATAATGAATATAGGTTTAAACCTTAGATCAATAATATGTCTAGATAGAGTGTCGCGCGGAAAACACGTCCAAAAAAATAGCAGCTAACTGTTGGCCTCTAAATGCTTTCTCTGTGTTTAGTCACTTTAGTATCCGTCCCACTGTCATAGAATACGCATGAATTTTTACGCATTATTGTTTTTATTTATAATGAAGGTTTGTGTTGAAGTGTAACGAGATTAAAAAGGATGATTATGGGAGAACTGTAGTAGCTGGTATCACTATTCACGTATACATCTTTGAAAATCTTGGCCTGTTCTTTTTGTTTCGATAGTAGGGCGACACTCCATCTAGACATATTAATGATCTAAGGTTTAAACATATCTAGCATCATATTATTAGTTCTATATATAACTAGACAATATGTAGGTGATAGGTATGCTTACTTTCATTCACTCTTACTTTCTTGTACTCTACATTATCTTTCTTGTTTATGTTAATTGAAAACGTCTGTTGGCCTTAAACTAACAGCACTTTGCTAAAAGCTTTTATATTTTCTACACATATTTTGATAGTTTCAAACAATGCATGTGTTGTTCTTTTTAAGAACTTAAACATATTTTAAATAGCAATTGTGAATGGAGCATAAGATGATAGCGTATTATTCCTTTAATAAATATTTTATACTTATACAGGCTGTTTGGACCGCAACGTCGCAGCATTAACTTAGATTTTTTTCTATATATTATTAGGATAGTATTACTCCTAATACCTTTAAAAATATGTGTTCAGTTTCATGTGATCGGTTACATAGATTTCGTGTGACCGCGTAACAAACAAACTTATTTTTACATTTATAAAAAAAAATAAAGATGAAATAAAGTCATGTAAAGAGGGATCACAAGGGACCGCGGATTTTGTACAATTTAAAAAGGTTTTCGTTTATTAGGACACTTTTCAATTACAGTTGCCTCATTTACAGAGGCCAAACAAAGCACGCGAGTGGCTTAGTACGAGTCCCACATAGACCCCAGGAGGCTTCCCGGGTATATAGGTAATTTCGTAAATTCGTTACGCATTCGCATGCGCCTTCAAAACAAACGATGAAGAAGAACATATTTTATGATCATAGTATATAATTAAAATTTGCAGACTGTATAATTTCCTATAATTGGATAAATAAAAAAAAGACAAACGATTTGTTTGTAATAATAATCTATTAAGATGATATCTATTGTTGTTAATCAGTTTACTAAAAGTTATTCTGATTGTATCTATAGCATGGTGTCTGAGTCCTCACGAGAGCGTAAATTCGTTTCGTACCACGAAACATGGGCCATAGAATTAAACTAGTGTGCCTAAATTAAAATAACCTTATTACCATCTATAATTTAATAATGTATACATACAAGTTACTAGGGACACAAGTAGATGTCATATTAAAAGACATCAAAACTATCCTACTTAATATTACAAACAGAAAAGTTTATGAGAATGTATAATTTATTGATGTATGTTTGTATGATCTTTCATTCAAAAACTACTATATGGATTTCGATGAAACTTTGCAATAATATAGAACATACATCAGAATAACACTGAAGCTATAATTTATCCCCGTATTCATGTAGTACTTCCACGGGAATTGAAAGCCCAAGGGGGCTGCTAGCTTATATGTCCCACTGCTGGGCACGGGATTCCTCCTCAGAATCAGGCGAGGAGGGTATCGGCCATCGTGCCATATTTCACCGAGGCGCTGGCCCAATGCGGGTTGATGAACTTAACACACCTTGAAAGTTTAATCTCATCAGGCATGCAGGTTTCTTAACGATGTTTTCCTTCACCGGTGAGCGAGCGATGGTCTCGTGTTCAGACAGCACTTAGAAATTTAGAAAAACCTATCGAACCCGGACCCTCTCGCATCTCATCATCGCACTGGACCATCGTGTTACTGGTTATAGCGCCAAAGAAATCACTGCAACATGTGCGAAACTCTCAGTCTGACTATAATCGCGGTTCATGACCGACCGCGGTTCATAATGTCCATCCGTCTGTCCTCAGGATACAGCCTGATGGACAGCGGAGGCTTACAGTTGAGTATTAGGGTCTTGTTTGGCACCCTTTGGTTACATAACTCTTCAAAAAATAATTTGATAGCCTTCGTGCTAGACGCTAGTACGTGATTAAGTAACAAAACATTGTTGATTGAAACACTTTCGCTTTGACCATAAAGTTATAAACAATTTCATATGTTCTCGGTTATAACATAATAATATATTATGCCGAGTCACGAATGATTCAAACGCTAGATTTCTAAAAATTCTAAATTTGAGTATAGTTAAGAAGGTAGTATAGTTTAGATCGTCTTGAAAGTTTTAAGATTAATAAGAATTTCCACAGTAGATTAGAAAGATATAATTTGATATAATTTGAATTAATTTGAGAAATAAGTCTTAATTTTTGATATTTGAACGGACTTGTCAGTGTACCTTTCTCTGTTCTATTATACAACGTAAGATATCTTGAATGAAATTTTAACATATTATTTTTCATCATAAGTATTATATTTTAACGAACTGGGATAGGAAAACACGATTGGTACAAATTTTTCTCTAGATTTTAATTTTAAAGAAGTGTTACTTTTTATTATTGTTGTTGCTCCTTATTCCGTAACTATATGTATTCATACTTTGAAATATTTAGCGATAGTGACGCTATTTACTACTTAGCTAGAAAATTGTGAAAAAATTGTACTAATTACTTGTGTTCTTTATTTTGTATCATTTATTTTATGCTTTCCGGCTAATGCCTCGTCTTTACTGATAGTGGAATTTTAAGTTCTTGCAAAATAAAGTATCGAAATGGCATCGGGTTCTGTCGTGTAGCAGTCATATTAGAATATGGTCACAGCGTTTTTGTATAGTTCCATACAATCAATATGGAAAATTGTTTTTTAAGAATCGGTTTTAACACCCAAATAAACTATTAAAAATGTAAAATTATTAATTAGTATCTTTTGGCTTAATGAAGAATGTTGAATGTTAGAAATAGCTGCAAGGGAAGCAATTAAAGGCTGTCTCAAGGATCTATTCACTTATCGTTCTATCTAAAATAATTAATAAATAAATGTAAAATATAAATTGTAAGTATATATACATTTTAATTACCTACTGTGTAGTACATAAGGTTTATGCAGTCGCTGTCTCAATACATACACAGGTAATATTAAAATAAAAGTCATTTGAATCATAATTGTGATGTTATTGCTTGTGTATTGTGTTATTGTATTTATATTTTATTCCCCTCTTTCAATTTGCAGTATTTTGAACAATTCAACATCACTTCCTGTCTCCTGGTCCGCTTTGTTATGCTCTATACAGTATACGTTATTATGCGAGTGAACAATATCAATTTTACAGTCATACATCTACTTACGTTAATATCCTGTTAAAATTCAGGTTTTTTACAGCTAACCATATTTATCGAAGACGGCGAAACTTGCGCCTATTTTGATTTTTGACATTTGATTTTTTGTAGTAATTTTAATATTTTGTTAAAACCTAGTGTTTTTATGTTCGAATCATTAAATAATTTATTAATAAAATTTATTGATTGTAATTAAAGTTATTATCTTTATTATCTGCCTGTTTCAATAATTTTTGAAATCGCAATGTCAGCACAATGATAAATGTTTAATATTATTATCGAACACGCAACGCGAGACATTTGAGTTTTGAAACTATTGGACATAAATCATAATAATTGAGTAGATAATAACAATCGGCACTAAAATAATAATCGATAAAAATTCGATTTAAATAAAACATCGATATCATTGCAAAAAGCATAGGTAATGGGCATATTCTAAGCGTACTATGTTACGTACCTCTCTCTAGCGCCCACTGTTGTTTCTTCTGCTGGACCAACGACACGGGCTTGCCCACGGTCAGCATTGCACTACGATATACATTACACTTTCTATTGCCTCATACAGCACGCTTCTCCCGCAGTTACGGTGCACCGGCTAATGAGTGGACCGGAGTGCTTTTAACAGTCGCCCGCGCATAGGCGGCCGTTCGTCGCGCTTCGATTCGCGCGTGCACTCATTGTTTGATGGGCACTATTATTATGCTCTGTAAGATTCCGAGAACAACACTCTTTTTTATTAACGCAATATAACCGCTGAGGCATCCTTCCGTGCGCCCAAAACGATATTAACGTATCAACTGGACGGCCCTTACACGCCATTGGCGTCTAGACATTTTCAGCCCTCGTTTCAGTAGCACGCAATTGTAAATGCTAAGAGGAAAGCCTCGGAAAAGCCGTCGGTCGATATAATCTCCATGGCAACGTTTGTTTCAAGTATAGGAGTATGTAGGAAAATATGCCATCATTCTCATTAGGATTGCATTTAGGCCACGGTAGTGACAATAATTTATACAGTTATTAAAATCTTATGCCATATTAGTAGTTTCCCCGTGGAATGAAGCCAAGGATCTTTATTTTTAGCTTCAAGACATGTGCCAGACAACTCAATTTTTTATGTATGCCCTGGCTTATTGTAGTCATTAAAAAATGTGATTATTTAGGTACGAGCAAAAATATATTTAAGCGAATTTAAAATATCACCATATCACTACATATTATAAAACAAAGTCGCTTTTTCTGTCCCTATATCACTTTGTACGCTTAAATCTTTAAAACTACGCAACGGATTTTGATGTGGTTTTTTTTAATAGATAGGACAATTCAAGAGGAGGGTTTATGTACATAATTTATTAAGTTTTTATATACATTGGCTAAGATATAACAATAATCGTTGGAGGTGTCGGATAAAAATAGGCCGTCTGGGAGTTTCCAACGAAAACGCTGCCTAAACCCTTTGAGATATAACAAAATAATGTATGGTGAAAATGTGTATCTTAAATAGGCCTACAAAAAAGTCCGCGATGGCATATGTCTATCTCTTAGGGATATCATACTATATCCATTTAATACTTAAAAAAAGGGGCAATTATAACGTGATAGTTTGAAAGTTATTTACACGAATACCTTATGAATCCTTATCATTTTAAATCAGTTAATTATCTTCTGTACTTCATGAAGATTATTTTTGCCTTTTACATCATGCAAATTAAATGAATATTTTAGGAGATATGGCAAAATCAAAATAATGCACAAGAAAATAAACGTGTTGCCACGATTCGAACTGGCGGTTGTCTGGTGTCTAAGGCCGTAGTGTATCAACTCTGGTAGACGTAATATTATGATCAACGTATGGTGGAATATAATATAGTAATAGTATCCTAAATATGCCTGCAGAAAGTCTGCGAAGGGATATATTATGTATAAAGACATATAGTTCAAGATAACATACATATTATATATACATTTTAATACAAAAACTTAGTAATTATTAAAATAGAAAATGATCATCATCAGACATGATAAATCCGTAAACCTAAGTTCACGCGGGCGAAGCTGCGGGTAACAGCTAGTTTTCCTATATAGAGAAAAATTGAATCATCTTGGCGCATTCAATAATGGATCTGGCTTTTTTTCGTGCCACATTTTTTTTTATATATAAACGCAGATAGGCTCCAGCTATGTTTCAAAATGTATTATTTAGGTCCGTGTCCATCTACGCAGGCCGCGGCGCCGTGATGCTCCACCGCAATGGCTTTTAACTTTGATTGTGACCTTATATTATTAGGATAGCTTTATTGATGTTATTTCATAAATGGATTACATTTTTAATTGATAATTTGTTTCTTTAATATCTAGTATATATTACGAATAAAATGCATCGCTTACCGCTTACGCCTTCTAAAGTACGGAAGCAGTAGAAGAAGTTATCGTCGGTTGAACGCAGCCCTTCCCTATTAGTTTATTTTATTCCTACGCACTACTGCGTGGTAGACAACGACGACAACTACAACAATGGTCAATGGCCAAACACAGTTCGTCGGGTGGACAAAATCTCCGTCATGCCAACTTGATCTCGGCCAGAAATGATCTCGTTATCGGCATGGTATCGCTGATGCTGCTGACGGTGACGTCAGACAAGCGTCATAAAGTCATCGTGTTTATTGATGAAAACAGTTTTGGCGTAACAAATATCAAGCAGGCTTATCTCGGCGCGTTTACCAGTGTAACAAACAGGTGGGGTTATTAAAGCTTTCTGAGAGCCCCGTTGGGTATACTTCCTACACTGGGCTTCCTATACTGAGAAAAAATTGACGATCTCCGTGACTCAGTGGTTAGCGCGTTGGCGCTCTAGCCGAAGGTAGCGGGTTCGAATCTCGCCAGGGAACAAAAAGTTTTCTGTGTTCCTGGGTCATGGATGTGTATTAAATGTGTGTATTATATAATAAAAATCTTAAATAAGTATATGTATTCATATAAAAGTATTAAATATATGTATTTCCGTTGTCTGGTACCCCGTAACACAAATTCTTCGGAAACTTAGCACGGGACCAGATTGACGTGGTGTAAAAGCGTCCATAGATATTATTATTATTATAATATACTTATAATTTGATTATTATCTTTATTTTATTGTAAATATCCTTATGGCAAATGGACAGTCGGAAAAAATAGGTCTACTTTAAATCAAGGTCAACGCTCAAAAAAGTCGTAGGTGACGTTATTCTGTTGTGTACCTAAGCATTATTGTAAAAAAAAGTAAAGCATCAACCCACATGTCCCAGTGCTGGATACGGGTCTCCTCGAAATCAGGCGAGTAAAGATATATGAAAATCCATGCAGTAGTTTTTGTGTGAAACAGTATCATCAATCCATACATTTTTACAAACTAGCTTTTAAAATCCTAATACTGTAAATGCGAAAGTTTGTGAGGATGTTCGTTACTCTTTCACGCAAAAAATACTGAATGGATTTTGATGAAACTTCATAATAATATAGCTTATACATCAGATTAGCACATAGGCTATAATTCATCGCTGTATATCGAGGAAGGCTATAGACTATATTATCATCCCGCTAAGATGCCGTTGTAAATCTTAGTTAAGGCAGGCGAAGCTGCAAGCAACATCTAGTAATTTATAATAGTAATAGGATTTATATTAAGCTCATAGCGTGTTATAATAACTGTATTGACTATTGTGATGTCTTCTAGATGGTATTAGCTGTTCGATATGCAAGGTCAGTCAAGTGATCTGTTTTTTAACCTTCTCGTAAAAGTAACGTTGTTTTGACCGCTAGAATAGGCAGATTTTAATTTTATTTCCTTATCACCGTATGACGTGCAAACTTAATAATTAGAGTCACTTGTAGGTCGTAAAATTATTGGAGTGAGTTTACTTATACTATGTAATAATAAATAATAACAACATACCTCTGCTAATAAAAATATTTGACTGATATTACTTGTCATCATCATCAGCCTTTACAAGTCCACTGCTGAACATATAGGCCTCCCTCAATAAACGCTAAGACGACCGACCCTTGCTACTCGCATCCAACACGGACCGGCCACTGCACGGAGATCGACAACTCACTTGTTAATGGCCGTAACACTGTCTACCTGAACGCGGGCGGCACGAGTGTGGTGGTACTTCACACTCATATAATACTGGAGTAAACTGACAGCTATGCTGTCACGAATGCGAATTGTAAGTTTCCGGTGCTTTACTGGGTGGATAGGAAAAAGGAGGGCAATGCAGATGTATAATCTCTGGTTGCGTGGATGTCTATAGGCGTCTGGTTGTCACATAAGGCTACAATGGCTCGTTTGCCTCCTCATGGCATAAAAAATACAATACCAAAAATAAAATACGCAAAAGCCATTTAAGAGCTTTCACATTTAAATATAATTTTTGTAATTCTTGCAACAAAAACAACTTCACTAATGGTAACAATTTCATCCGTGCCGCCTACTCTAGTCTACAGTATATTGTGAATATTTTTTCGAAAATAAATAAATAGTTATAGATAGCTAAGACCCTAGCGTTTATCGAGGGAGGTCTACATTCAGCAGTGGACTGATAAAGGCTGATGATGAGTTCTTACTCCATTCATATGAACAACTCCTAGTTATTGTGTACCTATTCTTAGATAAAAAAAGATATTCTTTTGTTGATTGTATTGAGCCTAAATTATTTGTAATTATTTAAATGAAACCATTAATTATTATTAGCATAAGCCAATTTCAAAATATGTACTTTTATAATTATACTACGCTATTGTGTAGTTTATACGTAAATAAAATATTATTTACAAAAACCCATGCGTGACCACGTTAATACGTCAATAGGAATCAAATAAATAAAACATTTATTTTGCGACTTTAGTTTATTATCGCAGAATGTAAGTTAGAAAGCGTATCTAGTTCTTATATCTTCCAGTTTTTTGGAAACCTCGGCCGGAGTCCGCTCCAAATCTCCCGCTATCGCCTTTTGCTTAGCGGTGTCCAGGGAATTGAATTGCTCACAGAGGTCTCCATCTATTACATTCTGAAAAGATTAATTTAATTTAGTCAAATTTCTCAAATAACAAAAAAAAGCCTCGCTACAAAATATGGTAATTTCATAATTAATAAAATAAAACGCGAGGCATAACTTCGTCATGTTATCGTCTTACGAATCGATTTTATTATCGGGGGGCGCCAAAAGTTTCAAATAATGTTTTGTAAAAGTTTGTGCGTTCCTAATCTACTGAAATGAAATAAACCATGTCAGACTCTCAGGAACAGCCCCGACCGCCACGAGACACGGCCGCCATAACGGCGAGCGAGCGACCCACAGCAGGAAGGGACTTGCTCTACCAAAATTGTAACACAGATATTATTAGGAATACTACCTGTTGACTTAATTTTGGATAGTAAGCTACGATATTTTAGTTAGAAACAATACACTATACTACACTATGCTACAAGCATCTAATTAATTTATTATTTATATAAAATATTCAGAATTTTCTAAGTTTCGATTTTTTATTAGAATTATTCTATATTACTTGTATTTTAGTTAAATATAATTTTAATAAATACTTTTATACTCACTTTTACAGGATAATAATAACTTCTGAATGACAAATGATCACGTCCACACAGTGGCGAGTTTTCACTTCTCATATGCATTTCTAGATGCTGGAAGAAGTCATGGTCTTCTCTGGACGTAAATGGCAGTAAAACGCCAAGGGAGCCACTGACAGTAGCGTACAAGAGTGCTTCAGAACCGCCCGGTATGAGAGTAGCTCTTTGTAGTGACGTCACTGTCTCACCAACATGAAAGTTTACTGTTATATCACCCTTTTGTGATGCACCATTTAATAAACCTAAAACATAAAATGACTTTCAATAAATACATACATTACTTAAAACAAATGGATTCTTAAAAAAACTTATTCAGAATAACATCTATAGAATCATTGCTTTCATAAGTCTAGCATGTGTGAATTTGGTAATATCATCATTGTAATAATTGATAATGGTAATAAGTTTTATATGGAAATATTAATCACCTCTATCCCAAAGTGCTTTATTTCCAGTTGGGTCTTCATCAACATCATCAGTTATGGACTGTGGTAGTCTCATAATAGCAATATTACCAAATTTGTCAGACATTGCTACTGTATCGTAATCTAAAATACAACTATTTGTGATCCATCTGGGATTTGTGTCATCAGCAAATATAATCAATTGATTTTCTCTTTTCTTATACTTCACACAAAATACAGATTCCTGCACATCAGATACAAATATTCTTTGCCTGATAGTTTTGATATCTGCTACGAGGTTTGGAATGTGGCGATTTTCACATTTTCTTAATAATTTCCGCCGACCAATGTCATATAATCTTAACATTCTGCCCACACCAGCTAACAATTTTCCATTAAATGCTGCCAATGCTCCTGGATACTCATCAATAGGGGTCTTGTGAACTAATTCTAATTTACCCGTAGTATATATCTGAAATATAAAAATAAAATTTAAGATTTTTATGCAATTACAATCAAAGAATTTGAAGCACATGTTATTCATATAATAAAAATAAAATTTTAAGAGAACTTGTTTCGGACTAACCTTATAAACATGCAAACTGCCTTCAGTACAAGATCGAGGCGAAAGGATCATGTCTTTAGCAACTCCAACTACTAGATGTGGTACAGCATGATCCGCATGAGCAGACCAACGGATAATACACACAGAGACCGCTGCCTCATTTTGCTCCAATGGTAACTTAAATAATGTATTAGGAGGTCCTCCACTAACACTCATATCTACAACACGAATTTGTGACGCCCACATACCTGAAAATGCGATAAAATAGTTGTAATTTTGTGTTGTCGTATAGTTTACTAAAATAACAATTTTGTTATAGAAAATTGTTTCCAATGCTTGAATCAAATGATTTACGGAAAACATCTGGGATTAACGCAAGGATTTAATTTCGCCCCACTCGATTAGAGACAGACATCTTGAGATGTTTCTGCTCTTGCCCAGAGAATGAGGCTTTGCATTAATAGTATTTGAAATAGTAACCTACCTGCACCAGCTTTAGGTGATGAAAATATATTTTCAGGTAGAACATCAGATAAAAACGCATCAGCCATTTCATTAGCTAGTTGTTGTTCCTCTGGGCCACCACCAGCTGCTGCCTCTCTCATTTCTTGTGCCATCTGAACTCTGAAAATTAAATTCTTATTAGTGTATGTTACCATGACTTTTGAATATTCATTCTCATTTATGGTATATTCAGAACTGCAGGAGTATCGTCATAAAATCGGTGAAAGTGTAATTTTATCATCATTAGAAAGAAATTTTAAAGGATTGCAAACATGTCTGCATAACTTCTGGTTGTGCGGACGGATAGTGGTAGTCATCATTAGTCTGCTAGCAACCTACATTTTAATAAAAAATTGTTACCTTCTTTGTTTCTTCATTTCTTCAGTATATGAATTATGATCAGTTTCTAATATGATGATGTGATTATTGTCCGAATTTATAATAAACTTTCTAGGTGTATAATCTAATGGTTGGCAAGTCTGGTTGAAAACAGCACCAAGTTTTTCTAGAGCTAAAATTCTTAAGGTGTTTGATGAAATTGCTACAATACCCTCAGTACATTGTTCTGTAACAAAAATAAACATTGGTTGTTTTTAACAAGATTCTTTACTAGAAAGTTAACAAAATTGTTGTTGAAAAATTTGTCCACAGCATGGTTTGACCACCTTCATAGTAGAATTAACTCCAGTTTGGTTATGGAATATGCTGAGTCATACTTGCCCAGAGGCAAGGACAATGATCTATGACGTTGTGGGCCTATCACTGTATGCAACAGCTACACACCACCATTTTTAAAGAGCAACCCGAAAGCCACTCTCTAAAAAAACGTCAAGTGCATAATTTTAATTTTTTATGGATATTTTACTTAGATAGATATTATTTATAAAACTGAATATTACCTGAACTAAAACCTGCAGCATATTCAAGGCACTCGTAAGATAAAGGAGTAAGGTGAAAGCGATTTTGATATTGATAACCCAACCATGTTCTAGATGACACTGCTAAAACAGCTTCTGAAGACTGCACTCTCACTTTGAACAATTTAACTGGACGAGATCCCAGATATCTGAAAAATAATTTATTTTTAAAATATGATCTTAAAGTAAAAAACAAGAAACTATTATTTAAAATTCTCAGATCTGGTTAATGATTCTTCATGGTATTCAGATGAAACACGGAGCGAAAATAGTTTACATCATTGGAATAAGTATATTTTATAAATATTCAAACAAAGTGTTATTTACCTCGTTCTAGTATCTGCCAAATCTCCACTCACAGAATCCAAGGTTGTTCTCAAGAGTACTCCATTGTTCAATCCAATATTTAAATGTAGTGCTGATTTTGCACCAGATTCAAATGGTTGATCAACAATACACAAAGACTCTGGACTTGCTGGTAAAGCTTGCATTGATCGTGGAGCAAGACAATCCTGTAAGAAGATTATTTCATTTTAAGATTTTCTAATAATGGAATGTACAATACTTCATTTAATATTAAAATCAGTATTTTTAGAATAACGCATTTTTGGGTTTTTATAATCAAATATATTCAGTGGTGTCCTTTTATCATCATGTTAATTTAGTGTCTCATACTTTTTTTGAAATAATAAAATTAAACTTACAGCTGGATCTAATGAAATAATCCTAACAGTGTTGTCCACAAGACCCACAGCTAAGAACCATGCTCTCTGTTCACCAGATGCTACAGATCCTAATGCCATGCATGATACATCTGATGATAATTTTTTCCTCTCTGTATACTCATTCAACTGGCCAGTCTGTAAAAAGGATAGATCATGTTAATTCAAAACTATATAGTATTCATGGAAATTATAATTTCATAAAATGTTTTTGTTTGTTCATGACATGGTTTTGCCACCTTCACAGCCTGATAGGCTCCAGTTTGGCTATGGAATATGTCAAGTGTCATCCTCAACTGCAAGCAGGAGTTTGACAATACTCTTCGACACTGTGGGCTTATCACTGTATAGGACAGCTACGCACCACTATTGTAAGACATAACCAAAGCCACGTCTTACAAACGCGTCGTATTATTCAATAATGGTATGTTAATATAGAAAACTTACAGGGTCCATCTCAAAGTAGACAAGTTCTCCACCAGTTAATGCTATTACCACTTGTCGTTGATTTACAGCACATTTTACAATAGACTTTTTTCCTGGAGCCTTCCATTCATTAACACGCTTATCAGCTCTTATATGTCTTATACCATCAGGATAGACTTGTACTAAAGCATCACTACCAAGAGCATGACAACTTAATGTTGGTGTTGTTCCCAGAAAACCAGAATCTGTCACTTCTTCTACTGTTTCACCAATGGACAGGACAAGAGTAGCATTGACGAATGAGACAATGATGTAAGAATCAAATTCATCTGTAACCAAAAGAAATATAGTTAAATATATATTATAATCTTTTTGTATGAAAAGAAATGAATTCTTCTTTGTAGAGCAGCTCTTCCCAGGAATATTTTCCGGTGCCTACCTGTGTTATGTGTCCCATCACTATTTGCTTATCGCCCATGAGTTGATTCTGAAAAGAAAAACCACTGGTGTTTATGTATGCCAAACAACCAGGGTTTTATTAGTAATTTGTTGATTTAAGGGAGCGTTCATATGTGGTTATTGGTAACGTCACAGTATATCAGTAACACGGACCAAAGGTATAATCATTAAGCTCCGCTAACTAAACTGCAATTTTTTGACATTTATCAGCTTAGATAAAATTAATGAATTTTTTAAATCCTGTGTCATTGGGTAGAACCAAGTTTCGATTATTGGATAGTTTTGTTAAAATTACCATCTTTATGACGACGTACTGTCCATACAGCATTTGGAGACCCTGGTAATTCAGATACAGCCATTTCTGCCACTTCCAATCCATGTCTTAATGCACGTAATGAAGATCTGGGGCCACGTCCACATGCTAAGTATACTTGAGGTGTGTCTTCACCAGCCAAGTCAGCAACATGACAAGCTGTAAGTGAATTCAACAACAATTAAATAACACATAATAGAAGAATAATAAAATACAAAAGCAAATACTATTCTCAGATCTGGTTAATTTAATCTTCAAAGTATTTCAGATGAAACACGGAGCGAAAAAGGTTGACATCATTGAACATTTATATTAACAAAATTAAAATTTGACCACCTTTACACCATTTTTAAAACTTACCTAATATTGGGGACAATGAATCTAGCTCATCAACTAAAACTAGGTTTCTCAAAGGGCGAGGAGCAAAGAAGAATGTGTCACCCTCTTCTAATGGCATTGCAGAACTGAATTCAGGCTCATCATCTTCATCCCCAAGGTGTGCAATTTGGTACAAGAAACTGCAAAGAACGCAATATTAAAACAACTGTTACTGTATTATTTGGTCCAAAGCAATGGGCTATCAAATTAAATTATTGTGTATTGAAAAAAAAAAAAAAAAAAGAACTGCTCTTTATATAATTTTTATATTGTTAATGTATGTGCATCTCATATCAGTGTGCACTAATCCCATTGTGGGACGAGACCTTGGTTCAGAGATAATTTCTATAGCATGTTATGTTACTAGTACAATTGACATTTATATCTATTGCACATATTTACATGCAAAGTTGGTTACAGCTGGACTTTTATTGCAAATGTTTTTTTAAGGTTTTTGTAATATATATTTTCATCCATTCTTTATTTTTTGATTTAGGCTTTTAGCTGAAAGCATTTACCAACTCTACAGACATAATATCAATGAACTTATAATATGGTCATAGCAATGTCTTGTTTATTTTAAAAACAATTAAATCTTATCTGTGTGTGACTTCAACTTCAAAGAACCTATACATATTTTGAGGAGATACATATAACAGTATATAATACTTACTGGTTGCCAAATTCACTGGCCACAAAGAGAAAACCAGTTTTCAAAACACACATTGATGTTGCAACTGGAACCGTATCAAAGTACTTCAGTTTAATCTCTGTGACCATATCATCGTCTGTCTCAATTGTTATCTTGAATATATCACCTTGCTCAGTTTGTGCCAAGAAAAAGAACATGGTCTTGGTTTTGTGTGTAGCAGAACAAACAAAGATCATCCCCCTTTCTGGATCATCTAAGTCATTACGTCTTCGAGGTATAGGGCATCTTATGTCATGTTGGTCACCCAAATTCTTGTATGTTAGGTAGTTTTCTGAGCAAATAAGTACTCCTGAAGGACCATCATTTCCACCAGGTACTGTTATTAGAAAATTTGCATGTTCTTCCAATGGCTCCGAATATTTTCTCACTACATGATTTAATCCCAAGTCCAATTCATAGAATGTTAAAGTTTGTTGTGTTTTTTGAGCAGCTTCACCTAAAAACAAAATGTAACAAGTTTAATATAGTCAAATACATGAACAATTCAGTTATTTGTAAAATTTAATCATACAAGGAGGATTTGACGTCACTGTCAGTCGGAAACACGGACCTCATGATAATCATATTAATATTTATCTCAAAAATAATTATACAAAAATAGTTTGGTAGCTTAATATTAGTACCATTTAATAATATTGCTTATACATATAGTACCATTAAATTGTCTTGACTACATTCATACATAAGCTGAAAGAATTTTTCTATCCTATTGGTTAGTCTATTTACAATAATAATATGTTATTATTGTAAATTACTGTATAATTATTTAATTTATATAAATTACCTGTGGGATCTGAATCAGCTTCTTCATAGTCAATTTCTAGACATGCAAACATGGGGTTCTCAAATCCTACATCAACACCCACCATGTGGTACACAAGAGTGTTTGATTTGTGGGCCTCCAATGGGGATGATATAGTCAGTCTGGCCTCAGCGTCTCTGTTCAATATATACACTAGCTTTTGTTTCTCAATAGCACCTATCATTACTGCTCTTCCTTTGGGATCTATAGCCAAGTACTGTCCTGGCACTATTCTTCGGCATCCCGATTTCCCGAATGTTTCTTGATGTACCTTTTCCAATATATTTTTAGTTGGGATGTACTCTAATATAACAATACGGCCAGAATCCGATCCAACGACAATATAATCTACGAACAAATAAGAGCAGGATATAAACACAATTTAACCATTTACATTTCTTCATTTAGTAACTTGTATATTTTTTTAACAATCAGGACACGTGGTTAATTTTAACATTTTTTCGAATTTCATTTTGTACCATCAACGAGTACATCTCAGCAAACAATACAACTTGCCAAGAGCGACGCTATGCATACTTATTCTATGCATCTAGTTATACCATAGTACTTTATTAGAAAGCACATGGAAGCAAGACAATGCAATTCATTACTACACAAGGAATAATGTTCAATTTTGCTCCGTTTTAAACCCCTTCGAATTTAGGATATAAATAGGAAAAAAGTTATTTAGGTAATTTAAGATATTCGAGGTTAAGTAGCCGGGTTTAAAGTCACGTGTTAATAGTCAATTACCTTTAGTGCCTCCAGTTAAACGAAATGACATAATTGATCTCACTACTCCGAAAATTTCCACCTTCATCAGCGTATGCACTTTTCCGGTGTTGGGATCTGGTCGCAATAATTCCAATGTTTTACCACGAGAAATTATTATCTCCTGCTGTTTCGTGCCGGAAAAGTTACCGTGGACTGCATGAGTTATGGCTGTAGAGCCTTGTAGAGTCAAGTTATACAAATACATCCTGCATTCAGTTTAGCCACCCTGAAAGAAACTATAATTAGAAGAGAACTTCAAAGACCGATTAATGATAAGTTTTCAGTAATTCTATTGTTAGGCTCGTAACTGACGAAAACAGAGAATAGCTGTGTATTCGAATGGGTGAGCTTATTTCCTATAGCACATACGAAACGACCACGATAGACTTGGAAGTAACTATCGAGGAGATACCTAGTAGTGCTTAAAAATTTGTTAATATGTAAGTCGTACTAACTAAATGAATAATGATAAGAACTTACTTGAAACCAAATAATGGAGGATCGCCACAATACGGCAGGATTTACTGTTTCTATCACTTTTAGCCTAGTACACAAAATGGCCGACGCCGGGTTAGCCAGGGTGCACGCTTCTGCGCTCATTTTTGCCGCGAGTAGTTGACCAATCAAAAAGAGGCAAAATTTAATATGGCGCCAGTATATATAGTAACTGGGTTGCCAGTTATTATTTTTTGTAATCCACTTTCAAAGCGTTCTCCTGTGATGAAAAGTAAATACTGTATTTTATTTATTGCGCGCTAGATGGCTCTTTTTATAATTAATTATTCTATTTGACACAAGATGGAGCATGTAATATGAATGGACGTAATAATTTCAGCAGCATCTAGTGGTAAAAACAATAAATGTAAAAAACGTGGGCTAACTTTAGTTATCCCATCTAGTGGAAATTTATACAAAGGATGTCTTATATTTTTCACGTGTCTGTTGGTGGCAGACAAGATCAAGTGTGAAGTTTATGTTCATAGACGATCGAACATATTGGTAATCGGTTGGAGTTGGATATCTCTGAAAAAAGCTTTCGTAATACAGATGATAATTTATAGGTACTCTACCCATTGCTCGAAAAAATAAATTGGACGAGCGAAACAAAATAAGGAAAGACAAGACAAGACGTAGGTATATCCTAAAATTATTATGTCGACGTTGCCGAATGAACCTTAATTAACAATATAATTAGAATGTTAATTGATAATCATTAATAAATTTAAAATATTTATCTTACTCACAAGCAATAAATTAGATATTAAGTACTTAATTGAACATTATTGAAAAATTATTAAAAAATATTACCAATGATTACCTACAAGAAACGTGAACAAACTTGTACGCGGTAGATTTATGTTGAATAGGTCTGAACACCTGAAGCAAGTTCCAAGTGTACGTATTTGTGTTTGTATTGTGCGCTTTAGTCCATTGTGGTTCTTTTAATTCTATTTTGTTGCGTGGCGCGCCATCCCAATGTATCCGCTGCGCCGGCCTCTCCCCCCCCGCAGCCGTCGCGGCCGCGCGCACCTGAGTATTTGGACCCGTTTCACTTTGAGACGCCGCGTTCTTTATTGGAGCATCAGTCCACAACAAATTGGATGTTTACCTATTCGAACCTATATACACGGATAAATAAAATTAGAAATACTTTTAAAATATGTTGTTGTTCGTTGAGATTTTTAATGACTTTCTCGTGCATAGCTTTCGATTTTTCTAATAATTTTACAATGGTTTAAACTTCATATCATCAGCCTCTATCCGTCCACTGCTCAACATAGGCCTCTATGTTGTCTTCAGTGGTAATCTATAAAAAAAAAAATTAAATGTAAACCTAACGTACAAATAGTAGGTATTTACATATTATGTCCCGACGTGTGGGCCTTAGGATGAACTTGGACAAGAGGAAATTCATGTTCAACGAGCAAGTTCTTCTAGGGCGGTTAAAGTCGATGGCATTATTGTTGATGGCACCAAGTTAACCTAGACCTGTTGTAAGTTCGTAAGTACTTACATTATGGGCGCCTACTAGCGACGCAATTAAAATAATAATAATTCATGTATATGTATATACCTAAATGACCCGGTGCCGACATTAACATTCATCATACAAATTATTTACACTTGGGCGGGATTCAAAGCTGCGATCGCTATGTGGTGTCCAGTAGTTTGGCGACTCGACAAGATGGCCGTTAAAATATGCAGCCATTTTTCTTATGTTAAACAACCAATTTTCTTTGACCCGGGCACTAGTTAATTTAGCCTGGCCTGGCTTTTTTAAGGCTAACAAACATAGGAAGAAATTTTACCAACATTGATCTTTTATCGTCTTCTTTGTATGTCTGTGATGGAGTTTAAATTAACATGGGTTATCTGTGATCTCCGGTTTGTCTATTGCCGCTCATCGGGCGTCCGGCCACAGATAACAAATGATTCGAATGGTTGTGTCATGCGTCACGCAGTTTTTGTGCCATCGTATCAACAATAAACAAACAATTTAGTCAATGGTTGTAATTTTATTCGGTTAGATCAATAATATGTCTAGATAGAGTGTCGCGCAGAAAAAACGTCCAAAAAAATAGCGTCCAACTGTTGGCCTCTAAATGCTTTCTCCGTGTTTACTATGAGTCCCGCTGTCATAGAATACGCATGAATCGTTATGCATTATTGTTTTTATTTATAATAAAGGTTTGTCTTGAAGTGTAACGATATTAAAAAGGATGATTATGGGAGAACTGTAGTAGCTGGTATCACTATTCACGAACACATGTTTGAAAATGTTGGCCTGTTCTTTTTGTTTCGATTGTAGGGCGACACTCCATCTAGACATATTAATAATCTAAGTTTATTCGTATAAAGAAATTTTGAGAATAAAAGTCATCATTAGTGGCTAAGGTTGTCGTTGTCCAGCCTGGGGGCCTAGCCAAAATGCCATTAAGAAAGCGTTAACGAAGTTCGAAATGATAAAATGTATAGGATGGACAACGTGATTAAACGCGGCCTTATGTTAATCCCATATATTTTATCATTTTCGAACTTCGCTAACGCTTTCTTAATGGCATTCTGGCTAGGCCCCCTTATAACAGTTCCACCTATCAAAAGATAAAACTATTTCTATATTGGATAATATTAAAATCGGTTTAGCAGCTTAAAAGATAAGCTCAGTAAATAAGCGTGAGTTTGTAAGTTAAAACCAAAAATGTATGGACATTGATGATTTAGAAGACAACTTCCAAAACATTGAACAAGGCAAGTCAGCGCTATGTAAGTATATTTATGTGATGGATACTAGAGGGTTGTGTAGGGCTAGCCGCCCTCGTCCAATGCTGACGTCTCTACGTGCATCTACCATACACATATATATATACAGTCTATATTACATTCTTGCAAGGCGCTAGGGTTGGTACGGTTTATAGTTGATAAAGTCTCCAAATTGTAATATAACAAAAGTTTCTTTTATCATAATATTTTTTATTCTTAATTTAATTTGGAGATTTTAGTACACAAGAGTGACTTTGCCAATATTATAATACAATAATCATAAATCTAAATAAAAATAATTAATTAATTTGTAATTATAAAGGAATACAATATCTTTGCTGCCTTAGATGTCGGTCTGCAATAAATGAATACTGAGAATTGTAATCATATAAAAAGTCAACAGCTTAATTATAGATTTTCTTGAAAATAAGAAATCTATAGATTAAATATGGATGGACATACATGTATATATTTTTTTGTTTTTCTATAACCGGTCGTTTTTATACTTATTTTGATGTAAACACAGATGAGTCTCATGACTATTATATATCATATCAATTATCAAGACTTAGTTTTTCAATTGCCATTACTGTCTGCTTTCCTTCGCTAGTGTGCAAATGTCCTAACATCCATTCGGGTTTCGGCTCGCAAGCTGTATTCAACGATGAATATGAATGAAATAGGACTACGAGATGCTGATATTATAATATCAAATCTCATTTTCAGATAGTTTTAATTTGTTCAAGCTTTGTCTAACTCTGTCAGATGCTGACTTTAAATGGTATTTATTAAAATACTGTTCGGTTTGCAATGGCTGATGGCATGATTAATTAATTAATCATTTTACCCTTTTTTTTCGAAAGGACCTATGCTGTTGGCCTTAAGGCCTTAAAGCTAAATCGAAAAAGTAGATGTGCAGATGGCTCATTCATTTTACCCTGTTTTATAGAACTTCAATATATATTTAACGTATGTGTAGAGGACGTGTTTAGCCATTCAAAAGGAACGCCACCGAATGTTCCAGATTATTAATACACACAATTAGTGAGACTCCAATCCGTGTTACAGTCGTCCCAACTGCCACCCGTGATGTCATCATTGTTTACTTACATGATAGTCGTGCTCCTAATTAATTACTCGGTTAAGCGTGATAGAGCAGCTGCCACTAATAAATCAACGGCCATCAACTCATCAGCGCGGACATGCAAAGAAATTTACAAGAATTAAAGTTAATTAAAAAGCTTTGTACTAAACAACTTCGCTATGATGTCAAATGCTACGTATAATATTCTAAACGTTAAAGTTTGTATAAATGTTATTTTACGCGAAAACTACTGAATGGACTTTAATGAAACATTAGAATAATACACAGGCTATAATTAATCCCTGTACTCACACGCGGATGGAAAGTATGCGGGTAAAACCGCGGGCCGTTGCTAGGTCTACTTCACAAGTTTTCTAAATATTTATAGAGCACTAGCAGTCCCGACAGACTTCTTTCTGTCAAAAAGATTTGGTATGTAGCAGATTTGTGTTTCTACTTATTTTATCTCAAATTCGAGGAATAAACTATCCTATCTTTTAAGTTGGAGAAAAGCACACATTTTAAAAGAAAAAACATTAAAATCGGTTCAGTATTTTCGGAGTTCATCCCGGACAAACATTGTGACACTGGAATAGATTACGTTCGGTTATGTCAAATGTTGATAGTCGGAAAGTTAATATAATCCAAGCAGCAAGTACGAATATTATAAAGGATACGTCTTATTGTGTGTGACGATTAACTCTAAAACTACTGCCGTGATTTCATAAGTCTTTCATCGTTAGAAAGCTACGTAATTCAAAATTAGCATAAGTTACACTTGTATTTAGTTATTATAGTCAACTTGTCAAGCTCAGTTGCGGGAATGCTAGTAAGGTAAGTACATAATTAAAGGTAGTACATGGAGTAGAAACATAAGACGCGTATATTTTTATTCTATTGAAATTTATAAATTTAGAGAAGACTAGGCCTCCTTTAACCTATCGGGGCCCTGGGCACTAGGATAATGGGGCCCTGACATTAATAACAATTTATGAATTTGTGGGCTTCAATTTTGGACTAGAAAGATTTATCACAGTAACTAGGCTCAAAAAGTGTAACTTGAATTAATATCAAAGAAAAAGAAATACTGCATTAATAATTAAATTATAATTGCATAAGTTGATACAAAATGCTATGCAATAGCATTACCGCGGCAGTCCCCGAGTGCCACACGTCTTTTTTATTCTTAATTTAATTTGGAGATTTTAGTACACAAGAGTGACTTTGCCAATATTATAATACAATAATATAAATATATAATATAATATAATCATAAGTCTAAATAAAAATAATTAATTAATTTGTAATTATAAAGGAATACAATATCTTTCCTGCTTTAGATGTCGGTCTGCAATAAATGAATACTGAGAATTGTAATCATATAAAAAGTCAACAGCTTAATTATAGATTTTCTTGAAAATAAGAAATCTATAGATTAAATATGGATGGATATACATGTATATATTTTTTTGTTTTTCTATAACCGGTCGTTTTCATACTTATTTCGATGTAAACACAGATGAGTCTCATGACTATTATATATCATATCAATTATCAAGACTTAGTTTTTCAATTGCCATTACTGTCTGCTTTCCTTCGCTAGTGTGCAAATGTCCTAACATCCATTCGGGTTTCGACTCGCAAGCTGTATTCAACGATGAATATGAATGAAATAGGACTACGAGATGCTGATATTATAATATCATATCTCACTTTAAGATAGTTTTAATTTGTTCAAGCTTTGTCTAACTCTGTCAGATGCTGACTGTTCGGTTTGCAATGGCTGATGGCATGATTAATTAATTAATCATTTTACCCTTTTTTTTCGAAAGGACCTTTGCTGTTGGCCTTAAGGCCTTAAAGCTACATCGAAAAAGTAGATGTGCAGATGGCTCATTCATTTTACCCTGTTTTATAGAACTTCAATATATATTTTACGTATGTGTAGAGGACGTGTTTAGCCATTCTAAAGGAACGCCACCGAATGTTCCAGATTATTAATACACACAATTAGTGAGACTCCAATCCGTGTTACAGTCGTCCCAACTGCTACCCGTGATGTCATCATTGTTTACTTACATGATAGTCGTGCTCCTAATTAATTACTCGGTTAAGCGTGATAGAGCAGCTGCCACTAATAAATCAACGGCCATCAACTCATCAGCGCGGACATGCAAAGAAATTTACAAGAATTAAAGTTAATTAAAAAGCTTTGTACTAAACAACTCCGCTATGATGTCAAATGCTACGTATCATATTCTAAACGTTAAAGTTTGTATAAATGTTATTTTACGCGAAAACTACTGAATGGACTTAAATGAAACATTAGAATAATACACAGGCTATAATTAATCCCTGTACTCACACGCGGATGGAAAGTATGCGGGTAAAACCCCGGGCCGTTGCTAGGTTTACTTCACAAGTTTTCTAAATATTTATAGAGCACTAGCAGTCCCGACAGACTTCTTTCTGTCAAAAAGATTTGGTATGTAGCAGATTTTTGTTTCTACTTATTGTATCTCAAATTCGAGGAATAAACTATCCTATCTTTTAAGTTGGAGAAAAGCACACATTTTAAAAGAAAAAACATTAAAATCGGTTCAGTATTTTCGGAGTTCATCCCGGACAAACATTGTGACACTGGAATAGATTACGTTCGGTTATGTCAAATGTTGATAGTCGGAAAGTTAATATAATCCAAGCAGCAAGTACGAATATTATAAAGGATACGTCTTATTGTGTGTGACGATTAACTCTAAAACTACTGCCGTGATTTCATAAGTCTTTCATCGTTAGAAAGCTACGTAATTCAAAATTAGCATAAGTTACACTTGTATTTAGTTATTATAGTCAACTTGTCAAGCTCAGTTGCGGGAATGCTAGTAAGGTAAGTACATAATTAAAGGTAGTACATGGAGTAGAAACATAAGACGCGTATATTTTTATTCTATTGAAATTTATAAATTTAGAGAAGACTAGGCCTCCTTTAACCTATCGGGGCCCTGGGCACTAGGATAATGGGGCCCTGACATTAATAACAATTTATGAATTTGTGGGCTTCAATTTTGGACTAGAAAGATTTATCACAGTAACTAGGCTCAAAAAGTGTAACTTGAATTAATATCAAAGAAAAAGAAATACTGCATTAATAATTAAATTATAATTGCATAAGTTGATACAAAATGCTATGCAATAGCATTACCGCGGCAGTCCCCGAGTGCCACACGTCTTTTTTATTCTTAATTTAATTTGGAGATTTTAGTACACAAGAGTGACTTTGCCAATATTATAATACAATAATATAAATATATAATATAATATAATCATAAGTCTAAATAAAAATAATTAATTAATTTGTAATTATAAAGGAATACAATATCTTTCCTGCTTTAGATGTCGGTCTGCAATAAATGAATACTGAGAATTGTAATCATATAAAAAGTCAACAGCTTAATTATAGATTTTCTTGAAAATAAGAAATCTATAGATTAAATATGGATGGATATACATGTATATATTTTTTTGTTTTTCTATAACCGGTCGTTTTCATACTTATTTCGATGTAAACACAGATGAGTCTCATGACTATTATATATCATATCAATTATCAAGACTTAGTTTTTCAATTGCCATTACTGTCTGCTTTCCTTCGCTAGTGTGCAAATGTCCTAACATCCATTCGGGTTTCGACTCGCAAGCTGTATTCAACGATGAATATGAATGAAATAGGACTACGAGATGCTGATATTATAATATCATATCTCACTTTAAGATAGTTTTAATTTGTTCAAGCTTTGTCTAACTCTGTCAGATGCTGACTGTTCGGTTTGCAATGGCTGATGGCATGATTAATTAATTAATCATTTTACCCTTTTTTTTCGAAAGGACCTTTGCTGTTGGCCTTAAGGCCTTAAAGCTACATCGAAAAAGTAGATGTGCAGATGGCTCATTCATTTTACCCTGTTTTATAGAACTTCAATATATATTTTACGTATGTGTAGAGGACGTGTTTAGCCATTCTAAAGGAACGCCACCGAATGTTCCAGATTATTAATACACACAATTAGTGAGACTCCAATCCGTGTTACAGTCGTCCCAACTGCTACCCGTGATGTCATCATTGTTTACTTACATGATAGTCGTGCTCCTAATTAATTACTCGGTTAAGCGTGATAGAGCAGCTGCCACTAATAAATCAACGGCCATCAACTCATCAGCGCGGACATGCAAAGAAATTTACAAGAATTAAAGTTAATTAAAAAGCTTTGTACTAAACAACTCCGCTATGATGTCAAATGCTACGTATCATATTCTAAACGTTAAAGTTTGTATAAATGTTATTTTACGCGAAAACTACTGAATGGACTTAAATGAAACATTAGAATAATACACAGGCTATAATTAATCCCTGTACTCACACGCGGATGGAAAGTATGCGGGTAAAACCCCGGGCCGTTGCTAGGTTTACTTCACAAGTTTTCTAAATATTTATAGAGCACTAGCAGTCCCGACAGACTTCTTTCTGTCAAAAAGATTTGGTATGTAGCAGATTTTTGTTTCTACTTATTGTATCTCAAATTCGAGGAATAAACTATCCTATCTTTTAAGTTGGAGAAAAGCACACATTTTAAAAGAAAAAACATTAAAATCGGTTCAGTATTTTCGGAGTTCATCCCGGACAAACATTGTGACACTGGAATAGATTACGTTCGGTTATGTCAAATGTTGATAGTCGGAAAGTTAATATAATCCAAGCAGCAAGTACGAATATTATAAAGGATACGTCTTATTGTGTGTGACGATTAACTCTAAAACTACTGCCGTGATTTCATAAGTCTTTCATCGTTAGAAAGCTACGTAATTCAAAATTAGCATAAGTTACACTTGTATTTAGTTATTATAGTCAACTTGTCAAGCTCAGTTGCGGGAATGCTAGTAAGGTAAGTACATAATTAAAGGTAGTACATGGAGTAGAAACATAAGACGCGTATATTTTTATTCTATTGAAATTTATAAATTTAGAGAAGACTAGGCCTCCTTTAACCTATCGGGGCCCTGGGCACTAGGATAATGGGGCCCTGACATTAATAACAATTTATGAATTTGTGGGCTTCAATTTTGGACTAGAAAGATTTATCACAGTAACTAGGATACTACTACGTCTTCAGTATTCTAATCAGCAATCATTGTTTAACTTCCTAAAATTATCACTAGATTATATTCTTATATAAATAACGGTGCCCATGGATCGTGGGGTCGTCCAGCGTGTCCAATGGAGAAGACGGGTCTGTACATAGATAGTACATGATGTAAGCAGTATATCATTTGTGGTACCTATGGCAGTACGACAGGCAGTGTGTCACAGGCAGTCACAATGGTAATGAAAACGTCAATTATAACGTTTGAGTCACTCTGTTTGGACACGGCGCGTGGCATTGTCACTGGTGTTTTGTTAAACACTTTCGTAGAAATTGAAGTTATTATGACAATCGTATTGTACGGCAACACGTCGACAGACGCCACGGAACATAACACCGGTCGAGTCGCTTGGAAAAATACTTAACATGATTTCAAAACTGTTCACAAGGCACGGAAACATGGCTGTTATCTAATACAGGCGAATAATCGTCATAAAATATTTTTAAGATTTGTTCATTTATATTATAGATATTATGAGAAATTACTGCGTACTTAGATTAGAGGTAAAGGTAATTTTTATGAATCTACATCTATACATTTTTTTATGTTACGTGGATGGGCAAACTTCGACGTTCGACCTGATCGTAAGTGGTCGAACTCCATTAACATAAACTAGTTCACCTAGTCGCGGTGCTAGTATTACACTGCTTCTTTTTGCCTTCTCTCCGAAATACAGCAAAGCTGTGTCACGACAGAAACAAGCGAGATGGTGGTGTCCATGCAGCTGGGAGCGCCACAGAACGCAACGCTTCAACCGTTGAGAATAGACAAAGGCGATATGTGTGAGCTAGCAGTAAAGGACAAGGAGTTAATCAATATATAAAAAATCCTTTGCGAGGAATTTCACTTGGATTGTTGCCAACATACTTAGCGTTGGTAACTGTTGCTACAGCCTATGTCAGCCATGGTCTTGATTCTTGTGAGAAAACAATTGTTTCTATTTTAGTATCTCCTGTTCATATTTTTGCATTTTATTATTTGGTCATTGCTATACTTAATGGGAGGTTTAATTTAGCATTGTTTCGTGGATGTGTATTAAAATATTACTTATCACAATTTGAGGTGAGCGACGATGGTCCAGTGGGTTTTCAAAGAGGGTCTCTTATACGAGAGGTTCCGGGTTCGATCCTGACTCCCGTGTGTGCCTTGAAATGGGTTTTTCTACATATCTAATTGCATCCCAAACACGAGACCATCGTTCGCTCACCGGTGAAGGAAAACATCGTGACGAACCTGCATGCCTAATGAGATTAAAGTCTTTGAAGGTACGTGAAGTTCACCAACACGCATTGGGCTAGTGCATCGGTGAACTTTGCCCATTACCCTCCTCGCCTGATTTCCGAAGGACGAGACCCGTGCCCAGCAGTGGGACATATGAGGGTTGATACTTCATCACAATTTTCTGATACATTATCTTAGTTTAAAGTCCATATAATAATGGACCGAACTGACGTATACGTCTGTAATACAACACATATTATGTTGTGCAGCCGACAGCCGATGCACGCGGAGTATACGTCAGGCGATCAAGTCAGCCTACGTATAGGAATGCAATATACCGGCTAAGTCCCGGTGTAAACACCCCACCCACACCCTAAGCGGGTGTAACTCTATATTCGGTGGTTGATCCATTCTAGGGTTGCTCATTTTATATTTATAAGCGGACATTATTTATGCATCATTACTTATTGTAAAATTTTACTTTTGATAATAATTTAATACTACAAATTTGGAAAAATGCTAAGCAAAGATACTGTTTATATATAATGATGGAGTAAGAGTAAGGATCGCGAGGAATAAGTACGCCACCGTCCTTTTCTCTTTTTTCTTAAACTCCAGGGTTGTCTGGAAGAAATTGCTACTAAGAAATAAATGTAGATAATTTTAAGAATTTAAAGTTATTTTAGTAATTTGGTAACTTTTTTTACAGAATAAAGCACATATTATTTTCATTTATTCAAGTTGTTCTGATGCACCAAGCCTTTTTATAATTTCTAATTGCTGACTATGTGGATGATGGTGGACTCTAGTTACTTACAATCATTTGTGATATGAATATATTGATGAAACAGTTTTTATAGAATTCGATTTGTTCCGACAATGGGACATATGCAACCCAAGACGGAGATAGCCCTAGCCATCCCCTAACGGGGCGCATACCAGGCCCTTTAATAAAACATCTCGATAATGAAAAGTCAGGCAGTTATGGGGGTTGCGAATTAACCCTCCGTACGGAACACGCGCCAATCTCGCGAAACTGTCTTTTACGACCATCAACCGAACCCCTAAAATTAAATGGGAGCGACTGCGTGGTGCAATAAATATCTTAATGATACGGAATCAAAAAGTATCTTTCGGGCATTTGTTGGAGAAAAGCTTACGGAGGTTGTTTGGGGTAGCGAAATATGAGCGTTGCTGTTATGATATAATGGTTGATAATGGAAGGTGGTGGGTGTTTGGTATGGGGGATGTTTGCAAGTGCCTTGGGCTTTCATTGCGTTTTATTCAGCGGCACGTGCAGCGCCACCTGTCGACTTTGCACTGACAACTCGCAGTAATGAGCGTACACTAATCTCGGTCTTTTATGGGGTATTTGAATATGTGAGTGGTTCGTATTCATTATGTTATCGTACGACATGTAGTATTAGTAGAAGAAATCATCCATACATTCTTATAAAATTTCTCATTTTTAATATTATTAGGGTATGGTAAACATTTTTTTTTGATGACGCAGCGGAAATCCTTTTACCAGGGCCTTGGGTAGGTGCGCTGACGTGTTAGGGGACTTGCATTGGGTGCACTACCCCACTAAAACCGCTGTGTGAGCCTTCAGCCGCTATTTGAGGGACCCGGATTTGCAGAACGGGAAACCCTCAGCGACAGACTGGTCCCGGCAAGACCAGATTCTCCACAATAGGGGGAGTGCCCGCCTACGACTTGGCAGTCCCCACGACGTCGTGTCTAGCGGGGCCCGGGTACGGTATGGAAACAGAGTTTGTTCATCATTATCATTGTTCGTCTTTTGTCTTTTGGATATAGTGCGAAGGCGATAGCGGGTGGGTAAATAAAGTTTTGAAGTGGAAGTCACTTTTAGAAGACAGGGGTTCGTCAGCCGCCATGATCTTTGTGTGACGTTGCTGTTCCAAGGTATGTGACGGGGATCTACCGATTTCTTGTAATATATTATCATGGATATTATTGATAATTGCGCATATTTAACTTATATTTTAATTTTACGGTGTGTCGGTTAGGACAATTGTGTTATGGAATTTTGTATCACGGCCAGTAAATGACAATAATCGATTCGTGTCGCGTCCAATGCAAATGGCCGGCGCCGGATGCGGACCTCCCAGAGACAATACCATTGGCGTCAATACACATTCAAAATGGCGCCTCATAACCACGGTTAACAATCCCGGTTCTGTCAACTTTTAACTGCTTCCCGTTGGTTACGTGGAAGTATTAACATAAGACCATGATAAGCATAAACCTATTGAAATTCGGTTGAACATCGATTATTCGATTGTCAAATCGAACCGGCGAGGATGAAATGCGTTATGGTAAAATATTGAAATTATAAAATTGTTTAATTTTTTATTGGCAAGACTAATTTCGATAGAAATATAAACTTTCACGTAAAGAAATTTCTTTATTTTTTATACCTACTGTACACAGAACATTTAGGTTTTATCGATCTCTCTCAAAGACTACCTCAAAGTATTACATTTTTTATATAATTACTATATTTTGCTACCATTGCTTTTAATTTCTAAAATAGGCTTATAGAACAAATCTCGAGAACTTAGCACGCGACCAGATTGACTGGTGTAAAAAGCGTCCATAGATATTATTATTATTTCTCTTCGTTGCCGTCAGGACAACAGATTGATATTTTTTTCTGTGTCAGATCCTGGGGCTACGACCGACCCCGTTCGTTCTGATTGATAATGATTAACGCATAAGAACAGCCGCATTAAAATCGGGTCAGTCATCAGTAACAAGTCTACATTACATTGTACACTACTTAAAATATAAATGTGATATAAAAGTTTCATTCACAATTTTTTTTTCTTATGGATTGACGTGAAATTTACTCGTTCTATTTAACCAATTTTAAGAATGTTGATATCCACGTCGGGGAAAAAGTGTCTGAATAACTAGAAAACTTTAAAGTTTTATAAAGGCTTAAAACATTTTTTTATATTAATACGATGTAATATTTAGGGCCTGTTTCACAATCTCCCGTTAAGTTCCCTATAGGCTATTGGCAACATATTTGACAGATAGAGTATGGAGTATCTGTCAAACATCTGTCAAATATGTTGCCAATAGCCTAAAGGGAACTTAACGGGAGATTGTGAAACAGGCCCTTAATGTTTAAGATCGTGGTATTTTTATGTATATTAATTGACTTTGAAATACATTTGAAAATTGTGTAGTGATCGCTAGTGATATTGTTTCAGACGAAAGTCCTTTTACACGGCTGAGGCTGATGATGATTGTCGGAGAGCTTAAAGTTATTGAACTAAGCTGTTGAACGCTGACATCAATATTCATGAGTCACTAGAAAATAACACATGTTCACAGACTCAATGTTTAATGGAAATTGTTCAGGTTATCAGATCAACAAATTGATCAGGTTCTGACCCATTAGTTTGGTCCCAAGCTTTTACTCGAGTTATTAATTATTGTGTCTTACGTCACAGATGAGATAAGGGAGACAAATAGACACATGTCCGTGTTTAATGGCGGTAGATTAGGAGAATACGTTTTTACACACATCAGGTTGTATATGATTAGTACTAATTACATTAGCTTAGATTTACAGCATCGTCATCGCCCGATGATTCTTTTCATTGCCTGCGTTCTTTACGATTCACCGGTGAATAATAATCGGTGGTAAATAATGTAGAATGGTCCCATACCAATGCAGGGTACCACCATCATACAGTATATTTTTCCAGAGAAACAGCTTTGCTGTATTCCATATAAAACAGTGGTTCTCAACCTTTTATTGATTAGAGACCACTTAGGGTTCTGTGTTTAACAGGGACCACAAGTTAAAAAGCACTAGAAGCACTGATAACACCTTCTAAGTTGACTTCTGAGCTTGCAGATCTATGTTATTCATGTGCAAAAGGGTGAATTTTGCGGACCTTTCCTTAGCTCTTGACTCATATAGCCTATAACCTCCCGCGATAAATGTGCTATATACTACTTACTGAAAGGATTCAAATCCGTACAGTAGTTCCTGATATTAGCGGTCAAACAAACAAACTCTTTATATTCATATCTTATACCTTTAAACGAGCAATTCTTGTATATATATATAGAATCGGGATCTCGGAAACTGCTCCAACGATTTTCATGAAATTTTGTATACATGTGTTAAAAACGGCGATAAATCGATCTAGCTAGGATAAATTTTTAGAAAACTTTTTTTTATCCGTGTTTTGAGGCATCGATAAAATATGATTAGAATACGAACGTAAATTTCGCTTTCAAATAATATGTCATGGTAGCTTAGTGGTGAAATTAGGCAATTAAATCCGAACGAGCTTGGTTAGAATATCCAGTCCGAATTTTATTTTTTCCTTTTTTTAAAATCATTTTTTTTGGAAGAAAATTTTTATTGTATTTTATGACTAAGGATGCCGAGCAAATGCTCGGTCAACCAGGTACTATTAGTATATAAGATATACGGTTGAGGGTTACCTGTGACAGACAATATCGCAATAATAATTTTAGCATGTCTTCTTAGATCACTTCAAGATATTCAATCGTTTTCACGGAATATTAACCTATCACGACGTTTTGATTCTATTGTGCTATTAGAGATTTTATAGATCTATGTTAGTAATTACACTGTATGTCCTATGACCTATCCAAAACCTAGCCTAATTGCTTCATCGGCAAATGGCGGTGGTAGCTATGCGTCTCACATAGCATTTAGCATCAAGCATAATGTTATCAGCCATGCAGATGCACATGTATTAGCTACTAGATAGTATTACTTGTTTTATATTATATGTTTAAATTTTCTTACAATAATATTTTTATTTTTATTTTATAATATCTATGGACGCTTTTTACACCACGTCAATCTGGTCCCGTGCTAAGTACTCGAAGAGACTTGTGTTACGGGTACCAGACAACGAAAATACATATATTTAATACTTTTTATATTAATACTTATATTTAAGATTTTTATTATATAATACATATATTTAATACATATATTTAATAATGTAAAATGTATTATGTATTCTAGAGCATTGAATTTTTGTTTTCAAACATTGACAAATATCAGGATGTTATACGTTCTCAGGTCTGTACGGGATTCGGGAATAGTAAATTAGTAAACACCTGTGTGGCCCGAAATGTAAAAAAAGTGTGGGCGCGGCTTCGACTAAACGAATTATTAACTAC
Organism: Lycaena phlaeas; assembly: GCA_905333005.2. Lineage (NCBI taxonomy): Eukaryota > Metazoa > Arthropoda > Insecta > Lepidoptera > Lycaenidae > Lycaena > Lycaena phlaeas. The sequence goes on from HG995178.1 coordinate 9,989,999, forward strand.
CTGCGACTTCCTTTATTGATGAATATCGACGGGTGTCTTAAACGTAAGTCATCCACTGCGCTGTTTTATAGTAAACCTGTAAGACGATTTGGTAATTTTTACGCAGTGGATGATGTGTACCTCGTTATAATTGTAACATTCATTTGTAATAATCGAAATATTAGTCAAGTAGACCCGCCTTCATTCTCAGGTGCATTTTTGTACTGATGAAACGTGTTGGCTTTTTATTGCATTTAAAGGCCTTAACAATGTCATGAAATATCCCAGGATTTGTTAATAAGTCATTTTGGGGTTCGGTGTTCTTATCAAATCTATTTTCCTGCGACTATTTGATTTGTAAATAGGATGTTATTTTCATTGCTTTAATGTATATATAATGCAGTATTACTCAATACGAAGGACCGAATTTATGAATGATTTTTATCCTTTGGTTTTTATTACAACTCTTCGTCTTTAGAAGGCGGTACAAGGTAATTTTAAGACCTCAGAAAGTAAATAATGCTTTTAAAACCAATTTAAATCTTTGTTCAAAACCTTGTCACAAGCTCTGACTCTGATGTAGCATTTATAAATTTCGATACCAACTGTAAACGGTTACTTACATCTTTTCTATTGTTGAATTTGTTTTGTTAATTATTTAGTGGCGTAGCTTGTTTTAGCGTCACGCTGTCTTAAACTTTAAAATTGGAAGCTGTATAGTTTTAAGAATATTGCTAACAAACTTTAGGGCCTCTGTAGCTGGGATGCTGCGTATTATTCGAACGAATAATTCAGCGGTAGTTACGCCCTTGGTTTTATTATCTTCTACTGTTGATTCACCTTTTTTTAGGCTTTTCTTGCAAATGCTCTACAGGTGTTTTATTTTATTTGAGAATACGGAACCATTTCCTATTTTATTTCATCCGTATCATTTTTGTTAAGTCATGTTAAATATGCTTCATTATTTGTGGAATTTAAATTAGTCTAAATAGGAGGGCCGGCCGTTCAAAAAAATGTCATCGCTATTTCATTAATATCTATAAGACGATAAAAAATGATCTTATTATACACATGTTATTCGTTTACATTTGGGAAACACAAATTACGATTATATCAAGATTTGAGTTAAACATTTAATTTACGACTAGTTTTTGTTATTCTTGAATTCTTCACGATTTTATAATATTTGTTTAATATTATATACTTATACTTAAATATATTAATAGACTTCAAAGTTTAAATACATAAAAATGTATTTCATTGTGACCTCATTTATTATACGACATACATAGATAGTAGATACACAAAATATGATACAATACTAGATTAGTTTTAGGCTTATACAAACTTTTAGACAAGCTACATGATGGTGAGCTGATGATTGCACCGGTCTGATTATTCTAGGATAAGAGATTAGCGTTCTAAAACATGGGAACTGTAATTTAGTCTTTAATTGTTCGCCAATGAACATTAAGATTCTGGTAGCAATTACTTTGCTGAGTTGGCATTCTATCTATGCGTTGCTGGACTCGTGATTTCATTATTACATCAATCTATACCTATATGTCTATATATGTTGTGTAAACTATAAGTATTAACAACATACCTTTTAACTTTTTAACTTTACAGCTAAAGATATATTTTTTCTTAATTCTAGACTATTCGAACGTTATTTCGTCCGAGACTGATCAAATTTTCAATTCGTCATCATGAATTCAAACTTTAATAACTCTGGTTTTAATTCCATTCAGACGATGAACATTAAGTTAGTTAAATTAGCTTACACATTAAATCAGTGTTTCCCAAACTCTTTTGCTTCATGGACCCCTTTCGAACTTTTCCTGCATCAGGTGGACCCTTTTTTTGCTCGTTTAAAGATATTTCATTATAATAGTAATAAAATTCTTCTTGGTTAAATCGCTCATTGGTACTTCACTATGGAAACCAAATTAATTTTCTTAATTTTCATGAACCCCCATTTTTTGTCACACTCACCATGGACCCCCTTCGAGTCTTCCGTGGACCCCTGGGGGTCCACCTGGACCACTTTGAGAATTACTGCATTAAATGATAACGTTGCCGCGTGTCTGCACACTAATACTGAACAGCGTGTAGATAGTGGTAATAATAAACGATAATGTACTTATTTTGTACTGAATGCTCCTTTGTTTCCGATCTTATCATTTATTGACGTGAGTGGACAAATAGGACCACAGTGATGTATTGACTGACTAATAGATGTCGCCGGGTGATGCGGCGCCGCGCCGTCGCAGCCGTGATAACCCATGACTCTCATATCTTCAGGCTATTAACAGCCACAGACGTGGACTTTTTTTAGTGATAACAAATTTTGACGACATGAATACAGTACGAACGAACAAATGTGTGAATGTGAAACGAAGTGCCAATCCCGATTATAACTTGCCAGTTGAATGGACAAATTATGCCAATCCAGTATAATGCTATAGGGCGTACTATGATGGGTGTTTCTTTGGCAGATGGGATTCAAATCGAAGACCTCCGCCAGTGAACTAAAGCTACCGATATCACGCAAAGAATAAGCCAATGGGCTGGTCACGCACTCAGAAGAACGGATGGCCGATGGGCCATTAAGGTTCAAGAGTGGAGGCCGCGCTAAGGTAGACGAAGTGTTGGTCGGCCATTAACCAGATGGGAAGACGATCTCCGTGCAGTGGCAGGTCCGCGTTGGATGCGAGTAGCAAGGGATTGGTCGTCTTGGCGTTCATTGCAGGAGGCCTATGTTCAGCAGTGGACGGATAAAGGCTGATGATGATGATGATGATGAATACAGTACAACAGCAAAAAGTTTTGATGGTTTAAAGACTCAAGACAATATAAACAGAATATTTTTTATGGTCTTAATAATACGTAAATACTAGAACGAGGGCGTGGCAAATTTAACAAAAATGGCGATTTAAAACGTATGAACATAAAGAAAGTAGTAAATGTAAAGATTGCATCTGCCATCGATTGCCAAGTCAATAAGCTTTTAGTCTGTACCTACTATGGAGGGACAAGAAGATAAGATATGCGTAAGGATAATCATCTCATATGGGAGAAAAGTTAAAAAAATGTCCAACTGTATGCTATAAATAACAGTTCAAAAACCGTCCGCAATGGCGCTGGTGTAGTAAATATGGATATATTTATGTATATACATACACATTTATGTATGTGTTGCATAAATGTGTGTACGTGTGTGCATAACTTTTTGACGCACACTCGTTTAAAAATTTACTCTCTTGCTACAGTAGCGCTACACTTTTAAAGGCTTTTCGACGAACACTTCTCATACACTGAGATGACACTTCTTACATCTATAACCCCATACTCCATGCCCATAATCATTCATCTTTCATTTGTTTTATCTACAGACAGAGCAAACTTAAAAGGGATGGCAAAATCAGGGAGTCAATATTTACTGACAAATATGGGAGTTATCATTACCATCACTCGAGAGCTACCACGAGGGCCAACGTGAAGGAATGGCTTAAAATTTTGGTGCTGATGGTAAAAAACACGCAGGCAATCCACCTGTAGCTTTGTACCAATCCGCTCTCTTACATATTTGCTCCCAACATGGACGGCCATATGAAACAGTGATTTCTTACGACAGTCCATACGTGTCACCGGTTATTATTTTTAAGGTAAAGACAACTTTCCTTGTGCAGTTAGATAAAAACAGTTCCTCAGCACATGCCCACTTGGAGAATATAATTACTGTTCGGTTTTATATTTTACTCTGTATGGGCTATTTAAATAAAATATGTGTGTTTAAGATTACAGGGTTGAAGTGAAAACTATTGAATAATTAATAATAACAATTATTACATATAAATTGAATATAGTAAACAGTGACGTAGCAGTGAAGAGCAGCCGAGTGTATATTCGCTCGGGTACACTCGGCTCTCCCGAGTTCAGCCGATCGAGCCTTTCACCCCAGTGTGACGGATCAGCCTCACTCACAGCCTACAGATAAATCTGCTGAGTGCGCCAAAAGGTATGTTCAGATCAATATACTTTTTTTTATATCAGCGAAATAAGTAAAACGAATGCTATTCATGTACAAAAATGAGTTTACTCGTCCCTGGCTGTGCTACGCCGGAAAGCTTTTTGTCTGTTGATATTTACGATACGATTATTGGACACCCGGTATTTGTGTTCCTTCTTAAATATAGCCAAAAAAGCAAAGCATAATATAGATGGTGGTACATGGATGCAAGGTTATTTATATTTAGTACTAGATGATGATCTGTCCGACCGATTTCGGCCATGGCGACCACGAAAAGGCATGTACACATGCCCCGGGACCGTCTGAGTGCGGGTATCAGGCAAAGATAAGTTGCATCAGGCTAGACCCCACTACATTTACCCGTCGCCTCAGGACTTAAGCGTATTCGGAGTCCAGTAATGGAGCGGTCATATGCGCAGGATATATTAGAGTGCACAAATGTACGTGCGAGACACAGGTGCACATACTCATCTTTATCCTTCTGGATCCGATGGAACGGAGACTGTTACGACCGGAGAATGACTCCGACAGATTTCCATCTGTGTGACTCTCTCACACTCTCTTAATCGTCTCTTACGATACCCATGGGAAGAGTTGGGGTAGTGCTATTCTACTCTACCGGCACCACACGGCAATACTACAACTTGGTACTTGGTACGAAATCGGTATTGATACTAATCTACTGTGGTAGAAGCTGCTTACCCTGATTCTGTAAGAGTCATTTTCTAGGCTGTGCGCGGCGACGAGCTCGTCTCGGCGAACAGCGTTGACGGCGCTAGGGTGTTTTATATGGTTTGTCAAGCTTAGAGAATACCAAGCTGAATTCACAGCGCTGTCACAGCGTTGCGACAGCGCTGCTCTTCTTACAGAATAGCACTGCTGGAACCTACTACTAAAAAGTGTGATGGTTTTGTTAAACAAGATACATATGACGCTTCCATTCATTATGTTCTTGTTGGTTATTATTTAATCCCGCTGTAATGATTCGTAAGCCGTTCGTAAGTATTATGCTTCGTATTTTATGACCCATGTCCTTCAACTGTTAGTCATAAGAAGGACAGCTTATTACATACTATGTCGAAGTCATCTTGTTTGTAATTTTTTTTAATTTTAATAATTTTATCTTTAGCTCTTGCAAGCTAATTATAATAAGTAAATACAATTTCTAGAAATAAAATATTCAGTTTAAGCGGAAAAATAATATTGCGTGGATGTATTGCAAGATTGCATGCCAGTTTTATTAAAAAAACGATTAACACATCAATATCGCTAGGAATTCAATACATTCTCATTACATAAATATGGTGAATTAATGTATCGATCATAAAATTCTCTTTATATAGATAAAGCAACGTAAATCAAAGCATAATGCGCATTGTTGAGCGGAGAGCTTGCGCCGGCGCCGATCCGTATAAGGCTGCGCTGGCAACGCTCGGTGACGTCATCAGGCCGACGCTCAACACCTGCAGAGTCAATGATCTCCGCGTCTTGTCTCGCGTGTGTGGGCCCGCCTTTATAAATTCTCGAGCGAGTGTCGGGGGCAGACTTTACTATAACACAATAACGCATTCAAATTCCATGTTTCAATAATGTTGCATTTGAATACTTATGGTTTTTTTATATTCCTTTTAATTTAATTGATGAGTATTCGATAGTTTAATGGGCCTTATCTAGAATTTTATGATTTAAATATATTAGTTTTTAACTTTATAATGTACGTAAAATTCGACTTGATTGTATTTTTTTATATGATTTTTTAATATGATTAGCACCGTTTTAATAATTATTATTGAATTTATTAAACGCTAATAAAAGAACAGTTTTTTTAGTGATCAATAACTTTAAACAGTTTTTTTTCAGACCTTGTTACATACCTATTTTAAAAAATTGGCCGTACACAAATTAGAAAGTTTGTTTATCAAATTCTTTTAAAAAAGCTGTATATGGGTGTAGAAGTAATAATATAATTATGTTTTGTTGGGCATGTAAAAAAATATTAAGAGGTCTCGCTAGTTCGTAAAAGAAATAAAAGAAAAATGTTGTAGTCATAAAATAATTACTTAGTAAAAATAAAACGATTTCATAAAAAACAAATTATATCGATAATTCATACATAAAATATTATGATTTAATTATAATTAATTATTAAATAACATTAATACTTAGTTAGGTTTGTCTTATTAAAAGTAGTAAATGTTATGAATAACTTGCAAATAAATGTTTTATATTATATAAATACTTTAGGTATATTAAATATACATTACATAATATAAGGTGTTTATTTGCAAAATAATATTGTCTGTATATGCGGATGTTTGATATTTATTTACAATGGACAAATTCAAGCATTCCACTTTATTTACACTATTGAAATAATTCCCTAAAGTACCATTTTGGCCCCTTGAATGTGTACAATGAGAATTAAAGATTTGTACCAAATTTCTAACATCTCATTCACAATCGCGGCTGTGTAACTGTACGGTTTGAATAGACTATCGAGTATAGAGTATAGAGTATCGCTTGTCAAAGGTATTGGCTCTCATTGTGGGACAGGAAACAGTAAAGTTCGCACTAAGCAGGTAGGTCGCAGGTGCGCTTCGGTGAAGTGGTCAATAGGTATAGACTATAGTGGTACAATGGACCAGTGCGAGTAGGTATTCGAAAGCGTTGGTACGTTTTCTCTTGGCTGAAGTAGTTAGAAGTTAGATCGCAGATTTAACACCCAGACGGCTGTTAATATTTATACTAATATATTTATATATATTTAAAAGGTTCTTACAGTCACTACAATGAAAACTACTTTATCCACACTTTACACTTTATCCACCATTCATTTTATATATTATGACCATTACAAATTAAACGACTGGTTTCGATAAAGCCATCATCAGCTTTCAAGATTCTTTCAGTTTTAGATAGCCCATTTATCGAGGAAGGCTATATGCTATATTATATCATCCCGCTAAGATGCCGTTGTAAATCTTATATAACGCAGGCTAACTGTGGCCAACTGCTAGTATACCTACGTATAATGTGTATACTGTATACAAATTTATTTTTTATTCGTATAATAACCGTAAATAATATTGTTATGAGTATACCTCGATATTAGAGAAATTTAATGTTATCGCGCTATTTAATTATTCACACACACATTTTCCTGTAATCCAAGATCGATCAGTGAATTGTAATAAAATACACTATAAAAGGGTTATATTGTATCATGAAAGTGTATTTTTCGTTGATACGACAAAAGTTACAACGTACAAATCATAATGGTACGTAAAAACACATCTAACATTGCTCGCAAATAATTTGCACTTACAAAGATTTAGAGAATAAAGGAAGTTGTTCATACAGAAATTACGTTGGGTATAATAGATATTTGTGTACTTTATTGTGGCGGCCGTGTTGGCACAACAGCCACAATACACGGCTAAAGGGAATCCATACAATGTGCAACTGAATATAAATGTGAAATGCAATCCTTAGATATAGTTGTGTGTGCTTCAATAGAAGTTCGAGTGAGAGGAGATACTCGATATAGATAGAGATGAGCAAAGACAACAGACATCTTATTTTTAGTCTTGCTTAAATACTTGTGGTCTTTACGAAAATGCTAGACCCAAACCAATTTCGCTTTGGGATAGTACGTTCTGGAAGAATCCGTGCCTCAAATGGTTTTTTTTCAATGTACTTTACCTTTGCAATGCTTACGGGCTATATTCACCAGGGAATGAACCATCACGAAAAAACTGTTTGCCCGAAAATCGCAAACCATATTGAGTCAGCACATAACTAAAGCCTAATAATGCCCTTCTTGAATTCGAGAAGAAAATCCGGTCCCAGCCCCGATGTAAGAATTAAATATCCTTCAACTACGCAAAAACAAAGATCTAGCTCAGATTTTTTTCAAAAGCTAAATAAGGTATGAAAAAGCTCAAAAAGGCTAACAAATTGCTAGGCTAGATATTGCTCTATGCTTACACGCGGGCGTAGTTGCGGATAACAGCTAGTATCTAGGTATAGAGTATTAGAGATGTATTGATTACGTGATGTCTCGGTTGATTGGACCGCGTCCAACATGGTGACAGTGTTGTCGCCTTTTTTATGAGATTCGTGTAGTCGCTATCAATTTTAATACATAAGATAAAAGAGCTTGTATGTTTATGCGCTCTTTGAAAATAAATTTTGATAGATTTGATGATTTGATATTGAGATAATTACTGTATATTTTGGAAAAGTGTTTCATTTTAAAATTTTGTGAAATCAAGTTTATACCTCAATACTAATATAAGTTACCTATGTGATTTTGTTCGTTACGCTTTCACGCGAAAACTACTCAACCGATCATCATAAAACACATAATATTATTGGAGGTATTAAACTAACATAGAATGCTTTCTTTGAAAAATAATTATTAAATTGTTAAACCGCGAACAAAGTTATAATACAAAAGCTCTGTCTTTGATGCAGGAGGTAATTTATGTTTTTATTCAATAAATATTGCTGAAAGTTATTGGTGTCGTAATACAAGAATTTATGTAGTTAATGCAAGAGATATATTATGTAGCTGGTAATGGGTCCATTCACATTGGATCGTAGATAAGTTGGTAGACGAAGTGTTGGTCGGCCATTATCCAGATGGGAAGACGATCTCCGTGCAGTGGCCGGTCCGCGTTGGATGCGAGTAGCAAGGGATCGGTCGTCTTGGCGTTCACTGCAGGAGGCCTATGTTCAGCAGTGGACAGATAAAGGCTGATGATAATGATGATGATGATGATGAAGTTTTTAATAAATATATTTAAGTTACCACAACTGAGTAAGATGGTAATTGAAAGAAAATAAACTCATTTTACTTCCCAAATTGATCAATTAAAAACAGCTATATTGTTTGTTATGGAAGATTTTATACAAACATTAATAAATCCATTAAAATTATAATTAGCAAATATGTGATAAATATCTCCTAAAATACTGATTTACAGCGAATAAAGGTGATTTGCAAATGTTGTATTTTTTATTTATATGCTAGCTTCCATTTTAGGTGATGATCTAAGTATAATATGTAACGTTAACTAATGTGATTGTTTGCCCCTTTTTCTTATTAGTTAATTTCATTTTGAATCTGACTCCTTTCGAGATTATGATTTTATAAAGTAAAAACATTTTTCCAGACGAATCCGTGAAATATGAATCGAAAAAACGATAAAACCGAAAAAGGTATGTAATCTTGTATGGTCCGATTAATGATCAAATGACGTCATTATGTTGCTGCTGTGATAACCATCGCTGTCATATTACCGATTGAGACATGGAGACACCTAAACCTGTGTGACACAGATTATTCTCGAATCGACGAAACCATCCTTTACGTCATATTGTGTCATAAATCATAAGACACTGTAATGTTATAATACGAATTATTATTGACACAGTATAAGATATTTTTCAGTCAATGCATATGTATTAAATAATAATTCTATACAGGCGTTAGGCAAGTCAATTGAAAATTATGTACCTATAAGGTGGCTTGAAAAAATACGTGTCTATATTGCTTGTATGTATTTCACGAACACAACGATAAAAGCCTTCTGTGCCACTTTCCCCTTCAGGCGAGTGGCGGTAGTCGGGGTACCATGGCAACCACTTTCCATGGCTACGCGCATTGGTCGGAAAATTCAAAATGGCCGACGCCTATCGATCGCTAGGGGAGAGGGTTCCGCGGATTTAAGTATGCTAAATTACTGTAGCCCTAAGAATTTGCAATGCTAAACTAAATCATGAATACGAGTTTACCGCTATAAATTAATAACTCTATATGAATCTTTATATAAGTACAAATAGAGAAACTATTAATAATTTATATAGTCGCAGTATATACTATCATACATTAGTTAGAAAATGAATTCTTGGTCGACAATTGGTTACATATAATGAATGTAAGCTAACTTTAAATAATTCAAAAAATTTGCTGGTTTGGCGTTTTCTTGCAGGGCTGAAACGTACAATTGTATTTATATAGCTAAATTCCAATCATTTATTTAATGTATTTAAAAGAAAATTTGTATGTATGTGTTTGTATTATGACAATTAATGTTTTTTCAAATATTAAATCTACTTTAAGAGAATCATGTTCGACATATATCAGATATAATTGAATTGTATTAATAACTTTTGTGTCTAATACCTACATGAATCTACAATGATCTTTCTTATAAGGATCAAAATATGCCAATTATATGGTCACCTACTTTCAAGATTAATTAATTTACTAATAAAACATCTTATGACAGGAAATGATTTAATTAAAAATATTTAAACCAAGCACCTTAAGGAGTCTCATGCGTGAAGCAAGTATATGGGAAGTAAGAGTTGAGCTGAGATAAGTTATCTCTGCCGGAAGTATTTCGCTACGGAAGTGAGGTGAGCGTTTTGTCTCCTTTTTTACTTGGGGACAACGTTTGCACAGTATACTCGATATTTGAAGATGTTTCATTGATTTTTTTTAATGATACTTGAATTTAGAGATGAAATAATATTATTTAAACTTAATAGCTTTTTTATATGTATATTGGAACCTTCCTACAATTAGATAAACAAAAATAATCAAATACTGTTTTTTTTGTAGATTTTAGGCGCACATATGTTATTGAAAAGAACCTAAAATAAGTTGCAAAAAACAAATCAATGAAAAACTAAAAAGAAAATTTTAGAATGACCAAGTTTTTCTTGTTCTAACCGCCTTATCTTATTCCGCATTTATTACTGAACATAATATAATAATTTTCTCAAAAAAAAGGACAAGTACTACGAGTAGAAGATAACATTCATCAGTCATAGTTTTCTGAATTTGATACGTTTATCAGATAAACAATACCATTTGCTCACATGCCTCAGGAATGTTTTACCATCAAAGAGTTCGAACTTTGTTTTTCATGAAAATGTTATCACCAACCGAAATGATCCGGACTTGTATCAAGAAACCACACTGGGTGCCGCGTTTGGTGGTTAATATAAAAACAATTAACCGTTTCATGTGTTTTATCTGTCGGTAGGCGTGTCCGCGAGACAATGATCTATTTTTACGTGCGCGCACGTGGCGGGCAGCTGCGCGCGCGCACGTGCCGCGTATTTATACCGCCCGCCCAAACCGCCCTCGCCGCCCCAGCCGCCCTGGCCGCTCTGCATGATACTTATACTCAACAGCAATAAAACCATTGTAACATGGCATTAACATTTGTACAACTTATTTGGTTATGACGATACAATGTTATTTGTTTCAGATGTACTTTCAGGATCTAATTAATGTAAATGCTTAATGATATTGTAACTTATAGGTTAGGTTTCAGCTGGTGGTCTGTCTGTATGACAACTCTAATATTTATCAGCAATAAAAAAACATTACAACATGAAGTTACTTTGTACAAAGTTGGTAAATGACAATGATATAATATTATGTTTTGAGATATTTTTTGGAGTTTTCTTTCGTGTTTCTAGGTGGATTATAATTTCATAATTTATGATTTCACCGATTTTCTTTTACGATCTTATACGCCGATTGTTTTCTGTCATACGGAGGCAAACAAGCGGTCGGAGCCTTATGGTAAATATCAACGTCCACAGATATTCCATATCAGACCTTATGTCGATGCATTACCCTCCTTTTCCCTATCCCTCCAATTTGCCACCGAAAACTCACAAACCACAAGAAATGCAACAGAATACCTGTCGCTTTACGTCTGGATTATGTGAGCGTGAGATACCACCTTTCAATTCGGCAGTAATGCAACAATGGCACCATAGTGCCACTTACTTATCTTACCATAGGGGTATTCATTGATACGGCTGAACATAGGTACGGCTAAATTAATACATTCAGTCTGATAATTTTAGTTACTGTTACTTATCGCGAAATAATCTGTGAGTTAAAATAAACCGACCAAAAGAAAATTTCATCTGAATTATGAAACATTTAAGTACAAGACTTACAATAGTGAATAAGATTTGGAACTTATAATCTCAAATGTATTCATTTTGAAGACAGTACAGTATTTTGTAGACACGTTAGGATTATTTTAACTTATGATCGTAACAGTAGTAAGCGTGCCAAGCGTGCCAAGTCCACTGATTACTTACCATCAGGTGCCTTGGGAAATGTGGGCATTAACGAGTTATTTTAAAAGCGTGTAAAATTTGTACATGCCGCGGCGCGTCGGCGCGATTTCAGCTTAATAGGTATATATTTAATAAAGACAGAAAATAGGGATGTATTGTTGGGGTATATATAAAATAGGCATGTAATAATATATAATACTGATAACAGTATACATAAGCATGTGGTAAAAAATGACTATTGAAAGGAAATATTATTTAAAAATAAAACCGTTTGAAGAAGCAGTGTTCAGAAATTCAGAAAAGACCTGAAATTTTCATAGATTCGACCGACTAAAATATGTATATGGTAACATCTGTGAAAGCTCTAATGTTATTATTTGTGTTATCTATCAAGTTTTGTTAAATTTTTTCACATAAGTTAAATTTTTTTTAATTTTTTTGTATTGATTCGAAACAACTTACGAAAGGCATACAAAATAAGAACTTACGAATTTATCATTTATTTTCAAAAAGAAAAAGAGTTCTTTATTCTTTTCAGATTTAATTCTTGCAGTTATAACATAGTAAATTATACATAAATTTCAAAATCCATAAAATTTTCACCTGGACACGTGAGCATGGAGATGAAGTGCAGTTCCCGGAATCTGACTCGTTGATGTGGAAGGAGCCGACCGGAGGGCGAAATATGAACACCGTCGCCTGTTATGAATCTGTTCAATTATTACGAAACTGTCGTGTCGCGCGTCTGTCACGAGGCACGACCATCAGGTCTGTCGTTATTAATAACAATTCCAAACAGATCCATACTAATATAATTATAATGAAACAACTTTTACGGATTTTATCGCGGTTTATTTAGTTTTTTACAATCCCGACGTTTCGGACACTTTACAGCGACCATGGTCACGGGAGGACTCATAATATACTCACGGGAAACTAAATAAACCGCGATAAAATCCGTAAAAGTTGTTTCATTATAATGAGTGAAATTCGCGTAAACATAAGAAAACAACATACTAATATAATACAAACTGACTCTGTAAGTCTGTTGTCTTTAACGCTTAACCCGTTGAATAGCATCATCTAGCTAGAGCAAGGATACATTTTAAAATTATAAAAGTAAAGTAAAGTAGCAACCCATGTATGTCCCACTGCTGGGCACGGGTCTCCTCAAAATCAGGCGATGAGGGTCCATAGTTCATAGAACTTCACACACCTTCAAAGACCAATCTTAATCTCACGAGGCGTGCAAGTTTCCTCACAATGTTTTCTTTCACTGATGAGCGAGCGATGGTCTCGAGTTAGGGTGCATGTAGAAATCCAGAAAAACCCATTTCAAGGCACAACAGGGTCAGGATCGAACCCGGAGTCTCTCGCTCAAGAGTCCCAGCGTATACCCACTGGACCATCAACGCTCTATATAAAATTCTAGCTTACACAAAATTATATAAGTTTTATATGGAAGAGCATTTTTGGGCGAAAATGGACAGTCCATCGGTCTCTAATGGTAAGTCACAAATGTCGTAAGACACCCGCTACAACGGAGGAATTGCAGGTGAGACTTCAACCTGGGCTTAACTTTAAGTATTGATGAAGCCATATATAACAACTGCTTGAGAATAAAACTTTAAGTTTGTTGAACATAACAAAGTACAGTTAACAATGATCTTAACTTATACAAAAGAATATTCATAATATAAAAAGTATTTATATGTTTCTATGTTTATGGAAATCAATACAAAGATTGATCAATGGATAAGATGAAACATGCATTGATTTTAATATCAAATTTCAAGCCATAAAAACGTTAAAGTTTAATCGAATTAACTCTATAATGAGTAGACGAGAGAGAGAATAACATTTTAAATTAACCTGGTTATTTTCACAAGAATGTAAGATGTGTCTCGTGAAGAAGACGTAGATAATGTCGAAATGCCGAGATCTGTGACATAAAATGAAAACATCATAAATATTAAATACCACATAATAATAACCGAACATTTCTATTTCTGTAGTATACATAGGAGCATTTCATATATAAGAGCAATTAACATACTGTTGACTAGAGCGTCGGGCAGCCCTACGGCCACCGAAACGCGCGGACAGGTGCGAGCGGCTGCCGCGCGTTTTCACAAAACCAACGTTTCACATATAAAAGGCACTTCCTTTCATCCCACACCCCACTCCGGGAATGCCCATTAATTTGCCAACACAATATTTTTAGTACGGCCCGTGTAATATATCGGCCCCACGTGTCCCCGTATGTCGCACGGCTGCGTCAAATTATTTTCGTTCATGTCACAAGATACGACGGTCATGTGGACGTTTTTCCTTTAAAAATCAGTTGCCAGTTGTTAAGTTAATAACTCGACCGTGGCGACATCCGTCGGAAAACATACTCCTATTTGGGACACTCCTTTCTATATAAAGTTTAATACCAAGTTTGTTCCGGTGAAATGTTTACTTTTGCGTAGAACAGTATATACACATACGCATTTCTATGTATTAGAGATATATAAATATTATAAATTAATGACGAGAGATTGGTCAATATTAGAGGAGTTCATTTCATATTTTATTGCTTTTTTATTAGTTGTATTTTAGACAATAATAATGTAAAAGAAGAAACAATAATAACAAAATATTTTAGATTTCTTTAGAAAATAATTACATAGATCATACAGACTATAACTATGATTCTAAAGAAAATAACCAAGAGGTACTTATATGTTATGTTGTATGTTATAGTACATATTATGTTGAATATGATATATTAATACAATTAAAGAAATGAATTTTTTGCATATTTACAATTTTCTACATGCAAAAGATAGGTATAGAGACAAATACTCTCTTTTTTAGGTTTATTAAAAAAATAGAATGTTACCCTAGCTCTTACTATTCAATGTTGAATTTCATATTAAAATTATAATAAATATTAAAAATGTCTTTTACAATCGTATGTATAGTATATATATATTTATTAGTACTCGACTATCGTATGAGTAGTTATTTAATTTTTTTATGTACGAGTGTATGAAACAGATACTAATGAAAAACGACGGGCCGTTGACCGCGACCAAGATTCGAGTGAAAAATAGCGTCCTATATATTTGTTTGTAGCCTAAATTATATTTTCACGATACGGATACTCGGAAAATGACAACTGTCATAACTTTTGTATTCTTGAGCTTTTGTACAGCTAGTAAAGAATGCTCTAATTATAAGGTTTTTGTACACGCCTGATTCTCAAATCGCATCTAAGATGTTGGTAGTAGTTTAGATGTTATAGATAGTACATAAAAAAACCTATATATTGGCGCGTTAAGATTTGCTAGTAACATCGTCTCGGAAAACGGCATAGCTCTATCATTTTCTATTTTAGTCCATATTTCGTTACTTATTTTTATAAATCATGATTTTTATCATAAATTTGGATTATTTAGACATTATACCATGGTGGTCACGTGGTCGCGATTTAAAATTTAATTTTATAAAGTTTATATTTGGTATTAAGTATTGAATCCTACTAATATTATAAACGCCAAAGTTTGTAAGTATGGATGTTTGTTACTCTTGCACATAAAAACTTCTGAATGGATTTTAATGAAACTTTACAACAATATAACGTATACATCAGAATAACACATAAGTTATAATTTATCCCCGTGGGAGAATGGGAATCACGTGGGTGAAACCGCGGGCGCTTCTAGTATTAAATAAGGAATTAGTATAATTTTTTTAAAAGTAAGAAAAGCAGATCCGAAATTCTTGGAAGATTTAAAGCTAAAAAATATATTAAAATTTTCTCAGAATGATACATTGGCAGATCGCAGTGATGTACATAAATAAGTCCAGGGAATAAAAGTGTCAAAACATTTAAATTGCTACAGCTTACGGTAAGCTCTCCAGCAGACTAGCTCGTTAGCGACAGCCCGTAATCTAGTCAAATTGGAACATCGATCATATTTGTCATAGCTTATCTCAGGAGCTGATTAGAACATTTGTATCCTATGTTAGTTGGACGGGTCTAGATTTAGAATAAATTGGGCTTACACTAAGTATGAGTAATCGAGTTTGTAATAAAAAACCAGTAGAGAATCTGTGGGTATGCGCACACGCACACCGAGTCGCATCCTCGACAGTTGTTGTCGGCTCGTCTGGTTAGGGTTGTCACTTGTCTGTTATATTTACATACATTTAAATAACGTTGCGTACAGCAACCTATACTAATACTAATAATTACAGGTTTTCTTGTAAATCCATCATCACTTTTAGAGTAAGGAGTGATGTGAATAGGTAAATAAGTAAAATTTCACTGAGGCATACGGAACCGATACAGAATGAATCTGACTCTAAATGAATTAGTACTGTCGGTTACCAGAACACAATAAAACAAAACGTTTTGAACGTTACAATGTACAATGAACTCAAAGAAGTAAAAATGACCACTCTATCTATTAACGGTCTTCAAAACACTTAATTACATGACAGAAATATTAAAAATGCTGTCACAATACAAAGGACACCTGAGATATCAGAGGAAATTGTAAAGAACAGTAACCATAGTCGCGACAGCTGTGTTCCACTTGTACTAACCGCATATACCTCATTTACGAACGTTACTAATTTGGACTCTATTACAAGGGGAGACTAATACATAAGCCACTATTATTCCTCAAGAAAATCGCTAGAAGTTTTAAATGTAAGCGATAAACATCTTGTTACTTTCAAATGTTATTTTGGTAAAATTTTATCTAAAATTAGAAAGACACTGTCGGATATCCATAGCTTACAAACATATGTGTTATATGTTAGCAGCTTCAGCAGTTGTCTAGCCTCAGACCGCTGCGAAAAGAAAATTATTAATTAATTAATAAAATAAAACTGAGCCATCTAGAATTAAAGATTAAAGAAAACATTAAACATTTATCAATATTTCGTTGAAATCAATTAAATCGTTTTCTTATTAAAATATTAGTTTGAACGAAAGCCGATTGTTATATTAATATATAAGTCAAATAAATTACAAGTAAAATAAATAAATTTCGATTAAAGTGCATAATTTCAATGTACATGAAATAATTTCGTTGTAAACAAAATAAGATTACTTCTAAAAAGCGCATGCGTCATTTAGGCGGGCGGCGCGCGGTCGACGCCGGCGCACGGTTTATTTATTACTCTCATGATGTCCTTTATTTTGACGTCGCCGTACGATCACCGATCAAGTAGGCGACGTTAACAATACTAATGTCTGTCCCGAAATAAAACATTTACTAAAGGTTACTATTTGTGACGTAGTAATACCACAACGCAATTAGTGTTCGAACTTACATTATTTAACATGCGTTTTTAGACTTATAAAAAAAATACGTTTCTTGCGTTTTTTGATATTATAGGAAATTCTAATTAAAAGAAAAACTAAGAGGTTTTATAATATTGAAAACGTTAGCATAAAACGTATACGCAAAACTTTTTCTATCATTCCAATTCATATTTTTTCGATATTAAATATTGTTTGAAAAAGGAATACAATAGTTTGGATGTCAATGGATGTCGGATCATATCAGTGCGATGTCGGCGCGTTGTCGGTGCGATGTCAGTGCGTTGTCGGTGCGATGTCAGTGCGTTGTCGGTGCGATGTCGGTGGTATGTCGGTGCTCGCGCGCATGGGCGCTAGTTCGTCATTAATCACGCCGATCATAATCTCATCGGCGTCGGCGCCGCCCATGTTTGTGTAATCGCGTGGTACAAGTTAAATGTGTTCATTTATATCACTAATATGTGTGTTTTCAAGTATCTTAATATTCATTGTAACTTCATGTAATGTATGTATATTGTATACTCTTTAATAAATACTTTTTTAATCTTATGACCTATTACAACTTTTTAGACTTTTTCATGTCCTATTTGAGTGTTGCTGCTAATATATTTTTTGTAATTTTATACTTTTATTTATTTTCTTATTTTACATTATATGTGATGGTAATTTTAATAATATGTTATATTTTTTTCTAAGGAAAATAAATTTGTGGATTGAGATGGAAGGAATATCGAAAGTGAAGCTGTCAGAGATAGTTCCGGGTAGATTTATAGTTTAGTACGAACGGACCCCCTATGTGACAACCTCTGCGTAAATAAACATCAACATAGATAACATTGTCACCAGCTTTGTACATTATTTCTGTTCTTTGTCTGGCAGTTGATATTTTAAGATTGCTTTATCACTATTTTAGGATGGAATTCAAATAAACGTTAGTTTTTTCATTGCCATGATACATAAAAGAATTTGAATGATGTCGAGTTTTTTTTTAGATGAGTTTTGTACAATCCTTAAGATATGGGATTTTAGATGTATAACTTACCTGGCGTTCTATGTAGTACTAAATATTTCTTGCTACTTTGTTCAATATTTGCATTAAACAAAATGAAAATAATTATATGATTATTTATTGGCATGATTATTGTCAGATCTTATATCAGTTCCTTCACCACCAGTGGTTTCCAACCAGTCAGAATGTCAGCCAAATTCACCGGTTTGATAATTAATAACATAGATGTAAGCTCAATAGTTTTATTGAGATAATGTTAAATAATACAACTTGTATGATGTTTTAATCACTAACTTTAAGTATATAAAGTTTTTATTTTGTTGCTTCTACTGTTTTTAATCCTGTTTCCTGTTAATTACACTTAAATGAACGTGGTTCCCTATTAATAAAAGTTTGCTAACCACAGCTTTACACTGATGTCCCTTTTTGATCGCAAATGAGAGACGATATGTAACTATTATATTAACTATATAATTAAGACGTAGTTTACTATTATCATTTTTTTTAAGTGAAACTTCTTTAGAATCGTTGTGATTTTAAACTGGATGCAACGGAAAAAACGACAGGTAAGAGACACAAATACAAAAGAGCGAGAGAGCAAATGTCGGTGTGTATGTAATATGTATATTGCACACTGTTTAATACTTGCTTGTATTTGAGCATTTGTGTGTTTCACTTCTATCGTGTGTGAATCACAAACACGTCTTTTTTTGTTGCTTTTGATGCTCCTCAATAACTTTCTAATTATTATCTGATTTGTCCTTTGCATTGATTTTGATTTTTTTGATTGAACTTGAAGATTTTTTAAACGGCAATAACGTCAACTATGAAGAGTGTAGCCTGTTAATTGTTTTCTAATGTTTACGCGAATATCACTCATTATAACGAAATAACTTTTACAGATTTTGACATCCGTAAAAGTTGTTTCATTATAATGCAATCCTTTGATAACATTAGGAAGTGGGATTCCGACTCAGGATCACTACTCAACTAGCACCACAAAATATTAAATATATAAAGGAATACGTAATATTCACTTGAACCACTCGTGGTGTGCACGTGCGCGTATTTTCTTAACAAGTCAAATTATTCGCCTCGTTTACTAGTACAGTATAACGTTAAAAGTTTCTGATGTTATTGTTTATAGTAGCGCGAGTGGCCGCCGGTGATGAGAGATACTTTTAGCTATGTTCATAAAATTGTGTGGGCGATGGCTTATTTTATTAACTTCATATTTGAAAAGATTTATTAATGCTCACTATAACATCAAATATTTCATGTACTTTTCAGACGTGTGAAGTTTTATAACGATTACTTTGATCGTGTTGTCTTCAAATAAAATGAATATAGTTAGATAATTAATGTATTTCAGATTCTTATTAATTGTAGATATTTCGTATTACATATTATAAACCAACATATTGAGCCGTGGTAATAAGAGGCGATATACTGTATTAACTGACTAGCAATGCCCCGCGGTTTCACCCTCGTACTTCCGTTTACTTTCCGAAACACAGCAAAGCTCTTTCACAAGATAAGACAGCTGGATGGTGGTAGAGTCGTTCAGGTTGGATGGAAGGAACGAGGTAGGTATAGCTCAACTTAACCACCGGTAAACACAGTGTAGTAGTTACAGCTAGCGTTGCCAAGCGTCCGGATAAAGCCGGACATAGGGAGGCTCTTGGATGCTTGTCCGGCCAAAATAAAAGATGTCCGGCTTTTATTAGGCTATTTAGATTTCACAAACGAGCTATGCCAAATCAGTCTTAGGCTTATCAATAATGTAGGGTGTTCTTTCTACCCAAATGTCCGGCCAAGGTTTGGTGACCTGGCAAGCTAAGCTAAGCTAAGCTAGTTACAGCAATTGTCCCTTTGAATATTCTTTATACAATCAGAGGATATTTAATTATCAAATACAATTTGGGTAACGAAGTGTATAGGGGAGAGCTGTTCTACAGATTGGCGAGCGCATGTCAACTAATTTAATCAGATCCCCTTCGATACAAACGATATCGTGTGAAAGATTGTGTCAATATTTGTTGTATGTACGGAATTGCTTTATTTACGACTAGCTGTTGCCCGCAGCTTTGCCTGCGTTAACTAAGATTTACAACGGGATCTTAGTACGCGAAATAACATTTTTTACACCTTGCGTCCGAAAAACCAAAATATCTTACGGAACCCTATTTTTATCAGAATAAAATTTAGCCTATGTTACTTGTGGATAATGTAGCTTCCGAATGGTGAAAGAATTTTTGAAATCGGTCCAGTACTTTTTGAGCCTATTCATTACAAACATACAAAAATAGGTACAAATCTTTCCTCTTTATAATATTAGTATAGATATACCTATATGTATGTGAATATGTATGATTATATCTTGATGTATATGTGATGATATCTTGTATGATTTATGACTGATACTGCTGCACGTATTAATTTTTATCATTACCATTATCATCAACTTCTATCTGTCCAGTGCTGAACATAGGCCTTCCTCAATGAACGCTTAGACGGCCTGGCCCATTACACGGAGATCGTATTTTTATTTGTATAGATTCATCGTAAAAACATATTGATTGCGCTATTTTAAATAAGGAAATTTTTTCATAATGACATTGACAGGACTTGATGATTTGAGGCGTGTAACGCCTCAAATCAAGTCCTCCCGTGACCATAATTGATGTAAAGTATCCGAAACGTCGGACATGAAAAAACCCAATAAACCGCGACAAAATCCGTAAACGTTGTTTCATTATAATTATGTTTCATATTAACTGTTTTCAAAAATAAAGAATGTGATGTGATCTTACAAACGTATCTAATGCTCGAATTCTGAAACGCCACTTTAATATTTGGGGGCTCCTCAAACTAGTAAGCACGCCTTAAATCCACATATCATCCAAACGTAAGCAGCTCTCAAATTTGAGTTGCGTTTGAATATTCGGGCGTAAGTATTTTTACCAATATAATGTATATCTTATGAAAAGAAAAAATCCATCGTTATTTTCGTTCGTTATCGATATATTAGTTACAGAACTAAATTAGATTATATACATGTGGAAAGTCCATACGAGTAGGAACCACCAGCACCGATAGCGCACAGAGAAAGTACGCTCGATATGACTTACATTATACAATTCAAAAGTGGAGATAAAAAGAAAGTAGAATCGATCGGCGCACTTGTAGTTTCGCTAGTACACGGTACTCAATAGGAAACCTTTTTATTAAATTGCTTTGCGAGGGCGGCGCGGCGGACAGGCGCGGCGTACAGCTGTCTTACTTGTATGGGCTCGCCTTTATGATTTATACTCTGTCGACTTTCATCATCATCAGACCGCATAGGCGTACCCTAAATATATTTCTTACTGCTATTGTATTTGTTTCTTGAAGTTCATATTCAAGGAACTTTTGATTTGTTGTTGTTTGACGAGACTTACCCGGTTTCAAAATTCACAATTCAAATTAACAAATCAACTGTCAAGTCACTTGTTAAGTGTGAAACGAGTTGCTAGAAGCATGTTAAATTACTTAATTTGATCAGCCTGTCAGATGACATACCAATTACAATGAAAAGCTGTCAAAGACTCCAGAGTCGTATGATAACCGCGATTAACAGCCATGTTAGTTGACGTACACTTTGACCTACGTTTCAGAAACCGGGCAGACCTCATTCGCTCGAGCGCTTAGTAAGCGTCACGTTAAATTCTGACGTTGGCGCGAGTTGCGAGCTCCGCATGCTAAATTCGATTTTACGTTCAATGCTCAACGTCGAAAATCCAATAGTGCTCGATAAGAAAGCGCCGCGATCTAAAAACGCTTTAACGCGAGCCTAAACCGTTCCCAAATGTGTATTTCAAGCGAGCGAATATGATATATCTTTAGACATTTCACGTAATAATAAAGAGGTCCACACAGGCAAAATTTGATAAAAGAGATCTCGCGCTTTTATATAATTTCGGTCTCACGGTTCGTGAATGGAGATGCGCAAAAACCTTTTTATTTTAAATACCTATTTAGCGCAAGTAATGAATGAATGAGGTGGGTCGGGTAGGGCGTTCAATGTTAGGCCGCCAGTACTATTGATTGATATTAACGTTAATTAAGACAAGTTTAGGGCGTTGAGAGTAATAATTTTATATGCAAGATAATTCATTCTAGATATTATTAACATCGCCAGTAATGACATAAGTAATCATTATTAATCGTCATATCATCAGTACCTAATATTGAAACTAAACGTCAAATCAAAATATTTATCGCATTGATGTAGTTTTTAGTTAGGGAACTTAGAGTTAAGTTAGGTGTCCAAAACATAATATTAAGCTTTATAAATAATAATTCTTAATTTTAGATATGACAATACTATGATCTGAGTAAAATTTATATAACCACCGTCAATATATTGATACTAACTATTGTCCGCATCTTCAGAAGCGTCTCCTACGCACCCCCGTTCGTCTTTTATATTGTACGTAATTAATATAATAGATGTCATCTTCTGAAAGAAGGTCGCCCAAACGAGTAACAAAATGGACGGGTCTAGGAAGCAAAAGACAAAGGGGTCGAACAAAAGTCCGCTGGATAGATGACATATTCAATCGGCAGGAAGAGATTAGATAAAAATAGCCATCAACAGAAAAAGATGGGTTTAACTGGAGGGGTCATGACATAATGTTTGCTAAACATAATCTTTTTTATATGTAGTATATACATAATAATACACAAATGTCATGGAAATTAAATAAAAGGTATAAATAATAATAATAATTATAATAGATACCATGAAAATTGCTTATAAGGTACGTTGAAATCTGATCACACACGACTCAGGCTTGCCCGTATATTGTCGTAATTATGTTGCGTGGGAGCATACATGTTATATTAATGGTCGAGATTGCCTACCTTTATTGACTTTATCTAAAAATAAGCCAGTAATTGCATATGATAATAAATCTAGGTAAATTTAATTGGTTGGTGAATAGGATGTGAGCCCTTAAAAGATAAGTAGATTAATTACTAGGCTATTAGGTTAAGTAAATATTTGTAGAGCGATTTAGTTAATTATATATGAAAGACAGGTTTAATAGACTACATATAATTTTGTTCAATTAATACATCAGTTTTTGTAATACTTGGCTTTCATTGAGGGAGGCCTATATTCAACAGTGGACGGATAAAGGCTGATGATGATGATGATAATGATAATGAATACATAAGTGGCATTTTTATAAGACTTATGTATCCATACTAATTGTACGAGATTCTCGTTTGGTACTGCGGTTTGCGGAAATAGATTATGATATTAGTTACTAGGTTAGTTTTTGAATCGAACGCAAAGAGTATGTAAGGTTAATGATCTATCGAATGTGATGGTTCTTTGTCTAGTCGTTACTGGATTTTTTTTATTCAAGGTAGTTTATATTGCTTAAAAACTTTTGATACATTTAAATAATAATAGTAGTTTTAAAAAAACCTGTTTATCGTATTTTCATCAGTCCATAGAAAGTTTAATCTGACGTTATAAAGCGCGAAAATCTCATGTTTAACTTAACCTTTACATAGGCACAACGTCTGATGATAATAAAAGCGTCTTAAAAAATAATGCATCTTTTTGTATCTATCTTTTCACAAAGCAAAGATCTTAATGTATGAATTCCTTTCGAGCTTACTCGCGTAGGTTTCACAAAGATCCTTCGTAGGTCGTGTTGGGAGGTAAATAATATCTTTATACAGTTCAACGAACTAGACGCACGTGGGCGGGTATGCGATACGAATTAGCGACTCGAACTATTATAGATTTGTCAAAGGAAAATGTTGAATTTGCAGAGACTAAAAGATAGAAACTACTAAAACAGCACATAGAAAGGCAGTATAACCACAACACGATGTATCTGAAATCATCAGTTTTTCCTTTATAAAAATAGTATCGGAAAGATAAGAGACTTCATCTGTGACAGCATAGTTGACTGGCCCGAGCGCTAGTGTCTAGTTGAGTCGAGTAAACTCGATTCAATACGACCAGACCATGGCAGCATAACACTTGGAGTGGTTCCTGCCACAAATCACTGGTTGCGCCACAGTAGCAGGCAAAAGGAAAAAAACGCGTATGCGCCAAGAAATTACGCGAACACACACACATACGTAGACTTATGTATTCAAACAATCCTGCCTTGCTACACCAGCGCCATAGTGAACAGCTTATGAATCTGTTCTATGCGGCTAATTGACGTTTACAAGTGGACACTTTCAACCTATACAAGACGATTCTCATAGCTTCTTTACTCTATATCCTGTTTATAATTTTGGAAAAATCAATATACTTTTCCCACAGATCTAGGTGCGGTGATAGGACACGCGCGCGTTTTCCGCGCACCGGAAATGGGTTCACGTGGCGCACAGGAAGTCAAGTGTTCCGCTGACTCAGGGCAATATATCAAAATTACTTTTTTGGTTAACAAGAATTTTTATTGTATTACGTATATATGGAAATTTATACAGGGACAAAAGCACGCAAAGTTTGGTAGTTTAAAGTCTTTAAATACAGGGAGAAATTTTTTCAGGAGAAGAATTTAGTGGGACGATTCTAGAGGAATTGTCAAATAATGGCGAATATTCAATGAACGCTAAAACTACAAATCCTCCGCCACTTACCTGCAAATTGGGATAGACATGACAAATTTCAATCTCAATAAAATATTGCACACATTTATTTTATACTAGATATTTTTATCGATAACTTTACACGCGCATAAACCTAACCGCCTTCAGAATCCATTTCTTCCTATAATTTATACCATTTCATTATAATCAATTCAATAGTTAAGGTGTGATAAACAAATACTGCATTAATAATTTTGAGCGATCCTTTAATTGAGTCCTAGAATGTTTACGAAACAGCATCGCTAGACAAACAGAGTCCATTTAAATAGTATCAAGATAGTTTAATTATAAATAGTCGATTCATTAGTCCATTACATATAACTCCATTTGGACGTTCTGAAACGCGAAACAATATTGTTTTAAAGCATTAGCTATTTCTCTTTCCAATCTCTGTATCAAGATCTACTTAATATTAACCCTAGTTTATGTCTGAGAATTTTTCGTCATTCATTTTACTTATTTTACTAGTTCGGGTATTATATTTTGTTGTGTTCATCAAACTGAGGATTAACGATAGCTCAACGGTAGGTAAACTATGCGGTCTATATATAACATAACTCGCTATTGCCTGCAGCTTCGCCTGGTTAACTATGATTTATAACGGCGACTTAGCAGGATGGTATTTAGCCTTTCTCGATAAATAGGCTATCTAACACTGAAAGAATCATTCAAATCCGACCAATAGTTCCTGAGATTAGCGCATTCAAATAGGGGTTATTTTTCCAAGCCTTTTTTCGTGATAAAAGGTAGTCTTTGCCCTCTCCCAAGCTCTGGTCTATATGTGTGCTAAATTTCATAAAAATCGGTGCAGTGGCTTAGGCGTGAAAGCGTAACAGACAGACAGACAGAGTTAATTTCGAATTTATAATATAAGTAAAGTACGGATATTACGATATAATTTAAAAAGTAAGATGCTGTATTCTATGGTTTTTATGCTATTATAATACGTACAATATAAATGCGAATGCTAGTAATAGTATAATAGTCGAAGATTTTCTATGAAATCTCTGGTTTATGAAGATTAGGAACCAAGGTACATAAGTAATGATAGTATAGAAATAATAATTGTGAATAATGAATATTATTTATATAACCAGCCTGTATAAGACTATATCTACGAAAGTGCGGGCGAAGCCGCAGGCAGCTTAACAATGGTGTGTCCATTTTCATTGCACGTGCGTTTTCAGAAACCCCACGGGCTATCATATTCTAGGCGTGGGGATTGGGGAGTCTAGGGACCGAGGAGGGGGGCGTGTGGGGACGCGGAACTAGGGACACGCCGCACGCGTCGAGATAGCGCCGCCCGTGGCCGCCACGCGTCTGGGGGACTCTAATGCTGTTACCGTGTAAGGCATTATAGATACATGAATTATAATGACCAAGCATTAAGCCGATGTATACACTTCAGATGGAAGTAAATTGCTTTATAATTTTATAAGCTGTGGTTTTTGGAGTTTCCTTAAGAATCGATTTTCATAAATAAGGCTGGGGTATAAAAATCTATGGCAGTAAAATCAAACTATGATGCTACACGATGTCATACAATGTTACACAAATATGTAAGCGTTAAACGAAAAAGGGAGCATGAGAAACGGCTACCACATTCGAGGATGGCAGCAGGCGAGTTACAAACTGTATTTTAACTAATTCAAGAAAGAGAGAAAGAAGAAAGAAAGAATAAGCTTTATTTGACACAAAACACACATATATAATCGGGTGAAATACAAGGCAAAAAGGTCAAAAAGGCAGTCAGCTCAGCAATCAGCATGTGCGACTGCGCGACAGCAGTGGCGCTGATTTTCAACTGACGCATTGTAATTTGTAATTAATTGCATATTTTTAAAAATAAATGTAATACGCATGCTCTAAGCATAATAAAAATGCATTTATTTACTTTTATACACTAATCCATTCATTTTATAATCGTTCGTAAGAAGTAAACTCCTGTCGTGCGTCGGAGCTGACACACACGCTTCACAAAGTGATCTCAGCATTCATTGCTAATATGCAATAAATATAGAGTAAATACAAGAGTAATAATAGCGCAACAAAGATAGAGGTGGCTACATATTTATAACATGGGGTAATGCTAATCGAATGATTTTCGCTTGGCAGCTCTTGAAAGTTGAAAGGCACTTGACGCACACTATGTCATGGCACATCGCGTCATGACGTTATGGCTATTGTACATGTGTCGTGGTTTTTATGTCAAGAGATGATAACGTTACAAAGGGATCATCCCTTAAATGAAGATAGCGATTTTATGTTTCATTCGTTTGTAACTGTGTTCAAATATAAATGGCGCTCTTTAAAACCGAAGCATAAAACCGATTCATACAAGTTGCAAGTACAGTGCAGTTTTCCCGAAAGCGGAAAATGACTGGGTCACTAAAAGTTTTTGGCATTTAGCAATAATAAATAAATAAATAAATGGCTATGTGTTGTTAATCGTGGATATGTTTATTTAAATTAACGTAACAAATTAACATAATACGTTTATTTAAATTAACGTAATCAGTAACAACAGTAGCAAAATTAATTGCTGGGAATAATAAAGTCGAAAAAAATATTTTCATATTGAAAGCTTACCTGTTGATGCTATTACACTTCTTTTGTTTTTCAACTGTGTTGCGACATAATTAACCTACATAAATTGTCATTATTATTTTTTGCACGTTCGGCGTCCTTTGTTTAACATTATGTAACGGTTCGGCACTTTGGAGCCGTTTCTGGCTTCAATTAAGGTTATTTTACGGCATTTTGTCTTAATTCGAATACTGTATGCAATTTTCTTTAGATATTTTATATTAATCGAGAATATCCATAGCTTTATAGTCTTATAGTGAGCTAATAAGATGAAGAAGAACTTATTATACAGATATACAAGATAAAAAATAATTAGTCATACTTATACATGCGTATAATTCATGTAATATGATATATATATTATATGAATAATACGTACTATAATATACATGTTTCTAATAATTATATATTTATATTCAACACTTTTCTCTCGTTTTCTCTATTCAAACTCACCATCTGTCAAGAGTGAATGATTTGAGCCGATGCTTAGCTATTCAAGTAAGCTTAGGTGACTCAGTTGCACATGCATCTAAGTAAATCTTTTAATATGACTTATCTCTAGTTTGACCATACTTGGATTACAAGGGGTGTTCTGGTTCAGGATAAAAGAGGTGGTGTTTACACTAGATAGTTTAGCACAGTCCTGCGATGTCCGGGCCATCTCAGCCAACGCAATGTTTGTCCGGCCAGGATGTTTACACGCTAACAATCTAAAAGCAAAGGTAATATTTAAAATTGGAATATCAATATGTTATCTCGTCTTCTGAGATGACAAATAAAGACATAAAAAATGACAGCGTTGACGCATCTCGAAAAAATAATAATGACAGAGCTGAGTAAACTTAAGCATCACCTTGAGAATCTTTAACGTTTTTTTTGAGATATTTGATGATTGAAATTATATGTTTAATTTTTAGTACGATATCTAAAGTTATAAATGTAAATGTTGTTTCTCTATCCAATATAATGGCAAATTTTAAACGATTAATGAGTTTCAAATAATAAGAAAATTATTTAAAGTGTTTGCCAGCAAAAAACATTTTAAAGTGCTTAATATTCGTCAGTCATATTTTTACCAGGATTCGTCGACATTTTGCCATGTCAGGAGATGTATATATATAGGCTATCTATGAACCTATGCAGCCTGAAAATAAAGACTTATTACTATTATCATTAGCTATATCTTGTCCTTCTTACCAGAATATAGGAAATAAGAAGAAACAAGCTGGAACGTATTAATGTAGACCTGTGATAAAACGCATTTCCACCGAACATAGTGCGACACACATCGATATATTATTATATTAAGTGACTATTTTTAGTTCATCATCATCAGCCTTTATTCGTCCACTGCTGAAGATAGACCTCCCTCAATAAACGCTTAAACGACCGATGCCTTTCCACTCGCATCCAACACAGACCGGCCACTGCTCGTCCTCGTGAGATCGTCTTCCCACCTGGTCAATGGCCGATCAACACTTGGTCTACCCAAACGCGGCCTGTATTTCTAGTTTAATTTTAGTCTAATTTCTTGTTTATCTAAAGGACATAATATGTTCAGAAGGATGTACAAAGCACCGCTGATAGAGACTGAACATCCGTGTTCGCCGAACAAGGCCACTGACACAAAAAGTGTTATCAGCACCGTTGGATGTTATCGACGGTTACCATGAAGGCTATAAATAACGCTGACCTTATGATGCTGCGTCGAGCGGAAAACGAGACCTTGACCTCCAGCTGATAAAAATGTTTCTGAAGTTCGATAATAGTATGTCGCAGTACACAAAAGTATCGAACGATCACACTATGCTAACAACGAGAACTTGTATTACGAGTGCTCGACGTGGAAATGAATTGAAGAATTTTATTATACATGTACCACGAGTACAAAGTAAAATGATGATGGTATTACAGAACAATGTATGATATAGTTTCTATGTAAGCTAGTAACTTTTCTTTTAGTTGTAACCTTGTCTCGGTGTGAAACATCAATAATGCAACTTAATAGTTAAATTTACATGAATGCAGTGACGACAGACGGCATGACGCTGTAATGTCGTCAGGGCCGCAATTTTTTAATTTTTTTTCGTTATTATTATGTCATATTAAATAGATGTTACACATCTGCCGGTCGTCCGGTGGTGGACAGCTTTTTTTAATCTAAAGATACCATGAATAAATACCAAATATTCCTAATGCTACAAAGTATTGACACGCGCATTTTTTGCCATTAGCCGTAGCGTTATCTCCGCTAAGTATTTTCCATATTTTGACACTTACAAATCCACAGATAACCTTATCTGGGATGAAATGTTTAGTGACATTTAAGTGTTTGTACACATTCCAGATAAATTTTATGGCGCACTTATCGGGGACTTTTGTTTTTGACGACCATAAACTACGTTTTTTCCATTTTCGATATTTTCATCGTTATCATCTGAGTAAGTTTGAACATATTATGTAAACAAATATAAACATAAAGCCAATGCAGATCCTGTTGGAGTTCGGCTAAAAGTCATAGATTATCTAATATCTATGTTTCCTTTTACAGCCACCATTATACTTAAGACCAGCATTTGAATTTTTGTCATCATCATAAGTATGGATTAGAAAATTTTTGAGTGATGATTTGCTATAGATTTTCATTCTACAGGAGTGTAATTTTTTTATTTATGTAGTTGTTTTTATTTCGGCATTATAGTATGTATTCATGCTTCGAAATAAAAAAAAGATAGTACTACTAGTAGCTACTTATCTCGTAAATTGAAAAAGAAAATGGTTTTTACTTGCGTAGCATATTTTATACTTTCGGCGCGTATTCTATAGACGCCTTTGTGTTCTTTAGCGTTCGTTTTTTTGTGTACAAATTTATTCTTTTTTGCGCACGTAAGTACATAAAGCTGTCTTATCGAAACTATGTGAAATACTGGTTAAAAACTTGCTCATTGCAAGAATGTATGTTTTAGCCTTTTATCCATCTCCAAGACTAGCTTTGCTTCAAAAATCTCACTGATTGTGATGTTCATAATGATTTTGGCTGATACGGAGAAATCGATTTATTAACGAGTCTGAAACCTAATTAGATGCAACTTTACATATAACGTAGGTTTTTAATTTTTTATTCCTGATAGTTGTAACCAGTCAGATCCTGACCAACAACTATGTATTCTCCATGTTGTGGATGTAGGCTATATTTTGATATACAAATGCGGAATACGGATGTTTAAAATAATGCGGAAGATTCACTTTGTCGATGCGAATCGTCCATAGAGATCTTGTGGATGTAGATTTTTATACATCTGTAGCTAATTTATGAATGGTAAAATTTTACTGGAAGATCAACTTTTGCGGATACGAATTCGAATGTTCACGACATAATATCTGTTCTCCATAAGGTGTGATGGAATTTTCAATAGTTGTATATGTTCATCGTAGGAAAAAACGATTACTTAATTGACTTAAGTTTAGACATATTTTTGTAGAAACCATTTCTAAGAAAAAATTAACGGCAAAACTTGATAACATCATATTTTATAACCTAATTTGAGTGGGAATTTTATGCCTCTTTCGGATTTAATCACGCGAGAAATAGTAGTGAAACATTTTATTATAAAATACATTTTCACGGGTTTTTATAAATAATTCTGAATTATTGTAGCTTATTGAAATAAAAAAATGAAAATGTTTTTTTTTTGTAAATTATGGTTTAAATGATTGATATTTTAATTTTTTATATTAAAAAATGTTTGTATTTATACTAATAAGAAAAAAATAAAATTAAAAAAGTAAAAAGAGTTTTTCGCGACCCTGCCAGGATTCGAACCTGGAATCTTCTGATCCGTAGTCAGACGCGTTATCCGTTGCGCCACAGGGCCTGTGCGATAAGATTTGAAAGTATGGATTATATCTTACATTATGAATTAAGTATGTATTATAATATTACACGGTTTAGATTAGATTTACTTGTATGTTTGTTTGTAACCGACTCCTTTGGACTTAATTTGGACTTACTTCAAACGGTCAGATTTCATTTAAACTTCGTTACACTAATACTGGTGTGAGGTTCAGAGGTGTGGTGTAAGGTGTCAATAGTTAAAATATTTAATTGATAGGCATGAGTGGGATTATCATTTCGATAATATTCTAAAAAGCATACCACTCTTTTTTAAAAATAAAATACAGTTTTTACTTATAATAATTACATTATTAATGCGAAATTATTGATTATTATTAACTAATAAATTATTATTAAGAAAATATAGCTATAAGAAGTACACTATAAAACAGGTACAGAATGTGATGATATTAGTAATTGCATCAATAATAGGAATCTACGCGGCTTCATTATCTGCCGTAGTGCACGTGGCGCCGCGCCGGCACTGTACCCATACTTAGGATGGAAATTCAAATGAGTGGAATGTATGCACTATGCAATTACTAGCTCTTGTACGCGACCAGCGACCTTTGAGGGGATAGTGCAATTTTACAATATGGAAATGTATTACACAGTTTATTATCTGTTTTCTATTAATGAAATGTAATATCACTGAACAAATCGATTTTTTTAAATAATATTATCATTTCAACTAAATACTTACATGACTTAAGTACGTACATTATTATTACTATTATATGATAGCGGAGACTGCCAACTTATTTTATCATCATTATCATTACCATCATCATCATCATCAGCAACCTTTATTATTCCACTGTTGAACTAAGAATTATTATTTTCATGTGTTAGTCGGCCATTAACCAGGCGGAAACACCGAACACGATTGTGACACGAGTATGAGTATAAGGGATCAGCCGTCTTAGCGTTTATTGAAGGAGTCCCAACTTATTTAATGATTGATAAATATTGTCTTTTCCACTCCAAAACTTTATATTAATGTACAAGTGTGTAATTGGATTTAGAGATCTTTGAGAATATTATTACCTATTTTACTTTCAGGATTTAACAGTGTTTAGTAAAAAAAAAAAATAAGATTGGATGTATACCGTATAATATTTCAGAACAAAATTGGTGTCGATTTTAAATTAACGTAATTCATGAATTACGTAAAAAATTACAAAAAATGGCGCCCAGGCACAACTGTAGCCAATAGCCGTAATCTCGAAACTTGCAATTCAAAATAAACGCGAGCATATTTTAATTTTATTTGACATATAAATATGAAAACGCTTTCTAGTTTCGAATCGTCTTTTAATAAACATCATAAAGCAGTATTTTTACGCGGGAAATGGGAGGTGAGGACATTCAAGATGGCGCTGGTGGTGACGTTTTGATGGCTCAAGGAACTATGCAGTATTAATGGTTTCCTTCATATGTTTTATAGTATGGAAAATAGCATTAATGACGTCAGCAATATTTAGGTGCG
The DNA here is from genome assembly GCA_905333005.2 of Lycaena phlaeas. NCBI lineage: Eukaryota > Metazoa > Arthropoda > Insecta > Lepidoptera > Lycaenidae > Lycaena > Lycaena phlaeas. Next base: position 10,023,094 of record HG995178.1, read on the forward strand.
TTGTAAATATATAGTTGAACATGCATATTTGAAATTGACCTAATCAAAAAATCTACAATTATTTAAACTTTTTAAAACTGATTATTTACCATGTTTTTTACCATTATTTCGCGCAGCTCGATATTTCGACATTGTCAGTCTCAGTCTCGTGAACATGACATTCGTAGACAATGTCGAAATATCGAGCTCCGCGGAATAATGGGAAAAAACATGGTAAATATCCCGTTTTAAGTGGTTTAAAATTTAAATAATGAAAATAACCATGTTAATTTAAAATCCTATATAAAATCTACAATCTATATAATAAGCTTTGACGAAATCATTTAATGTGGTTTTATTAAATAACATGACATTAGCATATTTTTGTAATATTTATATACGTAAATAAGAGTGTTACAATATATAGATTGTAGATAACTAATAACTATGATAGCTGTAGTTGTATGAACACAAAAATACTCTACAACGCTCAAAGTCAGCAGTGAAAATCCAAGTGTTCGATTAAAAAAAAACCGCGTTTTAAAAACGCTTGCCTGTGATTAGATACATAGGTATGACGTGTCTATTTGTCTTATACAAACGCGTTATTAACACTGTAAAAAAGCGCTCACGCGAAGGGGCCTAAAAGTTTTTATTTTTATAAATATTTATATTATATCGCATACTGAGAATTCTGTCACCTTAGCACCGAAAGTTATCATCACCTCTAATGATGTTTAAATCTTAAGTGTTAAATGACGGCCGTCTCAAGTGGTCTGTAGTATTTCGTTGAAGGAGATTGGTATTATTTTATTTATTAATATTAACAATACTAATGAGATATTTTAAGTCTTGGATGGTGTAGACTGTAGAGTTTACCGACCCACATTGGTCCCGCCTATAATGGATGACCAAACCACCCTCCTCGAATTATTTCCAGGAGGACTTACCAGTACTGATGATGACGAGGACAATACTAATTAAATGTACTTAACCAATACTTAACGATGAGCGTTGCCTTTCTAGTTCTTTTTTACTAATTAGTGGCAGACAAATTTTAAATGAGTTTTTAGAAAGTTGTGAGTTTGAAGACTTAATTTCAATTGAATTTACTTACCTACTAATAAATAATAATCCAATCATTCTTCTTTAATAACTTTAACGCTAGTGATGTTAATTCAGAAACTGCAATCTGAAAAACGTGAAACGTAAATAATAATAATAATAATAAAATAAAAGCCTTTTTATTTCTTGCTACTACTAGTTTACAATACAAAAGGTAAATGCATTTGCAATATATTTAGTTAGTGTCTTTAAAGAAATAGATTTTCAAAGAATCTTTTACAAAATAGTTTTATTTTATTGTTTTTGTTCACCACAACTTTGTAACGATAAGGACGCCTGACACTTCAGTCCTCCCGTTAGTACAATTTGTTTTCATATAATGTCGTTTTGCTGTAACAAATAAAAGGATAATGTACTATTACATATTAAGACCTGTCCTTATCTAGAAGCACATTGGTGAGTCATCGGACCTGGCTCAAAGAGCCACGGGTATTCCCTTCAATTTATCGAATCATAAGAAAAAATATTTTAAAGTTTTATTGGAATTTTGCTGCAATTTTTCCGACTTTTACTTACGTATCCTTAAGCCTTTTGAATTGTAATCTATAGTTATATGCTATTACTACTTATTGGCATTATAGGTTCCTCACACATTCAGAAGAACGGATGGCCAATAAGTGTCAAGAGTGAAGGCAGCGTTTTGATAAACGAAGTGATGGTCGGCCATTATAAATGGGTAAAAGCTCTCCGTGGAGTGCCTGGTCCGTGTTGGATACCAGTGACAAGAGATCATCTTGGCGTTCATTGAGAGAGACCGAAGTTTAGGATGATGATGAATATTCTGTATGATAAATTTAATTATAAAATTTGGGAGGTTTGAATACAATATTCAAATGCACTATTATCTTCAGAACTGAGTTGGATTTAGGTGAAAAAATATTTTTTGTATTTGATAGCCCAATGCCAGGGCAGGTACCCTGTATGAGACGTTAGACATTTTTTTAATTTTGGGGTCGGGAAAATAGTTAAATAATTTTGTACGTATAAAGTAAATATAGAAAAGAAAACTTTGTTCTGAATTTCCAATTTCAAAAACTGTTTCTCTTCCGTTTATAACATGGTTAGTTTTTTGGTGAAGCAGAGGTGAGAAATGCGTGGGTCGGCCCGTGAGAACGATAAACAGAACCATAAGAGGGCTATGGACCATAGAACGCGCATGTTTGAGATATCTCTTAGCTCGTCGTGCATATTGTTTTTTGAACAATCATATTATGTTGGATAATGGACTCCTGTATTATATAATTTGAATGTTATAAAAACAATAACGTGATAAAAATTATATTGATCACAGAAATATCAGGGTATTACTGAAAAAGAAGCAAAGTTTAAGAAGGAAGGACACCGGCTCGCTTTCCTTACAAACATAGTCGTCTGTTTCTCCCTGGATAATGATAAAAGAATAATATTTTGAAGAAAAATAATTTTTTAAGAAAAATATTTTGTTATAATAAAACCTTAGCTATTATGACGATATTCACAACGCATAACCTCTCATTGTGTGGATGTTTATAAACGTCAATAGTTGCCAAAAGGCTTTGACTGTTCGTTAACCCTCCTGTGCTACAACAATAAGGCTTTAAAATATTCAATAAAAAGTAAAATTAATATTCAAAAATATGGACCTTTTAGTTTAAGAAAGTATGTAATACGTCACCCGCAATCTGTATTATTCAGTTTTTCTATATAATACCTAGGTAATGTACGGAATACCTTAAACGTGTCGGTAACGTGAAATACAGGCGTTTAGCCGATTAACATTGATAAATATGGATCTTAATCTATTGATTTTACATGATATAGTCGGTGTAGAGGATGTATTTAACACGATCCCTAGAAATTGTATTCCTCGGGATTAGGGTTGCTATGCCGCCAAGCCTAAAAGCCGGACAGACCAGCCAGTTTGGCCGGACATTTGAGTAGAAAGACCGGACACCCTATATTATTGAGGGTTTTGTCTTAGTATTAATAGGTACGACAAAAAAAGTTTATTGTAAATATAATAAGTAAAATCAAGCTTTCTTGATTTGCCTAAGACTTAATTGGCATCGTTCGTTTGCGAAATGTTAAAAGCCTAACAAATATAAAATGCCGAAAACGAAACAAACAGAAAAAAGCCGGACACTGTTTATTTTAGGTCCATATCTCTACAACAGATTAAATGCTTCATTAGATATTTACCGGTTAACATACTATAAATGTAAAAAAAAAAAACTCCATTTGTCACTACAAGATATGTCGTACGAAGACACAGAGAACTTGTTAATTAGGTTAGATTAGATTTTACCAACTCACATTTTTGTATTCATAATTTATATGTAATTTAATACAAATATGATTAAGGAAACGAGTACACTAGCCCTTTTAGCCTGAAACACAGGATTTCCTAGTTCAGGCAATGAGTTCACATATGGTAATACCTAAGAAAACATTGTATGTAATATTGTAACTGTAGATTTATTTGTACTTATGTAAGTTTGTGAAATAAATATTTTTATTATTATTATTTTGGCCGGACACGCCATCAAAAAGCCTAACTATGTCCGGCTTTATCCGGATGCCTGGCAACCCTATTTGGGATTATGTTCAAGAGTAAGGTAGAGCGTGTAATGGACAAAAATATTAATAATATATCGCCTAGTTATTTTATAAAATATCTAATCATACAAAGTGCTGGTTACGTATATTATATGAAAAACCTATTACTTCGGGAATGACGGCTGATTTTCTCAGTATAGTAATGCGCCATCTTTCAAACTCTTAAACATTGAAGAGGACCATGCGTCATTGAGCCTTAACGTACGCCCAATAATTTGATTGCTCGGCAAATATTGGCTATGGTTTACAAAACCATATGCGTCCAGCGATCAGCACACAGTCGCGGTTGCCCGGGCGCCAGCCAGACGGTACCTAGGTTACCTAGAATGTAGATACCTGACACTGCGGTCGGCAATTGACAGTGTGAAGACAATGTAGGTAGTGAAGCTATTTTTTGCTTTTAGTACAAGTAAATAGACATATTTTGATATTGTTTTGTAATTTAACGTTTTAGTCATTATAATGAAGCTAATTGAGTAAATTATTAAAATTATGTTGATAATTATGGCGTATGAAGAAGAAAGAGAGAGATTTGCCTGGCCTTACTCGAAACTGAATCTCGAAAGGATCAAACAGTCTCATAAGCCATTCTTTGAGTAGGCTAGGCCTAATTTTAAACATAAAAGGCGTAACATATTTTGTAATAAGACGTTCCAATATGGAGTATATTGTTTTACTCCTCCTGTACCAAAGTGACTGGCACCAAGACACTGACTTCACTTACCCAGTAGTAGACTGATGCGGTCTGATTATGTTGATTATGATGGAATAATAGGAAAGCAGTGCTTTTTTTAACGTCACACGGTTACGCATTGCGATTTTTATATTGAAATGTATTTTTATATAAGTATTGTTTTCTTATGTTTACGCGAATTTCACTCATTATAATGAATATGTATTTTTATGCTATTTTTCGTATAGATTTTTTATTTTTATTTTTGATACAAACCTGACGGTAACGAACACACAACAAAAAAATAATGTGACATACATTATTGGCGAATAATTATTTTTATTTGTATTAATGAATAAAATTAAATAAAATCTAATAATTATCAAATCATAATTTAAATTACTTGAGTTTTAAAGAAACTGTTATTTTAACCGTCCCAATAATATGAACGGGAAAACAACTTTATTTTCTCACACCTAAACTGCTGATCTCATTACAAACACATTTGTGAAGATGATTTTAGACTGAGGAAAGACGTTAAGGTGTTAAATAATAATATTCACACTGAAAATTACAGTAAATCAAACATAACGTGGAAAAACAGCTACCATAAATATTATACCGTGATTCGTTGCCTCAATTAAATTTAGTTATAGATAATAGTAGGCTAAGTCTACTATCGTTTATGTTGAAAATAAGCCTACTAGGCTTATTAGAATTTTTATTTTCAACATCTTGAAATGCAATAGAAGTATTTGTAACTCACTCCCACGCGATATTTCTAGATCGATAAAATAACCAACGTGATGACGTGAAACATGACACAAGTATTAATCTACCACATACCGATATCTACACTAATATTATAAAGAGGAAAACTTTGTTTGTTTGGTTGTAATGAATAGGCTCAAAAAGTACTAGACCGATTTAAAAAATTCTTTCACCGTTCGAAAGCTACGTTATTCACGAGTAACATAGGCTAAATTTTATTCTGTAAAAGAAATAGGGTTCCGTAAGATATTTGGATACTTATTTTGCGTACTAAGATCCCGTTGTAAATCTTAGTTAACGCAGGCGAAGCTGCGGGCAACAGCTAGTATGGAATATATATGAAATAACTTTAACATAATCAGCGTGTTTTCTTATCAATGCTATGGAGTTGATATCTGGCTATTTGCCAAACGCTGATGAAAGTTTGATTTATAGCGTTCGTTTAGAGTGTCATCGTTGCTATTAGTTATATTAGAATAGAATTATTCCAAAAAATAAGTTCATCCTAATCTTATTCAAATATAGTGGCGTGATAATTTGTCTAACTATTTTCTTTAAGTACTACAAAAGAAAAGTGGATACTGTGCAAAACGTAAATACATATAATTTGATAAAACCACGATTTTTATACAACGGTACTATAAAAGAAAGGGAAAAAACGTAAAAACTGCTGATTTTTATGGTGAAAAAATGTACCACTATCAAAGTATAAATATAACTAGATTAGAAATTTCATAAAAAAACCATGTGAAACTCTCTTCTTCAATTCTTTTTTTACTTACTAATCTATTACCTTTTGGGATGAAATAAGCAATTATATTTTCGTCTCACAATTTATTCCTGAGTGGAAATACGATCAATCAGATCAGGCTGTTACGTAAAAGAATCGCAAACAAATAGACGCATATAATATGGAAGACTTTTACAGATGTTTATAACCTCAACGGCCAGTTGCAGGAACTAGCGCGGCTGGTGTCCGATTGTCCCATCCTCCCTAATGCATGCACATGCCAGCTCTACGCCCTACATCACTATGAATATTAAACCAGTCGACGCAGACCCCTCCTGTCGCCCCATTGCAGGAATATTTCTTGATTGCACGAGCTCACAAAGGTCTATCATGTATGGTTGTTTATACGTAGTTACGCCATATGGAGTATTAGGTACACTTGGGAGTACCGAGGATTGTTTCAAATGGAACAACTGTCAACTTTTGCACAAAACATGTTCTCGTTCGTACCCTTTTTAACTTGATTAGGTGATATTTTGATGTATGGCGAGAGACGTAAATTTTACTTGCATACATGGTGTTGTATTTTATCATAGTAAATGTGCGACGATGGTCCAGTGGTGGGAAGATTCCTCTTATGCAAGAGGTTCCGGGTTTGATCTTGACCTTGACTAGGAAACAGTGGCCCTCGCGTGTTGGATAAGAGTGGCAAGAGATCAGCCATATATGGATCAAGGATAGGAAGGAGGTAGAGGGGCTGACGAGTACTAAGATCCTACTAAAATATAAGTGATATAATTCTGCTTATGGCAGGTCTAGGCAAATCATCTACGTGTTGCTTAAACTCCTGCTCAGTGACATTATTTAGTACTTACTCCAAAGAATAAATACCTTTAAGAAATAATTAGAATAGTGGTATCTTTATACAGGCGTGTCCGTGCCGATCCCATTCTTCTCACCTGTGAGAAATTTCACAATCAATAAAATAATAAAAAATTACAAAAAATTAAATGTGCACTGATGATGATCACATTGACTTCGAAATATTAAAGATTTTCTTATATTTTTTCATCTTATTCCCATCTTTTTCTAAGGACCCTCCGATGTGCCATACATTTATATCAGCGACTTAATCAAACCGTGCACTTGTCCGGGCTCCGGGCCCGGCCGGGGGAGGGTCGGATGTATTCATTTGGTCCGCAATATTTGTACATTAGAGGTCTCGCCTCGCTACGCTCCCTCCCTCTACTTGACTCTCAAGATAATGGACGTTACTGTGTGTTCTCGATTGATAAAAAAAAACAAGTTTTTCAAATACTTTCTTAATCTTACTTTACGATGTAAGAAAAATCTATAGAAATAAACAAAAATCGTTTTAAAGAATTTAAAGTTAGTATGTTTGGTGTATTTTCGTCAGTATTAAAATATCGATTTTCTTATCAAAATTTTTACGATTTCTATCCCCAACAATCTATAGTTAAAACAGAAATATAATATTTACAATTAACACAAAAATAAAACATTTTCTAAACGTAAGATTTTACTGTCGGCAAAGCAGCTATTATTATAATATAGTGAATTTTTATAAGGAGACATTAATAAAGTAAACATTTTTTGGTTCATTATTTTAAACGATAGTGTTTGTCAAAAAATGTTAATGTTTACCAGATTATTATAGAAAAAAATTCGAGAAAAATATTTTCGAGTTTAATTTGTGTTAGTAGGGGACACAATAGGGAGAGAAGTCGCACTAGCAAAGTAATGAAACCTTAAATCCCTGGTACGCGCTCGTAATCCCATGACGAAAGTTAGCCAGGGGAGACAGGGGTACCAGAGGAGCCAGGGGTGGCAGTTGGCCGCAGTTAATGCGGTTTACTGTTTCATTTGTATCGTAATTGTGTTTTTATTCGCACAAGTGTTGTTTTTTTACTTTTATCTAATTATATGACCCGAATAAATTTGCGATAAGAACGAACGACACGTGTATGTATTAAAACATGTTATCTTATAATAGGAGGATTGAAAATGATGAACACTCGTTCGCTCGGCTCAAATTCTGCGTCGATTTTTTTTCATATTCTTGAGGACGTCGATACTGTACCTAAATTTTCCTCATTCCTCAGAATATGAACAAATGATTACAGAGATAAACACATTTTGATAAATTCTTCGGCTCTGTTCTATTACTATAATACCGTTACTATGAATTCGAATCCGCAATCTCTACGAAAGATCCTGGAGTGGAGACCACGTACCACCAAACGCAACGTGGGACGGCCGTCTACCAGATGGACCAATGACCTAGTAAAAACCGCTGGGTCTCGTTGGATGCAGGTGGCAATGGACCGGTCGCGCTGGGCAACTATTGGAGAGGCCTAGGTCCAGCAGCGGACAGCTATAGGCTGAGATGATGATGATGAATCTCTACATTTACATCCGCTAACTTAGATTGTGTTTGTGTCTTTATGTTTCACAGTTTCGATTCATTTTAATAAATCGTATTTATAATCTAGTAATATGATAAAGTGATCCCGCCGTCTCGCAGCCCTGAGCCGGCCGGAGGCGGCGCACGTGCACGTCGCCGGTGCCTAATGAACGTCCGCCATCTTTGTGCCCATCCAACATCGTTGAGCAACATTTTTTGCATCTTTTGTTCCAAGGCATTTTCACAGTTTGACTCTCGTAGTTTATCTGATTCAACCTTATTGTGAACCTTTTTCAGAATATAGGCCGAAATGAATCTCACGACGAGATATTTGATTAAAACAATAATAATTACCGAAGCTTGTATTGTATAATCGAATGAAATAAATAAAAGACCAACAAAAGAAGAAAATTATTTGTGATTTATTCTTATTTTTTTTTTTCACTTTACATAGGATTATTTTTGCTATACGGCATTAAAATAATGAAGAATATAGTTTAAAGTTACAAAAAGTATTCGCAGTCGGTAGGATTCGAACCTACGCTCCCAGAGGGAATCTGATTTCTAGTCAGACGCCTTAACCGCTCGGCCACGACTGCCGTTAGTAGGGAGTTGAAATTTGTGGTGAGTTTCCATATGACTTACAAATAAACCTTTCATCAATAGTTAAATTGAGATTATGCCATAAATAAAACCTAATAAATAGATATCACAAGTTAATAGATATATTCAGGTTCCCATTAATTATTTATAGTAAAAGAAAAAATTTATAGCCTATAGACTATTTTTACGCTCGACTGAGTACTCTAGAAATGTAGAGAAATATAGAAAACGTATCCCAAGGTCAAGCGGCTGATTATTTTAAAATATTTTTCTTCGAATATAAGGATGGTTAAAATTAGGATACTATACTGTTTAGATAGAAAGCAAAAACATGGTTTAAAATGGGAGGGATGCGCTATGCTGCGCTTCAGCCTATGCAGGGTACCACCATCTTGCTTTTTTTGCAACACATAACTAGTAGGCTAGTTACAAGTAAACTAGCTTATGTTCATGGGGGACCTCGACCACTTACCACCACGCAGCAAATGTTTATTTTTAGAAAGATCTAGAGTATTAGGCCTGACGGCCTTTAAGCTCTATCGGTAGGAGTAGCATGTGTGCCAGTTTGCTTATCCAACTGACATAAAAAAACTCAAAAACTGTCCTAGAGTATTTTTCTTACTCGATGCGGGCCGGGATTCTGTAATAACTGAACAAAAGCAAGTAAAAGGTCGCGGTTTAACAATAAACAGTTATTGAGTACTGAGTCTGAGTAGGTATGCCGTGCGTCCTCCATAATGCTTCGTGTTTAATACTTTTCGCTCTATTTATTTTACGTTCAATGCAAAATATCACACTTTGTTGTGAGATATTATTGTAATAATGTTTGCTTGTAATATTATATACTGTATGTGTTTTGTTTTATAATTGAGAACCAAAGGCTTATTTTTTATCCATATTAAAATTTGAGATTTCAATAGCCACTAAATTCAAAAATACTTTTTTATATACAACTATGTATTAGTTTCGGAGATTATCACGTTCTTACAAATAACGTTCTATCACACCTTTTCCTGTTTATAATCCTATTCCTATCAGCCCGTTGCCCTCACCTCACCTGCTGAGCAGAGGCCTCTATTTCAACCAATCTCCTCCTCTCTTGACTGTTTCATCAATGTTTCTATGTATATATTTTGTTAAATAATTAATTGATAGTTCTTTTTAATTTCACCTTGATCATAAAATTATATAATCACCCATAATAATATATAACTAACTCCGAAAACGTTTTTACTTGTATTAATATTTTTTTTAGAAAAGGAATGTTGTAAACAAATGTTGGGTGAATCGTTTGATCAGGAGGTCCGGTTTGGACTCAAGGCTGATATTCCGCAAGGCAGTCGAGTAAAAATACCGATATATATTTGAATATTTGTTTATGGTTTTGGATTTGATGCCTCCTTTTTAAAGTTTACTATTTATTAGACATACGAGTTTGACTAGGATTGTCCGAAACAACTTGGTCGTATTATGTTGCTTGTCTAAAAATGGTCTTAGCTCGCATGATGCGGTTCATTATTAACCGACTTCAAAAAGGAGGAAAATACTTTTTGTCAAAATAATCAAATAATTTATTTATGTTACATGCGAGTTTTTTTATAGTATACGGGGGCAAACGATCAGTTGAAGCCTTTTGGCAACTATCGATGCCCATACACATCTGTACAATCAAAGATTATTCAGATGTGTTGCCCTCCTTTTTCCCATCGTCCAATGGGCCATAGGAAACTCGCAAGCCGCACGGAACGCGACAGCATATCTGTCACTTTACGTCAGTATAATGATGAGTGTTTGAGTGGGGAATTTTTCTTTTAACGTTCAGTAAAGGAAGAATACGAGCAGTGAATGGAAAAGAACTGATAAGTCAGGACTCTCATAATCAATATAGTTGAAGTAGATCAAATTCATAAATGACCACAAAAAATACAACTTTTCAATAAAAAGCTCATCAAGTGAGCTTGTAGAACCAACTTCAACGGTATTAGGAAACAATTCAGTCGAATTGGATTCTTTGAAGTTGCTTCAAAAAATAGATCAGTCTCTTAGCTTGCCTCATATAGACGGATGGATTGTTATATCACAATGTACGGCCTCGGTGCAGCGGAAGCGGTGGCCCAGTCCTCGTGCACTGTATACCAAATAGCCTATCTGTGCCACACACTATTTTTAGAGTATTGCGAAACAGGCACGGTCAGGGTAAACGCCGGCTATGAATACTTGTTGGGTTTCTTAGTTCCGGTAACATGTTCTATCATCAATGAACTCTTGCATAGAATGTACTACTAGATTTTCATTATTATTGTCATCATCAGCATTTATCAATCCACATCTGAATATAGGCCTCCATCAATGAACGCTAAGACGACTGATCCCTTAGTACTCGCATCTAACACGGAACGGCCAGTACACGTCTTGTCTTCCCAACTGGTTATTTGTCGACTAATACTTCGTCTTTTGACTACTATTTCAATATTTCGTCTACTTCTCTACTCTACTCTCGAAACTTATTGCCCCATCGGCCATCCTGAGTGACCAGCTCACTGCCACTTGACTATGTACTAGATCGTTCGAAATTGTAGATCAGGGGGCCTAGCCAAAGTGCCATTAAGAAAGCGTTAGTGAAGTTCGAAATGATATAATGTATGGGATTGGCATAAGACCGCGCTTAATCGCGTGGTCGGTGTTCTTTTGATTTGACACTTATCGATACACTGACAATTATATTTCCGACACCATTACAGCTACTTGCTGCTTGCTACTTGCTACAGTCATTGTACATTGGCTAGGAAATTGTTATCGATAACTTACAGGCGATAGCGAATTTCGCTACGAAGCGATGTCACCTTGGCTAGGCCCCCAGTACAGTAATGAAAGTAAAATTTCCTCCACTAGGGGGGCTTGTACTGTGCCGCACTCCCGTCTGCAGGGGTACCGCCATCCTGCTTGTTCCCCCTTTGTTCAGAGAGAAGGGCAGTTCAAGCACAAACAATACAAATAAGTTGTCGGGGCTAGTCACAGGTTATCTTGCCTATGGTAGACGCAGACTATTTTTTTGCCTAACCAACTGACAAAACATAAAAATCAAATACTGCCCCAGGCGGGATTCACCAGCAACGATCCTCCATCAATATGTTGAGTATATTTGTGAAGTGATAATAATAGGATATAACACCTATTAATTGTGTTATCCTCGTCGGCTAAGTATTTTATTCTCACAAACAAGTTCTTTGTTACAACGTGTACAATGTACTGTATGTTCCCCAAATATAAATAATATATTATGTTTAATAATAACGGTTTTCCGTGTAGTTATCATAGGAACTTTCAGCAAATGTCTAAACGGCTGATTCTGTGATATTCTCTAATATATATAAATCTCGTGTCACAATGTTTGTCCTCAATGGAATCCTAAACCACTTAACCGATTTTAATGTTTTTTCTTTTAAAATGTGTGCTTTTCTCCAACTTAAAAGATAGGATAGTTTATTTCTCAAATTTGAGATTGCAATTTTATTTATTGCAAATTAATTGTTTTGACAGAACGAAGTCTGTCGAGTCCGCTAGTTTTTTATATAAATTTGATATTTGTAATACTTAGCTGCAGCTTCATTAATTATTGTTTTAAAGCACTTTCCATTTCTTATAATATAAGAAATCCCCTAGCCAATATTTTTCGTATCTGATGAGCGGTTAAAAAAGAAAAAGAAAAATATTTGATTAATCATACAGAAATCAAAAATATAATCGTAAAGTAATTTAACATAGATATTAAAATTGCAAACACTGCGTTTGTCTCACTATTACAATAATGATGTGACGCTGATTTACAGTGACTTCTCGTGATCACTCGCTTGGAGCGTTTCATCCGCTAATGACTCGACGACCGTATTGGATTTGACTAGCCAGACACACTAGTGCACGGAGGGGGGCGCCCCCCTTTCGAATTTTACTAGGTGAGTCATCTGCTCACCTACCTTCCGATTGAGCTTAAAGGCCATCAGGCCTAAAAGTCTTTTCGAAAAAAATAAAATAAAAAATAGCTTGGAGCGACATCACTGACAGCACGCATGTACTTGCCTTAATATTAGTAAATATAAACATTACTGACAAATACTTTATTTCTGTTTTACGAGTATAACAGTTATAAAAATATAGTAAAAGTTGGTTTATTTTATTGATTTCCAATCATTATTCGCACTAATATTGTCTTTGAGTCTATATCATCCTGATCATCATTTCTATCAATCTTTGTTCGTCTTCTCATTTTTCAATAAACGAGGAGGGCAATCTTTCGTCGGCCAAAATAAATTATAAACATTTAAGATGTTATTGCAAATATACTGAACACGTGTACATTTAAATAGGTATGCATAATAATTTCAAGTAAGCAAAAAGTTGTTTGAATAATTGATACACAGCTATTTAACATGCAAAATTACTTGACATAGATAATAATGTCGTTTAGGGTTCAGTGAGGGAATTATACAATAAATGATTGTTTGTAATATAAATGTCTATAGGCTGCAAAGAAGCGGCCTTCACGCATGTTACCCAAACTATTAACACTTTTTTCAGTAGGTAAAGAGAGGCCTATGCCAAGTAGACGACTACAGGTTGATAATGATCACAGTGAGTAGATAATCATTATAAGTCACTGGCTGATGACGATAATACTCTATAAGTTAATATTAACTATAATTGTAATAAGTCTGCCGTGTCTTGTTCTTCTTAAGTCTACATCTGAGCATAAACTAAAAAGTCAATACAATAAGAATATTCCCGTCGTATCCTCAACACTGTAAAGCTGTTTGATGGAATAAATAGCGAAAACTATACTATCGAAGCGCATCGGTGATGTATGTTGCTTGGTAGAAAACGAAGACAGAATACAGATTAAATAGAATTACAAGCTGTGTTATTTGACATGACAGTAACACAGTGTAGACGAGTGTGGCTAAATGATATATATGGAGCTTCACGCTAAAATTAAAGCGCTTAGTATTCGCCATTCATTTGTATAGCTGTTTTATTTCATTCCATTTCATCATCTATTTCATTTGTATATTTCATTTCATTAAGTTTAATCAATACTCACGTTCCATTGGCAAATGATATCTTCATATCTTCAATAGACCTCTGTACGGCGTTGACTTTATCATCCACTTTACTATCCATAATTTCAAATTTTTAGTCCATGACGTCATCCCACATTCTAGGATCAGTTAGCAATAGAAAGGTTCCTTGTATAATAAATAATAAAACTAAATAATTTGATTTCCATTAGCCTGCACAATGTATCGTTCATTTTGTCACCTAAGCATCACGTGAGCTGGTAAAAAATAATCACGACAGAATGTTTTGGCGAATGTTGTAACGATTACGTGTTTTTACGTTGTTGCCGGTGTAACGGTATGACGAACAATGGCCGAACTCAAACACGAGTCAAGATTATATATCACGATACTTAATTCTTAATTCTTTTCTTTTTGTAGATAAAGAAAGATATGAAGTAAAGCTATTAGATGTAGAGATGGGATACATACTTATTTCTTTGAAAACATAATGACATGAACACCTGAACGTTTCTAACATTATAAGTTCGGAACAATATATCCTCTAGAGAGTAGTACATTGCAGTATTCTCTTGGTAGTTTAGTTAGTTTACTTGGGAGTTATTAGTTATATAGTTTAATGAAACGTGTATGAATTTAATAGACTTGTTCGTAATAAAAAAAATCATCAAAGTTCAAACGAGTTATGATCTCAAAACTATAATAACTTGAAAAAATAATCTACGCATGAAATAGGTATAGGGAAAACTTTCATAAATAAATGACTACGAGAGAAAACAAGCGGGGCCCCGGGGAAATGACGCGATGCCCTTTACACCCTTTGAATATTTTAATATCAGTACTCATGCCGTATTCAGACTGAATATTTTATTCAATTTATGTTATGTTTCTATTACATATGAACTATATAGAGACGCGATTGTCTGTGTATACTGTAGGAGAAAGGGTATTAATTTATTTTGTTGCAATACAAAACGACCTTACTGCATGTTTTTATTTTTATTTGTTTATCATTATTATCTCTTTCTTTTTAAGTCGTTTAATCTCGTAGCTCTTTTGTTGGGAGTTTACAAAAAAGAAAATCTTGATATTTTGTTATTATTTTACATTATTTCTATTCAACTTAATTTGAAATAAATATATTTAATAATGTATATTTAAGGCTTATTTTTCGACGTAATGTGGTTATAATAAAAATATCAATTACATCTTTATACAGCTAATAACTAGTGTATGTGAAAACAGGTTGTGATGGCCGCAGATAAAGTGTTTCCCAGGAAACATAACTAATATAAAAACCAGATCAACAGCATTTACACAAATATTTTATGAGCGTAATGTTATTTGTTATATATGAAAAAGTCGTTTTACGAGGTCATTATAAACTATTTTAATAAACGTGCAATTATAAAATTAAATACCAATCTGAGATTCGATAATTTCGTATTGTATTTTTGAATATACGTAAATACATAAAGAAGATTAAAGGATATATAGGTTTTATGAAAAGCTTTTAAATGTTTGCATAGCTATTGGCAAGCTATTGGCTATAATACTCGTGTTTTGAACAAACAAAAATATTAATCCTGATACACATACTCGTACATGATGCCTACTAACTAAAATACAAAATATTATTAACTATTAACAACAAAATAAAGATTTCATAATTCATATAGTCTCTATTGCTGCAGACACCTATTTACTTATAATATGTTCATTGTTCAGTGTATAAATTATGTATAATTATGTGAATTATTAATATTATTATTATGATTAACATATAGAGGGCCTGTTTCACAATCTCCAGTTAAATCCAATCTCCAGATATTTGACAGATATACTCCATACTCTATCTGTCAAATATGTTGCCGATAGCATATTGGGAACTTAACTGGAGATTGTAAAACATGCCCTAACTCTATATTATTATTTGAATACCCGCGATGTAAAGAATACTTCTTAGCGTGTCGATGGCTACCTAAATTTTATCCGCCCAGAAATCAGCTAATTTGCTGATTTCCTTAGACTATTCTTTAACGTAATCTCCCTTATCATTTTAATGTTTTTGATCATTATCTCATCTACATTTAAAAATGAATCATTGTATTCAAATCAAATTATAACTAATCATCTACAATCCAATCGATAAAAACCTTATTATACTGGGCATAGATTGGCCGATATTGATTAGTCATCAGTTCAAGTAAAGTCACGCGAAAAACGTGTAATAGAGAGTGGCAGGTCGTCGGGCCTCGGCCCTCGGGCCTGTCGAAATGTGAATAATGGAGGAGAAGGTCTCGTGAAAGGTTAACGAGTCGACGACGCCCCTGGACGTGTGCTTGCTCGTTTACGATACGGATACAATATGTTATGTTTTAGTGGAATATTATAGAGATATGTTTAAACATCTCTAGCTGTACATAATTATTTACCTTTGTACCGTTTTCTTTTAGTTTAATAGTTTCGTGTTTAAGTGTCCTGTGTACATAAATAAGTAAATAAATAAAATATTTTTTTTTTACCAATAACGAAAACGCAAAAGCTTGTCTTCATAAATGTTTATTACTCTTTCAGATAAAAACTACTTAATGGATTTTTATGAAGCTACAATAATACGACAGAATAACACGTAGGCTATATTTTACAAAGGTGTGTAAATCGCGAGCAACAGCTACATACCTTAAGAGATGTCAAATATACTCTACATCTCTATGTAGAGTATATTTCTTTAAATGTAGTAGTGAATGGATGTAATGATGTGTTTCTTCTAACCAAAGAAGTCCACTGCTTATATATAATAAGCAATAGACGAAAAGGGTTAATAATGATAGACTAACGTCGGTTTTCGATATCCTATCTATCTTAATATTTTCTTATCTATCTTGAAATTTTGACACATTTTCTTACAAAATCTGTCAAAATTTTAAGATAGATAAGAAAATTTTAAGATAGATAGGATATTGAAAACCGCCGTAAGGATTAATTAAATGTAGCCTGTCAGTAACTACTTTTTCTTTTAGAAGTATCAACCCTTATAATATGTCCCACACCTGGGAACTGGTTACCTCCTCGAAATCAGATGAGGAGGGTATCTATAGTTACCGATGTGCTGGGCCAATGCGGATTGGTGGTGGTTCACCTTCAAAGACTTTTAATCCCATTATGCCTGCATGTTTCCTTCCGATTCACCGGTGATCGAGCGATGGTCTGATGTTCAGGTCCACTTAGAAGATTAGGAAAGGCGCCACAGGAGATCAGGATAAGACCTGGTCTTGTCATTCAAGAGGCCGAGTCCATACCCACTCACTATCATCGTTCAGTAGACCATCTTACTCACCTTTTTCTCTATCCCAAGACAATAGTTATGATGATGGAACATTAAGGTTCCGTACGCACGAGCGCTTAAAAACGTCGCGGTGAATCCCGACGTTGGCTCGAGTTGCGCGTTTGGCATATTCGATTTAACGTTAGACTCTCAATGTCGAAAATCCAACAGTAAAAAAGTAAAAGTAAAGTATCAACCCTTTATGTCCACAGCTGGGCACGGGTCTCCTCCTCGAAATTATTGTTGTCGAGCACTGTTAGATTCTGATTTCGAATCCATCCAATACCGTAGCTTAAGGTAGTCATTTGTCACATTCAAACGCTTTTTTAACCCTCGATTAGAAATCGCTCGTGCGAACGCGGCTTTATTGCCTTTGAAGTTTGACACGACTGTTCATCGGTACATATTTTGTTTTTAAATATTTAGATTATCATTTGGACTTTACACCTATAGTTTATTGTACAAAGTGTAGTCTAGTGCGGCCGGTACGAACACCTGACGATGATAACATTATCACTGCAATCTCGTTATTCTATTTACGTGATATATTTTTATCTCCGTCCTCAAACTTTATTAGTGTTTGTTTATTACTCCTTTCAAGTGCTGTAAGATTTGCTTACGTCTTACGTTAGGTGCGGCGTTTTATTAGTTTTTTAATGTTTATAATATTTACTAGTAGGTGTTTATACATCTACTATCATAGCTCGCCTTTAAAGAGATACAGCTTATTTGAAAAACCTTAATGTAAAGAAGAAGACAAAATGATCTGAAAATTTATGACTATATGTATGTATGTAATATATAATGTCATTATTGGTCCATGCACGACCGTAATTTTATAAGGAGCTCTATGATAGAGCTAGGTATATTATTTATTTTCACAGCATCAGAAGAACACTTTATCTCATTTGTATTAAATTTGGCCCATAAACATATTTTGCTCAAAACAATAATAATAATAATATGTTTCGCTCACATTTTGTACGCAACATAATGTATATTATGTACTGTTCAAAATAACGCGAAATATTTGAGTGTACATGAATTGTTGACTGTACGTTCGATGTTTATGCCCAGCATAACCGCGTTGCCTAGTTATGCCTCTTGTTGCAATCCGTTGGTAAACAGAGTGCTATGAAGGCCGGTATACATTATTGTTCTCGTTTCTGAACATAATGTTTGTAGTTTTCTATTGACGGACGACGGACGGTCGCATCTACTTAGACTGTCCTTATAAATATGCATAAGCCCGTTTGTTACTTTTTAGGGCTACATTTTTATGGGTCACATTGTTATACTAAGGAAGGATATTGGACATTCATCATCATCATCAGCATTTTCCAACCAGCGCTGAACATAAGCCTCCCTCAACTAAAGGCGAAGCGACTGGTCACTAAATATGCATTTGTAAATACTTTAGATAAGCAGTTGATACAACTTGCTACAGCGAGAAGGTGTAAAATAAAATGATCGAAATGAGCTCTACAATTTTATTCCTATGAAAGGACGTTTAAAAAGACTACATGATTTTTTTAGTCTGCAAATAATTTCCTAATAAAATCAATGTGCCTTGTGTTCTAACATCTTTGTACACTCCTAAAGACCATCCACATTCATAGATAACAAGGGGCCTAGCCAAAATGCCACTAAGAAAGCGTTAGCGAGGTTCGAAAATGATAAACGGGATTGACATAAGGCCGCGCTTAATCACGTGGTCCATCCTATACATTTTATCATTTTCGAACTTCGCTAACGCTTTGTTAGTGGCATTTTGGCTAGGCCTCCTGATTAGACAGCTAACGATAGACTGCGATTCGACCATTTCAATACTGGAGTGACAAATTGTTTTGTGACGTCATTATTTCCTATTTGCCTGTTTGTACATAGCACAAATAACATTTATAACTATTTTTTACTTCTAACTTTACATATATCTATCATATTTACATTTACCGTGGCTATTAGTGGGTGAAACCGGTAAAAAGTGGTCACAATTGTGCTCCAAACCTAAATAATTCATACATTGTTTGATCAACATAGGACTACGTTACTTTGTTAGTATTGACGTAAGTACCCGCTTAGCGTGGCAGCATTGCGCCGTCGTTTTGTCTTGTTTACATGGCTGCTATGTCCGCATTCTCTATTCTGCTATCTCTCATTTACCATATAGACATGTAATTAAATAGTTTATTTATTTTTACAATTGCCATATCGTGCCAAACAGCAATTTATTGCAATTCCAACTGTGAGAGGATTGTGTTAGGTGCTGTACGCTTCTTAACATAGATTTCATTTTAATCAATAAAATCTATTTCTATCGGAAACACTAAAGGCTGTGTTCTATAAAGGAGGAAGTATATAATATCACCTTTACTATCTTTTACTGAGAAAGCAAGCATGGAATCTTCTATGCCTGGAACTACTTATCTTAAAACAATTTATGTCAGAGATACCTTGTCTTTAATGACATGATTTCAATTTGATAATATGCAAGCATTTCTTTGGGTCATATATTTTAATATTTACAATAGTATTTGTAGTTTATGCCTTTTATAATAATTATCTTTGTAGTTGAACATACCGTAAAAGTACAAAATGTACCAGTAATAAAGTTTTGAAGTGACTTTCATGCATACCGCTAGTCTTACGACTTACATACTAAGTATAGGATTTGTTGGCACTCGAGATTACGACGGCGTTATCAGCGCTTATCAGTATCAGTACGCATACACCCGCAAGTGCAAACACCTGCCAGACCCACCTGTATGTTAACGGTATCTTAAGGACCTATCCGATTACGTTATTACGCCTTAGTCTAAATAAAAATATTTCCGCGTGTACCAGGTGTCTGTAACATCCTTATTGTTCACGGCACGTATTGCTCGTTATTATAATTATGGTACTTTTGACAAGGAAAATTTTTTAAAATTCAACTCATCAGCTAGCCACGGCTACAGTAAAATAAGCTGGATTGCCGTGACAGTAAGCGACATGACGCTGTCATGTCATATGCTGTATTTTTATTAATTACTAGCTGTTGCCCGTAGCTTCGTCTGCGTTTACTAAGATGTTATGTTACCTATAGACTTCTTCGATAAATGGGCTATCTAAAACTTAAAGAATCAATCAAATCCGACTAAAAGTTCCTGAGATTAGCGCGTTCAAACAAATATACTCTTCAGCTTTTTATATTACGATAGGGCGAATTCAAATTTCCTCTTTTTTAATAAGTACGTTTTTAAGTTACTACTTTTTTCCTAGTCTCAAGTCTGTACTGTTTTTTTTCTATATTATGTCAACATCAACAGCTACACTGCACAAGTCTTTCAGAAAATTGTCGAGGTCTGCCGCGTCTCGGAATCTGGTTTATTGGTTGGTATTTATCTGTTAATACCCTGTCGGTAGTTTTCTTGGACACACATTGTCATTGTTTTCTTGGGCATTAAATGCCGTATATAACGTATACGGTATACGTTATAATTTATATAATACGTACGCAAATTACATCTAATAACTAAATCTTGATAAGATTTAAATCTGTGCCTTCTGAGTACGATAATTACACTTTCCAGTCCTAAAAACGGTAAAAATAAATAATGCTTGTGTTCATAATGTAACGTAGCTTGTAATGACTACACATACTACCAGGTGATTTTTATTTTTAATGTATTTCTGTTGTATTATGTTCGCATCTGTTTTATTATACGTATTATTTTATGTCTGTATGCAGAAACCACTTTAATATATTATAATAATTCAGATATATTAGAATAAACGGTAATTGTTTTATACGTATAATAAATGTAATTTACAAATGAACATCTTGAAATAAATGATTTTACTTATTATCGAATTTCGTTTCGTTTGTTGTTACAAGGCTGTGAGGAATGCGGCGCCGATAGGTTTTGTTGATGTGTCGGCCATAATCTTTGGAAGGCTGTTCGTTGTTTTGCATTGTTGCACAAGCCAGGTCAACATCGCTGTAAAATCTAACGTCGTCATTATATTTTAACGTTTTCTTATGAAGGCAAACTATCAGTCACAGCCTTATGGTGTACATAAGTTCTTCGTGGCCTTTATTTCACTATTCTTCACATGGGCCATAGGAAACTCATAAGCCGCACGAACCGCAACAGCATAGCTGTCTCTTAATACGTCGATATAACCAAAAAGGGACACTTGCTGGATTGCGACGACAAAAAAAAATGTAATAGGTATTATAAATTTATAAAAAATATAATATTACATTAAATAAAAAAAATATATAAATAATTTATCCCAAATGTTACTTCTAGTACCACCGAAAATATGTGTACAAAGTTTCATGACGATCGGTTGAGTAGTTTTAAAAAGTACGTTAATTATGACAAACATCCCTATTTTCACATATTATAATATTAGTTAGGATCGTTTGCATTTGAAAAATCACCCCCAGTCTCCTTCGTTTCTTTATGAAAAAAAAAATCCATATAAAATAGCAAATTTCATGCTTCTAGCCTCTAAAGGAGCTCTCTCTTTTTAGCTTATTGTAATCATGTTTATAAATTACTCATTAAAATGGCGGAATAGTGTCAGTGTGTAATCTTGATATTTGCGTTCGCAAAGTGCAATGAGTACATACACTCCGAGTAAATAGCCCAGGATCGAAGGTCACCGGCGCGGCGGTGCGGTGCGGGCACACCTGTGTAATCGCATTAGCGTTATCAACGCTGATAACGGACGGAAATAGCGCCAACAAACTCTCAACTCATTTCACTTGCTATCATACTTGTATGTTTCAGAATCCTGAAAAATTTAAGTCGAGACTAGCAGGTTCCTGTGAAACAAATAGATATTATCCAACAATAAAAGTAAAATATTTGTTTCTTGTGTCCCACCATCATCATCAGCCTTTAACTATCCACTGTTAAACATAGGCTACTAGTACTAATTTTTATTATGTCGCAGTGGAAATGCTTTTAGCCGCTGCAAATGCGAGTGCATTTAGCCGCTGTGTAAGGGTCCCGGATCCACAGGGCGCAGGCAACAGGAACCCTCAGCGACAGACTGGCCTCGGTTAGGACAGATTCTTCAAATGCTAAATATAGGCCTCCCTCAAGAATATAATATACATATATTATGTAAGTTTTAAATTTAAGGTAAATTTTGTATGTTCACAAACTCGACCAATTTAATAGCCGTGGTCGTCAATGCCACCACATGCTGTAAATGTATGCAGGGAATTATTAAAACTCGTATTGGTACTTGAAACTAACCACTAAGAATATATTTATGAATATAAATGGATATGTTAAGAATTAGTATAGACATTGCAGATTTTTCAGACAGGGTTGACCTAGTCTATGTAGAGGTAGCTAGATCTGAATCCGCTAGCTCTACATTTTTTTTCTTTAACGCTGGGAAATGCACTGAGGCATCCCGCTGGGGAATGGGTCTCCCCAGGCGGGTATGTGAGACTCGCTTCTCCCGAAGGCTGGTAAGTGGACGCAGCTCTACCTTCTAAAACCCAGTGAGTGCCACCAATGCCGCCTTTGGTGACGTGCCCCGTATCTACAGCCAACAGGGCACATCGACGGCTAGTCAGCCCCTCAGGGGACCAACATCACCTCCACAGAGGGGTTGCCCTGCACCACAGAACAACTCCCAACGTCGGGACAATACAATGAGGCAAGGTTCCCGTCCTCGCCCCTGCCCCCTGCTCTTTTGCCACTTGTTCTTATAAGAGGGAGACAAAGAGCCCCCTCGGCTCAATTCGCTTCGCCCAAGGTGTTGGGGTTACAGGGCTACTGAGCCCAACCGCCACGACAAGACCTGAACCATGGTGGGGAGCTCTACATAGACTTGGTTAACTCTACCTATACGTCGCATGGTTCTGGTTAGTAGAATTATTGAGCTATATAGAAATATTTGCTCAATCAATATTTATAGCTTTTTTTTTTTTTTTTTTTTTTTTTTCGGTTGGATCTATGCTAATGGTCCTAGTGACCGTTATGCGTCATCGGAAATGGGGTGATCCGGTTGGATCATCCTATGACGTTAAAAATTTGGGGGGTTGCCCCCCGCCATGTTCATGGCGTCGGGTTTGTACCTAACTTGGTAAGCTACGGTCGACTGGTTTGGAACGGGTGACGTTAGAAACCTATCGTGAGGGCCGGCCCTCCTCTCCCCCGGTAGCGGGGGAGGCGGGTCAAGCGCGGGACCCGAGCAAGCTGCCGATAGCAGAGTGCTATCGGTGATTACACGGTCTATATTGGTGTCGACTCGTAGCTGATCTGAGCCTATGCTGTCGCGGTTGATCCGGATCAACTGGTCAACGGAGTGTAGGGTTCGACGTCGCATACGACCCCGGGGCCCATGCGGTGTGAATGTGTGCCTAACACCGGCTGTGTTATGTCTGAGTGTGTGTTGTAGCTTACGTCGCGCTTCAGCGTCGCGCTTTAACAGTTCTGTGATTTTATCAACAGGATCGGTTATGACATTCTTAGGTAACCTAGACTTATTAGGTGCTAAGCTATCGGGGGTGTAGTTTGCCGCACTCACGACGAGTGGGTTCGGGTGGAGAAGTGCCTTTTCGAAGTGACGTTCTGACATCGCTTTGAAATGGCCCCTAATCGAATCTAGTCTGAGGTCGCGATGTAGGTCGATGTTTCTTACGTACCACGGGCAACCGGTTGCCACACGTAAGAATTTATTTTGGATCGTTTGGAGGCCTCTGAGTCTATACTGAGGCACATGCGCGAATGCCACACAGGAGTATGACATGATGGGGCGGATACATGATTTATAGAGGGTGAGCTTGTGCCTGAGGGGCATTTTGCTCTTTTTGTTTATGAGGAAGTACAGTCTACTACTGACGAAACGGGCTTTTTTAGAAATCGCGGCGATGTGTGGTCTAAACGACATCGACCTGTCAAGGGTGACCCCCAGGTACTTGACCTGTCTAACTCTGGGAATAACGAAGTTATTTAGTAAGATTGGTTTCATCGTGAACCATGTTTGTCTGCGTTTAGGTAAGCGTGTCTTTCTCTTACGAGAGAAATGAATCGACGCGCTTTTATCGGGGTTTTTATAGCTTTTGATCAAAATATTACAATCAATATGTATAATATTATCTTTTTTCGAATATCATATTATAATTATAGCATAAAACAAAGTAAGTACCTAGTCTTTGTATTGTTCTGATTATAGCGATGTAATAGTGTTTATGTGTAACTGTAAGAGCTAGTGCCACATTACATGGCACCGGCGTAAAGTGACAGCTATACTGTCGCGTTTCGTGCGGTTCATGAGTTTCAGGTGGCCCATTTATAGGAGAAAGGAAGGCAACGCTGACCAATTAAGAGAATGCTCTATATTATGTTGTGCGGATCTCTTATATTTTTGCTGCTCAGTTATATTATTTGACTTGATACTATTATTATACCTTATGACAGAAAAAAATGTAAGATTAGTAGATTTGATAATATTTTGATCTGTATGTCAAGAGCATGGATTTTAATTAAATTCATTCTTTTAAAGGAAGACATCATCATCCAACGATAAAAATCATCAAAGAGAAGTAAACTATACAGCAGTTGGTATTTTTAACGCTGGCAATTATGGTGTATCTAATTGTGGTGCGGATGCAACTTCGTGACTCATTATTGATAAGATAATAATTGAAACGTTCTGACCCATTGAAAAAATATTTAATGCCTGTCATTTTACTTAATGATCAACAAACTAGGATACTAAATATAGTCACAGTTGATCTTGGTACAAATCACAATTAAAACAGATTTGTAAATAATATAATAGCAAAAAAAAAACTATGTCCTGTAGTTTATTTTTCCTCAATTGCGACTTATTTCAGACATTAGCAATAATACGTATATTGCTGTTCCATAAAAACGTTATATTTTGTCGTAATAATATGTTGATAATGATATTGTAAGAAAACTAGTATTTATGGTTTGCTTAGATGGTTTTAAAACAAGATACATAAGTTATATTCGGGGCTTATGAATTCGAAAAGTTTACGGCAAAATATCCATTCAAATTATTCATGATGTAAAAAATATGTTAAGTTTACTCAACTTATAAATATTGAAACTTTTTAAGATGACCTATTTAGAGATTAAGCTCAACAGGCCCTGTGGCGCAACGGATAACGCGTCTGACTACGGATCAGAAGATTCCAGGTTCGAATCCTGGCAGGGTCGCGGTTTCTTTTTACAAAATCTTTGATTTTTGTTTCGATAATGTTAATTAACTGTAATGTTAAACAGTGACGATATTTTCGTTTGCCAAACAATTACTTCTCAGCGTATATTTTGCTAATCAAACTGACGCGTATTCCGTAGGAATAAGGTATACTTTCGCAAGGCGGAGTTTCAATGTCTCAAGTAAAAGGAACTCTACTGTATAGTCGTTAAAGTTTAATGTTGGATGAGAATAAGTATTTAAAAGTTTAACAAGCACAGCTGACCAAATATTGTAGTGGTGATAATTGATCATGATGCAATCGCGTGCTCTTTGCGTTTATTCTTTAACTTTCAAACTGTTGGTCTATTCTTAATTTTCGAATGTGTCTGCAATAAGTGTGAAGTGTATTACCAACATTACCATGTTACTACGTATATGAGATATAAGTTGTATTTCTAGATGCCTTCATCTTGCTGAGATCCGATGATTATCTTCATATGACTAAAAATGCAAACCACATTTTTAAGAGATGAAAATTTTCGTCGCATTTTATTCTTCTTATTATACATTTGTTTGTTATTCTTCAGTTATTATTAACTTTACAGTTTATAATTACGTATTATATTTCAGGAAATATTCCACTGAACATACTGATTATTATTTTTACTACCTATGCTGTATTCTAAGAACAATCGTCAATATATTATGTCGACGTATTGTCCCGACGAGTAGTATATTGTAGTATTTTAGACGATAGCAGTGTAATAAATCAATTTCTAGGTTAGCCATCTGCTCACCTACCTACCGATTGAGCTTAAAGGCCGTCAGGCCTAAAAGTTAGAGCCTAGCCCTACCTTTCGAAAAAAATAAATGTGGTTGATAAGTCGAATTTCCAATAGAAGTAACGTCTACAAAAATAATTAGATTACACGGCTCCAAAATTACAAACCCTTCCGCTACTTTCAGTTGATAATGGGGCTAAATGTCGGGCCTTGCTGTGCGACACATCTTCTATCATTATTTCATCATTATCGAGACTTTTCTTCTAGGCTTTTCTAGGTTGTTAGGTCTCAGTATTAAAAATGTAGTTTTTCTTTACTCTACAAAGTTAAAGTTGAAAAAAAATATTCTAGGCGATTAATGTTCTAAACTTCTTCTCTACTTCATGAAGTTCCTTCTTTCATTACTTGTAAAAATGGCAATTTAAGAGTTTAAATCAATTCATGACGATAAAAAATTTATGGGATCACGAATTTCATATTAAGATTTTTTTTGTAAATACTTATACACATAGTAGTTAACACATGATAAATGAATATATTTTATAAGCAGTATCATGTTTTGAGTATAACATAAAGTATTAATATTTTTTGTATTTCTATGTGCGATTTATATAAATCATAATAGAGAATGTAATATCATAATTTCAAGTCTAAACACAATATTTATATTCCGAATAACGATTTCATATTAGATGAACATAATATATTGGGAATTCATTATTATTTCTGTTTGATATAGAAAGTTTTGTTTTAAAATAATATGTTTTAAAGTAGATATAAGAATAACATGTCCTGCTTTTGGTTGGACTTTCACATATTTCAAAAGGTGAAGTTTTGAGACTTAATTATTACTTTTGTTTAAATAGTATGAATATAGTATTTTAGTAAAATACGATTTCTATAGACCATTTCAATGCTAAATTGTAAATCTCTTTTATAAAAAGTTCTGTTAAAATTACGAAAAATAATCATATTATGTGATTTTATTGTAACAGTCGTTTCATAATTTCATTTTATAACAAATGCTTTTATTATTTTTAAGCTCAGATTCAGCTATAGGTTTATATAACTATAAATAACTATAAATAACGAATAAAAAAGTAAATAAATAAAGAAATTTGGTTTAAATATCAAGTCCATTTTTTTGGTGATGTGTGTAAATAAAAGGTTCATGTCAAATCATAAAGTTTTTATTTTCTGGTGTTTGAAGAGTCTTACAAAAAAACATAATTTAACAAACCCGACAGTCAGAACGTTTCAAGTTTAATTTAATGATAGGTATTTATTAAAAGACGATACTAAATGCAAAATGATAAGCAACATGTATGTACCTAATGCGATTGTACGACAAATCTATTTTACAATACTACTTCACAGTACTCATAACATGACTAGAATGACATCTGTCACACCAGTACAACAGAACTGTCAGATGCTAATATCTTCTTCTTCCTTCATTTTGCCATACTGTGTAGTTGTAATGGTGACAGATGTCATTCTAAAACGCTATGTATAAAGTACTATAGCCTACAAATGTATACATTCATAAAAAGGTTTTATATACAATCGCACGAGTTAACAAATGCTTTTAATATAATGATTGTTCAGCAACAACATATCTTCCAAATAACTAAAATTATAACAGTCTATTATAATACACCATAAGTATTTAAGGTAATTAAAGCATTTTCACCTTATAATCAATATTAAATCATAAAGGGTCTAATATTTGATAATTTCTACTAAATTTTGACAATATATTTCTTATTTATATATTATTTACAATTTGTACTAAACGCAAAATGATAAATTAATACAAGTATTTTTTTTGCACTTAGTACCTCCCGACGTCTCACCACATTTACAATAGTAGTGACGCCATGGAAAATCACACTCATTTTTAATTTAATTAATAAACTTAAATAAAATAAGATAAACCAACTCTAAATTGGTTTACGTCTTTGATATAAATGGAAGCATCGTTTTATAACTAAGAATGTAGTGATAAAGAGAAAATAAAAGGAATCTAAATCGTTTAATTTATAATACCGAAGTCTATTCGATTTAAGATCTTATTCTATTTAAATTAATTGATCTCTCGATGTCGCAAACCATCCAACATAATATTTACAAAAAATGTTCACGCACATCAATAATAAGAACTAATAAAGCTTTTTACATAAAATATAACAAAACAAGCAGACGCCAGTAAATTGCATTGCAATGCACCAAGTCTTCGCATAATGCCACGGTTCAATTATATTAACGTATTGATCTTAACGAGATCTTACTTAGGATATCATCCCTAGACGATAAATACTAGCTGATGCAGGAGCCCCCGGCCTCTAGTAGCGCACCCAGCGCCTCGTCCCGAGGTATTCACATTGACCAACAATGTCCTTACAACTATATCACTTAGCACGAACCCGCTCTGTCTTGGTCGTGTTTTTCTAATTCCTGTAACAAAGAAACAATTCGTGAGTTCATATTGGGACAGATGAATAAGGGGATATTAATTAAGTAAATAGTTCTCGTCAATAAGCGCACCCTCCGACTGTGACTGCATTACAAAGGTTATTACTGATTGCGACAAATATTGGGTAGCGCATGCGCATCCCACCCGCGTCCGGCCATCTGTCACGTCATATGCTTCATCATCATTCTAATTCATTAGCCGCGAAACAAAGGGAGGTGTGGTTACCCTACACCAATTTATTAGTAAAAGGAGTATAAAAGTGCATCGATCGATTATTGTGGCAGCACAGTTGCAGATTTGATTTGTTTCGGTATGGGTAAGTGTTAGATTACTGTTTCCCGTCCGCGCACATCCGCGCCGCAGCTGAGCGGCCGCACGTGGCCAAACCCTATTTACGGACATGCTGTAGGGAGCGCACATGTCCCGAATCGGGACTTCGCAGCACACGTGAAACCCTTTTATAGTGGGAGCATTGTTAGTCGGATAATGAATAACATTGCATTTATTTAGTTATCAGCCACCGGCGCTATCACGTGTTTTAACGCAGCTGTGAACGACCGTTACCCGCACAATGCCCTCGATCGATCCGAGACCGAGCGATCGGCGAAATCTCTGCACGTGTGCAGATCGGTGTGCCTCGTATTTACTGCGGTATTGTCTATACGTTTATCGCTTCGGGGAAGCGTAAAGGTGATCGTAAAACTTTCACGTGCGCGGTTTATGTTTAAAATACGCGGAGACAAAGATATCGAGAGGAGCGGAGTGTGGGCGCGGACACCTGGCGGCTCGTTAGCGTCGCCTGTCGCGGCCGTGTGCGCACCTCCGACGGAAAACGTGGGTGGTGGATAGGGCTGGCACTCAGCTATAGTGTCCTGGAAATTTGTTTCGGCCCGTCACAAGCACAAACGTTTAATGAGACTCTGTTGGACCCCTTAATGCACTTTTGTGGGGTGAACAAATTAATTCATAACTATGTGGTGCGGGCGCTAAATTGGACAACAATGAATATCGACACTCCTTTTAAGTAACGATTTGACAGTTAATGTTTGACAATTATTATCGTTTTAGAGATATAGATATACAATAGTTACGCATTAAGTAATGAAGAAAACACAAGTTACATTTTGAACGAGTGTTGAAAGAGTACATGTGAACTCGTAATAAGATAAAACTGGAATCGTGAGGGCCGGAGGGCACCCAGCTGCGAGGAACAATTTACGGTCCCATCTCGTGGTGTATGGTCGTGACCGAGGTTTGTGGCGCAGCGATGGCTGGCGAGATAACGCCGTGAAATGCCGCCTCACGACTGCCACGATGAAGTTACGAATTCCGGCACGATCGCCTTGAGGTTTTTTACCCTTTGGTTCCACCAAAACAGGCTTTGAGACAAAGCGAAATAGCTCTGAATTTAATGTTATGTTTGAACATTCTCAATTCGTATTCAGGAATGTGGTTGTATTACGAGACATTTGTTATATGCGTAGGCGTAGGTAAAATAATTATTGATGGATACATTAACTTTTGTGCTTTAAACATATTAAGCTTGTGATCTATTGATGGGATTTATGCTCGTAATTGTCATGCTGGACAGGCGGATTGGTAATAGCAGATGATGAATTCGCATCGGCGGCGCTGCTGCCTGCCGTCGATCCGATTGATTCCATTAAATAGGTGGGAAGACGATCTCCGTGCAGTGGCTGGTCCGCGTTGAATACGAGTGCCAAGATCGGTTGTTTTGGCGTTCATTGAGGCAGGCCAATGTTCAGCAGTGGACGGATAGAGACTAATGATGATGATGATGATGAAACATATATACTTAGTCATGTCCTAAAATAGTCCTTAAACAAAGATTAGAATTATGAGCAGTTTTAGCAAGTTTTCAAATATTCTAATATTTTATTGTACGTTATGAAACGGAATACAAAATTGGAAGCGCGGTTTTAATGCGATATTCGCAGTTTATTTCGCGCGACACTCGGCGTCCTCTAAATCAAGTTTGTTTTGAATATTTCCCTCGGTTTCAACAACTGGCAGTGATTAAAATTTACGTGCCACATTCGAGTATTAACGAGTGCGCGCTCGGAGGACTGTAGATGCAAGGCGCTCGAATAAATCCTGCGTCTTGCACCTGCCGCGCGCTCACATCAACGAAACTATCTAAATAGATTCGAATTTAGCTCGAGCTCGTTCGTAGGGCCAGCGAGGCTCAATAATTGCTTCGAAGGAAGTTAAAAGCAATCACGCAGGTGTCGGGAGGAATGTTAAGCGAGACATGAACGTTGAATATTCAGATTGTGTGTCAGTACACGGTCGTTTACGCGGCGCCCGCGCAGGTGTCCGCGCTTCAAGGCTGAAATTCAAAACAGTCGTCACGCATACGTGAGCGCTCTTGATTATGACTTTTAGTGGCCGATACTGTATATTAAAACTTCATGATTTTCAAAAACATGCCAACATTTAGAGTTTTCAGTACAATTATCGCTGTTTAACAATGTTTACCGATACAAAAAATGCATTGTAACATTTTTTGTTTACGGTATAATGCGTGAGACGCCAAGATTGTGAAACGATCACATCTCCACTTTTACCTTCCCGCGCTTGCGAAACACGCAGGTGCGCGCGCGCAGCAAAAACATCGCCACAGAATTCATTATCTTTTTATGCAATAGTATTTACGTTAATGTGACTATGCGCTCTTATAACAATATAACCAATGAAATGCTTCGTTATACCATATTTTATTGCTTAAATTTTATATTTATAGAAATATCAATACTTCTAATTTTATTTCTATGGTTAAATAAAATATTTATCGCTATTTTATATGATTAAAATTAATGAAATACTACTTCTTTTACTTAAGTAGGACAAATACTAACTAAATGAATAACTTTCAGCTAAACAATATTATTATTACTTAAAAAAAATAGTAAAGGACTTACCGTATGTAAATTGTGTGATGATGTAGATTTGTCGGATGGCAGAATTGTGTTAGGCGCTGGTCGCGGCCCGAGCGGACTCCGTCGGGGTTTGGAAGGAGAGGTGCAGGGTG
This sequence comes from Lycaena phlaeas, assembly GCA_905333005.2. Taxonomy (NCBI): domain Eukaryota; kingdom Metazoa; phylum Arthropoda; class Insecta; order Lepidoptera; family Lycaenidae; genus Lycaena; species Lycaena phlaeas. The sequence goes on from HG995178.1 coordinate 10,054,889, forward strand.
TCAGCGCCGCCTCAGCCTCGAACTGTCCGACGGCGGGGTGGTTCTCCAGCGCCGACTGCAGGTCACAGATGTAGTCGATCACATTTTGAATCACCTCCAGCCTCGAGATCCGCCGGTTCTTTGGCATGAACGGCACCAGATTCCGTAGCTTGGAGAGATACATCTGTATCTCCGCGTTCTCCCCATCCCGGTGTCTTTGCACCCTTCCGTTGGCGATGGCCGGCACCGAGGCTCCGGTGGCGCACATATTTGCTGTTATAGCTTTCATTTTTTGACACTAAACACGAACACTAGTAATCACGGCGCGTGACGCGTGCCTTGCGAAGTGCGAGCGAGGAATAAGGAGATGCGCGGTAGGTCGCGGTATATATAGTGGCGGGCGGGGCGCGGGGCGGGCCTGGGCGGACCAATAGGCAGGCGGAGAGGGCGGCGAAGCCTGATTTTCCCATGGCGGCTCCGCGGCGGCGTCTGCCTTGCGCTGGGCGGCCGTGGCAAAGGCCGTTGCGCTTGTGACACGCACTTTGTCCTGTATTGTTTGTTTTGAGATTATAATTTGATTTATTTCGTTTACTCGTTCTAAACCTGTTGATTTGATCAATTTTAAGTAAAGATAACTTTTGTATAGAGCTTCTAAATTCGTATTGTACATTATCTAATGAGCGTTTCTTTATATAAATTTTAATTATATATAGTTTTATATCATTAAAAAAATATATAAAAAATTTAAAAACAAAATAGGTTTTCCTAAGACGAAAAAAATATTAAAATAAGAAAGTACTTAAGTATAGTTATAACGATAAAATTAGCGCATTGTATCACGTTTTGTATGTTTTAAGATTGAAAATCGATAAAATTCACTGGCAAGCATTCTTTTCTTTTTTCATTAATATAAAGTTACGTGTAACAATCAGGCTTATACGTGGTGAGGGGAATGGTGGGGGAGTGGGAAACACGGGAAGGGGAGAGGGGTAACAATGGCAGTACGTGAAGGCATCCACTTGTCGCGGTCCAAGCAGGCCCGAGGACGTAGTTTTTATAGCGTAGAAATCGTTAACATGTTGGAAATGTAAATACATGAATACAAACACCATTACGTTACGTACTAGGTATATAGGTAGTTCGTTACAAAGTAACAAAGTTGAAGTCTAGAACGAAAAAATCATATATGAAATTATACCACGTTAATCTAGTCCGTTGGCAAGACTATAAGAATATTATGTTACGGGTTCTAGCGGTTACAAATTGAGGCAGTATATTTTACTATCTTTAATGTAAAATCAATTTATAACATTCATTCATTTCTCTTTGCTGTTGATTTTGCTGCACCCAATTAAATTAGGTACAGTAACGTTCAAAAGTCCAGTAGCAATCGAACGCAGCTATAGCGTCAACACTTAACGTTACTTGTGACCTTTTTCTGTAAAGACAATTCACACACACACACACATACACTTTGTTTGTCTGTATAAATTCATATCGTTAATTTCGTCTCAACGTGTAAGCAATGCCGTGGCCCAGTGGTTAAGCAAGTGCATATATTTTATTCTACGATTGCAGGATCAAATCCATCCCACATTGGGTCTGCGTCGATTCTTCATTTTTAAATTGTAATGTTTTAAATTTTGAAATATTTATAAATTATTACGAATGTTTCTAACTAAAACTTAGTTAGAAACATAACATTCTAAACAGAGAAAAGAATGTGAGGGTAGATTTAAAATAAAATGATTACTGGCTTGGAAAAAACAAAATATTAAAATGTTGTTGGTTGGTAAATTCAGCTACGAGTGATTGTGTGCTAACTGTTTCAATTTAAAATAATAATTAGGTGTCCAATATGCAAGCAAATATTAATAGCGAATCAAGAGCTAATATTGGGGCCCTATATTCGAATGGCCTGAATATTTCTAAAATTTATAACGAAACTGGCTTCTGTGTAAGTAGAAATTAATTATATTATTGTGATGCATATTTTTTCAATGGTTAAAATTGTCTTTTACAATTTGTTAATTTTTTTTAGGGAAATACTGTTAAGTCGACGGGTGAAGAGATTCGAAGAAGAAGGTGGCTTGCAGAGTCGTAAACGAAGTGGAAGGCCACTTCTTATTAACCAGACTTAGCGGCGTTACATGGCAGCGGAGTATAAAACGTGTGGTTTCATACCGACAAGACGTTTTGCCGATGAATTAAACACCTCATTGGTAACCGTTCGTCGTGCACTTCATGACGAGGGACTACATCACCGAAAGCCGGCGAAAAAACCGTTTTTGACTCAAAGGCATAAAGACGAATGGCAGGAAGACTACATTTATGGCGTAAAGATAATAGTATATAAAGTGAACATAACGTAGTGTCAAACACCGAATCTGGCAGAATAAGTGTGAACATGTGGGGATGGATTAGTGCGCAAGGGCCGGGTGATCTTGAATTTATACACACAAAATATTAATCAATATTATTACATTAAATATATGTTTCTGTGTCACACTAAGTATTAATTGTTATAATATTTATATTTCGTTAGTTTCAATCGGACATTGTAGTTTCTACCTAGGGACGTGCTGGCCAATGATTAGGAGGTTTAATATTTAAAGGTTGAGGTTAAGTTTTAATCCTCTTTTCCTCGAGAAAATGAATAATTAAACTTTAACCTCAATAATAATATGAAATATTGGTAACACAATAGATATCTATAATATTTTTATTTTGATAGATCTATGGATCAAAGATTTTAACGTCAATCAATTCAATTGTTTAATTGTTAGGTCATTAAAATAAATATAACATATATTTTATATTTTGAAAGTGTTGTTTTATTATATTACCTACTTAATATATATTATATTATATAATATATAGTAGTATATATAATATATTACTATATACTACTTAATATATATATAATTAATATTATTCTTAAGTAAATAAAACTTTAAAAAAGTCATTTCATTAAAAAATAAATGAGTTTATAAGAATGTTAAGATAAAGACTTTGCAAAACTGAGATTCGATCCGTGACCATTTCATCTAGCGTCGATGCGAGGCCAACTATTTACCGATGGAGCTACGAGCTATTTTACGTAGCTTGTGAAATTTTTGCATTATTATTGACACAGTGCAATAATGAATGAAGAGGACAAACAATATAACGTTATCTTTGTCTTGCATCCACTACACGCTTATACTTTCTGGTATTGATATTGTACGACATTTAAGTGTGTGCATGGTAACATGGCGCACACATTCAGAATACGCACTATACCGGCAAGCGAATACGGTCGTTACGATGCTACTGGACTTTTGAACGTTGACTGTACATGAAAAACTGGTTTAATATTTAATAAAAATTCAAGCATACGCAATGTGCTAAATGAGTTATAAATTAGTATCTAATGATAATTAAATTTAAAGCAAAAATTTAAAATTGCAGTTTCAAAAAACACCGACCACACAGGACCTTTATTAAAACGGAACGCAAAAAGTCACCTTGGTCCGAGGACTCAGGTAGAGCCATGGGCCCAGAGGTATTTGGCGGTGGTTTTGATAAATTGGTCCATATTATTTAGTTTTATCAATACTGGATAAACCCTTCACGCTTGGAACCTGTTTAGAGATCTTATTGACTTGCGTTTTCCAATTAAAGTATACTTAAATTGTGATTTGATTATTTATTAGGACCGGTATTTGGTGTCTTTATTTACTAACTGGTAGCGCTCCGAGGTTTCATTCGCATATTTTTTGTAGGTTGTATTATTGTAGCCTATGTAATTCATGAATAAAGTAGCTTTCTCCTGGTAAAAAAAATTCAAAATCTGTTCAGTAGAGCCAGAGATTAGCCCCTACAAACTCACAAACTTTAGGTACCTCTTTATAATATTAGTATGGATAACTAAAGGAAGATATGACCTGAAATCTATTCGATTGGACCTTCCGCCATGTAATGTTGCTGTGCTATAGAAGAGAGCTGATAGTATCACTTCAATGATGGACGTCCACAGTGGCTAGGATTTATCATAATTAAGTTTTTTCTATGATAATGATGATGATGATGATGACGATGATGATGATGAAGATGATGACGATGATGATAATACACGTTTAGGGAAACTTTACGGAAATTGAAATCTAAACAATCGAGAATGAATAAAGACGAGTAGTAAAATATTTATGATCTTATCCGTTCGGTAGCGGATATACAATATTCCGTTTTAGGTTTTTGCTATTGAAATATTACTTTGATGTTTGTAAATGGAATATGTGATGAACAAATTTTCACGAACATTATCAGCCTCTAGAAATAATTTAATGTAACACATTCTGTCGTGAGGCCCTAGTACTCTACCTAATGTAGAGATGATGATGACAAAATCATGATGATGACGACAGAACAGAGACAGATGAGAGGAACCAACTGTTTTCAACCCGAGTGGCTTGTCTTGAAAACGTTTTAAAATAACACGTGCGTATTTTGTCAGTGCTTCGCGGCGCTGTACATGTTAAGTCCTGTGGTTAATTCTTACAAGATTTACAGCTTATAAAGTATCCACCATATCATCATAATAAACCTCTATCTGTTAACTGCTGAACATAGGCCTCCCTCAATGAACGCCAAGGCGGCCGATCCCTTGCCTCGTATACAACACGTACCAGCTACTGTACTAAGATCTTCCCATCAGGGTAATGGCCGACCAACACTTCGTCTACTTAAACACGATCTGTACTTTTAAACGTCATTGGCCCATGGGTCATCCATCACTGTTAAATAAAGTTAAAGCGGCAGTGGGCTAGTTTCATACTCAAGAGAACGAACGAAACAATAGAGAAAAAAGAAGCGTTCTTTGGCCATTAATCAGGCGGGAAGACGAAACGCCTTGGCATTTATTCATGAAGGCATATGCTCAGCAGTGGATGGATAAAGGCTGATGATGATGAAATAAAACTCTTTACCCTCCACACTTTATATCAGACCTATCTGAATAGCGCGACCGTGAATTTAAATAGAATACTTTGAAACAGTAAATTTGTATCTCACAATCTGTAATAAATTAGACACTTGTAATAAAATCAACATAAAACATTAGAGAGGAATTAAAATGACTCACTCGAGGATGCGATGAGATCTCGAGCAGGTAACAATTTATTGAGCGTGCTCTGGAGTCTGGACAAAAACGTGTTTTCACGGCTACCTTGGAAATTAAAGTCGTTTATTGCACGTATTGTTACCTCACGTACGGTTCTCGTGATTTGTTACTAAATATTGTTTTTACAGGTAACATTGTCAGGTGACAGAATATTTAGGAGACACCGGAACAACTTCGACAATGGGACGTAAAAAAATTGTTCTCGCGTTAAATTGTCTTTTATAAGTATAAGGTTTGAGTAAAAGAAAAGGTTTGTCAATAAGGTGTTATTGTCGACAAAACATTGTACATTTTTTAACCTGTGTTTATAAAGAAGTGTGTAAATAAAATAATTTGAGTATGAAGACAAACTTCTTTTATATGTATACTAATTTATTATAAAGCTGTATGGATATGTTTATTAGATTTGAGGCTTTTTTTATTATTAAATTATTTTTACCTTTTGATAGGTTTATTTTATATAATGTGTATTGTGTGTTATTTTACATTTTTAATAAATGTATAAATCATTACTGCTAACAATTTATGCGATATGACGTATTTTCTATTAATACGAGTATAAGTACGTACGAGTAATCGTGATTCATAACTTCAAAATTTTTTGGTTGGTTATACTATCTCGCTATTCTTAATAAAATAATAAACCAAACATTGTGAAAGTTCTAATTTTTCTTCTTCAATCACGCCAAAACTACTGAATAGATTATGAAGAACCTTGAAAATTCTGATATACCAAAATAACACGTAGACTACATTTCATCCCAAAAGTTCCTACGGGAATTACATTTTGCCTTATTAATATTTTTTTTATTTTTTTATAATTAGTAGTATTAAAATTATCCTCCTCAATCTCCATATTAGTCCGTGACCACGGTCGCTGTAAAGTATCCGAAACACCGGCCATGTAAAATCAGCTTATTTAGTAGTAGTATTATTTAGTAGTTCAACGTCAAAGTCAAAGTAGTTAGTAACATAAGAAAACAATATGAAATTAATTGCTATCAAATTAAATACATACTCCAATCTACCACGCCTAAGCTTTTAAACAAAATGTTTACTTATGACTTTTACTATGTACTTACTTACTGTCTTGTTGCTTTCCAAATGAACAATAGAACACTTCTATTGTGTCTAGTGGAGCTGCTTAATTTAAATTTTTCAAAGTCAACAGGATCTTTTTTGTGAATACATTTTTTTCTAATCAATGGCATTTCTGTACTAATTAATTATTATTTATCGTACTTGCGATATTGGGAAAATAAACTTGTAATTCTATTATATTAGTATTTTTGTTATACATAACAAATTGACGTTATAATATAATATACTACACTTTTTACACACATTTTAAAATAGATTATCATAAAATAATCACTATGTCACTGTCAAATTGATACAAACCAGTGCAAACCAGTTTGAGTTTTGTGCGTAATCTAAATGTAAAGATATATTTAAAAAATAAAGCAAATTATTAAAGTAGATATAAATAAAGTAGAATATAATCTATGTCGTCTCTCTCTTCTCGAATAGAAGGGTAAAAGAAACAATATTTTTAACGAAATGCATTTACGGTTGTGTCCACTATCCATGCTACCTCGTATGTGATTCCTGGATCTATTAGACACACATGGACAGTGTAGTCACATGTTGAGGGCCTCGGTTTTGGAACAGGAGCTCTTCAGCGACTGGCTGGTTCTGGCGATAGGCTAGACCACTCCTCGTAAGGGGTATCGGCGACGTCATACTATACTGGGCTCAGGTCCCCATCCTTAACCCGACACGTGCACAGGCGTGTTAGAATAAGCAGTAAACTGTCGCCATTACTAATAAGTTTCATTTTCTTCAAGATCATAGAATTCACTAAGGAGGTACGAATACTCACTAAATCCAAACTTATTAACTAAACTTACAAACTAAAAATATTTGAAACGGGATATTAAACATTTTTATATTTGCGAAGCGTAAACAAGGCATTAGTTGATGATGTCGAAGTATATAAAAATCCACTAACGATGTCAAACAAATGTCTCCAAATATACATTTCATTTTCTGAAGATAACATCCAAAAGGTATGATGCCCAATTTCTTTTGGTCAGATGTAGAGCTGTGCTGTTTTTCAGCCGACCGGGGTGGCACCTCTCGCTCACATAATACCCAATAGCGGGGTAAAGTGGCAGCTATTCTGTCGCGAAGAAGGGCAACATATATACATAGCCTCTGGTTGTATGGATGTTTATGGACATCGGTAGACATCATAGGCTCCGACTGCTTGCCTTCTAATGGCATAGAAAAGGTCTCAAAGGTCCAGTGATGGTATAGAGATCTACGTCTGATGGTCAAAAAATACATTGCCATTATTTTCAAAACATTTCAATTTTTTTTAATATTTCAAAAGCATTTAATTTCCCTTTATAAAGCATTTGATCAATTCCATTAAGCGCAGGGCGGAGTGCTTACCCCACGTGGGAGTGCCGCGCGCGTGCCTCTCCCATCGCGTGCGATTGATCAGACCGATCATTACGTAAATGCTGTCCATGCATTTAGAGACAGAAACATTTAGAGATAGAAACATTTAGAAACAATACAGTAATCCATCTGACCCAACACAACGAGATTTACTGCACGAAATGTTGTGAAATATATTTTACTGATTTAAACGTATTTGGTGTACCGTGTCTGCCAATTAAGATTTATAGTACGCGGACTCTGATGATGATTATTTTATTTATTTTTTTAATTTATAAGTTTTATTGCTATGGCATAATTGTAGTTGTTTTGTTCTAATTTATAAGTTTTATTGTAAAGTTGTAAGCGAATCGACGATGAATTACCGATGTCTTGCGATTCTTAATTATAATTTACTTAGATCGCATAGAAGTCGTATGTACCACAAAATTTTATTAATGGTTAACTAAATTACATTTTATAACTACATAACAATATTAACAATAAACAACAATATCAAACTAAAAACTTATAACTAAAAATTAACCCTAAAATATCCATATAAATATTCACGAAAAGAGTATTCTTTTTGTGAATATTTATATGTATCATCCAAATTTCCAATTTGGGTCATGGTACCCAGAACACTGGCAGGATTACCTCGCTGAATAGCTAAACTTATTACTTGTCGTATGTTCCATCTAAAAAAATATTAATTTGTAATCTGTATCTCCTAATATGCCCGCATGGGGCTAGCACATACAGAGGGAGACTCGTGAGAACAAACTGGTTATTTCCAGAAGCAGAATTCTGTTAAAATAACTTTTACGGATTATTAAGATTTTTATGTGACTTACGCTTCAGGGACTTCACAGCAACCACATACTGTTATCAGTAAAAAAGTAAATATACCAACCATAAAGGAAATTATAATCGTGATATGCTTTTATGAATAGCTTATTATTATCTCCTATTATAATCATCATAAAATTAAATTCAATGTCAAACTATTTTATAGTATTAAATTACGATTACTCCAAAAAAATCTTGGCAGCGGTGGGATTCGAACCCACGCCTCCGAAGAGACTGGTGCCTTAAACCAGCGCCTTAGACCGCTCGGCCACGCTACCGCATGACATATGACATAAAGAAACGAGTGACAATTGTAGAAGATTCTCCTACGTGCCTAAAGGGTTAATAAACGTTTACGTAACTGAATAAATAATTTCCAAGCAGTCTAGTTCTACAGTTTCACCGAGTATTATCAAATTATATATAAAGAGTATTAATTGGTAAAAAAGAAAGAACACGCCATATCTTACGCTCATTTAAACGTAGCTTCATAACCTTTGGTTGTGGGGATGTTTATTGACGTTGAGAGTCGCCAATAGGCTTCAACTGTTTGTTTGCACTCCTACGCCATGAAAAAAGAGAAATGGAGGCTGTTATTTTGATGGGACTTAAAATAAAGCTGGCACAACAAAACCATACTAGCATTTTAATATTAACAACTAGCGTACTCTGTACATATTCGATATTGGCCGGCTGTACTTTGTGTGCGGAGTAAACAATTCCTCCCTCACTCCCACGGGAGGGCGCGAGAAATCCCATAATTCGTAACCTGCAGGTGCGTGCTCATTACGCGCTTTCCCGGGACACGCCACGTGGCGGCGCGTGCCCGGGTCCATTCGGCCCCAGGATCAAACGCGGTGAACAATCGCTTTGATCGATTGTCAATAGGGTTCGTTACTATCAAGTGTACGTACAATTGTTTTATTATTTTTATTATTATATGAAGTGGGTATACTGCATGGGAAAATTTTCAAACTAGATCATGTTCTACTTAAAGCTTGACAATACTCGTTCGATTTTCAGCTATTATTACGATCCTACAATTATTTAAAACTGCACATTATATCATGCTTTTAGCTTTTATCGCGGGGCTCCATAATTTGACATTAATTATCTTATGACGTCTTAGGATCTTTACAGAAAAGTGCATACTCATATTTGACGTAGTGTAAAAAGCGTCCATAGATATTATTATAAAAAAAAAGGATGGACTGCTTTTCCTCTGGTGTATCAATGTCGTTATTACTATCATCAGTTGACCGACTGTCCGTTTGACCGTTTGTCTTCTATAAAAAAATGTTCACGTCTTGTCACAAGTTCACTTTAAGTTAAAATTTTATTTATTATTACTTTTTTGACTTCAACAATAAGGAAGTAGAAGTGTAGAAGATATCCCGTCTTCTACACGGAATAAAATATCTAGCAGAAATTATCGTCTCTTGAAGTAGTTCTTACTTCCGAACGTTATAGTAATACAAAATCACAAAGCAGGTAGAGCTAGCTAGCTAACTAGGTTCTAGCTCTACCATAATAATATAAAAATAATACACGAACCATCACTAGCAAATATATCATAGATCATCTCGTTCTAGCTCTACCACTAGCCGCATGTACCAAATTGGATCTAGCAATATTCATAGTCAATATAAATAATTTCCGAATGGGTACAAAAATAATAGAGCTGCTAATAGAGAAAGATAATCCGTATAATGATACGGTACATGACCTAATAATTACAGTTCCGCTCCCCCGCTTTGGGTATCCCTCCCTCCCTTCAAATATTTGTAACAGGTAGGTTTTCACGTGGAATCTTTTCTTGTGGGAATGGTGTGGTTCTCGTGTGAATATAGAGAGCGAGGCGCGTGGGAAGCGTTTTGGGTCACAGGTCGCCGGGATAATTACGAAGGTCTGCGCACGCGCATCGGACCGTCCTTGATTTTCACGATTTTATTAATGCTACACATGATGTTTTATGATTCTCAAATTTTAAACTTAGCTGTTTAAGTTTTAGAATGTTAGTAGTTGTTTTGGTATGTGATAAAACAGAATTGAGGAATTTATTTTAGTAACAGGCAAAGGATCTTATTATGTGAAATTTTTAAACTTTGAATCAGAGATGAGAGTTGAGGAAAACAAGAAATTGAAAGAGACCTATGTCCAGCATGGCAATGATAGAGGCTAAAAGTGATTTCATATCTTTATTAATGCCCGAACCGCAGAGTACATATTTTGTATACCGAACAAAGTGATTAATATATTATTTGATCTCTGACAAAAGAGATTTTGTTTCTATAGCTACAAATTTCAATCAAAGTCTAAATTTCACAAAATACAGTGGCCCTATGGCCGAAGTTATGAATGCGGTTAAAATTTTGTGCCATGGTAATAGTGATAAAGAAATTTTTATTGTCTGAAGTGTCTAGAACATCAGTTAATTCGAATAATGATAACAAACTTACAGATAACATAAGAGTCACAATTTTGCTCTCTAACGCCCGGTTTCCGAAAGGCTGATCAACGCAAAAATTAACAAATCGACTGTCAAATCTCTTGTTAAGTGTAAAATGAGTTTCTAGAAGTATGTTTAAATTATTTAATTTGATCAGCCTGTCAGTAGACATACCCCCGGTTTCTGAAACGTTTGTCAAAGTATACTTCAACTAACATGGCTGTTAATTTAACACAGCTGTCAAATCAATTTCAGTTGCCGGAACGTCATTCAGAGCTAAATTAACTAATCTATGATTAGTTTGATTTGACATTGGGTTTGTTTTCAAATATAGCCACACTGATAAAAATCGTATATATACGATATACGTAGATACCGAGAAATCAAAAACAATTAAGCACAGCATATTATATAAATTAAAGAAGTTATGATTACATATTTATGATATTATTTTCCTTTTAATTTCCTATTATTTATATTTCTTTTCTAACATATTATATTTTACTAATAAAATAACATCATTATCACCAGTCTTTCTCTGTCCACTGCTGAACAGGGGCCTTTTTTTTCTTTAACGCCGGGAAATGCACTGACGCATCCCGCAGGCGACTGCCACCAATGCCGCCCTTGGTGAGGCTCCCCGGATCTACTAGCACAGGGCACCTCGACGGCCAGTCAGTCCCCTCAAGGGGCCAACTCCACCTCCACAGACGGGTTGCCCCGCACCACAGAACAACCCCTCTTACCGTCAGGACAGTACAATGAGGCGAGGTTCCCATCCTCGCCCCTTGCCCCCTGCTCTTTTGCCCCTCTTCTTAGAAGAGGGGTACAAAAAGGGAGGTTCTGGACTTAAAAGTTCGCCTCATTTGATCTTCATCACTACTAGATGAGTTGGTGCTCATGCTTAAATCCGAAACACACATCAGTGCAACCTACAACAGACAACAATACTTATGTTTAACAAGACGACCCAACTTTATACTTTTGTAAGTTAAAAACATATGTTACATATTTAATACTTGGTTGTGAATATATTGTACATAGCTTTATGAGTAGATTTGAAGAAAAAATGTAGTTTCACCTAACAGAATAATTATGTTCCTGACGCTAATTCGCCGATAGACACCGATTAGTCGACCAAGAACTTGACAGACGTTTAATCATCGATTAGGCCTTAAATAGCGTTTCAGAAACCCGAAATGGAGTTTAACATACGATTCTAGAGTCAAATTTGACAGCTATCGCCCGGTTTCCGAAAGGCTGATCAACGCAAAAATTAACAAATCGACTGTCAAATCTCTTGTTAAGTGTAAAATGAGTTTCTAGAAGTATGTTTAAATCATTTAATTTGATCAGCCTGTCAGTAGACATAGCTGTCAAATTTGACTCTAGAATCGTATGTTAAACTCCATTTCGGGTTTCTGAAACGCTATTTAAGGCCTAATCGATGATTAAACGTCTGTCAAGTTCTTGGTCGACTAATCGGTGTCTATCGGCGAATTAGCGTCAGGAACATAATTATTCTGTTAGGTGAAACTACATTTTTTCTTCAAATCTACTCATAAAGCTATGTACAATATATTCACAACCAAGTATTAAATATGTAACATATGTTTTTAACTTACAAAAGTATAAAGTTGGGTCGTCTTGTTAAACATAAGTATTGTTGTCTGTTGTAGGTTGCACTGATGTGTGTTTCGGATTTAAGCATGAGCACCAACTCATCTAGTAGTGATGAAGATCAAATGAGGCGAACTTTTAAGTCCAGAACCTCCCTTTTTGTACCCCTCTTCTAAGAAGAGGGGCAAAAGAGCAGGGGGCAAGGGGCGAGGATGGGAACCTCGCCTCATTGTACTGTCCTGACGGTAAGAGGGGTTGTTCTGTGGTGCGGGGCAACCCGTCTGTGGAGGTAGAGTTGGCCCCTTGAGGGGACTGACTGGCCGTCGAGGTGCCCTGTGCTAGTAGATCCGGGGAGCCTCACCAAGGGCGGCATTGGTGGCAGTCGCCTGCGGGATGCGTCAGTGCATTTCCCGGCGTTAAAGAAAAAAAAGGCCCCTGTTCAGCAGTGGACAGAGAAAGACTGGTGATAATGATGTTATTTTATTAGTAAAATATAATATGTTAGAAAAGAAATATAAATAATAGGAAATTAAAAGGAAAATAATATCATAAATATGTAATCATAACTTCTTTAATTTATATAATATGCTGTGCTTAATTGTTTTTGATTTCTCGGTATCTACGTATATCGTATATATACGATTTTTATCAGTGTGGCTATATTTGAAAACAAACCCAATGTCAAATCAAACTAATCATAGATTAGTTAATTTAGCTCTGAATGACGTTCCGGCAACTGAAATTGATTTGACAGCTGTGTTAAATTAACAGCCATGTTAGTTGAAGTATACTTTGACAAACGTTTCAGAAACCGGGGGTATATATGTTACACTTCCTAGACTCTTTAAAAAAAGCACTCCGTCAACACATGACATAAAGTACTTTTATACGTAATATTAATTGGAAATAGTAGTTCCTATTATAAACGTGTATTTTCGATTATCTTAAATTAAAAACGTATGGTGAATAAGGAGGTAACGGTGCCGGTTCCTACACAAAACATCGTAAATATTATTTTATTATTAAAGGTTATTTAATAATTTATAGCTCTACTTTCACATCGTTGTAAATTGCTACTTTATTAAATATCCTTACTATCAATATAATTAAGTCAGACCATTATGCTATAGCCATTTGATAACTAGGATTAATAACATGGTTACGATGTTGGGGGAGAATATTTTAATTCGCAATAAGCGTAAAAGGCATTTAATAATGCAGACGTCCGCTCACGTGCGCGAGTGATGAACAAATACCGAGCAATCGACGTAATGAAGGCGAGGGGGGTAGTGGGGGTGCCACGTGGCGGTCACGCGACAACATTTTCTTTTTATGTGGGCGAGGGTAGAAAACATTACATTAGGTATTTCATTACAATTTTAGTGATTAGTGAAAGTACTTTCTATAGAGTTAGAGCAACTTACGACTCTATGAACGCTCATTTAATTAAACCAGAAGTGAATGGAATTAAAAATACTTTTGGGTTATTTAGGAATAGCGAAAATGAACAAAATAACTGTTTTAATATTTGTATTTTTTTCATACAATTGTTCTAAGCCATTTCGGAGTTAAACTTTCAGTTACACATTTATCTGTGAAGCTATTGAAATAGAAAAAATTAAAAGCATACCTACTAATTTTGATAGAGAATAGAAGGAATTTCGACTAATTTATTTATTAATTAATCTTATGGTACTCTGAATAATATTGTAAAATTTCCTAATTTTCGTCGAACTATCAAATGACAGTTTTCCAGTATCATGGTTGATGGAATGTATACGAAATGTTGGGAGGGTAATCTTAATAAATAAAACATATAATAAAAAAACACTTGAACTATAAAGTAGAATTTTTTCCTATACGTGTCCCAATGTGTGACACCATTTCATATACCTAACATAAAAAGACTAACAGGATATTTTCTCATAACTGTTTGATTGTCTATGCTTGTTATAAGAAGCAACATTTTTGTTGACTAAACATAGGCCAGAACAATGCGTGAAAATAAAACTCCCACAGATTTCATTACGAGAACTCTGCCAATATTCCCACAATCGTTACAATACTGAATGCTGGGATCAACGCGGATTGAATTATTATAATCACGGGGTAGCCCCGATAACCATTTTTCAAAGATCCCCAACTATTGCAACCGAGGAGAGCATTTTACCAACGTTTTGCATGCGGGAGGTCGCTATATACTGGTCGCGCCATGTTTGGGGTGTTTTGACACGGCGTGGGAGCTGCGTCTATTGTTAGGCACTTAACTCGGCTCTGATAAAGGAACTATGGGACCATTAGTCGGATTCGTTTTGCTCATTCATTGTCGCCTGAACATTGGATTATGATACGTAAAGAGGTCTCAAATGGGGCGGCCCTGGAACTAATGTCATCATATCTGATGCTCATTTAATCCTACCATATATTAACATGATATAAATATCTAAAGGTCCGTAAGGATGAAGTTTTATTGCTTGTAAATCTTATAAATATCAAAGGCTTTATTGTTTTAGGACTCTGGCTGGACCCAAGCGAAAATAACGGAATCCATGTGTTTTTCGGTAACAAGCAACTAATAACACTTAAAGAATGATTCTTTAAGTGTTCTTAGTTCAAATCCGATAGGCGATAGTTCCTAAAGCACGTTCAAACATTGTTCAAACAATTCTTCAGCTTTGTATATCAGTATAATATGTTGTGAATTTATAAATATAAGTAGTTATTTATTACAATATGCACAAGCCTAAAACTCGGTAAAATTATAGTAAATATAAATACAATTACATTTTTTTTTAAATAATATTAGTCTACGACGTGAGAGTCAGCCGTTGAGATTTTTTTATAGATATTCATACTACAACCGCTAGAAATACACAAACAAAATATATTTAGGTAATGTATGTGGTGCAGAAAGATGGCACACAAGTGAGTAATCGTTAATAATTGAGACTTCCAAGAAAACAAAGAAACGAACCAATTCGACTCAAATATTCTTATTTATAATATGTTTTGATTATGCCCTGAGTAGTTGACTATATTTTTTTGCCTTTGCCTAATGTTTTAAATGGTAAGGTATAGTAAAAGGTAGCAACCTTACCAAATTTGATATTATTGAGTTCTGAAATCTTTACAAATATATTTATATAGAACTGGCGGCTATATTCCTAACATTACTTCATTATGAGACATATAGGGGAAAAATATCTAGATTACAATCATAGCAAAGCCAACAATAGTTCCCCGTTCGCTAATCAAACCACTCAATAAATTCACTAAGATCCATATAATAGAAGTATTGCAAAAATTGCATACGCAATTGTGCGATACAAATCAGCCATGAACACACTTCACGTTGTACGGGTCGAATTTAAGTAGTCCGGGGTGAAGCCAGGTGTGGTTCCACCGATATCTTGATTCACTTTAAACTTGAGGGTTTTAGGAACGCCCTTCAACCTTTGCGTCAATTATTCCTGACCCCAATCGCAGATGATGTGATACCATTGTTACGCCAATGGTTTATAATATATTTTTTTAAACATCTGTTATGAGATTGTTTTCTATTATTTCTTAGAGCTTTTTGTGCTGATATGACTTAACGTATTTCACTATTCGTATACAAACTCTGTATTCGAATATAATGTTTTAATATTCAAGGTTAACATTAATATAAAGATTGTTGTTGTTGACTTGTTGGAAATGTTGTCATAATTAGTAACCAATGTCCCTTTTTTTCCCATCGACTTTTTTGCTCTAGTCTGTCAGGTACTTTGGATTACTTCTTTAATTTGATTTAAATCAATGTAAGCTTGGCGGAGGAAAACATCGTGAGGAAACCTGCATGCCTGATGAGATTGAAAGTCTTTGAAGGTATGTGAAGTTCACCAACCCGCACTGGGCCAGCGCGGTGAACTATTGGCCCATTACCCTCCTCGTCTGATTTCGAGGAGGAGTCCCGTGCCCAGCAGTGGGACATAAAAAGGGTTGATACTTTACTTACTTTTTTAAGCTTGGCGTTGTTGTAGGAGCTATAGTAAAGCACGCTCTGATTGATTTGGTCACCATTAGTGATAACCAACAGAACCAGAGATGTCTTGATCTCGTTTCGGAAGTCAAGACCCACTTTGGGTGGCTGAGCTGCAAAAGTAAGTACCTTAGTATTTATGCAGCGCAAGCAACGAAACAACGAATGATTCCATATAATAAGCAACTTGTAAGAAGCGTACTACAAACAAAGACTTCAATTTTATTATGTGTATAGAGGTATAGATTGGGTAAAAAAAAATATGTGGACAGTACGTTCATTACATTTAGATATGAAAGTAAAATCTAAAATATAAGGCCCCGTTCGCATTAGCGCTTTTTAATGAGTGTTAAAGAAGCGATCGAATGAGATATATGGGTATATAACAGCTGTTCACACGAAGGCGCTTTTAAAGCGCCGCGCTTTTTTATCGAGTACCGTTGGATATTCGACTTTATATGTGTTTGACGTTAAATCGAATTTAGCATATGGAGCTCGCAAGTTGCGCCAATGTCGGGTTTTTACGCGACGCTTATAAAACGCTCTTACGAAACGGGCCCGTGTCAATATTTAACGACGAAACGAGATGTATTTTAGGAGTAAAACAGTTTCTGTCAACATATTTGAAAGTGACCTTGTTGCGCTTTAAAAATCCGTTTGCAATAATCTCACAATAAATAAAAACTTTAAATCAACGTTCTGTTGTATATTTGTGTTCTCAATTATGAAAATTAATCCTCCTAATATTATAAACGAGGAAGTTTATAACAATGTGTGGATGTATATTTGTTCCTCTTTTACACAAAAATACTCATAGAATTTTGATAAACTTTTACTTTTTGATTTTGATGTAGCTTACACATAGGCTATATTTTATCACCGTACTCAAACGGCAATAGGAAGAGTACGGGTGAAACCGTGGGGCGCTGCTAGTCATTCAATATTTTAGAACAGGTATAAATATGTATTACCGTATAGTCCTATCAGGAGGTGAAGGTGTTGGCAAAGAAAAGAAGTGAGAGGCGAATACTAAATCGGGGCGAGGCGAGATAGAGATAAATAGAGATAGAGATAAATAATTCCACATATATTTATAGTCCCTATAAGAGTTGTAGTGGTTGGGTAAAAGTATCAAGCCTTATATGTCCCAATGCTGGGCACGGGTCACCTCTCAGGCGAGGAAAGTAACAGGCCATAGTTCACCAAAGAGCTGGCCCGATGCGGGTTGCTGAAGTTCATCACATACACATACCACAATAGGTACTTTAAATTTCATCAGGCATGTAGGTTTCCTCACTATGTTTTCCTTCGCCGGTGAGCGAGAGATGGTCGCGTGTTTAGAATGAGGAGGTGCTTAGATATTTAGAAAAACCTATTTCAAGGCACCACACGAATGAACTCGGAACCACTCGTTCAAAAAGCCGAGTCCATACCATCTGGACCATCGTCGCTTAGGTAATTATTTGAAATTCGAATGTTTGTGATAACGATTTGAATTTATTGTTAATTTGGAAAGAAGATTATGTAATTATTCTCGCTTCTATATATGGAGAGAGGCGATAAATCTTTAATACAGCCCATTAAAATATATATAGGTTTAACACAGTGGTGTAGCTTGTTCTAGCGGGGCTCTATGTAGACGTATCAGAGAATGTATAAATGAGATGAACAGGTTTAAGAATTTAGCTTATATACTATGGGGGCACTGTAGCCTGGGGCCCATTATCATCGACTTATGTAGGTACTATCGATTATTAAATCTGTGACATCGATGCTATTGATACAGCGGTAGCTAGGCCTTTGGTTTAACTATTACAGGTTGAATTGGTTTTAAAAAAAAGTGGTACAGTGATAAAATAGAATAACATGGATGTTGCCGTTAATGTCTCACTAAAAGGAGATAAATATAATATAGTTTGGAGACACATCCACTGATTAAACTGGAAAATATATTCTGCTGTCGCATTTTTCTGATAAAATTCGTCTCGCGACTCAAGACGGAATTAATACAATATCTTTGGTAGTTACCGTTTGATCCTGGAGTAGCATTGGAAACGATTGGGGGGGGGGGGACTAGAAATTGGATAATGGTGTCTGTACCACAGAGACAGACAGACATATAGGTATTTAATCAATACTATTGGTCAATTGGGGCTTAGATAAAATTTATCAAAAGTAAAAATATTTTGTTTATATCGAATAAGGTATTTTTTCATCTAAATTTAATAGGTGCCCATGTACTTAATGCATTAAAATTCACCTTCAACAAATAATCGGACTTGTGAAACGAGATTTCCTACCAAATATTGAATCAACGAAATCATTTATTTAATCGAAATGTTAAAATCTGGAAACAGTGGTGCAAGGTGTACTTCCCCTAGCCTATGTGAATCTGGCCGCTTGCTCTTTCACATAGAAGCAGCTGCGGACATTCGCGCACAGCTGTCGTATGCAAACGACAATAAACTAACACTTTTTATTACAATTGTACTTCACTAAATACTCCCGTATGGGCGGTCCAGATCGTAGATTAAGGTCTGAGGTGTTAAAACATACACCAAACAACAAAAGGAATACGATGTAACAACGGATTTCATAAAAATTGCACAAGAAGAATTTAAGTGCACCCGTATTTGACTCGATAATTTCAACGTTTAACTTATGATTAAGTATAGTAGTTTAGTTTAGTTAAGTATAATAATAGAGTTAATCAAGAGGAAAATTAATATCTGTAATATTACAGAAAAAATGAGAAATGTCCTTTATGTATATGTAACATACACAATTATATGCCAAAAGTAATGTTAGACAGAACCAATGTAATTAATAGTTGTACAGCAAATTATTTTTTTACAATTTTTAATTTAATTAATTAATCTTATTTGTAATGATAATGTGTCACCGCTGAGGTAATTCTGTCGCCTGCTGATCTGGGACACTCAAAGAGTGACTGCAGGCGCTCGCAATAATAAATGTGAGGTCTCACATAGGGTCAGCGACCTACCCCGGTCCTGGCTACATGTATGTAGCATTTCCTTAAGTCAACAAAATAAGTTATATGCTGACGTGTAGTTAGTTATTGTAGACGAATTGTGGTTATGTGAATAGTTAACCTTAAACATTGTTTATAAGATGAACAATAAGAACATACTCAAAAGTATATACTTTATAAGGTACCTAAATGTAATAAACGGAGGTCTTACTTATTAGAAAGTAAAAAGATATGTGAAAATCCAAACTTAAAATAAATAAAAAAAAGCTTATGGGATGCTTAAATTAAAAAGGTTACGTTTAGTTATAAAACCTTAAAATAAATCCTCTATTAAACTCGTCAAAAGAAGAACGAAGAACTAACAAAATGTAAGGATAAAGTGGAAAAAGAAATTCTGAACAATGACAAAACTCAACATATTTCTCAATATGTAACTACTCACGAAGACATTTTTAAAGCACACCGTTGACAATATTGTACGTAAATATCTGAAAGTAAATATGTTCAGATGTTCGGCATATGCGGCGTATGCGACGTGGCATATGCGACGTCATATGCGCACAAGGCGTGTTGTCCGCTATATCGGGCCGCGCACGTGGGTGGAACATTTGGCGATGCAAGGGCGCGGACGGCCCGCCCTAAAAGTAGACTACTTATTTCGCTCCTGCTTTATTTATCTATAGTTTATACTAATAAAAAGGTAATTTAAGTATTTTATGTGAGTTTAAATGGATATAGGGCCTGTTTCACAACCTCCAGATAAGTGCCTGTCAAATATGTTCTGGATAGTCTATCCGGCACTTATCTGGAGGTTGTGAAAGAGGCCCATAGTCTTACAAACTACTGATTCGTTAAAAAATCTTCCAATAATGTATAATGTGGGCTGGTCACACACTCTGAAGAACGGATGGCTGATGGGCCAATAAGGTTCAAGAGTGGAGGCCGCCTTTAGGTAGACAAAGTGGTTGGGCACTAACCAGTTGGTAAGACGATCTCCGAGCAGTGGCCGGTCCGTGTTGGATGCGGGTGGCAAGGGGTCGGTCGTTTTGGCGTTCGCTGAAGGAGTCCTATGTTCAGCAGTGGACGGATAAAGGCTGATGAGGGTGATGATGAATGTATAATGTTATGTTATCATTGAATTATAATGCCATGATAAACTTTATATGCGTCATTATTTATATACGGTTCTTCGGATCTTTTGGGCGCAGCGATTCCCACATACCCGCCTGGGGAGACCCACTCCCCCTAGGGATGCCTTAGTGCATTTCCCGGCCTTATAGAAAAAAAGGCTATTGATTTATGTGTTCCTTGTCCTGAGACATGAGATGTTAAGTATCTTTACCAGTAATTACTGCACTGCCTGGCTTACCTTTTCTCTGAAATGCAGCACAGCTGTTTGACGGCAAGAATAAGCAATCATCATCATCATCATCTTCATCGTCAGCCTTATCCGTCCACTGCTGAATATAAGCCTCCCTCAATTAACGCCAAAACGACCGATCCCTTGCCACTCGCATCCAACACGGACCTGCCACTGCACGGAGATCGTCGGAGTAAGCAATATATTTTTTAAAATTTAATATAGGAATACGTATATGTGATCAAAATTAACTCCACAGATTTCCTGTTCTCGTCATTTACGACGGTGTCCATCATGTCTCCGTTTTAATAGTAAGATTAATTAACAAATGCAGGTTGGTCAGCGCACGTGGGTATCCACATCTGCATATCCCCCCGTTTTGTCTGATTAATGACAGCAACAGTGTGTCAATATTTGCATAAGAAACGGACAAGAAAGGACTCTATCGTCCCACCAATCTCCTTGTTAGCTGTATTATTTTGATAACTTTCGTCTTACGTTACGTTTGTAGTTCGATATTCGAATCTAAACCGTATATTCTTTGCCGTGTTCTTAAATTGGTTTGGCTGTGTGTATCTTGTCTAAATTGATGAATTTTTTACCATAAAGCACATAAAATAGAGTTGAGAATGCTATTCGGGGTGGAAGCCAGGTTGTGACGCAAAAATAGCCTTGTTGGACGCGTCTATAAACATAATCATTATCTCACACTTTGGTTAGCAGAGTATGTGACAGGCCAGGGATGGAACTCATTTGAACTAATATAATATTTATTTAACGTTTTATTTTTTCTGACATAAATAAAATACAGCCTTTCATCATTATCATCATCAGCCGTTATCCGTCCACTGCTGAACATAAGCCTACCTCAACGAATCGTCTGGTCATTTCTGGTTACTCGCATCCATCGTCCACTGGATGGAGGTCGTCTTCCCACCTGGTTAATGTACGACCAACATATCTTCTTCCTAAAATAGCCTTTACTATACTGAAATAAGATTATTATTAATTTTCTGGACACTATAAAATTTTTATGCTTTTATCACGACTCACAAATGAAAAATACGTTTATGGATTAAATAAATGTAATTTAATTTTGTATAACCACTAATATTAATAATGTAAATTTGCATAATCATTTATTTTTTTCCAAAATTATATTTAACTTAGAAAATATTTAATTATCAAAAATATATAATGTGAAACTGTCTTTTTAAAGCGTACACTTAAAAGGTGAATTTTTTTATCCTAAAATATACATATAACTTACATCAGCTTCGCTTATATTCTTTTACGTAAGATCTAAATCAACATAATCTTCTGATGTTGAACATCTATAATTTTTATTAAAAAAAAAGAATCGTCAAAATCCATTCACAAACAGCGGAGTAATCGTGTCACAAACATACAAAAAAAAACATAAACGAATTGAGAACCTCCTTTTTTTAAAGTGGGTTAAAAAGTACAAAGTCCCATCCTTGCGCAACTGATTGACGCTAAGAAAAATGATGTGACAATGTTTTGAGAAATTGCGTATACTTATGAGAAGGGAGTCGTATTGAATATTTTATTACTTGCATAATTTAATATGACGTTTCGCGGGGTAACCGGTTCGAATCCGTGCTCGGACTTAGATGACCTCCTTACTTCCGTCGCTCACCTCGCCGTCAAATGTCATTCATCGGAATTAACTTATGGACGCTATTGAAACTTAAGAATGTTATTTCTTTTGTGTTGTTTTAAATATCGAATAAAATCCCAGATTCATACAAAAGGCGCAGGCGCCGCCTGGCTAGGAGTCAATATAGGTGTTTATCCTACTTTTAATGCTACAACAATTTAGGTATAGATTTTATTAATTTACTCGTGAGGGAAAAATATGTTATTTTTTACTTAAATTTATTATTATTTATTATGTAATTCTAGCAAG
Organism: Lycaena phlaeas; assembly: GCA_905333005.2. Taxonomy (NCBI): domain Eukaryota; kingdom Metazoa; phylum Arthropoda; class Insecta; order Lepidoptera; family Lycaenidae; genus Lycaena; species Lycaena phlaeas. The sequence continues at coordinate 10,077,698 of HG995178.1, forward strand.
AAAATATTTAAGTTACTTGTTGACACTCCACGCGGGCGAAGCCGCGCGCAAAGCAATATTCACCTACAACAGAGCTAGCGTCTCACTTAATGTTGTTAAAATTTGTTTTAGTGACAGGATTTAGCATGTTTTGACATTTTTGCTATGTGTATTTGATTTTGTAATTTTTTTAAAATATGATTTAGCGACATGTTCACTTGGTGAACAAGCTCATTTAATAAAGATAAAAAAATGTATATGATTATATACATAAAGGGTGCACATAATATCACCTGTATTTAATGATGACTAAATTAGTAGTAGTATATAATATGTTACCTATGTCGGTACTCGGTACTATGTAGCCTATAGTAATTATGATATTGTATATCTTACATTCTAACATAATAATATAATATTACATAAACTTGTGAGCAATTATGTAATGAAAGTCTGTAATAAATCTGTGTATGAATAATAATTACATTCCAATTGGTTTTGTTAACTAATCAAAGTCCTAATCAAATTCAGGACCTCAACATTGAAAAATCTGGCTTGAATTTAAAGACATATTTTGGTTGGTTAAAAATAAATGGAAACTAGAAACTTCTATTCTTGTGTAGCACATGCACATCATAAAATGAGGTAATAATGTGTTTTACGCGTGTTTTACGGTTATCGATTGTTTTGGCGGAAATGGCCCACTGGCCGCACATTTGGCCTCACCTTTCTTCGTTATCTGCATGTGCACGGCTCCCATGCACGTGCAAGGAAACGGGAACATTTGTTGGAACTCGCAAATCTGTACAGCAGATTGTATGCACATGCCCGAGATAACACTGCCGTGAATGTGTTCAAGATTACATTAATTTAATGGACATAAAATATAATTATTACTTTGGCACAATAGATTTCGTCGGAGATACATTTCTATTAGAATAGACGTGAGTCATTCCTCTTAACTCGAAATATTTACATTGTAAAAATAATTCAATATAATATAAAAATTCATTCTTTCTACCGAAATATTTATAAAATATGAGGAAAGTTTCTTTAGTAATAGCTCGGGAGCCAGTGACTGATTTTCATGACCAAGTCAAAATGTGTTATTGCAGTGAAGAATTCATACGATTCTTATGAATTATACAATTTAAATAAAGAAAAATAAAGCTTCTTTTCTTATTTCCTTCCATTTTAAAATTAATTCGTAACACGTTTACTTCAACTTTGTGTGATAAAAATATTACCCTATCTTATCTAGAGAACTACCCTAGATCATTACGAAACGAACTAAGAAAATCGTATCAAAATAAAGTAAGTAGTTTAGAAAATATCGACGAACAGACAAAAAAATCTATAATCATAATATATAATTTATACCGCAAATAAAAAGATTAATATGTATCCCATAGTAGGAACTAGGTATACATTATTTAATATATTTGTAAGGGCCTTAATTAATTTGATGAGCAATATAATCAAAAAGATTATACCCGTGTAGGGTATCTGTGATCCAATAAAATAGGTTCCTGTTGTAAAGTGATCGATAGATAACGGGCGGTAGTAATAAGCGCGACGGTGACAGATGCGCGGGTGTGGCGGTAGCTTTATCTACCTAATGAGAGATTTGCGGTATGTTGATAGTCGACCAGTACAGTTGAGTGGACAAGTGCCAATCCCGATAATAACTTGCCAGTTGAATGGAAAAATTATGCCAATCCAGTATAATGCTATAGGGCGTACTATGATGGGTGTTTCTTTGGTGGATAGGATTTGTATCGAAGACCTCCGCCAGAGAACTAAAGTTACTGATCACGCAAAGAATACTCTCGTTGAAGTGGAAGGGGGCTGGTCACACAGAAGAACGAATGGGCCTTTAAAATACAAAAGTGGAGGCCGCGTATAGGTAGACAAAGTGTTGGTCGGCCATTAAGCAGGTAGGAGTACAGTGTTGGATGCGAGTGGCAAGGATCGGTAGTCTTGGTGTTCATTGAAGGAGGCCTATGTTCAGCAGTAGACGGATAAAGGCTGATGATGGTGATGATGATGAATACATCAAACAAGAGTCAAACAAGAGCAAGGCAGCACTTGGTAAAGCCATTGCATATTTAGGCTCGCTAGATTGAATAATATCGGAAACGACTTATTTTATAGTTCGTTAACTTTTTTTTCATCCGGGCCAGTCTCTCGAACTCCCGAAAACTAGTATCTATTGTAAATTATTACCCTACGGACACACTGAAGTAGTTCTAGTTTTTCGATAATAGTACCAAGCGATTTGATGCTCACATTGACTCGTAAAAGTACAAATTATTAGTAACGCTGTTTGGATCAGATAAGTAAAGTATCCACTCTTATATTTTCCACAGCTGGGCACGGGTCTCCTCCTCGAAATCAGGCGAGGAGGGTAATGTGCCATAGTTCACCGATGCCTAGCGCATTGCACGCACACAATGCGGGTTGGTGAATTTCACATACCTTCAAAGACTTTCAATCTCATCATGCATGCAGGTTTCCTCACGATGTTTTCCTTCACCGGTGAGCGAACGATGGTCTCGTGTTTGGGGAGCACTTAGAAATTTTAGAAAAACCCATTTCAGGGCACACACGGGGGGGGGGGGTTTCAGGATCGAACCCGGAACCTCTCGCATAAGAGGCCGAGACCATCCACTCTATCAATATTTATGTAAAAATAATCATTTGCGTCTAATTTACTTTATTCTAATGAGTGTACATATTAGAGGCGTCCATCAGTAATCAGTACAGCACTCGCATAGCCGGCCATAGTGTGATCCATTGGTTAATCACGACTACGTGTGACACGAATATATAATACGTCCGATACAAATTAATTGTGTTATGACAGCCAGATATATATTCATGAGATATCCATAGATAATAGTTTTAGACGTGACAATGTCTAATAACTTACGGGCAGCATGCACGAAAAAGATTACGTCATGTCGCGTTCCGCAAGCGAGAGCTCGCCACAGATGATAAAGGCTCGAGCGATCGGCTCAGTTCGGTTCGTTCTGCATGTAATGTTTGACGTTGTCACGTCAAACCGACTTTACAGACAACCAATTTTTTATTAGTTGGGTAGACAAACGTTGGATCCTCTTACTCAGCATCGGGCATGTAAAAAACTTAATCCATGTTAAGTTCTACAAAATAGAAAAACACAAAAGCTTTCTCAAAAATAGCTATCAAGTGCAAAAATATTTTTAAGTTCGACTAGTAAGTAATTTTTTGGAGTTTAGCACATTCGTTTATTTACCCACTCGCTTCCGATACGTACTGGCCACCGCGCGGAGATAGTTTTCCCATCTGGTAAATGGCCAATATATATATTAATATATGTACATCATATTTTACCAGCCATACTATTCAATATCTCTTCCTTTATCTCACAACTATAAGTAATAAAGTTAGTATCCTCATTATAATCATCATCATCATTATCATCATCATCATCATCATCATCATCATCATCATCATCATCATCATCATCATCGTTGCCAATCCATTTCCGTTTATTAGATACGTTTCTTTCTCTGAACTCCACATCCTCGATACCTCTCGCATAAATTAGTATGGCTAATTAAAAAAATCCAAGCATATTATAATATATTTGTTTGATACAATTATAACAAACCTACCAAGTTGGCCGATCCACGCTTGGTTGGTGGTTAGACGAATCATATTATAGCCTTCTCAAATTCTAAGCCTGATCTAATATTAATCCGTATATGAGAAGGCCTAAGGCTATAATATATTATGCTAAGTAAAAGAAGAAATTACATTCATGTTGTTATAAATAAATTTCTGGACAGTCCATTGAACTTGGCAACCATTTAGATCTCACTTCTTTTATCGTTGGAGTCAACAACAAGGCATATTATATGTTAATATTGAACTTGACTCTCATTTCACATTTATGTTTTTGATGGGATATAAATATATCTGACAAACTTATTGTTGGTAACATAAAATTTACCCCTTGGATGCGTTGGTTCACAAATGTATTATAATTCCCGACAAAGCGAATATTCAGATGCGCGCACGCACGTGCATCTCGTCGCAGCTGCGCCCACGTGTGACGTCACTGATTACCACTATCTCACTTCCAGGTACCTTATGTTTATGTATTTTTGTATTGAGAAAGTTCCTTGATAAAATAGGAATCCCATGATAATATTTCTTTATAAAATCCGTATTCTAACCAGGAGGATTTGAAATTGTATTTTGAACACAACATACCAACTTTAAATATGATTAAGATTAACTTAAAATTTTGATATACAAAATTTGTTAAACCTGTTTAATTAAACCAATTTTGACTATGTACCTTAAAAAATATACTAAATGCTTTATAACCAGCCCCTTTTAAAATTGAAAGTCAAAAATCGCAGCCATTCCATTCACGAACAATAGCTTCCAGATACTTTTTGTCGTAATTTCTCATAACTATAAACTATAAAGTACGCATAATATAATATCAGATCGGCTCGTTATAATCAAGATATTTTATTGTCTTAAAGCGTGACGACCAATTACTTATCATTGCTAGGTATTCGCTTCTATTTACAAGCAATAATCGATAAAAATTAAAAAAAAAAACAGATTTTTTTTCTTACTAGCAACTTCCTTTTAGGGTCGGTGTTTTGACGTTGTTTGAAATTGTTTATCAATAATAAGTCGAAAACTTCACTGCAGTCATCGAAAGGCGTTTGATTTTTTTTGTACCGAGTAACATGTTGCACGTTTTGTACAAACCCTTAAAAAAGACAATGTTGAAAAAAAATATTTGAAACATTATTCATAATATTATTTTATAATGAGCGTCACATGCAGTTCCCAAAACAATGGTAACCTGGGAAAGTCTTCATCTGGTGCGCAAATGCTTCATGTCATAAAAATAAAATGAGTTTCTCCTTGAAAAAACCTCTTGTTTGTACTCATCTGGATTTTGGACCAAATTGAATTAATATGCCACCCAGATGTCGGTACTTTGAAAGAAATTCTGAAATACGATCTAAATTGTACGTCTTTTAAATAGAACTACACAAAAGTGTTGTACCTATATTTTGTAAAAGAATATTATTGCTATTATTTCTACATTTGTTCTATTAATCGTTGTCTTCACATCCGAGTGATTCACTGCTGTTCAAACACCTTGTACCCTATTCCTTGTAGCCTAGACCTTGTGTTGTACCCTCTTTGAAGTTGTAGTAATCAGATAATGTTGGTGAAGAAGCGATTAGAAATGCATTTTCTAAAGAAAATTGGCATTTTCAGCGACGAAAATGATTGCATCTAGAGCTGATGATCTGTCTGCACCGGTTTAATTTGGCCTTCACCGGTTTCTGACTCTTATGTGAAATATATAATCAAAATCATCAGCCTTTATCCATCCCCTGCTAAACATATCCGCGCTCATTGATTTTTTTCTTTAACGCCGGGAAATGCACTGAGGCATCCCGCGGGGGAGTGGGTCTCCCCAGGCGGGTATGTGGGCCTCACTGCACCCGAAAGCTGGTAAGAGGACGCAGCTCTACCCACTAAAACCCTGCGAGTGCCACCAATGCCGCCGTTGTGTATTTTAAATGATCTAAGCATACATACAGTGGAAAGCGACTTTGTTTTATTCTATGTAAAGATATAATGTGTCGAAAAAGATGGCGTTCATTGAAGGAGGTATATGATCGGCAGTGGATGGATAGAGGTAGATAATAAAGATGATAAAAGTCGCTCATCTACCCTCCTGCTCACATTTTAAGTCTACCACGAAGTCGCGGGTAAAATATAGTACGCTATACATGTTGATTCCAGCTACTGTTTAGTTATCTAACTATGCTTTGAATATAAACGAGTGGCCATTGCTAAAAATAATTGTATGTATGTTCTGATATCCGGCGGACGATGGACGCATTGTTTGCATACGAAGTCCCGGCGGTGCGAAATAATGATACACCATGTATGTAGCGTGAACATAAAGCAATATCATATGTGATATAGTATAATATCTCAAAGTTATATATAAGTTGGACACCACAGGGAGCCTAGCCAAAATGCCATTAAGAAAGCGTTAGCGAAGTTCGAAAATGATAAAATGTATGGTATTGACTAAATTTTATCATTTTGAACTTCGCTAACGCTTTCTTAATGGCATTTTGGCTAGGCTCCCTGGTTAAATAATAGTAGCATATTCAATCGTATACGGAATCATTGTCGATTTATATTTTAGATGTCGTGTTGCTGACAAGTCTTTTCAACATATGAGTACATACGTACTCCTAGTTGCAAGTCGGTAAATTGAAACAAATAATTATTTTACTGTTGTCCAGAGCACATTAAATAAATAGCCTTGCTACTTTGGGTTTTATTAATAAGTACTTACCTGGTTGACCGAGCATTTGCTCGGTACCCTTAGTGATAAATACGATAAAATGTTTCTTCAAAAAAAAAAAAAAATGATCTTGAAAAAAGGAAAAAGAGATTTGGACTGGAGATTCGGACCAGGCTCGTTCGGATTTAACTGCCTAATTTCACCACTAAGCTACCATGACACATTAATTGACAGCGAAATTTACGTTTATATCTAATCATATTTTATCGATTTCTCAAAACACGGATAAAAAAAAGTTTTCTAAAAATTTATCCTAGCTAGATCGATTTATCACCGTTTTTAACGCATGTATACAAAATTTCATGAAAATCGTTGGAGCCGTTTCCGAGATCCCGATTCTATATATATATATATATATATATATATATATATATATATATATATATATATATATATATATATATATATATATATATACAAGAATTGCTCGTTTAAAGGTATAAGATAAGATTAACGCATGTATGTATACAAAATTACATGAAAATCGTTGGAGCCGTTTCCGAGATCCCGATTCTATATATTATATATATACAAGAATTGCTCGTTTAAAGGTATAAGATAAGATAAGATAATAATCGGTCTTAAAATTATATTAAAAGCGGAGGCCAATTAATATTAATTTGTTTGTAATAATATATTAATAGAATGGCTCTGAATACACACAAATGTGCCAACAGCTGAGATCACGTCAGAGGCCGTATACTTGACCTCTGAACAAAAGCCTTAATTCCATGCTCTTAGAGTTGCCACATCAATTTTAAAGAATTTCTTAAGTTTACGAGGTATTTTTTATAAAGACTGGTGGCGTTGCTTGTGGTTTTTCCTGAATAGAATTTACATTTATATATGTATTGAGCCAGCTTATTTTATTTAACGTAAATATACTTAGATTTATAGTTAATTTATAAAAATTAATAATAGTATATTTATATTAAACCTATAGTTTATTTAACGTTTATGTCAATTTCGCAATTTTTATGAAATAACTTTTCGCAGATTTTATCTCGATCTATTTACGTGTCCCACACGATGTAATACATTACAGGGACCATTGCTGCTTTAGTTTATTTTACTTGATGACTTGATATTTAAGTTACGCTCTTGTCTTTCCTATATTTGGACAAGCGCATTGAGTATTGCACTGCAGCCATGCGGGCCATGTGGTGATAAGCTGCGCACATGCGGCTCAAATGTGGCAGGCACACAGGCAGTCTTTCAGCGGGCCTGGCGCGACAGACACCCTGCCACGTGCTACCCAGATTGATACCACATGAGCTCTCGCTAACGATCTGCTTAATAAAGTCGCTCTTTGATTATCCGCCATACGCGTTTGCTAATTATTTTGCAATCCATCAACAAACAACTCGTTATTTAGGGTGTGATAAAGGTCAAATAAGGGTTATTCTTGTCATTCTTCAGTTTAAGTTAAGTTTTATTACTACATGAAGGGTTTGGTTTCTAAAGGTTCAAATTATTTCTTGCAAGCTTTTCACGCGTAACGAAGTAAGTAACTCATCATCATGATCATCATCAGTCTTTATCCGTCCACAGCTGAACATAAGCCTTAATGAACGCCACGACGACCGAATCGAATAATTATTTATGTACACGAAAACATGGCACACGACGATGGTCCAGTGGTGGGTGGACTCGGCCTCTTATGCGAGAGGTTCCCGGTTCCATCCGGATCATCTTGAAATGGGTTTTTCTAAAGTTCTAAGTGCATACACGAGACCATCGTTTGCTCACCGGTGAAGGAAAACATCGTAAGGAAACCTGCATGCCTGATGAGATTGAAAGTCTTTGAAGGTGTGTGAAGTTTACCAACCCGCACTGGGCAAGCGCATAGGTGAACTATGGCCCATTAATCCTCCGCGCCTGATTTCGAGGAGGAGACCCGTGCCCAGCAGTGGGACATATAAGGGTTGATACTTTACTTTACACGAAAACATAATGTAACCCTCCCACTTAGTCACTGATCCAGTCTGTTAAGGTCTAAAAGATGACAGGGCACAGAACATAAGGCGTTATGTCAACTTTCTCGCAATAAACCTGAATTTAGCAATCTTTAATATCTTCGTCACGTAACCCGCGCGGATGGAATACCAAGATCAGATAGAGCACGTCCAAAATAGAGACAATGGCGGGCGGCGTTTGAAGTGCCGTCGGCTGTTCTGACAGTTGACTGACGCGTCGACGTCATCGAGGTGGAAACGAAATTTGATAATCCATGTTGATTACAAGTTTGATGTTGCATTTGGCTTGCTCAAGTGATTCGTGATTTATGCGTAGTGTTCGAAATTTGAATTATATAAAGCAAAAAAAATCCATGATGAATGTAATTGTCAATGTGTAGCGAATCGAATTTGGGAGCCAGAAATTTTATTGTCATCATCATTATCACTACTGAATAAAGGCCTCCTTTAATGAACACCAAGACGACGGATCCCTTGCCATGGAGATCAACTTTTCACCTGCTTAATGGCCGACTAATACTTCGTTTATCCTGACGTGGCCTCCACTCTTGAATATTGTTGGCCCATCGGCTATCCGTTAAAAGATTATATAAAAGTAAAATTATATTTTTTATCGCAGGTTTAATTAAGTAATATGTGTTTTTTTGCCACTTTCGTGAGAAAATGCTTTTAACACATAGGTGAAAACTGGTGGTTATCCAGGAATCGGCTTAGGACTGATTGCGTCTAACTATTTATTTCACATGGTTAAGCGGATTGCCGATTGATTCTTTATCTCTAAAAAAAATTGAAAATATAACTCAAAATAAATAGAAACATGTGTAGGTAAAACGGCAGGAAAAAGCTATTTAGCGAGCTTGATTTACAAACTCTTTATTGGTAAATTAAAAGTTAAGATACAATCTAGCCCTGTGATGTTGTGCGACTTCTAACGCTTATTGCACATTACAAAAGTAATAAAAAAACACTTAACCAACCAACCATAAAACAACTAAAATATAATAAAACGTGTGTGACCGAGTGTTCTGAAGCGTTTGACACACATTTGCCTTTAAAATTATTTAGAAATTAAAGAAATCTAGGCATTTTTATTTCTTACTTGTTGTTTCCCGCATTTTCACCAACGTTGAATATACAGCCGTTTTCGTATTGATTAAAATTATTTTAAAAGTCTATCTATCAAAAACATATTATAATATAAATATTCTTGTCTAGTTTTATCGAAATCCAATGTGCTGTGTAACCTTAAAGTATAACAAACAAACTTCATCATCATCATCAGCCTATATCCTTCCACTGCTGCAACTAGCCACTGCACAGAGATTATCTTCCCATCTTGTTAATGGCCGACCAACACAAATATACAAACATCACCTTGTATCTACTATTATAACTAATAATATTAGTGATTGAAGATGCATTTTTCCAAACTTACATCCCGATCACCTGATGGTGATGGTGGAAGTGCACCTTGACCTACAACAGAAAGCTGTCAGTTCCGCTGCCAAAAAAGGTGCTTTTAAGATTCCTTATGATATACATTTTAAGAAACTCCATTATATTTACAAAATACAATTTTTACAGCCCTGTGGCTTGTGTCCCTGCTATGAAGTGACCAATTTTCGTAACCGTTTCAGGATTTATGCTATTTTTTTGACTGTCAAAGTTTTGGTAAAATAATCACATTTTTGACTATTCGCACTGTAAAAAAGCTTGAAAAAAGATCAGATTATAATTAGTTGTTGTTTTCGAGTAATCAAGCATTTTACGAAATTTATCGCAGTTTATTAAGATTTGTTTGACTCGACGTCTCGGATACTTTACAATAGTTAGGGAAGAAGCATATTATGAATTATAATTAGCTTCTAACGTGTTGGTCTCTTGTTAGCTGTAAAGTATCATTATATTATGTAGTATAAATAGTTCCTCTGGTTTCTGTTAGGGTGCACCGGGGCCACGTGCGACGGTGAGGAGTGGCAGGCCCGGTGTCTGTCCGTCTGTTAGTAAACACGCGCACTTCTGTTTTACTTTCAAATTTCTTTGCTAGCATCCGTAGGAAATACTAATAATTTACTTGCCTAGCCTAGCGCATGGCTATTTTAATTAAATTAACTTTAATCGAATTTTTTTCATCACTTTTATACTTTTGATAACCACATGAAATTTGTTTCACTGATAGTTTTTAACACTAAGAATATGCCTAGGTAAGCTTGCCTACTCATTTCTGTGTATGCTACTGGCAAGCAGACGTAAACAGGTGAGTCAATATAGGTGACTCCATCGATTTGCTAACTTATCGAAAGTTATATCAAAATTTAGATGATTTTGTTACAAAATCAGTCATACAAACTTGCCTGCAAAAAATCGTACATAAATTACTTTGATTTAATTAAAGATAGCCATGCAAGACAGTACTTTTATAGGCAAGTAATTATAGCCATATTTGTTTAAACAAAATATTTGATAAAAAATATGTCTCATCTGGTTATCAGATCGGTGAAGGACGATCTCCCACGGCTCTTAGACCATTTACACTTAAAACAATTGAGAACCTATATGGGTAACAGTATCCTTTTTTTTCTTTAACGCCGGGAAATGTAGGTATATTAATAATAATATTAATAAATATAGGTATCCCGCGGGGGAGTGGGTCTCCCCAGGCGGGTATGTGGGACTCGCTGCGCCCGAAAGCTGGTAAGTGAACGCAGCTCTACCCACTAAAACCCAGCGGGTGCCACCAATGCTGCCTTTGGTGAGGTGCCCCGGATCTACAAGCAACAGGGCACTTCCTCGACTAGTTAGTCCCTCAGGGGGCCGACGCTACCTCCACAGGGTGTTACCCTGAACAGTCGCGTCAGTCGCGACAGTACAATGAGGCGAGGTTTCTGCCCTCGCCCCTTGCCCCCTGCTCTCTTGCTATGGCCTGATACTTTGCCTATCCCTTAAAACTGAAATATTTCCTACTCCTCCTGAATTATTCTGATTAATTGCGTTAGGTCCCAAGGCAGTGTTTAACGTATCCCCCGGGCTCCCGGAGATCGTATCAAAGGGTCATTTGGTTACCGCTGTCGATCCTGGCTATACAGGAGTTGCAGCTGTGGGAACGAGTGGTGAGTCAAGCCCGATAAAAAAAGTTATTTTCTATCCCAATAACATACAATAAAATATTAATTTTAAATTCCAAAAAACATAATATTAATTTAATATCTACGGTGCAAAACTTTGTTATAAAATGTACTAAATATTTCAATGGAAACGCTTTTATATCAGTTTTACACCCGGATTCACAAACAATACTTTGATGTGTAACAATACTCCCGAACGCATAGGGGAATTCAAACAGATACTTATATGAAATCCGCCACTATGCGTCTGTCAAACTCATATAAAATTCGACTATTGATACCAGGAGCACATAGGTACTGTGATACCTCATAGTATTGTTTGTGAATACGGGTGTTAACTGTTAATGTATTATGAGACAGTCATTCGCTGAAAGAACTGTAAACATTATTAAACGACCGCAGTACACCGAACGTCGAGGTGGTTTCAGCGTGGATCTTGAAACCTTATACTATAATGTATGCACACTGTCCGTGTATCATTTAATTGTTATAAGTTACGGGTACCCGAAATTGAATCTATACTAATATTACAAAGAGGAAATATTTGATTGTTTGTTTGTATTGAAGAGGCTCCGAAACTACTTGACCGATTTGAAAAATTCTTTCACTATTGGAAGCTACACTATCCCTGGTGAACATAGGCTGTATTAAATGCCTCGGGTTGGCTATAGAATAGTGGTGACATTTGTTAACAACTTTGATTCTGATTGATATATTAACATATTTGATGATAATTGAGATTAATTAAATTGAAAAATACATTACGAACACATAGAGGCACTACAATTCGACGTTAAATATCAGTTTTAATAAAAAATCAAGGACATTGACGTAAGTGTTAAAATGGTCACAGAACGATATCGATCCACCGCGACTCTACGCAGTCTTGTATGTCCAACCATTAGAGTGTTTTTTAGAAGCCGGAGGCGCGGAGGGAGGGCAGCCCTCGTGCGCTGTGACAAAACATCGACACCCGGGCGAGCTGGAGCGGCTGAGGCTGGTTGCCGAGGGCGATCAATATACCGAAGCTGCTGAGGCGAGCGTGGGTGTCCATGTTTTGTTACGCAAGGGCGAAGGGGCACCTTCCGCAGCGCCGGAGATGTCAAGAAACCAAATTATGCCAATGAAAAATCTAATTTTCTCGTAAACTAAGCATCTCCTCAGGGTTAGAGTAGTACCAAAGTGAAGCCTAGAGGGACCCGGATCTGCAGGCTAGCACGGGAAACCCTCAGCGACAGACTGGTCCCGGCAAGACCAGATTCTCCACAATAGGGGGACTGCCCGGCTACGACTTGGCAGTCCCGGGTTCTCATCCCGAGCCCGACACGAGCACAAGGGTGTTATTGGAAGCGCATTAAGTAGCGCCGCGACGCATCCCCGTTCGTCGTCTACGGGGGGAGACCACGTCAGCGGCCTCCTCTCTCACCCGTTCATCGGCCTCCTTCTGGGACATAACTGTCTCGCAGAAAGAGGCCATTGCCGCCCAGGAGATAACCTAACTAACCTAACTAAGCCGATGCTAAATATTATTTTATTACATAATAGAGAACTACATTATCAACGTACTCGATATGTAGTTTCCCGTGGGACGTGCAAAATTCATATGTCCATTTGGCTTGGTCTTATTCAGATAAAGAGCTATCACTTATAACCGAATTTGTAACCAAGACATATTTATTACTTGCCGAACTGTAATCAAAGACATGAATGGCCGAGGCTGGTTGTTTTGTCAGCCAGCTGGGCGGTACAGTTCGCGGTTTGATAACCTTATAAATTTGATAAAGTCGCAACCTTCGACCTACGGTCACATTGACTTATCATATTTGTGTGTCGGCTTTTATGATAGTTGGGTTTGGCGGGGATTCTGATCTCGTTAAAGGCAAGCAGATATACTGCATACCAATAGCTTGGCTGCTTAACATTTTTATACTTATGTTTTAATATATACTGACTCCTAGACGCCTTAGCGTTTATAAGGGGACCGACGTCACCTCCACAGAGGGGTTACCCCGCACCACAGAACAACCCCTCCCAACGTTGGGACAGTACAATGATGCGAGGTTCCCGTCCTCGCCCCCTTGCCCCCTGCTCTTTTTCCTCCTCTTCTTATAAGAGCGGTACAAAGAGCCCCCTCGGCTCAATTTGCTTCGCTCAAGGTGCCGGGTTCACCCTAGGCTACTAAGCCACACCGCCACGACAAGTCTTAAATCATGGTGGGGTCATAAGAGGAGACCTAAGGCGACCGATCCGACAAAGGAACACGAAGGAAATTTTTTTTTACTGATGCTCAGTAGATTCTAAGAATAATTAGTATCTTTTTTACATTGCTTACTATTTGCATAGGTTATTTTTCAATAAGGATACCGAATTATAGACAAGAAATATTTTGCTCAAAAAAGATATTTTGTACTAAAATATGTATTTTATACACGTTATACTACATAACAAAAACGTACGAACAATAACAGTTAATTATTCATAAGAATATGCTCAATACCGCACATACAATTGCCGGATTTTGAGGCCATGACCTTATTGACCTCACACAGGTTGTCGGTTTTTTGACTCCTGAGTCAGGTAGTGAATTGGGCATTGTTTGAAAATGTTATCATGCGATCTTTGTATATGGTTTTGTCGTTTAAATATATACCTTTGATGTAGAGATTAAAATATTTTATTATTTAACAGTCCATATTAAATCCACATAATCGTCGTTACAATCTGTAAACTGACAAAGAAGAAAAAACTTTTTGAATGTTATCTTTAAATACAGCGACATTACAGATATTATGTACGTATGCTAAAATATTTCATAAAGATATATCATCATCATCAGCCTATATCCGTCCACTGCTGAACATAGCATCCCTCAATGAACGTCAAGACGACCGATCCCGTGCGTCGACTTTTTTGTGTAACTTTTTGGATTTAGTTCAAAAGTAATTTGGTATACACACAATTCTTATCCTTAATGTTGAAACCAGGAATTACCAGCTATGGATCGATCGTGGTATATGAGTCTGCGTTTTTAAATCGCCATTATCTACAGACTACAGATACACTTTTCAACCTATGTTTCTTTTCCACAGAGATACAACGTAAAATTAGCCTTAGAACTCTGTGGTTTGTATTGAAATTTCAACGGTCAATACAGAGTGTCACTAGGATTTTTCCATTCGACGATCAGACCTTTGTCCAGTGAAGATTTTTATATTCGACGTTCACATGGAAAAACAAAGTAGAATTTACGGCCTTTAGCCATCCAGAGCTGAGCATAGGTCGCCCTCAATGAACGGTAAGACGACCGACCGCAACGACGACGACGTCGTTCATACTAACCAAAAATATTGAGCTATAATTCTATTATTTCCATTCATTTCCATTCGATGTTAGGAGAGAGGCACAATATAAAATCCGACTTAGCATAGAAATTTTTTGATTCGTCGTACAGACTTTGATATAACGTGATTTTTTTTAACGTTGAAACATTTATATAACTGGCCTTTACTTTGTATTTTTTTATACAAAATTGTTCAGATTTACAATATAATGACAATACGGCGATCAACACTTGATTTTTCCATTCGACGTTCGATCGCACGTAATAGCGTATGAGTCGGTTTTTTTTTCATCCAACGTTCGGACTGACGTACATTATGGAGTTGGCCTTAGGCTCGTGATAGTCGTGAGGTCCTCGGAGGTATGTCGTGACCATCGCACGTGTCGGTCCGCAGCTGTCCGGCCATTCCGCCCTCGCCTCAAATATTTATTGAAATGTCAATCTGTATTATCCGCTGTATCGAAATTCCGTAGGTGTATACTGAACATGATTTAATTGTGTTTGCGAAAATATGACGCAATTGTTTATTTCCAAGTGTGATTTAATGTACGCAAATAATAATACGCTTCCAAATGCAACAAAGGCCACGCTTGTTGTAAAGTGCTATTAAGTATCCGAAACGTCGAGCAAGCAAAAAAAAAACGCGATAAAATAAGAAAAAAATGTTCATAATTAATTAAAAGTTTAAAATATTAGAAAACAATAAAAATACTACAAATTATTATGTTTAGTTTTCCATTTTCGCATACCATTTTTTGTTCATTTATCTTTCAAAATATTACATTTTAACACATCTATCTTCCTGTCTCATGCTATCCTCCACTCTTAGAGTTGGGTGTCTCCTAATGAATACTAAATTAAACTATTCTTCTCTTGTGAATTTCATTTATCGCAATAAATCTGCACGTTTTTGCGAGACTAATACCTATTCAATGTGTTTAGCTCAAGTTCAATGATTTATTATTTTTTTATTGTTAAGTAATTATTAATTGTTGTTCCTCTACCTATTGATTCATTGTTACGCAAGTTTTTTTATCATCATCATCAGCTCTTATTCCTCCACTGCTGAACATACCCTCCATCCTACATCAGCTACCTATCATATTGATTATACTTATTATATTTTAAATAAAGCTAAGGATAACAAATCTTTTGAAATTATGTTTTGACACTAAAATTTTTAAATTAATAAGGTTTTTAAAGAAGTTATTCATAATGGTAATTTAGTAGTAGTAGAAAATTAGTTTTAACAATAACTAATAAGCACCTGTTGACCTCACAAATGGCTTAGTTAATCATACACTTCGTGTTTTGGATCGTAAAAACTCTTGCAACAACGTGCTGTGTCATACAAATCGTAATTTATGGAGCGAGCGGATTTTACACGTAAACCACGAGCATCCCATTTTAATTTGCACTTAAAGTCCAAAAAAATAGCTCTTATATCTTAGCACTAAGGTCTCCAGAGCACTTATACATGGTGCGCTAAACTTGCATGTGTTTTAATATCGCCTCACTCGTCATAAGTTTGATGGTTATTTTACAACCCCGTCCTAATTACAAGGTTTCCTCTCACTCAAATACTAGGACCAGAGGATTGTTTGTAGGCACGTTAACTTCTATATAAAAAACTTTACGACTGTTCACTGAATAACCCTTTGTTGTTAAATTAGTTTCGCATAAAACAAGAGTTTGGTTTCTATTAGTATCTAGAAGAAATGACGCGATTGGTTGAATTGGTTATTTCCTTTAAATATGTTCTGGGAATGAATAAGCTGTGGATTGTGTATATACAATTTGTTTTAGTATCAAATTCCGATGAAGCTAAAACTGCGGAATGGCTAGTACCAGAGAACAGGAAGAAAAATAATGACGCAACAATTTTTTTTCCTTTCGAAAACAGCGCCAATTCCCTCCGAAATCAGTAATAGTCTACCGAATCCTATTGTGCTCTTGTCTTGTTTGAAGTCAGATTCCATCTCCAACGTCAACGTATTTCCAACATTACCATGTAAGCTTGCCATAGGCTGCCTCCAAACATCTCAAACTATTTTACTTTTTATAGAAAATTTTACAAATCATCAAAATATCCAAATTACTGAAACACTTAAAACAATATGCCATGTCATCTTGAAAAAGACTTAAGGTCCAATAAATATTGCCATAAACATTTCGTTTTACGGTGTGTAAATTTTGACACATGTCAAACTAATCGCCTACGAGCCAACAAGCAAATGTGTCAGAGTGTTGAAGATCCATAAAGTGGATGTTTTCTCAACTTTTGCGTTTTTATGCTGTTTCTATTGTTTTTTTCTATCAGGGTTAAAATTTGTTAACCAAATGACAGAATTATGGAGTTTATTGTGTACGGTTATTTTAAGATGATGGAAAAGTTGTTGATTGGGTAAAAATAAAAATATTCGTACTTGTAGTACTTGTCTTGTCATCTTGTTATGAATTCTGATCCTTTTTTGAGAACAGGGTTTTATTCTTCGACCTGCAAAAAACCTCCTTATATATCCAATAATTTGATACTAGTTACAACTTTCTGCATATCTTTGTTATGTAGGTATTGTGTATTTTATTAATTCATATAGAATAGAGCAATCCGGGTCGCAGCTGCATGCATAGCTAACCTTTCTACACCATCACTATTATTTATATTATATATGTGCAATGCAGAGCGACGATGGTCCAGTGGTGGATGGACTCGGCCTCTTATGCGAGATGACCGGGTTCGATCCTGACCCCCCCATGAAGGCACACATGGGGGGAAATGGGTTTTTCAAATTTCTAAGTGCACCCCAAACACGAGACCATCGCTCGCTCACCGGTAAAGGAAAACATCGTGAGGAAACCTGCATGCCTGATGAGATTGAAAGTCTTTAAAGGTATCTGAAGTTCACCAACCCGCACTGGGCCAGCGCGGTGAACTATTGGCCCATTACCGTCCTCGCCTTATTTCGAGGAGGAGACCCATGCCCAGCAGTGGGACATAAAGGGTTGATGCTATTATATGTGCAATATTCAATGTACAGGATAAAATCTAATATCATATTGTATTGACCAAGGCAAGGTCAGGTGACGGCCACCCATCATTAAAGTGATTACTGCTTGACCGCATTTGTATCCGCGTTCAAGTGTTTACGGAAAACAGTCGCTACATCCATTAACTTAATCATATGTTCAACTGTTTACTTATTAAGCTCCATAACAATTTTATTAAATCAAGTTTTTTCCATTTAATATCATACTTTTATACCGTGTAATTTAGTTAAATATATGTTTTAGCGCCTTCCAGAATGTTCAGACATTGAGCGCTCACGCGATCCAAAGATATTCATATTGTACCTACCTATATGGCACATGTATTTAAAACACAGGAAAGGAGATGATATAGTATGATGATAAGGTTTCCCATAACCTTTCAAAGATTCCCATTTCATCATTTTCCCATTTCAAAGATTCCAAAAACAGATTTACTATTGGTTTTTAAGCAACCAAAGGCACGCATTTTTCTTTTCTATATTATTTTTTGTTATATATCTTCGATATTATCTGTAAACATTAATATATATTAAAAAACAACTTAATAAAATAGTAATTTATTATAACATTTGCCGCTTGCAAATGGCAAACAAACACGCAAACGCCAGAAAATAAATAAATTGCAAGTCATAGAATGTGCGAAATTCAACTCGCTCGCGCTCTACAGCGAAGAATAAAATGTATCAACGTAAACAAAATGAGACAACTTATCAGCTGGAATTGTCAAGGTAACCGTGTCAGACCAACGTTTACATAACGACGTAGTTCCGACTCACAAAAAACAGTTACCTGTGAAGGTCGACCATTATGGCTAAATGAATTGCTACGATTTTGTATTAATTTTCCTCTATTCATTTGTTTTACATTCAAACTGTATTAAGTATATCATTATAGGTCTTGTGATTAAGACAAGACATAATCATTTTTATTATCTGTCCAATATCATCCACTCTTGGATAAGCAAAGGTCCCGCCCTCATTTCATAGTAATTCACTATGTTTAATCTTTTCTTTGTGCAACCAAACCAAAACAGGAACCAATCAGGTTATGGGAAACCTTAAATTGAGTGATAAGTTTCGATCGAAATCTTATGTAATACGTTACGGTATTTCACCCATTAGCTATTAGTAAGTGATTATCTAATAGGCTCGTGATGAAAGCATAAATTGTATTTCGTCGTGAATAATAAATAATGAATTATTCATTCAGCCATGATTGATAAATTGGTTTGATATTGCTCTGGCGTAGCAGTGGACTTTTCCTATACTGGTTCAGTCTCATAATATTTACATTATTAAAAACATTTCACATGACATAAACATATTAGTACAAATGCGATGTAAATCTTAACTAATATAATAAAGTTGAAAAGTTTGTTTGTTTGAACGCGCTTATGTCGGGAACTATTGAGGTAATAACTAATCTGTCCGGGATATGAATCGTTTTGCGTTTAATAAGTCAATTATTAAGTATATTTTTTTAGCAAAGAAGGGCAAACGAACAGTAGAAGCCTTGCGACTATCGACGCTCATTAACATCCACATAACCAGAGGTTATGCAGATGCGTTGCCCACCTTTTCCCTATACTATAATGGGCCACAAAAACTGAAACTCACAAACTGCACGAAATGCGACAACTTAACCGACACTTTACGCCGATTTCATGTGAGCGAGTGGTTCCCCCCCGGTCGCGCCGGCCCAATTTGGCTGCAAAGCACGGCACTACCTCTTACTAATGGAAGTCTATTTATTTATATATTATATTTATTTATATGGGCTATTTATATAAGATGTCTTTTTTAAAAGATCCGGTGGGAGGGCACTATGCCGCACTTTCAGCTGTATAGAGAATAGAGTACATGGGTTATACAACTTTGCTGTGTTTCCGGGAAAATGGCAACACAGGCAGTATAATTACTAGCACCGAGACCTTACATCTTATGTCTCAGAATGGCAACACATGAATGAGTTGCCTGTTATTTATTTCAATTTTGAAGCAGATGTAATTTCGAGAACAGTCTTAAATAGTAATGGCGAAAATTTGTTTACTTTTCTTTTACGTCTCAATGGAATAATTGATATATAAGATGTTTCAAAGATGGCCAAAGAGTCCAGAACACCGGGAAGTGAACAGTGTTTATGTTCTTGTGGCCCGAGATAAAAGTTTTATGTAGGGAAAGTAGTACTTTATGTTCAATTAAAGGTAGCTTTACGTAGTTTAAATCCGTTTAATAGTTGCAGTCGTAAATACGTTAAAAATACACTTTTCCATAGTGTAGGTATTCATCCTAACGCTTATTATAATAATAGAAAAAAGCAACCGAATGCAAACCTTGCATGACTCTCGCGCTAAGAGTTCCATGAAAAATATTTTTGAATGGAAAAAAAATGAACGTATTTAGAAAAAACTTTCAATTATGCCTCAAACATGAATCTATGGCAACGGTAACTACCTTTTATGTTAAGGTTTGACCCAAAGGATGGAGGTAATAGTCCCAGAGCCAGATCCAAAAAGAACCACAACTCCAACGACTCCGAACAACTGAGGGATGCTAAAAGGGTTCCGATTTGTCATTTTTACGAAACGGAACCCTAAATTGATGTACAAAAGTACCTAAGTAAAATATACTTATATTTTTGGATGGATTGTATTAAGTAATAAGCCGGATAAGCACACTCCATCAGGTATGTCCTTGACGCCGGTTCGTTTGTTTGACATTTGATGACCGCGTCTGTTGCTATCCGGAATTCAGAATTCTTAGCATACATTGTTTCGTTTTGTTTTCTTAACATTTTGTCATTCCAAAACATTAGTTATTTATTACCTAATGTTGTGAAATTGTATGATAGCTTTTATTACATGTAGGGAAGGTAACGTAGCGACGATGGTTCAGTGGTTAAAGACTTTTTGCGAGAGATTTCGGGTTCGATGCTGACACCCCAAGTGCCTTGAAATGGTTATAAACTTCTAAATTACCTTAGAATTAGAGACCTTCGCTTGACCACCGGTGAAGGAAAACATCGTGAGGAAACCTGCATGATTATATTGAAAGTCTTAGAAGGTATTGAAGCTCACCAATCCGTATTGGACCAGCGCATTAGTGAACTATGGTCCATTACCCTCCTCGCCTGAATTTGAGGAGGAGACCCGTGCCAGTTTGGATCAGTTCTCAGTTTCACTCCACTACGAATTATGGTGAAAATATTAAGCATAAAATATGCATTCCACAAAAATATGCATCAGATACTTAAATTGCATATTAAGAAAGTTTTTACAAAAACGAATTTTTAATTTTATTTGAAGAAGTTCCTTACGCGAGTGCAACAAGGACTTATGTAAGTACCGATATCTTTTTTAAATTCATGAAACTAGTACATGAATCTGTGCCTCATTTTTTGTCATACACAAACAAAATAATTTCAAGTGATATTAATGCTCTGACGGAGTGCTGTCCGCCATTCATCTGATATTTGTGATCACGTCTCGGTACGAACACGTGCAATGTTTCTAGTAAACAATTTGTTTGGCGCTAGCTACGATGGTCACTGTACAATTGACCTCACGTTTATCACTTTTACCTAACCTACGACCAGTTTAATTTGACACCTCAATTATTTTTTGTCCAGTGACGTGTATGTGCTTAAAATTTAAATTACTAAAAATCATAATTTAAAAATATAAATATTGGAGTACTAATAAACTTATTAGTCCTTCAAATATTAAGATCTTTAAGGGGTTGACTTTGTTACGAGTTTCGGGCTAGATAGTTACATTTTCAATGTTATTTATGTGCGAGTCTATCTATGGAATTGCTTGTTATGTGATATTTATTATCACTGTCATCATCATTATGCTGTAATTAAACTGCATATAACTAGGAATAACGTGAGAGAAACATAACGCCTAGGCCCGTGTTTGCACCAATATTGTATAATAATTATTGGCCAGCTCGGGACCGATCGTTGTAAAGATCCTTGGGGAGGAATGTGCCCAGCAGAGGGCATCGTTCTACTGACATGATGATGATGATTAAGGAATTCTTTAATCGAGAGAATTCTCGTCGTGAACATAATCTAGTTCCGTTTGATAATAGCAAATCATATAGATGGCAAATGTACTGTGTACTATGTATGTATACGATAAAATGTACTATGAACATAAATGTAGTTAACGCGAACCACCGTTAGTAACTAGTATGATTTTATGTTAGTTTGGTGGTTTTTGTGATGAGACAATTCGATTCAAAAAACATTTTCAATATTAATATAGATTATTGAAAGCCTAGTCTTATTAACTGTAGTCTGTAGGAATAAACATAACGGACGTAAAATTAACATGGTTCTTTCTCTCTTAAAATTGTTAACGATATATTTACCATGTCTAATGAACATAATGAACTCGTAGATAGTACCGAAATGCAACTGGAACATTATAAAAACATATCGCATTTCTAAAGTTGTATGAATATTACAACTCCAAATTTAATACAAATGAAAGACTTGGTAGGCGCCATAAAATACCTAATATATCCAAAGGGCTACCCCTAAAACTAACGAAGCGAAGAAAACTTTCATACTCATATTAGTATGTTTCTATATTTGAAAGAGTTTTTCAGACATTTTTATTTCAACATTTTAGCACATAAAGATCTTAATTATGAAAAATATGAATGTGTATCATGTATGCGCGAAGACAAGGTAATGAAAGATAGACCAATTTGGCACGAGATCAACGTTCTTTTGTCAAAAAATTCTACTTCATATTTCATATTTCACGACCTACTATTACACGACTAGCTCTTATATATCATCCAGTAAGATGTCATTTTTCAAACTCACTGTGTTATTCCGATTTCTGATTCATTAAGTACTATGTGAAAGACTAACAAAAATATATACAAATTTTCGCATTTGTAATATTTGGTAGTAGGAAGTAGGGTTTTAGTGTGACAGCGAAACACGAGACACCTCACGCCAAGATGGTCTAAGATACGAATATAAAACGATTTGTATTAAGAAGTCGATGTCATGTCTGAATATGTAACAAGTTCATCCCAAAACGTCCCTGGTTAAGTCCTAATTTGTCTTAAACTCGGTAATTACTGCCCATGTTGCAAATTTTTTTGGGTCACAGCTATTACTATGCATTATACAAAAACATAATACATATATACTAAGGCGCACTCGCGTACTCGTTCTTTCTAATATATTGCCGCGTACCTTTTTTTTGATGTCGCAGTGGAATTGCTTTCGCACCATACCAGGGCTACCACTACCCCACTAGAACCGCTGCGAGCTCCTTCAGCCGCTATGTGAGGGTCCCGGATCCGCAGGCAACAGGATCACCTCAGCGACAGACTGACCCGGCAAGGCAAGATTTTTCAAATAAAGGGGGACTCTGCGAGACCGCTACTAAACAGTCCCCACAACCTCGTGCCTTTTTTTTTTTTGATGGCGCAGCGGAAATCCTTTACGACCTTACCAGGGCCTGGGTAGGCGCGCCGGCGTGTGTGGGGGCTCGCATTTGGGTGCCCTACCCCACTAAAACCGCTACGTGAGCCTTCAGCCGCTATATTTGAGGGACCCGGATCTGACAACGTCGTGCCTAGCGGGCCAGGGTACCCACCCCGAACTTGACAGATCACAGGAGCGTTATTAGAAGTGCATTAAGTAGTGCCTCCGACGCGTCCCCGTTCGTCAGTCTCCTTCATTGTCGCACAGAAGAAAGCCATTGCCGTCCAGGACAAGTCCCTACCGAGCATTGATATTGCAGCATACCTGCCTCTTGACCGGCATAAAGTGGGTATTTAGCAGTCCCTTCTTTCCATACTAACTAATTGGGTTCCAGAATTCAACTGGTCCATTAAAAAAATTGCGAATTCGAATCTCGAAGTTCGAATATATCGCAAATATTGAGTTCGAATCTGCATCATCTGTAGGTAGTCGCCGTCAACCCCATATAAGACTATGCGCCAGTCCTAACTTTACGTATAAATGAATGCAATAATGATCTCATCGATTAGCGCGTTGTTTGTTGAACAAACACGAGTCTCCGGCGGGCCGCTAATTGGAATGGCTGACGTATCTGAATATCGCCGCGCTGTTACATTCAATAGACACACGGTCGGTCTGTGCTTGTACATTTACGAGATATTGCGGGTTTTTTTTCGAAAAGTCTATGACTTTTAGGCCTGATGGCCTTTAAGCTCAATCGGTAGGTAGGTGAGCAGAGGGCTCACCTAGTGAAATTCTAAAGGGGGCGTCCTCCTCCGCGCGGTAGATCGCGCGCTACTCTGGAGAGTAGGTGTTCGGCTAGTCAAATCCAATACGGTCGACGAGTCATTAGTGGATGAAGTTAAACTATTAGTCGGAGGGCTAGATATCGCGGGTTCCAGCCTCACTATGTTTGTATGATGATTAAAAATCTTCGGGAATTGTACGATTGGCAGATTGTTACTTATATTAAAAATTTCGTACAGGGCTACGCAAGAGTTGATCGAAACCTTACCTATATACAAAAACATAAAAAATTAAACATTTCGTGTCGACAACATAATATTATATCCGCAAATTGTCGAGTATTTTGTTAAATTATAATGGTGCTGACAGACAAATCGAACTACATTAAAATAAAAGGCCAATTTCATCCCAGCAAAGCTGGCATTTCATCTAGTAATTCTTAAAACCATTCCTTCTTTATATGATTGATAAAATTAATTTATATATTTTTTCAAATTGTAAAAATATTAACCTATCAATTGATGTTTGTTGTATCCCGTGAATGGCTGAGGCACTTAAGTCAATTTTTGTTTTGAAATGTTTGTCGTTGTTGATGTTCAAGGAAAGTATAGACTATAAAGTATTGAAGTATAGAAAGGATTGAAAACTGAGAGGAAGGTGGCGAAAACAACTTTATTTTCCCACATAAGCTGTTCTACCTACTTTTCGGTAAAACTTTTGACTTTTATCGTCTCTTTGTTACGGTAGATTCAGGTCCAATTTTTAAACGACTTCAAGAAAGGAGACGTTTCTTGATTCGACCGCATATAATATGATTTTTTTTAAAGCACATAATATATAATTAATATACGTGCATATTAAGTATATTCAAAAAACGAATCTTGGATTATCGCGTATTTGAATTTGGATTTTTGATGGTTTTCAATTAGGGAAGGTAGAGAACGCGGTAAATAGGGCGAGTAGCGGTGCAGTAGCAACCAGTAGGGCCAACTGCACGATTGCACAAGCATCCACTACTCCGCAAATAGTTCTGCAGCTGCCCTGGCGCCACCGACGTGACCCGCTTCCACCGATACATTTCAAATATCCTACATTTTAATAAAATATATTTATAAACATTCAATGGTAAGTTTGCTAAGTAATCAGTAGATCGCATAAGAACTTTAAAAATAAAAATAAGGCTGTAGAACTTCATAAATAATAGAAACTTAAAAGACATACAAAGAAATATAATATTCACGTAAATTTCTGCAATGGATACGTTTTAAATTTGGGGCGTCTTCCACCATCAAACTACTGGCTGAAAGTCACGATTCCAATTACTTCACAGACGAAACAAGAAAAAAAACATGACCCAGGGCTAAGTTCATACGCGCACGGTATGTATAGTTATAACTATTACTAAGATTTATTTATTTTAGTACTTGCTGATGAGCTTAATGTATACCTTATGTTAGCTGGATAGGCAAGGTAAGAACATAAACTAATTTACCTGGAACTAACCCGGGCAATTCTTTCACATGTTGCCTATCCTAAGATAAGATTTTACTCTTTAATTCTACAAGAAAAACAAAATACATTATTATTAAAAAAAAAAAAAAAATTGGTGACTGAAATACTGCGGGGACGGCCAATTTAAATTGTGGTACACCACTGGAAGAGAATTGCTTGTTAGCGTAGATCATTGCTATAAGGCTCTTTAGTAAGTCGCCTTTAGTTTATGAGTTTAAAGCTTATCTGTTACAAGTAAACATTATGAGAGAAAGAGGTTTGTATCTCATTACCCTTAATTAAAACTATAATCCCTTGCACTATAGAGATTAGAGGTAGACAATCTTCATGTGTATATTTTTTATAACAATAATTTAATATGAATTTTTAATGCAATTATTTTTTATTGACAGTATCAGACTCTTTTCTTTTTTAGAAATTGGTCTGGTATTAATTGTTTTGGGAATTAAGTTGAGAAAGTTCTAACGTTATCTACATAATTTACTTTATATAGATGTTAAGACAGTCGGCTGCCTCCACATTCTTCCAAGAAGGATACCTTTGACCAATGAACAAAGTGTTTAAATACATATTTGGCGGTGTCTATGAAATCCTCTTTCAATTTTCGTGTTCCAAATACCAAATTTACAACCTTATTTGCTGATAACATAATAGTAAAATATTCTTTCAGTGAGATGAGTTGTTTCCAAGATCACTTCATACATACAAAACTGACAAACGTCACATTAAATTAGTAATAGTGAATGTATTAGTGCAGTAAGCAATAACTTAATATCTAAAACAAAAATTTCTTCATCTGTCGTACACACAATGATAGTAGGTAATTGTAACACGAGTATGTATATTTGTTTTACATATCGGTTACTGTTTCCGCGAACTCCGTGGTCTCTGCGCCGGCGCCGGCAACTCGAGCCGTCTTCACGTGACACCACACCCGACACCGATGTGACACCGCCTTATCATTAATTAACACTTAATTAAACATAGCATTCCTTGATTTGTTATATAAGTAAAATAATGTATTTTATAAAATATCTGCTTCTATTCGTGGCCTTCAGCTTCTACCTGGCTGATCGTCTACAACTTGCTTTCAAGATATACTGATTGTTATACTCTAATAAAAATAAATATTTAAATTAAAATAGGCTTTATAATCTTATACTAAGACATCGCAATTTCATCGCTGGGTTATCCTTCGACGATAAATGTACCATCGTGACCTATTATGATATATTATCATTACATACTTACTTACATACTTTGATCTTTTAATGTTTATCCAACGTATGCGATTTAAGTGCACAATAATACATTATTTGCCTTTTCTACTCAGCTTGAATAATTATATCTATTGCTGAAAACCGTGTTAAAATTACTTGAGTAGTTAAAAAGATCTAAGTGAAAAGACAATTCAAACGACTTCATTTTATATTATGTAAAGATCAGATGAAAGACGTGTCATCTGCCAGTAACATACATTTCTAACAGGAGTAAGTAATATGTATAATTCAAAAGTATTCCAGATATGGGTAATGTGCTATGCATATATTTATATCGTACGTGTATACGAAATACACAACATTCAAACGTCTATATAAACAAGTGGTCAATTAAAACTAATCGCATCGCGACATGCAGATACATAGCAGATGAATGGAAGACGCGCTTAGACGGCGCCTTGCAGCACGCCAGGGTATCGCGGGTGAGCGCGGGTTATCGCGGGTCGCCACCAATCAATGAGTCCACAGCTGTACACTAACTAGATGCACTAGTAACAAGCTAGAATACAGATTAAATCGATTTATGTTTAAAGTAAAAGCACAATAGATCTTATCTAGTATTTATAGATGTTTTGATTTCTCCTTAGGGAACATAAATATAGAATAATATTTAGTTTTCAAGCAATTTCTACTTTAAACAAATAGGTAATATTTTAGGTCTCGTCTTTTTTGATGCGAGAGAGGCGTAGTATCTAAATTTTCGACTCAGAAAATTCCACATTTTTTTACGGTACTAAAACAAAATAGTTCATACCGTGTGACGTAGCATATACTATAAATGGTTCAACGTCGAATATACAAATAGCTATGTCAGATTAATTCTTAGTATAATATTATAAATGCAAAAGTAGGGGATGTTTGTTATGCTTTCACGCGAAAACTACTCAGCCGATCATCACGAAACTTTGTACATATATTCCCAGAAGTAGTTTTAGAAGTGACGTAGGATACATTAAATAAAAGGGAAATTTCTTTTGCTAACGCGGGCGAAGCCGCAAGCAATAGCTAGTATAAACCTTAAAGGTTAAAGGCACGGGTGTACTCCTCGGAATTAGAGGAAAGTTTATTAAGGTTAATAATTAGGCTTTAATTCGCCTATAAGTTGACACAGTATGAATTAATGAATTAGACACAGGTTCTCAAAGAATTTCTCACTTATCAGAAATGCAAAAGCCGTACAAGAACCAAAAGACATTTTCGATGGTAATAATGTTTTGCCAGAACCATTCTGTATGTCAGACTGGAACACATCCAAAATCGTTCCAAATTTTTCATACAATTATGATTCTACTTTGATATCTATAAGACATAATCCGCTATATTTAATCTTATACAGCTAAAGAAAGAGCTTACTTACTTATTTATAAATTTATATATCAAATAGCCTATCCCATCGCGTCGGTGTGATCTCCAATCAGTTCCACGCCAATTGTCATATTATATTCATCAGCGGCGGCACCAATAAAACGCTTCGAACAAAGACCTAATCAGATTTCACGAAACAATAACAATTTCGATTAGTTATAGAATTCCGTAACCATATACCAAGCTGGATACTTGGAACCCAACAAAGCCTTTTGTTTCGCTCCAGGAGTAGCCATTTTGTTTTTTATTACATTCTCTAACGTGGACCGAGTGGAAACTGGTCCGCTTACTATATCTCGGCCACTTATTGCTTCTAACTTGACTTCTACGATTTTTTAAATTTTCTTAGGAAAAATGCTCTTAATAAGTTAACATTTACGGACTGTGACGAGTAATACATTATTTGTAATGTGTTGAACCAATTTTAATATTATTTTTCAGTCTGGTCCCATTCGATTGATATAATAGTTTTGAGCGCGAAACAGTGCCTCTGTTTTAGTTTGGCTGGACGAGGTATATCCAGGCCCGCTAGTCTATTAAATACAAAGATTTAAATCGTTTAAAATAGATGAAATTGGAGTGTCTGTTTGTAGTATTCAAATACACGCTTTTTACTAAATGCATATGGATGTACGGTACGGTACATACACCAAAATACCTTTTTTTTTCATCTCTCTATTCCGTCTAATCTGTAAAATGGCTAGACCGATTCTGCCAGGACTTTCACTTTTAGATAGCTGATGAGTAACTTACTTACTTTTTCCGCGAAAACAACGATATGTCTGTAAATGTCAACAAACGAATATTAAAATAAATATAAAGATCACGGCATTTAAAAACGCCCTTAGATAGTTTTACTTGGTATTCCGTATTACAACACTTTTTCATTTGTAGGTCATTGTTGACGTACGCGAAAATATACAATATACACTGCAATGACCAACAAACACATTTTGCATTATTTATGCAATCTTGCTTTTTGTGTAATTTCATTTGTAAAATGCATCATTTTGGACACGCGCACGACGAGGTTATGGAGAAGTTGTCGGTATGGGATGTGATAGTACTCGCTGTGGTGATAATGTTGTTGTTCGCCACCGCATATTATCTGTATGTACAAGTTAAAAGACAGTGTATTAAGTTTATACGGAGTGAGATACAGACACAGATACAAGCGCGGGATCACCAGTGATGTCTAAATAAAGGGTTTTTATATATTTTTGTTTTTTTTTTTTATAGCTGTCGGGCAAGTGAGCTTTTATTACAAATGCTTACTAATATTTTTAAATGTGAAAGTAGGGATTTTTGTCACACTAAAACTACTCAAACTACTCAACCGACCATCATGAAACTTTGTACTCATATTCTAACATATAAAAAAAATTAATACAGTTGCTCAAAAAGTGGCATATTGCAGGGACGTATAGCGTTCGGAAAGTGGGCTATTACACACTCGTGCTTTTTCTTTACCTTTTTCGCACTCGTGCGTTCTCTTTCCCAACTGTCAAAATAATGTATATTAAAAAGAAAAAAAACCAACCACGAAGTTTTTACTAAAAGGAATTCATTGATGTTTTTATGATTCATGCAAATATTTTTAAAAAGAAGCTACTAATTTGTTTCAATATCAGATTTAATGATTTAATTCAATGTGTTCGGCTAGGTTTCATTTTATTTTATCTTATTAAATTTATTTTTTTCTTATCAATAAAACAATTCCACTGAAGACTTGGCTGTATGGGCATAGTTCCCTTTGCCTACCCAGAATGGGTGAAGAAAAAAAATCTCTGCTTATATTTTTTTACGTTCGGCGCCATTTTGTGTTTTTATTATTTTATTAAATTGCTTCATTTTTTCGCAACTGTATTAAAAATAGTCGTTCATTACACGTGCGGAACCGTCCTTGCAACTTGTTCCGACTGTCAACCCTCGCCTTCGGCTGCGCCTCGGCTCGGGTCGACATTTGTCGGAACTCGTTGCAATGACAGGCTTTCCGCACTTGTAACGAAATATACTATTTGCTAACGCGGGCGAAGCCGTGGCCCGTGGGCAACAGTTAGTATGCAATAAATCGCGAATATATCTAAAGTCTGGCCCAGTATTCTTCTTCTTCTTCTTCTTAGCGTGTCGATGGCTACCAAAATTATAGCCGTCCAAAACTCAGCTACGAGTATTCCTTGTTGGCCCAGTAATATTATTAGCTATGTATAATTTGTTGCCCTAATTATAAAAATGACATCAAATACTCTTTTACTAATTTGAATATCATCCATAGAATATTATGGTTATTCGTAGACGAACACGCTAATTTTGGAAGCATGTTATGTGATCATTATAAAAATATATTTAAGCTTAATTTAGCAAGAAATTTAATTTATGTAGCTCAATTCATATTTAATCCTGTTTTACTTGATGTTTAGTCTCATATTAGTGTTTTAGATTTTTTAATTAATTTTATAAGCTATTTCAAGTCAGAGCGCGCGCAGAAAAAGAATTATTGATAATAATCCAGACAGACGTAGATATTAATCAGTTGCAAATTCAAAGTGAAAGGATATTTATTGCAGTGGTTTTGATACATTTTTTACTAAGGATCAGATTTGATTACAAATTGTGATTGCATATATTAGCTATTTAGCTGGTGGCTTTACTTTTGTGTTCCGTTAATTTAGATATTTTTTGCAATCGTTAAATTTAAGTGGCGATTTATTTTATTTATTACTGAAACTAAATGGTATCCATTCGTAAAGTAGCCGGTAGTTGATCAGGTCTAGCGGGGGATTGGTCTTGGCGTTCATTATGCGAGGTTTGAAGAAGTGGAAGTTTCATTATCATCATTACTTTGTCCGTCTCTACCCGTCCATAGCTGAACATAGGCCTTCTTCAATGAACCCCAGAACGGCTGATCCTTGCCACTTGCATCCAATACGGACCGCCCACTGCACGGATTACGAGCTGATAAAAATGATAATTATATCTTTCAGTTAATACTGGTCGTAAAGTGGCATGTTATTTAAAGGGAAAGTTCAAATGCCTTCTTAAAAAATATGTTCAAAAATAATCAATCATTCAATCACATCAGGCATACAGGTTTCCTCACGATGTTTTCCTTTATCGATGAGCGAGCGATGGTCTTGTACTTAGGGTGCACTTAGAAATTTAGAGAAACCCATTTCAAGACACATACGGGGGTTCAGGATTGAACCCGGAACTTCTCGCTGAGTCCGCCCGCCACGGTTCCATTGTCACTCTAATTTTTATTTTTAATAAAATTAATAGTATTTAAAAAGGAGAAGTTTCACACTTCATTTGTGAGATTTTTTTTTGTTGGTATGTTTGTGATGAGATTATTCTGGCAATTGTGAATGGATTTCGACGATTCTTTTTTCATTTAAAGCTGGTGTTTCCAATTTGTCCCAGTTGATGTCGGCCAAGGTAGGTAAGACGGTATAGCAACAAATACGATATCGACATCAAAAGTAACAATAACCACGTGGTAAACGCTAGATTAGCACCCCTCACGTCGTCTATACCGCAGAGTTTGAAGACGAAAGTCTTCAACCAATGCGTTCTCCCCGTGATGACCTACGGGGCCGAAACGTGGCCTCTTAATTTACGACTGGTCCGCAAGTTTGCCGTAGCTCAACGTGCTATGGAGCGTTCTATGCTGGGTGTTTCTTTGGCAGATAGGATTCGAAACGAAGACCTTCGCCAGAGAACTAAAGTTACCGATATCACGCGAAGAATAAGCACGTTGAAGTGGCAATGGGCTGGTCACGCACTCAGAAGAACGGATGGCCGATGGGCCATTAAGGTTCAAGAGTGGAGGCCGCGTTTAGGTAGACGAAGTTTTGGTCGGCCATTAACCAGATGGGAAGACGATCTCCGTGCAGTGGCAGGTCCGCGTTGGATGCGAGTAGCAAGGGATCGGTCGTCTTGGCGTTCATTGAGGTAGGCCTATGTTCAGCAGTGGACGGATAAAGGCTGATGATGATGATGAAACGCTAGATTGAATATTATTAGAAGAATCGATTGTAAATTGTAAGCTGTAGGCACTAAAATTAAAGGAACTCTATTATTTTTTTGTTTTTGGAAATATATAATTATATCAAATGGTTGGTTTTTTACAGCCATTCCATACAGCCAAGCATCTCTAATAATAATTTATGACCATTTTTCATCTTTTAACCGTAAACAAAACATCTAAAGATGAAAGTTGGTCGCAACAGGGCGAGTGAGATGCACACGTCCAACATAAATTTTATTACTGATATTAATTTAATTTCATGCCAATAAATTGTAATTATGTAAGCACTAAATTATAAAACTAGTCTGAAAATTAGCGTAAAATTGAATAGTCATTTGAAATGATTAAATGCTAATGACTGTAAGACCTGCATTCCAGACAGTCTACACCTGCGATTGAGAAAAAAACTGCGCTGGCTATTAATTTTGTTAGTCTGCAACGTTTCGTCAAAAAAAACTAGCAATACCTAATAATTTCAAATTATGATTGTAACTTTCATTCCATCATAACGGTAAAATACTCCTTAATAACTTAATTAACTTCTTTATTTTCACTATTATATTTCTTATATGTAAAACTTTATTGATGGGAAGACGATCCCCGTGCGGTGGCCGACCTGTGTTGTATGAGAGTGGCAATGGATCAGACGTCTTGGCGTCCAATGAGAGAGGCCTATGTTTAGCATGGACGAATAAAGGATGATGGTGATGATGATGATGAAAACTAAGCCGTGCTTGCAACCGCGTAGTTTTCATTTAGGTGCGAATACGGGGATAAATTATAGTCTATGTGTTACTCTAATGTATAAGCTATATTATTGTAAAGATTTAACAAAATCCGTTCATCTATTTTCGCGTGAAAGGGTAACAAAATACGTATTTACAACAATGTATAACTATTGTTACAAACTTTAACGTTTATTATATTGATAGTAAGATGGCTAAGGTACTACCAATTACACCTGACAAAATTTATTCTTTCCTAAAAGTTGTCGTCGCAACGTCTGACGCAGGGAAATCTTTATGGATGGAGCTAGGTAAATAGTTGGTACTAAAACTGCTGCAAGCATATTCAGACGCTTTTTGAGAGTCTTGGTGATCAGGCAACTCAGCACCTCAGCGTCAGGATGGCCCAGCCAAAGGCAGGAGCTATTCCTTATAGGCGATCGTCCTGCGACGTCGCGTGGTTACATACCCATATAGGTACCCTGAACTTGAAACGAGGCATTACTGCAGGCATTACGTAGCCTACTAAGTACACCAGTCAGTGTCAGGCTTTTGTCTGACCAACAAATATCAGGAAAAAGTTTTATATAAAACCATATTACATAACAATTTATTAAACAATTTCAAAATAAATGAATTTCATTCATTTTGTAATTGAAGAAAACATTCCATAAAGCAAAGAATAAAATTCAAGTAAAATCTTGAGTTAGGTATAATTATAACTATCTACAATTCGAAATCTTGGCCATAAAATCACATACGACTAAGGTAAAGAAATTATGATTGCCCACTTCCCTGGGGTGACCACACACCACAGTTCCTTCATCTTTAAATGTCATCTGTTCCTTATGGTGTACTTGTAGGGTGTGTAGCTACCGTGATTCCTCGCCGCACCTTCCATTCTGTTTTTTGCGCTCTGATGCCCTTTGGTGAACGACCGTTGGGAGAAAAAAGAATCACAGGATTCATGGTGCCTGAACACGACATGGATCTTCATAGGTGTTTAATGGACAAAGCTTTTTTGATTTATAGATAGTTTTTTTTAACTTTCATATCGTTGCGATGGCAAGTGGTGGCAATTTTATATAATTTTTATTTAATTATAATATATACAATTTAATATTCATGATTTAAAAAAGAATATAGTGTTCTAAGTCAATGAAAAATAATAATAATATGTTGGGACAACGATATCACGCGAAAAATAATGACGTTGAAGTAACGTTGCTAAGACGGAACCGGAACTAGTGGACGGCAAAGGGCTGAAAATGAAAATTTTACTTTTCTACTACTAGATAATATAAATCCAATAAATTATCGCATTGTTAGTAACAAGTGTCTGTTGACCACAGTCAAGAGATTTGATAAATTTGGGTGTGTTGTTTTATTCATATAAAAATTGAGTACTTTTTTCTTCTCTTATTATCAACTGAATCGTGTTATCTGTAGGTTTTATAGGATTAATCTGTGTGCTTCAATTTACTATTTAGTGCAAGAACTTTAAACACACCACAACAGCAGAACATGGGTATACAGATAGAGTTAGTGCCAGGATTAAAACCTACACCTAAGAAACAAAAACAACCTAACAAAATGACCCTATGTCTTGCATACAATATGGCCATTACAAGAACATAAGCCTCCACAAACTGAATTGGTACATATTATAATATGGAGGCCTATGTTCAGCAGTGGACGGATAAAGGCTGATGATGATGATGATGATGACAGTAGTATATATAATAATATTTCCTTGAACAGGTTGATGAGTGCTATTGAATAAGAACCAGTTTCGTCTAAATTCCAATTTCGCGCGCCACAATCATAACGTGACATTTATATCGTCCAATCAGCGAGCAATTTGTGTAATCGACGTCCAATTACGAGAGGGAGTCCCGGTATGCGCCAATTAGGTGTTGCCGCACCTGGCTCACGAGCGGTCGGTCACGCTTTCGTCGTAAATTCAACGTAAACTGTCTCATTTTCGCCGTATGTGAGAAGCTTGCACACCCACCATAATTGTCAGTATGGTTCGCGAGGTTGTAGTTTTTAAACTCTTTTTTATGACGAATATGAATGTACAGAGTAATAAATATTATGAGAGGTGTTAGAGACGATTTATATAAAAAAGGTGTGTGTGCAATTGACACACGATTGAAATGAAACGCATGTAAAAAGCAAGCAAGTATTAGGCAGTGTGCAATATACATACACACCGACATTTGCTCTCTCGCTCTTTTGTATTTGTGTCTCTTACCTGTCGTTTTTTCCGTTGCATCCGGTTTGAAATCACAACTTTTATAAAGAAGTTTCACTTCAATAATGTCATAATTTTCATAAAATCGATTGTCTGTAAAGTCAGACTGCTTACTGACGATAGTTGAATGTGACAACGTCATAAGAAAATACTGATGGGCCGATTGTGCCTCTTTGTCGCTCGTTCCGCGCTCTCGTTTGTACTTCAAGCCTGAAATGGAACGCCTCAGATCGAGGTAACGCCGCATGAGTCATGTTTTTTCGTGCGTGCAGTCGGCTCCATCGAATTATAGGACGTTGTCACGTCAAAAAAACAATACCATCATCGCGAGCTGTCCTGGTTTCAGCCTGGAAAAAAGCCAGCAGGGAAAATGATGATTCTGTTGACACAACTTGCCACGTTTCTTTGTTAGAAGAACTGGCAGCCGCGGTTCTCTTGCCAGAAAAAGCGCACACATGTCTCAATTTAAACTTCCTATATATATTTCCGTTTTCCGTTACCTGTACCATATTATGTTACCTTAACATCGGATGAGAGTCACGTGGTAAAAATATTTAGATAAATAGACACACTAACATTTACGTTTTTTTAATATGTACGAAAATGAATCAATGAGGCTGCCTTAAGATAAAATAGAAAGCTCGTTCGTCTTCATAAGCAAGAGAATTACAAATGATGAAAGATGAAATAAAATAAAGAAATGATAGCGTTATTCCGGTCATCGTCACGACATTGAAAACAATTTTAATGCCGAGGTGCTAATACTAATATTATGATGATACTTCGGCACACATGCTATCTATTTATCTATACTTACTTACTTACTTTTGCGGCTCAGCGACCCAAAGTGGATCTTGGCCTCCAAAACGAGAGACTTTTATTTATTTATTTTATTTATCTATACGGATAAAAAATGGTGTCTGTTTGTAATTTCATGCATATAATATCACGAAAGTATTTACAGCAGGTATAGGTACATTTTTAAATAATAAAATCTGTATGTTTGTTCCGAACTTTCTCTGGTAGATAGCTGTTCTTATATTATGGAGTAATTAAGGTATTTTGAACGCTTTGAAAAACGAAGAGGTATGATAGTGTAGGCGTGGCCTGACATGATAGAAGTGAAAAAAACGCAAAATATTTTTATCTTCTTGGTTATATTTTTTAACTTTTTTGTGTATAATCCGGTTTGGAAAAAATAAAGATATAGACATTTGATGATCGTGCTTTAAAATAATCGTTTTTTGAATAAAACAGAAATGTAACAAGTGACGCACAGCCGCGTCGCGCGAGGTGTACGAATTCCCGCACCGCGCGCGACTCGCGGTCAACGTGAGTTCATAGCGCGTATGCAAAATACATAAGTGCTAAAATTTTCTTAAAAAAACGTTTCTGAGTTAAATGGTTATATATGCATTATAAATAGTATATAAATATATTATTAGGCTTAAATCTTTCAAAGCGTCCAAAATATACCCGGTTTAATAGTCATCATTAATCCGATTGTAAACGTAAGTTAACGCGGATGATTTTATTAAGATAACTGCGGGCCACAGCTAGTGGGACAATAAACGCCGCAGCATGTGTCGTATGTCGTACGGAAGCGACGATTAGCGGGTTAATGAGGAAGTGCCACCAGTTGTCTCTTCCTGCAACAACGAACACGACCGACTCGTTTGCCCATTTCTCTATTTAATGTTACATTAATGATTAAATGAAGTAATTGGAGCAGTTACACAAATGTTTTATAGGACGACCTCAGTGGCTCAATGGTTATCGCGATTGCGCTAAAGCCCGGAGGCAGCGGGTTCGAATATCACCAGCGAACAAAAAAGTTTCTGTGTTCCTGGGTCATGGATGTGTATAAAATATGTGTATTGCGTATTATATAATAAAAATCTTAAATATAAAAAGTATTAAATATATACAGTATAGCCGTTGTCTGGTACCCGTAACACAAGTTTTTGAGAAACTTAGCACGGGACCAGATTGACGTGGTGTAAAAGCGTCCATAGTTATTGTTATTGTTATTATATAATATGTAATTTTATCAAGAAGTTTGCGCATGAATCTTATCCACATAGAAGTATGCCTTGGCCAGTTTTATAAAAAAAAACCTTTATTATAACATTGTTAGTGAAAAAAATAGAAACTTTTATATATACGTTTTAAGAGCTATTCTGAAAGATTCGTTATCAAAAAAAGACCTTTAATTAAGCGAATAACAGGAAACTGTACAATCAAGACAAAAATGTATACATCGTAGCGATCACAATCAATAGATACCTACCTATGTCTGATCTCTTCAGTCTCAATATTACTACCAATTAAATCCACCTGTTATTGAGTCTATTTACATTATTAATAAAATATACAATTAACTTTCGAGTGTTAATTAGCTATTAGAGAGAAGCGATAAATATTTTGTTATAGGTACTTATTACTAAGAAATATAATTATTTATGGTTTATACCATACACTTACCATAAAATTACAATACAACCGATCGGATGGCCGATAGGCCGTTTAAGAGTGGTGGCCGCGTTTAGGTAGACGAAGTGTCGGTTGACGAAGTGTTGGTTGACCATTAACCAGGTGGGAAGACGATCGCCATGCAGTGGCCGGTCCGTGTTGGATGCGAGTGGCAAGAGATCGGTCGTCTTTGCGTTCATTGAGGAATACCAATATAATATGTTCAGCTATGGCTGATGATGATGATGATACAGCTCGAAGTCGGTCAGAGCAACTCTATCTTATAATATTCAAACGTAAGTAATAACATCGAACATGTGCTTCAATAGTATAAACAGCTGAATGAATAAAAAATGGCACTTTTTATCCCAACGGTCATCCATGGTCCGACGGGTAAGCCGCTGACCCATTGCTCTGGGAACTTCTTGACCTTAATCTAATAATCACAGGCACCTGTTTGGGGGAGCATTTCTTGTCGAATCTTAATCATGGGAAAGTTACTTGGGGTCAAAGTGTTTCCGAATTATTTGGTTCCGTTGTGAGCAGCGAACGTTGAAGAATACGTTAGTAATTCTTATAATAATAAATAATTAATTAGTTGAGTGTCTTATAAGTTGCTAGTAAAGAATTTTTAACGAATTGTATGTATAATTATCCTATTCGTATGTAAATAATAAAAAAAATATGTCGTGTAAATTCATAAAACTAATTTTAGATCTATTTAAATACGAGATAAAAAATATTATTACTATCTATCTATACACAAACCAATAGAAAAGGATTCTATTCTGGACTTAAAAGTTTGTCTTTCAAGTGATTTGATAGAGCGCTATAAATTTGTGGCTGCATGACTAAATTTTATAATTTATGGCAGTTCGCGCCAAAATTGCGCGCCAAACGTCACCCAGTTGTCAATGGTTTAGCCAACAATAACTTCATTCATGCATCGAGCACCTGTAGGGGGGTTCCCTACGCGTGGCAACATATGTGTAGTTTTTGACTCTCACCTGGTAGAGGAAATCTCACCCCTCATGGATGAGGGGTAGGTTTTGTTTTACTCGCACATGTCACCGGCGGCTGCTACCGACAGATGCTAAAATACGTTGCTGACATCGATTCCATTGTTGTATTAGCGCGTTGTGCTGACATTGCATTAGGCTAAATGGTCGATAATAATTTGCCAGTCTATAAAAGGACGCATGTCCATTTATTTATCAAATCAAATCAATTTTTTTTATTCAAAATTGTACCATCAAAGTATCTTTTTGAACGTTAATTGAGTCTACCACCGGTTCCAAAGCAAGTTCACTGAGAAGAACCAGCGAAACAAACTCAGTGGAACTAGTCTTTTCAAATTTTCTTTTACAATAAAAATACAAACAATACTACTATAGTAGTATAGTATATAAAAAGAATTCTTCAAGAAACTCTATTGGGTTGGTCCTTTCAAAATATAGTTTACAATTTTTATGAACATATATTGTTTTCTTATGTTTACGCGAATTTCACTCATTACAATGAAACAACCTTCACGGATTTTATCGCGGTACTCCCGTGACCATGGTTGCTGTAAAGTGTCCTAAACGTCGGGATTGTAAAAAACTAAATAAACCGCGATAAAATCCGTAAAGGTTGTTTCATTGTAATTTTATGAACATACTTAATTACATACATTTATTACTAGTCTTATACACACTAGCCTAAGATAAAATAAGTCTTAAGATTGTCGAACACTGATTGCGGCTATTTGTATGATAAAATACATCGGACGGACTCTATATTCTCTTCTTTATCGATATTATTGCCAGTGGTTAATATACATAGTGGATATAATTATCATAATTTATTTTAAAATACCTATGGACGCTTTACACCATATCAATCTGGTCCCGTGCTAATTTCTCGAAGAGACTTGTGTCACGGGAACCAGACAACGGAAATCTATTTAATACTTTTATTCTATACATATAATTAAGACTTTTACTATATTATACACAATATATTTAATACACATCCAGGAACACAGAAAATTATTTTGTTCCCTGGCGGGATTCGAACCCGCTACCACCGGCTTGAGCGCCAACACCCTGAACATTGAGCCACAGAGGTCGTCATCATTAACATCATCTTACAAATTCAATTTAAAAAATAAATTACAAAATACTCTCAATACTAACTTACAATATAGTAAAATAATCAATATTGACCTTATCATGAACTACGGAGAATTACGGTATAAATATGTATATTATACGAAGTTGGAGAACTGAACTTAGGCTTACGAGAGTTCTCATGACACCAAAGTGGTCCCCACTCCCCGATCTCCGATCCTTGGGCTTTTTTTGTGGAAGTAAAGTCTTTTTGTAAGGGAGGAAAGCAGCAGCGAAGCATGAGTATGCTGCGAGTTAGGAAATACTAGTCACTCTCATCTTACTTGTCATCGATATGATGTTGCAAACTGTGAGTCATGTATGTTACGATATATTATAATATTTATTGTGATTTGTGATTATAGTAATTCAACATAATAATTTTATAATTACTATGTGAGTCGCTTCCACGTATCACGGTCCTGCGCAATCTGCTTGGTATGCGTATGCTTGGGGGAGGCCTTTGCCCAGCAGTAGGACAGCATAGGCTAATTTAAAAAAATGTAAGTCGCTAATGAATATTATATCGTAAACGAGTGATGATGGTGAGGCAGAAGTATACCTGAGTACTAGTTGGTGCCCGCAGTTTTCACATTCGACTCTCAAAATTGACTCAGATGTTTCATTGATTATCCAGATTGATAAACAGATAGACAAAACTTGAAATATGATTTTTTATTTTATGCGAGTATTATTTATACATATAAATGTATAAATAATACTCGCATAAAATAAAAAATGATATTTCAATTTAAATATTCACTCTGTAAAAAACTGTTAATTTGAATTTAGAAACAGACATTTCAATTTTAGTTTCTAGAATAGAATAGAACTGAATAGAAAAACTTTGTTCAATAATCCACCACATAGCCTCGTAGTGGAATATTTATCACTGAAACAGAAAATAAATATAGGATAATAATAATTCATATCATCTGAATGGGTAATACCTATGAGTTCCAATAAAGAATATAATTATAGAGGCTTGCTAAATTAATAACGATTAAATAATGATTGTGGAGGAGTAGTATGTTGATATCAGTGTAGTTGACTATCAAATACATGCTTGCTTATTTTGCAATTGATAACTTAACTTACTAAAGACACAGTAAAAGAGTTATTATTGTTGAACGCATTGTTTCTGGAACGTTGGTCAAAATGTATATCAACTGACATGGTAGTTAATGGCGTTTAACATAGGATTCTAGAGACAAATGTTACAGCTTTTCATTGTAGTTATTATATCAACTGACAGGGTGATCTAAATGTTTCTAGCAACTCATTCGACACTTAAAAACATGTTTGACAGTTGATTAGTTAATTTTTGCGTTGATCAGCCTTTTAGAAACCGGACGTAAGGGAAGCCAATGCCATATCAACTATCAATGATACGTTGGCACGTAGCTGCAAATACCCCAAAGCAAAAGTCTTTGAATATATCCAGAATGTCATTTGTTAAAGACGTCTTTTTTTTTCGAAAGGTCTAGGCCTTTTAGGCCAGATGGCCTTTAAGCTCAATCGGTAGGTAGGTGAGCAGATGGCTCACCTAGTAAAAATTTAAGGACGTCCGACGTGTCGATACGAAGCTAGAACGAGCTACGTTATTGGTCTAAGGAAAGCTAAATTATTTATTTGGACATTCCAAAAAAACTATAACATTCAAAAAGTGTGTTCCCACGGTTTTATTTGATTGGTGTTCGAAAGGATATCCTCGATCATGGCTAACCACGTCAACGCTTCACTGGGCTATCGAACACCGTGAAATTACCTAGCTCGTTACTGATCCACTATAAATTTAGGGCCTGTTTCACAATCTCCCTTTAAGTTCCCTATAGGCTATTGGCAACATATTTGACAGATGTTTGACAGATAGAGTATGGAGTATCTGTCAAACATCTGTCAAATATGTCGCCAATAGCCTATAGGGAACTTAAAGGGAGATTGTGAAACAGGCCCTTAGACTAATAGTGAATTTAGTACAAGTGTTCGACCCTGGATATTATAATAAACTGTAATCTATATCTATACTAATATTATAAAGAGGAAAGATTTGTACCTATTTTTGTATGTTTGTATGTTTGTAATGAATAGGCTCAAAAAGTACTGATTTCAAAAATTCTTTCACCATTCGGAAGCTACATTATCCACGAGTAACATAGGCAAAATTTTATTCTGATAAAAATAGGGTTCCGTAAGATATTTTGGTTTTTCGGACACAAGGTGTAAAAAATGTTATTTCGCGTACTAAGATCCCGTTGTAAATCTTAGTTAACGCAGGCGAAGCTGCGGGCAACAGCTAGTAATCTATAAGGTTGAATAAGTGTCTGTTTGTAATAAAAAAACCTTAATTATTTGATTCGCACATGCACTAAAATATGTTTTTTTTACAATTTTTGTCCTAGTGTCTGTTTGTTTTGGCTCTGAAACGATTAGCCTGATTTTGACAGGACTTTCACTAGCAGATAGCTGATGTAACAAGGAGTAACTTATGCTATAAAAACAATCTTGATCGATCTGGCAAGTTAACGCGGTTGATGCCACGGGCAATAGCTCCAGTAACTAGAGTTTGGTTCTTTAATAAAAGAAAGAGGTGTCATGACGACCGATGCGACGATGTGAGACACTTAAGTTAATATTGATATTTATAAAAAATCATCCGTAGTTTGTTATTTCAATTTAACAGCTTTTCACAGGATGCACGTGAAAGCGCGGATCCTAAATTTATTTTAAAAAATCGATTGTCTGTAAAGTCGGTTTACTGACGATAGTTGAACGTGACAACGTCATAAGAAAATACTGATGGGCCGATTGTGCCTCTCCGTCGCTCGTTCCGCGCTCTCGCTTGTTCTTCAAGCCTTAAATGGAACGCCTCAGAGCGACATAACACCGCATGAATCGTTTATTCGTGCGTGCAGCCGGCTTCATCGAATAATAAGACGTTGTCACGTCAAAAATCCGTCTGTCTGTCTATTTGCCTGTCTATTAAAGGTAATCTCTGAAATGGCTAGGCCGATTTTGTCAAGGCCGATGTTTGTACGAAGGCCGAGTAACGACTAAACCTACTCGCATGATACGATTAACACATACAGATTCGCATTATGAGCTTTTGCGTAAACCAATCGATCCCTCAACACCTTACACAAACATAACGTTAAGATCGAGGTACGTGACGTCAAAGGTTTATTACCAACATTTGCCTGTTCAAAGATAATATACTGACTTGTGTAAACTGAATGTCAATAAACGATACATTTAGATTAAGACCTAGATTTAAATCAGTGCATTCAACAAGGAGTGTGTGATACAAATTGTTATTTAATAAAACATTGATTGATCATATAGTCGCAGTATAAGTATCAATCAGCCCCCACCATGGCTCAGGCCTTGTCATGGCGGTGGGGCTCAGTAGCCCAGAGTGACCCCAACTTGGGCGAAGCGAATTTAGCCGAGGGAGCTCTTTGTTCCCCACTTATAAGAAGACGGGGCAAAAGACCAGGAGGCAAGGGACGGGACGAGTAGGTCCGTGGTACCTCACCAAAGGCGACATTGGTGGAACTCGCCGGGTTTTAGTGGGGAGAGCTGCGTTCATTTACCAGCTTTCGGGCGCAGCGAGTCCCACATACCCGTCTGGGGAGACCCACTTCCCCGCGGGATGCGTAGGCGCATTTCCCGGCGTTAAAGAAAAAAAAAGGCAACACATTCATGTGCTGCCCATCCAGAGACATCTCTGTGCCAGTAATTACACTGCCTACCCTGACCTTGTCTCCGAAACACAGCAAAGCGACGGGAGAAACAAAGACGATGGTACCCATGCAGGCATGCAGCATGTGCAGCGCGGTGCAACGCATCCCTCCCATCAAAAAAAGGTGTTCAACAATTCAATTCAATCATTTATTCACATTAATGTAGTAAATACATGGGTGATATTAAAATTAAAAACAAGTTTCATACATTCTACCATGCCATGGTTTGTGAATATAAAAGGCTTAATCTAATCAAAATTAATTATATAGCATTTTTTTTAGCTTTACACATCATCAAAATTTATTAAAAAGGTCAAATATCGTACATATGAGACGCAAATCATTTATTTATAACAATCATGAATTTATGCTCGCCTAAATGTTTGCTATTTAATAGCTGCACGTTCAGTTTCTCTCGTACTCTTATAATCTAATAGGTTTGACTTTTAATACATACGCTATGTTCAGCTAAAATCAATATTA
Source organism: Lycaena phlaeas (assembly GCA_905333005.2). NCBI lineage: Eukaryota > Metazoa > Arthropoda > Insecta > Lepidoptera > Lycaenidae > Lycaena > Lycaena phlaeas. The sequence goes on from HG995178.1 coordinate 10,121,829, forward strand.
TTTTTGGAGCTCAGATAGCATCAAACATAGGCAAAACAGGAAAACAAAAGAAAGCGATAAATCAAAAACAACACACATTCGAATAACTGGTTAAAACCTCACACGTTGTCTATCAGAATATTGTACTGCTATAAATAAATCAGAACAAACGATTTTCACGTTATCCAGTACCAGTAAATACACAGTTCGCGCTGAAAATACATTTGCTGTCAAATATTTGATGGAGTTGTTTAATGGTGTACTAGTTACCGAATTGGAATTCCATTTCAAATGCTTTTGAGCTTATTTAATAGAGAAAGTATGCGAGTTTAAATAGTGACTAAAGCGAGTGTAGTATGTTCAAAGATATTGTGCTTGTAATTTGAAAACAAAAAAAAAACAGTAAACCTATCTTGTGAGTGTAACTAGTCTACATCGATGTAGTGTAAATGTACGTACATAATAAAAAAATGAACTTAAATAAATACTTACATGTAACAAAATGATGAAACTGAAATAACATGTAACATGACAGACACACGCACACACACATATAATTTAATGGGTAAGATTAGTAACTATCTAGAACGGGAAGAGCGCAGTTTCCCCGAGACATTCCCTTAAGCATAGTAATGCTTAAGGGCTCTCCGCTCTTGGTAGGCGAAAACGGGAAAATTGGCTAGACTGACTAAAATGAGACTATAATTATTGGAACGAAGTTCCTTACGGCAGGCTTGGAGGGGATAGGGATTTTGCTGCGCGACCGAACTGAAAAAAATGTGATAGTAAAATCGTAAGAAAAAGTGCGTGGAATAAAAGCGTTAAATGAGACGTGCGCAGGCGCGACAGTCGCATGTACACAAGCGAGTAGTGTATAATACCTTTCTTTTTAGCCAAAGGAACTTCGTTCCTACCTGGTGTCCCACGACACCACATTCTTTTTTTTGATGATGATATTTTATATAAAAATTATTATTGTGTAATACCATTAATTTTAGTCGCTATTAATATCAATTAGTAATTTGTATTTATTATGTATGTTGCTTTTGATGAGGTAGTACCCCCTGATGTTACGTCATAAAGACGTTCGGTAATACAGACTGACAGCGTCAACATATTAGGAAGTTCCTGTAGCATGCTGAGAGTCATAAAACTCTGATTGAAGCTAACCATGTATCTCGCGTAGAGTTAATGTGTATAATTAATAAGTTATAAAAAACTACAAATTAATAAGCATAACGTTACATAATTTTTGACAGCAACATCACTGCGGGATTCTTCTACATCCGCCCAAGATGTAAGCTCCTCTGAGTGCTTTCAAGACAACATTTTTCATGTGAAATATATTGGTGTCTTGGCACTTCCTAAGTTCATGGTCTTGGCTGTAAAATTGAGTCAAATGCTGAGACCACGAAGTATAGATATTATAAGGAGGCCAAACGTGATGTTGAACGAATGGTCGCTAGTTAGGGGACAGAATTTTTGCCGGCAGAGCACGCCTTTTTTAATAAGTACTCGTTTTAATCTTTACGCGGGAAGTATTGTGGCGATGATTGGTCCGCTACAATAGCATCGGTACGTACTCTATTCTAGCGCAGCCAGTGCCAGAAACGAGAACTAAGATCCGGGATTATTATTGAGTATAATATGACTACCATGTAAAAGTCTATATCGTTTGGACTCCTTACTACGTTCTACTCTTTATTTACTACTTCGTTGCTGAGACGTCAAGTCAAGTAGCTTATTTTCCGTTGTATTACTTTACTCTATGGCTAACATTGAAGAAGAAGAATTCATTATGGAATTTTTGATTATGAATTTAAAAAAATGATTTTATCTGATCCGTGACGACCACCTTTATTACGAGAAGCATATTTTTTCCAGGCTCCCAAGAAAGATTATTCTGGCTATTTATAGGTATATCCATTAAAAATCCATCTGTCGGTCTTTGAAAGGATCTCGCACAAAAAGGGTACTAATTACGTTTAAGAACGGTAAGTATAACTATCACTATATCTAGATTATGCAAGGTAACATTATCGTTTATTTTATAGTCATATCAAGTCCTCACATAAACTACATCGGTTAATCGGCAAAAATTTTAAGTCAATCTATACTAATATCAAGCAGAGGCAAAGTTTTTGAGTTAGTGATTTTTTTCTCTGTATCTATTGAACCGATTTTGAAAATTCTTTCACAAATTGAAGGCTACGTTATTTGTGAGTGACATTGGCGATAATATATCCCTGTACGCCCACGGGAATGTGAAAAACACGGGTGAAATCGCAGGGCGCTCTTAGTAAAATTATAAACATTTAACATTTATATTATAATATTATTTAGCGTGAAACTTTACAATAGTAGAATTTAAGCTCAGAATAAGCACATAGGTTTTATAATTTGTCCCTGTACTCCCACGGGAATGGAATGCAGGTACACGGATGAATTACTAAAACTTATATTATTAATTATATTTACATTTTAAAAAGAGATATTTTATTGCAAAAATATTTCCTAAGCATGAAAAAAAGTTATCATTGTACTCTTGTAGCACAGAGTCTCAATTTTGTTCTATTTTATCATCAGGGTTGTACGTATAATTTATTTTTTATGATAACTTATATGCTGTAATATAGCTATTTATTATTTATGTTGCGTACGAGTCATCTAACTACACTTACGCCTCACAAGGAAGTACATAATAAGTAATGCGAGGTGCGCAGGCGCCGTCACCTGCGCGGCTTCCCACGGTGACTCATGCGCAGCCTCCGACGGTAGCCAGTCTTACTGTTACATGGTATATTTATAACGATGGATATTTGATGAAAATCTTAATATATCCTTCTTTGCGTGTGTACATGTCACTGAACTCCTAGGCTGGATGCATTTTGATGAAATTGTTTGAGTGTTCATATGGGTTCGAGAATGGTGTAAGATATGTATCTTACACCATTCTCGAACCCATATGAGTTCATTATATATTATATCAATTCATTTCACAAAAAATGTTTTGTACAGGACTACAATGAAAACATTTTTACACTTTTTCCGCTATTTATTTTTATTAATTATTACAAATATAAATTAAACGACCGTTTTCGATAAAGTCATCACAGCTAATGATGAATATATAAAATAAAATAGTGGAAAAAGTGTAAAAATGTTATCATGGTAGTGGCTTTAACATGAATTTCCATCAAGGACCGACAGTACATTCAATCAGCTATAGGACAACATCTGCCGTCTTCACTTGTATTCTATAAAACAACAAACAAATCTCACTGTTATAGAATGTTTAATATTTTTTCGAAAAAATCCACTTTTTCTTGTCACATTCAAAAATCTAAACGATTGCAATTTTCTCAGATGCAGAAATCATAAATCTTCATAAATACAGGATAGGTTTAAAATTAAATGTTACGATCAGTTTCAATTACAGGTTTTCGTCTATTTATTATTTTTGCGGTATTTTTTTTTCCTGGTGGTAAATGGTTAACTTCGCCTATGGTCATTAACTAGTTTGTGTCACCTGTCCTGAGGTAGGCCAGTTACACTGTCTGTCTTGTCAGTCTATCTGTAACACAGCAAAGCTGTATCACAGAGAAAATAGGCAAGATGGTGGTACCCAGGCCGGAAGCGACACAGCGCATCTCTCCTACCGGTAGATAATAAAAATAGATTTTATGTTCAATTTTTAATTTTATTAAAGCTAGCAATTAACATAATAATATTTGAAACCGGTAGCGGAATATGAATTGGAATATTATTTTAAACACGAGCGGCCGTCCAGGCCTCTGATAACAGGCGCCACCTACCGAGTCCGAGTGATTATTTATGAAGCCTCAAGTCTCGACTTGTACTAAACTGCTAACACTAAAATCGGTTTCAAAGTTTAGGAGTTCATCACGGACAAACTTATAACATGAAATTATTAAGTATAAAAAAATATGCGCATACAAATACCATCTAAAAAACCTTAATACGTTCCATCACAAAGGGAAGTGTGCCTAATTTAATATGTATTTATTCTATGGATTATTTATTTGAAAATAATGGTTTCTATTAGTTATGCCTAACTCAAAAGGAGAAAAGGAATAAATATATTTAAACGAATTCACATTCTGGCATCATTTAAACTTGTATTATCGTTATATGGAATGCCTTTTAATATTTATATTCTCTAAGAATATACATATGAAACTAACAGCGCCTAACTTTTTACTCTTGTACTTCCTATTCCCTTGGGAGTATAGGGATGAATTAAAGTCTCTACGTTATGCTCATGTATAAGCTATGATATTGTAAAGTTTCATTAAAATCCTTTCAGTAGTTTTCGCGTAAAAGAGTAACAAACATTACTACAAACTTTCACGCTTATGATATTAGTAGGATAATTTATTTACAGCACGCTATTGTAAGGTTTCGTTTACTTTGTTTACATTTGCTTATAATAATTTTGGCATTTTTAATTTCTTGCACTGGCCACACTGGGAATCCAAAGAATAAGTGGGGTAGGAAGGTATTAAGAGGAGCAGTCTTGCGGACTAGGGGGCAGTCGGTCTCAGGCCGTCATTGTGGTTTAATAAGTGTTGTTGATATTGTTACTAGTTGGATAAGAGTTCAGAAAATATAGTGCTATTGGATTAAAAATGATTTTGGAATAAATACTGTTATACACTGTGACTGGTTGTTTTTCTGAGGAGTCTTACATCTCAGAAGTGGAACACCGTCGGAAATTCCGTAAGTACACGCCTGCAATATTTTATTTTTCTTCTTACACTACGTAATGCATATACTTATTAAGGAAAGAAAGTTTAATTCATAACTACATGAAAAATTTCGTAGCGATTAGCAGCGACCTACCCTCAGGAGTATATTTGATGTGTTCTTTAGAAAACCCATGTCTCTAGCTCAAATAAGAATCAATTAGAAATTATCAAAGTTATAGAGATATAATTTTTACGTCATGGACATCTAAACTTACAAATAAAATTGGAATGCCTGTTTCTAATATTAAACTAACCGCTTTTTACTACATGCGTAGGAGTATAATACAATATATGGCACCTACATAATATACCAAAGTAACGTTTTACAATTTTGTCTGTCTGTTCGTTCCGGCTAGTCTAATGGCTGGACCGGTTTTGACGGGACTTTTTTTTGGCGGGTAACTGTTATAACGAGTAACTTAATACAAAAATAATAATTATCATCAAACGATACCGTACACATTTTTATCAAAATGAGGGTACATTGGAAAATTAGCCAAGGGTGTAAGAACTACTAAATATACACAGGAGCTTTGAAAGGGAATAAAAAAAAAAAAAATATGTCCGTTTTGTCTAGAGTGCACCGTTTAGTAGATGCCGACTATTATTTATGTTATTTTGTTATATTTTTTTTAACATAATCCTTTTTTTGGTTTCATGTAACGAGTTATGGATTGATGTGAACATGGAATAGGGAACTTGGAGAAGTCTAGCGACTCCTCATCGAGATCATTCTCACACTAGGCGTCAAGGTCGCAGCCGCAGCCTCAGCCGTAATTGGCCGAGAGCGGGTAGGTGTCGAGACCATAGCAGCAGCCAAAGCCGCAACCGCCGGCTGCTGGAGCGCTAACTGGCATTAAGGCATAAAGAGGAGCATCTCCTTCGTATGACGCTGCAATTGCGAAGGACAGCGAGCAATGGCGTCGCAGCAGCGAGCGACGCAACTTCCGCAGCAAGGAGATGGAACCAAGTAGGCGCAGCTGTGGCAGGTTGCCGGGCCCGTATGATAAATTTATTTTTAGCTGTTAGTGTTGGCGGTACGCTCGTAGAAGTTTACGTTGATCTTGGTATTGAGGCGACATTGATTAGGCAATCCACCTATAAACAGCTTGGATTTATTCATGATCATACTGAATCGTGTTGAGAGGTTTTGGTAATAGCTTGGACACAGTTTAATGTTTTATGCAAGGTAGTAGATGATTGTAAATCTAGGCGAAGACTACGAATGCTTAGAAAAAGTCCGTATAGTGATAGATGGTATGCTTAAGGAAGGGATCATTAGGGAGTCTGTTTTGAACTAAGCAAGAGTTGAGGATTATATATTTGAGTGATAAAATAGGACTTAGACTCTCATTATTCGTTAACTTTCGTTACATATTCTATGACATGTAGATAGTAGGTACATAAATTGAACGAATTTAATATTGGTTTATATTATATATTAGGTGATAGGTGTTTTATACACAGCATATTGCCACAGGTTTAATCAATTATTCAATCTTATATTTGGAGCATTGCATTCTATGGAAGTGAATCATGGACACTGACGCAAAAAGATAGGAAAATAAAAGTCTTCATAATGTGGTTCTGGAGAAGGATTAAGGGGATAAAATTAACAGAAATGGTGACAAACGCAAAAGTTTTGGAGATAGTGAAAGAGGAAAGAAATATTATTAAAACTGTTAGAACCGAGGAGGAAATTTGATTGGTCACCTGATATGACATGACTTCTAAAAATATAGAGGGAAAGATTGATGGAAAAAGAGGAAGAGGTAGACCGAGGAGAAATAGAGAGTTTGAGATGTTGTGATTTAATGACTCTGCAATTTCTCTTAGTTTTTTTAGAAAAGGTTTGACATAATTGCAAAACTCTTCACTTGTATAGTATTGTCTTTCCGCATATAGATCTTACAACATTCGCCTATTTTTATGTATTTCTGATGTTGCCCAGTTATTGAACATCATTGTATCGCTAACTAATAATGTTTTAGGGGTAAATATTGATTGAAAAATTGGAGTATGCTATACATGATAAAATTGGTAGACTTTTAATTAAGGTATGTCTCAAATTGTTCAAACGATCTAATCTTACTGGAATATTTTGTGTTTATTTATACTTACTCTTTTATTTGGAAATTTCATCAGCTGTCCACAATGCTGAATCAAATTTATTAATTATAGATTTACTAACTGGAATCACATATTGTATAAATATTCATACATGGGGCACTAGTAGACGTTATTCTTGTAGGTTCCATAAACATGTTATTAAGATTGTAAGATTAAAAAAAATATATTAATCTAAAAATGATTCCAATCCGTTTAAAAAAAATTACATTGAAGTCTGCGCACACGAATAGCTTTTTTATTAGAATCTGATGATTTAAGTAGGACCTTTTCCATTACTTTTTCAAAAATATCAGAAGAACCTAATGGAGGTCAATATGCTAAAGTTACAATGAATAATGCAAATCAATACAAATGATAAAGGACGGATAATTGGATTGATAATTTTATGGATAATTTGATGGTTAGTTTATGGATAACTTGATGGATAGTTTTATGGATAATTTGATGGATAGTTTTATAGACAATTTGATGGATAAAGATCCAATTATCCATAATTGGATGGATAAAGGATAGATAAAGGATAGATTATAAGACTGTAATAAATGTATGTAATTATGTATGTTTATAAAAAATTGTAAACTATATTTTGAAAGGAGCAACCCAACAGAGTTTCTTGCTGAATTGTATAGTACTATGTATTGTTTGTATTACTATTTTTTGTAATATTGTATTTGAACAGACTAGTTCCACTGAGTTTGTTTCGCCGGTTCTTCTCAGTGGACTTACTTTGGAACCGGTGGTAGACTCAATTGACCTTCAAGAAGATACTTGGATAGTACTATATTTTTTTTTTTGAACTCGAATGTATTTTTATAAATGTATAAATTCAAGCTTTGGTTTCTTGGTCCGCCGAGTGTAAGGTTCCACCTGGTCCGTGTATGAGGACATACACGTTATCAGGATGGACGAGTGTAAGGTTTCGTTTACTTTGTTTACATTTGCTTATAATAATTTTGGCATTTTTAATTTCTTGCACTGGCCACACTGGGAATCCAAAGAATAAGTGGGGTAGGAAGGTATTAAGAGGAGCAGTCTTGCGGACTAGGGGGCAGTCGGTCTCAGGCCGTCATTGTGGTTTAATAAGTGTTGTTGATATTGTTACTAGTTGGATAAGAGTTCAGAAAATATAGTGCTATTGGATTAAAAATGATTTTGGAATAAATACTGTTATACACTGTGACTGGTTGTTTTTCTGAGGAGTCTTACACTATGTATTAATAGAGTAAATTTAATTATTATTATATTTATAATAATGTAGATTATGCCTTTTGAATTGATTGTAAGTACCTATTGGTTATCACAGCTAATAACACGATAATTTATATGATGCAACTATGCTCTTGCTCTTCGACATTCGTTATTAGGTAATTAAATTTTAGCCACTATTTTGATGGTTTACGCCCAGTTTCCGAGAGATTTTCCAAACTTTGTCCTAGCGGTGGTGCTCAGTAGTCTAAGGTGAAACCAGCACTTTGGGTGAAGCGAATTGAGTCGAGGGGGCTCCTTGTATCCCTCTAATAAGAAGAGGGGTCCCAAATGCAGAGGGTATGGGGCGAGGACGGGAACCTCGTCTCTTTATACTGTCCTGACGTAGGGAGGGGTTGTTCTGTGGTGCTGGGCGGGGTTGCCCAGTGTTCTGTGGAGGTGGTGTCGGTCCCCTGAGGGACTGACTAACCCTGGGTGCCCTGTTGCTTGTAGATCCGGGGCACCTCACCAAAGGCGTCATTGGTGGCACTCGCCTGGTTTTAGTGGGTAGAGCTACGTCCACTTACCAGCTTAGCGAGTCCCAGATACCCGCCTGGGTAGACCCAATCCCACGCGGGATGCCTAACCACGCAGAAAGAGCACATTCCTCCTCCGATGCGACGAAAATAGGGATATTAAGAAATGGTTCAGTTAGCTCAATTCATTAAAAATGAATCTTTTAATTACCTATTAAAGCTTAATTTCATGAAACAGGAGTGTAAACAAATGGATGACTTAGTACGTAGTTAAAACTCCCGCATGTTTACAGTTTTCCGGTTTGTATAATTTACATTTGTATTTTTGTGCTATTCTACTACTACTACGGGATTGTGTTTGATAGCAAATACAATATATACATATTTAGTAGCACGTGTTAAAACAATGTATTTAAATTGTAAACCTGTTTTTCAGATCATTTGACGTCATGAATTGGAAATTTATTCATTCAAAATAAACAAGTTTATTTTTACAATTCTTCACCTGAAAGTCGTTCTATCCCTTTTTAGATATTATGGAACAATTTCTAGGTTGGCTCCGACGTCCTAACACTCCTGACGTTAATTTATTTGTAACTTCGGGTAGGTCTTGATACTTGTCTCGACCTGATAGTGCTCTACCCAACTAAAACCGCTGCGAGCGCCTTCAGCCGCTTCTTGAGGATCTGCAAGCAACAGGATCATCTCATGATTGTCTGGTCCGGGTGAAGGCCAGACAACTCCTCGTAATTTAACTATCGCGGTCTACGCAAAAGGCATTGACTATAAATAATGCTGTGTTATAAATCTGTGAAATCTGTTAAAGATAACTGTAATCGCAACTCTGAAATGTCATTTCTATATGTTTTATAGACTACAGCTACATAATAATTTACTGACGGAATAGCCACATGGTTACTACCATCGTTATATTTTCAGTTTTACTGTGTACAGCATTTCGAAGAGGATCGGCGCTGTAATTAGCAAGTACTCTTTGGCGTGCGACGATGGTCCAGTGGTGGGTGGACTCGGCATATTATGCGAAAGGTTCCGGGTTCGATCCTGATCCCTTCGTTAGTGCCTTGAAACACGACACCATCGCAGGCTCACTGTAAAGAAAAACGTCGTGAGGAAACCTGCATGCCTGTTGAGATTGAAAGTTTTTGAGGTATCTGTAGTTTATCAACCCGCATTAGGCAAGCGCATCGTTGAACTATGGCCAATTACCCTCCACGCCTGATTTTGAGGAGGAAGTGGGACATAAGATTACGTTTCGAAGTAGGCAGATAAGTTACGTATTGATAGAGTTGCTAATACACATATCGCAGCATAAAAATGATGCTAATAGTTATTATCAATCGAACACTAAAATCATAAAAACAAATCCAATCGAATTTATTCAGCTACCAGAATAAATTACATTTATTGTTCGCGATACATTTTATTGACGATAGTTTGATTCGTATCGTACTAATTTACTACACAGAGTCGAAGAAATTACATAGATATAAATCGCGTTTGAATAAATAACAGATATATATTAATGTTCAAATCTCATTAAATACTTTCCACTTGTATGATAATGGCTTTAGGTTCAAACGTCAATGTAAACATGGCAGGTGAGTTTCGCATTCTTGATGTATCTCTACTTACCATAATCCCTACAAATGACTTTATTAGAAGTGCATATGCACACGCATCTATGAAAGTCGGAGAAGTTAAGGGCAAAGATACCTTACATGAAATCAATATAATCCTACTAATATTATAAATTCGAATGTTTGTGAAGATGTTTGTTACTCTTTCACGCAAAAACTACTGAATGGGTTTCGATGAAACTTCATAATAATGTAGCTTATACATCAGATTGACACATAGGCTATAATTCATCCCAGTATCCCATATCAAAATTTGAACGCGGAGCGCTGCTAATCTATACATAATTATGAAGTTTCATCAAAATCCATTCAGTAGTTATTGCGTGAAAGAGTAACAAACATCCTCACAAACTTTCGAATTTATAATATTAGTAGGATTATCCCGCTAAGATGAAGTTGTAAATCTTAGTTCAAACAGGCAAAGCTGCGGGCAACAGATAGTCAACCATACATACGATTGTCAGTTTTATTGTATCAGTTGCATGCGATTTGCAGTATCGGTGTTCATTTAAAATGGCATTTATCCACCAGCGAAGAAGGTTGATAATGAATGGTAATGATGATGATGGCGAAATACATGGAAATGTAAAGGAGACGCAATTAGCATGTAAATGTAAGGAGTCTGGTGTGGACACCAATACCGAGTCAGATTTATTTTGAATAGCTAAATAGAATATTTCAGAGCGCATTAAAAATATGTTGATAATAAAAAAAACATAAGTCGAAGTCAGCAACGCCTCCCTTTTTGAAGTCGTTTAAAAAAAGAATATAATGGTCTGACGAAGTGCTCCTGTCACCTGTAGATCCAGGACAGTCAAAAAGCGGCTGTAGACACCCTAGTGCGAGTGCCCGATAGAGGTAAACTCGATATTGAATAACAAATATTTTTTATAATAATAAAATAGAGACAGATAATAAAATAGACAAAGACAGATGATGGTGATGAAATAAAATAGAAAAAAGATTATTAAGATTTCCATATTAAGCCATCAGAGGAGGTACTGTTAGAATACCATGTAACACCGGAAATATGCGTTAGAAATTAATTTTAAACCCAAATTGGGCTATACATGCAGTAGCGACGTTAGATAAGTGTTAAGATTGCTCAAGTTTTAATGATTATGCGATTAGTGGACAGAGACTGTTTGATTTCTTGTGGCTCGCACCTGCCAGAGTTCCCACACTGTGTTACACAATAAACTCGTTTTTTATTTATTCGCAATATCTCTGTTCCCACTATATTTTTAGTCTTTATCTACGTTGTATTCGATAGGTGATCTGGTTTGGATGAGATGAAAGTGATTTGGAAAGGTAAAATGAGGTTCTATTTTAGTATTCGAGTTCATAACTTTATCGCGCTTAGGGCCAGTTTCAAAACCTTCAGATAATAATAAGTCATTGTCAGTCAGTGGATATAATAGGTTAATCAGTTCTTACACATTCTACCATAACAATGGTGTGTGAATATGTCAATGTGTACAAGTTATTATGATTATTTAACATAGAAAATACAAATTCAGTTAGGCACATAATATTATTAGTCAATGTTAATATAAATATTATAAGACCGTTAACATATTTGACAGATAGAGTATGGAGTATCTGTCAAATATGTTGCGGATAGCCTATCCGGAACTTATCTGGAGGTTGTGAAACAGGCCCTTAAACTTTTTATTTTATTAAAATACAACTTTTACCCGACGAAAAATATGAGATAAATGAAAATATTTTTTTAAAACATTCTTTCTCATCTCATATGGCATGCAAAAATCAATATTAATTAATTATTTATTAATTTATACACATTTATGAACTCGTTAAATAATAAAATTAAAATATTGAGTTTTCAGGATTGCATTTTGCATATTCGCAAGATTTAGAGCAAACAACGGTATTTGTTTACACCTGTCTGTAGTTCCCACGTTACTACGTATTCAACTGGCCAGTGGCGACCTTTGCAAGCATTATTGATACAGCGGAGACGGTGATATGAATATTACTCCAATACAGATTAAAAATGCGTTAATGAATGTAATTGAGATAAATAAATGTGTTAATTAACGTATGGATTAAAAACTAATAGTGCTAGGAAGATTTTAAAGTAAAGGTGTGTCTTGTGATAAATTTTAGATTTTTGAGTATTATGTTTTTTATGTTACTTGAATAGGCAAAATGGCAGACGTGGGACCTGATGATAATTGATATACATCACACATGACCATGAACCAGTATATCATACATAAAGAATTTCCTTTTTTTTCATAGCACAGGAAGTCCTATAAGCCTATATAATATGTACGTACATGTGCCAGGAGTTTAACGTCATAGGATGATCCAACCGGATCACCCCATTTCCGATGACGCATAACGGTCACTAGGACCATTAGCATAGATCCAACCGAAAAAAAAAAAAAAAAAAAGTGCCAGGAGCTTCAGTTTGATCCTGGCCGTTTGTAGAGCTGGCACCTTGAAGTGCCCTGCCCATACCATACCAATGCGAACACCTTCAGCCGCTTTTTGAGGGTCCAAGATCTGCAGGCAACATTATTACATACTGCTACGCATAAGAGGGGACTGCCGGCCGCCGCTAAGCAGTCCCCGCGACGTGGTGCCTTACTGGGCTCAGGATATCATATACTGAATCCAGCACGAGCACAGGGACGTTACAGGAGGCGCACTAAGTAGCGCCTCCAGTGACCTCGAGGCCTTAACTCGCAGTCTTCTCTTAACCACTCATCGGCCTCCTTCTAGGACATTACTGCTTTGCAGGAGAAGGTCGCTGCCCAGTACTCGTTGAGCATCGCTGCTATGATGCTCGGCAGATACAAGTCCCCTCAAATGACGTCAGATCGCGACATAACCGCACCAATCACGGGCACATTGCGATGGTGTGCTAGGCCGAGTTCACCGCCGCGCCATGATCGTGACAAAACGGAAAACGGAAATCCGTTGTGTCACGATAACACAAAAATCTGTCAGCTTGAACTTACATAAAAAATTCACGAAAGAATAGTCAAAGATTTATAAATATAGACAGATGGAGCATGCTGAACACGCGAGTGACGCCACCAAAGCGAATACAATCTAATAGACGTTTAGAGTAAGTACTAAATTTAAGAAAATTGTTAAGGAACGTTTGTGTGGTAAAGCCTATTACGAAATAAAAGATTTTATTGAAGATACCACACCTTGGGAATAAGACACTCACTCTTAAGATATGATGTTACATGTTGTATTTATAAAATATTATGTACTCATTTTATTGACAAAAGAGCAACCCCTAAGTTTATTTCTCGTTTTTCTTAGGGGATCCTGCATCTCAAACGAGTTTTTTTTTTTTTTTTTTTTTTTTATATACTATTACTACTTATTGACTACTTATGTTTTGACTTATTTCAAGTGTACAAGTTGTACCTACGTAATAAAGATATTTTTGATTTTGATTTTGATTTTGACTATGTCAAGCATTTGAGAGCGCTTTTGAACTTGTATTCGCTTTGAAGCTTCATTCGGGTGTTCGGTACGCACCATTTGTCTTTATTTATAAATCTGTGGGAAAAGTTTATAATGACGATGAAGGCCTTCGTTACTTGGACAGCTACCAGGATAACATGATATAAAAATATCATTCTAGTTTACGTTTCAAAGCTCCCACGATTGAATTTATCTACATTATCATTCTATTGTATGATATTATTTTTTTATAAACTGGTTTTTCTACCGGAGCTCAGGACATTCAGAGAAATATTATGGAAAAAACGACAACGCGGATAATTGTACGTTTACGTTGTGTGGTCAGGAACACACCAATTATATCATACACGTCAACGCTTGCTTGGCGTTTATGGTGCCTCTGGCTGTAGGTGGACTTTCATTTTTATATTATATTTATTATTATTATTTATTATATATTCTGTATAATAATCATAATTCTTAGTCAATATAGCGCCTGCCTATCCTCTAACATAATAACTGTTAAAGCCATATATCACACAGCGGATAAATTTTTAATCTTTGAGTAATATAATATTATATTAATACATACATATGATTTGGGTTGATTTATTAACGCTATTAGTTAAAGTATTGTTTCGATGATACTGTAATAAAGTGAATATTTGCAGCATTCGTTTTTTTTTTTTTTTTTTTTTTTTTTTTTCGGTTGGATCTATGCTAATGGTCCTAGTGACCGTTATGCGTCATCGGAAATGGGGTGATCCGGTTGGATCATCCTATGACGTTAAAAATTTGGGGGGTTGCCCCCCGCCATGTTCATGGCGTCGGGTTTGTACCTAACTTGGTAAGCTACGGTCGACTGGTTTGGAACGGGTGACGTTAGAAACCTATCGTGAGGGCCGGCCCTCCCCTCCCCCGGTAGCGGGGGAGGCGGGTCAAGCGCGGGACCCGAGCAAGCTGCCGATAGCAGAGTGCTATCGGTGATTACACGGTCTATATTGGTGTCGACTCGTAGCTGATCTGAGCCTATGCTGTCGCGGTTGATCCGGATCAACTGGTCAACGGAGTGTAGGGTTCGACGTCGCATACGACCCCGGGGCCCATGCGGTGTGAATGTGTGCCTAACACCGGCTGTGTTATGTCTGAGTGTGTGTTGTAGCTTACGTCGCGCTTCAGCGTCGCGCTTTAACAGTTCTGTGATTTTATCAACAGGATCGGTTATGACATTCTTAGGTAACCTAGACTTATTAGGTGCTAAGCTATCGGGGGTGTGCAGCATTCGCTTTAAAATAATAAAGTATTGAGTGTTGCAGATAAATCTAATACTAATATTATAAATGTGAAAGTAGGGATGTTTGTTACGTTTTCACGTGAAAACTACTCAACCGATCATCATGAAACTTTGTACACATATTCTCGGAGGTACTTAAAGTACAACATACTTGGAAAAAAAGGATTTGTTTTGTAAACGCGGGTGAAGCCGCGGGCAACAGCAGCTAGTAATAAATATTTTTATTGTCATAAACCTCCTTTAGTTCATAACTGATAAATGCTTCTTCCAATGTGCACTTAGCATACATATAGATTCGCTGCCACTACTTTCCCCTAGAACGAAAAATAAATAAAAAATAAAAAACACGCCATACCATATCGAACAAAAAATTTGAATATTTTTAATGCAAGTACTAAACCGTTCAAAAATACTACCACTACATCTTCTATCTTTATCTTAAAAAAACTCTATATACCTATATAAGTATAATAATGCTGCTAGGTCCAGAAATGAGAAACAACACTTCACTAGAAAATTTGGTCCATTTCACCTACACAGATAACTTTTTATTCTAGTAGAGAGCTTCCATATTGGTGCTTATTTAGCGATTTAGCTTAATACGATTGAATCACCCCTCATTACATACTACATCATTTGAACACGTGTTTCGACTTGCGCTTTGCTATTTTTGTTTCATTTATTAACTTTTAAAACTTTAAATGAAAGTTGTTCCAAAATATCTTACACGAAACCTTGCTACTACAAACCAGTAAGTACCCCGTGTTGCTCACACGTCACCATTTTCAGCCACTTAACAGACTTTCACATATTTCAATTATTGCAAATCACGCGTGGCTCAAACTAAAAACAATTATATTAGCATATTGCTAACATATATCTTTTGCATAACATTAGATACTAAAATCACATATAAATTATCCTCTGGCTACAACGTATATTAATCACAACATTTGGAACAAGATAACGCAATCGGTATTAAAATAAATATTCTTTGCCTGAGGTCTAGAAATCACAATTTGTTTAATTTTTGGGGCCAAAGTTTGTCTGTCTAATGAAAAATGATATACAGAAATGCCATTATTAATGTTCACCACACAGTAAGAAATATTTATATATATTTTTTGTTTGTTTTATCGCCTAAAGCCTAAAAATACTTGTGGTGAGTGATACAATGGGGAACAGACAGTTTAAATTTATATCTACAGAAGACATACGTGATAATAGGCGAATTTATTCTCCTCTAAGCAACAAATTGTACTAAAAGATACCAAAAGGTCTGTTGAGGCGCTTAGAATAATATTAGCAAAAAATGTCTTGTTTGCGCAAATAATTTGCGAATGTATCCTTTTTGACACACGTGGTATCAATAACAAGATGGACAAGTATCGACTCGTCCGAACATGTCCTTCGTTTCGCAGGTGCAGTGTGACCATGAGAATATCCCGCAAGTGGACTCTCTCACGCCTCCGCTATCGACAATTGCAAACCAGTTCCCGTATTAAAACCGTGTAAGTGCTATCAATGCTACAACATCCTAAACGGATACCTTATGATTGCTTGAATGAGGAAAAAACCTAGACCAGTTCAATGTTTATATCTCGGACAGCTCAAACTATTTAAAAACATGGTACTTATAGGGACTATTTAAAAAAAATGGTACTTATAAAACTAATAACCTACATAAGAAAATTTTAAATCCCAAAATGTTCCCGGGTCAAATATTTAATTGTCCAAAAAGTTAAACTATTCTACAGCCAATAAACAAAGCTTTATTATAAGTAAAAATCACATTTCTAATTTTTGCACATTTTGCTATATTAGAAGTATTATTAGGTGACAATAGGTAAAGAGTTGTTTTTCGACTCTCCTGTAAAGTTGTCATTTTGTCCTTACGCTTCTCTAGTTCTTAACCCGCGTGTTATGTTAGCATGTCTGTGTGGCGAACCTATGAGATTTTCCCAAAGCAAAAAGTGCTAAACGCGGCTAAAGTAGTTTTATTTAAAAAAATGGATAAAAAGCAATTAAAGAAAGCTCGCTATGGTTATTAATGAGGCTTCAAAAGTGTTTTAGTTTCGTTCGTGTTTTATGGACGATAAAAAAATCAACACATTAAAGATATATAAATTATCCAAATCGTGTGACTATTTGCAAAACATATCAAATGATTAATTTGTTGTTTCAAAATTTAATAACCGGAAAATTGCTCACGAATTCAACATAAGAATACATTATAATGCATTTTTCTTAATCACAAACTGACACAGGGTGTAATATTGTTATCGAATGGAAAAAAGTAGATCGCACAAGCATGCAATTACTGGTACCGATTCCTACCATTTTGCGTATCAGTTCTCAAGGTAGACAACGCTTGGACAAACCACCTGGGCGTCGCACAATAAGGAGCTGTCTCGTTGATCTTGTCAGATGAAAAGGTTAATGTTTATAGGCAACGTTGCCCATTCACTATCAGATGACGATACGTGGTGGTGCGTCCATCTGCGTGGGTACCATCTATTTATTCTGTCAAAATGTGTGTTTCATAAAGAGGAAGACAATCTTTTATGGTAATAAATAAGAGGACTGGTAGACATATCACCCGATTTCAAGTAGTCAACGTCTTATATACCTAAGCTAGTTTACTCTGATCTCACCGAGGTTGCCATTTAAGTATACATACCCCACTAATTATAATGCCGTCTTACGATTCCTTCCAAAACACAACAAAGCTGTGTCACTGAAGAAACAACCAAGATGATGGTACTCATGTAGCCATGAACGCGATGCAGCGAGTCCTTTCTACCGGTGACTCTTACTTATCATCGAAATCTTTTGTATCAGTAGGTAAGTTAACCTAGCCCTGTGATAAGAGATTTATCATACAAAAAATGTTATGCACTTGGTGAAATTAAAACTTTCGTGTACTTGATAAGTACTAACTAAACAAATAAGGATCAATAATTTTGAAAAATGAGAGAATTTCTTTTCCACTGAGTTTCGTCTTACTTTTTAACGTTTACGTCTTACTATTTTTTTAACTTTTTACCCTTTTCAAAGGCACTTTTTTAGCACTGGTGTTAGTGTCTGGATTATTTTTACTATATTTAAAAATATATAAAACTTTGTATATAAATAGACAAAGTTTTGGTGAAATGAAACAATGAATGAAATTCGCCTAAACATAAGAAAGGATAACCTAACTTTTGTAGTTAAATTAAAAGTTTCAATTGCATATATAGCACCATCTTCTTTATTGCTGCCTTGGTTCTGAAAGAAGGGCAGGATAGTCAATATAATCACTGACATAGAGGCTTAACATCTTACGGCTTAGGACAGGCAATACGCAAATGTTTATCCGGCCCAACACCTGATAAACTCGTTTAATATTCATGAACGACTCTGACCACTGATCTGCCGGAATGTAATCTAGTTTGTCAATCTATCTAACTTGGGAAAAATATATCAAAATTAAAATTACTGTCAAGTCAAATATTTTTTAACACTTTTCCTTTGTGTTTAGAACATTCAATCTAACTTGGGAAAAATATGTCAAAAGTAAAATCACTGTCAAGTCCAATATTTTTAACACCTTTCCTTTGTGTTTAGAACGTTCAATCTAACTTGGGAAAAATATGTCAAAAGTAAAATCACTGTCAAGTCCAATATTTTTTAACACCTTTCCTCTGTGTTTAGAACGTTCATTAATTCAACACGAAATCAATAATGAATCAAAGTCACCCTGTTTTATTGTACAATTACCATAAAATCAGTCGCACGACGGTCAATTGCGAGGGTGTTTGACGTACATGTGTCCGCGCGTCCCTATGTCCGTGTGAATGGTACACAGGAAGCGTATTCGCTGACGCGTGTAATCTATTCCCGTTTCAACGCTTAGTACGAATCTGTACCGACGTTTCATTAATTTATGGTCACTCTATTCCGGCTCCAGTTTTAATTGCACTTTAGATAGCTGACTAGAAATTGAGACGAGATACCTATTTATCACTATTTAAAGATATCTTTGTTTTAAAATTTCTATTTCTTGCCTACTTGTGTTTTGATTGGCGCATAATATCTAGAAAGAGGTAGTGCCATGCTGCTTTGCAGCCGAATTGGGCCGGCACGACCGGGGTGGTACCTCTCGCTCACATAATACCGGCGTAAAGTGTTATGCTTTCGCGTTTCGTGCGGTTTGTGAGTTTCCGGTGGCCCATTGGGGGATAGCGAAAAGGAGGGCAATCTGCATAATCTCTGGTGATGGAGATGTTTATGGGCGTCGATAGTCGCCAAAAGGCTTCGACTGTTCGTTTGCCCTCCTATGCTACTTATAAAAAATATATGTACTTAAGTATTATGTTATATGTTTTAAAGTTACCGCACAAATTATTCTTACACTTGATACACTTAATGGCGATTTTTTCTTTTAAGACTTAAGTTATTATTTTGCTTAATTACTTTAGAAGGTTTGGATATAGAAGATGATTAAAATTTCAGTGAAATATTTAGAACAGATAGACTATTCTTGCAATGTTTGGTTATCTTTCTTAGGACCGGTTTCACAATCTCCAGTTAAGTTCCCAATAGGCTATCGGCAACATATTTGACAGATATTTGAAAAATACTCCATACTCTATCTGTAACTGGAGATTGTGAAACAGGCCCTTATGCAGTCTATATACTTATTTCTCACTAACAATTTATGATATAGTCTGGTTTACACAGAAACTTGCGACATATATTTTACATCATGTATTCTTAAAGTATTCTACCTTGAACTCTTAACAGACAGGAGAATCAATACGAATGAAGTCCGTCATGTTAAGTGAGCGAACGATATGATCGAGACATCTGGACGTCCACAATACATCACTTCGTTCTCGAACGTTCCATCTTTTACTTACATCTTGTTTTGTAGACTTCTTGAAATCGGCTGTAATATCTGACAGCTCATTTTAATCTTCTCATTTAAACCTGCCATGTCACTACTTACTTATTATGTTAACTTTACCTTTGAAAATACGAGTTTATTCTGTGATGATTGCTTTATGCATTAATAAACACATTTGATTACTATTAGGACCTTTTTTCACGACTTCGTGCTGGTAACTACTCTAGCTATCCTTGCCTTCTTCTTTTTCTTCAGGAAGATATGGACTGGAATAAGCTCCATAAGTACCTTCGCAAAGCGCGTACCTGCCACCCGTACGATTATCACGTCTGTAAAGTTAGAATGGTCAAATGAGTAGAATTACTAAAGTTTTTGCTAAAAATCTAGAATTAATTAATCTAAAAATGCTGCTGCTGCTGCAAAATCAAATTTTACGTCTTAGCATTATCTCGCTGAATAGCTAAACTGATTCTCTGCGCGAAATAGCTGTCAGCCCTCTGATCACCCGAAAAGAGAATTAGTTGATTCGACATATCCTTCATAAACCGCTTCAGGTCTGCCGACCTCCTAACATCTCGAAAGCTAACGCCGGAAAATCATAATCTTCAGTCATATAAGATTTAGCAATATTATATTATAACCGGCAGTACATATATATTAAAGCATGATAGCCTAATAACATTAAGCTAAGTGCTAACATTGTATTGCCAGTTGCATAGTTCTTAGTGTTAAGTAGAACTCCGGTTGGCATTCATAATTTAGCATTTTCAGTAGTCATAAATTCATTCCGTGGTCATGAAAGACATACCGTCTAAAAGGAATTGCGTATAAATCAATACCTTACTTATATATAATGTATCTGGCTATTGAAACATATGCGCCACAAGTATGGCGGCTTGTCAAGAGAACTCAGCGTTCAAAGCGTCCAAGGGTAAGTCATTCAGATTTGTGGAGAGCGAGTAAGGTGATACGGCGTCAGGCGGTAACCGAACCTTGGACACGGCACGGCGCACACGTCTCCACGCGCGCCTCGCTCTACTGGACGGACAGGCGGACCGCCAGACCCCTGGCATATGGACAGGTTATCACGGAGGTGCCTGTGCCAGAAACCAGTTGGTAATTAATGTTGCGTGCGGAACGATTGGCGCGGAAATAAAAATTTTATGCGTCAAATGTACCGACTATTGGCGATCTTACGTTTTTATTGTTTTCTTATGACCATGTTATTTCGTCCTTGTGGTAAGTTGATAAGATCTTTTGTTGCAGGTTGAGCTGAAATAAATTTAAGAATTTTATATAAATACAAATGTTCGCTTCGATGACACGGTGCCACCGAACATAATAACATGGATAAGGTCTCGATGTCCAGTTCAAATCTGCATTCATCATACAAATTATCTGTACTTGGCGGGATTCGAACACGCTACCGCTACGTTAAGTGTCCACTAGCCTGATAACTCTAGTGCCCGGCCGTTGTAAGTTAAATATAATCTTTTCTCCCGCGTTAACGCATGAATTTACCCAGGTTGTTAAAGTATTGAATGCAATAATAAGCACGTTGAAGTGGCAATGGGCTAGTCAGGCAAGCAGGAGAACGGATGGCCGATGGGCCTTTAGGTTCATGAGTGGAGGCCACGTTTTGGTAGACGAAGCGTTGGTCGGTCATTAACCAGGTGGAAAGACGATCTCCGAGCAGTGGCCGGTCCGTGTTGGATGCGAGTGGCAAAGGATAGATCGTCTTGGCGTTCATTGAGGGGAGGCCTGTGTTCAGCAGTGGACGGATAAAGGCTGATGATGATAATGAAATAATAATCAACAGTAGCAATATTTGTGTCATTAAATTAGACTGAGATTCATAGTCGCGACTTGCGCTTTACTTCGCGTCAAAGATCGCCTTTCAAAGCAACCTATACATTTGAAAGTGCACTTTCGAATCTAATGAAATTCATAGTCCGTGCTTTAATTTTGCTTAGCACAGATGAAATTCCTAATGCAAGTAAAGTATAGGCTAGTTTCGTTACAAGTATAATATCATTAATTAAAGAAATGCGCTATGTGAATAAGCTAACTTTAGATCTAAAGTAGCCGACTACTATGTCTTTACTTAGCGAAGTGCGGTTTTTTTAGAAAAATATTGTTTGATTGGACTATGAATTTCATTTTTATGATCTTTTAATGAAAGTAAGGTAAAAGTTACTTAGATGAATCTCGGCCTTAGCTCTAACCTTGTCAATCTTTTGTTAAAAAAAGCTCAAATCTCAGCCAGTATTATATTGATCGATAAATATTTTTCGTTTTATCGTTCAGTTTGTCAGATTGGTAACCTAGCAGGCACCTGATGGTAAGTGGTCAACGTCACCCAACACAAACAAGTCGCCTGGAAGTAACCTAAGCTCTAGTACTAAGCGTAGTCTAATCTAGTCTGTCTAGGAGAAATAATATTTTCTATGTCAGTGAAACTGACAAAAAATAAAACAAGATGGTGATATCCATAGTCCATACAGCCGGGAGCACAGCTTATCCCTCCCACTGGTAAATTTTACGAACTAATATTTCGTTAAGTATATACCATCATCATCATCATCATCTTCATAGCCATTTTTATTCTCATTCATTTGGGGTCGGCTTTATATATTATTTCGTTATATACCTTCATAGTATGTTAATGTATTTACTAAGAATTCAAAGGAATTTTATTAATAGATTTTTTTAGCCTTAGAATTTTACAAAAGGTTTTTATTTTATTGATACGTCGGCGACTCATACGTTGAAATTCTTCAGCTGTTTGCTGTACCCGGCAACATATAAATCCACATACTACACTTGAAAAACATTACCCTCCTTTGTAGCAGTCGGGTGAAAACAAGAAATAGAAACGATATTAATAATTACTAAATGGCAATTCATTCAAAGCAATAAGTTATCATACGGACTATTTTTCTCATTATCCCATGTATGGATTAAACTCAATAATCATTAATAAAATCTCAATAGCGCGGACTTTGTATTACATTTGCGATCTGAAAACAATTTACTGTGCGAGTTACGATCGAACAAAGTGAAATTAATAGCCGGTCAATGGGAGCTATCCGATCTGCCAGATAACGAACATGCTGCGGGCATGGCTACCGATAAGATACCGCTAAATATAAAAGCCGCATCCTCTATATTATTTTATCTACGTTATGTCCATACTTCAATCGGTTGGGTTATAATATTCATACATAAATTAAGTTAACAGTCGTAACGAATTGTTTCCTTATTAGAACCCTCCTTCCTGTAGATTTAATGACTAACTCGGTTAACTCTCGACGATCATAAGTAGCTAATATACGCGAAATTGTCAAATAACAATTACACGGGTAGAGTGGAGACGTTACTCATTGTAATCATGTAATTAATACTGACAAAGAAGATCGATTGAGTATTTTATCAATTATCAGCATACTACGTATACTTTCTTCTTAAAGTTTCGTTGAAGATGTGATCAACAAATGGTATCTATAATGGTACATATAAATTGGTAATCTATAATTGCACACATCAGAGGCATAAAACTTATCTTTTAGCTTATTTATTCGTAAATAGTTTCTCTGGTGTGCCTTAGGGTTCCATTCTAAGTCCATTTCTCTTTCTTGTTTACATTAAGAACACAAATCACAATGTAGAAAGACAAATGTTGAAAAAAAAAATTAAAAAAAAAATTATGAGAATCTCCGTGACTAATTAAGATTACTGTAGTCTTTAATATGTCAATTCAAAATCAACAGCAACTAGGCAATTATGGTAATTTTATTTAATAATATCCGATATATCGTTAATTGTCCATTATATAAAAGTAAAAAATAATTGGGAAAGTTGTCGATACAGTTGCTGTGTTTCGTGACCGGCACCGGATCAGATACCAATTATAATGAACGGCACCAAATAACATCGACAAATAATAAATAAAGGATTTTAATGGACACGCGAAAAGTACCCATTCATCGATTTCAAGGAAGGCATAAAATATAAAAGAAATAATGAAATAAAATTTCTTAAGATGCTCATATATTATTGGCAAGTGGACCAAATGGTTAACGGATTAAAAAAGACAAACAATAAAACACAAATTAGTGAGGATGCCATGCAGGTTGAAAGTCAAATGAGGTCGTAGGAAAAATACTATTATAATAATAAAATAATTGTTTAAAAATGGATATTTACCACGATGATAAATATTTTTTCTCGTGTCTTATGAACAATGATATTCGTAGACGAAATATAGAGCTCTGCGAAAAAAAAATAAAAACATGGCAGATATCCCCCTTTAAATATTTTTTGTAATAAAAATATTAATTTAAAAACTAATACTATTTTGACTAGATATAACTTGTTCCAGGTGTAGAAGAATATGGCTAGATATGATTATGTTCATATAATATGTATTACTTATGTTGATAATTATTTTTCGTGGTCTAAAAGAATATTTCAATAAAATTAAGATTTTTCGTTTTGCCGGGAGCGTTAAAGTAGAAAGTTTCATCATCATCCTTATCAATTGCCTTTATTCGTCCACTACTGAAATAGGCCTTCCTCAATGAATTCCAAGACGACCGACCACTCGTATCCAAGCTAGCCGCTGCTTTGAGATCGTCTTTACACCTGGTTAATGCTCTACCAACACAGTCCCCATGGTGGCCCATCGTTCATCCGTTCTTCCGAGTGTGACTAGCTTACTGCCACCTCATCGAGCTTATTCTTCGCGTGATATCGGTAAGTTATCCGGGGATCTTCGTTTCGAATCCTATCTGCCAAAGAAACATCTAAAAAGTAGAAAGTTTAATAAGCAAAAATGCATAACTGCAATTACACTTTTACATTCGTTGAGATAGACAAATCAGTAGACGAGTAATTAGTTTCAACTACAATGAAACAGTTCATTATTTTATCAGGCTCAATTGACTCATCCTGAAGTGCAGCATGCATCTATGTTGCATCTGATACCTTGGTGACTCTAATTTAAAAAAAAAATTCGTAAGAAGTAAATGAGCGCACCGCACATAACACACCTTTCAAATCCGGTAAATTAAATGTTATTTTATGCAATACTTATTAATTAATTTAAAACCTCAATTAATTAAAAATGCAATAATTATTCATGAACACAAAAAACTAATTAATTAAATATTAAGTATTATAATTATCATGATAATAATATAATATCTCACAAATATGTACTGGACTATTCGTTTTTAGACTTTTTAGAAAACGTGACTGGGGAGTCTAGAATCAAAGGAGAACATTAACATAAGCTCTGATTAATTATAATTTAATGTTGTCTGTAATGTTGGGTAGGAAAGTTTTTTAACCTATGATTAATCTTAAACAAGTATATCAACAACAAATTTATCCCATCTTTCGCTTTAGAATTTTGGCTGTTGTCCGCGGCTTCGCCCGCGTTAGCAAAAAAATCCTTTTTTTTATCTATCTTCGGTATCTTTTAGTACCTCCGAGAATAATATGTGTTCTAAGTTCGGTTGAGTAGTTTTCGCGTGAATATGTAATAAACATCTGTACTTTTCTCATATTAGTAAGGATTTGTAATAAAAGCAGATATATTTCACATCTGCATATCATACTTCTATTTTTTAAGTATTGCCTTTAATATTTATTCTCCTTACATCCATGTCTATTGAGGACCGGTAAATGGTAAGTACTAAATTGGCCTGCGCGGCCAATAACTGGCAGTAATGACGAACGAACCAGATCACCCGACCACTTCCAGTGTACCGCTATGTCTCCGATATGAGCTCAAGTGACAAAAAGTTGTCATTAATTAATGTTACTTCTTGATACTTTTCGATAATGAAGCGTCGATACTGTTGCAGTAATATCACAAAAATATTTTGGAAAGTTGTTATTATTACAAAAAACTAGCTGCCCCGACAGACTTCGTTCTGCCAAAAGTACTAATAGTGCTGTTAAAAATTAGGGGTTGATCTTAGAGAGGTGAAAATATAGGGTTGTATGTATTTTTGTATGCTGTATCATAAAAAAATGAAACCAAAAAAAATTGTCTACAAAATAAAAAAATAATTTATGGGGACCGACCACCCTTAATATTTACGGCGGTTTTCAATATCCTATCTATCTTCAAATTTTGACAGGTTTGTAAGAAAATGTGTGAAAACAAAATTTCAAGATAGATAAGAAAATATTAAGATACATAGGATATTGAAAACCGCCGTTAGGGGGATGAAAAATAGACCGTGTCCGATTCTCAGACCCGTCATACAAAATCTTATCAAAATCGGTTCAGCCGTTTCGGAGGAGTTCAATAACGTATACCGTGACACGAGAATTTTATATATTATTATAAGATGTATTTGCAAATGTTCTCGGTGATTTTAAATGAGTCAACATGGGTGAAAACTTTTTTTATGTTACTTTGATAGGAAAAATGGCACGTCGCCATTTTTTGTTTCGAGTTGTTTAATATATTATTCCTCATTTCATTTGCTCTTGTATCTCTTAATTAGATACCTACCTTGTTTGTATTATAAACTTAAAAGGATATATTATAAACTTAAAAGGATTTACACCTCAGTGACGTTTGTTCGCGCTTTGCTGCACAAAATTACACTATTTAATAGCAATCAAAGCTCTTATCTTGAAGCCACTATCTAATCATTAAATAACAAGTACTATAATGATATATCCCAATCAATAGATAAGCTACATCCAAATTTGGCTGAGATCCCGTTAATTACTAATCACCACTTACGAAGGCAAAAACCAGCCGCAGTCGGCTACCGGTAATGTGTGACCATGTTAAGAAGTATGTTTTTTCTATCTCAAAGATAAAGGTGATGATTGCATTTTAAATCACTGTCATAATTGCTAGCTAGTGTAACCATAAGATATTATTTTTAAGGAATAGAGACGGAATCAAAATGTTGCTTTAAAAAAAGCTATATTTATATTTTTATAAACTAATAGTGCACTGCGGTATTGCTCCCGTGCTTCTCTTTACCGTGAAAGTACGGGGAAAAATCATAGCTTTGGTATTATTCTGACGTGTAAGTCAGAATCTATATTATTATAATATTTTATTAAAAAACAATCAGTGATTTTTTCAGGATAGAGTAACAGACTTTAGCACTACTAAAGTAGGTACTTTCATACAAAGAAAGAAAGTAAGAAACATATTTTATTCAACACTAGCTGTTGCCCGCAGCTTCGCCTGCGTTAACTAAGATTTACAACGGGAGCTTAGTACGCAAAATAAGTAACTTTTCTGGTTGATTTTTTACACCTTGTGTCCGAAAAACCCAAATATCTTACGGAACCCTATTTCTTTTCAGAATAAAATGTAGCCTATGTTACTCGTGGATAATGTAGCTTTCGAATGGTGAAAGAATTTTTGAAATCGGTTCAGTATTTTTTGAGAGTATTCATTACAACCAAACAAACAAAGTTTTCCTCTTTATAATATTAGTGTAGACGACCAAACAAACAAACAAACAAAGTTTTCCTCTTTATAATATTAGTGTAGACTAACAGGTGACACAAGGAAAAATATATGCTACTAATACTAGTAGGATTTACTCGTAATTAAAAGTTATAAGAATAATGCATTGCTTTTTTACACTGAAATTATATATTTATTATTTACCTACAGTGCAAAAACACTGCAATGTAAATTCAATAAACACATTGACATAGTCCAAGACCTTAAAATAACTTAATTAATATATTATTTTAAATTATCGGACTGTGTCGATTGTTTATCTCATTGTAGTCGTCTATTATATCCACTGAAATATATTCCGAGATAGTATTTTATTTTATCCGGTGGTTGTTTTTAGTAGGTTGAAATCATCTTCCTGACTGTTATTCCTAGATCATAGGTACCTACTTCATGTACGACATAAATGATATTTCAATTGATTTTTCCCTTCCAAGAAATATATCTCGCATACAATGACAAAAAATATCTCTTTGCTTTGGTATTATAATTATTCATACCTCACAAACACACAACCTATGCATTCTCGTTACGTGACCGGTGTTTGTTGAGCACTACACGTACTCGAGATAAATCTTAGTGAGGCCATCTTTTCCGTTCATTTTATTTTTTTATAATATGTTGGGACAACTCACACACGGCCACCTGATCTCAAACTAGGCAAAGCCTGTTCTTATGGTAACCAGACAGCTGATACACTACTTATATATTTCTAAATATCTAGACCAACAGGTCGGTCAGTACATTTGAACAAATAAAGAATAATTTTCATCATGGACTTATGTCGCTTTTTTATTTTAGTCTATGAAATTTAAGCACATTAAAAAATTACCAATAATGTAGCTTTTTCGAATCTACCACCGTTTCCAAGGCGAGTAAGCTATAAAGAAACACCCATAAGTAAGACATCTATCTTAATCTATGTAGATTAAGCTGGCAGACGTGTCACCTGATGGTAACTGAACATGGCCCATGAATAAATACTAGACTACCTGAGACTAGCCCAGGCTACTCATTCATGTGCTGTCTGTCCTGAGACCTGAGATATATTGTCTTTGTGTCAGTAATTACACTTCCCGTCCTGCCCTAACTCACTGAAACACAGCAAAACTGCCACGGGAGAAGCAGCCAGGTGGAACCAAAGCACATAGAAGCGCGGCTCGGCGTAACCCTCCCATCAGTAAAATTTATACTGTATATCTAAGTTTAACCTAGAAATATTGATCGTTAAGGCTAAACTAGAGGGCAAAATACCAAAGGGTCGAAACCCGATCGTCCGACCAGATTACACAGCAGCTTCAAATACCTTTGAATAGAGCACTCCACGAAACTAAAAATAGAAGCTGGTGGAAGAAACTTATTAGCAACGAAGACATATATCATGACGGGAGTCACGATCCTCAACATTGAGGGACCGACTGAAGAGAGAGAAATGTAAGTTTCAGCGCCAGTACAGCGCATGCCCTGCTCTTCTTTCCAAAATACAACTGTTTTATTAAAGAAGAAATAAGAATGATATAAGGTTATTGAAAAGATAAATTGTAAAAAGCCACGGGCTACCAACGAAAGATAAAATGATTAAGGATCATAACTCATTATCCACTTTAATAATTTTACTGAGAGCTGGATAATTTATTTATTAGATAAAACCATGATTCACCACCACAGAATGAGAATCGAATATATTAAAGTAAAATATAATTATATATATTCTAAGGGCCTGTTTCACAATCTCCATATAAGTTCCCAATAGGCTATCGGCAACATATTTGACAGATATTTGACAGATAGAGTATGGAGTATCTGTCAAATATGTTGCCAACTTAACTGGAGATTGTGAAACAGGCCCTAAGAGATACGAGATTTATTCATCACTATATTTACAAATCTAAATAGGTACTACATATTATTGCAAACATGAGTGTAGCCGGAGACGCAAAATGTCAAACTCGGTTGTTACCGGCTTGTCAGATCAAGCGCATAATTTATACGCATCAAGCGGGATCTGTTTAAACAGCTGACATCAGATTATGGCATTTCAGAAGTAATAATGAAATTTATACATGTACAATAAGAAGTTATCAATATTTTCAGAACTGAATACGACGCCTCCATAGCTCAGGGGTTAGAGCACTGGTCTTGTAAACCAGGGGTCGAGAGTTCAAATCTCTCTGGGGGCAGTAATTAAAAACCATCTTTTTATAATTTGTATATTTTAGTGTATATTAAAATTTGATATTTTAATAAAATATTTAACAATAAAATTAACATACATTTATAAGTCAGATAAAAAAATATTGCAAATGTTGTTACGTATCCATTATCAATGACTTCCTAAAGTAAGTTTTAAAAAGTCACCGTCAATAAGAATTTACAATTAATAAAAATGTATTATTTGGATGATGGAATAAGCAAAATTATATTTAAAATAGCGTCATGAGTTTGATGTCATGACATTTGATTAAAGTTCAAAGCAATTACAAAAGAGTTCCTGTCCGAGTAAGCCCCATTTGGTTAGACGTAAAGTCCTTACAACATTGGCTGTGCTCTGAGCAACGCTACGGTACAAGGCATCGCGCAGGTAAATCCTCCCCTGCGACACCAGACCGGCCTACATCCTCATGATGTGACGCTTTCCGCCCTGTCTCCGGGGACTTTCCACAGGGTGAGTGAACCATAGAGATTCTGATAGTGACCCCGATGATTGAACTGGTCGGAACTCCCATTTGATAATGCAAACGAAACTATATATATGGTGAGACTGTCAAAATTGTGATAGCGCGATTCAATGTATTTGCAAGTGTTAATAATATTATAATAAAATAATTTATTTATAAACTATGCAATACTAAGCTTGCAACACTTTACATTTTTTAGTATTCAAGAAAAAAAATGAAAGGTTAAGATTAAGAAAGATTTATAATTTTATTGTGAGAAGATAAAATGTACGTTCGACCGCCATCTATCAAGCGTACCCAGAACTATTTTAACTACGTCAACTTCAGAAGTAACAGAATTATGAAATATTTTAGCTAACTTATGACAATAATTACATTACATGATAAATGTATAAATGGAATATTTTTGTACCTTAGTATTGTGAATACATGAAATACCGTATGGCGTAGCTGCGACTCGCTTTTATTATCGTATGTCTTACTTAAAATTATGGTGGATATATTTACAATTAAATGAACAGACTGTCACATTTTACTAATCAATTTTATGATAAATTTAATGTAATCTTAATTTCAAGAAATGCAATTTTGTCGTAATTTTATGGAAAAAAAGATGTTGTACTCTATGGCGTCTTATTGTATGTGTTATAAACATCTCTTGTTATCATTAATGTAGAATTAATTATCTGTAGCGACAAGATATTGTCCTCTTCGAGTTATTAACCACCGACGCACAAGGGGGGTGTTATAATTTTGACTGTTCTGTGTGTGTGTCTATGTGTCTGTTAATGGCCCCGTGGCTCTGAAACGGGTTAACCAATTTTATACACGAACGATATAAAAAAATTAAGAAACTTTTAACCTTGTAGTTCTACTTTTGTATCCGCCTTACCTCCCTAGAGGAGATGCAGATCAGTGTATTCAACTATTAAGCTATTAGGCTAGGATTAACGCACAAACAATAAATGGTGCTACTCGGTAGCTCAAGGTAAGATATTGAATTTTTTAAACGCTTTTTGCATTAGGGTTTTTATATTGTGTGGATTAATTTTATAATGAGTTTCATCAGACTATAGAATACAAATAGATATTTTCATTCTTTATTCTTTCTTTTTTTCATCTACGATTCTTATATATTTTTATCATAATAATATGTTATTACAATTTTCTACAACAATGCCTTCAAAAAAGATGAAGTGTCTCACATTGCTCACAATTCTACGCGTTTACTCCGAGATTAAGAAAACATAAAAGATAACCGCGACACCGCGGACTGTAGGAATCTCCGTAGAATCCCGTGAAACGGACTTTGCGCTGTAGGTACAGAGTTTCGTATGGCTCGTCCGCAATATGATTGGTAATGAGTATCTGTATGTGTTGAAAATGGACGTATATTGTAAGGTAGTAAGGGTCATATTCTAGTGCGGATGCGCGGGCGCAGGTGTGCCGCCGCCTGCTCGACGCCGGCTACTATATGGTATTTCATTTATAAATTTGCTTACGAACTAACATGCACATAAAACGCTTTATAACAAAAATACTAAATTTTGGTAAATATTGGTTTGATTTTGTCAATGGCAAAGTTCAACAGCTTAAATATATTTAAATATCATCATGATCACCAATAAGCCTATATCCGTCCACTGCTAAACATAGGCTCATATAACTTAATGAACGACGAGACTACCAATCCATTGCTACTCAAATCCAACATGGGCCCTTATTTCATATATCTATGGGCCGCCCACTGCACGGAGATCGTCTTGCCATCAAACACTCTACTTAAAAAAAACTCTACTTAACCAAAAATAAAAAAAATACATAATATAATGTCATATAATAACAACAAAATATCGTTTTCTCATGTTTCCGCTAATATCATTTATAGTTAAACAACTTTTACGAATTATACGTTAAAGTAGTACAATAAAAGCTAAACATTTAGTTATGGTTAATAAATGAAAGTAATTTTTAAACATTTAAGAGTATTGGTATTTTCAGTATAGTTTTATTTTGTTAGTTCCAAAATTCTCATTTGCTAAGTCAAAAAACTAAAGGGAATGTTACATTATAGAATATTCTGAAGATATGAATTTAATAATTTTTTTATTCACGATGTGAAATAAATGAGAAGTACATTTTAAGTGAAATTGCCCACAATTTATCATCAGGCGCGCTATGAAAAATACAGTTCATTGTTAGTTATAATTAAAACGTGATAAATACATCGAGACAAATATCATAATAATATTTTGTTTATTATTTAAAAGTTATTAAAATAGAATATCATTAGCTAAGAAAATAAGCTTAGAAGCATCTGAATTAGAGCCATAAATTCCTCTAATATGGCTAGTATATTTTTTGCAATTGCAGGTGAGCGTGCTGATGATTATTAATGGATTCATTATGTATCTGGTCCATCTGAACAGCCTTGTAAAATCTGATCTAAATAAATGCCCGGCATTCCAAGCCCGGTCGTCACCAAACGCGGCTGTAACTAACGTCGGATTCCGGCTGATTTCGCGCAAACCAGTCTACAGGCACGGAAAAACCCGAGCTTGGCGCCCAAACAATGTACAGTCCGCAAAAAACTCTAACTCGAATACAGTTTCAACATTGGTCATAAATTAAGGTTCTATGGACTACAGAAAGAAAATCAGAAAATTTAAGAAAAATGTAATAACAAAAAACAAATCCTTAGAACAAGTAATTTAAGTTACTCAAACAATGTGGCAAATACAGTGTCCAAAACATACCCAGAAACCCTGCGTCAAAACTAGCACTCTTTGCCGACGACACTGCACTATATGTGACCCATACGTCAGCAAGGACAGCATCTCGCTCCCTTCAGAAAGCCGTCACCGAGCTAGGTGAATGGTTTGCTAAATGGAGAATAGAGATTAACCCAGACAAAAGTCAATCAATTCAGTTTACAAAGAGAAGGGGCACGCTCAATCAGAGTCGTCGGCAAATGATGCCGATCAAACTAAACGGCACCATAATCCCCAGAGTAGGGCAGGTGAAGTACCTGGGGGTCACGTTAGACAGGTCGATGTCATTCAGGCCGCACATAAATAACATAATAAAAAAGGCCAAATTCGTTTTGAGTCGATTATACTTCCTGATAAACAAGAAAAGTAAGATGCCCCTCAGGCATAAACTTACCTTATACAAAGCGTGTATAAGACCGATTATATCGTACTCCTGTGTTGCGTTCGCGCACGTGCCACAGAGTCGACTCAAACCTTTGCAGATATTGCAAAACAAATTCTTACGCATAGCAACCGGTTGCCCATGGTACATAAGAAACATCGACCTACATAGGGACCTCAAGTTAGATTCGATTAGGGGCCACTTCAAAGAGATGTCAGTACGTCACTTTGAAAAGGCACTCCATCACCCAAACCCGCTCATAGTGAGCGCGGCAGACTATGTCCCTGATAGCTCAGTCTCAAAGAGTTTTAGGTTACCTAAACATGTTACAACCGATCCGGCTGACGAAATATCTCAGCTATTAATGCGCGACGTAAAAGCGCGACGCGAAATTCAAGCTAGAATACACACACATAACAATACAACATCCGGGGTTAGGTACTCAGTCACACCGCTTGGGCCTCGGGGTCGTGAGCGACGTCGACCCCTACACATGGTAAATACATCGATCCGGATTGATCGGGTAAGATTAGGTTCGAATCCGATACGAGTCTACACTAATCAAAACCGCGAAAACACCGATAGCACTTTGCTATCGGTCGATTGCACGGGTACCGCGCACGACCCACCTCCCCCGTCAGAGGGGGAGGAGAGGGCCGGCCCTCCGAATAGTAGTTTAACTTCATCCGCTAATGACTCGTCGACCGTATTGGATTTGACTAGCCAAACACCTACTCTCCAGAGTAGCGCGCGCGATATACCGCGCCCCCTGCGGGGCACGGAGGGGGGCGCCCCCCTTTCGAATTTTACTAGGTGAGCCATCTGCTCACCTACCTACCGATTGAGCTTAAAGGCCATCTGGCCTAAAAGTCTAGACCTTTCGAAAAAAAAAAAAAAAAAAAAAAAAAAAAAAAACAGTGTCCAAAAGCTGAAAAGATTCTACAGACGTAGGTATATAATAATACGATTATCTAATTATGTGAAAGAAAATATTGTTGCTAACTGTACCTATAATTTGTGGACTTAGTTTCAACACTTCTACGACTTCTGTTTACACTCATAGTAATAATCGCATCAGACGTTTTTATTTCTATGGCTTTATAGTTTAGTAGTTGACGTTCTTACAAGCTGGCA
This sequence comes from Lycaena phlaeas, assembly GCA_905333005.2. Lineage (NCBI taxonomy): Eukaryota > Metazoa > Arthropoda > Insecta > Lepidoptera > Lycaenidae > Lycaena > Lycaena phlaeas. The sequence goes on from HG995178.1 coordinate 10,156,196, forward strand.
GAGCCACTAATTCAATCTGATGTAACATTGTAAACTTAGAATAATAACACCAGAACGGTTCAGAGACAAAGTATGTCTGACCATCGTGTGACTCATCTGCCCTTTTGGCTATCCAGCTATAGTAAAGTAGCAACCCATATATATCCCACTGCTGGGCACGGATCTCCTCCTTAAAATCAGCGCGGAGGGTCATAGTTTACCGGGGCGCTGGCCCAATGAATTGAAATCCCATCGTCTTGTATTCAGGTGCACTTAGAAATTTAGGAAAACCCACCCACGAAGGTGGGGGTAGGGTCAGGATCGAACCCGGCGCCTCTCGACGAGAGGCCGAGTCCATACTCACTGAACCATCGTTGCTAAAATATTTAGCTTCTACCCATTTCTTGCTACAGTTAACAGTTTACAAGTATATTTGATAAATTCTGTGAACCATATTGGGTATGAACGGGGCACCAGCGCGCGGTTGCGTAAGAATAACAATTATTGTAGCGAGCTAAGTATTCATTTATGGAAGTGTCACATTCTACACGGAGCGGCTTAATTTACACACGTACTTCTGTGGAATCGACGGGAAGGGAGAAAAAAATACCGCCTTAAAAAATGCACAGGATGTATCAAATTGTCATTTCAGCGTGATCTTACCACGTGATTTAGTTAACGTGGTGTGTTCCGTCCACTGCTGAACATAGGCCTTCCTCAATGAACACTACGACGACCAATCCCTTGCCACTCGCATCCAACACGGACCGGCCACTGCTCAGAGATCGTCTTTATTAATGTTGAGCATGGATTGTTAAATAATATTGATTATCTAAAGGCATTTATCACTCTATAACGAAGTAACAATTAAACTAGACGTATCGAACACATCAAACACAATCTAGAAAATAATGAAATGTAATTATTTTATTCTAATTTAAATACATAAGAGCTAATAACAAACAAACCATTAGTTATCTTAGATCTCCGCCCACACATCGAACGTTAATCGTAAACATAAGATACATCTTAAGCCCCTTAACAAGGTAATTCGACAATAATGATAAAACTGGTTTAGAAATAGATTTTGAAGATCAATATGTATTATTAGTGTTTTGAATAAAGCAGCCTATTTATATATTTATATGAGAAGGCAGAAGGCACTCATAAAATAAACTAGCAGCGTCCCGCGGCTACACCCGCATACTTCCCATTCCCGTAGGAGTACGGGCTGCATTATTGTAAGGTTTCATATAAATCCATTCGGTAGTTCTTGAAAAAGCAAGAAATATCAAAGCATCCAATCCTACAAAACTTTGCCTTCATAATATTATAATAATACTATAGCTGTTGCCCGCGGCTTCATCCGCGTTACCTAAAAAAATGTCCTTTCTTTTTATTATTTAAAGAGAAAGGATTTTTTAAGAAAAGAAAGTATCCCATGTTACTTCTAGTACCTTCCAAAATATGTGTACAAAGTTTCATGATGATTCGTCGAGTAATTTTTATCACGGCGTTTTCCTTCACCATTGAAGTGAACAAGCAATAGTCTCAGGTTCAGGTAGAAAAGCGCACGTAGAAATTTACAAAAAAAAATCATTTCGAAGTATCACAGGCGTATTTACACTAAACAATAAAAATTCCACTGTTTTATTTATACTGCCATATCCCTAAGTTGGACTTTCCTTGTATGATAGTAAGCGTTAGAATAATCATAGAATCTGGTTGCAAAGTAAGTGCAAGGTGCACAACTCACAAGTGTAATCACGTCGAGGAATGCCGGGCAGGTGACAGGACATGTTCGGAGCCTGTGGCGTTAGAGCTCAAATCACGTCTTTTAACCGCAGGACTACGACCTATGGACCATAGAACACGGAACGTTAGAAATGGCATCACTGGAGGAATTTACTGTACCTAGTAAGTAGCAGATGAAAGATTCTTAACAGCATTTTTCACAACAGATATTTTTAATAACAACAAGGTGGCTGCTGTACAACTGTTGTCAGAAAAAAAGAAATCAACTGACAAACGAAAAAAATGGACCTGTCTAAGCGTTTTAAGAATTTTTTAGTTGTAGCCGTAATCACAACAGATACGTGCAAGGCAAAGAACACGAGTAAAACAAGAGCTCGACATTGTATAAGTTTTACATAGTATGAATAAGTTTTACAAAGTATGAAGGGCTTGTCTATAAAAACTACGCCTGCTATATTATTTAGACATTACATGCCATGCAAAAAAGAAATTGCCTTCATATTTGGAATAACATACAAATTTTCAAATCCAAAATACTCTTTATCGCCGTAATTCTTATATCCTGACGAATTTCAGAGGCTGTTCTATAATTTTTTTAGTCTGTGGTCGCAGTGAGATGTAATTCCAGCCGGCTACATATACACGGTATGGTAACTAACAGGATTAAAAGAACCGCGGCAGGTGGACGCGTTAGAAAAGCGATAGAACGGGCTCCTTCAATGCACTTCCTCTGTGCAACTAGAAAATAATGACTGGTAATAAAAAACATACGCATGTTTTATTAGTAACTACTAATGGATAGCGTGTCCGGCATGGAATATTGTGAAATAAATCAGTTTTGAAACTTTACATAGTCATAGAGCATTTAACTTTAAGTATCAAGAATAAATCGTAGGCTAGTTTGGAATAGCATTTTAGCGTTAGGAGGTGACATGATCTCAGACCTTCAGTGACCATAGTTGCTGTAAAGTATCCGAAACGTCAGTCGTGTAAAAATCCTATGACCGTGATGAAATATTTTAAATTTTTTTCGTTATAATGTGAGAAATTTAAGTAAAAATTAAAAACAATCCTATACTCATTAATATAGGTATGAAGCTGAAGAATTTGTTTGTTGGAACCCGCTAATCTTAGGAATTGGGCAGATTTGAATGATTTTTTCAGTGATAGATACTTAGATAGCCCATTTATCGAGGAACGCTTTAGGCTATATAATATCATCTCGCTTAGATCGTGCTGTAAATCTTAGTTAACGCAGGTGAATCTGTGGGCGACATCTAGTATAATATAAAAGAGATCCTGGAATAAATGTAGTATCAACAGATTCATGTGAAAAAATGTAAGTAAATAGAGAGTTTCATCATCAGCATCACCATCATCTGTTGTCCGTTCACTGCGGAACATAGTCTTTTCTCAATGAACGCCAAGACGACCGATTCCTTACCACTCGCATCCAACATGGACCGGCCATCGCCCGTTGATCGTCTTCCCACATTGTTAATGGCTGACCTACTTACTCTTCGTCTACCTAAACGCGGCTTCCACTCCTTTAGGTACTTTATTGGCACATCGGCGATTCTTTCTCCCGAGTGTGTTATCAGCCCACTGCCACTTCAACGTCTTTATTCTTCGCAATCTATCTGCTAAAGAAACACCTCCAACAAGACGTTAGCTACGGGCTACGGCTTACTTTTAGACCAGCTTAGAGGTCACGTTTCGGCCCCATAGGTCACGGGGAGAAAGCTCTGGTTGAAGACTTTCGGCTTCAAACTCTACGGTATAGACGACGTGAGATAAAACTTTTTGTATGCTGTCCATCGCAATTGAATCCTCCTCATACAAACATTAATTAAAAATCTACTTTTATAAATCTATATATTCATTATTTTTATCTTATGAAATAATATCGCGTATATTTAATTTACAATCCGAAGCAATTTAGGCCGTGTATGGACAATATTTTATAGCGTGTGGGCGGTGGAATCCAGTTGATTAGACTTTGTCTCTGATTTACATAATATATGGTTATATCGTTACAATAAAAAATATAAAAGTAAGACTTTCTATGCCTGTGATTTCCGTTACTCAGTGTCAACAGATAAATGACCCTGTACGTGGGCGCTGCGCACCTGCATCATCTAGTATAGGGCTGACTGGACAGTAGACATAGCCTTATATGTTCTAGAAACATCTTTTTTGTACTAGAATGTATTTAATACATGCCCTGATAATCAAGACCCTCACTTCGATATGATTTTGCAGAAGCGATACAAAGTTTAAGAAGTATTCTTGAATCTACATAGTTTAGGCTGGGTTAATTGAGGGCTATTAATTCTATATACTTTTAGGCTTGGTACGTAAATTATGCTTGACGAATAATTTAAAAGTCTAGTGCATACTTCAAATTAAATAAAAATTAATAATTATCTTCTCGATAAACTAAAGACCTTTTCGAAACGTATAACCACTTTGTATCTTCGAAAAAAAATAAGAAAAAAAATATTACTCAAGATAAAATCTCCCAAGAGCCAGCCCTAGACGTCAAACAATTACAGAATAGGGCCTCTAACACGATTCTAATAGGAAACACAGCATAATGACCACTCGCTTGCCACCTGCCGCACTACCCACTACACGCTTTGATTTAATGTACGTACATAACAAGATTTTAATTTATATTTCAATAGAAAATACATTATTTTTTATCGCAGATGTACTCCTTTATAACGATATGAAACATTATAGCTAATCAAATTATTATTATGGCAGTTATGAAATGTACGGACTGATAACCGATAGAATGAAGAGTTCGGGAAGATAAAAGATCGAACGATCCCTAGATAAGAGAGGAGAGATATGCAACGGATAGGAAGTTCGATGAGATGGTACCACTTGGTGTTGCTCCCGTGACAGCTTTGCTGTATTTCGGAGAGAAGGGTAGTACAGGCACTGTAATTACGGGCACCGACACTTAACATATTATGTCTCAGGATGGGCAACACATGAATAAGTAGCCTTTTTTTTTCTTTCTTTAACGCCGGGAAATGCACTGAGACATCCCGCTGGAGTCTCTCCAGGCGGGTATGTGGGACTCGTTGCCCGAAAGATGGTAAATGGACGCAGCTCTACCCACTAAAACCCGGTGAATGAAAAAAAAATGAAAACACTAGGCTACTGAGCCCCACCCCCAGCTGAATAAGTGGCTTGGATTAGGTCCAGGTAGACTAGGTTATGTTCATGAGCGGTATCGACCATTTACGATCAGGTAGAATGTCTGAGACTTTGCCTATCTACCTTAAAAAGTTGTAACAGTCACATTCAGTGATCAAGGTCTTATGAGTTGTTTGTGAGCTGTGATGAAGTTGATTATAAGTAGATGATTGTTTGCATATATAACTATAAAATGTCACTAAATCATGCTAAGGCAGATTAAGTGGTAGACGAGCTACAAGCATTAAAAAAAATTAAAAAAAGCTTTCAAGATGGCGATATCTCCCACAATCTCTCAAGTGACGTATAGAAGTATTTAATGTGTGTTGTGTTGACAAGATAAGAAAGACTAATAACAACACACGTTTTATACCATAAATATTTATTATCTATTAAATATTTGTATGTTGAATAAAATTATCTAAAGAAGAATAAAAATTTGTAACTTTAAAAAAATATTATTTTGCCACGTTTACAACTCTTCCTCAATTTCAGGCGGATATTTAAGACCAGTATCATTCAACCTGGTAACCACCCAAGTATCCTTAGCTAAATCTCCTGACTGCAGCAACTTGATGGCTGCAACTACATTAGCCGCACTGCTGTATCCTACATACACCTAATCCCCCTATTTCCCCTATAAGTTTCTTCACTTTTTTCTCACTTACAGTAATCCTGCCATCTAGGAATTTATAAGTAAAGAGATTTGGTCCCAGCTCTGTAACTAGTCCCTTGCAATATATGTTTAAGTTTTGTTATTGGGTTTCCCTTGATGGGTTTCGATCCTTCTGGTTCTGCAACATAGCATTTAATTTCTGGATTTTTCTCTTTCAGATACTGGCGACGTTCCTGTAAATCATAAAGTGATTATAAATATATTTAGATTCATATTGTTTATATACATTTTTTTCTGCATCATTGTACGAAAAGGACACATATTTAAATTAACAGGCGAAAAAGAAGACAGTAATTTCTAAATATTAAAAAATAATTTATATAATATGTACATAGAATAGGACTTAGTTGATTGCTATATAATAATAAAGGTTACAACATTGTTCTGTCTTGGCCTGTTTGCTCATCACTCTGATTGAAGTAATTGGCTTCAGTGGGTTGGATGAGATAAGGCGTGATCACCTCTGACGTCACTTGTTTGGCTCAAATCATTCATTTTATGAGAACGTTAAATAATTAGTTTAAATATATAAATAATAATAATAATATCTATGGACGCTTTTTACACCACGTCAATCTGGTCTCGTGGTAAGTACTCGAAGAGACTTGTGTTACGGGTATCAGACAACGAACACAGAAACTTTTTTTGTTCCCTGGCGGGATTCGAACCCGCAACCTCCAACTTGAACGCCAACGCGCTAACCATTGAGCCACAGAGGTCGTCACAATTATAGACAATATCATCGTTAGATAAAACAAACAAGTTTGATTACACAATTAATGATAGAAGACAGAAGAAGGGGTATTTAAGGGCTTTATTATTAATATTTTTTATATATTAAACTTAGCCAGCTCAGATTTCAAACGATATCTAAGCGTAATTATATATAAATATAGCCTTTTCGATAAACGTGCTATCGAACACTGAAGTAATTTAAAAATTTTCAAATCAGACCAGTAGTGCTGAGATTCAAGGAAACAAACAAACAAACTCTTCATTATATTAGTACTTATAGATTAATGAAAGATGCCTATGTCCAGCATTGATCACATTCGGGCTCATGATGATGATGATGATGATATACAAGTTGATATGTGAGATATTTTACACTTGAACCAATTATTAAGAATTCGTTGGCTAGCGATAAAATATGATAAAAGGAAGCTCGTTTAACAATAAGAACATTGCTTGTTTTATTATAAATTCAAATTTTCATGTCAATTTAGATTAATAATAAGATAACACACCTGCCTAATTGAATTGAGATTTAATAACAATAAATTTTACTTAGGAATTAAATGAACAAATATTAGTTTTAAAAATACTGAATCTCATAGACAAATCTTAAAAACATGTTTGGTATTAAACAATTTAAATTAATGAGTATAATAAATTAATATTAATATACCATTTTGGATTATTGCAAAGGACCACTTGCTACAAATTCTTGTTAAAATTAAGTCCGACATATTATTTTGGGACTATTAAAAAATCATGTTACTATTTTAAACTAAACATATTTAAAAGTATAAATACTTACAAACAGGAATACATATTCCTATGGAGTCTCTAAACATACAATAGCAATAGCAGAAATTTTATTTTTTATCACAATTTATATTCGTTACCCACATGAATGCAATAATTGGACAAGACAGAGTGTACTGAGTTATCAAGACAGATAGTAACAAACAACACGAAACAATATTTTAAAATTGATGTCCTTCTAACGTTGATTGGTAAAGTAACCAACACATTTTAATCTAATTACTAGTACGTGCAGATTTCATTATAACGCACATAAAATGCAACAATCGGAAGCAATTATGATTAAATAAAGATAGTAGCTACTCGTTACCGCTCAACTTGGATTTCAATCGTCCTAGATTTTGGAATATAGAACCATGTCGCTTACAAGTCATGAGAACAGTCAAATTAAATTTAAATACCTTCTCTTTAAAGTTGTTTGAAAACAGCAGATAAACCAGACTCCCATTTCCTTTTTTTAAAGTGGTTCAAAAACAGCCGATAAACCAGACTCCCATTTTTCCTGTTCATAGTTGTTCAAAAACAGCAGGTAAACCAGACTCCCATTTTCCTTGTTATAGTTGTTCTAAAACAGCAGATAAACCAGACTCCCATTTTTCCTTTTTATAGTTATTCAAAAGTAGTAGGCAATCGGTTTTTCTAAAATTTCTAAGTGCACCCCAAACACGAGACCATCGCTCGCTCACCGGTGAAGGGAAACATCGTGAGGAAACCTGCATGCCTGATGAGATTGAAAGCCTTTGAAGGTATGTGAAGTTCATCAACTATTGGGCCAGCACATCGGTGAACTATGGTCCATTACCCTCCTCGCCTTTCGAGAAGGAGACCCGTTCCCAGCAGTGGGACATATAAGGGTTGATACTTTACTTTAAAACAGCAGATAAACCAGACTCCCATTTTACATAACTCTACCTCACCTACCTACCGATTGAGCTTAATGGCCATCAGGCCTAAAAGTCTAGACCTTTCGAAAAAAAAAAACATTTTACATAACTACCGTTCAACATAGTATATTGACATTCGGACAGGTCTGCGTGAGATAGCGCATCAGATTGATGTAATCAGCTTAAATATTGACGCACAGGCGTGGTGGGAACGACGCAGTGTGCACAGGTGGCCCGTCTTAACGTTACATAGGGTGCTCCCATTTGAACCATTCAGGCCCGGAGGTAATTTTCCCGCCTATTTTATCTATATATTTAAATCCCCTACTTTGTTTTGTTACATAATGTACAATCAATACAATTCTTTTACATATTGTTACATTTAGATGTGATAAGATACCATTTCTGCTAAATCTTTCTTTATATTATTCACAATTATGATTATTAATAATTTATACATTAAATTAAGAAAAGAAAATTTGATACTTTGTTATATGAAAATTAATTTTCTACTATTATGATTGTTAGTATGGCACTACACATCAGAATAAATGAGCACAACGAAAAAATTAATTTTAAATAAAAAACCAAAAACCGACTTCAAAACTATACTTACCTTTGAATTATGTACAACTAAAAATTTAAAATAATATTTAAATACTTGGAGGTGATGTTAATCAACAAAAATATTGAAACTTGTAATGAAAATTGAAAATTGAAAACGTCTCACTTATACTATTTAAAATTAGTTATTTTTGGAGTCGGTGCCAGCCAAGAGGACCAAGTATTGAGTAGAAGTCTGTTAAGGTTATCTTTGCTTTGGCTACCTCCTTTTTCTTTTTGATGTCGGTTAAAAATTAAACTCAAACTCATTGTTTTGTCTTAAAAAATGGCGCCAGAAAATTATTATAGTAAGTCGCATTTTGGTGACTCGTAATTTATTATTTAATATTTTTTATTTGTTCAGAAATCATTGTATTGCACTGCGCTGTGAATAGGTAGGCGAGGTGTGACCAGTCTCTTTGATAGTCGATAGAAAAAAATAACCCCTTAATTTTAAAGTTGGTTAAACTGTAGCCTGTGTCACCTTACTGAATTGACTGACACCTTTCACGGATCAAAATTGGATAAGTGGTTTATGGGATACGATGGGACATACGTAAATTCAAATATAATGTACCTGAACTGTTATCGTTACAAAAATTCCTTTCAGCTTTAGTCTTTACTCAGTTAATAAAAAAAGTGATACAAATCTTAAACATCCTTTATCCAACTCTAAATTTAAAAAACGTATAAAAATTGTGTAAATATGTAACATGTACACATACTATTAAGAACACCTAATGTTAAAAGTTCGGCCATTACCGGATACACCTGCAATTATTTTGAGATGTTTTTAAGACTTCTTTTTGGATACATTGCAAATTATATTTTTTTCTGGTTTCTTAAATACACAGCATAAATGATGTTATTTTGATTTTTGGAAGAGAAAATGAACTTCTTAAACAATACGTAAAGTGAGGTCGCAGGTGATAATTGTTAACGAATGAGATTTTCTTTTTCAATTGAGCAATATTTTAACAAACAAAATCACCGTATGTATGTTCAAAGCTTCCTAACTTAGAAATATTAATTTCAAATATTTGTGCTTCCTAACTATTCAACAGTGTACAACGTGGAAATATCCGACTGCAGTGATGCTTTGGTAGGTGTTAGCTTTGAATGAAGGACTGAGCCATATTTCTGTGAAAAAGGTATCAAAGCATTGGTACAATACTACTGTGATTGTCAAGATACCATTTTTGAGAAGGTAGTAAAGCCCTTTAACAACACCATGGCTTATATTATGATGTAGAGACATACAATTTAGGATTACCTGTATCCCCTTGAAACAGCTTTGCTGTGTTTCGGAGAGAAGAGCAAGACAATCACTGTAATAACCAGCATCAAGACACGCGATTCATTCCGCCCTTCATTTGTTTCACACCCTCAAATTTTAAAATATGAAGTCACTGCGCCTAAAAATCATTATTAAATTAATTTTTGCCTTGAAATAAAGATTCTTCGATGTACGATGAGTAAAATGTCACAAGATTTACCCAGGCGTTACAAATAACGAATTTTCAACTTAATTTATCATTTTCTCCATAAAAACTATTTAAAAACTTTCTATGTTCTTCGACTTTAAGAGTTTATTAGATTTGTTCCTATTTTGTGTTAAAAAAATATATCAAAGTAGGACTAATGCCTGATGGCCATTTGATGACAGAGAACACTGGTTGAACACTGAAGAAATTACGTCAGTGAAAAATCACTGATTAGTTTTTCGACCACACGGATTTTTATGGACCATATACAACAACAACATAGTTTATTACAACAATTACAGCTATTTAAAACACAGTCAGTAAAATTTTTGAGAAAGGCCATATATTTTAGGTTAAGGTAAAGGAGTTGAACTTTTGTTAAATTACCTGTGAAGCGTAATAAATAATGTACATTTTTCCTCGAATATAATCTTTATTCTATCCTTAAAATAAATTTTCCCGAGATAACATGGTACTGATACTGATGGTAGAGAGATCCTATCTTTCCCAAATAGAAAGTATATCTTTCAGGAAAGATAGCGTCAGTCAGTGAAGATATTGAATATGTAATTGTATTAATCAGATTTATCAAATGATAGTGACGTAAATGTTATATAAAAATTGCATTAATATTGTCACAGGGTATGCACGTGATTACATATACCAAAATGTAACCGCACGGCAGAAATAAAAAGTATTAAAAATATTGAAAAACTATTGAATAATTAATAATAAAAACTATAACTTATATGTAAATTCAATCCTAAACACAGTGGCACAGCAGTGAAAATCCGCTTTCTTTCTTCGAAAATCTTTCTCGCTCGGGTATACTCGGCGGTCCCGAGTTCACCCGATCGAGCCTTTCATCTCAGACAGCGATGGATCAGCCTCACTCACAGGCTCGTCGTGCTTTCGAGGTACTCTCGGGGATGCCGAGTTCACCCAATCACTTCAGAGAGTGACGGATCGGCCTCACTCATAGCCTAAGGAAACTGGTGTGCCCTGCTAGTCACTCGGGTAAACTCGGCAGACTTGAGATTTGTAGTCTCACATTCTTGTGACAAGTGTCTAAATAGACTTCTACAAAATAACCTGTATATTTACATTGAGACCTAGCTTCTTGGTTTTGATTATTCCATGCCAATGTAATGTATAGTTTTTGTAATGAACGTATAGACTTTAATATGATAGACAGCTAGATATACAGACAAATAGCGGAATAAACATCTAAACATTTTGTTTTGCCTTGTTTATGAAAGCCTTTTTGAAGTGAAACTTCTTTAGAATCGTTGTGATTTTAAACCGGATGCAACGGAAAAAACGACAGGTAAGAGACACAAATACAAAAGAGCGAGAGAGCAAATGTCGGTGTGTATGTATATTGCACACTGCTTAATACTTGCTTGTATTTGAGCGTGTGTTTCACTTCTATCGTGTGTGAATCGCACACACACCTTTTTTATTTTAAGAAACATTTTCAATGTACTCCTGGTACACGTAACAAGAATTACATAGTTGTGTGTAAAATGTGTTAGTGTGAGCTGACCATATCTATAATCCCAGCTCACATGCCGATTTAACTTTCAAAGTGCACATATATCTCGAAATATTGAGCGACGGTGGTCCAGTGGGCTGGGCCTCATAAGCGAGAAGGTATGGGTTCGATCCTGACCCCCTGTGGTGCATGAAATGGGATCTTCTAAATTTTTATGCGCACCCTAAACACCAATCACCGTTCGCTCATCGGTGAAGGACAACATCGTGAGGAAACCGGCATATCTGATGAGATTGACAGTCTTTGAAGGTATGTGAAGTTCACCAACCCGCATTGGGCCAGAGCATTGGTGAACCATAGCCTAATACCCCTCCTTGCCTGATTTCTAGGGGAGGAGACCCGTGCCCAGGACATATTATTTGGGTTGATACTTTATTGTAGTAGCAGTATACCTTAGAGTACTTACCAGTACCTAGCAGTCAAGCAGTGCCGAATAATGATAGTGATGATGAATGATATTAATGATGAATGATATTGATCACGTATCAATGAAATTAAACGTCACCTTATCTTACTTTACAGACAAACCTAAGTGCGTACACAGTATGCATGTTTTAGTGCTGAAAGGTTTTACTTGATATTAATATACACTTTAGTCTGCTAAAATCTGACTAGTGTAGCCCTCAGACGAGTGGCTACCAAATGCAGATGTTGCAGGTTTGTCCGTACCCGTGCCTCGGCTAATCACCATTTTCTTACTCAAATCTTTCCATTAATAAATTTAAGAAAACTGTAAAGGAACGTTTGTGTGGTAAAGCCTATTACGAAATAAAAGATTTTATTGAAGATACCACACCTTGGGAATAAGACACTCACTCTTAAGATGTTACTTGTTGTATTTATAAAATACTATGTATCATTTAGTTGACAAAAGAGCAACCCCTAAGTTTTTTTCTCGTTTTTCTTAGGGGATCCTGCATCTCAAACGAGTTTTTTTTTATTTTTTTTATTTTTATATATTACCTACTCTTATTGACTAGTTTTTTTTGACTTATTTCAAGTGTACAAGTTGTTACCTACGAAATAAAGATATTTTTGATTTTGATTTTGAGTTTGATTCTTGATGATAACCAAGTACCAACACGACAAAAGAATTATCTAATTTGTTGCAGTGGTTCTAAAGTTATGTGTTCATTCATTTTGCCCTTCATTCGTTATTTAGATTCAATTGTACTACTGTCTGCAGTAGACGTTAAGCTTATCCCTTAAGGAGGCAACTGAACAGTCGAAGCCTTGTGGTAATTACTGGATGTCTATGGATCCGCACAACGAAACATGAGTATGCGTTGCCCCCAACGGGCCACTGGAAACTTACAAAAAGCGCGACAACATAGCTGTCATTTCACGCCGGTATTATATAAGCAAGAGACAGGCGCCGGTCGTTCCGACCTAATTCGGCTCATATGCAATATGGCGCTACCTCTTACAAAGACATTTTGTAGTGGAACGAATTGTGAATAAAGCCAAAACCAATCTACTGAAACACCTACAAAAATTTCGTTAAAATCGGTCCAGCAGCTTAGAAGGTCAGTCATATACATACATACAGAAGAACTATATCTATAAATGTAACTAGTTTGTTGCCTCTCAAAACCTACTAGCCTCCTAACCTCTACCTAAACATTAATAAATCCATGAGGTGTCCGTTAAGAATGATTGCACCAAACAAATATAATATTACTCTTCGTCAATATTTGGGCAGGGATTTATCTGTAGTGGGTACGATTCGCTAAGCTACGGAACCGTGCCCGGAGCATGACCGAGATGGGCAAACAATGCCTTATGCCAATCTTTGTCAACACACATTAGTTGTTCACACAACTTATCTTTAATGAGAATAACTGACAGAGAAGAACGAATAAATACGTTTGTAAGAAGCATTTGTAACTAATACGACCTCTGTGGCTCTGTGGTTAGCGCGTTGGCGTTTAAGCCGGAGGTTCCGGGATCGAATCCCGCCCGGGAACAAAAAAAAAAGTTTCAGTGTTCCTGGGTCATGGATGTGTATTAAATATGTGTATTATATAATAAAATTATATAATACACATATTTAAGTAGTATTAATATAAAACGTATTAAATATAAGTATTTCCGTTGACTGGTACCCGTAACACAAGCCTCTTCGAGTACTTACCACGGGACCAGATTGACGTGGTGTAAAAAGCGTTCATAGATAATATTATTATTATTATATTATTATAATATATTTGACGTATACAGGAAAAATCCATAAAACAATAAATAAAGAAAATGTATTATGCAATTTATATAATTGTTGTGTTTATCATCAATCAATATCGTTTGAGTTATTACTACACTGAGAACACTTTGCGATGATCTGAAATAATGGAACCTACGGGGCTTTTACTGGAACAGAGATCTTATTTTTACTCAGTATTGATAAAAAGATGAGAGTAGCTGACACGGGTAGAGGAGCTCGTGGCGCAGTGGTAACAGCCGCGCGGATCGATCCATCAGGTTAAGCAACGCTTGCAGAGGTTGGTCCGTGGATGGATGACCATCTTTACATACCGAGACTCCTCCGTGCCTCGGAAAGCACGTTAAGCCGTTGGTCCCGGCTGTCATTCGTGGATCTTTGACAGTCGTTACGGGTCGTCAGAAGCCCGAGAATCTGATCTCGGAGAAATCTACCAGTCTAATCGCGGGGTACCGTATCACCCAGTTACTGGGTTGTGGAGGTCCGATAGCAGTCGCTCCATGTAAAATACTGGTATTCAGCTGAATCCGGTTAGACTGGAAGCCGACCCCAATATATAGTTGGGAAAAGGCTAGGCAGATGATGATAGCTGACATGGGTGTATGTTGCCCACATACTAGTAATACTTTAAGATCTCCTAAAGCTACCGAAAAGAAATTCGAAATTAGAACTTCAAGGAACTAGAACTTCAAGAAATTAGAACTTTAGAAACAGTAACTGCTATTTAAAAGTAAATTAACGGTGGCTAGAATTAGCCAAACTTGCAAACCTTTCATTTTAGGATTTCAGGGCGGATATACAATGTGACAATTTTTTAAATATAATCTGTTGAAAATTGAAGCTCCTATTGAACCATAATTTTCAAAGTCTGGTAAATATCGTAAGAATTATGCTTATCTATTTTAAATAAATAAACAAAAAATATCATAATTTTTAATCATTTATTTCTTAAATTCAGTACCAGACAAAACAATATAAGTTAAACAAATATTTACATTAGCATATCGACGCATAAAATACAAAAAATGTTAACTACTTACATAATATCTAAAACAAATCTCATTACTGGATCTCTTCAGGGACAGGAGTGTATTTCAAGCCTGTATCATTCAAAAGGGTGACAACCCAGGCGTCTTTTGGTAACCTACCAGATTGTAGCAATTTGATGGCAGCTGCAACATTAGCAGCACTGCTAAAACCAACAAACAAACCCTCCTTTTCGCCTATCAGCTTTCTATATTCCGTCGCTTCTTCATCAGTAACGCTAAACGTTCCATCGAGATAATCATAGTTGAAGAGACTAGGTACGCACCCCGATCCGGAACCCTGCAATAAATGCATGGGTTTTGTTATAGGAGCTCCTCTTATAGGTTCCGCACCAGCTGGTTCTGCAACATAGCAGAGCACATTTGGATTCTTTTCCTTCAAATATCTTGATGTTCCAGTAAATGTTCCGGCCGTTCCCACTGCAGCTACAAATCCATCTACACGATGTCCAGTCTGTCTCCAAATTTCAGGACCAGTAGTGCAATAATGAGCATCTACGTTCATCTCATTGTTGTATTGGTTTACGAAGTACGCACCAGTTTTTTCGGCCATTTTAATTCCCTCAGCTTCAGCAGCTTTGAAATCAGCCTGAGTGACGAATCCATATTTACCCTGAACTTGAGGTATTCTGATACATTTGGCTCCTAACGCTTCCATATGCAATGCTCTTTGCAAACTGTTACCTTTGGACATGACAAGCGTGAGAGGATGACCAAGAACGGCACACACAACTGATAGACCACATCCTTGATTTCCAGACGTAACTTCGATTACGGGGCCATTAGGTTGGAGTAATCCAGATTCTTTCGCCTTTCGTATCATGTGCAGGGATGTCCTGCATTTGATTGATGCTCCAGGATTTACGAATTCGCATTTCGCTAAGATTCTCCCAGGTCCTGTGTAAAGTCGATCCAAGGCAACCAGCGGTGTATTCCCGATAAGTTCTAAAGCAGACGCCTTAATTTCGTTAGCCACTCCATTTACCTCAGCCATGATAAAAAGCTTTCAAAGTTGATGTTTATTTGTTCGTGTTCCAAATACCAATGATACAAAATGTCGAATGCATTATATTTAAATCTGTGAGTTTATTGTTAAAAATCGGATTAAAGTAACCGCTGCGTCACAATCAATCACAGTATGGTTTGATAAGCTATCAATATTTATAGATTATATGCATTTAGTGAAGAAGGAAATATCATAATTGATTAAAATTAAGGTCTTTCACGATTTAAGGACAAATGTTCGAGAAAAAATTATATATGTACCTATTTTTATATTTTCAGTTTTATACGTTAATTAGTTAATTTTGTTCGCTTATGGCAGCGATTCTTGTTTTACTTCTTTATGATTAAGTTTTAGTTACAGGGAATTGAGGGAATACAAAATCTAGATATTATACTTTAATTTAATTATTGTAAAATACTGTTAGTGCTTAACTTTAAAGTACCTAAGTTGCTAAGGACCTATAATAATGACTAATAAAAGCGACTATAATATATAAATAAATATTTAAAAAATACACGCTACAAAATTACAGTAATACATACTTATATATATTTAAGTAACTTAGCATTCATGATAAAATATAATAGGTTTATGTTATAACGTGGTATCCTAAAGAAGTGGGCAAATAATATTCAAGTATTCGAGAAGCCTTAATTGTACAAAAATTTTACGTATAGTCCTCGCCACTTTTAAAGTCCTGCGACTAATGCCTGAACTAAATTTAACAACATTGACATCTTGACATCTGTCTGGAGTAAGAAGTTGTGATATTTTAAATTGTTTTACGTGAAATATGGAGCATATAATATAAAGTAAGGTGTAAAAATTTAAGGCCGTATAATGATCGTTAAAGTGAAATAATTTTGTGAATTAGAAAGTAAAAATAAACAACAATTAACCCCGTTCAATAATATGTTTATTTTTGGCAATGAAATTCGCAACATTGAGTTATGGGACCGCAGCGCCGCGTCTATCAGACTTCTTAAGTGGCGGGGACTCTACGTTGTCGAAATTTGATTGACATTTGAAATATAGTGTATCAGATTCGACGAAAGGGTTACATTTTAATGGATTGATCAAATTACCCGCCGTTTATTTTTTTTTTTTAGCCCGAAGCGTCTCATAAAACAATAGAGCATTAGAATCGTTTATCAAAATGCCAAACGCCATAAAATAAAAATGGAAGGAACGCCCACATAATAAGCGCAGATTTTTTAATAATTACTAGCAGCTGCCCCATAGTCGAAACCTTTTTTGCCAATTCTACATAGACATTCCTAATGGAGTGTTGTGAAATGGCGTAAAATTACAGGTACCAAAGTCCGACTACTTACATTTGCCGCCATAATTTTGGTCATTCATTTTAAATGATTGCCAGATTTTTTCAGATGACATATTAATTCCGAAGCAGATGTTTAAAGCTAATTATACTTTTGACATGTAATAAAATTAGCAATTGTCTGCGAGTTTTATATGGCAAGATGATAATAAAAATATATTAATCATTAATGGAGATCGTTTTGAAATATTATTAATGGTAATTACTATTTTGTCGACTTAGGTCTATTAAAAAGTGCCTTGTCATCGTCGTGGAAAAAAGGTTGAAATACTTTGAATTAAAAAGTGCCTTGTCATCGTCGTGGAAAAAAGGTTGAAATACTTTAATACTTTGAAGATGTATAACATTCGCCAACCTTTTTTTTTCTTTAACGCCGGGAAATGCACTGACGCATCCCGCTGGGGAGTGGGTCTCCCTAGGCGGGTATGTGGGACTCGCTGCGCCCAAAAGCTGATAAGTGGACGCAGCTCTACCCAGTACCCACTAAAGTGCCACCCGCTAGTGCCATAAATGCCGCCTTTGATGAGGTGCCCCGTGAACCTGAATCGTGGTGGGGGTAACTAACGAAACTGCAATGACCCTTTGTATTATATGGACTATGGCCATCGAGCACATAATGGGATAGAGGAGTAATATGAGCCATAAAAATCCGATCAGTGTTTTCTCACTGACGTAATAGCAATTAACAATTCAATTCACAATTCAAATCAATGACCATCATTCAGCCAATCGTTGCAGCACAAATTTGGCGGAATTTGTTTTCATGTGAAACTCATAAGATTACCGTTCTATTCCGGTCACATACTTGATGACCCTCTTCTCTAAATCTGGAGAGAGTTTTTTTTTCGAAAGATCTAGACTTAAAGGCCTTAAAGGCCTTTAAACTCAATCGCTAGGTAGTTGTTATCAAGGTTACGATTTATGTCTTGATTGATGCCTTGACTGTGCCTTTATGTCTTAAATGGTTTATCTGACTTTGTAATAATTGAAAGTGCGGCCCAATTTTATTATAATCACGGATGAATGGCTTCGAGTATAATCTGACTCGAATGTAATATTTATGGTTATCCTTATGTACATCTTTTATATTTATACTCGTTAAGGGTAGGCATACGACGCTTTGGGGGCTATTTATAGTTAGTAGGTATAGGATTATACAAAAGCATTTACCTGCGTCAAAAAAGTTATCTCTGTGAAAAAAAAACTTAAACGATGGGCGGGCGGTGTCTTAGTTTATCGGTATCTAATTTATTATAAATGTAGACAGATACGATATATTTTTTCAGTGATATCTGAAAGGTTAATCGGTCGACATTGAACTTTGAACTGCGTAAATACTATAACTAGACTGACTGTTGCCCGCGGCTTCACTCGCGTTAAATTCGGAGTAGCGCAGTTCCGTATGTACATAGTAAACACAGACAGATTTTTTTTAACTACCCTGCGAACTTACATCTCCTATTTCATACCCATGTAGGTAAAAATATTAAAAACGGTGGAAGAATTATTATTAATGGTTATTTAATTCTTATCAAGTGCCTAAATGTAATTTTTCATGGCGCGGGCGTCATCTTCTATGTATAATGACGAACTTCCATACAAACTTTCATCAAAAAGTAGCCTATGTCCTTTCCCAAGCTCTAATCTGTTTCTGTTCCAAGTTTCATTAAAATCGGTGCAGTGGTTTAGGCGTGAAAGCGTAACAGACAGACAGACAGACAGAGTTACTTTCGCATTTATAATATTATATATTAGTATATTAGTATAATTAGTATATTAGTATATTAGTATAATTAGTATATTAGTAAGGATTAAAACCTGTACACTGGGAAAATTTTCTTTAACTCTATTACAATGTATTTTATAGAAATTTATAGAAATAATGGCAAAAAACATGGTAAATATCCCGTTTTAAATAGTTAAAATAATGATATTATCGAGTTAATTTAAAATCCTTTTATAGAAAAGATATCAAAATTTTACATTTTTTTAAAAATTGTCAATTTTACATCGTTATTTTGGTTTCTTAAGCGAGAAACGGTTACTGTGTTCCGAACGACGAAAGAAGGATTCAAGAACAACCACCTCAGATAAAACTAGTGTCGCAAGGAAGCATTTAGTTTAGATCATGTTGCCAAATACTTATATTGACGAGTGTTAAATATCTGTCTTATCCTCCGTTAATCCATCATTACTAATAAGGTGATGCGAGTGGCAAGGGATCATCTTGACTTTCATTGTGGGAGGCCTATGTTAAGCAGTGGACGGACTAGCAGTTTAACATCTTTTTCTTCTTTGTTTAGTTTTCGATCACCTTCGCTATGTTTGTTCTGATATAATATTGATGCAAGCTGATAGCTAAAGAACGCAAAGGCCGAAATACCAAGAGCGATTTGACAAAATTTAAGCTGCAGAAATATATATTTTTTTTAAGTGTTAATTTTGCTACAGGCTTCAAGTGTTATCTCCTTATTTGTCCAGCTTACATCCAGCAGTGTATCAAGGTTGCTGATGATTAATATTTTCTTTATCTTCTAGTTGCGGGTTATCACTATTCGGGGTCGCGCCAAAGAGTCTCTTGTTAGATGATAATTGTATTAATGCGATCCACTCACAATTGACTATTGACAATTGACTCAGCAATACCGTGTGTTCTTTGGTATAAGACCAAAGAACATTCATGATCAAACTTTTCGTTGATTCCCAACCTTTGGGCGAGCGTTTATTTAAGTAATTAATTTATGATTGTATGTATATTGACTGTAAGAAGTTAAATTTAGGAAACATTGGGGCCTTCTTGCCCTAAAAGACAAATGCCCCCAAATATTTAAGATAAAAAAAAACCCTTTCCGTCTAAGTAGGTACTGCTGAAAATAGGCCTAATTCAATGAACGTTTAGACGACCGATCAAACCAATGCCAATGGTTCTAAAATCTAAACGAATTACGATTTACTAATTACGAATTACTTCAGCAGTGCTATTCTCTAAGAATCATTTTCTAGTCTGTGCGCCGCGACGAGCTCGTCGCGCCCACAGCGTTGACGGCGCTAGGGTGTTTGATATGGTTTGACAAGCTTAGTGAATACCAAGTTGAATTCACAGCGCTGTCACAGCGTTGCGACAGCGCTGCGTTTCTGACAAAATAGCACTGCTGTACTTCCTATTTACATATATGATTTTAAATATAATATATTTGTTCAGGTATTTACATTTTTTGTTTTATTGAGGTCCCGATATTTCGGCAATGTTTCAATAACCAACGATCACGGAAAGACTATCTTATATATAGATAGATAGAGTGTAAGTTGCTGTGTCGATAGGTTACGAGTTTGAATCCAGGAAAAATGGTGGTGGCTATTTGCTGTTTCAGTTCGTTCAGTGGTTCATTGTGTCATCTGGGGTACGACAATCTTTAGACGGCGTCTTTAGTATTTTCGTTCTCGTTAGTAATCTAGTTTATACTTACCAGCTACTTTTTATAAATTTCAGTTCTAATTATTGCATCCCTGCAAGGGATTACGTACTACCAATAAGCTCATTGAGGCAGGCTGGTCACACGCTCAGGAGTATGGATGGCCGATGGGCCAATAAAGTAGGTCATCAAGGCCGCGTTTAAGTAGACGAGTTGATTCGCTATGAACCAGATGAAAAGACGAAATCCGTGCAGTGGCAGGTCTTGGAAGCGAGAGGCAAGTCAGCTTAGCTTTGCATTGAAGGAGGCATATGTAAAATTGTGGACGGATAAAGGCTGATGATGATGATGAAGCTTAAAAATCGAAGAAGAACGGATAATTGTACTGTGTTAATTTTTTGAATTTTGTGTGTTCCATTACATCCAAAAATGTTCTAGATTAACCAATTGGTCTACTACAAAACCCTTTTTAAATATTTTTCGGGTCCGCTAGTATTAAAATAAAGGCCATCACAATGTCCTACAAAATTATACTTGTTCTTGTAAAACGAGGACTCGGCACGTACACCGATTTCGTTCAATGTCTGTGGTCATTTATAAGCACAGTTCCCAAAGAATCATGACCCTGGGATTGTAAACCACCACCTAATGTCTTAACGTCACTTAGTGTTTATAAGTACTTAACTCATAATTTTGCAAGCAAAGTTTTAAAGTTATTGTAGAGTTGCTTCGTAGACTTTAAACTGCCTTTACACCATGTACATAATATACGAGTGGTCCCGACAAATATGGTGCTGTTCTAACTATGGCTACTAGTTTGTTGGACTGAGTAAAAAAAAAACATAGTGGAAACCATGGCTACCCGGCTACGACTTGGCAGTCCCCCTGCTCGTCGTCTACGGGGGAGGCCTCATTCGCGGCCTCCTCTCTCACCCGTTCTTCTGCCTCCTTCTGTGGCATTACTGTCTCGCAGAAAGAAGATCTCTCGAGAGGCCTAGCCAATGCCCGCTTGGCCATCGTAGCTTTAAGGCCCTAAGGCCAACAGCATAGGTCCTTTTGAAAAAAAAGGCCTAACTACACTTCTGTTTAATTGTTGTTTTATAATAATAAGTTATGTAAATGATCACCTTGTGTGTGTAAATATAAAGTACGTCAAACGTCAATATTATAATATCGTCGTACATATCGTCGCAGTTATAATTTAGTCATAGCAATATCGTACATATCTATAGTCTTTACTAATATTATAAATAAGAAAGATTTGATTATTTGTATTGAATAGGCTCCGAAACTACTTGACCGATTTGAAAAAAAAATTCACTGTTGGTAAGCTACACTATTCCCGGTGAATATACGATATAGGTATTTAATTTCAAAAAGTTAGGAACCCGTTTTAATTCTTATTTGGAGCAGGCGAAGCTGCGTGCAACAGCTAGCAGTAATACAATTAATATTTATGTCTAGACATGGCATTTAACAACCATTCACAAAATTAAAAAATCACATAAGTCCTCTTGACTCTGCCAGTTTTCGTATCTAATATGGTAAATAAGGGCCTATAAAGAGCTTTAGGAAAAGTAACACAAAATATTTTAATACCTACTTTTACTTTAAAAAAGTGACTGTAGTAAAACTTGTAAAATGAAAAATAAATAATCCTTTTTTATTATAATGATTTTTGCTAGTTGGCATATGAGTCAAAAAGCGTAGTGTATATATTATTACAGCAGTAGACGGATAAAGGCCGATGATGATGATGATAATGTGCTACACAAGTTACTATTTTTTAATATGCAATACTTAGAGTTACTTTCAACAGAAAAAATATAAGCTGCCCTCTAATCACGCCAAAAGTTTTACTTCAATAATATACTACATTTTACTATTAATTATTTATATAATAACTATAATATATAAAGTATAAATTAGAACACAATAACACTGTAACATTACATCTATTTGAAAATAAATAAAAAATACATTTGAACAAGATCACAGTCTATGATAAACAAAATATTTTGTAGAATCACATAAATAAAGACTAAATAACACCGATTAAAAATTTGGTTAGAATTATAACAGTAAACGCATATACATATTTGTATAATTACAACAAATAAAAATACTTTAAGGACAGTCTTATTATTCGTGATATCACTAATGAAATATTAATGTGTAATAGAAAAGATTTCAAAATGGTGATCTATGTATTAGCTAATTATAAATATTACTTTTCATCGGAGTTGGGTGAATATTTCAAACCGGTGTCATTGAGGACAGTAACCACCCACGCGTCTTTGGGCAACTTGCCCGAGCTTAACAACTTGATGGCAGCTGCTACATTCGCGCCGCTCGTGTAACCAACGTACAAACCCTCCTTCTCTCCTATGAGTTTCTTATATCGTACCGATTCCTCGTCGCTCACACTTATCGTGTCGTCCATGTACTCGAACTTGAAAATGTTCGGTACACAGCCGTAACCGGAGCCTTGTAAAAGATGGAGAGGTTTTGTTATCTTGCAACCCTTGATTGCCTCCGAGCCTTCTGGTTCCACTACATAGCACTTTACGTTCGGATTTTTCTCCTTCAAATATCTCGAGGTCCCAGTAAATGTACCAGCAGTGCCCACCGTCGCTACGAAAGCGTCAACTCGATGTCCCGTTTGATTCCATATTTCCGGGCCCGTTGTGTTATAATGTGAAGTAGCGTTGCTTTCGTTGTTGAATTGATTAACGTAAAATGCGCCCGTCTTTTCTACGAGTCGCATACCTTCAGCCTCAGCTGCTTTAACGTCAGCGAGGGTGACGTTACCATAGGTACCTTCGACTTGGGGAACTCTGATACAATTAGCTCCTAGGGCTTCCATGTGGACCGCTCTCTGTACGCTGTTACCTTTGGACATGGTGAGCGTAAGCGGATGACCGAGCACGGCGCATACCACCGCAAGTCCACATCCCTGGTTTCCCGATGTCACTTCCAACACGGGCGCTCCAGGTTTCAATGCCCCGCTTTCCCGGGCCGCTTGGATCATATGCAAAGCTGATCGGCACTTGATGGACGCACCTGGGTTCATAAACTCGCATTTCGCCAAAAGCCGTCCAGGGCCAGTGTACAATCTGTCGAAAGCGACGAGCGGAGTATTTCCGATGAGATCCAAGGCGGACGCCTTGATGTCTGTTGTGTATCCGTTCATTTTGTCCATGGCCGACGAAGTTGGCACCGTTACGTCGAATCAACTAATGGAGCTGACCGACTGCACGTCCCTTTAAAGCGTCGATGTAGCCGGTCGAACTTGCGCACGGCTTGAAGCATGAACGTGTGCACCTATGAGCGAATACTGCGAACGATACAGTCAAAACTAAATATTTATTACATCATATTTTTTATGCTATTGAACTTAAGTTGTTAAAAGTTATCTCCACATAAAGATAAGGTGTCATTAAAGTTTATTGATTCACAGGAAACAATAAATACTTTTAGGCTATTTGGTCTTTCAAATTTTCCAATGTCAAGTGCAGAGTGCAGACAACCTATTAACGCCATTCAGTTATTCCAACAATGTAGATACTAAACATAGTGCAAATAGTTGAAGTAGATAAATTGATCGCTTGATAACTATAATTATTTCATAGTTTATACAAGTATTGATATATTATCATACAAATAATAAATCGTTTTATTACTCTTGTTCCTATCTTAAAGTTTGTTTGATGTTTTATTCGTACATTTATTAAATAATAAGATATACGAAAAAATTAAATAAACAATAAAATATGAAACACAGAGTTTATGATAGATAGAAGAGCAAACGAGGAGAGCACATGATAGGAAGTGGTTAAACTGAGACTAGCAACTTATTATTGCGTATCCTGACACATACATAATATATACTATGCTAAGTCTGGATTCCAGTAATTAGCCTGCCTGTCTTGCCCTGTCTCCCAAACGCAGCAAATATGGATGATGGAGTATTTACAACCAGGTTTGTAATACCAATTCATGCAACCGCAACCAGGAGCAAGACACAGCGCAACTCTTATAATTATGTTATGAACTTGTCATTTAAATAACTATTGATATATATTATATTTTACCTATTTTTTCTATATGTATGTACATATATACCTATTTTTTCCCATTTTTTTTAGGCAATACTTTAATCATTTTAGGCCATCATTAAGCATCCTTATGTAAACACTAAACGCGAATAGGCTCCGTAGTATTTTATTAAATAACGGTTTTGGTTTCGGAACATGACGAGAAGAGAAGACGGCGAAAAGGGTATATTTATCTTTTTAGGAAGGCTACAGTATATTTTTTATTATAATATATATTGGGAGTATTGGGACATCTAACAAACGGTCTGATCCAAACTAGGCGACCAGACAACTGATACACGCAGAACAAATGATCATGTTCGTCACCATACATTTGTCCTGGGTGGGAATCGATTTTTTCGAAAGGTCTAGACTTTGAGGCCTGATGGCCTTTAAGCTCAATCGGTAGGTAGGTGAGGAGATGATTAATCTAGTAAATTTAGGTAGGTGAGCAGATGGCTCATCTAGGAAATCTGGTTTGGTAGTCGCGGTCACTAACCAACAGACAAGTCGTAATTTCTTATACATAATATATTTATTTGTACTTATTTAATTTACCTTTAATTAAGACCAACCTGATTGCTTTCCAATTTGACATAATAAACACGATAAAGCCCCTTAAAAAGAAAGTCTTATTTTTAAGCTGATACAAACTGGTTTTAAATTACAATTACTACTTAAATATTATCAATATTTCGGACGTTGCACGACATTTCACAAAAAACATGTTATGTATAGATAATCTAAAAAATACTGTAAAGTATTTTTTGTTATAATATGTATTAATAGATTTAATATAAGAAATTAGCTTAACTAAACGTAACGTACTTTTTCTGCTTTACGTTGAAACGTAAAAATAGCTTAAATAGGCACTATATATCTGGCTTTTTTTACCCAAGATACATGGACAGCGATGCGGCCTGCAAGAAGTTTGTTTGATTAAAAGTTGATTAACCAATAATTTTTCCAAATTAATTAAGCTTAACCTTAATCTTAATTAATATTACACAGACAATAATTATGTCATTTTATTAACAGAAAAATAATTCTATTATAATATAATTTACTGTCTTAATGTATTTTTCATGTAACATTTTAATGATTTTGTTGTCGACTGTACCAATCATGGACGTACCGGTATCCCGCTTAGGCTGTGGTTAGCATTTGACATACGAGACAAGCATCGCTCGAGTTTGACATTGAGGCGTACAACGCAATAAACTGGCGCATGATAATACGTTAGAACTGCGTTAGATGGTGACGTCACTGCTTCATTGATAGTCTTATCTGATAACCAAGTAAGAGTAAGGCATGTGGCAAGGGTTCCGTACGGCAAATGTATTGCTTCTTTAAAAAATGTTTGCTCAAAAGGATAAATATTCCACTTAACGTATGTTATTTTATAATATTTATATATCCCTTCAGAATCGCCACTGCGGT
Organism: Lycaena phlaeas; assembly: GCA_905333005.2. NCBI lineage: Eukaryota > Metazoa > Arthropoda > Insecta > Lepidoptera > Lycaenidae > Lycaena > Lycaena phlaeas. The sequence continues at coordinate 10,182,449 of HG995178.1, forward strand.
TTATAATCCGCGAATCTTGCACAAATCAAATTTAACTCAACAACAACGATCAATTAATTAACAAGAATCTCAATCGAAATTGTTATAAGCGCTAACATTGTCATAATGTATAGATGTATGTTTGTTACTCTTTCACTCAAAAAATACGGAATAAATTTTGACCAAAATCTACAATGACAACACTTATACATAATAAAACCAATATAGCCTATCATTTATCCCGTACGCTATCGATAATGGCAGGTATGGGAGTAAAACGAAGAGTGGATTCATGTATTGAAGAAAATATGCACACTCGAACCGCGGCGAAAACATCACGACATAACAGCGTCATGCCATTTACGACCAATGTGTTTAATCAATGAAATAACGGCCGTTTTATCTGAAGAGAATGGTCCTGCATTGACTCACAAAGTGGCTGAAGGCGATCGCGGCGTAAGTAGGGTAGGGCATCCCGAATGCGAGTTCCTACACACGCTAGTGTACTTACCCAAAGTCCTGGTAGGTGCGAAAGCATTACCCCTGAGTCAACGAAAAAAATATGGTTCTGGGTCTTAGTTAAGGAACTCTAAAAAGTACAAGATGTACTTTATTAGTTTATTTTGTCTACAGTGGCCGATCGCCAAAATATTATTTTAATTTATATAAGCATGTAATTTATTATGTACTAAGAATTATTATGAATATATGCAAATGTAATGTATCAATAAGATATATGCATATGCTAATTAATACAATTAATTGTAATTGATTCGCATACATTACATGCAAAAGGACACCCTTAAATGACATTGGTCATAAGTCGCACTGATGATGGTAACTTATGGTAGGTTGTAAGGGGGAAAAGTTGTGATAGTGGTTGTCATTAGGAAATTGCAATGCTTACATAAAAAAATGACACAAAATAAATCAGACATAATATTTTGTCCACAGAACGAAGGCCAAATGTGAAGCCTATAGGTCAGTCGATACCTTGCTACTCGCAATCCTCACTTACTTCTATAAATGTGAAAGTGGGGATGTTTGTTACGCTCCCACGCGAAAACTACATAGCCGATAAACTTTTTACACATATTCTCGGAGGCACTAGAAGTAACATTGGAAATTTTAAAATAAAAACGATTGTTTAACTAACGCGAGCGAAGCCGCGGGCAACAAAATCCTCAAAATGACCTTAAGGTAGTTCTACGTATTTTGGATATAATCTAATAACTTTATTATTGTAAAATTGCAGTTAAAAGTAATGGCGTGGAACTATCACAGCAATATTATCATCACATCGATAACGTACCAATTAACCGAAGCCGACATGTAAAAGCATTAAAGTTATATTATATAAAGTGTGAAATAATAAATACATAGCTATATACAAAACAAGAAAATAATATACTATAGGATCTTGTCATCATCAGGTAGCCTTTATCTGTCCACTGCTGAACACACCTCCCTCAATGAACGCCAAGACAAGTAAATGCTTGTTCAAGTTTAGTCGTATGATCTTTTTTGTCTTTGCGAGGAAAATTCTACTTACGAAACTGGGGATTATCCAGAAACGGATACCTTTTTTTTTCTTTTATTTGCTTTAACGCCGGGAAATGCGCTGAGGCATACCGCGGGGGATGCCTCAGCGTCTTCCCAGGGTCTCCCCAGGTGGGTATGTGGGACTCGCTGCACCCGAAAGCTGGTAAGTGGATGCAGCTCTACCAACTAAAACCAGGCGAGTGCCACAAATGCCGCCTTTGGTGAGGTGCCCCGGATCTGCTAGCAACACGGTACCTTGACGGCGAGTCTGTTCCTCAGGGAGCCGTCGCCATCTCCACAGAACAACAGCTCTCACCGTTGGGACAGTATAATGAGGCGAGGTTCCCGTCCTCGCCCCTTGCCCTCTTTTGCCCCTACTTCTCATAAGAGAGGTACAAAGAGCCCCCTCGGCTCAATTCGCTTCGCCCAAGGTGCTGGCTTCACCCTTGGCTACCGAGCCCCACCGCCTCGACAAGGCGTGAACCATGGTGGGGGTCTTAGAAAGATTTAATCGAACAAAAGATTAAAATTTTATGTTTAACATTAAATATTTTAATTAACAGAATTACAAACAGACAAGTAATATTGTGCTTAACCTTAAGGTTATATGAGAGGTTAACGACATTCTCTAATTAACCTTCGTTATAATAAAACCTTTCTAATGATATCAAACCTCGATGTTAAAATATGATCAGGTGGACCGTGACTCACAACAGAAACGGAAATCAACTGATCTAATATCCGGAACTGGGAGTCGAATTTAAACAAAATCTAAAGCCGGAAACGCACGATTGCCGAGGCTTGGCAAGCCTTCACAAATTCAAACGTGCGGATACAGAGTTTGTCTTGGCTTGCGTAGGCTTGCAAAGGTTTGTGGCCGACCCGACGAGTGTCGGTATTGTGCACAAGCCAAAGGGAACCAGAGAATTTGCCACAAGCGCTTGCGAGGCGTCCGCATGCTTGTGACTTGTGAAGGCTTGGGGCTTGCGGCAAGCCACAAACGTGCGGTTCCGGTTTTATTGTTTCACTGAAGAAGCTGTTAGGAGAGCTAACCTTCAAACTAGATACTATTTTGGAGGAAAGTTTACACGAGAGGAAAGTATGACAAATGTAGAATGACTATTTAATGGTTTTCTATTTAGTTGGATAATCAAAACTGGTACATACGTCACCTATGACAAAATGGCACAGGCTACGTTTACGTGTTCCTTATCCTGACATGTAAGAAATACACTTGAGGAGACAGCAAAATATGCAAAACCCATGCATAAGTCAAAATACAAAATTTTTATTCTATATCTTATTGAACGTCAATTGATTCTACCACCGGATCCAAAGCAAGCGCACTGAAAAGAACCGGCGAAACAAACTCAGTGAAACTAATCTTTTCAAATATTCTATTACAAAAAAAAAATACATATTACTATATTGGTATAGTACATGAGAAGTATCTAGCAAGAAACTCTGTTGTAGTTAAGTTAGTGCAGATGGGAGCACAACAAAATCATTATCGGTAAAATAATATAATTTGATAGCTCATAGATAATAATCCAAGTCAATGGTCATAGTCTATTTCTATACACCATATTGCCACTACAAATGGGATACACCAATTATCAAATTGGTGACATTTGGCACAGTTGCCCCACTCAACACAAGGCCCGACGTTGTGCCCAATTGTGCCCATATTTGTTAACAATGGGCGCTCTATTGACATGTGTTCAAATCAGGGTATACATCAGACAAAAAAGTTTCGTATTGTAATGCCATAGAGGTTGGTTGTTATTTATCAGTTTTTTTTTATGAATGCATCAAAATTGAATCGTGTGTATGCTTTAATGTTCTTTTTTTATTTGTAATGTAACTGTACGTAAACGAGGCGTTTGAGCAAGTGTTACTATTTTTATTACACTTAAGACAAAATGACTTAATAATTAATTGGTCTAATCTAATGAATAATACAATTAAATAATTAACTCATATTATTTAATTGTGTGTTCTCTCCAGGCAGAGGCATATTGTTATCCTAAAACTAGATTTCAATAAATATATTGTAAAGCAAATAACCTGTTATTTTTATTTTATTCAAGTTAATTTAATGTGAAGAATGCGGTTAGTATCACCCATCGTATTATTATATATTTCTGTCCCCAAAGCTCTGATGGATTCCGGCATGAAAGGCAGGGACAAGATAATTGCCTACCAGCATTAAGGCTCTTCACCCCCTCCCTCGAGACAAGTGGCACGAAAGCTAAACGAATAGAATAGAATAGAACATGTATGGGAATGATATGACACTAGCTTACGTACGTAAACTGTTGAAGAAGAATTGTTTATAAAAGAAGAAGGTAATTTGACAGCTATTGTTATTCCCATACAATAACGCCCGGTTTCTGAAACGTTGGTCAAAATGTGTGTCAACTGTCAACTAACATGGCTCTTAATGGCGGTTAACATACGATTCTAGAGTAAAATTTCACAGCTTGTTGTTATGTCAACTCACAGGCTGATCTAATTAAGTAATTTAACCATGCTTCTAGCAACTCATTTGCCACTTAAAAACAGGTTTGACAGTTGATTATTTAATTTTTGCGTTGATCAGCCTTTCAGAATCCGGGCGTAAGTATTCTATTCTATTCATTTAGCGTCTGTGCCCCTTGTCTAGGGGGCAGATACACAACTCATTAACGACTTGTCTGGCAAAAGAAACGATTCAGACAAAGCTGGATATTCAAGGATTTACTATCAAATTAGCTTACCAGTCCGCCCATTAGAACCAAAAAGCACAAGAAACACAGAAAACGGCCACCTTTAAAATCTTCTTAAAGCAGTACAACTAAGCTCTGAGGCAGGATTAATGTCAGGTGTAGGAATGCGGGCGTGGTATTGTGTGGTCTCTGAGGTCTCAGGTGCAACCGTGGGAGCGTGATATTTAGGGTACGGAACCATCACAAATTGCCCTCAACTCCGAACGTACATTTTAGGTCAGTATTGTTGTGTCATTCGAATGAGATGTCTGATCCATATTTGTATTTGAAAGCTTATTATTTGATCATATCACAGTATTAAGTATCCCATATATCTCAATCTGAAATCAAGATGATGCTGAATAATTAATCATAAACCTACAATGAATAGAAAACAGTGGAAAAAGTAGTCTATAGACACACTACAAAAATTAAGGAATACTAACATAACTAAATATAATAAACTCTACATAAGCAATTAATTTAATTAACATAAAATAGTAATAAATGTAACATAAAAACCTAAACATCTGTATTTATTTTTATAGCATAAACATCCCCATAACCAGAGGTTATCCAGATGCGTTGCCCCTTCTTTTCCCTATCCCCCCAATGGGCCACCGGAAACTCACAAACCGTACGGAACGCGACAGCGAATTTCATGTGAGGTTCCTCCCCGGTCGTGCCGGCCCAATTCGGCTGCAAAGCAGCATGGCACTACCTCTTAATAAAATCCAAAATAATAATCAATTTATGTGCCAGACGCATACACATAATGTCATGATTGTGGTGGAGTCAGCCCAGCACACCCTCGAGATGTGCCCGAGACGGGAGGCGCTACGTCTCTGTCGAGCATCATGACCGCGAAGACCGAGGGCGACGGAGTCTTGGATGGCGGTGGTCCCCTTCTACAAGCAGTAATATCCCAGAAGGAGGCCGACGAGCAGGTGAGAGAGGACGTCGCCTCGACATCGTGAGGAAACCTGTATGCCTGATGAGATTGAAAGCCTTTGAAGGTATGTGAAGTTCACCAACCCGCACTGGGCCAGCGCATCGGTGAAGTATGCCCCAATACTCTACTCGCCTGATTTCGAGGACGGGTCTCCTCGCAGTGGGACATATAACGGTTGATACTTTACTTTTTTTTATTTATCTACCCAAAGCCCACATAGGTCCGTGAACGACCCAAGTACCTGGCCTCAACCATAAAGTTTTCCTTGCGTCAAAAATAGGCCTACGTTATCGGACATAATACGGAATAAAGTTGAAGATGATGATGAAGGTATACCCAAAGTATATTACCCATGATATGATGCTCTATACACACGAAACACAGACGTAAAAAAATCATTATGAGAACGCGTGAAGGTCTACCGAATAGTACGTGAAATATTAAGTCGTGATTAATAAGGTCATGTTATCTTATCGTGTATCTTAATTACTGTATCTGTTAATTGTCATTATTTGATTATATATTACTAGCTGTTACCCGCAGCTTCGCCCGCGTGAACTTAGATTTACGGATTTATCATCTCTGATGATGATCATTTTCTATTTTAAGGCGCGGTCTTAGTACGATTTAAAAATGCGATTTCACTCACACAACCGCATATCTACGCGCGATACGGTAACACACACACACGCGCCATCAACCATTTTTGCTCACAGAAAGATGCATGGTTATACGCAACGAGCAGAGTAAACATGGGTGTTATACTTATTCAAAATAAAAAAGCGTAACCACCAGCATAAATGCATACACTTTTATGTTTATAATAGATAGTTACAATCATTAGTTAAATAAAAGAAAAAACAAAAAAATAAAATTATTTTTTTTACAAAGTAATCAGACATTTCCTACTCATATCACTACATAATTAAAAAGATTTACAACGGGATCTTAGCGGGATGATATATCTTTACCGATAAATGGGCTATCGAACACTGAAATGTTTCATTAAAATCCGACCGATAGTTCCTGAGATTAGCGCGTTCAAATAAACAAACTCTTTAGCTTCATATCTTCACTACATATTATAAAACAAAGTCGCTTTTTCTGTCCCTATATCCCTTTGTACGCTTAAATCTTTATAACTACGCAACGGATTTTGATGCGGTTTACTTTATTGGATAGGACAATTCAAGAGGAAGGTTTATGTACATAATTTATTAAGTTTCTATATACATTGGCTAAGATATAACAATAATTGTTGGAGGTTTCGGAAAAAAATTGGCCGTCTAGGAGTTTCCAACGAAAACGCTGCCTAAACCCTTTGATATATATCAAAATAATGTATTGTGGAATTGTGTGTCTTAAATAGGTCTACAAAAAAGTCCGCGATGGCATATATCTATCTGTTTGGGATATCATACTATATCCACTTAATACTTTAAAAATGGACAATTATAACGCGATAATTTGAAAGTTATTTACAAAAATACGGTATGAATCCTTATCATTTTAAATCAGTTAATTAGCTGGAGCACATAATGAAGATTATTTTTACCCTTTACATCATGAAAATTAAATGAATACTTTAGAAGATATGGCAATATCAAAATAATACGCAAGAAAATAAATAGTGTTGCCGTGATTTGAGAGGGCAGTGGATGCGAGTAATATGTAATAGTATCCTAAATAGTAAATATGCATGCAGAAATTCTGCATAGGAATATAATATGTCTTTATGTTCAAGATAACATATATCCATTTTAATACAAAAACTTAGTCATTATTGAAATGGAAAATGATCGTCATCAAACATGATAAATTCGTAACCTAAGTTCACGCGGGCGAAGCTGCGGGTAACAGCTAGTACTAATATATAAAGTTGAAGAGTTTGTTTGTTTAATCACAGTAATCACAGGAACTTAGGTCGGATTTGAAAGGTTCTTTCAGTGTTACATATTTATCAAGAAAGGTTAGGTCATATAATATCACCCCGTTAAGATCCCGTCGTAAATCTTAGTTAACGCAGGCAACGCTGCGGGCAACAGCTAGTAAGGATTAAAAGCAAGAGTAAAATAAACTCGTTTAAATGTAGTCCAAAAAAATCAAAATTTCTGAATAAAATATGGTTGTTGTGCCTCACTCGACATAGATAGGTATACCTACACACTGTACTGTACACTATAGTGTGTCGTGGACTTTTTTGTAGATAATTATAAGATCTACAATTAATTAGAACATTTTATGGTTTTATCTCTTATAGTTTAGGCAGCGTACGCAAAATAGGTAACTTTTCTGGTTGATTTTTTACACCTCGTGTCTGAAAAACCCAAATATCTTACGGAACCCTGTTTTTTTCCAGAATAAAATTCAGCCTATGTTACTCGTGGATAATGTAGGTTTCGAATGGTGAAAGAATTTTTGAAATCGGTCTAGTACTTTATGAGCCTATTCATTACAACCAAACAAACAAAGTTTTCCTCTTTATAATATTAGTGTAGATAGATTTCGCCATAACTTCAAAACCGAACGTCCAATTTTAATCATTCAAAGTCGAAATATTATTTACATAAACTGTACTTAGTGATGAAATAATTTATTTTGATAAGGATCCAAAGCATGAGTAAAATAAACGCGTTTAAATGTAGTCCAAAAAAAATTCAAAATATCTAAATAAAAAAATGGTTATTGTGCCTCACTCGACATAGATAGGTATAGCGTGTCGCGGACTTTTTTGTAGATAATTATATTAGTGTAGATTTATTAAGTTTTTATATATGTCGCAGTCATCTGGTTGAATCAGTCTTGACTGAACCTCATTTAGCATTGTCGTTGAATGGGATATAGCAGACTTTGTAATGTTTTTAGAGTGACCATAAGTTCGCAACTCAAAAGGTTTCCTTTACATAACAAAAATGAGCAATGAACATTATGATTTTATATTGTATTTTAAGTCTTATGATGGGCTAAAAATATATGATATTTTTTTAAAAGTAATGTATTAAAATATGGAAGTCTCTATGACTCCAGAAAGTTTTTAACTTAAGTCTTTGTCACCTTGTGAAATGAGAGTTTAGGTAAAAAAAAACGAAAAATTTATAATCATAGGATCAGTTTCTAGCTATCTGCGCGAGCTGTTTTACGCCAAGTTTGTTTTAGTGACTACTAACGCCGCGGTGGGAAAAAAATGAACTAAATTCCAATCACCTGACTGATTTTACGTCCGCTCTGTTCAAAAGGCTATATCCGCTATCTAGTTGGACGATGAGCGACGCTTGTTCAATCAACGTTCGGCCTAGTCATTCAATTAAATGTCGTCATTTAATTAACGCGCTAATGATACAATCAAATGACTGATTCAACCAGATGACTGCGACATATACATTATCTAAGTTATAACTATAATTGTTGGAGGTGTCGGAAAAAATAGGCCGTCTGGGAGTTTTCAACAAAAACGCTGCCTAATCCCTTTGAGATATAACAAAATAATGTATGGTTATGAAATTGTATATCTTAAATAGGCCTACAAAAAAGTCCGCGATAACATATGTCTATCTCTTAGGAATATTATACTATATCCATTTAATACTTTACAAAATGGGCAACTATAACGTGATAGTTTGAAAGTTATTTACACGAATGCGGTATGAATCCCATTTTAAATGAGTAAATTGGCATCTGCACTTCATGAAGATTATTTTTGCCCTTTACATCATGCAAATTAAATGAATACTTTAGGAGATATGGCAAAATCAAATTAATGCACAAGAAAATAAATCGTGTTGCCATGATCCGACTGGCGGTTGTTTGGTGCATGGGCGTAGCCACACTGGGGCAAGCTGGGGCGCTTGCCCCACCCTGGCACCTATAGGGTGCCTAATTAAACATAAAACATTTTTTTCTAATATTAACAACAATCATAATTTTTGTTTTGTTATTATGCCATTTATTTATGTTGTAGTAATGTGTGCACAATAAAGTATATTCATTCATTCATTCATTCATAATATCAAAAAATTAGTCTACATAAAAAAAGTGCGATCAAAACAAAAAGCGGGTCCGAAAACCCTTAAAATTTACAGATTAACAAATTGGCATAGATGCAGCCCAAACGGCTTACTTAAAAAAAACCCCTTTGTTGCCCCACGTTGAGCCCAAGGCTGGCTACGCTTATGGTCTGGTGTCTAAGGCCATGGTGTATCAACTCTGATAGGTGTAATAATATGATTAAAGTATGGTGGAATATATAATAATAGTATCCTAAATAAGCCCATAGGACGATTCAATTAGATTGGGCAGCATTTAGATAGCTTCGCCATATTCTCACGTCATCTATACCGCAGAGTTTGAAGACGAAAGTCTTGAACCGATGATGATTATCCGTCCACTGCTGAACATAGGCCTCCCTCAACGAACGCCAAGACGACCGATCCCTTGCTACTAGCATCCAACGCGGACCTGCCACTGCACGGAGATCGTCTTCCCATCTGGTTAATGGCCGACCAACACTTCGTCTACCTAAGCGCGGCCTCCACTCTTGAACCTTAACGGCCTATCGGCCATCCGTTATTCTGAGTGCGTGACCAGCCCATTGCCACTTCAACGTGCTTATTCTTCGCGTGATATCGGTAACTTTAGTTCTCTGGCGAAGGTCTTCGTTTCGAATCCTATCTGCCAAAGAAACACCCAGCATAGCACGCTCCACAGCACGTTGAGCTACGGCAAACTTGCGGACCAGTCGTAAATTAAGAGGCCACGTTTTGGCCCCGTAGGTTATCACGGGGAGAACGCATCGGTTGAAGACTTTCGTCTTCAAACTCTGCGGTATAGACGACGTAATAATATGGCGAAGCTTCCTAAATGCTGCCCATCCTAATTGAATCCTCCTATCGGCTTCCCTTTCGAAGTTTTGTCGACCTAGCTGCAAAGTATGCCCAAGGTAGACCTACTCTTGCACGACTTCGAGAGTTTTGCCATCGACGTTAACAGGCCTAGGGAGAACGTGCTCATTGAACATGACTTTCGTCTTGTCCAAGCTCATCCTAAGGCCCGGAGGATTCATTTAGACTGTGCAGCATCTCCCGCAAACCCTCCAGCGACTCGGCCAATATAACGATATCGTCGGCGAAACGAAGGTGTGAGAGATACTCGCCGTTAATGTTTATGCCACATTCTGCCCAGTTTAAGGTCTTGAAGACGTACTCCAAAGCATTTGTGAACAGTTTCGGGGAAAGAACATCCCCCTGTCGCACAACTCGATGCAGTTGGATTGGTCTTGTTTGACCTCCCGGAATCACGGACATAAAGGCGGCTTCGTATAATCCTCTCATCACTTCGACGTCTCGCCAATCGACCTGACATCGCTGCAGAGCTTCCAGAACAGCCCAGGTTTCGACAGAGTCAAAAGCTTAGCATCGCCGGAGAGGTGTCGTGTTAGGCTGGCACGCGGATCGTGGTTCCGGGGATCGGGTTGAGGAGCGTGAGACGCATACAATTTGCCATAGAAATCTTCGATCTCCGATAAGATCTCAGGCTTTGAAGAAACGGTTGCGCCAGAAACGGTCCTAATCTTCGACAGATGGCTTCTCCCGAGCTTCTCCACAAAAACCTTCGACCCTCTATTCTGCTCAATTGCTTCGGTAATCCGTTGCGTATTTGAGCAGCGAAGATCTCGGCGTATTAGTTTGCGGATCTGCTTCGAGAGAAGCTCTACATCTGTAGAAAAGGCGTCTGTGTCTGCTCTGCGTTCCCTCATAATTACTAACAATAATTATATGTAATTAAGCTGTTATCTGTACTTCGCCTTTGCTCATAACTGCCACGCTGAGCAGGCAGATTGACAGTCGCAGATGATGATGAAGTCGCATTGATGGCACTGCTGCCTGATCAGAGTAACACGGGATCGGCCGTCTTGGCGTTCATTGAGAGAGGCCTATGTTTGGCAGTGGACGGATTTAGGCTGATGATGATGATGATGATGATGAGTGAGCAAACACTTCACTACTAAAGATGTGTGATTTTTACTAACAATAATTATATGTAAGTAAGCTGTTATCTGTAATTCGCCTTTGCTCATAACTGCCACGCTGAGCAGGCAGATTGACAGTCGCAGATGATGATGAAGTCGCATTGATGGCACTGCTGCCTGATCAGAGTAACACGAGATCGGCAGTCTTGGCATTCATTGAGAGAGGCCTATGTTTGGCAGTGGACGGATTTAGGCTGATGATGATGATGATGATGATGATGATGATGATGAGTGAGCAAACACTTCACTACTAAAGATGTGTGGTTTTTAGTAACAATAATTATATGTAAGTAAGCTGTTATCTGTAATTCGCCTTTGCTCATAACTGCCACGCTGAGCAGGCGGATTGACAATCGCAGATGATGATGAAGCACTTCTGCCTGATCAGAGTAGCACGGGATCAGCCGTCTTGGCGTTCATTGAGGGAGGTCAATGTTCGGCAGTGGACGGATTTAGGCTGATGATGATGATGATAAGTGAGCAAACGTCGAGAGAGAACGTCTTCCCACCTGGTTAAAATGACCAAACAACATTTCGTCTACCTATGTACTTATGTGAAATAAACCAATTCCATAAAAAATTATTGTGGTAAAAAATGATTGCAAAGTATCCAATTTGGTTTATTGAATATTTTGTATTTTGTCAGCTGTGGACGGATAAAGGATGATAATGATGATGGTATATTGTTTTTGTTGTATTCGAGTGGCAAGAGATCGGTAGATCGGTCGTCTTGGCGTTCATTAGGAGAGGTCTAAGTTCAGCTGTGGACGGATAAAGGCTGATGATGATGATGGTATATTGTTCTTGTTGTATTCGAGTGGCAAGAGATCGGTAGATCGGTCGTCTTGGCGTTCATTAGGAGAGGTCTAAGTTCAGCTGTGGACGGATAAAGGCTGATGATGATGCTGGTATATTGTTCTTGTTGTATTCGAGTGGCAAGAGATCGGTAGATCGGTCGTCTTGGCGTTCATTAGGAGAGGTCTAAGTTCAGCAGTGGATGGATAAAGGCTGATGATGATGATGGTATATTGTTCTTGTTGTATTCGAGTGGCAAGAGATCGGTAGATCGGTGGTCTTGGCGTTCATTAGGAGAGGTCTAAGTTCAGCTGTGGACGGATAAAGGCTGATGATGATGATGGTATATTGTTCTTGTTGTATTCGAGTGGCAAGAGATCGGTAGATCGGTCGTCTTGGCGTTCATTAGGAGAGGTCTAAGTTCAGCTGTGGACGGATAAAGGCTGATGATGATGATGGTATATTGTTCTTGTTGTATTCGAGTGGCAAGAGATCGGTAGATCGGTGGTCTTGGCGTTCATTAGGAGAGGTCTAAGTTCAGCTGTGGACGGATAAAGGCTGATGATGATGATGGTATATTGTTCTTGTTGTATTCGAGTGGCAAGAGATCGGTAGATCGGTCGTCTTGGCAATCATTAGAAGGGGCCTATGTTCAGCAGTGGACGGATAAAGGATGATGATGATTCGTTTTGTTGATCTTAAAAAGAAAACATGATATTATTTCGTTTATGTTACGTTTACTATGCAAGCCATGACCGATACGGTCGATCGACGTAGCAGACAAACCACGCTTGCACCTAGCGCATTCAAATATGTATTCTATGCGCATATAAATAGAATGCCACAATATGTTTTTGGATTTAGAATGTTATGTTTGTGCAATTACTCAAATTACACAATATCGTATATTTCAACAAAAAAACATTATAGCCTTATTATCCATCTTATACTTTCCCAAATATTCCAATAAATTTTTACAATTTACACATAAACCACGAAGTTTTATGTCACAAGAAGACCGTCCGGGAAGGAGCAGCCAAAGCGAGCGTTGCTCGCGGACTGAATATGACCGCGTAATCTAATGCTACATTTACCACACATTGAATAAGGTTAAAAATTGCAAAGCAGAAGTGTAACCCTGTTGCAAATAAACATTTAATTTGCGGGTTTTTCTTTAATAACTCAGAATATACGCATTAAATTCAATATCTGTTGAGACGAATTCTTCATAAAATCATATTCTAATTATATTCTTACAAAAAAATATGTTGTTACCGCTGAAAATACAGAGAACTCCAACGTCTAAGTTTATTTTTGAGAAGGAAATTACGATTTTTTTATTGGATATATTAAACAAATATTTAATATTATATGACCGTAAACATTTTCTTTAGACCCTTTTCTATGGTCTGTATTTTTTTGCATTAGTTATATTCATTGGGTTTCCTCGTACCGGAGCGTCAAAAAAACCCAGTTTTGTGAGTTTTGAGCTAAGACCGCGCCTTAATAATGACTAAGTTTTTGTCTTAAAATGAATATAATTGTTATGTTATCTTGAACATAAAGACATAATATATCCCTTCGCAGACTTTCTGTAGGCATATTTAGATTTATTTTCTTGTGCATTATATTGATTTTGCCATATCTCCTAAAGTATTCTTTTAATTTGCATGATGTAAAGGGCAAAAATAATCTTCATGAAGTGCTCAAGCCAATTAATTGATTTAAAATAATAAGGATTCATACCGTATTTGTATAAATAACTTTTAAACTATCGCTTTATAATTGCCCATTTTTTTAAAGTATTAAATGGATATAGTATGATATCCCTAAGAGATAGACATATGCCATCGCGGACTTTTTTGTAGACCTGTTTAAGATACACAATTCCACCAAATATTATTTTGTTATATCTCAAAGGGTTTAGGCAGCGTTTTCGTTGAAAACTCCCAGACGGCCTATTTTATTCCGACATCTCCAACAATTATTGTTATATCTTAGCCAATGTATATAAAAACTTAATAAATTATGTACATAAACCTTCCTCTTGAATTGTCCTATCCATTAAAAAAAACCGCATCAAAATCTGTTGCCTAGTTTTAAAGATATAAGCGTACAAAGGGATATAGGGACAGAAAAAGCGACTTTGTTTTATAATATGTAGTGATACGTACTGAGTGCATTACGTGAACTACTGAAAAGGTTCTTATAACTGGATCTTACATAAACATAATTATTGTGATAGTTTTAAGGGCAAGGGAGCAGACGAGCTACATTATAAAAGGTAGGTCGCCTTTGAATATTATCTAGTAAACACGGTTCAGGCCTTGTCGTGGCGATGGGGCTCATTAGCCCAGGGTGACCCCAACACCTTGGGCAAAGCGAATTGAGCCGAGGGGGCTCTTCGTACCCCTTCTATAAGAAGAGGGGGCAAAAGAGCAGAGTGCAAGCGGCGAAGACGGGAACCTCGCCTCATTGTACTGTCCTGAGGTTGGGAGGGGTTGTTCGGTCGGTCCCCTATGGAACAGACTAGCCGTCGAGGTGCCCTGTTACTTGTAGACCCGGGGCACCTCACCAAAGGCGGCATTGGTGGCACTCGCCCGGTTTTTTTTTATCACAAAAATTTAAATACTTTCAGCGAAGCAGGGCAGGCAAATACTTCAAAATGATAATACAAAAGTTTCCTTTATGATTATTATAACTAGAATCAGGTACTATATTTAGAAATAAAAAAAAAAAGACACAAAAGAGACAGAAACAAGATTTGAGTCGCTTTGTGGGAATCAAATCACGAGCCGCCCAGCGCCGTGAAAGAACCTCGAACGCTTATACAGGCGGTATTTAAACTTTTATTAGGGCGTATGAAAATACTTATCAAAGTAATTTGATGAATGAAAATAGTTTTTTCTTAAGAATATATCTTCGAAAGTTTTGTCGTCAGATGTAGGTCACATCATTAATATATTAATATTTAGAATAAAGAACTAAAATGTTAACATAGCAGTTTTTTGTTCAGATCCGTAGATCTTATAGGAATAGATTTTATTTCTAAACAATTCTTTTTTTATTATACTCTTCTCTATGCTCTAGACTAGATCTACATTCAAATTATAGTGGACATTTGTCAAAATCAACAAAAAAAAAATATTAACTAAAAATATTTGACTCGAAAGTATTTTTTGTACATTTAATTCCTTAAATTTTTACACCTAATTAATGATTAGTATATAACAAGTAAAATATGTCTACTCTTTTAAATATTATTTTGTTCCAATGGGCTTATAATTGCTCGAGTATGTTTTTTAATTAATCAAGTTTTTGTCTAATATCACAGTGTAGATAAATTGATACAGTGGCCCAACGAACACGTCTAGACAGAGAGGCACGATAGCGAGCCCAAGCTGCCATACACTCGCTTGATACACGTGTATGGCAGCTTTCCCTGTACGCAAATTTCCCTGATTATAATGAAATAACTTTTACGGATGCTGTCGATCGTAGAGGTTTTTTTTCTCTCTTAAGTCCTTCCGTAAGCATGGTTTTTGTTCTTTTTTTGTTCCTTAAGATATTTGGGTTTTTCGGACACAAGTTGTAAAAAATTAACCAGAAAAGTTACTTATTTTGCGTACTAAGATTCCGTTATAAATCTTAATTGACGCAGGCGAAGCTGCGGGCAACAGCTAGTTCGGATAAAAAAAACTCTAGTGCGTAAATAATTAGTTAGGTAAATAAATCACGCTGTGTATAATCTGTGTCTGCGCAGGTCGGATGCACCTGAGTATTTCACGGGCCGACATGTTGGCGCCGAGAGCTCTGACCGTCACTCGCCAGGCGACACATTATGCCACCACCATTATCATCCTAAACAAACCTCTTTTTACACTATACATTTTTTTCTGTATCATCCTTAATATTATAAATGTGAAAGTAGGGATGTTTGTTACGCTTTCACGCTAAACTACTCAACCAATCGTCACGAAACTTTGTACACATTTTGTCGGGGGTACTAGAAGTAACATAGGATGCATTTAAAAAACATCCTTACTAAAATTATAAATGTGAAAGTAGGGATGATTGTTACGCTTTCACGCGAAAACTACTCAACCAATCATCATGAAACTTTGTACACATTTTCTCGGAGATACTAGAAGTAACATAGGATGCATTTAAAAACATGCTTACTAATATTATAAATGTGAAAGTGGGGTTGTTTGTTACGCTTTCACGTGAAAACTACTCAACCAATCATCATATAACTTTGTACAGTTATTCTCGGTTCCCTTTTGGGATTCGAACCTCCAATTGAGTGCTAAGGTGCTAACCATTAAGCGACAGAAGTCGTTAAATTTGAGTTAGTGATATAAGTATTCAGAGCGTAACATTTATTGTCTGGTGGGAAGACGTCCTACCTGGTTAACGACCGATCCACACTTCGTCTACCTAAACGCAACTTCCACTCTTAACCTTAATGGCCCATCGGCCATCCGTTGTCCTGAGTGCGTGATCAGCCCATTGCCCATTGTCAATCCATATCGTCAGTCCGGTAATCCAGGTAAAACCAAGTGAATGCTGGTGAAATCGATGTCTTAAAAGCAGTCTGAAATTGGACCTAAATTTAGATGATCTTAGTTCCCCAAACGAAAAAAAACATGTTGTAATGTTTCCTTCAAAGGTGGAGCTTTTCGTGCATATGTAGAATAAATCACAAATACAGAACTAGATGGCGCGGAATAAATTTGTAATTTGTAAAAATTCTGCGACAATTATTAAGTTTTCTATATTTTGCCATGAGACAGTAAGATGACTTTTTTTTATTACATTGTTACCATCTATAACATACTTTTTTTTATTACATGATATTCATCATCATTATCATTTTGAAGCAGAAATGCGCTCATGTCGCGCTCCTGCCATTATCTACCATCCCACTTTTTTCTTCCGTGAATTTGCTGCATGCTGCATGCGTGCGTTGTTGTACTGCGTGCATTGCTGTATTTCGAATAAAGAACAAGACAGGCAGTACAATTACTGGCGCCGAGTCTTGACATTCTTACTCACTTTATCTTACCTTACCTCACAGGATGCCGGATGGTGAATTTACGGCATGGGCTAGTCTCAGGTGTCGTTTATGACCAAAGGCGACTACTTGACCTTCATGACACTCCAGCTAGGTCAAGAAAATCATTTCCTCTAATTATCAGCCTTTATCTGTCCATACAAGTGAACTCCAAGATTGCCGATATATTTTATGAATTTATTAACAAGGTCATTATAACGGCCATTGATTACAAATGATAATATATAACGTGTCTTTATCAATATTTGTTGTTACGTATTCTATATTTGCTTAAAATAGCGCCATCTGGATTTAGGGATTCGGAATGCACATATAATTATTTATATATTTATTATTATCCGTACGTCCTTGACAAACGCCAGAGGCCAGTTTTTATGAAGACATCAAAACATTCGCACACTTTGTAAGTAATTTAAATGTAAAATTTTATGTATAGATAATATTATCATTAATTATTCTTTTAATTTTAAGTAACAATAGTTTAAAATGGCTACTGTGACGATCGAGCAAGGCAAGTTAAGAGGTACTTCGGTCGTGGATAATGGTGCTTCGTATTATGAGTTTTTGTGTGTTCCATACGCCAAGCCACCGATCGGTGAATTAAGATTTAAAGTGAGTATTGAAACTATATAAATATTTGTTTGATAATCAAATTCAACCGTAAAGTTAAATCATCAAATATCATGATCATCATTAATGGTCGAGCCCTATATTATGGTGGGATCATGATCGACTGAAACTGACTTCAAAAACGAATGTATAGCCAATGAAATGATTGCGTTTCATTTATTTTTGTGCTTACAACCTGTAATCAATTTAATATTCTTCTACTAGTGTACAATATTTGTCTTCATGATGTCCTTGTTGTTAATTTTGATGTCGCTTTATGTTAATTTTTGCTGCACCTACCTGCCTACCATTGCTGGATATGAAATTATTTTATTACATTTTAAAGTGGGTTTCAATTTTTTTATTTCCTAATTTTTAAGTGATTCCGAAATTCAACAATCGATTTTATTAGTCTTAAATATGGATGGAACTAATAAACGTGTTGCCTTTATAAAACTGCCATTTTAATGCCAATAAGAAAAACCAATTTGGAATTGTGTAAACAATACATGCATAATATTAGCTGTCATTGAAAGCAGTCACGGCGGAGTTGCTGTTATTAAGAATAACTCAAAAATGACTGGGTCAGATCTTGATTCAGTTAATATGAGTACATAAATGGACAGAAGGTCTGTCCATTTAGATACCCATAAATAAATATACGATAAACAAACAAGAATCGTCGAAATCCACTCACAAGCGACGGAGTAATAGTGTCATAAACATACAATAAAAAAACATACACACGAATTTGGTCGGCTACAACCTTAAATTACTGTGGCAGCACAGTAACAATTTAAATGTACATTACTTTAAAATAAGCAGCCGCTAATACCTGAATTCTATAAAATATGTGTATGTGCGCTAAGAAATTAGCGCACATACACATATTTTATAGAATTCAATATTCAATTCATTTAATTCTGCTACTTCACACCATATGATCATATGCATTTTCTACACCAGCACCATTATGTACCATATTGTTGTAAAGTATCCGAAACGTCGGACATGTACAAAACTTAACAATGCCGCAATATAATCCGTAAAAGTTGTTTCATTATAATGAGTGAAATTTTCGTAGACATAAAAGAATATATATGAATAATTTATTATTTTATTTATTAATTTATTATTCATTACAGAGTCCTCAACCACCAGAATCATGGAATGGCGAGAGAGACGCAACAACTGTAAACGAAAACCATATTTCAATGCAAAATGATATTTTTAAAGGTCGGATGGGCTCTGAAGACTGTCTTTACCTAAATGTGTTCACACCTAAACTACCGGAGAGCCAGTCCAAATTGTTACCCGTAATGGTATACTTCCATTCTGGAGGATTTATCTGTGGCAATGGTATAAATAAGGATGAACTGGGACCACAATATTTGATCAAACATGATGTAGTGGTAGTAACTATTAATTACAGATTAGGTATCTTTGGTTTTCTTTCACTGGACATACCAGAGGCTGCTGGTAACATGGGCCTTAAAGATCAGGTTCAGGCTTTAAAATGGGTCCAGAGTAACATTAAATATTTTGGTGGGGATAATAACAATGTCACTATATTTGGCACAAGCGCTGGATCCGCTTCAGTAGAATATCATATTATATCGCCGATGAGTAAGGGATTGTACCAAAAGGCTATCATGCAATCAGGTTCTATTTTAAACCATTGGGCCATAAATCACGAACCAAAAACATATGTGAATAGAGTTCTGAAAGAAATGGGATTCAAAGGTTCAAGTGATGATGTTAAAGAAGTTTACGAGTATTTGTTTAAAAGTAGTGCAAAAGATTTGCTTGAAGCTACTGATAAAGTCATGAATAATTTATCTGTCGACTATGTTTGCACTTTGTTTGTTC
Organism: Lycaena phlaeas; assembly: GCA_905333005.2. Classification (NCBI taxonomy): domain Eukaryota; kingdom Metazoa; phylum Arthropoda; class Insecta; order Lepidoptera; family Lycaenidae; genus Lycaena; species Lycaena phlaeas. Next base: position 10,202,044 of record HG995178.1, read on the forward strand.
CAACGATCGAAAAGGATTTTGGCAATGGCGATTCCTTTATCACCGATAATCCATACAAGTTACTAAAAGAAGGAAAGTTTGACAAAGTACCAGTCATAAAAGGTTACTGTAGTGATGAAGGTTTCCTTACCAGTATAACGAAACCACAATGTGCATTAGATTTGGTTGAAAATAAAACATTTCTTAAACATTTCGCGTTCGATATAAACACTGAAGATAAAGAAAAACTAAATAAACAATTTAAAGCTGCATATGTGAAACCTACATCAGATGAAGACTATAAAGATAAAATGGCAGTAGAATTCTTTGGGGATTTGGATTTCAAAGCTGGAATTGTGATAAGCGGAAAAATTATGGCTAATTTAGGTGTTCCAGTTTATATGTATGAATTCGGATATGATGGAAATATGAATTATTTGAAACATTTGTTCGGGATGACGAGGAAGGGAGTGGCGCATGCTGATGACTTGACTTACTTATTCAAACATACTAATTTCGCGAAGTTTGCACGTGACAACGATCTGACTGTGGTGTCCAATATAACAAATATGTGGACAAACTTTGCTAAGACCGGGTAAGAACTAAGTACTTATTATTATTATTTTTCAGTAAATATTATAATCGTTTGATTTTTTTATAAATAATAAGACTAATAATTATTATACATACTCGGGCCGAAGTTATTATAATCCTGTAAACTTCACTCCATAGTAACCCAGCGGCTGAATTTTTATAAAGCACACATTGGTTAGAACTTAGAGCAATCATGGTCCAGTGGTGGATAGACTCGACCTCTTAATCGAAAGGTTCCGGGTTCGATCCTGACCCCCGGTGTGCCTTGAAATTTCTAAATTTTTAAGTGCACCACAAACACGAGACCATCATTAGCTCAGCGGTGAAGGAAAACATCTTGAGCAAACATGCATTCCTAATGAAATTGAAAATCTTTGAGGGGATATGAAGTTCACCCACCCGCATTGGGCCTGCGCATCGGTGAACTATGGCCCACTACCCTCCACGCCTGATTTCGAGGAGGAGACCCGTGCTCAGCAGTGCAGCACTTTTACACATAACATTAAGTTTGATGCGAGTAAAAAGGTCGGCTGTCTCTAGTTCATTGAGGGCGGCCTTTGTTCAGTAGTGGATGGATAGAGGTTGATAATGATGATTAACATTAGTGGTGCTTAAAGGCAAAACATGCAGTGTAATTAATGACAACACCCACCAATATCACAAGACCTAAATAAATTGCCTGGGATAATCTAAGGCAGGGTTTCTCAAACTTTGGGCTCCACGAACCCCTGTTAAGTTTCAAGTGACAGCGAACCTCACTATCTAAAACAAAAAAATAAATTTTAAAGAAATTAAAGGTTTTTTTTTGAACAAAGGGTTTTTGTTTCTTGTCGCAAATGGCCTTATAACATAAAATAACGTTAATTCTGACTGGGTATCAACCGCTTTGCTTGAGATTGTCAGTTATCAAGCCACCATTACGTAAATCTTGTCGCGAACTCCCTGCCGCCGAATGGCGAACCCCTAGGGGTTCGCGTACCCCACTTTGAGAAACCCTGGTCTAAGGTAATCTCGACTTCGGTCGGGGCAATACACATCGCTATTACAGCTATTTAATGTACCTTTCTATGACTGACATGTAACCGTTTGAATTGCAGTGCACCCACAATAAAGGACTCTGAGATACAGTGGGCAAGGTTCTCACCAGCATCACAAGCTTATCTCTACATAGATGAAAAGCTAACCATCAAATCTAACATTGAACCACAGAAAATAGCTATCTTCGAAGAAATTTACGATAAATATGAGAAGTAATAAAAGACGTAAGGCCCGGTTCGCAACGAGCGTTTTTTTACCGCGCGGTAAAAAACCGTTTGAATGAGACATATGGACACCCATGTATCTGTTCTCACAAAGGCGTTTTTTTAAAGGCAATGCTTTGTTACCGAGCACTGTTGGATGTTCGACGTTGAGTTCGATGTTGAGTATTTGATCGAATTTAGCATGTCAAACTCGCAACTCAAGCCGACGTCGGGTTTTACCGCGACGGTTTTTAAGCGCTCATGCGGAACAGTGGCTTATAGTTACATACAATAGGCTTACATATAATAACAACATAATATTTTGTATTACATAACTCTTAAAATGAAATATGTAAATTATATACACAATTTTTTTTACATACACTTTGAATAATTTATATAATGTAATAAATTATATTTCTTGAGTTATGTTATGCTAATATCTAAAATACGACCGAGGTGATGGTTAAGAAAAAAAAACCTTTTTGCATTTGGAAGAAAACTTTTAAGAGCGTTTATTCAGACACATAAAGTGTATGGTTTGTTTGTAAAAACGTCTAAAAACAATGTACTTCTACTCTACTACTGTACTATTATTTAACCAAACGCGTTTGGACTTTGACACAATGCTATTAAAAAATAAGTTTTATTTATTAGTTAAACACATATTATATATGTTTTATATTGTAATATTTATATCATATTAAAACATTTCGAATTGGGATTCTACCAGGTCTATTATTTATACTTACTCAATTTAATGATAACGAACTTCTTTTTTACACTCACTAAAATCAGTTAAGGTAAAAAATAAATAAATAGCTTTGACAGTTATAATGATCGTTATATTAAAAAAATGGCGTGATCGTGATGACGGGTCACTATTCGAATTCATCTATAGGTAAATATAAATAAAATTAGAGTGTCTGTTTGTAATATTATAATAACAGCTTTTACTACATGCATATAATATTCATATATGTACATGGTAAATATACCAAAATAATATTATTACAGTTTTTTGTCAGTGTGTTTGTTCCAGCTAATCTTTGAAATGGCTGGACTGATTTTGACGGGACTTTCAGCGGCATGTAGCTGTTATAATAAGGAGTAACTTAGGCTACTTTTATTTTAGGAAATTTTATTATTTTATTAAACTGTACTGTGAATCTTAGCGCAGTCAAAGCTGCGGGCAACAGCTATAATTATAAAAAATGGCAACACGACGTCATGCCGTTTTCCGTCACGGCAATATTAACTCTACGAAGGCTTAGCTCCACATAAAAAAGTATTTTTGTATTTTTACAAGCGCAAAAAGATTTAGCCTTAGAAGCTGTGAGATGAGAGGAAGGCGGATGCACACCTGTGCTGTCTGCGTGGGAACCGCGATCTCTTTCAGCCAAAAAACAAAAAACCCGTCTCAAAACCGCACTTACGAAACGATTCAACTTAGAAGCCATGGAATATTAACAATGTTATACGTATCTATTTTATCACTTGGAAAAAATGCGTAATTATAATTAACTAAGAAATTCAACAGCGTGTCCGTTAATACATATTAACATTTATATTTTATTAACTTAAATAACCTCAAATGATTTTCATACAAAGTCAATACAATGATTTAATAATTAAAAAATCTAATTTTTACCTCCGATTTATTGGAAAGTTCGTGTAATTTTGTTTCGTAATGAAATATTTCTGATAAGAAATACGAATTCTCGTCTAATACGAATTTTTAAGATTTGTTTGTATTTTCTTTACTTAAATATAATAAAAATAAAATATTTTTTATTTTATATAATAAAACAGCAGCGCCCCGCGGTTTCAGTCGCGTACTATACATCACCGTCGGAGTACGGAGATAAATTATAGATTAAGCCACTCACAAATAAGGTATTCTTTTAAAATCGATTCAGTTACTAGTCCTACAGCCTCAATAACTCACAAACTTTACCTCCTTTAATAGATAAAAAAATGATAATGATAGATAAAAAAATGAATTTTGCAGTATTTGTGAAACACATAGCCAACACTCTCATGGCTGCTGTAAAGTCGGTCGGATTATTTTTTTATGGTACCTACCTAGTACCTATCAACTAACCACGAGTTAGATCGCGGTGTAGACTTTTACGGACTTTTAGATTATATTTCATCATCATCATCATCATCATCATCAGCCTTTATCCGTCCACTGCTGAACATAGGCCTCCCTCAATGAACGCCAGATTATATTTATTTAAATAATATTGTTTCTTGATGTTTACGAAAACGTTGATAAACTAACTGATATACTAACGAAAAAACTTATTACGGATTTTTCGGCTTATTCAAACTCTTGACTTTTAATATACTTCACAGCAAGACGAATGGACCATGTCGGGTTTTTTCACTGCTTAGTATTTATATTCAGTACAAGAATCAATCATATTTAAATCTTAAGTAGGTAATCATAGATGAACAATGGCGGTTAGACCGGTCGCTGGCTTTCATGTGGCTACATCCAGGCGGGCGGCCATAAGTCGTAACTAGCTGTGTTGCTGTGTATGCTCATGTGTTCCGCGTTACTAGTGCTGTTCAACAATAGCCATATAAGAAATATTCATCTTAATTCGAAAGGCAAAAATGTGCGGTATTTGCATTTTTTTTATTTGCAGTCATCTAGGCGCTACAGATAGAAGTGAAAACCTACGACGCGTCGGGACCATTGACGTGGTGTAAAAAGTGACAATAGATATTATTATTCTTTTTAGACGTTTTTACAAACGAAATCATACTGTTGCTGTTCCTAATAAATAAACACTTATACCTTACGTATAACTAGCTATTACCCGCGGCTTCGCCCGCGTGAACTTAGATTTACGGATTTATCATGTCTGATGATGATCTTTTTCTATTTTAATAATTACTAAGTTTTTGTATTAAAATTGATATAATATGTTATTTTTAACATAAAGACATATTTTTGTAGGCATATTTAGGATACTATTATTATATTATATTCTACCATACGTTGATCACAATAATATTACGTCTACCAGAGTTGAGATATATACACTATAACGGCCTTAGACACCAGACAACCGCGCGTTCGAATCACGGCAACACGATTTATTTTCTTGTGCATTATTTTGATATATCTTCTAAAGTATTCATTGAATTTGCATGATGTAAGGGCAAAAATAATCTTCATGAAGTGCTTATGCTAATTAATGGAATTAAAATGATAAGGATTCATACCGTATTTGTGTAAATAACTTTCAAACTATCGCGTTATATTTGCCCATTTTTTAAAGTATTTAATGCATACAGTATGATATCCCTAAGAGATAGATACATGCCATCGCGGACTTTTTTGTAGACCTATTTAATATACACAATTCCACCATACATTATTTTGTTATATCTCAAAGGGTTTAGGCAGCGTTTTCGTTGAAAACTCCCAGACGGCCTATTTTTCCGACACCTCCAACAATTATAGTTATATCTTAGCCAATGTTTACATAAACTTAATAAATAATGTACATAAACCTTCCTCTTGATTGTCCTATCCATTAAAAAACCGCATCAAAATCTGTTGCGTAGTTTTAAAGATTTAAGCGTACAAAGGGATAATATAGGGACAGAAAAAGCGACTTTGTTTTATACTATGTAGTGATGAGCAATCTTCAAATTCCTTACAACACTAAGGCGTTAGCGAATCTATTTATTTGCGATAAACGCTATATCGCAAATAAATAGATTCGGAGCGTTTTCCGCTTGTTAAGGGCGCTGAACAGCACAGGGAAGTTGGAACAAACACTAATCCTGTCCCTGTCCTGGTACTGGTGGATGTCTACAGATACGATCATAAGGCTAGTTAACACTTTATTGGTTACGCTCACTTCCCATCATGAACGAGCATAAGAACAAAAAAGTGTGTGTGCGATTCACATCCGATAGAAGTGAAACACACGTTAAATGCATCGTCATCGTCGGTGTGTATGTATATTGCAGACTGTTCAATACAAGCAAGTATTGAACAGTCTGCAATATACATACACACCGACATTTGCTCTCTCGCTCTTTTGTATTTGTGTCTCTTACCTGTCGTTTTTTTCGTTGCATCCGGTTTAAAATCACAACGATTCTAAAGAAGTTTCACTTCAAAAAATATGCGAACGGATCTGTCGACATTTTAAGATTAGGACAGCACTGGGCATGTAATGGTGTGTCAACGCGCAGGTGTGCTCGAGACTAGGCGGCGCCGGCGCACATTCCACACGCGGTCAGAACTCAGGCCGTGAGATGATTGCGGATATACTTAGTCTAGCCGGCTACACTCTAAAGATCTAAATTTCAATGATTACTCAATCCTAAATCCTTAAAAACATAAGTATATGTACTGGTCGTGTATTTAACTTGTACCTATATAATCAGACTAAATCTATCTTTTATAGTCCAAAAATATAGTACTTAAAACTATAATTACCTTTTTTATACTTGAAACTATCTATCGAGATTGACTCTCGTGAACAAGAAATTCTCTTCAAGAAATTCGAAATACGAGCTCCGAAAACGAAAAAACATGGTGAATGCCTATCTCGTTTTAAATAGTTTCAATCAATTTTTTTCATATACGAAAAAGATACGAAGAGATTTTTAAGAACTTCTTGAAAGGTTTTCATTTGGTGCATGGACCATGGGAGATAACGCTGGCAAATAAAGTGTACGGACGAAACTAGGCGATGATGATATCAGGTCCATTCCACCAGATTTTGCATATATTATTTAATTAGCTAAAATAAAAAGCTTTTTTTTAACTATAATACACTATATACAGCGCAGATCATACCTTATTATTTAAGTTATCGATGGTGTCATTGTTTAGCATTAAACATATTATTGCAATAGTAAATTATTATATATAGTCCAAATAAAATACGTAAAATTTAAGAATATTATGGTATTTCCTGTATAATTTTAACCACTTATACGTAACCGGTTATTATGTAAACAAATAAGTTGTACCAAAACCACTTTTGATCGAATCAACTGCTGACATCTATGTTTCTATAATCTCAACGACCTTTTTGTAGGTTTATCATACACCGAAAGATGTCTCTGCATATAATTTTTTTTTGACCCTAATCTACTTCTGTTGCTCAGCTGTGGTGAGCGCGTTGGCGCTCAAGCCAGGTACGGCGCACAAGGTAGCAGGTTCGAATCCCGCCAGAGAACAAAAATACAATATGGCAGCTATTATCATATATTTTATTTTGAAACATTTTTGAATATGATAGTATTTTAGCATAAAATAAAAACAAAACATATAATATATAATTATGTATTTTTTACCAAAATCATTAAAAGATATATGCAATCTGAGTATAATAATAATACACTGTAAAAAATATCTTACAATTAATAACATTACAGTAACAATATCCAACACATTTAAAATTTTATTATTTATCACAGATACAAGCCCAATCAGATAGCAAAAAATTCCATCAGAATCTGTTGACTTACTTGTGAATAGATATTCTTATTTATAAGTACATATTGGATTTTTATACAAATCTTTTTTAAGATACTCCTTGAAAATTTATGGTTTGTAATATTTTTGATAAAGTTCTGTGAACAATTTCATTCTCTCTGGATAAGGTTCAAGTTGCATTGTCAATTTGTCATCTATGAGAAGATAGTTCATGCCTGACTTTCCAACAGGCTCCCACTTTGTTGGTATAATATTATCAACTTCAGGTGTAGGATTTCTGAAAGAAAAAATTTAATGTGAATGAATTATATATGCATAAAGAATTAAAAAAATAAGTACTGTCAGTGGCGCACAATTATTTGTTTAGTTCTTATGATGAATAAATACATATTAATCAAACAATCACAATTTATTTCCCACTGATTCTTGTTAGATGCAAGTGGTAGGGATTTGTCTTCTTGGAGTTCATTAAGGGAGACCTATGATGATTATAATTAAACCTTAATCTCTTTCAAACAAAAAAAAGCTATTAGAAATGTGTTCTTAAAATCTCACCCATATTTTGCAAAGTTAGTCCACATCAGGCACATCCTTTCCTTAACCAATGCATCTGTTTCAGATATTGGACCTTGAAGCACATCACATTTTATTAAATAACCTCCATCGTCTCCATGACATGCCCCTTTCCTGTCAATCTGTAATTTCTTTTTTAAGTAATTCAAATTGCCATCATAAGCAAACTCATAAAAATAAACAGGAGCATTGTTCTGAGCAATTAATGCAGTCGATACATAAATACCACCTAAGAAATCTACATCAGTATAGAAATCAATAGCAAATGAATCAGCATCATTATATTTCTTTTCACTTTTTAAATAAATATTCTTTAATTTAGCCTCTGTTTCTTCTTTTTCTGTCTCTATATTGAAAGGCAAAAGTGGCAAAAATGTCTTTTCAGTGACCAATTTTTCTAATAGAGGAGCACCATGTGTTATCATTAAAAGACCTTCACGAGTACAAAAACCGGACATGAAAGGTACTTTATTGAAATCTCCCTTTGATAATAATTTATATGTAGATTCGCATAAAAATGGTTCCCAATTGTCTGGCTTCTCAATTGTTGGGACAAAACCAAAGTGTATTCCACCATTCCATTTACAATTTGCAATTGCTACAAGCGATGATCCAATGAGCTCTTGAATTGGCATATTTTTCAAATATTTCAATAGCTCATTGTCATCTGCTACATGTTTACTTTTCAAAATTGGTATTTGTCTTGCCAGTTCTTTAACTTTATTACTCTGTGCCCAAGGCAGTAGTGATGATCCCGAGTTGGCTATAGCCTTATGGAATAGTCCTTTTGCCATAGGTGACAACATTAAATACTCCACGGATGCAGCACCAGCACTAAATCCAAAAATAGTAACATTGTTATTATCTCCATTAAAGTTTTTAATATTTTGCTGAACCCATTTTAAAGCTTGGACTTGATCTTTCAACCCCATATTCCCTGGGGCGTCTTTGCAACCCAATGAAAGGAAACCAAGAATACCAACTCTATAATTTAAGCTCACAATGACAACATTTTTTTCAACAAGAAAATCAGCTCCATGGGCTGAGTCATCAGTGCCACTTCCAAATAAGAAACCACCGCCATGAAAGAATACCATTACTGGTAGTAGTGGTGAAGAAGTTGGTAAACTAGGTGTGTATACATTTAAATACAAACAGTCTTCATCTCCAATAACTTGGGATGTTGTTTTGTCGAACTGGGCGCATATATTACAATCTTTTGTTGCATCCCTGACTCCTTTCCAACAAGTTGGTGGTTCAGGTGGCTGTAATGATAATAACGGTTTTTGTGAAATGCAGAAAAATATTTAAAAAATGATTAACAGTTCATTGATATTGTGAAGTTATTTTATATTCATTAAATATTATTTTTATATTATCTAGAAATATTTCCGTTGCACTTTATTGAGTGAATTTTAGAAAAAAGAGGTTCAACAATAATAAATATATGTATACTTACAGCAAATCTTAATTCTTGGATAGGTGGTTTAGCATATGGAATTCCTTTAAATGTATAAAATTCTTTATTATTAGAAGTTTTGCATATCTTTCCCAACAGTTTTCCATCCTGTACATCTACTATTGGGTTCATTATTTTCTATGAAGCAGAGAATAAATAGGAAACCTACAAAATAATTGATAATGAACAACACTCATATAGGACTTATTCTATTATTTACAACTATTACTTTGAACAACAATAGATGAATAAAAACTAATGAGAGATGAGACTTACAGACTCAGATTATTATGACGTTAAAATTAAAGCGAACTTTATTAAAAGTTTTAATGTTTCTTTTCCTGGGAAGTATGAAGGAAATTGTATTCAAGGTAAGCTACAATTCATACAAGTTAGATAGCAATTATTGTCAAGTAAGTAAATTATTTCTTTTAGTATTGTGTTGTATAATTATGTGATAATTTATTCATTTCTGAATATTAAAATACTTACAACAGTGGAATAAAATCTGAGCAATACTCAGATTACTGTCTACTAAGCACAGACTACTTAGTATATCTAAGTAAGTGAGTAATCCTGTAATCACTAGGCAGTAAGCACTATTCACTAATCAGCTGAGTGACATAAGTGATAAGTCCATAAAGTTAATTTCCACCAGATTTAGTATTATATAAATCCTCAGCCTCAGTAAAATTTCTATAACCAATAAAAGAAGATAAAATTCGTGAAAACTTTAAGAGAAAAAAGATAGTACATAATATGAATGGTTTAAAAATTAAAAATAAATTAATACTGACAAGTGACACCTATGATTAAATTTAAAAAGTTTTTGGAATTTGCTTAAATATAGCTATTCACCAACAGATGTCGGTAGCAAATATTATTAACTAATTTATATTTCATATTTTAATTATTTGATTTTTTATTTAAAGTAACTATCTATTACATTGTAGTGTAAATTAAATTAAAATAAATGCTCAATAATAATATAGCTTTTATATTGAAACTTTTTTTGACATTAGTAATTGGCAACACAATAAAAGCATGGTTAGAAAAATTCGAAGAGATAAATGAATATCGTGCGAAACGTTGCCGGCAACTTTGCGAGATACGAATATTCTAGAATCAAGAATTTGTGATTCGAGGCAGCTTATAGCTATTCTATATTGAATATTCCATCTGATAGTCGACTGTCTCAATAGAACAAAGTTAATAAAAATGGCAAACGCAATCAAAAAGCTAGTTCCTCTACTTGACCGTGTGTTAATCAAGCGAGCTGAAGCTGTAACGAAGACAGCTGGTGGCATCGTTATTCCTGAGAAAGCTCAGTCTAAAGTTCTTCATGGAGAAGTCGTCGCAGTTGGTACAGGCTCAAGAAAGGAAAATGGTGAATTTATCCCCGTTCTAGTGAAAGTTGGAGACAAAGTTTTATTACCGGAGTATGGCGGTACCAAAGTTTCCTTGGAACATGATGAAAAGGAATATCACCTGTTTAGAGAATCTGATATCTTAGCGAAGATTGAAAATTAATTTTAACATTAGTCATTAATATGGTTTCGAATTATTGCGTTAGTTTTATTATATAGTAGTGTACGAACATGATTTGTGATTGTGTAATATGGTCAATGTTGTGGAACAAAGTGTTATCTTTGCATTTATTATAATACTGTTATAAAAACGTAGTTATTTTTTTTTATATCCATTACAAAGACCCAATTTTACTAGAAACTACGAGGTTAAGAGGTTATGACTTCCATTAAGGTTAACTTTCAAAGTTCATCGGGAGCAAGTAGGTGCCTGAGGGATACGTAAATACGTACCACAATTTTGTGTAGTACATTATTGTACTTATATAAAAATCATCAATTATTATTATAATTTGCATCTAAAGCCATCTGAATTCTGATATCCATTAAAAGGCAGATGCGCTATAATAATCCAAAATATAACCTACTATAATATCTAATGTGGCAATCAATTTTTATGTCGTATATTCAAATTATACCTTCGACTTCTCAGTTTAAAGATAAAAATTTTGTTTGCTTAGCAGCCTCTGATTATAATTATGAAAGATAAAGATGTATAAATGGCAGCGATAGTGTTTTTCCTTTGGAACTGTGCCTGTGCTTTGCAGATCTATAACATTTGAGTAACACTTATCCTAGAGGAAAATAGTGTTACTTACAGAATACTTCTGTAATGGGTAATGTTTGCTCTATACATCTGTCAGCATAGATATTGGATACCACCATCCTGTTTGTATATATTTTTATGTCAAGCAACTGCTGTTTCAGAAAGGTATTGTTTTCCATCCAGAAATGGCATACCTCCTTATAAATCTGTGGGCATACTTAGTATTTTTTCTCAAATTTAATTCCAATAGGAAAAGGCAAAGAACTAAAACTAATACAGCCTATTTAGTAAATTTTGTTAGTTCCAGTTAATCTGGTATATAATAATTATAGACAAAAAAGTCTTCTTCATTTTTATTTGGAGTCCATTATTTTTAAGACTAGAGCAAAGTCAGAAATATTTTTATAATCATATTGATTGTCTAAGTTGCTTTTCATACAGCTTTCAAAATTTTCAATTTTAAAAGTTTCCTTTTAAAATACATAAATTATGTAGTCATCATTTTAGTCTTTTATAACTGCTGTTATCAATTTATGAATTTATTTGATCATAAAGTGATCTTGATAAATTTAAATAGTGCAATTCATGTGGTTCAACTATTGGAGTTGGATGGGTTATTAGAGTACTTAGATAAATATTGGATAAAGATTAGAAAATATTATTAACTCTTTTACTTTAATTTTCAAAATCACTTAATATAAAACATTAATTTCATAGAGTTAAATATCTACAGTTGTCTTGAATTACATTTGCATTTCAGTAAAATGATCCTCAAACAAAATATTCCACAATTTTTTTTCATTTTGCTTTGAAAGTATTTATCAATATTTCCTTAAATACATTTGGAATGCACTAAAGTTACTATTTTATAATATAATAATTCCATTAATTAATTATGAAATCAAATAATTAAAATTCCAAAAATGATAATCTAGTAAATACTTCTTTTTAATGATCAATTCATTACTAAAATACCAAGTAATGCCCTAAATTTCATTGCATACAATATGTGGCTAAGCAGGTGACACCCATTAAGCAAGTTTGAGTACCATTGGGAATACAATAACAGCATAATATTATATAAACAGTTGGTGGACTTAATACTGTGCAGTTCACAATAATTGAAATACATATAAAATTATAATAATCTTGATAAAGTAGACATTTAAATCTATTCTCCAGCAATTTGTACACTTCATTCATTGCAAATTGTGTTATATTATGTACATTGTAAATATGGCAAATTACTTTTTAAATGATCTCATGGCAAAATATTTGTCATTCAATCTAATACTAGTAACTTAATTTGCAAAATATATATCTCAACAAAACTATTGTACTCAGATAAATGTAGCTTGTAGAACTTAGGAGAGTATAATAATTTCTATTTTAGGTACATATAAATGGCATGGCATTGTTGAAATGTTTACTGTAAAGATATAGCTGTACGTCGCACAGCAGCAGATAAAGCTGGATTAGGGTCTGGAGGCTCAGTAAGTAGCTGTACTGTCTTCCAACAGCCATCTTCATTGGACTGCCGTAATGCTTCCATAGTTGCCTGCACTCGCTGGCCATCCTCAAATGTGGCAGCAGCTCTGACTGGCTCTTTTATCCAATCCATTTGTTCCTTGACAGGCTGAAAGGCTTCCTTTAATGCACTAATCATTTTACAAAGTCCTTTAATATATGGTTTCGGAATAACACTTGATGCACAGCTAAGATCTTCTATATCTACATAAATTACTTCCTCCTTATCTAAAGGTCTCTTGTTATCTTCATCAGCACTCTTATTAATTGTTTTATGTAATCTACCATGTAAATCACCACTTCTTACAACTAAATAACCTTTTTTGCTAAACACATAGATTTCTTGATTAAAATATGGCCCTGGTAAATGATTACTTAATGTGGCCGTAACTAATAATCCTTTGTCCATTTGCAATTGGAATGTACAAAAATCTGGTGCTGTTATTCTTCTTATGCCATTAACTTTGGCTGTCTCCTCTACAAAGGTCCTTAAGACTCCATGCACCTTGGTCACTTTTTGACCACTGAGATATGACACTAAATCAATCACATGGCTACCAACAAGAGTAAGAGTTCCTCCTCCCATTGTATCGTCACATAGCCAGTTATATGTGTCACTGAGTAGAGACCCCATCTGCACTCTTACATCTATTAATGTAAGGTCACTTGGATTACCCAAGTAACCATCAGTAATACATTTTCTCATGTGACTAAAGGCTGGCAAAAACCTTAGGGAGTGATTAATAATTGATATTAGTGTTGGGTAGTATTGAGCAGCTCTCACCATCTTCAGGGCTTCAGCCTGGCACAATCCAGCTGGCTTATCACAAACAACATGTTTGCCTATCCCCAATGCTTTCACAGATATTTGTGCGTGAAGATTTGGTGCACATACAATAAAGACTAAACTCACATTCTTTTTGAGTAAAACATCGTCGATTTTGTTTGTAAAAAATGGTATTTTAAGTTCCTTTGCAGTGTTTTCTGCTTCTTGAACGGTTACACCCCATATTGCTTCTACTGAAAACCCTTTTTCTCTTAAGAATGGGACTAAAACCTTAGCAACAGCGCCCGTTCCGAAGACACCGATACCGGGTAGCATTTTATTTGTTTCTGTTTTCATACCGCAGATGTATCAGGATTTTTTATTTTAATAATTATTAAAATTTGTATACACTGTGATGCAATATCTAGACCTTTCACTCGGTTTACTGTTTAGAGACGAAAAAATAATAGCATTACGATCATTTTGAAAAAGTAATGATTTACTTTGCTTTTTCTTGGAATTCAAAGATATAGTAAAAAATCATAATATTACATATTGATATATTATTTATACCGTTTTTGGATAGCAATTTTAATCATACGATGGTAATTATGATTTCTTTTGAAATTATATTGCATAAATTTTAGAGAGCCGAGATTGGAATTCCTGAGTTTTGACAGCGATTTATTTGTCAATTACTTTTTTTTCGTTCCTATTGGAACAGCCTAAGACCAGAGGCCATGCTGCCTTTTTTTTTGTATTGTAACATATATATTATGTTACATAGATTTACTTACGAGTTTTGTACTATTTATTCGTTTTTTAATACTAAATTCATATTCCGCGCGCGAATTTCTTCATTCGCCTACTCGATTACTATTGGTCGTGTAATATTACGATGTCACGATATGTGGTGCGTCTTACGGTTACGGACCGGTCGATCGTTCTTTTTCTGCCTGAGAGTGCTGAGAAGCGCACACGCGCCGCGTTATATTTTAAGTGGGTGAGTCCTTGTAGGAACACACGTGTATCCTTAAGTAATCTCTTTGTTATAATTAGTGTGTAAGCCTTCTGCTTGTGATTATTAATGTAAAATGCTTAAGTTAATTTACAACCAAAATGCACTAGCGTCTAGCTTACAATTTAATAGTGTTTTTTAGTAATATTTAATCATAGGGCTTAGTGCTTATCTTTATTGTGTTCTGTGCTTATATGCTTTTAATGGCCATTTCCGTGTCAACCCTGGACATTCATGGGGGTTGGTTACGGAAAGGCTCACCCGTGTTGGCGTGACCTTTCAGGGTCCCAGGCGTTGCCGTCGTGGTCGGTGCGGTGCTATTCCTGGGCGTGGCCGAGTAGCTGTGGACGGGGACCAGAAGGAAGCAGACGACGGGAACCAGAGCAGCTGGGATCCCACTACCCACTTACCCACTACCCACTTATTCACTTACCCAAGGATCTCACTGATCCCACACTTCTCCCGATCTCTCTTCGGGGACTGCACACCACAGTGCTGGCTTCGGTCCTGCTCACCGCCACGCTGAGCAACGGGACGGCACGCTGGACGAAGCACGGACCACGTGGCACGAGTCACGGACGCAGTCTTGTTAAGTTCTCTTTTTGATTAGCTCCCAACTTGATATCAGGAATAAACGAACCCACGCTCTCTTACAACCTCTTATAACTTCTAATTAACTTATTTAATTAATCATTTAATCATATTTTTAATAGTCGGCCAACAACCTATTTTTTCTAAATTTAATTTATAACTTTCTATGTACAATTTTTATTCGAAAATATATTTATAAAGTTTACATCATTTATTCCCGTTTATTTCATTTTTTTTTATAACGTTACAATGACGCCCAACCGGTTAAAATATTCCTGGTATTAAGTTTGTCTGGTGGTGTGGAAATGGTCCCGTGTCTTTTAAATGTATGTGTTGTGAATTGTGTCCTGTTTAAAATGTTTTATGTTCTCTCTATACATACATGACAAACCAAGTACAATTCATAGTAAAATGTAGTAGAAATTAAAAGTATTAAATCATTAAAATAAAATTAAAAATGCTAAATCATAAAGTGTTAAAATCTAGTTTAAGTTTCAATTAATGCATCATAAGTGTGAAAAGTGATAAATCATGTAAGTACTAAATATAATTATTACAATATAAATCAATTATGAAATCATAAAATATTCAATCATAAGAATGAATGATAAGTGATAAGTGTTATATAACTCGTAATCTTTGTACTTGGGTTGTTTGTTCACTTTTTTTCCGAATACCCTCTGTATCGGATACTTTTGTGTTTACTTGTTGTTATCTATTGTGTATTATTTTGTATTATCTCTGGGGATTGTTTCAATAAGGACTCACTATGACACGTAATATTAAATTTTTATCTCTGCTTAAAGTCGAGTTAGTGTTTAACGTATTTCACATTATTTTACATTAAACGGTCAAAGTTAGCTTATGACGTATTATTAGTTTTGTATAGCAAAATGTTAGGTGTTATATTATGTTAGGCATATGCCAGATTTTAACTTGTCTTAATACATTTTTTTTATTTAATTAATATGAAAGACCTGAAAATAATAGATAGCTTTAGTAATGAAATAATATAATAATCCTTAGATCAATAATATTAATGATCTAAGTAAAAACGTTATTTTTTTTATTCAAAATTTACACTATGTATTCCAATTTTTGAGACGGGTGATGATCTCTAAAGCGTGCATATACAATAGGTACATGACATGGATTGTTGTGTTATGGTACATATCTTATGTACTGGTTATGGTTTAGGGTACAAGTCGTTCCACTGAGCAATGACTTGTGCCAGTTATGTATTTTTGGTAATATATTTGAGTTATTCCACTGAGCAATAACTCGAGTACATCTCTTTATTGTACTTTTATATTATTTCAAGCCTACGCCATAAGTTATTTACTCTGATATAGCTTATCTAATTCCGGGACGGGTGGCGATTCCACATATTTATATTGTTATAGTATATGCACACATGCTAAAAGCCTTCATCGGGAATACTTTTTGGCATATTAAATTTAGTATAATTTTTCGGTTTATAGTAGCTGTTTGAGTGTGTGTCCATAGTAGACCATATCTCTTTGTGTCAGGGCGTTGTTTGTGTAGTACAGATAACGCACGCTGCTTGTGAGAATTTGGATGATGATGAATGTGAGTGACGTATGATCGGATACGCTGTCTACATCTCGTAGCGCAGCGTAGCAGTGAAGCCAAAATTTTTTTTTACGTAGCGTAGCACTTTTGTGATCGGCTACGGATGAGTTAACAAATCTTATCTTGTTATTGAGAAGTAGAATCAGTAGCGTTGAATTTTTTTTTTCTCTTTCTCTCGAGCGCTGTGCCAGAGTTTCTTCTCGCGTTACCTTCTTCAGAATTTTGCCAGAGAAGCAAAATTCTTCTCTGACGGGGGGGGGTATTGTAACATATATATTATGTTACATAGATTTACTTACGAGTTTTGTACTATTTATTCGTTTTTTAATACTAAATTCATATTCCGCGCGCGAATTTCTTCATTCGCCTACTCGATTACTATTGGTCGTGTAATATTACGATGTCACGATATGTGGTGCGTCTTGGAATCGAGTCGTGCCGGTTACGGACCGGTCGATCGTTCTTTTTCTGCCTGAGAGTGCTAGAAGCGCACACGCGCCGCGTTATATTTTAAGTGGGTGAGTCCTTGTAGGAACACACGTGTATCCTTAAGTAATCTCTTTGTTATAATTAGTGTGTAAGCCTTCTGCTTGTGATTATTAATGTAAAATGCTTAAGTTAATTTACAACCAAAATGCACTAGCGTCTAGCTTACAATTTAATAGTGTTTTTTAGTAATATTTAATCATAGGGCTTAGTGCTTATCTTTATTGTGTTCTGTGCTTATATGCTTTTAATGGCCATTTCCGTGTCAACCCTGGACATTCATGGGGGTTGGTTACGGAAAGGCTCACCCGTGTTGGCGTGACCTTTCAGGGTCCCAGGCGTTGCCGTCGTGGTCGGTGCGGTGCTATTCCTGGGCGTGGCCGAGTAGCTGTGGACGGGGACCAGAAGGAAGCAGACGACGGGAACCAGAGCAGCTGGGATCCCACTACCCACTTACCCACTACCCACTTATTCACTTACCCAAGGATCTCACTGATCCCACACTTCTCCCGATCTCTCTTCGGGGACTGCACACCACAGTGCTGGCTTCGGTCCTGCTCACCGCCACGCTGAGCAACGGGACGGCACGCTGGACGAAGCACGGACCACGTGGCACGAGTCACGGACGCAGTCTTGTTAAGTTCTCTTTTTGATTAGCTCCCAACTTGATATCAGGAATAAACGAACCCACGCTCTCTTACAACCTCTTATAACTTCTAATTAACTTATTTAATTAATCATTTAATCATATTTTTAATAGTCGGCCAACAACCTATTTTTTCTAAATTTAATTTATAACTTTCTTTGTACAATTTTTATTCGAAAATATATTTATAAAGTTTACATCTTTTATTTTCATTTTATTCTCACATTCATTTATTATTTCATTTTTTTTATAACCGTAACAGTATATATTTGTTTCTGTTGGAACCAGCTAAGACTCTGGTCTTAGCCGGTTCCATGATGCCATGATGCCATGTCTAACGTAAACTACCTACATTTAATTTGTGTGGAGCAGAAGGAATAAGGCAGGAAACGCCAAGGGTTCCCTTACGTCACCATTAATCAATTATAACCCCTAAATCCATCCATCCCGAAACAGTCCGCCACAATATTTACGAACCAATCACATTGTAATATATGGATCGAGTTTTGAAGACAAACACTATAGAAAACCACCAGAACAGTCACTATAATATAAATAATCACAATATAAAAAGATTGCGTTTTTAAACCAAACACTATAGAAATCCACTTCAAAATAATAAAATTGGAAATAATAATTAATTAACGGAAAACAGAAAAAACACAACTATAGCCTTGACGTTGCCCGATATTACTTAACTTTTTTTTTAGTATGGACTGCACTTAGTGCATTGTCAATGTCGAGTATAAAGTCTATCGTAATCTATCTTTTAAGAAGAAGAAGGAAATATCTATAGTCTGTAATTTGGAGAAACGGCGGGAAACGCCAAGAGAGACGATTGCAGCGCCCTTCACTTCACCATCA
Organism: Lycaena phlaeas; assembly: GCA_905333005.2. Lineage (NCBI taxonomy): Eukaryota > Metazoa > Arthropoda > Insecta > Lepidoptera > Lycaenidae > Lycaena > Lycaena phlaeas. Next base: position 10,220,993 of record HG995178.1, read on the forward strand.
ATTGACTATCACTTCCAAATCCATCCATCCAGAACAGTCCACCACAATATTCGCCAACCAATCACATAATATGGGAAACCAATTCTACAAAAAACCGCCAGAACATTCCCATATAGAAAAACGCTCCAGAACAATTCTCCGCCGTATTCGCCAACCAAATATCACAATATAAATTATTGATTGCCGAACCGAACGAATAAAATAGAAAATAATAATTAACTAACGGAAAGCCATGACGTTTCCCCCCTCCAACGATTGATATAAGACTAGAGGTGCCCACCTCGACGGCTAGTCAGTCCCTCAGGGGACCGACGGCACCTCCACAGAGTGGTTGCCCCGCACCACAGAACAACCACTCCCAACGTCTGGACAGTACAATGAGGTTAGGTTTCCATCCTCAACCTTTGCCCCCTGCTCTGTTGTCCTCTTTTCTTATAAAAGGGGTACAAAGAGCCCCCTCGGCTCAATTCGCTTCGTCCAAGGTCGGCCACGATAAGGACTGAACCATGGTAGGCTGCCCAAACGATCCTAGCGCAGACAGTGGCAGAAAAAAGAACTAAGAACTGGGTTTATTATTGTGTACCTACGTGAATACTACGGAGAGGCCCATCTCGTTCGGACTCCTTATATATCTATACTCCGTGGCCCACACCATAGTGTGATACTCTTTGGCCCGCACATTCCCAAGCGTGCAAAGAGTATAATATTAAAATAAACATTTTACACTTCGATTTCAAGCGTGGATATGAGCGGGGCGAAAGTGAAGTTCGAGCGGTAACCGTATAGGATGATAAATCGTCTATTTTGTTTTTATAAGTATGCTACACCACAATACTAAAACATTTTCGATGTATATCGTTTCTCTATTAATTAAATATGGATTGAAGAAGGATATAGACTATTTTTGGAAAAGTATTTTGAAATATTTCTTAGTAATCAATTTAACATAAATATAAATATTTCATTGTTAAAAAACCACCACTATATTTTATGTTTACATTTTTATAATTTATTTGACATTTCCGTCATGAAACATTGGTCACGATGTTTTCTTTCACGGAGAGCGAACGGGTCCGTTTTTAGGGTGCACTAAGAAATTAAGAACTCATTTCATGCACCACAGGGGTCAGGATCGAAACCAGACCCTCTCGATATGAGGCCGAGCCTATACCGACTGGACCACCGTCACTCATGTACTCAAAATATGACTAGATTAATAACAATTTCAAAATATATAATTAGATAGGTGCAATGAGTATAATTGGAACAAAGAATAATATTTGTTGAATAAACAAAGTACCCGAGTCGTAAGTCACTTGCTGGCGCTTTAAATGAATCACTGAGAGTTGAACTCGATGTTCTGATACCATCCACCTGGACACACTAGGGCTGGCACACGAACATTAAAAATACTTATTCCAAATATTTTTATGTATAATACCCATTTTGGATGCTTTATCTCACATTTCTTCTGTAGGTCGGTAATAAATCAAAATAAATTTTATTTCGTTTATTTTTTTATTAAGTCGCAATAAAATCCGAACAAATATAACTAAAAAAAAAACTTGGTCTACAATGTTCTTTTACATACCTAGTAGTTTGTACTTATTTGAAGTGAATTTGTGGAGTGCCCAGCTTGGGCAGAAGTTCGCCGAGAACTCAGCAGTTGGTGGTCTTTCACTCCCAAACATTGTTCAGGCAATGACACAGAGTGAGGCAACGTGGAATGCCGTCACTTCATTCTGCAAATTCGTGATGCACGCAAAGGAGGTAGCAGAAAGGGAAAGATAATCTGTTGCAACGCATCCCTTTTGCCGAAGACGTTCTGGTCGCCGGAGGAGAGCGCAAAACGGCCTCCGGCCGTCGTAGGTGTCTGGCTTGTAGGCGTCGAATGTGGAGCAATCCGTCGCCAAACAGGCCCAATATGGTGGCGCGCGATTCGGTAATTGTACCGATTACGAAGGTACCTGCCACTGACAGGTCAGAACCGGAGGCGGGGGATCTGGTGAATACAAGAGTGCGTAGCTCGTACCCCGCCTATAGGTTAGACGAGGAACACCGGGGTGCTTTTAGCAGGTTAAGATCCCGCACACCCCCACTGCTCAAAATGATTTTACATCTTGAAACAAAAAAAAAGTATTTACAAGTTACAACTTAAGAACGAAGAGCAAACTCGCCACGATTCCGTTCGTAAGACCTTACTGAGATAATTTAACGCACATTGTTTGACACATTATTTTACTATATTTTACAAGAGGTATCTAAAGTCAGATTGGGCAGTCGCCCTTAGTATGATTTGTATGTGTCCAGACTCCAGTGGCTTATTAGGAGGTGAGAGGGGGTGCTTATAGGGAGAAGGCGGACACCGCATGACGCATCTACATAACTTCGGGGTGTTTGGATTGGCGTCGATAGTCATTAAAAGAATAAGCTATAAAAATATTATCTTAATATATATAAATCTCGTGTCACAATGTTTGTCCTCAATGGACTCCTAAACCACTTAACCGATTTTAATGTTTTTTCTTTTAAAATGTGTGCTTTTCTCCAACTTAAAAGATAGGATAGTTTATTTCTCAAATTTGAGATTGCAATTTTATTTATTGCAAATTAATTGTTTTGACAGAACGAAGTCTGTCCAGTACGCTAGTATATTATAGAAAATCATAGTTTAGTATTTTGTGAGATAAGCTTGTATTAAATTATATTATTATTATAAAAAAGAGTCAACCCTAACAAGTCTATCCTATTTGCAGCACGCCTAAACACCTCTTAAGAAGCCGCAATCAACATTTTTACAACTAATGATGACTAATGTTCATTCAAAAAAAGAATTTATATAGATATACCTATTACTCATATTCTAAAATAAAGTTTTTTTTTACATAAAACACAAGTTCTAAATGCATTTTATTTTCATGTAAAAAAGTAAACGTTTCACATTAAACATTACTAATACGTAATACGTTTGTATCTATTTAATTACGAATTGCTAGGTATAGCATCTACATTAAAATTCTTTTCATGACAACACATCTTAGTCTAACTATAGGCATATTATGAATATACTGCAAACGCTTTCAATAAAACAATGTTAGTTTAGGAAAGAAAGGTAGGACAGGTTGGTAGGTATTAACTGGCATCGAGACTTTACCAGCTTACATCGCAGGATGGAGAGTAGAGTTGCTTGGGCTAATCCCAAGCTTTTTGCTGTCAGCTGTTCATCCGACGGTGGTGAGGCATGGACCTGCCACAGAAACGAACCTGACGCTAAGAACGGCGGGGTCAACCTCCCATCTTTTCTCATCACAGGCTCACCCCACATCCGATGAAGTATTAAGGCTACTAGGGTCATTAGCATTGCTTCAAACGAAAAAACATCTTGCTGTGAGATGGTTTATCTGCTAGGTTTCCTAGGTGGTTTTCTAGGTGGATCACTTACCACCATGCTGGTAGAAAGATAATAAAGAGAACGGTATTGGGTACTTTCATGGTAATAATAAAAAAACGACAATTCCTATTACAAAGCGCTATTTTATTCATTTTTGTCACTTTATTTGTAATAATACACATATGTACGAGTAAGGGTACGAAAATAAGATGGAAATAGTGTGAACCGCACGTGTGGTGCGACATGGAGTATAGGATGTCAAGACGGAAGGATGATCCCGGGTGAACCGACCTGTCAATCTTTACAATGTAAAAAAAATATTGTTTAATTTAATGATTGAATAGCATACCTCTCTATTTAATTACCAATAAGGCATTTATCACAAGAATAAATAAGAAATTAAAGAAGTAAAAAGTAATGACAAATAACTAGTAGAGTTTTGTAATAGAAAATAATAGCTTAAAACAAAAGTCCTACGAGTTTAGTTACATGAATATAAAACACTAGCGGTTGCCCGCAGCTTTGCCTGCGTTAACTAAGATTTACAACGGGATCTTAGAGGGATGATATCTTTATCGATAAATGGCGAAAAAAAGATTAGCGCGTTCAAATAACTCTTTAGCTTTATATCTTAAGGATTAAAAGCATGAGTAAAATAAACGCGTACCTATGTAAGTCCAAAAAAATTCAAAATTTCTAAATAAAAAAATGGTCGTTGTGCCTCACTCGACATAGATAGGTATAGTGTGTTGTGGACTTTTTTGTAAATATTTATAAGATCTACAATTAATTGGAACATTCTATGGTCCTATCTTTTATAGTTTAGGCAGCGTACGCAAAATAAGTAACTTTTCTGGTTGATTTTTTACACCCTGTGTCCGAAAAACCCAAATATCATACGGAACCCTATGTTTTTTCAGAATAAAATTTAGCCTATGTTACTCGTGGATAATGTAGCTTTCGAATGGTGAAAGAATTTTTGAAATCGGTTCAGTACTTTTTGAGCCTATTCATTACAACCAAACAAACAAAGTTTTCCTCTTTATAATATTAGTGTAGAAATAGGTACGTATTTGTTTTCAATAAAAATATTATTATATTGCTATTTTCACCGTACTGCTAGTTTCTTTGTATCTAAGATTTACTATCTCTTTTTTAATGAACCCTGAGACGACCAACGCAGTGGATGGAAAAGTTGATAATGATGATGTATTTTTTTATCATAGGAATGAGCGGTCAAAATCAATCGACCATCGACACCCATGCATACACAATATCCACACAAACAGGGATGCAGATGCGTTGCTCACTCTTTTGCTATGCCCCCAATAGGACGCAGCTATCAAACCGCCTGAAACGCGACAGCATCACTGCTACTTTACGCCGGTATTATGTAAGCGAGAGTACCCCTTCCATTCCGGTTGTGTCAGCCCAATTTGACTGCAAAGCGACCTGGCGCTACCTCCTACAAATGATGATTAAGGTTTATACATTATTTAAAGTATTTAAAACGGGATATTTACCATGTTTTTTAATATTATTTTGCGGAGCTCGATATTTCGACATTGTCTACGAATGTCATGTTCACGAGACTGATATTAAAAAACATGGTAAATATCCCGTTTTAAATACTTTAAATAATGAAAATAACCATGTTAATTTAAAATCCTATATAACGTTTATACATGTTTTTGTATTTGAATAATATCATATTATTTATCTAAATAAAAGTAGTTTTTTTAACAATTACTTAAGAAATGTCATGAATGGATATTGCACGTATTTCCAATTTCCAATAGTGTAACATAAAAAAAGTAAAATACATATGGGTAGAGTTAGTCCTACTAATATTATAAACGTGAAAGTTTGTAAGTATGGGTGTTTGTTACTCTTTAACTTAAAAATTACTACGGATTTTAATGAAACAGTAACATAGCTTATATATCAAAATAACACATGGGCTATCATGGGCTATAATTTGTGAAGTACGCGGGTGAAACCGCGGGGCGTTGCTAGTACGAAATAAAAATTAAAGTAATTTAGGGTCTGTTTCACAATGTCCTAATAAAGTTCCATTTAAGCTATTTGCAACATATTTACCACATAACTACAACGTTTTTGTTTCACAATTGACAAATAGCAATATTTGGCTAATAAAGTTCCCTGTAAACTATAGGTCGGATCAACTGGCCATTAGCAAATTCATCTGTCAGATAAATTAGTTGACAGATATATACGCGGTTGACAGCTACACGACATTTGACAATTTGACGTTCCGGTAACAGTAATATACAAAATAATTTAAATTGTGTTTTGATCGTTTAATAATTAAGGGATAACATTATATACAAGGTCTATGTAAATAAAAGGTATAAAGATGGTATGATACATACAATTAAATTATAAAAACATATTTTCATGTATATTTACAACATGGAATGTTTTTCTAAAACATATTTATCGTAAAATGGAACTATGAAATGCGAAGTTGCCAAGCCTACTAACCAGTAAGTGCCAAATAGGGATCTGCCAAATAAATTTATAGGGAAGATGATGGTGAAACCCAATCAAGACTAACTAGAAGATTTATGTGTCAGTTAATTTATGTGTCATATAGCTATAGGGTACTTTACTGATACATTGTGAAACAGACCCTTAAAAAAGAAACACTTTTTCATACTATGGCTAAGATTAGAATATGTAGACCCACAAAAAAAAAAACGTATTTCAAAAAAGGAACACAATTTAATTGTTTACATAAAGTGGGGATGTACTGCCTGATCCTGAAACGTCACGTTTCGGGTGGGGCGATTATAGGCGCCGCCCAAAAGGCCGCCCGCCTTACTCTTGCGCATCAAGATATCGCCGAGACTTACTCAGATATATCATCCGTGGACATGTGCTAGTGAAGTGATTAGTGATATGCCTAAGAAACGCCTGAATCGATCACCTGACAAAAGAACGGAGGACGAAGATGATGACTTTCTATTTGACGACAGTCAATCTAGTTCAGGTTAGATTATATTGGTGTTATATAGTATTTATTTAATAACTCAAAAGTGTCTAGATATTTCGGTAATTATTTAATAGACACAGTGATTTAGTAATATTTTTTATTTTACAAATTCCTAAAAGATATAGTATATTTGAAAGTTTTTTTAAAGTTTTACTAAAGTATCTTATACATAATATGAAAAATATTTATTTTTTATTCAATTCATATCTAATATTTAACGTTTTACGCTATCTATGTTTAAATTAAATATTTTAGCGAAATCTTTATTTTATTAAAGTACTGCACTGATAATAAAATGTTTATTGTACATAATCTCTAATATTCTTAGTTTCCACTATAAATAAAACACTTCTTGTAATGAATTAAAAGACATAATAGCAAATACTAAAATACTAACGTTAACGTACCGATTAATGGTAATTAATATCATATTTTTTAACAATTTGCATTTTTTTTTAATTTGAAATTATTATACCTATGTATAGGCAGCCGCCGCGGTTTCTCCCGTGTATTTAGCATCCCGTGGAAGGACGGGAATAAATTATAGCCTATGTTTTATTCTGGTGTATAAGCTGTATTATTTTTCATTTTTATTAAAATCCATCCAATGGTTTTTGCATGAAACAGTAACACATACAAAAATCGCGCTTATAATATTAAGTAGGACTTATTGTCTTAGCAAATACTTAGTTAGTTTAAGGTTATATCTGCAAAATAAAAAGAGGCTGTGTTTTCCATTTGTTTTGCCCATAACATAATTGTTAGATTTACCATAAAATATGATAAACAGCCATTTATATAGGTAGCTACGCCACGTAAACCATGTATAGGACGAATAATCTCCATCTTTATGGTGTTAGGTATCAATTCCACATTCAGGTATTAAGGATTAAACTTTACTTTAACAGCCATAAAGATAATTTATAAACTCCATGTAAAACGTGTCGAGGAATCTTCTCCTTCATGGCGTTAAAAATCAATTACACATAATGGTATTGAGGATTAATATACTACGTAAATCCATATTCCTTTTTATAGTTCACGCGAATTTCACTAATTATAATGAATGTTTCGGATACTTTACCACAACTTTATTCCTCGTGCGACAAGGTGTTACAACCAATTTTTCTCTGATGCTAACCCGTTAGGATGCTCAATCGGTGCCTATAGAACTAAAATTAGGGAAATAATTTCTAACCCTTCGTTTAAATTATAATTTCTCATTTTTTTCTGTTATTGTATTTTTTTTAAATTCTTTTGTGATGCTTACTCTTATTTTTGTTTTTGTTTGTTATTTTCATCAGTTTATTGTTGTGGTGACTTTGTAATGCCAATAATTTTTATATTTTTGTGGACACTTCACTGGTTTCTGCATAACTCGTCATACCATGTTTTAAGATAACATTGTAACCGTTTGTGTTCCCTAAAAATAAAATAAATAAAAATAAAAGACAACACAGAGTATGTCCATTGGAGGGCACTCTACTGTATTTGTGCTTTGATATCATTTTTTAATTTAGAAATGGATAAACTCTTATATTTGTTTTATGACAGGTAGAAGTGGACATGAGCCGATACATAGAAACGCCGCGAATGCAAGAGAGAGAGCTCGCATGAGAGTATTATCGAAAGCATTTTGTCGGTAAGTACCTACCTAACTAGTGGCGTGATATATCAAGTGATATTATAATATTACGCTATAAAGAAGGCGTTCATTGAGGAGGCCTATGTTCAGCAGTAGACGGATAAAAGCTGTTGATCCGACGATAATGATGAAAGATGAAACTGAACAAAAAGAAATTTTTGGTAAGATTACTCATCTTTTTGATGATGCTATTTGCTTGCCATGCTGTGCACCTATGGAATTACAATAGGTCGAGGCTAGTGCTCAGGGCGGAAAATTTTCTAGGGCGGCAAAAGTCTACGTCTACCTTACCTTCATTTCGCAGAGAGACCCACATAACTAAAAATGGGGCGGTTATAAAGTCTGAATCACCCAACTTACCATCTTTTGAAAAGAATACTGATGTTCCTGTAACTATTTATTAATATTCGTAAAGAGGTAGTGCCTTGCTGCATTGCACCCGAATTCGGCTGGCACGACCAGGGTGGTAGCTCTCCCTCACATAATACCGGCGTAAAGTGATAATTATGCTGTCTTCGTGCGTTTTGTGAGTTTCCGGTGGCCTATTGGGGGATAGGGAAAAGGAGGGCAATGCATCTGCATAATAGTCGAATAGGCGTCGATAGTCGCAAGGCTTCGGCTGTGCGTTTGTCCTCCTATGCTATAAAAAATCGCTTTAATCAGTTTAAGAGTGAAAATTGATTATAGCACTTTTTGTGACGTATAGGAACCTGAGTGGTAACTTATCACGCAGTGTTGTTATTTATTTACTGTGCTTATGCATACAGTAAACACATGCACAGTAAATAAATAAATAAAAATAAATGAACCCTTATTACTGTATGGCTGTGGATCTCAAACTTTCTCAAAATCAGACCGAAAAAGACCTTCTAGCAAATGCCCGTATTTCATATGAATTGGCGATTAACGGAAGCAAGACACAATATTATACCCACCTTATCTATGAATTTTCAAGGACACCTCAGGATGTTCTAAATGTATACTCTTGAACTTAAAAACCAAATCGGGCTCGTCCCCATGCATACATACCGACTAGACTCTTACAAGAGTGTGTCATTTGGTTTCTCCGATGTTATACCGGACTATCCGCTATCTGTTTTCTCAACTCTATCCTCGTACACATCACTTGCTCGCAGCTTTATAAGGACGATCATAGTTAGTCAGGATGACGGAAAATACTGCGTAGGAGAACGCGCGGTCTTTCGGTCAAAGAATATTGTGTTATAAAGACTACCCAAAATTGTAGTAATTATGATATAGATGCCGCCTAACAAGAAGACATAAAACTACCTCTGCCTCATACTAAAATTCACATGGATGAAGTATGCCCTGATTCTCTCCTCGCCTGATTTTAAGGAGACTTGTGCCCAGCAGTGGCACATAATATATGGGTTGATGCTTCAACTTTTACAAAGGTTACAATTGTACTATCAAAGTATTTTATTTTAGATTAAAAACCACATTGCCATGGGTTCCGGCGGACACGAAGCTGTCGAAGTTGGACACGCTGCGGCTGGCTGCATCATACATCGCGCACCTGCGAGCGTTGCTGCACGAGCCGAGGTCTGCGCACACGCCGCCACACCCACTTAGCCTGGTAAGCTCGTATATCTTTTGATGGTTGATAGGCGCATCTTATCAGTAAAAATCTTGACTATGACGATAAGTCACACGTAGATGTTTCATTTCATCCAGTAGTTCCATATTCCATATTATTCTTAATAAATTCGCGTATAATATAATGAAAAAAAGGTGTGTGTGCGATTCAAACACGATAAAAGTGAAACATACGTTATATGCTCAAATACGAGCAACTAGCAAGTATTAAACAGTGTGCAATACACATACTATTATTATTATCGATATTTGCTATGTCGCTCTGGCTCACTAATTACAGGCGTTTATATGGACAAGAGGAGAGACCGATAATACAAAATAGTATGTATATTTCTGTCTCATACTTTTCCTACACATTTTTGTATTTGTGTCTCTTACCTGTCGTTTTTTCCGTTGCATCCGGTTTGAAATCACAACGATTCTAAAGAAGTTTTACTTCAAAATGTCCCATCCTCCAACTGTCAGCTGTGTGGTGTTTCAAAATACCTTTGTCATGTTTTAGTAGAAAGTGCCCGAATCGCAGTTGCAAGAACACAATATTTTGGCAGTTCTCTGTAGGTTGGCTATTGTAAGATAAATCTGGCTTCACCGTTTTTATGACACAAGGAGGCTAACAATCGGAGCCATGGTCCCCATTGACACTCATAGATCAGTCAGAGGTTATGCAGATGCATTAAGTTTCCCTATTGCAATTCACAAGCCGGAATCTGACCATCGGAAACTCACAAGCCGCACTAAACGCGACAGCATAGCTGTCATCTTAGGCTGAACGCTGCGCTCCTCGTGTCAAAAGTCGGTTTTAGTCTTAGGGTTTCACAGACGCACAGTCGCGTATTTCATTTAAGTATTGTCTATGTTTGGGTAGACGAAGTGTTGGTCGGCCATTAACCAGATGGGAAGACGATCTCCGTGCAGTGGCAGGTCCGTGTTGGATGCGAGCGGCAGGGGATCGGTCGTCTTGGCGTTCATTGAGGGAGGCCTATATTCAGCAGTGGACGGATAAAGGCTGATGATGATGATAACTGTCTATGTATTGGTTTGAATGACACTATGCGTTCGGGAGTACTGTCAACTATGTAAAGTATTGTTTGTGAATACGGGTGTTAATTTCGCTTAATACTTACCATCAGGTAAACCGACGGTCCTTGCGTCCTCTTCTATATTAAAAAGAATATCTATTTCATTTGACAAATTCGTAATTAATTTTTCCTCATAAGTAATACAAAAATATTTTCAGACATGTATAGGTGAGGAAAACAAGAACTAATTATTATTAACGTTCTGTTTTATTCACATAATTAGTAGCGCCCCTGCGACGCTGCTAAATTTGCCCACGTAGGCACGTGTCACTCCCGTGCCCCTGTGAGAGTGTGAGACTATTTAGATAAATTATAGTATAATTTATCCAAATACTCTCACATTCTCATATTATGGAGGACGCGTTTAGGTAGACGAAGTGTTGGTCGGCCATTAACCAGGTGGGAAGACGATCCCCACCATGGTTCAAGCCTTGTCGTGGCGATGGGGCTCAGTAGCCTAGGGTGAACCCAGCACCTTGTCGAAGCGGATTGAGCCGAGGGGGCTCTTGGTACCCCTCTTACAGAGCACGCGAGATGCCTAAGCGCATTTCCCGGCGTTAAAGAAAAAATACGATCTCCGTGCAGACATTATGCACACATTATCCCTTATTTATGACTAAGGGCCTGTTTCACAATCTTCCTTTAAGTTCCCTATAGGCTATTGGCAACATATTTGACAGATGTTTGACAGATAGAGTATGGAGTATCTGTCAAACATCTGTCAAATATGTTGCCAATAGCCTATAGGGAACTTAAAGGGAGATTGTGAAACAGGCCCTTAATACAGAAAATAGCACTCAAAAATGTTTGTAAAAGAAACCTCAATATACATAAACATTCACTATTTATTAATAGGTTAATTGTCAGCAAGTCAAAATAAAAAGAAGATATCTGATAATTGTTAACAATCTATCCCCCTGTCCCGCTTGTCATCCAGGGCCGTTACCGGGATGAATTAGTGGCATTCGCTAACGCCACCGCTGTCGACGGGAGATTAGAGACACGTTCCACGAAGGTCCATCATATATCACAGGATTAGTCGAAAATTTCCAACTTTTTGGGAATATGACATATTGGGTATCGTTCGTGGCATTGAATAAACCAGAGTGATGCAATTTGGGGTAATAGGTTTGATTCCTGTTAAGGATAGAAATTTAAAAAAATATATAAAGATGTATAATGTCATGTATAATATAATGCCATTACCAAGAAAAAAGAAAACAATTAAACACAAAAACAGTTGTAAAATGAATTTTATTATTATTCTTACTATTATTATATTTTCCCTAATTTTTTTTGAAGTTTTGTAAAGCAATTTTCAAGTCAATTATATTAGTAAAAAATTAGCGCGTGTAAGCCGTCAGCTGCTTTTAACACAATATAAATAAATAAAATAGCAAAATATAAATAAATAAATAGCAAATAAATACTTGCTGTGTTTAGAAAATAAGGGCACTAGCCAGTATAGCTAGTGCAAAACTACAGATCAAATGAAATATGTAAGTAGTTTGTTTGTCATATTATCACACATGAGCGGCTGAATGCATACGTTATTTCAAGTCCCGTTTTTTCCGTATAAATAAAAATATTATCCGAACGTTTTGAACGTTACTATCATAATATAAGATAACTATTAACTAATTCATATCCATCATCATCATCGTCAGGCTTTATCCGTCCACTGCTAAACGTTTTCCTCTTTTACGGTCCGATCTCGTGCCACTGCACGGTCATCTTTTCACTGTGCTAAAAATAGTTAATGACCATCCAATACTACCGAACGTAGTCTCCACTATAGAACCTTATTAATCCATCGGCGATTCGCTCTCCTGAGTGTGTGACCATACCACTTCTATTTCGATGAATTTATTTAACAAATGTAATACATTTTACAAGATAATAAAACTAGCATGTCATGTATCTCTTAACATAATTTGCAAAAGGCTCCATTGTCGTCTTGTGTGTTCTATTTCCAAGAATCGTTTTTTAGAGCACTTAAAAGGTTAAACCCTCAAAAGACAAACAAACGAATTGTAATCAGGACGCAAGGATAGAAACAAAAAGTAACAACAACAAACAACTTTTGAGCGCTGACCAAAAGTTTGCAGCTGTTGAGATATAAATAGGGTTTATCTCCGGACGTTAAGATCTTTATTGTTCTGGACACGCTTTGTTTTATTAAACTTTTGATTGCCTGTAGATATGTTGGAATGTGACGACTATACATGATTTAGGATTTGATATATTATCTTCAACATTTTAATGTTTGGTTAAAATTATGGTGACATTTAATGTCGTGTTTCGATGTACGGAAAAAGTAAAGTATCAACCCTTATGTCCCACAGTTGGGCACGGGCTTCCTCCTCGAAATCAGACGAGGAGGGCTATAGATAGTTTACGATGCGCTGGTCCAATGCGGGTTGGTAAACTTTACACACCTTTTGAAATACTTTTAATTTTATCAGGTATTCAGGTTTCTTCACGATGTATAAAAAGTGTTAAATGGTGTTTTTATAATTGGAGCATTTTTGAAAAGTAGATATCATATTTTGGAACGTATATTATATATTAGTATATTCCATGTTTTCACACATTGCTTTGAGCAAGGGTCAGATAACAAGTTCACACATTTTAATATTATATGCCTTTGGGAGGTCTTCGTAAACGACAAAAAATCATAGGAATAAAAGCCGAAACCAAAACGTTATAACTCACAAGTCTCAAGTCACAGTCACAGTCACAAGTCATATTCTGTGAATATTACAGGCACTATCATTGAAAACGATAAAGATTAATTTGAAGTTGCGTAGACAATTAGTATTTAAAACATGGGCTGTTGAATTCGATTAGATTTTAAGAAAGAAAGAAATAAGAATTTAAAGATCAAGGTTTAACACGCCATACCCATTTAAAAGGATTAGGTAGGCGTTAGTTAGGAATAGGTAAGCGTTTTTATGTCACATTTCCAGATTCATCCGACAGTGGCGCGACTCGGACCTGCCACATGAACTAACCCAATGCCAAAAAGTCTTGTAGAGTCCTCCTCCATGGATGGCGGGAGGACAGCACCCCATTTCCAATCATCACAATGTAAAGCCAACTGGCTCGCCATACATAAATTTTAACACGTTCGAATTTTAAAAATGTTGCTTTTACAGGCGTGGCCGTTCGCTTTTCAACATGGCGGCACACTCGGCTGTGGAGTTTCTCAGAGATGGAGCTTGAATGCTCAGGCTGATACGCCCAGTCGCAACCCGCAGAACCAGAGAGAGCTGGTCACAACTAGCATTGACGAGAGCTACGGACAGGATTACTCCGAGAATGATTACGAAGAGAGAAATTACGAAGACATGGCAACTAACGAACAATTCCCTCAAATGCAATATAATTACGGTTACAAAGAAAACTATTATGAAATGCGGAATTCATATTTATCCGACGGATTAGTTAATAATATTTGATAGTTTATGTATTATTATAATCTAGAATACGCTTTATTTATATTTGAATTATGTTTATTTACCTTGAGTAAAATTTTGCTTGAAGCGAATTATATTTGGAATAAAGATCGAATTAATTCAATTTTTAGTTTAATTCTTATACGAAGCAACAAACATATCTTACTATATTCTAATGTATAATACATCGAAGACTTAATTAAGTATATGGAAAGTTTCCATATGTCTCATTGCAGGGCACGGGTCTCCTCCTCGAAAACCTCATAGTTCACCGATGCGCTGCCCTAATTCGGGTTGGTGAAATTCCCACATAACTAACAACTCAATCTTATTTGGCATGCAAATTTCTTCACGATGTTTTCCTTCGCCGGTGAGCGAGCGATGGTCTCGTGTTTAGGTGCTTTAGAATTTTTTTAAGCATCACAGACGGTAAGGACAAATCCACAGGACCGCCGCTCATCGTAAGTACATGCGGTACCAAAATTTATTATTAACTAAGCGTCCACACTCTGCAGCTTCACTCTCGTTAACTTCAATCTACAGCTGTATTCAGTTTGATGATGATTATTCTTATAGCCCATGTCACACAGTGTTAACGTAGCTTATTAATAACAGAATATTTTTTTGAAATCGGTCCAGCAGATTCTTTGTTATATACAAAAATATAAATATTTGCTCGATATAATATTAATGTAAAATACGTGATTTTCAATGTCCGATAATTGAAGAAGTTGTTAATGTCTCAAATATCAAAGCGTAAGTACAACTACATAATTATATTAAAACAGTTATAGCTGGCAAGGGTTCGGCTGTCTTGGCGTTTATTGAGGAAGGTCTACGTACAGCTTCGAACGGATAGAAGCTGGTGCTCGATATTTTGACATTGTCTTGTTCAAGAGACTGATTATTTCGAAGTATCGAGTTCCAGAAAATAAAGTTAAAAAACTCATTAAATATTCCGTTTTTAAATAATTGGTTGCTCTTTTGTATTTTTGAATTAAGTTCGCTCAAACTTAAAAACTGTAATGAAATGGAAAGGAAGATAGAAGTGAAAGATCTTTTAATGAAATTATTAACATTATCTACATCAAGAAAATGCTGATATTATACATGCTATACTTATAATATTATAGTTTCTATACTGTTCATATATTTTGCAATCTCCCCGAAACGAGTTATTCGATACGTACTAAAGTTTGCGTGAGTGGCAAGTCGACGTTTGTTGGGAAAGATGAAAGTACGTAAGTGGTAACTCGATAGTTTCACGCCCTCTCGCCGGAACTGACAAAACAAACAAACCCGATATAGAGCAAAAAATATTTAGTGTGAATTAAAATTTTGTTTTGATAGTTAACTCATTTGCTAACGCAACTTTTGCCTATGTTTTATTTTTTTTTATTCTCATTTGCTAACGCAACTTTTGCTTGTGTGTTATATTTTTTTTAAATTTTCCACGGCACATAAATCAGATTGATCAGCTTAGCGTTTATTAATAAGAGGCCTATGAACAGCCGTGGTTGAACACTTCTGATCGTATTCCTTTGTGCATTATAGATCGCAAATACACAGACTTGTCAAATATCAGTCGCTTATAAAATAGTTCCCTATCTATATATATATAATTCTGGCGTACGTGTGTATGTCACTCAACTACTCATAAACAGGTGGAGCAACTATGATGAAATTTATCGTGCGTGTTCAAGTGAATTTGAGAATGGTTTAGATTCATAATTCGATCAAAATATACAAGATGTTTTGTACAGGTCTTTAAATTTAAATCTGACAAATAGTAAAAGACAATTGCTAAAAAATGTAGATGTCTATGGCAGAATGACGTCTGCCTGGGCTACCAGTGCTAAAAATGCATTTTCTGTTACCGTTTTAGTTTTTTTTGCATTAAAATTCCATCCATTCATACACTACGGCAAACGTAAATTTAAAATTTGCATTTTTGCTATGTTTATGGCAAAAAAGGCTACCAGTCATAGTCAGGGATATTTAATATCACTCAGAAAAAAGGATCCTGATTCGTGACCCACACTAAATTGGCAAAAAAGAACAATTCTGCGAAAAATAAAAATAATAATAGAGCATGTGAAAATGTTTATTTATCCTATAAATATTCGATTACATAATATGTATTATGCCAGAGCACACTAGTTAATAAATTATATACACAAAATAATTTAACTTAGGCGAGGCAATGTTTTGGTAAAATTTGATTATATTAAATTATTTTACAAACTTAATAAAAGTAAATTAATCTATTCATATTTCGTTAAGCTCTTAATATGTCAAAACCAAGTTACTTTTAAAACGAACGTAACGTAAAAAGAGCGCTGACTGCACAGTCAACGCATTCTTAGGCCCCGTTCGCTCGAGCGCTTTTAAAGCGTCGAGGTAAAATCCGACGCTGGCTCAAGAGTTTGGCATGCTCAATTTAACGTCACACACTCGACGTCGAAACTCTAACAGTGCTCGATTAAAAAGCGTCGCGCTTTAAAAACGCCTTCGTGTGAACAGATACATGGGTTACATCCGTTTATCTCATTCAACCGCTTCTTTCACATTCTGTAAAAAAGCGCACGTATGTACGGGGCCTTAGTATTATAATTTTATCGCTTGATCAATGTGGCGCTATTATTAGGCGCTTTTTGACAGATATTCTTAGGGCCTGTTTCACAATCTCCAGATAAGTTACTATATACTATACTATTACTATATACTATAATAAGTATAGCAAAACAGATACTCCATACTCTATCTGTCAAATATCTGCCAAATATGTTGCCGATAGCCTATTCGGAACTTATCTGGAAATTGTGAAACAGGCCCTTAATTTAATAAAATCTACAAGAATCCCTTACTTCTATACTCCATGTTATTGTACATATAAATTCATAGACAATAATGTGTAATTTCATGCTCTTTTTACATCACGTAAAAAAATCGGAAATCGGACTCAGTAAATTTCTATTTATGTGTTTAAGGAAATTCTTAAATGCATTAAATTAGTAATATTACTGATTAATGCTAGTACGCACTTTTCTTAATACATGTAAAATTGAGCTTAAATTTTACTCAAATATACAAAGTAGAAAATTATGAGTCACATCCTCAAATATCTTAAACACGTAATACAAGCACATACAATGGTCAAAATTAATTCTAAAATATCTCACAAGTTATTAATTATTTAATTATATACTAATGTATGACTCAATGTTGCATTGTAGTGTCCCAGATGGACAAAATAGCATTATTATTGAAGTGCAAATATAAATGTGTTGCCAATTTAGATATTTTTAATAAAATTTGACTAAGAATAAAATTTAGTACACGACATATCGATATAACTTACAAAGATGAATTTCATTCATAGATTACATTCAAGCATTACCTGTATTAAGTTTCCTATATACTAGGTACATACATAACGATAGTAAAATATTTCTACCGTGTTTTTGGTAGTTTCCTAGCTCTATACATATTCAATCATACCATTTTGAATGGATTAATACTTATTATAATAAATAATAGTTAATTGAAAAAATGTTTTTTTTTTAATAAGAGTACGTCATTCTCTAGCATTTTTAAATTGGCAACATATATTTTTATGTTTGGGATTAACCCGCGCTTTAGTTTTACTCAAGTAGGAGTTTTCTGACAGAATGTAAAATAAGATTAACCTTTAAAATGTATCATCATATTTTGATGATACATACATATTTTTTGATACACTGTCATCAAATGAAAAACGTCTCTAATCTTTGTGTAGCTCATCTCTGATTCATTGACATGACAATTCATCGGAAAGTAAGTTTGAAAATTAAAATCATTTCAGCGGGCCAGACATTGCCCGAAGCGAATTAATTAAAACTAAAAAAATGTACAAAAATGATGTAGGTTTGTTGTGATAAGTCAGTATTTTAACATGAGTAGGTAACAAAATATTTCTAAGATCCGATTCCGAATCAAGTTTGATTCGGAAAAAAATACCTGAAAGGAAATCTAGTTTTAATTTTATAGGTATATAGAGATAGGTACATAAAACATAGATTAAAATTGCCATACCTATGTATTTTTATTACGAACATTATATATAAATAATAAACTCCTACTCTTCTTGGTAGACTTGTCTCTTTCAGTCGCCAAGGCTTGGCGGCCAAGCTACTGATTTTTTATTACGTAAAATTCTACTAATTTGAAATATAAGATTCAATTTAACTCCACACTGCTAAGCAGATTAATTTTTCATATAGGTTAATATCAATAGTACACTCCTTCAGTACTTTTTTACTTTAAATGAACTTTTAAAATATTGTTTTATCTCTTAGATTTGGGTACTTAAATATATTTAATTAGACATTTTTGCTACTACTTTTGAAAACTGCATTCTTTTCCTTGTAGGAGAAGAATTTTAAAGCGCTAAAATTGTAAAAGTCTGAAAATTGATTGTGGCAATATGCATGTAACATATTTTACTAGTTAATAATAATAAATAGTACATATACATAATGAATTGTCACTATAATATAATAAGTTTACATGCTATATTAATAAGATACATAGATTATTACTGTACTTATCCACATGCTAAGTATATAATGATTAAAAAATACATTGCAGTCCATTGCTCTAATGTTTTTAAATACTTATCACTATTTTTCAAATATTTTTATTCCTTATTGACTACTGTTTTGAATTGATAACGTCTTGTAAATCGATAAACGTCTGCTGCACACACAAAGAGGAACGCGACATGTTCACGTTCCAACACCGCCGAGCGTGCAAGCGAGAGCGCGGCAAAGCGATAGAGAAGCACGATCGGCCTAAGAGTTCGGCATCGACCACATAACCCATAGTTTCCTAATAACAGGGAAACGGGTTCTGGCGACACATCTGACGTATAGTTCCGATGTAAGCCGTAAACAATGTACTCAAACTATCGTGTCGTCTCATTCTTTCCCATTGCGAAATATATCCATTTCTTTTTAACGTTCCGTGATTGGTAATGTATGACATTGAATTAGCTAATCACAGCATTGCAACCCCTTTCGTCTCACCTCAGCTAGTTGCCAGAATGAATTTAATACGAAAAATCAAACATTAGCAGTCTATAGGTTGTGTGATCGATGGCCTAAGCGTTCGGCTTGTGATGCATTATGACGTTATCACATCCAATTGTCGTCCGTAAATCGACTTTACTTGGCAACCATTTTTTGCAAAAAGGATTGAAATAGTTTTATTTATTTTTATAATAAACTATAAAGCCTTAGGCAATTTAGTTTATGTAAAATATTGCTAATTGGGTAAAGCAAGAAAAATGCTATGAATTTTGCTTCGCTTACAATCAATACAATATGTGCAAAATACAACAGACAGTATATAGGTATACATCATAAACATATTTATAAAATCAAATCTCCTCATATTAACATTTTAGATCTTGATTCGAAATAATATTGATTGACAGAAATTTACAACACAAAGCTGTGCATGATAATTAGAAGAATATATTATTTAACGGCTGAATAAAATTATAGTAAAGACAACACAAAATGAAAGGTAATACAAAATAACAAATAATTTAAAAATTTAAATATACGAAAACATATTGTTAGGATTATCTTCAAAAAGCAAAATACAATGAAGTTACAACTAAGTGTAAAGTGTATCAAAAGTTCTAAATACTTTTATAACTAAAATATATAATTGGCACTATTTCGTTGCTTATTATTAAATAATATGAACGATTTATTATAAAGTGAATGAGTATGGGCAATTTTTCTAGCAACATTTTATATATAAACAAGACATTTGAAGGTTATTGGCACGAAGTATAGATATAAGGAGTCCAAACGATATAGGCTTTTAAGTATTCATGTACACAATAATAAACCCAGATTTTAGTTGTCTTTTCAACCACTAGCTGGCGCTAGAATCGAGTACGTACCGATGCTATTGTAGCGGACCAATCAGCGCCACAATACTTCCCGCGTAAGAATTTAAACGAGTACTTCTTGAAAAGGCGAGCTCTACCGGCAAAAATTCTGTCCCCTAAATTGAGACCATTCGTTCAACATTACGTTCTTTTCTTTTTGTATCTATACTTTGTTCTTCTTGTATCTATACTTCGTGGTTTTTGGAATCAGCGCTCAAGTGTTGCCATTAGATGACTGAACGATGTAATTTTTTCCACTTGTCTATCCTCAGAATTGAATATCTACATATACATTTGAAGACCCTTACTGGGGGCTTAGCCAAAATTCCATTAAGAAAGCGTTAGCGAAGTTCGAAAATGATAAAATGTATGGGATTGACATACGGCCGCGCTTAATCACGTGGTCCATCCTATACATTTTATCATTTCGAACTTCGCTAACGCTTTCCTAATGGCATTTTGGCTAGGCCCCGTGGTCATAAATTTTCTAAAGATAAACTGCCTATCAATTTCGTTTACAACGTCTAAAAACTTCTACATGTTAGCATTAATTATACATAATGTACTATTGAGTGTACCTTATATTAGTACTCAATTAAATAATTAGCATTTTTATCAGTATTTCCAAAACGAGGCTAAATGTTTCAATAACGTTATAAAATGCTAAAATGACATCATTTTAGGAGTATAATTAGACTACTGCTAAGTAGTAAAGCATATTCAAGCTAATGTCTACCGTATAAATAGATATGTAACTATCGCAAGTATGTCGAACCTTATCCAGCGTATCGCTATATTTATCCTCTATGTCTTAATTAATGAAGCAATAATTAAATACTAAATAGTTACAAAAGTATTTGATTAGAAACAATACAGTAAATACTTTACGTGAACTTACGTGGTACCTGTTCTTATCGTATTCTACGAATAATATTGCTTTGTTTTAGCAATTGCAGGTTTTACTATCGATTATTAATACATTTTATCATAAATCCCTGTAAAATTTCTTTTTACATGTAAGAGAGCACAATAATTATTGAATATTTTAGCAATCGATTCTACATATCAATTAGCATTTAGCAATTTTAATATTTAGCATTGTCGTTTAAAAAGGATGTAAATTATTTTAATAATTTATCAAACAGTTCTATACAGCCTAAATGAAAGATATTATGTTTGTGCGCAGGGTTCATGTTATTGTAAGACGATTAAAAAAATGTATAATAGTTACATTGTAATAAAGTTAGTCAATAAATTAAAGATTCAGTTCCTTCACAATCAGATATTACCTTTGTAACTTAAGCTAAAATAAATTATTTACAGTGACTAAAAATGATGGTATTTCATAACTGATTCAAGTATTTTTAGCGAACATAATTTATTTACAAAAAAATTAAACATTCTAAAAATAAATTTTGCATATAAAATAGTTGTGATTTTTTATGATTTCATACAAAATATTTTTCTTTAAAACATTATTTTATCAAAATAATTGGTAAAATGAAATTAAATAACTTGAGTGAATGTGTAGTACAGCTTGATAATACGACTCAAGGCGACGGACTACCTCCCAGAGAAGATGTTCATGGAATTATTTGTATTCCGTTTGCGAACAAGGTGCATCTCAACTGAAAAAAAATTAAAATATTTATATAAATAAAAAGCATTCTTATACATGACAGGATCGTTTCAGTGTCGGTCCAGGGGGCCTAGCCAAAATGAATTTCGAAAATGATAAAATGTATGGGATTGACATAAGGCCGCGCTTAATCACGTGGTCCATCCTATACATTTTCTCATTGCGAACTTCGCTAACGCTTTCTTAATGGCATTTTGGCTAGGCCCCCTTGTTGGATGCGGGTGGCCATCAGCCATGTCAGCGTTCATTGATACAAGATTGATAATGATGAAATTCTTAAAAAGTGGCGCATAACAGTGACACACGAATCACAGCAAAGCTGTTTCACGTAAAGAGCGGGAGACCGCATCCCTCCGCCTTTTAAAACCTATTAAAAAAAGACCGTTTTTTAACCGACAATAGAGTCCATTTAAGGTTGAATAAGATAATTTAACGAACAGCATTTTATAAAAAAAACGTATGTATGAAGTATTTTTGTGACTCAAGACTGTCAGTTTCGGATTCAGTACTGCCTAACCCGAATGCAGCAAAGCTGCCCCACGAAAGAGATTACCAGTATGTATAAGCCTGTCGCTCAATAAGTCGCTTTGTAATTCAGACATTGAATAGCTGGTTTTCAACCAGCTTGGAATTTAACCAGTAGTATAAAAAAAACTTCACTTAATTTTTTAAAATAAGAACATCATTCAAATTGATTCATTTTTTTAAATTTATTAAGAGCTGGATACAAGTCCTTTGCCCTCAAATTGATTCGTCGGCTTAAGGGCTGCCACATATGCACATAACGGTCAAACATATATCACTCCTTTTTTGTTGGGGGTTAGGGACCAACTTACTCGCAGAGTCTTGTGGCGTTAGGGGTCGTTTGAGGGTCTGCTGAATGACCGCCAGCCACCCCGCGCGGTCCTCGTGCGTGGTCGCCGCGAGACTGAATACCCTCTCAGGGGTTATCAGGTGGAAGGGGAACCGCGCCTCCTTACAACCGTTTCCAGTGTTAGACACTTTGATCTGGTAACCGTTTGACTCGTGACCTGAAAATACAATATTACTTTTTAGCATTAGGTATGGCATTTATGTATATTTATTAGGCAAATAACGTTAAACGTGAAAATAGGCTAAGGTTTAATTTAAAGAGTCTCAACCGCAGTTCGCGTAAGTTCGTATTTACTACACCTACCGATTGAGCTTAAAGGCCATCAGGCCTAAAAGTCGGACCTTTTGAAAAAAGAAAAAAATCATATTTACTTTATATTTTTAGTAACTACATCAAAGTACGTAATTTTTACGAGCGATGATGTTATAGGTTTTGATCCAGGTTCGATCTATACTAGATCTATAGGGATTTTCAGTTTCTATGCGCACCTAAACACGAGATCATGGCAGGCTCACCGGTGAAGGAAAACATCGTGAGGAAACCTGCATGCCTGATGAGATTGAAAGTCTTTGATGTGTGCAGTTCACCAACCCGTATTGGACCAGAGTATCGGTAAACTATGGATACTTTCCTCGCTTGATTTCCGAATTTCTTGAAGATCCGTACCAAGTGTACATTATATAGCATGACACCTTACTTTTTGAAGTAAAGTTCTTTTGGGAGGGTAAACCGTATCGTAACGTTACGCGTTACGGCGCCAGTCTATGTGTCTTCCCTTTCCCTCGCGCATACGGCAAACGCAGGAAGGCTCTTCCTGTCTCACTCTAATTAGATTTAATGTTTACTTGTTTATACATTTATACTATATTACTAGTGGACCCGAAAGACTTCGTTCTTTTTTTATAATATCTATGGACGCTTTTTACACCACGTCAATATATTTAATACGTTGTACATTAATACTTATATTTAAGATTTTTATTATATAAGTAATACACATATTTAATACAAAACCATGACCCAGGAACACAGAAACTTTTTTTGTTCCCTGGCGGGATTCGAACCCGCAACCTCCTGCTTGAACGCCAATGCGCTAACCATTGAGCCACAGAGGTCGTCAAAAAGATTTGGTATGTAGCAGTTCTTTGTTCCTAGCTATTTTATCTCAAATTCGAGAAATAAACTATCCTATCTTTTAAGCTGGAGAAAAGTATGAGTATGAGTTTTCACTCGCTGTATCCGAGGATTAATATCCCGCAGACCGCAGACAAGATGAAAGGTGTTTGTTTTAATTTGATCTATATTTATGGCTCGCTAATAATAGAAAGGTGACATCAAAAAGACAGCACGCTTAATGATACAAACAGTCCAATATAGAACAAAATGGTGGTTGAAGAGGGACTAAATTGGCCGAAGAAATAGCAACAATTAGATAGAATAGATATTATTATAGATAGTTATAGTGGATAGTTTCGACAATGTCATTATCAGGTGATGATGACCTGATGATGATATTGTCGAAAACTGTAATAATATCTATAATAAATAGTGGAAAAGGTGTTAAATATGTTTCATTATAGTTGATATAACATGAATTTCCATCAAAGACCGACAGTACATTTAATCAACTATGGCCGAAGAAAGCTTGAAATGATAATTATTGATTAGGTACCTATAAATATTTCGCCCTTTGGATATGCATCAAGCGGTTCGTCGTGGTACATCAGTTTCCTGTCGTCGAGAGTGAACCAGCGTCTTCTGTGGACGTCGGAAAGCCTTGGTCCCGTCTTCCATAACCAACCCTCGCGCGCGAAGTCCTTCGGCAGACGGGGGATCAGGTCGGATGCTGGAGTGGACGGAAACGCCACTTGGAGTAGGTGTAGTTTCGCACACCGTATCGCCGTGTACCTGTAAATTTTATGATGACCATGAAAAATCGTGTTTTATATTCTACTAGCTGTTGCCCGCGTTAGCAAAAACCAGGTGTGTGTGCGATTCACACACGATAGAAGTGAAACACATATTAAATGCTCAAATACAAGCAAGAAATAAACAGTCTGCAATATACATACACACCAACATTTACTCTCTCGCTATTTTGTATTTGTGTCTCTTACCTGTCGTTTTTTCCGTTGCATTCGGTTTGAAATCACAACGATTCTAAAGAAGTTTCATTTCAAAAACAATCCTTTTTTTTATGTATCCTATGTTACTTGTATTATCTCGGGGAATATGACTAGTTACATGATAATCGGTCGAATTGTTTTCGAGTGAAAGCGTAACATACATCCCTACTTTCACATTTATAATATTGGTAAAGGTGTTATCTCATTCAAACAGAGAAACCAGCGAAAAACAAAAGATTTCTTGTACACATTAATTTAAATATTCTCATTCCTACCATGCACTAATATTCAATCTATTTTTAGACCCATCTCAAATCCCAAATTTCTCAGGATATTAAAATAATATTTTTTTTATATAAATTTCTAATAAGTACTTAAGTATCAAAAAATATTATTTTAATTTTGTTTAAAAAAACTGCACTGATTCGTATAATTCACGTAAACTTAACTGAGGCCGGGTTCGCACGAGAGTTTAAATAAGCGTTCCATTAAAACCCCATGTTGGAGCGAGTTGCGTGCTCAATTCGATCAACGATTCGATTACAACGCCCAAAGTTGAAAATGCAACAGCGCTTAAAAACGCTTTCATGTGAATAAACACATGGGTCATATAAACGTTTTTTTAACGCTCGGTGTAAAAGCGCTCGTGCGAAAGGGGCCTTAGGAAGTAAAATACTGTACCAGGCGTTAATGACTTCTGGGTCTTCATGGTAAACGTAGATGTGGCGCGTGGAGCCGTCCTTCATGAATGTCAGTTGCATGGAGTTCATATGACCAATCTTGGAAGGCGCAAACGATACATTCAATTCCGACAGTTTGAGGACACCCTTAGGTTCCTTGTTTTCCTTCACATGATACCTTGAGGAAAAAGGTTATTTTAAATACATATCACCCATACACATAATTCAGCAATTCGTGCAAACAATGTGTCATCATGTTGTTTTTTGCCTTGCTCGATTTTGGTATTTAAAACTCCTGTCACATCCCTATTAGGCGAACGCCATATTGATTGTTTAATAATATTAAATTCATAGTTTTATCAAGAGCATATTAAAATATATCAATTGTATAAGGTAAAAATGCGCGTTATTGAAGGCTTTATAATTTGTATAAGGCAGACATTCGCACGATGTACCGCCTACGCTCGTTTGCAAGTTTCTATCATTTAGAAAATCAACAATTTTATTGTTTTTTTTAAATCTAGGGATGGCACAATATTTATCGATTGTTTATCGGTATAAATATCTGCAATTTTAATACTGAAACAATAAGTGTTAGAATCGGTGAATACTATTGTTATGGTATTAATCACATTTTAAAGCAGCGGAATGTTCTGGAAAACGAAATGAGATGTCCATGAAAAGCTCATGCTGTGTTGCCATAAACCGATTGGGATTAGACAAATACGCACGACAATCTGACACGTGTCACTTTATAAAATCTGTTTTGTAATCGCATCTTACCTCAAACGACCAATGTTTTTGAGACGGAGACGATCGAATATTCGACCGAGACAACCCGTTGCAAAGCTACAGCCGTCAGTCGTGTCTTGGTACCTAAGAACCAGTCCGTATATGTTTTAGGAGAAACTATTCACTATTTTAATTGGTCTCGAACTGCTCTTTAATTAATTTATTAACCATCACGGTCATTTAACAAAAATAATTGTATGTATCGTATAAATAATTTTATGCTTCCACATTGTGAGTTTATGTGAATTGTTTTTTGTAATTAATGTTGTGCTTATACAAACATACGTACCCTCTTAATGAGGTTGTATTTGAGTTACATTAAATGTATGCGGAATTCACATAAAATATTTTTATTGGCTAATTAAACCTAAGCCGAGTGTTCGCTGCCGTATCGTGGTTTTTTTTATCGGCAAAAAGAAAAAAAAAACAGTTCTGCGACGATTTTTTAAATATAATCTTAATATCATATAATAATTGTGACTATAATTTTTTCCGGCTAAATCAAAAGGGACTTTGAAAAAAAAAGGAAACTTTAATAGATTATATTACATAGTTATGTCAAAAAGTAACCCACGTGGACATGGTTTTTTTTCGAAAGGTCTAGACGTTAGGGCCTGATGGTTTAGGTTAGGTTGCTTACAGGACACTGTCGTCTCAATAAGCATATGCAAATAGTCGGGAAGAGTGACACAAGGCATTGCAGACTCTACTACTCAGTAGAGGAAACGCCTATGCACATTCTCACTGAATGCCCCAGCCTAATACACAGTCGTAGCTCTATTCTAGGGAAGCACATATTACACCCAGAAGAAATCAAATCTCCTGGTGCGAAAAAAGTCCTAGAGTTCGTAGAAACAACAGGACTTGTAGCGGAGCTGTAAATTACAATAGATCAACCCTGGGCGCAGTGATACGAAGGTGCAGGCCTTGCCTTTCCAGCCACTCTTTGAATAATAATAGTAATAGTCCTGATGGCTTTTAAGCTGAATCGGTAGGTAGTTTTATTTTTGCTAGTCGTGTCTTTGTCCACCTCTTTTTGGAAATAATATCCAAAGGAGTAGACAGATTAATTTGCCATTTACACTTTTGTGTCACGATTTGTGATATTTTTCGTTTTGAAACAGTCCTAATAGTAGACGGATCTAGGGTTGCCAGATCATAATTTCAAAATATCAGAAAAAAATTTCAAATAGAATTTACTGATTGTTGTCGGGAGAAAGAAAATATTAGTAAGAAAAATTATTTTAAATTATTTTTGGTAGGGAATTTTAGAAACATTAGCTTTTCTGGAGATTTTGAGATTTTTCCGGAGTCTGAAGATCATTAAAAAAAACAGGAGACAGACGATTCCCGACCATCTGGCCTTAGGCGGAATTCCGCTGATAATGATGATCCTTATGACACGTCACAGGCCTTATATTCGACGGTTAATGTTTTACTTTCGCATAAACTGGCATATTAATGTGTTTTATACGTAATATTTCTGTGTGATGTTCGCTCCGTACATATTGACTGATCGGTGCGTACACAACCTACGTCATACGCATTAATGACGTTCTGTGTTATCTTTATCGCATCTAAATTGAATGTTCTAAAAACCCAAGCCAAAGGAAAATATTTTCTACTATACGTCTTCTGATAAAACTCGACACGAGTCCTAGAGCTGTTTTAACGTAGAAAGCTTCTTGATACCAAAGTTTATGCTTGTGAATTTTGAGCGATTGAAGTGAAACATCATAAAAATCTGAGTTACTCTCCAGTTGTGCCAAAAAAAATTAAAAAAAATGGACACTAAACTGAGCGTCAAAAATTAATAAATAATTTATTAATTACTTTGCTATAAACAAAATAGTTGGGAATAATCCTAATTTAGATCGTTGTCATAAGATGGCGAATAACTCAAGAAGCTTAGAGTACATAATATCCAACCTTCTATTATGTAGTTACTATTTTTAAAATATAAAGAATACAAAGCGGAAATTTCGCTAAGGAAATTTTACTTCAACAACCTTAGTTAAGACTAAAAATGGGAACTAAATGATGGGTTCTCTTTTATAATTAATAGAGAACATCGAACATAATGGCAAAAGGATGGCGTATTTTTCGTATTTCGTATTTCGTACTTTAAGAAATTTTATGACACTTTACTGCAATCCATGATGTTTTTTTCAATCTCTTGTTATTTCTAGTAAAGGGAAAATATCATTCAGTCATAAAAAAATAGATGTGATATTACTATAGTACTGTACTATAGGTGTCGCCTACACATGCTACACTATGCAAATAGGAAAAAAACGTGGAGATAAATTTTTCATAAGATTTTATAGAAGCCGATATTACGTATTAATATTATGTATTTTCTTTTATATTTATATTATTATTATTATATATAATAAATGTACGTTATTTTATGCCCTAAACACACAGGAAACTGAATTATGAATTCAAACTTACAAACTTCATATGACGTAAAAAGGAAAAATAAATAACTTTGAATTATAATAACTGCGTTAAATATTATTGAGCAATAGTGTTAAGTATTCATTCTCATGAACGAGAGTAATTATTATTATCTGCTTAGTTATAATTGGTGCGCCTTAGCAGTAAAATCAACTTTAATGCCGTGACATGGCGACATGTAGCTGTCATTTCTTTTTTTCGAAAGGTCTAGACTTTTAGGCATGATGGCCTTTAAGCTCAATCGGTAGGTAGGTGAGCAGATGGCTCATCTAGTAAAATTCGAAAGGGGGCCCCCTCCGCGCCCCGCAAGGGGCTGAGTTATCGCGCGCGCTACTCTGGAGAGTAGGCGTTCGGTTAGTCAAATCCAATACGGTCGACGAGTCATTAGCGGATGAAGTTAAACTATTACTCGGAGGGCTGTCATTTCTTTATTTAATTTATGTTTCACTAATACAATCTATTCTATTCTTATATTTTGAAAAAGACATTTCACATCTGCTAAGCGTTACGTGACCATGTTTTACTGAACCTCATTCAGAACTTTTAAAGTAGCCTCTTTGGAACATAAGAAGCATAGAATATTATAAATCAAAATGAATCGATATGTATGTATAACGATATATTATGTACATAACTTCCAAATAAAATTAGATAATTCTTACATTATTTTTTTTGAGTTTCTTAACGCCAGGAGAAGGTTCGTATAAAAAAGATGATGACAAGGCACGGGTATAGGCAGGACAACGTTTTTCGGGTTCTGCTTGTTTTAAACATGGAGTCTAAAAGTAAGGAGCATCTCTGTGAATGAAAAGTGTCCGTCGAAAAGCGTTAAATAAGGGTGGCGCCACAGTCGCAAAAGGGTAATTTAAACGTATGTGCGCCAAGAAATCACGCACACATAAATATGTATACTAACAACATAACCTTTTACTACACCAGCGCCATTGCGGACGGTTTTTGAACTGTTATTTATAGCATAAAGTTGCGACACTTTCTACTTTTCCCCATATGAGATGATTGTCCTTACCCTCCATAGTTCTTCTTATTCTTCTTTGGTTTAGCTCCCGGTTACGGACTCGCCAGCCCTCCATAGTTTTTAATAGAAATATGACGTAAATAATGTGACGCTGACGTTTACAAATATCGGAAAGTAACTGAACGTCAGAAATGACGTAGCATTATGACGTCGTGTGACGCTCAGAAATTATTTGACGCCGTTTTGCGAGTGAGGCGGGGAATTTCAAATTGAAAAATAAATGTTTACCGAAATAATAAAGGCGTGTAAGCGGGCGGTCACAGACACCTACGCGAAATATTCCTATGTGTTCAACGTGACGTAGTATGACGTGACAAGGCGGCGATAATTTTTGAAAATGAGACGGTCACGTCATTTCACGATCTACCTGAATACTGAATGTTTACCGTAGGTATATCATCACTACATATTATAAAACAAAGTCGCTTTTTCTGTCCCTATATCCCTTTGTACGCTTAAATCTTTAAAACAACGCAACGATAATACGTTTTCCGAAGTTTAGTTCAGTGTCAATTTTTTGAAGTAAAATTGCTTAAGGCGCGACTGCTCGGATTTCAATGAAGATTTACTCCAGTCACACGTTCTGACATGCACACACTTTTATTTTTAATTTGAGTTCACTCCAGACAAAAACCGTATGACGTTACGTGACGTAATAATTTATCGAGGCCTAAGGCCCAACAATTGTATATTTACCGTAGGAATAAAGATGGGCGGGATTCCATGCGCGGGGTCATAATACGCGTGATACGCGAAATATTCCAACGTGCCAATGTGACGTAACAATTGACAGCGGCCTAATTCAATGACGAGAGAACATTAACATTTGCTAAAAATTAAATGTTTACTTTAAGAATAAACATAGGAAATACGAAGTGGGTGCTCAGTGATGCGTTTAAAGTTCCAATGTGCTAAAATAACGTAGCGTGACGTCATAGTTTGCCAAAAAATAATTTGTGAACGAGATAGAGATCATTAATATTGCTAAATAGAATGTTTTTCTTAGCAATAAACATAGTTAGGCATATTGTGTAGTAGATGGTCATAAAACGCTAAAAGTTCCTAAGGGGCAACGTTTTTTTTTTCTTTTACGCCGGGAAATGCACTGACGCATACCGCTAGGGAGTGGGTCTCCCCAGGCGGGTATGTGGGACTCGCTGCGCCCGAAAGATGGCAAGTGGACGCAGCTCTACCCACTAAAACCCGGCGAGTGCCACCACTGCCGCC
The DNA here is from genome assembly GCA_905333005.2 of Lycaena phlaeas. Classification (NCBI taxonomy): domain Eukaryota; kingdom Metazoa; phylum Arthropoda; class Insecta; order Lepidoptera; family Lycaenidae; genus Lycaena; species Lycaena phlaeas. Next base: position 10,251,977 of record HG995178.1, read on the forward strand.
TTTGGTGAGGTGCCCCGGATCTGCAAACAACAGAGCACCTCGACGGCTAGTAAGTCCCTCAGGGAACCGACGCCACCTCCACATAGCGGTTGTTCCACAGAACAACCACTCCCAATGTCGGGACAGTACGATGAGGTGAGGTTCCCATCCTCACCCCTTGCCCCTGGACTTTTATCCCCTCTTCTTATAAGAGGGATACACAGAGCCCCCTTGGCTCAATTCGCTTCGCCCAAGGTGTTGGGGTCACCCTGGGCTACTGAGCCCCATCGCCACGACAAGGCTTGAGCCATGTTGGGGAAGGGGGCAACGTAACGTAATGAATGACGAGTTGAATGTTTAATGAATGAAATGAAAATTACAGCCTGCAGTATTAAAGTAAGGAAACTGAAGCAGCGTTCATAGATACGCCAAATATTCTAATAGATGCAAATAAGAATTTGCATCGCGATGAAATAATTTTCCAATGCCTAATACGCGAACTTGTTTAATGATTTGATTTATAATTAATGATTGACTTTGCTGAAAATCAAATGTTTACCGTAGGAATAATGATAAAAGGCGTGTAAAGGCGGTCACAGATACGCGAAATATTCACGTATAACGTAACGTAAAACTAATATTTGTTGAGATTGACGTAGCAACTGAGCGTTGAAGTTGTTTACCGTTTACGTCACGTAAACTCGGCAATACGGAGTGACGTGACGTAATCAGATATGGATTAGCGTTATCGATATTTTATATGGTCATAAAGAAAACTCATTGAATACATCATGTGAAATTACAATGAGATTTGTTGATATAAATGAGAATATACCCTAACAATTTTACCTATTTGCGAACAATTCATATTTTTTAAAAGCATAATGAGGCAAAGGAGTAGTCCATAGACATCCGTACAACCAGTTTATTTTTATTTTTATTTAAAGGCAACTGAGGTATTAGCCATACAAAGTAATAATTAAGTACACAACCTAATGTTACGCGGAGGTGTTGCCCTCCTTTTCCCTATCCCCATAATGGGCTACCAAATATAAACAAACCACGCAAAACTCGACACCTGTCACTTTACGATGGTATTATGTGAGCGAGAGGTTTCTCGGTCGTGCCAGCCATTCGGCTGAAATTTAGCAATGGTTTAAATTATAAGGTTTTAAGAACACTAATGATTTACCCCACTGTAATTAACTAGCTGTTGTCAGTTTCACCTGACACATGAAATCAAAGTATCTTTATTTCCTCTACTTCTTTCACTTTGGCTTCCTGAAGGATTTGCCAAAATATCTTTATTTCGTAGGTAGCAACTTGTGCATTTGAAATACGTCAAAATAAGAAGTCAATAAAAGTGAAAACCAAAAAAAAAACTCATTTGAGATGCAGGATCCCCTAAGAAAAACGACTTAACTGTTATTTTCAGCCGTGACCGTATTAATGATGATTAACATTATGACTATGTTTATCACCAGCCTTTATCCATCCACTGCAGTACATAGGGCTCCTCCTTCAATGAATGAATGGTCAATTCTTTGCCACTCGAATCCAACACTCGTGTATGTTACCTGTGCATGTTCTAACGGTAAAAGATTTTGACGTGTCAACGTATAATAACTCGATATTACGGGCAGCATGCACTAAAAAGATGACGTCATGTCGCGTTCCGAAAGCGAGAACGAACGAGAGAGCGGCATGATCGGCTCGAGCGATCGGCTCCGTTCGGTTCGTGCTGCATGTAATGTTTGATGTTGTCACGTCAAACTACCGTCCGTAAACCGACTTTACAGACAACCAATTTTTTTATATCATTCAAGTAGTTTTTGAAATTACGTGCGGCGCGTAGATAGATCATGATATACATTCACAAATGTAATATATTATATTTTTTTAAATTTTGAAACATATTAGCGCATTATAAGAGTCAATGTAAAAGATATCACAATAGTCGCATTTGATAGAACTGCGGACTTTGACTCAGCGTTTCTTATCAGTTACAGAATTCGGTAAACAACATTCTCTATCTCTGCCATAATATCAAGTTTTCTATATTCAAAAGAATATCACCTGAAGTATTGGCATATAACATTTTTAAGATTCTATGTCATTCTCATTATAACAAAGATGTCTTAACTATATCGACTAAGAGCCTGCGATGGCTAGGCCTTCGTTACATAATGAAATCTGAAAGTTTCTCCGTGTATTTCCTCTATAAAGGTAAGAAAGATCAGACTATGAAACTTGGTGGTGGCTTTGGCAGATAACAGGTAATAAAGGTGAGCAAAATTGTGTCTCAAATTCGTTATAGTATAAAGCTGATACTATAGACTATAGAGTATAGTGTAATAATTCTATCTATAGTTATAATAAGTCAAATAATAGCTATTTAAAATAATAGTTATATTGTTTATATGTAATGTCTGTAGCTTCGTCTGCGCTAACTTAAATTCACAGCTGTACCCTAATGATTATGATTATAATTTATACAGCATGTAGACGCTGACGACTTTGAAGTAGTAGTACTTCAGTGATAAAATCGCATCATACTGGTTATACATTGATTAAATGTGGCTTTCAGTTTTCAAAGTGTTCCAAATTCGAGCGGTTCCATAGATTACCTTCTCCATCCAAACTCTACAGTCTACATTACTGAATATCAAACATTTTAAATCTTCTTTCGTTTAGAAAATTCCCGTAGTCCATAAAATGTTAGGTATTTATTTAATTTTTTTCTTTATCCCAAAAAATATCTGGTATTGCAATTGGTCGACCCTTGCATGATTTAATGATTCAGATGAAGCATGCAGAGGCATGAATGTATGCTGTAATGATAACATTTAAAGCATAGCAGTTTTAGGAGCATGTTCGCAATTTGAACTTTTGAAAAAGCTGACATACTTATTTGATTATAATTTTTTTTACACGTAGGCCACAAAATATAAAAAAGAAATTCACACTATATTTTATGTAATTTACATTTTATATTAAAAAATGTGATTTTACGCAGGAATTTTCAGAATTTGCATTAAAAAAAATAAAAAGCACAAAAGGAATTCAATTAAATATCTTGTCTATATTTAGAATTGATTTGTGTGAAGTGAATATTCTCTTTAGTTTTGTAGCCTCAAAGTTTTACCAAGTCAAATAAAACATATAATTTTTAATTTATAAAAGCACTTACTTCAGCGTGTCCTCGTTTTCGTTCAGGACAAACTTTCTGAGCTGATACCGGCTGTCCTCCTTGCCTCTCTTCATGAGAAAACCCTCCATGGTACCAGACAAGTAACTCTGTCGTTCTGAATGGCAGAATTCTTCCCGTTCATATTTAGCTCGGATCCATTGCTCTATCAGGACTCTGCGGATAATTTTAAATATTTTATTTTTATTTTAATTAGTATGACCATTAAAGTTATTACAGTAATTTTTAAGTTACACAGATTTTCGCGTTAAACATATTTCAAAATGGATGCAGCTCTAATATTGACTATGAAAATTATATTGTTTGAAATTTAATTTAACCCCGTTAAAAAAAGATTAACTCGTTTGCCTTGTAACTTTACCGTGTAAGCGGCATTTTAATATATACGGATTATTATTTGACACGAAACCTATTGCGCGCCTATTGAAAATCATATACCAATCGGAAACGATGACATGACTAACAATGACATTTTATTTTAGTTGGTTTATATTATTAATTAATGTTTTTCGTGTCACTGACAAAACCCTGGATATCGTTCACTATGATCCCTAAAGCTGGATTTAGTGACTTCTAATATGATACTTTAGCTAGCTTAATATTTGATTATTAACAATTTACTGATTCCTAATATATTACTAATATTGGTGAAACCTGGCCTATAGACTTCGTCGAGATGTCGTTTAGTATTATTTTCTCGATATAATATTCGTTCTTGTATAAGGATACTAGCGGACCCGACAGACTTCGTTCCGTCAAAAAGATTTGGTATGTAGCAGTTTTTTGTTCCTACTTATTTTATCTCAAATCGAGAAATAAACTATCTTTTAAGTTGGAGAATAGCACACATTTTAAAAGAAAAACATTAAAATCGGTTCACTAGTTTCGGAGTTCATCCCGGACAAACATCGTGACACTGGAATTATATATAATAGATATTTCATAATAATATGACATAGGGCAATATTCTTCTCTTATATTTAGCACCCCCATGCTAATAGATCGATATATCTCAGCTCGAATGTAATCAAGAATAAGTAAGTACAATAAGTTACAGAGCTTAGATAAATATGTAATTAATAAGCCATCTGCAAGTAATGCTGTATGCATTATCAGATTTCTTGACTGCTTAATCTCAGAATGCGTTGTTTGTTTTTTTAACATGACAACGTCTAATAACTCGACATTACGGGCAGCATGCACGAAAAAGATAACGCCATGTCGCGTTCCGAAAGCGAGAACGTCGGCTCGAGCAATCGGCTCACCCCTAGACAAGTGGCAAACGCTCGCTTCTATTCTTTTGCGTTTACTCGCTAACTCCATAGGGTTGCTGCAAATTTTTTTAAGAACGTTTATTAAGACACATAAAGTGTATGGTTTTGTTTGTAAAGACGTCTAAAAACGTATGTAATTCGTTCCCCCTAGAAGAGTGGATAAACGCTAAACGAATATAATAGAAAAGAATACTTATTGTATGGGAATTACACTAGCTTACGACATAAAAAAAAAAAATTAAGAAATATTATAACAATAATATTCGTTTTAAACTTAGTACAGAGGTACAGACTAAACTATATTCATTATAGTATCTTAATAAACATTCTTAAAAAATTTTGCAGCAACCCTATGGAGTTAGCGAGTAAACACAAAAGAATAGAAGCGAGCGTTTGCCACTTGTCTAGAGGGGCAGTTCAGTTCGTGCTGCATGTAATGTTTGACGTTGTCACGTCAAACTACCATCCGTAACTGACTTTACAAACTATATTTTTTTTTTCTTGTCAGTCATTCTCTATCGGGATCCGAACCCGCTATCTCCGGCTTGAGCACCAACGCACTAACCATTGAACCACAGAGGTCAAAATAATATGAAAAAATATATATAACTCACTGTGGGTCATTCTTGTTGGGTCGCCTGTAACACGCGGGCACCTGTTCCTCGTACTTGTTCTTAGCGGCGGTGTTGCCCACCTCCTTCATCCGATGCACCTGGGACAGCTCCCATCTGTCCAGGGTGAGATGCTTCACTTTACTGATGTGAGCGCCCATGCCCCGGTGGACGCTGGCGCAGCGCATGCATATGAATATGCCGAGGTTGTAAGACGCCCAATCTGGATCTGAAAGAGGAACATGTTGTAAGTGTACCTTAAAGGACAATCTTACTAATATTATAAACGTGAAAGTTTGTGAGTATGGACGTTTGTTACTCTTTCACGTAAAAACTACTGAATGGATTTTAGTGAAACTTTACAATAATGTAGCTTATATATCAGAATAACACATAGGCTATAATTTATCCCTGTACTCCCACGGGAATGGGAAGTACGCGGGTGAAAAGGCGGGGCGCAGCTAGTAAATCATAAACGATTTACATTGGAATAACCAATCAAATCAATAAACGAAGTCGAATAGATATTATAAATATTAGTGAAAAAAAAGATGCTGCAGTTCTCTTCCCTTTTCTTTTTTTTTCTTTTACGCAGCGAAATGCGCTGAGGCATCTCGCTGGGGAGTGGGTCTCCCATCGACCACACAACCTATAGACTCCTAATGTTTGATTTTCCGTATTAAAATATGCATTCTGGCAACTAGCTGAGGTGAGACAAAAGGGGTTGCAATGCTGTGATTAGCTAATTCAATGTCATACATTACCAATCACAAAACATTAAAAACAAATGGATATATTTCGCAACGGGAAAGAATGAGACGACACGATAGTTTGAGTACATTGTTTACGGCTTACATCGGAACTATAAGTCAGATGTGTCGCCAGAACCCGTTCCTCTGTTATTAGGAGTCTATGGGCTATGTGGTCGATGGTCTCCGCAGGCGAGTATGTGAGACTCGCTGCGCCAGAAATGCGAAGTGACACAGCTCTACCCAACTAAACCTGACGAGTGCCACCAATGCCGCCTTTGATGAATTGCCCCGGATCTGCTAGCAACAGGGCACATCAACGGCTAGTCCCTCAGGGGACCGACGCCACTTTCACAGAGGTCGAGGAGGAGCCTTCCAACGGGACAGTACAATGAGGTGAGGTTCCCGTCCTCTTCTTATACAAAGAGCCCCCTCGGCTCAATTCGCTTCGCCCAAGGTGTTGTGGTCACCCTGGGCTACTGAGCCTCGCTGCCACGACAAAGCCTGAACCATGGTGGGGAAGTCCACTTTCCTGCTTTCACATGAAATATCCCTAAAAAACATTTTTCCAAGCCTATTTTCTTTTAGGTTATGTTTAGGTCTATCTGGACCTCTTATGCAAGAGGTTCCGCGTTCGATCCTGACCCGTCCGTGTGTGCGTTGAAATGGGTTTTTCTAAATTTCTAAGTGCACGAGACCATCGTTTGCTCACCTGTGAAGGAAAACATGGTGAGAGAACCTGCATGCATGATGAGATTGAAAGTCTTTGAAGGTATGTGAAGTTCACCAACCCGCATTGGGCCAGCGCATCGGTGAACTATGACCACTAGTCACTACCCTCCTCGCCGGATTTCGTGGAGGAGACCCGTGCCCAGCAGTGGGACAATAAGGGTTGATAGGTACTTTTTTTTAGGTCTATCCGAGTAATGGTCTAATCCGTGTCATGGCTTGTAGATGAAGACAAGGGTTGCAACCTGTTAGGGCGAATGCCTGTTCCAAACATTGCAACATGCGCAACAAAATAGAATAATCAGACTGAAAGGGTACAAAATTTCTATCCACATAAACACAACGCTTACATAACACGTGTATGGAACACGTGTTATGTAAGCTTTTATTATAGCATATATATCCAACACATAATAAATAAGGCATTGCAAATCATTCAAACTATAACATACGTTTCCACTTTTTTTCTAGTTTATTAATGAAACTTTTACAATTTCTTTTAACCCTTCTGAATACGGCGTGAATTCCATAAATTGAATTCCACAAATACGTAACAAAATATTAAACCGGCTCTATAGGATGTGAGTAATGGAATTTTTTCACAATTAAAAGTAAAAGTTGTTCTTAGTGTATTTTGTTTGTTTTTGCAACATTATCGATAGCTTTAAATCTAATCAATTTGTAATTAGCATTCCATCGGTGTCAACATACGGTTTATATTGTTCACATCCGCTTGTTTATCCGACTTAGTTCTGAAGGGTTCGCGTATTAACTTTAACATCCATCAAAAGGTTCCATCGCTGTTTCTCCAGGGGGCCTAGCCAAAATGCCATTAAGAAAGCGTTAGTAAAGTTCGAAATGATAAAATGTATAGGATGGATCACGTGACTAAGCGCGGTCTTATGTCAATCCCATACATTATATCATTTTTGAACTTCGCTAACAATTTCTTAATGGCATTATGGCTAGGCCCTCTGTATAGCCAGGATCGACAGCATTCACCACCAACTCTTTGTTACGATCTCAGAAACGGAAAAATTGACTTGAGAACTATGCGCAACGAATTTCATCAGAATCAGACATATTTAGTTTTTTTATGTTTTGTTAAATAAGCGAAGTAGTGCATGCATACCAGCGCAAAACAAACTATTTTACTTAGGACTAGCCCGGTCACCTCAGTCATGGGTTGCATATGGAGACGCAAGAGATACATTCTCCTGCACTTCATCTTTAGATTTAATTATAATAATAATAAAAATATCTATGGACGCTTTTACACCACGTCAATCTGGTCCCGTGATAAGTTTCCGAAGAACTTGTGTTACGGGTACCAGACAACGGAAATACATATATTTAATACTTTTTAAATTAATACGTATATTTAAGATTTTTATTATATAATACACAAATTTAATAGACATCCATGACCCAGGAACACAGAAAAGTTTTAGTTCCCTGGCGAGATTCGAACCCGCTACCTCCGGCATGAGCGCCAACGCGCTAACCACTGAGCCACAGAGGTCGTCTCAAGTAACATAATTATGTTAGTGTTTAAGATAAACACGTTTATCTACAATCCACATAACATGCAAAATTTTATGACGTCATAGTGCATAAGTCAATAAAAACGTAATTTCCGTTCACGATTGTTTCACCGTTCACGGTACATTTGCAAAGATTCTGTAGACTGTTATTGTCTCGTAAAAACTGCATAGTTGACGAGGTCGCAGGATCTAATCCCGTTTCATGTCCTATTTTTAAGACGTTCAAAATTTTTCCATTAATAAATTAAAGTAAACTGTTTAGAATCGTTTAACGTTTAGGTAGACGCAGTGTTGGTTGCCATTAACCAGATAAGAAGACGATCTCCGTACAGTAGTAAGTCCGCGTTGGATGCGAGTGGCACGGGATCTGTCGTCTTGGGGTCCCTCTTCATTGAGGGATTCCTATGTTCAGCATTGGACGGATAAAGGCTGATGATGATGATGTTAAGGATCATTTGTGTCGTAAAGCCTATTATGAAATAAAATGTTTTGTCGAAGATACCACATTGGGAATAAGACATTCACTCTGAAGGTGATGTATGGTTACATGATGTATCTATAAATTATATACTTATTTCATTTTGTTGACAAAAGAGTGTAAGATTCTTTCTCGTTTTTCTTAGGAGATCCTGCATTTCGAAAGTCTTTTTTAAATTCTTTTGACTTTTTTTTTAGCATATTTCAAGTGTACAAATTGTTACCTACGAAATAATGATATTTTGATTTGATTTGATATTTTTGTGGGGAAGATGCGCTATGCCGGTGGGAGAGATGTGCTGAGCGGGGTAAGCCATCATCCTACTTTTTTCGGTGAAGCAGCTTTGCTGTGTTGTAGACGGAAAGTACAGGCGCTTACTGTCTTAGAGACAAGATAGATTTAAGACTGAGTATTGACTGCTTTCGTTCCAGAATTTATAATCATTATGTTTAAGGCATAAAAAGGCATAACTTAAACAGGTTTATAGATAAAAAAAAGTATATTATAAATGTGAAAAAAAAAACATATTAATATTCACATGAAGCGTGGTTATTTTTAAAATATAGAGATACAAAATAATTTTAATACGATGTATAAACAATAAATTTGCCAAACTAGTAGTTTATTTTTAACACGCCATTTTTAAATCCAATTACCATTTTAAATGACTTAAAATAACCAAATCGAGATTTCTAACATGGATATTTATTTATGTAACGACATAATGTATAATGGAGTTAATTGAGCGAGGTCTTTGTTCAACAGTGGAAGGATACAGGCTGATGATGATGATGAATGGCATAAACCTACTAAATATGAATTAATGTTTTTAATTAAAAAGACTATAGAGATTTTAGTGAAACTTATGACGAAGAAACATCAAGTCAAAGTCAAAATTTTTTATTCAAAATAGTACAATCAAAGTATCTTTTTGAAGGTCAATTGAGTCTACCACCGGTTCCAAAGCAAGCCCACTGAGAAGAACCGGCGAAACAAACTCAGTGGAACTAATCTTTTCAGATATTGTTACAAAAAATGAAATACTTACATAATACTATATTAGTATAGTGAGAAACTCTGCTGGGTTGGTCTTTTTAAAATATAGTTAATGATTTTTATAAACATTCTACTACTACTTATTGCACACTAGCATAAGATTAATGAGTAGGTAAATTTGGACCCCGCAGCATCCAAAACAAACCAGAGGATGTTAATAAAAGAAAAGAAAATCAGCTAGGTAGAAATCGCATAACACGACCAGCCACCACAGCAGCACCTCCATACAGGCCAGGACACGTGAGCCAGCATCAACCTCTTCCACATATTGAGGGAAGTGGAAGACCCATCCCACAACGCCACCACTGCAATGGCATAAGCGAGCGTGACATGTCATGCGTTTCACCTTTACACAAGTTTAGTTCAAAATACTGCAGGCTCAAAGTTTACCCACATTCTAGATAGACAATTGATAAAAGAGCAATACAATCCCAAGAGTTCGTGTCGTCTAAATAATAATTAGTGTTATACTTAATACACTTTTTTTACATAGAACTCAGAGTAGTTTTAAACCATTTGTTGCCACGTTATTTTCTTGTTTAACATGCCTCGTTTATGTCCTATTTTCGCATGTACTTGTCGAATCTTTCTAATATTATTAAACGCGAAAGTTTTTAAGTATAGATGTTTGTTACTCTTTCACGTAAATACTACCGAATGGACTCTTATGAAACTTTATAATAATATACCTTATACATCAGAATAACACTTAGGCTATACTTTATCCCCGTACCCCCACGGGAAATGGAATTACGCGAGTGAAACCGCGGGCGCTCCTAGTACTTAAATATTAAAAAGATAGGGTGAACCCGAGGTTTCGCCAAACCTCCTGTTTCCGTGGGAGTACGGGGATAAATGATAGCCTATGTGCTATCCAGATGGATACGCTGTATTATTACCTATGTTTAAATAAAAAACCATATACTGTTTTTTGCGAGAAAGAGACAAACATTCATACAAACTAATAAGCTTAAGAAATGCACGACCCACAAATTTAAGTCGCCAACGCAACGTAAGGATATTTTTAAATTTTGAGCAGTCACATTTTTAAGCTTAGAAATAAGAAAGTACCATATAAACTCCGTACTAACACGTGGGAAACTACTTCTTTCTTTATTTGCCTGCGTTTTAGATTGCCAAGTCCACAAATGAGAAAATTTCTACCTCAATTTCACCTTTTCTATTTTAACTGTTTAGATTAACCCCAATTTAATACTTCTAAGTCCAAGAATGAAAAAAAAATCCTGTGAACATCATCCCCTATTTCACAGCCTTAGGGGTTGAATTTCTTAACAGCCTTTGTTAGCGCTCACTCGCATAATTAAAGGTACCCCTGTACTAAAGATCAATTTTCTAGGTATCGAAATTTCGGCTGTGCGTTGATATAATGAAAGTCAGTAAGGCAGTTTTGCTTTTTATTATATAAAATATAACAGCTGAAGGACCAAATATTAACCGAAGACGCTGAAATAATTCGTTTGAAATCAAACTACGCGGTGGTCAACCCGAAATAGAGATACCCCGCTGATATTGTTCTTGAATATAGTTTCGAGCAGCCAGTACACGCACACACATGTACGGACACACCGACACGACGTCACACACATACACACACATGCGCCCGCGCGGCCTCACTCCAATTGTAAATAAGTTGTTTTGGTCACTAGGTGAATCTTCTCATTAAATCATTTAAATAAGTTTGCTTGGCCGTTATCAATTAAAAGACAAGAAATAAGACGCACAGGCGCGTCCGGCATTTCCGGAGATTAGTTTGATTTATTTTGTTTGAACGTAAAAAATGCGTCCATTACGGATCATATATCTCAATAATTTTGATGCGCTAGTTTGGTGTAAATGAATGGATACATGTTTTAATGTAAATAAATACGTTAGTGATGAATATAATAAGCTGGCAACTTTTATAATTGATTGAATGTACCTACTGTCTACCTGTACTGTACCTAATGTATTTAGGAAGCTTCGCCATATTCTCACGTCGTCTATACCGCAGAGTTTGAAGACGAAAGTCTTCAACTCATGCGTTCTCCCCGTGATGACCTACGGAGCCGAAACGTGGCCTATTAATTTACGACTGGTCCGCAAGTTTGCCGTAGCTCAACGTGCTATGGAGCGTGCTATGCTGGGATATGATTCGAAACGAAGACCTTCGCCAGAGAACTAAAGTTACCGATATGGGCAATCGAAAATAAGGCAATGGGCTGGTCACGCACTCAGAAGAACGGATGGCCGATGGGCCGTTAAGGTTCAAGAGTGGAGGCCGCGTTTAGGTAGACGAAGTGTTGGTCGGCCATTAACCAGATGGGAAGACGATCTCCGTGCAGTGGCAGGTCCGCGTTGGATGCGAGTAGCGAGGGATCGGTCGTCTTGGCGTTCGTTGAGGGAGGCCTATGTTCAGCAGTGGATGGATAAAGGCTGATGATGATGATGATGATGATGATGATGACCTACTGTCGGTGAAGAAAAACTTCGCGAGGGAACCTGCATGCCTGATGAGATTGAAAGTCTTTGAAGGTATGTGAAGTTCACCAACCCGCACCGGGCCAGCGCGATGAACTATTGGCCCATTACCCTCCTCGTCTGATTTCGAGGGGGAGACCCGTGCCCAGCATTGGGACAACTACTGTCGGCCCTTGATGGAAATTCATGTTATAGCCATTACAATGAAACTTTTTTACACGGTCGTATTGTAACTGTAATAATATTATCTACATCTACCCTAATATTATAAAGAGGAAAACTTTGTTTGTTTGTTTGGTTGTAATGAATAGGCTCAAAAAGTACTGGCCCGATTTAAAAAATTCTTTCACCATTCGAAAGCTACATTATCCACGAGTAACATAGGCTACATTTTATTCTGAAAAAAAAGGGTTCCGTAAGATATTTGGGTTTTTTGGACACAAGGTGTAAAAAATCAACCAGAAAAGTTACTTATTTTGCGTACTAAGCTCCCGTTGTAAATCTTAGTTAACGCAGGCGAAGCTGCGGGCAACAGCTAGTATACAATAAATATTGGAAAAAGTGTAAAAAAGTTTCAATGTAGTGGCTACAGCAACTTTTATTAGCATTGTACTGAAACTTATAGATGGTTTTGGGCGCATTCATGCGCAAGTCTCAGTTATGTGGTTAAGCGCAAAAATATTAAACCAAACAGGAAGGAAGAGATGTAATTTTCCCGCTATTTTGTGTTTGAATTATTCACAAAGAAGCTTATCAGAAGCTGGGACCACCCATTGTACGTCATTAATTAGTAATTTATATTTTGTAATGTAAATTCTATACGTGGGGAACTATTGTTAGCTATATGTTTCTATGTTAATTGTGTATTTGTAAGTGTTTAAGCTGTTATTCCTCCTAAAAATTAAATAAATAAATAAGATAAAACGTTCATTAACCGGTGGGAGATATGCGACGGTTACCACCATGTTGATTGTTTCACTTTTTTTTAATGCTGGGAAATGCGCTGTTGCACCCCGCGAGGAGTGGGTCTCTCCAGGAGGGTATGTGGGACTTGCTGCGCTCAAAAGATGGAAAGGCTTTACCCAGTAAAACCCGACGCCTCGGATCTGCTAGTAACAGGGCACCTCGACGGCTAGTCAGTCCGCGGGTCCGATGCCACCTTCACATAGGGGTTGCCCCGCACCACAGAATAACCTCTCCCAACGTCAGGACAGCACAATGAGGCGAGGTTCCCGTCCTCGCTCCTTGCCCCCTCTTCTTATAAGAGGCCCCTCGACTCAATTCGCCCAAGGTGCTGGGTTCACCCTAGGCTACTGAGCTCCACCGCCACGAAAAGGCCTGAACCATGGTGGGAACGTAAATGAGTAGCCTGGGCTAGTTCTAACTAACAGGTAAACATTTATTCATAGACGTATATAGTCTAACAGTTTGTCTATCAAAGATTTGTAGAGCCTAAGATAGTCAAATAATAAAGTAAAGTCAAATCAATTCAGTAAAAATGCGTCGTATAAAACATTGTTATTCGAACCGTTATAATGATTTCGAAATTATATAAGATATAATTTATCTTTAGTTTCATTCAACTTATCATTAGTTTTTTATACTTAAAAGTAAATTTTCAACCTATAAAATTTCCCGGTGCTGGGTCTCCTCGAAATCAAGCGAGGAGCAATAGTTTACCAATGCACTGGCTCAATGCGGGTTCCTGAACTTTGCACGCCTTCAAACACTTTTAATCTCATCCGACTATAAGAGAGAGATGAATTTCATGAGCAACCGATGGTCTCGTGTTTAGGTGCACTTATAAATTTTGAAAAACCCATTTCAAGGCACCACAGGGAGTCGAACCTGGAGCTCTCCCTCATGAGAGGCCATACCCACTGGACCATCGTCGCTTGTTTTATCTTTTATCTTTATGTTATTTTTATGCCACGGTTGGAAAGTTGGGGAATAAGTTGAAAACTTACGGAGGCATAACGTACCATTCCATTTTATTTGTCTAAAGAGTTGTTTTTGTAATGGTGGAGTGGATGTCCTTATACCGCGTCTCCTCAAGGGTCGATCTTTAGATATATAATAGACCCCTGTATTTATAAGCGTCAGCTTTTTCAGTCGATTGACAAGCCGCACCAGCTCTGTTGTTGGCTCCATGTAGGAAGGGGCCGGCGTGTCTGAAAAGATTGCCATATCAGCACCCTTTTTTTTTGATGACGCAGCGGAAATCCTTTTCGGACCTTACCAGGGCCTTGGGTAGGCGCGCTGGCGTGTGTGGATACTCGCATTGGGTGCACTACCCCATTAAAACCGCTGCGTGAGCCTTCAGCCGCTATTTGAGGGACCCGGATTTGCAGAACGGGAAACCCTCAGCAACAGACTGGTCCCGGCAAGACCAGATTCTCCACAATAGGGGGACTGCCCGGCTACGACTTGGCAGTCCCCACGACGTCGTGTCTAGCAGCCATATCAGCACCCTGCTCATCTTCCTTGGAATCAAACTCATACCGTCCGGTCTCTTGCCATCATCTCTTGCAATACCAGACGGCTCAAGTAGACTCAGCCTTGACGATTTTAGAAATATAGTTTAAAAATCACCATCAAATGCCATAATATACATTTATTATATCCAACAAACTATAAATAATCCACTTAAAAAATTTCCTCTCGTTTTTCAAGAATATTTTAGTTTCATTTACAATTTATAAACATAATATGGATGTTAATTAAAGGAGGCCTTTGTGAAGTAGAGAAAGAAAAATGCTGATGATGTAACATGATGGCCACCATTTTAAGAATTATATTTTTAAATAGAGCCAAATTTAAACGCTTTCCCCTTATTAACAGACGGAATGCGAATGACATATTAATAAGTTGGGAGAGCAGTAATAGATAAACAAAGAAATGTTATCTACATTTTAATTAAAACTTTTTTGTGGAGGGAACTTTAGCCAAGCTTAACAAAACATCTTGAACTTGAACCCAAAATTTGTCGAAAAATTTCGCAAACGTATTTTTACTTTTATTGCCTTTTTATACAACAAAAACATAGAATTGGAAGTTTATAGAAAAATATGTGTATGAAACATTTACTGTAAAACAACGTACCTAATTATTAAAAAATATATATTTTTTATAGACAATAAGTCAATCAAATATTAGATTTTGGAATATAAATAATAATAATATCACTCATTAAATAAAACTAATTTACGGATTGGATGTCCGTTTACTAAGACTTTTATACAGCAACCATGGTTCCTCCCATGACCATCATCATCATCATCATCATCAGCCTTTATCCGTCCACTGCTGAACGTGGGCCTCCCTCAATGAACGCCAAGACGACCACTGGAAGATCGTCTTCATGACCATGGTTACTGTAAATCCGAAACGTCGGTCATCTAAAAAGCTTAGTAAAAAAAAACATACAGTCGAATTGATAATCTCCTCCTCCTTTTTTTGAAGTTAAAAATGACAAAATCCCTAAAAGTTTATGATGATAATTTACCTTTATAAATATTGAAATGAATTATTGGAAAGTAATCATGTCAGGTAATGTAACTAATTAATTAACTTATTCTTCATAAATATTCATGCATACAAAATATATAAGCTACTGTAACTTGATATGAAATAAATTTTAAGTTACGAATTATATAAACGCGTTACATTACAATTAAAAAGCAGTTAAAAATGATGGGGGGTCTGGGAATTGTGTTACAATTTTTCCACCCATATACACATATATAAAACGTTACTGCTGTTATGCCTCATAGAAATAAAAAAAAATTAAGAGGAGCGAATATATAAAAGTATAAAGTTCTTGTTTCATCAAATATTTTACAGGCTATGGAATTTAAAGGAATGCTCTGCTTATGCCACACTATGACGTCACAGTACATTTTATGTCTCTCTATTAGTAGAGTATTCTATTTGATAATTTTAAGATTGAAAAATGCATTCAAATTATATTACTTATGTAATTAAATCAGTCAATAGTTGTAATATATTTAAACATTAAAATAATAAAATTGGATAATTCGTTTTTTTTTATTGTTGTAGAGAACCCTGTCTACGAGAATGTAGTGCCGTATGTATATCACTCATATATTACGAGTAAAGGTATAAATCAAAAATAAGAAAACATACTAATCCCAGTTACATTCAAAATCCGGAATTGTGAATTTTTTTTTTTGTAATTAATAAGACATTAATTATATTACGTTTGTTATAATTACCTTATTCCAGTTAATATTTCTGTAAGTTTAACTCAGAGGTTCCCAAACTCTTTTGTTTCATATACAACTTTCAAAATGTTCCTGGACCTTTGGTCCTGGTCCTGGACCCTTGCTTAGTTTTTTTGTTTTTTTTTTCAAGAATTGCTTGTTTAAAGATATTACATTATAATTGTAAAATTCTCTTAACAATATTGATAGGAGAAGTCAAGCCATCATTATCGAAACCAAATTAATTTTCATGGACCCCCGCTTACGATTGTGGACCCCCATTTTTTGTCACGCTCATCGTGGACCCCCTTCGAGTCTTTCGTGCACCCCTGGGGGTCCACCTGGACCACTTTGGGAATCACTGGTTTAACTCAATAATAAATTATTTTAGAGTATAAACTATAAACTATAAACCTACATATTTATGGTTAAATTGACTCTGCTAATAAAATACATATTGATGTAGATTTCTAAACAGACTGATCGATTAGCTTTAAGAAGAGCCCACCGGGACTATCGGGTTGATATTGTTATAAGAAGTTTTTAAAGAGATATATATTCAAACATTCTCAGTGTTCAATAATATTGTGAGTGTACTGTTATCAGACCACAAACCGCGGGCAGGGTCAGAGCGTCACATTACAATGTTATACAAAAGCAAAATATTTACGATTCCTACATTACAACGTTATTCAAAAAACATGTACATATTTTATTACATATATACATATATAAATATGAATACCTATTTCCAAAGAAGGTTCTTAAAAAAGAGTGCGAATAAATTGGAAATTAATTTAAATGACTTTATTATTTTTATGATTTTAAACCTTTTTTATAAAACTCATTGCTAAGCACGTTAGCTCATCATCATCATAAGCCTTTATGTGTCCACTGCTGAATATAGGCCACCCTCAATGAACGCCAAGAGGTCCAATATCCTTTGCCACTTTCATCTAACACGGGCAGACGAAATATTATATAGACTACGTTATATTATAAAATAACGTTTTTTTTTGTCTACAAGGAATACAGCTTTTTCAGGAATAATGAATATTATTTGAGTAGGATTAATTACTAATAGATAAATTTAATTTTTAAATTTAAGTGCCAGTCTATGTAGCAGAGACGTAAGTATAAATGTAATATGAATAAGGTTCTTTCTTATAATATATAAGAACTTTTAAAGTGAGTGCGAAACTCAAATAAGTAAATAATTATATTTTTTTATGAAATTCATAAATATTTTTAAGGTATTATCGCAATATAGCCAGCGTCCTTCATGGAAACATAAGTATTATAATAAAATTATTATTCAGTTACAACACAAACAGCTTCAAGCCGAGGATGTTTTATTGCTCTTGTGAAAATGCAAATGATAAATAAATAATAAACGTCTTCCTTATGTAGGATCTAAAAGATCAATTATAGTGTTGAAAACAAGAAAGCCAATATATTTAAAAAAAAGCCAATTTTATTCATTGGCATTTTTTAATATAACTTTATCGTCTTAGATCAAGAATGATTTATTCAAAATTAAAATTAAAATTTATCGTAAATTTTATCAAAATAAATTTTGATACCTTTTTTTTAAAACATTGCAAATAGAAATTAAGGTGGAACTCCTTGTGTTGGTTATTAGTACTAGATTAAAAAAATATTATTCTCAATGTTAATAAGGGATTAGAATTCTTATAATAGGTATGTTTATTTTCAAGTACAGGTTTTTAAACTTAGAAGTAATATTTAATCTATTAAGCATAATATATTAAACAACTATAAAATATTACTAGCATAGCTTAGTCAATATTATGGTAGTTGACAATAAGAAAATAAATGGATGATTTTAATTTATTACGGTAGTTAAAGACACAGGATTGCAAATTATCAAATAATCTCACCAAAATCAAGAAGATTAAATAATATTTTTGAGAAATAAATTTATAAAAATAGACATATTGATCACGTGGCCATAAATATGAATCAGAGTGACAGAATCATGTGTGACGTCATGGTCTGCAATGCAACGTTTGTTAGATGTCACTTTCGTTTTAAAAATGGTGGTTCCCCATTGCGGTACTAAGTAGTATCCTACTAATATTGTGAACGCAAAAGTTTGTGAGTATGGATGTTTGTTACTCTTTCTCGTAAAAACTACTAAATGGATTTTGATGAAAATTTACGAAAATATAGCTTATACATCAGAATAACACATAGGCCATAATTTATCCCCGTACTCCCACGGGAATGGGAAGTACGCGGGTGAAACCGCGGGGCGCTGCTAGTTTGTAATATTTAGAACCCACTATACTGGATAATTTTTCATTAAAATATTAATTTTTAAAATTAACTCAACCGAAGAATCTTTGTTGTGCACCATTTGACGTCACGCGCGACGCCATGATAGATGACCGCGTTTTAAAGCGGAATTGTCAAAAAATAAAAAAATAAAACGAAAATATAACAATAACAGATCGCTGGTTTTTTTAATATTTTAAAACTACGTAAGTAGTTTTTCAAAAAAATCTATTATAGAAATGATGTAAGGTTTTTAAAGCATATTTCATTACCCAATGCAATGTGTAAAAATACAAAGCATAAATTAGTAAAGTTTTCCTTTTGAGTCACACATAGGGTGTTCAAATAACACCAAGGAAAATCCATGCTATGACTCACAGAAAAAAGTAAACCTGTGAGCAAGATATGTAAAGATAACGATGTAAAGATATCTGAAGACTAACACTTACAACACGTTAACCCAATCCTGTGTATATTATATTGTAATACGATGTATGGAATATTAAATTAAAAGTGTAGAGGTATCATAACAATTCATAAACATTTCGATACCGCGGTCATCATATTATTATAAATACCTGTGAGATATCTCTAGGGAGTTGTTAAAAAATACATAACAGGTTTTCAAAATCATGTAATATATTTTTTATATAGAGTTTAGTCATTGATTAGATAACTATACAATGTCTCTACTAATTACTAAATTATTATTTTTGTTATAATGACATCATTGTTATTTGGAGTCAGTTTAATTGCATTACGTAAATTAGACTTATTGATTTTTAGACATTTTAAAAATGGCAATGCCCACCCCACGTGAGCTTAGAAAAGAAAATAAATGTATGCACGGCAACGACTCATTTTACTAATGGCTTGACCCCTTTGAGATTTATTATAGTTGTTTTTTTTTTTAACATTGGCGATGCCTAACAATTTTACCACTAACGGTATTACTGATAAAATTGCAAATAGCATGTATAAATGTTTTTGGTTTAAGAAGTAAAAGGAATTAAAATTTTGCTCTACATTTTAACTTGGAATGTTATAATCGTCTTAAATATATATGCAAGTAAGTACCTACCTATAGATTAGAGAGTATATAACTAGATTATCGTAGTATTATGCCATCAAATTATATAGGTATTGCCTGCAAACCCTAATCATAAAACAGATTTTTTATAAAATTTATCAAAGTAAATTAAAACTTTAGTTTTATAATTTATCAAATATTTAATTTGTCCATTAAAAAATATGCGTTGTTTATTGATTACCAACTAATACCTATAATATGATTTACCAACTCCAAACTATAGGACATAATTTAAAAAAATATATAGTTTTGTAATACTTAAATTTTATCATTTCGTTGTATTGTTTTTCAAACCTTACTAGCGCTGTTTATTTATCTAGTGAAGGTAACCTTTTCAAAATATATGCAGGATTCTTGTCAGTTATCAAGGCATTTTCTAAATAATAAGCTTTACGTTAGTACAATAGCTCTACCGAAGCGTACTCTACCTCACAACATATTCCCATAGTCTTATTCGATAAACACTAATAAAACGCTCCCATGAGCTCAGGGTCCGTAAAATCAATTTTCAATTAGCGCAGCATCCTGGTATAACAACTCGAACAAACATCTTAGCCTTACTCTTACTCACTGCACTCATCTCATTTCATCATTACATGCACTTGGTACAGATGATTTGTTTTCATTGAAATCATTTTACGCTGAGGTCACTGAACTACCGAGCATGGACGCACTTACGCCCCCCCTGCCTGTTCACCACCCCAAGGAAATAACACGCTTTACACGGTACTAGAATCACTAATAAAAACACTGAGACATACCCTCGCATCCGCAATCGGCACACACATTATTCCCTGGTTTCTTTAGCAACTCCTGTAATATTTTTTGGTTGTGATCTACCATCGTGAAACTTTTTCATCAATAATGAAGAAACACGCTACTAGCGTACGCCGCCCGAGAGTCCAACACACGCCTCGAACGCGTCGTCGACCACTGCGCGAGGGAGCGAGCGAGACTTCGACCGACGCACCGACTTGGTTCAACAAACGCCATTTGGTACGTAAAAATTTCGCGTCTCGCTCGCACCATGTTACCTCGCGTTGGTGTGATCGAGACAAAAACACAGGTCTAGTTTCGGTATATGAATGAAATCAGTGAGTAGTGAAATATACGAATATAGGTATCTGTGCAGACAGTGTAGTGGATGTCTCGTAAAACTTTTGTTTGTAGGTGTGTATGGCGTAGTACGTATTGCGACGTAATACAAGAGCCGTCGCTGTCTCGCGTAAATACTATGTAGACATATACAGTTCATTTAGATGTTTGCCGAGACATCATTATAAGTACAGATTATAGATACCGATATAATTGCGATCTGATGAATTTTACCTATGATGATAATAATAATAATAAAATATAATACATGCATTTGGGCGCAAAATTATCTGAATAAGAAGATAATATTGATATACATTTTAATGATTGTGGTATTTAATATACCAAAAATGAAACGGAATTAGTAAGAGATAAATGTATCTAAATTTAAATATATGCATATATTTTTGGGATGCTCTTTGTAAGGTCTGTTTATCAGCATAGGAACAATAAGTTTTCGTCAGCTTTACTCTGGAAAGAGTGAATAACAGTACATCATCGTGGAGGACTTACCTTGCGTAACGCATGGATGAATTAGAATTAATTATGTGTGGCACAATTAAAACTATTTGCGCTTGACTATGACTATGCTTATGTTCATGAGCTCAGTTGACTACTTTTTTGTAGGTTACGTCCTACTTAAACTAAAGAGACTTAATAAGGTACTTTACCTCACTACCAAGTAGAGTTGTACGTGCGTTACTGACCTATCCCTACAAAAATCCGCAAAATTTTTGGATAGATAAAGACTACGAAGATTTAATATGGTAAAGTCAAGTAGAGTTTTATGTATGTTATTGATATATCTTTATTAAAATTATAAAAAATTGCTTTTTGAAGAAATAAAGACTACGAAGTCCTAATAAGGTAGAGTCAAGTAGAGTCGTATGTATTTTATTGACCTATCCCTTCTAAAATTATAAAAAATCCTATTGAATAAATAAAGATTACGAAGACTTAATAAGGTAGAGTCAAGTAGAGTTGTATGTATTTTATTAACCTATCCCTACTAAAACTTATAAATATTTCTTGTTATCCCTAATAGTCTATGGAAATGTTATAATATAGAGTCGATACTTCAGGATATGACTTTTAAAATTTTAGATATAAGTACCTAATGTTATTTTTACTTACTTAATTCTAAAACACGTTTTTTTTCGGTTAGAAATATGCTAATGGCCTCTATATCTAATATTATGTAGCTCTACCACAGTTTATTTTAACGATTTGGACAGATATGCAAATTACAACGTATTGTATTTTTCCAGGATTCGTATTTGTAAATAGTAACGCTTAGTGCTAATTTGCGAACTTTTTAAGCTCCATGGCAACGTAAATATAATGATTCGCAAAAGTTATTACGGGATACACTTTTATAAATAAAAAAACAAATTAAACTGTGATAATCATGGTTGTTGAAAAGTATCCGAGACGTCGAACGTGTAAACAAAGAAAAAATTGATACCATTTCTCACAGATTTACCATTTCTATTAAATATTTAACGTGAAAGATGTAGATCTAATTATCCTAAACTATCAGCGCCCCCGGTTCCCCTGGGAGTACTGGGATAAATTGCCTATGTGTTATTCTGATGTATAAGCTAATTGTAAAGTTTCATTAAAATCCATTTAGTAGTTTTTACGTGAAAGAGTAACAAACATCCATTACAAACACACAAACTTTTGTGTTTATAATATTAGTAGGATAGAGTGGCCTTGATAATCCAGCCTTAAAAAGTCAGAATCAAATTTCTTACAATATTTGTCAGGGCCTCTATAGTTTATGGCCCTGCAGTCATATTTGATGAATGAAACCCACTTATGACTTGAATGACCTATTCGATGGTTATTGATAATCAATATAGTTGGATCATCTTTTTAGAGATTATTGATTTTGCTAGTCAAAGCCCAAGAATTGGGTCATTGTCATATTTACAGCCACGCTAGGTAGAGCTTTGGAGGAATCTAAATCTTAGAACACAAGAGAGCGGGATGCACTAGGTATCACTGTCCTACTTGTTTCTCTTACAATGATGTGTCATGTGAATATTTAACGTAGCCTTCGGTCTTCTGAGATTGTATTTTTTATGCCAAGTAGGAGGAAAACAAGCAGTCAGATCCTTATGGTACCAGCGCACAACCAGGAGTTACGCATTCCTTCTTCTTGTCTAGAAACTCCAAAAACACACAATTCGCAAAAAAAGCGCGGCAATATAGCTCTCACTTTACGCCGGTATAATGTGAGCGAGAGGTACAACCTCGGTCCTGCCGGCCCATTTCGAATGGAATGCAGCAATGGTAAATGAGATTAATGGAAGGGTCATTTGGTGGTTACTGGTTAAGCTTGTCAATGGCGGGTCTAGCCATAAAAAATGTGTGAGTAGTGCTAATACATTAGTTAGTAGCTATTTAAAGTTGGCCACTTATGAGGAGCCCAGTATTAGTCCATATCATATAACAAGCCGCGCCCCGCGGTTTCACCCGCGTACTTCCCGTTCCCGTGGGAGTACAGAGATAAATTATTATAGACTAAGTGTTATTCTGATGTATTAGCTATATTATTGTAAAGTTAGTCCATTTAGTAGTTTTTTCGTGAAAGAGTATGTTTGTTACTCTTTCACGAAAAAACTACTAAATGGACTAACTTACAAACTACTTACAAACTTTCGCGTTTATAATATTAGTAGCAAGTAGCATAGTAAGATGTTTTTGAAACACCTTTTTTTGTTGAGAATGGGTAGATATTGAAAAATTTTAGAAAATGATACGATAATTAACTCGATTTTTACGCATTGTTTAGTGACTACTTTTACGGATTTAGTAGTGGTTTATGAATCGTACGACGATATTCCAGCGCGTATGAACTCGGTCTCTTATGCGAGAGGTTCTCCGGGTTTGATCCTGACCCCGCCGTGTGCCTTGAAATGTTTTTTCTATACATCGTGAGAAAACCTGCATGCCTGATGCAATTGAAAGTCTTTGAAGGTATGAGAAGTTCACCTACCCACATTGGGCCAGCGCATCGGTGAATTAGGGCCCATTATCCTCCTCGCCTAATTTCGGCGAGGCAGTGGTACATATAAGGTTTTATTAAATTGTGTTACGTGCCTCAGTCGCCCACAACCATGATAGCTGTAAAGTATTTGACACTGCGGGCATGTAAAGCTCAGGTAATATTCCTCGATAAAACCGTAAAGAGTTGTTTTATTATAATTACCTACTACTAAAATATTTAAAAAAATACTTTTTATATTTAACTTAAAGACTGCGTAGCAATTGTATATATTGTTAATAGCAAATAACTCAATGGAAAAACATTCGCTAAGCAAATCTTTGAACGTCATTTATAAGTAGAATATTCTACATCATAGCCTCCGAGATTAGTCACTTTTAATAGTGTGACGTCATTCACGGTCTCGCATATTTAGAGACCAGTGACTCTGTGTAGTTTTCTTATGGGTGCCTCGACGTAAATTTTTTGCCTACCTTCAAGATGAGATCTTTTACCGTAGTCAGTTCAAGAGTATGAGTTTGATTTAGAGAGAAAGAGATGTTGATTATAGTAAACTTTACATTTTTTGTCCTAAATACTAAGGTCGTCTTCCCATGACCAGAGCTGGACGCAGGTGTAAGGTCTTTGAAACGTAAAAAATGGATAAAATTCCCTTAAACAAAGTAAAACAATGTATAATTATCTTGTCTAATAGCAACGCGCGAAAATAACTTTATCGTTAATCTTGTATCGCAGTTGTTGCGTCTATTCCGTAATGAACAGTGATGCAATGTCTTTTAAATGCATTTTATTTGCTTATCAACCAACATTGTATTGACAATGTTGGTTGATAAGCAAATAAAATGCCGTGATAATTTTATGTATAATCATCATTACATTTTTCTTAAGGTCGTGAATCGTGATGTTGTACAAAGTCTATCATCCAGAAAAATATGTTTTAATTTGAGTATGACAAAAAAAATCAAACGACAAAAGTACTCAAATCAAGCTCTAATCTTAAAATAGAGATATATTATATTATATGTTTTTAATAAGAAAAAATACTGTGTATTTTTAAATTAAACAGTCAACGGAAAAGTAGTTTTAGTCAACATTTATTAATAAAATTTTATATTATGTGTGGAATATTACAGTGGAGTAAACGATTCAAGCGAGTTCATTGACAAGAATAGGGATGTTGACGCATGTTACAAATTCATGTAAAGTTATGTTTTACATATTAAACACAGTATTTGAAAACCTAAAATAACATTTAAAAAGTCTACTTATTTGTCTTAAAATTTAGAAAATTAATTTAAAATGCGTTATTTATCATGCATTGTCACGTGACTGTAAACGCAAATAAGGCGATGACGTCACTGAACATTGAGCTGAGTACTTGAACTCACCTAACAGCGCGAGCTCTGAATGCGGTGTGTGACGTAATGACGCTTGGAGCGTTTTAACGGCAATTTTAAAAACTATTTTTCTTTATTTAACTTTTTGTTAAAATTGGACATATTTCTTTACAAAAATCTTTTTTTCGTGTTTACCTATAGTATATCTATCAAATAAAATCAATTAAAAAAAATAGTCAACATCCCTATTGCCGAAACAAACTCACTTGAACTCTTCTTGCTAAATGCTTGGCGTTCTTACGCCATATTCCCAATACCTTACATAAAATACTTTAAGTTACTTATAGTATTTTTTTTTCATGGAGAAATTATAAAAAAAATCTGTAGTATCGAATAAACCATTTCAGTACCCAATAAACATTTTCTCTTGGCTCTCAAAAAAGTACAGCAACGGCCAACGATATAATATTTGTGATTCTTCATGGAACAAGAAGCACAGAACATATATACCCTACAAGGAGCATGACCAGTACCGACGAGTTTGTGTGTCCGTTGAAAAGCGTCGATAAAAATGGTTTCATAGCATGTAAAATGTATTTAAAATGTTTTAAATACATCCACTCTATTACGATTTATGATTTTGGGCTGTTGTTTACATAATATATTTTATTATGGTCATTTTTTCAATTTTGCTCTCCTATTGACATGGGTCTCATTTCCCATTGCGTATATACTCCATTATTTATAATGAGTTTATTAATACTATATAGTTAATTAATTATTACAAATAAATAATATTATTTTTATTTAAAAGTTTAGAATAATCTCAAAAGTGTTTCAGATAAAATGAAGAAGAAGTAAGTTAGGTTGTTATCCAAAATTAAAAGTAGGAGAAGAAATACAGGCATTGACATTTCACCGATGTCCGATTATAAAAAACTACGCTCTAAAGTTTATAATTGTATTTTTTTCGGTAATTGAAAAATTACCTAACATTATGAAATAAAATAATTACATTTATAAAAGTACGTTATTACTTTAGAAAATTTGAAATAAGAACAACTAAAATAAGTCAACATGGGGCGACGATCCATTAATACCACTAAAAGTGGTAAATATATGAATCCAACCGATCAAGCACGTAAGTTGAACTTATTTACATTATATTTGCTTAGCTCTTGACTATATATTTATCATAATGCAATAAATGGTCTTTAGGAAAGGAAGCCCGAAAGAAAGAACTGAAGAAAAACAAAAGGCAAAGACAAATGGTTCGGGCCGCTGTTCTGAAGATGAAAGATCCCACCCAAATACTTGACGAGTTGCAAAAAATTGACGAAATGGGTCAGTATAATCAACAGGCTAAATATACTTATAAATCTGTATTGCATGACTGAATAAATTTCATTTAATCAATTATTTTAGAGTACAATGTACTGCAGCCATCACCTCTTAATGAAAAGGTTCTCAAAGAAAAAAGAAAAAAATTGAAGGAAACTTTTGACAGAGTTCTCAAGATGTATGTAAGTATTCATAGACAAAACTGTATTTATTTGATGTCATAATAATTTATGACCATAATAATGTAAATATAAAAGTAAAAAGTAGGTAGTATTTACAAAGTTAGTAGTATAAAATGTAAAAATTTTATAAAATATTCAGACAGGATACCATACAGCATCATTTATTAATTACTAAATGATAATGTCGTAAATAATTAATTATTTAAAGCAAGGCAAATACTAAATGGGAAAATAAATGCATTAAAATCTGCATCCGACAATATTGCGTCTTACTGCAATAATAAAAGTATGTGGTTGTGTAAGTACAATTATTGTATATTCAAGATTTGAATAAATCTTGAACAGAATTTCCACTGTTCTGTGCCTATCAGCCAAAGCTAAGTCTCATTCATTCTTAGATCTATCAGATTTACAGTATTTATCAATTGTACTATTATTATCAAGATGTAGTGTTTGTGAGTCTAATTACAGGAGCTTCAATATGTATTACATAATATTATCTAATATAAAGTAAATAGACTTTATGACCTTTTTTTATTTAATTTTTCTAGGACAAGGATGATCCAGAGAAATGGGTTGAGTTAAAGAGACAGGAAATGGAATATGAGAAAAGAAGAGCTCACTTGATATCTTACTATGAATCTGTGAAACATGCACAATCTGTGCAAGTTGATGATATCCCACTGCCCACATTACAGGTTAGTTCATAACTTATCACCTCTGCAAATATGAGTAAATGTTCAATATTATACATTAAAGAAGTGAAGTAGCAACCCATATAATATGTCTCACTGCTGGGCACAGGTCTCCTCCTCAAAATCAGGCGAGGACGGTATCAGGCCATAGTTAGCTGAGGGCTGGCCCAATGCGGGTTGGTGAACTTTACACATCTTCAAAGATTTTTATTTCATCAGGCATGCTGGTTTCCTTAACATGTTTTCCTTCAATGAGCGGGCATTACTCTCGTGTTCAGGGTGCACTTATAAATTTAGGAAAAATCATATCAAGGCATCACAATGTCAGGGTTGATCCTGGACCCTCTCGCACAAGAGGCAGAGTTTAATGTTTTTTTATATAAAACCTATTGGCTATTATCTACTTACAAGTATCAGCCATCTTCATAGTTATCACCGTTCTACCTATTTCTTCCATGATCTAACTTTACTGTATCTGTTAAAAACAAAGGCAGGACAGGAAGTGTAATTGATTTCTAGCACAGAGACTTATCTTAGGTCTCAGTATCAGGTAAACCTGCTTAATTATGTTAATTGGCGATGTTGATCACTAACCGTCATGCATGCATGCATGTCGGTTAGTGAGTATAAGTAAGAATGCTACCTAATCCTGCCAGACATTTAGAGCTTTGATCATTTTTATTTTACAGATTCCAGATAATATTCTATTTGGAAATTTACCATCTCAAATTCCCTTACCAATTGATTCTGGGCATCCCAATGCACCTGTGAGACCAATATTGAAGAAGGATTCTGCATACAGAGTAAGTTTATGTACACAATATTTACAGTAAATATTAGATTGTTTATAATATGTGTAACAGATACATATTTATACATTACTTGAATTTCGATGAGTCAGTTAATTCTAAGTTTTAGAAAAAAATATTAGATATTATCCATGCCACATTGTTTCTTGTTTTTTGTGAGTTGCTATTATTACGGTATTTTTATGACATCGGCAATCACATATTTTTGGCAAATATTACTAAATAGTAGGCAACTAAAAGAAAGTATTAAAATATATATTTAATCTACATTGCCGCAATTTGGCAGTAAAATCAAATCTTATGCCGTGATGCCAAGAAGTATTATATTTTTTATTTTATTCTATCATTATAGATTTTTTTACAATGATGTAGGTACAATGTAACATGGAAGATTCACACATTATCGGGTGTTTGATGAGCATAACATCTAATGTTGTGTCCAATCCGACACAATTAAATAAAAATGCAAATATGGAGTTCTGTTTTTTGACTGTATATTTTTTTCTATAAATACATATTTCTTTGCGAAACTCTACAGTCTACATTCTACAGCTAGAACTGCTGGAAGGATTAGCAAATTGTGATAGTGACAGTGGGTATATCGAGATAAGAAATGAGATAAAGTAGGCGTGATTTTATTTGGTGCTAATTTACAAAAAAAAAGTTCTCGTAATTAACTTTACTTCGAAAATTATTATTATGAGAAATAATAAATAAAAACACCGAATCTTGATAATTTTGTATACTTAAACCGAATAAAAACACAATAAAACTTAAATGACAATAAACAAGAGATATAATTATTAACAATGTTACTACTTTTTATATAAGCGGGGAAGATCCACTATTAGATTATATCTTACATATTCTAATATTTCAAATTAAGCGCTAGCGCGGCAAAGGCATAGATTACATATTTTAGTCCTCCTCCTTCTTTTACACATCTAACATATAATCTTTATAACGAGAAGGAGGAGTTACATGTCGGCGATTGGAAACGCGAGGATGAGGATGAACGGTATTTACGATAAAGTATATTTTTTAAATTTGTTTATAGGAAAGACCTGCTGGTGTTGAACCGCCCGGAGTCCCTCCCGGTCCGCCACCTGACTTTGAACTCTTACTACACGAATTGACCATAAATGACAGACATCATAAGGAGAAGAAGAATCTCCGCTTCTCAGATCTGCCAGATGAAGGGCCGCCAGGTGAATCGGTGAGTGTTAATAAAATATAATATTAAGTAAGTAGTAAGTATTAATTCAAAACATTTATTCGGCAATACATATTTGTTAGACATATAAAAGTTTGATAAGAATATTTATAAAAACATTATGATGAAATTATATATAATTAGTCACAGTATCTTAAACATAACAAGGCTAAGCTAAGTCCTAAGGTTGGCTTAGGTTAAGGTCGTAAAGATGACAATGGCTTCAGACATAATATTGATAATTATTATCAATATTATGTCTATTTATATTTTATTTTCTTCCGACTTTCGTTGATAGTGATCAACTACTTTTCTTTTATTAGTGAAAGTACCTGGTTGACTAAGCATTTGCTCGGTTTTTTTGTTTTGTTTTATATACCCTTAGTGATAATATTATGATTAAGTTTTTTTTTTAATTAACTTGATAAAAAAAGACGGAAAATAATCTGACCGGAGATACGAACCAGGCTCTTTCCAAGTCATTGCCTAATTTTCCCACTTAGCTATCATGACATATTGCTTGACAGCGAAATTTACCTTCGTATTCTAATGATAATAATAATAATAACTATGGACGCTTTTACACCACGTCAATCTGGTCCCGTGCTAAGTTCTCTAAGAGACTTGTGTTACGGGTACCAGACAACGGAAATACATATATTTAATAATACTTTTTATATTAATACTTATATTTAAGATTTTTATTATATAATACACATATTTAATACACATCCATGACCCAGGAACACAGAAACTTTTTTTGTGTTCCCTGGCGAGATTCGAACCCGCTACCTCCGGCTTGTGCGCCAACGCGCTTACCACTGAGCCACAAAGGTCGTCACGGATAAAAAAAAGTTTTCCCAAAATGTTTCCTAGCTAGATAGATTTATCGCCGTTTTTAACCCGTGTATACGAAATTTCATGAAAATCGTTGGAGCTGTTTCCGAGATTCAGGTTATATATAAATATATATACAAGAATTGCTCGTTTAAAGGTATAAGATTAAAAGTAGCTCATTATAAGGATCTGTAGCTTACCAAACAATTTATTATCTTTACTTTACTCTTCTGCTTCAGAACATTCCAGCACCTGAAGATATTGACGGTGAGGCCATGGACGACGATCATCAGTCATCACCGCCCCACGGTGGGAACGCCCCGGCCCATAAACCCACGTCACTGCAGCAGCGCATGTTGGCGCTGTCCGGTCAGAACATCGATGACTTCATGAAGGAGATGGAAGAAGTGCATAAAAAGAGAGAAAGGGATCGCGCGGCGGATTTAACGGCGCGGTAAGTTCATTTAATTTAACATTATGTATATTTAAACATTAATTATATTGTTGGGAAATTAAATATTT
Source organism: Lycaena phlaeas (assembly GCA_905333005.2). Lineage (NCBI taxonomy): Eukaryota > Metazoa > Arthropoda > Insecta > Lepidoptera > Lycaenidae > Lycaena > Lycaena phlaeas. The sequence continues at coordinate 10,282,738 of HG995178.1, forward strand.
CTTATTTTAATTATGATGTAGGTAATATAATGTTACCATCCCAGTAAAGTTTAAAATTGCCAAGATGCCTGCAAAGTCACCTGTGCAGCGAAAGGCAACTGAGAGGATGAACCAACTGTCTAACCCCTTTTTTAAATAAAAAAATGTAAACGTGGTAGGCCTGTATAATGAATATTGTATGTAATTTTGTGCCAGTAGTATATTTAATAGTACTTGGTACATATTGACCACAAAAATTCTTAGTCCTTACTAATATTATAAATATAAAAGTAGGAATGTTTGTTACGATTTCACGCGAAAACCACACAAAAACAAAGTTTTTGTACACATTCTTGGAGGTACTAGAAGTAACATAGGATACATTAAAAAAACGGATTATATTTGTTAACGCGGGCGAAGCTGCGGGACACTGCTAGTACTTAAATGTTGTTAGAATCGTATTAAAATTTGGTGTTTTACAGTTTGAGCGCGCTGAAGCCACACAACACGCCCCACACGCCGCATACGCCCCACGGCCACACCCCCCACGCGCACGCCCACTCGCTCTCGCACCACGCGCGCGACAGCGACTCGGACAGCGACACGGAGGCGCACGCGCACCACCACCGCCACCACGACTTCACCCTCGAGCCGCCCGGCGCCGAGCTGCGACAAATACCGCCGCCGCTGCTGCCGCCAGGTTTTTTTTTTTCGGATGGAGCTATGTTAATGGCCCTAATGGCCCTAATGTTTCGTCGGAAGTGGGGTGAGCCGGTTGGTATCACCCAGTGATATAGTAAGTAGGGGGTTTCTCCCCGCTAGCCGTGGAGTGTGACTTTCGCGGCTTCAGGGCGTCGGGTTTGTGCCGCCAGGTACACTCGACACAATTATACTACTAATCTGGTCTAGATTGTTGGGGGGAAAGTCATTTGGTGTGAATCTGTCTATGACAAATAGTCTTGACTTAAAATCCCTTGCACCTCATTGGTACACTATTTTCACACATTCTTCTTTTGAAAAAGAGGGTAGACAAATGTATTTATTGTTTTTACAAATAGATGACTTGTTTACCAGTTTGCTTCTTTAACTCAAATCTTCTTGAGAAAAGATTGTAGGGCCTGCCGGGAGATGTTCACGGCATGTCCAACTAACGTAAATCCTCTTTAGGGCGAAACTCACGTGATATAAAAGACGCTGGCTCATAATTAACCATAGTCTCATACATAAGGTTATTTTTTTTTCCATAGTCGTAGAGTGTTTCGCGTTTTCGAAGGTCTGGTAATAACAGGCTTCGTTATACCATGCGCATTGACACGTCTCCTCCACTACCTTATCAGATTTGACAACAATCGCTACATAAATAATTGTATTAAGTTATTATTTTAAGTGCCGAATAGGCTATCCACCAGGTATCCAACAGATAGAGTATGGAGTATCTGTCAAATATGTTGTGGATAGCCTATCCAGCACTTATCCGGAAATGGTGAAACAGGCCCCTAGTCTTATTAACTTAGTATTAACGTGAAAAGTTAAACTATGATTATTTATGTTTAAAGGAATGCGGCCACCAATGCTCCGCCCGCTGGGTGTGCCCCCGGGAGTCCCGCCCGGTGCTCCGCCCGGCGCTCCCCCCGGCCTGCCCAACGGACCTCACGGGGCGCCCCCGGGAGCGCTGCATGTTTTATCTGGTATTTTATTTGTTTGTATTTATTATTTCTATGTCTAATATTTTTTATATTTTATAATAGATGATGGCAAAAATTGTAGTGTCAAGTAAATCATGTCTTACTGGTGGGATGGATGCGCATTTTGCACTTGGTTCTTTTACAAATACGTTTGATTTCATCGGAAAATCCTGTTTTGTTGTGACAGGATGGTATCATAATTTGATCGCTAAAAAGTAATTAACGGTCATAAAAGACGCTACGGTTAGTTATTTCATTTGTATCCAATTTGAATAACGTATTCCATTTCAATACGTCGAATAACTATATTACTAACTTGTACGTTCATATTCCAGGTGGTATGCCTCCCGGCCCGCCGGGGCCACCGGGCCCGCCCGCGGGGCTGCCGGGACTGGCACGCACGCTCCGCCCCCCGGGGCCCCCGCCCGGTGCGCCGCCCCGCCTGCTACGCCCCCTTGCGCCCCATGTGTCCGTGCTCAGCGCTGCACCGCAGCTCATCACCAAGAAGGACGGCCAAGGTGATGACATTAGAGTGCTATATGACATATGTACAGGGTTGTTTGTGCTCGTAGTATGACGTCACAATGCCAAACGTTACTACAGTAGAACCTCGATAACTCAAACCTCGATAGCTTAAAAACCTCTATAACTTCAAAAAATAATATGTTCCCTTGACTTCCTGGTATTTGAAGGAGGAGGAGGATACCAGGAATTTTCAAATACCTGGACTGCATTTTTACGGACACGAATACCTGAGCGGAGGAAATTGACACCCGAATCCAAAACGCTCTTCGTTGTAGTGCTGCCTTGCATAAAGTGTTGGTGTCCAAGCTTCTGAGTAGGCAGGCTTCTATGAGACGGTCATCAGACCAACTCTTATATACGGCTGTGAGGATTGGACACTAACACTTAAAGAGGAAGGTAAACTTCTAGTAGCGGAAAGGAAAATCCTCCGTAAGATCCTGGGTCCAGTACAAAGGGAGGATGGGTGCTGGAGAGTCCGAAAGAACGCAGAGATTGAAGAACTAGTGGCCGAACCAAATATCCTTGGAGAAATAAAAGCCCACCGCCTCCGATGGCTCGGCCACTTGGTCAGAATGGGGGAGGATCGGGGAGTACTGAGAGCATATCTTGGACAACAGAGTGGACAGCGCCCAGTCGGTCGTCCCAGATATCGCTGGAAGGACATGGTGGAGGCTGACCTGCGTGAGCTCGGGGTTGAGGACTGGTCAGAGGTTGCGCAGGACGGAGACCGGTGGAAGTTTCTCGTTTCGCTTTGGGTCGCTGAGCCACAGAAGTTAAGTTTAAGTTAGTCTTGACTTCCTATCACTAATATGACCCTTGATAACTTAAAACCTCTGTAACTTAAAATATTTTAAGTTTCCCTTGGACTTTAACTTATCGAGGTTCTACTGTATAATACATATTATTATCATTGATTTTATCTTATAGCAAGTCTGGTCACGGTCCACAGATCCAGTCCAAAACAGACCAGCTGCTTTACGTATTGTTTATGTTATATTATTAAAATACTCTACAATTTAGCTATGCAAAAATTATCTAGCATTCCATTTTAATGTTTTGAACGACTTGTCGATATGGTTGACCCGGTAGAACAAGCTAGCCACTACCATAGTGTCAAAAGAATGAATTCCTAATTTTCACGTGCATAATATATAGTACTAGCTGTTGCCCGCAGCTTCGCCTGCGTTAACCAAGATTGACAACGGAATCTTAGTACGCAAAATAAGTAACTTTTCTGGTTGATCTTTTACACCTTGTGTCCGAAAAACCCAAATATCTTACGGAACCCTATTTTTTCCAGAATAAAATTTAGCCTATGCTACTCGTGGATAATGTAACTTTCGAATGGTGAAAGAATTTTTGAAATCGGTCCTGTACTTTTTGAGCCTATTCATTACAACCAAACAAACAAACAAACAAAGTTTTTTCTCTTTATAATATTAGTGTAGATAAAATATTTTTATTAGGTTACATGTAAAGTCGGTTTGCGAACTATAATTTAACGTGATAACATAGTGCGTCACTAGCCGAACGCTTAGGCCGATCGTGCCTCTCTACAGCTTGTTTCGCGATCTCGTTTGCACGCTGGGTTCAGCCGGAACGTGAACATGAGCCATGCTTTTTCCTGCGTGTAGTGCGTCTGCGTGTGTGTAGTCGGCGTTTATCGGGGTCGTCCCGTGATTAATTCACGTGAGGCTCGAAATTTGTTCGGAAAAAATGACGAGTTACAGGAGTTAATTAGGATGTAAAAAAAAACCTGCAACATTTCTATCACGAAGCTAAATTTTTTCATTTCAAATTAAATTTCAATTCACATGGTACCTGTTTTCAAAGATGATATCCTGATAAATATAAATTAACGTAATTTGTACTGAAAAAATCCATGTGAATATACATTTCAAACTTTGTTACTATGAAAACGTCTTTTTTAAAAGTATGTTATTAACAGGTGCCACCATAAGCGCGAAACCGCAAATACGGAACCTATCAGCGGACGTGACGCGGTTCGTGCCCTCCGCGTTGAGGGTCAAGAGGGAGGACAAGAGGACCAGGACGGAGGTCAAGTTGCCCCGACCCGCCGACCTGCCCAAGGCGCCCAGCAAGGACGACGCGTACATGCAGTTCATGAAGGAGATGGAAGGGCTGTTATAATGTATATAATAAAAGGACTTTACCCAATGCGTTTATTTATTTAATGATGCGGCGTTGGCTGTACCGGACTGATGGCTTGTCTGCTAGTTTGTTTGGCTTTACATATAACATACTAAACAAATTCAAGTTATACTTAAAAGAAACAATGGAAGCCGCGCTCCTGTCTGCAAGGGTACCACCTCCGGCTTATTTCTCAGCTCTAAAGTAGTAAAGTAGCAACCTATATTTGTCTCACTGCTGGGCATGAGTCTACTCCCGAAATCAGGCAAGAGGGTATCGGGCAAAGGTTCGCGGAGGCGCTGACCCAATGAAGGCTGGGAACCATGACACCTCTTCAAAGACCACCATCTGGACATCTGGCATGCAGGTTTTCTCGCGATGTTCTCCTTCACTGATGAGCGATGGTCTCGTGTTCCGGGTGCACATGGAAATAAAAAAAGTCATTTCAAGGCACCACAGGGGTCAGGATTGAACCCGGACTCGCGAAAGAGGCCAACCCCATACGCATCATCATCGCTCAATTCTTAGATGTGCTGTGTTTCAAAGAGAAGAATAAGACAGGAAATGGCTTCGAGAATTAATATCTTATACCTCAGGATAGAGGTTTACTATATATAGAGGGGTTGGTTGGGGAAGCTCACCATTCACCATAAAGTAGCTCTATGGTAAATGGTGAACTAATCCACAGAAAATGGAGCATGTTAAACCCGCGAGTGACGCCAACAAAGTGAATACAAATTCAAAAGAGACCCCAATCTCATAGACTTAAAGTACGATGCTATGTCAAGCACATGAGCGCGCTTTTGAATTTGTATTCGCTTTGAAGCGTCACTCGGGTGTTCAGCATGCTCCATCTGTCAATATTCATAAATCTGTGGAACTAACCTATTAAACTAACAAAAATAGAAATAACACTATCATACAACACCACCATGGCAGAGGATTACAGACGACGCCTCCAACCAGCCGGGGACGAATGCGGGCGTCGTAACAGCATTCCTCGCATGCGCCTTATTGTTTTGGTCGTTAGTACTTACTTATCCTGTGTCTATAATTGTTGAGACCAATATATTTCTTTCATTTATAGCTTTTTAATTATGGAACTTTATTTTAATCGTAGACGCCAACGTGTGAATATTATTATTTGTCGTTTTTACTCTCTTGGATATTACTCTACAATTTTATATTATTTCACGGCCGATCGGAAATCTGACTACTGAGCCTCTTTCTCAAGGCCTGTCTTTAATGCAGAAGCCCTGGCCTGATCTAGATATTATTTCACTACCGATCGGTTATCCAGATTGCTGAGCATCTTACTCAAGGCCTGCCTTGGTACTGAAGCCCTAACCTGATCCAGATAATAAGTGTGTAGTCATATATTAAAATAACAATAGCTATGATGTCATGTGAGTTGTATAATTCATTATAATTGTTTTTCTGACCTATTATACCTACCACTATTTACATGCAGTGGAAAGTATAAATACTAATTTAACTGCGATCTGGGTTAAATGTCTCGATTGCAACTGTACAAGGGTTAGAATATGTTAGGAAAATACAATTAAGTCATAAGTGCATAGAAAATGGTATTCTATCTAGTCCAGTAAGACAGTTGGTCACCAAGAATTTATTGAAAGAAAGAAAGAATAAGTAAAAAAAGAAAGAAATATTTGACACATAAAACACATATAGGGTGAAATTCAAGGCAAAAAGGCAGTCAGCTCAGTATGTGCGACTGCGCTAATGGCAGTTGCGCTGATTTTCAGCTGTCGCCTTTATAAGGAAGTGTCATGTTCTCCCATGAAATCAAAACAAGGGATACCGTTGATTTGCACGAGAGATCTCTGGGGAGTCCTCACATTGCCTGTGCACAGGGCCGTCTCTAGCCCATGTGGCGCCCGTGTGCAAACATTACCCTAGCACCCCCTAGCAACGGCGCGGTCAAAATGAAATGGGTACAAAGTACAAGTACAGTTTGTCCGGCCGCTTAAGGGTGAGGATAGGACTCGAGACGTTGAGACTCCATATTAGTATGGATCATTTATCCTGGAGCACCGAGTGGGGCTTCGTTGTGAGCGGCGCTCGGCGCCCCTAGAACCGAGGCGCCCGTGTGTACACCCTGCACCTAAGGGAAAGACGCCCCTGCCCGTGCATGAAGCATATAATAAGAATAGAGCAGTAAATATTGTGTTTTATAAGAAAACAAACTCCGCCAAACTTGTGCTGTAACGCTGCGCTGGTTTTTCGCTTGCCTAGTGTGTAAAGTGCGTCAACCCAAATTAGTTTAAAGGCACTATTGCCTTTGGGTACTTCCTTACCCTACGGGAGAGCCGTTATGATATTATAGTACCTACCGTACCCAACAGGACGTATTTTTAATGCCATAAGTAGGCAAATGAGCAGTCCTCGACTCGATGCCTGAAGACCGTGAACACACAGGCTGGCGGGGGAAACCCCCTCTTTAAAATTATCAGATGAGCCATCTGCTAATCTAACAAACCGATGAAGCATAAAGGCCTTAAGGCTGACAGCATAGGTCACTCCGAAAAAAAAAGAGCAGTTGTTGCCTTATAGTGATTACGGACGCCCATAGACATCCGCAGAACCAGAAGTTATACTACCGGAGATTCACAAACCGCGACAGCATAGCTGTCACTTTACGCCGGTATTATGTGAGCGAGAGGTACCAGTGTACCACCCCGGTCGTGTTGGCTTAATTTGGTTGCAAAGCAGCATGACATAACCTACAAAAATACGTTAGTATAATAGGATCTTGACCATAGATATTGATCTTGAATATAAAATCGAATATTGTTGTAAGTAGGTACCTAATACCTACATAGGTTAGGTTGTTATTGAAGCTAGACTTTGTCAAATTTTTTCTGCTCGACAGTGTACGGAACTTGAAACTTGTTTAATTTGACATTATAAACAAGTGTCGATAACTTTACACAATCGCATGTATTTCTAAGAACCGTTTCCGCCCGGAATCACACAATATTTATAATTTATATATTGGCATGTAATTCCGGGCTTAAACCATTGTAAAAGAAAACTCACGCCGTTTCGACGACATTTCCATCAAATAAAACTTGAAAATCATGTCTTTAATTTTTAGATATCTATAATTGTATTCACACACGTAAAAAATACGGCTTTATTACTAACAAATAACAATATTCAAATGACGTTTATATATTTTGATATAGGTAATAATATGTATGTTTTTACCCGACTACGCCAAGTCTACCACTACCCGACTACCCCAGAGTCTACGCCCTGTGCCTGGGCACCGGTGGCACCGCCCTATTTACGGCTCTGTTCTTTAGCCTTTTGCACTCTGTTATGGTAGTTACTATCGATCTTTCAAGATTATTAGGATTTAGTAGCGCATGAATAGCGCCAAGATTCATCAATATTGATTAACGACGTGGCATCAACATTATTTTCTACATTTTAAGCGAGTTAAAAAATAGTTTTTTTTTTCATTTGTGTCGATTTTCCACGCTTAGGTACAAGTTTGATGAAAAAATATTTTGGAATATTCTCACGGTACTTGTTTACAAATATTAGATAAAAATCTACGGTGTAGGAGCAAACGCCAGTTATTTTCCTAAACAAACAACAGGCTTTATCTTCAATCTGCATTTAGGTTTGTTTGGAGTCCGGAGAACCTTTTTTTGGATCATTAGATATAACGTTTATGGATATAAACGAATTGCCTTTGCGGATTTTATAATAGTTTATGGTTTATTTAGTTTTTTACATGCTCGACGTTTAGGATACTTTACAAATACCATGGAGTTCTCTCATGACCATGGTTGTTTATAAATAAATTCGTTTAATATTTCAAACCCATATTTTTTATCCCCTGTTATCCAAAGCTAAGTCTCATTCATTCTTAGATCTATCAGATTTACAGTATTTATCAATTGTACTATTATTATCAAGATGTAGTGTTTGTGAGTCTAATTACAGGAGCTTCAATATGTATTACATAATATTATCTAATATAAAGTAAATAGACTTTATGACCTTTTTTTATTTAATTTTTCTAGGACAAGGATGATCCAGAGAAATGGGTTGAGTTAAAGAGACAGGAAATGGAATATGAGAAAAGAAGAGCTCACTTGATATCTTACTATGAATCTGTGAAACATGCACAATCTGTGCAAGTTGATGATATCCCACTGCCCACATTACAGGTTAGTTCATAACTTATCACCTCTGCAAATATGAGTAAATGTTCAATATTATACATTAAAGAAGTGAAGTAGCAACCCATATAATATGTCTCACTGCTGGGCACAGGTCTCCTCCTCAAAATCAGGCGAGGACGGTATCAGGCCATAGTTAGCTGAGGGCTGGCCCAATGCGGGTTGGTGAACTTTACACATCTTCAAAGATTTTTATTTCATCAGGCATGCTGGTTTCCTTAACATGTTTTCCTTCAATGAGCGGGCATTACTCTCGTGTTCAGGGTGCACTTATAAATTTAGGAAAAATCATATCAAGGCATCACAATGTCAGGGTTGATCCTGGACCCTCTCGCACAAGAGGCAGAGTTTAATGTTTTTTTATATAAAACCTATTGGCTATTATCTACTTACAAGTATCAGCCATCTTCATAGTTATCACCGTTCTACCTATTTCTTCCATGATCTAACTTTACTGTATCTGTTAAAAACAAAGGCAGGACAGGAAGTGTAATTGATTTCTAGCACAGAGACTTATCTTAGGTCTCAGTATCAGGTAAACCTGCTTAATTATGTTAATTGGCGATGTTGATCACTAACCGTCATGCATGCATGCATGTCGGTTAGTGAGTATAAGTAAGAATGCTACCTAATCCTGCCAGACATTTAGAGCTTTGATCATTTTTATTTTACAGATTCCAGATAATATTCTATTTGGAAATTTACCATCTCAAATTCCCTTACCAATTGATTCTGGGCATCCCAATGCACCTGTGAGACCAATATTGAAGAAGGATTCTGCATACAGAGTAAGTTTATGTACACAATATTTACAGTAAATATTAGATTGTTTATAATATGTGTAACAGATACATATTTATACATTACTTGAATTTCGATGAGTCAGTTAATTCTAAGTTTTAGAAAAAAATATTAGATATTATCCATGCCACATTGTTTCTTGTTTTTTGTGAGTTGCTATTATTACGGTATTTTTATGACATCGGCAATCACATATTTTTGGCAAATATTACTAAATAGTAGGCAACTAAAAGAAAGTATTAAAATATATATTTAATCTACATTGCCGCAATTTGGCAGTAAAATCAAATCTTATGCCGTGATGCCAAGAAGTATTATATTTTTTATTTTATTCTATCATTATAGATTTTTTTACAATGATGTAGGTACAATGTAACATGGAAGATTCACACATTATCGGGTGTTTGATGAGCATAACATCTAATGTTGTGTCCAATCCGACACAATTAAATAAAAATGCAAATATGGAGTTCTGTTTTTTGACTGTATATTTTTTTCTATAAATACATATTTCTTTGCGAAACTCTACAGTCTACATTCTACAGCTAGAACTGCTGGAAGGATTAGCAAATTGTGATAGTGACAGTGGGTATATCGAGATAAGAAATGAGATAAAGTAGGCGTGATTTTATTTGGTGCTAATTTACAAAAAAAAAGTTCTCGTAATTAACTTTACTTCGAAAATTATTATTATGAGAAATAATAAATAAAAACACCGAATCTTGATAATTTTGTATACTTAAACCGAATAAAAACACAATAAAACTTAAATGACAATAAACAAGAGATATAATTATTAACAATGTTACTACTTTTTATATAAGCGGGGAAGATCCACTATTAGATTATATCTTACATATTCTAATATTTCAAATTAAGCGCTAGCGCGGCAAAGGCATAGATTACATATTTTAGTCCTCCTCCTTCTTTTACACATCTAACATATAATCTTTATAACGAGAAGGAGGAGTTACATGTCGGCGATTGGAAACGCGAGGATGAGGATGAACGGTATTTACGATAAAGTATATTTTTTAAATTTGTTTATAGGAAAGACCTGCTGGTGTTGAACCGCCCGGAGTCCCTCCCGGTCCGCCACCTGACTTTGAACTCTTACTACACGAATTGACCATAAATGACAGACATCATAAGGAGAAGAAGAATCTCCGCTTCTCAGATCTGCCAGATGAAGGGCCGCCAGGTGAATCGGTGAGTGTTAATAAAATATAATATTAAGTAAGTAGTAAGTATTAATTCAAAACATTTATTCGGCAATACATATTTGTTAGACATATAAAAGTTTGATAAGAATATTTATAAAAACATTATGATGAAATTATATATAATTAGTCACAGTATCTTAAACATAACAAGGCTAAGCTAAGTCCTAAGGTTGGCTTAGGTTAAGGTCGTAAAGATGACAATGGCTTCAGACATAATATTGATAATTATTATCAATATTATGTCTATTTATATTTTATTTTCTTCCGACTTTCGTTGATAGTGATCAACTACTTTTCTTTTATTAGTGAAAGTACCTGGTTGACTAAGCATTTGCTCGGTTTTTTTGTTTTGTTTTATATACCCTTAGTGATAATATTATGATTAAGTTTTTTTTTTAATTAACTTGATAAAAAAAGACGGAAAATAATCTGACCGGAGATACGAACCAGGCTCTTTCCAAGTCATTGCCTAATTTTCCCACTTAGCTATCATGACATATTGCTTGACAGCGAAATTTACCTTCGTATTCTAATGATAATAATAATAATAACTATGGACGCTTTTACACCACGTCAATCTGGTCCCGTGCTAAGTTCTCTAAGAGACTTGTGTTACGGGTACCAGACAACGGAAATACATATATTTAATAATACTTTTTATATTAATACTTATATTTAAGATTTTTATTATATAATACACATATTTAATACACATCCATGACCCAGGAACACAGAAACTTTTTTTGTGTTCCCTGGCGAGATTCGAACCCGCTACCTCCGGCTTGTGCGCCAACGCGCTTACCACTGAGCCACAAAGGTCGTCACGGATAAAAAAAAGTTTTCCCAAAATGTTTCCTAGCTAGATAGATTTATCGCCGTTTTTAACCCGTGTATACGAAATTTCATGAAAATCGTTGGAGCTGTTTCCGAGATTCAGGTTATATATAAATATATATACAAGAATTGCTCGTTTAAAGGTATAAGATTAAAAGTAGCTCATTATAAGGATCTGTAGCTTACCAAACAATTTATTATCTTTACTTTACTCTTCTGCTTCAGAACATTCCAGCACCTGAAGATATTGACGGTGAGGCCATGGACGACGATCATCAGTCATCACCGCCCCACGGTGGGAACGCCCCGGCCCATAAACCCACGTCACTGCAGCAGCGCATGTTGGCGCTGTCCGGTCAGAACATCGATGACTTCATGAAGGAGATGGAAGAAGTGCATAAAAAGAGAGAAAGGGATCGCGCGGCGGATTTAACGGCGCGGTAAGTTCATTTAATTTAACATTATGTATATTTAAACATTAATTATATTGTTGGGAAATTAAATATTTCTTATTTTAATTATGATGTAGGTAATATAATGTTACCATCCCAGTAAAGTTTAAAATTGCCAAGATGCCTGCAAAGTCACCTGTGCAGCGAAAGGCAACTGAGAGGATGAACCAACTGTCTAACCCCTTTTTTAAATAAAAAAATGTAAACGTGGTAGGCCTGTATAATGAATATTGTATGTAATTTTGTGCCAGTAGTATATTTAATAGTACTTGGTACATATTGACCACAAAAATTCTTAGTCCTTACTAATATTATAAATATAAAAGTAGGAATGTTTGTTACGATTTCACGCGAAAACCACACAAAAACAAAGTTTTTGTACACATTCTTGGAGGTACTAGAAGTAACATAGGATACATTAAAAAAACGGATTATATTTGTTAACGCGGGCGAAGCTGCGGGACACTGCTAGTACTTAAATGTTGTTAGAATCGTATTAAAATTTGGTGTTTTACAGTTTGAGCGCGCTGAAGCCACACAACACGCCCCACACGCCGCATACGCCCCACGGCCACACCCCCCACGCGCACGCCCACTCGCTCTCGCACCACGCGCGCGACAGCGACTCGGACAGCGACACGGAGGCGCACGCGCACCACCACCGCCACCACGACTTCACCCTCGAGCCGCCCGGCGCCGAGCTGCGACAAATACCGCCGCCGCTGCTGCCGCCAGGTTTTTTTTTTTCGGATGGAGCTATGTTAATGGCCCTAATGGCCCTAATGTTTCGTCGGAAGTGGGGTGAGCCGGTTGGTATCACCCAGTGATATAGTAAGTAGGGGGTTTCTCCCCGCTAGCCGTGGAGTGTGACTTTCGCGGCTTCAGGGCGTCGGGTTTGTGCCGCCAGGTACACTCGACACAATTATACTACTAATCTGGTCTAGATTGTTGGGGGGAAAGTCATTTGGTGTGAATCTGTCTATGACAAATAGTCTTGACTTAAAATCCCTTGCACCTCATTGGTACACTATTTTCACACATTCTTCTTTTGAAAAAGAGGGTAGACAAATGTATTTATTGTTTTTACAAATAGATGACTTGTTTACCAGTTTGCTTCTTTAACTCAAATCTTCTTGAGAAAAGATTGTAGGGCCTGCCGGGAGATGTTCACGGCATGTCCAACTAACGTAAATCCTCTTTAGGGCGAAACTCACGTGATATAAAAGACGCTGGCTCATAATTAACCATAGTCTCATACATAAGGTTATTTTTTTTTCCATAGTCGTAGAGTGTTTCGCGTTTTCGAAGGTCTGGTAATAACAGGCTTCGTTATACCATGCGCATTGACACGTCTCCTCCACTACCTTATCAGATTTGACAACAATCGCTACATAAATAATTGTATTAAGTTATTATTTTAAGTGCCGAATAGGCTATCCACCAGGTATCCAACAGATAGAGTATGGAGTATCTGTCAAATATGTTGTGGATAGCCTATCCAGCACTTATCCGGAAATGGTGAAACAGGCCCCTAGTCTTATTAACTTAGTATTAACGTGAAAAGTTAAACTATGATTATTTATGTTTAAAGGAATGCGGCCACCAATGCTCCGCCCGCTGGGTGTGCCCCCGGGAGTCCCGCCCGGTGCTCCGCCCGGCGCTCCCCCCGGCCTGCCCAACGGACCTCACGGGGCGCCCCCGGGAGCGCTGCATGTTTTATCTGGTATTTTATTTGTTTGTATTTATTATTTCTATGTCTAATATTTTTTATATTTTATAATAGATGATGGCAAAAATTGTAGTGTCAAGTAAATCATGTCTTACTGGTGGGATGGATGCGCATTTTGCACTTGGTTCTTTTACAAATACGTTTGATTTCATCGGAAAATCCTGTTTTGTTGTGACAGGATGGTATCATAATTTGATCGCTAAAAAGTAATTAACGGTCATAAAAGACGCTACGGTTAGTTATTTCATTTGTATCCAATTTGAATAACGTATTCCATTTCAATACGTCGAATAACTATATTACTAACTTGTACGTTCATATTCCAGGTGGTATGCCTCCCGGCCCGCCGGGGCCACCGGGCCCGCCCGCGGGGCTGCCGGGACTGGCACGCACGCTCCGCCCCCCGGGGCCCCCGCCCGGTGCGCCGCCCCGCCTGCTACGCCCCCTTGCGCCCCATGTGTCCGTGCTCAGCGCTGCACCGCAGCTCATCACCAAGAAGGACGGCCAAGGTGATGACATTAGAGTGCTATATGACATATGTACAGGGTTGTTTGTGCTCGTAGTATGACGTCACAATGCCAAACGTTACTACAGTAGAACCTCGATAACTCAAACCTCGATAGCTTAAAAACCTCTATAACTTCAAAAAATAATATGTTCCCTTGACTTCCTGGTATTTGAAGGAGGAGGAGGATACCAGGAATTTTCAAATACCTGGACTGCATTTTTACGGACACGAATACCTGAGCGGAGGAAATTGACACCCGAATCCAAAACGCTCTTCGTTGTAGTGCTGCCTTGCATAAAGTGTTGGTGTCCAAGCTTCTGAGTAGGCAGGCTTCTATGAGACGGTCATCAGACCAACTCTTATATACGGCTGTGAGGATTGGACACTAACACTTAAAGAGGAAGGTAAACTTCTAGTAGCGGAAAGGAAAATCCTCCGTAAGATCCTGGGTCCAGTACAAAGGGAGGATGGGTGCTGGAGAGTCCGAAAGAACGCAGAGATTGAAGAACTAGTGGCCGAACCAAATATCCTTGGAGAAATAAAAGCCCACCGCCTCCGATGGCTCGGCCACTTGGTCAGAATGGGGGAGGATCGGGGAGTACTGAGAGCATATCTTGGACAACAGAGTGGACAGCGCCCAGTCGGTCGTCCCAGATATCGCTGGAAGGACATGGTGGAGGCTGACCTGCGTGAGCTCGGGGTTGAGGACTGGTCAGAGGTTGCGCAGGACGGAGACCGGTGGAAGTTTCTCGTTTCGCTTTGGGTCGCTGAGCCACAGAAGTTAAGTTTAAGTTAGTCTTGACTTCCTATCACTAATATGACCCTTGATAACTTAAAACCTCTGTAACTTAAAATATTTTAAGTTTCCCTTGGACTTTAACTTATCGAGGTTCTACTGTATAATACATATTATTATCATTGATTTTATCTTATAGCAAGTCTGGTCACGGTCCACAGATCCAGTCCAAAACAGACCAGCTGCTTTACGTATTGTTTATGTTATATTATTAAAATACTCTACAATTTAGCTATGCAAAAATTATCTAGCATTCCATTTTAATGTTTTGAACGACTTGTCGATATGGTTGACCCGGTAGAACAAGCTAGCCACTACCATAGTGTCAAAAGAATGAATTCCTAATTTTCACGTGCATAATATATAGTACTAGCTGTTGCCCGCAGCTTCGCCTGCGTTAACCAAGATTGACAACGGAATCTTAGTACGCAAAATAAGTAACTTTTCTGGTTGATCTTTTACACCTTGTGTCCGAAAAACCCAAATATCTTACGGAACCCTATTTTTTCCAGAATAAAATTTAGCCTATGCTACTCGTGGATAATGTAACTTTCGAATGGTGAAAGAATTTTTGAAATCGGTCCTGTACTTTTTGAGCCTATTCATTACAACCAAACAAACAAACAAACAAAGTTTTTTCTCTTTATAATATTAGTGTAGATAAAATATTTTTATTAGGTTACATGTAAAGTCGGTTTGCGAACTATAATTTAACGTGATAACATAGTGCGTCACTAGCCGAACGCTTAGGCCGATCGTGCCTCTCTACAGCTTGTTTCGCGATCTCGTTTGCACGCTGGGTTCAGCCGGAACGTGAACATGAGCCATGCTTTTTCCTGCGTGTAGTGCGTCTGCGTGTGTGTAGTCGGCGTTTATCGGGGTCGTCCCGTGATTAATTCACGTGAGGCTCGAAATTTGTTCGGAAAAAATGACGAGTTACAGGAGTTAATTAGGATGTAAAAAAAAACCTGCAACATTTCTATCACGAAGCTAAATTTTTTCATTTCAAATTAAATTTCAATTCACATGGTACCTGTTTTCAAAGATGATATCCTGATAAATATAAATTAACGTAATTTGTACTGAAAAAATCCATGTGAATATACATTTCAAACTTTGTTACTATGAAAACGTCTTTTTTAAAAGTATGTTATTAACAGGTGCCACCATAAGCGCGAAACCGCAAATACGGAACCTATCAGCGGACGTGACGCGGTTCGTGCCCTCCGCGTTGAGGGTCAAGAGGGAGGACAAGAGGACCAGGACGGAGGTCAAGTTGCCCCGACCCGCCGACCTGCCCAAGGCGCCCAGCAAGGACGACGCGTACATGCAGTTCATGAAGGAGATGGAAGGGCTGTTATAATGTATATAATAAAAGGACTTTACCCAATGCGTTTATTTATTTAATGATGCGGCGTTGGCTGTACCGGACTGATGGCTTGTCTGCTAGTTTGTTTGGCTTTACATATAACATACTAAACAAATTCAAGTTATACTTAAAAGAAACAATGGAAGCCGCGCTCCTGTCTGCAAGGGTACCACCTCCGGCTTATTTCTCAGCTCTAAAGTAGTAAAGTAGCAACCTATATTTGTCTCACTGCTGGGCATGAGTCTACTCCCGAAATCAGGCAAGAGGGTATCGGGCAAAGGTTCGCGGAGGCGCTGACCCAATGAAGGCTGGGAACCATGACACCTCTTCAAAGACCACCATCTGGACATCTGGCATGCAGGTTTTCTCGCGATGTTCTCCTTCACTGATGAGCGATGGTCTCGTGTTCCGGGTGCACATGGAAATAAAAAAAGTCATTTCAAGGCACCACAGGGGTCAGGATTGAACCCGGACTCGCGAAAGAGGCCAACCCCATACGCATCATCATCGCTCAATTCTTAGATGTGCTGTGTTTCAAAGAGAAGAATAAGACAGGAAATGGCTTCGAGAATTAATATCTTATACCTCAGGATAGAGGTTTACTATATATAGAGGGGTTGGTTGGGGAAGCTCACCATTCACCATAAAGTAGCTCTATGGTAAATGGTGAACTAATCCACAGAAAATGGAGCATGTTAAACCCGCGAGTGACGCCAACAAAGTGAATACAAATTCAAAAGAGACCCCAATCTCATAGACTTAAAGTACGATGCTATGTCAAGCACATGAGCGCGCTTTTGAATTTGTATTCGCTTTGAAGCGTCACTCGGGTGTTCAGCATGCTCCATCTGTCAATATTCATAAATCTGTGGAACTAACCTATTAAACTAACAAAAATAGAAATAACACTATCATACAACACCACCATGGCAGAGGATTACAGACGACGCCTCCAACCAGCCGGGGACGAATGCGGGCGTCGTAACAGCATTCCTCGCATGCGCCTTATTGTTTTGGTCGTTAGTACTTACTTATCCTGTGTCTATAATTGTTGAGACCAATATATTTCTTTCATTTATAGCTTTTTAATTATGGAACTTTATTTTAATCGTAGACGCCAACGTGTGAATATTATTATTTGTCGTTTTTACTCTCTTGGATATTACTCTACAATTTTATATTATTTCACGGCCGATCGGAAATCTGACTACTGAGCCTCTTTCTCAAGGCCTGTCTTTAATGCAGAAGCCCTGGCCTGATCTAGATATTATTTCACTACCGATCGGTTATCCAGATTGCTGAGCATCTTACTCAAGGCCTGCCTTGGTACTGAAGCCCTAACCTGATCCAGATAATAAGTGTGTAGTCATATATTAAAATAACAATAGCTATGATGTCATGTGAGTTGTATAATTCATTATAATTGTTTTTCTGACCTATTATACCTACCACTATTTACATGCAGTGGAAAGTATAAATACTAATTTAACTGCGATCTGGGTTAAATGTCTCGATTGCAACTGTACAAGGGTTAGAATATGTTAGGAAAATACAATTAAGTCATAAGTGCATAGAAAATGGTATTCTATCTAGTCCAGTAAGACAGTTGGTCACCAAGAATTTATTGAAAGAAAGAAAGAATAAGTAAAAAAAGAAAGAAATATTTGACACATAAAACACATATAGGGTGAAATTCAAGGCAAAAAGGCAGTCAGCTCAGTATGTGCGACTGCGCTAATGGCAGTTGCGCTGATTTTCAGCTGTCGCCTTTATAAGGAAGTGTCATGTTCTCCCATGAAATCAAAACAAGGGATACCGTTGATTTGCACGAGAGATCTCTGGGGAGTCCTCACATTGCCTGTGCACAGGGCCGTCTCTAGCCCATGTGGCGCCCGTGTGCAAACATTACCCTAGCACCCCCTAGCAACGGCGCGGTCAAAATGAAATGGGTACAAAGTACAAGTACAGTTTGTCCGGCCGCTTAAGGGTGAGGATAGGACTCGAGACGTTGAGACTCCATATTAGTATGGATCATTTATCCTGGAGCACCGAGTGGGGCTTCGTTGTGAGCGGCGCTCGGCGCCCCTAGAACCGAGGCGCCCGTGTGTACACCCTGCACCTAAGGGAAAGACGCCCCTGCCCGTGCATGAAGCATATAATAAGAATAGAGCAGTAAATATTGTGTTTTATAAGAAAACAAACTCCGCCAAACTTGTGCTGTAACGCTGCGCTGGTTTTTCGCTTGCCTAGTGTGTAAAGTGCGTCAACCCAAATTAGTTTAAAGGCACTATTGCCTTTGGGTACTTCCTTACCCTACGGGAGAGCCGTTATGATATTATAGTACCTACCGTACCCAACAGGACGTATTTTTAATGCCATAAGTAGGCAAATGAGCAGTCCTCGACTCGATGCCTGAAGACCGTGAACACACAGGCTGGCGGGGGAAACCCCCTCTTTAAAATTATCAGATGAGCCATCTGCTAATCTAACAAACCGATGAAGCATAAAGGCCTTAAGGCTGACAGCATAGGTCACTCCGAAAAAAAAAGAGCAGTTGTTGCCTTATAGTGATTACGGACGCCCATAGACATCCGCAGAACCAGAAGTTATACTACCGGAGATTCACAAACCGCGACAGCATAGCTGTCACTTTACGCCGGTATTATGTGAGCGAGAGGTACCAGTGTACCACCCCGGTCGTGTTGGCTTAATTTGGTTGCAAAGCAGCATGACATAACCTACAAAAATACGTTAGTATAATAGGATCTTGACCATAGATATTGATCTTGAATATAAAATCGAATATTGTTGTAAGTAGGTACCTAATACCTACATAGGTTAGGTTGTTATTGAAGCTAGACTTTGTCAAATTTTTTCTGCTCGACAGTGTACGGAACTTGAAACTTGTTTAATTTGACATTATAAACAAGTGTCGATAACTTTACACAATCGCATGTATTTCTAAGAACCGTTTCCGCCCGGAATCACACAATATTTATAATTTATATATTGGCATGTAATTCCGGGCTTAAACCATTGTAAAAGAAAACTCACGCCGTTTCGACGACATTTCCATCAAATAAAACTTGAAAATCATGTCTTTAATTTTTAGATATCTATAATTGTATTCACACACGTAAAAAATACGGCTTTATTACTAACAAATAACAATATTCAAATGACGTTTATATATTTTGATATAGGTAATAATATGTATGTTTTTACCCGACTACGCCAAGTCTACCACTACCCGACTACCCCAGAGTCTACGCCCTGTGCCTGGGCACCGGTGGCACCGCCCTATTTACGGCTCTGTTCTTTAGCCTTTTGCACTCTGTTATGGTAGTTACTATCGATCTTTCAAGATTATTAGGATTTAGTAGCGCATGAATAGCGCCAAGATTCATCAATATTGATTAACGACGTGGCATCAACATTATTTTCTACATTTTAAGCGAGTTAAAAAATAGTTTTTTTTTTCATTTGTGTCGATTTTCCACGCTTAGGTACAAGTTTGATGAAAAAATATTTTGGAATATTCTCACGGTACTTGTTTACAAATATTAGATAAAAATCTACGGTGTAGGAGCAAACGCCAGTTATTTTCCTAAACAAACAACAGGCTTTATCTTCAATCTGCATTTAGGTTTGTTTGGAGTCCGGAGAACCTTTTTTTGGATCATTAGATATAACGTTTATGGATATAAACGAATTGCCTTTGCGGATTTTATAATAGTTTATGGTTTATTTAGTTTTTTACATGCTCGACGTTTAGGATACTTTACAAATACCATGGAGTTCTCTCATGACCATGGTTGTTTATAAATAAATTCGTTTAATATTTCAAACCCATATTTTTTATCCCCTGTTTTTCATATAAATTGAGATGTCCAAACTGGCTGACCCATGATACGATAAACGATAACTTGCAACAGTTATAACTTAAGAGTAATTTTTTGAAAATTATTAAGATGTTGGCATGTTAATTTTTTTTTCGGACACAAAGACGTGAAACGTTACACTTTTTTTTTTACTTTTCCTACTTAGGCAATTCACATCAACACTCGGTACCCGACTATATCTTAGGCGTAAATCATTTAAATAATTTCATACAGTAAACGGACAAGTTCTACAAAAAGTCTGCCTAGGAAATTCACTTCTCGACTAGTGTACCCGTATTTCTTTCTATTAATTACCCACAAAATTGTAAGCTGTAGATAGCAAATACACATAATGAGTACTGGAGGCCTAGCCTAAATGCCATTAAGAAAGCGTTAGCGAAGTTCGAAAATGATAAAATGTATGAGATTGACATAAGGCCGCGCTTAATCACGTGGTCCATTCTATAAATTTTATCATTTCGTACTTCGCTAACGCTTTCTTAATGGTATTTTGGATAGGCCTCCAGAATTGTAATAGCAGGATTAAAAGGCCCTTTGAAAGAATTTGCTACGGGCCCCGCGCTTCCTTAATACGGCACTGCTTGGTTACAATATGATGTTAATATATTTACCCGTAACTAGATCTCACCGTGTCAAGCCCAGATGGCTAGAACATAGTACTGTGACTCTTGGACAAAAATACTTCACATTTTTTTTATTATGTCCTGGGCGGAACATCTTATTCCCAAGGTCCTATATATACTTACATTCTGACAATAAGATGGCGGATGTAAACGAATATACTCGTGCGACATACGGAAATATATAACTAAAAGAATAGCTGTTAAATAAGGAAGTCAAGTCTTTAATACAAAGCCGAAATAAGATCGCTAGTTGAATTCGTACCTATTCAAGGTAACGTAGGTTTTAAACCTTGCAATAGTAGGTATTTACTGTTATTGTAGTAGAACTACTTTTTACGGATTTAATCACTGTTAATCGCTCATCTATGAAAATATATGACTAAGCTAATACTATGAATTAAATCGGTGCAAGTAACTGCCAACGACAAATAAATTGATTTAACTTTCAAATAATATCTTTATATAAATAGTACGTATAATTATAAACCAATTTACCTTCAATATAATGCAAGCCCGATTTCCGCGAATTGTTTCTTCCTTACATACAAAATATTTTTTTTACTTTCACAAAACTTTAACCAGTTTCAGACACTCCTGGCGTCATAGGAAGAAAGGAAAATTAAATTTCCATTAAATTTCAATCAGACGTTGTAGGATTTTAAATTTACATGGTTATTTTCATTATTAAAACTATTTAAACCGGGATTACATTATATTTATAAGTTTACTAGCTGTTACCCGCGGCTTAGCCCGCGTGATTTTAGATTTACGGATTTATCATGTCTGATGATGATCATTTTCTATTTTAATAATGACTAAGTTTTTGTATTAAAATGGGTATATTATATGTTATCTTGAACATAAAGACATTATACCCATTCGCTTTCTGTATTTCTGTATGCATATAATGTACTATTTAGGATACTATTATTACACTGCCCCTTCAAATCACGGCCACACGATTTATTTTCTTGCGTATAATTTTGGGCTATGGTTCAAGAGTGGAGGCCGCATTCAGGTAGACGAAGTCGTTGTTGGTCGGCCATTAACCAGATGGGAAGACGATCTCCGTGCAGTGGCAGGTCCGCGTTGGATGCGAGTAGCAAGGGATCGGTCGTCTTGGCGTTCATTGAGGGAGGCCTATGTTCAGCAGTGGACGGATAGAGGCTGATGATGATGATGTATAATTTTGATTTTGCCATATCTCCTAAAGTATTTATTTAATTTACATGATGTAAAGGACAAAAATAATCTGCATAAAGTGCTCAAGCCAATTAATTAATTTAAAATGATAAGGATTTATGCCTTATTTGTGTAAATAGCCCTCTAATTGCCCATTTTTTTTAAAGTATTATATGAATATAGTATGATATCCCTAAGAGATAGACATATGCCATCGTGGACTTTTTTGTAGACCTATTTAAGATACACAATTCCACCATATATTATTTTGTTATATTATCTTAAAGGGTTTAGGCAGCGTTTTCGTTGAAAACTCCCAGGCGGCCTATTTTTTTCCGACACGTCCAACAATTATTGTTATATATTTTAGCCGATGTAGATGAAAACTCAATTAATTATATACGTAAACCTTCCTCTTGAATTGTCCTATCTATTAAAAAAAACCGCATCAAAATCCGTTGCGTAGTTTTAAAGATTTAAGCGTACAAAGGGATATAGGGACAGAAAAAGCGACTTTGTTTTATAATATGTAGTGATGATACATCTTAAAAATCTTAAATATTTTAAGTTATGTTTCATTGGTATTAATGTCATTGAATTATATTACCATTGTATGTTTTGTATCTATTATGGGAAATTCCCCGGAGATACATTCCCATAGGACTGAGTAACAAAGTGTCAGAAATCATTAGATTATGTATTTTACGAAGGACATAGTCGTATGGCTTCTGGTCTTAGCTGGTTCCAACAGGAACAAATTAAAAAAAACGGAGGGAAAAATAATATCTATGGAAAAATATGTCATCCAATAATGAAATCCGTAAAAAGTAGTCAATTGAGTTACAAATAATAATTGGTTTTGTTTAGTGGCTTTTATCAAACCCTAGAATATATTGATAAAATGTAAAGAAATAAAATAATTGTTTTTCTTCAAATAATTATTAGATAATACATCTTTAAAATCTCAAATATTTTAGGTTATGTTTCATTGGTATTAATGTTATTAAATTATTTTAAAATATCAAATAATATTTCGCCATTGTCCTTTCCATAAAAACTTTCATCCCCTATTTAAACCCCCCTAAGCTTTTTTTCGCAACAAAAAGTAGCCTATGTCCTTTCCCAAGCTCTAATCTATCTCTGTTCCAAGTTTCATCAAAATCGGTTCAGTGGTTTAGGCGTGAAAGCGTAACAGACAGACAGACAGAGTTACTTTCGCATTTATAATATTAGTAAGGATTGTATTTACCACATTCTTATAAGTACTTTATTTCGCGAAGCTATATCGAGCTCCGCAAAATAAAGTTTTAATAATCAGGCGTTGCTTTGCGAAAATTCATTATACTTTTAAGTAGAATTTAGTTCTTGATAAAATATCTATTCGTTTGTTATTGTGTCCTCAATTATAAGAATCACTTTGTGTATGTGGTTACCACAAACTATTATATTAATCGCCATGAAATTGAAATAATATGTATATGTTGATTATATTATTATGATAATGTTTTGGTTTTTAATCTCCGACGCGAATACGACGGTGTGTGTGTCTGTGTGTCCCTGTGTGTGTCATGTGTGTAACTTTCCTGTATGTAGAATTATACACCTATAGGAAGACCTCTGTTGTAACTCACGAAAAAGATTTTTACGAAGTGAATTTCACGGAAATCTATCTATCGATATTATTATAATATAATATGTACCTAATCGGAAATGAAAATAATCGAAACATATTAAAGGCACACTACTAACATAATTATAAGCTAATATTGTAACTAACAAACTAACAATAATATGGGCATACTTGTGTCTGAAATAAAGATTTTCTATTCTATTCTAAAGGCGCGGCCTCACTGTGGCGAAAATTATAATTTATACCAAGCGTGTCTGTGGTTTGTAATCGATATATTCACATACATTTACTTGACAAACGTGCGTTAAATCTCCGTGCGCCGCGGTGGGGGCGCGCCTTAATTTGATCACCTTTAATTACCACACATTTAAGTGACAGTCTGATCCGAAGATACTGATCGTTAAATTATTTATTAATACGAAACCCTATGTACTTTAATAAACCGGCTGAGTTTTCTAGAACATCCTAATAATAAATCAATGTTACCAGCCCGTAATCTGAATATTATGCCAAATGTTCTGTTTACCATATGTAATGAGGACAACATATCTCCGGTGACAAAACATATTCAACATTAATTTATATTACCGCTATTGGATCGATTACACATAAAATTCAAACGTAAATCTCACCAAACATCAAAATTATTCATCATTAAATATTTTATATGGAGGCGTTTGTATAATCAATGAGCGACAATGGTCCAGTGGGTTTGGCCTTGAGCGAGAGAGTCCAGGTTTATGGTGCCTTTGGTGCCTTGAAATGTGTCCCTCTAAATTTCCAAGTTCACCCCCAAACATAAGACTCGCGGTATAAGTTATTAGCAAAATATACTCATTTTTTTACGCCGGAAAATGTAATGTACGTATCCCGCTGGGGAGTGGGTCTCTCCAGGTGGGTGTGTGGGAATCGCTGCGCCCGAAAGATGGTAAGTGGACGCAGATTTACCCACTAAAACCCGGCGAGTGCCACCACTGCCGCCTTTGGTGAGGTGCCCCGGATCTGTAAGCAACAGACCTCCATGGCTAGTCAGTCCCTCAGGGGACCGACGCCACCTCCACGCGGTTGCCCCGCACCACAGAACAACCACTCCCAACGTCTGGACAGTACGATGAGGCGAAGTTCCCGTCCTCGCCCCCTCTTCTTCTCTCTACAAAGAGCCCGCTCGGCTCAATTCGCTTCGCCTAAGGTGTTGGGGTCACCCTGGACTACTCAGCCCCACCGCCACGACAAGGCCTGAACCGTGGTGGGGAGCAAAATATACTCCATTACAAAAATATTATGTTGGAAATTATAACACAAACTACTAAGGGAATTATAATAACAATATGTTGGGACAAAACACAGGGCCATATTCTGATGCCAAACCAGACAGACTCTGTTCTTATTCCAACCAAATACTGATACATAGAATTTTTAAATACATTAGTACATATAGATAAATTACACCCAGACAGAAAAAAATATTATTTTTTCTGTCTGGGTGTAATCATCACATAAACATCTTTCTGGAATGGAATTGAACCCACGACCTACTCGTTTAGTCAGGGCTACTAACAGACCAACAGGCCAGTCACTCAAATATTCTGAGTGATATCAAACGAAGGGACTTAGTAGTACCTTTTTCATAATATTCCGCAATACCAGTCGAGTTAACAAACAAATATCTGAGCGAACCGATGTTAACACACAACCTCGAATAAGTCTTACTGATGAAGTAACCTATAGCTCCCACGGTTACGAGAGGTTGGATCCATTCCAAAGATTAAGGTAAGTACTACGCGTGTGCTTATAGCACCGTGTGAGGAATCGTAATGAAGATCTCAAGTTCTCTGTAGTGTTAGTATTTATTGTAGATCAAAGGGAAAAGGTAAAACGTCCGGCTTGTGCTACATTGTTAATGGTCGGCGTTACCCATGTAAAAAAAAATAGTTTAAAACTAAAACAAATCACACTTTACAAGGCTCTCCGAGTTCGCGCGCTAGCTCTATCTCTCTTACTCGCATGCAAAGGATGCGGAAAGGAATTAATTAATCCTGGCGAATCTAATTGGGATAATCGGATTTTGTAATCGAATTTTTGCATTGTCATCGGTCTTTGACAGGTTGCAAAGTTTGAATTAAATCTGATCGTTCAAGGGACAAAATCGAGCTCAAAGGAGTCGGTTACAAACACACATACAAACATACAGGTCAAGCTAATAAAAGCGTGTTAAAAAGAAAACTGAAACAAGCCCTGGCAACTTATTTTTTTATTTATTACGAGCTGGGTACATGTCCTTTGTCCCTCAAATACAAAAATTAACTGTTTCTACTCAAATCTATTAGTGACTGAGTAGGATAAATTCGCCTGAAATCGTCGTTTATCGAAAGAAAAGTGTGTGTCAGCTCCGACGCATGACATGAGTTTACTCCTTATAAACTATTATAAAATAAATGGATTATTGAATAAGGCTAATTAAATGCATGTTTTTATACTAAGAGTATGCGTGATACATATTTTATTTTTATTAAATATATAATGAGTTTGTTAAAATACAGTTTGTAACTCGCCTCCTGCCTTCCTTCGACGTGGTAGCCGTTTCTCAGTCTCCCTTTTCGTGTAACATCGTGTGACATCGTGTAACAACAATCGATTTTCATACCTCGGCCTTATATATAGAAATCGATTTCTATGGAGTTAACTCCACTAAAATATAAAATTATGTAATGACTTAAAAAATAAGTCTAAAGTATTTCTTTGCATAAACTATTTGTTTAATAAAATAGCAAATTTACATGTCGTATTTCTTATAATGGCACTTAACATCACGAAGAATAACATTTAGACAAATCTCCATAACTGGAATATTCTCACACATATAAAATAGGAATTGTTTTAACACCATAATAATAATTTATTTATTTATTTAAACCACAACTTACAACTATCATTAGAGATAAATACCCAATTCGATAGCAAAGCACACATCTATACTTCTATACTAATATTATAAAGAGGAAAGATTTGTACCTATTTTTGTATGTTTGTATGTTTGTAATGAAAAGGCTCGAAAAGTACTGGACCGATTTCAAATAATCTTTCACCATTCGGAAGCTACATTATCCACGAGTAATATAGGCTAAATTTTATTCTGATAAAAATAGGGTTCCGTAAGATATTTTGGTTTTTCGGACACAAGGTGTAAAAAATGTTATTTCGCGTACAAAGCTCTCGTTGTAAATCTTAGTTAACGCAGGCGAAGCTGCGAGCAACAGCTAGTAATTTAATATAACACTAGATAAGGAACGGGGTTTCGGCGGTGATAGTTTTCGTATTTTGCATAAATTTTTCTCATTGAGATTTTTAATAATCAAGATAAAATCACTTTTAAATTGACTTATGTCAATTTTGCCTGACCGCCACGCTCGAGGCTACATGGGTACCACCATCTTGTCTTCCGTGAAACAGTTATGCTGTATTACGGATGAATGGGTAAGACTAACAATGTAAACCAGCAACGAGGCTTAAAATTATAACATTTCTTAGGTATCAGGATGGCAACAACATGTAACATTCATTGTATGCCACTGAAAAATGGCGAAAATTATAACTTTGTTATTAATTAATTATAACACTACACTTTTGTTCTTGCAAATAAAGAAATTATTATTATTATAACACGTCATTTAGTTGCCTCGTTTAGGTGGTTTATGTTCATAATTGTCGTAATGTCGACCGCTTATTTGCCAGTTTTATCCAACTAACGTTAAAAAAATATTTTTTTCATTCGATCTTTTACATTATTTCATGGATCGCGAATCACTTATCACTGTATCAATGACTTTTACATAAAGGAAATATAATCAAGGTAACATAGCATAATAAAAGAGCAATAAACATACCAGTAATTACAAACTAATTAGCCATGACAAATTCACAACCTTTTCACCAAAGAAATGCATGACTTTGATCTCAACGGAATGCGTTACCTTAACTTTAAAGTTTGTGGCCATACGAATGCATCCGGTAACCTGAACTTTACAGGGGAAAATGGATAATTTTAGGTTTAAAGAACTTTATTTCTCATAAGAATTTACAATTGACTTAAAATGAGATACAATATTTTTATACATTTACAAAACAGTTTTCACCTCTGGGCTGTTAGACATAGGATATAAAGCCGGAACCGCACGTTTGTGGCTTGCCACAAGCCCCAATCAAGCCTCGCAAGCGCTTGCGGTAAATTCTTTTTGGTTCCCTTTGGCTTGTGCACAATACCGACACTCGTCGGGTCGGCCACTAACCCTTGCAAACCTACGCAAGCCAAGACAAACTCTGTATCCGCACGTTTGAATTTGTGAAGGCTTGCTAAGCCTCGACAAACGTGCGGTTCCGGCTTAATATGGATTTTTAGATTGGTTTTGAATATTTTTAACCTATCACATTACACAAATATAAACTACCATACTGACAGAAGTCTATTTCTAGTAGTGGACATATACGGGGTTATAATGATAAAATAATACCATATTAGCAAGACTCTTATCAATCGATGATTATAAAAATGAATATTATTATTGTTTTTTAGATGTTTTGAGTTTATCGCGTACATACTAAATGAGAAGAATACTTTGTACTTAAGATTTTGTGGCTGTGTGGAAAAGGTGTTATTTATTTAAAATATTGACGCTTTTATATTAACATGTACAAATTTTAAGGCATTAGAATAGTGTCTCTTTAGTGCACTGTAGCTGGGCTCCTCCCGGTTGCTGTCGTTGGCTGACGTAAGTGCCATCTTGCACCGTCTACCGCTTTAATTAAGAAGAAACTGCAAAATATTTTTAATGAAACAACTCGTGTACGGACACGTGCACTCGTGTAATATTAAAATATGGTGGGAAAATAATCCCCACCATGGTTCAAGCCATGTCGTGGCGGTGGGGTTCAGTAGCCAAGGGTGAGATCAACACCTTGGGGGAAGCAAATTGAGCCGCGGGGGCTCTTTGTACCTCTCTTATAAGAAGAGGGGGCAAGGGGCGAGGATGGGAACCTCGCCTCATTGCACAGTCCTGACGGTGGGAGGGGTTGCTCCGTGCGCTCCACTTACCAGCTATCGGGCGCGGCGACTCCCACATACTCGCCTGGGGAGAACCACTCCCCCGCGGGATGCCTAAGCGCATTTCCAGGCGTTAAAGAAAAAAAATGGTGGGATAATATTAGAGTTATTGCTCCTTCAATTTAACGGGATGTTTGGACGCGCGACTGCATTTTTGTAGGATCGTCTTTATTTTGTCTCTAACCTTGAACTTGCTGTATTTTTGAAAAGGGAACGCGGCAACAATGAAACAACTTTTGTGTAATAATAATGAAAAAAAAATAAACAATTGTAGCCGGTTTTTTACTCCTTTATAAAGATTTGATGCAAATACGGAATTTATTTTAATGTTAACATATACATTCGTAAGTAGACGTAATGTAATTCAGTAGTCTTAGTTTAAATAAACAAAAGCTAAAAAAAATCACACTTCAGTGTCTAATATTTTATTTATCCTTAAAAAAATAAAAAGGTTACATTATTGATTGGATTAAATGCTTCGATGATTTACTTCATTCGTAAGTACCTGTCCTTTAATTTTTATATCAATAACAATGAAAATTATAAATATAAATAAAAATTAAATATTATATCAAATAAAATTAATTAGACTATTATTATTATATAAAGATACTATTATTATTACTTTATTTGATATAATATTTAATTATCTACTTATACTAATATTATAAACGTTTGTTAGTTGTGACGCTTTCACGCGAAAACTATTCAACCGATCATCATGAATTTGTACACAAAATCTCGAAGGTACTCGTACTAAAAAAAAGAATTTTTTTGCTTAAATGCGGACAAAGCCGCGGGCAAGTTAGTATTGTATAAAATAATTTGTTGTGATTTTTCGCTGTTACGTCAAAGAAACATTGCTATATCATGGGAACAGTATTGGAATTTCCACTTGTTACTTGTCTTGGAAGATGATAAATTAATTGTAGTATGATTGTAGTTGACAATCAAGAGATTGATAATTATAGAAGGTGATTATGCGAATGACCGTTCATCAATCTTAATACAACTATGTTGACTAGTTATGGTAGAACCTACTTTTAGATTGCCATAATATTTTTTAAATATTTGATTCAAAGTAAGTATTTGCAAGACTTTAAATTTTTTTTCTGGTTTCTTTGAACAATTATACATAATGAATAACCATACAATAATATCTAAGTCTTTGACAAGCGACCTTCGCCAATTTAATACACAGCGTATTAAAGAGGCCATTGAGCGGAACAAAGGCTCCAAAGTGTTCGCCAGAGATCTGTCTATTGGGCAAAGCCAATTGACGAGGCTGAAAACTGAGGCCGGTAGCATCATTACGTCAACACCTGAAATCCTGAGGGAGATTGAGAGCTTCTATGGACAGTTATATTCCACGCAAACACCCGTTGAAAGCAAGGCTAAAGATCCTAGAGCCAAGCTTACCCGACACTTTACCGAAGATATCCCGGACGTCAGCCTGTATGAGATTAGTATGGCTCTCAAGCAGCTGAAAAACAACAAGGCGGCGGGTGATGACGGAATCACAACAGAGCTTCTGAGAGCGGGCGGTAAGCCGATACTGAGGGTTCTCCAGATGCTCTTCAATTCTGTCATCCTCGAGGGCAAAACGCCAAAGGCATGGGGTAGAAGTGAGGTGATGCTGTTTTTCAAGAAGGGTGACAAAACTCTCTTGAAGAACTATAGACCCATCTCGCTCCTAAGCCATATATATAAGTTGTTTTCGAGAGTCATTACGAATCGTCTCGCTAGCAGGTTTGACGACTTCCAACCTCCCGAACAAGCCGGGTTCCGAAAGGGCTTTAGTACCATAGACCACATCCACACGCTGCGGCAAGTTATACAGAAGACCGAAGAGTATAACTTGCCACTTTGCTTAGCGTTCGTGGACTATGAGAAAGCCTTTGATTCGATTGAGACCTGGGCAGTGCTGCAGTCTCTCCAAAGGTGCCAAATAGACTACAGGTACATCGAGGTGCTGAAGTACTTATACCAAAACGCCACCATGTCGATTCGATTCCAGAACCAGAGCTCTAATCCGATCCAACTGCAGCGAGGCGTAAGGCAAGGAGACGTTATTTCTCCGAAACTGTTCACAGCTGCGTTGGAGGATATTTTCAAGCTTCTGGACTGGAAAGGACTCGGCATCAACATCAATGGCGAGTACCTAACACACCTGCGATTTGCCGATGATGTAGTTCTTATGGCTGAGACCTTGGAAGACCTGAACACAATGCTCGAAGATCTCCATAATGTTTCCCAAAGAGTGGGTCTTAAGATGAACATGGACAAGACGAAGATCATGTCAAATGTCCATGTTGCACCCGCTCCAGTTAACGTCGGGAACATTACACTCGAAGTTGTTGACCACTATGTGTACCTGGGACAGACAGTCCAGTTAGGTAAGGCCAACTTCGACAAAGAGATCTCTCGTCGAATCCAGCTCGGATGGGCAGCATTCGGGAAGCTCCGGCATATATTCGCGTCCGAAATACCTCAGTGTCTCAAGACGAAAGTCTTTGACCAGTGTGTGTTGCCAGTGATGACCTATGGGAGTGAGACGTGGTCGCTTACTATGGGTCTCATAAGAAGGCTCAAGGTCACCCAGCGAGCAATGGAGAGAGCGATGCTTGGTATTTCCCTGCACGATCGAATCAGAAATGATGAGATCCGCAGGAGAACCAAAACGACCGACATCGCTCGAAGGATTGCATCGCTGAAGTGGCAGTGGGCGGGACACATAGCGCGGAGAACCGATGGCCGTTGGGGCGGAAAGGTCCTCGAATGGCGACCGCGTACCGGACGACGCTCCGTGGGCAGGCCCTCTACAAGGTGGACCGACGATCTGGTAAAGGTCGCGGGAAGCCGCTGGATGCGGGCAGCGCAGGACCGATCGTTGTGGAGATCCTTGGGGGAGGCCTATACCCAGCAGTGGGCGTCGATTGGCTGACATGATGATACAATAATATAAAACAATTTAAATACAAATCCACGACCAGGCTACCTTCATCTATATTCAACATACAAGTAAGTCGAAAATCGTTTAAGTTTCAGAATTAGTGTAGTCATGATTTATTTTTGATATAGCATAGAAGGGCAAACGAACAGTCGAAGCCTTGCGACTATCGACGCCCATTAACATCCACATAACCAGGGGTTATGCAGATGCGTTGCCCTTCTTTTCCCTGTCCCCCCCAATGGACCACCGGAAACTCACAAACCGCAAGAACGCGACAGCTTAGCAGTCACTTTACGCTGAATTTTTGTGAGCGTTTGCAGCCAATTTGGCTTTGGAACGCGACAGCGAATTTCATGTGAGCGAGAGGATCCTCCCTGGTCGTGCCGGCCTAATTTGGCTGCAAAGCAGCATGGCACTACCTCTTACTCTACCAATTTTTTGCTGAGCTGACTGCCTTTTTGACCTTTTTTGCCTTGTATTTCACCCAATTATATATTGTTTTGTGTCAAATAAAGCTTATTCTTTCTTTCTAATTATTTCTCGGAAAATATATTTTATTTCAACCTATATTCTAGGGATACTAAAGCTGCTTGTGAGTCGCATTGGGAAGATGCCATTAATTTTATCATATGTATTAATTATTCTAATAATGACATCGTAGACGAAGTTATCATAATGTTATACAATCTATATTCATATCATTCCAGATTGTATATATATAAATATATACAATCTGGAATGATCCATGTCGCCGACACAATTTTACGGAAGTAAATATCTTGTTTTGTGAATAATTAAAAGCTTGAAACACTACAAAATATTTTTCATAATAATCACCCAAAATTCCGGGTTCAAATCCGGCCAAGGGTAAAAAAGTAAATGTTCTTTCGGGGAGAAAATTTTGGTATTAAAATAATATTAAAACAACCGTTTACATTTATATGAAAATTTATTATAAGTGCTTACTGTTCCGCGTTGCCTTTCACATGCTCATAAAGACAAGAAAAATAATAATATTATAATATAGTAGTATGTACTCCTCAAATATTAAGCTTTCAAATCGTCGATCATAATATAATTGTATCGAGAACAAAATTTTTGAAGATTAGCGCGTAGATTTTTAATTTTGATTTGAGAACTCAAATTAAATCATTCTCTTCATCACACTCAAAAAAAAATCTCAAGAGAGTCCTTAATTGGTGTCTGCTTATAATGCGAAGAAACAGTTTTGGATTATCCACAAAAATGTACGTCATACATAAAAAATAAAAATCAGAGCCTTAAATGATTCTACCTAAATACATTTTTATGGCTTGGAAAAAAATATAAACAGCGTATGACGCGCCAATTATAAACTTATTAGTATATTATGGAGATCGTTTTAAAACGTTTTTTTCCATAATATGTTATATGCTTTGTTTTATTAGGCGTATCTACGTTGGTATCAACATCCATACTAATATAGCTAAGCTGATTAGTTGTTTTGTACGTGTCTGTCTCTGGAACCAGAATTTGTATTAAAAAATTGTATTAAAATTTGTGCTGTACAGCCAGTTATAAATAAAATTTAAATGGATTTAATAGGATGCTACGCCGAGAAGAGGTCGGACTTGACGTTCTTTGAGTGGGCCTGTGTTCAGCAGCGGACGGATAGGCTGATAATGAATGACTTATGAAAACTAGCTTTGTCTCACCTGATGGTCTGATGGTCCTTGTTAGACGCCTAAAAAGACACGACGAATTTCACTCGTTATAATGAAACAACTTTTACGGATTTTATCGCGGTTTATTGAGTTCCTCGCGGGAGGTGACCATGGTTGCTGTAACGTACCCGAAACGTCGGGAATATAAAAAAAAACTCAATAAACCGCGATAAAATCCGTATAAGTTGTCGCTAAAATTCGCATAAAACATTAGAAGACAATGACTGAATAAAGTATAATAATTAAACAATCCGCGACACGTGTCGCGTATTCATTAAACCGATCGTTTTTACACAAAGAAAAAAATAATGTAACAATTTTAATATTAATATAATGATAACTGTGTAACTTTAACAATGTAACCTTCATTTAAGCTACACATTTCCTTATTAGACAAAGTCAGATGTGAGCTCTGAAAGACGTAACATATCTTTCCTCATATTGTATTTTCTTAAAACAGTCTGCAGTATCCCCAAAAAATACATTAAGCTGTTTTCTCACAATCTTTTCCTTTACTGGCAAGAGAGCAATGTTCTTATGTTCAAGTGTACGGAGAAATTCAGGAAAACCCTTTTCAGTTTAACCAACCACTGAAAAGGTCGAGCCCTTAAATACTAGGCTATCGTCTCGTACCGAATGATATATTAATAATAATATGTAGAATATTATTCTTCCAGGTAAAAAAAAAACCGCGAAACATCGTCAATTTTTTCAATTATTATCTAAGGCGTAAAAAAAAGTTTGAGTCAAAGTTTGAATTCTGTGAATCATAATATTAGGTAATTGGAATGTAAATCGTTTTAAATTATTTGGATTTGCTCGGTAAAAAAATTAATTAATTAGTGTATATTTAATTGATATGATAAGGTTAATTTAATGCAAGTTGTATGAAATAACTTTTTATCTTTGTTTACAACGAACATATGCTAGATAAAGCATTATAATATGCGTATGAAGCAGGTGTTTGTTTTGATTCCTAGTTATGATTACTATGAAGTATGACAAATTAGTAGAAAATATTTTCATACGCTTTTTCGACTATCATTAATCATTATTATCGATAAGCATACAAATTTATTATTAGTGTTTTGTAAAGATAAATAATGCTCATGGAAAATGAAAGAGTAAAAACTATGATTAATGCGGGAGTGCTACAGGGTAGTAGGTTTTGTCCGCTGTTATTTTATACTTTTATAAATACTATAATAGAAAATAATAATATAAGATGATATCATTTTATGAAAGTGTTAAATATAATATCTATGCGATAATTGAAGGATTAACGACTAAGAACGTCTCAGCAAATAAACGATCGAAATTTGTTAAAGAATACAAGACACGGCGTTCATATTCCCCAATGCATCACTTGCTAAAATTAGATTGTTTCATATGCATTGCATGTGAATGCTATGCATGTTTGTGCGTATCATAACGATATTAGTAAATATCCAATCGATATAATATTGTTTACATGATTCCGCGTCTGCGCAGTGCGCAGTTGCTGACAGACTGTCATTTCTCGGGGTGGCATTTCATGATGCGATTGGGGATATCAGACCCTTTGTAAGTTTGGACGTAAAGCGGCCCGTCAGTATGTCACAGCGCGCCAACGGGTTGGGCTGTGTTCAACGTTACAGTTAGTCGCTCTTTTTGCCTTACGTTTCGAAAGTATGTTTTCGTTCGGAAATTAAGTGTGACCGTGCACCGTTTTCAATTTGATTTGGTGTTGCATTTTTTAACAAAAGTTTTGTTGTGTTTTTGTGATAACTATTTATAAACCGCAAGGTGAGTTTTTGTTTTCTGAATAATGACATTGCATTTTGAACGCCAATATTTGAATATAGATCAGCTTGCAATGAAACAACTGCGTACTGATTTTTACGCGGCTTAACAATATTTTTTATTTGTACGAAAAGGTAATATTTATTATTCTGTTAATTATGCCACAAAATCGTTAATTAGTAGTTTTATTATAATAAGTGAAAATCATGTGCTAGGTCATCGTGTTGTTCCTTGAAAATATTATATTGAGAGAAATATAATTAATGTCAAAATTTGAATTACTTTCTTATTTTTAGAATTCCTACAATCATTAGTTTCATTATCATCAAACTTCATCCGCCCACTTCAGAACGTAGACCTTCTGTTATATCTTAATTATATGAGTTTAATGACCCTAAATTGAGCTTAGAAATAATCCAAATGGGATTAACTAAGCCTTTCGTTTATATATCATAAGGGAGTATATTTTTTAACTCAGTAATTAAAGTATAAAAAATTAAGATTTTCAAATATATATTTACCAAACGGTTTCTCTGTTTTTGACTCAATCATTGGTATAAAAAGTCAATTAGAAGCACTCTCCATCATGACTCACATAATCTATCGTTATCAAATTAAACATAGCCTTCAGACTGTGATCTACTCTAGAAAAACTGTAAAATAATATTCAAAAATTTAAACTGTAAAATTATATCAAACTTAAAAGGCTATTAAAAACCTTGGAGATTAAAATTAGTGCTGAAAATATAATAACAGCAATTAAAAATAATAAAATACAATTAATATGATACATAATAATAATTAATTAAATTGAGAAAAAAAAAACATACTAACTTTGGCAAAGTTCGATTCGTACTGCTGTCTTATCCTCGCTATATAGTTTTATTTATTTAAATACCTTTTTACTTTATTTTCGATAATCAACAGAATAGCTATTCGATATCTTGATTGATCTACAAATTGTATAAACAGTAATATTTATTGCAATTGGTTCTCATTCTATTATACATTTTGAATTTGGAAATAATAATTAAAAATTTGAATGCAAAATAAAAACTAATAAAATACGAACAAGTAAAATAAATGACATTTTATTTTGTATCTGGTGCGAAAAAAATCTTGCTTCAAATATCATTGTGTATAATATAGAGTCGATTTTTAAGATCCCACAATTACACAAAAAGGGAAAATGCTTAGATCAATAATATTATGTCTAGATGTCGCGTCGATGATCTAGAGTGTCGCGCAGAAAACACGTCCAAAAAAATAGCGTCCAACTACGTGAATTGTTACGCATTATTGTTTTTATTTATAATGAAGGTTTGTGTTGAAGTGTAACAAGATTAAAAAGGAAGATTATGGTACTGTAGTAGCTGGTATCACTATTCACGAACACATCTTTGAAAATGTTGGCCAGTTTTTTTTGTTTTGATTGTAGGGCGACACTCCATCTAGACATATTAATGATCTAAGGAAAAATGTAATGCTTTTTAATTCGCGTGGCTGTTTAAATGTAAAATATATCAAAAGATGTCTCGTTACTAAAATTTATTGAGTCATCAGAATATTGTGTGACTAAAGATATAAAAAGGAAGGAAATTATTGAAAAAGCATGGCTATAACTGTATAAACGTAAAACTGTCCTGTAACTTCATGTGATGAAGAAAAAAAAAATCGTTAGATTCTACTACGGAACCTCACGTAATGTTTTTCAACACTCATTAGTTTTATTCGTTAACCTTGATTTTGCGCTTGTAAGATGAACAATGAATGATTAAAATAATAGAATGATTGTTTTCTTTTGAATTTTTCGGATCATTAATACTCGTTACAAATCATTCAAAATGTTTTACAATTAGAAGTATAATATAATTTTAAAATGCAAAACAAATGAAATATGAAAACGGAATAAACAGCGTCTTATCTGAACTTGATATCGACGATTTATTTCATGGTGATTATACTAACACAATTGTGCTAGTTAATAAAATGTTAATGGCCATAACATGACACCAAGAATTATCCATGCAACCAAGTGAATTTGGAGTTACTTTACAAAGTTATGCTGTCACTGCATTGACAAAGACGATAGGACAGCTGGTTTTATGGAAATGCAGTCGAAACATTCGTCCGCAAAGATTCCCGCTGAAACATTAAGCCGGAACCGCACATTTGTGAATTGCCGCAAGCCCCAAGCCTTCGTCCTAGCCCCAAGTCACAAGCATGCGGACGCCTCGCAAGCGCTTGCGGCAAATTCTCTTTGGTTCCCCTTTTCTTGTGCACAATACCGACACTCGTCGGGTCGGCCACAAACCTTTGCAAGCCTATGCAAGCCAAGACAAACTCTGTATCCGCACGTTTGAATTTGTGAAGGCTTGTTAAGCCTCGACAAACGTGCGGTTCCGGCTTAAGTAATGAAAACAGTCTATAACGCAAGATGGATCACTCGTGCGCTAAGACAAAGGAGTGCAGAGTGTCTGCTTAGTGTATCACAATATTACGTCACGGCCATAGAAATCCATTAATGTTTATTATTTAGATTTCTATGGTCGCAGCCATGACCAAGGCGCGACAGCAAATGTATCGATAACCGCATATGTGCAACAATGATTAATATGACGTAGATATTCAATGATATTATATTATGTATAATATAAGCTCATTGTAGATATTTAACGAATGCCGACCGAACGCTATGTTTATGATACTTACTTGAGTTTTATTATATCATTTATGCAGTTTTATTACTTTCATTAGTAGTTATTTATTAGTGTTTAGCGTTTTATTACCAATTAGTTTTTTGTTTATATTAGTATTTAATAATAAGTTCTTTGTGTACTTATAGGGTATTTAAAGTAAATAAGCTTCATCGTCAGCTTTTATCCGTCGGCATTAATTATTAAATATACGCAGGTGTTTTTTATCTCTTGTAGAGATTTTGTGAGAGACCTAAAAGAATGCGTGTAACTATATGACAACAAAAAGTTACTCTTCATTCGAGATTTGAATGTTGCAACTTAGAGCATTGCCGAAATCCAATAAAATTATAGAAGAAGGAAGCACAGCTGCTGTTTTTCCTTAATTATGCCTAGATGTATCCATAATATTATAATCCTTTTTATTCAATTGTATTTAAGGTATAAAATTATTTGTAGCCGTTTTTATTGTTACGTCTTAATCATAAAAAAAATAAAATGAAATCTTCTTTGTTTTTCGTTTTGTTTTAAAGTTATATTAAACATTTTTGATTAGTTATATATGAGTAATAACACTGGATTCATGTTCGTAATTAGAATTCAGTTTTGGCTCGTTTTTCGAGTTTGGTAAATTCTTAATGCATTTAAATATTTTTATCTTACAAATGATATATTCTATGATAGAATATTACTAAAGTGATTAAAATAAATAAAATATTTATATGTAAATAAAGTAATTAAACAAATTCTGCTGGACAAAAAAAAAATCAGAAAAAAATGCTATATTATATTTTCAAATATATTTCTTATGTAAATTTACCGAGTAACATAAAAAAGTAGTAAATTAGGATATTAGATTATTTAAGCTAAGTAACAGCATAAGTCTATTTTTATTAACAGTTTTATTTTTTATCATATTAAAGTACTTCTTTATGAAAGTTACAATATTTTTTCTAGATCATTCTATACATTGTACAGTGTACATAGTACATACAAAATTGCCCTTTTATTATACAAGTATATATAATGACAAATTATGAAGGATGATAAAGTGTTTTCAAAAAATAATAAATATGTATTTTAATTTTCGTAACTTTATCACTTTAAAGATCACCAGAAAAATATTTTTACCAAAAATCAGAATGTTATGTAAACATTTTAATTGGAAGGAAAATATTTATATAAAAATCACTTAAATAAATATTTTATTTACGTACAAACCTCATCTTTAATTCAACTATTTGTCCTATAACTTATCAGTGCTTTTTTATAATATTATTTCCAAATCGACTAATTACTTAACAAAAAATAACACAAAAAACAAAACAGTCTTTATCAGCAAACACGCGAAAATATTTTCCAGTGTTATTGTGTTACTGACGGACATGAACGTTGTAAACTAGACCTTGGTAATTTAGATAAAATTATGTATAACCACAATGTAATCGAATTTAGTTCCAGTGCAAAAAACTTGGGTCTGTTTATGGACACTGACTTATCTTGGTCTGTGCACGTTGGCAACGTTAGTAAGCGTGTGCACTTTTCTCTGCATGTTCTAAAACGGTTGCAAAATTTTCTACCTATCTCGACTAAAATACTTCTAGCACAATCTCTTCTACTTCCTCTTCTTGATTATGCGGATGTTTGTTACTTGGATGTAACTGAGGATCTCCTTAACAAACTAGAACGTCTCCAAAATGTATGCATACGTTTTATATATGGCCTACGCAAATTCGATCACATATCCGAATTTCGCAGTAAACTACAATGGCTCCCTATCCGCCTTCGACGCAATTCTCACATTTTGACGACTCTGTTTTAAAAGTCTCACCACTTGTTCTCCACCCTATCTCTTCGAATGCTTTAATTATACCCCTCCGAATGACAGGTTTGTAAGATCTTGCACCGTCAAAAAAGCTCTGGTAATAC
Source organism: Lycaena phlaeas (assembly GCA_905333005.2). Classification (NCBI taxonomy): domain Eukaryota; kingdom Metazoa; phylum Arthropoda; class Insecta; order Lepidoptera; family Lycaenidae; genus Lycaena; species Lycaena phlaeas. Next base: position 10,322,505 of record HG995178.1, read on the forward strand.
CTTACCACAACACTAACTTCTATGGAAACTCCTTTTCTGTTCGTGCTGCTCAGTTGTGGAATGCCCTTCCCGTAAACATACAGCAAAGTCCATCGGTATCCACATTTAAATCAAGATTAAAGAGCCACTACTTGTCATCTTCATAGATATTTTAATAATATGTATATTGATAATATGTATTTTATGTAATAGGATATAATATTTTATATAATTATAATAAGTATGTATATATTTTAGTATATTATGTAAATATATATGTTTATATATATGCTTATTTGTTTGTATGTATGTGGTTATATAGATGAATTTGTTTTTGTGATGATATATTTATATATAAATGTTCCTTCTGATTCTTTTGTACTATGTCCGATTTAGAATCTCTTCACGCACTCATTATGGTTTGCTGGTAGAGATCTCTTATAGAGATAAGCACACCATTGTAATACATCATGTAATATTATATTAGTTCTTATTAATTGTATGTGCATAAAGAATAAATAAAAAAAAAAAAGGCAATGCTTCCGAAGACGATGTCATTCGTCAAGGATAGAGCTAATTGGAGGAGTCTGATTAGGAAGGCTGACTCCACCACCATGTGGCACACAATGCCAGGAAGAGAGAGAGAGAGAGAGAAAGAAAGAGATCGTTTTACAAAAGGGGCTTACGTAGTGCATGATGATATTAACAATATTGATAAAATACATGAAATTCTTTTACCATAAAAGCTTATTAGTTATTAATATCGTCATTGTGTTCAATGTTGGTCTGATTGTACAATTAGATTGTAAGTTTCATAAGTGCTGCCTGTTCTGAGACATAAGATGTCTCAGTGCCAGTAGTTCACTGCCTCTTAGGGCCGTAGCTAGTGTAGTACCTTGAAATCATCACTATGCCCTACCTTAAAAATACCAAAAACTAAGATAAAAAATAATGAAACGAACACGACTTTATCTTTCGCCCTACCTGTAACAAATGCTGCCCTACCTGTAACAAATACTGCCCTACCCCAAATTGGACTCTAGCTACAGGCCTGCTGCCTCTCCCCGAAATACAGCAATAGGGATGTTGACACGTGTTACAAATTCACTTAAAGTTATGTTTTATATATTAAAGACAGTATTTGAAAACCTAAAATAACATTTTAAAATCTGGAAAATTAATTTTAAATGCCTTATTTATTATACATTACCGTGACTGTAAACGCCAATATAAGGCGATGGTTACTGACCAGTGAACTAAGTACAAAATGTCATAATTCATAACATAACGCGAACTCTGTTTATCGGAATGTGACGTAATCACAGTTACATGACAGCTTGGAGCGTTTTAGCGACAATTTTAAAAACTATTTTTCTTTATATATTTTTTTGTTAAAATGGGACATAATATTTCTTAACCAAAGTCTTTTTTTTTCGTGTTTACCTATGGTATATCTATTATATAAAATCATTTAGGAGAGAAATAATCAGGATAGTGAAGTCCATAAAAACTGGTCTGGATACGACTGGAAATATAAAAGAGTGGCAAAACAGCGAGGAATAGCTAGTCTAATATAAAGATGGCGTAATCGTTCTTAGAAGGATCCAGTAGCAAAAAGCGTAAACTGAGCACGTATACATCGAATGTTCCATGTGGTTTCTATTTTCAATTAACAATTATAATTTTACATGACTCAACAAATAAATACAAACACTCACTTGTAAATTACATTTTTTTTTAAATTTACATTTAAATGAAAAAGTTAATAAGTTTTTATATGTACACAAACCAGACTAACATTACTATAGTTTATCTAAACCAGAACCGTCACAAGATGCAAACTGCATACCTACCTATCATCCGTTTCTTGGAAATGTTTTTCAAATACAGTGTTATATTTTTAATCTGTTGAAGGGAGCTGTTGGCACGTGTAATTGCCAGACTAAATTTTTTTAAATGTCCTAAATCATTTTATCGTATAAAATAATAAAGTCCATTTTTCCGCACTATCAGCTCAGTAGTATTTATATTGCAAGACGGTGGCAAAAAGCTCCTCTAAGCATTGTAACTTGACACCATCATATTTTACTGTAGAAACAAACGATTAGCATATTAACATATTTTGAACTTGACACTAGCTCGTTTTTAGACTGCTTAAGCATTTGATATTCTCGAAGAATTTGAACCAGACCGATAGGCGCTCCTTGATTATTATCCTATTTAGTCGGCAGATACAAGAATTCATTAAGCTGCGATCAGATTTTATATAGGTATAATATTATATTTTATTGGAACGAAGTTCCTTAGGGCAGGCTTGGAGGGGATAGGGATTTTGCTGCGCGACCGAACTGAAAAAAATGTGATAGTAAAACCGTAAGAAAAAGTGCGTGGAATAAAAAGCGTTAAATGAGACGTGCGCAGGCGCGACAGTCGCATACACAAGCGAGTAGTGTATAATACCTTTCTTTTAAGCCGAAGGAACTTCGTTCCTTCCTGGTGTCCCACGACACCACATTTCTTTTTTTTATTTTGACATGGATCATGCTGTGATTGAGTGGAAGCTTTCATTGATTTTTGCGAATGGTGATGTTTAATGGCAGTTATTTTTTGTTTAAAATATTATTTGACGATTAAAATAATTGTTTGTCTTACGCCACGTTTTTATAAACAGTTATTTTTTTTGGCTACTCACAGTAATTATGTTGCACTATACCTGCATAATTTAGAAGGAAGAAGCAAATATCGTGCGTCTATGTAATCGATAAAAATATTATTACGATAAAAGCGATTTAAAAGAAATGCAAACAAGATATTATGAAATATTTTTATTATATTGAGTTATATTATATATACGTTACGTCGTCTATACCGCAGAGTTTGAAGACGAAAGTCTTCAACCAATGCGTTTTCCCCGTGATGACCTACGGGGCCGAAACGTGGCCTCTTAATTTACGACTGGTCCGCAAGTTTGCCGTAGCTCAACGTGCTATGGAGCTTTTTTTTTTTTTTTTTTCGGTTGGATCTATGCTAATGGTCCTAGTGACCGTTATGCGTCATCGGAAATGGGGTGATCCGGTTGGATCATCCTATGACGTTAAAAATTTGGGGGGTTGCCCCCCGCCATGTTCATGGCGTCGGGTTTGTACCTAACTTGGTCAGCTACGGTCGACTGGTTTGGAACGGGTGACGTTAGAAACCTATCGTGAGGGCCGGCCCTCCCCTCCCCCGGTAGCGGGGGAGGCGGGTCAAGCGCGGGACCCGAGCAAGCTGCCGATAGCAGAGTGCTATCGGTGATTACACGGTCTATATTGGTGTCGACTCGTAGCTGATCTGAGCCTATGCTGTCGCGGTTGATCCGGATCAACTGGTCAACGGAGTGTAGGGTTCGACGTCGCATACGACCCCGGGGCCCATGCGGTGTGAATGTGTGCCTAACACCGGCTGTGTTATGTCTGAGTGTGTGTTGTAGCTTACGTCGCGCTTCAGCGTCGCGCTTTAACAGTTCTGTGATTTTATCAACAGGATCGGTTATGACATTCTTAGGTAACCTAGACTTATTAGGTGCTAAGCTATCGGGGGTGTAGTTTGCCGCACTCACGACGAGTGGGTTCGGGTGGAGAAGTGCCTTTTCGAAGTGACGTTCTGACATCGCTTTGAAATGGCCCCTAATCGAATCTAGTCTGAGGTCGCGGTGTAGGTCGATGTTTCTTACGTACCACGGGCAACCGGTTGCCACACGTAAGAATTTGTGCTATGGAGCGCTCGCTCCATTAGCGGTGGTTCTTTGGCAGATAGGATTCGAAACGTAGACCTTCGCCAGAGAACTAAAGTTACCGATATGACGCGAAGAATAAGCACGTTGAAGTGGCAATGGGCTGGTCGCGCACTCAGAAGAACGGATGGCATATGGGCCGTTAAGGTTCAAGAGTGGAGGCCGCGTTTAGGTAGACGAAGTGTTGGTCGGCTATTAACCAGATGGGAAGACGATCTCCGTGCAGTGGCAGGTCCGCGTTGGATGCGAGTAGCAAGGGATCGGTCGTCTTGGCGTTCATTGAGGGAGGCCTATGTTCAGCAGTGGACGGATAAAGGCTGATGACGATGATGATGATGATATAATACGTTTAATTAATAAATATTTTATACGTTTACTTAATAAGTTACTACGGTTTTTCTACAATGCGATCTTCATTCTTCGCACTTTACATAACATTTAAAGTAAATATGAAGAATACGCCATGACTATTAATTATGTTTGTTTTCCTATAAGTAAATATTTGATTGAATTTTAACGGTTTAAATTTTAACGATTTGAATATTAACGAAAATTTACAAACTTGCTAAGTGCTATTAAATATTAGCCTCATTAAAATGGTATCCCTTTATGGTCATTAATTTTACTGGAAAAAATGAACTATAAGTGATGGTACAGTAAAGCAATTAATTCTACGAAATTCAAATAAAAAATGGGTATAAGCACGATTCGACTGCAGTGTGCTAACACAAAAAATTAAAGGAGTGAATATAAATGTTTTATACTAAAATATAAAAAAAAACTGTTTATTGCGTAGATTTTTTTGTCTCTTTGAATTCTGCATTCAGGACGAACGCGAACCAAACAACCCTAGACATATTGCCGACTTTCAACTAGATGGTATCTTTTATACAATGGCTTGTCCTGGTTGTGTTTCGGCCTTGAAAGACACTAAACTAGGCCATCGCCAGATTAGTTAGAGCCAATAATATGAAATTAAAGTTTTTGTTCCTAGAAATTAAAGAAATACAAGATTGATAGAATATGTAATAAATTAAATCGACTTAGCACTTATATGTTTAGAGAATCGTCTTCTCAAAAATTTAAAGTTAAGAGACCTAGATGCTTAGATCATAATAAACAAAATATGGCAAATCCTCGCGGGCGTCATTATACAAGAAGAAGAAGAAGAACAAAACATGTTAAAAGCAAAATTCCGAATCAAAATGAATGTCTACGCACTTACAATTTCGTTACGTCCATCTATCTGTCTCACGCTGTCTTTCCATAAATCTAATGGAAATTTCATTACATAAATTGCTAAATAATCATCGTATTATGAAATGAAATTACAGCCACGTTATCAATATCATTTTTGTAGACATTTATGTGTATGAGGAAATATTATGTAATATGTAAATAAAAAGCTATTTTATCCTCTATATTTAAACATAATTTGTATATCCAACAATCTAGTTCAGTGGAAAGTTCGCAAGAAATTTGACAGTAAACTGCAATTTTAAATACAGAAATTACTGGCCAGCGGCCATTTTAGAAAAATAAAAATTAGAATACAGATTAAAAATACATTACAACAATGCACAAGCGATGGTCTCCCTTTACTTTTTCATTTACCTAAGTCGTCAAAAGAAAAGAAAGTTCTATTGTAATGAATTTGTTATACTCGCTTGCAAATAAGTGTACAAATTTTAACGATATAAGCAATACATATTTCCAGTAAGCTTAAAATACCGTGTTCCTAATTTGAATGTAACCGCGCCCTATGTTTACTCTGATATTTATTCTAGATTATAGAATCGTGGAAAATAAATATCGTAAGAGACAAAATTAGATAACTCAATCAAAGTTCTTGTATTATATTTTATAATATTGCATAATACACCAGTTATAAAAATGCGCTGATTTCCATCATCTATTAAAAGTAAGAAGTGGTTCGTGACTATATTTCCTCGACTAAGGCCGAAAGGAAGGGTTATGAGTTTACAGTGTAAGTATTATGCGCTGTATATTAGTGCACGCCCACCCATCGATTTCGCATATAAGTACTTACGTTCGTACATTATATTTCAGTGGATTCTGATAATTGATATCATTACACAGTACATCCCCAAAAATATTAATGTATACTCTCGATAAATACCAAAAAATAAAATTCTCTGAAATCTGGTCAATCGTTTAGATACAATAGTCCTCAATAATACTTGTGAGGGTGTGACAATTACTTGTACTAACTTACAAAGTGCATATTTGTACTATTCATAACTAAATGTTGCACGTAGCTTCGCCCGCGTCAACTAAGATTTAAAACGGGTCCCTAACTCTTTGAAAATTTAACATAGCCTATGTTCTCCGGGGATAGTATAGCTATCCATCAGTGAAAGAATTTTCCAAATCGGTCAAGTAGTTTCGAAGCCTATTCAATACAAACAAAGAATTAAATCTTTCCTCTTTATAATATTAAAACAGATACTAGTTGGTCGTAGTTAGCCTTTATAAGTGCTGGCATAATGTCTTATTGTTCTTACATCTTCTGGTCATAATCATTATTGTAATGATAATCGAAAAAGAAGACTAGCTCTTATACATATCTTAAACTAGCTGTATCCCACAGGAACTTGCGTTAACTAAGATTTATAACGGCGTCTTAGCAGGATGATATATCGCCTATAACTTGACTCGATAAACGCTATCTAACACTGAAATAATCTTTTAAAATCCGACTCAAAGTTGCTAAGATTAGCACGTTCAATGTAAACTAATATAATAAAAAAAACTAATATAATAAAATGTAAATAATAAAAAAAAAACGAAATAGGTCATCACCGATGAACTTACGAGTTTATTCTACAAATGCGTGATACGTCACTATTGTTGAACCAAATGAATTGATGAAAGTAAATGCAATGGTGAATTCAATTAATGAAATGGGCCAATGCCCATTGACTTTCATTAATGTTCTAATAAATTGACCAGCATTAATTAAACGTAGTACTGTTTACTAGTCTCGGTCCGTAAATAAAGATGTAGCAGATAATTCTTACAATGCCATATTAATCTCAATGTTATTTTAGAATGCTTTACGTTATAAACCAATTAAAACATGATCTACGGTTTGCTAATGAAATACTGAATATTGCTACAGACGTAGAGAGTTTGCGATTCAAGACAATCGGGTTGTCAAAAAATGATATCGAAATAACAGATTTTATTTAATTAAAATGATTTGCACCTGGAAAAAATGAAATGATTTCCAACTTGGCAAACACAACTTGGAAAAAGAAAGAAAACACTTTATTGTTTCACAAACATGAGACAACAACTAAAAGTATATCTATTAGATAGTTCAGGTCCTGTTTCTCAATCTCCAGATAAGTTCCGAATAGGCTATCGGTAACATATTTGACAGATACTCCATACTTTATCTGTCAAAAATGTTGCCGATAGCCTATTGGGCACTAAACTGGAGATTGTGAAACAGGCCCTTAAATTGTCATTGCACATCACTTATAAATCTATATTGATAAATGCATTGCCAATTTATTCATTATATCGCACAGTAGGAGTTCTTTAGTGGAGAAATCATAGGCGGTACGAGTGTCTTCTGCTTCTTAAATAACCGGTCTAACAATAGGTCACTGAGATGCAATGACACGACCTTGATACATACTCTGTATAGTAGATTAGATGTGGCACGTGTCTGCGTCTATATTTATCATTTAAAAATATTATTATAGTCTGTATGATCTAGTCGTCAAAACTTCAGTAGAAAGAAGCTTTTTTTTTTTTTTTTTTTTTTCGGTTGGATCTATGCTAATGGTCCTAGTGACCGTTATGCGTCATCGGAAATGGGGTGATCCGGTTGGATCATCCTATGACGTTAAAAATTTGGGGGGTTGCCCCCCGCCATGTTCATGGCGTCGGGTTTGGGGTTAGAAAGAAGCGGACTAATGGTAAAGCTAAGAAGAATAAGGATAACAAAGAACCTCAATGTAAAAAGGGTAAAAATCATAAAAAAAAGACATGATGTTGAACATAAAGAAAACAATCCACACAGAGGTTAGGGTTAAAAACACCAAGGGCTTATTGTAATCGAAAAAATATCTGACGCTTCACAAGGGTGCCTGAACGCATTTTGGTGTTCATTGATCGTCAACTGTTGACGGGTAAAGGCTGTTGATGATGATGATGAAGTTCAAAATATTAAGAGTAGTATATGCAATTTTATAGAAAGCGGACGAGCGTTTGTGAAGGACAAATATATGGACAAAAATGTAGCTAAAGAAATAAATGTAGGTACTTATAGATAGAAATATAAATAATCATATAGATAAGAAAGATTTAAATGGCGAAGGACAACAACCTTGTTTCTACAATTGATTTAAATAAAATCAAAATATTAATAAAAAGAATAAAATTAATGAATTGTCTTTAGAATTATAATAGTCAATAGGCTCTTTTGAAAAATCTTTATTAATATTTTAAAGTTTGTGGGTTAAAGTTTGTGGGATCACCACCCTTGCTTGCCTTGATCCAGGCCGCCATCTTGGAAAATGTAAAAGTCATAAAAATTTAATTGTTACAAAATTTAAACAGCTTTATTTCGATTACTTTTGGTTGTTAAAAGGAAAATAAAAAGTTATTAACAAGAATAACTGAAAATCTTTTGGACGAAATTAATTTAAAAAAAAATTAATTAATTCAAAATACTAAAAAATTAATTAATTCAAAATACTTCAAAATAAATGTTGGCTTTTTTGTGTTTTGCTCGAATAATCATTATAATCTAATACATTCACTCGTTGTTTTGGAAGCGGGGTTTTTCTGAGATAAAGATATGATGTTTCCGGGGTTTTTGAGACCGTATCAAAACCTGAATTGGTTTCGTTACTGGTTATTAAGTGTAAGCTACATTTGTGAGTGCACCACTTTTGATTAAAATCTTGTTTGGTGTTGGTAATCTAAAAGTAAATAATAATAATTACTACGAACCTTTCTGCAGTTTAAGTATGGTAGATAAGTCGCGGCTATAAAAAGTAAAAATTATAATAAGAAAAGTAACACTATAGTTTATTAAATTATGTAAACTTGTCGCATGACATTGTATTATTATAATTATTGTAATTTGTGAGCTGGCACGTATATAGTACGTATTATATTGTAATTAATTTCTTTGTGGTTGGTAAAATGTTTCAATGTATACATAAGTAATTTTACATTGTAGTTGTATTCCAAAATTAGAACCTCGTGTAAATGTATTTCTATTATTGATATGATATTCACCTTTTCTGTGTTACGGCCAAGTATGTATTCATCAAATAGTTGTATAATGTATTTAGACGTTTGGCTAATAGTGTTTCTTCATAAAAAGTGCCCATTCATAATAAGATATTTTCAAAGTAGCTGAGCTACCGCTTGAGCTTAAAGGCCATCAGGCCTAAAAGTCTAGACCTTTCGAAAAAAAAAATCAAAGTAGCTGTATTATTTTCTGTGAATCTCTTACACCAATTTTATATTTGACAACGTCTAATAACTCGATATTATGAGCAGCATGCACGAAAAAGATGACATCTTGTAGCGTTCCGTCAGAGAGAGCGCGGCGCGAACGAGAGAGAGGCATAATCGGCTCGTAATAATAGTAATATCTAAGTAATATATCTCCGTAAATTGACTATACAGACAGCGATTTTTTACGTCAGAACAAAGATAAGAAAGCGTTAAAACACGTTACGTTTGGAAATACCTAAGGTTAATTTCCATTTGCTGGAAATTTTGGTTTCAATTTCTGCGAAATTTTTCACATTATGTAACTTACAGCTCAAATAATCCGGTTACAAGCATCTTATACGGATGAGGGTGTATATAATATTTTGTGAAGTTTCATCATCATTACCAGCCTTTTTGCATCCACTGCTAGGGTAACTAATTACGAACGTCCTTCTTCTTTTAAAGACATACAGTGAAGTTTAGGGCCTGTTTCACAATCTCCAGTTAAGTTCCCAATAGGCTATCGGCAACATATTTGACAGATATTTGACAGATACTCCATACTCTATCTGTCAAATATGTTGCCGATAGCCTATTGGGAACTTAACTGGAGATTGTGAAACAGGCCCTTAATATAAATATTATCATAGACAATTTTAAATATATAATATGATGCAATAAGCTGTTTTAGAACGCATGAATATTTAGCTGAAATAGTAAATTATGGTTCTATAAATTAATTACTATAAGGGCCTGTTTCACAATCTCCAGATAAGTTCCGGATAGACTATCGGCAACATATTTGACAGGTAGAGTATGGAGTATCTGTCAAATATGTTGCCGATAGCCTATCCGGAACTCATTTGGAGGTTGTGAAACAGGCCCTAAAAGAAGAGCTGATGCTATGTAGGCTAACACACTATAGCGTGCTATGCTGGGTATTCTTTTTCAATAGGATTCAAAACTACGACATCCGCTAGAGAACTAAAGTATATCACGTGAGATAGAAGAAGTCACATGCCCAGGAGTATAGCCGATGGGCCAATAAGGATCAAAAGAAGGTGGTGGTAGACGAAGCGTTGGTTGACCACAAAACTGGTGGAAAGACGATCTTCGTGCAGTGGAAGTGTTAGATCCGAGTGACAGGGGATTGTCTTGGCGTTCAGTGAGGGAAGCCTATGTTTAGCAGTGGAAGTATTAAGTCTGATTATGATAATCATGCGCAGACTCAATGCGGTTGCTGAACTTCACGAATACTTTCTTATCTTATCAGCCGCTTAGGTTTCTTCACGATGTTTTCCTTCACTGGTACTTGTTTGTTTGATATAATTACTGTTATTGTTTTGCCGGATAACCTCAATACATTAGCTAAATCATGACATCTTCTTTCCAGGCCAAGGGTGATAGCATTTACCATATCTTGCTTAAGTAAATATTATAATACGTGTATTATAAAGTTTTTTGTGAGTAACGCAGACGAGAGATTCAAATAACTCATTTTAATTGTAATAATGTTTAAGATACAGATTACACTGATATGTTTAGTAATATTTAAGTTTTCAGCGTCAATTTGTGGTATGGTATTCCATGTGTGGTTGCCAACCCTAATCTAAAATAGATTAGATTATTGGTAGAGATTTTAGATTACGCCTTGCCTCCTTTAAAATCTGATACAGGTACTAATAGAAATACGCCTAGTAAAAGTTGGCAACCCTGATTCTACATCGGTTGGAAATCGCGTGTTATTTTCTTAATCTGATGCGACCAGTAATAATTTTTACATATTTGTTCGGGTGGTTACCGCGTTGTTGTTTTATTCAGGTTCCGATATTTTGGAAATGTTCAATGGCCCTAGCAGACAACTATTAATATGATAATTATGTTAATAAATATTTCTCAACAACTTCCTTTTTAAATTTCAGAATAATGATTTGTCTTAACTAAGCCTCAAATTCGTCTCAAAATAATTGTAGCAGAAAACATGTAGTATTCAAAAGAGCTGAACAAAAGAATATCGAATGAACCTGAAAATGAATGAAAAAAAATTAAATGTAATATTGAGTAGGAATATCAGTGCGACGAAAGCAATTAAACAGCGGCACGGATCGATTCACCAAGTTAAGCAACGCTTGCCGAGGTTAGTCAGTGGATGGGTGACCATCATCATGAAAATCATCCGTACCTCCCAAATGACGTTAAGGCGGTGGTCGCGGCTGTCATTCGTGGATCTTTGACAGTCGTTTCGTCAGAAGCCCGAGAGTCTGACAACCAGTCATACTGCGGGGTACCGTATTATCCAGTTACTGGATTGTGGAGGTCAGATAAGCAGTCGCTCCATTTATAATACTAGTATTCAGCTGAATCCGGTTAGACTAGAAGCCAATCAAGATATTAAAGGCTAGGCGGGTGATGACCAGTGCGACGAAAGTCGTTCGTTGCTAGTAACCATCGACCTACTAAAAGCGGTTATCTTCAATACCTCGATCACTCGAACCGAGTACTTCACCACTTCACCTTATAAATTCTCATGGAGTGATCATTGACCCAATGGCATTGCATATTCACCGTTGGTATTACGACAAAAAATTTGAACACTTCTTACAACACCTCAAATAAAGTAAATAGAAGTATTACTTCATGTTTCGAAGCAGAAATGACTCTATTTTTTGTGATAGTTGTAAGTATAAGTAAACTTATACTTACAACCATCAAAATCAAAAGATGGTAAATCTTGGACTCAGCAATTACATTACTTGTCCTGATATTTCGCATCACAGTAGAGCCAGTTAAATAGATGCTCGCAGCTTTTTTTCTCTTGATTATCTTTATCGGGAAACTGCATTCATGGTTTTTACATTCTCGGTTAATTTATTTTATACTAAGCGAATTAATTTTTTGTGTTGGTCGCCCATTAACCAGATGGGAAGACGATCTCCGTGCAGTGGCAGGTCCGTGTTGGATGCGAGTAGCAAGGGATCGGTCGTCTTGGCGTTCATTGAGGGAGGCCTATGTTCAGCAATGGACGGATAAGGGCTGATGATGATGATGATGAATTTATTTTATTGCTATTATAAGTATATATAAAGACATCAACAGAATAAACAGCTGCTGTCATGCCTTTCCATAATATAAGAAGCCAATGTAAGTAATATGAGGATTAGATCTTTGTTCTAAAACAGGCAAAGAGTAAGCCTAGTTCAATGATGCGTGTACTTCATGCAAAAATAGATTTTAAACCTGATTAGGCTGCACTTGCTCTATGTACTATAAGTTGTTCTAATAAAAGATGCAACATCATCATCATCATCCCTTTATCCGTCCACTTTTGAACATAGGCCTCCTTTAATGACGGTTCCTTCCTACCTGGTTAATGGCTGACCAACACTTCGTCTACCTAAACGCGGCCTCCACTCTTGAACCTTATTGGCCCATCGACCATCCGTTCTTCTAAGTGTGTGACCAGCCTACTTCAAGGAGCTTATTCTTCGCGTGATAACGGTAACTTAGATCAATAATATGTCTAGATAGAGTGTCGCGCGGAAAACACGTCCAAAAAATAGCGGCTAACTGTTCGCCTCTAAATGCTTTCTCTGTGTTTAATATCCGTCCCACTGTCATAGTATAAGCATGATTTTTTACGCATTATTGTTTTTATTTATAATGAAGGTTTGTGTTGAAGTGTAACGAGATTAAAAAGGATGATTATGGGAGAACTGTAGTAGCTGGTATCACTATTCACGAATACATCTTTGAAAATGTTGGCCTGTTCTTTTTGATTCGATTGTAGGGCGACACTCCATCTAAAGATATTAATGATCTAAGAACGGTAACTTAAGTTCTCTGGTAGAGCTCCTTATTTCTAATTCTATCTGCTAAAGAAAAATCCAGCATATCACGCTTTATAGCACATTGAGCCACGGCAAAGATAATTGCATGGAAAAATATGAAAATATTTATTGTACTAGCTGTTACCCGCGGCTTCGCCCGCGTGATTTTAGATTTACGGATTTATCATGTCTGATGATAATCATTTTCTATTTTAATAATGACTAAGTTTTTATATTAAAATGGATATATTATATGTTATCTTGAACATATAGACATACCCATTCGCTTTCTGTATTTCTGTATGCATATAATGTACTATTTAGGATACTATTATTACACTGCCCGTTCAAATCATGGCCACACGATTTATTTTCTTGCGTATAATTTTGGGTTAAGGTTCAAGAGTAGAGGCCGCGTTCAGGTAGACGAAGTGTTGGTCGGCCATTAACCAGATGGGAAGACGATCTCCGTGCAGTGGCAGGTCCGCGTTGGATTGGGCAGCAAGACCTGCAGTAAGTCCACACCCAAAAAGAAGGGCAGCTCTAAAAAGAGCACATTGCCCCAGGTAGGAGCCACAACATCTACGGCGACTACTAGGGCTGGAGTGGAACACATGGATGCCCAATAACGGACACAATACGCCTTTTGCAGGGCAACTTGAACCACTGCGCCCGGGCACAAGATCTCCTGGTTCAGACCGTAGCGCAGTGGTCAATCGATATCGGAATAATAGCTGAGCCGTATCGTGTCCCAGACAGAAGCGACTGGGTCGGAGATGTGAACGCATCAGTAGCGCTAGTCTTCGGCCCCAAAGTCGCACCTCCGTCGTGTGGAAACACAACCAGGGGCCACGGTTACGTAGTAGCGAAGACAGGGGCCCTCACTGTGGTGGGGGTTTACTTCTCCCCTAATCGACCTCTGGTTGATTTCGAAGGGTTCCTCTTGCGACTGACCGTCGTTATCAGCGCGACGTCAGGCCCTATAATCGTCGCCGGTGACTTCAACGCCAAGTCAACGCTCTGGGGATCTCCGGCGACGAATGCAAGAGGCCGAGTGATGGCGGACTGGTTCGCCTCCCTGGGACTTATCTTGCTCAACCGAGGCGCCATTAACACCTGTGTGCGGCAACGAGGCGGATCGATAGTAGACCTGACTCTAGTCAGCCCATCTGTCGCCCGTAGAGTAACAAGTTGGCGGGTCCTGGAGAGCATCGAAACCCTCTCGGACCACAGATACATACGTTTCGATGTCTTAGCTCGCATGTCGGACCTTGGCCGCGTAACTACACCTAGTGGCGGCCCAAGATGGTCTCTTAAGAGGATAAACAAGGACTTACTGCTGGAGGCGGCAATCGTCGCGTCTTGGGCCCCACTTCCCGCAGAAGGAGGGGTTGAAGAATGCGCAGAATGGCTGAACAAGGCGATGCGTAACATCTGCGACGCCTCGATGCCACGTGCAAGATCTCAGCAGCGTCGGCGCCAAACTTACTGGTGGCGTCCAGAGATCACACAGCTACGTAGAGATTGTGTAGCAGCCCGTCGTCGCTACACAAGATACCGCAGAAGGCGCAACAGGGACCAAAACGAAGAGGATAACATATATGATGGCTACCGCACGGCGCGCCGCGCCCTTCGCGATGCTATTCTGAAGGCAAAGGCGGAAGCCTGGGAGGAATGGCTGGAAACCCTGGAGCAAAATCCGTGGGGCAGGCCATACATGTGGGTAAGGCAAAAGCTCCGCCCTGCCGCGCCACCGCTCACTCAGAGACTCCAACCAGAGCTTCGCAATACCGTGATCTCTACCCTGTTTCCATCCAGGGTCGAGTGGTCATCAGAGACGGCACGGAACGAAACACCAGACTCTGAGAATGAGGACATACCACCAGTCACATCATCGGAACTTGCTGTAGCAGTACACAAAATGGGCCTTAAGAATACAGCCCCTGGCCTTGACGGCGTGCCAGGTCGCGCCTGGGTTCTTGCGATGGAACATATGGAGCTGCGTGTACTCTCCGTTTTGACCAACTGTTTGGTCCAGGGCCGAGTACCGCGCCGCTGGAAGTCCGGAAAACTGGTGTTGCTGCAAAAGAAAGGACGCCCGGAGGACCAGCCATCAGCGTATCGTCCTATAGTGTTGCTCGACGAGGTCTGCAAGATGCTGGAGCGGATCATCGTGGCACGTGTCAACCAACATCTCGAGTGCGTCGGTCCAAACCTGAGCGAAAACCAGTATGGATTTCGTTCAGGCCGAGCAACCATAGGTGCGATACAACGCCTACGGACAATCATGGAGGAAGAGGTGTCCCGGAGTGGTGTAGTCTTGGCTGTGTCTTTGGATATTTCCAACGCCTTCAACTCGCTGCCCTGGGAAACTATTAAAGAAGGTCTCAGATACCACCGCGTGCCGAGGTATTTACGCAACGTCATCGGCGATTACCTTTCGGCGCGGTCGGTGCAGTTCCCAACGCAGGAAGGCTGGGAAGAGAAGGAAGTGGTCTGCGGTGTTCCACAGGGGTCAGCACTCGGCCCGCTCTTGTGGAACATCGGATTTGACCCAGTGCTTCGCGGCGCCAACCTCCGCGGTGTGGAAGTGATATGTTATGCAGACGACACCCTGGTCGTCAGCCGCGGCAAGACATATCAGGACGTTGCTGTACTCGCGACGGCGGCAGTCGCGCAAGTGGTTGGCCGGATCCGGTCGCTAGGCCTCTCTGTGGCCCTGGACAAATCGGAGGCTCTATGTCTGCACGGGCCTAGGAACCCACCGCCACCTGACCTTGCAGTGGTGATCAGCGGGACCAGGATAATCGTCACAACATCTATGACATACCTAGGCCTGGTGCTCGACGGAAGATGGACGTTTAAGCAGCATTTCCGACGTCTGTCTGATAAGGTGACGAAGGCAGCTGGAGCTTTGGCGTCGCTCCTTCCAAACTTGGGGGGTCCGAACCTCGGCTGTCGGCGCCTTTATATGGGAGTCGTTCGGTCTATGACGATGTACGGGGCGCCTATCTGGGCTAAGCACCTGTCACGCGGGAACAGACTGGTGCTCGGTAGGCTGCAAAGAATTATGGCCATAAGGGCAGTGCGTGGATATCGCACCGTTTCCAAAGATGCAGCATGCGTACTCGCAGGCAGTGTCCCTTGGGACCTTGACGCCATATCCCTCGCTGATATCTACTGGCGGTGCGCATCGGCCCGCGCGGAGGGCAGCAATCCCCAACCAGAAGTAGTTCGTCAGTGGAGGGACTCGGCAACAGAGAGGGCCATAGAGCTGTGGGCGGAGCGGCTAGAAGAGCCTCTAGTCAGCGTGAGGTTGCTGACGGCCATCCACCCAGTTTTGAAGGAGTGGGTGACCAGGAAGAGCGGCGCGCTCTCCTTTCGTCTCACACAGCTACTAACTGGGCACGGCTGCTTTGGGCAATACCTGTGTGAAATCGCACGACGAGAAGGAACCACGCGCTGTCACCACTGTGACGCGGACCGGGACACGGCCGAACATACCATCACGGCCTGTCCCTCCTGGACGGAACAACGTGCTGCCTTAACGGCCACCATCGGACAAGACCTCTCACTGCCAGCTATCATGTGTGCTATGCTGAGCAGTGAGGCATCATGGAACGCAGTGGAGACTTTCGCACAAAAAGTCATCTCCACTAAAGAAGAGGCCGAGCGTCGGAGAGAGGCAGAGGCGCTTGATCCAAGAAGAGGCCCGAGACGAAGACGTCGTGCGGTCAACCATGACGACCGCAACGTCCCGCCTTAATCAGGGATTGCTCAGGGTGGCGGTGTGGGGACGCAGTCGCCCATTTAAACAAATCCCAGAGCGGACCGAGATGCGCAAGGTACTCCTGCGCAACTCGGCAACAGAGAGGAAACAAAGGGGGCACCGTAAGCCCCGCACAGGAGGGTCTGCACCATCAGCAGACAGCCGTCAGCAGAGCAGAGTCGCGGAGTACGCCAACGCCATCCCGTGGCTCAGTAGTATGACGGAGAGAAGGAGTACCGCCGGGTTTTAGTGGGTAGAGGCTGCATCCATTTACCATCTTTCGGGCGCAGCGAGTCCCACATACCCGCCTGGGGAGCCCCTGCTCCCCCGTGGGATGCGTAAGAGCATTTCCCGGCGAAAAAAAAAAAAAAAAAAAAAAAAAAAAAAAAAAAAAAAAAAAAAAAAAAAAAAAAAAAAAAAAAAAAAAAAAAAAAAAAAAAAAAAAAAAAAAGGTCCGCGTTGGATGCGAGTAGCAAGGGATCGGTCGTCTTGGCGTTCATTGAGGGAGGCCTAGGTTCAGCAGTGGACGGATAGAGGCTGATGATGATGATGATGATGTATAATTTTGATTTTGCCATATCTCCTAAAGTATTTATTTAATTTACATGATGTAAAGGACAAAAATAATCTTCATAAAGTACTCAAGCCAATTAATTAATTTAAAATGATAAGGATTTATACCTTATTTGTGTAAATAGCCCTATAATTGCCCATTTTTTAAAAGTATTAAATGATAGACATATGCCATCGCGGACTTTTTTGTAGACCTATTTAAGATACACAATTCCACCATATATTATTTTGTTATATAGGGCTTAGGCAGCGTTTTCGTTGAAAACTCCCAGGCGGCCTATTTTTTTCCGACACGTCCAACAATTATTGTTATATCTTAGCCAATGTAGATGAAAACTTAATTGATTATATACGTAAACCTTCCTCTTGAATTGTCCTATCTATTAAAAAAAACGGATCAAAATCCGTTGCGTAGTTTTAAAGATTTAAGCGTACAAAGGGATATAGGGACAGAAAAAGCGACTTTGTTTTATAATATTTAGTGATGTGATTATGTTTCATTGGTATTAATGTTATTGAATTATTTTACCATTGTATGTTTTGTATCTATTATGGGAAATTCCCCGGAGCTTCATTCCCATAGGACTGAGTAACAAAGTGTCAGAAATCAATAGATTCTGTATCTTATGACAGACATAGTCGTATGGCTTTTGGTCTTAGCTGGTTCCAACAGGAACAAATTAAAAAAACGGGGGGAAAAATATGTCATCCAATAATGAAATCCGTAAAAAGTGGTCAATTGAGTTACAAATAATAATTGGTTTTGTTTGGTGGCTTTTATCAAACCCTAGAATATATTGGTAAAATGTAAAGAAATATAATAATTGTTTTTCTTCAAATAATTATTAGATAATACATCTTAAAAATCTAAAATATTTTAGGGTATGTTTCATTGGTATTAATGTTATTGAATTATTTTACCATTGTTTGTTTTGTACCTATTATGGGAAATTCCCCGGAGCTACATTCCCATAGGACTGAGTAACAAAGTGTCAGAAATCAATAGATTCTGTATTTTACGACAGACATAGTCGTATGGCTTCTGGTCTTAGCTGGTTCCAACAGGAACCAATAAAAAAAACTGAGGGAAAAATATGTCATCCAATAATGAAATCCGTAAAAAGTAGTCAATTGAGTTACAAATAATAATTGGTTTTGTTTGGTGGCTTTTATCAAACCCTAGAATATATTGGTAAAATGTAAAGAAATAAAATAATTGTTTTTCTTCACATGAAATTTCTAGACGCTTCAAAAATATTAAATAATATTTCGCCATTGTCCTTTCCATACAAACTTTCATCCCCTATTTAAACCCCCCTAAGCTTTTTTTCGCAACAAAAAGTAGCCTATGTCCTTTCCCAAGCTCTAATCTAACTCTGTTCCAAGTTTCATCAAAATCGGTTCAGTGGTTGAGTCGTGAAAGCGTAACAGACAGACAGACAGACAGAAAGACAGACAGACAGAGTTACTTTCGCATTTATAATATTAGTAAGGATTAGGTCAGGATCATACTTGTCATTCAAATAAAACCTTGTAATCGGTTGTCGCGTCTGCATATTTTTCCATGTTTAGTTTATTGTCTGCATATGCATATCTCAGCAAAAACCGGTACAGATTAACTAAGAACCGGCCGTTTTTGCATTCTTATGATTAGGTTGAGCTGCTATAAGTGCGCTGATGTTGATTGAAAACATACGGCTTTACTGAAAAAAAATCTAATAGAAATAATAAAGAAATATATTGTGTATATAATATGTTAAATTGTGATAAATAAAGTTTTTGTATTAAATATTAATATTTATATTTTTTGCGATACGAATGAATACTTGCAACATAAATGAAATTTTAATTGATAGTATTATTATATAAAATAAAGGTATATTATGCTGTTTTCTTATTATATTTTTTTTGTTCTTGACAAAAATAATTATACATAATATGTAATAATACGCGCTGAGATTTTAAAATTTACTCTCTAGAATTTATTATAACAATGTAAGTCAAAGATAAAGAAACAGGAATATAATATACCTATTTAGTAATTTTATATTTATTTAGTTATCGGATCTATTTTAAGAAATCTTTCTTAATAAAAGATAATGAGAAGTGATAGTTTTTTTCAAGTGAACTATTTAGTATAAATTGTAAAATGTCAATACGGTGAAAATTATCAACAGTTGCTCGTGGTTGATCTCCTGTATACATTTTTTTATACTGTTCGTATTTTTTATAATAGTTTGTTTCGGTAGCACCAAACCATTACGGAGAAAATGCATTCTTTCGTAATTACGCCGTAAATAAAAATAAGATTTTTCCGAAAAGCTCATTTCTGTTGAATGCACATTCCGTCAAACGAAAAAAACGCAAACTCACAAACGCAAACTGTTTCGCAAACTTCGCAAACTGTTTCGTCTAATTTTTTACTTGTATAATTACTTATATAAATCTTTAAATGAAAATGATGAATGAATGAAAATAAATAATTATAATACCTATATTATAACGCAATGTTATAAAAAATTGTGACGCAAATGTTAATTTAAAACTATTTAATATTTATAATAATAATTGTAACATTATTCATTGTATAAAGATAATATACTATAAATACTTTATATTAAGTGCACGCGATTTAATATTTACAATATTGCAACTGATTTTCAACAGCCACACGATTACGACTTAAATAATTCATTATGTACCTACACCTGTGTGGTCTTGTCGGTTCTGCATTCTAATAACATCATTATAATATTTTAACGTAAAAACTGATGAAACATACCAAAAGAAATTGGTATTTATTAAAAAAATATAATAGTTCAAAAACACTAAAAAGCACGCTTTTGCTTTTTCAAATTAAAAAAATGTAATAATGTGTAATTCGGTAATGTAATAAAACGGTAGTGTAATGAAATATCATTGTCAACATTCTATGCTAATGAAAATAAGTCGTCTTGGCGTTCATTGAGCGAGATAAATAGAGACTGATGATGATAATGAAAATATATAGTACACTTAAATTGGGTTCTTTAAGTTCATACGATCTTGGTTGTATGAACGTAGAGTCTATTTCTCAACGATTATTTATTAATACCCTTTTGAAACTATACGTAAAGACATTAAACACTTCCTTTGATTGTAAGCCTGATGGTTTATAGCTTCATTAACCGGATATGAATACATACATGTAATAATTATATTCTTTAATTCATACAGATGTCTTGCGGTCCATTAATCTAAAGAAATATCACCACTCAATAAGGGCCATGACATTACAGAAGTACACGCTTTATTCGTTATTTTAAATTCTGGTCTAGACATAAAAATAAATGGCCTTTTTATGTATATAGATAAAAAATAATATGATTTTTATCCAGAAAAAAAATATCTTAATATATATATTTCTTGTGTGCGTGTGTATGTGACTGAACTCCTCCTAAACGACTGGACCGATTTGAGTGATTTTCTTTGTGTGTGTTCAAGTAGATTCGAGGATGGTTTAGATTCACAAATCAGACCGGTAGATGGCGCTGCAGTCGGTATCTAGGTTATTGATCTGTACTGCCACTATCGTTCTATCTATTCGTATCTAAAGGACAACGTCTGTGGGGTCCGCTAGTAATGATATAATAATTAAATTTGTGTGATGGTATGGTATGGTGATAGGTTTTAGATTATAAATTATAATCGCAATTAAATAACCAGTAAAGTTGTTGCAACTTTGAATAATAGTTATTTATCGTCGTTAACTAAAAATAATCTTCAAAATCCATTCCCAAATTTCGAAATAATCGTGTAACAAACATTAAAAAAAACGGATTGATAAAACATCTTTTTTTTTTGAAGTCCTTAAAAGTGCGCAGTTTCAATATAACCTAATCAAGTTCAAAGTTTACGTTACCAAATCGAGATCAGATATTTCCGTTACATAACGTCTGAAACGAATAAGAAGCATGTTAGACAGAATTTTTCATGAATAAAATTGTCAAAATATAAGCAATTTGATATGGTAGTAAGGTATCGGTGAATAAAGGTTATTTTTATTTTATTATTTTACTTATTTTTAAATGAACATATTTAAATAGTGAACGCCGCCAGTATCTTCGGAACCTTATCTAACGAGATTCCTTTTAGTAATTTATTTTATTTATTATTAAATTATATTTTTTAAGGTTTTTAGTTTTAAGGTTCATTGTATTTTGATATGCGTATCAATTCGTTTATGTAATCTAATTCTCATTAAACATCTATAGGTATACTTGTAATTATTACACTTAGGGCCTGTTTCACAATCTCCAGTTAAGTTCCCAATAGGCTACCGGCAATATATTTGACAGATATTTGACAGATACTCCATACTCTATCTGTCAAATATGTTGCCGATAGCCTATTGAACACTTAAACATTTGCATTTATTAAAGTATTTCGTATATTATCTGTTGCAACAAACGGTCAAGCTCACGGGTAACTGTGAAAGCGTACCTTCGAGAAAGATCTTCGTAGGTATTGGAACGCGAGTCTCACTCTCAATACTTGTTGGTCTAATGTAATATTTCCCTTTCGATTCGTAGGGTCATCACTTCAAAAGAATTCGACTTTCTATTTTTTTTTCTAGACTTTATCGTTTGTTTTGTATGTTTATTACAAGAGCATTATTTAAACCTACAGATGACATCCAAAATCAGTATTACCTAACCGATACAACTTAGGGACCTCCAAGAAAAGAGTATGCTCATATTTAAAAGGTCAGCCACGTATCTGGTAATCCTCTGGTGTAGCGGCTGTCTAGGAACGTTATCACTTATCAGCAGGTTGACCGATTGACCATTTGCCCGTCTTCTACAAAAAAATACACGAAAATTAATTTCAGACAAGTTTTGACTGCAATTACTGAAGACTGACAACCCTAGGATCCAGATTTCTGTCCTTTCATGGGCATGTCTGTTGACATTCGTAATTAAAGCCGTTGAACAGAACCGACCTTGTAATTTTACGTAACTTATTACGTGCAATTTGTTTCATAACATTAGAAACGAACTTTTGATGAAACCTCATGTTTCTGGAAATTGTCCCATGGTGTTTATTTGTTTATTGGTTTATTGGTATATTATTATTTTATTTATTATTGAAGTTCTAATATCCTAATAATCGTAGTTCAAAGAAGATTTTAGTACGAATGTCCTACAACTACTATGGTCCCGGGAAGAACATATTTTTTGGTAAAGTTTGTTTGTAAAAGTAATGTATTTAGCAAAGATTCTATAGGTTTTATATAGCAAAATATATTATGTCAAGAAGATCGATCCCTTGCCACTCGCATCCAACACGGGCCGGCCACCGCACGGAGATCGTCTTCCCACCTGGTTAATGGCCGACCAACACTTCATCTACCTAAACGCGGCCTCCACTCTTGAACCTTATTGGCCCATCCGTTCTACTGAGTGTGTAAGCAGTCCACTGCAACGAGCTTATTTTTCGCTCGGTATCGGTATAATCAAGCGACGTTCCGGGCTCGATCCCAACCCCCGTGTGTGCCTTGAAATGGGTCTTTCTAAATTTCTAAGTGCACTCTAAATACAAGACCATCGTTCGCTCATCGGTGAAGGAAAACATCGTGAGGAAACCTGCACGCCTGATAAGATTGAAAATCTTTGAAGGTATGTAAAGTTCACCAAACCGCATTGGGTCAGCGCATCGGTGAACTATGCCCCATTACCCTCCTCGCCTGATTTCGAGGAGGAGCCCCGTGCCCAGCAGTGGGACATATAAGGGTTGATCGGTATAATCAGTACTCTGACAGATGTCTTGATTTCGAATCCTATTTGCAAAAGACACACGCAGCGTAGTACGCTCCAAACTTTCGGTCGTTTTTTATCGCTATTCCGACTAGATTCTAGTCATTGTGACTACATCTTAAAACCAATGAACCAAAAAATAATACGCAGGTACAAAAGTCTTCGTGCGTAGTAATGGAATCTATTACAAATGCGTGTGCCACTTAGATTCGTTGCAAAAACGAATGGAAATGTTTGAAATGTTTACACACCATGTTATATCGGATTTATTAACCCAATTTGTTTTTTGTCGCTGCCAAATCAAGGTTTATAATTAAACTAGAGACTAATAGGAAATAAGGATCGATGAATCAGCAGTCAGAGATATGTAGATGTCGCGAGTTCGAATTCCGCCAAACGAAAAGCGTTATGTCATCATCATCATCATCATCATTATCATTATCATCATTAGCCTTACTATCAGCATAGCATTTCATTGTTTCCCGTTCCTATCGAGCGGTGCTGTTCGTTAACAAGTCAAGCTTTTTATGACAGTCTACTTCAATCAACATAACAACCGATTTGGTCGAAGTAGTCTACATTAAATATTTTGATATAATTATAGAAGAAAATTTATTAAAAAAAAAAAACTTTATGTCATTATTATGTTATGCATTTTGCATTTCTTTACGTCAGAAAGAAAAAAAAATCATTAATTAGGCATTATTTTTTTATCTTTACGCGAATTTCATTTTAATGAAAATTAAATATTGATAAAATCCGTAAAAAAATATTTTATTATAAGTAATCTTATATTTTTAACGCACATGCCTTATCAAGACAAAGTTTTCTGAAAGTGAACGTATGAAATAAAAGTCAAGGTTTTGATCGAGTGGGATATAATATTTCCTGGCTATTTAAAGCCCTTCAATACAATCACATTACAAAGCTTTTTATCGCTGGGTGGGTTCCGCTCTGCCGCATTACCTTTTTCCTGAAAATCACAATTCTGCTTAAATTTCCCGTCAAACAGCTTCGACTGTATATTAAAAAGAGGAGCAGGAAAGGCGGTATAATTACTGTCATGGAAACTCCCGTCTTACGTCTCAAGATACGTAAAGTACATAAAATATGTTTGATGTCCATTCACCATTGGCCACATATTAGGTGGCATGTTTGCCATCCTGCTTATCAACTAATATAAAATAATATTCTAGTTTCGTTTCTATTTGGATTCATCATCATCACCAGCCTTTATCCGTTCTCTGCTGAACATACCCCTCCAATAATAACCACGCGCGCGCGCCCTTGTTGCCCCCCGAATAATAGTTTAACTTCTTCCGCTAATGACTCGTGACCGTATTGGATTTGACTAGCCAAACACCTACTCTCCAGAGTAGCGCGCGCGATATACCGCGCCCCCGCGGGGCACGGAGGGGGGCGCCCCCCTTTCGAATTTTACTAGGTGAGCCCTCTGCTCCCCTACCTACCGATTGGTCTAGACTTTTCGAAAAAAAAAACGGTCCCTTAACACTCGCCACCCGACCACGGAGCTCGTCTTCCCTGGTGAACGACCGATCACCACAGACATAACAATCTACGCTTATTATTTGGTGTTTTTGTTGCTAGACACTTGCTCGTAGCTATTGTTTTTTTTTTTTTCCTCTTATTAGGATATTTAAGATAATTTTATTTGAGAATATTCTTATTTTTATTGATAACATGATTTTGAAATATTTTCAAATCTTCTGACCTTGCTTTGTCTTTCTAATTATCATCAACAATTCTAAATAAAATACTGTCAAATTTGTATAGGTTTCCTGTGTTTTGTTTTTTGTGGGCTGACGGTACATTTGTTACACGAATTTGTTGACGAAGGAATATAAGAATGACGGTGTATTGAAGTTTATAATTCTCCAAATATTTTAATTGCTCATTATTAAGTAGTTTATTATTCCGTTTTTTCATGAACTAAATATAATATTCTCTTCCTCAATTAGATTCTTTAAAAGAGTTCGGTAGGTAAACATCTTCTAAAAATTAAATGTCTATATATCAGTGACGTAACTTGTCGTGCAGTGCTATTCTGTGCAATTCTTTAAATAGACTGGATAGTTTTCAGAATATTGATTACACGCTTTGAGACCGCTGAACCACGGGGACTTCAAAGTTACACGCTTCCAGAATATTCTTATTAATTGCGATGATCCCCCCTGGGCTGGTTCCAGAACTAAGGTGGACCACTAATTGAACATATAGTCCCAGTCAAGTCAAGACTTGACCACGACTATGTGCCCCCCCCCCCCCCTGGTATCAAAGTTGGATCCGCCCTTGATTAGAAGAGGCCTGATAATAAGCAAACACTTGAATTTCTAGGTGAGCCATCTGCTCACCTACTCTACCGATCGAGTCCACCATGCCTAAAAATCTAGCCGTTTCAAACAAAAATGCAAACAATATAATAGTCCACGCAATACTTAATATTAAATTTCTCAAAGCATATCGTATAGGTATTTAATATTTATGTAAATTCAGTATCAATGGTTTTGATTGTTAGTCTTAAAACTACTTAAAAATACTATTTAAGTGTATAAATTTTTCGTTATGGTAAAAGTAGTCAGCCAGTAGTTAGTGAAAGCCATGCAGCCGTCGGGCCGAGGTGAAAGTGCAGTTACTGGTTAGTTCGCATCTCGTGTTACTTAGTTTTTTACATAATATACCGCTGAGTCATCAATATTTAGGGTTTCGTAGTTATTTTTTTATGTTAGTTGGGTAGGGAGACTGGCAGATCTGCCATTTAATGGTAGGTAGTTGTCCCCCATGAACATAAGCTCAAAGTCAAAGTATTTATTTTAGATAAAGTCAAAGTATGTTTTTAAGCTAGTTTATGTAGAACTAGTAGGGGCAACTCATATATTATGTTGCTTATTCTGAGACAAGACGTTGGGTCACGGTGTGAGTAATAGAATAGAATAGAATAGAAAATGTTAATTTCAGACACAAAAGTATGCCCACATATTATAGTTAGTTTGATAGTTACAATATTAACTTATAGTTATGTTAGTAGTAGTAGTTACATCAGCAAAACACTGAGTCTGAATTATTTTGTGATACCCAAGTAAGAAAAAAAATATATACCTACTGAATTTTTGTCATACATGCCTTTCTTTTTTTTTCGAAATGACCTATGCTGTTGGCCTTGAAGCCTTCAGTCGTCGCATCGGGGGAAGTCAGAGTCAAGATTTGGCGAACAGATTAGATGAATCTCTAATCAGATTACATATAGAATAGGCGTATAGAATTTATACATGTCTATTGTCTGTGTACCTAATGTGTGTCACAAATAAATTTCCTCTCTTTCTTTCTTTTTTCTTTCTAGTCTTAGTATTTGATCACTCTTGCCTTGCCCTTCACCCAAAACACAGGTAAGCACGAAAGAAAGAAGCAAGATGGTGGTACTTATTCAGCCGGGAGCGTGGCGCAGTCCTTTGACCCGGTAACAATTATCAAAACGTAACGATACTTTGTGTTCGATTCAAAACAGGGTAAACCCACTGGCATGTTATCGAAGTCGTGAAGGAGGAAGGAGAAGGTAGAAAAAACCTTTATAAAACTGGCACAATTAATATTGTCTAAAAACAATAGGTTTATTTAATATCGGCTTCGGCATTACTCACTTTATTGTCCTTATTAATATGAATTTGAAAAAATATTTGTCACGATTTCACGCGAAAACTGCTAATCCGATCATTATGAAACTTTGTACTCATATTCTCGGAGGTACTATAGTAACATAGAATACATAAAAAAGGATTCTTTTTGCTAGCGCAAGTGAAGGCGCGGGCAAGGCTAGTAAGTAAAAAATGTTGGTTACTTAGTAATTAAAACGAGATCACAGAACTAAAAAAATACATAATCTGTCATTGACTTTACAAAAAATATTAGGTATATCGTTTAAAAAAAAGTTTTATGTGTAAAACAACAACTGAGTCTTAATTAAAAATGTTTAAATGTTAATTAAAATTGAAATAATAAACATAATATATAAGCAAGCTTTGATGACCTTTCTAAAGGCCTACGAACGAAAAATACACATTCATTTTAACTCTAGGTATATTTAAGTTTGACTTCTTTCCATTAGTAATATTTAATAATGGAAAGAAGTCAAACTTATTAATATTTTTAATAATAATAATCGTAATATTTTTTACTTTACTCATAGAAAAAACTAGTACCTACGTACACGCAGAGTTCGTGACAGATAAGCGAGTGAAACCGGACCGTGACACAGTTTCTTTGCAATCCGACCGTATAGACTTCATTTTATTTGTTGATTTTTATTTAAAAATGGCGGCGTTATTAATCATTGTCAGTAAATTATTTTGTGATTCCAATGAGCAGACACAAAATGACTTTTTGACTTACAATAAATCTTTTAAATTTTATATATTTAAGTATATAAAAAGTATAATTTTATTTCTGTTGTCTAATATGGTTTTCCATAAAATAAAATATGTTTAAACGCCCCCTGTTTATGTAAAATATATTATCTGTGGTAAAATAATGTGATTCCGAAGTTGCTTAATGGTCTCGTATGTTCTGAACTTTTATATGATTACCTAAATGCTGAAATAAATTAAAAGTACTTAGGTAATAATATAAGAATAAGTTTGAAACTTATTTAATACCCTTGGAAAAATCATCGCAATCATTTGTTTTATAGCATTGATGTGCCTTATTCTTTTGAGTTGCCATCGCAAATATTTATGGAAATAAATTTCACAGCGTCCTGTAAAGTGTTAACTGTATTTTAAATACAATGGCAGGAACAAGATAACCGTTATCGAGTAACGGATTATGACAGATGCATGAGTCGTGCAACTGTATGACATTATTGTGATTTTTTTCCTCTTATATAGTAGCTTTTTCGATAAAAGTATTTTTTTCCTGGTATTATATTAAAATCAATAACAGTAAATTTTAAATATGAGATTGAAGAAACTGAGAACTCGAGAAAAATGCCTTCCATTAAAGTTGATTGTGAACAACAAAAAAAAACCACATTTCTTTAATATAATAATTACACCAAAAAAAAAAAACATATTACAAATAACAAATATCAAAACCTAGAAATAAGAGTACAAAAGGCGGTCTTGTCACTAAAGCGATCTCATCCAGACAACCTTTGGGTAAAGGAGTGTCGTAGAAATAAGTACGAAGGAATATAAAAAAAAAAGAAAAAAAATACAGGACTATAAATACGGCGTTCTACGTAGCCGTAAATTTTAAAAATTATAAGCTTAGGTTACGTAAGAGATGTCGCCGAGGTGATCCTATCGCCTGCAGATCCGGGAACCTCATAAAGCGGCTTAAGTCACTTACAGGTGCCAGTTCCATTTAAAACGGTCAGGATCTACCCGGAGATCCTGGCAACCCATAAAATATTTCCCTGTTAAATAAAAAAAAAGTTCTGCAATGGACCATGTGATAATCAAGGTATGTTGGGGACAAGAAAGAAGTTCCATCAGTAACCAGTAATTCCGTGGGTGTGTGTAGGTATCCGAAACGTGAGACATGTCCACAAACTACTAAGGGATACTACCGTATGACATGTCAATGTAAAAAAAATATATAAATGTACCACTGAAACTAAAAAAGAAACTAAAACTGAAAAAACGTACATAGGCTAGTAACAATATATTATTATGTTAATTAAAGGCAACAATAATGCCTTTAATTAACATAATATTATCATCAGTTTAGTAGAAACTAAAAAAAAGTTTCATTATAATTCTCCTCAGCCTTAATCGGTATATCGTTCACAATATATATTCTATGAAAATCCCCGATATATCACTCGATAACACATATTTACATACATATCAGCCATGAATATATTACATCCTACAAAAACCTTGGTAGTGTGTAGCACAAGCACAAATTACCTGTGATCCCCGTGTGGTGTAATTTACCACACCAATCGGTCATCTTGAAAACATGTTTTTAATATTCACCACAATATTACCTACAAAGGTTCATCGCCCTAGGGCTTCAAGGGTAAACGTGCACCCGAATTATATCCGAATGGTCAAAAACACCTAAAAAAAAATGTTTTGTGCTATTTTGTTGTTTCCACGCCAAGGGCGAGATTTTACCGCGCTCCCGTCTGCAATTTACTTACATTTTTTTTGGTGACGCAGCGAAAATCCTTTTCGGACTATACCAGGGCCTTGGGTAGGCGCGCTGGCGTGTGTGGGACTCGCATTGGGCGCACTACCCTACTAAAACCGCTGCGTGCTGCAGCGGTTTTCAGCCGCTATCTGAGGGACCCGGATCGCAGGCAACGGGAAACCCTCAGCGACAGACTGGTCCTGGCAAGACCAGATTCTCCATAATAGGGAGACTACCCGGCTACGACTTGGCAGTCCCCACGATGGTGCAATTTACTTACTTATATTAGTCATAGAAACTGTGGGAGAAATGAGAACTTATACCTTAGAATTTGATATCGTGAAATTTCAAATTTTTATATTGAAATTAGAAATTTCACAATGACGTCATAATGCCACAGCATGTCGGTGTCGCGAACCTAAAAGGACTTACCCTACGAATAAGTCTCAAAGCGACTAAAGAATATTTCACTGCAAAAAACCAAAAGCGCGAATAATCATCACCCTTGCCTCATTTTTTGCGAACAAAGTATTATAACTTGATGAAGATAATATTATAATAAGCATGTAATGAACACTAACAGCCGATAATATATAAGCAATGCATTTTGTCTGAGCAGAATCACCTGAGCTGGCTTCAAAGTCATTGGAGGTAGTAATAATATATGTACATTTATTTCAGATTTTAAAATCCATATTTTGTTAGTTACAAAATATATACTTATAAATTATGTTAGTGATTGTAGATATTTCTCAATATTATAAATAATTATCTTATTTTATTAATAAAATTAATAATATTAACATGGAGACATGCGCCTTCGTCCATTGTCTCCAAACTGGACTTTCGAAAAGATCAACTAACACTTTCAGTATACCGCTGCCGCGCTGGTGCTATGTCTGACACGTCGCATTATGGAAGCAGTTATTTTCCTTAGAATCGCACCAAAACTATCGGTGCGAGCTTCTGCAAACACGCCAGACGCACTGCAGTATCTCGACAGACCCAACAGCATTCTGAAAATGTTATTGTATAGGACACGGATGGCGTTTAGTAGTAAAGTAAGTGATAAGCCGACGATATGAGAGAATCGAAAACACTTTCACACTATTTAAAACATTAGGTTAAAATATTATTAGCATTCTAGAGTTAATGCACTGAATGTAGGTTATGTTTGACTGACGTAGAAAGTGCTATGAAAGTGCTAAGTAATTGAATTTTGTATTCGTTCTGGCGAAATGAAGATAAAACGTTGCGTGTTCTAGAAATGCACTTCTTCATTATTCATAATTAACCTTTTTTGACTCGTCTGAATGTGAGCCCCCTGTGTTCACTACGGTTTAGACCTTGTCGTGGCGATGGGGCTCAGTAGCCTAGGGCGAAGCGAACTAACCCGATATTGTTTTCTTATGTTTACGCGAATTTCACTCGTTATAATGAAATTAATTTACGGATTTTATCGCGGTTTATTAAGTTTTTCACAAGCCCGACGTCTCGGATACTTTACAGCAACCATGGTCACGGGAGGACTCAGTATTATTGCTGTAAAGTATCCGAAACGTCGGGCTTGTAAAAAACTTAATAAACCGCGAAATCCGTAAATTTGTTTCATTATAACGAATTAAGCCTAGTTGGCTCTTTGTATCCCTCTTAAAAGAAGAGGGTGCAAAAGAGCAGAAGGCAAGGGATGAGGACGGGAACCTCACCTCATTATACTGTCCCGACGTTGGGAGGGGTTGTTCTGTGATGCGGGACAACCCCTCTGAGGAGGTGGTGTCAGTCTCCCTAAGGACTGACTAGCCGTCGAGGTGTCCTGTTGCTTATAGGTCCGGGGCACCTCACCAAAGGCGCCATTGGTGGCACTCGCCGGGTTTT
Source organism: Lycaena phlaeas (assembly GCA_905333005.2). Classification (NCBI taxonomy): domain Eukaryota; kingdom Metazoa; phylum Arthropoda; class Insecta; order Lepidoptera; family Lycaenidae; genus Lycaena; species Lycaena phlaeas. The sequence continues at coordinate 10,353,729 of HG995178.1, forward strand.
AGTGGGTAGAGCTGCGTCCACTTACTATCTTTCCGGCGCAGCGAGTCCCACATACCACCCTGGGGAGACCTACTCCCCAGCGGAATGCCTCAGTGCATTTCCCGGCGCTAAAGAAAAAAAAGGATATGCTGTGCCACGTTCCAAGTTGCATGGGTACAACTTTGCTTGTTATTCCCGTGAAACAGCTTTGCTGTGTTTCAGGCAGAGGCAAGCCAGACTATATAATATACCTCTTTACTCGCACCGAGGTTTCTTAGTTTTCATGACACCTAACACAATATAGTACATATACAGTTTAGCAGGTAATAACTACGCTTTTTTCTACCCAGAAATATTATATAATAATGTAATAATATAATATTAATATAATTACATAATATTACCTACTAATATTATAATAAATGGGCTATAAAATGCAAAAAGGTTTGCATAGCCAGTAGTTTCGGAGTAGTTTTAATATTTAGCAAAATGAGATATTCAAATTATACACATCAGTTTATTACACGGGTTTTTGATAACTGTTATATGTTGAGACAGATGAGTATAATATTATGAGTCATTATGTTAAGATATTACAATTATTCATTTTAGTAATGATTTACAATAAAACTAGTGTTCGTTCTGGTCCTTTGCGACGAGACATTTTGGAAACTGGATTATTCGGATATAACAGTATGAACGTGGAAAAAAAACCCTTTTTACTCGCTTTTTATTTACTTTTTTTTATTTATTTTATTTTAAGGGAACACAAACGGTTACAATTTTATCTTAAAAACATGGTATGACGAGTTATGCAGAAACCAGTGAAGTGTCCACAAAAATATAATTGTTTAATTAATTTAATTTGTTTGTATGTTTGTAACTGATTCCTTTGGGTGCGATTTTGACCCACTTTAAACGGCCAGATTTCGTTCAAACTCTGTAGATCTATCGAGGACTGCAGGGCTATTCTGTAAGGTCGTTTTCGAATCTCAAAAGCGGAATCCGCGGTGATATGACGAATTTGTATTCTTTAAAACTCGACTATCTCTTTATTGCAATAAAGTTCACTTTCGAAGTGACGTAATGTGAGCTCTATTATTTAGGTGAAGCTCGATATCGAAATGTTTTTTTTACAGAATATCCCTACTGATGACAATAGATTTCGATAGGATTCCATTTTTTTATTTGTAAAATAACAATCGTGTATTCTGTTTTTTTTAAGTATTAATTCTATTTCTATATTTATGTACTGTTGCATCATCGCAAAACAGTTTTTCTTTTGACCTTGTAGTAGACTAGTGTTAAAGAAATAACTTGCACAGTTGGAGATCAAAAAAGTCATAGTGACTGCTGGAAGAAACGAAAATAATGTCATCAAGACATTTTAAATTATAATACAAAAAAATTAAAATTGTTTCGACATAAGCATGTCGGTGACGTAAGCTTAAAAGATTTTTCTCTACCAAAAATTCTAAGCGCGGCTAAAGAAGCGATACTTTAAAGATAATATGTATAATTTTGTAGGTAATAAATAGCTTGTACAGTTGTTGAAATTGTTTAAAACGGGTATAATATTTATGGTGTTTTTGATTTTGATTTTTATTTCACGGAGAACTACGAATTTCTTGTTCACGTGACCGAGAAATTCGTAGACAATGTTATAATGTTATGAATAATGTAATGCAAAATTTACGTTATTTTAATAACCGTGCTAACTTAAAATCTTGTACAATTATGTAGAAAAAAAAATCTTGTATGGTTGCGTAGAAAAATCTAGAAGTTGTTTCATATACATACTTATTAATGTTTTATCACCTTTAACAATGTAACATATATAATCATCATGTCGAAGATAATAGGATCGTAAAATAATAATAAACCGTATCCTAGTATATTTTTATTCAGATTTTTTTTCATGCCAGATAAATTGGCAAACTGGCAGAATAGTTATTTATAGGCATCGTAATATATTCAGCGGGACAGAGGGCTTAGATAAAGTACCATCGTTTCGTAACTGAAAAATACCGAAACTCGTCATCGTCACTGAGTTATCCGTTGTCCATTATTATTTTTTTCTTCATCGTCTTTACCTATATCAATCAAAATCATTCGGTATTATTATTATCATAAGACCTATAATTAACAATATTCTCTTTTGTTTCAGCCAGAATGGATCTGGAGTTTCGTAATGTGACATACACCGTAAGCAGCGGGCTCACTAAGGGTACGTTATTTTACTTTTTTATGTAAGTCGGTAAGGCAAACAGGCAGTGACGCTGATCTCTTGACATCATGTAGCTCACATGATGTCAAGAGGTCAGCGTCACCCATCAACACAGACAAGGTAACCTCAGACTAGCTCAGCCAATTTATTCATTGTTATCGAAGGGGACTTGCCTTTGTCGAGCGTCATCACTGCGATGCTCGGCTGTGGCGAGTCCTGGACGGCAATGGCCTCTTTCTGCGAGACAGTGATGTCCCAGAAGGAGGCCGACGAACGGTTGAGAGAGGAGGCCGCCGACGTGACCTCTCCCCGTAGACAACGAACGGGGGTGCGTCGGAGGCGCTACTTAATGCGCTTCCAGTAACATCCCTGTGTTTGTATAGGGCTCCAGATGGGTTCCCGGACCCCACTAGCGGCCGGGCAGTTTTCCCTATATCTGTAGAAAAAAACTGTATTATGATAATAGGTAATATTAACCTCCTATCACCAAGCAATAAGGTCCACTGCGATTTAATATCATTACTATTTCAAGGTTTTGTATCCTTCATTCTTTCGTTATATTTCAATGTGATAAAATTGTAATATTCAAAAACGAAAACCTGTACTCTGTTTCGAGTCTGTAATCTCGTAAATTCCTGAGCCTATTTTAATGCTCAATAAATTAAAAAAAGAACGTAAAATGTCTATAAAATGTCGGAACTATGAATATTTATTGTAAATTAATATTTAAGATGTACTTGTACGCCGTTAAAAAATTAAGGAGATGAGGTCAGTCTGCAATTTTTTAGGGTTCCGTTTAAAATGACAAAACTGATTTCTTATAGCATCTTTACAATATAATGAGCTAGGTCTTAACAAACGCAAGATAAAAATTAGTAAACAGTTAATTTGTAGTTCTATCTATATTTAAAGAACATTTTGGAACCCTTTGTGTGGGCTTTTGCAGGTACTTATGTCTGTCCTCCTATGGATTTATTTCTTAAGATTAAATTTAAAAATTCTTAGAGATAATTAATAATAATTATTTTAACAACAGGTAATATTATTATATCTATCTATATATATATATATATATATATATATATATATATATATATATATATAAGGACTAGCCTAGACTAGACAATCTATATTCATCAATATACATTTCAGGTCTTGCTATCGAATAACGATCCAAAATAAATTCTTACGTGTGGCAACCGGTTGCCCGTGGTACGTAAGAAACATCGACCTACACCGTGACCTCAGACTAGATTCGATTAGGGGCCATTTCAAAGCGATGTCAGAACGTCACTTCGAAAAGGCACTTCTCCACCCGAACCCACTCGTCGTGAGTGCGGCAAACTACACCCCCGATAGCTTAGCACCTAATAAGTCTAGGTTACCTAAGAATGTCATAACCGATCCTGTTGATAAAATCACAGAACTGTTAAAGCGCGACGCTGAAGCGCGACGTAAGCTACAACACACACTTAGACATAACACAGCCGGTGTTAGGCACACATTCACACCGCATGGGCCCCGGGGTCGTATGCGACGTCGAACCCTACACTCCGTTGACCAGTTGATCCGGATCAACCGCGACAGCATAGGCTCAGATCAGCTACGAGTCGACACCAATATAGACCGTGTAATCACCGATAGCACTCTGCTATCGGCAGCTTGCTCGGGTCCCGCGCTTGACCCGCCTCCCCCGCTACCGGGGGAGGGGAGGGCCGGCCCTCACGATAGGTTTCTAACGTCACCCGTTCCAAACCAGTCGACCGTAGCTGACCAAGTTAGGTACAAACCCGACGCCATGAACATGGCGGGGGGCAACCCCCCAAATTTTTAACGTCATAGGATGATCCAACCGGATCACCCCATTTCCGATGACGCATAACGGTCACTAGGACCATTAGCATAGATCCAACCGAAAAAAAAAAAAAAAAAAAAAAAAAAGCTATCGAATAAAGGAAAATAGGCATTATTGAAGAATGTAGAGATACGTATAAGGAGATAAATTATTTAAATCAGGTTTTATCGGTTTAAACTATAAGTAAACTTGGAATTCCTGAATTCCAAGTTTTCTTTTTGTTTCTGAACTAGCGTAGTTGTTAAGTGGCGGTATCTTATATAGTTTTTATGTACTAGCAGAGATAAGTAACTGGTTATTGGATTGCAGAGAAATGTCGCATTTTTGTACTTTTATAGATAGTTAGAACTTATATACACTAGATTATAAATATTTTTTTTGCGAAAGTAAATCCGTGGAGATTAAGAAGTACACAATACACTGCAGAAAACCGTCAATTATTCCTCTTGATTTTTTTTTCTAAATTTTACACTTCCTCAACATTTACATTATGCGTGTGGCAGAGGATCAGTCGTCTTGGCGTTTATAGAAATGGTCATCCAGCAGTGCACGGATAAAGGCTGATCATTATGATTGTACTATGTACATCAAGATCATTAAATCGCTATTCCTATGTTTTTCATTTCTCGTCAATGATTCGAAGAACACTTGGCAGGAAGTTGTAGTACATTATTGTACTTAATACTGTCTCTACGTGCGTTGAATCAAAGTCATCGGCTTGAGATCATCAATACAATGACTCAAATATAAATGCGTAAATACATAAGTAAAAAAAAAATGTTGAAATTGTTAAACGTAGGTTTTTAATTTAATAAAAATTTAGGTGTCACGAGCTTCTTCTTACAAGGAATAAAAAAGAAATTAAGTGGGTACAGAGGGAAAGAGGTGTCATGCTGCTTGGCCAAATTGGGCCGGCGCTCGCATCGCGTTATGTGACAGGTTGTTGCGTTTCGTGAGGTTTCCAGTGGACATTGGGGGATAGGGAGAAGGAGGGTGACGCATCTGCATAACTCTGGGTTGGGTAAATGTTTGTGGGTGTCGATAGTCTCCAAAAGGCTTCGACTGCCAGTACAGCGTCATGCATCAGCGTCATTCTGTCCCCCCATTCTAGTCAATTTTATGTCAACGCACGCGAATAGGTGTTTCACAAAAAAGATATTAATAATGGTCCGGGAGCCAGGTGAAAATTTGGTCAATCATTTCCTCCCGCGAGATACTTCGTGAGACGTATCAGAGAACAGTATCATAAAGCCTCGAGAACGTCAGCTGGCTCTCGGTTGGGGGGATGAGCGGTGGGAGCCCCCCACGCATGAAGAAAAATAAAATTACAATTCAGTAAATTCCTCTCAGCTCAAATATTTGTTAAATTGTAGTTAACCCAATATCTCACTTCACTTTCAGTGGAGTGGTTTATATGGATGATATCTTTATATATTAAGCTATCATCCATATAAACCACTCCACTGAAAGTGAAAAAAAAAAATCATGTTCGAGTCACCAGCTGACGTACAAGGTACCAAGTCATAACTAGCTAATTTTTTTTTTCGTTAAGATATTGGGTTAACTACAATTTAACAAATATTTCAGCTGAGAGGAAATGACTGATTTGTTTTTTCTACATGATTGGGAGGGTCCCACCCCTCATTCCCCAACCGCGCGCCAGCTGACGTCCACTAGGCTTTATAATACTATTCTCTGATACGTCTCACGAATTATCTCGCGGGAGGAAGTTGGTCATGAAGACCTGTTACTGACTCCCGGGCTATAAGGGAACAATGACCGTTGAAGATACTCAATACAGCCGATCGAGAAAATCCTTTATCTTTTTATTTTCGGACTTTGGTTTTTATTTTTAATTAGGCACTGTATACTTACACTGTATCTTTCGAATCTATTATTTTATTTTAGTAAATATATAAATCATTGGATAAGATAGGATAAGATTAAAAATTAAAATCTTAAAATTAATATATCTGAATGACCTTAAGATTAGATCTGCAATTAATCCTTGCACCTGTGTTATTTTTATATTAATTAATTTCTGTAGTGACGACGCGATGCTTGACGCTAAGTGTCTGTCGGCTTGCAAACATTTATCATAGCACCTATAAATAGTCTAAAATCTATCGAATTGTTAGCTGTTTTTTTTTTATAGCGAGGGCTAACGAACAGTCGAAGCCTTACGACTATCGACGCTCATTAACATCCACATAACCAGGGGTTATGCATATGCTTTGCCCTCCTTTCCCTTTCCCTACTAGTACCACCGGAAACTCACAAGCCGCAAGAAACACGACAGCATAACTGTAACTTTACGCCGGTTTCTCGAGACTGAGATTTACCACCGGTCGTGCTCGTCCAAATTGGCTAGGCAGCATGGCTCAACCTCTTACTAAACTCATATAGACATTTTACATTTTGGATGTATCTGACTCCTCAGGATGCGCGTGGCCAGCGAAATTCATTCGACGGTGGTAAGGCAGAGATCCTCCATAGGAACAAACCCGACGCCATGAAGCCGTGGAAGTCACTCCACGGCTGGCGGGGGCCAACCCCCCACTTACTATATCACAAGGTGAAATCAGCATAGCTCCAACTGAAAAAAAGGCGGGCGATTGGCCTTTGCTGAAGTCGCGGGACGCTGCTAGTATATATGGCAAGAAAATATGGCATCAACTTATAAACCAGTTTCTATCCCTTACGAGTGTAATGTGATTATAGGTTCGGATTTAATGTTCGAAACAGGTTATCCTGCCCTTTATACTAGAACTCGTCGGGTTATAAATACGTAGAACCTGTCACAACCAACAACGAGCCAGAACATATTTATATCAAACTGTAATAAATATTTATTGTATAGAAGCTGAACCCGGAAGACGCGACAAACCCGGAAGACCAAGCAAATAAACTCATCAGCTTCAAAATATTAGTATAGATATAGTTCGAATTCCGAGATAGATGTTAAGTAAGCGACAGTAAAAAAAGCAGCTCGTTAGAACTTTTAGTTTTTTTTTATTTCTTGAGATTTAATTTAATTTTTATTTAATTGTCAAATAAAAAAAACCCACGAACGTTTTTGAGAATCATCGAGTTGGTATATTTTATCCCTGTGCAATAAATATTTATTGTAATAATGTAAGAATACTAGTTGGGCGATCAGAATAATAAAACAGAAAATCTGGTTGATTTTAATATGGGATTTTAAAATTGACCAAGGATCTTGAACTATGACTGATTATTAAAAAAACATAATATTTTAATTACTTACTGCGTTTATTTTATTTGTTATTAATAATAAAAAAACTGAAAATATGTATCCTGATAGCATCAGTATGAACTACGATGAATTATTGTGTCTAAGTATATATTTTTTTATTAATTGTAAGCCTAGTATCAAAAGCTGGTTGGTGGCAAAGGATTGATCTCTTTATTTTACTTTTTACGTTGTATTTTAACTATATCATGAAATGAATATTGATTACTTCTTATATAATACGAATAGGTCTCTGACACCGATATTCACAAACAATACTTTGAGATGTCAATTGTCACAGTACTCCCAAACGCGTAGGGCCATTCAAACCAATTCATAGAATAGACTAAAATGAAATCTGCAACTGTGCGTCTCTCAAACCCATAACCCGACTATTGACACCAGGAGCTCATAGATACAAGCGTTCTTTGTAGTGTATTGTTTCATTACTTAGCCAAGTACGTTTCTTGAATACGGGTGTGTACTTTCCTGTGGTGACAATTAATAGCACAATCGACGGAAAATAAACATTGATCTAATATTGTTTACTACTAAAATCTAATCACACATACAGCTCCAGTTCTATATGCCAGATTTAAAAATAATCTTTTTGTATAGCTTAGTTATTGAGAGGATTATTTAAGACGAATATATTTTACATTTTGGAGCATGCGAAACAAATAATAATATATCTATGATTCACAGATGGATTCATCAAAATTTCTGTCCTTGGCAGAGATCGGTTTAACGTCTTACACGAGTAATTTTTTACTTGTGATATTTTTAGCATCGTCCATAGGATTAAGAACTTCTTTAAAATAACCAGATTGACTAATAGGCAAAAAACTAGACAGGCAAAAAATTAGACAGATGACTACACAGAGACAGGCAAAATTTAGATTTTTCCCCGACTGCTGCTAGCTACATATTTTAATTAAACTTCAAACTTAAAAAAATAATAATTTATGCGTTATATTGCCGGCGGACATAAGCATCATATCTACAAATTAGATTGGTAGTGGTTTATTAAGATTTTTGTAAAAAGGTTTTGTTAGAACGATAATATACCAGCGGTTCGCGAGCGGCTGCGGAGCGGAGGCGCGCAGGGAACACCCCGCGGATGTCTAGCGAATTCGTTGCGAACGTGTATCGAATACGCAACGTTTTCGGGGCCTAGCCAAAATGACACTAAGAAAGCGTTAGCGAAGTTTGAAAATGATAAAATGTATGGGATTGACATAAGGCCGCGCTTAATCACGTGGTCCATCCTATACATTTTATTATTTCGAACTTCGCTAACGCTTTCTTAATGGGATTTTCATCCAAATCGTTCGCAACCTCGTGTCGCACGTACGAAACGTCACGTGGAAATGTAATGGATTCCGACGAGGAAATACTGCTGTTAGCTTTGTGACTTCGCAGACGTCAGACGAAAACGAAAGCGTCGACGAATTTTGTAATATCAATTATAAATTAATCGAACCGAAGAGTAGTACCGACGTCGTGAACGACTACTTTATTTAGTTTCAAAATAACCCAAAACAATTTTGTTCCTACACATTTAAAATTAGCAGTAAGCCTCGTAATTACTTTATCCTTACTTAATATTATAAATGCGAAAGTAACTCTGTCTGTCTGTCTGTCTGTTACGCCTTCACTCCTAAACCACTGAACCGATTTTGATGAAATTTGGAACAGGGATAGATTAGAGCTTGAGAAAGGACATAGGCTACTTATTGTCGCGAAAAAAAGCTTAGGGGGTTTAAATAGGGTATGAAAGTTTGTATGGAATTTCGTCATTAATATAGAAGATGACGCCATGAAACTTAGCATTTAGGCACATGATAAGAATTAAATAACTATTAAAATATGTTCCACCGCTTTTAAGGTTTTTACCTATGTGGGCATAACATAGGAGATGAAAGTTCGCAGGGTAGTTCAAACAAAAATCTGTCTGTGTTTACTATACGTACGTACGGAACTGCGCTACACGGGCTACAATTTAACGCGAGCGAAGCCGCGGGTAACAGCTAGTCTTATTCATAAGTAAAAAAATACACGTGTAAGACGTTAAATTTAATTAGTTAATCTATAATTATATTATTATAATTATAGATTATGCCGTAAATGTGCCGTGAACAATTTTGGATTCATGACTAATAAATAAAATAAAAAGCCTTTTATTTCCTAATTAGTATTACTAAAGTATATAATATGAAATAGAGTTTATAAAATACAGTTAAAAAAAAGAAAAAAAAATAGTTTAAATTTATATAAAACTAGCTGTTACCCGCAGCTTCGCCCGCGTGAACTTAGGTTTACGGATTTATCATGTCTGATCATGATCATTTTCTATTTTAATAATTACTAAGTTTTTGTATTAAAATGAATATATGTCATCTTGAACATAAAGACATATATACCTTCGCAGATTTTCTGTAGGCATATTTAGGATATATAATACTATTATTATATATTCCACCATACGTTGATCATATTATTACGTCTACCAGAGTTGATACACTACGGCCTTAGACACCAGACAACCACCCGCGCCCGTTCGTATCACAGCAACACGATTTATTTTCTTCTGCATTATTTTGATTTTGCCATATCTCCTAAAGTATTCATTTAATTTGCATGATGTAAAGGGCAAAAATAATCTTCATAAAATGCACATGCCAATTAACTGATTTAAAATGATAAGGATTCATACCGTATTTGTGTAAATAACTTTCAAATTATCACGTTATAATTGCCCATTTTTTAAAGTATTAAATGGATATAGTATGATATCCCTAAGAAATAGACATATGCCATCGCGGACTTTTTTGTAGACCTATTTAAGATACACAATTCCACCATACATTATTTTGTTATATCTCAAAGGGTTTAGGCAGCGTTTTCGTTGAAAACTCCCAGGCGGCCTATTTTTTCCCGACACCTTCAACAATTATTGTTATATCTTAGCCAATGTATATAAAAACTTAATAAATTATATACATAAACCTTCCTCTTGAATTGTCCTATCTATTAAAAAAAACCGTATCAAAATCCGTGGCATAGTTTTAAAGATTTAAGCGTACAAAGGGATATAGGGACAGAAAAAGCGACTTTGTTTTATAATATGTAGTGATAATCCGTGTCTCTTTCTTAGTTTTTTTCATGACTAATAAGTGGCGTATATTCATTGAAATAGTCAAAAGTTGTACTTTGAATAATTTTGTACCATCTAATCTGAAAGCGGTTTGAATGCCAGTGGCAAGGAATCGGCCGTCTTGGCGTTCATTGAGGCCTAATAACTATAATCAACATTATGTAAACATTATGATAATGTTCATTGTAGGAAGGATACCGTATAATTACCAATTACAATTTATGCCCTGTAATTATATGTGAGTAGCTCCTTCCCGCGTTTACACATAAATCCTCTATTGCATTAACTGCATTTTTGTTAGTAGAAAAGGCTATAAAAGATCCCTGATGGCAAGTGGTCTTTTTTTTATACAAAATCTTCGAGCGCCTTCAGCCGCTATTTCTCGGATTTGACGGCAGGATGACCTTAATGACAGGCTGATCACGGCGAAGGTCATACTACTTTTCCTGCGGAGAGACTGCCAAGCCGAAACTAAGCTGTCCCCGCGACATCGTGTCTAACTGGATTAGGTAAGGGGGCACATTAAATAGCGCCTCCTAGACACCCCCGTTTGTCTCGCCCGGGGGGGTCTTCATCGGCGGTCTCCTCATGGTCTATATAGTCCAGGAACATAAGCGTTTCCCTCCTGTTTAACTGGGCAACTTATTAATGTTTTGTCTCAGTGCCAGTAATATTGTCTAAAATGCCGTTTTGGAAATACAGCTGTGCTGTTTCATACTGTAGCAAGGGTGTGGTGGTAACACACGGCATTATTATAGCCATCTACGTCCCACCTTTTATCGTCAAAGTTTTTAGTTATTTATAGATTTCTGCGTCATAAGGCATTTAATACTGCCAGTTCAAAATAAAACCTACTTTTGTCGATATTATGTAACGAATGCTTTTTACTTTCTAAAACCGTTCGGACAAAAATACTGATACACGTTACATCATTGTTATATTATAATATACTTTTGTCTGTGGTAAAAAAATCATTGATTCATAAGTTTATCATTTTTAAGTTGATATGCGCAGATACACACTCTATCATTACCGTAAGCCAATCTTTGTACGTCTATGGCCGGCGTACAACCCTTCTTGACCCACTCAAGTTTTTATGGCGGATGACATAATTTGTTGTCCATGCCATTGACGTGGCCGAAATGAAGTTGCTAAAGTGGATGTGCGGGGTTACCAAGCTGTATAAAATCCGCAATTAATACGTGCGAGGTAGCTTGGGAGTCCGACATATCGCCGATAAGCTACAGCAGAACAGGTTAAGGTGGTATGGACATGACAGGAGGAGACCACCCGTGTACGTAGGAAATCAAGACCTAAAACCACATGGATAAAATATGTATTACGGGCTGACACGAAAAAATGCAATGTTTCTGAAGACGACGTCAAGGATAGAGTGAAGTGGAGAAGCTTAATAAGGAAGGCTGACCCTAACCACAATGTGGGACACAAAGCCAGAAAGAGAGAGAGAGATGACATATTTGTTGCTGATTAAGCTGTATATGTATAAAAAAGTAAAGTTGCAACCCATATGTGGACTGGACACGCGGCACTACAGGGAATCAGGATCGAACCCTATTATTAGTAAGGTTTCCTAACCTAAGCTTATACTCCTGTATAAGCCTGCTTATTTTTAACTCTTTTATCTCGTAAGTCATGCTCTCCTAGTAGGTGTTTAGAACAAGAAGCCAATGATGTGACCCGGGTGTTTTTGTAGCGTGATACTGGGTTGCGACCCATTAAATGGGAAACGTACCGTAGGGGTAACGTACTTACCTAAGTTACCTAGCGTGTTTAGATAAGTAGATGTCAGTCAGATCTTTGCAAGATTATTCCCGGGCTTAAATATAGTCCTTACTAATATTATAAATGTGATCGTAAGGATGTTTGTTACGCTTTCACGCGAATTTACTCGATCACCATGGAACTTTGTACACATATTCTTGGATGTAACTACTAGAAGTAAAACAGGATACATTATTTTTTTTGCTAATGCAAGCGACGCCGGGGGCAACAGCTAGTAATAATATAAATAGTCGACGTGACCTTTATCATGTCTCGCCTGTTAACACTACAAATAAAATAAGAATTATTAACTTTATTATCTCATTGATTGTAACTAATATATTATGTTTTATATTTCCTAGATTGGATATTTGATATTCGTTGCAATACTTTTGGTTTAAATATTAAAGTTCAAATATCCAATTCCTAGTTAAGTCAAAAATAAAAAGATGCGAGTCTGCCCAGACAAGTGGCAAACGCTCGATCCTATTCTTTTGCGTTTACTCGCTAACTAAATATATGGTTTTGTTTGTATAAACATTTAACAACCTCTGTTCTTCGTTCAATAGGAACACTATTATTATAATATTTCTCCAATTTTTTAAATTGTAATAAAATAAATAAATGTTATTCCCATACAATAAGTATTATTTTCTATTTTTATTCGTTTAGCGTTTATGCCACTCTTCTAAGGAGGACGAATTACATAAGCTTTTAGACGTTTTTACAAAAAAAAACCATATTATAGTTTAAAAGCGAGATGGACCGGAGTATAAATATATCTGTATTTAGCAGGATATGGCCCGATGATGCTGATTAAAGCAACCAAAAATTTTTTATTAAATTTTATTATATTAGCCTATAAAAAAAACAATTTAACGCAATTAAAAATTTTAAAATAAATATTATTAGGAAACTTGTTCGAAACATAAATAAAACACAAAAATGCAAGATAATTGGCTATAATATACCTAATCCTTGCAAATTGATTCTAAAATCTGATGTTACATAAATAAATTAATTAATAAGTAGGCAAAGAACCACAGATATTTGAAATAAGTTCTTAATATTTCTATGTAAAACAAAGGAGTGTGTGTGCGATTCACACACGATAAAAGTGAAACACACGTTGCAAATGCTCAAATACAAGCAAGTATTAAACAGTGTGCAATATACATACACACCGACATTTGCTCTCTCGCTCTTTTGTATTTGTGTCTCTTGCCTGTCGTTTTTTCCGTTGCATCCGGTTTGAAATCACAACGATTCTAAAGAAGTTTCACTTCAAAACGCTGAATGGCACATTATTTCTTGCCCAAAATTGTTTCACAGAAATGAGCTTGATGCAGTAGTGCTATTCTGTAATAACCATTTCGATATCGAGCTTCACCTGGCTGATAGAGCTCACTATACGCTTACTTCGAAAGCGAACTTTATTAAAATAGATAGAGAGTCGAGTTTTAAAGAATACAAATTCGACAAATTCGTCATATCACCGCGGATTCTGCTTTCGAGATTCGAAAACGACCTTACAGAAAATAGCCCTACAGGTGTACTTATGCATATGGCGCGAGGCACATGTAAAGTCCAGGTCTTATTTCATACAAACAATCATTTTCTAGACTAAGCGGCGACGGTCAAGTCTGACTCAATACTACATAAAAGTCAATAGAAAGCAGATTAGCGTTGACATCAACACGTGCGACCTGCGACAGTAAACAAGACATTTCAATAGCTGATAATATCGATCAAAGGTCCGATTCTGTTTTCGAATCATGATGATATGTACCTTTGAGTAATGAAAGAAAGAAAGAAAGAAATATTTATTTGTGAACAATTACGCTAATACATTACTACATTACTTGGCGTTCATTGAGGGAGGCCTATGTTCAGCAGTGGACGGATAAAGGCTGATGATGATGATGATGTTGATTACTGCACATGTAGCGTACATTATTAGCGATATACAGACAAGCCCACACCCTTTTAATATATATGTATTTCGCTGTATTAGAGTGCATTGTCAGCGTAGTAGATTGCAACATTGTAATACATATGTACGAGGACAGACGACTCTCCTGCGCGAGCAGTCGTCTGCCTGCCATCACCTAATAAGGTTGCCTAAATAAACTATGAAGCCGTAACAAGTATTTTAATGAAGAACCAGCCAGTGCATCTATACACATAACATATTTTATTTATTAAGTTGTTCACAAATTGGCCTCAACTCAGTGTTTTCTGGTGGTGATTCCAGCACTGGTCTTCCGTTGGGGCCATTTAGTGAAGCCACGAAACAAAATACGTCACAAAAAGTAAAAGAAAAGTATTAATAAAGTGCGTGACCACGTGGGCTGGTCACGCACTTAGAAGAACGGATGGCCGATGGGCCATTAAGGTTCAAGAGTGGAGGCCGCGTTTAGGTAGACGAAGTGTTGGTCGGCCATTAACCAGATGGGAAGACGATCTCCGTGCAGGTCCGCGTTGGATGCGAGTAGCAAGGGATCTACTCGCATCCAACGCGATAGCAAGGGATCTACTCGCATCCAACGAACATAGCTCAGAAATAGGGATGTTGACTATTTTTTTTAATTGATTTTATTTGATAGATATACTATAGGTAAACACGAAAAAACGATTTTTGTAAAGAAATATGTCCAATTTTAACAAAAAATTAAATAAAGAAAAATAGTTTTTAAAATTGCCCTTGAAACGCTCCAAGCGTCATTACGTCACACACCGCATTCAGAGCTTGCGCTATGTTAGGTGAGTTTGTACTTAGCTCAATGTTCAGTGACGTCATCGCCTTATTGGCGTTTGCAGTCACGTGATCATGCATGATAAATAACGCATTTTAAATTAATTTTCTAAATTTTAAGACAAATAAGTAGACTTTTTAAATGTTATTATAGGTTTTCAAATACTGTATTTAATATGTAAAACATAACTTTACATGAATTTGTAACATGTGTCAACATCCCTATTAACACATAGGGTATAATTTATCGCCGTATACCACGATAATGGGAAGTATGTGAGTGAAACCGCGGGGCGCTGCTAGCTACATATAAAGTTTGACAGATCAATGAGCAAATGACATGCTAGTAATGATGATGATGACGACAAATATTATTTATTTTTGATTAGATTCGGACATTATTTAAGTTACTAAAATCGAAAACAGGATCTTACTGATAAAAGATTAAGATGGTAATAAATACGATTAATCTTACCACTTTAAGTTACTAAGAATTGATAAAATAACAAGTTATATACAAAAAATTCAGACAAATAAGTAAGGACAAAATTAAATGAGTTGATATTTAGAAATACGTAGATCATTAATAAGGCCAAGCGATAAAGGGCAACCTTTATCGCTTGGCCTTATTACCTTGAACCAATTAGAAGGACGACTTTTGATACGGACTGAAAACCTCAATCTCATGCCTCACGAAACATCCTGCATACGTGCCAAACGACATTGGACTTTGTTATAACGAGATTAAGGAATAAGGTTGAATCGACTGCGATGAAACCCAAAAAAAGTAAATTTATTGTAATGAGGATCAAGAACGGGGGTCGCGTTTAGGTCGTTCGGACAATCCCCTCCGAGTAGTTTGGCCTTCGCCGGGGTCAGCCTGTCGCTAAGGTCCTCTTGCTTACTGAACCAGGACTCTCGCGGCTGTAGGCACTCGCAGGTAGGCAGCGTTTATGTACGGGAGTGCGTTGGACGAGGCTCTACCTAATGCGCTTCCAGTAACACCCCTGTGCTCGTGTCGGGCTCGGGATGGGAACCCGGGCCCCGCTGAAGACACGACGTCGTGGGGACTGCCAAGTGATAGCCGGGCAGTCCCTCTATTGTGGACAATTTGGTCTTGCCGGGTCCAGTCTGTCGCTGAGGGTTTCCCGTGCTAGCCTGCAGATCCGAGTCCCTCAGATAGCGGCTGAAGGCTCACGCAGCGGTGTTAGTTGGGTAGTGCACCCAATGCGAGTCCCCACACACGCCAGCGCGCCTACCCAAGGCCCTGGTATGGTCCGAAAAGGATTTCCGCTGCGACATTTAAAAAAAAAAGGGATCGATCGTCTTGGCGTTCATTGAAGAAAGCTTTTGTTCAGTAGTGGATAAAGGGTGATAATGATGATGATTGTCATAAGATTAAAGATGTTACGATACTGGCAACATTCGTATCAGCATAATGAAATGATGGAATACAATTTATGATAAAACATAACTTGATTAAGACTTGTAAGTAACTAAGGATACATTTTCCCTTAGGAACATGAATGCTTAATAGATTTATAAATCATAGTTTAAAACTAATCATGCTCAAAATTAGTTAATAGAAAATAAAAAAAATCTAATGCAAATTGACTATGAAAACATTACCTTTTTTAGAATTACGAAAAATTTATATTTTGCAATTTGATCGGTAGAAATTACTGATAAGAATCATCAAAATATGTTGTCATCTTAAGGGCCTGTTTCACAATCTCCAGTTAAGTTCCCAGTAGGCTATCGGCAACATATTTGACAGATAGAGTATGGAGTATCTGTCAAATATCTGTGAAATATGTTGCCGATAGCCTATTGGGCACTTAACTGGAGATTGTGAAACAGGCCCTTAATTTTGTATAAAATTGTAAATAACAAATACTAATATTTGTATTTTTTATTATTATGTATACCTATTCCATTTAATATTTCTTACCACAGTTTGATTACGCTCTCAAAATATTTATAATCAAGCGATCCTCGGTGCTACAAAACAAAAGAAATAGTCTAATTAATTTTCATCAATTCAAATCACAATATTTACTACTTACAAATAAAATGTCCGTCGTACTGGTATTTCTATGAACAATTGTTTGTATTTGAAATTCAAATTGATTTCATATAACCTCAGTACGATATGCAAAAGTGTTTTCTATGGAACAATAGTCATCAAGTAATCGGTCTTTTCCTTTAACTGTTTTCAGTACTTAAATGGTATAGTTACTTTATTGATTTAATTACCTACTCTAGATAATTGTGTATAAAAGTTTACAGGCCGCAGGCAGGCAGGTGTAGCTAGCTGCAAGAGTCGAATTAGGGGTGGGGCAGCATTTGTTATACAGGTACAGGTAGGCGGAAAATAAAAAAATATCACAATTGATCTGCTCTCCATGTACGGGATCCTAAATTGAACCATAATAATTGACATATTGTTTTCTAATGTTTACGCGAATAGCACTCATTATAATAAAACAACTTTTACGGATTTATTTTATTATACGGATCGCGGCTCATTATATGGCATGTAAAAATCTTAATTAGTAGTCGCGATAAAATTAGTAAAATCTGTTTAAAAGGTAGGGCATAATGATTTCAAGGTAAGGCATTGCCCAACATTGAAGCTACGGACGTGCAAGTTTATGTGACTTTGTATATAGGTACGTTAGTTTCGCACAAAATTATTTCATCGCAACTGTAACGGATGTAATTTTGATAATATTTTTCTCTTTTTATTATTCTCTACATAAATGTGTCTTCCCTGATTTTTTATAGCTTTACCAACACATTATTATCTCACTATAAACTTGAAGAAACTGGCAGTAGAGGAAGCGATTATTATTGTTAGCAACCGTAGCGCCATCTGGCGGCTATAAGTCGGAAACGGGGAACAGGTTCCAGTTTACCTGCGTGTGGCGTGACGTCATTGTCAAAGTGTGGGTAGGACGGCCGAGCGTTGTGAAGGTCATTAAGTTTGCCTTTAAATAGCGGGGTGTAATTATTAGAGGGGTCATTCGCGTCTGTGAGTTTGAGGAGGACGAAGCTCTGCCCGAATTGTATTGTAAGGTCACGTAAGCCATTGTTTATTTTAATGTGTATAGTGTAATATGGCCATAGTGTGTGTAAATGTATGGGCAGTGTGAGTAAGAATGTATCTTAAAATATGTACCTGTGAACCTTAATATTGATATTTTTATGGATAATATAATAAATGTTTATATTTAAAACGCATTTTCACTTCTGATGTTTAAATTATGGACTTTAATAATAAATAATACACAATAAGCTTATGATCTAGACTTGGTGAATTCTAGTTTTATCACTAATGATAATATAAACGGCATTTATCACGATAATTCGTCTGGTTTATTTCACACAGCAAATCCTTTATTTTTTACCAGTACGTACAGGCTCACCACCACCGGATATCCCGTCAAAATTTCAATTTTCGAACACACCACATCAATGTCCGGAAATCCGCAACAACTCAATTACAGCACCTCCTGTCTCGCGCAATCGCTATTCTTACTAGCTATCACCTACTGTATTTTCGAACCGACATTTATGATAATAAATACCTACCCGATACTCCTCTGGTGAAGCAGATGTCTTCAGATGTCAGTGATCACATATCACCAGGTAAAACGACGTTTCTTTTGCCACCTCTTAAAAAATGCGTAAGCTGATTGAGAGTTAGTGAACTTAACAAACACTTAAGGACGCGTTTACAAACTTGATAGGTACAGAATCGAACAACTACATTGAAAAAGTCACGCATACAAGCGCACCCGCACAATACGCACGCTTGCGTGCGGGAATAGTAGTCAAGTAAACGGATTTGATACTTTACAAATATTTGTTATTTTGATTATTTATAACACAATTATATTTTATTTCTGTTTGTTTTTACTATTTATCTTTTTACTTAGAATCAGTATATATATATACATACATAATAAATAATTATATATTATCTAAGTAAACTGATATCTGTAATTCATCTCATAATTGCCACGCGGACATTCGGTGCGTGTCCGCCAACACGTACAGACCTACCGTCCCTACGCTCTCTGCGCAGGTACAAGTTCTCGCGCTCCATTGTTCTCGTAGACAAAGGCTGTGCTCCAGTACTGTCCTTTGTCTATTGTTAGAGTCAGTGTTGCGTCATCCTAGTGCGTTTCGTACAGTTTACAAGTGCTCTTAGATATTGAGGCCGTCAGACGACTCAATCGCGTTTAAACCCGTCCGTTATATCGCGCGCTTAGAACCGCGTTCGTAATTACGTGGTGTTCCGGTGCCACATAGTCGCGTTCGTTGTGATAGTGCCGCGTTATTAATCGCTCGCATAGCGAAAAGTGTGTTCCCGAAGCCGAACACGTAAGTTGTTTTTCGTTATTTACACACCTACTTGGGTTGCGTCCCGGTACCTGCCCAGGTAGACGACCGTATTATTTCCTTTGTCACACACCTCCCGCCAGGCGGGAGGGTAGGAACACAATGGCGTCTTAATGACGACCGGTTTTTTGTTTCAAAACCATTAACAATATAACAATGGCGGATCTCATGAATGACATTCCGAAAGAGGCCCTTATGGCTTTCCTGCGCGAATGCATACCAGACGTAGATGCGAAACTCAAAGTTTTCATCCAAAAGTCAGGCAGTAGCCAAAGCAACAAAAAAGTGAGGAGGTTCTCGACCGACTCACTCGCGTCCCCCGCCGCGTCAATCGACGACGGCACGACCGAGGCCGGATCGGAAATCACGCGGACTTCCCGCTCGTCAACTCCGTCAGAGGAGGAGATGTCGGTAGCCGGCAGCTCCTCCGAGGAGGAGACCACCAACAGCGGATTCACGGAAGTCCGCAACAAAAAGAAGAGGCGGCGCCCGGACACCGGGTCCGCGCCGTCCTCCGCGCCATCCCCCCCGCCTAAGGCTCCGAAGGTAGGGACCCCGCCCCCTCAGGGCAACAAGGTTAAAGCGGCATCATCATCATCGCCGCAGGTCACCAGGCGCGACCAAGTCGCGTCCCCCGCGCCCGGTACATCGGCGTCCACCCCGAACGAGGGCATGGACACCGAAACGCGCACGAAAGCGCCCCCCCCGATAGTCGTCCAGGACACAAAAAGCTGGACTATAGTCTCGAAGGCTATTTACGCGAAGCAGATTTTATACAAATCTGCACGTTCGTGCGCAGACGGCATAAGAGTCCAAGTGGCGGACTCTAATGACCACCGTAGGTTGACCGCTTTCTTAAGCGCCAACAAAATAGGATACCACACGTACGCGCTCGAAGATGAGCGCGTACTGCGTGTTGTCATCGGCGGTGTCCCCCGGGATATGGACCCGTCCGAAATCAAGGAGGACTTGATCCTCCAGGGATACCCTGTGGAGGAGGTACATAGGATGTACCACCCCCGCAACAAATTCAAGTACAAGATGGTACTTGTCATCCTGCCGCTAACGCCGGCGGCGAAAGCAATATTTAATGTCCGGGCCGTGTGTAACATGACCGGGCTAAAGGTAGAGTCCCCCCGTAAAAGGGGCATCATAGGGCAATGTCATCGTTGCCAATTATATGGTCATTCGGCAAGAAATTGCCAGGCGCACCCCAGGTGCGTTAAGTGTCTCGGCGACCACGGGACCCCCGACTGTCCCCGCGATAGGGCCACAGCTACGGAACCACCTAGCTGTGTCATCTGCAGAGGCCAAGGGCACCCGGCTAACTACCGCGGCTGCCCGAAAGCCCCCGCGGTGGTAAGGAAAGGGAGGAGAGCCGGGAAAAAACCTGGTCCTGCTCCCAGATCCACCACCCGACCCAGGGAGGAGAAGTATGTCCCCGCTCCGCCCCCTAAGACGAACGCGTGGCATGACAGAGCGGCTTCCCAGCCGTCTGCACCCGCAAAACCCGCTCCGGGCCCTCCAAGCCCCCCAGCGGCAGTAAGCAGGCAGCAAGCCCCCCCTGCAAGTACGAAGGTACGAGCAGCCCCCAGCTGTCCCGCTTCCCCCACCGACGAATTCGGGATAAACCTAGCGTTTGTCTCTCAGGCTCTCTGCGGTTCTGAAGAGCTAGCCGTCCTGGCCCGCAAACTACGCGCCGCCACCACCCTACAGCAGACATGCCAGGCATATAGTGAACATGCCACCCTGGTCGCCAAGATTAGGTCCCCCCCCTCTCAAAGCCCTTAAATGGCTACCACGGCTAGGACAAAACCGCGTTCGCTCCGACTAGTGTCGTTCAACGCGAACGGCATTAGCGCGAATTTAGAGGAAATTCGCATTTTCGTTAAAAAATACGATGTTGACGTCCTCCTTGTGCAGGAAACGTTTCTAAAACCATGTAATAGCAATCCGCGTATCCCTAATTATAACATCGTTAGGAATGATAGGTTGCGATCCCGACTCGGAGGTACACTAATTTATTACAAAAGAACACTCCATTGCATCCCATTAGACACACCGCCTCTAGCTTCACTGGAGGCGTCCGTCTGCCAGGTGAGCATGACCGGCCATCAGTCGATCATCATCGCCTCGGTATATCAATCGTGCAATAAAACATTACTCTTCAGCGATCTCAAATCGCTATTAGAACTAGGCAACGCCGTCTTTATAGCCGGCGACCTAAACAGTAAAAATCAGGCATGGGGCTGCAGAGAAAACAATAAAAATGGTATAATTCTCTGCCGCGCCGTCGATGATCTAGCCTGTACAGTAGTCGCCCCAGATGAGCCAACACGCTACGACTTCGCAAACAGCGATAGGAGTAATGTGCGGCCATCCATATTAGACATATGTATAATACGCAATGTATCCCTTCTGGTGCATTCTATTCAAACAGTACACGAGCTTAACTCAGACCACAGACCAGTACTAATTCAATTAGGTAACCCCGAGAATAATACTAAAAATCTAAAGAAAAAGATCATCGACTTTAAATTATTAAACGAAAATTTAAATTCACTTCGCTCGAGTCAACTCGACAACATCCCGGACACTATAGATAGTCCCGAGGCGGCCATTGCGGCCAGTTCCGACCTTACCGACCATCTGGTAGCGACGATGGAAAAGTCATCTAGGGAGATCTCAACGTCCAGCGATGGACACTGGGAGCTCCCGGATGACATTAAAGCACTCATACGCGCCAAAAACACCGCAAGGCGCAGATACGCTCGCTACCCGGCGGACGAGTATCGTCGTGACCTCCGTAACCTCGAAAGAGACGTTAAAACACGCATCTTAGAGCACAAAGCCGAAAAGTGGGATCGCCTCCTTAGTGAAATCTCACCCTCCCATGTGGCCTACTGGCCACTCGCTCGTTCTTTTAAAAAGAAAACGGAGGCATCTATGCCGCCATTAAAAAGACCAAATCGCGCGCCTGCACTAGAGGACGCCGACAAGGCGGAACTATTAGCCGACACACTAGAGAGCCAGTGTACCCCCAACATCACTACCCCCTCACCCTCCATAGGCTCCCACGTAGAGGAGGTAATTAGGGTAGTAGAGTCGAAGACTTCTGCGCCGCCGGAGGGGGATCCTATCCCTCCGACGGATGTAGAAGAAGTCCAAGACATTATCAAACGACTTCACTCCAAGAAGGCCCCCGGGCCGGACGGGATTTCCAACAAAGTCATTAAAATACTCCCACCCGCTCTTGTTTACCTCCTGGTTAGCATTTTCAACGCCCTCCTAAAGGGCTGTAGGTTCCCAGACCAATGGAAAGAAGCTACGGTTATCGGCATACCTAAGCCCGGCAAACCGGGCACGGAACCGTCTAGCTATCGGCCCATCAGTCTACTAAGCTCGATTGGCAAAATCTACGAACGGGTTCTGCTTAAGCGGCTCAAAGCCGTTATAGGCGAAAAGAACCTGTTCATAGACGAGCAATTCGCCTTCCGCGAAAACCACTGCTGTCCAATGCAAGTCCACCGTATGACCGAAGACATACTCAGAGGTTTCAATAAAAAGAACTCCCGCGATACGTGCGCCGTATTTTTCGATGTAGCTAAGGCCTTCGATAGGATATGGCACGAAGGCCTCGTGTACAAACTGTACAAGCTAGGAATACCGGATAGGCTAGTCATCATCATCCGCGACTATCTGTCAAACCGGTCATTTAGGTATAGGGTCGAAGGCACCCTCTCTTCCCTGAGACCTCTGAGGGCCGGAGTCCCCCAGGGCTCCGTGCTGTCCCCAACTCTATACAATCTGTACACATCAGATATCCCCAGACCTCCGGACGTCAAACTGGCTCTCTTCGCTGACGATACAGCTCTATACGTTACCCACCCTAATGCTAATAGAGCATCGCTATTTCTCCAACGTGCCGTCACCGAACTAGGCAACTGGTTCGCAAAATGGAGAATAGCTATTAACCCCGATAAAAGCGCGTCGATTCATTTCTCTCGTAAGAGAAAGACACGCTTACCTAAACGCAGACAAACATGGTTCACGATGAAACCAATCTTACTAAATAACGTCGTTATTCCCAGAGTTAGACAGGTCAAGTACCTGGGGGTCACCCTTGACAGGTCGATGTCGTTTAGACCACACATCGCCGCGATTTCTAAAAAAGCCCGTTTCGTCAGTAGTAGACTGTACTTCCTCATAAACAAAAAGAGCAAAATGCCCCTCAGGCACAAGCTCACCCTCTATAAATCATGTATCCGCCCCATCATGTCATACTCCTGTGTGGCATTCGCGCATGTGCCTCAGTATAGACTCAGAGGCCTCCAAACGATCCAAAATAAATTCTTACGTGTGGCAACCGGTTGCCCGTGGTACGTAAGAAACATCGACCTACATCGCGACCTCAGACTAGATTCGATTAGGGGCCATTTCAAAGCGATGTCAGAACGTCACTTCGAAAAGGCACTTCTCCACCCGAACCCACTCGTCGTGAGTGCGGCAAACTACACCCCCGATAGCTTAGCACCTAATAAGTCTAGGTTACCTAAGAATGTCATAACCGATCCTGTTGATAAAATCACAGAACTGTTAAAGCGCGACGCTGAAGCGCGACGTAAGCTACAACACACACTCAGACATAACACAGCCGGTGTTAGGCACACATTCACACCGCATGGGCCCCGGGGTCGTATGCGACGTCGAACCCTACACTCCGTTGACCAGTTGATCCGGATCAACCGCGACAGCATAGGCTCAGATCAGCTACGAGTCGACACCAATATAGACCGTGTAATCACCGATAGCACTCTGCTATCGGCAGCTTGCTCGGGTCCCGCGCTTGACCCGCCTCCCCCGCTACCGGGGGAGGGGAGGGCCGGCCCTCACGATAGGTTTCTAACGTCACCCGTTCCAAACCAGTCGACCGTAGCTTACCAAGTTAGGTACAAACCCGACGCCATGAACATGGCGGGGGGCAACCCCCCAAATTTTTAACGTCATAGGATGATCCAACCGGATCACCCCATTTCCGATGACGCATAACGGTCACTAGGACCATTAGCATAGATCCAACCGAAAAAAAAAAAAAAAAAAAAAAAAATTGCCACGCTGAGCAGGCGCATTGGCGATCTGCTGCTGCTGCCTGATCCAAGTGGCACGGGATCGATCGTCTTGACGTTTATTGAGGGAGGCCTATGTTCGGCAGTGGATGGATCAAATTTGATGATGATGACGATAATGATGTCTATTTGTTTGCGAGTGGAAAGGGATCGGTCGTCTTGGTGTTCTCATTGAGGGAGGCCTGTATTCAGCAGTGGATGAATGAAGTTTGATGATGATGATGATGATATCTATTTGTTTGCGAGTGGCAAGGGATCGGTCGTCTTGGTGTTCATTGAGGGAGGCCCATATTCAGCAGTGGATGGATGAAGTTTGATGATGATGATGATGATATCTATTTGTTTGCGAGTGGCAAGGGATCGGTCGTCTTGGTGTTCATTGAGGGAGGCCCATATTCAGCAGTGGATGGATGAAGTTTGATGATGATGACGATGATGATATCTATTTGTTTGCGAGTGGCAAATGATCGGTCGTCTAGGTGTTCATTGAGGGAGGCCTATTTTCGGCAGTGGACGGATTTAAGCTGATGATGATGAAGTCGCATCGGCAGCACTGCTGCCTCGTTAGAGTAGCACGGGATCGGTCGTCTTGACGTTCATTGAGGGAGGCCTATGTTCAGCAGTGGATGGATGAAGTTTGATGATGATGATGATATTTATTTGTTTGCGAGTGACAAGGGATCGGTCGTCTTAGTGTTCATTGAGGGAGGCCTATATTCAGCAGTGGATGGATGAAGTTTGATGATGATGATGATATCTATTTGTTTGCGAGTGACAAGGGATCGGTCGTCTTGGTGTTCATTGAGGGAGGCCTATATTCAGCAGTGGATGGATGAAGTTTAATGATGATGATGATGGTGATATCTATTTGTTTGCGAGTGGCAAATGATCCATAGTCTTGGTGTTCATTGAGTGAGACCTATATTCAGCAGTGGATGGATGAAGTTTGATGATGATGATGATGATATCTATTTTTTTGCGAGTGGCAATGGATCAATCGTCTTGGTGTTCATTGAGAGAGGCCTTTATTCAGCAGTGGATGGATGAAGTTTGATGATGATGATGATATCTATTTCTTTGCGAGTGACAAGGGATCGGTCGTCTTGACGTTCATTGAGGGAGGCCTATGTTCGGCAGTGGACGGATTTAGGCTGATGAAGTCGCATCGGCAGCACTGCTGCCTTATTATAGTAGCATGGGATCGGTCGTCTTGACGTTCATTGAGGGAGGCCTATGTTCGGCAGTGGACGGATTTAGGCTGATGATGATAAAGTCGCATCGGCAGCACTGCTGCCTCTTTAGTGTATCACGGGATCGGTTATCTTGACGTTCATTGAGGGAGGCCTATGTTCGGCAATGGACGGACTTAGGCTGATGAAGTCGCATCGGCAGCACTGCTGCCTCATTAGAGTAGCACGGGATCGGTCGTCTTGACGTTCATTGAGGGAGGCCTATGTTCGGCAGTGGACGGATTAAGGCTGATGATGATGAAGTGGCATCGGCAGCACTGCTGCCTCAGCATAGCACGGGATCGGTCGTCTTGACGTTCATTGAGGGAGGCCTATGTTCGGCAGTGGACGGGTTAAGGCTGATGATGATGAAGTGGCATCGGCAGCACTGCTGCCTCAGCATAGCACGGGATCGGTCGTCTTGGCTTTCCTTGAGGGAGGCCTATGTTCGGCAATGGATGGATTTAGGCTGATGATGATGAAGTCGCATCGGCAGCACTGCTGCCTCAGCATAGCACGGGATCGGTCGTCTTGGCGATCATTGAGGGAGGCCTATGTTCGGCAGTGGACGGATTTAGGCTGATGATGATGAAGTCGCATCGGCAGCACTGCTGCCTCAGCATAGCACGGGATCGGTCATCTTGGCGTTCATTGAGGGAGGCCTATGTTCGGCAGTGGACTGATTTAGGCTGACGATGATGATGATGATGATGATGATGATGATGATGATAATGATGATGATGATGATAAGTGAGCAAACGTCGAGAGAGAACGTCTTCCCACCTGGTTATAATGACCAACCAACATTTCGTCTACCTATGTATATGAAATAAACCAATTCCATAAAAATATATTGTGGTAAAAAAAATATTGTAAAGTATCAAATCCACTCCAAAGTATCCAATATCAAAAATAAATCGCGATGTTTTTTGAGTCGAATTGCTGCTGACAGGCGACGCAGTGTCCACCCAGAACCGCGGCCGAGCGCGGACTGAGTTCTCATTTCAAAAATGTAAAAGAAATCAAGACAGAGACAACGATAAAATAAACCTTAATGCAATGGAATAACATTCATCTTTGGTGGCAAAATTGGTAAAAAAATTAGTTATCTTCTTTATTTTTTTTAAGACTATTTTTAGCATTTTTGGGTTATTTTCTTGTCGTTTATTTAAAATTGAACATATTTCCCTGCTCCTACTATTTTTTACAAACCTTAATAAATGTGGATATTAGATTAAAAGGGTACCGTAATTCTAATCGATTTCGTTCGTTTCATGGAAAATGGTAATGGAAGAACGTTGATTACTATATAAAAAAGCAACATTTATCAAAAAAATAGGCGTTATCCTTGTAGATAAAGAACCATTCTATATGAAATAAATAATTTTTATATAATGATTTTGTGTACTTTTGTTACAAACGGTACAGAAAAACAGCGTAATTTCGTCTGATTCGTAAACGCGTCCTTAAAATAATCATATTATGATCTCTGATGAAGATTTCTTACGATGTTTTTATGATCGAGGGAGGAGAATAATAGACACTCGTTTGAATGCCTCGTCTTGATGTGGGGCAGGCGCACGTTTATCAAGTTTTGCTTCACGAAAAAATGAATTTGATTGTTTCCACCGTCACTTACGGATACTATAATATAATGAGTCGCGCCTAATTGTTGTCGTTTTTAGTAGGGAAATATCCGCTTGAAAATATTACTACTATATCTTACGCTTATATCACCCAGTGAAATAGTAAGTGGGGGGTTGCCCCCCGCAAGCTGTGGAGTGTGACTTCCACGGCTTCATGGCGTCGGATTTGTACCTGTGGCAGATCTCTGCCCCACCACCGTCGGATAAAAATTTTGCCGGAGAATATATTATCTGTTTAGTATAGAGGTGCCTGGATATTATGATACTGTTTAGTTCTAACTTCTAACGGATCAAACATTATTTTTTAATTTAATTTTAATTTTGTCTTTATTAGGTAGCAAAATAAACAGTTCTATAAGCGATTCGCACACAATCTTCTATATGAACCAAATAAGTTTAAACTTTTTGTAAAAAAATAAAATAAAAAATAATTTAAAATAAATAATAAAAAAAGAGTCTGTTGAAGGCATATCAGTTGATGCCGATGATAAAAACTTTATTTAATTTTAATAAACATGAAAAACATAATATTCTAAATAACATAACATCAATCTCAAATAAAAAAAACCAATATATTTTTACTTTTTTACCTGGTTTTTCTGAGTCACAGCTTCGCTAATTTCACATTCTCGTCAACTTGTTTTATATCGTAACGTATTTTACCACCTTCCTTCTCCGCTACCGAGAATGGAAATTACAGAGATTCCTGAGAAATTATGAATTTTCGATGTTCAAACAATTTGGTATAGAGTTAATAATATAAAATAACTTGTTTGTTTATTGTAGTGTGCATATCTCTTCAGAAAAAAAAACTGCTATAAAGGCTTGTCTATTGAAAAAAAAAAGATTTGTTTATATTTTCATTTTGATAATATTTATGTCTGTGGTATTCTAATACTTTTATGTTTATTAATATAAATCTAATATAAACATTTTTAGTTCATCATTATATCAAGGGTGACAAATTTTTACGCATCAACGTCAATCCTTATCTCTAAAAAAACAATGGCCATAAAACATTTTTTTTTGGCATAGGTACTGGGAAATGGGACAGTTATATAATAATACAACATAATATAATATATTTCCGTTGATATTATTAAGATAATACTTATTAATATCAACGGAAATATCTTTATTCCACACAAATAAAATATTATGATACAGTAACTTTTTTAACATTTTCTAGTGTCTAAAGTGTGAGTAGAATACATCTAAAAAGTCTCTATCTAATATCTACCTAGTTCAGAGTAATATTGGGTCGCATTAACCGTGTCACCCTGGAAAAAGCCACGTGTGTCATTGGTTCGATGTTCATCACAATTTGCATGCCTGGAGCAAGACTTGGTGGTAATTTAAAAAAGGTTTTTGTCAAGCAATGAATGGAAAGGCTCCGGCAGTGCAAAAATACGTAAAAAGCAATCAATACTTTCAAAGTTAATTATGAGAAGAACCGGCTCGTGCATGACATAACAGTATATTTGGAAAGCAACTTATGTCATCATCATCATCATCCTTTATCCGTCCACTGCTGATCATAGACCTCCCTCAATGAACCCGAAGACAACCGATCCCTTACTACTCGCATCTAACGTGGACCGGCCACTGCACGGAGATCGTCATCC
Organism: Lycaena phlaeas; assembly: GCA_905333005.2. Classification (NCBI taxonomy): domain Eukaryota; kingdom Metazoa; phylum Arthropoda; class Insecta; order Lepidoptera; family Lycaenidae; genus Lycaena; species Lycaena phlaeas. The sequence continues at coordinate 10,382,770 of HG995178.1, forward strand.
CATCTGCAGTTAATTGCTGACCAACACTTATGTCATACAGACACTGAAATGACGAACACTGCCCGCAATTTCCCAATACCATCGTCCACCGTGTTCTTAAGGTGGTCGGAGATAGGAAAAGTTGATCAAAACATCGATAGAGCCAAAGTCAAGGGCGAGGGAGGATAGGGCCCTCGGACTTGAGGAACGTGATTGAAAGAGGACACGCCATTTATTTTAATTGACGAAGGAGGTTACGACTTATGGGACTGGGCTTGAAGGACGTGACTGGAAGAGGAATTTTATAGGACTGAAGTATGAAAAGTGACGTCAAGTGGGATTCCATACAATATACATAATATACGCAAGCATATAGAATAATTGTATTAAAATGGTTGGTATGACATACCTTGCACACGTAACATATTTTATTGAAATAGTAGTAGTAGGAATATATAACACTAGTAGTTACCCTGACTTTGACCGTTACAGTCAATTATGCTGTAACCTGGTTTTTAAAAATAAAAGTAAATTAAGAAATTTGTTATTTAGTCGGGCGTTTAATATTGCATATTGCTTCCATGAAACTGTTTCTTTGAAAAAACAAATGGCAGGACGGACAGACGCCTCTCATCTCAGATCTTACGAGAGGAGATCATATCTCTACCTCTGGAGAGGCAATGGATGAATAAGCTGTAGGCAAGTCTCAATTCAGATCATCACACGGCAAGAAAACATTCTGCCTTATCCATAACTAAACAAAACATCTGAATAACGCTATAAGAAAACAAATAACGGAAGATAAATCATACATCAAATGTATGGGAAGCAAAATTGTTCGTTTCATATTATAATTGCAATTTTGCGTATTTAGTCATCTAAAAATATTAAAAGGCGAAAGTTATGGTTAGATGTTTGTTGCTCTTTCACGCGAAAACTACTTAATGCATTTTGATGAAACTTTACAATAATATAGCTTACACATCAGACTAAAATATAGGCTATAATTTATCCTCGTACTTGCACGGGAATGGGACGTACGCGGTCGAAACCGCGGGGCGCTGCTAGTACATCATATTGACAGGAAGTAAAAAAGATAATTTTGTTTTCGCAATTGTTGTTTGTTTCATATTATAATCGCAATTGCGTATTTAGTAATGAGGAAATATATTATATTGGAAATAATAATATATATGTATAAATTTTAGAGCATTTTTATTATTATTGTAAGATTATACTTACTTTATGAAATTTTCAGCTCTCAATAAATATGCATCGTAACCATGTACGTAACATAATATAATATCGTTCATACGAATTTACATAATATGTACATAATGAACATAAAACTGATTAAATTTAAGATTAAGGTTAAGCGCCGCTGTCGTGGCCATGAATGGTCATGATATTGATTGAGAGCCTTTACAGGTTTACCACTACATGCATGATCTCTATGCAGCTCAAGTTTACCTGCCCCCCCTAGACAAGGCAAACGCTCAAAATCTATTCAGTTGCGAAAAACGCTAACGCTTTTTAACGTTAGTTTTGTTACAAAAAATTTGAAGAATGTTCAATCAGACACATACACCCGTATTCAAGAAGCGTACTTGGCTTAGTAATGAAACAATACTATGCAAAGAACGCTACCATCTATGCGCTCCTCGCGTCAATAGTCTGGTTTTATATGGGTTTGACAGACGCACGCATGCGGTTATTTTAAGTATTGTCTATGAATTGGTTTGAATGACCCTATGCGCTCGGGAGTACTCTGACACCTCAAAGTATTGTTTGTGAATACGGGTGTTAAGGTATATAGTTTTGTTTGTAATAGGTAATTCTTAAAAAGGGCCTTGTTATAACGAATATTTTTATAATAATATTCCTTGAATAAATAACGAAATATATGGTTTTGTTTGTATAAACATTTAACAACCTCTGTTCTTCGTTCAATAGGAACACTATTATTATAATATTTCTCCAATTTTTTAATGTCGTAACCTAGTGTCATTTCCATACAATAAGTATTCTATTCTATTCGTTTTAGCGTTCGTGCCACTTGTCTAGAGGAGTTGTACAGTTGACCTGTGCAGGAAAACCTATCAGGCTTGCGTTCGACTCGACGGCCAGAAGTAGTTTACTTTAGATTATTAAATGTAACACATAGGTACCAAAATAACATAATTTGCAACTTTTGTAATGTTTGTTCGGGTTATTCTCTGAAATTACTGTACCGATTTTGTGGGGACTTTTACTGGCAGGTAGCTGTTATAATAAGAAATAACTTAGGCTAGTTTTATTTTTAGAAATTGTCTTATAATAAACTTTAAATCTTAGTAAACACGAAAAATAATAGGCAACAGCTAGTTATTAATAAAATATAAAAGACGAGCACAATGCAAATATTTTTTTATGATAAGCGTTGGCCAAATGTAGCACAAAGATTATATTTAGTGACATACATTCAGATTCATTATCCTCGCAATAATGACCGCAAATGATTACGCCTTCTGCGTAATGCGGTTTCCAGTATTGTCGATGGCCAGTAAACAATCGTGTTGTGGTTAACCCACATCTCAAACAGATGTAATGGTTGATTGTGTACCTTAGTGATTATGTAAAATGAGACTGCAATGACACGAAGAATGAGAATCAAAATTGATTTATATAAACGAGATACTGAATAAAATCCGGAAAAACCATCGACTTGTAACCGGACTAGTAGGGCTATTCTGTAAGGTCGTTTTCGAATCTCGAAAGCGCCGCGATGATGATGATTTTGACGAATTTGTATTCTTTAAAACTCGTCCTTCTATCTATATAAATAAATTTCGCTTTCGAAGTGAGCGTAAAGTGTGGCAATCACTCAAGTGAAGCTCGATATCGAAATGGTTTTTACAGAATAGCCCTACAGAGCGATGATATTGTAATGTGTTTTGCATAAAAAGTGAAGAGAAGACTGGACCTCTTGTGCGTGAGATTCCGGGTTCGATCCTGAACCCCCTGTGGCTTAAAATTAGTTTTTTCTAAGTATCTAAGCGCACAAGCATGAGACCATCGCTCGCTTACCGGTGAAGGAAAACATCGTGAGGAAACCTGCGTGCCTGATGAGATTGAAAGTATTTGAAAGTATGTGAAGCTCACCCACTCGTACTGGGTCAGACCATTGGTGAACTAAGGCCCATTACCTGGAGATGGAGACCCGTGCCCAGCACTGTGTTACGCTTATAAAAAAATAATAATAAATGTGAATAAATGAAAATAAAAGATGTAAAACTGTTATAGATATATTATGAAATAAAAATGTTGTACATTAAAAGTAAAGTTAAATTTGGAAAACACTATGGGGCGACTATTAAAAATGTGAGAAAACAATTAAATAAATAAGTTAATTAAGGTTATAAGAGAGCGTGGGTTCGTTATTCCTGATATCAAGTTGGGAGCTAATCAAAAAGAGAACTTAACAAGACTGCTTCCGTGTCTCGTGCCACGTGGTCCGTGCTTCGTCCAGCGTGCCGTCCCGTTGCTCAGCGTGGCGGTGAGCAGGACCGATGCCAGCACTGTGGTGTGCGGTCCCCGAAGAGAGAGATCGGAAGAAGTGTGGGATCAGTGAGATCCTTGGGTAGTGAGATCCGTGGATAGTGGGTATGTGATAAGTGGGTAGTGGGTAAGTGATAAGTGGGTAGTGGGATCCCAGCTGCTCTGGTTCCCGTCGTCTGCTTCCTTCTGGACCCCGTCCACAGCTACTCGGCCACGCCCAGGAATAGCACCGCACCGACCACGACGGCAACGCCTGGGACCCTGAAAGGTCACGCCAACACGGGTGAGCCTTTCCGTAACCAACCCCCATGAATGTCCAGGGTTGACACGGAAATGGCCATTAAAAGCATATAAGCACAGAACACAATAAAGATAAGCACTAAGCCCTATGATTAAATATTACTAAAAAAACACTATTAAATTGTAAGGCAGTGCATTTTGGTTGTAAATTAATTTTAGCGTTTTACATTAATAATTACAAGCAGAAGGCTTACACACTAATTATAACAAAGAGATTACTTAAGGATACACGTGTGTTCCTACAAGGACTCACCCACTTAAAATATAACGCGGCGCGTGTGCGCTTCTCAGCACTCTCAGGCAGAAAAAGAACGATCGACCGGTCCGTAACCGGCACGACTCGATTCCAAGACGCTCCACATATCGTGACGTCGTAATATGTCTTGGCCAATAGTGATCGAGTAGGCGAATGAAGAAATTCGCGCGCGGAATATGAATTTAGTATTAAAAAACGAATAAAATCTATGTAACATAATATATATATGTTACAACTGGGAAATACATGTGTTGATACTTTACTTTGATAATTATCCCTTTCAACCCTGGACTCTCTCCACTTATTATAATGGAAGCCGTCTGTCCGTTTGCCTATCCGGCCTACATAAAAAAATCGTATCGTATCTATCTTTAGTAAATGAACTACTCAGTATGGCAAAATGTCTTGCGATAGAATTTTCTCGTAATTTCCACGCTTGTGCAGCGAGAATGTGGTTATTATTGGTTTTCCGCGAATTCAATGATTACATTGTTGTATGTAGTGAGTTGCGAAATAAAAAGTGAAGGGACGATTTTTTTCATTGTACTTACTAATATTATAAACGTTAAAGTTTGTAAGTGTGGATGTTTGTTACTCTTTCACGTAAAAACGACTGAATGAATTTCAATGAAACCTTACAATAATATAGCTTATAAATCAGAGTAACACAAAGGCTATAATTTATCCTTGTACTACCACGGGAATGAGAATTACACGTGGAACGGCGGGGCGCTGCAAGTATTTTAATATATGCCCCAATGCAACACGTTATCTAAAAGGATTTTATGACTAAAGCTTATTCTGACGCGTTGCCCTTCTTCCAGTTCTTCTCTACGCTGCAATGGGTCATTCCAACTAACGATCTGCACAAAATGCGACAGTATAGCTGTCATTAAACACTTCACACCGATATTATGAGCATAAGGTACCCGCGGTCGTGCAGACCCAATCAGCTATTCTCATATTTATTAGCTTGGCACTGTAATTGAAATTACATTATTAATACATTGAGACTATTTAATTATAGAGATATATTTAATGTAACCGATATAGCTTCTTACATATTAAAAGATATAAATAAATTCACATGGAAATCTTTTGACCAAGACCGTAACCTTACGTATAGTGTACTTTTAAAAAACAGTTTTGTCAAATGAAAAATATTACGTATTCTTAACGTATGAGTAAAATACGTATTTTAAAATGCACTAATACGTATTACGTATTATTTACGTCCAACACGTATTCACGCGTTCTAGTGGTCATGAACATTGAACGTGCGTCTATTTCGAGCGGCCTTTAAAAGGCATTGACATTCAACTGTTGAATGCAGATCCAATATGTAGTTCAACGACCTAGCGTTAGAACAACACTGGATTATGCAACTAATGTTTTACAATATAACCTCATTGTTATTATATTTATGTGATACTATAATCTGTTGAAATAGTTTTTATTCAACCTTTTTGGTGATTTAAAAAGATTATGTTTAGATTAGAATGTATTTTAAATTACTATCACGATAAATGAAACGTTTTATTTTGAAAGAGTACCATTTGAATGTACGCAACTGTAATTATATACACATACATTATTAAAATAGTTAAACTAAAGGTTAAAATAAACACTTTTAAGGCGGCTTTCAATATCCTATCTTAAATTTTTCTTTTCTATTGTAGCCGATTACATACAGTACAGTAAATCTGTCCTGAAAAGGACAGCGTAGATTCGAATTGAAACAGCGATCCTGTCCTGAAAAGGACAGCGTGGATTCGTATTGAAACAGCGATCCTGTCCTGAAAAGGACAGCATGGATTCGTATTGAAACAGAGATCCTGTCCTGAAAAGGACAGCGAGGATTCGCATTGAAACAGAAATTCTGTCCTGAAAAGGACAGAAATCAAATCGAAACAATAAAATAGTTCGTTCTGAAAAGAACGTTTTAATATTTATATTCTTCATTCTTCATGCAGTAGAAACACGCAGGAAGTCCGTCCACACGCAGCAACAACGCGACGTCAGCACTTCCCAACAGCAACTGTGTCCACGCGCAGCGAGAGCCGGAGCGAAAAGAAAGCGAATTTCTTCGCGGGCAATATTTATACCTTCGCCTCGCGCTCGCGAGAGATTTACGAGAAACGACTCGGTACCGCGCAGATTCCAAGAATTAGCGCTACCGCGCATACGCGATCAAGGTCAAGTGGCATCGCGCGTCTCTCTCCATCTCGCTCGCACTTCCACGAAAATAATCAAATATTTTTGTATATAAAGCGCAAATTTTGTAAATAAAATTATTACCATATCGGAGTTATTAGGATTGTTTTACTTACTACGACCCTCATCCTAAAGTGGTGACCCCGAAGAACACAATCAAGATGGCCAACCAGAAGGAACAAATCCCTGAAGCATCACCAGCTCCTCAAATTTCTGGAAATGAAGAAAGCCATGAAGTCTCCGGGATATCGCTGGCACTCCGCGTCCCGCCATTCTGGCGTGACCAGCCCCTGCTTTGGTTCTGCAGTTTCGAAGCTGCCACAGCAGACCTCAAGAGGAGTCAAAGCCAGCTCGCTCAAATGGTAATCGCACAGCTGGAGAAACAAGACATCCAGAACATCTCCGACCTCATCTACAGCCCGCCATCCTCAAACTACTACCAGGCGACCAAGGACCGGCTCATCTCCATCTACGAGGAATCCAGCAGCTCACAAACGAAGAAACTACTCTCACAAGTCGAGCTACGAGAACAGAAACCCAGCCAGCTACTCAGAAAAATGAAGAGCCTGAACAAAGAGAAGTTTCCTGAAAGCACCATACAGATGATGTGGTTAGACCATCTACCACCACACGTCAGGTCTGTCCTCACTGTCAGCGAAGCTTTTCAAATGAAGACAACACTGGATGACCTCGCGCTCCTCGCCGACAAGATGATGGAAGTATCACACACTTCACCCCACGTCGCCGCCGTTTCATCAACCACACCAGCATCACCACCGTCGATACCACCGTCGCCGCCGTCACCAATTCCATCCGTCGACACGCATTTCCTCATCAGCGAGATCAGACGTCTATCACTCGAAGTCTCTGAGGTACGCACAAGATCTCGGAACTACCGCTATAGAAGCCGTTCTCGACGCCCATTCGCACCACGATCGCGGACATCATCAGCAGGCCGCAGTCGTCCCACCTCACATCGTCGTCATCGTTACCTACAGTACGCAGTATCGATGTTCGTCAAACATATCATAACATACTCGCCGATTTTCCGGGAATAACAAGATTGACGTCAATGAAATTAAGTCCGAAGCATAGCGTCGAACATTTCATCGAAACTACGGGACCACCTCTACACTGCAGGCCACGCCCCATCGCGCCACACCGCTATGAAATTGTAAGAAAAGAATTCGAAAACATGATGCAACAGGGCCTATGCAGACCAAGTAAGAGCCCGTGGGCATCACCGCTACACGTCGTGCCAAAGAAGAACGGAGAGTTACGTGTGTGTGGTGATTACCGAAGGCTTAACGCCATAACAAAGCCCGATCGGTATCCCATACCCCGTATACGTGACTTCACCCACCAGCTCGCCGGCAAGCAGATATTCTCCACAATCGATTTAAATCGCGCATACCAGCAACTACCTGTTAGCGAACAAGACGTGGAGAAGACCGCCATCATCACACCATTCGGTCTATTCGAGTTCCCGCGCATGTGTCCAGGTCTCAAGAACGCTGGACAGACATTCCAGCGATTTATACATGAAGTACTGCGCGAACTTGAGTACGTATTCCCGTTCGTCGACGATCTACTGGTAGCATCAGCCGACGAAGAAGAACACCAAAAGCACATACGCACAGTCCTACAACGTCTCGACGAATATGGAATAACCATTAATCCATCCAAGTGTGTTTTTGGCAAGCCAACAGTCAAGTTCCTCGGCTACGAAGTCTCGGCAGACGGAATACGACCACCGCAAGAGAAAGTCCAGGCTATCATCGACTATCCGAAACCCAAGACAATAGAAGAACTACGACGTTTCATCGGAATGCTTAATTTCTACCGAGAAAATATTAAAGACGCCGCCACCATACAAGCACCGCTAAATGCTTACCTACACCACGTCAAGAAACGAGACAAGACGCCTATCGAGTGGACCGCCGAATCAACGCAAGCATTCGAGTCGTGTAAAGAGAGCATAAAAAACGCCGCTTTACTCGCTCATCCATCGCACACCGCTACGTTCGCCATATTTTGCGACGCTAGCGACACGACAGTCGGCGCCGTCCTAAATCAACTCATCAATGAAGCATGGCAACCACTCGGCTATTTCTCGAAGAAATTCTCCGACGCACAAACCCGCTATAGTACATATGACCGCGAACTCCAGGCTATGTACTTAGCGACGAAACACTTTCGCAAGATGTTCGAAGGAAGAGAAATTATAATCTACACCGACCACAAGCCGCTTACCTACGCATTTACAAGGACAAGTACCAACACCGAATCGCCGCGACGCACCCGCCAGCTGCTATACATCAGCGAATTCACTACTGATATACGTCACGTCAGCGGATCACAAAACGCCGCTGCCGACGCCTTATCACGCGTAAATGCAATCAGCTGTCCGTCACCAATCGACTACGAACAACTCGCACAGGCGCAAGAACAAGACAGCGACACAATTCAAGGACTCGCCCAGCAAGCAAATCTTACTATCAAGAAAGTCACACTACCTAATTCAAACACCAAAATATACTGCGAAGCTTCAACTTCATATCTCCGGCCATACCTTCCCGACGAATACCGACGCACAGCATTCAACGCAATACATAATATTAGCCACCCTGGAATCAATACAACACGCAAGCTCATCACGCAGCGCTACTTCTGGCCCTCAATGAACATCGATGTGGGCAAGTGGGCTAAAACATGTCTACACTGCCAACGAGCTAAAATACAGAGACACACAATGAGCCCGATATCAAGTTTCCCGCCAACGGACCGTTTCGAACACCTACACGTCGATATCGTAGGCCCGCTGACCACTGCAGCCAGCGGACATCGCTACCTACTCACGATGATCGACCGAGCTACCAGATGGCCCGAAGCACACCCACTATGCGAAATAACCGCAGAAGACGTCGCTAAAGCCTTGTACGACAGTTGGATATCTCGATTCGGATGTCCTACTACTATAACAACAGATCAAGGTCGTCAATTCGAAAGCAGAGTATTCACGAGTCTCGCACGTCTACTAGGCATCGAGAAGATACGAACAACGCCATACCATCCACAGTCAAACGGTATCGTCGAGCGACTACATCGTACACTGAAAGCCGCGCTAAAAGCTAGACTACAATCAACCCGAAGTTGGATCGACGAGGTACCTACTGTACTACTAGGAATACGCGCCGCTTTACGCACCGACACCGGCGTTAGCGCAGCGCAACTCACCTACGGAACCAACATACGACTACCGGGTGATTTCCTAGAAGCGACAAGCGATGACGTCACCTTGGACTCTGCCTACGTCGAACGACTTCGAGACACCATTAAACAATTAACACCAACAACATCTCAGCCGCATAATAACTCAAGAAGAATTTTCGTTCACCGCGACCTACATACCTGCGAACATGTATTTATACGAACAGACGCCGTAAGAAAGCCACTACAAGCTCCATACGAGGGACCATACCGAGTACTATCAAGAAACAACAAAATATTCACACTTCAACTACCAAACAGACAAGTGAATATTTCAATCGACCGACTCAAACCAGCCTACACAATAGCGGACCACGAAAACCCTACTGCTACGTTGCACAAAACGAACCACAGTACAACCACGAAACCACGCGAAAACCCTACAGCTACGCTGGACAAAACGGACCACATTACAACTACGGAACCCTGCAACAACCTGAAACAACCAAACGATCAACAATCGACTGACAACACGACTGTACCTACCTACGCAAGCAAGACGACTCGCCGTGGGCGCACCATTCGCCTGCCGGTACGCTTCGCTTGAGGGGGAACCCTGTAGCCGATTACATACAGTACAGTAAATCTGTCCTGAAAAGGACAGCGTAGATTCGAATTGAAACAGCGATCCTGTCCTGAAAAGGACAGCGTGGATTCGTATTGAAACAGCGATCCTGTCCTGAAAAGGACAGCATGGATTCGTATTGAAACAGAGATCCTGTCCTGAAAAGGACAGCGAGGATTCGCATTGAAACAGAAATTCTGTCCTGAAAAGGACAGAAATCAAATCGAAACAATAAAATAGTTCGTTCTGAAAAGAACGTTTTAATATTTATATTCTTCATTCTTCATGCAGTAGAAACACGCAGGAAGTCCGTCCACACGCAGCAACAACGCGACGTCAGCACTTCCCAACAGCAACTGTGTCCACGCGCAGCGAGAGCCGGAGCGAAAAGAAAGCGAATTTCTTCGCGGGCAATATTTATACCTTCGCCTCGCGCTCGCGAGAGATTTACGAGAAACGACTCGGTACCGCGCAGATTCCAAGAATTAGCGCTACCGCGCATACGCGATCAAGGTCAAGTGGCATCGCGCGTCTCTCTCCATCTCGCTCGCACTTCCACGAAAATAATCAAATATTTTTGTATATAAAGCGCAAATTTTGTAAATAAAATTATTACCATATCGGAGTTATTAGGATTGTTTTACTTACTACGACCCTCATCCTAAACTATCTTGAAATTTTGACACATTTTCTTACAAAATCTGTCAAAATTTTAAGATCGATAAGAACATTTTAAGATAGATAGGATATTGAAAACTGCCGTTAATCATCAGGTAATATGGATATTAGCAATTATTTTGATGAACTAGAAAATGTTTATAATAATTAACATATTAAATTTTCATGAATAAAATATACATCTTTTAATATCTTAAATAAGCTCATACATCTTAGCTATAATCATCTACAATGTCGATCTAACCAAGCAGGGTCAGCCTAGCCAAAATGCCACTAAGAAAGCTTTAGCGAAGTTCGAAAATGATAAAATGTATGGGATTGACATAAGGCCGCGCTTAATCACGTGGTCCATCCTTTTACATTTTATCATTTCGAACTTCGCTATTATACGGTCGCAGTTCTATTAAGCTTGTATTTAAATAATACTTATTCCAATTTGACCCTAAAATTTGTTTTCACAACATGTTCATGTAATTCAAGATAATAATATTTTAGCCGTTCTTTAAACATTCGTGTTATCGAACAATCTTATACACATATTCCTTTTCTTATCATACAAATTATCCGTCCATATAATACAAATAGTTTGACCTTATCATACAAATTGTCTGTCTATATCGTACACATTATCTGTCTATATTATCATATAAATTATCTGTCTATGTAGAAATTGCCCGTCTATATCATACAAAGCGTTTATCAGAATTTAATTTTAAAAAAAGAACGACTAGAAGCCGTGCTAAATTTAAACGTTTCTTTTTTCTTTTACAGGAATCACCAAACAGGTTGTGAAGAATGTGAACGGCAGATTCATGTCGGGTCAGCTCATAGCCATCATGGGCCCATCAGGAGCCGGCAAGAGCTCGCTACTCAACGTGTTATCGGGTTACAAGTAAGTTGTCGACGACGGTGGTCCAGTGGTGGACGGACTCGGCCTCTTACGCGAGGGGTTCCGGGTTCGATCCTGAGCCGTCCGTGTGTGCCTTGAAATGGGTTTTTCTAAATTTACCATTACCCTCCTCGCTTGATTTCGAGGAAGGAGACCCGTGCCCAGCAGTGGGACATATAGGGGTTGATACTTTACTTTTTTTTAAGTAAGTTGTATTGCTAATCCTAGAAATGAGGCGAGGTCAGAGTTCGCGTGTTCCTTGATGATTATATTTCTAATGATTTAGAAGATAATGATTACCATTTACCATCTGCATGTTGCAATTGATATTGATACTTTTAATGATTTTGAATTTAATGACTACGATCGGCGTATTCCGTGTATTGATTTGTGAGAACACAGAATAAATCAATGTTCTGTGTGGATACAGAGCCGTAAATAGCTTTTTTGCGCCCTGTGCGAGCTTCTATAACTGCGCCCTTAGCAAGCCGAAAAAAAATCCTGCCTGGTCTGGCCATTCTTGCGCCTCCAGAGTCTACGCCCTGTGCCTGGGCACTGGTGGCACCGCAATATTTACGGCTCTGTGTGGATATATTTAATTTTTATTGAGTTTAATTTTATATTCCATCCATTTATGTATTAATATACTGTCTTAGATTTTGAAGCGTTGCTTATAAATTCAAATCTAAGAACGCTAATTATAGCACACATAAATTAGTCTGGTCGTTGTACATAGAAGTCACATAATCTTTAGTGGGTACAAGATTTGGTAAGCGCCCATCGACGTTATCTAAATTTTATTATCACATCTTTATATTATTTCTTATATTTTGTCCTTAGTTTCTTTTCGAAACTATGCATGATAATATATACCAAATTTAAGAAGAAATAACAAAAACACTAATTAATAAAATAGTTATGTTTCTCTACACATTGTTTGTGCTTACAAATTATAATCGCCTTATTCTTGTACTAGTGTACTAACTTTGCGATTTGGTATAAGCATGTGAGGTCCTTGTTTACGAAACGAAAAATTAAACATCCTATTATTTTTAAGTCGGTTCTCATTTCTTTTGTCAATATTTTTCTCATTATCATTATTTCTTTATGCGTTTCTTTCATTTCTTTATTCATTATTTACACTTTATTCATCCACAGCACAATGATTTTTGGCTTAATGAAATGCTCCTTCCAGATCCGTTGGAGTCACCGGTGAGCTCCTAGTGAATGGTGAGATACGAGACGAGCAGCTGTTCAAGAAGTCATCGTGTTACATCACACAAGAGGACCTGCACCAGCCACTCCTGACCGTGCGGGAGGCGATGGATGTAGCAGCCAGCCTCAAGCTTCCGAGGGGGGTGAAGGCGCCATCTGAAGATATATTACAACAGATCGGTCTCTTGGAGCACCAGCATACGAGGACCGATCTTCTGTCTGGTGGTCAGAAGAAAAGGTATGCTATACCGAGGGTTTATAATTTGGCTTCTAGAATTCTTCTGGAATTTATCTTCGCCCAATACTGGTGGCTTTATTTCGATGGATAAGATGGTTTTTATAGGGTTTTTTTTTAATATAAGTAATCAATTTATTTAGACCGTAGGTCGATCAAAGCCTGATTCATCATTATCATCATTAGTCAGCCCACATGTGTCCACTGCAACTGCTGAACCTGGGCCTCAATGAAGGAACGCCAAAACGACCGATCCCTTGCCAGTCGGAAAGAACACAGACCGGCCACTGCACGAAGATCGTCTAAATCTTTATAATTTGTATGATCCTGTATAAAAATGTTTTCAACGTTATGCATCATCATACATTGACTGCTTTTCATGCACTGCAAAGAGGCAATTTTTAAAATTACTTGAAATAGGCAAACTTTCAGCCGCACCACCTGATGTATGTGTTCGACACACCGCATCCCTGCCACCATTAAATCAGATTCACTATCATCATCACATCATTTAGATCGCTCCTGATCTTGCCCGATTGATAAGCCCGGAACGCACCTGTTACAGGTTATCAATCGCACTGGAGCTGGTAAACAATCCACCTGTGTTCTTCCTCGACGAGCCCACTAGCGGTCTGGACACTGTCACCACGGTACAAGTGGTGAAGATGCTGAGGCAGCTGGCGAAGCAGGGAAGGACGGTGGTGTGTACCATTCACCAACCAGCCGCGTCACTCTTCGAACTGTTTGACCAGGTATGCTCAATAATCATGATCTCCAACATCACAGAGTTACCATAAACATTAGTATAGAAAAATAGATATTGAGGACTCTCTTCGAACTGTTGGACGAGTTAAGTTTTTTTATCATCAGTAACGTTGTGATACCACACTTTTTTAGAGGTGCCATGCTGCTTTGCAGTCTAATCGGACCGGCACGACCGGTGAGCTACCTTTCGCTCACATGAAATCAGCGCAAAGAGACAGCTAGGCTGTCACGTTTCGTGCGGTTTGTGAATTTTCGGTGGCCCAATTCTAAAGGAAAAGGAGGGCAATGCATCTGGATAACCTCTGGTTATGTGGATGTTAATGGGCGTCGATAGTCGCAAGGCTTCGACTGTTCGTTTGCCCCTCCTATGCTAAAAAAATCACTCGATGAAACACAAATTACGAAATTGAACACTTGTTCATTTCTTAAGCTCCCCGTATCGACTGTGTGATAAATGGTGGAGCAGCGTTGCCAACCCGCTTGATCATGGATTGGCAGTAATGAGCAATAATATCCTTTCAAGAAATCATCAGAACCTGATGAAAGTTGAGTCATTTTGATGTCTGGCGAAACATAGTAGACGACTACTGCCTGATGACGATTATTTAATAATAATAATAATATCATGGACGCTTTTACACCACGTCCATCCGGTCCCGTGCTAAGTTTCCGAAGAACTTTTGTCACGCGTACCAGACAACGGAAATACATATATTTAATACTTTTTATAATTTTTATTATATAATACACAAATTTAATGCACATCCATGACCCAGGAACACAGAAAACATTTTGTTCCCTGGCGAGATTCGAACCCGCTACCTTGAGCGCCAACGCGCTAACCACTGAGCCACAGAGGTCGCCAAAATTTAAGTATCGCAAGAATCATTTAATATCAATCATGTTGGATATGAGTGTCAAGGGATAAGGGGTCAATTGAGTGAGATGATTGCAAGAATTCTTTATGGTGAATATAAATGGAGTGTTGAATATAATTAAGAATATTTATTCAATTATATCTCAAATGTACATCCGTTATGTGTTAACCGTAACAGTTTTTATACTCTCACCGTGAGATTTTGTGATGTAAATCAGAGCTAAACTAAACAAGAGCCACCTTTTTTGAGGATGTCATTAAAAGCGGGAAGTTGAGAGCGGTGGAATCTCTGAAAATTAGGTGATGGGAATACTTCTTTGAGTCCATCGTAAAATAGAGACAGACTTTAACGATGCCTTTTCTTTAACGCCGGGCGGGTATGTGGGACTCGCTTGCACCCTAAAGATGGTAAGTGGACGCAGCACTACACACTAAAACCCGGCGGATGCCTCCAATGCCGCCTTTAGTGAGGTGCCCCGGATCTGCTAGCAACAGGGCACCTTGACGGTTAGTCAGTCCCTAAGAGACCGACGCCACCTCCACAGAGAGGTTGCCCCGCACCACAGAACAACCCTCCAAACGTCGGGACAGTACAATGAGGCGAGGTTCCCGTTCTCGCCCCTTGCCCCACCTCCCTCCTTTGTCCCCTTTTCTTATAAGAGGGATACGAAGATCCCCCTCGGCTCAATTCGCTTCGCCCAAAGTGCTGGGTTCACCTACTGAGCCCCATCGCCACGACAAGGCTTGAACCATTGGGGAATATTAGACAGCCTGATCATGATTATCCATCAGTTTTAGTCTAATATAGTAATAATTCATGATCTATCAAAGATATATTGATGATATCTATGATAATGATCTGAAGTAAGAGGCCCATTCGACCCCTATGGGCCCACGAAAGACTCGACCGTGGTTTACATAGGCGTGGTGAAAAATGGGGTTCACTATTTGTAAGAATAGTCCAATATTCATATCGTGGACTGTTAATTCGTGTTTGGAACGCAGCCGCAACGCAATATTTATGAAAAAAATAAGTTTTATAACTTCTGGTTAAGATCGTAATAATACGTTGTAAAATGGAGACCAGTCATTGATTATCGTCGTGTTTAGTTACACATATTAAAATAAAATGATAATTTGCATAAAAGGTGATTTATTGAATTATTACGGTTTTACTTATGCCAGTGATCCACCGTCGAGCTAAATTTCCCCGGTGACATATTTTTAAACGACTTCAAAAAAGGAGGCGTTTCTCAATTCGTCTATTTATAAATATGTTTTTTTTTTAATGTTTGTTTGCGGATGAATTCGTCGTTTATGAACCGATTTTAATAATTATATTTTGTTGGAAAGAAGATATTTTCAAGGTAGTCCAATGATAGGAAAATCCGGGTCTGATGATGGTAGACCAGAGAAATCGACGGGTGACTAGTGCGTTTGTAAGTTTTTTAATGAATGTTGAATTAGAAAAAAAAAACATTACTTGTAAACATTTAACATTTATATAGCGATTAAAACATCTTATGTGTCGGTAAACTAGAGTGAAAGAAGTTAAAACTAATAATTGATTCCCTCTTCGTATTTCGATTCTAAAATTCTATAAAAAATGATGACTTAAAATAATCGATTTCGAAATTGGTTTCATCTAAATAAATCTTTTTACGGACGAATTCATGATGGTTTATTTTTCTTTACTATTATAATAAAGTAAAAACATGTTTTATATGTCACGCCTGATTATGGCATTTTCATTTGTAATAATATACAAAATAAATAGTTTAAAAAGTTTTTACTGTAGTGGTTATTTTATATTGTCGTCTAACTCATAGATCACTGGCTATATAATAGCGTTACGTAAATACTTGGCTATTGTTTGCACAGATTCATTATCGCTTAGTCACCTCAACATGGCCCATGACCCATATCGCGGATTGTGTTTTATCTATACTTCTATATGATATTAAGGCTGCTGCAAGTGGATGTAGGAGTGATTTCCAAAGCTATTCATCATATTTAAAAAAAGAAAAAAGCTATAGTTAAATGGGACAGACTATACAATATAAATGTAATAAGTATATAAAATAATTATTGTCATATTACGCTAGAAGACCACTCCCAACGTCTGGACAGTACAATGGGGTTCCCATTCTCACCCCTTGCCCCCTGCTCTGTTGTCCCCTCTTCTTATAAGAGGGGTACAAAGAGCCCCCTTGGCTCAATTCGCCCAAGGTGTTGGTCACTGAACCATGGTGGGGAACATTAGCCACACCTAGACAGCCTAATATATAAGCTCTTATTGGGTTAGATGCAGGGACATGGGAATTGTCTTGGCGTTTATTGAAGGAGGCCTATGTTCAGCAGTGGATAGATAACGGCTGAAAATGACGATGATTGTTGGTTTTTGATTGAATTTCACAAATTTTGAGGAGTCGGGGTAAAGTCCTAAATCATAAGAAATATTAATATATTTCTTATGATTTGATTCATGACAGTTCCCCGACTACTCCAAATTTGTGTAATAATAAGTAAAATAATATGTAGAGCTTACAAGTACCAAAACAATCTTCGCTTCACTCTGCATTTTGGATATCCATAGACCAAAATAATAAATAACTCTATGTCACAGGAAATAAATACCCTTTTTACGTACAACATGCATCCAAACTGATGTTTATGAGGCAACGTGGGAAGCCAGTAAACTTATTGGCTTATGAATCATAGGTATTTTAATAGTGAGGACTTTATTTATAGAGAATATGTATTAAAAGATGATTGAAAATGACACTTGTTCGAAGAAACAGATGCTTACCCACTTAAGAGACGTTCAAGGAATACTCCAATGGTTTCCTTTTGTTGGACATCATTATCTTATAGAATAAAAAAAACTCAAGAAAATTTTCAGATATTTTTGTTCTATCGCGGTTTATTTTTTTTTACATGGCCCACGTTTCAGATACCTTACAGCAACCATGGTCACGGGAGGAGCATCCAGTCCCTTCTGTCCTTCCCGATGGTTACTGTAAAGTATCTGAATCGCAGGTTATGTAAAAACTATGAACCGCGATAAAATTCGTAAAAGTTGTCATTAAAACAAATTTTTAGAAATGTAAAAAACGAGATAATATGAATTCAATATACATAAATTATTTTTAAGATAAACTCACAACTATTTGATGCTAAGCCCATTAATATAAAAGAGCAAATGAACTGTTACTTAACTCATAGAGAATGTTGTAATGTAATGGGTTTTTAATGCAATAGAACCACTCTCGTCTATTGCCTATTGAGCACATTTCCCAAGCAATGAGTCTATTAGGCCATGACAATTATTGGTTCAGTTGATTGTTTGGTAAGCGGCCTGTATTGCATAATGCATGGTGGAAGCTATACGGGTCATGGGTGAACTCACTGTAAAATACAATTTAAAAAATAATCACACTGCTTGTATAAATTATAAAAAAAAACTTTTTATGCCTGTTTCTGTAAATTATATTTGTTGATTAATGTTAATATTAAAAACAAGTGTAAATGACTTTACGCTAGGGTAGACTCATAGTCTTGGTTAGTAGAGTCGGTCGCGATTTGACGATGTTCTCTTGTATTTCTTGTAACTATATTCTTTCCACAATTATAAGTAGATATACATATTACATTTTGCTCTCTGACTATTAGAATAACTTCACCCGACTCATCAACCGTATCGGATTTGACTAGCCCTGTTCCTAATATTTCTATGGAATAGCGAAACTTCTATTCTCCTGAATGGCGGGGTGCGTCCCCCTTTCGAATAATTTCTAGGTGAGCCATCTGCTCACCTACCCACCGATTGAGTTTAAAGGCCATCAGGCTTCAAAGTTATATAAATAAAAAAAACATACAACACAAACATATATTTGTACTTCTAAACTGAAAAGTGTCACAAACTGGTGTTTAAAGTAGCAACCGATATATGTCCTACTGCTGGGCACGGGTCTCCTCCTCGAAATCTGACGAAGAGGTTCATAACTCATAGTTCACCGAGACACTGGCACAATGCGGGTTGGTGAACTTCATACACCTTCAAAGATTGAAATCTCATCAGGCATGCAGGTTTTCTCGCGAAGTTTTCCTTCATCTGTGAGCGAGCCATGGTCTTGTATTAAGGGCGCACTTAGAAATTTAGAAAACCCATTTCAAGGCACCATAGGGGATGGGGTAAGGATCGAACTCGGACCCCTAGCTCAAAAGGCCGAGCCCATACTCACAGACCATCGTCGGCACACTGGTGTTTGATTTAATATATTTGGTATTGTTAAATTTTATGCTCAGTTTTTACTTCCAGGCCTACGTGGTAGCGGATGGTCAATGTGTATATCAAGGGGACACAGAAGCGATGGTGCCACATTTGCAGGCTGTTGGTATGGTCTGTCCCAGGAACTACAACCCCGCTGACTTCAGTAAGTATACTTGCATGTGCAACATGCAAATATAATTGCTAGTACAATGGTTTGCCAAAATTAAGCTCAATATTCAGGACTTGACATCATATTCTAATAGTAAGAGACAGGCCAAGATGCTTTAGCCGCCTTGGGCCGGCGTGACCAGAGATGTATGTACCTGTCGCTAACATAAGAATAGCGTAAAGCGACAGTTATGCTGTCGAGTTTCGAGCAGTTTGTTTGTTTCCTGTAGCACATTCATAGTAACGCATCTGCACAACCTTTATGCGATTGTCTATGCGCGTCGGTAGTCACAGTAAGGTTCATGACATAAAAAGTACAAAGGTAATAGACAAGAGAAATAGGAACATTGGAGAGTTTCCACAGAATAAAGACCAAGTATCTATTTGTTGTGTGTATGCCTATAGCCACAAACTTTACCTCAATATTTTGCTGCATCGATGTTGTATGTCTATACTAATATTATAAAGAGGAAAAATTTGTACCTATTTTGTATGTTTGTAATGAATAGGCTCAAAAAGTACTGGACCGATTTCCAAAATTCTTTCACCATTCGGAGGCTACATTATCCACGAGTAACATAGGCTAAATTTTATTCTGATAAAAATAGGGTTCCGTAAGATATTTTGGTTTTTCGGACATAAGGTGTAAAAAATATTATTTCACGTACTAAGATCCCGTTGTAAATCTTAGTTAACGCAGGAAGCTGCGGGCAACAGCTAGTTTATTAACAAAAAAAAATCTTCTTACAGTAATCGAAGTGACAGAAAATCCTCAAAACATAAAGCTTCTAAGAGATTGCATCCGTAACGGTGAGATCCACAAGTCCGTGAAGGGAGACACCAGCTCTGAACCCTTGAACAACATGCTGCTAACGATATCCTACCAGAGCGACGACAAGGGGGAGACAGAGATAGTCCTCTCCAACGAGAAGTGTACATACAATGTTAAGCAGTGCACCCTGCCTAGTAATTCCACTACATCAATCAACTTCTCCAACGACGACTCGTCGCTCACGTGGATGAAAGTGAGCAAAAGCAGCGGATACCCGATCTCAAGCATTGAGCAATTCTACATAATATTATGTAGGATGCTTTTGCAAATTTGGAGGAATAGACAAGGTTGGTAGAAATACAGAATTAGTTTCGAAAAAACTCGTAATTTTCTTATTGTTTAGAGATTGTTGGCGTTCATTGAGAGAGGCCTATGTTCAGCAGTGGACGGATAGAGGCTGATGATAATGGCGATAAAAACTAATGTAAAATTAATTATTGAATTTTTGATTCCAACAAGTTTTCCCGCTAAAACAATAACGACAGTTTCAACAGTATAATATTTTTAGAAGTTTTTCATCTGGTCAATTAAATAACTTTAGTTTATGTTTGGGGAACTACTACAGGATCGGTCGTCTTGGCGTTCATTGAGGGAGGCCTATGTTCAGCAGTGGACGGATAAACGTTGATGATGATGATGATTGGAGATGAAAAGCAGAACAAGAACGTATTGATTTTTTTAAATATTTATTACAGGCATTAGATTTCTAAATTACTGTAATTATATTTGTTATCAATAAAATACTCCATATTAATTAATAATTATCATATTAAATTAGTTATTTAATAAACAATATAAGACTGAATCACGCGCTATAACACATGCGATATGAGCATCGTCCAAGGACATGGACCATGACACTGAATGAGCTAATTTACTTTGACTGTAATAGTTAAAAGTTCTTCTCGATTTCTCTGGTCTGCCATCATCAGATCCTGATATCCTTAACAGAGGACCACTTTGGAAATATCTTCTTTCCAACAAAAAAAGAAAAATTACATAATACATTGAATACATTAAAAGATACATTATAAGATATTATGTTATGTGCACGGATATAGAACGGACTTTTTTTTGGAAAATCATTTTTTTTTTAATTCATTCAAATTCAAATGAGAGATTGGGCACTGGCCACTGGGCAAGCGCTTAGCCTTACTATTAAAATAAATAATAGTTTAAAAACTAAAATACATTTTTTTGATAAATATCGAAAATGTTTTTTTTTAATAATTCTAATTAAGGCTAGCACGATAAATAAAATATTTTTTTTTTATTTAAAAATGCGTTGGGTATTTTCTAAAATTATTTCGATATTCGCTGCTCCTATCAGTAAGTAGAGGTAAGTGTGCGCTTGTATTTCAATCCAGTCAATGGAATTGCCAACACATACGAACAGCGCACACTTGGCCCACATGACATTATCAATGGAATGATAACATCATTACCTACTGACTTTATGAAGTAAACAATAAATTACCCTAGTTTTACCTACATACGGTATCGTGTGGTACAAACAAATAAATATTCTAAGAAGTTAATCACCTCTGCCCTAAGATATTGTATTCGCAAACATAATAATAAACAACTTATGTAATTGTTTTTATTGTTATATCAATGAAGTTATAATAAATACGAGTGATGTAAAGTTATGGATTCTTAATTATGCTGATTAACCCGCTGATTGGTTTCCATTTAGATTAAGCAATATAATATTATCTAGATGTTATTCTTAGGAATATGTAGGAATATAGAAAATTATTATAAACTCGAGAGTTTGTAAGTATGGATGTTTGTTACTCTTTCACGTAAAAACTACTGAAAGGATTTTGATAAAACTTTACAATAATATAGCTTATCAGAACACATAGGCTATAATTATTCACCGTCCTCCCACGGGAACGGGAAGTACGCGGGTGAAACCGCGGGGCGCTGGTAATATAGAATAAAGGCTATAAAATAATAATTATTAGTCATCGAGTTTAATAATATTATAACCGCATTAAAGTCCGCAGGAAAACGTGAATCAAATAAAGCATAACTCAACCGTTGATAATGTTTACAGTGCTGAAATTATTTTTAAAATTACTTTAATGCTATAAGAGTCACAAATAAATTCACGTTTGTATTTAGGTATATTGGAATGGCGTTTGAACGAGTGCTTTTTTACCGAGCGTTAAAAAAACGTTTGAATGAGACAAATGGATACCCATTCACACGAAGGCGTTTTTAGAGCCCTGTAGGATTTTCGACTTTGAACATTGAGCGTTAAATCGAATATAGAATGCGGAACTCGCAACTCGCGCCAACGGCGGGATTTAACGCGACGCTTTACAAGCGTTCGAGCGAACGTGGCCTAATGTGTCTGCAGTGTAGTCCACTATATTCCTTTTTGCATTGTTTTGTAAACGTTATTATTTTTCAGCTCTGTGGATCCAGACTGCCCACCACATCATGTGCGGACTATTGATAGGACTGACTTTCTACGAAATGGCCAACGACGGGACTCAGATGTTCAATCATCTCAAGTTGTGCGTCGGTCTTATTATATTCTTCTCGTACACGCAGATCATGGTGCCTGTCTTGAGATGTGAGTGTGATTTATTTTGCCAGTATTTTATCCATGACATCCTACTAATAATGTGAATGTTTGTAAGTATGGATGTTAGTTACTCTTTCACGTAAAAACTACTGAATGGATTTTAATGAAACTTTACAATGATGTAGCTTATACATCAGAATAACACATACGCTATAATTTATCTATGTACTCCCACGGGAATGGGAAGTACACGGGTTTAACCGCGGGGCGCTGCTAGTTAATTATATCTTGAAATATTAATTTCATTCTCGCTTGGCGCTGGGTATAGTGAAATTAATAGCCTTCATTAAACAGATTTTTAGTGAAATTTACGCATGTAAGAGCAATAATAATGTATAAAATAATAATAATAATAAGGGGAACTGTTTATTATTTATCAACTGAAATAAGATAATTGTAAAAAATAATAAATAATATTATACTCTAACGATTCTAATAAATTCATGCCCTTATGGCGTCTGTTCGCTTCTCTTTCATTTCTACGTAGAATGACAGTGATTCTTTCATTTCATTCAGTTCTTACTAATTTCCCTTTTTCGATTCTTTGAAGATGAGTCAGTTATTAGACGACAAACATCAGAAAATGCACTATATCAAAGAACTCAGACGTATATTAGAAGGACAAACTCTGCGATGTAAACGTCCGCTTGGCGGCGTGACGAGAGGGACACCGTGATGTCCCCAGCGTATGAGCATACTAGAGCGAGCGAGTGCGAACTGGGGACTAGTCCCCGATAAACTCGGCACAAAAAACCTTAAGATTTGTGCTTCTATGTACGTCTGAATTCTTTGACTATATCTAAACTTAGTATATTAATATTTTATACAGATGATCTTATCTTTATGTCATTTGGCAGAGACGTATACGTTAATAATAGACTAGAAAATCATATTATGGAGTTGAGTGTTTAGTGTTGAACGCAGTATTATTAGCTTAGGAGGCGTAGCTAAACTATGCTATATTTGGGACCACTAAAAAGCTAGCTATAGCTACAGGGGCACCAAAGAGTCAGTAAATTTCTACTATTTAAAATATCCAGAATATCATATATCATTTTAAATTATTCAGGTTATTTTCATTATTAAAATGATTTAAAACGAGATGTTTTCCATGTTTTTTTCATTATTATTATATATAATATCACTAAGTTTGGCCTGTCATGTGAAACAGCAACCCCCCCCCCCCCCCATGGATAAATTAGGGGTCCATTCTTAACATTTTGGGGCCAAGAGAATATAATCACTACGTTTATTTAGGAAGATGAAAAATAGAGGTTGGCCGATTCTTAGACCTACTAAATACGTATATATAACGAGTTAAAGCTTTTAATATTATTTAACCGTAGAAATAAGTGAAGAAATACTAACTCAAGTTTCATGTCATTAACTTGATTATTTTTATTTCTAGATCCACAAGAAGTGAAACTAGTAAAGAAGGAGCATTTCAACGGCTGGTATGGGCTAACCCCCTACTATGCCGCATTAACAGTCTCCAAATTACCAGTCCAAGTCACGTTAAACGTAGTGTTCTGTACCATCGTGTACTTCATGGTGGGGGTACCGTTTAACGTGTCCAGGTATATCACATTCTGTCTGGTGGGCAACATCGTATCCCTGGTGTCTGAAGGCTTTGGATTGGCGATAGGAACTGTCTTCAATGTTACGGTAAGAGATTATATAAATTTTACACCAAAACACTAGAATAGTAATGGCGTCTGTTTATGACGTCACGCTTTCGTAAACATTTGACAGTTCGCATGTTTATTTAGTGTCTCTATCCTATATACTATTTATTTTAAATTATAATTTCAGTGATTCTTAGGTACTGTTTTAGGTAATTGCAGTAATTTATTTCTCCCCAGATATCGCAATCAAAAACGCCGTATAATTTTTCACTATAGAAACACTAATCGTTTGTTTTCAATTACAGAATGGGTGTGCGATTGGGCCTGCCGCCATTGCTCCGTTCATCGGCTTAGCGATATACGGATTTGATTTCGCACACAAAATCCCACTCATCATGAAGATAATAATGAAGACCTCATTTATTAGGTGCGGTGTCGTAGCCATGGTCCTCACAGTCTTTGGATTCGGAAGAAAGTCGCTAGAATGCGATGACGTATACTGTCATTTCGCGAAGCCAGACGTGTTAATGAAGTATTTAGACATTGACAACACATCAGTGTGGTTTGAAATATCGATAATGCTCGGTATAATGATAACCATCCGTGGTGTTGGCTACATTGGTTTAAGGAAAAGGTTCTCAACGTGATATTCATTAAGAGTAATTAGGTAAATTAATACAACGCTGCATTTTGTAAAGATCAGCGCATAACTTATGACAATTAAGTTATCGGGTAAACGCTGATTGAAATAAGCCTAAGAATGATTGTCAACTATGTACACAATCGAAATTAGAAATCTAGCGTTTTAGCTTAGAAGTAAACTTGTACTTATTTAAGGTATTATGATATTATGTACAAATGTCTAATTATATAAGTATATTTTTAACTTAAAACTTATTTAAATGCTTCTAAAAAGAACCATAAAAATATAGAACACTACTATAGACAACAGTCCAAATATCGAAATTCGAACAGAGTATAAATTGTACATGGTACATACCTATTATTAATAGATTATTTAATATTGATAGAAGACAATAGCTGACAAACTTATTTAGGAATTATTTATACTAAGGCGGAAGTGCCTTTAAGGTGTAGTTCATTTGTGATAGTTATTTTAAGACTCTGCTTTACACTTGGTGTTAGTTATCATGTAAGTTACAAATATTATTTCGCCAAAGATATATAGCCCTGCGAAAAATTATTTCATTCGGTGAATTTGCTGCTTTGTTTTAGAGATTTTACGAATCGAGATAACACGTCCATAGCAGAAAGGGTTTAACATAATTAATAGAATTGCGCGAATTGAATACGTCTCAAATACTCAGACTTCACTACTTAGCCTGAAATTTTGCACTTGGATGAACAACTGTCAATATTAAATGATATCATACCACTTAAAAAAATTCTTCTGAGTAACGTAGTTGTAACTAGCATGGGGGTACGTTTTTGGCACCTTTTAGCTAGAAGAAACTTTAGTTGACATTTAGATAGTATAAATCATCTCATAATAATTTATTATGATGCATTTCTTGAAAACTCTAATCAATTAGGGTTTAGGAAGACTTGACAAGAAAAATGAAGTAATATTTAATATTTATATTAATTTTATTTATTAAAGCTAATAATTGTTTGAGTATTATAATTTCCAGTGCAGTATCTGCGGACTCCTTTCGGGCTTCCACTATTTTAGAAGCGATTTTTTTACTATACTGAAATACTTTCCTTTTTTGAGGCTACTGTTCAAAAATCACAGATACCTAGGCAAAGAATACAGACGTACATAGGAGGACAGTTCTTAATGATTTTTTGTGCCGACTTTTTCGGAGACTAGTCCCCAGTTCGCGCTCGCTCGCTCTCGTAGGCTGCTGGGGACATCATGTTGTCCCTCTCGTCACGCCGCCAAGCGGACGTTTACATCGCAGAGTTTGTCTTCAAAGCGCTCATAAGAACTGGCCTTCTATGTACGTCTGTATTCTTTGACCTAGGCTACCCCGCAACGCCACCCATATTTACGCATTCATACGAATGTTTTTTCTTACAGAGATGGTTCTTCTTGTATTACAGTCCATACAACGTACAAAATTAATAGAATTATAAATAAAAATATGCTCTCTCGTTCTAAAGGGTCTCATATAAAGAGAGTGAGAGGGATGGGTAGATAGAGAAAATTGTAGAATCTCCTATTTGATTGGCGAGTTTAAGGCTGCTTTTCCACCAGATGTGCGAGGAAGCGATGCGAGGGATGTGTTTTTTGACAACCAATGGGATCGCTTCATTTACCTCGCTATATTCGATCAGCAAAGCTCTGGTGAAAAGGGCTTGGCGGAACGAGATTTTAATACGTATAAAATAACCAAGAGATGTGTGCTGAAAATATGTTGCAAGACTAGATAACTGGAAAAAGAAGATCATCGCGAATTAATGCGCATATTCAAAGCTCCGCTCTTCTCGGCTTTGGTAGAATACTCCACATACAGCACAGCTAGACATCGCACATCGGTGGAATAGCAGTCTTAGGCGGCTAGTTCGTACTTAATAATAGAGAATTTGTTTATTACTAAGCATAAAGTATGCTTGTCTTGTTACAAGTTATCTTTAAGCCCGTGATTGCATGTAAAAAGGAAAATATTTAAATATTTATAATCTTTTGTATTTAATAAAAGAAACATGTTAACTGACAATGAATTACTACCAGTAATAAATTGTATAAAAGTACAAGTTTTGAATTTATTCACCTTTGCTTGTATATTAATACTAGCGTTTTATCGTGACTTCT
Source organism: Lycaena phlaeas (assembly GCA_905333005.2). NCBI lineage: Eukaryota > Metazoa > Arthropoda > Insecta > Lepidoptera > Lycaenidae > Lycaena > Lycaena phlaeas. The sequence continues at coordinate 10,409,826 of HG995178.1, forward strand.
GCGTGAATTATTATACATAATATAAAGTATCAACCCATTTTATCTCACTGCTGGGCATGGGTCTCCTCTCCTCGGTATCAGGCGAAGAGGGGTAATGGGCCATAGTTCATCGATGCGCTGGCCCAATGCGGGTTTGTGAACTTCACACTCCTTCAAAGACTGTCAATCTTATCAGGCATGCAGGTTTTCTTACGATGTTTTCCTTCACTGGCAAACGGTGATCCGTGTTTAAGGTACACTTAGAAATTAGAAAATCCTATTTCAGGCACCTTGGCGGGTCAGGATCGAACCCGGGCCCTCTCGCTTAAGAGGTCGAACCCATTACCCTCTGGACTACCGTCGCTCTCGTCACAAATTGTAAATCCACTACCTGATTGTATAAAATATTATACTATTATAGTTCACTAAATGGATAAAAAGATATTTGAAACCGCCTAAGACCAGAAGCCATACTTCCATGTATGTCGTAAAATACAATATCATCTATTGATTTCTGATACTTTGTCACTCAGTCCTATGGGAATGTAGCTCCGGGGTATGTTCCATAATAGATACAAAACAAACGTAGATAGTAAAATAATATCAATAATATTAATACCAATGAAACATAACCTAAAATATTTACGATTTTTAAGATGTAATATCTTATAGCCTAGGCCTACTCGAGAATATTTCTTTTAAGAAATTAGTTGGAGGTTGATTTCCTAATCATTTGAGTGTTTTTTTTTTTATGTATAGACGCCTCTTTTTGATCTCAAATAAAATAATGTATGAGAGTTCGCCATTGTCTTTTATATTATAATGCTCACTAGAACATAGTACAAGTAGAAGATAGTGAGTTATTCTAATCAAATATTGCAAAGAAAGTTTAGCTTTTTGTTAGGAAAAGGTATAAATTATTAGGGACGAACCTGGTTCCCGTTGCCCCCGCAAGATGTTAAAGGCGCTTCGTCTTCTTTATACAGTTTTCCACACCCGTGATGATGTCGCACCGCGAATAGAACTATACGCGTCGACGGGATGATGAGTCCAGACGGTTTTCGGTATTTATTTGAGGAGACACGCGAGAGCTCGACTCGACCACGATACGGCGAATCGTCAACTCATTTTTCCGAGTACCCCCAGATTAGTAGGAATGGAATAGATTTAGGATGAGGGTAGTAGGAAATGTTGTGTTCAGGAAGGCTAAATTAATTACGATTGGAAAGTATAAATGCGTTCGCCTATTTTAGTCATATTATTAAGAAGCACGTTTTCACTATTGACGGTTTCTTACTCAGATTCTCATAAACTAAAATTAATGTTATTTTCGATTTAAAAATTTCAATGTCTTGAAAGTTGAAACTATAACAATAATTAACGAAATTGATTAAAAGTATTTCTATCGTATTTGTATATAAAAAATACTTTTCAATGAATATCATAAAAGTACACTTTCTTTTTAAATATAATATAATGCATCTGTTATGACACGAAATACACTGTACAATTGTACTTAAACTACTTTTTGTTAGATCCTTTATCTCTTCGTTTCTTGATGTGCTTTTTAGTTTTCGTTTTCCTTTTTTCGGCTTTCTCTTCTTTCACTGCCTTTTTTCTTGCTTTTTTACTGTCTGGAGACTCATCTCTTGGCCTAGCGCTGTTCGTAAATTTTGCTTCTGAAATATTTTATGGGAAGTAATTAAATGAACGGCATTATAAATTTTGGAGGGGCAAAAAAAAATCGGCATTTAAATAATTTGGTTGGCATACAAAGATTTTGTACGCAATAAAATAAAGCTGGTAACAATTCTTGTACCGCAAATAATTTTGATAATGGTCGAAAATTAAATCATAAATAAGCAGCTTACAATATGATGACCTCGCATAATAAACATTCATCGGGCAAAATAATTACTTGAGCGGCACATTTCTTTGCATTACATTTTATGTCCTGTGTTCACACCGGTGTAGGTTTGCGCTATTTACCGCTAGATGGTGTTGTAAGTAGGTATGTTATTGAACAAAATTATAAAAATTGAAGAAGAAATTAATAAACTATATTATCATTCTTAATAAAAGACTAGTGAATTAATTCAGGTCATGACGTCGTCAAATCCTGTGTTCAGCAGTGGTCCGTCCACTAAAGGCTGATAATATGATGATGAAATTTTTTCTTCAAGATTTTATTTTGTTTCAGTTTCGTAGATTTATGTAGATAGTAGATAGATTATGCAGGTATTAAAAATTGTAGGTGGTGTGTAAAATAATCAAGCAGTTCAAAAACTTGCAATATTCAATTCAATCATTACCTACAAAAATCAAATCAAATTAAAACATTCAATACGCAGGAATGGATCCACAATTTTAAACTTATTTGTAACAAGACGCACAGCTCTACGGTTAACACCGTCCGCGCACACTCAGGCTGTACGCTGTCGTTCGTGAGTTCAAATCCTCTTCATACCATTGTCTATGAATTTCTTCTTTTGTTTGTTTATACATTTTTAAATAATATTTTTTGATATTACAATAATTATAAATACGATTTACAAACTAAAATTTTGTATAAAAATTGAATAAGAAATTAATAAATTATATTATCATTCTTAATAAAGGACCAGAGAATTAATTCAAATCATGACGTCATCAAATCCTGTGGACTGGGCTATAACGCAGAATTTAATGAAAAAGAAAGTTGCTTAAAGTTATATTCATGCTACTTATATAAGCAGCACAAAATTATTTTTTTTGCTTACCCTACGAGTGCTTACCAAAATTTTATTAAACAGGAGCAGCACAGTGCCCCTCTTTTAATTAATATGCCTTTCAAAAATAATTACAGCCATAAAAAATGACAAAAATTGCTGCTTGATTCTAAAATGTTTGCTGAACATAAGTTGCCGCTCAATTAGCTATTTCTGCTACCAGATTATATTTTTCTGCTCACAAAAATACGAATATTATGCTAGTCGTTTAAATAACACCCATATTTTATTATGGCTAATTAGCACAATTTCAGATAAACTTTCAATATTTTGTGTACTTTTAAATGCTATGGCATTTTAGAGCTTCTTTAAAAATGAACCACAAGGACTATGTACACATGTTTAAACATTTTATTCTTACATGTAAAAAAAATATATAATAAAATAGTTGTACCCTCCGCGCGAGTTGTTAAACCACCAATTACAATAAATTTTGAGGAAAGGATTTTTTTTTCAAATTGAAAAAAAGGGCAAAATACAAATATTGAAATTCCTTGAAATGTCACTGACGCCATCTGTCGACAATTGGTTGTACCAACTCTGAAACCTTTATGGGCTCATGCACAGCAACTTTGCTAAAGATCATTACATAATCAAATGCATAGTTTACGATTCTATAAAATACATACAGACAAACATAGATAACACGGTGTAGCTATAGTTGTAGGTGTAGCTTATTCTAGCAGGTTCCATATAGATATGTTGATGTATTCTCAAAATGGGAGCAAGATAGTTTTAAGAATATTGGTTACATACTTTGGCTACAGTACCCTGTAGTCCGAGGGCCTGTATCATTGATATGACTGATACAGCGGTAGCTACACCCTTGGCTTATGATTTAAATATATTATGCATTATATAATATACGAAACACATACTTTTTTCTTCATCTCCTTCCTCCTCAGAGCTTGAACAAGAATCGCTATCCGATATTTTATCCTCTTGTAGTATATCAGGTGTATCAACAGTACCCGTGAGATCTTCATTAAAACCAGCTATCTTTTTATATGCTAGATCACCTGTGTCACCTTCTTTCGCTTTATTAATATCACGCTCATAATTAATAACCTGAAATTAAAGTTTTATATGATTAATGAATAGGGGCCACTCATTAAATATGAGTGCATAAAAGGGGGGCCTCCTAAAGGAGTGTAACAGGGCTCAGGGGGTTTACGGCAATGTGAAATTTTATTAAAGCAATTTGAAATTTGTATTTTTCCTTCACCATTTTGATCTATCATGACATAAGTAATATAGTCTTTCATTACATACTCATTTAATATAATATATACTTTTAAGTATGTACAGTTTTTTTTTAAATAAATCATAACTTAATATGTTTACTTTAAATTTTATTATAAAAGCTAAATTACTAATATTAAATTCATAATATTTTTTAAATTTTGGAGTTTAAGTTTTACTATATTTTTGTTCTTAGTTTTAGTGACAAAATATTTCTTAGGCAGAAAGAACATAATAATATATATGGCATATTTTATGAATGGGCCATTGTTTGATGAAAGTCTTAAATCTATGCTATTTCAATGTATGGTTTTAAGAGTTTTTATAGAGAGAATTTAATTGTATTACAGGATAAAGTATAAACATCAAAACTACATAAAGTTGTAATAATTACCTCATTTAATCTCTTTGGAATAAATATATTTTTGAATGCCTCCTCCTCAACTTGTTCCTTTGCTGTCATTTCTTCAAAATTTCTCGAGGCAGCCTTCTCTGAGAGTTTTTCCAAGCATTCCTCCAAATTATTTATTGTGATAGATGCATCCGTTATGAAGTCAAACAACTCTTTTACAGTCAAAGTAGCTACTCCCTTCTTTCTAAAGAAGTCTGATATATTTGTGCAATCCTTCCTTAAAAATTCATATGCATGTGGATGGTCGTGTTCAACAGATTGCGATACATCAATGATGACAATGTTCCCTTTATCATACAAAATGTTGAATTCTGACAAATCAGCATGTACCAATTTACAAACATTAAACATTTTCCACATCATTGTAATGCAATCTCTGTAAAGTGTTCTGGCTGCTGATTGTGATATTTCTACATCCTTCAATTTAGGTGATGGCCAACCATTTTCACCTACAAAAGACATTACTAATACATGACTACGTAAAATGACTGGTTCGGGAACACATATTGCTGCATTATGCAACCTTAAGAGGTTTCTTAATTCTTTTTCAGCCCATGTACGCACCATCTTACGTGGGTTGGACCTACAATACCCATTTCTAAACCTATATTCACCAGAAACATATTTGTCTCTGTCTTTAAATACTAGGATAGATGTTTTGAAAATTTTCACAGCATATTCTTTACCATCCTTTGATATAGCATGGTACACATTTGCTTCTTTTCCTGTGGATATACATCCATTTATTTCATTAATGATACCTCGGTTTAAGAGTTTAAAAAGAATCATTTTTGTACGAGGATCCATTACCTGCTCTGCCGTCGCTCTATCATGTTTATCTTTAACTCTGAACTTCATGTTTTCTGATTTTCTGTCATTTAAGTCCAAAAACTTTTCTGTTTTATCATTTATTGGTTCATATTGGTGGACATTAATTTTGTTGATATACCTTTTGAACAGCTTTTCACTTGGCTGGTATGACGTTACTTTTGTCGAAGGGTTTTGTGCATTAACATTGTCTCTTTTTTTCCCATTTTGTGTTCTTTCATCTGAATCATAGAAAAAGTCATCTGAATCAATATCTCCATCTTCATCACCAGATTCATGTTCACTACAGATCTTATAAACTGGCGATTCTGCAAACTAAGAAAAGTTTTCTCATTATCTACATTTCATAATATAAATTTATCACTATAATACACACAACAAATATGAAAAATCGGTTCTGATGTTTGCTTTAAATAAGATTATTGTACTAGGCTTCTGATTTTGATTTTAGGTTTAAGAAAATCCTAGTTAGGATGAACTTGGATTTTTTAATGTTATTAGTACTCAGCACTGTGGCACATAAAATATTTGTTAATAAATGTTACAACCCCTTATCTATGATATATATTTATTTTGATATCGAATGTTTTCGATTAACTTACCCTTACTGTTTTAACCCGTTTGGTTATGTCTTCTTCGTAATCACTAAACTGGCCGTCTGACATGCTTCTAACCTATTTCTAACGTGATATTTTTTACGGTACACAAAAATGTATGTATTTATTGGGTATAAAACAGTTTCATTAAATATATCAAAGTTTTATTGAATATTATTTTAAAATTAACAATAAATCCAGACGGAAGGTACACGTTTTTTTTTGTCAACAAATCCCGAGATTTCAAGTGACAGTTCACACTTCACAATTGACAGTTCATTTTTTTATATTATTTAATGCCACCAACTACAGAAATTGACCATACAGAAATTACAATAAACTTTATATTATCTAATAATTGCAAGCATGTATTTAAAACACAAAAACAAATATACTTCCTAAACGCTAAACACACGCAAATAAGTTGACGGGGGCCTTAATAAGTCCATCGTTGACACAGTCAACTTGTATTTTTTTTCCTCAATAGATCCGACTGACAAAATATCTTAGCTAAAAATTAAAGATAGAATACATACACACAAGCATAATAATATTATGTACAACATCCAGGGCTAGCTACTCAGACACACCGCTTGGATCGCGGGGTCGTGAGCGACGTCAATCCCAACACATGGTTAAAATTACATTGAATATGTGGATCGATCGGTTAAGATTAGGTTCTTAAATCCTATACGAGTTGACATCAATCTAGACCGCGAAGACACCGGTTGCACTTCGCTATCGGTTGATTGCTCGGATTCTGCGCACGACCCACCTCCCCCGTCGGAAGGGGAAGGAAGGGCCGGCCCTCCGACTAACAGTAGAACTTTACCCGTTAATGACTTGTGGGCGGTATCGGATTTAACTAACCAAACTCCCACTTTCCTGAGTATCGCGCGCGATAATAGTGTGGTGGGGGGCGTCCCCTTTGGTGATGGAATTTCTAGGTAAGCGATCTGCTCACAAAAATTGCGAAAATTCTTTCAACATCTACGTTCGGATTCCTTTAATATCTATACTCCGCACGTGTTAAAGGCTATCAGGCCTAAAAGTCTAGAGTCTAGACCCTATGAAAAATAATATTTTTTTGCATTCCTTTTAGATTAGGCTAAGACCAGAGGCCATGCTGCCAATTCCGTCGTAATCAATATATTAATCTAAAATATTGAAAAAGGGAGGAAAATAATATGAATGCACTCGGCTTCAATCTCTAGTCCAATTGGCGTTTCATCCTTGGCTTTACTTTGATTCTGGAAGTCATGACCTGACATGTAGCATAAATAAGTACTATGTCGATATGTATGTCAGCTCAAGTATTCTTGTACTGAGGATTTAAGTATAATATTATTAAGCATAAACCCACTGCGACGGCTCCTCCATGTATTTATCCTCAAAGTTGACGATTGATAAATGTCGGTAGAATTATTGTGTTTTTTAGCCAAGCGAAGGACCACAAACCAAAAAAGAATAATGGAATTAAAATAATATTAAAATTTAGTCTACACGAGTTCCAATATTAATCCAATGTTAAATTAGTAAATTCACGAGATTGAAATAATATTATAATATTGTTGTTTAAGTTTAGATAACATTTCGTAAATTTAACCACATTTCGGAAAACATACAATATTTAAGTTTTCCAAGACTGTATTTTCAATAGGTACCTACTTACAGCTACTTAAGAAAAAATATTATTTGAGATGATAATTGATAATATAATTTAATATTTGTAAATTTATACTACAGTAACAATAATAAATACACAAAGCCAGTGATTGCACCACACTTTGGTAAAAATGTTTTCGCATACAAATAGGCAAAAGATCTAAAAAACTATATATCTGAGTGGGTTCTAAACGTTCTAAATACGCAATAAGGTTTAAGTGGTATGACATTGGCAATGAAATTAAATTAACCGGCAGAGATGAATTGATTGTTAATGAAATAAATATGGAGTTTTAACGGGGGATCTGATTGAGGAATTAATCAATTTAGAATAAATTGGCGAATGGGCAAAGCGCTGTCTAAATTTAGTTATCTTACAACACTTTCATTAAAATATAAGAATACATAAAATATAAAAAATCCTGTAGGGCTATTCTGTTAAAACCATTTCGATTTTGAGCTTCACCTGAGTGATATAGCTCACTTCGAAAGTGAATTTTATTGATATAAATAGATAGTCGAGTTTTAAAGAATACAAATTCGTCAAAATCTTCATATCACCGCAGATTCTGCTTTCGAGATTTGAAAACGACCTTACAGAATAGCCCTACTGACCTTAAAAAAAGTAGCCAGAAAGTTAGCGGTCGCTGTGTTGAGGTCAATTTTTTGAATTATTTTAATATACATGCATAATAATATATACATGTCTTGAGACAAGAAAATTGGAGAAACGTGACAGAAGAAGCCGATTAGAAATTTTCCTAAAATCAGAAATGACAAAATATTATATAAATATACACATCAGTAATATATTTAAATCCATATTATCTAATATTCAGAAGTCCTATATTCTAATTCATTAGGTTTTCTAATCCATTGGATTCCATCTAGTCATCATCATATCATTCATAATCCATTGGAAATGAAGTACAGACTTGAGATTCTATTCTAAGATAAACTGAATTTAATGACATGGTCATAGCCATACGTAGTTTCTCTGTCCTTTTCACAAAGACAATGTTCAAAAAACATGCTTATCAGTGTCTCATATTGATGCTGAAAGTTATGAAAAAAGAAAATGTATTTTGTTCGTTAATTTTCCGCTTGCCAATATATTGATTGATCGCTATTCCCGCCTCACGTAAGATATATTCCATTTTCCTCATAGTTATCCTTGTTTTAAGATTCCCTGGTACAGGTGTTTAATTATTGAGTCATAAATAAATTGCAACAAAGAATGTCGTTTAATTTAACGCGTGTTAACTAGTAACTATGGTTTTACGTTCATTACTAGAGTTGTATAAGACTGTAGTTGATTTGATTAGAATATTTGACCACTCGTATGTGAAATAATAATAATATCTATGGACGCTTTTTACACCACGTCAATCTGATCCCGTGCTAAGTTCTCGAGGAGACTTGTGTCACGGGTACCAGACAACGGAAATACCTAATATATTTAATACTTTTATATTAATACTTATATTTGAGATTTTTATTATGTAATACACATCTATGAACACAGAAACTTTTTTGAGTTCCCTGGCGATATTCGAACTCGCTACCTCCGGCTTGTGCGGTCGTCGTCGTCGTATGTGTATCAATGGTGTAGCTTGTTATAGCAGGGCCCCGTATCAACATTTTGGATGTAATATTTAAATGAGATTTTTGATACCTAAAGAATTGAGTACACAAATCGGGCCCTGTGGTTCAGAGCCCTGTAGTAGGAGGCCCCGTATTATTGATACGGCTGATACGGCTGTAGACCCTGATAAGTTTTCGGTAAATCGTTTTATTAAAAATAAGTTGGCTGTTCCTTGATGGCCGGCAGATGAAAAAAACTAAGTTCGATTAATGTACTATTAATTGAACTTAGTTTCTTATAGTAACAGTAATTTAGATATAAATTATAGTAAGAGTAATTTAGATAAAGATATATAAATGTTTAACGAAAGATGAGACAAAATAAGTAAAGAACAGCGTCGTGCGCGTTCCGTCACGGCATTTGATATATATTTATTGGTCAAGTGCGCAAACAAATGTTTTCATCACAAATATTACTCCTTTATTGGTGTCTGGGTAAAGTGAGCAATTTATCAATAGGTGAGATCCTATCAATATTAGATGATGTAATGGGATCTACTATAAGGCCGCGTTTAGACGTCACGTGCACACGAGGCGGGCGAGGTGCGGATAGACTTCGATTAACGTAATTTCTTAATTTGAGATCTATTGGTGTAATAATAGGGCTCAAATTATATCCCAAATAGCTCAAAGTGTGTTAGACGCGAGGTGTGCGCTTAGCGTGCGCGTCATCTGATTTTTTTTTTCGAAAGGTCTAGACTTTTAGGCCTGATGGCCTTTAAGCTCAATCGGTAGGTAGGTAAGCAGATGGTTCACCTAGTAAAATGCGAAAGGGGGGCGCCCGTGCCCCGCAGGGGGCGCGGTATATCGCGCGCGCTACTTTGGAGAGTAGGTGTTTGGCTAGTCAAATCCAATACGGTCGACAAAGCGTGTCATCTGAACGCGGCCTTATACAACAGAGCTCTCCGTACTAAACAGACAGGGTAAACGTCGAGTTTGACTCACGATACGGGTTTTTTCCTTGCATAAACAGAATTTAATGATTCAACTGTCGCAGTGTTTAGGGACTTTTTGCACTTCCCTGAGAAATATATTTCCAAGTTGACTAATCCTTTCTTGAATACAGAAAACTTTGGTTATGTGATTTATGTGTTGTTTTTGTTTTGTTTTGATACTTATTCCAGAAACGCCAATACCTGAAAGTCAGAAGTTATCGAGATTTTGACTGTGAAGTATGTCTTTTGAATTTAAGCTCGAAATAGATAAAATAAACGTTATTTTATGAATATGCATTTATTCTCTCTTATTTTTATAAAATTTTGTAATAATTATTGGTATTCTTTATACTATTTCCATTTCTTTATTTTCTCGATGACAGTACTAATTTGATAGTTTTAGTGTTGTGACCAAATAGGTAATTATATCATCAACATCATCATCAGCCTTTATCCGTCTACTGCTGAACATAAGCCTCCCCTCAATGAATGCCAAGACGACCGATCCCTAATGATATCGATAGCATAAATTTATTAAATTTTGAACAAAGACAAATTCAACAAAAACATTCAAATATATTTTTTCGTTTTGTTTATTTCGTTTCATTGTCGAGTGTCGAGAGTCGCAGTTTTACAAAAGCTTCGAAAATTTTAAAGAAATGGTCATTATCAATCAAGAATTAATACGTGTAACATCTTGTAATGTAATATAATATTAGTTAATATATTTGAACAAAAGTATCCAGCAGTAGTTTAGTTTCTTACATCTTGTAAATATATCGGGTCTGTTATCGTGTTACGTTTATCGATATAGCTCTATCCCTATCAGTTTCTCTGACTCTGGTATAACCTTGTACGTGTAAAAACGTCATATTTTTATAAAATAATGCATACATAATGTAAAAAAGACGCTCTTTCAAGTTTTCACAGGATCTGTCATCGAGAAAATAAAGAAATGGAAATAGTATAGATACGAATAATCATGTAGTATGCAAGATGAAAAATATTTAATGAATTAATAGAAAAGCCGTACCTAATTTAAAGACGAGTATAGTATATGCTTCTTAACACGATAGTAATTTAGATATATAATAATATATTCATATCTATGTATGTACAGCTGTTTAACCATAAAGGAAACCGCAGAACAGGCCTGTCCTGTGAACTAGAACTAGATGTGCCTTTTATTCGCTGACGTGTTTTAAATGTGATATTTTATTTCTTCAACTTGAACGTCATGCATCTAGAAGCATCTAGAAGACTATTTCTTCTTTTATCTCACTCATTATAATATACAGAGCAATATAAATTGCCTAGTGGTGCGGGTTTATGCGTTGCACAACGACACTCACCGGCAAAACCACGTGGCTAAACCATGTGATGTGAAGTGCAAACTTATCCCACTAATATTATAAAAAGTTTGTGAGGATGTTTGTTACTCTTTCACGCAAAAACTATTGAATGGATTTTGATGAAACTTCATAATAATATAGCTTATACATCAGAATAACACATAGGCTTTAATTTATCCTTGTACGTACTCGCACGGGAACGGTAAGTACGCAGGTGAAACTGCGGGGCGCTGCTAGTTTTTATATAATATTAGCACTTAATAACCTTTATAAGTAATATTTTCAGGTGACCAACCATCTAATAAAGGCCAGACAACTTATGGTGGAGCTAATTGAAACAAAAACTCAAACGAAGGCTAAAACAATGCACTTTTTATACAATTCAATTCACGTGCGTCAGCAATTACTTAAGTTATTACAAATAGTTATTACATTTTGAATAAAACTTGTCTTTATTATGAATTTCCGAAAAGGAAGGGAATTTAAAAAAAAGATTAATATTTCAAGGTTCCGTATCCAAAATATTGCGTTTTCGAAATGACAATAACTCGCATGAGTTTTTATCCTCTGTGATTTTGGCATGCTTTAAAAATGGTCGTTTAATTAATCATCAAAATCATCCCGTGCTGATTAAAATGATGGTCGATCGGTGAGGTTATTGGAGCGGTCTAGGGTTCGAATCCAGCCAAGTGCCGATAATTTTAATGATGAATGTAGATATCTGTACCGGGCTATATACGTGTATGTTATATATAATTTTTATATTCATTGTATCATAATTAGAAAAACCCATTTCAAGGCACACACAGGAGGGTCAGGATCTAACCCGGAACCTCTCGTATAAGAGGCCGAGTCCATCCACCACTGGACCATCGTCGCTTGCCTGATTTCGAGGAGGAGACCCGTGTCCAGCAGTGATACATACAGGGGCTGATACTTTATATCATAATTATAATCAGCGTTTACCGTTTCCTGCTAAACATACGTCTTCTTATAATTGCCACTCGCATCCAACACGGACCGGCCAAATTTACCGCAAAATTTGATTTATAGATAATACAATTTTATATCACTGACGCCCGGTTGCCGAAAGGCTGATCAACGCAAAAATTAACAAAACAACTGTCAAATATCTTGATATGTGTCAAATGAGTTTACGTAATTACGTCAAATTTGACCCTAGAGCCGTATGTTAACTGTCATGAATAGCCATGTTAGTTGACTTTGACCAACGTTTCAGACACCGGGCGTAAGTAAATCAGATGCTTAGCTTTGTTTTCTACTTAAGTATATTATCATCACTTTGCCAATATTTAGACATAAGAATGATATATAATAATCAATGTATTTTTTTCTTAAAGTGACTAATCGCTAATACACAAAATAGATGATAAAGTATGTGTGATAAAATAAGAATGACAGAAACTTAATATATTATTTATCGCATATCTATTTTAACCTGAAAGAAATAAATTATGTACCTACATTTTTGCCCTAATTTCTGTTCACACTGTTCAGCTTAATATACTAACTAGGTACTTTCATTTATATTTTATTAGAGCAATATTGTGAAAATATTATAAATTATACATATTTTTGCATTGTAAAAAGAAATACCACTGCTGGGCACGGGGCTCCTCCTCGATATCAGGCGAGAGACCCGTGCCCAGCAGTGGTAACAGTGGGAGGGTAATGGGCCATAATTCACCGATGAGCTGGCCCAATGCGGGTTGGTGAACTTCACATACCTTCAAAGACTTTCAATCTCATTAGGCATGCAGGTTCTTCACGATGTTTTCCTTCACCGGTGAGCGAACGATGGTCTCGTGTTTGGGGTGCACTTAGAAATTTAGAAAAACCCATTTCAAGGCTCACACGGACGGGTCAGGGTCGAACTCGGAACCTCTCGCATAAGAGGCCGAGTCCACCCACCACTGGACCATCGTCATTAAAGAAATGATGATAATGAGAAAAATATTAACAAAAGAAATGACATACCGACTTAAAAAGAATAGGATAGGAACCTTCCATTCCGTAAACAAGCGCTACCTCAATGCTTTTTTTTAAATTTTAATATGGGAAGCTCAGAAGTGGCCGGTCGGTGTTGAATGCGAGTGGCAAAGGATCTTGGCGTTCATTGAGGGAGGTTTATGTTCTGTTGATAGATAAAGCTAATAATGATGATTATGAAGATGTTGAAACTTCTCTCGTGCTTGTTTCTCCTCTGAATCGCTTTCCTTTGTTTAGGAAAGAAGTGCAAGGTAGACAGTTTAATTACTGGGACCGAAATTAACATCATAATGTGTCAAGATAGGCAACACAAAAATAAATGAGGCCTGGGCTAGTTTCAGCCTCCAAGTTAACTTGTCTATCTTCATGGGTGACGTTGACTACTTATCATCAGTTGGAAAGTCTGCCAGTTTTCCAATACAAACAACATAAAAAGGGGAAACCAATTTTTCTTGATAAAATAATTCATCAAATCGGTTTAATCCAGAGATTACTCCTAAAACCTCATAAACTCTCAAACTTTACCTCTTTATATTAATATAGATTGTTTTAACCAACTTAAAAAAGAGGTTCACAATTCATCACATCACATCTTATTATGTGCTCGACGTCAGCATGTTTTAAAGCTTAATAAGCCGCGATAAAATCGTTAAAAAATATTTCATTATAATTAAGATAATCAAACAGAAAGTGCAAATCATTTTGACACGAACCCCATTGGCTGATTGCTCCAAATATTTAAATTTTATTCGCCAGACTAATTCAACTTTAAATTGTTCATAGTTATTATAGCAGTAATAACCTTACAAAGTGAATTGATTCTGACGTACTATTTAAGAAGGCTACTCGGTGAATGACAGGCCAAAGCGCGCTTCGTATGGCAGCGGCCGCCCGCTCAGTCAAACTAGATCCGACTAAAATTGTAAAATAAAAAAAATATCCCGACTAAAAATTAAAAAAAATAGACATGCCTGCCGATTCAACTATCGTTGTAGCGGGGGATGAGAGGAAAGCCGAGGATATGTTTCAAAGTCTCCCACAGAGATCTAAGCATGAAGATTTTATAAGGCGGGCGGTGGATCTGCTGGTGGAGAGAGTCGTCTTTGGAAGATCTACGAGGACCTCGAAGGTGGTGGAATGGGCAGCTCCTGAGGAGATCAAAAATGCTATTGATCTGAAACCTCGGGAAGGGCCCGTGTCTCATGAGCAATTGCTGGCATTGATGGCAGATGTAAGTTTTTAAAATGTTTTAAACTATTTATTACTATTGTAGTTTTAAAATAAAGTTTTAAAAATATAGTTTGGATTTAATAAATTATTAAATATTTAAAATAAAAACACCTGAGTGCCGACATGTCAACTGTTTATTTAATATGTTGTATAAAATTGCATAAACTAAAGGCTAAAATAAAATATATTCCTCGCCCGATTTCGAGGAGGAGACCCGTAGTGGGACATATATCGGTTGATACTTCACTTTACTTTTTATGTAAATATGTAAATATTAATGCGTTTTAACAATTCATGAATTAAAATATTATAAAATAATGTTATTTTATATACCATGTAACTTTTTTTTGCTACAGTTTTCGTAATGATTAAGACGTTATATTAGTTATGGGTAGTAAAATAGATTATAATTATGTAATTATAATATTCAATTTCTAAGCATTTGTCTAACATATAGATGCAAACGTTAAAGAATAAATAAATACTATTACAATAATATTATATAGCAACAATAAAAACACAAGATTTTTTTCTAGATACTTATTAGGTTTGCATATACTTAAGGGAAAATATTTCAAGGCTCACAGCCTTCCAAATCTAGTTTTCCTCATGTATAATTATCTGTAATGTAATTAATACTTAGTATTTTGTAAATACTAGTGGTATCAACCCTATTATATTATGTCCCACTTATAGGCATGGGTCTTCTCGCAACTAAGCGAGGGGGTTATTGACTATTGAGCCTTAGTTCACTGATGCGCTGGCCCGTGAGCTTAACACACCTTCAAATACTCTTACGCCCGGATTCCGAAAGACTGATCAACGCAAAAATTAACAAATTAACTGTCAAATCTCTTATTAAGTGACAAATGGGTTGTTAGAAGCATGGTTAAATTACTTTATTTGATCGGCATGCCAGTTGACATAGCCACTATAGTAAAAAGCTGTCAAATTTGACTCTAGAATCGTATGTTAACTGTCATTAACAGCCATATTAGTGGACATACACTTTGGCCAACGTTTCAGAAACCAGGCGTTAATCTTATCAGCCCCTCTAGCCAAGTGGCAAACGCTTAACAAATAGAAACAGAATATAATACTTATTGTATGGGAATGACACTAATTTACGTCATGCAATTTGAGCAGCTATCGTTATTCCCATACAATAAGTATTTTATTCTATTTCTATTCGTTTAGCGTTTGCCAGTTGTCTAGAGGGGCTGATGTGCAGGTTTACTCCCGATGTATTCCTTCACCTGTTAGCAAGCGATGGTCTCGCGTTCAGGTGCGCATAGAAATTAAGAAGAAAACTCCTTTAAGGGCACTACAGCGGTCTGGATCGAGCCCGGATTTCTCACTCTCATGAGTATAGTATAATATAGTACTCTCATATGCCGAGCCCACTAGACATGGTCGCTCTGTTAGTTATATTATATTGTCACAGCTGTTACCCGTATCGTCGCCTGCGTCAACTAAGATTTACAAAGGGATATTAGCGGGATAATATAGCCCTTACCTACCTGGATAGATGGGCTATATAACATTAAAATGATCTTCCAAATCCGATTCCCGATTTGTGCGTTTAAACAAACTCTTTAGATTTATATATTAGTATAGGATTACCGTTTAAGCAAATATTTATTTTTAATCTTTTCAGGTCGCTCGCTACTCCGTGAACACCGCGCATCCGTACTTCGTAAACCAGCTCTTCTCCTCCGTAGACCCCTATGGATTGATTGGCCAATGGTTAACAGATGCTCTCAATCCCAGCGTGTACACCTTCGAAGTGGCCCCAGTCTTCACCCTGATGGAGGAGGAGGTTCTTCGGGAGATGAGGACAATAGTCGGCTATCCTGATGGCGCTGGTGATGGGATATTCTGTCCCGGTGGTTCCATTGCCAACGGCTACGCGATAAGCTGCGCTCGGTTCCATTTGCATCCCGAAATTAAGGTATTTATATCTACTATTATTAATTCTTCAAAAGTTTTACACCGGATTTTGCATAAACAAATCGATTCAATACGTCGCTTTAATAGTATAAGAAAATATGTCTGTAAATCGAAATTTTGAGTTTCCCCAAAATGAAGAAAAACCAACTTTTTTATATTTTTTTACCTCTTCTCCGGGATGAAATTAAAAAAAAAAACTTTCACAGTTCGTTTTCAAATTCTTCAAACTTATCTCAAGAATTATCTTAACTCGAAATTTCCATTTAAAGACCTCTTTTAAGACTATTAGCTAACTTCACTCTGGCTAAGAAAGAACATTCAAGAGTCGTTCAGATGTTTCCAAGACTAGCAAATATTTGTTTCTGGCTAAGCGGTTTAGCACGTTTTACTTGGAACGTTGTTTGACACATAGTCATGGGCGTAGCTAGGGTTTATTAGGCTCAGGGTGGGGCAGCAGTCAACCTATCCTTCTTTCCCCGACATTGTGGAGCACCCGTCATTGCCAGCCATTGCCCCACACACGTTTCTGGATCCTGGCTCACGTTTGTGATGAAATTATCTATGGCAGAGGCAATAGATTAGGTCTAAATCTACCTCCTATGGCCTTAATTAATAATCACCCTATGACCAGGGTGGGACAAGCGCCCCAGCTTGCCCCAGTGTGGCTACGCTCATGCACATAGTAGTGTATTTAGGTAGAAATCTATGTAATAATACTATGTAATAGTATAATACAAAATCACTTCCGCTATCTGTTCGTTTAGATAATTTAAACTACACTTAGGGCCTGTTTCACAATCTCCCGTTAAGTTCCCTATAGGCTATTGGCAACATATTTGACAGATGTTTGACAGATACTCCATACTCTATCTGTCAAACATCTGTCAAATATGTTCCCTATAGCCTATAGGGAACTTAACGGGAGATTGTGAAACAGGCCCTTAACTTTCAGTTTTAAGGATTTCAGCAATAGAAAGTGCGATCCAATAGACGAACATTATTGTTAGTAAGTCCAGAAATTCATGCACTTAAAATCAGTTTGCTTTGCGTACAATACTTTCTTTATTATTATTATTATTATTATTATTATTTGATTGATTGTCAATCGTGCAGAGTATAAAACCGATAGTCGCTATCTAGAAAAACGGCCTATTTCAAGAAAACCGTTAGATTAAGCGTATACTACGAAAAATAAGGACATAAATGAAAGGAAACATCTAATTTTATTTGATGCCATGTCGTGACACATGTGGGTACACAAAGTTCTTCTGTGTCACGACAGGATGACAGGATTTGAACTCACTATCTCCGGCTTGAGCGTTAATACGCTAACCACTATTCTATTTATCTATTTTATTCTACCTTTTGTTAGGTGGAAATTAATTAATGATTAATATATTTTTACTACTTAAATATTTAAATTGGAGAAATAGCCAAGTTATATATTTTTTTTTAAGTTTTTTGCATTAAATCAGATAAGAATTAAAAAAAAAAACTTATTGCACAATTGAGTTAATTGTCGACGTCCTTCGTACGTCATGCTTGCTATGGTCTGATAGCTTTTGATTTCGCTGAGTTACGATCAATAAAATTATAATTATAACATAATTGCATTTATCTTAGAACTTCATTTATAGGTCTCTTATAATTTAAATATCTTAGATTAAAATGCTTATTTTCACTATTAAATTACTTAAATTGGATTATTAAGAATGTTAATCATTAATAAAGGCATTTGTAGATGATTACGAAATATTGAGCTCCGCGAAATAAAAATTGCAATGGTAATTAAAAATCATATGATCTGAAGTCTATTGTCGCGGAAACACATTGAGAGTGATGAGACAGTAGGTTAAAATACTCTTCTATGCCAATTACAATTTTAAATATAAATATATCCCTTACCATGTGAAATATTTTTTTAAATCGGTCTAGTAGTATCGGAGCTTATTCAATACAAACAAACAATCAAATATTTTGTTTTTGTAATATTAGTATAGATGTTTTATGGATCCTTTATGGTATATGCAAGCTTGGCCGTTGACCGAGATTTTCATGTACCTATCAACTACATATTATAATATCCTTACCTTACGTTACCTGTAATTTGCCATCATCAGATAAATTGCGGGTTTTCCACGAACGAATTAACGATTCTATTAACAATTTAACGACTCGACTCGACTAGCGTACACGGTGATTGGTATCATACGTACTTATAAATTAGCGGACTCGACAGATGCGTTGTCCTGCACAATTTTATTAACTGACCGAATTGTTAATCTAATAGGGATGTTGACACATGTTACAAATTCATGTAAAGTTATGTTTTACATATTAAATACAGTATTTGAAAACCTAAAATAACATTTAAAAAGTCTACTTATTTGTCTTAAAATTTAGAAAATTAATTTAAAATGCGTTATTTATCATGCATTATACGTGACTGCAAACGCCAATAAGGCGATGACGTCACTGAACATTGCGTTAAGTACAAACTCACCTAACAAAGCGCGAGCTCTGAATGCGGTGTGTGACGTAATGACGCTTGGAGCGTTTTAACGGCAATTTTAAAAACTATTTTTCTTTATTGAATTTTTTGTTAAAATTGGACATATTTCTTTACAAAAATCTTTTTTTCGTGTTTATCTATAGTATATCTATCAAATAAAATCAATTAAAAAAAATAGTCAACATCCCTATTGCTTGGGTCCATTTTGTTTGTTTCCGAGACCAGCGCCAAAGGGTGTCAAAGCGTATGTCAACTAACGGCGGTTAACATACGATTCCAGAGTCATATTTTACAGCTTTTCATTGTAGTTGTTATGTCAACTGACAGGCTGATTTAATTATGTAATTAAACCACGTTTCTATCAACTCATTTTACACTTAACAACCGGTTTGACATTTGACTTAGGACTAGTTAATTTTTGCGTTGATCAGCCTTTAGGAAAACGTTAACATAATATTGTCTTAGCACTGGACTAACAGATAGTTGAATTCGAATGTCTTCAAAGACTTAAAGTCTAGGTTTTCTCATGTTTTTCTTTCCTGGAAAGCTAGCGATGATGTCATATATTCAGGTGTACTTGATATGTCATATGGAGGCCAATATAACCAAGCAGTTGGAGTCTATGGTAACTACCGACTCCCATAAACATAGACAACAAAAAAAAATACAACAAGAGGTTATGGATATGTGTTATCCCTTTTGCTACGAGTATAAATGGGGGACATAGCTGTCAATTCACGTCGGTAGAGGAATTACGAATCAAAAGTACCACCCCGGTTGTGTCGGCTCAGTTCGGGTGTAAAACAGAATAGCGCTACCTCTTATTTGCGTGGGAAATCTCACTTCAAGGTGGAGTCTATTCCCATACGATCATCGTGACTCAAGATCTCCGGAATATCTCTTTCTACGACTTCAGTTGCTCTAATGTCTGTTTAATAATATAGTAAAGTTACGAATCAAAGTTACGAAAACAAAAAAACGAAAAAAAAGACGTGTGGCACTCGGGGACTGCCGCGGTAATGCTATTGCATAGCATTTTGTATCAACTTATGCAATTATAATTATTTATTTATTTTAATTATTAATGCAGCATTTCTTTTTCTTTGATATTAATTCAAGTTACACTTTTTGAGCGTGGTGACCGATAAGAAAACATTTTTTTTTCCTTTATTAAATAAATAAAAAAATATAAATATTTTAAACAATATTAACTAATATTGTTTAAAATATTTTTATTATTTTACAATACATGTGTTATATTTTATTGTTATTCGTGCGAGCTTCGTAGTGTCGTACAATACGTCTAGTTGCAAGCACACAAACACCGTGTCGAAGACTGCCGAAAAGAAACGACGTTAGACGATGCATGGCCTTCAAGCCACACCTCCGTGCCCGTCGGAGTGGGGAGCGTTAGGTTTTTATTTTCGTTACGGAATTTCTGGACTCGGTCCCCGCGCTCAAGGCCCGCGATAGAAGCTATGCAATAGCTTAAAAAAGCTTTGGATTGGATTAATGTGGATTTAATGTACTTTGTTAGTGTGCCGTTATCATTTTTCTAGATTAATTTAATATGTCCCTCAATTATTATAAATAATATATAAATATTATCCAACAATCATATGACCTGGCCCCGTGGAATCTTAGTATGTTACGGGTTCCTAGGAACAGAAATAAATATTAATAATATATATACATATTATATAATAGAGCACATCTGTGTTCCAATGCAGACATTTGTGTACCAATACAGATATTCATCTTACAAATTAAAAGCACTTGGCAGTTGAGTGTTGAGTGTAGTAGCCTGACCACTTGACCAACCAGCCGTTATGCACTTATACATAAGCAAAACGATGTTTGTACATAATATCGATAATGTTTATACAGAGTATTCATTTAAAACAAATAACCAATACATTATCAACACTGTACTCGGCTTTCGCCACTAATGAACCAATCGAAATGACCCGCGAATCGAACCAATTAAAGTTATAATTGAAAAACAAACCACCATGAGAAGGTTCTGGAAAAGTTTTGATTGATGTTTCCGGTATAAACAAGATTACCCCGGATGTTATGAGAAACACACAAATAATATGAAGTATATTATATATTATTTATTATTATTAGGGTCTGTTTCACACTATACTAGTAAAGTACCCTATAGCTATATGACACATAAATTAACTGACACATACATCTTCTAGTTAGTCTTGATTGGGTTTCACCATCATCTTCCCTATAAATTTATTTGGCAGATCCCTATTTGGCACTTGCTGGTTAGTAGGCTTGGCAACCTCGCATTTCATAGTTCCATTTTACGATAAATATGTTTTAGAAAAACATTCCATGTTGTAAATATACATGAAAATATGTTTTTATAATTTAATTGTATGTTTCATACCATCTTTATACCTTTTATTTACATAGACCTTGTATATAATGTTATCCCTGAATTATTAAACGATCAAAACACAATTTAAATTATTTTGTATATTACTGTTACCGGAACGTCAAATTGTCAAATGTCGTGAAGCTGTCAACCGCGTATATAATATCATATTTCATATTTATGTGGCAGATAAATTTGCTAATGGCCAGTTGATCCGACCTATAGTTTACAGGGAACTTTATTAGCCAAATATTGCTATATGTCAATTGTGAAACAAAAATGTTGTAGTTATGTGGTAAATATGTTGCAAATAGCTTAAATGGAACTTTATTAGGACATTGTGAAACAAACCCTTAGGGCCTGTTTCACAATCTCCCTTTAAGTTCCCTATAGGCTATTGGCAACATATTTGACAGATGTTTGACAGATACTCCATACTCTATCTGTCAAACATCTGTCAAATATGTTGCCAATAGCCTATAGGGAACTTAAAGGGAGATTGTGAAACAGGCCCTTAGACTATTATATTTTATAATATTATGTAATTAGTTTATAATAAAAATATTTTTATATTGGCTATGTTTCGCTTTTGGAAGATTTCGTTTGCTTTTCTAATGCTTATGCGAATTTCACTCGTTATAATGAAACAGTTTTTACGGATACTATCGCGGCTCATTAAGTTTTTTACGTCTCGGAGACTTTATAGCAACCGTGATCATGGTAGGATTCAGAAGAAGTCCCCACCATGGTTTAGACCTTGTCGTGTTGTCGTGGTGGTGGGGTTCAGTGGCCTAGGGTGAGCCCAACACCTTGGGCGAAGCAAATTGAGCTGATTGGGCTCTTGTATACCTCTTATAAGATGAGGAGTCAAAAGAGCAGGGGGCATGAGGTTAGGACGGGAAAATCACCTCATTATACTTTCCGGACGCTTGGAGGGGTGTTTCTGTGGTGCGGTAGCCCCTCTGTGGGTGTCTCTGAGAGACTGGCTAGCCGTCGAGGTGCCCTGTTGCTAGCAGATCCGGAGCACCTCACCAAATGCGGTATTGGTGACACTCGCCGGGTTTTAGTGGGTAGAGTCCACTTACCATGTTTCGGGCGCAGCGAGTTCCACATACCCATGTCTTTATATATTAAGCTATCATCCATATAAACCTTGTATATATATATATATATATATATATATATATATATATATATATATATATATATCTATATACATATAATAAATTTGTAGAGGAGTCGTTTCTGAATTCGAATGTCGAATTACTAACAGAATCCATTTCCAGCATTTTTGGAATTTTTGTCTGTATGTCTGTTTGTCTGTTTGTCTGTTTAGTTGTGCACGCATCACGCGAAAACTACAAAACCAGTGTAAATAAATTTTATCCATAAAAATTTAGCGTAACTTAGAGTAACATTTAGTTTTTGTTTCATCGCAATCGCTTCACTCTATCAAAAGATATATGTATTTGAAATGTAGCTAAATAAGATACTTAACAAATAGGATCAGATCAACGCCATCTATTGACCATTTACGGCAGCTTTCAATATCCTATCTATCATAAAATTTTCTTATCTATCTTGAAATTTTGACACATTTTCTTAGAAAATCTGTCAAAATTTTAAGATATATAAGAAAATTTTAAGATGGGATATTGAAAGCCGCCGTTATAGTACCGATTTATTGACGATTTACAGTACCGACTTATAAGTAGGTATGTAGGTTGTCAACAAATGGCGTTGCATGTATCTGATCCTATTTGTTAAGTTTAACGAATTTGTTATTATATCTTGTTAAAACCTCAAAACGTTGGAAAGGAATAGTAATCCTTACTAATATTATAAATGCGAAAGTAACTTTGTCTGTCTGTCTGGCTGTTACGCTTTCACGCCTAAACCACTTAACCGATTTTGATGAA
Organism: Lycaena phlaeas; assembly: GCA_905333005.2. Classification (NCBI taxonomy): domain Eukaryota; kingdom Metazoa; phylum Arthropoda; class Insecta; order Lepidoptera; family Lycaenidae; genus Lycaena; species Lycaena phlaeas. The sequence goes on from HG995178.1 coordinate 10,433,260, forward strand.
ATTTGGTACAGAGATAAACTAGAGCTTGGAAAAGGACATAGTCTATTTTTTATCGCGTAAAAAAGCTTAGGGGGGTTTAAAAAGGGGATGAAAGTTTATATGGAAGTTTGTCATTATACATAGAAGATGACGCCCTAAAACTTTGTATTTAGGCACTTAATAAGAATTAAATAACCATGATTAATTAATTGTTCCACCGTTTTTAAGGTTTTCGCCTATATGAGCATTACATAGGAGATGAAAGTTATTAGGGTAGTTCAAAAAAAAATCTAGGTTGCGTTGGCGCAGTGCGACGTAGTGGGGGAAATGTCGCTATATTGCTACCCGAACATGCAGACACGTGAGAGCATTTTTCAGCTGTAACAATTTCGATTTGTTCATAGAATTTTGCTTTCGTTAATGTTCTTAATTTATTCGGCGAAATGCAATGTTTCATGTATTGTTATTTGTATTTAATTATTTAATTATATGTTATTGAATAAAAAAAAGGGGGCTGCTATATGTGCACGTTCTAATAAAGCTTAAAAAAGAAGATGTGGCCCATCCAAATAGATAAAGAATTGTATGACACTATTATCCAAAACATGGTACACGGTCCCTGTGGTGTTAGAAATTCAGCCTCGCAATACACGAACATTGGAAAATGCACAAGGATTTTCACTAATCAGTTGATAAAAGAAACTGTGCAAAATGACAATGGCTACCCGTTGTACAGGCGCACAGCGCCCGAAGACGATGGCCGAACAGTTACAATTAAGACTCGATCTGGAGCGAACGAAACCTTAGACGTCCCATATTTGCCTATTTTATATAAAATTTTCAATGCCCATATTAATATAGAAGCCTGTAGCTCTGTCCGCGCAATCAAATATACAAATATATAAACAAAGGAATTGACAGGCTATAATATTTAATCTCAGGAATGAAGGTGGAGCACATCTTCTGAATGAAGTGCAAACATTTCAAGCAGGACGTTACGTCAGCAGTAATAAAGTAGCGTGGCGGCTCCTTAGCTTCCTCTTGCCTAAAAGACATCCAACAGTAACCTATCTTGCTGTACACTTAGAAAATGAAGAGTGCATATATTTTACCGAGAACAATTTCCAAGAAAAAGTATCTACAAAGCCCAAAACAACATTAACAGCCTTTTTTCATCTTTGTCAGGGCGATTCCTTTGCCAAAACGTGTTTCTGTGCTAAAATCTCCCGTTGTTATACCTGAAACACATCTACAAAGGACTGCGAACGCCGTTTTCAATGTCTGTTGAAAATTGGCCCAGAATGAAATCATCTGATGCCCTTGGTCATGTGTACACCGTCCACGATACTAATTTTGAATGTTTCTGTTTACGTTTGCTGCTACACCAAATTCAGGGTCCTATAAGCTATAATGATCTTAAAATTGTCAACGGCCAGAAATTCGGAACATATAGAGAAGCATGTGAAACTCTGGGTCTGTTAGAGAATGATAATCACTAAGACGAAACTATAAAGGAAGCTGTCCAGTGCAAATTACCAGCCAAAATCAGAGACCTTTATGCAACCCCTTATAATATTATCATCTTGCGGGCTATCTTATCCTAATGAATTATGGAACAAATATAAAGAGTACATGGCGGAAGACATTTTGCGTAGGCTACATTAGACACACAGGGACATGATATACAATGAACACATTTATCATCATCAGCATAACGAAGCCCCTGGAAAAATTTAAGACAAAGTAATGGCTATAGTGGGTAAGCGTTTGAATGAATTTGGAATGATTAGCCCTCGGAGAACGAACGAAAATGAACTATCAGATGAGATTATACGAGAAATAAACTATGACATACCAGCTTTGCAGCAGCAAGTAGCTGAATTTATACCCAAATTACTACCAGAACAAAAATGAGTATTTGACGAAGTGTTGCAGCTAACAGAACCTGGGAATGGCGCGCTACTCTTTGATCTCACCCAGGAAGATTCACCTATCTGTAATTTTAGTAAAAATAGCGCATGGCATGCTATTGCACGTCAGTGCAAAATCTTGGTGTGGGATGAAAGTACGCACAAAAAAGGGTAGAAACACTAAATTGAACGCTCCGGGATTTGCGCAACAGTACCTATGTTATTTTAATTTTTATTTATGGGAGAGATGGTGGTTTTATTGGCTGGTGATTTCCGCCAAACGTTAGCAGTCATTCAGAAGGGGACATTTGCAGACGAAATTAAAGCATGTGTCAAGTCGTTCACTATATGGGCCACCGTAATGAAGTTCAGTTTGACTACAAATATGATGACACAAATGCTGGCAACCATGCCGAAACACTATTTAAAATAGGAGATGGTCGGCTAGAAACTAATGTAGAGGGCTGATTCAATTAGTACACAGTGGTTTAGAATTAGTTGCAAGTGTTTACCCAGACTTACAAAACAATATACAAGAAAATCAATATTAATGTGAAAAAGCAATTTTAGCATCTAAAAATGATATTATCAACTAAGTAAATCCTGACATATAAGTAAGAGTAAAGTACTAGGACAGGTACAACAGAGTATTTATCAATAGACACAGTTATGGTACAGAAAAGAGCATATCATATCCCGTAGAGTTTCTAAATTCGCTTGAGCTGTCAGATGCACCCTCACAAAAGCTTAAATTAAAACTAGGTGTCCCAGTCATGCTCATGTGAAATTTGGATGCCCAGAGACTACATGTGTAATGACAATTTTTCTAATTGACAATTGTATGTAGCATGTTCGCGTGTGTCCAATGCCCAGAATGTCTACATTCTATCCCCATGGCATGGAAAGACAATATATAATATTGTTTACAATAGTTTATTAACTGTTCCGAGTTGTCTTCTTTGTTCTAAATCAGGAAAGGGGAACTGCGCTACTCCAAATTTTACGCGAGCGAAGCCGCGGGCAATAGCTAGTATATATATATATATAGAATCTGAATCTCGGAAACGGCTCCAACGATTTTCATGAAATTTTGTATATCTTATCTTATGCCTTTAAACGAGCAATTCTTGTATATATATAGAATCTGAATCTCGGAAACGGCTCCAACGATTTTCATGAAATTTTGTATATCTTATCTTATGCCTTTAAACGAGCAATTCTTGTATATATATATAGAATCTGAATCTCGGAAACGGCTCCAACGATTTTCATGAAATTTTGTATTCTTATGCCTTTAAACGAGCAATTCTTGTATATATATATAGAATCTGAATCTCGGAAACGGCTCCAACGATTTTCATGAAATTTTGTATACATGGGTTAAAAACGGCGGATAGATTTTTAGAAAACTTTTTTTTATCCGTGTTTTGGGCAACGATAAAATATGATTAGAATACGAAGTAAATTTCGCTGTCGATGTGTATGTCATTATATCTTAGTGGGAAAATTAGGCATATAAATCCGAACGAGCCTGGTTCGAATCTCCAGTCCGAAGTTTTAAGATTTTTTTTTTTTTGGAAGAAAAATTTTATCGTATGTAATCACTAAGGGTACCGAGCAAATGCTCGGTCAACCAGGTACTTCAGTATAAAGAATGGAACATTTAATTTATTTTTGTTTCTAGTTGGCATATGAACTATATTATAGAACAGCCAGAAAACGCCCCAACAATATAATAAACAATACAACGATAGAACTAGCAAACACCATTACATAGGAGACCGTCTAACGCCTTAACCCCATTCCTCGATGATAGCGTGCCGGCGTGACCTTGATAAAACGGTTTCATTTTTTTTTACTTTCATCATTAAAATTACAATGTTGCTATTTAGTAAGAAATTCAGATTATCAACGGACGGGTTTAAATTTCTTTGTCTTAAATATTGTTAAATGTTTCGCTGGTATTCATTCAATAATTTCAAAACGATTAATTTAATTTTGTGCTTATGATAAAAATATTCATAATATATATATATATATATATATATATATATATATATATATATATATATATATATATATATATATATATATATATATATATATATATATAAAATGAAATTTTATCGATTGTAATTTAATTATTTTAATACAACGTACTATACAGTGTGAGTCTTTATAAAGTGTACATATCAAAACCAGAGAAACTACATATAATTTCATCGACGGAAAAAATATTAAAAAAAATTAAAAAAAATTTTTTATTTTTTTATGAATATTTTAAATTTTTAAATTGCAGCTGCTAACCCTATTTAAATAAATTGTAATAACTTTTAAACTGAATGTCCTATCTAAATGGAGTAAATTTTTACATGATTGTAAATAATGCGTTGTGTCAATAAAGTAAAAATTTCCAATAAAATGAACGTCATAAAATTAGAAAAAAGAGGTTTAAGAAGAAAATATGGTATTTTTTTCATCAATTTTACTATAAATTTAAAATTTCTCGAAAAATCGTCCCCTTAATCCTACTTTTTTTAAATCTTATGTTATTCTACATTGTATTAGCTTTCTAATGGTAAAAAATGCACGTTTATTACTCAGATACAACTTGATTAATTAGCGTTTAAAAATGCACATAACTCAGTTAAGAGCCGTAGCAGAGAGAGAGAACTACATTTTTAGGAATAAAACTAGTTCTATCGAAATAAATCATTTATTATTTTATTAAAACAAATTGTCAACAAAAAGTCTAATGAAGCAAATGTTCAAAATGGAGACCCCGTTGTTGCAAACACATTGTGGCGCAAAGCAAAATTTGCTCCGTGGCTCTACGTATCATTTCGGGGTGATTTTGAATATCATTTGCAACCCGCAAAACTTTTTCTTCGAGTTCCGCTTCGCTGTTTATGGGACTGTTATACACCCTTTGTTTCATAGTCCCCCATAAAAAATAGTCGAGCGGCGTCAGATCAGGGGAACGCGCTGGCCACCCCACAGGTCCTTGTCGACCGATCCAGCGGCGCGGATAATTTTCATTTAAAAATGTCCTGACAATTCGAGAGTAATGGGCAGGGCATCCGTCCATTTGGAGCATCATTCTTCGACGCATTAGCAGCGGCAAAGAATCCAACAGCAACGGCAATTCGTCCCTTAAAAGTTCTAAAAACCTCTCTCCAGTTAGGGTCCTTGGGAGTATAATTGGACCAATCAAAATGTTGTCAATTAGTGCGGCCCATACATTTATCGAGAATTTAACTTGAAATGTTGAAGCCCTTTTCAGCTTAGGGTTTTCACCTTTTGGACACCACTTATGTAGATTACGACAGTTTACGATTCCGTCTCTCGTAAATTGAGCTTCATCCATCCACAGAATTGTTTTGGGGAATTCAGGATTGTTTCTTGTTTTACTTAAAATCCATGTGGACATAATGCACCTTGGACGCCAATCCACGTCTTCATGTAAGTGCTGCACCCTTTGATAATGGTAAGGGTGCAAGCCTTCTTTCCTCAAGATACGCCATACTGATTTTTGGGACACGCCATGACGTAAAGCCAAACGTCTAGTGCTAGTAGTAGGGTCAGCAAACAAATCATTCAAAATGGCTTCCTCAATAGCAGCAACAATAAAAACACCTGGTTCGCGGCGATCTCGAGCAAGACCAAGTCCAGTGTTAGCCAGTCTTCTATGGACTTCTTGGAAGTTTCGAGCTGATGGCATAGGGCGTCGATTCGGAAACGCAGCTAGATAAGCTGCACAAGCAGCTCTAGCACTCCCCCGGTACATTCCATAGTAATAATGGATATCGGCAATGTGCGCCGCAGAGAAATCACTTATGAGCGGCATCGCGACAAAAAAATCGAACACGTGGTGCGAAAACGACTTCGGCAGGAGAAACACGAATAGCAGCGGCGAATAGTTCGGAGCGACTAAAATTCATTCATTTGTCCTTCGACAGGACATGTCTCCCCGCTCCCTCACCTACAGCCCGCTCGCCTCTACAATGACTCACCCAAAAAAAAGGGTCTCTACCTGCCTGATAAACAATGGCGAGTGCGTAGCTAAACGATGCTCAAACGCAAGGGCTTTTTCAAACACTCATAGAAATGGTTGCATTTGAGCAGTAATGGTACATTTTTACCATTAGAAAGCTAATACAATGTAGAATAACATAAGATTTAAAAAAAGTAGGATTAAGGGGACGATTTTTCGAGAAATTTTAAATTTATAGTAAAATTGATGAAAAAAATACCATATTTTCTTCAAAAACCTCTTTTTTCTAATTTTATGACGTTCATTTTATTGGAAATTTTTACTTTATTGACACAACGTATTATTAACAATCATGTAAAAATTTACTCCATTTAGATAGGACATTCAGTTTAAAAGTTATTACAATTTATTTAAATAGGGTTAGCAGCTGCAATTTAAAAATTTAAAATATTCATAAAAAAATAAAATTTTTTTTTTAATTTTTTTTAATATTTTTTCCGTCGATGAAATTATATGTAGTTTCTCTGGTTTTGATATGTACACTTTATAAAGACTCACACTGTATAATATGAATTAGGTTTTTGCATTTTCTCTTTTTGTGTAAAATGTATACAGAAATATTACAATAACATCGTCCAAGCATAAAACATGTGATCGTTTTACGCCCTTTCCTTGTTTCGTACAACGACACGTTCAGATTCCAGTAAAATTTCACACCAGTAGGGCTATTCTGTAAGGTCGTTTTCGAATCTCGAAAGCGGAATCCGCAGTAATATGACTAATTTGACGACTTTGTATTCTTTAAAACTCGACTATCTAGTAAAGTTAGCTTTCTAGAGGTGAATCTCGATATCGAATTGGTTTTTACAGAATAGCCCTATAGGTGTATTTACCGCGTTCTGATTGAATGTGAAAAAGCTTGAGCGTCTGACTGCTGTCTGTCTACACGAGCTTTTGGATCGTAAAAATGAGAACTTATTTTTTTAGAATTGTTTTATTACTATCTTATATAACGACTAGAGAATCTCTAATCTAAATTTCGTGGCTTAGATTTTACAAACAAAAAAAAAACAAACAAACACTGCACCCTAAACATATACGTGTTGTAAATAAGGAAGACAATATAAGTTCCACGAACTTATTGAAAACGCCTTTGGCGTGCGTATTGATGACCACATTTTATGGGTTTTAATTAGTAATACTCAGCTTGGTTTCTTTAATACCATGAAGAATACTATTTTTAAACTAAAGGTATCTAGTAATAATGCCTAAGTGCTAATATATTGTGCCTTATATTCCCGGTTTCGATTATCATCATTTTATGACCACATCTGACAATACAACTTATGACGTCAGCAATTTCGCTCCGCAATATGTACGGTGTGCAACAAAATTTTGAACTTGAATGAAGGTTTTTCAACAAAAGGTTATAAAAACCGGAAACGTAAGGACTGATTTATATTTTTGGTGCCCTTTCATTTTTGGTTTTTTGGATTGAATAAAGTGGTTTCATTCGCCATTATGTTTGTTTAAAACCATAAAATAAATTGTATTGGAAAAATGTTTGGTTAACCGTAAAGATTTACGGTATTTTTAAAAGTCTTCACAACTAAATGCGCAATTGCAGTATTAATTTTATTGATCGGCCGAACTATGAAGCCTTAAATACTAATGAACTAAGGTCAAAAGATTTTACCTTAGTTCATTAAATACTAAGGCAAAATCACTACCAAAACTAAACACACTTAGTAGTATCGTGATTGCATTTTTTTATTGCAACCTATTTTATAAATTCGCCTATTCTGGTAAAATATTAGAATTGCTGTGATTATGGGCAAAAGACTGCTATGGGCAAATCAAGAATCAAAATCAAGCTCTTAATATATTAAAAAAGAAAAATCACTGTGATTGGCCGTTTGTTTTGATTGTCTACTAATCAGTGATGGCCGCCTTTCTCTGCAAGCGGTTGGCGGGAAAAAAAGAGAAAGCAGAAGTTGAGGATATTATATTTTCCGCATCATAAAAATAACGATATGTAACTTTGAGCTGGCAGTTATTATTCAATAAAAATAATTAAAACGATTAATTTAAAGTTATTAGAATTAGTAATCACATATTTCATTAATATTCTAGAAAACATTTAACAATATTTGGTAACTTTCAGTAATGTTTAAAATGAAATAAGTATTTTACGCAATAGTAGTTTTATACATTGGTAGCATAACGATAACATAAGTTCAAAATTTTTCACTTTTTCCAACAAAACTTATGTTGCCGAACGTGTTGACACAAGGTTGACTTTGTTTAAGAAACTTGAAAATTATAACGGCATTAAAAAATGCTTGTTTCTAAAAACCATTCAATAAAAAAAACACAAGGAATCAAAACGCAAAGTCGTCTAGGTTTTTTAATGTTTAAAGTTCCAACGCAAACACTTATGTCGTGAAATGCAAAGACAACAAAATGCACTTTGCAAACATTCTTGTACGCTAGTTTTATTTTAACCTTCTCTGCTTTTCAATGTAAAAGAAGAAAGTATTATTTTAGATACGTAATACGGAACAATTTGTATGTTATTATGAATAATGTGATGCGTATTTTCATTTTTATAAAAAAATATAAAAATTAAAATATGGCATTTTTAAATATTAGCAATTAATGATACAATTGTGTTAAGTGGCAATTTTAACTCGCTTACAGCATGTTGACTCGCACATCACTATTTGTATATTATACTGCAAAAAGTAGATTTGCCAGAATCATTGCAGCATGGCTGAGACAAGAAGTTATCAGGTAGCATAAATAAAATAAAAAATCCTAATCTATTATGGTGACGTAGGTACACATTAGGTACATAAATACGACCAAAGCAAGTTGCTATTTTGAATTTAGAATACAGAGCGTTACTTTAGATATAAAAAAAAATCAGTTACTCTCCAGTGGAGCCTAAAGAAGTTTTACTCCAAAAATATGTTGAAAAAAAATTAAAAATATCATTATAATTGGCCCCCAAAAAACTATTTTTCATATAAACTTCTATTAAATTAACAATGATGAATCTTTTCAGAGCAAAGGTGTGTATGCTGTACCAAATTTAGTGCTGTTTACATCTGAGTTGGCGCACTATTCTACTCGCAAGATGGCCGCTTTCATGGGAATCGGTAGCGACAACTGTATACAGATTAAAGCTGATTCATGTGGCAAGATGGACGACAAACATCTGGAATTTAAAATCAAGGAAGCAATAGAACGTGGGTTTACGCCATTCATGGTGACAGCTACTGCGGGAACCACGGTGTTTGGAGCCTTCGATCCTATAGAGTCCATTGCTGAGATCTGTAAGAAATATAAACTTTGGCTGCATGTAGACGCTGCGTGGGGAGGTGGTGCCTTGATGTCGAAGAAACACAAACATTTGTTACGAGGAATTGAAATGTTAGTATTGTTTTTTCTTATTTTTATATACTTTAGCTTTAGCAGATTCCATAGGTGATAAGTAGCTGTTTACTACATGACTTACTTCTAGCTTTCAATGTCACACTGACAATTTTAATGATGACAGAGAATGGGTATTCATATAACTTTATCGTCATTATTATCATTGTTATTGATCTAAGGTATATTTGTGTTGGACATAATATGCCTCAAAGACTACAATACATTTTTACAAATATTTATCTATTTATAATAAAGACAACCAAAGGCATACATTAGTTATAAGTTAACAGCTTCATCATAATTATTATTATCATCACGATCAGTCTTCCTCCTTCCACTGTCAAACATAGGCCTCCGTCAGGCCTCCTTCAATGAATGCCAAGACGACAGATCTCTTGCCACTCGTTTAAGCAATCTTGTAACTTGCTTAAGTGTAAGCTTAGAGTAAAGGACCCGGAATCTGGATGACCAAGCTTTGCTTGGTAAAGTTGAATGATAACATGAATAAAACAATATTTTCTAAAAATGCATCCTAGCTAGATCGATTTATCGCCCCCGAAATCCCCCGTATACCAAGTTCCAAAATCGTCGGATATCCAATAATTATAGTTTTTTTATTATCATTATAATTAAATATTATAAATTTTAATTAATGCGTTGTAATTACATTGCCACGGAAATTAAATAATCGTAGAATAACCAATAACCACTCACGGCTATCTTTTGTTTCCTGATTATTTTTTTATTATTTTTAAAATCAAAATTATAAGAATCTTCTTATAGTGTTACTTTCGAATGTCAATAAAATATCATATTCATATTACAGGGCGGATTCTATCACTTGGAATCCCCACAAGCTGTTGGCAGCGCCGCAGCAATGCTCGACGTTTTTGACCAAACACAAGACCATCCTCAAAGAATGTCACTCGTCAAACGCTACATACCTCTTCCAGAAAGACAAATTCTACGACACATCTTACGATACAGGAGACAAGCATATCCAATGCGGACGCAGGGCTGACGTCCTCAAATTCTGGTTCATGTGGAAGGCCAAGGGTCATTCAGGCTTCGAACAGCATATAGATAAAGTTTTCGACAACGCCAAGTATTTTCTAGAGCTCATAAAAGCGAGAAGCGGCTTTAAGATTGTTCTCGAAAAACCAGAATGCACTAACGTAATGTTCTGGTACATTCCAAATTGCTTGCGAGGCTGCGAGAACGACGCAGACTATAATGAAAGGCTGCACAAGGTGGCGCCGAAGATAAAGGAGCGAATGATCAAGGAGGGGTGCATGATGGTCACTTACCAGCCTCAAGGTGAACTCGTCAACTTTTTCCGTATTGTTTTTCAAAACTCCGCTTTAGATCACAAAGATATGGTTTATTTTGCGGATGAATTTGACAGACTCGGCTCAGGTATAATTGTTTAGATATTTTCAATACTGTCGTGACTGCCTTTAGTCACTGGTTTTGATTTTAATTATAAAATAAACATGTACAAATTAACATTAAAAAAAGGGGAGAGTCAAAAATGTTTTGCCAAACTAATTGCGTCGCAATGAAAAAATTTGAAGTGTATTACTATAAATAACTATTAGGAAGTACCAAATTGATAAGAACACTTATTTTGAACGTCAATGCTCTTATAGATGTTATTGATGATAAAACGTATATTTTAAGAATCTGTCGAAAGTCAAGGTAATTGTTAGCTTCGCTCTGTACGTTCTTTGTCGGCCTTAGCTGTTCTATAAGCGTAAAAAGGTAATATGCCTTACATGTAGTCTGTGATTTATTTTATAGATTAGATTGTTAGAAAAATCTTGATTACGATAAAAAAGCAACTTTTATCATAATACAAAAAAGTAGATATTTTCTGTAGTTTTGACTTATGATATAGACAATAGGATTGTATTTATCATAGGCTAAGTTGAAAAATATATGGAATCTATTTAATAGTTATAAATAAAGAATTATTACAAATAATTACTTTTATTAAAATATAGGTACATTTACTTCCTGTAAAATAACCAAATGATACCCTACTAACTAAAAAAATGTTAAGACAAAAAGTAAAAGATTTCTATTATCAGTGTATTGATAAAAAATTATTAATATCAATCATTTATTTATTTACTAGATACTCAGATATACTAAAATGAAAAAGTAAATAAAAAATAAACTATAAAAATAAAAAAAGAATAAGAAAATAGACTAGGAATCAAATATATAGAAATATAAAATATATATAAATTATTGCTTCATTTTCTACATTATAAAGTCCTCATACAGTATTTAAACATCCAGCATCTTTAAGATATTGTCAGATCTGTCCATCATTTCTCGTCATCTGATAAGTCATCAAGCGGCAATTCCATTTGTTTTTTCTGCAAAATAATATAAATATAAATTAACCTGGCTATTTTCGTCACTAAAAATATTTGAAATTGGATATTTATAGTATGTTTATTATTTCGCGAAGCTTGATATTTTGACATTGTCTACGTATGCTTTGTTCACTGGTAAATAAAAAACGTGGTAAGTAGCCCATTTTAAATAGTTTTAGGAATAACATTAATGCTAAGAAAATAAAAAGAAATCGCCTGCCATCGCCCTATAAAATTACTCAAATATCACTTTGGTAAATTTAACACAAACTTTTCACAAATCTTACAATTTTAATGAGTCTTGTAAATACTGGAATAAAAACTTTAGAGATAACAAAAAGCTAGATGGGTTCTTAATACAATTTATAGTAAAAGTTTATGAATGCTGTCGGTTTTTCAAACTACATTATAAACAAAAATGTACGTTTTACTACATAGAATACATTTTTGGAGTAATGTAATAAATTATGAATTTTATTTAAGGAGTGTTTTTAAGACGATTAAAAAATGTAGGATTGCAAAATAAACTCCACTCACCAATGCCTCGTCGTCCGGGACCCTCGAGATTAAGTCCATAATTTCATTGTTCGGGATTTTGTTCGGTCGGAATATTTTTTGGGTGAATTTATGAATTCCTGGAGCAAAAAAAGAAATTGAAATATAAATTAATCATTAAACCAAATTGTTATTTATACTACGAATATCAATTTTTATGTCCAAAAATATAACAATGTAAGAGAATAATATTGATCCTTTACTTTGGGTATGAGTAACAAAAATCAAACAAACACAATTTTAATAATTAATAATAACGGTAACATACAGTGCTGGATTTACGTATAGGCCCGTGAGGCCCAGGCCTAGGACGGCATGATTTGAGGGGCGCCAAAATTTCAGAGACGAAAAAAGTAAAGAAGACTGCCTTTGAAAATGAGTTTGGATTAATTTTTGTAAAGAATTCTCTATAGACTATACCTTTAACAATTCACTTTTTTTATTTACTTTTCAGTCTATGAATAATGATATGATTAATTATAGTCTTTACCGAATGATGCTCTTTACTTTTTGTTTCATTACTGAATATCACATGCATATAAAGCTTTTAAAAATGACTAAATTTTAATAATTTCGCCCTGGCCCTGCAGTGGGACATAATATAAGGGTTGATACTTTACTTTTTTCTAGCATTAAGGGCGGCAAAATAAACAGGGCCTAGGGCGGCATCAAGCCTAAATCAGTCACTGGTAACATACATACAAATTATATTCGTATATGTTCAGCGAGTTGCCGAAGATGGGGGGTGAAGGCTGATGATGATAATGAATATTTTAGAATATCATGAATTAACTTACCCCAAGCTATACAGATGTAGTTAAATGGTATCAGGTACATAAAAAATGCAATGAGAATTATTAGGAAGATTGCCAAATAACTAACGAAAGGCACTGAAAAGTTATACAAGCTGAAACAAAATGAAAACAATAATCATTTAGCAGATATACACGTGTATAAAACAATAAGTAAAAATGGAATTACAGATTCAAAATATACTTTCGGAAATCGATAAAAAGTTGGCAAATTAATTTTCATTCAAGAAAATGTTAGAATGCGCTTATTGAATGCTTGTTAATATTTTTTATCTGAAGTCATAAATATCATTAAATTCCTTCTTACAATTAACACATTAGCGGAACTCACTTTTTGACACTTTCTCCTATGCTTGCAAATTTTCCAATAGAGTTTTGCACAAGCTGAATCATTTCTTGCCAACTGTTAAGCCTTTGACGAAGAGACACACTTTTTTCGTCCTGAAAACATCATTGCATAAGAAACGAGAATTGCATAAGAAATGCCAAATTGGCAGTACCTTGGTCAAACATCGAAAAGGGGTTATTAAGAGTAAAGGCCACGTGATACGACGACATCCTTAACCTTTAAAACAAGATGGGACAACGATCTCCGTACGGTGGCAGGGCCTAGGTAGTTAAATACGGAGAATTGGCCGTTTTAATGTTCAATGAGGGGGACCTACGTCAACCAGTTGATTGAAAAATAACTATAATAATGATGACAACGCTAAATGCTAAATTATATGTAATTTTGAGTTTGTAAAGAGTTTGCATATTGCAGCAATAGCTATATTATGATTAATGCACCCGCATTTACTTAAAGTATGTAGAATGATATTATTATATTAATTATTATCTGGTAAAAAAAATCACCTTATCACTTTCGGATTCCGTTGATCTTATTTTGAGGTTCCTTTTTTCCCCTGTCAAAGAATAAAATTAATAATAAAAAATCGAGTTTCGAAGAGAAGGGATTTGCTTTAAAAAAATATACAAATAAAAACAACTTACAATCAATATACGTAATTTTCTCATAGTTATAAACTACGAATGGAATAAGAAGTAAAAGTGGAGCCATCCATACTTTCCCGAAGATCCAAAACAATATCCAAACTGTTAATGATGTAATATTTACTCTTAAAGACTCCCATTGGAAACATGTTCTAGAAAAAGGTGAAAAAAGTGAATTAGATAATATGCATAAATATATGGATTAAAGATCTGCTATAATAAGATACTAGTTGAAGAATGTGTGTATAACGGCGGCTTTCAATATCCTATCTATCTTAAAATTTTCTGATCGATCTTGAAATTTTGACACATTTTCTTACAAAAGCTGTCAAAATTTTAAGATCCATAAGAAAAATTTAAGATAGATAGGATATTGAAAGCAGCCGTAAATAAGCTGCATGAGCTAGAATACTAGATGATCATATAACATGCTAATAAGAAAATAGCATATAATTATGAATTTAATAATTTCTTACTTGAAAATCTTCAAAAAGTCTAAAGTCCATGAGAGTATAACTTTTGCCCTAGAGAGGTTTCTCGCGAACAGATGTCTGTCCAGTTTATCATCAGATTGTAAATAATTTGGTTCCTTCAGATTAATAACTCGTATCGCAGCCTTAACCTAAAAACCTTTTGCCATTATTATTTTATATCAATAACCATTGTTGAGGGCAGCGCTCTGCGGGGCTTGCTCCTCTTCTCGGCGCAGTGGACTGTAGTATTCTTCAGGATGTATCAGGACACAGGGTTTGCGTTAATTGAAACAAGATTACTTTTCAAGATGCAATTTGAGTGTGGTGTCGGGCAGAGTGACTGCTTGTTTCTTGTTTGAATATTTTGAGTATATTGAATTGTCCGCCAAGCGCGCCATTCTTATAGGAATTTAACAGGTGCGTAGTGCGAAGGCGGGTGTGTGCGATTTTAAACGACCAATCAGCGTCGAGTCTGATTGGAACGTGTACTTTTGTTACATTTCGTTCTAGAGCCGTGTATTTACTTGTGTATGTGTGTGTAATTGTTTGTGTATGCGTGTGTGATTGCATATACTTTATTTATTCAAATTTCAGATACAATTACAGGATACAAAAAATGCAAATATAAAATGAACAATACGAAAAGGACTACAAACATAAAATAACTGATTAGACTATTATTTACAAGAACTATTCTATGAATCTAAGCTGTTATTTACAATCTCCCCCTCGTGCGCAAGCACTATAACGTTTTTAGTCCGCTGTGGTTATCACGATAAGGCGAGAGGCCGGGCGACGAAGAAAACCTGCTGCTGTTCTTATCTCCGTTATCCGAACTCGTCCATCGGGGCCTGGGTGTACTTTCACTACTTCTCCTCGAGGCCATACTCCTCTGGGCATAGTGCCGTCGCATATCAAGACGATGTCGCCGACCTTTATGTTTTTATGATGGGAATTCAACCCGGAGCGAGGCATTAAAAGAGGTCTATATTCTGCCGTCCAGCGTGCCCAGAAAGAGTCTGCTAAGGCTTGGGTGGCTTTCCACGAGTGTGCGTCACAGGGCGTGTCCTTGAATGATCCCATGGGTGATATTCCGCTCGACCGTCCGATGAGGAAGTGATTGGGTGTCAGGGCTTCTTCATCTAGATTGGGATTCACTGGGGTCAATGGCCTGGAGTTGATCACGTGTTCTGCCTCTAGTAGTAGTGTGTGGAGCACGTCGTCAGGGGGGGATTTTTCTTTGAGAGTGACTTTCAAAGCTGCCTTTACCGACCTGACCATTCTCTCCCATGCGCCGCCCATGTTTGGGGCACCGGGTGGTATCTTTTTCCAGTTGATCAGCTTTCTGGATGCGAAGTCTCTTAGGTCGTGGTCGTTGTTTTGCAATGCCTCGGTTATTTCTGTTTCAGCGCCCACGAAGTTTGTGGCATTGTCGCTGTAGATAACGGTTGGCGTGCCTCGTCGTGCCATCATTCTTCTCAGGCTCATGATCATGGAGGAAGCCGAGAGTGACGTTACTATTTCGAGATGTACAGCGCGTGTGGTGAGGCAGGTGTATAGTGCCCCCCACCTCTTTTCTTGTCTTCGCCCTACGACTACA
The DNA here is from genome assembly GCA_905333005.2 of Lycaena phlaeas. Lineage (NCBI taxonomy): Eukaryota > Metazoa > Arthropoda > Insecta > Lepidoptera > Lycaenidae > Lycaena > Lycaena phlaeas. The sequence goes on from HG995178.1 coordinate 10,449,398, forward strand.
TGCATTGGCCCAAAGTAATCTACCGCCGTCGCTGTGAAGGGCGGTTCGTTATGGGTTTGCCTTTCTGCAGGTAGGTCGCCCAAGGGGATTTTTAGTGGGATCCCCCTATAGGTCCGACACCATTGGCATTTGTTGCTTATGTAGCGTATGGCGCTGCGCAGTCCGATTATATGATAACTCTGCCTCAGCTCGTTCATTACCGTCTGGTGATTGCCATGGTTGAAGGTGGCGTGGGTGTGATGTATCATCAGCTGAGTGAGGCTCTCTTTCGCGTGGAGGACTGGCAGGTTGTGTCCGTCTTTGATTCTGGAGTCTAGACATAGGATGCCGTTGCGGTCGGTCTTCACGGAGAGTCTGCGGAACGGGGATGTCTTCGGTGGTCGCCGCCCAGCCTCTATCGCCGTGATATCGTCGCCGAATGAGATACGTTGGCTCCTTTTGACTAGCAATAACTCTGCTAGTTTTATATGATTTGGCGCGAGTTCTGTGCTCGCGTTTATTTTGAACAATCTGGCTTTAAACACCTCGGCAGCAAGCAGAACGGTAGCAGCAGCACGTATTAATTGCGTGTATTTCGAAAATCGTTCTATTTGAGGTAAGTATTCGTCTACATCATGCCTAATAGTTACGTGTATTTGTTTCAGAATTCTTTCTTCCCCTGAGGGGGGCAGCGGGGTCGCGGCAGGCCTTTCTTGCGGCCAAGTTGCGGGGTCGCGCCTAATGAACTCTGGACCGGAGAACCATCTGTGATTCGCGTTGAATTCCGTGGGAATGCCCTTGGTCGCGTCGTCCGCGACGTTATCCGAACTGGGTACCCATCGCCAGTTAGCCGGGGTAGTTAGGCTTTCGATTTCGGCCAGCCTATGGGCTACGAACGATTTGAAGGTGCGCGGGTCCGATTTTATCCATGCTAATACCGTTTTCGAGTCCGACCAATAATGACTCTTTAATATTTTATAATCTGACTCGCGCTTTATCGACTCGGCTAGCCTGCTACCTAATACGGCGGCTTGAAGTTCTAGACGGGGTATCGAGATGGGTTTTAAAGGGGCTACCTTGGCCTTGCCGGCTATTAATCGCGACGTTTTCGAACCGTCTGATGCTGAGCTGACGAAGTATATCGCGGTCGAGTACACTTTTTCGCTTGCGTCACAGAAAACGTGTAACTCACCCTCACCAGATGGCGTGGCAGGTACGTACCTATTTATTTCTAAGCCTTTTAATAATTGTACATTTTTAATAAACGATATCCACGTTATGTGTTGTTCTTTCGCGATGGGGTCGTCCCATCCTATCCCGCTACGCCATATCTCTTGTATGAGACACTTTCCGACCATCGTGATTGGTGACGCTAAGCCCAGGGGGTCGAATACTGACATGACCGCACTGGTTACCTGACGTTTGGTAGGCAGCGTGTCACCACTTATGACGTTCGCGGGTGTGCTTCTGAGATTGACGTTGAAGCCTAACGTGTCACGCGCGTGGTTCCATATGAGACCTAGGGTTCGCTCTGTATCACCCTTTCCTAACGTGGTCGAATCACTGCTGCGCATGTTTTTGACGTTACTTAATACTTCCGGTGCGTTCGATGCCCATCCGCGTAATTCGAAAGACGCGTTTAAATGTACTTTATACATATCGCTTATAATTCGCTTCGCTTCGCTTTCGGTGTCGAACGCGCCTAGATAATCGTCCATATAAAAATTGCGTACAGTGGCCTTCGCGACCTCGGGATACTCATTACCGTGATACTCTGCGTTTTTATTTTTTACATAAATGGCTGTACATGGAGAGGACGCTGCTCCGAATATGAGTGACGTCATTCGATATTCCTGTGGTGGTCCAACCCTATCCTCGCCCCTCCATAAAAATCGTAGGCTATCACGGTCCTGCTGAGCGATTTTTACTTGTAAAAACATTTCTTTAATATCGGCTACCACCGCGATTTTTCCTTCTCTAAATCTTATTAAGACACCGAATAACGACTGCAGTAAGTCAGGGCCTGTCAGGAGCGCATCGTTTAGACTCTTTCCCCCATATTTGGCGGCTGCGTCGAATACTAATCGCACTTTACCCTTTTGCGGGTGTACGACGGAGAAGTGTGGTAGGTACCAACCGCGAGGGGATGTGCCCGGGGTATTCACCCTTTCTGCGTAGCCTGCCTTTATTAAATTCTCCATTTGCTTGCCGTATTCGGTTTTTAAACTTGAATTTTTATCTAATTTATTCTCTAAGCTATATAAACGGCTGAGGGCCTGCTTTTTATTGTCTGGCATTACTTCATTGTCTGAACGCCAAAGTAAGCCAGCTTCGAACCTATTGTCGTTTATTTTCTTGCACGTTTTATCTAAAATCGCTAGGGCGCGCTGTTCAGGGTCAGACGTTGGCCGGCGCTGCTCTATGCCTAGCGACTCTAGGCTAAAGAAATTTCTAATTAGATCTAACGCGGGATCGTCCGACGGCATGGGACGTATGTGGTTGACCATGGCGACCGTGTTACGCGGGCGCGCATCCTGCCCATGCAACACCCATCCTAGCTTAGTTAACGAGGCTACGGGCTGCCTTTTGTTACCTACACGCAATTGCCTAGACGTGATTAAATGCCAGTTGTCCTGGCCTATCAATATGGTCGGTTTGCCCGCCTCGTAGCACAGTTCATCCTCTAATTCCGCTAGATGGCTGCACTGTCGCACTAAATCCTTACTCACCTCCTGAGGTGATATATTTAAATTTTTAATAGTACTGGCGTTCATGGTTTCTATGTTTCTATTACAAAGACCGCGAATTGACAACGTGACGTTACACGATTCTAATTCGTCTATACGACTTCCCCCTACCCCCTCTAATGACAGTAGCTGCCCGCGACCTTTGGTTATTACGCTGTCTGCCGTGTTTTGTTCGACGAGCGTCATGGTAGAGCCCTCGTCGAGCAAGGCGTAGGTGGTGGCCGAACCTAATGGGCCGCTTAACTCAACCGGAATTATTTTTAGGTAGGTGTTAGACGCGTGTACGTGGTTAATTGAACTGACGTTCCCTCGCGTGGGTGTTGACGCGCTGTCGCTGCCGTGTAATAGCATGTGATGTGACGCCTCACATCCGTTTACGCCGCACGGTTTATATTTACATTTTTGCATTCGCGGATGCGAGTTATTTAAACATCTAAAACATAACCTATATTGCTTAGCCGCGTCCCATTTTTCTTTAGTGGTTAATTTTGAGAAATCGGCGCAGTCCGCGGCGCCGTGATTTCCCGCGCAGACTGCGCATTTTTTATTTGTGTCTACGGCCGATTTCTCGTCGGTTTTTGACGGGCGCGGTTTATGCATTCTCGACGTTTGTTTTTTAGCGGGATGTTTGTTTACGGTAGCGATGGTTTTGCGCGACGGGTTCGTTTCTAAATCGGAATCGTAACATGAACTATCGCTGTCTTGTGAACGGCGCATGCGCGGGTGTTCGCTATGGCTGGCTATATTCACTGCGCGCGGTTTTACGCGATTTTTCCTTTCCTCGCGTGCCGTTTCGTATGCGAACATCGCACCACACTGGTCGGCCATCACGTTTAGAAATTGAGACAGTAGTTCTAATTCGGGAGACCCGGCGCGCTCCGCCCTAAATTCGTACCACTTATATTTTAAGATTGTACTAAGTTTTTCTACGACTCGATTTACTAATTCGGGAGAATATAAATATTGCGGCTGATTTAATGACTTTATTGCCGCTACCGTGTTAGATACTTTACTCGCGAAATTACCTACGTTGCGCCCGTCTTCACTCATACGGGGCATGCGTTTGATGTTATCTAACTCGGATAAGATGAGTAATTCTGGTCGCCCGTAGCGCCTTTCTAATGTGTCCATTATTTCGTACGGATCGGATACTGTGAATAATAATGCCCTAACCGTTTCGCGAGCTGCACCACGCAGTGCTTTTCTTAGCCTCGCTACGTTTTGTACGTCGGTGAACATGTCTACGGTGTCGCTAAACACTGACTTAAATGCCATCCATTCGGCAATTGATCCGTCGAAATGAGGCAGTTCATGTATGAATTTTGGTGCCGCGGGTCTGGATGAGTTTGAATTTACCGCCTGCATGATCGCGTTGGCTAACATTGCCATGTCGTTGTTACTTCCGTTCGACTGGTCGTTATTAACGCGCGGTACATTCGAGTTGGGTGGTCGCGACGCTTGTCCCGGGACTTGGGCGTTATTTATTATTGCCGGCCTATTAGCTATACATTGTTCCGATATCCAGCCTTCGACACGTGACTCTTCTAACCTGGGCGGCCGTTCCGCGCCGTTCGAACTTTCCATTTCTATTCTGGCTATTTCTAAACGGTTTAATGCAGCCGCGGATGCTGCCCTAGCCCGTGCTAACTCGGAATTATGTAATTCTAACTCGGCTTTTAACATAGATAACCTACTGTTTGTCCTGTCCGCGGGGACATTTACTACAGTGCCCGACTCACTCCTAGCTCGATTATCTAACTCTTTATCCCTATTTTCGACTAACCTCTCTTCAATGCTGCACGTGTTGCTGCCACCGTTCGCGATTTCAGTGCTGTTGCCTTTACTCCACGTGTTCGACTCGGTCGACGTGGTTTGGCCGGTCGTCGGCGTGACGTCTGTGGAGGGTGTGGTTTTCCCTGAACGTAATACACGTACGTCTTCCATTGCGCACGAGGGGACCCTACTCCTAACACTTAAATCTAGCACTTATCACTTTCACTTTCACTTTTGTTCCTATTCTCGATGTGTCTATTGCCTATCAGCCTGGCCGGACTACTACCGCGGTGATGCCGGACCAGGAATGGGAACGCAGGAGGATAGGAAGGCGGGAGCCTCCCGGCAGAGGGCGCGGAGACTCACGGGAGCATCAAAGCACAGCGGGAAAACTGCACTCGTCGTTGCGTGCCAACCTGTGGCCCCAGAGCGATTCCACACCGTACCGGCGGGGCCTGACTGATAACACCTGGGATGGTGCGTGAAGCCGTCAGTTACTTCACTATGCCTCCGTACGCTTATGATGGCCTTTAACACCGCTAGGTGGCCACGTACGTGATGATGATTGCTTCCAAGTAATTAACAGAGGTTAGGCTAAGACCAACTGTTAACACTCGCGCGTTCGTTTTTCTTTCTTGAATCACGCGCCGACTTCTTTCTTCAATCCCACACTTTCTTGCTTCAATGCTCTTGCCTGCTTCTGTCTTCAGTGATTCGGCCAAGAAGGACCACTTGTTGAGGGCAGCGCTCTGCGGGGCTTGCTCCTCTTCTCGGCGCAGTGGACTGTAGTATTCTTCAGGATGTATCAGGACACAGGGTTTGCGTTAATTGAAACAAGATTACTTTTCAAGATGCAATTTGAGTGTGGTGTCGGGCAGAGTGACTGCTTGTTTCTTGTTTGAATATTTTGAGTATATTGAATTGTCCGCCAAGCGCGCCATTCTTATAGGAATTTAACAGGTGCGTAGTGCGAAGGCGGGTGTGTGCGATTTTAAACGACCAATCAGCGTCGAGTCTGATTGGAACGTGTACTTTTGTTACATTTCGTTCTAGAGCCGTGTATTTACTTGTGTATGTGTGTGTAATTGTTTGTGTATGCGTGTGTGATTGCATATACTTTATTTATTCAAATTTCAGATACAATTACAGGATACAAAAAATGCAAATATAAAATGAACAATACGAAAAGGACTACAAACATAAAATAACTGATTAGACTATTATTTACAAGAACTATTCTATGAATCTAAGCTGTTATTTACAACCATTATATAATATAAATGAACCGTTCAAAGATGATTATAACATAACTCGTTCATAAACATATTATCTAGTTTTTTTTGGGACTTTTGAGTTTTTTTTTTGTTTTCGGTGGACCACTTTCTAAACGTTTTGAATTTCTGCTTTTTCTTTTATTTTATATCAGACTAAGAAACCGAAATTAGTTTAATATATTACTTTCATATTATAACAACCAAAATATTATGTTAAACTTATTTAATATTTAAACATGATTTAGCAAAAACTTTCATGTCCATCAAATGCATCCACTTGTCATTAATGACATCGAATTCACGAATAAAGTAATCCGATAATAGTTCACAAAATAGTACTTGACTTTTACAACATTTATATTGTATTCACTTTAATATCTTAAATAAATATTGAATAAAAAATATTTACTATATTCCAGGAGACGTTTAATTCTAGTAATATCCTTGGATTCTGACCCTTCGCTGGTTGTAGCTGGGTTATGTCCTTCAACGCATACCATTTCTTTTTACCTGATTCAACATTTAAAAGAGGTAAAGATATTTTACCCACTTCATCAGATTTCTTTTCATCGTAAACAGTTACCTCCAATGTGGAAGTTATGTCTGTGACAACGCTGAAAATTGGAAAAAAGTTTTTAGCTAACAAAAAAGGCTTTAGATGAAGATAGTAATGTAGTAATGTAAAAATAAAACGAAACAACCTATTTTATGAAAATATTAGAAAACAAAATCTTAAATTACTCGTATTATAAAAATATTTAGGTCGTGTAATAAAAATATATTTCTAATACGTTTCCTCAAAATATGAATAGTTACAATTTTTATTTTTTGATTAAATCAATAGATTTCAAAAGTATAATTAATCATTTTAAAAATCTACTATCGTGGAAGATTATCAGAGATGCCTAATTTGAACATGCCTATTAGTTTTTGTAAGTCATCGTCTTATTTGTTACTACTGTGTATCTGTCTAAAGATGAATTATAATAAGATATTTAAACACTGGAAATTGTGACACGAAATACATACATCTTTAAATGTCTATTTAAAAATCAATTATTATATATTTCCTTCCTTTGATTAAGGTACCACGTGTTTTAAGTCTGAAGAATTTTAATTAATTAAAAATTACGGCCATCGTTCTTTCATTTGCTCATCATCAGCCTTTATCCGTCCACTGTTAAACATAGGACTCATATTTTAATAAACGGAGATCGATTTCCCAACTGGTTAATGGCCGACCAACAATTCGTCTACCTTGATATGATTTACGGTCAAGTGCCATAATATTTACTTACAATGAAAATATCTTCATCCAGCTAGGTGTGTTAGTTTTATAGTCTGTAGCTGTTCTTACACTTTCATTATTCAGATTCAGTTCGCAATAACAATCGTGGGCTGATAAGCCCTTTGCTCCATAAACGATAACCCAGAGATGGCCGACTGTTGAGAACTCGTCGCAAAAACGATACCACGCCTGAAATTTACGGTTTTATGTGAATTACGCATTTGCCAGAACAGAGTGAGATATTAGATCTTATAATATCTCATTCAATAAAAATAAAAACCAGCCAAGTGCGAGACGGACTCACGTACGAAGGGTTCCGTACCAGAAAAAACAGTAAAAAATACTTTTGATGTATGGAAGCCCGTCTTAAATATTATTTTTATTTTATTTTTAGTATTTCTTATTATATTGCCGATAAAAATACATCTGTGAAAATTTTATCCTCCTTGCTATTACGGTTCATGAGATACAGCAAAAAACGCCAACAGCTACTCTGTTTTATGGGAAATTAACTTTATTATTATTATTTTGTTTTTAGTATTTGTTGTTATAGCGACAACAGTAATATCCCATGTATGAAAATTTCAACTGTCTAACTATTACGGTTCTTGAGATACAGATTGGTGACAGACGCTCGGACGGACAGCGAAGTCTTAGTAACAGGGTCCTGTTTTTTACCCTTTGGGTACGGAACACTAAAAAACTTGTCTAAGGACGTTCCTGAGCGTATTTGAATTTACTTAATGAATATAGTGACTACAGTCTACAGTAATTATGCCACTAATAAAATTTAAGCATACTTACAAATTTCTTTTTCGTTGTTTCTATCATGTCTGTATATTTATGTTCATCGATATCATAGAGTGTATTAGTTGTAGAAGATCCACTTATTGTAAGAAGCATAAAAGCTTTTATATTTTGTGTTTCACCATCCAAATCATTTTGTAGTTTATGAGTTTTTTCCTTTTCTAATAGAGATAAGTCAATCGTGGTTCTGAAATACACAATATCTATCAGGTTTCCTTTTAATAAGTTATCTTAAATTGGAAGTACTCGATTATGTCCTAACCTGCCGACCATAATATCTTTGTCCATTACTACCATTTCCAATGTGTTCTCGTCTTCAAAATGCTCAAAACTTATAATTTCTTGGAATTTCACCACTTTCTCATGGCTTTTTATTATTTTGGATTTACGTTTTTCTGTGCCAAGCCTGTAAGATTTAAGAAATTTTATTAGGTTGTTTTGTTTTATAATATTCATATTTGCATTAATTGTAACATTAATTACAGACCTTAATCGACACATTAATGATCTTGGTTTTTCCTCCGGGTTCTCTTCGAAGCCAGATACATCAATCAGCGCGATTGTAACGGTTGATAACTTAACCTTTTTATCAGATTTAGAAACATGTAATTTTGTTGAATTCGATAAAACTAACTGCAAAGTTAATTTCAAATAAATATATTCAATTTAATATTATTGATTTATATGAATAGAAATTAAGAAAACTGTGGATGCAAGCTCCTAAGAACGTGCAGCTAAATAAATTTATATTGACCGTTTAAAATTCAAAAACAACTAATCACGAAACTAAATGTTATTAACCTTTTCTACTTTGTCATGCGACTCCTTTTTTTCTCTGTTACGTTTCTCTTTTTCCTCACGCCTTCGGTTCCTAACAGCGTTTATTTTTGAACCTATTCTGTGGCGAATAGATTTAGATGTTGGAGTATGGGCTTCATTTGAGTCATCACTTTCTCTTGCTTCTGTTAACCTAAAAAAGTAATCATCATATATTTTTCCGTAGTATTTACCCGAACTTCCCAGCAACAACTCTTACGGATTTTATCGCATGTATAAATTACCTAGTAGTCATGTAATCATCATAATTATCATCAGCCTCTATCCATACACTGCTGAATGTAGGCCTAAGGAGTTTGAGTCCTTAACACCATGATGGATGATCCCATGCCTCTCGCATATAATATTATTTATTATTTGCAGGGGATTGCTCTCCCGGGACCATAGTAGCTGTTAAGTTTCCAAAAACATGAAAATTCTTAATAAGCTTCGAAAAATTCTTTTCATTAATCCCAATTATATTATGAATGTTAAAATTTAAATAAAAATAAATTTATTAAAAAAGCAAAGACAGATACACACAGATAAGAATTATTTGGTGTCAACTTTTTATGTTTGTGATTGTGTCGATGTTCAATTTAGATTTTTCTGGAATACTTAAGTTGATTAATGTAGTAATTTAAAATATATACTTACGATTCAATACTTGTCTTAAACGAATGTTTACCAAATATATTTTTTTCAACATTATCATCACCATCACTATCGTTTTTTTCATTTAAACTTAATATTGAATCAGATTTAGTAATAATTGCTTCTTTAACTACAATATCTTGAAATACAGCATCATATTTAAATGAATGGCGTTTTGTTTGAATATCTTTGTTATTTGTATTTGTATGCGTTTCACTTATTAGCACAAAGTCATTATCAAGTTTATCTGAATCACTAACACTTTCATATTTTTGCTCATTTTTATAATCGACATCGGATTCTACACTATTTAACGTATCAATCGATTTTGATTTTTCAAGTTTCCTTTGCATTTCTTCATATTTGTGTTGGATCCTATCGTGCAATCTGGCAAAATGTTTTTTTGTTATGGTTGATTCAGATTTTGCACCATTATCCATTTTCAAAAACTGTGCAAAAATACACGTATTGTCATGATATTATAATAGAAGGAAATAGCAAATATCGTTCCATTGATATTGACTCACTTTATCTAACGCATATCTTATCGATTACTCTGGTATTGATTATATTGTATCTATATCATCAATTATAGTTGAATAAACGTCACAACGGTAAGAAGTTATTTTAGGTGCAAAAATGTATTGTTTTCCTGATACGAGTATTTTCTTATAATATTATTATAACGGTGTCTCGTCACTATTAAAACACACATTCTTTAATAAATATTGCGTATTTTTTGTAAAATTAACATTTCCTTTATTACTTTTGACTGTACGGCTATTTGTAGTTTTCAATGCCAGACTATTTTTAGATCATAATTAATACATCTAGTATTGTTATACAGCCATGTTTATTTATAATTGTATTTTAATGCTAAACACAACTAAAAATGATGTAAAACTGAAATTACATCATTAACATAATTATAATATCCTAGATTCTATATTTATACCAACACACTTTAAATATCTGAAAGTTAAATTAGGAGCGAAGTGAATAACTCTGTGTCAGGAAGCGATGCAATCTGGAAAACGCTTATGATAGCGAAAAAAGTCTCAAATGCAGTAGAGCATCAAGTTTCAGGTGAATTTATAGCTGTCCCCTGCAAGGAAACTCTTATGTGTCATGGCTAGGGATGCATAATTAATACACGATATATTTTATCGTTACAGTATCTACTTAAAGTATGAAAAACGATTTATAGAAATAAATATTTCTGCATACACTTTCCTGTTTACTGAAAAATTGGAATAAGGACGTTTTTGCATTAAAAGTAATTTACAATAATAATATGATGAGTGTAATTTGAACTATAGCATAGAAGAAGTATAAGCACAAAAAAAAAAAGAAATTTTAGTATTTATTTTGTGGTTAGTTTGACTTCAATAAATTAATATACGTATTGTTTAACATTACTGGTTCAAATTTCTTTTCAAAAAAGTAAATGAATCCAGTAATGTTAATCTCTCGCATTGATTTATAATACAGTGAATTTTAGCAAGTGAAATTATATTTATAACATATAGAAAACAACACTTAAACATGGCCACACTGAGGATATTTAGACCCTTATTACACATTTTAATACAGACTACAGCTGTTGATCTAGCCAAAAAGTTATGTCTATGACTCAGCTTATGATTCTATTTCCATCCGAATCCCTGACATCTACGTATCGTTCACCAGTTAAATAGAATAGTTTATCAAAGCTTTTTTTGAAATATCGATATTTAAATTGTCTGTCAATCCCTCCCTATATACATCAGAGTAAAATTGTGGGGTGCGCTGCGCTATGCAAGAGTAGCATTTTTTTTTCAAATATCTGCTATTTTTTATACCGTGATGTGTTTATTAATTTTCATCATATATTTTATATGAAAAAATATACGATCATCAATCATGTAACACAAAATATTTAAGTCGATTTCGGATTCAAATAAAACAAGACATCATCAGAATAATAATACTATTCGTGGACGCAGCCTTTACCCACTAAAACCCGGCGGAATTCTGTCTCATCATACTGTTGAGCAGCGGGACGGCGTTGGCGTACTCTGCGACTCTACTAACGGCTGTGAGCTGTCTGCTGATGTGATTCTCCTGGAAGATACAGAATACCTACCTACCTACAAAATAAAATATAATAATCTTGACTATTATAAGAGAGGTGGGCTTTGATCAGCCTGTCAGTTGACATAGCCACTACAATGAAAAGCTGTCAAATGTGACTCTAGAATTAACCGCCATTAACAGCCATGTTAGTTGACATACACTTTGACCAATGTTTTAGAAACCGGGCGTCAAACTAAAGGCCCCAATGCACCCGCTGATCATCTGGGTCTATGAGCGTCGCTATCACTTACCATTAAGTGAACCGACTATCCGATTGGCCTCACTTCTAAAAAAAAATAATATTGAATAAAAAACTAGAGCAGGTTTTAATTTGAGAGATCCTTGCGTTTTAAAACCTTATCCATTTCGCCCATCAATAGCTTAAGATATAATAATAATAATATCTATGGACACTTTTACACCACGTCAATCTGGTCCCGTGGTAAGTACTCGAAGAGACTTGTGTTACGGGTACCAGACAACGGAAATACATATATTTAATACTTATATTTCAGATTTTTATTATAAAATACACATATTTAATACACATCTATGACCCAGGAACAAATAAACTTTTTTGTTCCCTGGCGAGATTCGAATCCGCTACCTCCGGCTTGAGCGCCAACGCGCTAACCACTGAGCCACAGTGGTCGTCAAGATGATTTTATATCTCTTTTGTACAACGAATAGTCTTTATTCCGTCGATATTTTTTTCCGGGGTAATTACCCTAAATTGCGGTGATTACCTGTTGACTCATATGTTTATGGTTATCTTAATTTTTAATACTTTTTGATAAAAGTGCGATAAAATTCGTAATCTCTCGTATATAATCTTTAAAATATGTACTAAAAGGCAGTAGACACTTACTAAAGTATATTTGTTATGTGCCAGAAATCAAAGTTGACAGCATTAAAGATACGTTCTTTTTTATTATCAAGACAAGAACGTATAGGCTTTAGGTTAGAAGCTGCGCTCATCAACCTCCTGCTACATACATAATATCATAAGTATTTCAGTGGTACTGGATAAATTTACTGATTCCCACTTGTAAGATAGTTCATGAAAAAATATCCCATCTCATTCATCACAATTGGATTGCTTGGTCGGGAACATGTCTGCGGTATTGGAATTTTGCACGAATTGATGAGGCCTATCCATTTTTATTACGTATTGGATGAAAGAGAACAGATGTCCTCATATCGACGAATATTCATTTTGGTTTCTTCATAATCATCATCACCATCATCATCATCACATGATGACCTCTGTGGCTCAGTGGTTAGCGCATTGGCGTTAAAGCCGGAGGTAGCGGGTTCGAATCTCGCCAGGGAACTAAAATTTTTCTGTGTTCCTGAGTCATGTATGTGTATTAAATATGTGTATTATATTACAATAAAAATCTTAAATATATGTATTAATATAAAAAGCATTAAATATATGTATTTCCGTTGTCTGGTACCCGTAACATAAGTTCTTCGGAAACTTACCACGGGCAAAGATTGACTTGGTGTAAAAGCGTCCATAGATATTATTATTATTATCACCATCAACCCAACCACACTTAAAATTATAGCCAGACGCTCCCAAAATATCACCACTTTATAGGAAGTATTGTTTAAGTGAAAGCTCTAACTTCTAATTCCGGGGATTTGAAGTTTCAATTAAGTCGGATAGTGCGGGGCCAGAGATAGAGGCGTTCAATTTAATACGAGGAGCCAACGGGGCTAGAATTTAATTATAGTTTTACAAACGATTATTCAAATCTTTTGATATCTTTTACTATAACGATATCTTTTACTATTCTAGAAGGTCATAGGTTGAACCCTGACCCCTGTGGTGGCTTAAAATGCTTTTTATACATTCAGACGTGTACCTAAAAGTGACTTTTTTTTTTCTTTAATGCCGGGAAATGCACTTAGGCATCCTTCATTCAATCAAGTCTTCCCAAGCGGGTATGTGGGACTCGCTGCGTCCTAAAGCTAGTAAGTGGACACAGCCCTACCCACTAAAACCCGGCGAGAGAGGCACCTCACCAAAGGGTCGGCATTGGTGGCCAATGCCGACCCTTTGGTGAGGTGCCCCTGACATCAACAGGGCACCTCGACGGCTAGTCAGCCTCTCAGGGGCTCCACCACCTCCACAGAGGCACTGTCCCACATCACAGAACAACCCCTCCCAACGTCGGAACAATGAGGAGAGGTTCCCGTCCTCGCCCCTTGCCCCTTGCTCTTTTGCCCCCGTTTCTTATAAGAGGGGTACAGAGAGCCCCCTCTTATAAGAAGATTCGCTTCGCCCAAGGTGTTGGGGTCACCCTGGGCACTGAGCCCCACCGCCACGACAAGGCCTGAACCGTGATGGGGAGATGAAAGTAACCTAAATAACCTTACCGGTGAACGAAAACATTGCGAAACTTGAATGAATGATAAGATTAAAAGTCTTTAAGCCTGTGTAAAGTTCACCAACCCGAATTAGAACAGTAGGGCTATTCTGTAAAAAAACATTTCGATATCGAGCTTCATCTGAGCGATAGAGCTCACTTTACGTTTCTCGAAAGTGAACTTTATTGATATAAACAGATAGTCGAGTTTTAATGAATATAAATTCGTCAAATTCGTCATATCACCGCGGATTCCGCTTTCGAGGTTCGAAAACGACCTTACAGAATAGCCCTACAGTTCGGTGAACTATGGGCTCGACACCCTTTTCGCCTGATTTCGAGGAAGACTCTTGAGTAGTAGCACATATAAAGGTTAATTAATATTACTAACTACCTTATGTTTTAGAACATACATGAATGAGCTGCTTGTGTTGGTCCTGGCTGAATTCGTTCATGTGCGACGTTGACCCCATCATCTGGTGGCTGGCCAGAGTATAAATTACTAACACAAATATATACTCTTCACCCACATATTCTTCCATTCGTCGGATGACCAAGTTAAAGATAACAAAAAATATTCCATACATAATTCAAAAAATTTAAGCATTTTAAGTAAATACTGGCCAAATAATGAGGTCGGATGTTAAAAATAAGAGCCGCCAGTACGACTTCATCAGCCCCTGGGAAATCAGGCGTAGTCCATGTAAATCCGGTAATGGTGATACTCGAGATTACAACGTTGGAAAATTTTCACTTGTAAAAATTACACTATATGGAATATACACCTAATATCGCTGTCATGAATGAATGAATGAATGAATATCGTGCATACCACATAATTTAAATTTACAATATCTACATCTACACTAATATTATAAAGAGGAAAACTTTGTTTGTTAGTTTGGTTGTAATGGTAATGGCTCAAAAAGTACTGGACCGATTTCAAAAATTCTTTCACCAATCTAAAGCTACATTATCCAAGAGTAACATAGGCTAAATTTTATTCGGGAAAAAATTAACCAGAAAAGTTACTTATTTTGCGTACTAAGATCCCGTTGTAAATCTTAGTTAACGTAGGCGAAGCTGCGGGCAACAGCTAGTAACAATATATAAATAGTCACAAAATATTGGTCGGCCATTAACCAAACTTACGAGTAGAAGACTCCGTGCAGTGGCAGGTCCGCGTTGGATGCGAGTAGCAAGGGATCGGTCGTTTTGGCGTTCATTGAGGGAGGCCTATGTTCAGCAGTGGACGGATAAAGGCTGATGATGATGTTGATGATGATGAAATAGTCACAACTACAAAGGATTTGCTTCTGACCGTTAGTGTCTACTATTCGTTTTACTAAAATTTTGAATGGTGCGTTACATAAACAGATTATGTTCGTACTAGCAGCGCCCCACGGTTTCACCCGCGTAGGATTCCCGTGGGAGCACGGTGATAAATTATAGCCTATGTGTTATTCTGATGTTTAAGCTATATTATTGTAAAGTTTCATTAAAATCCATTCAGTAGTTTTTACGGTAACAAACATCCATACTTACAAACTTTCGCATTTGTAATATTAGTAGGATGTGAGGTTATTAAAATATTTAAGAGACTATTTCTTTTTTTTTATGGGAACGAACCAGACATGTAGCTAGAATTCAATTTGGGGTAGGGCAGCATTTGTTACAGGTAGGGCGGAAGATAAAGTCGTATTCTTTTCATTATAATTTATCTCAGTTTTTGGTATTTTTAAGGTAGGGCATTGCCTCATAATGCCCCCCCCCCCTAGCTACGGCCCTGGAACGAACTAATATGCGTGTTTAATCCGAGTGACAGAGAATCAGACTCTGTTCAGCAGTGGACGGATAAAGGCTGATGATGACGATATATTTGTCGCTTGAATAACAAAATACTCCTCTATATAGCCATTTCTACCAATTATAAGAAAAACCTTGAAACAAACGAGGAAGATTTATTTATTTACATCAATTTACAAATCTTCTGAAACATGTCTAATTTGTTTCAATCATTAGATGAATTTTGCAATATTAATGGAAAAATGTTAGACTGAAGAGAGTTTGTCGGCGAGACGAGTTTCATGTTTAATAAGAAAACTTCTCTGTTTGATTGCCCAAGTTCGTAAATAACAAATTTACTTCATCCGATATTCCTTATAGTAAATATTTATTATATTAAAATACATTAAATACCAAGAATAAAGTAAACTCAATAATTTGTGCTTAGAGAAATCTGTACTAATATCAAATACTAGATGTTGCCCGCAGCTTTGCCTGCTTTAATTTAGATTTAAAACAGTATCCTGATTATATTAAAGTACTTGATGTAGTGTTAAGAGGGCAATCATTTCGAGAATCAAAACTCCACCTGTGCCATACGCACAGGTGGAGTTTTGATTCTCGAAAACAGCGGAGCGGAAGCGGTGCGGGCGACGTTAAGCCACCGCCCCACTGCCCGCTAAATTCGAGGCAGAGGCGTAAAACCACCACCAAAAAACCTGCTTTTAATTTAAAAAAAAACTCGCGTCCAAATCGTTTCGCACTTATAACGCAGCAAAGCCACAGATGCAAACGTGATATAATATTTTTCTTTTGTACAGAATACCATTCATAAGACAGTCATCATCATCATCATCAACCTTTATCTGTCCACGGCTGAACGGCCTATGTTCAGCTTCTCTCAATAAACGCCAAGACGACCGATCTCTTGCCAATCGCATCCAACATAGACCGGCTACTACACGATACGTAGTTACAATAAATACTTACATAATATAATGATAATATACATTAATATCATCTTCAGGCCTTACGTTAAGTGCGTGAAAAGCTTCAACAATCATAATCAAGATGTTAGGCAACGTACCCGATAGGGCCATGGGTAAGGGGTGATTTATGTCCTCATAGTTAATTACCAACACGCTGGATCCAAGAACCTGCCATCCGTTAATTATGATTAATGATGATCAATAAAGTTTCAGGCGTGTGTAGTTTGGAACATCTTCCTTGTGTTTTCATATTATAATCATTATCCACATTTATTAAACATACAAAATATAATTAAATAATGTTTCAAATTAACAGTTTTAGACTAATTACAACGAAACAACTTTTATGGATTGATTCGTGGTTTATCATTAGATATTTACATGCCCTATGTTTCGGATGCTATAGGGTATTTCGAAACGTCGGGCATAGAAATGTTAACAAACCGTGATAAAATCTGTAAAAGTCATTTCATAATAATGAAATTTGCGTAAACATTATAAAACAGTAGTTTTTCACTACGTACATATGAAAGTATTATATGGTAATTATATCAATATCAAATTTAAAAATTATTTTCGGCAGTCTGTTCCTGCTAATCTCTGAAACGGGTGGACTGGTTTTGATGAGTATTTTTGGATGACAACTGGTGTTATAAAAAATAACTTGGGCTATAAAAATAATCATCGTCAATCTGGATAGGTCTTTTAACTTGAATCAACGCGCGCGAAGCAAAGGAGTTATTAGTAGGTACCTAAATTTTTATTTGTCGTTCTCCAACAATTTTTTTACTCACGAAATAATGATATTTTTTTTTTGGTTTGATTTGATATCCATCAGAAGACAAATGAGATGGTAAGTGATCCAGTTTCACAGACTGATTTTCTTTTCTGTAACAGACTAAGCTGTATTCTATTATAATTTGTTCTCCGTGAATTTTCTTATAAGATACACGAATTGCGAATTTAAAAGATTTTGTGAACCTAAATATTATAGAATAGGTAAAAATATCCATATATCGTTTTAAAGTGATCCAGTTTCACATGCCTGACATGCCTCTTTTCTTTTTCTTATAAGATATACTATTATACTACTATTATATAGGATTGGTAAAAATATACACATATCGTTTTTAAAATTTATTTGATTAAATTGTATAAATACAGTCGTACATATAATACATTGGATTTCAACGAAATCCTAAATTTTACAATTAGCAAACGTACATAAATGCTTGTTGGTATGTCATGTCTTAAATATTATCTGTTTTCAATATTTTCATACAAAAATATCCAATTGAAAGTCAAAAATGTATTTAAAGGATCTTGAATCTTGTATTCACTTATGCGCCTAATCATGTTGCTATCTATAGATCTTATAGCAGTCCAAAAAACAAGTTAGTTTGGGCTCCACTGGTAGTTATTAAAAAAATCTTGTACTACGCCACTAAAACGATTATGACAGGAATGCGGTAATAATGCTCCAATCCCACCTTCATCCCAAGCTGCCCCTGACTGGGGACAGCACGGGACGAAGGCGAGGATAGGATCGGAGGATATCATGCGACTAATTGTTTTGGTCAAATACTTCTACTACTTGGAAGCGAAAAATAAAACTGATCTTAATTTTTTACCTTAGGACTTTAGATTTTAGCTTTAAAGCTTACGTTTTATTAATTTCAGTTTTCACCTGATCCAATTAAATACACAACTGTCAATTAGTATGAAAATATTTGAAGCAGATAAAACGACTAGGATCTTAACATTATTCTAAAATTATTCTAGCATTATAAATAATGAGGCTAATTATAAGCTGAAATTAACTTCATTATTTATAATCGGGTGTGGACCTAGGACTTAGCCGAAGAAGCCATAAGAAAATACAAAATTACAGTACCTAGGCAAAAGAAGAATTTTATAATTCTTATCTAGTTTCGTAATCTGCGTTTTGCAAAAAATTAAGCAATGATTATACTTGGTTTCCTATAAGGACAGTTATTTTGCCTTGGGCGAGAAATTTACTGAAATGAAGATGAACGCAAAAACGAAGATCCATTCTCTTATGGAACTACCGCCCGGAGCGATAAGGAAATAAGTGTAACCCCGAGAAAAAACATGTTTTATGGAAAAATGAAAATTACAATCAATTTTTTCGATTTCATATAATACTGTTTTCTTATTTAACGTCTATTTCACTTATCAAACGAAAACAACTTTTACTGATTATATCGCTGTAAGATATTGCAAAATTGCAAAAGTGCCCAATTTTGTGTGTTTCACAACAGCTGCTCTCTCTGTCTCATAAAAATACTATGTTAACATTTCAGTGAACGATTGATATAAACTGTAAAAATTGTTTTATTTTTGCATCCTCCTTACAAACAATTATTCTTCTGTTTATTTGTTAATCATTGAACTCGTAAACGACTGGACCGATCTTGATGAAACTTTTTGTGTTGTATAGTTTAATATATAAAATTCATTGTATAGTTTAATATATAAAATTCAGTTCATTACAAAGTCTGACGGGGTCGCTAGTTTGAAATATTTGTTTAAATCTTGTCCATTATACTTGTACCTTGAATTTTGTATTTTCTTATATATAAATTGTAAACTGCATATAGCGTTAAGCGTGAAATAATGCATGTATAATTATATAATAATTGCATTGTGAAACGTTATTCGCAAAGACCTCGTTTGATTCTAAGCAGGCACTATTTAAGGTCAGCCTACGAAAATTCCTCATTAAACGTGATGCAATACATTTTTATCTTTCATCATCATCATATTAAGTTACACGTTGACGATTTTATGATGCTTATCATTGACACATTAGTCTTGAGAACAAGACATTTGTAGTTAACGTCGAAATAATATAATATTATACTTGAAAAACATGTAAACATCCACTTTCAAATAGTTTTTAAATTAATAGGTACCTCCCTAAACTTTTCAATGTAATATAGCAGCCACTCATAAAATTAATATGTAAAATATTGTGACATTTTTATTCACCTAAATCTATGTATAAACAATTAATATGCAAAAAATTAATGACTAAATTATTTACAGTCTTAAGTAAAAAAACTTGGGAAAAAATGTATATCACAAATAATGTTTTTTTTTGTTTTGTTTAAGCTTCTTTTTGGCTCATTCTTTTAGTAATTTAAAGTTTTCAAATGTTTTTAAACATAACATATTAAATATTATAATATTTTATTTATATAATAGTGCTTTTAAGAAATTACTTTTGATTATAGAAAGTAAAACTCGTTTTTGATAACATTCGTAAATTAGTTAAACATTGCACAAAAATTAAACTAAGCTAGATTTGCATATTAATATAATTGTGTTACATATTTTCGTTTCGGTAAAAGCTTTTAATATAGATGAAGAGAATTATATAACACATTATTAAATCTATCATTGTAAAACTTTATTTTATTTTTATTAAATATGTGCCAATTTTTTCACCTTTATATTAAATTTTGGCATTTGGATCATATTATATTATATTAAAATTAGAATAAATTTAAAGCAGTGTCTATTAAAATTATTCTAGCGTTATAATAATATATCGATGGTGATTTATAACTTATATCTAAAGTAAGGATTTAGCAAAAGATATGCCCATATATTGCTTATTAAATCTCACACTAAGGTAACTATTTCGTAATGACTCAACAAGCTAGCTACAATCGTTGAAACTTGAAACACGCACAAATCTAATTGTTATAAAAGTTGTAAAAAAATGCTACTTTTATTGGACTATATTTTACATGGATATAATATTACGTAATAGATAAAATTCTTAATACTTTTTCACTTGTTCACTGCTAGTAAACACTAATGTATTTTTATTTATAAAATATAAACATTAATACTTGATTATAATACGCTATACATGAATGAATAAAACTTAAAAAAAGTATTTAATTTCATTGCAATAATCTCTAATTTCCAAAATTAACGAATTCCTTCTAATATACAAGTAGACATTTTAGAAGCTAAATAGGAATCTTACTGTTGTGATAAGGAAAACCCCATATAAAAAGCGATTGTTACAGAGATTTCAGCCTTAGTATATTATTATCATAGTTTTAGTTAGCTCGCAGAATGTTATGTAAGATATTTCAATTATCTCTAAGCGGTTGAGCAAAGATCTCATTTAGGAGTTGTTGGTACTCCTCGGCATTGTATAGGTAATCTTCGTCGTCTAATACAGAGGTGTTGTATCTGGAAATAATTTAGTACAAGTTAGGGCGGTTTCACACATTTGCATTCTAAAAATATGGTTCTAGAAAATTCACCTACAGCATCGCTCACATATATTATTAGTTTTACCGTCAATAAGTCTCCAAAATTAAAATTAATAATAATGTATAATAATAAACAATGTTGTAGCTTCAATTCAACTTT
Source organism: Lycaena phlaeas (assembly GCA_905333005.2). Taxonomy (NCBI): domain Eukaryota; kingdom Metazoa; phylum Arthropoda; class Insecta; order Lepidoptera; family Lycaenidae; genus Lycaena; species Lycaena phlaeas. Next base: position 10,470,419 of record HG995178.1, read on the forward strand.
TTTTTAATATTTTTGTTGGATTATTATCATAACTGTTAATTATTTTCATTTCTTTTTTTGTAATAAATGTTTTTTTTTCATATTTTTTCGTTGTCTTAGTGGAAGCTGATGGTATAAAATTTAATTATGGACACAATATGTTTGGTTTTTGTCTTATGTTTGTAATTGTATTGTATCTACTCATTCTAACTGTTTGTATTCCTTGAAAAATAAAAATAAAGGTAAATAAACGCATAGTCACGAATATTTTCTTAATATTTCACTGACTGTGTTTGTGTTTCATCATCACTATCCTCTACCATCCACTGCTATGTATAGGCCTGTTTCAGTAACATAACCTACGCATAGAGGCCGCAGCGCCGTCTCATCTAGTTTTCAATCAATAAATAATCCGTCTTCCCAAATGTAAATTTGATATATACCTGGATGTCTCTCGTCTTCTTCTTACACTCACATGTGATGTTGCTTCTATGCATAACACGGCGAACTGATTATTACACGAGTGCCTGTAAATATTATAAATATAATATTTTCGTCTCGCGCATCTAGTCATTATCATACGTCAATGTACATAAAATAATTACGAGAAGTAGTGAAAAAAATCAAGTGATATTTTTAAATAGAAAACAGACAACGGTTACTTGACGCCAACATTTTAAATTCTTACAATTAAGACGAATCTAAAAAATACTTCTTATCCCAAATTTATCAAGCCAAATGGTTCACATTCATAATTCATTCTTAAACTTTGAGGCAGTCGGGTGGGAAACAAAACCGTTATAAAAGCATACCTATGTGCAACATATGAATCATTGTGGCCATTTAAAACGTTTCATAACTATAAAACTCTCGGAAGAACAAGGCAGAATAAATAATGGTTTGTATGAAAACGTAAATAAAGAAAAACTCATGTTCGAATAAGCGCATGAATAAATTCCTCATTCTTTTGAAACATTCCAAGCCCTGGCGGGGTGCCAAGTGTCAAACGTTTTGTCTTTTATTAAAAGAAACCTATCCCTCGTACGAAATGTTATCAGGCTAATGATCAATATAATACGGAAAACAGAGTATGTAAATTTTACTCATATCATAAGGTAATATTTGTTAATATATGATTACATTGTTGTCTGCTACCTACTTCTATGCTTTGACGTGATAAAGTCTTATGAACTAATGAACGCTGGCTGCACGCATAAAAAGTATGACTAATGCTCACGTTCCTCAAAAGCCAAGCGTTAAGCGCGAGCGCGGAACAAGCGATAGAGACACGATCGGCCTAAGCGTTCGGCGTGTGACGTATTATAACGTTACCTCGTAATATTTTCGTTGGCGACTTTAGATATAAAGATAAACATTTTTTTGTAAGCAGCATTGTTTTTGTGTAATTACGTTCTAAAACATTGCTTATTACTTACACATACATACTTGGATATTTTTTCGAATAAGCAAAAATGTCCAACGTCTTACTCTTTCTTTTTTATAAGTAAAGCTTTAAATCAAATCTCCCGAGGTACGGTAGGCAATACCACATATTTTTTTATAAAAGGGCAAATAAACAGTCGAAGCCTTACGACTATCGACGCCCATTAAAATCCACATAATTAGAGGTTATGCAGATGCGTTGCCCTCCTTTTCCCCATCCAATGGGGCACCGGAAACTCACAAACGGTCACTTTACGTCGATTTCATGTGAGCGAGAGGTTCCTCCCCGGTGGTGCCGGCCTAATTTGGGGGCAAAGCAGCATGGCACTACCTCTTGCTACTTTTACACGTTGCTTGCTCCTGACCATGATGATTTACCGTCTCTATCTCTACTAATCATTGCTTGTTTATTAGACTGTCTATTACTAAAATACAGTTAGATATTTACCTCTCCTGTGACAGAAGCTTGTGTGAGTATAAAGAGGCAGCAAGGCCTCTGGTTTTCGGGTCGTCGTTCTGCCACTCCTCGCAGAACATGTCCAGGGCACGCTCGCCGCTCGCATGCGATCCGTGCCATATCAGTTTTTGTGGCCTGTTAAAAAAGTGTATTTCCAGTATCAAAACATTAATAATATTGTTCTAAAATTTGTTACCAAGAAGATAGGACCCATTCATATTATGATAGCCAACAATGCTAATATGACACATTTTCTTGATCAGTAAGTGTTGCTAAATCAGATTAAGTATTGCTAAATATTTAGTGTGTTAGTGAGCGACGATGGTCCAGTAGTGAGTGGACTGGGCCTCATATGCGAAAGTTTTCGGATTCGATCCTGACCCCCAGTGTGTGCCTTGAAATGGGTTTTTCTAAATTTCTGAGTGCACCCCAAGCACGAGACCATCATTCGCTCACCGGTGAAGGAAAACATCATGGGGAAACCTGCATGCCTGATGAGATTGAAAGTCTTTGAAGGTATGTGAAGTTCACCAACCCGCATTGGGCCAGCGCATCTGTGAAATATGGCCCATTAGCCTACTCGCCTGATTTCGGGGAGGAGTCCCGTGCCCAGCAGTGGGACTTAAATACAGATGGTGAATTTTGCAACATAATATTAAAGTATCAAATTAGTTGTGAAAACAGACAAAAGTTTTGCTTGATAGGTGACGAAAATATTAAGAACCATTTCCTAGATAGCTAAGAAGATAAATTGCTTGATTGCTAAGATGAATTGCTGATAAAATCGATTAAAGCCCACCTACTTCATAGCTAACAAAATTGATGAAGGCTTGCTAGATAGCTAATAAAATAGATTAAAGCTAACTCGTTCGATAGCTGCCAGATATAGTTTCGTATAACTAACCAATCGATAGAACCAATAGATTTCATGTATTTTTAACATAATATATTGTTTGATCGCAATATACTAGTGACCTAAAATATTGTAGTATTTGCAGCATTAAAGGTATATTATTGGAGGAATGTCGCACCAGTTGAAGTCCATAAGGTACTCTTTTTTGTACAGATTTGATTATACATTGATTTCATCTTCAGACATTTTCAGTTCATAAATTGCTTCAATAATTATCATCCGGCGTTGGTGAGGCAGAGACCCGCCAGAGGAGCAAACCCGACGCCATGAAGCTGTGGAAGTCACTCCACGGCTGGCGGGGGGCAACCTCACACTTACTATATCATTGGGTGGTACCATCCGGCTCGCCCCACTACCGAGGAAGCATTAGGGCCATAAGGGCCATTAGCATAGCTCCAATAAAAAAAAAACTGCAATAACGTACCAGTTGGAATCCATCATAATATTTTTCCCGCCAAAGCTGTAGATCCTTGGGGATCCCGCCATGATTCCTCCGTTGCCATCGAATATGTCCGAGAAGGATTTAAACAGCAAGTCCCCTTGAAGGTTGACCACGGGAAGGTTGCGGTCCGAGTAGCGGACTATGGAGTCCAAGTTTTGTATTCTGAAAATTCAATTATACATTGAAGGTACATTGAGCAAGGCACATACATTGAAGTAAAACTTTAAATTAAGGTTTTATTTATTATTTGGTATTTGGTGTGTGTCACTGAAAGAAAACATCAAGGAAACTTGCATGCATAATGCGATTGAAAGTTTTTGAAGGTGTGTGAATTTCACCAACCCGTATTGAGCCAGCGCATCGGTAAATTACGGCCCATAATCCTCCTCGCCCGATTTTAAGGAGGCGATCCAGGCCGAACCAAAGATTTAAATCGTTAGATATGCCCTCGCCGTCAAAAAGCGTGGACATTGTTATTGGTTATGAGGCAGTATTGAGACAATGGTGTCGACTCTGTTTATTACACAAATCGTGTAATTCTCACTTTCTCTGTCGCACTGATTGCAAATGAGTGAGCTCATTTGAGGTTGGACACATTTTAGAGCGGTCCTATTATGGCAAGGGCGTATCTACCGATTTAAACCTTTGGGCCGAACAGTGGGACATATAGGGGCTTATGTTTATTAAATAAAAATTAAACGTTTGCACATAATTTTAGAACCACTGCACCGAGTTAGATTTTTTTTGGTTGTGTTGGTTCTCGTCACGACTACGGATAAAGGCTGATGATTATAGATGAAAGTAATGAGTTGGTTCAGAGTAAAATTTACGATATGTAACTATGATGGAGAGTACTAACCTGCTCGTAAGGAATGCTCTGAAGGTGCCTTTGAGGCCAGCCCTGCGTGCTTGTCGGTAGCAGGCGTAATCGGCCCGGCGGACACCGTGCATATTGCCTGGCAGGGGCTCATTTAGGGCTGCCAGTCGGAGCTACAGATTTAAAAGTTCATCTGAGATCAGTGAAAGATTTATAAGTCGGAAACAAAATGTGATCCTAAAATGCAACCTGTTCTCCCCTTCTACCTGATCACAGAAAAACTGCTCTGTGGGAGAGATAAGTAGAATGTTGAGGATATTTGGCATCTTTTAAATTGTGTATCTCGCAAATTTTGTTTTATAACAGATATATTAAGTGCCGCGCTTCCGGCTGCAATGGTACCACCATCTTGTTTGTTTCTCCCGTCGCTTTGCTGTGTTTCGGAGAGACTGGAAGGGCCGGGGGGGGGGGAGATTTTACATCTTATATCTCAGAATAGCCTGGAGCACTGCTGGAGCACTTTGGACTAGACTGGCGCGGGACAGAGCTTGCTAGAGTGGTTTGGAGGAGGCTTTCACCGCCATCGGCGGCCCTTACGACTAACACTAACATATAATATAAAGATATAATACTAACCGTACTAATTTTTAAAAAGTTAATTGTTGTCGAATGTGTATGTATAATGTATAATGTAAAACGTAAGGGAGAAATAAAGATTTATTATTATTATTATCTCAGAATAGCCAACATAATATGAATAAGTCAACTGGGCTGGTTTTGGGTAAACTAGTATACGTTCATGGACAACCACTTACCATCAGGTGGTAAACCTGCTAGTTTGCCTAACTAACATAAAAAGGGAGGTACGTACGTAAGCTATAGTACGAAATCCAACTCGGACCAACCAAATCAAATCAAATCAAATCAAATAATATTTATTTCGTAGGCAAATTACATAGCACTTGAAACATGTCAATTTTTTTTATAAGCTAATGCTAGATTCGCAAAGTAGCAGTTTTCCTCAGAGAAGAATCTAGCAAGAAACTCTGTAGGATTGCTCTTTTTAAAATATAGTTTTACAATTTTTGTAAATACATCAAAATAACAACATACTAATATACATATAAATAATAACAACATGCTAGTTACATAAATTAATTCACATTTGCCTAAAATAAATAAGTAAATAAATTTGGACCCCGCAATATCAAAACAAACAAGAGGATGTTAATAAAAAGAAAACAAAAAAACCAAGCGAGGTAGAAACTGCATAACACGACCAGCCACCACAGCGGCACCTTCACATAGGCCAGGACGCGTGTGCCAGCGTCAACCTCTTCCACATATTAGAGGGAAGTGGAGGACCCATCACACAACGCCACCACTGCAATGGCATAAGCGAGCATGACGTGTCATACGTTTCACCTTAATACAAGTTTAATTTATCATACTGCAGGCTCAAAATTTATGTACATTCTAAATAAATACAGCTTGATAGAAGAGCAGTTCAATCCCAAGGATTTGCGTCATCGAAATATTCATTAATCTTATAATATCCTTTTTTACTTAGTTTTTGTTTGATGACAATCTTAAATTTCTTGGGGCATAATTCCTGTATATTAGAAGGGACCCTGTTGTAAAAGCGTATACATTGACCCACAAAAGACTTACTTACTTTGTTAAGTCGACTACTATAGGGCACTAGCTTATTTCTATTTCTAGTATTTACATTATGAATATCACTTTTTTGTTTAAATAGATGAAGGTTATTTTTGGTATACATTAAATTTGTGAAGATATATTGTGATGTTAATGTTAATATATCAATATTTTTAAAAAAATCCCTAAGAGATTCCCTGGGACCCAATTTATAAATAGCTCGAATAGCTCGCTTTTGCAGAATAAATATGCGCTCGGTATCAGCGGCATGACCCCACAGCAAAATGCCATAGGCCATAAGACTATGGAAATAACTAAAGTAAACTAACCTGGCGGTTTGAATATCCGTCAGGTTCCTTATCTTTTTAACCGCGTAAGCTGCAGAACTGAGCTTATCCGCTAACTTGTCAATATGAGGGCCCCATTGCAATCTAGAATCTAAAGTAATACCTAAGAACAAGGTTGTTTCCACAAGGTACAATTTTTCTCCTTTTATCTCTATATCCGTATTAACTTGTCCTACGTTGGGCAGAGTAAATTTAACACATTTTGTTTTCTTTTCATTGAGCACAAGATTATTTGCAGTAAACCACTCAACAACTTTATTAATGGCATTGTTTACGTCGTCATATTTATCCTGTTGTCGTCTAACTTTAAAAAGTAAAGAAGTATCATCCGCAAACAACACTATATCATGACAGTTATTTACAAGACTCGGTAGATCATTTATATAAATTAGAAAGAGAAACGGACCAAGAATTGAGCCCTGCGGGACACCCATGGTAACCGCGGACCCACCCGACACTTTTCCGTTTACATCAACCCTCTGTACGCGTCCATGTAAGTAAGACTTTAAAAGGCTCAGTGCACTGTCTCTCACACCGTAATAATGAAGTTTCCTGACCAAGGTACTGTGATCAACGCAATCGAAAGCCTTGGACAAATCGCAAAATACACCCAAAGCGTCATGCGACTCCTCCCAGGCATCAAATATGCATCGTATTAGTTCAACACCTGCATCGGTTGTTGAACGACCCCTGGTAAATCCAAATTGCTTGAAATGCATTACTTTATTGGAATAAAAGTGAAATTGCAATTGATCTAAAATTAGTTTTTCAAATATTTTACTTAGCGTTGGCAATATAGATATAGGTCTAAAGTTGGTGGGGTCGGACTTACTGCCAGCTTTAAATAAAGGTATGACTTTACTGCACTTCATTAAATCAGACATTGGATAACCATTATCGTGCTGGTTCAACTTTTGAAACAATATTTGTTATCTTTGCGTTCTTTATAATAAGTAGGTACCTATTATAATATTTGTGTTGGCTTCTGGCTAGGATGATGTGACTTACACTGGGCCCGACCGGTGCTATTTCTGGCGCGCTGTCTACGTAGTTGGAGATCTGTGGTGCGTGCACCAAGCTAGCTGCGGGCAGCGGCGCGGCCGGTGCAGGCGCGCTGCTCACCGGGGCAGACTGCGTCACCAGCGACCCGAGCTGCGCAAACGAATATTTTCAGCGTCTTTTACATATTAATTTATTCACTTTACTTATATAGATGCAATTATATTTTTTAATTTATTGATTAAAACAATGAGGTTGAATTAATCCCTTGATCAAAAAATATAATACATGAAGAGTTATCAAAACGGGTTCACATAATATATAACTCGTAAGAAATAGACAGTTGATTTAAGAGCTTCCTACTTTTTTAAAGTTTGTTAAAAATTGAGATGATTATTAAAACCCACAAATTATAGCCTAGATTAGCAGCATAATAAAGGCTTTTTATTCTGGAAAAGTTCTTTCTCGTATATTTACTTGATTATCTATTTCATACACATTTAGTACCCACACAGAAATTGCGGGCGATCGAGTAGTTTCTAGAACTATTTAAAATGGAATATTAAATATTTTACCATCGTAATTTTGTTTTTATGTTCAATGTTTCAAAAAGTTTTTGGAGTGAATATATTATATCATATTTAAGTTAGTTAAATTAGTATTTTTTATACATACCGAAACATACTGCCACCCGGAGTTGACCTTAACAAATAGTGCCTGTTCTTCCACCACGTAGGCCAGAGCGCCGACTGGGCTTGCCACCGTCAGCTGTGCAAGTTACATGTCAATATAATTTACGCTTGGTAGATTAGGAAATACACGTTAATTAGTCAATAGTAGAAGAAGAAGAAGAAATATACTTTATTGTGCATGAAACTTAACATAATACAATTATTGGTATCATTATTAATAAAGCTTACAATTAATAGTACGCACAAAGGCGGTTTTATCTACTTCAAGGTGGTCTTGGAGTAGAGATTTTAAAATAAAAATAGAAGAAAAAAATTGTAAGTTTATTTTCTATTAAAGTCTATTAAAGTTCATCGGACAGACCATTCGAAAAGCGTCAAATTAGAGTGGCCAGTGGGCCATTCAATTACAAAAATAAGTCCAAGGATCTCCACAACGACATTTTATACATAAAACAATTCGAGTCGATATTTTTAATACATAAAACAATTGAAGATAAAGGTGCCTTTGCATACGTTCTAAATCTTAGTTAATGCAGGCGAAGCTGCGGGTAACAGCTAGTACAATATAGAATGCGGTAAACGAATTAAAAAATTGAATACGTATTCCGGACGTATGCGGCCGGGCTAAGGCTAAAAATGCTTTATATAGAATCCGAAAACTTTACCCATTATTCAACAAAGGTGTTTTAAGTGTAATAAATAGTAATGTGGCAGTGCTAGCGAAAGTTTGTCCGAGAACTGTTCCGATTGACACAGCTCTTAGAGTTATCTGTGGAAGTTGGTGACATCTGTCATAATTCAAACTTATCTCTACAGAACTCCCACCTGAACTAAGTCTTGATAGAATACGAGTATACTTTTAAAATAGTTACTGTAAAATCAGAAAAATTGACAAAATTATCTCGCGGTTCCAATACCCGCGTTATTCGCGAATAACTATTTTATTCATTACAACTATAATTCATAAAAAATAAAAGATAGTTAAACATTAATTTACTAATTAATAAAACAATGAAACGTTTCAACTTTATTTATGAATCAAATTTTATTTATTTATAAGTATGTAGATGATTAATATAGATTTTAAAATAACTTTCAAATTAAATCTTAGATGCTTAACTGCTCAAAAATGATGATACTTCCATGCAACCTTTTAATCCCTTAGAACCCTTTTACGCATTAAAAAGTAGCCAAAAAATCAAATCGCTCCAGTTAGTTTTGGCGTGAAAGCGTGACATAAACATATTTACTTTTTCATTTATAATATTAGTAAAGGTTTGCCGTCTTGGATTTAGTTTATAATGTAAATTTTATGTTATCGAGTTAAATTAAGTTTTTTGAATTAAGTTAAATCAGTTTGTATATTAATTAGTAAAAGTCCTTCTTGTAGCCTGAATCACAGGACTTCCTAGTTCAGGCTCTTCTGTTAACATTATAGAATAAGTGTAAATGATTGTACTTTAGGTTAGGTACCTGTAATTGCGTTTTTGAATAAATTATTATTATTATTATATTGTTGAATATTCATACCCTCATCATCTCCTCAGTTGTCTGGAACACCGCCGCTCCGGGCACGGTTCTCACTGGCGCTTCCTCAGGGTGCTGCGTCCTCTGTTCACCGTGCGCAACTAAAGACACGACACATCTTATTAGTCTTTGTCTAACGCTAAAGGTGGTGTAATTCTAAACTACACATGCTTATTGTTGCAAGCCTTTAGCTGACGTAAGGAAATCTGCAGGGAACAGCTAGTGCAATGTAAATTGAAGTTATAACTCAACAATATCGAGTGGCTATACATTATAATATTAGAGTCATCGCCACTTTAGAAGTCCGATAGACGCGGCGCTGCGGTCTCATAACTCAATGTTGCCAATTTCTAGTGTAATGATTTTCCACCAAGTCTAGTACAATAAAAAAATTAAATAATTATAGGGCCTATGGTCAGTAGTGGATTGATAAAGACTGAGTATGATAATAATGACAAAAATAATTATAGCAGCAAAATAAAAATCTCCCTGCCAGGGTTTAGTAAAATATTTTTTTTTTTGTAAATATTTCATTCGTATTTTTTACGTATAGCCGATTAATAGAATTCATCTAAAACAAGCTTCTTCGGATGTGTTCGGCTTTTGCCAGGAGTGACGATTTTCTCAGAAGTAATTGCTGCCATCGTTACTTCCTTTGTTATTCGACCTTTTTTACAGAAACACCTGAAAATATCATTCATCTGAACAAGGTTTTAATTCTTTTACCTTGTATTTATATTCATATAAAATATCATAAGATAAATGTAGGTATAGAGTTAATGATAATATTTTAACCATAAATTAGGCAAAAATGAGTGACTCTGGCATCTCTAAAATTTACCTGTCATGGCTATGACATTTATAAACATATTATTTAACGGGGTTAATTGTTGTTTATTTTTACTTTCTAATTCACAAAATTATTTCACTTTAACGATCATTATACGGCCTTAAATTTTTACACCTTACTTTATATTATATGCTCCATATTTCACGTAAAACAATTTAAAATATCACAACTTCTTACTCCAGACAGATGTCAAGACGTCAATCTTGTCAAATTTAGTTCAGGCATTAGTCGCAGGACTTTAAAAGTGGCGAGGACTATATATGTACGTTTGACGGAAATCTGTATGAAAAACTACCTATTATATAAGTAAGATTATATTTTTACTGTATGTCATTTAGTATGTAGCATTACAGGACGACATGGTTGCTCCTTTCTGAGTACCAAGTCCTTTAATTAATAAGGATTAAAAAAAAACTACCTATTATTTTTAGTTAATAATATACTCTGTAATATGATAGAAGACTTCTTGCTATCTTTATTGTATGCAAATTTCGTTTTTGTATAAGAATCGTTCTAATTCTGCTTATACATGTGCACTAAGATGTTGAAAAATATCATCATTTTCATAGTCATCAACATCATCATCAACATCATCATCAATATCATCATCATCACTATCATTAGCCATCTATCCCTGCTGAATTCTCAATGAACGTCAAGTCAACCGATCCCTTGTCAGTCGCATCGAACGTGTTCCGGCCACAATTGAAAAAAATATGAGTACAACATTTTATTGAGTTTGAAAAGTTTAACAATACTTTACGGAAAATACTTACACACACGCTCTTTGCTTTTGTCCTTGTCTCTCAGATCTTTCAACTCCTTGAGAGCTTTCAGTTCATCGAGAGGACTCTTTTGAACTGATATCCGAGCAGCGTATAACAAAGTAAACATGTAGTGAGAACCATCTTTATTCTTGCCACTATTGGGCAAAGTTCGTCGAATATTATCGAGCAGGGAATGAATTTTCTTATACAGACAAAAGTCTTTTCGCCTTGCACTTAGAAATTTAGGAAAACCCATTTTAAGGCACCATAGCGGGTCAAGATCGAACCCAGACTTGTACTCGAGATACCGAATATAGAACATACTTAGCCATCGTCGCTCGCATCGGCGCGCTTTGATGACAGAAATCACTACTTAGAGTTAAGTTGTTTTAGCTGGCTTTAGTCCAGCAAAGTTACATTACCCTCACTATCTTTTGAATTAAGAATAAACAGCTTTCTACTATTGGTTATCTAGTAAATTCGACAAAAGGAAAAATATTCTAAACTCCTGCTCCCGTCGAGTACGGGGTTTCAATACGTTTACTGGCCACTTTCTCTAAGTATTTTAGAAATATTTACTCTATATAAATTCATATAGCCTGTATTTCATAAAGTATTAATTTTGGTTTCAATTATAGCAGCTGTACATTTTCGGCCGAGAGCTTGGTCTCACGTGAGTACTCTTGGTCCGTCACATAATATATTAATGACATATAGGCGGGCGAGTGCTAATATCTTCATACACTCTTACGTTCGTCATGCCTCGTACTCTCTCGGGGAGAGTGTAGAGCCGCCATTAAAGTTAGACTCGTCAAGCGATAATGTACAGAGGACTTTAGTCACAGTCTCTGTTTGTGAAGACCCTATTTACCTAATTTATTGTACTAAAATAGCTTTATTGTTTAATTACTGCCAACATTGAGACAACTGTAAAATATGTCCTAGTATAGGCAATGAATAATCAAATCCTTTCTTTACCTCTGTCTATTTCTGTACAGCGTATATTGGACATATTCAAGTAGCGTATAGAGCTAGCAATCCTCATTCCTATATTATTTTGTTATATAAGTGTTTTTTTTGTAAATATGTGTTTTCTTTGATTGGTGAAAAGTTCCATAACGTCCCTGATTATGTATGTTCTTCAAAAAATCATCCTGTATGTCCTAATATTCTATTTGTGAGTTTATTTTTTAAAGTTTTTTATGATTGATTTTAATATTGTAACAATAATCACCTGGTCTTCCAAAGAACTTCGTGCTCCCGTGTACTGGATGCTCATCGTAATAACCCACGCCGGGTTCGCCTTTGGGTCCCACTATGGATACACCTGGCGTTCCGGGCACTCCTGGAGGACCAGGGGGCCCTGGTGGGCCGGGAATGTATTGGACGTCTGACCTCAAGCTGGGAGGCCCCGGTGGTCCTTGGGCCCCCTTAGGACCAGGACTTCCATCATCACCTCGATCACCCTTTTCGCCTTTCAGCTGTAAAGGGGATTAATTATTTAAGCATATTAATATTTTCAAGGAAGTTATTTCATCATATATATCATGTAAGTATTGGACTTATTAATACAAAATATTGTTCTATTTTCGTCTAAAACATGTTTTTCCTTTTCAAAGCTGTCATATGATTTATCAATATTCCAGAGTCTTGATTAATTTGTATTATTTTCAACATAAAGCACCCAAATTACTATCCACTCTATTAGTCTATACGCTCAGAGATCATAATATTGCCACAACTTTATCCACACATCTTATTTCTAAGACAACAATACAACAAGGACGTCGGGACTAAGAAGGGTTGGGATCCTTGACTATAATAGTGGATTATTCTAGATTACCTAATTTATTAAGCGCTTGAACACCTTGTGCGACAGCCTTAGGGCTTAAAAATCCTCGCCCAGTTATCTAAAGGATCATAACATCGGCTATATACTGGATAGAACAGTAATGTAAGCCATAAAAAACCGTCACTGACGTTATGTCAATTTAACCAATCAGTGATCTGAGTGTACATTCCATCGACCAATTATCTATAAATGGCCATCGGTCGGCCAATCAGAGCGCAGAAGCAGCGCAGCGTTGCATCACAAACTTGGCGGAATTTGTTTTAGTACAAAATATTTCCGTTCTATTCCGCTTATAATATGCTCAATGACTAATATTAAAATCGTTATTTTATTGTGATTATTTTCAATTATCATGCATGCAATGATGATGATTGGTAAGGTTTTCAGGCATTCTGTCGAAATAACTTAACGAGCATCAAAATATAATTTGTTATAATAATTAATGTTATATTCGTAGTTCTGGGAATCTTCCTTTATTTGTGCGTGGATATAAAATTACTTTCGTTAATATTAATTAATTAAATTTTAACAATTTTCATAACAATTACATAATTTATTCTGTTCTACTGATTATCTGAATACCTCTTAACAAGTTAACTCACCGTAGCCAAATCCACGATATTCAAGCCGGGGTCGCCTTTCTCACCTTTGGGTCCCACCGGCCCAGGTACACCCGGCGACCCGAGTGCTCCGGGCAGGCCCTATTAAGTTTAGTATAATATTACAACCTATTACAATCATCATCATCATCAGCAGCAGCAGCAGCAACCTTTATCCGTCTACTGCTGAACATATGAGCCTTCCGCAATAATCGCCAAGACGATCCCCTGCCACTAGCATTCAACACGGACCTGCCACTGCACGGAAATCGTCTTCCCACCTGGTTAATGGCCATCCAACACTTCGTCTGCCTAAGTAAACTATTTTTAACGGATTTTATTAAGTCAAACGTTTCGGATACTTAGCAGGAACCATTTTCACGCCACCAAAATAAAAAACGCCACCAAAAAAAAAAAGATTATAAATTCGGGTTGACATTAGGAAATAGTGGCATCTTTAATTTGAACACTATACTTATTATTATACCCAAAAATAAGTTTAAATTTATACAAAAAATATATTATAATATGTAATATCTGAAAAAAAAACCGAAAGATTTTTAAAAGTTTACAAAAACAATATCTAAATTAATTGCATAAATGGAACGTACCTTTGTATTCTAGACAGCATGGAAAAAGGGATTTTGAAATATTTTAGTCTAAATGTACAAGAATATAGCGCCAACACTAAATTAAAATTTTAATTGGTACAACTCACCATCCAGCCAGGAAGACCAACATCTCCTTTATCTCCAGGTCTGCCTGGTGGTCCGGGTATACCCTGCAGACCCTGAGGACCACGTAGTCCCGGTGGTCCTGGTCTTCCTCTCCTTCCTCTTGGTCCTAAATCACCTTTGTCGCCCTATCAAATGTGAAATTTTACACGGATTAAAAAATTGCAAAGAGCTTTCTTCTTCTCATATATATATATATATATATATATATATATATATATAATCATATATATTTTTTTGTCGCCACCTTGTGTTACCACATTTTTCCACCGCTGCAACTCCTGTATAGCCACATTTTTTATCAATTGGTATTGGTGAACTTTGTTACACAACTTTTCTACTATAGTATACTAGCAGTACCCCGCGGTTTCATCCGCGTACTTCCCATTCCCGTGGAAGTACGGAGATAAATTATAGCCTATGCGATATTCTGATGTATAAGCTATGTCATTGTAAAGTTTCATAAAAATCCATTTAGTAGTTTTTACGTGAAAGAGTAACAAACATCCATCCATTCATCCGTACTTACAAATTCGCGTTTTTAATATTAGTAGGATTAGAAATATTGTATGTACCTTTATAGTTAATATGTCTGATCCTCCACTAGCGATGCTGATTGGCCCGGGTGGGCCGCGTTCTCCTCTTTCCCCTTTAAGTCCAGGAGGGCCGGAAGGTCCCGATACTCCGGGCATACCAGATGGGCCAATATCACCTCTCTCTCCAGGTCTCCCATCTTTTCCCGGCACTCCTGGATGGCCGTCGTTTCCACTGCTTCCTTTTTCACCCTAAAAGTGATTGTTGAAAATTTAGTAGTGTCCATATAAGACTTCTTTGGTTTATTTTAATGAATCTTTTCAGTTGAATGCGAATATTATAACAATTATTGTAATAGTTTAGTACCTTGAAGATGCCTAGATGTTATGACAGAGACAGAGATAGAGGGAGGGAGAGAAAGAGAGAAACTTTAATAAAATAAAGTTTTAATTAACGGTAACACTAAATTAAAATAGCAATTGTGTTTTACAAACCTTTTCTCCTTTCTCTGCTTGCGCTAATTGACGTCCTAAAACAAATTATTATATTACTGCCAGTTTTGTTTTTAAAATCCAACGCATGAACGTAATGTTTTTATTTTAGTACCTATTATTTTCACAATTTTTAAAATTTTGTTGTATTTATTACAGTTTTATGAATGTGAAAATATGTATTTGTAATATTAATATGTATTTTAAATCCCTGAAAATCAATTATTTTAATGTTATGTGTATAACAGTAGTCACGATATTATGTACATTTCGTGTTACAAAGAGTTTGATCACTGACTCTCAATGGCCTATATTTCGTAAGATAAGGGAAGTGATGAAATGGCTCATTGATGTATTGAAAATAAGGTACATTATTAGGACTTTGCAATATCTTCTTCACAGTTCACACTGCCTTCTGCTGTAGGTAATGCGGTTATATTAGACTTACCTGCCATCAGTAGTTCTGCCTCTTCAGGACTTAAGACGCTGGTGGTCAGCGCTGGAGGCCCTGGAGGTCCCGGGGATCCTCGATCACCTTAAAATAAACAGCTTATTATTATTATTACACTAGACTAGATACCCTAATAAAATTGTTAGACACTATTATCTCGTTAATTAAGGGATTATTGAGCAGTAGACGGATAAAGGCTGATGATGATGATGATGATATTATGTCCAATGATTGGGTAAGGAGAATATCTCCAAAATTGTCTAGTATGTCATATCTCTATATTCATTATTCAATTATTACACCTTTGTGTTGTTTTTGGAATTCCAATAATTCATATTCCGTTTAAATATAATTTTAAATATTACGCATAGTTTTGTGTTTATAGTCTATCCCGTAATCTTTATTGGTAATAAACATTAATAATAAGAGTGTTTCGTTTTCTAGAGTTGTAAGACAATATTGTAGCTTTTTTACTTATAATCCTACAAGTTTCACTTACTGATACCTAATATATTTAAATACCTTTTTCTCCCTTTTCTCCACCTCGTCCATTGGCCCCGGGAATGCCAGGTCTTCCATCAAGGCCTGATGGACCCCTGTCGCCCTTTAGGCCTCGATCACCTTTAGGTCCCATGTATCCCTATAATTAAATTTTCTATACATATCTTTACATAGTATAAAGCAAAGTCATTCCCGCAGTATGTATGCTTAGACCTTTAAAAGTACGCATCGGATTTTGATGCAGTTTTTTAAATATATAGAACAATTCAAGAAGAAGTTTTGTATAATATAATATTTTATCATCCCCCTCAGATCCCGTTCTAAATCTTAAATAACGCATGCGAAGCTGCGGGTAACAGCTACTCAAATTATGATGAAAATATAAGATCTATATAGGGTTGTGTTAATGTAGTTATTCTCTGTTTTGGATAAAACAACAGCGATGGCACAAGTATTATTAATAAGCATGTTGAAGTGGCAGATTTAATATGATGTTCACTTACCCTATCGCCTTTAGGCCCAGTTTGTCCGATATACCCTCTTTCCCCTTTAGGGCCAGGGAAACCACGTTCTCCTTGTAATCCAACTGGCCCCGGCTGCCCCGCATCTCCCTTAGGACCTGGGGCTCCTGGCCTTCCAATAGCTCCTCCATAAGACCCAAGAAGGGATTCCTAAATAATACAATGAATTTAATATAAAACAAGGAGTTTGTAGACATTGCCGAAATATCCACGTCAATATACTGGTAGTAATAATTGCAAGCGGGACCTCGCTTTGAAAATTTTAATAGGCGCAGTTAATAGAACAATCAGTCAGCGTACTATGACTCCGTCTATCCATCAGTCCAATAATACTTAATAATTTATAACATAGTATTTGTCATTCTATCATGTCATGAGACGTCCCGAAGACCATGTCGTAAAACAGGTCTTACGTCTGCCAATTAACAGCAAAAGAAGAGTAGTAGTAGCCAAGGACTTAGAGCTTGTCCAAACAACTATTTCGACAACCCAAGACAGAGTGTCCTGGTGTAATAGAACGAGGAGAGCCGACCCCAAATAATGGGAAAAGACTAGGACAAAGAAGAAGAAGTATTTGTCATTTTGAACATCATCTAAAAAGTCATTATAAACTGAAATTAATTAATATCAACAGAAAACTTTAAATGAGGACCGAATAAATATCTCCTTATCTCCCCGATGTGTTTCAATCAGAATGGAAAGTCAATTTCGAAGTGGAAGTTTTGGTTTGTTTACCGAGCACAATCGTCTCTCCGAAAGTCATTCGTTACAGATTTATTCTGAGTTACAGATATAGAAACTTATCAAGGCTCTCTATCAATATTTTCATTTATTTTTGGCAGTATTTTATACAATACTTTCCAGCCTTTTCTGGCGTGATTCCCGGCTGCTACCACCATCTTGCTTTTTTCAATCGTGAAAATGCTTTGCTGTGTTTCGGACGAAACAAGTGAAGCAGTGTAATTACGTACGTGTACGGATACTTTTCTTATATGTCATGATAAGAAACAACATGAGTTGTAGCCAACTCAACCAACAAGGCTAGTTTCACAGCCACTTACATTTATACATTTGCCATTAGGTGGCACGACTACCTGTTTTTAACAGTGGATGGATAAAGGTTGATGATAATAACACTGATTTTCGCCTACTTGTACCTAATAATAGTTTCAAGGTATTTTTTTTGTCCTCAAAAAGTGATCATATTGCTATTAAGTAATAATTTTTTTAAACGGTAAATGATCACAATAGAACTTGTATCAGAATATGAAGATGTATGATATTAAGGTGTGTCATTGACAATAAATAAATATTATCAAATATATTCTATAATATATTATCTTTTAGCTTTATTTTCCATCTTTATAGAAACTGACGAAGAAAAACCATTAAAGAGAAAACCACACAGAAGAGAGATCACGATCTTTGGCGTTGAGGAACACGAAGCAGAGAAGAAGAGGATCTTTTTTACCTAACAAAAATAATTCATATTATATTCCTACCTATATTTAAGGCAACTCCAACTTACCTTATAAATCTGTCTCGGCTTCCAGTTCGACTAAATTAACGAAAATAACGTAAAAATAGCATTTTATATTCAGTGATATTTCGGAAATGTAATAAAGAATTTTCTAATATTGAATTTATCAAATGTATTCAATTATTCGATTTATTTTATAAGCAAAGCTTGATATTTTATTTCTAAAATATTGATACGATATAAATATTTCAGAAATAAAATATTTTCATATATTAGGGCTCTGCAAATAAAATGTCATATTATGTTTGTTCGAATAAATAATATACTTGTTTATTTTATTAAATAAGGTTTAATAATCATCTTTTTTTAATAATCATATTTTATGCGTTAAGGTGCACTATATCGCGGCGCAATAAGAGGTATCTCACACTAGGATTAGAATTATAGAAGCTTAGTTAATAAAATTGAACAAATATATTATTATTTATTATTATTATAAGAAAAAACTTGCAATTTATACGTAGAGTCATCGCCACTTTAGAAGTCCGATAGACGCGGCGCTGCGATCTCATATGTATGCGATCTCATATGTGTGCTGTATCTCAATGTTGCCAATTTCTATTGTAATGATTTTCCACCAACCTTCTTACTCCAGACAGATGTCAAGATGTCAATGTTGTCAAATTTAGTTCAGGCATTAGTCGCAGGACTTTAAAAGTGGCGAGGACTATATCATTGATCTCAGCTCACTTTTCGATCACGATTCTTAATGTTTACTTAATTGTTAGCATTCTATCTCATACAAATGCATTTATATTGAAACTTAATTAAGAAAGAATTGTACTACTAGCTATCGTGGTTTAAGTTTCTTTCATTCCCTGAGTTTTGAATACATCAACCATATTTTCACATACCTCAAAGTTGCTATAGTCTGAAGAGCCTGGTGACCCTGGAGGTCCGGGAGGTCCAGCGACTCCTGGTCTTCCATCAACTCCCGGCTCGCCTTTCGCACCAGTCTGTCCCTCTGGTCCTCGTGGTCCTTCGTCTCCCCTATCCCCCTTTTCCCCACGTAGCCCTGGCGGTCCCCTATCACCGGGGGCTCCAGATTGTCCCTAGACCAAAGTGTTCGATAAGTTCTAGCTGAGGTCCCATTCGTTCCTAGTCATGCTACTTTCATCTTAAGTTCCATCATCATAGCTGGTAATTTGGAAAATAAAGTTGTTATTATTATTATTAAAAAAATGGCACATAACTGCCACAGTAGTGGTACTCGATAGTTGTTTGTCTGCATGCGTACATTGCAGTCTTTTTGTAAATATTTAATTATTTGACCTTTTATTATACTTAGGGCCTGTTTCACAATCTCCAGATAAGTTCCGAATAGGCTATTCACAACATATATGACAGATACTCCATACTCTATCTCTTATCTGAAGATTGTGAAACAGGTCCTTAAAAAAATATTTGTCTGCAAGTAAAGTATATAGTAAAGCTTTTCGAAATAATTAATTATTGTGTCACAAGAAAGTCCGGTTTACCTAAATATCCGTAACCTTAACGAGAAAGATCGATCGAGTTATCTTTACACTACATGAAGATGGCAACAAATGGCAGAGCAAACTTTTTGGAAACTAAAATAATTTACTGCATAGTTATTGAAGCTGTATTCACGGGTAAATAGCTGTGTGCCCAGTGCGATACAAAACTACGCCTTTAGGTTTAAAGTTCGTAACTACTGCGTAAGAGCGTCCACTAGATCACTCATAGTGTGTATAATTTGAAGACCACTCGCCCAGGCGTTATCTTGTAGTCACTTAAGGCTGTGCTGCTAATACTTACGGTCATTCCCGGTGGGCCTGGTAATCCATCAGCCCCCACTCTCCCAGGGGGCCCTGGGGGCCCTCGCAACTCTGGCGCCGTCTCCAGCAGAGACAGGATGACACTCGAGTTGCAACCGCATTGCCCCAACGACGCGTAGTTTTCGCCAAATATCTGCTATGGGATAGGAAAGGACGTTATATACAATTTTATTGTGATCTTATAGAAAGAAAGAGAACACAATTGTTTAAGATTATCACTATGGCCCATAAAAGCGTAAGCATCATGGGTCTATTTTTCAGGATAGGCCTCCTTGACTGAACGCCGAGACGATCCCTACTTCGGACCCAAATAAGACGGGCCAAGACATTTAGGTAAGTACTACAAATTTATGGAAAGAACATAATTTTGAAGTACATACGATTAAAGCTTTATAAGATACAGGCTGGTGCCCGCAGCTTTGCCCGCCTTGGCTTAGACTTACAGCTGTATCTTGATTAATGATTATTACATTATAAGCTACTATCAGCGCCCCGCGGATTCGCCTGCGTACTTCCTATTCCCGTGGGAATTAATGTACCCGTTTCCAATTCCAATTCCCTAATGCCTACTACGCTTGAATATACTGGCCTTAATTTGATTATGTATTTTTTTAATTAATATTTAATTTTTCTATTAGAAGTATCCTATCTTAAGTAAAGATTTCTAATAGAAATAGAAAACATAAAGTAATTAGAAATTTGATAGAAGGTATTTGGTTTCATAATATTTCTAACAGAGAATACTAATGAATATTAATTTTTATTACTTTCAATTTAATTTTGCGATTGCCTCGTTCTAAGTGCTAATTACAAGCAAATTTATTCTTTCAGGTATTCCTTAATAAAATATCGTTACAGAAATGACATTACAGAAGTTTAATTTGATATGATGATAATGACTTACGAAGGATGCGAATTTACCTGGGAAATAAGCTAGGATATCAATTAATTATAATCATGATAGTTTGTATGTATGGACTTCTTTTTTATTAATCTTACATGCAAAAACTACTGAATAAAATAAATGAAATTTTACAATGATAATATACTTAGTTTAAATACATAAGAATAGCACAATATAGATTTTAATATATCCCTGTATTCTTTCAGGAACGCGAAGAAGGCGAGTGAAACCACGAGGCGCTGCTAGTCCAAAGTATACTTGTTTGTTTTATAAAACGTTTGTAAACTTTTTAAATATACTAACCTTCACGGCATTTTTCTGGTTAAAAATCCAAAGAGAGCAAGAAAATATTTTGTATAATAAATACACAAAAAACGACAATGTCTACAAATAAATTTTATATGGAAATCATAAGTTTTTTTAAAGTAATATAGTATACGTTTTATTCTTTATTTAAGTATTATATCGGTATAGATTTTACATTAGTAAACAGACATGTACAAACAACGTCTTCTTCAAAGATAAAGAAACGTTAAAATAATTTTATGATTCCTGATCCGTCAAGAAGAGTATTCATAAAGGCCAGGCCTCCTTCTAACGGCTTCTATTAATACAGGCCAGGCCATGTTCTCCCTCCCCATCATGGCTCAGGCCTTGTCGTGGCGGTGGGGCTCAGTAGTCCAGGGTGACCCCAACACCTTGGGCGAAGCGAATTGAGCCGAGGGGGCTCTTTGTATCCCTCTTATAAGAAGAGGGGTGTTGGTAATAGACAATGTAATATTATAATAATTGATGTCTATGCATTAAAAATGTCTTGTACTCTATAGTCTATACTTCCCGCTCTCTCTGATCTGATGTGGCTGTAGCTGTGTATTGTACCGATAAGTTATTAAGTAATAAGTTCCCTAAATAAACTTTTTCATAGTAATATTACTTTTTATTAACACATAACGACAGGTTATGGGCCCAGATTCGTTAATAATAAAATAAAAAGTAAGAAGAATACTGCACGTGAGTGTAAGCGGCACGCGGCACTTTTGAGGTTAAGAAAAACGCGTGATCACGAGCAGGCAGGAAAGCATTTAAAGAGTAAATATGGATGGAAATATCAGTGTAATTAAGTTGGAGGGGCCGAAGAACTGGAACACGTGGAAGTTCCAAATAACGGTTGTACTTAGAGGGAAAGAATTGTTAGATGTGGTTGAGGGAAAGTTTAAAAAGACTGAAGAAAATACGCAGGCATGGCAGACAAAAGATGCGAAAGCACAAACTATAATCGTCACACGAATAAGCGAAGAAGTTATGATACATATAATATCGTGTAGCACGGCTGCTGATATGTGGAACAAGTTGGTTGCTGTTTTTGAACAAAAAAGTGAAACGAATATACACATTTTGCATCAACGCTTTTTCCAGTTTAAGTATGAAGAGGGTATCCAAATGTCTCTATTCTTATCTAAAATCAAGGAAATGCAGAATCAATTGCGACAATTAGGAGAAGAAATATCAGATAAATTTGTTGTGACTAAAGTGCTTATGTCATTGCCTGATTGTTATAAACATTTTGTCTCAGCCTGGGAGTCAGCACCCGATGAAAAACAAACTTATAACAACTTGGTGGCAAGACTATTGGTTGAGGAGGAACGTATGAAGGAGAAAATTGATGAAACACCGCAAACATCTGCCTTTGTTGCGAAGAATACATTAAACAAGAAACATGTAAAGTGCTACAGATGTAACAGACTGGGACATTATCAGTCAGAGTGTAAGAGCAAGGTCAAAGATAATAATAAAACTGATTCGGTGAACAGATCAGGTAGTAAAAGGTGTTTTTACTGCAACAAGGTTGGACATCTTAAACATGAGTGTAGATATCGGCTAAGTAAAGAGAGCAATGCATTTGTGGTGTCAGGAAAAATTGATAAATTAATTGAACATTATTCGCATTCAAAGTGGGTGGTAGACACAGGTGCCAGTGAACACATGTGCCGTGAAAGACAATTGTTTAGATCATTTTCGCCTCTTGAAAAGAAGTCTGTTATAGTAGGAAACGGAATGGCAATTAGCGCCCTAGGTTGTGGACAGGTGGTAGCACAGGTATTCAATGGACATGAGTGGATTGACACTACGTTCCAAAATGTCTTGTTTGTACCAGACCTTCAGGCTAATTTATTATCTGTGAATTGTGTGACAGATAAAGGTTATATTATGAGAACTGATGAAAACAAATGCAAATTCTATAAAAATGAAATACTTTGTGCAATTGCAAATCGTCATGGAAATATGTATATTATGGAATTGCGACTGAAAGAAAGTGCTGTAAATACAACTCAAGTGAAACTGAAACTAAGTGAGTGGCATGAAAGATTAGTGCACCAAAATATACAGCAGGTGAAAAAGGTGCTTGCAAGAAATAATATTGAGGCTACTGATGAATACCTTGGAAATTGTAAAGGATGTTTAGGGGGCAAAGCACATCGCTTGCCTTTTAATATAAGTCTAACAACAACCTCAAGGACATGTGAGTTAATTCATGCCGATGTGTGTGGTCCAATGGAGGAGACCTCCATTGGAGGAGCCAAGTACTTCCTTCTTTTGAAAGATGATTATTCATGTTTTAGGACTGTCTATTTTTTGAAAGGGAAATATGAAGTCAAGACTTATGTTGAGAAATTCATTAAGATGAGTCAAAATATGACAGGTAATAACATTGTATACTTTCGGAGTGATAATGGTTTGGAATTCATAAATAAGGAAATGAAAGAAATGTTTACCCAGTATGGAATTATTCATCAGACAACTGTAACATATACTCCACAGCAGAATGGAAAAGCTGAGCGTGAAAACAGGACATTAGTTGAAGCAGCTCGATCATTATTGTATGCCAAACAATTACCAAAAAAGTTGTGGGCTGAGGCAATAAACACTGCATGCTTTGTGATAAACAGAACAGGATTGAGTACTGACAAAGATAAAACTCCATATGAAGCATGGACAGGAAGAAGCTATAATATAAAAAATTTAGAGGTTTTTGGAACACCTGTATTCATACACATTCCGGATGAAAAGAGAAGAAAGTGGGACCCTAAAGGTGAAAATGGACTTATGGTGGGTTATGGAGAGGAAACAAAAGGATATAGAATATTTTTTGACAAAAACAATACTGTTCAGATTAAGCGGGATGTCATATTTTTAAGGAACTCAAAGGAATTAAATCATAATATAATATTGGAAGATGAACAAGAAGAGAGAGACATGTCAAACAAAAATTTTAATAAAACATTGCTAGAGGAGGACTCCAGTACTACAAGTTCTGAATGTTTCGACATAGGTAGTGTGTATGAACCAAGTACAAGTGAAGAGTGTAGTGATGATGAAGCAATGGACACTACACAGCCACTTGTGAGAGAGTATAGCCAGCGTACAAGAAAGAAAACATCATTTTACAGATGTAATAATGTGGTCTTGTTAGATCAGGATGAACCAAGAACATATCAAGAAGCTATGAGACATGAAAATGCATCAGAATGGGAGAAGGCAATCAAAACAGAGTTGAACACACTAGCAGAAAACAGGACATGGGAATACTGTGAAAAGCCAAATAATTGTAAGGTAATTACTAGTAAATGGGTATTCAAAATTAAGTATAATAATGGGGTAAAACAATTCAAGGCCAGATTAGTAGCTAGAGGCTTTGAGCAAAATGATGATTTTGATTATAATGATATTTATGCACCAGTAGCAAAACTAACCACTTTTAGATTGTTTGTGTCTGTCGCAACCATGTTAAACTTACCAATATATCAAATGGATGTGACTGGAGCATTTCTTTATGGAGAAATTAATGATGATGTATACTTGCAATTACCAGAAGGGGCATTTAGTGGAAATAAAAATATTGTTAAACTACATAAGTCTCTATATGGTTTAAAAAGGTCTCCTAAAGACTGGAATGATAAGTTTAACTCAATAATGATTAGGGAAAACTTTATAAAATCTAAAGCTGATTCATGTCTCTATGTAAAAAACAATAGTAAACATAAAATTTATGTATTATTATATGTCGATGATATTTTGATTTTTGGAACGGACAAGGGCTGTGTGGATGAGTTTAAAAGTATGTTGTGTAAAGAATTTAAAATGAAGAATTTAGGTTTTATATCAGAATTCATTGGTATTAATGTAAAACAAAATTTACAATTAGGTGTAACTGAATTATCCCAAAAAGAATATTTAGAAAATGTTTTAAAACGCTTTCATATGGAAAATTGTAAGCCTCTATCATCCCCTATTGATCAAAATTTTGTATTTAATCAGAAGTGTAATGAAATGCCAGATAAAGACATTGAAAATTTATGTAGACAAATAATAGGATGTCTCATGTATGCAGTGTGTGGTACAAGGCCTGATTTGTCTATATCTGTATCCATTCTAAGTAGGTACCAGAATAAAGCTAATAGTATGTTATTGTCAGCATTGAAGAGAGTGTTAAGATATATTAAACATACATTAGACTATAAGCTAGTTTATAAATGTGATGACAAAGGAAAACTAATTGGTTATTGTGATGCTAACTGGGGTGGAGATTTAATTGATAGGAAATCTACCACAGGGTTTTGTTTTATGTTTAAAAATTGCCTGATATCTTGGTGTTCTAAGAAACAATGTTCTGTTAGTCTATCTTCAACCGAATCAGAATATATATCTATGAGTATGGCTGCTAGCGAGGCATGTTGGATAATAAACATATTGAAAGATTTATATCCAAATGAAAAAATGTGTCCAGTTACTATGTTTTGTGACAATCAATCTGCTATTAAAGTGGCTAGTACAGATTGTATAAAAAGACTAAAACATATAGATATACGCTACCACTATGTAAGAGAATTAATAAAGAAAGGAAAAATTGTACTAAACTATATTAAAACTGAAAATCAGCTAGCAGATGCATTAACTAAACCTTTGAATGCTTTATCATTGTTAAAATTTGTCAATATGTGTATGTGTAATTTGAAACAGTAAAATTTAAAATTAATATTACATTGAAAGGGGGTGTTGGTAATAGACAATGTAATATTATAATAATTGATGTCTATGCATTAAAAATGTCTTGTACTCTATAGTCTATACTTCCCGCTCTCTCTGATCTGGTGTGGCTGTAGCTGTGTATTGTACCGATAAGTTATTAAGTAATAAGTTCCCTAAATAAACTTTTTCATAGTAATATTACTTTTTATTAACACATAACGACAAGGGGACAAAAGAGCAGGGGGCAAGGAGTGAGGATGGGAACCTCACCTCATCGTACTGTCCCGACGTTGGGAGTGGTTGTTCTGTGGTGCGGAACAACTGCTCTGTGGAGGTGGCGTCTGTCCCCTGAGGGACTGACTAGCCGTCGAGGTGCCCTGTTGCTTGTAGATCCGGGGTACCTCATCAAAGGCGGCAGCGGTAGCACTCGCCGGGTTTTAGTGGGTAGAGATGCGTCCACTGACCATCTTTCGGGCGCAGCGAGTCCCACAAAGCTGCCTGGGGAGATCCACTCCCTTGCGGGATGCGTCAGTGCATTTCCCGGCGTAAAAGAAAAAAAAAGAAAAAAAAGGTCATGTTCTCCCTGCTGCTGTTCTAACGGGCCAGATCTCGTTCCCACTGCTGCTATTATTGTGCTTATATTATAGCCAATAAATAGAACCTAGTAGTAAAGTATTCCTAAGTCATATTCCTCAGTAAGAAGAGTAAGCCCATAGGAGAACCCACCTCGTCACCTGATCCTGACACCTCTACACCAGTCCCAGGAATGCCAGGAGTCCCGGGAGGTCCAGGCGGTCCGGGAGGTCCTCTAATCGATTCTCCCGGAGGTCCCTGTGTGGAAGACAAATTAAAATTATTTCATTCTTGCTATAGGATTTTTGCCTCAATAATAGCAGCTAGACTACGCTTTTTGTATTTTATGTTATTTTTTATCATCTGTCTTAGTTTTTTCTTCTACATAAGATTGATTAATTCGTATTGGGTATTAAGGCAGTATTTTCCTGAGCTCTGAGATAAAATAAATTCGAGTCGTGGGTAGAAAATAATTATATTCTTTTTTATGTATAACAATATGTACGTAAGATCCACATAGGAAGTGGATAGCATTGTCAGTGGACATAACCAAGTTTACCTGGGACTAGCTCAGGTTTATTTATACGTCGTCATCCTAAAACAAGGATGTTAAGTCTTGGCGCTAGTAATTGCCTTCCTCTCTGAAATATAGCAGTAGGGCTATTCTGTAAGGTCGTTTTCGAATCACGAAAGCGGAATCCGCGGAGATATGATGAATTTGTATTCTTTAAAACTCGACTATCTAACTATAGCAATAAAGTTTGCTTTCGAAGTGAGCGTAAAGTGAGCTCTATCACTCAAGTGGAGTTCGATATCTAAATGTTTTTTACAGAATAGCCCTACAGGTCTGTTCGACGGCGGAAACAAGCAAAATGGTGGTACCCAACTGGTAACGCAGCACATTCCACCCATCACATTATGAAAAGAAAATCTATAATAGATACGCATATAAATAGATTAATACACAACATAAATTCAGTACACATTTTTTGTAGGTATTTTTTTTTCTGCCTTTTGTGTGGCATTT
The DNA here is from genome assembly GCA_905333005.2 of Lycaena phlaeas. Taxonomy (NCBI): domain Eukaryota; kingdom Metazoa; phylum Arthropoda; class Insecta; order Lepidoptera; family Lycaenidae; genus Lycaena; species Lycaena phlaeas. Next base: position 10,497,865 of record HG995178.1, read on the forward strand.
TATAATTTTTAGAGATGTCGCTGGGTCTCCTCCAAATCAGACGAAATTAGGCTTTGAATTGAAAATTATAATATTCTCACGATGTTAGCTTAGATATATTATAATAATTATTATTATATACATTAAAATATAATTTTGACGGTGTTATATGAATTATAATGTATATTATATAGGTGAAATTATGCGTGATATATTCCCCATAAATCTGTGAAAGACAATAAACGCTGAAAACATTAAAGAAACGCGCAGTGGGGTGGGCAACAAGCGATAAATTGAGGGGCATAACAATGCCCTTTGAGGGAAAACTGCGAATTTTGCGTTTCGCACTTCGTTTACCGCCATTTTTTTATCGCCGGGTTTTGAATCGTCTATAATGGTGACAATTAATTAATCGGAAACTTTACAACGGTATTTAGTTTGCTTTGTTGTAATAAAATACTTTAATGAAAATTTTATAGCAATGTTATTATTTTCAATATAGCTTTCGCTTTTTGTGAATTTATAAAGATGAATTGATTAAGATGTAATGACTTGACGCAACAAATTCTTATATCCGTACTGAAATAACTAACACATTAAATAAAAAACTTCATTACTGAACGCGATGATTATTATTAGCAAGTAGATCATTAATTCCTAAAAAAGATTGTTTGTTAAGTTGATTTATGGATGATAATTTTATGTGATAACGCTATAGCGTTATCACATAAAATTATCATGGAATATATTCCATCACAAATCGAACGCTTAGGCTGATCGTGCCTCCCTATCGCTCCGCTTTCCCTTGGATGTTCGGCTCTGGCGGAACGTGAGCATGAGTCATACTTCTTCGTGCGTGCAGCCGGTGTTCTACGATTTATAAGACGTTATCACGTTAAAATTAACTTTAAATATTCATAGTCACTAACAGTGTATAATAAAGTATAAGATGAAGAACGAAATATTTTATACATAGATATATAAACTATAATAATATTACATGTAGGTATGTAAACAATATTATAATCTTAATATGATTTAGTATAAATCATAATATATTATAATAATATCTAATCTGTGTCTGTAATATAAAATATCATATACTTTAATAACATAATAATAGAAATATTAAAAATCCTTGCCCTTGGTCCTCTCTCTCCTTTTTCACCTCGTAATCTGAGTGGATAACCTGAAAAAGAAACTTATACTGTAACTCAGTATTATAATAACCTAGTTTATTCCAAAGAATCTGAAGATAATAAGAATAAAAAACACAATAAAACATTAAAAATTCCCCGATTCTCGTATTATAGTTGTCGCTGTTTCATTATACTTGTAGCACAGCTACGCCTTCGTAGCACTGCTACGGGTGTGGCAGATTTCATTTTACTTAGTGCTACTCAATGGCAAAGTACTTTATCATTAGTCACATTATTTAGCATAGAGTTGATTTTCCTCGATCCTACTCAACGCAAAATTAATATAAATTTCTTTATCAATATTTTTCAACGTTGAGACGAAATGACTTACAAATTTGACCCCTTCCATAAACCAATTATAAATCAAATTAATAACATTTTATTATTAACAGGACCGCACATTTTACGAAATGTGAAATTAAATTTATAGTGACAAAATCTGGACTGCAGTTAAAATAAATTAAAAGTAAGTGCTTAATATGATTAAGCACTCGTAAATGAATAACATTTGCAACGTAAAATAATATACTTTTAAAACATTTTCCATTAATGTGAAACATGAGGTGCAAGTTTCATTTTATATTATCATAATTTTGTAATAGTGTACTGAAGTAGTGTACTAATAAAATATCATGACAAAATACGAAGATTATTGAAAAATCTAAGTGCCTGCTCTCCTCTTTGTCTTTATTTGTGCCTACTAAATAAACTATTAGTGGAAATATTAATCAAGGGCTGTTTATTATGGCGTACCTTATTAATTGCAGTAAACTATAAAAACATGTCCAATAATACTCGTGTTCTACCATCCCCCAGCTTCGCCCACTTTAACTTAGATAAACAGCCGTATCCGATTGATGGAAATTAATTTGTCGACACTCTATGTAAATTACTCTTTTATTAATTCAAGCATTAATAAAGAAAAACACTTTGTACATGTTATTCATAATTTGATACTTTTGTAATAGGCTTTTTATTTTTCTAATAGGTATTGCCAGGCTGCTCTTTCAGCCAAATTCGGTCGGCACAAAGTAAAGTGACAGGTGTTTCGTGTGGCTTGTGAGTTTCCGGTAATCCATTGAGAGGATACAGAAAAGGAGAGCAACGCATATGCCTAACCTTTAGTCGTGCAGATGCAGAAAACACTGACTGGCGATTACCTCCTCATGACATAAAAAAATGAGTCCTCAAAAAAAACTATTCGTAAAAAATATACAAAGAGCTTGAACTTAATACGAGTGAGTTCGCGAGAACTATGCAAACGTGTGTCTAATGACAAAGTTCGGATCATAAGTCAGCCGTGTAATTACGTGCCGGTTAAAACAAATACCCGTTAATCCAGCCGGACGGGGGAACCGCACGGACTTCGCCTGTTTACAATTGGATAGTTTGAACCAAAATAGATTTATATTTTCGTATAGTTTTACTAATATTATACAATATAGGTAAACGTCTTCGTAGTTTAGACTTTACTTTATTGCTTATATTAAACTTTTGCAAAGATTTTCCTGCGAGAGTAAGGAATTTCTAGTAAGAGTGATACCATAGTCAATACAGAATGTAATTTTATTTTCATAGCAGATTTTTACGAAGAGTACAAAAATAGGTTTAAGGAAACCTAATTTATTCTACGGAATACAAAAATCAGATTAATTTCATGAGTATGCCTTAATGTGCTGCTCCACCGCAGCGCATCATCGCAAATTTAGTGGTATCGTATTTGGTTGTCCCCAGTGCTAAGCACGTGACTAAGACAATGTGCCGTGTTTGAAGGCGCCTTTATTCTGATCTAATCTATAGGCGTGTCTTTACAGCAATGATTGTACATGACATAAATAAAGGGCTGAGTAAAGCTATTGATCAAAAGACATGTTGCAAAGCAATTAGCGGTACAATGCTGAATCGCGCTAACGGAGTTATTACAGTTCGACGCTATATATACTATAGCTGAAATAATTTCCTGCCATAGTGGTCTGAAACTGACTCCGTGGCAGTCAGAGAACTAGAACAATTGGGATTATAGGATAAAGCACAGATATACAAAAAACATGGCCAAATGCGTCAGACCAAGAAATTAAAGGTTTAGAGACAATAACCAAATGGAATTAAAGAATTAAAACGTCTACCAAACAAAAGGATCTGTGTGTAAACTATAAAGTATAGACAATGACTCCAAATACTCCAAATTGTTTAGCTTACTAGCTGGATTAGGATACCTAATTACATAAAGATAAATATAATAAAATAACATAAATGCGCGTAGTGCACTCGCAGTGTTGTCTTTCCCAGGTTGCACAAACTTTGATTTTTTTCACCCAAAGAACAATACAAATATTATGTTGTTGAAAAATGTTGAATCATAAAACAGTACCGGAATCTGGAAAATACTCAAAGAGATCAAATAAAGCGTGTTACCGTCTAGTCCGGGAGGCGGCGGCGGGAAGGGGGGTATCGTGCCAAATCGCCCTGACCCCTCCATGTCCCCCTCTTCTTGGTCCACCTGGTTAACAATTAATTACGTACATGTTAAAACGGCCCTTCATTATGAGTTCCAGCTATGTCGGTTTAATCGCTATTCCGCTTTTAGAATTGCAAATTCTCAACATTTTTGGGTGCGGTTTTATTTCTACTTTATAAGCTTTTTTATACTTAAGTTTCATTTGTGCGAATACAAATAAGCTCATGTTACATATATGATATCATTATAAGTATATATATAATAATTTTATAATAATTATTATAATTTTAAATAAAAATCATAGGAATGACGAAGAAAACTAAATTAAGGACATCATCATACTATTTGCTTTAACGCCATTTAAGTCTATTTTACAGCCAGTGCACAATATGTTTCACACGAAACAAATTTATTTTGAAAATAACATTAATTTGGAATGCTAAAATCGTTACTTCATTAAATTTTAATTACGGCGTACATATTTAGTTTTAGTGCTTGTGTTAATAAACCAAAGATAAGTAAAATAAAATATGAAAACACAAATTGTTTTAAAGGTGATGTGAATTAACAATAAACATTATCAACATCACACGTCCTCTGCAGAATAATAACTTACAAAATTAAAACTAAAACATAAAAGTAAGTAATTGACAAATAAAATAAATCCCAACTTATTAAAAATGCCAGCCAAAACTCGAATCAGACACTTCATAATAAAATAAATAAATATATAATTGCAAAATATTTTGCTTTCTCAGTGCATCGTTTTCATGATCGTTTCTTGGTATTGAGTAATACTGTAGAAGCAGTTTGCAGCCATTAATTAATTATCCCAGTATCTAAAAATACAAATTTTTGTTCATCCTTAGTAATTCTGCAGGCCAACGAGCGATAAAATCTTAATATATATAAATCTCGTGTTACAATGTTTGTCCTCAGTGGACTGCTAAACCACTTAACCGATTTTAATGTTTTTTCTTTTAAAATGTGTGCTTTTCTCCAACTTAAAAGATAGGATAGTTTATTTCTCAAATTTGAGATTGCAATTTTATTTATTGCAAATTAATTGTTTTGACAGAACGAAGTTTGTCGAGTCCGCTAGTATAATATATAAATTGAATTTTCTAATTATAAAACAAATTATAACTTATGTATCGCATTTTGAGTGGCGAATTTTCGTAATATTTCATTATAGTTAAATGACAGGTACGCAAAACGTTAGCACGTTCCTGATAGGACATAACTTGAAACTCGAAATGAGAGTCGTTAGCGAAGCAACACGAGTGTTTACTCGAACCAAACAAAGGTTTTCAGGAAGTTATAGGTACAGTCAGTAGCCAAATGAAATTAGAACGAATTTAGTGTAGATATTTCTTTATTTAAACTAATTAAAACGGGATATTTACCATGTTTTTTAATATTCTATCGGGGAGCTCGATATTTCGATATTGTCTACTAGCATAGGATACGGTATATAAAACGACTTTCACCGAGATCATTATTTGATTAAACTTGTTTTATATTAAATTTAATATGTCAATATACATGTTGCAAATATGGGTCGCCTAAAAAAATTCAGTGCAAGATATGATTTTCAAAATTCTTCAACCGGAATTTGGAACTGATTTTTCCCAGACATCCCTTTACCAACGTATTCATAATAAAATAATCTTTAATATCATTTAATTTCAATTCAATAATCAGACCGGTGCAAAATGCTATAGTATCGATTTCCCTGTTTACACGTGGCAACCCGAGAGTTGTGAACTGAAAATATTAGGCAACCTAACGTCAGCATATTCTATGGGCTTCATACTTTCGATTGGTATCAAATTTGTCAAATAATCAAACCGGTGAAACTAAAAAAAAATTGTTTTGTTTATTAATTAATCATATCCTGGACTGAATTTTTAGGAAACCCATATGCAACATGTTTATTGACATATTAAATTTAATATAAAATACGTTTTATCAAATAATGATCTCGGTGAAGGTCGTTTTATATACCGTATCCTATGCTATATATGAAATTTAATTTTAATTCCTAAGTCAACTTTTACTACAGTACATTAAAAATGAAGAAAAAACCAGAAGAGGCCTACCAAGCTAATCTTTGTTCCAACGCTAACATTATTAAAAATCAATTAGTAAATAGTAAGATTGAAACAAAAATGAATATATAATCCATTTTATTGGTAGATGTTTCCAGTCCCCGATGAATCAAACAAAATTAACGTTAAGGAACACAATTTTACTAAGTAACGATTTTCAATATTAAATATTAGAATGAAACAACTTTTTATGGATTTTATCGCGGCTTATTTGGTTTCGAATTGTCAGGCTCATAAAAAACCAAATAAACCGCGATAAAATCCGTAAAAAGTTGTTTCATATTATATGAGTTAAATTCGTGTAAACCTCAGAAAACAATATTGATTATTAGTTTAAAAATTCACTTTTTATATATACAGCGTCTTCTTTTTATAAATACAACGAATTATTTACAAATACATAATATTGTTAAATGATAGTATCCATATTTTGTATAAAAAGTTAAAAATCAACGGCCATTAAGTTTGATCGACTTAAACCAAAGTTCACAAGTATCACAATCATGCTAGAAACTAGCGTCTTAGTGAAATCCATCGACCACACAACCTATAGACTCCTAATGTTTGATTTTTCGTATTAAATGCATTCTGGCAACTAGTTGAGGTGAGACGAAAGAGGTTGCAATGCTGTGATAAGCTAATTCAATGTCATACATTACCAATCACGGAACGTTAAAAAGAAATGGATATATTTCGCAACGGGAAAGAATGAGACGACACGATAGTTTGAGTACATGGTTTACGTCTTACATCGGAACTAAAAGTCAGATGTGTGGCCAGAACCCGTTCCCCTGTTATTAAGAGTCTATGGGTTATTTCGATGGTGAAATCAAAACCAAAATCCATACAAAGTAACACATCAATTTAAATATCAATGGCGATATCTATTTTATCAAAACACGACATATTCTGATGTGCAAATTGAAGATCCTCTGATCTAATATTTCCCCGTGAGTGTACATATTGTTACTTTGAATTGCGACTTGAGACATGATTACAGGGGCGTGTAATTTTGCTCTCAGATTTGTATGTATCACGTTATGAATATGAATGTTACGGAATCATCCCCTCATCGCGAACTGCTTGTTACGTTATTTGATTTGAATTATTCAATTTGTGAGAGATATACTTTCTCTTGGAAATTTTCTTCCCTCTTATTGATTCTTACTTTATCAGTGTGTCTATATTAATCCATAAATATAATAAAGATTAGGCTGAAACTAGCTTTCGGAATTCCGAAAAGGTATTGTTGTCATTTGGTGAGCTTATAATCACGTAAGTTTATATAATGTGATATTTATTTAAAGAGAAAGTTTTATTTCCATTCTTTAGATCAATTTTGCCTGTTTATTAATTTTACAGCCTTTGTCAATAGATATAAAATCATAATGTTATTTAGTATGGCAGTAATTCTCGCAATCGAGACTTCGCTAGGTATATCCCCTAAAGTCTAAACAATTTAAATCAATCTTAATAAGATGTTTTCATTTATCTTATATACCTATCTACTTGAGATTATGTACATCCAGAACAAACAGCTAAAACTAATATTAACGAATATACATAATTTTTACGACAAACTAAGATAATTTTTGAATAACAATAATAAGGTAAATAAGTTGTGACCGAATGTAATTAGTTATTGTGTCTAGATTAGACTATTGTAATGTACTTCTTTGTTGTCTTCATTGATGCAAAACTGTATTTGGTCCTAATAAATAAAAAAATAATGATATATTATTATTTTTACTTATTTAATGGTTTAATAAGCCACGAAAATAAATTCACTAATCCTTCAAAATGAATATGTGATGCTGTTGAAAACATCTTCTATAATATAATATGATGAAGGAATAAAAACTTGCAGAAAATTATTTTTGCAGAAAAATATTTGACTGTCAATTCGCAATAATAATTCCTTGTCCCTTTTTCGCAGTGTAACAACCTCGGCTCTGAAGAGGTTTTGATAAAATTCGATAACCAGCGGAAGGCAAACAGTGGTATCGATAGATGACATGGCTCTACGTAATTGCAGTCCGGTGACGAAATTTGTTTGCGATGCGACCTCTGTTTACCTTGGCTAAGTAAACCATGGATATTGTTCTGTGGTTCGTTGGTTTTCGAACTGTTTTCAAAAATAAGTTGTTTTATTTTTTTGTATTTCTCTAATATGTTTCATAAAACTTTAATATAATGCTGTTATAATTATATATTAAAATCGTTTTCTAATATTTAATAATGATTAAATTGAAACTCGTAAAAGTTGAATCAATATAACAGTACCATAATTATCAAAATCAAAATATATTTATTTCGTAAGTAGCAACTGGTAAGAGTAGAATTTGAAATACCTACGTCCAAAGAAGAAGTCAATAAAAGTAAAAACAAAAAATTTAATACTTCTAGCTATACTATATGTTATCCTGTGTGATTGGATTAATTGTTGAGCTTAGTTTAATATTTAGGTATTAATGCTTATGATATTATATAAGAGCTTTAAATTGCAACTCGTCATCTAAACATTTTGAGAATTTGTGAAGAATCTAATGGATTTTTTAATGAAAATATTTTTATAAAACTTCCTTATCTGACCGTACCCATAAATATAAATAAAATACGAAATTGAAATACACATAAAGATCATCGGACTTGTACAAAAGGTCGTTGACTTTCAATTATCAAAGCTTATCTTTAGCTGTGGCGGGTGATGTTAAAATATTTCAATTATGAATGGCCGCCTTTGTCGCTTTAATCCTTAGGAATTGCAGTTTGAGTTAAACAAATGTTTATCTAACGATACGCTTCGGGGCGTTATTTTATACGTCTTGGAACGGAAATTTGCTTTTATATTTTATTTTTTAGATCCGAAAGTATTTTTAAATAAAGTAATATTCACAAAACAGAACGATTTTTATAAATATTAATAAATTTACAAAAATCATGATAATAAAATATATTATCCAATTTAGTAACTCAGTACCTAAGAACGTAGTAGAAGTAACGGGAGCTAGGAATGGAAATATTTTAAGAAAACATATAAATATATGTATAATACTATACACATCAGTAACCCAGTATCTATAGTAATCACTCATCATACAAATTATTTGCATCTGGCGGGATTCGAACGCGCAACTAGGGCTATTCTGGAAGCTCGTTTTCCAATCTCGAAAGCGGAATCCACGGTGATGTGACGATTTTAACGAGTTTGTATTCTTTAAAACTAGACTCTCTATCTATATCAATAAAGCTCGCTTTCAAAGTGACGTAAAGTAAGCTCAGGTGAAGCTCAATATCGAAATGGTTTTTTACACAATAGCCCTACTGCTCCGTAAAATGGTAAAAAGTCCAGTCTAAGGTCTACTTTTTGTCACAAAGCTTATAATATTACGAAAAAAGTAAATTAATGTTATTTTCAAAATTTCATTAAGACGTGTCTGATTAAGTACTTTCTGGCTGGCCATTTTTATTAAATAATAAAAATTATAATAAATATTAAATAAAATATTTCTGAACTATTTTATTACAAAATTTGTGCAGGGTTTTTCAATTTTGACGCTTCAAAAGTTGATTTTCAACTTTAATAATATACAAACTAATTTTATTTTTTATCAAAGTAAACACACATTACACAAAATAGCATTTAATTTAGTCAGTGCTGGAAGGAAGTTGTAGGAAATGTTAACGGAATAATGTTAGTAAGAAGATATATACTAATTTTGGACGTCCACAAATGCATTGTTAGCCACGCCACAATTCTAAATAGGAATGCTGTTCTTTAACAAACTAATATGGGAAAAAAAGCTTTAAAAACGAATAAACGAAAGTAGGTAAAAAGTTCAATAATATTTTTGAATATATTAAAAAATATTATTGAATATTAAAAATATTCTCGAGTGTTAAAGAGCAGCACGAAAAATATAATAAACAAAAAAAAAATTAAAATAATCACCAAGAAATTGTCAATATCTATTTCTTCTTCATCGCCGCCTTTACCAACATCCTGTTAAAGTCAAAAAATAATTACAAAAAATAATCATTAATTAAAATAAAACAATTTATACCTAATCATAACGAATTTTGCTAAAATTCTGAACAAAATTCCACATAATATTTTAATGTTAATGAACTCCTTAATATACAAATTATCTTGTTCCTCCAAAAAAAAAAAAAACTAAATAATATTATCTTTTATGTGCGAAATCCAAACAATTTCATATTTCATACATCAGTAGCTAAATTTAGCTCATCGTGTGACTTTTGAATTATATATATTTACATTAATTATATACATCAAACTGAAGATTTAAAAAAATAATAAAATGTATACTTACTTTGAAATACAATACGCATTTTATAAAATGTTCAATTTAATGTGTCAAACTAATTGAAAGCACTTACCCCGAATGTACTGACACATTGCACTTCCGCCTGTGACGGCGATCCATACAGCTTCAATTCTTGAAAAGCACCCTGTATAACAACAAGTGTTAACACTCGACACCAAAACATACCCATTTTGCTGACTATTTAACGACACCGTGAATTGAGTTTGAAAACCTGTATATTGCAAAGTATTGCTAAATCATCATTATTAAATAAACATTAATAATGCGCAATATTTATTTTAATAGTATTATTTTTGAACTGTAAAACATAGCAGTAAGACTGCGCACGCGCAACGCGTGTCTGTTAACGTATACGCAGTGAAGTACTAAATCTAAGCCATGTTAACGCAGTTACAGTAGCAGAAGTCTAGATAATTCCTACCATAGCTATGTACTTTGAAAAATTTGGAGTTAACTTATTTAATAATTTCATACAAATAAATTTACTAGAGGTTTTGTATCTTAACTCTTTACAGCATACAAGTTACGCTTTAAACATTTTCTATCAAATATTCATGGCTATATTAAATTATGTATGACAGATGAATGATGATGGTATCTTACTGAAATTACATAATATGGATGTTTGTTACTGTTTGTTACTGTATTTCATTGAAACTTCACAATAGCACAGTCTATATTATTAATTGTAAAGATAATAATAATATGTGAATTGTCCAAAATCTATTCCTGCGTAGACTAAGTCGAGGACGCCAGAGCCTACTAATATCACTATTACTATTGTTAATGCTTAGATTTTGACCCGCAATAATATATATATTTATCATTACGTTCTATTGCTAATTATTAAAGTAAAGTAAAGTAAAGCATCAACCCTTTATGTCCCACTGCTGGGCACGGGTCTCCTCCTCGATATCAGGCGAGGAGGGTAATGGGCCAATAGTCACCGCGCTAGCCCAGTGCGGGGTGGTGAACTTCACATACCTTCAAAGACTTTCAATCCCATCAGGCATGCAGGTTTCCTCACGATGTTTTCCTTCACTTAGAAATTAGGAAAACCCATTTCAAGGCACACAGGGGGGTCAGGATCGAACCCGGACCTCTCGCATAAGAGGCCGAGTCCATCCACCACTGGACCATCGTCGCTCATTTTGTTGCTCGCTCGCTCAATTATTGTACCGAGAATTTATCCTTATTGGATTATATAAAATATACTACTTCTTTATGTAACTGCCACTTCTATATTTTTATTCCTTGATAACATTTATAGGATTGTTGTTTATATTATCTCCATCTCTATGGAGTTAACAGTGTATTATAGAGTGCAATTTAATTATCACAAAGGTTCCCAGGGGTTCTGAAACTCATTACGGATTAACTCATCGCTCCAAGCTCTCAACTAACGGATTTCTCTTTGACAAAGCTTAGTTGAATTCGAGGAAAGCGCGATCTAATTACCAAGGTGTCTGATCGACTTCTTGATGCCTGTCGTTAGATGCTTTGACTTCGCTGGCGTTTAACTTGCATTATTAACAGTTCCTTGTGCATTTAGAATTCTATCTCTATGCAATGGTGTCTGCTGCTTAATTAGGGTTGTCAATGTCAACTCGGCTCGGATAAAGTAACGTTTCGTAGCGGAAATATACCGAAATTCGTCATCGTCACTGAGTTATCAATCGCGATGTCCTAGCCAATAAGATATTGACAATGACGATTGATAGTCATTAGACAGTTTGTGATTTTGTTACGGTAACGATTGACTGCGTGATTTAGCGCTTATGCCAATCCTTTACATTTTATTCTTTTCGAATTTCGTTATCGTTTTTTTTAATGTTGCTTTGTCTAACCTTATTTTAATTGTATCTCGCAAAGTAACCGAGATGCTGGATTTGCCGTCTTGGTGCTTAATGAATTTCTATAAAGCTGTGGACGAAACGTTTCATTTTCATTTTACGATCATCATTTATCAAGATGATTATGAAAGTAACTGAATTGCGGTATTCCATCTAATTACGTAACGTGTGATAAAAAATCCAGTTCCTTATAAGTTTCTTCTAAATTCAGCTGGAATTATCAGGTCGGTTAAAAATAGACTCCGACTAACAATTAAGAGCGTTTCAAACGAACGATGCTTCAGCTAACACGATGTAGCTAAAATTAGAAATACTCTATAGCTTAAATGCCAAATATTTAGGTGCATATTTCTTATTAGATAATTCAATTATTTTTATTTCTGGTATTGCGAATTGTAGTTTTCAAATTCTCATGTGGAGAAAACTCATCCGATAAAAGGTCGAAATGGCTTTCACTACCTTAATGATATAAACGTAATCCTTTTGTTTTGTATATTTTTCATTTTTAGTTTTTTTCAAGTTATGTTGCGCCAGGACGAACTGCATATTAGTAATGGACTCTTTTCAAGCATTTCTAAACTTCTTACATCTCTTCTTACTTATTACTTAGGAGCATTTTTGTATAGTAAAATTGTGGTACCAAATAAAAAAGCAGGACAAATCTGCTCTTTATAATATCATTGAGTCATCGTCAATACACATTATGAAAAAAAAATTGTTTGCAAAGCATTGATGCTTAGACATAGACAGACATCCCTAGACACCCACGCAAAAAAAGTTGGTGGAGATAAATAATAAAGGGGACAACGCTCCTCCTTTTTCCAAACCCCCCTTGCTCCGATAGGTCACCGAAAAACAAACCGCACGAAACGCGACGGCATATCTGTCTTTTTACGCCGGTATTATATAAGCGAGAGTCCAAAAGGCACAAAAAAGATTATGCAGATGCGTTTTCCTCCTTTTTCCGAACCCCCTTTCCCCCGATAGGACGAAACTTACAAGCCGCATAAAACGCATGCACATCTGTCTCTTTACGCCGGTATTATGTAAGCGAGAGATTACCACCATTGGTCGTGCTGGCTCAATTGGGCTGCAAAACAGCATAGCACTTTCGTTACAATAATGTTTCGAAAAATAGCCCACCGCTGGGCATGTGTGGTCACAATAATGATATTTGTGCTCAAATTGATATTTTTAACCGCAGCTTCTATGTATATAAGAACTTTATAAAACAATACATTGCTAACTAACAACTTTTCAATTAATTTTACGAGTATTGATAATTGTTTATAATGACGTTATTATTGCCAAAATTAACTATGTTGTAATTTTAAGTTCACGCATTTTTTTCCATTTTTGTTAGGGCCTGTTTCACAATCTCCAGTTAAGTTCCCAATAGACTATCGGCAACATATTTGACAGATATTTGACAGATACTCCATACTCTATCTGTCCAATATATTGCCGATAGCCTATTGGGAATTTAACTGGAGATTGTGAAACAGGCCCTTAATGTTGTGTACAGCATTAATTTGTTACCAAACTTGATATGTTAAATGTCAATGTTTTTTTTGTTAAAGTGTTTAATTTAGTATCTTGGTTTGTTAACTGTTACTGTTCCTACTTCCATCCATCCCATTTTCATCATTTAATGATGAAGAAAACCATATAGAGTAGGAGTAGAAGTAGAGATAACATCATCATCATCATCATCATCTGCCTTTATCAGTCCACTGCTGAACATAGGCCTCCCTCAATGAACGCCAAGACAACCGATCCCTTGCTACTCGCATCCAACACTAAGAATCCCCGGGCTACAGATCGAGATAACATCAACACCTTAAATATTTTTTGAAAACAATTCAAAACCACGACTTACTCAGCTCATAATAGACTCAGCCGGAAGAGCCAAAGCCTTGTTTTAAAGTTTTTATCGTTAAAGGTACTATTATTTTTATCTTTCATTAAAAAGTCAGTAATTAGTTCCAGGCGTTCCTTTGTTACTTGCGTAATTACATTCATAGAGGTTTCCATTAAAATTGTGATAATTTTCGCTAATGAATTGTGAGTTCGCATTCGACTCACGTACGACGCCGTAATGTAAAAAATGTGATGAGCATAACAAGATATCTTACGTTGGTCTCGTTTTCAGTATTTTTATAGACACGGTGAAAAATAAAAAAAAAGATATTTTCGTAAAACCTTATCAATAAATCCATGGCATATTTTACAAGTCATATCTACGGGTGATTTAGGCTCTCGTGTCACAGCATACGTGAATGTATGCGCTATTCTGTATTGGAGTGTAATATTAAATAACCACTATAATAAAATAACCACTTTTTAAACGACTTCAAGGAAGGAGACGTTTCTCAGTTCGACCGTATATAATATGCTTTTTAATAAACACATATGTCAAAGTAACATTTTATGTCTGTTTGTTTTGACTAGTCTCTTTTGTCTAGCTGATGTAACAATGAGCAATTTAGGATATAAATTAATAATAATATCTTTGGACGTTTTACACCACGTCAATCTGGTCCCATGGTAAGTTTTTGAAGACCTTGTGTTACGGGTACCAGACAACGGAAATACTAGAAAAAAGAAAGAAGCTCGTGGGTAGTCCGGTGGGAACAGGTTCTTAAGCGAGAGGGTCCGGGTTCGATCCTGACCACTCCCGTAATGCCTTGACATAGGTTTTTCTTAAATTCTAAGTGCACCCTACGCGGATCACCATTCGCTCGCCGGTGAAGGAAAACATCGTGAGGAAACCTGCATGTCTGATCAGATTGAGTCTTTAAGGGTATGTGAAGTTCACTAACCCGTATTGTGCCAGCGCATCGGTGAACTATGACACTCCTCGTCTGATTTCGTGTCCAGCAGTAGGACAAAATATGACAGTTGACCTTTTTTTTAAATTATTTGTTCACAAATGGTGTGCGATTTTTAAAGATGTTAGTTATTTTGCGTTTAGTGTCCATTCGGAAATTTAGGAGAGCCCATTTCAAGGCACACGGAAGGTCAGGATCGAACCCGGAACCTCTCGCATAGGAGGCCGATTTCATGCCCACTGGACCATCGTCGCTCGATATACTCGGAGGGTTATCATGTAATTTAACAGTGATAAAATGTTTTACACAGTAAATACAATTGAAACTACCTAATGAGTAAACTTTGGGTCCATTTAGTTCGTTTTTGCACATTGAGACAGTCTGGAAGTTTCCGCACGATCCCGCTAGCCATTAGCACTGAACCATTTGGAATCTTCAATGTTTGGTCCCGAAACGAGGAACGTTTATCCTGTTAATTTATTCAAAAAGTTTAACAAAAGCCGTGGCTCTTGACTTTTCAGTTTATTAGGCTTAAGAAAAGATAAAAAATAATATAATGTTGAAATTAAGTACGCACATGTCAAGACATAGGATACTACAGAAATGGATGCACTTTTTATAAAAATGATTTCGATTTATTAGTTGTATATTTAGTTCTTTATTAATTATATTCATTAAACAAATAAAATATGGTAAACAACTTTTACGCCAAGAAAATGATAGAAGACCAGCCGAAAAGTAAAATATAAAAGCGAATAAAAATAAATAATATATAATATATTTTGTTCCTTTTGTTTTGACTTCTCTTCACTTAATTTATCTACGACTTTTATTGCAGATAGATCACGGCACTAAAAAACTTTAATACTGTATTGTCAATAAACTTAACTGAAATCCTACGTAACTTGTAAGTAGGTAAAACTAAAGTGGTGTCTAAGTAGTAAAGAAAGTTTTTTTGTTTGTACATTAACTGATTCTTTCTACTTTTAAATTTGCTTTCAAGTTGATACAAATCGTTATATTATCATATCTTTTCTCATAAATATATCTCATCTTCATTAGCCTCTGTCCGCCCACTGTTGGCGTTGGCCTCCTTCAATAAACGCCAAGAACAGTTATACATACTCATATTATAAAGAAAGGCATAAAATTTTTCTACAACGTTCTATCTATACATTACAATTTCGTAATATTTTGGACTTTACGTCTTTTCTTCGTTGAAACAGCTGATCGCGATATAATTTGGCTTTGAAATAGACTATATTTTAGAAATATACTAATTACGATAAAAAAAATTAAGAAAAAAGTTTAGTTTTCTATACTTAAATTAGCTACATTATCCACGAGTAACGTAGGCTAAATTTTATTATGAAAAAAATAGGGTTCCGTAAGATATTTGGGTATTTCGGACACAAAGTGTAAAAAATCATCCAGAAAAGTTACTTATTTTGCGTACTAAGATCCCGTTGTAAATCTTAGTTAACGCAGGCGAAGCTGAGGGCAACAACTAGTATAAAAATAAGTGTGATTAAAATGTAATTAATATAACAAAATCAATTACTTTCTACAATATTAATCTTACACGTGGTTTACAAAATCTCGCGCGGATAAAATCTAATTTGAAACATTTTGATTCTAGTATTTAGAAAAAATAACAAAACATTCTTAACAATTCTAGAAAACTACGAATGCTTTTAATTTTATAGGTCACAAGCTGTATTTAAACATAAATACCCGCCATTGAACCAAGACCCGTTTATGTGCAGCGTTTATCTTCTTGTACCACAATGGAAGTTGAGCTTTAGAGTTCTCTGTTAAATGGACAACTTCAAATAACACTTTAATCGAGAAAGTTTCTAAAAATTGCCAACGTAAGTGAAATGTTTGTTTGTTCTGTTATTATCAAAACAATTCAATATAATATAACAATAGCTCACTAAGAACTTAACTTTCATTATAAAATAAATTAATCATTCACAAAGTGCAGAAGAACATAGGGCTTAGGCAAGTTTACATCGTATCGTAGAGGAAAGATATCGAATTTCGTCATCGTCTCTGAGTTGTCAAGGACAATTTTTGTAAGCATAACGATTGACCACTTAATATAGATCGACTTATGTCAATCTCATACATTTTATTATTTATTATTTTCAATGTTACCTAGTTTTTTTAAGCTCCTATTTCTATCATATGATTCAATAAGATGACAGACAGGTTTTTTTTTGTTATGTAGTACGAATGGTCTAAATAGTCTAGGTCCGATATAGCCTTATGGGAAATGATGATATAGATGTTTTATTCCCCGAAAGTGGGTGAGCTTTCCTTGTGTTTGTACATATTATGCACATTATCTTCGTGTGCGTAAGCTCGAGAGCATTCAGTTCCTTTACTTCCTGTAGTTACGCACACAAGAACGTACGTATATAATATACATCACCACTACAAGTAAAATCCGCTTTATGTGAAAATAAAACAATTGTATAATAGTAAATCGCATTTAGCAAGACGTTATTAGCTAAGAACGTTAAATCGTATCTCTGTGTCAGCTTATTTGTTTGGAAGCGGCGAGGGATCAGAATTATAAATTATGGCCATTTTATTAAAAGCCTTATCGTGGACGTTTCTAGTTTTATTTGTTTTTGGTTGGAGCAATAAATTAGATTTCTCGCTCGTCTATTTCCGATAGTGATTTGAGAAGGGTCAGACTTATAAATCTTTAGACGAGATTATTGCGTTTTCCTTGATAGATATTACACGAAAAATGGCGTCTGTGGAATTGCAACGTTGCATTAGTTGTCGTCATGCTTTATTTAATTGTATTGTAATTTTTATTAAAATAATAGTTTTATATTATTTTGTCAAAATATTTCTTTAATACTATTTAAGGAAGCGTTAAGCGACATACACACGCACAGAAAAAAAATTGTTACTTGTATTTTAAATTGTTTTTTTTTCTATCTCACCTACATTTTGAATAAAACCAATATTGGAACGAAGTTCCTTACGGCAGGCTTGGAGGAGATAGGGATTTTGCTGCGCGATCGAACTGAAAAAAATGTGATAGTAAAACCGTAAGAAAAAATGCGTGGAATAAAACCGTTAAATGAGGCGTGCGCAGGCGCGACAGTCGCATACACCAGCGAGTAGTGTATAATACCTTTCTTTTTAGCCGAAGGAACTTCGTTCCTACCTGGTGTCCCACGACACCATTTTTTAAATAAAATAACTCAAAGTTTTGGTTTCAGTAAGCCATTTGCTCACAAAAGGCATATTATAATGATTTGTGACGAGAAATGAGACCTAATTACAAATTACTCTTATCTTATTTGAATAACCACTTTTTAGAACACGTTCAAAATGTTTCAAAAATTATAAAACATGTTACTCAAGTATTAGCAGTTATCACCGGATGTGATATAAAAAACTGAAAAGATAAATATCAGTTTTGCGATACACATTCAATAAACATTAGGCGGATGATACACTGTACGCTTTCATTTATGTTTTTTCGTTTTTTTTTTCAATAACATATTAATATTTTCACTTTGAAAATGGGAACTAATGTTGTAAATATTTTATTTCTTTATTAAATAAAGTACCTAAATATTTTTTTTTAGTATTGACTTTAAAAGGATCCGCAAAACTTGTTGGAAGCAAAATGTTGCATAAACGCACGTAATATCAATTTAAAAAATAGCACATAAACTCTATTTTATTTTATTTATTTATACTATTAAATAATTTGAAATTACAATCATGTAAGCATGACTTAAAACCTTTCGTCTGATTTTGAGGAACCCATACTTGCTTTTTTATCTTTAAAGCAAACTGTACTCTATGCCCTTACCTTAAAGATCAATGTCCAGTACTGACATGTTTTTCACACATGTTTTCACGGGTATTGCGATTATTTTTTACTTACACGGTCCGCAACATGTGGCGAAGACTTCGATTGGCTGTACTTCTCAGCGGTGCCCGGCTGGTGGTGTTCCTCACCTAGCAGTCTCAGGGTGGACAACGCGGCCAGAGCAACACCCACAAACACCAGTAACACCAACGAACACATACATAGTTTCGTCTTCTTCGACACTACCATAGCCATTGTCACTCAAGTTCGGTTCTTTTGTTGTTATAACATCGTATTTAGTTTTTATAACATTATCCTTACGTTTTTCATCATATAATTATTTATTTATGTCAATATTTTTATGTATCTTTTTAACTGACTTCAAACAAAAAAAGGAAGTTCTCAATTCGTTTGTATGTTTTTTTTTGTATGTTTGTGACACGATTAATCTTCTGTTTATGAATGGATTTTTATGATTCTTTTTTATATCATCTTTATATAGATACAAAATATCCCGTCCAAATGCCGTTTGATGCACTCTGGGAAAAGTATTTTATTTACTTCAAATTGGCTGAATACTTCTTCTGAACTTTAAACACGAAATTACGAAAGCATGGAAACTGATATTTAGAGTTTCATTTTTAGGATTGATGGATAGAATTTCTAAGATTTCACCATTTTTGGTATAATATTTTAACGATCCATATTTATAAACATGCATACGCTTATATTTAACGATTGATCTTAAAAGCCATCAGGCCTAAAAGTTTAGACAAAAAAGACTAAAAAAACGGCTTATATTTACGATTGAATCTTCCCTGAAAGACAAGGATGGTTATTAGCAATTAAAATCTTGAAAGTATACAAAGCCACCTATTGAATGTTGCAGATAGGAATAAAGCGACGGAAATATTTGCTAAGATTAAAGCAAAACAGTCTCGACAAAGAAGCTGTTCGCTTCAAGGATTATCAACCACACCGCTAGTTACCTGGGGAATTCAAAAAGAAATATTCAGCTACGCTTTTCACTTGTTACACATTTATTATTTTGTTGAACATATTTAGGCGATGTTATTATTAATAAAACTTTTTCTGAAATAGATTCCTCAAGATATTACAATAGTAATTTTATTACAGAAACAAGGTTAGGGTCTAATACATTTTAGGCACAAGAGGCAGTGCTATGCTGCTTTGTAGCCAAATTAGGATGGCAGGATGAGGAGGGTGGGGGGTTAATACTTTTCGAACACATGATATCGGTGTAAAGAGCCGTTTCTTGCGGCAAGATTCCGGTGGCCAATTATAGAGTGGAGGAGGACAACGCATATCTGGTTGTGTGGATGTTTACGTGCGTCGATAGTCGTCAAAAGGTATCGTCTGTTCGTTTGCACTCATATGCTATAAAAAATGCCAAGAAATCTGTAAGCTTATAGGTACTACCTACTCGTAATCTATAAGGCAGATTTGATCGTTTGAGCGCGCTAATCTCAGAAAGTATTGGTTGGCTTTGAATGATACTTTCAGTGTTAGATAGCCTTTTTATCGAGGAAGGCTTTAGCCTATATATCATTCCGCTCAGAACCAGTTGTAAATCTTAGTTAGCGCGGGCGAAGCTGCGAGCAACAGCTAGTGTTGAATAAGTTAAGCGAACCCCTTGTTTTCAAATCTGATATATAATTTAATTTGTTTTTATACAAATGTTTTGTTATAATATCTTTTCCTCCTCCTATATAGAATCCTAAAATACATTCTTCAGTTTTGACGAAAAACCTTTTTTAAACCCAAATACCAATTTTCGTTGCTTTATCTACGAAAATGAAGGAATTTCGCACAAACTTTTATACCATTTTTCCTCAGTAGGGAAGAATAAAAATTGTTAAATTCTTTTTTAATAAAAATCCATTCATTCGTGTTTACGGTTTTCCCTTATTTGAATATTTAACGTTTAATCTTAAAGTCTTTTTAAAATATCGACTTTACATAAACGGCTATTTGCTATAAATATTCAACAGGCGTTTAAGTTTTCGTAAGTTTTCTATCTCAAGTTTGTAAACTGTTAAGAGAATACAATTTCCATACTAAGTACTTTTCAATTCTGCTGTCTATACATTTATAATTACGGAGTTAAAGTTAAGCAAAAAAAACGCAAAAATATAAGAAAGCTGTCACAGTAAACTATAATGTGTTGAAAAAAATGTTTGGCCAAAAAAATATAGTGTTTTGTTAAGTTTGCTATGAAAATTGAAAACGAAAGGGTTATTACGATTATGGACCCTTTCAAATTTTTCATTGGCTATTTACATTTAACGCCCTACCAAAAATAGTAGAAGGCTTTTAAAAAAAAATGCCGTTACATGGATTGCCAATTAAAGTAAACTTAGACTTATGAACAACTTGTAATCATGAAATTTTAAACTTTCATATAAAATACTTTAAAATTCCAGAGTGACGTAATAATGTCCCATTAGCATGTCGGTGATGCGAACCTATATTTTTTAGAAATTTTCACTTAAAATAATCAATTTGTTGTGTGAGATTAGTTTTTATAACACCAGTGAATTTAAATCAAAAGCTGCTTTGAGATTTTTCATGAAAACTTTATTGGTTGACAATGGCTGAGTATAAATAAAATACAAACATGTGCTTTTGATTATTATTACAGAAATATTTAGATATAGGTAGCTGTACTTGCGGGTGAGCAGTATTGAAATTTAATTAAAATACATTTTTGTGAAAAGGCATATTCCTACATCATAATACTATGAATTAGCGGCTGATGATTTTCATATTGTTTTCTTATGTTTACGCGAATTTCACTCATTATAATGAAACAACTTTTACGGATTTTATCGCGGTTTATTTAGTTTTTTACAATCCCGACGTTTCGGATACTTTACAGCAACCATGGTCAGTCCTCCCGTGACCATGGTTGCTGTAAAGTATCCGAAACGTCGGGATTGTAAAAACTAAATAAACCGCGATAAAATCCGTAAAAGTTGTTTCATTATAATGGCTGATGATTTTGTCAGTAATATAATAGTCAATTAAAAAAATTACATCATAACAATATTTATGATAGTGACATTTATATATTACTAGGAGCGCCCCGCGGTTTCACCCGCGTAATTCCCGAGGGAGTACGGGAATAAACTATAGCCTATGTGTTATTCTGATGTATAAGCTATATTATTATGAAGTTACATCAAAATCCATTCAGTAGTTTTTGTGTGAAAGAGTAATAAACATCCTCACAAACTTTCGAATTTATAATATTAGTAGGATGTCTTAGTCGTCTGTTCTTGGTAGGGTTTGTATCTAAAATCATGAGAATAACCTTACTACCTTAGTACAAAATTCAATATACTGTAGAATATAAAAACTAGAACGTTCCTACAAGAGGAGTTCTTATTCGGTACACGCGTCCGTAATGCACAATACTGTTTCAAGCAGGAACTCTTATAAATATTTCATATTGCTTATTTTCAGATCAAAATTGGCAAAGAATATGATAATATCGAGCACCAAATGCCTTCTGCATTGCAGCTAACATGTTTCTTGCATTTTTATTGAACTATCTTTATTAAAATGTTGATTTTATTAAAAGCTAGCTATTCACTTAGTTTGTTTATGAAAGTTTATACGGTCGGTACTTTCATTAAAAAACACATTTTAAAATTTTCGTGTGTCTGTCAGTTCGTTTGTTCCGACTAATCTCTGGATGAACGGCTTGATTGATTTTCTTGGGAGTCATGTGGCATAAAGCTGGGACATAATATATAAGGACAAAGCTGCAGGCATCAACTAGTATAGTTTATGATTGTTAAGTGAAAAATACTCAAATTAGGTACTGGTGACAGCAGACAGACAGTAATAAATAAGCATCACTTAAATAAAATTAAACTTAATGACATATTATACTCAAATCACATCAAATCTAAAATATCTTTATTACGTAGGTACAACTTGTACACTTGAAATAAGTCAAAACATAAGTAGTCAATAAGTAGTAATAGTAATAAAAAAAAATAAAAAATAATAATGATAGATACTTAATTAATAAGTACTTTAATAATAACGTTTTTATTATTATCGACTGCGGTACGAATCCCTAAATATAAAATAAACAAAAATAGCATTTAAAGTCTGGTTTCAATCTATTTTACGTAAATCTTAAATAGGTTTCAATAGATCCACTTAACGTTGGAATAATGCACGAATGTGTGCTTTAAAATAAGTGCAATAGGTTCTAGAATAGGTCACATGCATCGACTGATCCATCCATCCACCTATCAATCTACTGAATTTGCTATACGTCCTTCATCGCTGTGTTTAAATAGATACGAAATACTTAAACGTAGTACTTGGTTGACCGAGCGTTTGCTCGGATTTTTTCTTAAAACAATGAACTTGAAAAAAAAAATGAAAAAGAAAGTCGGATAGAACTGGAGATTCGGACCAGGCTCTTTTCGAATCATAATTGCCTTATTCGCTCACTTAGCTATCATGAGTTATTATTATAATTGACAGTGAAATTTACGTCCGTATTCTAATGATATTTATTCATTGCCTCAAAACACGGATAAAACTAAGTTATTAAAAAATGCATCGCTAATCGATTTTATTAACTTGTGTATACAAAATTTCATGAAAATCGTTGGAGCCGTTTCTGAGATTCAGATATATATATACAAGAATTGCTCGTTGAAAGGTATAAGATAAGATATGATGACGCAAAACTAAATGTTTTAAAGAAAAATCCCTTTATTCCATTCAAAATTCAATAGTGTTTTCCAGAACAGGCTAGGCAATGTGAGTTCTGTCATCGAAAAATTCCACTTTTTGATTAGATTTTAAATTATTTATTCTTAAAACTATAACTTCAAGGTCATTCGTTTATATGACTAATTATCATCGTTATGTTTAACTCTAACGCCCGGTTACTGAAAGGCTAATCAACGCAAAAACTAACTAATCAACTGTCAAACCGGTTGTTAAGTGTCAAATGAGTTGATGGAAGCATGGTTTAATTACATTAAGATCAACCTGTCAGTTGACATAACAACTACCATGAAAAGCTGTCAAATTTGACTTTAGAATCGTTGGTTAGCCGCCATTAACAGCCATGTTAGTTGACACTTTGACCAACGTTTCAGAAACCGGGCGTTAGGGTATAGAACTGACTTCTTAAAACTCAATTATATTATATTTTATATTTAGCATTAAAAGGAGAGCTCCCAAATTCAGTATAACCTAAACAGTTCGTAAAATCCTATAAAGCAACGCGTGTTTACGTTTAGTTTCAATATATTTTAGTATACGATTAAAAGGTAACATAAATACGTATCGAAAAACAACAGTATTAAGATTAATTTTAACCCACTTTCAATCATAAAAATATTTAATATCATATTATATTATGTACTAAGCTTTGAATGCACACCCACAAGTTAATAAAAATCACGTTATAATTATACCAAACGAAATATTATTTATAAATTATTATGAATAATAATTATAATAATACGTATTTTTCGCGGCAAAGAAGCTGGAGCGAATTTTCGGCGGCACAGTTCGCTCGCTTAGCCACTACTAAAATCTGGTAACATCAGCTGTTGCGATGTCGATACCTCTGGCGCCGTCTAGTCTACGGAGTTGACCTCGTTATCTCAAAGCCTATAGACATCCAGAACTGAGTCAGATTTTATTCTAAAGGCACTATGCGCTTTGCAACCCAATCCAACCGTACATAATCTTTTGTTATCTACCGTTAATTGAAAGAGATTTTTTTTTCATATTCTCATTTATCTTGGAACTCTTAATTAGAGTTGGCTGAATACATCATTAAAGTTTTATATTAATTAGATAATTCAATTGTTCTTTTTATAATGTAATATTATTTATGGAATTAATAATTTTGTTTAGAGGTAGTGCTACTTTGCAGCCAAATTGGGCCGGCACGACCGGGGAGGAACCTCTCGCTCACATGAAATTGGCGTAAAGTGACGGCTAAGCTGTCGCTTTTCGTGCGGTTTGCAAGTTTCCTGTGGCCCATTGGGGGGATAGGGAAAAGGAGGGCAACGCATCTGCATAACCTCTGGTTGTGTGGATGTTAATGGGCGTCAGTCATCGCAAGGCTTTGATTGATCGTTTGCCCTTCTATGCTATAAAAAAAAAATAAGCTGGGAGACGTTGTTTTTACGTGAAAATTCTAATGACGCGCCTTCGCAGTTAAATCAACGGCAATGTAGTGACGACTGACATAACAGCATTCTTTTTTAACTCCTTTGAGCGGGTTATTGGGTGATACGCACGAATTGAACTGGTACGAAATGTGCGATTTGACGACGTTTAAAAAAATATTATTTTTCTTCCTTTCGAAAAAAAAACATTAAATTTATTGGTGTGTACACATTTTTTTTATATTCAATATTTTGTCATAGATTTTTATTAATTCTCATATAACCGGTGTTTGCAGCTATGTAGCTTAATGTACGACTTACAAGTCGGTATAATAATGTATGTATTAGGTTTAAGTAAGCAGTAATAAAGACAACGTTAATCGGGATTGTGGTATTTCAATACCTGGCCTTCACAGCTGGACTTTCTTTGACGCGATATTGATCGTATAGTCTATAAATACATGAAACCTATAAAATCTGACCTTTTTTCTAATCAATATGAAAGTTGGCTCTTCCGAGTGTTCTCTGTAGGTCAGGGTTATATAATTAAACACGCCAAGAAGGTCGAGGTCAGGCCAGACCAGGTCCAGAAACCATGCATGTTTGTTTTAAGTTATTTGGATGAGCAAACTGTCACGAACTATGTGAAGGTGAATGGAATGGATGGAAAACGTCGCCTATGGACGCATGTCCCTACTTCCATTTCAATACACAAGATGCATGGCAGACATATGCATGGCTAAAAATATTTGACTTAAAAGTTGATCTACCATACCTTTGACAGAAAAATAAAAATAACGTGCCTATAAGTGGATATAGCTAATCATTTTTCTATGAGCATTTAAAGTGTTGTTTCATTGTCCTCCCGTATCCATGGTTGCTGTAAAGTATCCGAAACGTAGAACAAGTAAAAAAAACTTAACAAACCGCGATAAAATCTATAAAGATTGTTTCATTGTAGTCAGAAGTAATATTATAATATTATGTTAAATAGTCGATAGAGATTGCAAATTTAATAATTAATTTCAAACTTGAGCTTCGTCCAGCAGAAGTTAATATTAATTAATCAACATCATTATCATTGTCATTATCAGTATTCCCTGCCTTGTTTAACTTGTGACCTGCGGTTTGATGGATCTGAATTCTGACTCATTATTTCATAATTGCTTTCGAAAATGATAATAAAACAATGTAAAGGTTTTTACTCCAACAACTTCGACGTGGTCGTTGCAAAAGTTTAACATCACGAGTTTGAAGTTGCATCGAGTTCTCATCGATTACCCGGAGTACCAGATATGGCGCCGCCCGTCTGAAAACCTGACCTCGTTATCTCGCTGCAGCAAGCTAGTTGTAGATAAACATTGGCCCGGCCAATTTTAATTCTTGCAATTAGTGCTGCAGTGTTACCGATTGTGTTATGTTTGGCTGAAAATCGATATGTGTTATTTATATCTGCCGTATCATAATATATTTGGAGTCATCTTTATGCCTGCAGCATGCCGTTTCGTTTATTTCTGCGAGCATACATTCATTTGAATAGTAGAGTAGCACAGACAGTGTGACAACTAATACCGAAACTTATACAACATGGCTAGTTCCCCTTATTATGCTTGTTTTTGCTCGTCTGTAGTAAGCATTTATTCTAGATGTCTATCAACTAACTAAAATATATTTATTATACTGATAGATATTAAAAAAATATTAACCCTTATGTATCTCATTACTGGCTACGGGTTTCTTCCTCGAAGTTAGGGTATGAGAATTGGGTCATAGTTCACCGATACGCTGCTCTAATGCAAATTAGTGAACTTCACACACCTCCGAAGTTACACCTTTTTAATCTCCTAAGTATGAAGGTTTCCTTACGATGTTTTCCTTCAACGGTGAACGAGTGATGGTCTTATGTTTAATTGAACTTAATGTAGGGATCAGGATTACTCGTGTCGGGCTCGGGATGGGAACCCGGGCCCAGCTTAAGATACGACGTCGTGGGGACTGCCAAGTCGTAGCCGGGCAGTCCCCCTATTGTGGAGAATCTGGTCTTGCCGGGACCAGTCTGTCGCTGAGGGTATCCCGTCGCCTGCACAGATCCGGGTCCCTCAAATATAGCGGCTGAAGGCTCACGCAGTGGTTTTAGTGGGGTAGGGCACCCAAATGTGAGTCCCCACACACGCCAGCGCGCCTACCCAGGCCCTGGTATGGTCGTAAAGGATTTCCGCTGCGTCATAAAAAAAAAAAAAAAAAAAAAAAGGATCAGGATTAAACCGAGACTTCTTACTCAAGAGGCCGAAGTCTGAACCCCTATTCACTAGACCATCGTCGGTGCGTAATGCTAGATATTACGTAGTTCTAATTGATTGGCATTGAAGATATTATAAGAAAGGAAATAAAATATTAATATAAAAGTAAGGTCCACAAAAAATACATTAAATGACAAAAAATAAAGACTAAAAACAAAATTAATGAAAGAAATGCAGTTAAAGATAAAATAAAGACTCTCATTAAAAGATCTCAAACCTACTTAGTT
The DNA here is from genome assembly GCA_905333005.2 of Lycaena phlaeas. NCBI lineage: Eukaryota > Metazoa > Arthropoda > Insecta > Lepidoptera > Lycaenidae > Lycaena > Lycaena phlaeas. The sequence continues at coordinate 10,525,198 of HG995178.1, forward strand.
ACTATTACTACTACTGTAGCTTACTGGGTAAATGAGCTACTGGGTAAGTAGGATTGAGTAATCTGGAATTGTCAAGTCTAATAAGGGTGTTATCGAGTCAAACGCGTCCCCAACATTATTGGCCCTGGCACTTGGCAGGTATATATGACTGCCGATAACCAAATCGACTACGCCGCATTAAATTACCGCCGTAAATTAAACTTCACCACTAAATTAACAGCACGCGCCATCCTTGACATTGACAAAACAATATGGCGTCGGTATTTACGTCACTTCCAAAACCATAGATAATGAAAGTCTGTGGCACGTGCGCGATACCACAGATTATTAAACTTCAAATGCAGACTATATCAACGAAAAGATTTAAACTATTTTCGGTGTTAAAACAAAGAATGTTCTAGGAAAATCTAGTATCAAATCAGAAATCTGTGTTTCGTGTTAGGGAATATTACGTGTAGGGCAAGAGTTGCCTTACATATACATGAACAAGTGAAGATTTATTCTAGAAAGTTTGCGACGCATAACGTCTTGGGATCGCAATGTTTATTCGGGTATCCTAAATTTGTCACGTTATACATTATTTATGGTATGTATTAAGCCACCGCACAACGTTGCCTATTTATAATATGTATACCCGTGTTTTCTTATTTACACACTGATATATATGGATTTACTATCTTCACATTTTCTTAAGTATGTCCAATGATGACTATATTTTATATTTAATCCTTGACTTGCTTTGTCACGTGGATTCTAATCTCGCGATGGGTATATTTAATTTTGTTATATTATATATTTTTTTAATTTAAGCAGAGCCCAGCGGGAAGACGTGAATTTATCAAAAACTTTCAACATTCATAAATGTACAGTACTCGTTGCAATACTTAATCTGTAAAAGTACAACGTTCGTGGTACAGGTAATATAAGGAGTATATACTATAATTCATTTGTGCTATTGCTCCACGCTACTTTGTTTGTTTTTTAGTTAAATGTCTATAATGTGAAAATAAGTTTCACTTTTGCTGTGGTTTTGGAAACCACACTATCCTTTTTTATTATCTTATGGGATGTAACTCATGAACCGTATTTATAGATTAAACACGCGATACCGTATATCGAAGATCGTTTCCCTCAATTCGGAAGTTCGTGAGAAGAGGGGCAAACACTAGACGAGTGATCAAGCATGAAGTATCGCTCGGCAAACTCTGGGGCTCCATTATGTAAGCTCAGTATCGATATTACAAGCGATATTAGCAATATCGATAATAGTATATTAATCTCTCTCCTTCTCTCTCACTTGGCTATGAGTGAGAAGTTTTTGCTCTATGGTCATGAAAAACTCGGAATGGTTTTAAAAATGCATACTTCGTTTAAAAAAATAGGCTAGATTCATTACCAGTCGGAATATCTTGGATTTGATATGCATAAGAAGTTGCGACTGAGATGTATATCATAACTACCAGCGCCCCGCGGTTTCACCCGCGTACTTTCCGTTCCCGTGGGAGTGCGGGGATAAATTATAGCCCATGTGTTATTCTGATGTATAAGCTATATTATTGTAAATTCATTAAAATCCATTCAGTTGCTTTTACGTGAAAGTGTAACAAACATCTATACTCACAAACCTAAAATATTTGTAGGATAGTAGGACTAGTAGGATAGTAGGATATTTATTCCTCATTGATTATACATAAATGACTGAACCGAATAGCGTAATATTTCATAGATTAATAGATGTTATTTCGGTATAAGGTACTGTTGATATAACATGTTGATCTCGGATTACTTTAACAATTTTACATCTGTGTAAGATACGTGTAACTGAATGATATATTAATATTATAAACGCGAAAGTTTATATGTGCGGATGTTTGTTACTCTTACACGCAAAATTACTAAATGGATTAAGTAAGCTTCACAATAATATAGCTCATAGTTAGACGGTTCATCCGTCCGAAGTTCACCGCGGACGAAGCTGCGGCTAACAGCTAGCTGTAAAAATTTGTAAGGTATACACTCGGTGAAGTAGTATAATGATCCTGTGTACGGAAGGTATTAGGCCCTGCCCCTTGTTTAAAATCGCCCGAAGCAAGCACTCAGACATCTACCGCGAACGGTCTTTGTGAATCCCCACATACTTGGAGGTAGGGCTGCCAGGCTTCCGGATAAAGCCGGACATAGTTGAGCTTTTTGATTGCGTGTCCGGCCAAAATAAACGGTGTCCGGCTTGTCCGGCTTTTGTTAGGCTTTTCACATTTCGCAAATGAGCGATGCCAAATCTTATCGTAACACTAATTTGGCATTCGATTTTATTTATTATTTGACTAGAATTTAACAAGATTCATGATACTGATAAAAAAAGCTTGATTTTACATACTTTTTGTCGTATCTATTAATACTAGACAAAATCCTCAATATGTAGGGTGTCCGGTCTTTCCACTCAAATGTCCGGCCAAACAAGCTAGTTTGGCCGACGAAGCCTAATAGCCGGACAGACCAGCCCGTTTGTCCGGCTATTAGGTTTGGCAACCTGGCAGCCCTACTTGGAGGGCCCTTGTAAACGTACAATATTTAAAATATTTCATAATTTACCATCGATATATTTTAATAAGGACATTATTGTATTAAACATTATTAAAAAGAGCTTTCTTGCGTTAATCCAGTAATATAATATATGTATTTCCGTTGTCTGGTAACACAAGTCCCTTTGAGAACTTACCACCGGACCAGATTGACGTGGTGTAAAACGTGTCCATAGATATAGATATATAGATATATCTATGGACGCTTTCACTCTACATCAATGTGGTCCCGTGGTAAGTTTCATGCGTTTTTGATACTTTTTATATTAATACTTATATTTAAGATTTTTATTATATAATACACACATTTAATACACATCCATGACTCAGGAACACACTTTTTTTTCTCTGGCGATATTCGAACCCGCTACCTCCGGCTTGAGGGCCAACGCGCTAACCATTTAGCCACAAAGGCCGTAAATATATTGTGTATTCGCTAGCAATATTAGACAGAATATAAAATTACATCCAAAATTAAAAATATGGGAGCCGATATTCAACGTTTCTTTTTTTTTTTTTTTCGTTGTTATGTTGTGTCAGACAGCTTGATATAAGTGAATAAACCAATATTATTATAGTTACAATCCCTGACTATATCAATGATAATATTATATCTATTTTTATCATTGTGTATTCGTAAGTTCATAAAATTATATTAATTTGTTTGATTGGTTGTTTTTGGTTTCAATAAAATCGTACATTTAACTTTTGAATCTAGTAAAATGAATATTAAAAAATCGATTATAACGACGTCATTAATCGTGAAGTTCTTTTCCGTTGATCAATATCAAGGAATTTTCACGATCAAAAGATCTATCTATCTATTCTTACACTCCCATAAATAGTTAAGCTTTCAGTTTTATTACACGTGATTATATCTTATCACTCAACACCGGTTGAAATAAAATCTTCGTTGGATATGTTTTTGGTAGTGCTAAACTGAATGAATGCCGTTGAATTTTTTTTTATTTAGTAATCTAAAATAGAGCTCCGAAAATAATCATTCTTTACTTACAATAATATTGTATTTTCCAATAATATGTAAACAAGAATAGATTTATTAAAATGTATATAATATATTGTAACATAATATATATAGTATGTAGCTATAGCTAGGGTATATAGCTTATTAATGGTTTTTTGAAATCTATTCTATGTTTAAACTACTACTGTCATAATATGCATGCTGTTAGCTATCTTAAGAAAAATAAAAATAAAAAATATATCATGTGTAAGCAGAATTAAGTAAATAGTCCTGTAGTCTTTGCTAAAAGATCCCAAGGAGCAGTGCGACCGTATCTTTTTTTATGACGCAGGGGAATGCATTTCGCATATAAATAGTAAAACTTTCAAGGCACATTATGGGGTCAGTATCGAACCCGGAACCTCTCGCATAAGAGGCCGATCCATATCCGCTGGTCCATCGTCGCTTATTTTGTGTATCTAATATTTTTATATCAACTCCCGCGGTACAATGCCTGTATAATCCTTGTAAAATCTGAAAGTCAGGCCTTTCGCCAAGGGCATACGCAAAATGTAAACATTACTTTTATTTTATGTTAGTTTCTTGACTCTTCTACGTATTGAGGTACTAATTAGAGACATTATTAATTTAAAACAACAGCTTTTCATTAAAACAGTTTTTATAATTATGCTACTGGCATAATAGTAAAAAATTAGCTAAGATTTTATATTTAGGCATTGAAAAATTTGGTAAAGGTCTAAAAAAGGTTTACATATTATTATTGTTATAAAAGTTTTTTGTTCGTTTATTACGCCGTCTATAGGTACTAGAAATACTAATTAATATTATAAATCATGTCATCATCCTCATCATTATCAGGCTTTATCCGTCCACTGCTGAACATTGCTCTAGTCCTATCGGCCACTGCAAGGAGATCGTCATCCCACCTGGTTAATGACTGACTAACAAACTCCATCTAAATTATACTATAGTAATGTTTGTGAGTAGGCAGATCTACAGATGTACTTATTAAATTTAGTTGCTGTAAAATATCCGAAACGCCGGGAACGTAACAAACTCAATAAACCGCAATAAAATACTTAAAAGTTGATTCGTTATAATGAGGGAATTCGCGGAAACTCTTCTCTTTTTAAAGTTGGTTAAAAACTTTAAAAAAAATCACACGCGTTCTTCCCATTCACGAGGGAAGTTTAAGCATTCAAGTTTAACTTATCCCCGTACTCCCTCGTGAATCTCCGTGAAATCGTGAAAATCGCTCTATGTTATTACGACGTGTAAGCTATATTATTGAAAAGTTTTATCAAAATCTATTCATTACCTTATTTTAAGATTTCGTGTTTGTAATATTAATGAGACTCTTCTTGGCTTGCAACGACTGGACCGATTTTGAGTAAGTTCAAGTCTTCAAGTGGATCCAAGAATGATATTGTTTTACAATTCGGTCCCGATCCCAAAACATCTGTCAGCTAGTAAAGTATTTAATGTGAGTCGAGAGGTCATCGCGACGAAACTCAAATACTAGATACAGATATATCTAAGACCGCAAGTTTGTTTTGAATGCTAACATTGATGTAAGTTTCAGAAAACGGAGGGTAAAGAACGAAATATTTACCAAGCGTTGAATATATGTTTTATATGAAACTGAGTCGAACTTTAAAAAGGTTTTGATTTTTATATTACGTAGGTAACTTATGTTATGTGTAATATTGTATAATATAAGTAAAGATGGCTCCATCATCTATTAAAGCCATTCTGATCTAAGCAAGGCTTTCCTATCGTTGCTGGAGTAGCTTTTACGCACCCCCACCCGTTCGTCACTTGCGGGGGAGGCCTCGTACCAGCTCACCAGCTGTAATCGCTACAGCCTACAAGCTCCAGGCAGCAATAGCCGAATGTAACTGCGGTGGTGCCTAACGAATGAGCTATCAATGATGATTAGTAATAATCATAGTACAACATTACTAAATATAGTACAGTGATTAAAAATACTAATAATATTATAATTATTAGGAACATACCTATTTATTATATTGCGACTATATTGTTATATAAACATATTATTAATAAGTCTACTGACTATATAAACTAGTATTACACACCATTAAATAATATAAACGTTGTTAGGGTGTTACTATGTATGTCCAAATATATTGTAATCATGAAAGTTCAGTTGTTTTAATCGGACGTTCCAGCCGAGAGTTATAACATATCGCTATAGGAATAAATATTTGTCCTAATATTCGTCGTATTTCGGAGGAGAACGGGGTCCTAATGTAAAGAATCTATACCATTCAACAAAAAACAATTATAAATTCAGATTCCCGAAGAGGTCAACAAAACGTACGAGCACAAGCTCTGGTTTATTTAAAGTTTTTGGATTAAATGTCACCGAGACTAATTGAAAACGTTCGTACCGGGTTCCAGCGGATGGAACTAAACAATGGGACTGCAAATGAATTAAGAAACTTTCGCTAACTTTACTCGGATTTTGCTCCCGGCATTATCAGAAAAACCAGAAAAACCTTATATACAATAACCATAGACAAACTAGAAAATGAATTATCATAAAGTAGCTAGTAGCATAAGTAGCTGGGCACGGGTCTCCTCCTCGAAATCAGGTAAGGAGGTTAATGGGCCATAGTTCACCGATGCGCGCGGGTTGGTGAACCTCACATACCTCCAAAGACTTTAAATTTCATCAGGCATGCAGGTTTCCTCACGATGTTTTCCTTCACCGGTGAGCGAGCGATGGACTCGTGTTTGGGGTGCACTTAGAAATTTAGAAAAAACCCATTTTAAGGCACACGCGGGGGAGGAGGGGTCAAATTAATTATCATCATTAACGGTTATCCTTCCACCGCTAAATAGGCATCTTTCAATGAACGCCAGGACGATCGAACCCATCCACTGGCATCTCACGCCACTGCACGGAGATCGTCTTCCCACGTGGTTAAAGGCCGACCAACACTTCGTCTACTTAAACGCGGCCTTGTACTTTTTATTAATCTATAAGCCATCCGTTCTGCCTACCAGCCCACTGGCACGCCAATGAGCTTATATAATATGTTTTGTCTACATCTACACTATAATATTATAAAGAGGAAAACTTTGTTTGTTTGTTTGGTTGTAATAAATAGGCTCAAAAAGTATTGGACCGTTTTCAAAAATTCTTTCACCATTCGAAAGCTACATTATCCACAAGTAACATAAGCTAAATTTTATTCTGATAAAAAATAAGGTTCCGTAAGATATTTGGGGTTTTCGGACACAAGGTGTAAAAAATCAACCAGATAAGTTACTTATTTTGCGTACTAAGATGCCGTTGTAAATCTTAGTTAACGCTGGCGAAGCTGCGGGCAACAGCTAGTATAATATATAGCTCGTGTGATATCGGTTGAAAACAAATCAAATAATATTTCCCTATTCATTTTCATCAGCAATATATATTTCAAATAACCATACGAATATAGAATTACACATTTACCGTACTAATAATAATAATAATAATAATATATAGAAATAACTTTTATGTCTGTTCGCGGAGTCTAATCTGATTTCGATCAAATTTGAAACGCGATAGTTTATAATATCTCGAGGCATATAAGGCAAATAATCATTGTAAGTGTCATAACAGGTACCTAATATAAAGAGTCTATGTGGGCGAAGCCACAAGCAACTGCTATCATAAATCATATCCATTTCCTTTTCCCACCGAAGTTTTGAGCAGCTGATATAGACAAGATTTAATAAGATGTATCCTAAAACTATCTTACTTTTGTACTTAGCATATACAGTTTCTTCATTTATTTAATTTCCCCCAAAACTTGAATTATTTGTGGTAAGTATTCTGCGTCTCAAATGAACATGATCGTGTTAACATGAAGCTGGCTCAAGCTACGTTCACGTGCTTTCCTGAACGTAAGATATCAAGACCAATATATTTAAAATGATAGTCATATATATATCATATTATATATACAATATACATAAATATTATATAACTATATATAGTCTCTATTAATTACACAACCTGTACTGCCCTTATTTACGAAATGCAGCAAAGCTGTTTCGCAGAACATATTATGATTTTAGCAGGAGATCCTAAGTAGATGAGAGCATGGCGCATTTCTCTTATTGGTAATATTTACATACTAGCTGTTGCCCGCAGCTTCACTTGCGTTAACTAAGATTTACAATGGGATCTTAGTACTCAAAAAGAGTAACTTTTCAGGTTGATTTTTTACACCTTGTGTAATAAAAACCAAAATATTTTTTTCCAGAATAAAATTTAGCCTATGTTACTTGTAGATAATGTAGCTTTCGAATGGTGAAAGAATTATTTAAATCGGTCCAGTACTTTTTAAACCTATTCATTACAACCAAACAAAAAAACAAACAAAGTTTTCTTCTTTATAATATTAGGGTAGATTATAAGTACAATATTTGTCTATTTGTTCAGTTTTAAATTATTCTCCAAAGTCGAGGGTAGGTAAATAAAAAACTTGCATTATGCTTGTAACCTATCAACGTTCGTCCTTACATGTATAACGCTCCGGCTCTTTTCCGACAGCCGTCAATAAGTATAGACGCTTTTTCGCTAACTGTTAAACTGTAAACCAAGCTATAGGCCTATCAAAGCTTTAAACGCGATCGTGTGTGTGTGTGTGTGTGTGTGTGTTATTGCCGCATATCTACAGACTTTTAGAAGACTAAACGAGGGGGTACGAGAGCTGCTGGCATCCCTGGAAGCAAGAGCAAGAATACACCAGGTCAGTCACACATCTCCTATTCCTGCCATCTCCTATTCATGCCTGTACATCGACCTTAAGTCTGTGCTATATATTGTACAAGCTAATGCAAGTTAATTTCATATATTTGTAACAAACGCAAAAATACAGTTCACTCTCTCATTTACTTTCCGTATTAATTTTATATACTTAAACTGGATTATCTCCCTTTAAATATATTATCTGGCCTCACGAGCTATCGTGGAAAGATATTTCTCCCACACCACGTAGATAGAAAATAGAAATGGCGGAGATAAGGCACCTCCATTATTTGTAAAAAAAAACCGGTCAAAGCCGCGAGCTAAGCTAGCATTGTATATTTTTAATAACCAAGTTTATGCCAACCACACAATGAAATGAGAAACAAAATCCAAACTTTCAATGCAATTTGAGACTGCAACATAAACTACGTGATATGCAAACGCGACCCCTTGCTATAACTTGAGTATAACTTACCTGAACTTGGATAAACCGAATGCTAAGAAAAACAATCAAGTTACCGGTATACTTTCCAAGTTGGATCAAGTTATTTGTTTCCGTACATGTTCAGAAATAGGTTTTATTATTGTTCAGAAGAAAATGCTGATGTTATGATATGGATACAAGTTATATTACTGGCTTTTTAGGTCCACTATATCATGAAGTACTTAGCTATGCTGTAGAAATGGTAAAACTTAACAGTCGCTTTAGCTCTTTAGCTCAGTGGTTAGCGCGTTGGCGCTAAGCCGGAAGTAGCGGTTCGAACAAAAAGTTTATATTTATGTTCTTTGGTAATGGATGTGTATTAAATGTGTTATATTAATATAATAAAAATCTTAGAAATTTGTATTAATGTAAAGAGTATTAAATATATGTATTTCCGTTGTCTGGTACCCGTAACACAACTCGAGAACTTGCCACGGGACCAGATTGACGTGGTGTAAAAAGCGTCCCTAGATGTTATTATTATTTTAAATGTTCTGTAGATTCTTGAAAGGTCTAGATTTGATCCTGTTGAGTGTTGTACCTTGAAATAAAATGGGTTTTTCAAAGTGCATCGAAGCTCGAGACCATCGCTGGCTCACCGGTGAAGGAAAACATCGTGAGGAGACCTGCATACCCGATGAAATTAAAATTCTTTGAAGGTATGTGAAGTTCACCAACTGTAGAACAAATATGGAGGATATTGATACTTCGCTTTTTTATTTTACTTTTTGTTTTACATGCTAAAGTCCGGCACTGCGACTTGTTTTCGTTTTTTTTTTGTATGTAACAACTTTATTTATTAGGAAGGTTAGATTAGTTATTTTTGAGAATAGATTATATTCTTTTCAACTTTTGGGATTCCTTAGTTGGATAGAGTATCGCGTTTTTGTTTTGAAAATACTTTTAGGCATGATGGGCTAAAGCTCAATCGGTAGGATAGTAGGATAATAGTAAGATAGACAAGAAAAATTGTAATGCTTAAGTTTATTATTAAAATACTCAAGTTATGTCGTATCATTACGACGTATCATGACGACCTCTGTGGCGCAGTGGTTAGCGCGTTAGCGCACAAGCCGGAGGTAGCGGGTTCGAATCTCGCCAGGTAACAAAAAGTTTATTTGTTCCTAGGTCATGGATGTGTATTAAATATGTTTATTATATAATAAAAATCTTAAATATAAGTATTAATATAAAAAGTATTAAATATATGTATTTCCGTTGTCTGGTACCCGTAACACAAGTCTCTTCGAGTACTTAGCACGGGACCAGATTGACGTGGTGTAAAAGCGTCCATAGATATTATTATTATTATTATTATCCACTGCCAGAGGTAAGCCTTATTGAAACGGATGTAAAATAACATAATAAGGTAATTCTAAACACGTTTACAAAACAGCTTAAAGATAATTTTATTATGTAAACATTCAACTCTCGGCCCTCTACGCAAAATTATTTCAACAATGCCATGAAAGGGAATGTATCCAAATTTATAGGCTCTAAGTGAATTCCAGCGAGAATTTTCACTACACACCATACGAAACAAAACGTGAAAATGTTGCCAATTTGGCATATTTACTCCAAAAATTGAAAATGGCATAGAATAATTTTCATTTTATGTAGATAAAAATTATTGCACGTACCATAATATTATTGATATTTCTATGCATCTCCTTAATCTTCTATCAAAACTAGGCGAGTAATATAATTCCTTAATCGTCGGACAAACAAAAAAAAAAACTTAATAAGCCGCGATAAATTCCGTAAAAGTAGTTTCATTATAATTTAAAGACTGCGGTCTCTATACTGGCTATAAATATTCTAATACATAAAAAAGTTTGTCCAATTAAAATATATTATGTCTATTTTCAAAAACCGAATAATAAAAAAATGTACTACATCGTATGGGCGTGCACATCTCAAATTTGCACGAACCTTTTATTCGAGAATTAGGGGTAATTTTGATGTTGAGCTAGCAACCCTACAACATGACACCTTTTGTTCTACCAAACGCTGGGAATAAATGCGTTTTCGTTTTAACTTTGTACTAGAATTAGTTAACGTATTTTAAACGTTAAAATAGCTAAAATTTGTTCGTTCAAAATGAATTATTTTGTTATCTAAACAGTCCCTGGTCGCTCTTTAGTAAATATTTATAGAGTTAAGCTTTATTTTAGAGTAATTCAATTTAAAGTGTTTGAACTTTTGTTTAAACTTAACAAGATTAACAGAATTAGCCTCGATAACCGTTTTATTAGTACCTATAGACATAGTGAAATAAAACTTTTTTTGATCTTGATATACTTATTAACACCCGTATTCACAAACAAAAATTTTAGGGCGACATAGTACTCCCAAACGCATAGGGTCATTCAAAGCAATTCATAATATTGTCTATACTACTTAAATGAAATCAGCAACTGTGCGTTTGTCAAACCCAAAACCCGATCATTGACACCAGGAGCGCATAGAAAATAGGAGCATTCTTTGCATAGTGTCCTTGGTCATTACCATGTAAGGAAAGCCATAGGCTTAGAATTTAAAATACAATTCAGTAATTTTTCAGTGAGCGGTTACGGGCTCGGCCACTTGAGCAAGAGGTCCGGGTTCGAGCATGACACTACCTCCCACCCGGGTGGTGCCTTGAAAGAAAACATCGTGAGGAAATCTGCATGCCTGATGAGATTAAAAACCTTCAAAGGTGGAACCAACCCACATTGGGCCAGTGCAGCGCCTTGTTTAATAATGGCGCGATACACTCTTCGCCTGATTTTGAGGTGGAGAGCCGTGGCCAGCAGTGCGGCATACTTTTTACTTTTACGGTAGAGTGCTGTGTGAGTGCGAGTTAGCCTTTTTATGGCTTAAAGAGGCAAACGAGCAGTCGGAGTCACCGGAAATTGAAAGCCATAAAAAATATAGTATTTCAAATTTATTTTAAGAACTAGTATTGTATGAATTCTCCGGAAACTAAATTAATTAATGCAAAGCTTAAGTTTGTGTTAAAACTAAAGCAACTTAAACTATTTGTTTAAAAATGAATATATCTCAAAATTTTACATTCTCGTGACCATGTTTTTCTTATGATAATAATCTAATCATACGATAATTCAAAATTTTTAATAAACCGCGAAATACACCATTGAAATTCGCATAAATAAAAAAAGAAATTATTTATTTTCATCGATCAAATGTGATACTTTTACATAGACTGACTTCTTTTACATAGACTCGCTTCTTTTACATAGACTTACTTCTTTTATATAAACTAACTTATTTTACATAGACTAACATCTTTTACATAAACTAATTTAAAATATCACAGTTCAATGATCGGAGCTCGGCCTAACAGTTTTCTCACGTATTGTGATGGTAAGACGAACAAATTATGTTAAAACATAGATAATAAAGAGGACCGTCCGAATGATTAATGGAAGTGTAACAAACAGTTTAGGTTCTGGTATACAAAGAACATCAACTTATTGTCTTAGGGCTTACTTTGTATAATATTATATACCTATTTTGATGTTACTGTAACTAAGCCTAAGGTGGGTCTATTCTACTACACATTTTAGCAATTAATTTTAGTTTAGTTGTCAAGTAATTCTAATTGAGTCTAAGTTTCTTTAATTACTAGCTGTTGCCCGCGGCTTCTCACGAGTTAGAAAAAAAAATACATTTTATCCCATGTTACTTCTAGTACCTCCGAGAGTATGTGTACAAAGTTTCATGATGATCTGTTGAGTAGTTTTCGCATGAAAGCGTAACAAACATCCCTACTTTCACATTTATAATATTAGTAAGGATTAAGGATTATAATATAATAATAATTATCATCTACTACCTTCACAGACATGGCATTTTGGTAAACAAAAAACAATCTATACTAATATTATAAAGAAGAAAGATTTGTACCTATTTTTGTATGTTTGTATGTTTGTAATGAATAGGCTCAAAAAGTACTGGGCCGATTTCAAAAATTCTTTCACCATTCGGAAGCTACATTACCCACGAGTAACATAGGCTAAATTTTATTCTGATAAAAATAGGGTTCCGTAAGATATTTTGGTTTTTCAGACACAAGGTGTAAAAAATGTTATTTCGCGTACTAAGATCCCGTTGTAAATCTTAGTTAACGCAGGCGAAGCTGCGGGCAACAGCTAGTGTATTATAAGCCGATATCCTTTTATTTTATTAAGGCCATAAAAAATTGTTCGCGCGATATTAAGTTGGAAATATAGAGATAGCTTAGTATTCAACAAGTCAATATATAAATATTTTTGTATTTTTAATCTTAACGAGGCACTAATTCACAATTGAATCAGCCCCAGCAAAAAGCTTAGTAACAATAATCACCTCAAAGAATCTCTGACGTTTCTCTAATATAGAAAAACTAAGTTATCACATAATTAAAGTAGTGGAACGGTGAAGTTACTTTCTAAGTTGGACTTAGTTCAACTTAATACTGGGTCGTGCCGGTAATAGATATCTGCCGATAATTGAAAGCTCTCTAAGGAGAACTTTCCTTTAAAATTCGATTAATCAATCTAAAAATACGAAAAAAGTAGAAGCATTCTCGCTCAGATTAGATTTTCTTTGTACGATTCCTTATCACACATTAACTTTCCACGTGGTATCATGTGATTCATAAAACAATTAATGTGTACAATTAACAAAAAATAGTATCATCATCATCATCATCATTATCATCATCATCACCATCAACGTCACCATCAATATTAGCCGTTTCACTTCCGGACTACGTGATTCAATGACTAATCGACCCCAAAACTACTAACTAGGGTTGGCAATCCGGAGTGATCATCGTCATCATAAGCACCACTACCACCATCATCATCATTATCATCATCATCAACATTATTATTAGCCATTTTCCTTTCACTTCCGGACTACGTGATTCAATGACCAACCGACTCCAATTAGGGTTGGCAATCCGGAGGTCGATTCGATCATCAATCAGCCTTTCGACTGTATAAGTAAAATATTCAATAGCAGTAACAAAATGCATTTGTTTGTGTATTTCGCTAGTGTCTTTGTGTTACGGTAGTTTAAGTCGTTAAATAATCAGCAATTATGGTGTTTAAAAAAACTATGTCTAAAACAACAATAAATTAAGCCGAATCGCAACCATTGTATACTATTATATTCTAAATATATAAAAAAAAAGTAAAAATAACTTATATTTACAGCACCTAAAATAAAAGATAAGAAAATTTAAAATTAGTTAGATTCACATTAAAATTAAAACTAGTTAGTGAGTATTTGAATTGAAAAACAAAATTTAAATACGCTGTTTTCACAACATACTTATATAACTGTTCAGCACTTTAAAACAAATGCCTACAGCTTTACACAGACTTCTTGCGTTTATGCTAATGCTCTTACTAGGGATTACTGTTGGCTTTGCTGATTGCAAGACGTTGTTTGTTGGCGATCTACTTAACTAGTGGCGACTCGGCTTTACGGCTTAAGTCTTACTTAACACAGTGAAATAGTTATTTGCGAAACAATATTTGTATGTACATTTTCAATTTCATCTTTAGCTACTTATGTAATGTCACGTTTCTCTTATTCACTGAAGAATTGTTAAAGTACGCATACAAATAATCTTTCTTAATGCATTATTAATTAGTGTCATTATTTATTATCAAAAATATATAAAATTATATATTTTTAGTTTAATAATATAGTAGTAAAACTTTATTAAGTCTAGATTTCAACAATGGCCAATATTTTTTTTCGAAATTTATTCAAATTACTCTCAAAGAAAACAAATCATTTTGTCATTAGTAAATATACATCATTTAAATCTTAAAAACTTGTAAGAAAGTGAGTATCTAAGGTATACATACTCGTAGTCCTGTTCTTACGACCGCTTAATAATCGTCGCGCAAATGCCGACGTTGGCACGAGTTGCGAGCTACGCATACTAAATTCGACTCAATGACCGACCCTCAACGTCGAAAATCCAACAGTGTTAGAAAAAAGGCGTTGCGCTTTAAAAACGCTTTAGTGTGAACAAACACGTCGGTATCCATTTGTTTATTCAAACGCGTATTTAACGCTCGATGAAAAAGCGTTCGTTTGTACAGGACCTAAGAACACCTTAAAATACGTAGTACTTACGTGGAATGCTCCTCGGATCAAAGGGCCAGCCTGCCCTACGTATAACGTTGATGCAGAATCAAATACCAGCTCCAGTGGATTTCTCTTCACCAGCGCCGTGTCAAACTCGTGACAGTTTAAAAATAGCGTCACATTATCGTATGTAACTTTGAGAGCGAATCGCGTCCATTTTTTAGAAAATGATGGCACTACAAAGGATGCGATGGTTTGTGATAAAGTATACATATTCGCATCTGTATATAAGAGGGAAATATTTGTCAATCCTGGTCCAGAGGGTATTAATTGAATACCTAATTGGACGACAGTTTCTAGTGGATTGACGACTGAGAAGAGAAATCCGCCATCTTTGTTCGCTGGTCGTATTGTCGCGGTTATCGAGAACTCTGCGTATAGTTTTTCGGGCACGAACAATCTGTAGGGGGACTTTATGTCGGAGCCAGGTTTGAGGCCATACGCCGGGAATCCATCTAGGCCTTCGTCGAAGTACTGGGTCTTCGGGTTGCTGAACGGCACAGCGATCGCGTGCAGCAAGTCGTATTCAGGAATATCTGAAATCGTTAAAATAAATGATAAGCACGATAATTTAGGTAACAATTCGAATTGGAAAATACGTTGCTGTATTCGTAGATTTTTCTATAATATACCTAGTGAATACAATAAAATCCCGCAAAAAAAGGTCCTGATAAAAGAGATAAACTGAAAAAAAAAACTGATATGGATAGTATTCACTATAATGAAATTTTATACACTTTTTCCACTATTTATTTTATATATTTTAACAGTTACAATTTAAACACGACCGGTTTCGACAAAGTCATCCTCAGGTGTAGGTAGATAGAAAAAATAAAATTACAAATAAAATATAAACATTGTGCAATTTAAATTAATGTTGCTTGCTTCATAAATTTTGCACAATAAATTGTATTAGATGTAAATAATTTCAAGTGATATTTTAATTTACATATGATTGATAAATTAATGTCATATTGAATTCATTATAATTAATCAAAGAACAAAAATGTTTAATCATGTAAAAATTAACTTATGTCAAAGAGAAATTAAATTTAAAATTGTTAAAATTAAATCATGTCAAACAGAAAATTAAATTTAAAATGTTACATTAATGTCAAGTAGAATTAAAATATATCTAGTAATATAGAATTGGAAAGGCATGATTGGTCATTCAGCAATATCCCACTATTCTTGTACCTATTAATCTCTAATGTTAGAGATTAATAGGTACAAGAATAGTGGGATATTGCTGAATGACCAATCATGCCTTTCCAATTCTATATTAATCTCTAATGTTAGAGATTAATAGGTACAAGAATAGTGGGATATTGCTGAATGACCAATCATGCCTTTCCAATTCTATATTACTAGATATATTTTAATTCTACTTGACATTAATGTAACATTTTAAATTTAATTTTCTGTTTGACATGATTTAATTTTAACAATTTTAAATTTAATTTCTCTTTGACATAAGTTAATTTTTACATGATTAAACATTTTTGTTCTTTGATTAATTATAATGAATTCAATATGACATTAATTTATCAATCATATGTAAATTAAAATATCACTTGAAATTATTTACATCTAATACAATTTATTGTGCAAAATTTATGAAGCAAGCAACATTAATTTAAATTGCACAATGTTTATATTTTATTTGTAATTTTATTTTTTCTATCTACCTACACCTGAGGATGACTTTGTCGAAACCGGTCGTGTTTAAATTGTAACTGTTAAAATATATAAAATAAATAGTGGAAAAAGTGTATAAAATTTCATTATAGTGAATAACATGAATTTCCATCAAGGACCGACAGTACATTCTATCAATGATATGGATAGGACCCCGATATGTGCAAGAACTTTGGGGAGGCCTTTGGGACAGCATAGACTAATAAAAAAAATGATTTCATTCTACTTTCGTTTTACTTAATAAATCTTATGGACTTCGTTTTGTTAAAAGTACTAATATCGCTGTTAAAATCACTTGTTAATTGTGAAAAATTAGGGTTGTGTATTTTTGAATGCTGTACCATCAAAAAAAAAACAAAAATTTAAGGGGTGGGACCACCCCTAACACTTAGAGGTATAAAATTAGTTATAAACCTATTCTAAAATCTACTGAATACACAAATTAAATTTCTTCACAATCGGTCAAGCCGTTTCGGAGTATAAGCACGAAAAATGTGACATAAGATTTTATACATTCGTATTAGATAAAAAACCGTACAACGTTACGACACTATTCCATGTTGCCTTAATAAACCTATTTAAAAGAGACGCTTAACACATTTTGTGAAGGGCTCCCAAAAGAACTGGAACACCAGTCCTAACAAGGTCGTCAAAATTTACGATTCAATGCTCTTTCAGTTGCTGTGGCGTGTTAATTCGTTAACTGGTTCACCGTATAAATAGCTGCAACCTTACGACTTAATTTATTACTTGGTACAGCACTGGAACTTACACGTTAAAACATATGGGCTAACGTTTTTATTGAATACTGTTGCTCACGACTTCGCCCGTCTTGACTTAGATTTACGCACGTATCCGGTTTGATGGTGATAATATTTATAGCGCAAGTTACTTCTTATTAGAACATTAGCTACCTGCTATTTTGCTATATACCTACCAGTAAAAGTCCCGTCAAAATCGAGAGATAGATAAAAATTGAGAAAAATGTTATTTTGGTTTATGTAACGAATAGGTATACTTAATATTATATAATTTCCATGTAGATACTCCTAATTAATATGTACTAATGTATAGATTAACGATGTTAAAACTGTTTATAACGGAGCAAGATTGTGCATCTGTAAATGCTTTGCTCATTCGACAAAGAAAGTAAAGTAGTAACTCCTTTAAGTCCAACCGCTGGACAAGGATCTCCTCCACAAAACCAGGCGAGGAGAGTATTATGTCATATTCACTGACGCGCTGACCCAATGCGGGTCGGTGAACTTCACACCTTCAAAGACTTTCAATCTAAATAGGCATTCGTTTCCGAACTATGTTTTACTTCACCGGTGAGCGAGGAATGTTCTCATGTTCAGGTGCACTTAAAAAAATATTAAAACCAGTCAAGGCACCATAGAAGGTAAGGATCGAACCCAGACCTCTCAACCAAGAGTTCAAGGCTATTTTGACCCATCTTTTTTTTTAATTTCTTTAACGCCGGGAAATGCGCTTAGACATCCCGCGGGGAAGTGGGTCTCCCCAGGCCGGTATGTGGGACTCGCTGCGCCCAAAATCTGATAAGTGGACGCAGCTCTACCCACTGAAACCCGGCAAATGCCAATAATGCCGCCTTTGGTGAGGTGCTCCAGATCTGCTAGCAACAGGGCACCTCGACGGCTAGTCAGTCCCTCAGAGGACCGACGCCTTCTCCACAGAGGAGTTGCCCTGCACCACAGATCAAAACCTCCCAATGTCGGGACAGTACAATGAGGCGAGGTTCCCGTCCTCGCCCCTAGCCCCCTGCTCTTTTGCCCCCTCTTATAAGAGGGGTACAAAGAGCCCCCTCGGCTCAAATCGCTTCGCCCAAGGTGTTGGGGTTACTGAGCCCTACCGCCACGACAAGGCCTGAACTATGGTGGGGATATTGAACCATCCTCGCTCGCATATGGATAAATAATAATATTTACAGTGTGAGTTTGTTTAACATAAGCTTCGGATAATTATTGTCAGAGGAACCCCAAAAAACCCCCGCGGCGTCTCTTTGTGTAAATATTTAGATAACATGACACATTTTGTAAACTATTGTTTATTTATAGCAGCCCTCGTAACGATGGGGTTTTGTACGTAAAATAATGTTTGTATAATATGTTTATCAATTTTGTATACATAAAACAAACAAATATGACACAAATTAATGAAAAAAAGCATAGTTTGAACTAAAAAAGTATTAACCCTTCATGTCCCACTGCTGGGCACGGGTCTCCTCCTCGAAATCAGGTGAGGAGGGTAATGGGCCAATAGTTTAATAGTTCACCGCGCTGGCCCAGTGCGGGTTGGTGAACTTCACATAGCTTCAAAGACTTTCAATCTCATCAGGCATGCAGGTTTCCTCTTGAATTATTATTGATATTTATTAATAATTAGTATTATCTTTGACGATCGACGTGCAGCGCCTGTCCGTGTCGTGTTGGCAAGGCAGCTCAGCAGTAGATGGATAAAGGCTGACGATGATGAAGTTTAGTCTTTAGAACAATTTTTAGACATAAAGAGCATGCTAGATAGTAAAATAGGCCGTAAATAGATTTTTATTATAATTACAACATATATAACCGCTGTAAGCAGACGCCTAAGCTGCTTAAAAAATAATAAAGTTATTTACAATTAAGCCACGTTAAGACAGTCTTGTGGTTGGTTTTGTTATTGTTAAGTACCGATAGTAGAAAATATGATGTACTCACTACAAATAAATTACCATGCTGGGCACGGGTCGCATCCTCGAAATCGCACGAGGAGGGTTTACCCGCGTACTACAGGGACAAGTTTTTTATTCTGATGTCTCATTTGTTATTCTGGCGTGTATCTTATATTATTGTAAAGTTTCATTGAAATTAATTCACTAGTTTTCGCGCGAAAGAGTAACAAACATACATTCATAAAAAAATTCGCGTGTACAAAATATGGTGGGGTATTATTCGTCTAGATGTTCATTCGTTAAGGCCTGTTTGACATCTTATGGCATAAAAATATGTTCTACAATGATTTGAACATAAAACAATTTTCTTATAAAATAAGCCGCAAATTAAAAGTATTTTAAATATCACCTATTACCTACTGGAATACAATACGAAATAAAAAATAGAAGAGCATTTCGCCCGCATTTTGTTTGAAACACATCTTTCAAAACCACAATCACTAACTACGCTATTTACGGTACAAAGCGAGGGTGTGTTTTAATTGTAGCTAACAATCGCTGTTCTTTTGTTTCTTTATGGAAATAAAACATTTCTAAATGCATTAGGTATAGTTTCTAAATAAAATAGCGTTATTTTACAGTTGAAGCGATCATCATTAATATTATCAGCCTCTGCTGCAGGATACTGCAGGACCCCACCATGGTTTAAGCCTTGTCGTGGCGGTGGGGCTCAGTAGCCTAGGGTGAGCCTTACACCTTGGGCGAAGCTAATTGAGCCAAGAAGGCTCTTTGTACCTCTTTGTAATAAGAGGGGCAAAAGTGCAGGGGACAAGGGGCGAGGATGGGAACCTCGACTCACTGTACTGTCCTGACGGTGGGAGGGGTTGTTCTGTGGTACGGGGCAACCCGTCTGTGGAGGTGGCGTTGGCCCCCTAAGGGGACTGACTGGCCGTCGAGGTGCCCTGTGCTAGTAGATCGGGGCGCCTCACCAAAGGCGACATTGGTGGCACTCGCCGGGTTTTAGTGGGTAGAGCTGCGTCCATTTCGGGCGCAGCGACTCCCACATACCCGCCTAGGGAGACCCACTCCCCTGCGGGATGCCTAAGCGCATTTCCCGGCGTTAAAGAAAAAAAGGATATTGCAGGATAGGCCTCCCTAAATGAACGATGAAACGGCTAATAATCGTCTTCATACCTTTTTTTTTTTTTTTTTTTTTGATGACGCAGCGGAAATCCTTTACGACCATACCAGGGCCTGGGTAGGCGCGCTGGCGTGTGTGGGGACTCGCATTTGGGTGCCCTACCCCACTAAAACCGCTGCGTGAGCCTTCAGCCGCTATATTTGAGGGACCCGGATCTGTGCAGGCGACGGGATACCCTCAGCGACAAACTGGTCCCGGCAAGACCAGATTCTAAACAATAGGGGCTACGACTTGGCAGTCCCCACGACGTCGTGTCTTAAGCTGGGCCCGGGTTCCCATCCCGAGCCCGACACGAGCAGAGGGGCTTTATTGAAGGCGCATTAAATAGCGCCTCCGACGCAACCCCGTTCGTCGTCTACGTCATCGTCTTCATACCTGGTTAATGGCCGATTAATACTTCGTTTACGCTACGCTTAGCTATAGTAGACTGAATTTTTGCCGTCCACTGTCAAATGCTTTTCTACATTTCTAAGTGCACCCTAAAGACGAGACCATTGCTTGCTCATCTGTGATGGAAAACACCGTGAGGAGACCTGCATGTCTAATGAAATCGAAAGTCACAAAGTGTGAAGTTCACCAACCCGCATTGGGCCAGCGCATCGGTAAATTATTACCCTCCTCGCCTAATTCCGAGGAGGAGAAACGTGCCCAGAAATGAGCTGTAGGACATAATATAGCTCTCTGATTGGATTTATTTGATATCTGAGAGTTTATTTACCGATGCGAATCCCGACAGGGAACAAAATAATATTCTTCATTTCTGGGTCTTGATGTGTATTAAATTGTGTATTTATAATATTTTAATAAAAACCTTAAATATATTATGTATAAAATAAAAGTATTCAATGTATTTCCGTTGTCTGGTACCCGTAAACGTGTAAATTTCTTCCAGAACTTATTACAGGGCTAGATTGACGTGGAGTAAAAGCTTCGATATATTATGTTATTGTAATTATAATTATTAATTATTATAAGTTAATAAGTATAAAGTAAGTCACTATAATGAAATTTTATATTCACTTTTTCCACCAAGTGTATATAAAGTTTCATTATACTGCTACAACATGAATTTCCATCAAGGAAGTAAGTAACATTAATTATTAAATAAATAATAGAGATATAAAAAAATAAATAAAAATTAAAATTTACAAATAATATTTCTTTTTATCTACTCTCTGCTAATGCATGGTAAGGTAAGGTAGGTAAGAAACCTACCTATTAGAAACCTAACCCCTTGCAATGTTTATTTTAGCATAAGAGAAATTTAATTATAATTCCACTCTAAGCAAACAAGTTGGTAATAATACCACAAGGAAATTAGTGTGTCTCTTAATCTTTCTTAATTTCTATTTATCTCAAGAAGTAGATTATAAATTATACAATTGAATATTGAAAAAGTAACGCATTTATGCATTCAATTAAAGCATTTCTATTTAAAAGAATAATCTAGCTATGATTTCATATTACGGTAACAAAACTTTTTAGTCACAAAACTAATTACTAGAAAGAAAACTGACTGCACAAAAGAACTGCCTTTTATGAATTTAAATTTGATATTTGAATTTTATTTTCTTCCATTGTTTCTCGAAAAATGTGGGTTTTAATTTTCGTACTGTTTTCGTTAAAGTAAAGGTAATTTTACAGTATTTATGTATTGGCGTTGTATGTAGCGCTATGACTTATACACACATTGTAACGGCGTAATAGCACATTTTGGCTTTATATAACCAAATTTGATGTGTACTTTATAAATCTTTACATAGTTTTTAATGATAATTAATAAACAAAAAATACCAATGTCAAAAGTACAACAGTAAAACATTACTAACATTAATGAATCGTACATAATAAATAAAAACGCTGATACAATTATAAAAACATCTTTGAATTACTTACTCAGTTAATGAAAATAACTTATGCTAAATATTAAGCTATGAGATTAATTTTAAAATTGATTGAGTTTTTGCTTGGTGATGATGATGATTCATCTTTGGCCTTCGTAAGTTTGACCATGTCTCTGAATATAGAACAACCCTCAAATGGCTTCCAATCCACCTTCGCAGGAATACACATGTATTGCATTTACTTTATAATGTTCTTTTTGACCCTAGGACTCCAGATTACTTAAAAGAAATGTTTACTTTTTCATCTGAAAACAATTTGAGAACTACACGTTTCGTATATAAATTAAATGTACCCGAACAAAAAACTAAATTTTATAGTAACTCTTTTGCTGCTACATCCGTTAGTCTTTGGAACTCATTGCCAAATTGTATTAAGGAAGCTAAGAGTCTCAACATTTTTAAGGGACTCCTCAGAGAACATTATTTAGATGCTTAAATATATATTTTGTTATTTAATTTTAATTATTTATCAACACAAATTACAATTTACAAGCCATCTTTCTTTGATGCTTCTCTTTTTTTTTTTTTTTTTTTCTCTTCTTCTTCTTCTTCGTTTATTCATCGTATGATATTATTGTGCAATTTATTTTTATAATGTTTAGTTTTAGTGCTGCTTTTTGTGTTTTTTGTATAAATTATAATTACATGTTATAACTTCTGGCGCACACCCTTTCTCCTTTTGTAATTTATTCTTTCAATATATGGTTACCTGGAAGAAATCGCTTTATAGCGATAAGGTCGCCTTGTTGTACTTCTCCTTTTCATATTATGTATAAATTATTATTATTTTAAACTATGTGTGTGCAATAAAGTTATATTATTATTATTATTATGATGATAAAGATAATTTCTGTAATTAATCGATAACTTACCACTGGGATATTTAGACCCGAACATGCCATCGTCAGCTGAACAAATTGTAAACGATATTACAACAGCCAGCCAGGTGTACCTGTGAAAAAAAGATATCAAGTTATATAACCTGTCAACACTTACAATTAGTGATCGAAGCAATAACCTGGCAGGGCATTACACGGCTTTCGACAGCACAGCCATGTAATGCCAAATAAAACCCACAAAAGACACACCACAAAAGTGACTTGATAAAAAGTTTTATATTTACTGAAGTTAAGAATAATAACATCTTTGCGTCAGAGATATTGACCCTTAGATTTCTATTTTTATATTTGTATTCATATGTTATCGACTAGTCGGAGTGGTCAGGTGGATGGGCTAGACTCTTTAGACCATACTCTACTCTACTACTCAAGTGATTGGTACAATTCCTGTCATTGACACATCAGGAACAATATAACAAAATTGCTCTGTAATAAGTTGTATTACAATTTACAGCACGCTATAAAACCTGGAGGTATATCCCTACTTTACTATGTTGGAAAATACAAGAAAAACCTTTCTACCATCATTTAATTTTTACGACAGTTTACGCACCTTTCCCTTGACTTGAACTCATTATAACAACTGTAGTAAAATATATAACTCCGAAACTCTATTAACGTTTTGGTCAATTGGCGAAAAATGTAAGATTTTCCCCCTTAAATAAAAGGCATTTTTTCTTCAATGAAACCGTTATTGTTTTAAAAAAAAGACAATTTTTTTTTGTTTTGTTTAGCGGTTAATATCACATAATATATTTACATCTTTACATCTTTAATTTCTAAGACATAAATTACAATAATTAAGTAAGTTAAAGGCCAGGCCTTTAAAAATTAAGATGAGATATCTTGATTACTTATTTTAACAGTAGGTAATTGTAACATATAAATTAGTAAAAGCAACTTGATAAAGATCAGATGGCTGTAAAATATATGTATTTTTACATCAATTTATTCACCAGTAACAGGATATCTGAATGAATGAATGAAGAAATGTATTATTTATACAAAACCCTTGAAAAACATACAGGCAACTATCTACGAGTGTTGAATTAATAATTACGCCTTTCTGGTACACGGGTCAAAGAATAGATTTGTAATTCAGATCGGATTCGGGGACGAATGAAAAGAGCTTTAATTGTACGGCCCATGAATATCTTATCGAATGAATGAATGAATGGGTTCATTACATGACTCACTCACTTTATTAGGCTTCACCTGATTCTGATAAGTCGTGTATGTAGACTATGTTTTAAATTCATTAAGACCATGGTACGGATATCTAGATGAGCTGTTTATTCTTATTGCTTAGACATATTAGACGACGAACTCTGTTGCTCAGTGGTGAGCGCGTTGGCGCTCAAGCCGGAAGTAACGGGTTCGAATCTCGCCAGGGAACAAAAAAGTTTTCTGTGTTCCTGGGTCATGGATGTGTATTAGGTAAATTTGTGTGAAAAAAATCTTAAATATATTTATTTCCGTTGTCTGGTACCCGTAACACAAGTTCTTCGGAAACTTATCACGGGACCAGACTGACGTGGTGTAAAAGCGTCCATAGATATTATTATTATATTACTATTATTATTAGAATACATAAAGCACTTAGGTTTTAATAAAAGCTCTATCGGTGATTGGTATAGTAGTTAGGTGACAGGGCACTACACAGTGATCGTGGGCTTAAATCTCTTTCTCTCTCTCTTTCTTTAGTGAAGATAATATTTTTGTCTAAAAAAATCATTTTTTTTTTGTATTTGATATAAATACAAAAATATATAAATACAAATCTGTCTAGCCTTTTCTCAACTATATTTTGGGGTCGGCTTCCAGTTTAACCGGATTCTATCTCTAGTCTATCAAAGATTCACGAATGACAACCGGGACCAGCGGCTTAACGTGCTTTACGAAGCAAGGAGTTTCGCCATGTAAAGATGGTCACCAATCCACGGACCAACCCCGGCAAGCGTTGCTTAACCTGATGAATCGATGCGCGTGGCTATTACCCGTGTTACCGGTGAGTCAAAAGCTCCTCTTTTTTGTATTTATATAAATGTCTTTTTATTTCCATTTCCGTACCCGTAATACAAGTTATTTCATTATTACGACGGAATAAAGTTAAAGTGGTATCATAGTTCGTCAATAGTTATTTATCAGTACATTAACTAAATAAATAAAATGTATATATTGTTTTTACATATCGTCTTCTTATGTATTATTTTCTTGCACAAAGAATTTAAAGAAGAAATAGGCTTTTCTTCTAAGGTTTTCTAGCCATATGCGAAATAATCCTCCTTTCTTTAAGAGTCTAAATCGTTATCACTACTAGTAATTAACACTATTTCCATAATTGAGTGTAAAGTTTAGAACGTCAGAAATTTGTTTCACTGATAAACATATATTATGTAATTTGCATAGCCAACATGTTAATGTGTCGGCTATCCTAAAACATAGGATGTTAAGTATAGCCAATAACTCCGAAACATACCGGTAAACAAGAACACAAAACGATTTGTGTTCTGGTACACCTAAAAAAGGTGTGAGTGCGATTCACACACGATAGAAGTGAAACACACGTTAAATGCTCAAATACAAGCAAGTATTAAACAGTGTGCAATATACATACACACCGACATTTGCTCTCTCGCTCTTTTGTATTTGTGTCTCTTACCTGTCGTTTTTTCCGTTGCATCCGGTTTGAAATCACAACGATTTTAAAGAAGTTTCACTTCAAAAATTTCAAGGCCACAGTAAGGATCGAACCCGGATCCCTCACTCATGAGGACAAGCCATCCACTAGAACATTGTCAGCCATCATTTCCAAACTAGCCGTTATGTTTCCAAAATCAAAAACCTCTGTATTCCATAACAGTGAAGTTGCTAACCATAATCCACTTACGCTAGCAAAAGTTTGTTCGGAGTGCGGTTCCCAGTCGCATTAGCGGCGTTTTGCTCGTTTTCCTATTGTTCCGTATGAACAAGAAGTGTAATGATATTCGCTTTTATATACAGATTATATATCTGTATATAAAAGAAAATATCAATCATCATCAGCCCTTATCCGTCCACTGCTGAACATAGGTCTCCCTCAATGAATGCCAAGACGACCGATCGCTTGCTACTCTCATCCAATACGGATCTGCCACTACACGGAGATCAATATCATTACTTTATATTATATCTTTATGTATATAATTTTTCTGGACGTGTGCTTACAGTGATCTCCTGCTAAAAGGCTGGATCGATTTGACTGAATTTTTGAAGTGAAATTTCTATAAAATCGTTGTGATTTCAAACCGGATGCAACGAAAAAAACGACAGGTAAGAGACACAAATACAAAAGAGCGAGAGAGCAAATGTCAGTGTGTCTGTATATTGCACACTGTTTAATACTTGCTTGTATTTAAGCATTTAACGTGTGTTTCACTTCTATCGTGTGTGAATCGCACTCACACCTTTTGAAGTGAAACTTCTTCAGAATTGTTGGTGTGTATGTATATTGCACGCTGTTTAATACTTGTTTGTATTTGAGCATTTAACGTGTGTTTCACTTCTATCGTGTGTGAATCGCACACACACCTTTTTTTATATACAGATTATATATCTGTATATAAAAGCAAATATCATTATTTTATATTATACTAGCTGTTACCCGCCCGTTGCAGCTTCACCCGCGTGGTTTACGGATTTATCATGTCTGATGATGATCATTTTCTATTTTAATAATTACGAAGTTTTTGTATTAAAATGTATATAATATGAGTTATCTTGAACATAAAGACATAATAATATATCCCTTCGCAGACTTTTTGTAGGCATATTTAGGATTATATTCCACCATACGTTGATCATAATAATATTAAGTCTACCAGAGTCCGGCCTTAGACACCAGACAACCACCAGTTAGAATCGTGGCAACACGATTTATTTTCTTGTGCATTATTTTGATTTTGCAATATCTCCGAAAGTATTAATTTAATTTGCATGATGCAAAGGGCAAAAAAATAATCTTCATGAAGTGCAGAAGCCAATTATCTGATTTAAAATGATAAAGATTCATACCGTATTCGTGTAAATAACTTTTAAACTATCAGGTTATAATTGCCCATTTTTTTTAAAGTATTAAATGGATATAGTATGATATCCCTAAGAGATAGACATATGCCATCGCGGACTTTTTTGTAGGCCTATTTAAGATACACATTTCCACCATACATTATTTTGTTATATCTCAAAAGGTTTAGGCAGCGTTTTCGTTGAAAACTCCCAGACGGCCTAATTTTATCCAACACCTCCAACAATTATTGTTATATCTTGGCCAATGTATATAAAAACTAAATAAATTATGTACATAAACTTTCCTCTTGAATTGACCTATCTATTTTAAAACCGCATCAAAATCCGTTGCGTAGTTTTAAAGATTTAAGCGTACAAAGGGATATAGGGACAGAAAAAGCGACTTTGTTTTATAATATGTAGTGTCTCTGTATATATTTTTTCTGGACATGTGTTGACAGTGATCTCCTCCTAAAAGGCTGAATCGATTCGACTGAATTTTTTTGTGTGTGTTCAAGTAGATTCGAGGATGGTTTAAATCAGTGATTCCCAAAGTGGTCCAGGTGGACCCCCAGGGTTTCACGGAAGACTCGAAGGGGGTCCACGATGAGCGTGACAAAAAATGGAGATCCACAATCGTAAGCCATGAATATTAATTTGGTTTCGAGTGAAGGATCAAAAATAAAAATGTTGGCTTGACTTCTCCTATCAATATTGTTAAGAGAATCTTATTATCATTATATTATAATAAATATAATGAAATATCTTTAAACGAGCAATTCTTGAAAAAAAAGCTCTGCAAGGGGTCTACCCGATGCGGGAAAACTTTGAAAGTGGTCTATGGAAACAAAAGAGTTTGGGAACACTGGTTTAAATTCACAAAGCACACAGCCAGGCAGATGACGGTGCAGCCGGTATATAGGTTATTTATGTATACTGCAGCCCGCTAGTATTATAATATAATAAGCTGAAGAGTGCATTTGTTTGAACGCGCTAATCTCAGGAACTACTTGTCGGATTTAAATAATTCTTGTAGTTTTAGATAGCATATTTATCGAAGAAGGCCATATATTGTACCGCTAAGATGCCATTGTGAAAGTTTGTTAATGCAGGGAAAGCTGCGGGCAACAGCTATTATAATATATACAATAATTATTTCAAATATAGGATGCGAGAGGCGAAATCTTTCAAGAGGACGGGATACCGGGTCACTCTCCATACAAACGTAGTCGAGCCTTGTTCAATTGCCTTGCGAAAATATTTAGGATCAAATATTTTTGGAATTCTTTGATAGGTAAAACAAAGTTCTATAACGTCCCTGATTATGTCCGTTCTTAAAAAACATCACTCTATATAACAAAATTTGACTGCAGTGAAATTTGAACCTGTGAAACTCCAAGCCTTCCCATAACTTGCAACAACACTATTGCATGCTTAGACCTATGCTAGCTGAGACCATAAGGCAAACCTTATATCATTTAATTCCCATATCTTTGACTATGTAATCCGATTAAAGTTGAAAGTCTGCATGTTACCGCGATAAGCTTTTTTGAATCGGTTAAGTTATTCCTATGTATTCAAGATTTATTCCACCATGAAAAAGTCTAAATGTAGTTTGTTTAGATACATATCTGATTGTTTATTTTAGTGATGTAAATTTTCGCCTTCGATAGATATGTCTGGGTATTCCTTATCACCATTATGTATGTTTTCTTCTCTTAAAATATTAAAGTTATTGTTTTTTTAATTTGAAATTAGAATTAGAATTAACTAGTTTGTATGTTTTTTTGTCTAGGTGTTCGACGCCTATGCGTGTCCGTGGCACTATATCTTATCGGAGGGTGTTTTTTCAAATTTGTATTTTCTAGAGGTGGCTTTAAGACACATTTCACCAACAGCAGTTATCCCGTTCAATGTGATCTTTTCCTCCTATATTGTTTTTGTACATAGCCCCTTAAGTAATATTGTTTATTTAACATTCTAACCTGATTTCTATTTTCGTGTATAGTAAACAATGTTAAATAAGATGAAGCCGTTTTATTTTTAGTTTTAAGTTATTTCCGAGATGTCAAATGTTTCTGTTGGAATTTCTTAAACAATCACGCAGGGCGATTAGTCGGGCTTCTCGAAAAAGACAAGGTGTGATACTTAAGTTGTGTATTTCTATAGTTTTAACCGTTTAACTTAACATAATAGCGTTTCTTTATCGACACTCTTAGCGGCAATGGATTTATTTAAGATATAATAATATGAATAACTTACAATTTTTTATATTTAAATGGATTAAACTGACCCAATGGAAACATTGAAATGGTCACTTGGCGGGATTCAAACCTGCGATCGCACGCATATGACCACTAGCTTAGCCAGTCGGTCAAAATAACACTTAATTTTCTACAAAAAAAAAAAAAGAAATAAAGTAAATAAATGTTCCCACGAGTACAAGTCCAAAGAGATATGGAATCTTAACCTTTAAAGGCCTTAACTGCATCGAGCACATAAATGGATGGAGTAAAATTCTAAACGATTAAACTATTCAATGACTTGTCAATGATATACTAGCAATTCAACCAACCAGTGATCAATGTGTACGGACCATCGGCCAATCATCCACCAATGGCTATCAGTCGGCCAATCAGAGCGCGGAAGCGGCGCAGCGCCGCAACACAAATTTGGCGGAATGTTTTTTCATACAAACACATAACATATAATATTACAAATAATATATCCGCTGTTAAGGATTAGAATTATATAGAAAAATAAAACGAAAAGGGAAAAAGCAAAAGGCCTTCGATTATAGAAATGGATAATAAAATACGGTTATTGAAATGGATCGGAAGAGTATGTTATAATATTCATGGGTACCAATAAAATATAATTCGATATCAATTTTCTTAACCTTCTAGAACATTAAGTTAATATTGTTTTAGCAATTTGTGGATGAATAATAAATTTCGACGGCACACTCAAGTTTGGGTTTATTAATATTCTATTATACTGTTCGTTTGTTGAGGTTGGTCTAATTCAGTCTAAGTTTGACTCAGGAAAGCTTTTCAAGGAGCTTGAATTGGGATTCTATTTCTAAACTTAATTTCTGAGCAGAAACGGCCATTAATCGGCCGCAACACTTTGAGGAACCTACTTAATTCCTCCAACATATAAGATGCAGATGGTCTTTTACTGGCAATTACTGATTGTGTTGTGTGGTTTTATCGTACCGCATGCTAGAATTGACTTATATTACTGAGGAAGCAGGTCAGCGTCACCAAGTCTGGTCGAGAAATGTACACTTTCTCTTAACAAAAATTTAGATGAGGAAAGAAAAAAAAAGAAAAAAATCGACTCCGACAAAACAATCTAGTTTTGTAGCGGATATCATTAATTTGAAATTTACTATTCAATTTCTGTCATATGATACCCATATTGGGGGGGTATGGAGGTGGGGGGTTTATGAAATTATTAAATAGTAAAGTTAAATTATCTTTCAGATATAAAATATTCATTCGCTAGCTACGATGCCGTAAACACAAACACACAGAGAAACGTCAAACCTATAACACCCCATCGTTTTTGCGTCGGGGGTGTTTCCTTGATCGTTATCGCAGGATCCATTAGTTTTATAAGTTTTTAAAATATTCTACAAACCATTTTGTAGTGGAGCGAATTGTTAATAAACTATTCTCTAATTCACCGAACTGTCACCGAGATCGGTCCAGCGATTCAAAATGAGTTCAGTGACATTCGCATGCACAATTATAAAGATGTAGTCAAATGAATCATACTAATAACTATTATTAAGAGAACGTTCAAATGCTTTTCTCGTAAGTGAGCTTAAAGATATTAAAATTCTTACACACCTAATACCTTATTTTTATTATTATTTTAATTCCTTTTTTGCTGCCCGCCCCTTTACGTCCACTCGCAATCACTTGACACGATGGAATTCTCTTGTATTTAATCAAACAATTAATTTCGGAGTCCATTCGTCTGGAAACGTCCAGAATTAATTATGGCGGGAAACAAAAGTCAGGGCTGCCAATTCATCAGCGGTGAAGGAGGTTTGACAGCGGTCTGTATCACTGTTGTATATGATGCGTTGATACGTACGCCAGCCCTTGATATTATAATCATAAGTATATGGTCAGTCACTGGAACTTAGTTTATTTATCGGCCCTACTGGCTGTCATCAGTATATGAATCCGGTTGGCAAAAATCAATAATGCTGATGATAAACAACTCTTTTTCTTTTCTTTTACGCCGGGAAATTCCGCTGGGGAGTGGGTCTCCACAGGCGGGTATATGGGACTCGCTGCGCCCGAAAGATGGTAAGCGGACGCAGCTCTACCCACTAAAACCCGGCGGGTGCCACCACTACCGGCTTTGGTGAGGTGCCCCGGTTCTACAAGCCACAGGGCACCTCGACGGCTAGTCAGTCTCTCAGGGGACCGATGCCATCTCCACAGAGTGGTTGCCCTGCACCACAGAACAACCACTCCCAATGTCTGCACAGTACGATGAGGTGCTCTGCTGCTCTGTTGTCTCTTCTTTTAATAAGAGGGGTACAAAGAGCCCTTTTGGGTCAATTCGCTTTACCCAAGGTGTTGGGGACACCCTGAGCTACTGAGCCCCACCGCCACGACAAGGCCTGAACCATGGTGGGATGATAAACAACTCTGGGTCTAACTAAGGTGACCATGACAATATACATGCACGATATAAAATTCAATTTTATTTATTTAAGGAGTACTAAGAAATTTTATTTTTGAATATCAATTGAATCAATCCATCTGGATATAAAAAACGATGAATTAAAAAAAAAAAAAAAACAAAGACCGACAAAGATCGGGTGGTTAATCGGTGATGGATTTTTATGAACCTGGAATATGTTTTTTTATTCAATCGACATCAAACACTCCGATTAATATTTTAGGGACAAAAATTCGCCTTTGAAATTAAAATTTTAGCCTGAATCAACCTCAGAATTAGGACAAATCTACACTTCTAAAATCCATGAAGCCATTAGTGCATATTGCATACAGATTAAAAAGAAAGAAATAGATACAGACATAGATTAGATACATACAGGTAAAAAACATCACACGGAAAAACAGAAATAAACAAAATATCCTGCACCACAAAAACAATACCAACTTTTGTGTACCTTTACACGTACAGAACATATAATTAGAGCGGGCGTTAAATTCGCGACAGAAATATGCTCTTTGTTTGGGTTTATCTCGTACTAACAAAGTTTGCATTACAATTAGATACATTCGTAGTACCTTTAATTTAAATCCACGGAGGCTTGTAATGACCACACGGATTGTGTTTTCGGGACAAGTGTATTGACGACAAAGAGGTCGTGAGTTTATATTTATCATCTGAATTCGCGTTTTAGACGATAATGATGACGAGATTCTATCCAGTGTCAGAGGGCTGGCATACGGCGAAGGGCCAATAGCCGGTGAGCTAATAAAAATCTGAAGTGGACGACGATCTCCGTTCAAACCGTGGCCGGTCCTAGCTTGATGCGAGTGATAGGCGATTGGCCGTTTTATTAATTATATATACGTATATTATATATGCGTATAAACACCATAGGAAATTAACTTTTAAACTTTTTTATAGGAAAAAATTCAAAAGTTAATTTCCTTCCACCCCTAATAGCTTAAATTTGATAGTAAAATTTATAGTCACATTGAAATATTTCTAAATTAAAATATGCTATATGTGGCTAGCATTGTTATAATTAGTAGGTATGCATACCGCATATTAATTAGTTATATCCTAGATTGAATAATTGTGTTGTCACCCTATTCGTTTCCGTGTATAGAAACTTATGCACAGAGTTAACGGATCAGGTTAAGGGTCGGCATGGTTACCCTTTTGTATAAAGTTCATTACAATATAATCAATTTTATGCAAATCACTTCTTAACAGCCGTCCTAATTAAACGTTCTCCAAGATATCGACACAAAGGGAACTTTAATTGTAGGTATTTGACTAAAAACGAATTATTTTAAAGCATTTTTTTATTTCTCGATTTCTAATTATGCATACAATTCTAGGTAGGTTACTTATATATATATCAATATTGATTATTTTTTTACCCAAAGAGAGCGCCAATGAAGTCTTCTATTCTGTCCATGAATCCATCTACATCTTTACTAATATTATAAAGAGGAAAACTTTGTTTGTTTGTTTGTAATGAATAGGCTCAAAAAGTACTGGACCGATTTCAAAAATTCTTTCACCATTCGAAAGCTTTGTAATTTAGCCTGTTACTCGTGGATAATGCCACGAGTAACATAGGCTAAATTTTATTCTGATAAAAAATAGGGTTCCATAAGATATTTTGGTTTTTCGGACACAAGGTGTAAAAAATGTTATATATAAGAGCCCGTTGTAAATCTTAATTAACGCAGGCGAAGCTGCGGGCAATAGCTAGTTTATTATAAAGCTGTGTCTTTTTAATGGGCACTTAACGCAGTTGCGAGTTAGAATTCTGCCTAATTCCGTTAATTTGTTTGGGGAATATTATATGATGTCTGCATCATGTCATGGACGTATTAACACGTCCATGACCCCATGCAGATACCCGATACGTATTTATCCGATACGTACTAACGTATAATATATAAATATCTTAAATTTATTTCTGTTCCTAGCACCCGTAACACGAGTTCTTAGAAGCTTACCACGGAACTATGTTAACGTTTGGTGATAGTCGGTCAAAAAATAAGACCGTTATAGCAACAGTTATATTTTTTATAGCATAGGAGGGCAAACCAAGAGTCTCTTTCGCCTTCTGGCGACTATCGACGCCCATAAACATCCCCATAACCAGAGGTTATGTAGATGTGTTGCTCTCCTTTTCCCTATCCCCCCAATGGGCCACTGGAATCTCAGTTACCTCACGTAACTGCCACTTTACGCCGGTATTATGTGAGCGAGAGGTACCACCCCG
The DNA here is from genome assembly GCA_905333005.2 of Lycaena phlaeas. Classification (NCBI taxonomy): domain Eukaryota; kingdom Metazoa; phylum Arthropoda; class Insecta; order Lepidoptera; family Lycaenidae; genus Lycaena; species Lycaena phlaeas. Next base: position 10,559,560 of record HG995178.1, read on the forward strand.
GTCGTGCCGGCCCAATTCGTAAAAATAATTTCCTTAAAAAAAGAAAGGTGTATGTGTGATTCACACACGATAGAAGTGAAACATGCGATAAATACTCAAATACAAGCGAGTATTAAACAGTGTGCTATATACATTATACATACACACCGAATTTGCTCTCTCGCTCTTTTATATTTGTGTCTCTTACCTGTCGTTTTTTCCGTTGCATTCGGTTTGAAATCACAACAATTCTAAAGAAGTATCACTTCAATATTCCCATCATAAGAATAGGTTTGTAAATTGAATAGTCAAGATAGTTTTAAATACGGCACATCTTACAATTATATTGTTTTGTTAGGTTTTTTACTGAAAAATACTGTAATATAATAATCTAGGATCAATTTGTTTTAGTTATGATCACCAACACAATAAGATATTATTTAAGTGAAGCTCTGCAGACAGTCGTCACTAGTATTTTGTTGATTAAAAACATTTACCCGTTTTCCTCGCTCAAATTATAATAAGAAATAGCTTTGTCTCCATTTAAATAATTGTTATCTCTTTTTAATGTAAGAAATGTTAAAAAAAAATCATGAGAAAAACATAATTAAACGTACAAAAAAAAACTGACACCATTACCCTGGTGTGGTCTATGGGACCCGCGTACACTTTGTACTAGTTTAATTTTATCGATACTCAACTTGGGATATAAAAAGTGGGTTTGTGATGTCACACGGATAATAAAAGTCAGCTACTAAGAACGGCTAAGCTATATATAATCGGTATGAATCACGACAGATCACATGTTTGTCTAGGTCTACCAGACCAAACCAGGGGGCCTAGCCAAAATGCCATTACGAAAACGACAGCGAAGTTCGTTCGTTCGAAGTTGTGATTGGCTAAATCACGTCGTCGATTGAACGTTTGAGCGATCGTTTTGACTAAGCCCTCTGGCCAAGATGTAGATGACGGTATAACGTTGATAGCTAAGTTGAAAGTGACCACGAAGCAACACGCTTACACAAACAATTTCAAGAACATCTCAAGTGCCCAAATTTCACATAGATGAAATTGTTGGAAGTTTTTATGAGTGTCCCAAGTCGTCCCATACAATTTGCATAAAGTTTCATCAAGTTAGCACAATAGTTTCGACCTGTCATTCCCATGCATTGTTGTGTAGGGGTCAACGGTATAAGGGTCACAAGTAACTAGAACTTATACCATATTATACAGGGTAGAGTCACCATACATTTTATATAAAAAGGACATGTTTTGTGTTAGAACTTTTATTAGCAGCAATTTCTCGTTTCTTGTACTACCAACTTGGATAAACTTACCAATCCTCACATATTATAATATACGTTATGTACAGCAAAAAAAAATCTATGTCATATACTTTTTTAACAAGCCAAAATTTTTTTGGCTAATTTACAATCATTTCGTTAGATTTTTTAGACTTTAATTTACAGCAATATCAAACCGACTTTAGGCCGATTTCCATCCTAATAAAAGCCAAATTTTATCAAAAAATGGCCGCCAGAATTATGTAAAATACGTTATTATTATAATTCCTATTTCATTAAAAACACAATAAAAATAAAGAAATGACAGCAACACGCCATTTGCTGCCACGGCTTTGTTTCGGATAAAGACAAAAAACTGTTTCAAAGTTAAAATAAAGAAAGCAGTAATAATAGTAAATAATTCGTAAACTCAAAACTCGACGAAAGGAGAGCAAAGCTGTTGACTGATGCAAAGCTTGTTTATCCATAGTCTTTATTTATGGATGCAGCGCATCGAGTGTGATAAAGTGAAATATTTTGAGTCTCAAAAATACACTGCACCGCTTTGTATGAACTTACATAACAGAATTTTGTTATGTTATAATTTATTGCATAGAATGGTATGATGGTTGACGGCTAGCATTTCTACGGGAGCTCAACTGGTAGTACTGCTTCAGGCTCACAGCACGCAAAGTAGGCGCAGAAACGTCGAGATGCGGACACAAGCCTGACCTCAATGACAAAGAAATGGTATGATGGTAATCATATTAAGAGGATTTAGAAATCGGCAAATGAAATTTGATTCATCATCATCATCATCATCAGCCTTTATCCGTCCACTGCTGAACATAGGCCTCCCTCAATGAACGCTTGGACGACCGAAAATTGATTGTAAATATAATATTCTTTACTCGCCAATACGGCGAATCTTTGCTACTACACATACATTAATTGTTTTACTAGCTGTTGCCCGCAACTTCGCCTATGTTACCTAAGATATACAACGGGATCTTAGCGGGATGATATATATTGAGCCTTCCTCCATAAACGGGCTATCTAACACTGAAATTAACATTCAAATTCGACCAATAGTTCCTGAGATTAGCGCGTTCAAACAAACTCTTCGGCTTTATATCGTATTAATATAAGATAATCTGTGAAGGAAAAGAAATGTTCTAAACACAAGAAGTCTGTTTAGAAAATGTCTGAATCAGTCAGGTCAAAAAAAAAATGATTAAAAGTCATTACCCCCAAAAATCGCATCTTTTCTTGTGAAGTAAAAAAATGACGTAATCAAAAAGATTAGTTATCACTATCGAATAGACCACAGACTAGGGATATCACATATGTTTAGAATAAGTAGTAACAATAAGGAATTAAACTCTAGCTACAATTTAAAATACAACTATGTTATATAGGTACACAATTTTCAACCTTTGCTTGAATTTTCTTAGCGATATACTAGAAGAAAGTGCGTATTACCTAGGCAACTGCGCAAATGTTACGTATTTCCCAGCGGGGTACCGTAGGAAATGTCACCAGGACAGTCTCCGAGGTGTGATAAAGGCGGGTATACCTTTACACTTTAAGCGAACGTTTGCGATCTTTGTGCCCCGATTTTTAGAAGCTAATCGAATTTACACGTCGCCTTACAATTCATCTACACTGCGAATTTTTTACTAGGCCGTGTGTGTTTCACAAGGTCTCAACAAACGCCGAAACTATATCACTATAATATTATAAGTCTCTTTGTACACCAAACCTTTAAATATGAAAAATCTTAATCTTAGTTTTACTATAATATTATAGTCATTAATGATAATGGTTTAATGATATGTTCATCAGTGGACGGATTGAGGCTGAAGATGATAATGATGATGATGAATCATTAATGGTAATGATAATAAACTATACTCGAATTGTGTCTTGATCTATGTAGTACGTCAAATTTTTGTGGAAAGTTCCAAAATACAGTATTAGAATATTGTAGGATATTTCCCGATGAGATTTTTTGATTAGAGTTTACGTTACGTAGGTAGTTATGGATAGGTAGACATACAGTGAGACATGTGCCTAAGTAAGAGGTTAGTACTCTAAATATATATGGGCTTACCTTCCAGAACTGTACAGTCATTTTTGTGGTGTCTCTTCTGAATCATAATCCACTAGCACTGCCTGTACTTAAGACAGCAACTTTTATGGAAGAAAATTTTGATGGCGCCTACCTCCCCGAATAAATATGAGTAGGTTTATTTAAATTTATAATTTATTACTAATGATCTATTATGATGAAAGGCTCAAACGCCGACGGTATGTAATTGAAATCAGTTACACAATCGGCTTATTGTCGATTCAAGACGCACAAAAATTTGATTGTGTACCAAATTTGAATCTAATAGTGTCAATAAAAATTCTAGGACAAACATTTGAAGGACAATTTTAGGTCATCTCGAAATTCTATTACACAATTTTTTTGTTTACGTACCCAAAGGTCGCTAAAAGAATTGAGACTCCCTACTTGTTTTGGGTTTTATATTCTGAACACGTAGCAAAACGTAATAACGTTAAAATAAACAGTAAAAATTAAGAGTATTTGAAAAATACAATAAAGTTGAACTTACAAATTTCGTATAAAAAGGACGAATGTCTCTACTGCCTATTTACCAGTCTCTTATAATATTCTAGTTGCAACTACAATTACATTAATTTACTTAAAAGTAAACTTGATTTAGAAAAAAATGAGAACTGTCACTTAACGTCTGGTACATTTGAAGCATCGGCATGTGGAAGTAATATGCAGAAAAATACTGATTATGATAGGAACTAAATGATTGTATTGTATAATATGACTCAATGATTAAAAAAAATCTATTTTGTTCTAGAACGTGATGATTGTTTATTTATTAAAGATTTATTTTTACCAGATACAAAATTTAAAAATTTAATAAAAGCCTCTGTTTCGACTTATTGCCGTATGATATTTTATAATATTATACCACCATTCACCACATTGTATAATAATATGCCATCATATAGCGTGGCGACGCGTCGTCATGACATACGTCGCCACGTCAGAAATCGGTTCTACGGTTTTTACCATCCAACTCAATATTTGTCACATCAAGTTTTTAAGAATTGTGAGGTGTGCTATGAATAAATGCAATTATAATGTTACAGGGAACCTTTTGATACTAATTAGTATTCCGTAGGTCCTTACTTATTCGTCAGATACACAATCAGTGCAACAATGCCCTTCGGGTACTTTACGTCGTCTGCGTAATAAGTGTTACCGAAATGGTTACTGTGAGGTATCCGAAACATCGGGAATGCAAAAAAAATAAGCCGCAATAGAAGAAAGTGGTCTGCCTCACCTGTAACATAAGCATGTAAACCCCAAAATAGCTCAGGCAACACATTCTTGTTTTGTCTATAATTAAACGTAAGATTGTGAGTTTCGATGGCAGTAATTATTGCCCTGTTATTCTTTTCAAAAGACAACAAAGCTGTTTCAAAGAAGTAAGCAGGAAGCTGGTACCCGCACAGCTATGCCTTCCATTGTTTCTGCCAATGTCAAGCTTATCCTGAGCTTTAAGGTATATTAGATATACCAATATTTACGCTGCCTTTCCTGCTTTCTACAACCGTTAAGCTTTTGAAGATATGAAACATGCTAATGATTCGTAATCACCTTGACCTTTGTAATTGAAATGGGCTGTTCCCCAGCGATTTAGTTTAATTTGTTGCGGACGACATGACAGTTTCGATGCGTCCCCAGGGTACCTTAATATTATACCTGCTAATGTCTTCCTGGGAGAATTTAGATAGACTTTCATATTCAATAAATTGAAATGATGATAAACGATTTTAATGACGGCGTTAATCATTTGCTCTAAAGCAGGTTGCAGTGGCAGAGAATTAGATGGATTTTAACATCTATTTCTATTCACATATTTATTTTTTTGAATACTATGATGGTATTTCAATTACGCATCTATTTTTTTCTTGAAAGCGGACAAATCTAATATCCTCTTTATTCTTCATCATTATCAACATCATCATCATCAGTCTTTATCTATCCACGCACTAAACAAAACCGATCACTTGCCACTCGCATCCAACGCGAACCGGCCACTGCACTCTTTGCATTTTATAATTCTGTCCAATTTTTTTAATATAGAAGAACAGTCTCTATTATCAGAATAACTTTTAGACATTCTAGGCATTTTAAACAGAAGACAAAACATTCTAAAGCTAACTGAATAATAGTTGTATTCTTAACAAAAGCGACTATTTATAGTGCCAAGTTAGAACGTATTAACATAGCTATAGTTGAATATCTTAAACTCAAAGCTAATATAATCAAAATAGCCATGTCTCTCAAATATCAAGGCTGCAATCAAAACTATTGTCATTCAAATTAATATGCGCTTAGTTCATGACTTAGATTTAGGTATTTAAATTATTAGACGCCTTGCTTGCACTTACTTATATCTCAGGACAGCCGACAGGGGATACTTAAATTAATATCCTGGGTTACTTTAAAGTTCATTTGGCTTGTCCGTTCGTTTCGCTATCCAATTTATATAATATAAAATAATAAAATACACAATTTCAATTCAACCGAATGCTCCAAAATGAATTTAAACCCGTGGTATCAAAATCTGTCACAGTTATAGGGATAAGTGATTGTACAAATATACAAAAAAGTATAGCTTTTTATGTTCTGTTCTCCTTGAGTCACATTTTAGTCTAGTATTCATAAGGCTAGTCCCTCATTAGCCACTTACAATCTGGCACGTTGGTCAGTCTTCCCATATACTTACATTAAAAACGCAGTCAAGTGCGAGTCGGGCTCGGGCGTAGGCTTTTAAGATACAACATCAAACACTTTAACATAATAAAATAGTTGGTTCCGTTGAAGTAAAATAAATACCGTTAATGATATTTTTAATAACAGCGCCATCTATTGACATGATAATTAAACAGTTTTTGATTGATAGCTCGATTACGTCTCTGATTTAATACTATTACAATGGATGTTCGCTTTCCTCATATGATTTTCCCCCTTAATGTTGATTTTATTCTTTAGTATCTGTTGTTATAGGAAATAGAAATACATCATCTGTGAAAATGTCATCCGTCTATCACGATTAATGAAATACTTAGTGCGGAGTCTTAGTAATATCCCGTTTTATCCTTTGTGTACGGAACCCAAAAAATATATATAACTATAAGTAACAATTACAGTGACATACAATGTAACAGGCTTTGGCCTGTATATATTAATATATTGCACGAACTCACGTTCAGAGTCTAGAAAGTAACACTAATTGGCAAGGTTACTAGGACTACACCAGTAATTTATTACACCGTATACTTGTACGGGTTATAGTGACATACATTTAATTATGTAATAGTTCAGAATAGCGGAATAATAATATATCTTTATTTTTTCTAATTGGTAAAGATGCGATCCATCTCGCTTATTTCTTTTGTTTTTTAAATGCAGGAAAGGCAGTTTAATTAGACTCACAAACGTAAGAAATTCTTTAAAAGCAACTGTGTTCGCTTTTACCATAGGATTCATCCATCTCAGAAAATGTCCAAAAAAAAATTAAGAGCTTTTGTGTGATAAAGGATATTATCACCATACGAGGTTCCGGGTTTAACCCTGACCCAGGGGGTTTGTGCTTTGAAATGGGTCTTCCTAAATTTCTAAGTAGCCTAAACGAGAACCTAAACACGAGACCATCGCTCGCTCACCGCTAACAGAAAACATCGCGAGGAAACCTGTATGCCTAATGAGATTGTAAGTCTTTGAAGGATTGTGCAGTTCACCAACCTGCATAGGGCCAGCGCATCACTGAACTATGACCCAATACCTTCCTCGTCTGATTTCGAGGAGAAGAGCCGTGCCTAGCAGTGGGAAATATATGGATTGATACTTTTAGACGTAGAAGGTAAATTAGGAAAGGTGTGGTTCATATTACAGAATGAATTTTCAATATTAATTAATTTCGAATACAATATCTCTAGGGCAATAAACATTAGCAACAATAACCTTTTAGCTCGACATGGGCTCAGCAAACAGCGTAGGTGGCTTTAATATACGTAACCCACGAGTGAGGCACGTCTGACATCGCTAGAAGCGTACACAAACAATTATTATACCGCGTGTAATTTGAAAGATTTAAGCTTGACAATGTTATATTCATATACTATATAATGCAATAACAATAATTTATCTCAGAAACGTTTTTTAAGAGCACTTATGTATTTTGCATGCCCGCAATGTATGCATACACGCTATGAACTCACGCTGACCGCGAGTCGCGCGCGGTGCGGGAGTTCGTACACATCGCGCGACGCGGCTGTGCGTCACTTGTTATATTTCGGTTTTATTCCAAAAACGATTGTTTTAAAGCACTATCATGAAATTTCTGTATCTTTATGTTTACCGAACCGGATTATACACAAAAAAGTTAAAAAAGCAAATCAAAAAGCAAAAAATAATATTTCGCGTTTTTCTCACTTCTATCATGTCAGGCTACGCCTACACAATCACACCTCTTTCGTTTTTCAAAGCGTTCAAAATACACTCTGTATTATGTACCCTGTATAAAATAAGAGAGCACTAAGCCTAAGGTAAGTTATTAAAAAAATATATTTTACTTATTAGAAACACACAATATACATAGGCTTTAACGGTCTATTGGTTTGTATTTATTTTGAATTATGTGATTTCAGTATTATTATTTAAAAATAAATAAATAAGATCCGTAAATTTGTTTCATTTTCATGAGTGAAATTCGCGTAAACATAAGAAAACAACAATATTGGATTTTATTATTTATTTTTGTAAATTTCATTAATGTATCTTAACCTTTTATCCGATTTAGAAATTGAGGTGTTAGCATTATTTTTATCAGCCTTAACTTCCATTGTTGATAATAGGTCTCCATTAATTTACTTAATATATATTGTGGTTTGGTAATCAAATTCTACATTTTAACAGAATCTAAAAAAAAAAAAAAAATTTCTAGTTAGAACACACTTCTTTCTTTCAAACTTTTTTCTAGTTTAACCTCGTAAATTAGAATCGTCTTTGTGAGAAACAAAGATCTTTCAATCGCATTTGCTAATTAGAAATCAAACGGACAATACGTTCAGCAGTATAATGTTAAATGTACATATATTTTTTAATTCTTGAAACAGACATCACGTTTTATTATTATATTATAATTATGCTAAATTACAATCTGAACCTTATACCTTTAAACGAGCAATTCTTGTATATATATAGAATCTGAATTTCGGAAACGGCTCCAACGATTTTCATGAAATTTTGTATAAATGGGTTAAAAACGGCGATAAATCGATCTAGCTAGGATACATTTTTAGAAAAAATTTCGCTGTCAATTAGTATGCCATGATAGCTTAGTGGCAAAATTAGGCAGTTGAACCCGAACGAGCCTGGTTCGAATCTTCAGTCGGATTTTTTTTTCATTTTTTAAGATCATTTTTTGGAAGAAAAATTGTATCGTATTTAATCACTAAGGGTACCGAGCAAATGCTCGGTCAACCAGGTTCTTAATTATTATTTTTTGAACGATGATGGTCAAGTGGGTATCAGCTCGACCTCTTGAGCGAGAGGTTCCGGGTTCTGGTGAGCCTTGAAATGGGTTTTTATAAACTTCCATGTGCACCCCATACACAAGACCATCGCTCGATCACCGTTAAAGGAAAACAACGTGAGAAAACCTGCATGCTTTATGAGATTAAAAGTCGTTGAATATGTGGGAAGTTCACCAACCCGCATTGGGCCAGCGCATCGGTGAACTAGGGTCCAATACCCTCCTCGCCTGATTTCGAGGAGGAGCACCGTGCCCGACAATGAGCACGTATGGGTTCATACTTTACTTTTACTTTTTCATAAGCAGTAACCGCTACCTATCCAATTAATTTTTAGTTGAGAGTTCGGGAAGTTAGGTTTTTAGCATGTGAGGCATCTATACCGGTTTTACCCTATATAAAAATGGTTCTAATAAACCGCGACCTTGTAAACATTTAATGACCAATTTAAACCCAAAAAACCATAAGTAATTTTTTCACTGCTTCCAATCTTCAAAAATCAAAAGGTACTCTATGACGTCACATAATATAACTTATCATACCGCGAGCGGTAATTATTGAATTACATGCGATATATATTATGCGAATCACAATGGTCTATTGTTCGATCATGTGATGATAACGACATTATTGAATAATTTCATGTTCATTCAACGAACGAATCTAGGGTTCCGTAGGATTAATAAGAACTAGCTGTTGCCCGCAGCTTTGCCTGCGTTAACTAAGATTTACAACGGGATCTTAGTACGCAAAATAAATAACTTTTCTGGTTGATTTTTTTACACCTTGTGTCCGAAAAACCCAAATGTCTTACGGAACCTTATTTTTTTTTCAGAATAAAATTTCGCCTATGTTACTCGAGGATAATGTAACTTTCAAATGGTGAAAGAATTTTTGAAATCGGACCAGTACTTTTGAGCCTATTCATTACAACCAACCAAACAAACGAACAAAGTTTTCCTCTTTATAATATTAGTGTAGACAACTATGGAAACTTTATTTAACTAGAACGAAATGCAAGGGCTTACTAATGCATGAAATAAATAATCATCACCATCTTCCCAGCCATTATTATTCCCATTCATTTGCTTTATATGTATTTTCTCTAATGCATGAAATAAATAAATAAAGAAATGCATATATGCATGTACCGGTAGGACGCATGCGTTTATGCGCTTCTGTCTGCATGGATTTTCTGTCCATTGAACATAAGCACTTCCATAGACAAGCTATCATAGACGAGTTTATAAAAAATAAGACATGTCTATTGTCTAATATGGATTCGATGGGACATTTAAATATTGGTCTAAGGGTCTATACAGACTCTTAGACCAATATTTAAATGCACACAGTGAAAGTTAAACTAATGATTTCCTACTGGTCAAGACATAGATTTCATAAACTCAAAGTATATTATTTAAATCTATACTAATATTATAAAGAGGAAAGATTTGATTGTTTGTTTGTATTGACTAGCCTCCGAAACCATTTAACTGATTTGAAAAATTATTTCACTGTTAGCTACACTATCCCCGGTGAAAATAGGCTATATTCAATTTTCTAAAAAGATAGGGATCCGTTTTAAATCTTAGTTGATGCAAGCGTAGCTGCGTGCAACAGTTAGTAAAGAATAAGATTTTATATGCCAATTATGGCAATCTAAAATGAAGTTTACGTGCGATCTAAATAATAATCTGAAGCTTAGACTAGTGTATTTATTTACCCTAGATTTGTTTGTATCCTTGGAGCGTTGAGAAATATACACTGTCAGACATGAAATTAAACTAACTACAAGTTATTGCGATTTGCATGGATTATTTTTAATGGCAAATCAGTTTTCGTAATAAAATATTATTTGATTGGCTCTAATGATACAAGAGCGCATTACAACAAGACCAGTAATATCAGAATTCAATCTGTAACAGCTTACAAAAGTAATTTATTTGTAGGTTATCTATTTGTAATCATAGGAATCATAAACATTGATTCCTATGAATATAATAATGATATATGAAATTAAAATGTTTGCATTTTATAATAAAGACCCTATCTTAAAACGGTTTCTTGATAATCAAATCTCATTTCCTTCCTCATCTCCAAAAAAAAAAACTTTTTTTTGCCTTATTTCGTATAATTTTATGATATTTTTTTTTCATTTAATTTTTAGTTTTCTTTTAAATTTTACATAGTCAACGTATATTGTACGTTATTATGGTGCGGAACCCTATGTTAATATTCTTATACGCACTTGAGCGATTTTAGAACCTGTGTGCGTAAAAAGATGAATCAAAATCTAGGCGGCAGCAAAAAAGAGCGTGTTTAAATTTTGATGCGGGAATCTGCCATCTTAGTGTTAATTTAAGAATTAATAATTACATTTTTTTTTCATATCTAATGCTTAGTTATACGATTGTATGACCGCCAGCCGGTATATAACCGGTCATTAATGTTGCCGAAAGTATCATTCAATATTAAAAACATAATCTATACCGACCATCCAGATTTATGTCTTGAAAAATTGAGACAAGTCCAGCCGGTCCTAGTTGGATCCGGGCCAGGGATCAGCCATCGTGACATTCATCGAAGGAGGTCTATATGCAATCCTTACTAATATTATAAATATTAAAGTAGGGATGTATGTTACGCTTTCAGAGGAAAACTATTCAACCGATAATTTTGAAAGTTTGTACATATATTGTCGACGGTACTAAAAGTAACATAGGATGCATAAAAAAGTATTTTTTTTCTAACGCCGGCGAAAGCGCTGGCAACAGCTACTAGGCCATATAAAATAATAATTTGATGATGGCTTTAGTATAATTGTGCCAATATTTCTGCAGACGACGTTACAACCAGTCTGTGGGTCGAGATGTGCCGACGACAGTAAGATGTGACGCAAGAAGCGTCCTAAACTGTGCTTCCAATACATGAGTCATTTCACTTCGGTTGTCTATTAATGATTTAAGCGTTCAATATTGTAGTCTATTTACAATAGACACAAGTTTCATTTTAAACATGCTCGTCGGAAACCTATTGTATTGTAGTCTGTATAGCTTATTTTAAGTGGACTCTTAGAAATCCACATCATTATTGAATTTAGTTGTACACAAAAAAAAAAAAAAACTTCAAAATTGGTCCAACAGTGACAAAGAGTTCAATATATGAGTATATAAGAATTATAATATAATCTAGTCTTCTAATATAAAATTCTCGTGTCACGGGGTGCGTAATAATTGAACTACTCCGAAACGGCTCGACCTATTTTTATGAAATTTTATCTGCATATTCAATAGGTCTGAGTATCGGCCAAAATCTATTTTTCATACACCTAAATATAAAGGGTGACCCACCCCGATTTTTTTTTATTTTATTGTCATTTTTTTTATAATACAACATACAAAAAAGTACAACTTTAAATTTTCACCCCTCTAGGATCGACCCCTATTTTTTAACAGCAATATTAGTACTTTTGGCAGAACAAAGTCTGTCGGGGCAGCTAGTATTACATAAAAAGATATAAAATAAAGTTTTGCTTATGACGTCGCTTCTAAGAATATCGCTTTCGTTTTCAATTTAGACATCGGTCAAGACTCAAGACGTGCAAATGAAATGCGCAGACAGATTGTAGTCAGCTGCGAGGGGCTTTGATTAGCGCGGCCACAGATAAATTATGATGATCCGTAAGTAATAGTGATGTTTGCACACTACCGTTTATTGAGATTTTTCCCTTGTATTTGATATTTTCGCGGAGCTCGATATTATATACCCTTGTTGAGTTCAAATAAGCTTCTTCTTCTTGTCTAGTCGAATTCAAATAAGCTAGAAATATCAAACACTGTATTAAAAGTAGAAATTTGGTAATATACGTAGTTTTGAATAATATTGTATGTATTATGATTGCTGAGTTTACGATAATATAGTTTACGAGTTTATTCTAGATTTGTACGAAGTTTATAATTTTTTTTTACGATCTATATACATTATACATAGGATAGATTTAGGTCATATTATAGCCTATTTGTTTATTTATTTAGAAAACCAACAGCGTCAATAGTCTACGTTTACACACATCACTATTTATTTAAAATTCATTTTTCCTTGTATAAGGTACGGTATGGCACTATTTTGTTTTGAAATAATATCGTATGCGACGCGGCGGCTTGTCCAGATAAGCTCTTGTGAGTTTTCGCGGCAAGCTTTTAATTTATTATTGTGTAATTTTTTCTGTATTTTGAACAATAAATAAAAAAAATAATTTTTACATAAAAGATTCAACGATAAAATACCAGCCATATACTCTTACTAGTTTGTCTTCATTATTTGTACATATTATTTCTTTTTTTGCGCTTTGTATATAGATAGTAATATTAAGCCTGTCGAAAAAGGAAAGATTGCAAGGACCCTGATATGCCACAAACGGGCTAGGCCGAGGTGGACTTGATGCTTGTATGACGCTAAACATACCTTAGGATTACTACTAACAATAAAATAATATTTAAGTGCCACTCAAGTGAAAAAAATCTCTTAAAAAAAAAGACGTGTGACACTCGAGGACTGCCGCGGTAAAACTATTGCTTAGCATTTTGTATCAACTTATGCAATTATAATTATTTATTAATTTTATTTATGCAGTATTTCTTTTTCTTTGATATTAATTCAAGTTACACTTTTTGAGTGTGGTAATCGATAAGAAAACATTTTTTTTTTCTTTTATTAAATAAATAAAAAGTTAATATTGTGTTATAAATAAGTTGCACGCACACAAACACCGTGTCGAAGACTGCCAAAAAGAAACGACGTTAGACAATGCACGGCCTTCAAGCCACACCTCCGTGCCCGTCGGAGTGGGGAGCGTGAGGTTTATTCGTTACGGAATTTCTGGATTCGGTCCCCGCGCTCAAGGCCCGCGATAGAAGCTATGCAATAGCTTAAAACACTTAAGTATATTTCCTAGTAATTTATTGAAATGGGAATATAGAAATGTATAATTTCTATATTATGTAAATATGTTTATTTTATCTTTTAAAATTCTCTGTTTGCTAACCATTTTATGTTGATGTTAATATTAACAAATCGACATAAATTTGAATAAATTATCAAAGACACAGTAGGCTTGAGTCGTGTAAGGAATGGTTTCAATTCGATTCTGAGTTGCGCACTTAAATGCTAAGCGCAAGCGTAAGCGTCAGTTCACGTCAGTTAAACGTAGTTGATTGCAGCTTATTTCTTTCGTCATTATCATCAGCCTTTTAATGGCAACTGCTGGAAATAAGCTTGTCCCGATGAACGGCAGATTCCCCGCCATTAGCATTCAACTATATCTCACTAGAAACGCCGTGTGGTTTCAACCGCGTACTTCCCATTCCTGTGGGAGTTGGGGATAAATTATAGCCTGTTATTCTGATTTGTAAGCTGGATTATTCTAAAGTTTTAGAGGTAACAAACACACATTCTTACAAACTTTGATGTTTATAAAATTTGTACGATTCTTATTTCTTTGTGACTAGAACAGAGAATAAATTGGCACCTATTAATAATTATTTATTATATGATTTGAACCATCAACCTCAACAACACATTAGTCAGAATTATTTCTGTCTAAAACGACGACCTCTGTGGCTCAATGGTTAGCGCGTTGGCGTTCAAGCCGGAGGTTGCGGGTTCGAATCCCGCCAGGGAACAAAAAAGTTTCTGTGTTTCTGGGTCATGGATGTGTATTAAATATGTGTATTATATAATAAAAATCTTAAATATAAGTATTAATATAAAAAGTATTATATATATGTATTTCCGTTGTCCCGGTATGGTACCCGTAACACAAGTCTTTTCGAGTACTTACCACGGGACCAGATTGACGTGGTGTAAAGGCGTCCATAGATATTTAAAAAAAATGTGTTGTCTATTAGTATTCAAAGTCTATGGTTATCCACAGACTTTGAATTCTAATAGACATAACTCAATATAAGACTGCTATAATATGCACTGACAAAATGAAGAAATCTTTATGTGTATGATCTTATTTATATCTGTATCTGCATTGAAAACTTAAAAACTCTAATTTTCTATCCATTATAGTAAAATAAAACGTGTGCTAAGGAGTAGTAGATGGCGTCTTAGCGTTGCAAGTTGTCAAGCCAAGTTGGTCTGGTCCAATGTCAGCTCAAATCAACGAATACCAAATGAAAATAAATCTTATACTTTTAATATATAATGCTGAAGAGTTTGTTTGTTTGATCGCGCTGATCTCAGGAATTACTCATTATTACGTATTTTAAAGATTGCTACAGTTTTAGATAGCCCGTTTATCGAGGAAGGCTGTATTTAGACTACCTATATCATCCTGCTAATATGTCATTATTTTAATAACGCAGGCGAAGCTGCAGGTAATATCTAGTATAATATAGGTATGAATACGTAGCATCTAGAATACGAAATTTCAAATCATTCATCATTGCAATATCTAATCTTTAAAATTCAACCAAAAAAACACTTCATCATCAGCCTTTATCCGTCCACTGCTGAACATAGGCCTCCCTCAATGAACTCCAAGACGATCGATCCCTTGCTACTCGCATCCAACGCGCATTATGAGCATATCTTTATGAAATACAAGCAAAATAATACTTATCCAAACATTATAAGATTAGTCAAAGCAATAATACCAATTATATGGAAAGATCGGTATAATTGTGCTGTCGAAGCCCATAATGTATAAGCCGTGAAATACGATGATTTGGTTATAATAAGTCCAATCGTGGGCGTGGGCGACCTCATCTCGACTGTGTGGGCGACTGATAGAAAACATGCTTACTGTGTAAGCCTTTCTGAAGTATTGCTACTATTCTGTCCTGTCAAATTCAGATGTTCTTTTTTTGAGCTGTATTCGAATAAATTCGAAATTTGAATTCATTCTTAGTTACCTTTTTTATTTTTTTAGAATTTAGTTTAAAACATTCAGAGCATTCTCCAGAGTCTGTGATCACTTTTTGTCATGTTAACTTCGTCACTTGATAAAATTCTGGAGACTCGCAGACTCCACTGTCGAACCTTTGCTGATGTGAGAGTACAAAATGAGGTATTTGCCTTGTATTTTCATAAGACTTTTTGAACGAAGATACTGGTGATAAGTTAAATTAAAAAAATATGAATGTATCAATAAATAATATTCTTTTTTGTTCACACAAAATTACAATAGGTAATATTAATGAATAATAAAACAAATTTAAAAAGTCAGTGTTATACATAATGTAAATCATAATATTATTATTATTATAAGCAATAATGGTAGTATTTTTTAAATTTAAAATAAAATTATATAGAAGTTTAAAATGGTATTTATAAGCTGTACTGTGATCTGTAGATCATTAATATACTATATATTGTTATGTTGATGTTTATATTCAGAAATGGAATATAATAGTTTTTTATTATGTAGTTTTAGTGCTATGTGAGATACGTATGTATGCAACGGTCCTTAGGTTAGTCTTTTTTTGTGAAGATCAAAAGGCTTAATTCTCAAAACTCGTGTGCTAATGAACGTCTTCATTTATCAGATGCATCTTGATATCAAGTGTTAGATTACTTGCGATTTCTTAACTTAGCGTGCAATCTTGTTAATTTAAAGTTCATGCGGTCATTTGTTTTGTAACTTAGCACAATACCTAACTTAAAGTTTCTGTTGTACGAATAATTATTAATCTGTAAATTTTCACAACTAGGGTGTTGACCTGATAACGAATGATGATAGTAAGAGATAAAAAGCATATATATACGGTCGAAATGAGAAACGTCTCCTTAATTAAAGTCGTTTAAAAAGTACGTTATCGTAATAATGAATTATACTAGTAAAATACCGTTTTACGTTATTCGTTTTAAACCTTTTTGTCTACCAAAGAAAGCTGAATATACAAGACTATGCAGCAAGTACATATGAAGAGATTGGACTATATGACGTATAAAGCTATAGAAAAATTACTCATTTAAAGTTATTAAATCTTCACTAAGAACAGTGGAAATCGGCAAGACAAAGTTATGACGTAAAGACTTCTCATCCACTTGGAATAAATTAAAACTTAACGCAATAAAATATTCTTTGAATCGAATTATTTTAAATTTAAATTTCATCTAGTGACAGATGTGAAGTGAAGAACAGATCCCTGATCCGAAACTTATTGCAACTGAGTCAATTTTCTTCTTCCTATTTTGAACCAATGCGTTCTCTGGTAGTAGGCTGGTCAGAGACTCATAAGGAGGCCTATGGGGCAGTGGACGGACAAAGGCTGGTGATGCTGATGAAAATATACGGGATTGACATAAGCCGACTAAATCACGTACTCCATCGTTATCGTAAGTTGGTAGACAATTTTAATGTTATTATTTATATCTCATTAGGTAGAATATTGTTATTAATAATAATATAAATAATAACTCAGAGACAGTGATGAATTTCGGTATCTTTTCACTACGAAGTGATGTTACTTTGTCTAATCCGCTGGTAGTTGTCACGTCTAACATGAACCTATATACCTATATACATGAACTAACAATGAACCGTATATCCTGAGACGTAAGGTTGTTAGTTTCAGTGACAATTATAAATAAATAAGAACTATAATATAAGAAATTATATACTTAAACGAATTACCGAAAAACTGGTTAGAGTATATCACGTTTTATATAAAGTTAATAATGAAAGTCATTAAATTGCAATGTTCTCTTTGACTTCGCCAGTAGGGAATGATATCGAAGAATCTCTTCAAATTGATTCGAGTGAAAGGTATCTTGATATTCCTTCGCAGGGACTAGCAAATGGATAATGATGGTGGATATGTAGTGCAAATTCAAATCCCTCCGGTTAATATTGTGTAAAGGAACAATTTTTCTCTGCGAATTCCCAAATCCTCTGCAGAACATTCCTCGTACTGTAAATCTCCAATTCAAATAGTAAGCGTGTAAAGAAACTTATTCCAGTGTATCGTAAATACAATATTGTGAGGTTGAATAGATCTTTCTAAGCTAAAGTATTCAATATTTTACTCGCTACTTCGATTTGTAAAAAGATTGAGTTACGTGGATACGGAGCGTTTTAAGAATAAGATCTACGTGCCATGTTCAACTTACAATGGATTATTCAGTTATTTCTATTCATTAGTTTTAGTGCATCTGTTGTAGATGATTTAAACAGTCTCAGCGTGAGTAAATTACATAGCTCATTTTAACTTTCAGTTAATGGCAGAAGAAGCTTGATGTTGTCGTTTGTTCACTACTTTATGCCACATATTGCGGTTCTTGGCAACTGCTTCCCGGTTTTGGTTGTTCTGTTAACGAAGGACCACCTGATTGTATGTGATTAATTATTTCTCTTCACAGAACATCTTCATTTTTTTTTCATAGGAATTCTTTCATATGAATTGTAATTTAGAGTAACTTACACAAACTAAAACCTCTCTCGGTGAACTATGTCCCGACTCCCGATACCCTCCTCGTCTGATTTCGAGGAGGAGACCCGTGCCCAGCAGTGGGACATATTATAAGGGTTGATAAATACTATCCTGATGTATAATATTCCAGTAATTACACTGCTTGTCGTGCCCTTGTCTGTGAAAAAGCAAAGCTCACAGTAAAGCTGTTTCAAGGGAGAAACAAGCAAGGTGATAACTATGCAGTAGGGAGCGCGGCACGGCGCTATATTCCTGAGTTTTTGAATTTTTGTGGTGTTTTAGAGTAGATTTTGTAGCTATGAGTTTGAAGTTGTGAATTAATTCCGACGAGAATGGAAATGCCGGACGCGCAGTGCAGTAGTTTAATAAAACTTTTCCATCTAAGTTGTATTTAAAATAGTTTTTAAATGGAACATACAATTATAATTCATATAATATGATCGTAATTTTAAAAAGAAATGGATTATTAAGAAAAATACACTTTATTTATACAGATGAGTCACCTGTTAGTAAGTTTTACTTATGAACATAGGTGTGATCCTACACGAAACTCAAATGCATTATGTATAATGTATACAATTTCAGTAAAAACAATATCTACCGGTGAAAGAGATGCATTGTGCCGCGTTGGCTGCATCATGCATGGAAATTGTTTACCCACTATCATGCTTCTCTCTTCGTTGTCCTTACGGAGGGAACAGTAGCGTAATTACTGGTTACAAAAAAACTAAAGTATCAACCCTTATATGTCCCACTGCTGGGCACGGGTCTCCTTCCCCGAAATTAGGCGAGGAGGGTAATGGGCCAATCGTCCACCGCGCTGGCCCAGTGTGGGCTGGTGAACTTCACATACCTTCAAAGACTTTCAATCTCATCAGGCATGTAGGTTTCCTTACGATGTTTTCCTTCACCGGTGAGCGAACGATGGTCTCGTGTGCACATAGAAATTAAAAAAAAACCCATTTCAAGGCACACACGGACGGGTCAGGATCGAACCTGGAACCCCTCGCATAAGATGCCGACTCTGTCCACCACTGGACCACCGTCGCCTGGTTACAATACTCTCAGAAAAAGCAACACATAAATGAGTAACCCGGGCTAGTTCCAGGCAAACTTCTTGGGCGACATCAATCACTTACAACCAGGTGGTACGTCTTCCACGTCCTATCCATCTTGTCAGTTGCATAAAAAATATTATGTCTCGTTAGAGCGACGATGGTATGGTAAGGAGCTCGGACTCTTGAGCGAAAGGATCTGGGTACGATCCTGACCCCTCCTTAGGTGCCTTGAAATGGGTTTTTCTAAATTTCTAAGTACATGATCCCTGACCATCGCACGCTCATCGGTGAAGGAAAACATGGTGAGGAAACCTGCATGCCTCATTAGGCACCAAGAAATCTCATTAGATTTCTAGGTCTTTGAAGGTGTGTGAAGCTCGCCAACCCGCATTGGGCCAGCGCCTCGGTGAACTATGTCCCGATACCCTCCTCGCCTGATTTCGAGGAGGAGACCCGTGCCCAGAAGTTAGACGTATTATATGGGTTGCTAGTTTTTTTATGTATCGTTAAAATCCGTGAAATCCTGTTTCATGAAGTAAAATTCGCGTAAAAGACATAACTTTTCTTTTACGCGAATTTTACTTAATATTATGTCTAAGCACGCAACTTTAGTATTGCACTCACACAAGCTACACATTTCATTTTTCAGGTGGAAACTGCGGAGCTCATACTTTATCATTTCGGACGGACAGACGGCTAATATTTGATATTACTCATTTTTTGCTTAAATGAAAAAGTAACTAATGTGAATTTTTGACGCGATCCACGAAAAAGATGACGTCATGTCGCGTTCCGCCAGCAAAAGCGCGGTACTAACCAGAGAGGCATGATCGGCTCAGTTCGGTTCGTGCTGCATATAATGTTTGACGTTGTCAGTTTGACGTGACCGTCCGTCCGTACGTACCGTCCGTAAACCGACTTTACAGACAACCATTTTTTAGTTTTTTGATTGTGAAAACAAAAAACCACAAGTTAGCTCTATAATAATCGACCACAACAATTAGCCCCGTTCACACGAGCGTTTTATAAGCGTCGCATTAAATCTCGATGTTGGCACAAGTTGCGAGCTCCGCATGTCCGATTTAACTATCAATGATCAACGACGAAAACCCAACAGTGCTCTATTTTTTTTTCTCGAAAGTACTTTTTGGCCTGATGGCCTTTAAGTTTAATCGATAGGTAGGTAAAGCAGATGTCTCACCTAGAAATTATTCGAAAGGGGGACGCCCCCCTCCGCACCCCGTTGTGGGCGCGGAATATCGCGCGTGCTACTCTGGAGAGTACCTACTCTCCAGACCATATTGGATTTGACTAGCCAAACACCTGTTTGGCTAGTCAAATCCAATATGGTCGACGAGTCATTAGCGGATGAACGTAGACTATTAGTCGGAGGACCGGCCCTCAGCTACGCTTTCGTGGCAACAGTTACGTGGGTATCCATATCTTATCTCATTAACACGCTTTTTTAACGCTCGTTTAAAAAGAGATGCCCAAAATATTTGTGTCCAAACACATTAAAACTAAAAATAAGAACGAACGGGGCTAGACTAGGTGAATGACACATGCGTTGCCTATCCACACTAGCCTCGTTGCCAGAAGTTGCACTGCTTATCCTGCCTTTCTGTCCCCCGAAGGAAATAGGCAGTATAGTACAGCATATAAAAATACATACAACCCTAAATTTTCACCCCTCTACAATCAACCCCTATTTGTTAATAACAATATTAGTACTTTTAGCAGAACGAAGTCTGTCGGGACAGTTAGTTTTTATATAAAATCGAAAAGAACCTTTGAATTCTGCGAAATTTGGTGGAATATTTCCCATTATTTATCATCAGCCGATACCCACCCGTATTGTCGTTTGATAGCCACCTAATGGACTGTCACTCGCAGGGGTCTATTGTTTCCCGTGTAACGCGTCCTTTGAACGATATAACATTAACTATACACGTGGTAATGATTACCAAACAACTATCATTATTTTGTATCATTTTAATGATTTATCCTCCAAACTAAGAAATTAAAGTGTGTAAGATTTAATGTCCGTTAAATAAAATAAAATTTTATTCAAGTGTGACGTGTTAGAATGACTTTTTATATTATAAAGAGAATTCATTATTATATAATATACTAGCGGACCCGGCAGACTTCGTTCTGCCACAAAGATCTGGTATGTGGCAGTTTTTTGTTCCTACCTATTGAAGAATAAAATAAAAGATTAATCTTTTATTTTCGGTTTGAGCTATGCTAATGGCCCTAGTGGCCGATAATGCTTCATCGGGTGTGAAGTGAGCCAGTTGGTTTCACCCTGTGATGCGAAAAAATGGGGGGAACCTCCACCAGCCGTGGAGTGTGATTTCCTCGGCTTCATGGCGTCGGGTTCGTTCCTGTGGCGAGGCATGCCTCACCACCGTCGGATCTTCTATAGTCGGCGCGAAAAGTTCTTCTGAACAAAACTATCACCCTGGTGATAGGGCAGTGTGGGGTTAAGCTCGGGTGGCCAAAGGATCTTAGCTTCCACGAACTTTGGCCTCTTCCCTTCTGGGATCCACTTAAAACCCCGTCTGAGATGTTTGCCATAGGGCTTTAGACTAAGAGGCGAACTTTGTGTTCGTGGTGAACCTTAAGGTGACAAATATTTCAAAAGTGGGTGCCTCGCTCATATAGTGGAGATTATGATCTGGAAAGGAAGTCATGGGAATTTAATAAGCATACCTACAATAATCAACAACTTATTACAACACACAAACTCATCTATTTTGGTTACGTTCTGGCATTGTTTGTAATCATCATCATCATCAGCATTTATCCGTCCACTGCTGAACATAGTACTCCCTCAATGAACGCCAAGATGACCGATCCGGTACCACTCACGTGCAACGCGGACCTGCCACTGAACGGAGATCGTCTTCCTACCTGGTTAATGGCCGACGAACACTTAGTCTATCTAAACGCGGCCTCCACTTTTGAACCTTATTGACCCATCGGCCATCCGTTCTTCTGAGTGTGTGACCAGCCCATATTTGCCACTGGATATTCTTCGCATGATATCGGTAACTTTAGTAATGTGGAGGAGGACTTCGTTTTAAATCTTATCTGCAAAAGAAACACCCAGCATTGCACGCTCCATAGCACGTTGAGCTATGGAAAACTTACGGACCAGTCGTAAATTAAGAGGCCACGTTTCGGCCCCGTAGGTCATCACGGAGAGAACGCATTGGTTGAAAGCTTTCGTCTTCAAACTCTACGGTATAGACGACGTGAGAATATGGCCCACCCTAATTGAATCCTTCTATCGGCTTGCCTCTCGAAGTTATGTTGACAAGGTATAACCAATGTAGACATACTCTTACACGGTTTCAAGAGTATGCCATCGACGTTAACCGACCTAAGGAGAACGTGTTCGTTGAACATGACTTTCGTGCTGTCCAAGTTCATCCTAAGGCCCACACGTCGGGAGGATTCATTTAGACTGTGCAGCATTTCCTGCAAACCCTCCAGTGACTCGGCCAATATAAGTATATGGTTGGCGAAACGAAGGTGTGAGAGATACTCGCCGTTAATGTTTATGCCACATTCTGCCCAATTTAAAGTCTTGAAGACTTCCTCCAAAGCATTCATGAACAGTTTCGGGGAATGAACATCCCCCTGTCGCACTCCTAGATGCAATTGGATTGATCTTGTTTGACCTCCCGGAATCAGAACGGATATAAAAGCGGCTTCGTACAATCCTCTCGTCACTTTGACGTATCGCCAATCGACCTGACATCGCTGCAGAGCTTCTAAAACAAAACAAAACCTGGGCTAGGTTTCAATAGAGTCAAAAACTTTCTAATTGTCCACAAAAGCAAGGCACGGTGGCTGGTTGTACGTGGCATGGGTCTTCTGTACAACTTGCCTTATAGTGTGGATGTGGTCTATGGTGCTAAATCCTTTCCTTTTAGCTGCTTAAGTTGAGGAGCATGGGACGTATAAAATTTTCTATAGAAGTCTTCGATCTCCGATAAGATCTCCGGCCTAGAAGAAACGGTCGCGCCAGAAGCGGTCCTAATCTTCGCCAGATGGCTTTATGTGTATGCACAAACTGTAGTGAAATTATTCATTTTCAATAACTTATAGCACAATCCACCCGAACAGATAAGTTTTCGATACTATATAATATATACAAAATACATTTAAAAGTAAATAATCACATGTATGTAAAGTTTTCATTTTCCTATATTTATTTTTTAAATCGGTGTTCATCCCAATTACATAATAATATTAGTATGTATTTAAATAATTTTGCACAAACAGGGATATTAAATTAGTAATTAAAAATAATTAAACACTCTTGGTAACGCGGTTTGTGTTTGACTGATGTAATGACGTGGAAACTGATGCATTTCTGATGTCGCGTGCCGACACTAAAACAGACGAAATAATATCGCGAAACCGACTAAATTGGAAATCAGTACTGATGATCTATAGCCCGTAAATTTTGTGGCTATGTAATTTGGTCTGGTTCGCGATATTATCATCTTTTTTGAGTTTCGGGACACGACATTAGACCCTTCAACAGCAACTGTTTTGATAAAATAAATGAAATTCCGACTTTGCGCGGGTGAAATTTGATTTGCAATGCACATAACTAACGATCTAATAATAAGACCGGTAGGGTCCCATTGAACAACCCAACAGTAGGGTTTAAATTTCTTAAAAGCATTTCTATATAACCAACTTTTAATTTAAGGAATGTGTTGTGCTAGTCCTGCAATCGTTATATTGAGTTTAGGAATTCTACGGGATAGTTTAAAACATCATTATGATCGACCTCAACTACAGCGTCATAACTCTCTTAAATTTTAAACACACCGGAGTTTTTTTCAACAACTTAGTCGTGCAATTGAAAACAATCTCTGTTTTGAGGAGTAAGTAACGTTATCAATGAATAATTTTTATTGTCATTTGTGTCAAGTGACACATCAAACATATGGTCTACAATTGAATTATCTACAATGCATCGCTATGATCAGCACCGTCCTCCTTTGATGATCCGTTGCCTGAATCCTTATGACAATATGTAAGACGTAGAGACTTCATCAGAATTAATTGGAATTTTAAATCTCAAGTGATCTGTTCTACTTACAGTAAATGCTATAGGCAGGCATATTTTGTTTTCAGGTCTTAAAATGTATAATAGTTGTAAATACAAAAGTTTTTCCAGTTCCTCTTGGGCCGTCAAAGTGGAACAGAATGTGTACCTATAAATTCTCCTGATATAGTATAAAATATATTCTCCTGATATAAATTCTTCTGATCATAACATTTCTTTGTCTAAATAATCCTTTTCGTAATACAAATACAATACAAAATAAAACTTGACACTGGCAAATAGTATAATATACTCCTTGCCATAAATGAAAGAAAAAAAGCGTATTAAAAAAAGGTAGATGTCACCTGTTATCAATGACAGTGATAATATGCAATTATGTCACTGTATTTTAATGGATTGCAATATTTTGTCTGTCAACACCATTAGAATTTAACAAAATACTCGACAATCCAAATTTTGGGGATATATGTTGTCGACTCGAAACCTTTAATTTTTTATGTTTTATTATTTAGGTAACTTTTAGATTGAGTCTACGACGAAATTATTAATATGATATAGCTTAGACAACAATGAGTGTTTGTAATCTAATATGAGCTTTATATAATAGCGATAAAGTTCAGATTGACTCTACATTTTAGTTAGAAAACGTTTGTATGGAAAAAATAAAAGGGCTGTTTTTAGGGCTTTCCCGGCAATAATTCGATTTTTTTTTTGCCGGAACATCCATCCTTGGACTTCAGAGATTATTTTAAAAAACAAATTGGCCAAATTGGTTCAGGCGTTGTTGAGTTATCCGCTTACCAACACATTTTGCGATTCATTTTTATATATAAGATTATATTTATAATTTAATTGATAGTATAAATAATAATAAATATTCATTATAATTATATTATTAATTAAATAATTTATAGAAATAATTGATTTTTATTTGTTTGTTTGTTGAGATTTAATTCAAAAAATAATCAAATCAAAATCAAAAATATCTTTATTACGTAGGTACAAATTGTACACTTTAAATAAGTCAAAACATAAGTAGTCAATAAGTAGTAATAGTAATAAAAAAAAAAAAAAAAAAAAAAAAAACTCGTTTGAGATGCAGGATCCCCTAAGAAAAACGAGAAAAAAACTTAGGGGTTGCTCTTTTGTCAATAAAATGAGTACATAATATTTTATAAATACAACATGTAACATCATAATATCTTAAGAGTGAGTGTCTTATTCCCAAGGTGTGGTATCTTCAATAAAATCTTTTATTTCGTAATAGGCTTTACCACACAAACGTTCCTTAACAATTTTCTTAAATTTATTAATGGAAAGATTTTGAACGTTTTCTGGGATCCTATTGTAAAAACGTATACATTGTCCCATAAACGAAGTACTAACTTTATTCAGTCTAAAGAATGGAACATTTAATTTATTTTTGTTTCTAGTATTTATATTGTGATTGTCGCATTTTTTTACAAATTCATTAATATTTTTACGGACATACATCACATTAGCAAATATGTATTGAGAAGCGACAGTCAAGATGGCAATTTCTTTAAATTTATCTCTCAATGATACACGGGGGCCCAAACAATATATGGCTCGAATAGCTCGCTTCTGCAACAAGAAGATCGTATTAATATCCCCGGCATTCCCCCACAGTAGAATGCCGTAAGACATAATACTGTGGAAATATGCATGATATACTAATCGCGCCGTATTTTCATCCGTTATGATTCTTATTTTCTTAACTGCAAAAGCAGCAGTACCGAGCCTACTTGCCAACGTGGCTATATGTGGCGCCCACTGTAGCTTAGAATCTATGGTAATTCCGAGAAATTTGGTTGAATCCACCAAGTCCATCACCTCTCCGTTAAGTGATACACTAGTTTGCACCTGCTTAACATTAGGGAGCGTAAATTTTATCAGTTTTGTTTTATTTGAGTTAAGCAATAAGTTATTGGCGCCAAACCAATGCACCATGTTCGAAAGAGCATTGTTTACCTCGTCAAAGACCATTTGCTGTCGTTTAATTTTAAAAATTACAGATGTATCATCAGCAAACAATACAATTTCATGTTTATCCTTCATGAGTGAAGCCAAGTCATTTATATAAACAAGGAAGAGAAATGGACCAAGAATGGATCCTTGAGGCACCCCCATTTTTATTTTGGTACCAGAGGAACTTTTACCATTTATAATAACTTTTTGAGTTCTATTATTTAAATAAGATGTCAATAGTTTAAGTTCAGCACCCCTGATACCATAGTGGTGCAATTTCCTGATTAACGTCGCATGTTCAACACAGTCGAAAGCTTTGGACAAATCACAGAATACACCTAGAGCATCCTGGGACTCCTCCCAAGCTGTAAATATATATTTTAGAAGATCAACTCCCGCATCTGTTGTAGATCTACCTTTAGTAAATCCGAATTGTTGTTTATGTAGTAACTCATGCTTATTAAAGAACAGTAAAAGTTGATTTAAAATAATTTTTTCGAATATTTTTAATTATCGACTGATCTTAAAATCCTTTAATACAGTATATTTTCCTTTAATTTACTTATTATTTTTTTTAGTAATCTAATGTTTTTTTTCTGGAGAATGCGAAAGATATAAAAATAATCATCATCAATCGGAATACGGTCGTAAATCCAAGTAAACACGTACGTATTAAATTCAACTCTGTAAGCCTGAGTCATGTGGGTTATAATAGCTATTAATTTCTAAGTGAGCCATCTGCTCACCAACCTACCGATTGAGCCTAAAGGCTTTAAAGTCTAGATCTTTCAAAGAAATACAGTTATTGTATCTTATATTGTTTTCTAATGTTTGCGCGAATTTCAAATACTTTACTGCAATGAGTCACGCAAAGATTCCAATATTCTATATTTTTTTCAGCCCTTAAGTAAAACATTTATCTAAACAAATTGATATCGTTATCTATAGGTTAATTATATTCAGCTCATCAGTCTAATTAGTCCGTTTCGCTTGTCCTCTATATTTCGAAAATAGCTCATTTCGCTTATAAATCAGTTAGTTCCATATTCTATTTACGTTTAGTTCAGTCACCATAAGCTTAGGTTTATTTTCATCGTATACTAGTGACATAAAAGTAGTTGTATGATATTAAATATTTAATTTCGCTATCAGCTATGGATTCTGAATTGAGGAAGATATTTGGAAGCTTTACAAGCTTAAAGGAAAAACTAGGAAACATACTTTTTAGTTTATACAAAAGACTATATTTTTAGATTGTGATTTTTTAAGACAATATATTTTTGACAACGGTAGTATTTATGCATATAATATTATAAAATTTTGGAATAATATAATTTTTGTTTGGCTTTTTTTAAATTTATACCGATATTTGTTGTTTAATCGTTGTTATAAATCAGAAGAAAAAATGATTTAATTGGATTCTTTTTTTAAATAAAATCATTAATTATTGACTTATTTTAAAACATTATTATAGTATTTAAATTATCACAAATAGTTTCCCTATCACTTCAAAACGGGAATACTTTGAATCACCAAATAGCTCGTATGTTAGGTATTTGTTTAACATAATATTTTTTGTTGTTTCGTAAGCTTTTACTTTATCACAAGACCGAGTAAAGTGTTGAGATTATAGCCTAGCTAGCGTGTATCTTCATGTTCGTCAGTGTCCAAGTTACCTTATCTTATTTAAAGAGTTCCGGGCCTTCTAAATCGAGTAAGATAAGATACCTTCTATCGTCTGTCCTTCACTTCGATCTTGAGACTATTTTGTCATTCCTAATATCTATTTCTTCGTGTAATCTGTCAAGGGTATTGGAATAACTTTGTTGTATTTAAGGCTTCTGTCCTTTTGGAGCTTGGACAGGACTGGTAATGACTGGCATTAAAATTGACCAATCCGTATGCACTTGTCTACGACTACGACTACTTCAGGTACGTCTACTAGGATGTATATCTAATTAAGAAAAGGCCCTCAGATAACAGTAAAGGAAAACAGTGTGGATACCACAGCTGATCAGATTAAAAGTCTTGAAATATGTGTAAAGCTTACCAACGATTTTTTGTGGATGTGTCAGTGGAAATCCCTTTCGGACTGTACCAGGTCCTCTGGTAAGAGCACTGGCGTGTGTTGGGACTCGCATTAGGGTGCACTACCCACTAAAACTACTGGGACCGCCTTCAGCCGCTTTTTGAGGGACTCGGATTCGCAGGCAACAGGAACCCACAGTGACAGACTGGTCCCAAGACCAGATTCTCCAACAAAAGGGGGAAAGCCCGGCCGAAGCTTACCAACCCAGCCAGCACGACCACAGCAGCTAGTAATCACAACTTACCAGTGCGTGTGCTATGCTGCACTCCCGACTGCATGCAGGTGGTGCGGGGCAACCACTCTGTGGAGGTGGTGTCGGTCCCCTGAGGGACTGACTAACCGTTGAGGTGCCCTGTTGCTTGCAGATCCGGGGCCCGGACCAAAGGCAGTGGTGGCACTCGCCGGGTTTTAGTGGGTAGAGCTGCGTCCACTTACCATTTTTATGGGCGCAGCGAGTCCCACATACCCGCCTGGGGAGACCCACTCCCCAGAGGAATGCGTCAGTGTATTTCCCGGCGTAAAAGAAAAAAAAAGGATGCGAGTGGTAGAGGATCGGTCGTTTTGGCGTTCATTATCATTCATCCATTTCATTCAGCAGTGGATGATAGACTTATTTTGCTCAAATATCGATGAAAATAATATCAAAGTATATTTGTTACGCCGACTTGCTTCAGACAATTTCCTTCAGATCAATATAAATAAATGAAATGGACCCTTTTATATGTATTTTGGTCAATTCATTTTCCTTTTTATATATCAGGAAATAATGCGTTACGGATCATTTGTCCAACTCGATTCGAATGAGTCATCCATTTAGAAAATATATCATACATCTTATTCGCATTGTTCCTATTCTTACGTCGTAATGGCTTTGGTAGTCGGGATAAATTTACCTTTCCGAATAATGTAGTCTACACTATCTACACTTCTATCTACATCTACATCTACACTACTATTATAAAGAGGAAAACTTTGTTTGTTTGTTTGGTTGTAATGAATAGGCTCAAAAAGAACTGGACCGATTTCAAAAATTCTTTCACCGTTCGAAAGCTACATTATCCACGAGTAACATAGGCTAAATTTTATTCTGAAAAAAAAAATGGGGTTCCGTAAGATATTTCTGTTTTTCGAACACAAGGTGTAAAAAATCATCCAGAAAAGTTAGTTATTTTGCGTACTAAGATCCCATTGTAAATCTTAGTAAAAGCAGGCGAAGCTGCGGGCAACAGCTAGTTCAATATAAGTCGCGTAAACATTAGAAAACAATACGTCATCATCTTCCTAGCCATTATTATTCCCATTCATTTGGGGTCGGCTTTATATGTCTTGTGCCTCCACTCTGGCCTCATATTCGTTAGTTCCCGCGTCACTCCACACTCCTCCATATCTCTCCTTATACCGTCCAGCCATCTCTTCTTCGGTCTTCCTCTTCCTCTATATCCTTCCACCCACATGTCCATTACCTTACGTGTCACGTGATCGATTTCTTGTCTACAAACATTAGAAAACAATACGTCTCGGTGTTTATTGAAATAAGTAGGAACCGGTTGATTTCAACGATTTTTTTCTAAAGGAAACGGCATCGTTTTAGCTTTATTTCTATTTAACACGTTTTTGAACATCTTGACTAGACTAACCTATTAGTCTAGTCAAGATGTGATCTATGATTAGTACTTCTAAATATAAAATTCTCGAGTCGCTGTGGTTTTGCCAAGTTCCTCTAAAATGGCTTGAACGATTCTTATGCACGTAAAATGCATATCGGGTAATGATAAGTGTGTACCCCTAAATTTTAATCTTTTAGGTTAAATTTTTGTTTTTATATTTATGAATACAGTATACAAAAATACATACAATGTTAAATTTTCGCCTTTTTATGAATAGCATCTGTTTTCAAACAGTGATATTACTCCTTTTGGCACAACAGAGTCTGTCGGGGCAGCTTACTTATTTAAACCTCTCAAGGTCACTGTCCCTTAACAGTCGGTTAAGTGAATGCGACAAACACATTATGAAACATTTACGTTAGAAGCAACTAACATTACTTTTATGACTCATAGAACCTACAACATGTACAGTTAAAATAAATTATATTATGTACAATAATAATATAATATATTTATCAAAGTTCAGAAGTTAAAATTACCTTAAATATTCCAAACTTAAAAATTAAATGACTCTGACGGGAGTCCTCCCGTGACCATGGTTGATGTAAAGTATCCGAAACGTCGGGCTCATAAAAAACTATATAAGCCGCGATAAAATCCTTAAAAGTTGTTTCATTATAATGAGTGAAATTCGCGTAAACATAAGAAAACAATAAATTAAATGACTTTCCTTGATTCACCACATCATTATCATACTTTATCATTTTCTTTGTTGACTTTTTATAAAACCCAACAAACAATAATAATATACTCATTTTTTTAAAACCTATAATTACTTTAAAATATAGTTTTCTAGAACTCATAGCAATTGCTATAACTTCTACCACCTTATAGCAATACTTTCGTTATTTCATTAATTTCCTATGACTTTTGCTAAAAGTATTCGAAACGTCTTTAATATAAAAAGCTTAATCGCAAAAATCCGTAAAAAGTTATTTATATTTGTATGTCCGGGATAAGGAGAGATATGGAGGAGTGTAAAGTGACGCGGGAACTAACGAGTATGAGGCCAGAGTGGAGGCACAAGACATATAAAGCCGACCCCAAATGAATGGGAATAATAATGGCTAGGGAGATGATGATGATGATGATGATATTAACTCCTCCGAGGTGTAAACGTATTTTTTTTGTAGACTGTACCAATAAAGATTGCAACACAACAACTCATTATAAACCTGCATCTAACTGATGGATCAAAAATATATTACAGTTATTTTTAACTGTAATCCGATATGTTTCCGGTTATATATTTATCAATGAAACTAATAAATCAGACCGAGCGCTTAGGTTAAGATTAGATCTAAATGTTAATGGACCGATCTAATTAGTGGTTTAATATTAATAGTTAAACTATTAACTAATACATATGAAACATTAGTAAGTCGAAAGTAATGCTTATTTCATGTAGCATTAATTGATAACATTAATATAGAAAATTTCAATAATATGTTATATTAAATTGAACTTCAAAATTTTCATTCTGTATGAGACTCAATCTCGCGATAAGAAGGCGCATACAAATGCAATTAATTTTAGTAAATACGTAATAAATTTTAATTGAATTAAAACGCTAACCTTAAAAATTGTGTTTTTAATGTATGTTTTAGATGTATGTTTATTACTCTCTTACGCAAAAACTACTGAATCGATTTTGAGAAAATTTTACAATAATGTAATAGAAAAAATGCCAGCGGAAAGAAACCGCAGTGCTCTGCTGGTGGTGTACTAAAAACAATCCTGTCATTATGCGTATAACATCTAATAAATCCTAAGAATATATCTGTCAGTGAAGAGCTTTAAAAACCAGCTGGCTTAACCTTATTGTATAGCTTTTTTTTAATAAAGAATTTTAAAAAAGCTTTAAAATAAAAAATTATCAAGAAGGTTTTAAAATGGAATCCTCATCATCAACATCACCTCATCTTCCACCGCTATCCGTTCACTGATTACTCCTATGATGAATTAATGAACGCTGAGACTCTCCTTCTCTCTTCTCGCATCACTTCACATCTAATCGCTATTCCGCTGAGACTCTCCTTCTCTCTTCTCGCATCACTTCACATCTAATTAGTACCAACTTTCTAATATAAGATAAAGTTGAATTCTAAGAGTAAATTACATTAAGCAATTACATCAAATTCGGAATGTACCATTTCCGACAAGAATGTATTTCAAACAATGCCTTTGTTCGGATAGTAACAGAAGAGCTAAGTCCATTAGGTTCAGCATCTCAAAACTTCAGGACTTTAACGGTCTCCGGCTAATTCCACCGCAAACAGACTCTGATGTTCCCACAACCATTTGTGTTGGATCATTTAAATCGCTGTTGCTCATTATTTATTTAATGTTTTCTATAATATAATTTGTTTAATTAATTTAATTTAAACTATTTTTATTCGTATGGTATAATAATAATTTTTAAGTAATGTGTGGTGATCGGATAAATCTTTGAAATGTATCCGAATAGACGGTACTATACCTACCTACTTACAAAAAGTTATACTATGAAAATCTTGATTAAATATAATATTTATCATTCAAAATATTTAATAAGATAAGAACAAGATCGTTTTTTAATGTTCCAAATATTTACAATTTATATCAGGTATTTAGATTGCCCTTTTTAACTTTAAATTTAAAAAAGGATTCGTTCGATTATAAGAGATTGTAAAATATTTAGGACATTATTTATTACTTGATAAAATTCCGCTGTTCCGAAAATTTTATACAAAACAAACAAATGTCAAACGTTAAAAACTATCCACTTAAATTAATATAAAAACTTTTAAAGTGTTTATTGAGTCTGAGAACCGAGATTTTCTTTAATTACTGTTCTTAAAAGCGTCTTAGTTTAAACAAAGAAAACCAAAGTATTTTGAAATGTCTTGAAAAAATTTACATAAAATGGAAGCTAAAATGCGGGACTTTTGCAAACAATGCAGTTACTGTAACGACAATGGGAAAACTACAGCTGGCGTTGGTGTTATGTAAGTCGTCGCATTACTACGAGTTTTTAACTCGAAAGCATTATTGTTTTTGCTCTAGTTGTGACTCGTTAGTGACTAATCATTTTTAGATGGGCAGAGGATTTATTTTTTTTAATAGAAGAGGAGGTAGCCGGACAGTCGGTTCAACTGGTGGTAAATGACTGTACTGTCACACATTTCAACCAAGGGAGGGAAACTGGAAATATTTCCAACTCCTCGTGAATTATTCTGATTAATTTTGTTCCGTGGAGATGGCTTCAGTCCCTAATGAACTGACTAGCCGTCGAGGTGCCCTGTTGCTTGTAGATCCGGGGCACTTCACCAAAGGCGGCAGTGGTGGCGCTCGCCGGGTTTTAGT
The DNA here is from genome assembly GCA_905333005.2 of Lycaena phlaeas. Classification (NCBI taxonomy): domain Eukaryota; kingdom Metazoa; phylum Arthropoda; class Insecta; order Lepidoptera; family Lycaenidae; genus Lycaena; species Lycaena phlaeas. The sequence continues at coordinate 10,593,137 of HG995178.1, forward strand.
GGGTAGAGCTGCGTCCAGCTACCAGCTTTCGGGCGCAGTGAGTCCCACAGCGCAGTTAGCCTGGGGGAACCCACTCCCCTGCGGGATGCCTAAGTGCATTTCCCGGCGTTGAAGAAAGGAAGGGTCATTTGGCGGATCCTAGCCATACAGGAGTTGCAGAGGTGATAACGAGTCCACCAGTGGACCAACATACTCCTTCTGTATTTTCAAATTGCTGTACTTTGGAAACTTGTTGAGGTGACAAGTTGAAAATAATAAAAGCAATACAATCAATGTGTGCTTTAAAGTACTATTATTTTACCTTGTATTTATACTTTTTTATTTGATATTATGTAAAAATTATATTTTAAATTTTTCGAACACTAATAGACAGAAGGAAGTGTTAGTTAGACACAAGATGGCAGAGATTTTCACCGGCTCTCTGGTACACCGGCTTCCTGTGTAGAAATGGACCACGACGGGAGCGACGGTGGTCCAGTGGTGGATGGACTCGGCCTCTTATGCGAGAGGTCCGGGTTCGATCCTGACCCCCCGTGTGTGCCTTGGATTGGGTTTCTCTAATTTCTAAGTGCACCCCAAACACAAGACCATCGCTCGCTCACCGGTGAAGGAAAACATTGTGAGGAAACCTGCATGCCTGATAAGATTGAAAGTCTTTGAAAGTATGTGAAGTTCACCAACCCGCACTGGGCCAGCGCGGTGGACTATTGGCCCATTACCCTCCTCGCCTGATTTCGAGGAGGAGACCCGTGCCCACCAGTGGGACATAAAGGGTTGATACTTTACTTTTTTTATATTAATTTGATTTTCGTAGTTGGCGCAACCGAGTTAAGCGATAGTAATTACCATTGAAATATTCGTGTTTACGGTCTGTTACCGGCTCGTATTTTAATAGTTCTTAAGTGCTTAAGATGTACATACCTAAGCATTTGTGGAATTCTGGAAAATCTGAAACAAAACAAATCAATATATAATAACAAAACAATATATAATAACAATATTCGCCTTATTTACGTCGTAAAAATATTCTAATGCTATCACATAAAAGACTAGCTCTTGCCCGCAGCTTCGCCTGGGTTAACTAAGATTTACAACGGCGTCTTAGCGGGATAATAGTCTTTAGCCTTCCTCGATATCCTACTAATATTTTAAATGCAAAAGTTTGTGAGGATGTTTGTTACTCTTTCACTTTATATACCTACATAGGTATATAAGTGAAAGGGAACAAACATCCTTCCACTCATATTTACAAACTTTCACATTTATATAATATAGTATAGCAAGGCCCCATAAGCTTATAATATTATGACGCTTCTTCAAAATCTATTCAGTAGTTTTTGTGTGAAAGAGTAACAAACATCCTCACAAACTTTCGCATTTATAATATTAGTAGGATTTTATTATAGAAATAAAGACCAATTTTGGCACACGACAACAATGTGAAAAACAATTAAAGTGAACTTTTAACTGTCACTTTATATACGCCAATTAATTGGCGCGCATTGGCAGTGCCGTGACGAAAAACGACATAACGCTGTCATAATGTCATGATACTTAATTTGACTCTACGTAGGCCCTAAATTATAAATTTTCAAGCATTAATTGTGTTCTCGTATCGTATATTCAGTTTACAAATTCAGTTTGATATTAACGACACTCATTCATAAAGTTCACATCAGAAATCCGACTTGAGAATCTACTAAAGCTTGGAGTTATTAGAACTAATCGCTGGTTTAACTAAGATTCAAATACTTTACTAATAATATTGAAGTTGATATCAATTTTCAAATACCGTAATATTTAGGTTAAACTCTGAAGTTTGGGCTAAATTTGTTTCCATAAATTATTAAGTCTAGGGATTAAGATGAAAGTCATCATGTTTAGACTTTGTACGCTTATTTTACTGAGGCATTTAATAAGGCTTTGGTCGTGTTTCGGAGAGAAGAGCAGGCAAGGCGGGGTGGGGTAATTACTGGTACAGAGACTTAGGGCCTGTTTCACAATCTCCAGATAAGTTCCGAATAGGCTATCGGCTACATATTTGACAGATATTTGACACATAGAGTATGGAGTATCTGTCAAGTATCTGTCAAATATGTTGCCGATAGCCTATTTGGAACTTATCTGGAGCTTGTGAAACAGGCCCTTAATATCTTATGTCTGAGTATAGGCAACACATGAATGAGTTAGCAGTTCCAGGTACACTTTATATTCATTTTTTAGATTAAATTTGATTGTTTGCTTATATTAAATAGGCTCCGATATTACTTGACCGATTTGAATAATTCTTTCACTGTTGAGAAGCTACTTTATCTCCGGTAAACAAAGGCTATGTAAAATTTAAAAAAAAGCTAAGGACCCGTTTTAAATTTTAGTTGACGCAGGCGAAACTGCAATATCTAGTTATTTATATAGCGTACAAATCCGTAACTTCAGAAAATCTAACAAATTTCTTTCGTAGAATACTAGTGATCTTAAATTTGAAAGAGTCTGACTCGCACTTTCGGTTCAGTGTATTTTACGCGATATTGCGAATAAATTAAGGGTTACAAAATTTAACGTCAATTATAATAAGATAGGGTTTAAGCACCCACTTATTGCCGAATTTCGTTATCATAAAGACTGAGAGACAATCAACGAATCTAGAAAAATTCATTGCAGACAACATGTACCTATGAGGATTCTGTTATCTTAAATTTGAAAGAGTCTGACTCGCACTTACAGCGGTTCAGTGTATTTTACATGATATTGCGAAAAAATTAAATTTCATTTAAAGCCTTTATAGCCTATGTATTGCATTCCCTTATGAGAGCACAATGTTAACAATTTGCGTATCGCAAATCTAGAAACTCGAATCATCCAAGCATAAACTCCTAGTATCAGTTCTCTATCTTGTATCATATGACCTTTACAAATTCACAAACACGGATAGAACTTGAGATATCCTAAGATTTATGATTTACCATGTACACGTTTGACAAACAATCATATGGCCATATTAGGAGGAGATAGGGTCGAGATTCGGCCGTCGGTCGAGTGATATATCGTCTCAGTGTTCAGCTGGCGACGATAGAACTCGCCACAAGATAAATGGATGGAACTCTGTACAATGCGACAAGTTTATGTTTAAGTAATCAATTGGTACTAATACTTGTATTAATATAATCTGAATTGTGGTCAGGTGTTGATGGTACAGAAATAATTAAGTATTATTGAGAATGTTACGATAATTAAAACATAAAGCGTTCATATTGATTATCATAATATCTATGAGATACTTTTATAATTTACTAGCTGTTGCCCGTAGCTTCGCCTGCGTTAACTAAGATTTACAACGGGATCTTAGTACGCGAAATAACATTTTTTTTACACCTTGTGTCCGAAAAACCAATATCTTACGGAACCTTATTTTTTATCAGAATAAAATTAAGCCTATGTTACTCGTGGATAATATAGCTTTCGAATGGTGAAAGAATTTCTGAAATCGGTCCAGTACTTCTTGAGCCTATTCATTACAACCAAACAAACAAACAAAGTTTTCCTCTTATATTATATTAGTGTAGATTTACATTTAGACTGTTTATGCGAATTTGAATATAATTGATGAAAGAACTTTTAACAAATCATGTTGGTTTATTGAAATTATTAAATTCGCTTTGGATAATTTACAGCAACCATAATTAAGGGATTATCTTTTCTAATCTATTGTTATCTATAAAAAGAAGAAATGTTGGACACGTCGTATATTTGGTAATTTTTTCATTATTATGGACATAGATCAAACATAGATCTATAATGTATTAGTTAGCTTTAATAACCATTAAATCATCACAAACTAATCTCAATGGTAAAACTCCAAAATCTCTAAAAATAACACTTCGTAATCAATAAGTAAGTATATTACTCTATTAAGATAATATTATGTATATTCTATTAATGTTTCCATTAGAACATGCGATAATGATTTTATCACGCAGTAAAATATAAAAAAAGTTATTAATGAAATCCCATAATTGTATGAACGGTACGTGAGTACGCTGGAAATAGTAGCTATTAAATAGCAGAGGTGGCCTATTAGACCCATTCACTCATTCGAAGGCAATTATTGTCGGTCATCCATCAACATTATCAACGCTAGGATTTGTTTAGGTTCATTGTACGGTATTAAATTTGTGTTGAGTTTCTATAGGGTAGGAAGGAAACGAATTTTACCGCCCGGATTGCAGTAATCTTCTGCAATTATCCCTGCTTCAAAAAAATTCTTAAAGAATATACGGTATGGAGAAAAAAAAAAAAGTTATGTTTCTGTTTTCGCCTAAAATAGATTTTTTTGTTAAACAAAAAATCAGTAAGTATAATATTAAGTTTTTTTTAATAATTGAATATTTTAGTACTTAATTATTTATTTTAATACACATTCAAGCGCGTAAAAAAATTGTTTACAAGTGTCAATTCAAATAGATATATTATATACTATAATTTTTTGGGTTTCGTACCTCAATGACAAAACGGATTATTTAAAATTTTCCCGCTGTCCGACTTAAACCAGCTTAGTCACCATTAAATTAGATACTAATATGTTGAATGATACTAGGTTTTACAAAATGAGTAAAAAAAAATCGGTTATCTGTAAAGTCGGTTTACTGACGATAATTGAATGTGACAATATCATAAGAAAATAGTGATGGACCGATTGTGCCTTTTTGTCGCTCGTTCCGCGCTCTTGCTTGCGTTTCAAGCCTTAAATGGAACGCCTCAGAGTGAGATAACGCCGTAGTCATGTTTTTTCGTGCGTGCAACCGGCTCCATCGAATTATAAGACGTTGTCACGTCAAAAAATCGTACCGTAAATTTGTAATACCTATATCCATATCCATCAATAATAATCCTAATCATCATAATAAAAGTTGGTTTCATGCGCTTACGTTACGACGAGCTTACGAGCTTAAGCTACCACATTTTATACTAGTTAATATCTTATTCATGAACGAAATGAAAGTGACTTCTTGTATCTAAAACCCACGCGATCCAAACAGTGAATAACAAGAGAAAAATTAAAATCATCAATCAAATTATAATGATTTATTAAATACCAAAGTATTATAAAAACGAGTAACGACTTAAATGTGTGAGAACTTATTGGAGAAAGCGAGATGTTGTAAATACATAAATAGATAGACACAATACTACGATGGTATTACACTGACGAAACCAATACCTTACTTGGTCAAAATCATCACCATCGTCATCATCATCATTGCCATCATCATCATCACTTCACTTTACTTCGTATACTTGATCATTGAAGTAAGCATATGAAAGTATACGAAAAAAATGATTGTGGTGATGATGATGATGATGATGATGATGATGATGATGATGATGGTGATGGTGATGATGATCAAGCATATTATAGGCTTCTTTTAACAAATGCCACGATAGTGGTCCCTCAAACACTTGATATAACTAATACACGGCTAGGTCATATATATTTTTTTTGAACTGGCAATAAACGGACAGTCAATACAACTGATAGTAAGTGCTTAACGACATCCATAGATCTTTATTAGTCACCTGTTACCAAAAATCTTTATTGAGTCCTCTTAAGTCCGAGGGATGATGATTCAGTGGTGGATGAAATCGGTCTTTTATGTGAAAATTTCCGGGTTCGATCCTGACCCCCCGTGTGTGCCTTGAAATGGGGTATTCTAAAATTTCTAAGTGCATCCTAAACATGAGACCACCGTTCACTCATCGTTAAAGGAAAACATCGTGAAGAAACGAAAAAGAGATGAGATTGAAAGTCTTTGAATATAATATGTTCACCAACCCGCTTTGGGCCAGCGCAGCGGTGAGCTATAGCCCATTACCCTCATCGCCTGATTTCGAGGAGGAGACTCGTGCCCAACACATGGGACATAATAAAAGGGTTGATAATGGTAAAAAAAAATACAACTTACTCTACATACAGATTTGATGCTTTGGAAAAGACGATCAAATATCCAATTTAATAGTAGGAGAGACGGTAGGAGATCGTTCTTCACCGATCTGATAACCAGATGAGACATATTTTTATCAAATATTTTGTGTAAGCAAATATGCTCATAATTACTTGCCTAGCCAAAAGTGCTCTCTGGTTCTCAGATTGGTGAAGTACGATCTTCCACGGCTCTTAGACCATAAACTAGTTCATTTAAAATATTTTGTAGTAATATCAGGAAAATAAACAACAGTAAATTATTGCGACAAACTAACTAAAATAAACCCTTGGACAGCGGGGCGTAAATTTTTTGTAGGGTTTCTAACAAAAATATTCAATAGGCGCGTGCAAACTGAGATTCCTATCCAACGGAAAATATGACGAAAAAATCCATTTAGTTAAAAAAAAGTTATGCCACGTATTCAATTTCGTCAGCAAAAAGAGTGCTGGCAAATTTTTAGACCAAACTTTGATAAAAAATTAAACAGCAAAAAAAACTAAAATAATTTCTTTAAAGAATTAACTTCTTAGGCTTTATTTTAAGGAATATTTTATATATCAATGCGTAATTTTATTTCCCTACCGTGCCAAAAAGTTTCATTAAAAAAACTGCAGTCAATTTAATTTACACAAAGCTAAGTCTAAAATAGAATATTACTTAATCTAATCAAATCATAATTTTATTACTTCAACACTCAGATTTCATTATAATATTACCACAGATATTACTATGTTTCAGAGTGTAATATAATTAATAACACTTCAGCGAATTTCTATTTTGGTAAACGCAATTTAATTTCATAAAAACTTCAATAATATGAAACATTTTCAAGAGTCTGTATTATTGTTTTTGTTATATTTATTTAATGAATAGCCTGGTCAGAAATATATAAACACTGAATTGATGTCGCCTCTGTATTTTTTCTACAGTAGCATATTATACTATACTAGCTGTTGCCCGCAGCTTCACATGCGTTAACTAAGATTTACAACGGGATCTTAGTACGCAAAATAAGTAACTTTTCTGGTTGATTTTTTACACCTTGTGTCTGAAAAACCCAATTATCTTACGGAACCCTATTTTTTTCCAGAATAAAATTTAGCCTATGTTATTATACTATATTATTATCCATCCAGGGATTCCAAAATTGGGTTCCAAGTAATCCAAAGATTTCGTAAAATAGAATAGGGTATCACTGATCACATACATACATGTAACTTAACACATATACATATAACTTAACACACCCATATACACACACACGCATGCACACGTTGCACCTATAATGTTTCTTTTTTTTTTGGTCCTTAATTTAACCTTAGTTTACTGTTGCATTGTATAGATTCACACTGGCAAGCGGTGATATTTCGTGATTATAGATACCTTTAGTTTTAGTGGTACTAATTTTCAATACTGTTTAGCATGAAGTAATCTATATGGAATGTCCATAAATATATTATAAATATGCATTAGGGTTCCGCTCACATTATTTGCTGTTAAATAATACCACTATTACAAATATATTTTTTAGATAGCGCAAAATATAATATAATGTCTTAAAAATATACATACTCAAAAGAATATTATCTTACTGTTACTATCAACAATAATTTATCATCAATAATTATAGTGGATAAAATATAATATATTATGTTAAAATCTGTGTAAACTATTTTAATTTTATGTAATATTACTAAATTATAATTACGATATTTTACGATATAATTAAAAGGTTTTTCCATCTCTAATAATAAAACTGTTTTTTAATTATTGTCTGTTTTGTCTCTACATTCGTCCTCCTTAGAAATTTAAGTGAACCAAAAATTTTATCAGTACCCATAATATTGTATTATGTATATAATATACAAGTACAGCGCTATTTTTAATTTGCCCTTTATCGTCATTAGTTTATTAGTTCTGGTGGCGAAATAAATAAAAAAAAGAAATGTGGTGTCGTGGGACACCAGGTAGGAACGAAGTTCCTTCGGCTAAATAGAAATGTATTATACACTACTCGCTTGTGTATGTGACTATCGCGCCGCGCACGTCTCATTTTTTTTTTTTTTTTTTTTTCGGTTGGATCTATGCTAATGGTCCTAGTGACCGTTATGCGTCATCGGAAATGGGGTGATCCGGCTGGATCATCCTATGACGTTAAAAATTTGGGGGGTTGCCCCCCGCCATGTTCATGGCGTCGGGTTTGTACCTAACTTGGTCAGCTACGGTCGACTGGTTTGGAACGGGTGACGTTAGAAACCTATCGTGAGGGCCGGCCCTCCCCTCCCCCGGTAGCGGGGGAGGCGGGTCAAGCGCGGGACCCGAGCAAGCTGCCGATAGCAGAGTGCTATCGGTGATTACACTGTCTATATTGGTGTCGACTCGTAGCTGATCTGAGCCTATGCTGTCGCGGTTGATCCGGATCAACTGGTCAACGGAGTGTAGGGTTCGACGTCGCATACGACCCCGGGGCCCATGCGGTGTGAATGTGTGCCTAACACCGGCTGTGTTATGTCTGAGTGTGTGTTGTAGCTTACGTCGCGCTTCAGCATGGCGCTTTAACAGTTCTGTGATTTTATCAACAGGATCGGTTATGCGCACGTCTCATTTAACGCTTTTTATTCCACGCACTTTTTCTTACGGTTTTACTATCACATTTTTTCAGTTCGGTCGCACAGCAAAATCCCTGTCACCTCCAAGACTACTAGTAAGGAACTTCATTCCAAAAATATATAAATATTAACTAACAACTCTCACATGTACCAACTAATGATAGCAGAACTAAAGGAACCTTTTGACTAAAAGTGAACAAAATTTTTGTCGCCTATTAGCAATCTTCACCCTCGTAAACCTTACGAAGTCAAGGATATAGTTACAGAAGCCGTATAAAGGAAGTCTCGGTGTTTACCCTGACCATGTCCAGGAAATTAATGGGTACTACATGTTACCGCAATCTCGTATTTGGCGCGTTATGTCGCAACCAATTTTCTCCTTGTACTGTCTCATTCCGTTTATAATTTGTACTAATGTTCTTTGTTCTTTGTTGGTTTCTTTGGCTGTTTTTAAAATCTTTATTTCGTTTTTAATTAACACTTGCTTAGTTATTTTCATGTATTTTTTTTAAATCGGTATGTATTGGATGCGAGTGACAGTGGTCGTCTTGGCGTTGATTGAGGAATCAGCCCCTCTAGACAAGTGGCATAAACGAATAGAATAGAAAAGAAATAGCTGTCACATTACATGTCGTAAACTAGTGTCATTCTACACAATAAGTATTCTATTCTATTTCTATTCGTTTAGCATTTGCGCCACTTGTCTGAAATGTTTATTTATTAAAATCGGCTGGATTCCTACTAATTTTACCATATAAATATATATTGTAAATGGCTATCATCATTATCATCATCATCATCATCATCATCAGCCTTTATCCGTCCGCTGCTGGTAAATGACTACGGTAGTTACTAATTATATACTACTATTATATAGAAGTGAGTCTACATGTCCAACACTAAAAACATAGTCTATAACATATGATACGGCATTTAATTTAGTTTACGACGCGATTAAAAGAAACAGATGAAATGTACAATTAAAAAAACGTTTTGATTTTTGTGATTCTTTTTCCACGGTGTAGCATTTTCACAAATTGTACTAACAATGACAGCGTTACGTTACTATATTACCCTCGCAAACACTGAATAGCAAATATTAGTTCAGCGACCATTTACACGCATTGAGATTGAAATGAGCTATTTATTGCTTTACACAATTTACTAGGTTTCACTGTTTTACAAAGGAATGTTTCAAAGGGGCTTTGTGCGAGGTGCCTACGTGGGTTCCATCAACCGACGAGCTCTTGTTACTTAAGTATGCGTGTTGTGCGTCGATACCCTAGTATTATGCATTTCCTCTAATCAATATGTTTATTTCAAGGAAGAAGAATAGCCCCCTGGACAAGTGGAACTGACGCTAAATGAATAGAAAAGAATAGAAATCTTATTGTATGGGAATGACGCTAACTGTCAAATTACATGTCGTAAGCTAGTATCATTCCATGCAATAAGTATTCTATTCTATTCTAAGGGGTCTACTTGTCTAAGGGGGCAGGGCAGACACGGTAATTACTGACTTCTCCAAACAGCATTCTTGTATCCCAGAAATACGCTTTCCTATTGACTTTTATGTCAAGCTGTATAATTAGGTATAGCAGTTCTTTTATATAGCTTTTTAGCATCTCATAGATTTTGTGCAAAGATGATGATGCAGACTGATCTGGAGCTAAAAGGTCTGGGTTCAATTCTGTCCATGTCAGATTTTCGAGATAATGTCTTTTTCGAAATTTATTGGTGCTTTTAAACATGAGAATGTTGCTGCACCTTTGAGGTTATTAAGAGTCACCTCCAAATAAGGCAGCGCAAAGAAGAACTATGATCCATCACCATATTTCTGGTTTCTAGGAGGAAGCCCGAGCTTTTTAGTTTTTTACCGTTTTACAAACTAAGGTTATTATGAACCTTAAATTAAGTTGTCTGCCCATCATCACTAACGTTAAAAGACAAACAATATTCCACCAGAAATTCAACAAAGATCGTCCACATAGATTGTCTCATTTAGTTTATCACTAAGTAATCTAAATCCAGACCTAGCGTCTTGGAAACTTTGACACACTTTGAGACTGGGTTTGTCAAAGTTAATGTGATTCAGACTCTTTCCGATCCCGTGGTTCAGCATGAATATTTTAAATTGGAAAACGTCATTTTCGTATCTATGCTAATATATTACGGTCTATTCTGGCATGAAAAATGTTGGAACGCCCGATCGGAAAGCCAAATATTTGCGCCGTTTACCGCTTGTTAAAACTACTTGAGACTGTGCAAGTTAAAATTGCGTTAGCCTTTCCGTTTATGCCGCGAGGTTCGCGTTCCAGTTCAAATTATTCCAATGAATAATTTAAGTTTACGTTGTTCACGTGTTTCTCATAAACATATCGTGTGGTTAATGTATGTTACGTCAAAAGATAACGTGTAGAATATTTTCTTAATATTATTATACAAACATTATTGAGCTACGACTAATATAAAAAGTAGCTATTGCCCGCTCGCGAATAATTCGATTTTCTGCCGTATCCGAGCTCATAATGGTCAATTTTGTAGCCTTAATTACTCCTTAAAGTATCACCTGCCAGCTGAAATCACGTCAAAATTGAACATGCCGCAACATATACTAGCCGAAACAAACAAGCAGACGGACAAATATATATATATATATATATATATATATATATATATATATATATATATATATATATATATATATATATATATATTTAAATGTAAATACCTTTTATACTTTTGTGTTCACTGATCATGTAGTAAAGAATATTTGTATGAATGATTTTATTAAATGTGTACCTTGTCATTTTTAAATATTGATCTTGGCTAGACGAAGTAGATATGAAACGTGGATGTTAATATCTGAATATAATAAAATAAAAAAGAAAAAATTAAAAGTATTACAGTAATAAGTAATTCTGATATAATAGAAGGACAAAATAAAAAGTCAATGTTTTGCCGTTGATATGTTGATAACTCAAATATGTATCCCAGATGTTTAACATCAGTGTGTCCAGTATATGACACAATTTCCATCTAGAAAGTAAAGTAAACACGTGCTGGACGCACTTGTTTATCGATAACAAAGATTTTATTCACGTCGTTCCGCAAATTGTCGCCGCTTCCGGCAGCTTTCGAACTTTTACAGTTATTGGCTCTATACGACAAAACTACATACATGGTATAGGACATAATTTGAAACTCTTAACGCCTTGTTGAGAGTTTTTTTGATATGGAAAGCGTTAATTGGATCAACAAATAGTTAAGCCCTTATTATAATTAACAACATTTACGGATTTCATTGCGGTTTATTATGATCTTTACATGCCGTCCTTTTTTTTCTTTAACGCCGGGAAATGCACTGACGCATCCCGCAGGGGAGTGGGTCTCCCCAGGCGGGTATGTGGGACTCGCTGCGCCCGAAAGCTGGTAAGTGGACGCAGCTCTACCCACTAAAACCCGGTGAGTGCCCGTCCGTGTGTGCCTTGAAATGGGTTTTTCTAAATTTTTAAGTGTACCCCAAACACGAGACCAACGCTACCGCTACCTCACCGGTGAAGGAAAACATCGTGAGGAAACCTGCATGCCTGATGAGATTAAAAGTCTTTGAAGGTATGTGAAGTTCACCAACCCGCATTGGGTCAGCGCGGTTATTGGCCTATTAGTCATTACCCTCCTTGCTTGATTTTGAGGAGGAGACCCTTGCCCAGCAGTGGGACATAAAGGGTTGATACTTTACTTTTTTTAACAAGAGTCAATAGTCGCTTCGTTTTTTTCTGTTCTTGTTTGGCTTCGTCTGTTCGTTTGCCCTCTTATGATATAAATAAAAATCTTAAGTAACTTATAGATTATTGCAGATTCTGAGATATGATGCCAGTAACTTTGCTTATCTTGTTCATTTTACCGGAACACAGGAAACACAAAACAAATGTAGAATCGTGATAGCGAGACATGTCTGCTAAAAGTTAACTATTCGTTATTTATTAAAAGACTAGTACCGTCCTGCAATTTCACTCGCGTACTTCCCATAGCAGTGAGAAATTAAATTTCTAATATATTTTTATTTAGCAGGTAAATGCTTAAGCTGTTGGATTTTATAATAAAATCTTGGTACGGTCAGGTAGTGTGAGCCTTATCTTGTATGTACATAAGGAATTAATACATTCTATTAACTTTCAATGATAATTTCAACCTGTCCGTAGACAGCCTTACATGGTGCGAACGTTGCTGTAGGCTTTTTACATGCATTTATTTATTGACCACATTATGCACTGAACTGGTAAGGGAATGTATGGTACCTGAACATACATCAATGTCTATAAAGTTGTACATTAAGATTTCTCGAATGACAACAATCATCACCTTTAACACCAATTCCCTCGACATTAATGATATAATTGACAACATTAACATATTTGTCATTAACAACATCGACAGCATTGTAATCTTCATCTTCAAAATTATTGTCAAAATCGATATCTATTAAATCATCAACAATATTGTCATCATCATCATCAAAACATTGTCATCTTTTTTACATATATTGTGTAATTTTATTTTAATATATTGTGAAATAATTTAGCCACATATTATCGTCTAAATGTCACCTGTCATTCTTTTGTGGACTTGCTTTGGAACTGGTGCAGTGGTAGACTCAATTGACGTTCAAAAAGGTACTGTTTTGAATAAAATTTTTGACTTTGACTTTTGAGAACCTTAAGTAATTATAATTAAAGAAGTATATGTGATAAATTTATTGGCGTCTATGATATTAATTATAGCACTTTCATCTGCCGCTATAATCGTTGTGGGACATTATGCCAAGAGATAACCCAAATACCAGTTACATCATACCTTCACTCAAACTTTATAACATCTTACAAATTAGAGATGAAAATAATTGCATTTTTATAGAGAAATATAAGCGAACAAAAATATTGTATTAAATGGATTATATACATTTTTTTATAAATTGTAGAATTTTTGTTGAAAAAAGGTGGTTAACACTCGGCGAAAGTTGTATTCCATATTTTTTTTTTGTAAATTGTAGGATTTTTTGTTGGAAAAAAGGGGCTTAACACTCAGCAAGAGTTGTGTTTTAAATATTTTCTAAATCTTTTCTTTTCATAAATTAATAATGTCTATGTAAACTTATCTATACAGCGTCATCAAGTCGTGTGATGATTTTAGATTTGCATATCATTTTGGTTAAAGAAATGCTAAACCAGACATAAAATTGTGAGTCAACTGACAAGTTTGATTATATTTTCTCTTAGAAATTAGGAGCCCAATAATTTTACTGTTTTACATCGCTCATAGTATGTTTGAATGTTGAATAAGCTAAGGACTTTAAGGCTATACTTTAGCTTGAGAATTGATCTGTATCTACATATATATCGAAAGATATAACTTATCTTTATATTTATTTACTAAATGCGTGACTTTTCTTGGCTGCCCGTAAAAACTTTATGCAACGTTTACACATTAAGCGTTAACCAGTAGAGTGAAACACAATACTCTACAATATCGTTTATTGATTTTTTGAGAAATCTTTAATAAAAAACTTCGTATGTTTGTCCGCGCGGGAGGCGCGGAGACAGAAGCCTGGAGCAGTCGTCGCTCGGTCGTTGGACGAGGAACCCGTGCCACTCTCTGCGACGCTTGCGCAATTATTTATTGTTTATTATAATTAAGTATTGACCCTAAAATGTTCATATTAATTCTAATTGACATTTTTGATCAGGACACTGTTTTTTTTTAAGGTTTATAAATGAGCAAAAATACATTTACTTTTTCGCTTGTGTAAATACTTCAGGTACTACAACAAATGCAGGTGAAGAACGAGGTCATTCAGATAGGAGACGCCCCTAGTGTAGTGTCGTAAGAGGGAGAAAGCTTGAGAATCTATAGCTCAGATCCCTAGACACCAAGTCACTTTTAAAGGAATCTCTAAAAACTTTTCTGTGAATTACCACTTTAAGACGAAGAACTAAAATATGATTATTATATAAAGTCTGATGATGTTTATTGGATAGTAAAAGGTAAAGAAAACATAAAAACATATTTACCTCAAGAGAGTTTTAAGCCCGTTTCGCATCAAAATTTCTACCCAGGATCAAGGAATGAATTGCAGCGTGCCTCAATAATATAAAAAAGCATGCAAATTATAGGGTCGGTTTAACTCGAAACGGGAATTGAACGTGAAAAGAGAAGCGTGAATTCGGAAACAACCCAATCGGGGATGAGAAAATGATGCGATAAAATTTTATCTCCAACGAAATTTGGCGAAAAATCGGAAGGTGTCAGCATTTTTTACCCTTAAGCCGTAATGTCCGCGATTGGGCCGCAAAAAATGGATACATTATTTCAATACAATATCTTGATGGCCGTTTTATTGATATTCAATTTTAAGTGGTTCTATATACAATGTTCGATTGAAATTATTCGAAATTTTTGCATAAAATCAAATCTTAACTTTTATCGGTTGGCAATAATCAAAATATAGTCAACTAGTTGTTGCTCGCAGCTTTGCCTGCGTTAACTAAGATTTACAACGGCATCTTAGATGATATAGTCTATATTATCGCGCGTTCCCGTGGGAATACAGGGATGCATTATAGCCTATGTGTTAATTTGATGTATAAGCTACAGTTTACATAAAAGTTTTATCAAAATCCATTCAGTAGCTTTTGTGTGAAAGAGTAACAAACATCCTCACAAACTTTCGCATTTATAATATTAGTAGGATGATATGATGATATGGAAGTGGCTAAGCTGTTTTGATAAGACACGTCTAAACAAGGACTGATAGGAAACCTACTTTAAAATAAACTAAAAATAAACAGATTGCATTAAAATTGGCCTACTATAAAAATACACATTCTACTCTAAAATACATAGTATTCAAACAGGTATAACATAGTATTCAAACACATCTTTATGGGGATTTTGGGCTAAAACCACTTCAAACTTGTGGGGTTAAAATCCACTAAAATCAACCATGGTATTTTGTAAGCTAATGAAAAAATATAGTCTTCATTTGATTTATCAAATTGTTTACACCGCATTGATTTGTAATAAAACGTAAGAGGCAATAAAGCGTCATGAACAGAAGATTGTCTGATATATCAAGCGTACCCAAAATACGATCATACATGAACACGATACAATATATAAAACGACGATGTTAGAACACAACGTTTGAAATCATTTAAAAATAAATTAACATAAAAATGTTTTAAATTAACATACTTATTTTTACAATTAAAACTTTTTACATCTTTATTGACTTTTTCTAAATGTGTTTTTATTGACACAGATAAGAATTTGAGACGATTTAAAACGGTATATTTGCGGAGCTCGATATTTCGGAAGTCTACGAATATCTTGTTCATGAACTCGTAAATATCGTGCAATATCGAGCTCCGTTAAATAAAAGTAAAAAACTTGATAAATTGATGTCTATCATACTTAGTTCATAATAGTGTAAATCTATCATGATTAGTTTATAATAGTTTCAAATATAAACACTTAATGCGATTAAAAAGTAAAATTTACAAGCTACTAGTTGTGTGATGTTGGTATGTAACAAATCGCTCCGATTTTACTACACGCTCACCGAATAGATAACAAGACATCGTCGTCCCTATTTTAAATGACCTATTTTTCTGCTCCTCTTTTATCTATGATCAACTTCAGTCTTACGAGTCATCGAAATTTTTATTTTATTAAATTGGGACAGTATTACTAAGTGTTACTTTTGGGTGGTCAAAAACACATAATCGAGTTTCCTTGGAACTCCCTTGAGAAGTCCCTTGGAGTTTTGAGTTGGTCCTTGTCTCCATCAGAATACCTATTCTGCTTACTATATGAAACACAAACCTTTTTGAAATAAGCAAAAAGAGAGAATAATAATAAAATAGGGTATTTTACAGAGGACCGAGGAGCAGTATTCCCTTAACTATGACATTATCAAGAGAAAGCTATGTTTGAAAAGACGAAGAAGAACAGCATTTCTTCTACCAGTATCTTGTGCTGAGAGAGATGCTGTGTGCAGCGAGCTATTTTTATGTATATCAGATTATAATATTCTGTGTCTGTTTTTTCTATGTTCCGGAAAAAATAGTTTGACTGGCACAAGCAAATAATTTAGCACTAAACGCGTCATAAAAAATGGTTTTCTGGAAAGTCGGTTTGCGGATGATAGTTTTACGCGATAACGTCATATTGCACCACCAGCCGAACGCTTAGGCTTTTCGTGCATCTCCCCCCCTCTCTCTCTCTTACACACTTGGCTCTGGTGAAACATGAGCACGATTCATATTTCATACATAAAAAAAACACAGGACAAATTCACTTTAATTCAATTCCACTGTCAAAGTTAAGATACGCTAAAAGCAATTTATAGGAAAGGGAACTAAAACGGTTTCACAACGCATAGAAGGGCTCCTTGTCAATTCTAACTGCCAGTTAAACCGCTAGTAAACAGTTTAATGAGATTATTAAACCTCGCGGTAATGTTTATCAATGAATCGTTTGCCTTTCCTAGAGTTAAGGAAAGGAGGTTTAAATATTTATGGAGGATCTTAAACTAGATACGATAGTGACGTCATCCAGTTTCACCTGACCTAAGCCTGACAACTTTGTTATTAAAATTACTACTATGTATATGTTTGTAGTATATGTTTAGCTAAATGATTAATTAATCGCAATGCAGGTGGGTTCTTCGAATGTTTAATTTTAATCGTAACATATAATAAGCTTCATAAGTTTCTGCACCAGTTCCATGAAATAAACCTACATACGGAATGGCTGGTAATAATAATATCTATGGACGCTTTTACATCACGTCAATCTGGTCCCGTGCTAAGTTCTCGAAGAGACTTGTATTTCGGGTACAACGGAAATACATTATATAAATATTTAAAACTTTTTATATTAATTAGATTTAAGATTTTTATTATATAATACACGTCATATTATACTATGAGACACATCCATAACCCAGGAACACAGAAACTTTTTGTGTTCCGTGGCGTGATTCCAACTCGCTACCTCCTGCTTGTGCGCCAACGCGCAAACCACTGAGCCACAGAGGTCGTCAAAAGAATGGTGGAGTGTTTTAACTAACATACACTTTAAATACTAGAATTACATTAATTTCAATTTTTTAGTACCAACAATTTCAAATTTCGTGATGACGTCAATATGTCATTAGCATTTCGCTGACGCGACTCTATTTATTCTCTATCAAAAAGTCCTCAAGAATCTTTGAAGAGCTAGTTTGCGGTATAAAGGCTTATTTGATATAAGAGCAGTGCACAATACTGATGATGATGTGTCTACAGACTGCATATAATGAACAGCTTTGAATAAATATCAACCTCAGGAAGTGTGCAATTTTAATTGGACTGCGCGGCGGTTCTCGAATTGAACGAACTTTCCTGAGCACATAAAACCCCAGTGAAGGGGATTCCCGAAAATTATACATTTTGATAGAACGAATGTTATTTCAAACGTATTTAAATATATTAGTTTGGATGCTTACCGCGTTTTTATTTTTATTGAGGTCCCGATATTTCGGCAATGTTTCAACCGCCATGATCGCGGGAAGACTGAACCAGCAGGTAAGCACGAGAAATAATTATGACCATCATTATCATTAGCCTTTTTCTGTCCACTGCTGAAAATAGGCCCCCCTCAATGAACCTTGCCAGTTGTATCCAACACGGACCGGCCACTGCTCGGAGATCGTCTTCCCACCTGGTTAATGGCCGACCAACACTTCGTCCACATAAGCGCGAAAAAAGAAATTTCTACTATTTTCCTACCTACGCATAACCGCGCTGCACAGCGAGTTGATATTATTTTACTCAAAACTCAAAAGCACATTAATTACTCAAACAATACTATGGTACAAAAGGTCTATAATATACTGTAGGTGTACTTATAATTACCTAGCACAGGTACAATTGTAGGCCTCGACAACGTCTATCTACAATGCTAATCTAAGACGGGTATGCGCCGATTATTCGGTGACTGATTGTGCCTAATTATAGACCTATAGTCTAGACTAGACTCCTAGATTGCGTATTATTAAGAGGGCGGCAACAAGAATAATATACTTTTTAGATATACAATAATTCCTAATCTATCAATATCATCTGTGACATATTAAAACTAGATTCTACGAAGTCTTTTTAGGGATTTAATAATATAATAATTGTCATATTAGAATTACAGATTTTAAGGAGTCTTTTAGGAATTTAATAATATTATAATTGTCATATTAGATTTACATAAATGTAATCGATATAACTTATATAAGGATTATATCAAATTAAATAAAATTAATGATTTTTAGTTATTTTTTATTTAATGATCAGTTTTTTTGGAAACGGATGAAACGATCTTCATAAATCGATCTAGGTTTCATTATTATAGTCGTTTTATTGTATTCAGACGGTCAATGGATTATGGCTATACGTTCTATTTTGTCATTTTCTGGAACGGAAAAGTAAAAACGATTTTTACTATTTTATTGAGACAGCTTTAAAAATCTTTCCTTTATGGTATCTAATAATAAGATTTTCTTAATCTAATTACTAAAATTAAAAATAAGTTCAATTAATGTAAGTATTAGATTATTTTATTTCAATATCCATTTAGATTGACTTCTCTCTGTGGGCAATCTAGATTTAGAGCCCTAATAAAATAAATATATATTGCAATAGGTACTATAGTCTAGCCTTAGTGTATTGTGATATTTGCCATAGTGGGTGGCTTGCACAAGCAATCAATAATAAAATATCAGACTTCCACACTACATGTGTGGGCCCCCTTATTCTTGCCTACAATAGCTTAGCTATTAATAAAATGACATACACGTAATTACTTGTACCATCTGTCTTAAGTCTTATCATGGACCCGAATAGAACATAAGAAAAACCAAATTAAAATACTTAAATAATTACTAAATTATATTAGTACATGAAAAATTACTTAAAAATGTTTATTATTAATTATTTTCTCGTCAGTAGTCATTTACATATTGCAATAATGAACCTAAATAAATTATATATAGCTTTCTAAATAGCTTATGTCAAATGAAATATATATCCACAATTAATTGATATTTATTTGAATACTACTGTATTTTATTATCAATATAAAAGCTAACATCGAACATAAATACTCAAATCTATACGATCTAAGGCACGCAATAGACAATAAAAGCCTTACGACCTTCAAATTAGGTATTAAAACTATATAAAATAAACGGTACTTAAATGGTAATAGAGGAGGCGCTTGGGAGAATAAATTAAGATTTAGGGCCTGTTTCACAATCTCCAGTTAAGTTCCCAATAGGCTATCGGCAACATATTTGACAGATATTTGACAGATACTCCATACTCTATATATAGCCTATTGGGCACTTAACTGGAGATTGTGAAACAGGCCCTTATTGAAATAGCGCTTTGTATTGTTTAATCAATGAAGACGATCTGTTCCGGTGTTGCGGATTAAATGATGAATAATCTTGATCGTTGCAAATATACATCGAGTATATGAGCGGATGTAGTAGAGAAAAAATGTGAGACATAAATCCTACTAATATTATAAACGCGAAAGTTTGTATGTTTGTTACTCTTTCACGTAAAAACTACTTAATGGATTCTAATGAAATTTTACAATTATATACCTTATACACCACAATAGCACATAGACTACAATTTATCACCGTACTCCCATGGGAACTAAAGGTACGCGGCTAAAACCGCTGGGCGCTACTAGTAGTAATATAATACATATGCTCAGTTCATCACTGCTAGAATAAATTGAGGCAGTTTTCAAAAAAGTAATAATCTACAGAACGACCATTTTGAATAACTTTGCTATGTCTTAAAGGAGGCCTACGTTCAGCAGTGGACATATAGTAGCTTATGATGATGATGATGATGATGGTGGTGGTAGTGATGATGATGATGATAAGGAAATTACAAAAGCGATTTTGTATAACTTTATCATGATTATCATTTTTATTCAGTCCACTGTTGGATGCATTTTAATCACCGCCCCGACCTTATTAAAATCAGTTTTGTTATCTGTTATCAAGTAGAAAACACCCATAAATATTAATTTATAGTAGTCGAATAGGAAGTAAGATTTTCATTAACAATAGTTTAAATTCGTAGCTTTGCCCGTTAGCGCCACGTGCGTTTTATGGCTGTAAGAAGTTGTTTTATTCAAATTGGATTTATGTTCATTTTAGTGCCAATGAAATAGGTGTGGGGTTTGAGAATGGAATTAAATTAAGGCTTTTAAAATCATCATCGGTATTGATGATGATAATTCGTTTCACAAAGTTCATCTTTTGTCATAAGTGTTCCATTTTTGAATGCAGTATTTTTGTCGATTTTATCGCGGTTTAATAAGGCCTTTCGTAACCATGGTTGCTGTAAAGCATCCGAAACGTCGGGTCTTATAAAAATATAAGCCGCGATAAAATCCGTAAAAGCTGTTCTATTAAAATGAATGCGGTAATTAAATCGTCAGTCCAAGTCGCAATGCAACAAACAATCGGCTGGTTTGATATTCATTAGGAGAGACCATCAATGGCTAAATATGATGTCACCTTATTAATTACTATTTGCTTTATAATACCAACGACAATTTTCCAGTGGGTATAGACTCAACATCTTGAGCAGTTGTAAGTATTTAGTCCAGACCTTGTTGCCATGAAATGGGTTTTCCTAAATTTGATCGAACACCAGCTGTACTTGAAAACATCGATTGCTCACAGGTGAAGTAAAATACATTGTGAGGAAACTTACCTTCCTTCTGACATTAAAAGTCTTTGAAGGTGTGTGAAATTCTTTGAACCCCTGTACTTGAGAATATCGATTGCTTACTTGTGAAGTAAAATACATCGTGAGGAAACATACCTTCCTTATGAAATTAAAAGGTGTGTGAAATTCACAAACATTGGGCCAGAGTTTCGATAAACTATGGCCTAAAACCCTCCTCCTTATCTGATTTAGGGGAGGAAACCTGCGCCTTAAACATAATAAATTATGTATGAAATAGGTACGGTGTGAAAAAACTTTTAAATAGCTTTAACTATGTGATTTAAGTAAATTACTGCCTATAGAACAAAGTATTTAATAAGTCAAGTCAAAAACTCAAATTTCATAGAAGTTTTATAGAAAAAAACTTAATAATTTTAAATCTGATTACATTATAATGTACCATAATATCCACAGTTTCACCCGTGTAACTTCCGTTCCCGAGGGAATGGATATATGAATAAACTATCTGTTATTCATATTTTATTATATACAAATATTCGCATTTATACAAAAACATAGGAATGTCTTAAATATCCTATGTAATATAATAAATTAAAATTCTGTGTTCTTCCTATCCAATAAAAATAATACAGAAATAATACTAATAAGTGCGAACACAGAATACTACCTAAAATTCACAACTGCGTGTCAAAATCAAAAAAATAATGTTCCAGCATGATTTTAAGCTCACCCTGAGTGACATAGGCTGCACAAATAATGATAAGTCCAGATCCATTTGTAAATAATAAGAAATGTGAGCGATGCTGCGGGGAACAACTACTAAAATATTTACTATTACCGTTTTCTTCTCACAATAAATGTATAGAAAAACCCAAATATTCAGAAATAACAAACACGAGAAGACATAACTCCTGAAGCTATGTCCGAGCGGCCCACTCGAAACGGCCATAAAATATGTGTACGTGACGAGGAAATGTAAAACACGTTGAATTGATCACTTTGTGCTATTCACTGAGTTCATGAGGCTCACGCTGGCGATTTGCGAGCGAGAACAAAGCGAGGCGAGTGCGAAACAAATGCGCAACGAATAAGCCGCGAACATGATCAGAGTCACATTAAAATAAACGAGCTTACCTTGCTCTAGCTAAGACAACTCATTGTGTTTTATCTATCCTTTTTTTTTCCTTAACGCCGGGAAATGCACTGACGCATCCCGCAGGGGAGTGGGTCTCCCCAGGCGGGTATGTGGGACTCGCTGCGCCCGAAAGCTGGTGAATTAATGGACGCAGCTCTACCCACTAAAACCCGGCGAGTGTCACCAATGCCGCCTTTGGTGAGGTGCCCCGGACCTACTAGCACAGGGTACCTCGACGGCCAGTCGAGTCAAGTCGGCCCTCTGGGGGCCAACGCCACCTCCACAGACGGGTTGCCCCACCCCTCGTAACAACCCCTTCCACCGTCAGGACAGTACAACGAGGCGAGGTTCCCATCCTCGCCCCTTGCCCCCCTGATCTTTTGCCCTCTCTTCTTATAAGAGGGTTACAAAGAGCCACCTTGGCTCAATTATTTTCGCCAGGGTGTTGGGCTCACCCTAGGCTACTGAGCCCCAACGCCACGACAAGGCTAGAACCATGGTCGGCCGTTCTATCTTTCCTGAGGCATAAGATGTTAAGTCTCTTAAAACGTAGTTATGCTGTTTCAAGGAAGAAATTAGTTAGATGGTGGTACGTATGAAGACTAGACCGCGGTACAGCGCTTCCTTTCCATCGGTAAAACTCCTGTGTGGTTCAAATCAAAAAAACTCTTCACAGAAAGTTCGCCTCCCGCTCACTGTTCAAGGCGAGTTCGATTCGCACTTAGCTCGCTTTAGGCTCGCTTTAGGCTCGCTTGAAAGTCGCCAGTGTAATAAGCTATGTTTCTGTTTTTATAAGTTCTACTGGCGCGCCTTGGTCGTAAACGCCCGTGTCGCTGTCGTGATGATCTACAAGGTTGCTGTGGACTTATTTTTATGTGCACATATTTTATTCTATGTTATTATAATTATGAAAAGTTGGAGCCTTATGTTGGACATCCACGCGACCAAAGGTTATGCAGATGCGTTGTCCTCCTTTTCTCTATCCCCCACCCTAATGGACCGAAAACACACAAACACGACAGCAAAGCTGTCATTTTACGCCGGTGTTGTGTGAGCGAGAAGCACCACTCAAGTTATGCCGGCTCAAAGAGTAGGGGCTACAAGGGAAGTTTATTATAATTTATTGTCATGTGAAAGCCTTGCAATATTTATCAGCTTCAATTACAACTGCTTTGGATCATGTTTTTGATGCATAAAATCTTTTTTTCTGTAACCTTTAATTTAGGTTACTTCATAATATATGCCCTTTTATCACTGCTTTTTAACAAAATACCTGCAAATTGCTCTTGCACTTTTTAAACGTGACATTATGAAAGCACTTAAACTCCTGAATTTAGTACCTAGGCTAATTCCAACTGAAATGGGTGAACGAGCATATGCTTTTGAAACATTTTCGACTCTTTTTATTTCTTTGTAGCTCAGCTTCAAGTGGTTTTAATATTCATCATATTTTGCGGTGCCAGAAATTTATTTACATATTTTTACTATTTAATTTTTACGTCTAGCCTTAAGGGTTAGAGCATATAAAGTATAACAGTTAAAAACTTATAGTCCCTATTCAAATTATACAAATGCAAAAACATTGGTGTTATATTTTAATGCCAAAACCAGTGATAAGAATTCGATTCGCAAAGAGATACAGAAGGCTTACATTTGATTGGAGGAGTCCAAGGAGCAGAATTGCAGTTGTACAAGTGTGCTCGCTGGAGCAAAATGGTCTAGAAATTAGACTATAGCCTCAGGGCTGATTGATTATAGTCAGAGTCTAGCCTGTGATCTATTGAAATTGGACTCGAAGATAGTAGCATATGTCGATGAATGCATTGCTATAGCTTGCATAGCTCCTTATAGAAATGGAATTCAATGATTCAACATCACCGAAACGGCGAAACGTCGTTTCAATCTACAAGTCATCAAAATAAAATTTAAATAAATCCAAACGTGCATAATTAGTCAATTTAATTTTTAGGAGAAAACATTATTAGTTTGCCTTAGCGACATGCTAATATAACGTTATGCAGTCATTTTTAAATTTTTAATAACATTT
Organism: Lycaena phlaeas; assembly: GCA_905333005.2. NCBI lineage: Eukaryota > Metazoa > Arthropoda > Insecta > Lepidoptera > Lycaenidae > Lycaena > Lycaena phlaeas. The sequence goes on from HG995178.1 coordinate 10,617,721, forward strand.
TTATATGTATTTATATAATTTGAATGTTTTTACTCCTGTCTCTATGTCATAGTTTAAACCTTATTCATTTATAATTAGACCTAAAATCACCGAAATGAAAAATGAAGAACCTAGCAAAATGGCGCCCAAACCTAAATATAAAATTAGATAACTTTAAACATCCTAAAGACTAAGGACATTCTATATGTTGATAGCAAAGTATATAAAATTTTCTTTGAAACTTTTATTCGCACTAAAATTTATGACGGAATTACATTCCCCAGTAAAAACAAAGGAAATGTTCGTAGCAAGTGCATTTGTTAGGGGATAGTACGATATCAGCGGAGTAAATTATTCACACATCGGGCGCAGGTCGATAAACTTAGACCTGATGGAAACTTATAGCTGGGGTACAAACAGACAAACTATTTGTGGCCGACACGGGCGAATTTTAGCCGAATATACGGGACCACATGTACACAATGTCAGATGTATCCAGGGTTGCAAATTTGTGGAGGATTTCTCCTATAAGGGGGACCAACTGACTTTGTTCGTTCGGGGACTTTGTGGGGATTGAAGTATCCCCACATTCATTAATTGATCTTGCGTTTCCGACTTGTATTTCTACCCAATATCGAAGCGTCTTTGCTTTCAAACGTTATCTACCATGCACAAGATTTTCACCATAGGTGGCTGATATTGAAAAAATCAAAGTAATTATTTAAAAAATAATAATGCAACAATAAAACTTAGGAAGGCACAAGATACACCTTTGTCGCTTAGTATCAGTAAAAATAAAAAATCGGTTGTCTGTAAAGTCGGTTTACGGACGGTAGTTTGAAGTCACGTCAAACGTTACATGCAGCACGAACCGAACTGAGCCGATCGCTCGAGCCGATCATGCCTCTCTCTCGTTCGTGTCGCGTTCTGCATGCGGAACGCAACATGACGTCATCTTTTTCGTGCATGCTGCACGTAATATCGAGTTATTAGACGTTGTCACGTCAAAAAGTAAAATATTAAGCCTTATGTGTCCCATTACTGGGCACGAGTCCTATCCCCGAAATCCGGCAAGACGGCTGTTAGGCTACTGTTGATGCACTCGCCAAATGCGGGTTGGTTGGGTTGGTGGTTTCCTCACGTTATTCGCTCTCACCGGTGAGGGAGCGATGGTCTCATGTTCTGGTACAATTAGAACAACCCCTTTCTAGGCATTCCAGGCGTCGGAATCGACCGTTCCTCTCGCTCAAGAGGCCGCGACCATATCCATTCAGACCATCAGCGTTTATACTAACAGTAATATTAGCATACAGCTGCGTGCAACAGCAATCTAGTATTTAATAAATACTAGATTGCTGTTGCACGCAGCTTCGCCTGCGTCAGCTAAGTTTTAAGACGGGTCCCTAACTTTTTGAAAATCTAATATAGCCTATGTTCACCGGGGATAGTGTAGCTTTCTAACAGTGAAAGAATTTTTCAAATCGGTCAAGTAGTTTCGGAGCCTATTCAATATAAACAAAGAATCAAAAACTTTCCTCTTTATAATATTAGTATAGAAAAACATTCATTTTTATTTGACGTAAGCCTATATAATGTATTTTGTGCATTTTTGATGAAGGATGATGATGACGATGATGTATTTTTGATGATTGCATTGGGTTTATACTTTTGTGAAGTCCACAATTTACATTTACAATCAAGTTTTCAGCAAAATAAGTTACCCCATTCGCGTTACCGTTGAATCCATCGATAACTCACCTACATATTTTTACTATTCTTGGAACAAGGGGTTTGAACTAAAACAGGCATTATGCTTCTCAACTGTCAAATATGTCATTCATATAGAACGAACGACTTAAAATAAATGTGCGCGGTTATACAGGGAATGTTATATGAAGTAGTCAATTTTATAGTGAGCGATACTTACTTCTGTTATACTTTTACTATTTAAATAGTAATTATTATATTTTATTGCTGCACATAAATTTTGATTCAAATATCTATATACTTTTTGTATTTGATTGTAAAGCTGTCCCCATAATTTTAATGTCGGTGATTATCGAAGAAAAACTAATAGTTTAATGTCCAATATTAATAGGGAATGTTAAAAATATTATGTTATGGGCCTGTTTCACAATCTCCAGATAAGTTTCGAATAGGCTATCGGCAACATATTTGACAGATAGAGTATGGATTATCTGTCAAATATGTTGTGAATAGCCTATTCGGAACTTATCTGGAGATTGCGAAACAGGCCCTAAAACTAATTTTTTATAATGTATGTAAGCTTGCAATTACTGTGACGTCACACTGAGTGAAGCGACCAATCACAGAAGCGGCTAATTATACATGTACGATATCACTTTCAATTATAATCCGATCTTTATGGCTTAACTATTAATATCTAGTCCTTAGAAGAACCCCGCCATGGTTCAAGACTTGACGTGGCGGTGGGGCTCAGTAGCCTAGGGTGAGCCCAACACCTTGGGCGAAGCAGGGGGCAAGGGGCGAGGATGGGAACCTCGCCTCATTGTACTGTCCTGACGGTGGGAGGGGTTGTTCTGTCGTGCGGGGCAACCCGTCTGTGGAGGTGGCGTTGGCCCCCTGAGGGGACTGACTGGCCGTCGAGGTGCCCTGTGCTAGTAGATCCGGGGCGCCTCACCAAAGGAGGCATTGGTGGCACTCGCCGGGTTTTAGTGGGTAGAGTTGCGTCCATTTACCAGCTTTCGGGCGCAGCGAGTCCCACATACCCACCTGGGGAGACCCACTCCCCTGCGGGATGCGTCAGTGCATTTCCCGGCATTAAAGAAAAAAAAGTCCTTTGAAGAAGAAGTCCTAAACAGGCTACAATAATATTTATAAATACATACTTATACTCATAAACTTAATTCCAGGCGGGGCTCTAAATTTGGACTTGAAGACATTGCCGTTATACATTTGTATATTATCCTTTCCTCCTTTATGAAATTTGCGAAAAAGGATCCAATTTTCCACCCTAATAATTCGCATATTAAAAATATTATTCAACATCAAATCGTTACCAGAAATAATGTAATATGAATATCTGGAAATAGATTATGCGACTTAGAGCTAGTAATAAAATATAAAATTACTAGCTGTTACCCGCAGTTTCACCTGCGTGAACTAAGATTTAGAAAGGGATCTGCGCGGGATGATATCCTATCACCGGTGAAGGAAAACATCGTGAGGAAACCTGCATGTCTGATGAGATCGAAAGTCTTTGAAGGTATGTGAAATTCACCAACCTGCATTGGGCCAGCGCATCGGTGAACTATGTCCCATTAGTTGACTTTGAATTTATCGTTCACACGAGCGCATAATAAGCGTTGCAATTAAACCCGTTGGGTTTGGCGAGAGTTGCGAGCTCCGCGAGCTAAACGTCCAACGCTCAACGTCAAAAATTCAACAGTGCTCGATAAAAGCGTTGCGCTTTAATAACGCCTTCGTGTGATAAAATACATGTGTATCCATTTGTCTCATTCGAACGCCTTTTTAACACTCAGCAATTATTAATTTAATAAACGTCGCACTAAAATCCGACGTTAGTTTGAGTTGCATGTTCGAGAAGAACCAATCGATTTAACGTCCAACAGCATTTGACAAAAAAAACGCCACGCTTTATAAACGCTTTCGAGTGAACAAAATATACATGTGTATCCATGTGTCTCATTCTAACGCTCTCTACAACAGAGTCTAACACTATCAAAATAACGTTAAGAAATTTATACAATCTTGCGCACAAGTCTTAAGCATTTACATCTTACGTTATAACTTCATTAAGTCTAGACTGGCTTGGTTTGCAGATTAATAGTTTAATAGAGGCGTGCTTAAAATGAACATTAGTCGAAGCCTCGAAGCCTGTTTAGACGAAGCATATTAAAATCTTGTTGAAGAAAACTCGAACACTTTTCATGTAAATTAAGGCAAAGTGAATTTATTATAAAGAGATCCTGAGATATGGAAATGTCGTTTGAGCAAAATGATAAATAATGAAAATTTCACAAACTAACAATTATAGTTACTTATATTAAACACTCGATCCAGGGATCGAGTCAGGAATGAGGAGATCCGTAAAAGAACGAAAGTCGCCGACATAGCCCGTAGCAAACTGAAGTGGCAAAGGGCGGGCCACATAGCGCGAAGATCGGACGGCCGATGGGGCAAAAAGATCCTGGAGTGGAGACCACGTACCACGAAACACAGCGTGAGACGGCCACCTACCAGATGGACCGACGACCTGGTAAAAACCGCTGGGTCTCGTTGGATGCAGGTGGCAATGGACCGGTCGCGCTGGAGAACCATTGGAGAGGCCTATGTCCAGCAGTCATGGACGACTATGGGCTGAGATGATGATGATGATGATGATGATGATGATATTAAACACGCTTATAATAATAATGAAATTAATAATAATAATATAATGAAATTAGTTTTAAATATTGCGCAAGTCCCTAAATTGAATACTGTCATTTATTACCTTAATCTCGTTTAGGTGTTTTATGGGGACATAAAAACAGTGATAAGGCAGTATAAATTAATTATTATGATTATAGTGTGAAATTTTGAAGATATATTTTTAAGTGAATAAGGTGTTACAAAAGGCAAGCTTTTATATTTATTAAGTTCAACTACTGGCAAAATTAAATTTTGTAAACCCCAATATCGCGAGTCTGTCTGACACTTTGCCGGGTTTTTTTTTAACGTGAATGAACAGAATGGGACTTTGACATATATTTAATAGTACACATCAAGTATCGACACAAAATATATTTTATCATCGAATGTCAACCACGCATAAAAGCTAGGTATAGCTCACAAAACTCCGACGCGATGCCATCAAATGTTTTTATAGTATAAATACGACGCAGTACCGTTTTGGTAAAAGCAGTCGACCCAATATACATTCGAATAGATGAGTTCAATAAAAATATTGCTGGTTTATGTACTGATTTCATATATACGAATTTCCTAAATTTTTCCCACTATATAATATTATGTACCTATACCTAATCCTTTTATATTTGCGTTTGTCTCCTCGCTCGGGTTCTTTGGTGGTTTGAAAACGCAATTAAGCATGACAGATGTAAAGACATATTTTCTTATCTTAATAAGTACGGAAAAAGTAAAGCAACATATATATTATTATGTCTCACTGCTGGGCACGGATCTCTTCCTCGAGATCAAGCGAAGAGGGTATCGAGCTATAGTTCACCGACGCACTGGCCCAATGCAGAAAGTACGGAAGAAAAAAGTATTTTAACATCTTTATTCACAAACAGTTAGTAAGATTTAGTTAGATTTGTACTAATTAACTCTCACTCTTCCGTGAAGTAACTGTGACGTCACTTCGCAGTCCAGTCGTCAACATCATCCTTACGACCAACCTATTATTGTCAGCTGCTAAGCATAGGCCTCCATTTTTTCTGCCTCCCTTCTATCTCAATTATATTATAAATGCGATAATTTTTGTTTTCGTTCGTGTTAGTTACTTCATCATTTTCTTCAACTTCATCAATCGTGCAAAAACTACCGATGAATTAAAAAAAAAACCTTAAAATATAGCTTACACATCAGATTAACACATAGGCTATAATTTATCACCGTACTCCCACAGGAATGGAAGGTATGCGGGCGAAACCGCGGGCGCTGCTAATAGGAATATTTAATATTATTGTTTATACACACCAGCAATATATCGTGTCGGCAAACAAATTTTCCATTTACACTAGTTTAGGCCCGTCGTGATAACGGCCATTTTAAATAAATTTTCAGTTTAATTGTTTGTTTATCAAAAGTTATGTCCGACAGTATAATTGACATTCACAGATAACGAAATTTATTATTATTACGTTTACAGTGGGTCACTATGACAAATGTCTTCTGTAGTCAATATTATCTTGTTTATTGGTAACTTTGCACTACTCGTTGAATCTAGAAGTTTTTGTTTGACATGGAACCAATATATTATCATGGTCTCCTCCTCGAACGGTGGATGGTGGAGATGGTGATGATGACGATGACGATGACGATGACGATGATGATGATGATGATGATGATGATGATGATGATGATGATGATGCTGATGATGCAACTATGATGTAAATGGTCAGCTGTCGTCCATAAATACGAGAGCACAATTAGCCCTTACGTTAAAAAGTGACTCGCCCAGGTAGTACCAGCACATACGCTCGTGATAATTTAGCATCAGTCTATAAGAGTCCCTTTTTATTTACGTACATTTTAATATGAACGTAATGATAATAATTATAATATATAATGAAGGTATGAATTATTAAAATAATACTATTAATTAAAATCCTACTAATACTATAAATGCGAAAGTTTGTGAGGATGTTTGTTACTCAGACTTCACCTGATGTTAAATGAACGACGTCGCTCATGAAATTTTTTTTATAGCATAGAAGGGCAAACGAACAGTCGAAGCCTTGCGACTATCGACTCCCAGTTATAGCCACAATATAGATACATTCAAACCATATTTAATAAAAGAAGCAAAAGTTTTTAATAAATAAACTGTTTTTTACTTCTTTCCTACGTAATCAAAAGTGGCTTACACATTGTTTAGTTAACAAAGTGTAAATAAATCTCTTAAACGTTTTGTATTTATGTAAATTACAGGGGAAGCCCCTAACCGTTAGAAGATTGCCAGACAAAGCCTTTGTGTGGGTCTAACCGAACTATGGAACAATAAGAGTCAGTGTAACAAGAAGAATATATATTTTTCAATTTATACTTTTATCCTGACTGGAAGAAAAAAGTTTTTAATCCTCGTATATATAAGAGTTTGTAAGAAGTAGTGCTATGCCGCTTTGCAGGCAAATTAGGCCGGCACACGGTGGTACCTCTTGCTCACATGAAATCGGCGTACAGTGACAGCTATGCTGTCGCGTTTCGTGCGACTTGTGAGTTTCCGGTGGCCCATTGGGGAGGTAGGAAAAAGGAGGGCAAAGCATCTGCATAACCTCTGATTATGTGGATGTTAATGGGCGTCGATAATAAAGCGGTGTTAGAGTAGTCAAGATAATTTGGCAGACGTTATTTGATTTTTAAAAAAAAGTTGTATGTGCGATTCACACACGATAGAAGTGAAACACACGTTAAATGCTCAAATACAAGCAAGTATTAAACAGTCAGCAATATACATTACACACCGACATTTGCTCTCTCGCTCTTTTGTATTTGCGTCTCTTACCTGTCGTTTTTTCCGTTGCCTCCGGTTTGAAATCACAACGATTCTAAAGAAGTTTCACGTCAATATTTCCAATCGATTCGTTATTAAGAATACAAAATTGTTTTCATTTTATGATTTTTAATGTTAAACAGATGAACCACAAACTTATTTTTATATTTTTATTTCATCATTAATTTAGACATGACAAATTCATTTGTTATCAGCACTTTCCTATTAGATTTATTAGAAATGGTTGATCGATGACACATGTTGTGACAAGTGGCTTCGTCTATCAGTAAATGGAATAGATAAGGCGAAACATACGGTCGATCTTAGACGAGTGCTGGCTACATTAAATCTTTAAATATTATTACTTGGACAATTATATTGATTTTTTTAGGAGAAATTACCATAGATAATAAAAAAATGGTTGTCTGTAAAATCCGTTTACTGACGATAGTTGAACGTGACAATGTCATAAGAAAATACTGATGGGCCGATTGTGGCTCTTTGTCGTTCGTTCCGCACTCTCACTTGCACTTTAAGCCTTAAATGGAACGCCTCAGACCGAGATAACGCCGCATGAGTCATGTTATTTCGTGCGTGCAGCCGGCTCCATCGAATTATAAGACGTTGTCAATAAGAGAAATTACTAATAATTAAAACTATTTTAAGAGACAACTGATAAAAATCATTTTCTTAAACCGACAGTGAATCAAAATTGACTTCCTAGATTTAGAAACAGCACATAAATAAATTGCTTTTGTTTGTTTTTGTTAAATATATTTGATATTATTATAATTCTATGAAAACATATTTATTTTGCCAGGGAACAAAAATGTTTTCTGTGTTCCTGGGTCATGTTAAATATTTGGAAACCTAGCACGGGACCAGATTGACGTGGTGTAAAAGCGTCCATAGATATTATTATTAAATTTCTATAATCATTATGGCCATTATCATTATTACCATTATCACTATCAATGTTTAAAATATTACGTGTACCTTACCTTTAATCCAAAATAAAACTAGCATTCACTGTTCATCACACAACGGGTCTACAAATACATTACAAATATCATTACCGACATCATTATTATCATTATCAACTTCAATATGTTCAAGTATACGTGCTATACATCAACTTATGCCTTAACGAGAATACCCAGACAATTTAGTGTGTCAGTAAGTTGCCCTCAATAAGAGCGCTCAGCCATCAGTCTTCCCGTTTAGAGAAAATAAACCTGTTGGCACCGGCCCAAGTTTTTGTGGTCATCCTTACAATTACTCGGAAAAGAATTTTAATCTGCCGCCTCACCTTTTGGTCAATTGTTTAACAATTTGTATTCTTAAACGACTGCTACTTTTTGGGGTTCCTTGATAGATAAGTGAATATGGCTACGATCCGTTCGAGTGATTTTTTTGGACCATTATAGAGATATTTGAATCTATAAACACCGTCATAATTTAAAAAAAAAAAAACAGTGCTGTCTATCCTTACTCTTATATTATGAAGGTGTGATGTTTGTTTTACTTTCACGCGAAAACTACTCAACCGATCATCATTAACTTTGTACACATACTCTGGGAGATACTAGAAGTAACATAGGATACATAAAAATTGTTTTATAAAAACATTTTACTAATGCGAGCGAAGCTACGGGCAATAGCTAGCAGTCTATAAAGCGTAGGAATCAAGCGTTAAAATGTCGCACACGCTGCGCTTTTAATGTAGGTTACGGTACGATAGACGTTACGCGCGTTACGTACGCGACTCAAAAGTTACGTCCAAGAAGCTATGCTTCAATCAGTATTAAAATAAAACCTTTCCCATGCTAAATTTTAATCCATATTAATAAAAATATACTAAAATATAATTAAACAAGAATTACTCGACAATAATAATAATAATACTTTTAATATAAGACATCGTTTCATAATATAATATTATGTAACGTGAATTATAAATTGGCAGGTCTTAATAGTAATTTAATTCAAATACCTACCGTGCCGACAATGGCATGATACTGTCATATCTTTCTTTTCTTTCTTCTTTCGTTATCAATTTTCATTAATTATGATATTGACACTGTACCCATACTTTTTTTATTTAATTCCTACAGAACTGTTCAACAGTAAAAGCCTTTCGTTCTTGACCGGTTTTTTAACATAATATTGTATACCGCTGAGTTGTTCTTGATAATTGTGATCGGTTGGAGTTTTATGTGACGTGAATTAAATAAATATCTCAGGCAATTTTGTCATTTTATTCCTTTTACCGTATATAGATTTGGTTCTTGATTTCAGAATTATTCTGATATTGTGGTTGATGGGGTTTTTAATAGTTTTTTTATATTGCGTAATTTTTTGTTTGTGAAAGAATCTGAGGTATTGATTTTAATGACACTTAATGTATGTATTAGTAATAAGTAGTATGTAGTAGTACGACAAATCGTATTGTAATATTATTAGGTAACATCAATGTAAAAACTATTTATTACTCATTTAGCTTAAAGACGTACTGAAGAAAAAAAATTTTTTTCCACGATATCCTCTTCATCATCATCATCATGATCATCATCATTGTAGACTTTTTTCCATCCACTGCTCCATGTAGGCCTCCTTATGTTCGCTATTAAAATATATGAATATTCTATGATAAAAAAAACCCTTACATACATTGTAGCCAATTACAAAGCCAAGAAAACGTAATCGATTTTGAAATATCGTTCCGTATTGAGTTATTATGATAAAAACTATTCACATGGTTTTAATTGGCAAATTTTCGATACGGTATTACATAATGGCAATTTTGAACGAGAATAGTTGAAAATTGGCTTATTAGTGGGGCCGTGGTAATCATCGCTGCAACCCACATCTGTACGGTGAAAGTGTTAACATATTGTAAGTGAGACCTCAACTGGGTTATTAAGTTTTGGAATGATGGTGGAGACACTGTATTGACCAATCACCAATTATATGGTACCGGTGGAAGACATACGCGTGTGCATTTTTCTGCCTATTTTATACGTCAAACAGCTTTGATGACTGTTTCAGTTACCGAGAATAGGAATGTTGACACATGTTACAAATTCATGTAAAGTTATGTTTTACATATTAAATACAGTATTTGAAAACCTAAAATAACATTTAAAAAGTCTACTTATTCGTCTTAAAATTTAGAAAATTAATTTGAAATGCGTTATTTATCATGTATTACCACGCGACTGTAAACGCCAATAAGGCGATGACGTCACTGAACATTGAGCTAAGTACAAACTCACCTAACATAGCGCGAGCTCTGTATGCGGTGTGTGACGTAATGACGCTTGCCTAGACGCTTGAATGACGGTAGCCTTTTAACGGCAATTTTAAAAAATATTTTTCTTTATTTAATTTTTTGTTAAAATTGGACATATTTCTTTACAAAAGTCTTTTTTTCGTGTTTGTCCATAGTATATCTATCAAATAAAATAATTCGTGGGTAAAGTATTTTGCTATGATACTTCCCTTTATATATTTTAAAATATTCAGAAGATAGTATAACTTAGTCTGTTTCAAAGATTCTTCCGAGTGGATTAGCTAGTCGATTATTTGACTTTCAATAAGAAATATACTCAAGATTATTTTTTTTACTAATTTGATAGTGATAAATAAAGACTGATGGAGCATGCCGAACACCCGAGTGTCGCTTCAAAGCGAATACACATTCAAAAACGCTCTCAAGTGCTTGAAATAGCGTCGTACTCTAAACGTCTATTATATATTGTGTTCGCTTTTAAATTTGTATTCGCTATCGTGGCTTCACTCGTGTGTTCGGTATGCTTCATCTGTCTTTATTTATTATAGAGTGACAAAGATGAGAGATGTTTAGTTTAATTTACTATCCGACGCACTGCTACGTGTTGATCATGATGAGTAAACTCCCCGTGCATTCTGTTCCATTATTCCAATATCGATCGGTGTAGCGAAAAGGAAATGCTTCAATAAATAATGTGAACCGACGGTTAGAATTCGTGATATTTTATATGTAAAGTCAGTTTATACTGTTGATATTTTTAGCTGAATCACTTAGATATGTGTATATTAAAATTGATTTTCTATTCCAAATAGGCTAACTGTTGAATGAGCTATGAACTTAGAGTTATCAATAATCTGTGGTGCTCTTTACCCTGATGAGATCAGCCAATATGCCTAATCTTAGGGAATATTAGGGGATTAGCTAAGCGAAGATGAACATTTAACAACAGATATCTCATCATCATCATTTATCCTCATCATCATCACAATCACCACTACTATCTTTATCATTATAATAATAATCATCATGAGGAAAGTATAAAGGTTAATGATTAACCTTTATACTTCCGCTGCTTAACATAAGCTTGCTTCAATGAACGCCAAGACGGTCCATGCCTCACCACGTATATTAGCTAATAGATATTGTTTCTCTACGTAGTCCCTACTCCGCCAAATTTATTTTAAATAATACTATAATATAAAGTAATCTTCAACTCCTTTTCAACGACTGTATTCCCGATTTAATGATAATTTGCTGAGTTAATGATTAACCTTTATACTTCCGCTGCTTAACATAAGCTTGCTTCAATGAACGCCAAGACGGTCCATGCCTCACCACGTATATTAGTTAATAGATATTGTTTCTCTACGTAGTCCCTACTCCGCCAAATTTATTTTAAATAATACTATAATATAAAGTAATCTTCAACCCCTTTTTTAACGACTGTATTCCTCTATCAATAAACGTCAAGACAGCTAATCCCGCGCTACTCGGATTTATATTTGACAGGCCAATGAATGAACATCGTTATCACATTTAGTTAAAGCTCGGGCCTTCGTCTTCCTGAAGTTCTGGTATTTCCAAAAATAGCAAACATTACTCGATTTCTTTTCGACTGGTTTCGTTATACACATGCCTGTCTGGACCCAATAGGAAGAAAGTGTGAGAAAATGGAACTACTAGAGAAAGAGCAGACAGATGGAGCGGTATTGCGGTATAGTTACTCCCTTAATCTCTTCCTTCCTCTTACTATACCCTCAGAAAGAATTAGGATGTTGCTATTTACACTACCGTTACCAAATGACACGCGAAAAACCACGCAGTGACAGTAGGTCGGTCACATACGCTGATTTACTTGTGATATCTTATCCTACTAATATTATAAACGCGAAAGTTTGTGAAGATGTTTGTTACTCTTTCACGCAAAACGTACTGAATGGATTTTGATGAAACTTCATAATAATATAGCGTATACATTAAATTAATATATAGGCTATAATTCATCCCCGTATTCCCACGGGAAGATGAAAGATGCCGTTGTTAACGCAGACGAAGCTGCGGGCAACAGCTAGTATCTAATAAATACACCTCAATTAACAAACACAATATGATCTATAATAATATATACCAAATGTACTTTAAAATAGCAATATCTTCCAGACAACCTTGGTCGCTTCCGTGTCTATCCCGATCGAATCTTACTTTTTGTTCTCGTGTTTAAATCTGTCATTCGATTTCGTAATAGAAATCATTACCGTCCAAGCATAGAAAGCGATTAAGAGAGATTTATTGGACCACGTGGATGAATGACGGACAGATTTCAATACGGATAAACAGTTTATGATAAGGACAGGATTAATTTACCGTAAAGAATTTAATAATTTAACAGTGATTATTATCAGAGTATTGCCAAAATAAAAAAAAAATATATAAATCCTATTTACATTTTATTAGCAACATTTTTAATGCCTCTTTTTATATGAAGTGATTTTTAAAACTTACTTTTATTACCATATTAGACCTACTTGTATTTTAGCAACATGATATTTTTGTTTAATGTTTTAATTCCTAAATAGAATATATTATATTATTCATCTAAGGGAATCTATTACTATGATTACTTGCAGACGTATTAGCAGCATTTTTTTTATTGAGGGTTCGCAAAGCGCCCATGACAAGAACGCACCCACAAGAAACTCCACTGGATTCCTATCATTGTTTTAGTTGTGTTATTTTGACTTCCGTGTAACGACAAAAATACGGCCATAATTAACTAGGTATGTAAATGTTTTAATAATAATTTATGCGTTCTTTTTCTGAAAATGCATTCTTCATGACACCATCAACCCTTTTCTTCTACTCTTATAGACATGCCATGGCTAATATATTAAGAAAGTGTAATAACATTTAAAAACTTATGCAATTATAATTATTTATTTATTTTAATTATTAATGCAGTATTTCTTTTTCTTTGATATTAATTCAAGTTACACTTTTTGAGCGTGGTGACCGATAAGAAAACATTTTTTTTTCCTTTATTAAATAAATAAAAAAATATAAATATTTTAAACAATATTAACTAATATTGTTTAAAATATTTTTATTATTTTACAATACATGTGTTATATTTTATTGTTATTCGTGCGAGCTTCGTAGTGTCGTACAATACGTCTAGTTGCAAGCACACAAACACCGTGTCGAAGACTGCCGAAAAGAAACGACGTTAGACGATGCATGGCCTTCAAGCCACACCTCCGTGCCCGTCGGAGTGGGGAGCGTTAGGTTTTTTTTTTCGTTACGGAATTTCTCGACTCGGTCCCCGCGCTCAAGGCCCGCGATAGAAGCTATGCAATAGCTTAAAAACATTTTTTTTAATTAGAATGGTATTGATATAAACGCATTCTAGTTTCAATGAGACAAAGCGATATCCTCTACTCTGATAACCTCCTTTTAAGCCAAGGTATAAAAAGCGTAAAGACAAAATCTAATAATATCTATTTAAATTATTACAAAAAAAATTGCATGTTATGTTAACGATACAAGCGATAATACAAAAGAGATTCCACCGAAGCATCTACCCGTCTAAGAATAACACGAGTGAGGAACGATTGATTGAGAATAGATCTCCACTCTCACTTGACTCGACATTGTTTTAACTGGGATATCAGTTTCATGGGTGGTCGGCGGTATAATTTTGTATCCGCGTTTCTTCAAGATACGATAATGTATTTCTTTTAATAGGCGTTTCTATTCATGTATTCAAGAAGTGTACTTGGCTAATAATGAAACAATACTATGAAAGAACGCTACTATCTAGTATCTATGCGCTCCTCGTGTCAATAGTCGCGTTTGAGAGACGCACAGTGGCGGATTTCATTTAAATATTAACTATGAATTGGTTTGCATGACCCTATGCGTTCGGGAGTTAGTGTTAGTGAATACGGGTATTTTGCACCCAAATAATAATTTACAAATAACATTTTATTTCTTGTATGGTAACTAGAAATGTACAGCTAAATTATCAATTAAGGGTCGGTTGTTTCAAATCATCTGTTAACGTAAGAGACTTCGTTAAATTTTAACGTCTGTTAAAAACAACCATCTTTGGTCACTAACGTTTGTTAACGCCATCTTTGACGATTACGTCATATTCGTTAAAATCGGTCGATGCAACCCGCCCTAAATCAAACTATAACTATTAAATCTCATCTCGCTAGAGAGCTGAAGTTACTGGATATTACGCGAAGATTATACGCGTCGTAATGGCAGAGGGCTTGTCGCAGACTCAACGAAAGCAACATCAATATACGTACAGAAGTTTTAAATACAAGATCCTAGAAAAGTATACAATACTTTATGATCTTTATGTATATGTTGCAGTCAAAACTCTTAACCAATCAAAAGTACTTTTGACCGTATGCTTTAGTCAATAACACTTTTGACTAAAATAACAGTTAAAAGTACTTTTGCCCAATGGAGCTGGTTAAAAGTACTTTTGACTAAGTAATTCCGTCAAAAGTAGTTTTGACTGGTTGTATCAGTCAAAACTCTTAAAAGTTAAGGTGGTTGATAAAAATAACGACAAAAGCACATATAAACTTTTATATTACGCACTAGCAGTGGCCCGCGGTTTCGCCAGCGTACTTCCCATTAAGTCAACAGTACTTTTGACTGGTTAAGAGTTTTGACTGCAACATATTATATATAATGCTGATTTTTCAGAGCGCTTGTTTGTTTGAATGCACTAACCATCATCTGATAGCTAAATTGTTAAGAAATATTTTGAAAATACTCAAATGAATATATTTGTACATTTATTTTTAAATTAAGTATGTGTAGAACTACATGGAAAAGCTAGTCTATGATAAATTCAATTAGTGTTTCATTGATCTCATTAAATTCCTTAGCACAGTTTCCTATAGTAACTGCGCTATCACTAACGGTATAAATCTGTCTGCAGACATGTGTTATCAAAGGTCAGTGACATTCGTTATGTCAGCGCTCAGGATTGAAACGATTGCAAGCATATTGACTTATAGCAGAATGATCAATTATTTGTCAACGTATTTAGCCTACCCTACTTATAAACGGTATATATAGGATGTTTATCCAGTCTACTTGTACTCTAAAACGTTTTTTTTTTAAACTAAGATCTATATAGATTAAAATTTAATGTTGTGTTAATTATTAGGCGATATTATATGGAAATCATACTATATTTCTTAAGAGATTTGACAAGCGGTACATTCAATCACTTATAGCCAGCTGACTAAATCGTCTCATCTACTTTAAATAAATCCTAGTCCTCATGTTTCCGAACGTGGCTTTCGCTTTTGGACTCTACCAGCCATTACTCCCAGCCACCAGCATTATTTCTTCGGCGTTGCAAAGTCAAAATCTAGTATTTTTTTAGCATAATAGCACGAGTGACGGCTAGAAGTCTTATGAGTCTCCTCCTCAGGGCAGGTCCCTCACTCTGAAGAGTTTGCCTCTGCGGGTTGCAACTTGCGATCAATGGGCATAACACTCATTTTAAATAAAATCAAATCAAATCAAAAATATCTTTATTACGTAGGTACAACTTGTGCACTTGAAATAAGTTAAAACATAAGTAGTCAATAAGTAGTAATAGTAATAAAAAAAAACTCGTTTGAGATGCAGGATCCCCTAAGAAAAACGAGAAAAAAACTTAGGGGTTGCTCTTTTGTCAATAAAATGAGTACATAATATTTTATAAATACAACATGTAACATCATAACATCTTAAGAGTGAGTGTCTTATTCCCAAGGTGTGGTATCTTCAATAAAATCTTTTATTTCGTAATAGGCTTTACCACACAAACGTTCCTTAACAGTTTTCTTAAATTTATTGATGGAAAGATTTTGAACGTTTTCTGGGATCTCTTTTTTCTGTATCTAATCAAAAATGTACTAGATTATTTTAAAAGTTTAAATTTGATACTGTGATGATAAAGGTACTTTATGTTATAAAATCCGAAAGTAAGTTAATATTATAATGAACATGTGAATTAATGCATTAAAAACATGCGAAATGCGAATATATTTAACATTGTTCTATTGTTATTTAATCGCGATATTATTGTACCTGTCATACACACGTGAAATATAGAATCTGTGCAAATTGTTAATGCCAAGATCATCATCATCATCATCTCATGCGTATTATAATAATAAAATATATAATATGTATTATATATTATGTATTATAATGATAAAAGAAATATACATCATCTACAATACGAAAAATATTTTATTTTTTACATTGCCAAAATATTGTTACTTTCTTTAATATTCACACTGTTTATCATGTTCTAAAAACTCATAAATATTACTTACCTATATAATAATATAAGAAGGTATATATCGGAAGGGCCTTTATTGTTATTGTCTTTTTGCTTATTTGATTTAAGTAAGATAAAAGGTAATTTAACAAAACTTTATAATATAGTAGTTTATAATATAGTAGGTACCTGTCGATAATGGATCCAATTTTATGTGATGACGAAGTTGATGAGCGAATAGATTAGACTTGGTGATCTTGGAGTTTCTTGGACAAGGCATAAATACAATATTCAATAAATGATAATTATGCAAAAATAAGAATAAAGGTTAATAATGACATATTAATGATAATATCAATAATGATATTAACCATGATTGTGAAAATGACATCAGCAATTTTTTTGATATTCCTTTAAAATATTCTACGTCGTCTTATGTATTCATACCTACTTATAAATGAATTTATTGCACAGGGCTTGCAAAGACACCTAAATCCAAATTTAGCACTTGCATTTAACATTTTAAATGCTTAAGCTTAAGTTATTATAGCAATACATTTAGACAGGATGTTAATACGACCTGTCAAAACAGAGTGCAGGCCAGATTAAATTGACCCCTGGTCTCTTACATTTTACTCCATATCATTAATCAATATCGTTGGCCATTGTTCAACTTAGCCTCAGTGAAGGCTTTTATATCCAGACCAGACATTGAAACTCCTTTTGTAAAATGTTATTTTAAGAGTAGTTTGAAGATTTCTCTAGACGCGTTGAGGACATTTTGATAGAAGAAAATTTTATAGGCTCCCAAGACTCACATGCTTACGTGACGTCATCACCTAACTATTCCTAGCCTCAGTCGGTCCCCTAAATCTAAATTTCAACTGTCACTTCCACTACACGTTGTGTTCGTTTGGAGGATGGTCGCCATATCAAACCTCCCAACTTGGAGGTTTGATATGGCGGGGGGAAACGTATGCGGTTGTGTTGTTCTGTTTTCCTTTAATTGTTATTTTCTATTTTATTCGTACGGAGTGGTTTTCTATAGTGTTTGTTTTTAAAACGCAATCGATCTATATTGTGATTGTTTGGCGAATACGGCGGAGAATTATTGTTCTGGAGTGTTTTGTCTATGTGGGAATGTTCTGGCGGTTTTCTGTAGTGTTTGTTTTAAAACTCAATTCATATGTGATTGGTTGGCAAATATTGTGGTGGGC
Source organism: Lycaena phlaeas (assembly GCA_905333005.2). Classification (NCBI taxonomy): domain Eukaryota; kingdom Metazoa; phylum Arthropoda; class Insecta; order Lepidoptera; family Lycaenidae; genus Lycaena; species Lycaena phlaeas. The sequence continues at coordinate 10,635,732 of HG995178.1, forward strand.
TGGTCTGGATGGATGGAAATGGGAGTGATAGTTGATTCATGGTTGAGTGAGGGACGAAATCGTGCCCCTTGGCGTTTCCGGCCGTTTCTCCAAATTACAGACTAGAGATAGTTTCTAATTCTTATTCAAAGATAGATTACGATAGACTTGATACTTGATATTGGCAATGCACTAAGTGCTGTCCATACTAAAAAAAAAAAAATTGGAGGTTGCTAGTTGCTAAGTAGCAAATGAATTAATAAATATTCAGCTATTACACCACGTCAATCTAGTCAATGGTAAGTTCGTGAGAACTTGTGTTACTACCTACTAGGGAGGGAAATAAATTGAAGAAATTTACATATAAATACATAATATTAAATACACATCCATAACCTTTTGCTTGGTTGAGCCACCTGCCCACACACTGCTCCTATTTCGCTCGAAGGCCTTTTGGCCACAGTATAGGACATTGTGAAAAAAAAATACAAAACCTGGTGTAAACATCTATACATGATACAATTTTAGCACGTAGGATAGGATATTGGGGGGACTTACCTCCCTAACATATCAGTCAAGACATCACGTGGCGGCTGCTGAAGCCACCGCGGTGAATGTGGGTCCCAGTATTGTGCCCACCAATCCGACGCCATAAAGCCGTGGAAGTCACACTCTACGGCTGGCGGGGAGCAACCCCCCACTTACTATATCACCAACCTGCTCACCCCACTTCCGACGAAGCATTAGGGCCATTAGCATAGTTCCATCCAAAAAAAAAGATACAATTTTTTTGAATTTGCGGGATTCGAATCTGCGACCGCGTAAAATATCCAATACTCTGACCATTCGACCAGCATGTGTCAATATTTCTATGCTTTCCTTTCAACCAAGTGAATATACGAATCTTTATACGCTATTCGTAAATAAGCCCTCCACTCGCTATATCAGATATATTTACGGGCATCTTACAAAAAACATTGGGCTTTTTGTCCGTCCGTATATTTGCATAAAGTAGAATAATTAATTGCAACTTTAAGGACAAAGAACGTTCCGCCGTCCATGTAAATTAGGTCTACTAGCTTATTTTTTAAACAAAGTGATACAGTTTTCATTAAGGAAAGAATTTTAAGTATATCTACGATGTTTTTATAATTATGAAAGATAATTAAAATGAGATTTAGGATTATTTATTAATACTTACATAATTTACAGGATTATTTATTAATACTTAAACATCGTGAAGAAACCTGCATGCCTGATGAGAATTAAAATCTTTGAAGGTATGTGAAGTTCACCAACCCGCACTGGGCTAGCACATTCTCCTCGTCCGATTTCGAGGAGGAGATCCTTATCCAGCAGTGGGAAATAAAGGGTTGATACTTTACTTTACTAGGTTATACGGGTAGGCTCTTACGGCCTATATGGGACTAGGAGTACACTACTCTATTAAATGCTATAGAGGGATCTGGGTCTGCAGTCAACAGGGACACACAGCGTCAGGCTGAGTCCGTCAAAGGCGAGAACATTTCGCAAATTCGTACCAGTACTGGACCAGGTCTCCGTTACGACGGTAGGACGGTACGGTTAGGACGGTAACACAGGGGCGCCACTGGAGGCGCATTAGATAGCGCCTTCTACGACCCTGTTCTTTGTCATGGGTGAGAGATCTTGTGCGAACTCCTCTCACCCGCTCATCGGCCTTCTTTTGGCACATTACTAGAAGGAGACCATCGCCGTCCGGAACTCGTCGTCGACAAAACTCATGCCTAGCAGTGGGACTTGTGTCAATGATGTTGGTCATAAGATTGGTATTTCGCAACTGACTAATATTGAATTGTTCAACAAACAACGCTTGTCAAGATAATTCCTTTGTCATCCTTAGCGTTGATGAATATAATATTACTATTATAGCGTTGGCAAACAAACAATTTGTCTTTTGTCTTTGTCCTTTAAAGTTACCAACAGGGTTTGAATTCGAAATGAAATAGAATCAATTAATAACTATTCATTAAATTAGAATAATCTTGTTTTAAACAGCCCTTTGGTTATTCTATCATAATATTTGAAAACCTAATAAATGTTAATATACATACTAGCGGACCCGACAGACTTCGTTCTCTCAAAAAGATTTAGTATGTAGCAGTTTTTTGTTCTTACCTATTTTATCTCAAATTCTTCTTTTTTATCCAAATCTTTTAATTTGGATAAAAAACACACATTTTAAAAGAAAACGCATTCATCGGTTCAGTAGTTTCGATTTCATCCCGGACAAACATCGTAACACTGGAATTATATATAATAATAGAAGATAATAAAAGTTAATATATAATAGTTTAAAGTGAAGTGCAAATACTTTTATTCAATATTGTACATACAAATTATCTTACTGAAGGCCTCACTAACGGACGAAATAAACCACGTGATTTTTTTTATCTTTAAAACTATGACCCAACTGTATTCAACTTAGCACTTTATACTTGGTCAAAATATTATCCTATGTCATCTTAACCATAGTAACGAATCGTTTGACCAATACATTATTTAGAGACTTCGTTAAAACCTTCAGTAGCACAATCATAACACTTCATCTAGGTTTTACCGTAGTCGGGAAAATAACATTAACATTCTAACTTGCTGATAGAAAAGAAAACTTATAAATTACACATATGGCGTCATATATATCAGATTAGCATGTCGCTGATGCGAGCCTCAAGATCTCAAACGCGACTAAAAAGCTTCTTTTCACTTTAAAATTTCGACTTTTTTTATTAAATTATTTATTGTCTCGCTCTCACCAATTCGCAGTGGCTTGTATCTGACTATAACTAAATCCTCTATATTTATCCTGGCAACAATCAGCTTAAGAAGTAGACGACGCAGACGTACAAATCACCATCAATTAGCGCTGATAATGATGATGTCAGACCGTTTAATATGTCTCCAAGAAATATAATACTAATTACATTTCTTGGCGTTTGCATTTAGTTTATGGCGCTTATAAAACACATAAATTAATATAAATTGACATGCCTTTCTACGGACGGGCAACAATGCTAATCGGTATTACGCATATTATTTTTACTGTCTGGATTTTTAAAAAGTGAACACTTTTCGCGTCGAGCACTTTTTAGTTAGAGAACATCTTATAGAATCGCGTCACCGACATAATAATGTGATATAATGACGTCATTGTGAATTTGTTAATTAAAAAATCATAATTTTTAGCTACAAATTTTTACTTCTGGCAGTAGTCTCTATGACTGAAATTGCTTTTATTTTTAGGGCAAGTGAAACCGCGAGGAACGAGTTATAGATAAATATTACAACAGTATCCACTAACCTTATCCCAAAGTACAAGTCAATACAATCGTAAGCCCAATATTAAGTTTTTGAACTTAAGTTCAGGCGCCGGTAACCACAACAGAGACCTCTTACAATTTTCATTAAAATCGTACTCTAGTTAAACAAAACTTAAAATGATACCAAAGTTTTACAAATTATTACTCCTGATATCTATTGTTTATATTTTTGCAATTATAATCAAGTAACTTTCTTCTATGAAAATGTAGTGATGCCTTTGTTCTTCGAAAAAGCTTAAGAAACTATATGTGACTGGGGACTTCCGCAGCGGTAAATTTCGCTTCTTATAAATTACTATTAATAATAATACCAAGGACCCCCATTATTATTGGGCTTGTCAAGCATTTAATAGCCGGTTTCACGTAGTCTAAAAATAACCGTGATGATAGACAGGACTGCAGGCGAATGCGTCCTCTCATTAACTGCACCATTTTTCTGTAATGCGTAATTCTGGAAAGCAGTAATCATAAAACATTTATATAAAGTGCTTTACAAGCACTCCGATGTATACAAACTGCACGGTCTTGGCATAAAATTGAGATTTTTTGTCGTGAATCATCATTTACAATGGTAATTATTATGAGTGAAGCATTTACCATGTAACCGCATAGAGTAGTAATATGGTAGCAGGCCATAAAATCCGAAAGAGGCTTCTCGTAAGGCCGGCTGATACTAAGTCCCCGCGACGTCGTGCTTTTACCCAGGTTAGCCCCCTGAAGTCTGACACAACCACAGAGGCGTTATTGGAGGTACTGATGAGATGAGATGAGATGGATGGCACACGAGACGTGAAAATCTCCGTGCAAGTTTCTTCAGATGCAAGTGACAAGAGATCGGTGGTCTTGGCTTTTATTGAGGGAGAATAACGTTCAGAAGTGGACGAATAAACGCTAACGATGATAGCGATGATGAAGGTGATAACGATTATGATGATGATGATGCCGATGATGATGATGATGATGACAATGATGACGATAATGATGACGATGATGATGACGATAATGATGATAATGATGATGATAGTAATGATGTTAATGATGGAAATAATAATGACGATAATGCTAGTGATAAAACCTGTATTTACAATAAACGTTCCTTTTTAAATCTTTACAAGTACATTATATTATGAAAAGAAAAAGTGAAGCATTATCTAAATGCTTCACTAAAATATTCGTAACCATGAATATTTCTGCGATAGATAGAGCTACTTACGAATTCAGAACATCAATTTTATTGTAAGATATGAGGACCGATCGTAAAAAATGTCCCTCAAGCACTTGACCGATTTATTATTTAGTGAATATATTTTAAGGATCAGCTTTATACGTCCATATCAATAATGGAGTGGTCCCGGATAGCTTTGACCAGTTGTAAGATCCTATAATAAATTCTGAGGAAATAAATTTAAGGTCAATAATACATATACGTAAGTATGTTAAGTATTTCATGTCTTTTTTATATAATTTTGCATGAATTGGAATGAAACCGTCGAAACTGTTATCTTTAATCCCTTGTTCACGAGAAAATTCGCAATATAGACAATGTCAAAAATATCCGCGGAAAAAAACGATAAAAACCTTTTTTAAACTGATGAAGCCAGATTTTTTTTAAATTTTGAACTAAACAAAAAATAATAAAATATCGGAATGCATTTTATGTGATTCTCGTAAAGTATACGAAATAGTATAAGAAATAATAAAACCTTAACAAGTAATAATAATCTTTAAAAAATAGTTTTATTTTACTTAAATTCATAAACGGAATTTAAAAGAAAAAAAAATAACAATCATACTTAAAAAGTCCATGAGTACGCGCTGATGATCATAATACATTTTGATCTATGCAACATCAAATGATCTATATTAAATGAGAAAAGATTTATAGGCGTCGTTCATTAAATCTAGTGTTAATGACCGACCAATTCAGGCCCTTATAAGGGTCCCTGCGGAACGCCAGTCTTCATCAGGAACTTCAACGATCCTTATAATTATAAGAATGAAGAGCACATATAAGTTAACCTTTGGCTTACATTTGTAATTTGATTTGAATCACTAGATTTTATGTTCAAAGCCCTTTGGGGCCGTATGAGGTTCTTGTTACTAGAATTGCTAACGACGAAAGATAAAGTTCAGCACATAGAAGACTAATTGTTTTTTAAAATTCTATATTCACACTATTTTAACTACAATTTCAAATATTTAAAACGATTTGAATTTTTTGGAAAGCTTAATATAATATCAGTGTTCAGAGCTATGTAACAAGGCCGATCATTTGAACAAAGCATTTTGGCCTCCACAAAACAATGAATGAATGGAACATTCTTTATTGTGATAATACAAAAAATAATATTATAATAAATTGTACTTAAGAGGTCACAAATGCGTAATAATAATATATTGCGTAATAAATCCAAAAAATCTTCTTCAAAATCAATAATTTACTGTACCTCAATATTTAAGCCAATTCAAAAATAAATTCAAATGCGACTGGTAATTCCAGAGAATAACGACGAATAACCCAAACAAACTTTATGTATGTACCCATACTTCAATTAGTATTGATGACATACAAGCATAAGAACCTCGTATAACGGGTTCAAAATTGACATGTAAATTTAAAAATCTCTTCATTACTATTCCGTTCCTTAATGATATAATCAATTAGAATTACGTAAAAAGCCCACGCGTGGGATAAAACGTATAGTGTAATAATAATTGGGTAACGTAGGCTCATTTGTTGTATTCATAAACTTGGATTTTGGTGGGCGTTTAACATGTTTTCGATACATGCTTTTTATTGTATAAGAAGGCTTGTTCCCGTGAAACGCTTTATTGAGTTTTAGGGCCTGTTTCACAATCTCCAGATAAGTTGCGAATCGGCTATCGGCAACATATTTGACAGATAGAGTATAGAGTATCTGTCAAATATCTGTCAAATATATTGCCGATAGTCTATTCGGAACATATCTGGAGATTGTGAAACAGGCCCTTAGAATAGTATTACTATGACTTGATTGTCTATTTTTACTAATAATTAACTTGGTCTATATAAATCATCATCAACAAAATGTAGCGCCTTACCAGATCTTATCGTTGCGATAGCTCGCAGTAGTGAAGACATTGCAGACCGCGTCGGAGTACCCACCTTGGACGAAGAAAAGGCCTTATAGCAATTACCGTCAGTGAGAGCACACGTGTTTCTTTACTTCAGCGACGTGGTGTTGTTGCAGAAAGAGAAGGCGGAGTGAGAGAGAGAACGCATTGTCACCTCTTCCCGCAGGAGAGCGTGGCGGCGGAGGGAGATCGTTTTGACGTGACCTGTACACGTAGGGTCAGGGGATACACAGCGCGCGTGTACCATCCGTATTAAAACGCGCCTTGATATGTTCCAGTAGCCTTAAACAGAGTATGAGGAGGAGACATCAAATGATCAGAGGAGAGTGCCTCCAGGCACACCGTCATCCATGCGGATGATCATAGATTCCACACCAGCACGACGAGAAGACTTCTGCTTGTTTAATAGCATATCAACTCATACTAATAATTGATGTACTGAATCCGGAAAAAAAAAATCGAAAAGCGGGTGTACTAACTAAGAAATCAACGAATTTATTTATCTTTATAATAGCTTAGATGAATAACATCTCTGAGTGAGCCCACACACCACTTAGAACATATTCCAATAAATACATTACGAAGATAACAAAATACATTGCAAAAACAACTATAAAATGTATGATTTCATAAAATATACATATAAACATGTATCTCAAAGTAAATGTACCCATTAAAATAATATAAGCCCGTTTCTATTAAATAACGAGTCATAAACATTACGATCATACATTTACCTACATGCTTATCATCATCATCAGCCTTTATCCATCCACTGCTGAACCTTCTTAATGAACATCAAAACGACCGATCCCTTACCACTCGCATCCAACACGGACAGACCGGCCACTGCACAGAGATCGTCTTCCCATCTGGTTAATGACCGACTAACACTTCGTCTACCTAAACGCGGTCTAGATGCTTCACTAGATTTTTTCCGTAGCTTTGCCTACATTTCTACATGTTCACTACATATTCCGGCCTATGTTCTTAATTAGAACGCAATCAAGCGTTCAGTTTATTGAAATTTGATTAGTCGTTTCGGTGTGAAAAGGTCAAACAGACCAACGTGTCACTTTCGCATTATGTCACATATAAGTGGCACACTAATTTAATCAACTGTTGATCTTTGAATCAATTGTGAATGAATTCAATGGCATGATTTCATTAATGGTCAGTGAAAAAGATTCAGTATTCAGTTCAAATCATTGATTAAATTAATGACGTCCGTGCAATCTTTAAACGAAAATGCTGGATAGGAAAATAGGTAGATGCTGGTGATGGAAAATTGTCACCATTGACTATATGAATAATTTTAACTGGGTCTACATGACACACATTAAATATTGTATGTCTGAGACTTCCAAGCATAATCCTGCTCTCCTGGTAGCCTGGTAGCGCGGCACATGCATATAGTAAAAAAATCTTCCACTAGTAAAAAACCAGCATGATAGTAAATTAGTAATTACATTAATGTAGTACAAAAATAAAATTCCGGCTAATGTGTCGTTAAATTTCACGTGCGCAAATAGTTCTGAAATAAATTGAAAGGTCAACGACCGCAGATGCGTCACACGATCCCATGGTCTAATTAGTTTCGCGCAAAACTATTTACAGTATTGGTCTAAATTGATTATATTAAAATGTATGTCTTTAGTCAATTTCAAATAAAAGTCCCATTGTTGGGCACGGGTCTCCTCTTCAAAATCAAACGAGGAGGGTATTGGGCCATAGTTATATGCGCTGGCGCAATGCGGGTTGAACTTCACACACCTTCAAAGTCTTATAATCTAATCAGGCATGCAAGATTCCTTGCGAAGTTTTTCTTTACTGCTAAGCACACGATGGCCAAAGTCCAGGCGCACAAAGAAATTTAAAAAAAAACTCACCTCTGGCACTGTTCAGTATCCAATCCGGAACTCACTCAAGAAGCCAAACCTGTACCCACTAGACGATTGTGGCTCCAATGATATAAATAGTAGTTTCTTTGGTCGTTCATTATGACATCGTATCAAAGTGAACAAACGGGTCGGCAAAAGGTACGCAACATTTTATAAAGCAGTCTTTATCATTGTGTGATAACCTTTGCGATTTATAAATAAAATCACAACAATTGTATTGATTGACATGGAAGAATTTAAGGTTAATGCTCACATTTTTTATGGATAGGCTAACTGATGCCATGTGGTTAACGTCACCTAAGAACATGAATTCCTGGGTAGATACTCCCACTTATTTTTAGGAGGATAATTAATACTATGTACGCAAAATGAGTAACGAGGGACTACCACTAAACGAGGAACCGCCAATACTTATTACGGATGGGTAGGGTGCGCTGTGCTGCGCCTCTGGCTGCTTGAGTATCTTGCTTGTCATCATGAAATAGCTTTACTGTGTTTCAGGAAGAAGGCAAGACAAGCAATGAATTACTTGCGCTAAGACTTAACTTATTTCTCAGGAAAAGCAACACATAGCAACCAAAATGATTTAAATGGGCTAGTTCCAGGTAAACTAGTTTAGACACATGGGCGACGTTAGCCACTTACCATCAGGTGGCGATTTTACTAATATTCCTATCCAAGCCTATCAAAAATCCAGGCTAGATCGTTACTTGGCTGATAAGGGCCGATTTCTGGATGCCCCGAAGAGAATAAAAGATTTGTATAAAATATTGGTACATACAACTATGACTTATGAGGCGTATGGATTATATCATAGCTTGCCTGTTATGTGAGAGTTCTCGTTCCCATGAGAGTATAGGAATAAATTATAGCCTATGTGTTATTCTGATGTGTAAGCTATATTATTGTAAAGTTTCATTAAAATCCATTCAGTAGTTTTTACGTGAAAGAATAACAAACATCTATCCATCCATACTTACAAACTTTCGCGCTTATAATATAATAGGCTAGTAGGATAATATGACGATAGACAAACCCTTGATGCGTTTGTCTATCGTCATATTATCCTACTACTGCCCTTGGATTTAAACCCTCGTAGTAGCACTAGCCACCAATATGTTCTCACGATGATTATTATAATTCAGTTACGCATACCTTATAATACGCCAAGATGTTATCAATCATAATAAATTTCAACGAGCTAGCTGGCATTTAACATTTGACTTCAATTTCCATAATACTGTTTATTTGGAAATATTGTTCATAATAATAATCACACTAAGGAGGATCATATTTTCTAGCATGTGACGAAATGGAAAAAAATGCGTTCGTACAAAGTACACATGGCAAAAGTGAAACTATAATTTTTAATATTTAACTCATCGATCAATTTAACTACTAAACAAATACACTAACCAATAGTGTTGCTTCATACTACATTCGCCCTTTCTCACTCTCTTTCAATCGCTCTCTCCCTCTTTTTCGACAAAAACGTTGCACATCTTTGTGACGCTTATAATAACATTGCATCCGTGGGCTTGGCGTCTTAGGCGAGTGGGTCGGGGTTCGATTCTGACCCCTAGTACCCTTAAAAATGGGTTTTTATAAATTTCTAAGTGTATCCTAAGCAACGAAATTATCCCTTGCTCACCGGTGAAGGAAAACATCGTGAGGAAACCTGGAAGTCCGATAAGATTGACATTCCATATGAGTTAATGTTTTTCTTTCTCACCCACATAGGATTCGTCCACGTAGAAACTTAGCAAATATATTTTCATGACACCTTTATGCTTTTCACTTCATTGTAAGTCGAGTAAATTTTGCTGCAGACTTAGAAGGTAAAACCGTAGGCAACAGCCTGTAAATATTGTATGTCGGGGATTTTTAATATCGTTCAGGAAACAGCTAAAAAAAAGATTTTTTAAAATTCACGAGTAAATTGTTTGAAGTTGCATTTTTGCCAAATCGACTCCATATTCCATTGTTGTACAAGAATTTTTCCTAGCGTGAGAGCTAATGAGGTAGCGCGTTTATATTCTGCTAAAGAAACCGCTCACGTAGGAGAATTGCCTGCAACGTACCATTTGTAGGTTACACTGCAGGAAGCTCTTTAAGTCCCAGGACAATACAAGCTCAGTTCAGGAACGCGAGAATTATTCTAATATATTTTTAAGTTTGATGTTTTGAAATGTAGGGTAGCAAATATTTTAAATTGTTTCTTTATTCTTTTATTTCTCAAATCACCAATGTCATAACATCCTTAGGGCGGGTTGCATCGACAGATTTTAGCGAACATGTAATCTTTAAAGATGGCGGTAACAAACGTTGGTGACCAAAGAGCGTTGTTTTTAATAGACGTCAAAATTTAAGGAAGTCTGTTACGTTAACAAATGATTTGAAACAACCGGCCCTAAGTATTGATATAGTTACATAATCTATATTTAATTTAAAATTACTGTCCTTTCATGTATAAAACTGTCCTATTTTTTATCCTGTACCTATGAAGTATTTTTTAGTATAAATACTAGCGGTCAAATTGCATGCGCGTTTGCATGTCTTTATCAAAAATAATTACAACTTGATGCATTCCAATACATATAATATATTGATCCTTTTATTTTTTCTTTTCCGATTGACCTTGTAACAACTATAGGCAATATATAAATATAAAAGAAGCTTATATTGCAAAAAAATTAGAGTTCTTGTAATTATCACAAAAAAGAATAATACTAAAAAAACGCGGGTAAAGTGCCATCTCAAAGCTAATTGCAGTAGACACTGAAATGATCAAGTAAATAACGTTACAATCGCAAAATTTCAGAATCCCCGACAGTCATGAATAATTTCGACATGCGAACTCTTCATTAGTGTCAAGTGTCAGAGAGAAAGATCATATTATCTCAAGGATATATAAGAAGACGTGAGCCATTTGTCACAAGAGCGTTTCATATCGTTAACTTTGCTTGTTATAACTTTATGCCTACAAAGGTGCTCAGAATGTAAACTAACGTGGGACCTATTAAGTAGATTTGCTCGGTGTTTTGGAGGAATTGTCTTATCGTGTGTACAGTCGCCTGCTTATATACTTTATCCATGTGAGCTTAAATACGGAAACGGTTCAGTATTATGTAAGCAAATCTCATTTTAACTTAGGGACTAATTCGGGAGGAAATGCGCTGTATCATAAGCTTATCTTTTTGGGCACTAACTCTGTTTATTTCTTTCATTAAACAGCTTTGCTATTTTTTTGAAAGAAGAGCAGAAAGGTGACAGGTGAATGAATCTAAGCCTATTTTATGACTAGTCTTTAAAAACTATATATTTTATTATAAGTGTATAAGGATCATAAAAATAATATTTATTGTAATTCATACTGTGCATTTTATTTAGAAGTACCATTACAAAATATGCTGATTATTGTCAGTGCTGTAAAAACGGTAGTTTCAGCAATATGACCTTAAATTAGTCTAGTGACGTAACGCGTCTGTAAATACGGTCTATTGCGTAGCGTTACATTATACTTGCTCTGTGAACGTTTACAGTATACTTGAAATAAAAAATTACCATCTCTCCTCGTCCCTTAGTGTGTTACGTGCCTATTCAACTTAAATCAAAACTGGCAGACGTAGCAACGTTCCTTTTGAACTTGAACTTATCCGAGTAACTTAATATGCGCCATCGCTCGTATGGCAATGTCAATAATGCCCTCATCCCAGCTGTTTTTGGAAGAAGAATATGAAGATGATGATATTCCTGAAGTCACGAGGCACGAGCGCATCTTACGAGTAAACCGGTAAATTTCTACCACAATTACATACTTTTAAATATACATAAAAAGACTTTCAAATACAAAAAAGAAGTCTTTATGGATCTTCCGTGACGTCATAGGAACGGTACGTTATTCCAGTCACGCGTCCAGTAAACCGTCTGACTCATTTCGTCGGGACCTCGCAGTAAATTTGGATTTTTAGAGAAATTACAGAGTAAAATTCAGTTTAGTGTTATTGGTATAAGCCTACGATTTTATTTCCAATAGATAAAGTAGATTTCCATGGATTCCACTCTATTACCGTTTTTCACATAATAATGAGTGTAATATTATATTGCTTTTTTTTGCCCGTTGCCCGTTTTGTCTGCGTTATCATAGATTTACATCCTTATGAGAATTGATGATAATTTTTATAGCCTTATTCATTCCGCATAATTTTGCCACTGAAAGTTGGCTCAGTTTCAGAGATTAGTTTAAACAGATAGACAGACAAAAAAAAGTTTTTTGATGCATACCATCTAAATAATAATATAAACATTTATTTTCTTCCCTTTTTAATTTGGTTACAATTACAATTTATATAAAACTACACGACCGACAGATAGGTAAATAATTATTATCAATAGATAAATTAGTGATGTCCAAGTAGCACAAATCTTAAGCGCAGTGGCTTAGTCTTGGATGTGAGTGGTAAGGGAACAGTCATCTTGGCATTCATTAAAGGAGTTCAGCAGTGGACGGATAAAAGCTGATCATGATCATGAAAGCGCATTGCAGACATCCCCAAAAATATCGATCACAAATTATAATTCATAATGAATATAAGTTTAAAATGGACAATATAGTAAATATTTAATGATTTTACCAGCGATGAAATAGATGTGTCCTATTTCCAAAGTCTAATAAAAGTTAGCTAAATATTGGAATTAGGAAACATTTATTATTTTCATGCCTTTCTTACCTTTACCGTAAAATATAATCGTATTATCTTTAACTACGCTAACAAAGGTAAGAGGGGGACACTTTTACCCTAATACGTCTTTTAGTACAGTAGTAAAGCAAGAAGCCGATTTACCAAGTTCTTATAGAAATAAGAATGACAAAAGGATTTGAATACTTTTCCATTCAACGGAGTAAGACGCAGGAAGCGAGACATATTTCACGGTACGCTATGAGATTAGTCACGGCTGATACTAATGCCAAGAAGACGCACCGCATTAAATAGCTGTTTGAAGTATTCTAACATTTATAAAATCTTTATTTGTGTGGAAAATTAAGTTTAATATTATTAATGTAAATGTTTTTTTTTTCAATTTTCAATTACCCTCCTCGCCTGATTTCGAGGAGGAGACCCGTGCCCAGCAGTGGGACATAAAGGGTTGATACTCTAATGTAAATGTAAGTTTGTTTGTTACGCTTTCACATGAAAACTACTTAACAGATCATCATAAAACTTTCTTGGCTTTGACTCACACATTCTTGGAGATATTAGAAGTAACGTGGGATCACAGACATCCTAACCTATAGACGACGCTTAGACTAATTTTGATTTGAAAATTTTGATATGAAAACAAAATTGCTAAATAATGGTGGGGTACGTGGGCAGTCGGCTAGGTTAGGTGGTCTGTGTTAGGTTAGTTGATCTGTCCGTGGGATACTTTGTTTGAAAAAAAATTTTTGACGGGGAAAAAGCTGCTGGCCGCTATCCGCGTATTTTCCATTCCCGTGGGACTACAGAGATAAATTATAGACTATGTGTTATTTTGATATGTAAGCTATATTATAATAATGTTTCATTATAATCCATTCAGTAGTTTTTACGTGAAAGAGTAACAAACATCCATACTTACAAACTTTCGCATTTATAATAGGAAGTAGGATTAAAGATTATTTTAAAAGAACAATGATAGCTATGTTAAATAAGAAAGAATAAGAAACATTATTTAAATGCTGATTATTTTCATAGTTAAGCTTTCTTTACTGGCTGTTATCATCAAGGTGGTATTAAATCGGATAAAAGTAGATTATTGATAACCAAAGCTTATTAAATTTTTGAACAGCTTCACACGTTGTCTGATTTTATCTCGATCTGTTCGGGATACCAGTTAGTGTTCCCATTGTCTGGCAGCACGCGCTGGTATTGCACCATATTTATTTTCCCATTATACAACCTGTTTATGATAAAACAGATAACTTATTGAGTAACTCTTTATTTTTTCTTATTGTGAAACTACTTCTCCGATCTCGGATAAGTAGTCTACAATTTACAAACATTACATAATTTTTTTATTTGCTTGGTTTGTCTTATAATATTAAATTAAACGGGTTATTAATGAGGTTACATAGGTATAGTGCATATTTTATTTTAAAATGTAAAAGACGCAAAAATAAAATTACCTCCGTTTTAATTACCAATCATGTGCGCTCTCTCTATTTGAATTTACCGTGCAAAGACGATATGCATGCAGTGACAGTGACATACGATATCCGTGTTGGATACGTGTACACCTGTGGATGGATACAGGCTGGTGATGATGATGATGATAATTATGACAATGACGATGAAGAAGATGATGATGATGCTGATGATGATGATGAAGATCTCAAGCAAATGACTAAATCTGTACATCAATATAACTCAATAAATACCAGACATGACGTAGATTTCAGATTGAAAAAAAATGGCATTAATGTCGTTTTATTTTTTATTTTGTTCATCTGCTTCGACTAAAAACTTAACGATTCTACTTAATATGAAAAAGGTTTTACAAGAAATATCAAACAAAGAACTTTTTCGCTGATATTGAATGGTTAATAATAAATCTTCTTCACAATAAAACTGAGGCATAAAATGCTAAGCGGTTGTCTTAGAAAGTGAAGTTTGCTTGTTTGTTTGAGAGCGTTGTATCTGTGATAAATGCTGTTGAAACAAGCTTTTATGTCATCAGTTTATTTTGATGATTTTATTTTAAGAGCCACATAAAAAATCGTTAGTGAAATTGAGTGAGCTTTTGTGGTTTATAAAGTGTCTCTTCTATCGTTAAGTGAATTAAGATTAGGTCGCTCACGTTACCATCAGTAGTAAAGATTTGTGGCAGATTTCACGCTAAGTACCTACAGTGCTATGATTTATTATATTGTTTTTTTTTTTAATTTCATTGGATGCTGTATATTTTAAACATCGGGTATATTAATTACTAGCTGTTGCCCGCAGCTTCGCCTGCGTTAACTAAGATTTACAACGGCATCTTAGCGGGATGATATATCTTTACCGATAAATGGGCTATCGAACACTGGCTGGGGCCCAGCCTGTACCCACTGGACCATCGTCGCTCACTCGATAGTCTTACTAGTACTGTCATATACATAAGTGTCACACAGAATTGTATTTAGTTGTGGATATGGTAAAAGTCATATTTGATTAAAGATGCCAGACAGTGGGTGGAATGCGCATGCCTCGCTCCCGGATACAAGCAAGAGACAGAAGGAACTAGAAAGGTGGAGAAAAAATAGTTTTATTGTGTTATGGGCTGATCACACTCTCAGAAGAACGGATGGCCGATGGGCCAATAAGGTTCAAGAATGGAGGCCGCGTTTAGACCAAGCGGCCATCAACCAAGTGGGAGGACGATCTCCGTGCAGTGGCCGATCCGCATATGATGCGAGTGGCAAGGGATCGGTCATCTTGACGTTCAATGAGGGAGGCCTATGTTCAGCAGTGGATGGATAAAGGCTGATGATGGTGATGGAGAAAATAGAAAGGCAAGCAAAGGCACCGAGCCTCAACGTCTTATGTATCAGGTAGGCAATACACAAATAAGTTGCCTATGTTAGTACTAGGTAAACTCGTTTATCCCCACCATGCCTGTAGCCCAGGGTGACCTCAACACCTTGGGCGAAGCGAATTGAGCCGAGGGAGCTCTTTGTACCCTCTTATAAGAAGAGGGGACAACAGAGCAGGGGGCAAGGGGTGAGGATGGGAACCTCACCTCATCATGCTGCCCAGACGTTGGGAGTGGTTGTTCTGTGGTGCGAGGCAACCGCTCTGTGGAGATGGCGTCGGTCCCCTGAGGGACTGACTAGCTGTCGAGGTGCCCTGTTGCTTGTAGATCCGGGGCACCTCACCAAAGGGTGACGGCAGCTAGATAACACGTCTAGTTTGCTTATCCAACTAACAAAAGATCATTAGTTTGCACGACTGCCACATGCAATAAAGTATTACTTTCAACGGATATTAGAACAAAGTATTAATAGATGATGACTTCATCTCACCATTTCATGACATCAATTTCTCATTAGACTTGATGACAGAACAACGTAATAGTGAGATGACAAATATCTATAATAATTCAAATAATGACTTAAAGTAAATTAAGATGCTCAAACGGTAGGCATAAAAGAAGAATGGTGATATAGACATAAAATAATCTTTTAAAATGAAGTGTTACTTCATTGAGCATTTTTGGTTCGGAAAAACCTTATGGCCCCGTTCCCATGAGTGTTTTTTTACCGAGCGTTAAAAAAGCGTTTTTATGGAACAAATGGGTGCCTATGTATCTGTTAAAAAAAAGCGTTTTTACAGCGCAGCACTTTTTTGTCTAGTGCCGTTGGATTTTCAACGTTGAGTGTTTGACGATAAATCGAATTGAGCGTGCCAAACTCGCAACTTGGGTTAACGTCGGATTTTACTACGACGCTTTTAAAGCGCTCGTGGGATCGGGGTCCAAGGGTTCGCGTCACCGACATGCTAATGAAAAATAAAATTTGTATGTTTATAACCGACTCCCTTGGGCGCGATTTTGATGCACTTTAAACGGCCATATTTCGTTTAAATTTAGTAGACCATAAGATTATTCCGTTTTTCAATAAAATTTAAAAAAAAAAAGAAAAAGCGTATTTATTAGTTTTTTTGAACTGTTAATTATAATGATTTTTTAAAACAATCTAATTCAAACCGTAAGGTATCGTTAATATTTTTAAATGACATTGAACTTCAAAATAGAAATGATGATGATAGTGAAAAAAATAATTGGACACCGCCATTTTTGTGTCCCGTTTACAAATCGGTGGAACCTTATGTAAATTTCACCAGCAATTAACTTGTGCAGCGCTGTGTTGTCCGCCTCAACAATACGTAATTAGTTAACGGTCAGTGTTGCCAGTTAACGAATTTACCAAATAAATAAAAAATATGTCGATAAATATTTGTGATAGGTTTGCGTTTTTTGTTGTTTTACTAAAACTAGGCGCGGAATAAACATGTTAGTTTGACTAGTATATAAATATTATACGGGTATCACAGAAATCCTTGATTATTTTTTTACCTTTATATATTAACACTTATGCTTATTCAGGCATTTTTTTATTCATAGCATTTCGTCTACCTAAACGGAGCCTCCACTCTTAAGCCTTATTAGCCCATCAGCCATCCGTTGTTCTGTATGTGACCAACCCATTGCCTCTACAACGTGATTTTTACTCGTGTGATATCGGTACCTTAGTCCTGTGGCGTGCTATGGAGGATGCTATATTATGTATCTTGGGCAGATAGGATTTAAAACAAAGACACACAGACATATTATAAAACTAAGCTTAACGGATTTATCTAAGTATATTGGATTTTAGGGATACATTTTCACTTGCTCTTAAACATTGTTTTTATGTAATATGTAAGTACGCGTTTTTTACTTAATAATAATATAATGAAACATTTTTTATGGATTTTATCGTGGCTTACAAATTTTATCTTTAAAGTCGGAATAATTTGTTGAGCTGTTAACCTATACGGTTAACGATTTGAGAATACTTTTCAATAAACATAAACCTTATTGGCCACTAGTCTCTGGCACACGGCCAGACCCTGGCACCATGTTATTTTAAATTATGGCACGACGTAAGGTTCTGCGAGCTCAGCTGTGTACAAAATCTTCACAAACTACATATTAATCAATCAAAACTTTAGGGCAACACCTCGAAAGGGAAGAAACTAATAATAGGAGGAGTGGGAAGGGGTGTTACTTACATTATCTTTGTGCTTCTAATTAAGATCTGACCTCAAATGCCTGTTTTATCGTGAGTATATTCCATTTATACGAACTACTAAGCATAATATAAGATAGTAAATATATAAAGATAAATTAACGATTACATACGAACTATTAAATAAAAAAAGTATTTATTTTATTGTCACAAAGAGACAAAAAAAGCAATTTGAGAGCAATTTGAGCCTTGCGGTGACTGCCGCATATATCCGCAGCCGTAAAATCTGCTGTAAAATGTAAGGTTGTTTTTGGTGATAATACGCTATAGATATAAATAAAATAGTTCTAACAGAGTTCCCGTTAATCATCAATTTTTATCATAAAATAATATTCATAAATCAGAAAAATATTTAGAAATACGGCATCACGACAAGAAAACGTAACACCGTTTGGCGTCACGCATTCGAATGAATTTCATTGCAAACCGCGCCAGTAAGGTTTTACATTTAATTTTATTTTATATAATTAGTTTTGAATTGATTGCACATTAAGTTTATATTGTTAGCCATTTTATCGATCATCAAATTTAAAATATAGTCATCGATATATCCATTAATTGTGATTCCCTCTGTAACGCAACAGTGACACCGTGCGCTTAGTAATATATAGCCGGAAACCATTTACGAACACAACAGTTAATTAAAAGATAACCTAAAAAGTGCTTGCTAGTGAATTACACACTATAAGTTTGAAGCTATAAGGCGCATGCCATACAAAAAAAAAGTGTGTGTGTCAGCTCCGACGCACGACACGAGTTTACTCCTTACGAACGATTTTGATATTACTCCCATAGATTTTCATTACCCGGCCTCATATATGAAAATCGATTCTTAAGTCCAGGAGTAAACTCCAAAAATATATAATTCTCTCATTACTTAATAGTACCTGGTTGACCGAGCGTTTTCTCGGTCGAAATTCGACCGGTAAAACTTTCTTTAAAAAAAATAAACTTGAAAAAAAAAAAGACAAAAAGGTGATCGGACCGGAGATTCGAACCATGCTCCTTTCGATTCATAACTGCCTATTTGCTCCACTAAGCTATCGTGAAATTTGACAGCGAAATTTACGTTCGTATTCTAATCATATTTTATCGTTGCCTCAAAACACGGATAAAAAAAGTTTTCTAAATATTTATCATAGCTAGATCGATTTATCGCCGGTTTCCGAGATTCAGATTATAAGAATTGCTCGTTTAAAGGTATAAGATATATGAAATCATATGAATGATCACTAGACATAACATAATGTAAAGTATCGTGACGTAAAGTACTGTAACTTAACGCAAAGTAACGTAACGTAAAATGTTTAAAGTTTCTCGATATAAAATTACCTGTATAAATAAATGCATCAAATTTGATTGGACTTCGTTTGTTTGACAATGATACAAGAAAATGATGATGCCAATGAAATATAGCCTTAATACCATAAACTCATAGATAAAGAAACATATAATTTACACTTTCATAAAACCCACACGACTATTCGAATAACTTACATAATCATCTGCTTTATCAAAAACAGGTTATTAATGGTAAAATAAATATGGTTCAATACCATGAGTGTTTCGAGACAATGGAGTAACAGGTTCCAGAGATATCGAGATAAAGACGTGTAAAGCTGGTTAAACATTTAATAATAATCCTTTATCGATGCTCCGATTAAGATTTAATCGATATTTTGTAATTATGTCGATAATTAATCGGAATAGATTATTGGTAAAAGTTAATTAAAGTTAAAATATGAGAGTCTTTAATTGAAATATTGTGCCGCCTTTATGTAACCGAATTTATTTATTTTTGTTACTTGAGTTCAAATGTTTTCTGTAATGTTCACAATGAAGTATATTCATTAGTTCGTTAATTCATAATTTACGTGAGGTGAGTTAGATATGTTTGTTATATTTTTATCTTACTTTACGAGTGTTTTATTAATTTTATTAGTTAATTAATTATTAATTTTATTTATTATTTTTTTATTATTTTGTAATTATGTCGATAATTTTATTTATTCGTTTTTTATTATTATTATTTACAAAATTTATACAAAAAAGAATTACCAGCGGAATCTATCAACTGCCCGTCTTAGTTTATTTATGATACCTACATATTTACCTTTTAATTACTGTTTAGATGTAAGTTTATAGTTGTAAAATAAAAATTAAAATAAATAAAAAAACTCCAAACTGTTTTGTATGCGACTGTACTCACACTTCGTACGAGCCTTCCAAATAAGTACGCGTCCCTACTTTTTCCTTGTTAATAATCAACTATTCCTGTCGTGACAGTTACAACCTTCGCCTATCAGAATTACAATCAGTAACTCGGTAATCGATATTGTTACATAAAACATATTGCACCGTTATATATGAGTTATGTCTCTCGTGTAGTAGGTTTCATCTATTCTCAGAGGATCGCAGAGATCCCGTCAAGGAATAAAAATAGATAGATATACAAGAGATAAAAGATTGATAAAGAAGAGAGTTAGAAGTAAAAGGCTGCACCTAGTCATGATAGAGTATAAATATATATTTATATAATAATAATATGTATACAAAAAAAATATTATTATGTTGATCTTACAACGCAAATTTAATGACTTTCTTACAGGAATAAAACAACGTGTTATAAAATATTATTTAAGTACCATGTAAATCTGTAGTTTTTTTTACCTTTAGTCAAATCATTAGGACATAATATGTAATAACAATTAAGTCAAACGAAAGAAAATACTACTTCCAATATATGAAAAACCATTTAGAAATAACAAAGACCTTTCAAAGAAATTCAAAACGTGATTATTCAGTTTACGTTCTAATAAAATAATGATTATTGAAGGATGCGCCCACGATGGGGGCCAGTGACCGGAAAATAATTTTCATTCATGTTATGAATTTAAAAAGGAAAATTCAATAACCCTGTCAGGTGCGTGGAATGGACTTTTTGGCATTTAATACCGGTTTTAAAGGGGTAAAGAAGACCGCAACTCGTTTAAGTATATCGTAGAAAAAAGTAAAGTTCATGCAGAACTTACTGAATAGATTTTGATGAAACTTTTCATTTATATAGCTTAATTGTCAGAATAAACACATTATGATTTATTCTTATACTACCACGTGAATGAGAAGTACGCGGGTGAAACCACAGGATGCTGCTAGTCTTTGTTATAATCTAAAAATATGAAAGCATCATATTTATCAGTGTTTGGTATTTGACGCATTAATGTATGTATTAATTAATTATGTATACAATATTTATTATTATTATGTAATAGTATTTTATCGCAGAAAGCTTTATATTTAGAATATCTGCGAATACATTATTATGTCTGCCTCTTTTCGGTTATTGGATAATTGAATATCATCTTCAATCTTTATCCGTCCACTGAACATAAAAAGTAAAGTACAGTATTAACCCTTATATGTCCCACTGCTGGGCACGGGTCTCCTCCTCGAAATCAGGCGAGGAGGGTAATGGGCCAAATAGTCCACCGCGCTGGCCCAGTGCGGATTGGTGAACTTCACATACTTTCCTTTTCCTCACGATGTTTTCCTTCACCGGTGAGCGAACGATGGTGCACACGCACTTAGAAATTTAGAAAAACCCATTTCAAGGCACACACGGACGGGTCAGGATCGAACCCGAAACCCCTCGCGTAAGAGGCCGAGTCCGACCACCACTGGACCACCGTCGCTCTGAACACTGAACATAGGCCCCCCTTAATGAACGCTAAGACAACCGATCCCCTGCCACTCGCATCCAACACGGACCGGCCACACGGTGATCATATTCCCACTTGGTTAATGGCCGACCAACATTTCGTCTACCTAAACGAGGCCTCCACTCTTAAACCTTATAAAAAATTAGTGGCAATAAATACATTGACTTTGATTTTTATCTATTATAAATAGCGATATGCTATTGACCGTGACGGCATTAGAAACTTTTTTAACCAAGGCCCATTAATTCGCTGCCTATGCTATGCCACTGCTAGGCCTTCTCCAAGTTTTTTCACATATCGCGATCCTGCGCATTAATCAATTAATTAATTTATCTTATACCTTTAAACGAGCAATTCTTGTATATATATATAGAATCTGAATCTCGGAAACGGCTCCAACGATTTTCATGAAATTTTGTATACATGTGTTAAAAACGGCGATAAATCGATCTAGCTAGGATACATTTTTAGAAAACTTTTTTTCATCCGTGTTTTGAGGCATCGATAAAATATGATTAGAATACGAACGTAAATTTCGCTGTCAAATAATATATCATGGTAGCTTAGTGGGGAAATTAGGCAGTTAAGTCCGAACGAGTCTGGTTCGAATCTCCAGTCCGATTTTTTTTATTAAGATCATTTTTTTGGAAGAAAAATTTTATCGTATTTTATCACTTAGGGTACCGAGCAAATGCTCGGTCAACCAGGTACTTCACATAAAAATCTATAATTTCGCAAGATGTCATCCACATTCTATTCTTTCCTGTATTCTATTACGATGACACATCGGCTATTTTCGCGACTATCCTCGGTGTAAATGATCTCATTGCATACACAAGGTAAAAATACATCGTTAGAGATATTAGCGGGAATTGACGCTACAAAGTCAATGGCTTGAATGGCCTTGGGTTATGGCTGAAGTGGAAAATCTGTGCTGGTGTTTTCAAGTTGCTCCAGAAACTTGATAGGTGCTTCAAAATATTAATAATCATATTAATTTTCATCATCATCATCATCAGCATCATTCGAGGTAGTGCCACGCTGCTTTGCAGCCGAATTGGGCCGGCACGACCGGGGTGGTACCTCTCACAATATAATATCGACGTAAAGTGGCAGTTATGCTGTCGCGTTTCTTGCGGTTTGTGAGTTTCAGGTGGCCCATTGGCCCATGGAAAGTAGGGTCAGTTTTAATTTTTTACCTCAAACTGGACTCATCTCAATAGCTAATTATTTAATTCAATTCAAAAATATTCGGATGGGAGTGGACTACAGAGTCATACCGTACATTGCAGTAGGCATATTTCCAGTCCACCTTGGGCAAAGCGAATTGAGCCGAGGGGGCTCTTTGTATCCCTCTTATAAGAAGAGGGGACAAAAGAGCAGGGGGCTAGGGGTGACGATGGGAACCTCACCTCATCGTACTGTCCTGATGTTGGGGGTGGTTGTTCTGTGGTACGGAACAACCGCTCTGTGGAGGTGGCGTCGGTCCCCTGAGGGACTGAATAGCCGTCGAGGTGCCCTGTTGTTTGCAGATCCAGGGCACCTCTCCAAAGGCGGCAGTGGTGGCACTCGCCGGGTTTTAGTGGGTAGTGCTGCGTCCACTTGCCATCTTTCAGGCGCAGCGAGTCCCACATACCCGCCTGGGGAGACCCACTCCCCAGCGGTATGCGTAAAAAAAAGTCATATTTCCAGTAATGGAAATGGATGTGTTTACATGCATGCCATGAAGTATGCACAAAAGTGTGTTGCTAGTGATGATTGTAGGCGTAATCTTAATTTAACGCAAGCTTAGCCTTAGGCCTTATGAGTAATAATCACTTGTCATAGGTCAAAGGTGACAAAAAACCGTAGGGTCTCGTAGGTCGGATTTGGCGTTTGGAAACGTACCTTAATTATGGGAATATGTAAATAGATATTAAGACTTTATTCACTATACCAGCTGTTGATGCGGCTTTGCCCGCGTTAGCAAAAAGAATCTTTCTTTTTTATGTATCATATAATTTTTCTCTCTCCCGTTTACCTTCGAGAATAAATGTACAAAGTTTCATGATGATCGGTTGAATATAGTTTTTACGTAAAAGCGTAACAAAAATTCCTACTTTCACATTTATAATATTAGTAAGGATTATAACTAAATTTATAAATAATTATCATTTGTAATCCATCTGAAAATATCTGATGAATATTTATTACCGAACAATCCACACCTAGCTTTATTTAGTCTTATGATTAATTAACAGTTTTATACGAATGGTCGTACCCAAAAAAAAAATAATTAAAAAAGAAAGGAACCATTAGTTGAATTCGAACGAACGAACGAACTTGAAAAATAAAATCAGGAAATAGTGTTAGTTACTAGGTTTTACCGATATGAATATCTTAGCTGTCATTTGCCTATTTCCAATTTGCTAATACATAATTTAGTATTCTCGCCAATTGAGAAAAATATTGGCAACGAGCCAATTTCAGAGTGCCGCTTATAATGGCATATGGCGTACCTACAACTTTGAAGAGTTGTTTCCCTCTTTTTTTTTTCAAAAGGTCTAGACTTTTAGGCCTGATGGCCTTTAAGCTCAATCGGTAGGTAGGTGAGCAGATGGCTCACCTAGTAAAAAATTGTCTCCCTCCATAAAGACATTTTGTTTGATTTTTTTTATATAATTTTCTTATTTTCTGAATTCGTTTTCTAATGCTTCTTATAACGTTTACGGAATTTATCACGGTTTCTTAAAATGTATTTTCGACGTTTTGGATACTTTACAGCAGGCGTGGTCACCGGAGGTGAATGACATTACCACCTTAATATTTTTTTAGCCAAACTAATTAACGTTAAAGCAAGTATAGTAATTGATTACTCAGTGAAATACTATTACTAGATGTCTTACAAGGGTTAAAACTCGATCCCATTTCATGAAAGTTTTGTATTATTATTTCTTATTCTGTATTATTATTTCTCATTCCGTCTATCATAAAAAATTATAATATCATGTAAATATTATTTTAATATTCATATTTGATGAATAGCTAGGCCCCGTTCGACATGGTATCTACTTTTGGCACGAGCGACGATGGTCCAGCGGTGGATGGACTCGGTCTCTTATGCGAGAGGTTCCGGGTTCGATCCTGACTACGTGTGTGCCTTGGATTGGGTTTTCCTAAATTTCTAAGTGCACCCCCAACGCGAAAGCATCGCTTGCTCACCGGTGAAGGAAAACATCGCGAGGAAACCTGCATGCCTCATGAGATTGAAAGACTTTGAAGGTATGTCAAGTTCATTAACCCGCACTGGGCCAGCGCATCCGCGAACTACGGCCCATTACCCCCCTCGCCTGATTTCGAGGAGGAGACCCGTGCCCAGCAGTGGGACATAAAGGGTTGAATCTTTTATTCTTAGGCCCCGTTCGCACGAGCCCATTATAAGCGTTATAAAAACCGATATCGGTTCGAGTAGCTAGCTTCGCATGCTAAATTAGATTTAACGTCAAACACTCAAAATCGAAAATCCAACAGAGCTAAATAAATAAGCCATCGTGTGAACAGATAAAAGTAAACGCTTTTTTAACGCTCAGTAAAAAGCGCTCATGTGAACGGGGGCTTAATATCAAAAATAGTTTTTCATTATTCATTACATTCGCATCAAATGTTGAGTGTGTGAGAAAAGGAGCCAAGATTTCTGTAATTTTATCAGGTGAAGTCAGAAAACATGTTATATTATGTAAGATAATATATTGCTCAAATGGGCTTTTCGTACCTACTCGTACGTTCTAATTTGAGTTGTAATAACACGCGGATAAATTGGCCGTGTGAAAGGAACACGTGACAAATAGCGCTGGAATATACGGCATGGTAATGCGCGTTTTTAAAATAATAGCTCACCTACGGAAAACGCTAATCATTATTTTTCATCGTCTTCATTTGAAATATTTTAATGAACGCCAAGACGGCTGATAAGCTCGGTTCTAACTATACTTATATTAATCAGTAAGCATCACCATCATAATCCGTTTTTGTGAACTGGCTATGTCCTTAGCGTTAACGCCAAGATGGCCGAATTACTCGCTTCCAGTTAGAAGCGGCCACAGCACGAATAACTTGGTCTTTAGGTAGAAGTATATCATCATCATCGTTAGACTTTCATCCACTCCGATATACCTCTCTCTGTTAACGCCAAGACGGCTGGTCGCCTTCCACGCACATATTAATCTAAATTTATTTTATTAAGGCCCTGTTTCACAACCTCCAGATAAGAAAAGACAGATGGAGTATCCGTCAAATATGTTCTGGATAGCCTATCCGGAACTTATCTGGAGGTTATGAAACAGGCCCTAAATCGCATAAAGTATACTCAAAGGAAAGCTAAGCGAATTTCTCTCTAAAAGAAGAGATAGACAACATAAATCGCTATTGCTAATTTGTTTTTCCTAACAAAAAATAACATTTGTGTGCCAAGAACAACTCAAGAACATTAGCTGGTGTGAAAGTATGAACAGTAATTAGTTCGAACGGTGTAGGGATGTGCTTGTATCACGCTCCCAATAAGCGACTCATCACTCATCTAAGTAAACTCATCTAAGTAACCAACCAGTCTAGCAGATACTAAGTAGTCTGTCAAGTGACTGGAAACTCCGATATCGCACGAAACGCAACAGCATAGCTATCAATTCACGCACGTAATCTATCTATCTATCTATCCAGGAATGACACGAAATCTTTTAAC
The DNA here is from genome assembly GCA_905333005.2 of Lycaena phlaeas. Lineage (NCBI taxonomy): Eukaryota > Metazoa > Arthropoda > Insecta > Lepidoptera > Lycaenidae > Lycaena > Lycaena phlaeas. The sequence goes on from HG995178.1 coordinate 10,662,329, forward strand.
ACTACTTAGAATCAATAAAATATTGCTGTTATAAGAAATATCTTCTCTGTCTGCAATATGCTGTTCATTTGAAACACAGCAAGCTTTCATTTTTATATTTCCTTTGTTCTTCATTCGTAATGTCTTTCTTTCGTAAATAGAATATTATCTTTTTAAAGTAACATGACTTATTAATATCGCAACATGTACGATTAATGGCTTTATAAAAATATTTAATGTACTCTCCGTAAAATGCGCTCTCCAACGCCTGAAGGAGGTCCATATTGCTTGTTTTGTGGTTAATGGGCATATGAATATAGTTTTAATTATTAATTTTTACTTATTTCACTTGATTTTGCCTCTCTGTAAATATTAAGTAGGTACTAACTTGCTATGCTAAAGCTAAATTTCATTAATTTACGGTTTAATTTTACTTTATTAATTGTGTATATTGTGTATATATAATTTAAGAAACGTCAATAAATAAATACGTACATCGTAATAATATTATGGCAAAGGATCGGTCGTCTTGGCGTTCATTGAGGGAGGCTCTTGTTCAGCAGATGGTGATAATGATGATGATTATAAGTAAATACATTTAAAGTAAAAAGTAAAATGCATATTATTATGTTCAGCTTAAAATATAAACATTCAATATGTAAATATCGCGCATGCGCACTAATGTTTGTCTGCGGTTCGTCACATTTGTTTGTTTATTCTATATCAATATTGGATACCAGTAGAAAGGGTTTCGCCGTTTTGGCGTTCATTAATAGAGGCCTATGTTCAACTGTGAAAGGATAAGGGCTGCTGCTGATCTTGATGACGGTGGTCATAATGATGATGGTGATAATTATGCTGATGATGATGATGATGGTGATGAAAGCTATAAAAGTGTAAAAAAGTGTCAACCCTTATATGTCCCACTGCTGGGCACAGGTCTCCTCCTCGAAATCAGACGAGGAGGGTAATGGGCCAATAGTTCACCGCGCTGGCCCAGTGCGTCTTAGTGAACTTCACATACCTTCAAAGACTTTCAATCTCATCAGGCATGCAGGTTTCCTCACGATGTTTTCCTTCATCGGCGAGCGAACGATGGTCTCATGTGCCCTTAGAAATTTAGAAAAACCCATTTCAAGGCACACACGGACGGGTCAGGATCGAACCCGGAACCCCTCGCATAAGAGGCCGAGCCCGTCCACCACTGGACCACCGTCGCTCATGTATTTTTATAAATAGTCTTGGGACGTAGATGACAAATAGTCATAATAATTTATTTCTGAAGTTCGCACAAACAAGATAGCTTTGTTATCTCAGTTGATTGAGCTATGATCGTAATTCCCATAAGATAAGATAAGCATTAAAAAAGCATTTCACTGTCGAGTTTAAGCATTATTAGGCAATCACACAGGTAGCGGGTTCCAATCCCGCCAATGACTTATGATTAAATATCGATATAAGTAATTTATTCGAATGCCTATGATAAGACACATAATTTGTAGGTAAGTATTAATTATGCATTTAGATGTCATATTTTACTTATTAATAGTATCCATAATAAAAGTGCTATCGAGCTTATATAATATAAGCATTAGTTTAACGTGTTGTAAATATTCCTTAACATAACTTGTGTAAAAATTGCTAGCGAACATTAAAAAGATAAGCGCCACTGAGTTTGTTTCGCCTGTTACTCAGTGGGATATCTTGGAATACTTGGTAGATTTAATCGACGTTCAAAAAGATAAGTAGAATGTAGAATAAAAAAGACGTGTGGCACTCGGGGACTGCCGCGGTAATGCTATTGCATAGCATTTTGTATCAACTTATGCAATTATAATTATTTATTTATTTTAATTATTAATGCAGTATTTCTTTTTCTTTGATATTAATTCAAGTTACACTTTTTGAGCGTGGTGACCGATAAGAAAACATTTTTTTTTCCTTTATTAAATAAATAAAAAAATATAAATATTTTAAACAATATTAACTAATATTGTTTAAAATATTTTTATTATTTTACAATACATGTGTTATATTTTATTGTTATTCGTGCGAGCTTCGTAGTGTCGTACAATACGTCTAGTTGCAAGCACACAAACACCGTGTCGAAGACTGCCGAAAAGAAACGACGTTAGACGATGCATGCATCGTCTAACGTCGTTTCTTTTCGGCCACACCTCCGTGCCCGTCGGAGTGGGGAGCGTTAGGTTTTTATTTTCGTTACGGAATTTCTGTACTCGGTCCCCGCGCTCAAGGCCCGCGATAGAAGCTATGCAATAGCTTAAAAAATTGACTATATTATTAAAAATAATTAATCTATTTCTTATGACTAAATATTAAGCTCTCTTTATTTTTCTCTAAGGATTCACTAGTTAACTTTTCCTAATTCCTAGTTTTATTGATTTTGTTAAGGCATTTAAGACCAGTGTAAAATGCATGTGCCGATAGATACCGAGAACTCATTAAAATTTATTCACAGCGATCTAGGCTCTGAGTTTGTTGACATAATACCGAGCATGCGCATAGCTCGTAATAAACAATGAATTTAGGACAAAATTCCCTTTATCTAGTACACATACACACATTCCTTAATATTAATATATACTTATAAAACTGTCATTTGTATAAAAAGTCTATAGAAAAACATTTATAAATAATAAGAAGAAAATTACATATAATAAAAATATTATCAAGTATCAAAATAAGCAGTTGTACAATTGAAATGAAATCAAGTATCAATACGCACCGTTTAAAATCCATGGTGAACATACATTTCATTGACAATCCAAAACCGCGTCACGTGGTTTCGGTTCGCGAAAATCGCTTTTTCCAACGCGCATGACAACACAACAACTAACCTCCCACACAGATCGCGAAGAACTAAGCGCAAGCCGAGCACGTGGCACGTCCGCCCTTCCAACGCGATACCAACGCACTGAAAACCAACGCTTTCTCCCATCCGTTGGAGCTTAATTTCGCATATCAACGGAAACTTGAATTGTTGTATGCGTTGTCGATAGCGTGTTGATTAGACTGGAAAAATTTCGGAAGTTTCTAAGATATTGGAAAAGTTGGACTTCTTTTGTAGGGATGTGTTTTGGCAATATTGTTGTTTTGGAAGTGTATTTTTTGTCAATTATAAAGGTTGATCAAAAATTGGCTATTTTTGTTTTGGTATATTATATAATATTGTGATAAAGTTTTCCTCCCAAAAGAAGGAACTTGTAAAAAAATTTGGACTGGAGATTCAAACCATGTTTTTTGGATTCAAATTGATTTCCCAACTGAGCGCATATCATAAAATTTTGTAGCGAAATTCACATTCGTATTCTAATAATATTTTTGCGGCTAATCACTGCCTGATAACACGGATAAAACGACATTTTCTAAAAATGTATGCTAGCTAGATCTATTTAGGGTAGAATGCTGTAAGCTCTTTTGTGAACAGTGATGGACAAAGTATATTATGTATCTTAATGATAACGGCAATTACAGAATTTACAGCTGCCACACATCATTGACCATGTAAATCTAGTTCATTTTTCATGCCTATATTCGGGTAAAGTGCTCAATGATTCTGTCTAACATTTACGCCCAGTTTCAGAAACTTTGGTCAAAGTGCATGTCAACAGACATGGCAGTAAATGGCGGTTAACATATTATGCTTCTAGAGTCAAATTTCACAGCTTTTCGTTTCGTTGGATTTGTTATGTCAACTGACAGGCTGATCGAAATAAGTAATATAACCATGCTTTTAGCAACTCATTTGGCACTTAACAAGACACTTGACAGTTGATTTGTTAATTTTTGTGCCTTTCGGAAACCGGGCGTACATCTTTAAAAATATATAATAAGATTTTTTGTTCTTTCTCTACGCATTTATTTACTTTAACATAACTTTCGTTCTTAACAGAATGATCAACAGAATCAGTTTCACTTCAACAATCGTATCAGTGTTATCATTAGATTCCATTCATAATAGTGGTCGAAGAATTCACTTTTCGAATGACTTGCTCTAAGTGTACAGTTAGACAGAATAATTTATTGAAGTTTATTTGCGTCTTAAGTTACATACTATATCTTTGTGTGAAACTTTATAGGTAACATCTTTTATTGTCTTGATAGTTGATAACAATATTTTTTCACGGTATATTTGTAAGACGTTAGAAGAATATTAAATTTTCGACTTGGCAGAAATAATAACTTAATAAGGTTCACGCGAAGATTTGAGATATACTAACTTGAATATTTTGCAAAACCATTGTCTAACTTTTTCTAGAAAGTTTCCTTTTTTACTTGCATAGCTTCAGAGTGATCATAATGATGAGGCATCTATCATATTCTAGATTTATTAAGGCAACTACATTTTCTTCCATCATCAATATCACCCTTCTTCCGTCCACCGCTTGATATAATACAGTTCCTAGTTCTAATAACTAAAAGTTAACTAGTGCTTAGTGCATGTTATTAGTATTTATCTCATTATTATTCACTTTCTCTAGACACTATACTAGCTATAACAATGTGTAAGGTGTGGTCAAATTCTTCTTGCTTATACAAACTAAAAGATATGTGTGGGATTTTAGTTCCATTAAGGTTTGCTATAAGCCTATAATATGAGGCCTATAACCATAAGTGCATGAAAAAGGGTGGTAATGGTATAGTTAATAATGGCGTCAATTATTGTGGTGATGATGATGGTAACGATGATGGTGATGATGATGACGATGATGATGATGGTGGTGAAGAGGTTAATGATAATGATATATTTAACGAATGGATATCGAGCATTTTTCCTAGTTCAGGAATGACAGGATAGTCTGATTACTGTCTCTAAGACTACCTTGTCATTCAGGAGAGGCAGAGCATGGATGATGAGCATGAGTCTGACACAAGGACTAGTGGTGAAGTTATGTGTTTTGAGTGGATTCCTTTCCTTTCCTTAAATGAAATTTCTAGAAGTGGCCATCCAAAGAATATTTTATAATGTCTTTTCGAGCTGATTTTAAACCTAGAGTCTAGGCACTTTGCAGACCTCCTGTCCAGGCTCTTTATGCAGACCCCTGTACCTTATCCGACAAGTGACAAGTATTAATGATTTGCCAAGTTCGTGAACGGTGAAACTGTTTAATTCTCGCGTCAAAATTTCTCTTGTACCTTGCATTTATTAGAAATATTTCAATATTTTTAAATTATATTTAATCCTAGTTGTTGTCCACCTTTTTTTAAATGTATCTTATGCTATTTTTTTCTTTATTCTACTACCGAAGAGGATATGTGTAGTACAAAATACTTAAATTGGCATCCATGTTGTTTAAATATTTTTTTTTTAATTTGCAGGAATTTTGACGGTATTAAAAAATAAAACAACACTTATTTGCTACGTTTCGGCTTTATTATTAAGCCTTTGTAATGCATCTAAAACAATACACAACAATATCGTTTTATTATGTATTGATGGTTGTGTATTGTTTTTAGATGCCTGATGAAGGCTTAATAATAAAGCCGAAACATTATAACATTAAAATTAAAATATGTGTACAAGGATTTATGATGATCGGTTGAGCATTTTTCGGGTGAAAGCGTAACAAACATCCCTACTTTCACATTTATAATATTAGGAAGGACATTAATAGGGTTCATGACTTAAAATTTACTATGAAGTGGTATACACCACTTTCTTGTTCGACGGTACATTCAATTTCTATTTCTGTTGACGTGGCAGAGTAAATGTTGACGTAAAGGCGCGGATCCACCGCAGCGCACGCTGTGCATGGCCACGCGGCGCACGGATTCATTTGTCCGACTCGGTCAACGTTTCCACTGCAGCACACGCTATAACTGTAGCGCAGGACAGTTTTGAATCACACGTCTTGTGGAACCCATGCATTTATAAACTTATAAAAAAATGAAATCGGGCAAAGTGCTGGCATCATGCAAAGTGCTGGCATCATGCAAAGTGCTGGCATCATGCAAAGTGCTGGCATCAAGCAAGGTGCTGGCATCTCGTAAGCTACTGGCATCGGGCAAGGTGCTTTCATCTTTCATATAGCATGCATAGCGTTGCCAGCGTTGAGCTACGTGTGCGCCATATTCGAGCAAGCCACGTGTGTCAATTCATACGTAGTGTGTCCGTGGGTTGATGTGGACCCAATCACATATATCTTCTTGCAAAGCGAAGCTTGATGTACGCGCGGAGCCTCTCCGTGCGCTGCGGTGGATCCACGCCTTAACTATGTTTTGGACAGCGATACGCGACCTCGGGTCACTGAGCCATTGTAACGCTATTATTAGAATATCATACGATTTAACATATTTCACAGTCATACCCACGTGCGACGAATAAACAATAGTGTTTAGTTTTACTTTTTTTTTGATCGAACAAAGTAAACTGCCAGACGAATTGCCACTTTTTTTTCGATTTAGTATGAAAATAGAATAGGTGTTATATATCTGTTGCCGAAGTGATCCTGTTGCTTACCGATCCGGGATCATCACAAAGTTAAAGGTACTCGTAGGTTATTTAGTGATGTAGTGCGGTTCCCAACTGTTCCAGGGTCCACATAGGTCCTAGAACATACCTGGTTCTGGATTATATGAAAGCAATATCCTACAGCGACGCGACGGTGGTCCAGTGGTGGACGGACTCGGCCTCTTATGCGATGGGTTCCGGGTTCGATCCTGACCCGTCCATGTGTGCCTTGAAATGGGTTTTTTCAAATTTCTAAGTGCACACGAGACCATCGTTCGCTCACCGGTGAAGGAAAACATCGTTAGGAAACCTGCATGCCTGATGAGATTGAAAGTCTTTGAAGGTATGTGAAGTTCACCAATCCGCACTGGGCCAGCGCGGTGGACTATTGGCCCATTACCCTCCTCGCCTGATTTCGAGGAAGGAGACCCGTGCCCAGCAGTGGGACATATAAGGGTTGATACTTTTTTTTACTTTTTTTAATATCCTACAAAAGGTGTCCTATATCTGGTATTAAATTCTGGGGTTAGCTGCTAAATGACTCCCGAATGGTAATCCTGGATGACGATTGATCATAGTAAAGGCCAATCGAGTAAACCTTATTGTGTTAACTGCTTCTGCGATCAAAAATTATATCTCTTGGTTCTGTCAAATAATTATTGTTTCTTTCTTTTTAAATATTATGTCGACTTCTTTCTCTTGCTTAAATAAGAAAATTAGATAATTATTATTAGTGCAACGCCCGTGGACATTAGCACAAACGAATCCTTTTCTCTATCCCCCTAATGGACCACTCATAAACGGCATAAAACGTGACAGTTTAGCTGTCTCATTACCCTAGTATTATGTGAGTGAGAGGTACTACGCCAATCATTCTGAACCCAATTCAGCTGCAATGCAGCAATGCTGTTATCACTTACAAAACTATATTAAGTTTCCTATCTTACTTTTCATTTTTTAACTTCGGTGGAAAGATGCACTTTGTCGTGCTCTTGTTTGCATGGGTACACCTTCCTGCTTATTTCTGTTTAGCATAGATTGGCAGAACAAACAGTGTAATCTCTGGCACAGAGAATTAACATCCTGTTACCAGTTTGCACATCCGACTTACATAAAAGTGAATTGAATCTTTTATCTATACTTATTTTATATACTTATTCGACAAAAAGCAGAACGAGACACATGGTTCAGATGTCAAAAATATAGAAGGAAATATACCAATTTTACATTGATATTATAGCTCGATTATAAGGAAAACTTATGCTTGAATTAATCCGTCGAGGTCATATTTCAATTGCTTAATTGTTTTAGTAAAATTATTTTTGGTCGGCTAAAACCGATATCGGTAACCGGTCGATTACACTGAAGCTTTGATAAAGCTTCAGTGTAATCGTTATCTACACTAATATTATAAAGAGGAAAATTTTGTTTATTTGGTTATAATAATGAATAGGCTCATAAAGTACTGGACCGATTTAAAAATTCTTTCACCATTCGAAAGCTTCATTATCCACTAGTAACATAGGCTAAGTTTTATTCTGGAAAAAATATTAGGGTTTTTCGGGCACAAGGTGTAAAAAATCAACCAGAAAAGTTACTTATTTTGCGTACTAAGACCCCGTTGTAAATCTTAGTTAACGCAGGCGAAGCTGCGGGCAACAGCTAGTTATAGTATAAATTAAATTTCATAACTAAGTTTGCATAGATAGTTCTACTCAACTTTTCACACAGCTTTATGTGAGAGTGCCATTGTCATTAAATAGGTTTAATGTGTGGCAATGACGCCGCGTCACTGCCATACAAAACAGCATTATATAAACACGCAATTATAGTTCCATGTGAAATGTTGACTTAAACTATCATTCAATAATACTCTAGTATAATAGTATTTGTGATATTTTTGTTTTAAAAATCCTTTTGGTTTTTAGGGTGAAATTTAATATGATAAAATGTTGTGCCTGTTACCGCCTTTTTGTACACACTCTACAAAATTGTAAAAACAGACTTACCATTTTGATTTGTAAAATAAAACATTTTTTATACAAATGGACAGCTAGTGAGATTTGTCTCTCGAACAAAAAAGAACTTATTTTATATCTTTAACACTAAGCTTTATCATGGTATTAAAGTCTAGTATTTTCCGTCACTGGTCTTAAGAATCTTTACCCATTGGCCATTTGATCATGTGTCTCTATTACACAATAATATAAGCGATAAATATACTGTCGTAATGTACAATATCCAGTATCCGAAATGACTGCATCGTTAATATGTCTAGGAATTCTCACAATCGAATTATTATGTACAATATTTTATGGAGATAATAAATAGCATACCAAACCAATAGCTGTCAGAGGACTTGAGTAAACAAACATAATTAGGCATGATGCATCGATTATTTTGCATGCATATCAGGAGTTTTTCCTACTTATTGATGTCTTTCATCATCAACAGGTACGGCAAAATCGATTTAATATTTTAAGTTACCAATTCATGACTAAAATGATTTAAAACGGAATAATTACGTATATAATAGTAATAACATGTATGTTAAAATCTCAGTTAAAATGATGTAATAATAAATTTAAATATAAATTAAAATAGTAAAATCCCACCTAAATATTGAACCTAGCTGTTGCCCTCGGCTTCGCCCACGTTACAAAAATTTTTTTGTTCCAAAAAAAGTATCGCACGTTACTTCTAACACCTCCAAGAATATTATTATAAAATATACAAAGTCTCATGACGTTCGAATAATAGTTTTCGCGCGAGAGCGTAACAAACATACTTACATTCACCTTTATGGTATTAGGATAATTTGATACATGCACATGGCAACAAAAATAGTTCACATTTTTTTAGGAATGCAAACGTTAATTAACAAAATTGTTATTGTTATTTAAATACATAACAAAATAAATTACATAATATTATGTTTTTCACATGGAAATATTTCATCAAACGTATTTAAGGAAAATAATAGTCCAAATCACATTGGGACAGGTAAGAACGAAAAATACAAATTGGCAATATTAAACCCGAACGACCGGCGTCCCGAATGATTGCCTCATAACCAGTAAGCCTGGCGATTGATACTGTTTGCGAAAATACAGAAAGGTCAGGACAAAAAGGTTTCAATACAGGGAATTACGGATCGAATTATTTCAATCTAGCAAATAATACTTAAGTAGTTTCTTCCAATTTATGATTAAAATAATATATTTTTTTAGTTTTTGATTAGTCCGTGGTTGGAGACTCCAGGGCCGGTCCAGACAACAGCTGCAGTGAGCCACCATCAATAATAGAACCTGTGACTTGAGCCTTAGATAGCTCATAAATACGACGCTATACTCGAGTGACTATGGTGTGATGGGTATGTGTTTGGCCTCTTGTATGACAGGCCCTCCGACTAATAGTTTAACTTCATCCGCTAATGACTCGTCGACCGTATTGGATTTGATTAGCCAAGCACCTACTCTCCAGAGTAGCGCGCGCGATATACCGCACCCCCTGCAGGGCACGGAGGGGGCGCCCCCCTCGAATTTTACTAGGTGAGCCATCTGCTCACCTACCTACCGATTGAGCTTAAAGGCCATCAGGCTTAAAAGTCTAGACCTTTCGAAAAAAAAATCTTGTATGACAGGCCTGGGTTCAATTCTAGCCCCTGAAGTACAATAAGATTTTTTTCTAATTTTATAAATGCCCCTGAACAGGAGACAATCGCTCGCTCATTGGTGTAGGAAAACGTCATTAAACCTGCATGCCTGATGAGATTAAAAATCTTAGAATTTCACCAATCAACATTGGGCCCGCGTATTAGGCTTAACGCCCTCCTCTTCTGATTTCGAGTAGACCCGTGATAATATAAGTACATAGACTGAGAAAATATTTTTTCCATAATAGAATAGATTACTAACTTTAGGCAACTGTTACACTTTCATTTAGCTTTGTGACACTGTAATCTTTTTCCGCAACTTCACTACGGCATCACCTCTTTCTTTAACAACCATTAAACAATCAATTCAATCTGCATTAAGCCTACCCATAATTTAAGTTATCATAATTTAAACAATAGACAGTTTTAGTCGATATCTCTAATTTATTGAAAGCAAGAAATATTTATATGGCATGCTTCATATCAGCCAGGAAATTATTTGCCAGTTTAAATCTAATTCAAGTTCTTGGATCTACATTTTTGACAATTATTATAAGCGGCTACGTACCAGATCCTAGAACCTAGATCTGCTAAGCCAAGTTGCTGCAGGATTAGTTCGCTTCCCCACCATGGTTCAGGCCTTGTCATGGCGGTGGGGCTCAGTAGCCCTGGGTGACCTTTGGCGAAGCGAATTGAGCCGAGGGGGCTCTTTGTATTCCTCTTATAAGAAGAGGGGACAAAAGAGCAGGGGGCAAGGGATGAGGATGGGAACCTCACCTCATCGTACTGCCCCGACTTTGGGAGTGGTTGTTCTGTGGTGCGGAACAACTGCTCTATGGAGGTGGCGTCGGTCTCCTGAGGGGCTGAGTAGCCATCGAGGTGCCCTGTTGCTTGCAGATCCAGGGCACCTCACCAACGGCGGCAGTGGTGGCACTTGCCGGGTTTTAGTGGGTAGAGCTGCGTCTACTTACCATCTTTCTGGCACAGCGAGTCCCACAAACCCGCCTGGGGAGACCCACTCCCCAGCGGGATGCGGCAGTGTATTTCCCGGCGTAAAAGAAAAAAAAAAGGATTAGTTTACTTATTCACTGGCCCAAAACCGGTTCATGAATTCACTAATTAACTCTCATAAAGTATTTAATTCTCCTTACCACCTTTACTTATTCAACTTGACGCTTCATCCCGAATAGAATGATCTGGAACAAAAAGGAACTATTACCAAATACAAGGCGTGAAAATACACATGGAACCATGTAATGTCACAATTAAGCGGCTGGCGTCCCAAATGACTGTATCATTATCAGTAATTGTCCTCCGCAAAGCTTAAAACCGATACGTGTAGAACAAAGCGAAATAGCTTCTAATTTCGACTATTTGTTCCTGACAACTAAATTTGAAATTCCACATGACCGCTCTCAGCGGTTTCCTCGTGTGAACGTTTTGTGCGAATTATAAGGATAGGTATAGATAAGAGTTTTGTTTGTTAGATCTTAGTGTTAAAGTTTCTCTGATAATTATTTGCTTTACGCTTTTCGATTGTTTTCGTCTTTGGAAAAACTCTATCTTATTTGAAAATAGTAAATCCAAATACTGGAGACTTCTAAAAATGTTTGATGAATGATTGACCTTACAATGCAATGGACTCGCGTTCGAATTCTGCCATTTGAACGATTTCATCAAGATCATTTCTATTTCTTCAAGGAAGGTTTTTACAGGGTTACATGAATAAAAAGTGATCATTAAATATATGTAATCATATATTATTTCATATTTAAATTTATTAGAGGTTTTATAGTTTTGTCAAAATCAGTTCAGATTTTTCTAATTAAAGTATCTATATATAGTAAAACTAGCTGTTGCCCGCAGCTTCGCCTGCATCAACTAAGATTTACAACGGGATCTTAGTGCGCAAAATAAGTAAGTTTTCTGGTTAATTTTTTTTAACCCTTGTGTCCGAAAAACTCAAATATCGAACGGAACCCTATTTTTTCCAGAATAAAATTTAGCCTTTGTTTAGCTTTCGAATGGTGAAAGAATTTTAAAATCGGTCCATTACTTTTTGAGCCTATTCATTACAACCAAACAAACAAACGAAGTTATCCTCTTTATAATATTAGTGTAGATAATAATGTGAGTGAAAAATTCTATAGACGCTTTAGTAATAGATATTTTGCAACTAACAGTTTATGACATCATACATACTTATTATTTATTGCACGGATTTAGTTCACATAATGTTAATTAATAAAATCATGAGTTATATTTCACTCACGCCTTTACATCTTCTATTGCTATTGGACCTAATATTACCTTCAACTCCTAGGATCTTCTCGAGATAAAGATCAATCATTTTCATCCTTAAAGGGGATAATATAAATTGAAAGGTAAAATGGATATATTAAAAATACCAAGACTCAAACTTAATTTTGCAATATAAACAAAACACGAACATAAATAAAAGGGCTTCTAGCAAAACATACGCATGTGTACTTCGCAATATCCGCGCGTTAAGGATGGGGGCTACCGCACTATTTAACTTGTGGAAACGTAAATAAATATACTCTGTAATTGAAAATATTACAGACAAATGACGATGGTCCAGTGGTGGATGCCTGCCTGTTATGCGAGAGATACCGGATTCAATTCTGACCCCACGTGTGTGTTGTGTGTTCTAATTTCTGTGTAAATTGCGCCCCAAACACAAGACCATCGCTCGCTCACCGATGAAGGAAAACATCGTGAGGAAACCTGCATGCCTGATGAGATTGAAAGTCTTTGAAAGTATGTAAAGTTCACCAACCCGCACTGGACCAGCGCGGTGAACTATTGGCCCATTGCCCTCCTCGCCTGATTTCGAGGAGGAGACCCGTGCCCAGCAAGTGGGACATAAAGGGTTGATACTTTACTTTACTTTACAGACAAATTAATTGTATAAATAGTTATAATTTGATATTCCCTCAACATACTCTATCCGTTGAATGTGAGTGGATCAGCCGTGTGATAACTATTATGAAGCTGATATTTAACTAGCCACTTATACTTAATACAATAAATGACTGAAAGCATGTACTATAATGAAACAACTTTTACGGATTTATCGCGGTTTATTTAGTTTTTTTTATGAGCCCGACGTTTCGAACCGACTAAAGACTTAGTAAGCACCTTCTGCATAGATAGGACTAAATAAAATATTGTTGTATCATAGGGTAGTTTCGAATAACTTTGTAACAGTAGGACGTCTGACACCTCAGTCCTCCCGTGACCATGGTTGCTGCAAAGTATATATAGTTATTATATTATTATACGTTTGAAAAATCATGAGAGGCAGCGTATCTATTGGTATTGCGAACGTCTTGCAACTTTGATTAGGGTATAAATCCTAATTCTCTAGGCTAGTCCTAGATAGCCCCACTTACAAGCAGGCAAGACTCGAGTGCCGCCTCCATCTCAACCAAAAAACCTCAGTCTCCTCCATCCGAGTAGGACCCTAAAAATAGAAATCAGCCTCACGCTAAATACTGAACCATTATTTTATAGGGTTCAGGTTTAGGCTGAACGGTCTTTAAATATCCAATTAAACAGATGGGACGACAATATCCGTACAGGGGACGGACCAATAATTGATATCATAATTGTAGAGGATAAAGGTTCACAGCTTGTTTTTTTTAAACTTACCTTTTAAGATTCATGGCTTACGATATTTTACGAATACTTACAAAATTTTCTAAGGCCAAGATAGAAAAACCAGTTCATTAAATGGGCCATAAATCGTAAACAGTACGTTGCCTAAAAAAGCTTACATAAAATAAAAGATGTGAAATCTTATCTTCTTCAATAATAACGCTATAATAATAACACTCTTAATTTTTTTTTCTAAAGTGCATAGAGATATCTGCCATTTTTTTAAAGATAAGATCTATAAGATAAGATTTTTAAGATTTGATCTGGATCAGTCAGCACTCTGTGATTTTATGCTCAGATAGTTAACATTATAATAATATAAAAAAATGGATCGGAAATTTAATGCGAAGTTATCTAAGTAACAAGGCTATTTTACTGTAACATGGGGGCTAATTAACAATCATCATCATCAGCCTTTATCCGTCCACTGCTGAACATAGGCTTCCCCCAATGAACGCCAAGACAACAATTAACAATGCCTTTATAAGATTGTTTTTATTTCATAGATATCTAACGACAGATCTTTTTCGGCAGAGATTTCATTTTCATTGCCACAATCCAAAACATAGATTCAACAAAAGGTGGCACGAAAAGGCAAAATGCAAATTAAACATTGCAACATTCCCCTCAATTTTATGAATAGCGTTCGTTCTCACGTAAATTTGTCACATGAAAGGACATTTAATTTGCTGTTTCACTAGCTGCTAATTACAACTTTGATTGCTGTGACCGCGTAACATGTCCGTGTGTGGTTCAATATAAATCGAATTTTAATTATAAACGAAATTATGATACTATTTTTGCTCTTACGGACCAAATCTCATATTATACAGCAAATAAATTAGGAATCAAGTATGAATTGAACAATATGTGGAATTATGATAAATATAAAAGCGTAATTATTGTTCTTCAGGTTTTAATTTTGTCTGAAAATTTAAATGCATTCTATTAATTTGCCGAATAAGATGAAAATAAAATAAATTAACTAGCAAAAAAGTGTATGTAAAAGTTCTAAAAAGGTGGCTTGTGAATGTTGCCATTATTTACAAAACTTTTGTAAATATATTTTTTTGATGCTGTTTACAGGTATAGGTTTGGATTTGATTCGAGTCAAAAAACAAAACGGAAAACAAAATAAAGTTAATAATAATTGTTGTGGAAAAATTTTCCAAAAGATTTTAATATATTTATGTATTTATTGTTGTCCGAGCAAAGTAAGCTTATAAGAAAAAGTACAAGTTATAAAGTCTTAGGACATAGTAATAAGGTCATATTAAGTCAAAAAATATAATATAATTATCAGGCTTTAATTTCCTAGGCAATGAGACATGGGTCGTAGATCATAGTTTATCGGCTGTAAGATTATAAGTTATAAGGTCATAGGTTATAAAGTCGTAGGTCATGTCATATTTAAAAAAGTCATGTTAAGTCAAAGGACATAATACATTATTAGGCTATAAGTAGCTAGGGCACAAGCCGCAAGACGTCGTCAAATTTTCAAACCACTTGTGAATATAGAGACCATGAGTTTATTATACTCCAACATATTTCAGCTTGAAAGACAAGTCAGTCGAAATGTATCGAGATACAGAAGATGAAAGAGAGCTTACAGAAGCTGCTGATGTAAATAATCGATAATCACCAGGAACTTTTCATAGATCATTTGAATCATCAATGATTAATGACCAGAAGTCAATTGGTTCATTCCTTTACAACATAATATCATGTAAATAGCAATAGCAACAGTAATTAACCTGTTAATGTGCGCTTATCTCGTTTGGTTTAATTAATATTGTACTGATATAGCTCTACTAATTATATCAATTATTATTCTGGGATTAACAAAATATTAATAATAATTGGTGTGTATAAATGTTGCAAATATTTAGCTCTTTATAAGCTAAAACTACAAATTATAATAACATATGTCAAATTTTATTAGGTTATTTGAATATTTTGGTACAACAAATGTACGAATGTGAAATAAGGTATACAATATTACAGTAGACTATAGTCTACGTGAAAATATGGACAAATCAAACAATAAAATATATTTCACTCAGACGCCGTGCTCTCGAGATCCAAAAATAGCTTATAAAGTCTCAGCCTGAGATACTAATAAAGATTTAAAACAAAAGTCATGTATTTAATCATTTTAGACGTCGACTGAATACTGTCTGTATCTGAAAGCAGATTTAATTAATTACACTACACAGTGTTTTGGCCGCGTATGCAGCTTGCAATCCTGAATTTTAAGCCTTTTTGAAGACTCCTTAATACAGACTAATGACAAAAAAGTTTATTAAAATCAACTACAGCTTTTAAAATACAGCTCAAATATAGAGAGCTAGATTTACAATAATATTTATGTCTATTTTGCAGAACTCACAACTTTCGGAATGTGTTGTCAGTTAAGGGCAATACACAATGTCAAAGTATTTCCTGCTTTAATCAGTTTTAGCTGTGAAAATGATTCAAATTTAAAAATCTACTGTCGATGATTAATATTTCAATAGCTGAGTCATTTAATGAATTAGCAATGAATGATTTACATCCAGTGTTTTGAGAAGTATTTAAAGAAACACTTGAAATGCACATAAGCATTATACTCCGAAAAGGAAGCACTGAAAATGCTTAGAGGGTAATCGGATTTTATTGATTCATCAAAATTCTTGCAGCTAAAAATAGTTTGCAACGGTATATAAAGCGAGTCGATAAAAAGCTTGTATTACATCATTAAATCCATACTTAACTTGTTGGTGCAACACTGTATTTTAGATCTCAAAATCTATTTGTAACCTGGAATATACGTTTCATCATCAGTTGACTGGACATTGACTCTTATTTGAAGTTAACGAACGAAGTGTAGTGTGATAATATTTCTTTAATCATCATCACTAAATTTTCATTCTTGTCTTCTTTACCGTTATTATCATCTCACCGTTCTCATATTCGGTCATATTACAATAATTTTCGTCATCATCAGACTGCTGCTTATCCGTCCACTGCTGAACATAGGTATCCCTCAATGAATGCCAAGACGATTGATCCCTTGTCACTCGTATCCAATACGCACCGGCCACTGTACGGATGTCGTCTTCCCACCTGGCTAATGACCGATCAACACTTCATCTATCTGAGCGCGGCCTCTACTCTTTAACCGTATTACTATTATGCTTTCAAAATTATCACCATCTTAATTATTATTATAAACATCATAACCGTTATCATCAACATTACTGTCATTATTGTCATCGTCATCACGAAACCATATCTATCCGACAGCTAACCAAACACACTAATGAACAAACACACTCAATGTTCCAGCCGTACTATCCCAAATAATTTATAGCCTTCTTTGAAATTTCAAACACCAATATTTTACATGGACGAGAGCCACTCGCGTTCTTAATTTAGCACGTAAGACTTCCTTCCCATCGCCAAGAGTTAAAAGTTCCCGGCGGATCACTCGGTGGCAATTAACATGATTAAGCTTTTGCTATAAAATTTGGATAAAATTAAGGGGAAATATTCGAAGTACGTGATGTCGGGGGGCACTTTTGACACGTCTTAGACTTTGTGTGTGGAAATTTTCAAAGTTTGAGCTTGGTTTTGAATTTAACATGGTTTTGATACATGTACAATAATGTACGTGATTTTTTAAATTAATTGGTTTTTGTTTTTTACTGTGAATTCATATTATGTATGTAGTAGTTGTAGGTGTTTAATCTGCAAGAAAATATTTATTCTAGGTACTTCTTGCATGTTGCTCTTATAGTTGCCCGATTGCTACAGAAAAGTGACCTAGTAATTAAAATTAATTTAATTCTTATTAGCTTACTTACATTTACTCAAGAGGTCATCGGTCGCTCACTGGTGAAGGAAAACATCGGGAAGAAATCTGCATCCTGACGGAAAAAGGTATTTGAAGGTGTGTGAAGTTAGTTAGGCCTAGTAAATCGCTGAATTATGGACCAATACACTGCTTGCTTGATTTAAATGGGACCCATGCCTAGGAGTGGGACATTTAAGGGTTGATATTATTATATTTATGAGGAGTCGTTACCTCACATTTTTATGTACGCATAAAAGGTAATCTGTGGTAGCACAAGGCCTGCCAGAGTATAATTTAGGCTAATTTATAAAACACCAATCTTACCTATTACAGAATGCGATATAAAAACTAATGGAGTTGGAATGTTAGGTAATTTATACGAGAATATGGAAACGACCTTTATAAAAACAGACAGGTGTTACGAGGCAAACAAAATATCCCAGTCCATCATCATCATCACCAGTATTTATCTATCCACTGCTGAACGTAGACTTCTTCAATGATCGTCAATACGACTGATCTCTTGCCACTCGCATCCAGTCAGACTTGCCGCTGCTAACAAAAAGGTATTTTAATTTTAAGTTTAATTAAACAAATTATTGAAATTTAATATTTTGTATATTTTCCAAATAGCTTTATTTCCTTTATTACCTTAAAAAAGTTTTTAAGAGAAATGGCGTATGTTAATTATATATCTATACTAGATTATTTTTTAGATTATTTATTCTTATCCAGAAGAGGAGAATATTTTTATTCTAATAGCTCACTTTTTATATACTTAATAAATGGTTAATGTACAAATTTGAATATGGAATTCTCACTAATCAGCTCAAGTAAAAAGGTTAAACACATTTTGATATCACTGGCACATGTATCACTAATTTTATTTTCTCATTTGGCAGTTATAATTATGTCACGAGCGAGATCATATTTTATGAATTTCCCGCGCTATTTTCGTAACGTCGGTCATCGCACCGTTTTTAATATGTTTCGGGTGTATTTTGTTTCGCTCTAGTGAAAGTGTCGATTGTGGGATTAGCATCATATTCATCATCATTATCATCTTCATCATCGTACCTAGTGTGTTTATTTATTTCAATTGTTTTAATGTTACATCCCTAATATTATGAAATATGTAAGTTTCTTTGTACGCTGTCACACAAAAACTAATTAGCCGAACATCTTAAAACTTTGTACATATATTCTTGAAGGTATTATTAGGATAATTTTAGGAAATTTTTTCCGTTAACACCTGCGAAGTCGCAGGCAATAGATTATACATACATTAGAGTTTAAGCGAATTTAACTTATAATGAAACAAATTTTACAGATTTTTATAAACTTAATAAACTACTATAAAATCCGTAGTAGGTTTTACATAATATATTATTAGACAAACTTATAAGATAGCATCTGTTGTCTAAAATATATCCTTTTTTGGTACATATTAACGATCTACTGGTATCTTGATTAGTCATCTCAGTCAGAGTAAGTATTAGTTAACGCAATAATGAGTTGCCATTTTTTTACGCAGTGGCAATGCTCTGCGCATTCACCCGGGGATATCCGACTCCGACCGGGCGCCTTTCCGACTACAACCGGCGCCGCACTAAAAGCATAGTTGCCAACAGTCGCTTGAAGGGAAATATCCCGAACCAGGCTGCTTCCTAGTATGGTGTGGGGACTAGTAGGTAAGTAAGTAATTTTATTTGCTAGAAATGTGAGTACAGAAGTTGCTAGTAGCTAGACTAGCTTCGACAACCTAGCACTCCCGAATAATGTTCACGAATCAACTCGTTTATGGTCATGTATGTATGTCTGCTTGTTAAAGTGAAACTTCTTTAGAATCGTTGTGATTTCAAACCGGATGCAACGGAAAAAACGACAGGTAAGAGACACAGATACAAAAGAGCGAGAGAGCAAATGTCGGTGTGTATGTATATTGCAGACTGTTTAATACTTGTATTTGAGCATATAACATGTGTTTCACTTCTATCGTGTGTGAATCGCACACACACCTTTTTTGTCTTTTTAACTTACACTGATAATTAAAAAAACTGAATATTGTCATAAGCTTATGCCCTTCTTAATATAGCCCAGCAGTGAATTACTGCTGAAGCCAAAACATAAAGAAGAATTAATATTATATTTCTTGGTATGTGTGTATTTGACAATATGGCACAGTATACGTACATATTTTATGTGCGCGTACAAAGTTGTGAATTGTCGTTATGCAATTTTACGGTTACTATGTATGTATATTAAAGAAACATTGATGTATGATAATATATTGATTAAGTTGATTCCTTGTTTTTTTATGTAATCTTTGGCTATAGTCAAATGAACCGAAAGTGTATGTATAACAAAATATCATATACATAATTCAATATTTAAATTTTAGATAACGTATTGTATGGTATTATTTACGTGTGTCACTTATGTTAATTTAAACTAATTAAACACAACATCGCCCTCAACGTCGAAAATCCAACAGCACGTGACAAAAAAGCGTCGCGCTTTAAAAACGCTCAAGTGTGAACTTGGGTATCCATTAATTTGTCTTATTCAAACGTTTTTTTCCCTGGGTAAAAAAGCGCCCGTGCCCGGGACCGAATTGTAACTAATTTAATTTACAAAACATCTTAAAATATATTTTTATTCTAATACTATGCTAATATAGATCGTATAAAATCTATGTTACGTAATAATTCTATTACTTGCGATTTTCATAAATTATGCATTTTGTTATCGTTCCCCATAAGACCGGAATTATTATCGAATGTAAATGTTCATACAAATCGTATAATTTATGAATCCTAAATATCTAAAATTATCTGCCTATAATCCAGATATCTCGGTCACTAATTTGATGTTATCTTTGACTAAATGATAAACTGAAATGTGCGTACTTACCACTAGCTTTTGCCAGAGACTGCATCGACCATTTTTTCTAGATAGTTCTATTTATGATACCTTTATTAAACTAAAATAAATTGTTTCTTTTATTGGTCTAGTTAATAAATCAATCAATATTATAATATTATGTTAATCACAATTTTTCGTTTAGTACATCAAGGCAAGCGACGTTGATCCTTTGGGCATGTAGGTACCCGGCAATCCTTTGGTGCTTCGAAATAGGTTTTTTTGAATTTCTGAGTGCACCCTAACAGGAGACCATAGCTCACTCACCGGTGAAGGAAAACATGATGAGGAAACCTGCATGCGTGATGAGATTCAGTGTTTGTGAAGTTAAAAAATAAATACCTATAATAACAAATGCTCAATACAAATTCATGCAACATATTAATGTACCAATTTTTGGTATTTAAAAGTACAAGTTGAAAAAAAAAACATTCTTATTTATTAAAAAAAAATGCTTTGCAAATAGGTATAATTATATTATAGCCTTTATATTTTGTAACATTGGAAAATTCCAGAAGAATACCGGCTATAATTAATAAAAGATCATTAACCCTTAATTAGCCGCGTCCTAGCGCGGAACACGAGAGGCCGCGTGTGGTATGTTAGACCGCTAATGTGCTTTTGAAATTTTTATTTTAAGCCCGATATTTTAAGTACCACGAATATATTTCCATTTTTATAATTTTGCTCTTAAAAAGGGAAAATTAAGGGAAAAGTGAAAGATGAAAGATTATATTATGATGATATTATTAAATGCACCTAAGAGTGTTAGCTGTGCGAAAGAAAAATAATATTCTTGAGATATAATAATCACATTGTGAAATACTATAATATTATATTATGAATATACTTACGAAAAAATACATGTATTTATTTTGTATTGTATAATTGTATTCCTAACACTTTTACTTTTCTGACTTGATTTTATAATAATATTAGCATTTACGTAATTAATAATAGGTATTAAGATTTTTACATTCTTGATGCTTTATCTATATTATGTACTATGTCAATGTCGGCCACAGTGTAGCTAACCAAGTTAGCGATTTGAAAGATAAGACCGATAGTGTTGTAAAATTCAAAGCCTTAACTTAAAAAACCCGTACCTCTAGTATTTGCTTCGTTTTATTTGCCTTTTAACTTACGGGTGGTCTAATGATAAGCTTTATGACGAAACGATAAAACAATGATAAAATTGATAAAAGTAATACTAATGAATTATGCATGACTTATCTCTTAATTCGAGGATTATCGGTTATTTTAGATATTTATGATAATGATAAGTATTATAAGAAACGTTTGTGCTTATGCAGATTTTATGATTACGATTTTTACTCAACAGCCCGCTTAAGTGGATGCAATAGGAATCAACTATTATAGGGTTGGTAAAATACGAAGAGCAGTAAACTGATCCTATATAATCTAAGGTTAAGGATTAATTTGGCGTTAGAACAGGTATTTTACACACTGACAGTGGGATACATGGGAATGATGATGATATGAGGACTGGACATCATAATCCTTATCATCACCAGCCACTATCAGTTAAACTACTTAAACATAGACATCCTCAATGAGTGCTAAAACGATATAAGTGAAGGCCGGTGGTAGAAACACGTTGAGGGCTTGACATGAAATGTTATAGTAGTGAGATATTGTAATAAATACCTACAAAAATAGACCGACGACCGGTTCCTAAAACGTTCGTCAAAGTGTATGTCAACTAAAATTGCTATAAATTTGATAGCTTTTCATTGTAGTTGCTATGCCAACTGACAGGCTGATCAAATTAAGCAATTTAACCATGCTTCTAGCAACTCATTTGACACTTAACAAGAGACTTGACGGTTGATTTGTTAATTTTTGCGTTGATCAGCTTTTCGGAAACCGGGCGTTAAATATGAAACTTTATACGGTTGTCATATTGTGATGGTGAGTTAATCATCATCATCATTAGCTAGTGTTCCATCATTGCTGAACAAAATAGATGGGCTAGTGAAGGGTTTTATGCTTAAGTAGTTGTGTATGTATTATTATGTTCCTACGTAGGTATCTAGCAGTGTTTTATCTAGTATTGAATGAGCTTGCTCGGTCAGAGCAGAAATTATAGTAAAGAAATCAAACCTGACAAAATATTTCTTTGCATATCACGTTCAGTTTAAACATTATTTAATTTAATACAATATTCAACTAAGTTATTGTCGCAAGATAAAGTTATACGCAGATTTCCTGAGGGAATCCAAATAAATGAATATGAAACTTGTGTGGCATAAAATTGAGCACCAAACGTGGTCTCACAGTCGTAAAGTATGCCAACAAGGCATCTGCTTTAGTATTTTATTAACCCACGAAGGGTTAATTGCACAAATTGCTGCGATACGCAAAATCTTTGTATGTGTAATGGTCAAATTTTTGGTTTTGGACGAGTAAACAAAAACATTAAGTTTCTTTAAAATATTTTTTTCAAAGGTATTTGAAGCATATTTTTCTAATCCTATTTCCGGTAACTGCGTGAAAATATAAAATATTGGTAGTGGACACCAGAAAGGTGTTTTGAAGTGGAGCTAGCCGAAGATCAGTCGTGAAAAAGCCCTGTGATGCATACGGGATACAGTGTAGGCGGTCGAAATGACCTGCTTTTTTTACGGGTAGAGCCTTATGCTGAGTCCTAAATTATAACTCGCCCACCCATGCGATATGCGTAAATATATATATTTAGTTCATTTACCCTATGGGTAAAAAAAATCCATTAAAAGACCTCTACTTGCCTATTATAAGATGCAAGATAAATTTTGTTGCCAATCCTCTGTAATCCAATCTTAAATGCTGCCCGAGGGAATAAATAAGAATCAGGCAGCAAAATTTTGTTGAAATTATTCATAGGATTGTTTCATAGATTTTATGAGTAATTTATCGAAAACGTTTCTCATGCGATCTTACTTTTAGATACAAAATAATGGCATTACTTTTAACGTAAATTTCATGTGTAACAGGAAATTGCTAGTCTTTGAAAACGCTTTTAACGACTTAATAGTTTTCTGCCATTTCACTTGAATGAAGCTAATTACAGTATAGAAATGAAGCAGAAAAAGGAGTTAGCTGGAGAGAATATAAATACGAAGGCTTTACAAACAGTCAGATGTAGGTACTTTTTATAAATATATTGATACATATTGACGAGAATGTTTACTTTACTTCATAAATTAGGACTACTATGTCTTAAGAAGATTGTCTTTTTAAATAGAGGAGGTCCTTTATTCGTCTGTTTTTTTGTGTCGTATTATAGTGCAGTAAAGTATAGTATAGTGTATATATATACTATACTATACTTTAGGTACAACATCGATCTAAATACACATGCATATTTTAAGTAACGGAATTTTTTTTTTTTCGAACTCAGTGCGTACAATCTTATAGGTTATCGTCACTTCCATGGTCTACCAGTGACATTATACAATTTTAAGTTTCCTATATTAAAATTTAAATTTCATGATGTCATAAGTTTCTACTTCTTCCGGCGGACTTTCTTTGAAGCAGAACATAACATCAAAATTTATAAAATAATGCATAGTTTTTGGCCCTTAAACTATTTAAAGTTTCAATTAAATATAATATCTAAGGCTGGTGGACGAGTTATACGCCCAGGAGTGAACTTGTTTTGGCTGGTAGGCCGTTTATAAAAAAAAACATTCGAAATTTGAATTCAATATATAAATAGAAATGAAACAAATTACTATTCCTCACACTACCAGCATTAATTCCCGAATGTTCCCAGCTGCCACCTAAATAACGTAAATCTTCCCGATTCCCGTCCAATTCAATATTTTTCTTTACCCAATATTTAATAAATGCGAACAGATGTAAGTCTCATTTTTAAATTATACTTTATTAAATCTGACAATATTGTATCTCAATATTTTTCCGTTTGGCTTTTTTGAAGCTTTTCCATCTTGTATAAAAATGTCGTATGTTTTTGTCTTTCTATAACACGAACGGATATGATTTTTGATTGATGAATGATTCATGGATAACATCAAGGAAAAGAAAACTGAGCTGAACATCATTTAGATATAAATAAAACATTTTATGGCGTGAAAAAAAAACATCGGATGGTTTGTAAAAATAATCATTTTTCTTCGAAATCGAAATATTCAGTCTCAGGTAATAAAAGTGATGGCAAAAAAGCCGCGTAAATTTAAAATCTTAAAAAAAAATCTTTGTATTTTATACGCCAATTACATGACTCAAATTAAAATGCCACTACTATATCCGGTAAGCAACGGCATATTATTCTATGGTCAACATTGCATCAGTTTAAATTCATTGATATTCAAAAGACTTTAAAAACAGGCACCATTTATGTAACACAAAGACAATTTTATGTCTTATTTCCTTCATAAAAGGTGCATCATTATTTGCTTCTATTTTTGAACATTTACTACTTACCTACTAACTGTTAATAAAAACGAAAAGAAAGATTCTCAAG
This sequence comes from Lycaena phlaeas, assembly GCA_905333005.2. Taxonomy (NCBI): domain Eukaryota; kingdom Metazoa; phylum Arthropoda; class Insecta; order Lepidoptera; family Lycaenidae; genus Lycaena; species Lycaena phlaeas. Next base: position 10,687,359 of record HG995178.1, read on the forward strand.
TGCTTCTGTTATTATCATAGTACAAACTTGACTCCTTAGACTTAAAATGACTAAACCGAAGTCATAAAATATATCTTTTATTTTTTAATTTATAAAAAATAACCCGTAACAAATCATTAAAAAACACTACCAATTTATAATACTTACGTACCCTTACCAAACTCCGATAACACAAGTCTTATTCAAATAACCCGGATTATAATCTAGGGGTTAGATAAGCACTGTTCTAGACATATTAGATATTACAGAGCGTCCTTGGAACTACTTGACTTGCAAATACATAGATAGTAAAACAATGTTTTATTTATGATAATACACATATGTGATGAATCACTTATTTTATGACGTTAGTTTTAAGAATACACAATGAGGAAAACAAATAATACAAAGATTGTGTGAAAATGTATATTGTATGTGGTCAATATGAGCCTGGACTCGGCCTTTTGTGCGAGAGGTTCCGGGTTCGATCTTGACCCCCCGTGTGCCTTAAAATGGGTATTTCTAAACTTCTAAGTGAACCATAAACACGAGACCATCGTTCGCTCATCGGTGATGGAAAACGTCGTGAGGAAACCTGCAAGCCTTATGACATTAAGGGTCTGTTTCACAATCTCCAGTTAAGTACCCAATAGGCTATCGGCAACATATTTGACAGATATTTGACAGATACTCCATACTCTATCTGTCAAATATGTTGCCGATAGCCTATTGGGAACTTAACTGGAGATTGTGAAACAGGCCCTAAGTCTTTGAAGGTAAGTATAATATTAGTAGGATTATTCTTAGACTTTGCGTGATTAAAATTGAAAACTACTTCGACATGAGATTAGTCATAGTTCCGAGTAGTCTAGGAGACAGTGAGGCCGTGTCCAACTTACAGAGGTCGAGACCTCGTGTCAGAAATAGACCTTATACATTATTCCCTGTAATGTTTACATTAATTTATTCAATAGCCTGTTGTAATTTTAGCAGTTTGTGACAAAAATACTTTCAGCCTTTCATTTTGTAAGAGGTAGTGTTCGGTTCATTGCTGAATCAGGCTGGCACAACTGGGACGTCACATGTTACATTAAGCGACAGCGGTGCTGTCACGTTTCGTGTGGTTTGTTTGTTGGAAAAAAAATATATTCTAAATAGTACCATCAAAGTATCTTTTTGAACAATTGAGTCTACCACCGGTTCCAAAGCACGTCCACTGAGAAGAACTGGCGAAACAAACTCAGTGGAACTAGTCTTTTTAAATATTCTATAACAATATCTGCATCATCCCTGGTTGTGCAGATGTATTATATTGTGGGCGTCGATATTCACCAAAAAGCTTCGACTGCTCGTTTCTTTCTATTCTATATTTAAAAAAACGAATGGCAGTCAGACCGCCGACAGAAGTAGAATTATAATAATAAGGAATTTCAAATTTTAATACAAATGAAATATAAATTTCCTAATGACGTCACACTGTCACATTAGCATGTCGGTGACGCGAAACTATAAAATATTTCCAAACCAAAAAGTGATATAAGCGACTAACGAAGTTTTCACTTCAAAAATTTCTCTACTACTTTTGCTCCTTTTAAATAAACTATATAATTTTGTAATTCTCGTTCCATATATGATAAGGTAATCAATCAAACTGGTGCTGATACCAGCATGGTCGTTGTGACATCATAAATTAGCTTTAATAGATTCCCAAGATCCCTTAAATTGGAGCATACAGCGGGTGTGGTGCTTGGTTTTATGTTTAATTTATAATTTCATAACCTCGCTTTTGCACCTAAATTGTATTCTTAATTCTCTATGCGGTATTGAACTAGTTTACTCATAAATTAAATGGAGTCAAAGAGAATAAAGAAATTAGTGTGAATTTTGTTAAGTACCTGGTCCTCCTGACCTCGCCCGATTTCGAGGAGGAGACCCGTGCCCTGCAGTGGGACATATAGTGGGGTTGATACTTTTGTTAAGTGCCATTTTATGTTAGTCGATGCACGTGTAAGTGCCAATTGGTCACACACTCAAAAGAACGGATGGCCGATGGGCCAATAAGGTTCAAGAGTGGAGGTCGCGTTTAGGTAGAAGAAGTGTTGGTCGGCCATTAACATGGTGGGAAGACGATCTCTATGCAGTGGCAGGGGATCGGTCGTCTTGGCGTTTATTGAGGGAGACCTATGTTCAGCAATGGACGGAAACTGATGATGATGATGATCATGATTATGAATCAAGCAAATGGGTTGACAAACTACTCAAACATAATTAATTAATATTTTGACTTACCTGTTGGTTTAGTGACTAATGACCTTGACTGCTAAACCAGAAGGACGTGGTTTCGATTCATACACAAAAATGTTTGTGCGACGGACATGATAATTTATTCTGTATCTGGGGGTAATTTATCTATAATGAATGTATTTAGAAATATATAAGTATGTATCAGTTGTTTGGTTGCCATAATACAGACTGCCTAGTCTGGAATCAGATGGCCGTGTGCGAGTTGTACCAACATATTATTATTTATTAAGGGCCTGTTTCACCACTTCCTGATAAGTGCCGGATAGGCTATCCACAACATATTTAACAGATACTCCATACTCTATCTGTTGGATACCTGGTGGATAGCCTATTCGGCACTTATCAGGATGTGGTGAAACAGACCCTTATAATTACAAGTAGCCAGCTCTGCCCAGTTTACGCGTTGCATATCCCGGCATGTAGGATGGCAAGACTTGGTCGCAGTAAGGAGCTGGCCCTATCCTTCTTTCGGTCACAGAAATCTGTTTACATAACTGGATAGTAGTATCGCATTTGCGGGCGCGAAACAGCACATTCACTGATTAAGAAAAAAAATGAGAGTGTGCAAATAAATATTATCGAATTGTCATATCAATACGCTCTCTATGTCCAGCCGTGACACCATAGAGCTTTAAATAGACAACAAGCCAGAAGTATTTACGGGATTCGCATCTCATATCGGATTCATTCATTAATTTTATTACTCTGATGATAAGATAAATGTCTATAAAATTAATGTTTTATGTCCAGACACTATAACACGTATTAACCACATGATATTTTTAAATAGATACATATAATATATTGACACTTATTTTTTTGCTGACGCAAAACTTGAAGGTGCTTTTATTTTAGAAATATAAATACATATTATGTTATATAGTAGTTAGGGTGCTGAAGTACTTCTTATCGACGGGCATTAAAGATCGCATCAATACGAAAAATAATCTTAATGAGCTTAGATCGTATATTGCTGCGATTTTTAGCTAAACGACTTGAAATCTTTAAGAAAAACACCGGCCTGCGGAAGGCCATGTATCGCTCTATGATAGCTTGTGTCGTCAATAGTTTGTACCAACCGCTAAGCTTGAGGTAAAAAAAAGTTTTTCCAGAGGGACGGCCCTCCTAAGTTCTATTTATATTTTGCTGTGTTTACGAAAAGGAATAGGGCCGATGGTAAGTTTAAATCCTGCCACCAAATCTAATGAATCTCCTCTTACCATCACGTTAGCGTGTCTGTCCAACAGGGGCGTAGCTACTGACGTATCAGCCGTATGAATTATACGGGGCCCTCGAGACACGGAGCCCTTCGATTGGAAATGTACGCCTATCAGACCTGTCACTATTGTCCATAAAGGAAGAAGAATCTTTAGAAATCTAAAGTCATCACCAGCTACAAATTATTTAATAAAGTAGTGTATATTTAATTTATTTTGATTTGTTTTCTTTTTGGAAAAGGTAACAGATATTTCATTTAATTTTATGCAAACATTTTTTTATGTGAGAAATCTTTACCCTTCATAAGGACCTCAAAAAATTTTAATAGAGGGCCCCGCCAAGGCACGCCACGCCACTGCTGTCCAACTAACATAAAGAATCTTCAGCCAGTGCTTCGCAAGCCAGTACGCTTATTCCTTTATCTCTTTCTCTTTCTACTAGTAGAATCCAACAAATGTATAATTCAGTTTTAAGCCATCAGACAATTAGTGCATCGTGTGTAAACGCTTCTAAACACATGCAGCGATCACCGAACGTAAATAGTGATGACCCATGAATTAATCAGTACATCGAATTAGTTTCACCGCTGTACTGTAATACGGAAACATCGATATAATAATATAGATACTGCTCGTAAAGCTTACATCATAATCATCATCATCAGCCTTTATCGGGCGGGCGAGCGATCCCTTGCCACTCGCATGTATTTACAACTTAATTTTACATCTTTTTCATATTTATTTTGCGGAGGTAATTATTTTAAGTATTGCTTATGTTCACGTTACACTTAGTACAGTCCCTTCAAAAATATGTTAATAATCTTGATTTAGAAAATTTTTACAAACTGGTTGTTAATTCAATATCATGTGTAATATAATATTACGTACCTAGGTCTATTTTTTTTTCAGTAAGACTTCTGAAATGCGGCTAGCGTTATGCACTTTTTGGTAGGAGATAATATTATAAGCTTGCGATTTTTGAATTCGAATTTGCGACATTCAAATGTATTTTTTATTTATAAAATTTGGAATGTCAATGTAACAATTCCAAGTAATGATTTTTCACTTTTATTTGCAGACCCTGTGCGCAATTTCAATAAAATATGTTAAGAGACGTGCGCTGTATTCGTCTAGCTATTCTGAAAAAAGCTTTTTGCCGAGTATGAAAGATGTATTGGCATAGAGAGTTGGCCTTGAGTAAATATATCAGTGAATAGAGGACATTTTTTGACTATCCATTGTCCCATCAATAACTTCTAATCATAAAACTAAAATATCATTATTTAACATAAAAGTTTATAGTTTTAAGCAAAAACGGTGACAAATGAATCATTTTACATATTATACTGCAATTTATTTATTTATTATTTTCAGAAATGATGAAATAAAATCAAATAATTGTCTAGAGAAAATTATAGTTTTGTAAATAATATTATGTAACATGTAAGCATAAATATATTATTTTCGTACCTACTATCAAAAACACTTACGAGCGCATACTCGAAGAACTTGGCGTATAAAAATGTCCCTTTATTTATCATTTAAAAGAAAAACTAACAATTCCATACACATCATATAACCGAGAAATATATTTTAATATAAATCTTTCATAACTCATATTGTCTTTAGAGGCATTCCTCGTAACTTTTTTCTAAGTACCATTATATTAATACTAACGTGTTCATTCCTAGGCATTGCACAATATGGCTGGGATTTTATGCGACATACACGCTGTGGAAACAAAGTACGCTCTGATGTATTAACGTTAGATATTATGAAAGAGGTCAATGTCAAAACAAGAATGATTTTTACAACGGAATGATGCTCGTGTTTATTTTAAAGCAAATATTATGTAAAAATAGGCTTATTGAGAGTACGTGTATGTTATAAATTTGACGTGTGTCATATTATGACAGTAATAGTTTGACAGCTGTCATTCTAATGAAGGTATATTGTGTAAACAGTTCAAATGTTGGGCGATTGATAAGCGATACAATTTTGCCCTCGTAGTCGCGGTGTTTGTCTTTTATTATTATCTATATTTATGTTTTTTTTTACAAAATATTACTATTACTGCAGCTGTAAAAGATGAGTGATTATATGGTGTATAAATTAGAAAAAAATGAACATTTAAGTATGTATCGAAAGTGTCTGGGAAGAGTATTTTACTAAGGTATTCAAATATCTTATATATTCTTTGACAATTTTTTACTTTATTACATATCGGAAAAGTTGTAATTATTTTGGTATACTTATGCTTCTTATTTTATATCTATGTCTTAAAGAACGAGAATGGAATACCAAGAGGTAAATTAACTCATTATCAAAGCGTCAATCGCGCATGAATCAGATTAGTCTGCTTAGCAATAGCTATCAATGACGTCATGACTGTGAAACATCAATGGAATAATCATCAACGACTTCTACAATTGCACAAAAGTCAAATCGTATGCTATTCAATTTTTTTTATTTTATTTCGAAAGGTCTTTAAGGCCTGATGGCCTTTAAGCTCAAAATGCTAATAGGACCAAGCCTGCGTTATCAATTTAATTTTCTTTGATAACGTAGTGGAATGCATCACGCATGCTGCCCGGGTAGGTTCCTGCACTTGGGACTGAATCAGCTACTCCCCCAGCTTCGCATTAATGTCTCCTGTCTTAGCCGGACAGGAACTGAGACGCACTCCTATGTCTGACAGGCCCTTCGGGTGAACCCCGAGTTCCCTTGGGGGTGGCTGCTGCCTGCGATACCGGTCGGTTCTCGCGATTCACTCTTACTAGAATGATCCACTACCCAAAACGCAGCTGTACCTTCCTTGCGATAAGATGATCCATTGAGAATGAAGGACGTATGCCATCACCACATGCCCCTAAGCTAAACTAAACCATTGAATTAGTTTAACTTAGCGTAACCACGATAAAGATCGTGGCTTGAGAGATATACTTTTATCATTTTTATTTTTTTTTTCCATCTCGAGTCTAGAGTCTAGTGGGAAAAAATAAAGAAAAACCTTAATTTTTTTATTTAATCTTAAGGATATTCCAGTAATCCAAATATGTAATATAATAGGTATGTCCAGATCTTCTATATATTATAATACAGTTTTTTAGTAACGAAACAGACAGGAAAAGTACCATTGCATTAGCAAAAGAGGCATTATACCCCCACTGAAGAAAATATGTATAAATAGACGAGGTGTATAATTTACAATTACACGATATAAAATAAAAAGATAAAGCATTTTATTTCAATCAGTCGTAATAAACTTTTCGTGTGAATGTTAAAATAGCCGTGAGTCAATTATTTATACGCAAATTATTCCAGTTGATTTTACCTGGAATTTTGCTCTTTGTACGAAAATGCATTGAGTAATAAGTGTCATTGTAATATTTTGTGCTTCTAGATAAAATAAAAAGTGAGAAAGAACGAACACCTTTTTATATAGTTATAACCAAAAATTTACAAGCATTAAATTATTTTATTTTACTGATACTATGGTTATCTGCGTTCCTACTTAGATCCCCGACAAATTATATGATTTTATGTCTTATAAAAAGTAACCTTATAGGCATAAGGCACTATAGTTTTTGCTTTAAAAGAACACCAGTCAGATCATGATAATGTGATCATTCTATACTTATTGTTATAAAGATATGCTTATCTTTTTGAAGTAACACTTCTGCTAGACTCGGTTTCCTTTTTAGTCACTCAATTTTTTGTTAATACGTCAGTCTTTTCTGATATTTCTGATAGATATTATGTCCGAAGTATCTCATTATTCTGTAATCAAAAATAGTCACTTGCATTGGTCATGACTGTATGTCACACACTGCTTCTTGACACCAACTAGCGACGAACATAATTTTTATGAAGTTCTACATCAATCGCGCATAAAGATTACACAGTCACCTTTTTTTGTTATTTTAAGAAATTGAACCCTAAAAATGAAAAACGCTTATGAAAATAAATCTATTTGTTTTCTAACATTTTGGATCATTGGTTTGATTGTACTCTAACTAAATACAAACATATAAATGTTTTCTGTTTGTCAATTTGTTTTACGAATTAGGACTGTATATATTTGGAGAGGACGAATCATTCATACTTTCGGTAGAGGTCACAAATAATAATTGCTTATATTTTTATTTATTTTTATTACATTATATCGATGGTAGGGAATTTGGAATCTATAAATGTATAGCAGTAGTCACTTAAAGTCTATAATGAATAGATAGTAAAGCGCGATTGGCTAAAAGATACTTTGCCCTGGTAAACTTGTTGTATTCTTAATTTTTAACCGACTTCAAAAAGGAGGAGGATATCAATTCGATAGCTTTTTTTCAGCCATCCGTTCTTCTGAGTGCGTGACCAGCCCATTGCCACTTCAACGTGCTTATTCTTCGCGTGATATCGGTAACTTTAGTTCTCTGGCGGAGGTCTTCGTTTCGAATCCTATCTGCCAAAGAAACACCTAGCATAGCACGCTCCATAGCACGTTGAGCGTATAATATTCATTTCAATTAGTAAGTAATTGATATGGGTTATCTAAGTGTCTAAGTTTTCAGAATTAATCCTATCATCGAGAGGATGACTAAGAACTGACGTCATCACGCTTCATTATAAGACATGCTTGTTGCCAAGTGCTGTCAATGATTTGATGATTATACGATTTGGACACCATGTAAGACCTTAACCTCATAGGTGTATTGATCGTTTTCTATATTATTATGTTTATGTTTCTAGATCAACCTTTTTCAAATGATATAAAATGACATGAGGGAAAAATGCACGAATCAAACATCTTAGAAAAATTTGAATCAGATATTTTAAGTCGATATCAATAATGGTTTAAAGACGTAAGGGGAAAGGTAAAGAGTTGCCATTGAATTTGTTTATACAATTTCATCTTAATCAACATCTCATTAAGAATTATTCTTGTGCCACTGGACATTGAACTCAAAAACGTCAAGACGGCTACTCCCTGTCAATCTACTACTTAATTTACTACATGGGGATAGTTTTCCTGTCCAATTTTTCAGCATTCACTGTCACCTACCACTACGTATCAAGGACGTTCAAGAAAAGAGAATGCACAATTTTAAGGCCTACATCGACCGATGTAAGGACCGATAAGACCTTATCCTCCGGTGTAGCAGGTGTCTATGGATTGGTTCAGGCCTTGTCTTATCGTGGCAGTGGGGCTCAGCAGCCCAGGGTGAGCCCAACACCTTGGACTTAAGCGAATTGAGCCAAGCGGGCTCTTTGTACCCCTCTGATAAGAAGTTGGGGCAAAAGAGCAGGGAGCAAGGGGTGAGGACGGGAACCGTACCTCATTATACTGTCTCGAGTATTTAAAACGGGATATTTACTATGTTTTTTAATATTATTTTGCGGAGCTCAATATTTCGACATTGTCTACGAATGTCATGTTTACGAGATTTAATAATTTAATTGAAAATCCTAGGAGGGTTTGTTTTATGGTGTTCTAGTAGCTGTCGAGGTGCCCTGTTGCTAGCAGATCCGGGGCACCTCACCAAAGGCGGCATTGGTGGCAATCGCCGGGTTTTAGTGGGTAGAGATGCGTCCAATTACCAGTTTCGGGCGCAGCAAGTCCCACATACCTGCTGAGGAGACCTAATCCCATTTCCCGGTGTAACAGAAAAAAAGGGTCTATGGATGTCGCGTTCCACTTCATAGGTGATACGACTATCTAATTGACGTTTCTTTATAAAAAATCCATCATGCAGGATAAAATCCAAGGAAAAGACCACCCGAAAGACTTCTTGGATTAAGAATCTCCAGACATGGTTCAACCTCAGTACAGGGTTTCTGTTCCATGCAGCCTTTTCTAAAGCATACATAGCGTTAATTATAGCTAGCCTCCGATAGGAGATCAGACTCTACTAAGATCAAGATATAACAAATATATATATTTTTTTTTAAATATGAACAAACGCATACCATATGAACCGTTTCTCGTTTAATTGTTCGTCTCTAAACTATTTGTACGGCGTATATCAGCCATTGAACCGTTTCCTCAGCCGCGCCTCCCATTATTAAAGAACGGATGCACCTTAATTATATTCCCTATCAGCGATGGCAATTGTGAATTGATCTATTAATTGTGGTAGCATTGTCCTTTGATACGATTATATTTTACAAGTCAATAGAGTCGATTTTTAAATAACATGTTGGGACACACGGCAATCTGATCCAGAACTAGACACAGATTATGGCATGTCGGCAACTGATAAATACTTATATATTTCTAAGTACATAAATAATAAGGCCAGACACAGAAAAAATGATCATACTCATTACAGAAAGGTTTGTGCTGGCTGGGAATCCAACCCAGGACCTTCTGGTTATAGGCCAGTCAAAATATTCATTCTCTTTTTAATTATAATAGTACCTATGTACTTATACTAGTACCTGTGTTCGGTCTTCAGGATTATACTAATGGATAAATTTAAGGTAACGGTGTGATTGTAATTTCATGTTTTCATCATTTATATGCTGATAAAGTCTTGAATGACGAAGGTTCAGCGTGTATGAACTCTGAATCTTATGCGAGAGGTACCGGGTTCGATACTGACTCTCCCGTGTGAGCCTTGAAGTGGGCTTTTCTAAATTCCCAAGTGCATCCTGAACAAGGAAACATCCTTACCAAAAGGCCACTGGAGACTCACAAGCCGCACGAAACGCGACAGCACGGCTATCTTTCACTTTACGCTGATTTTATGTGAGCGAGAGGTACCACCCCAGTCGGATCAATTTGAATGCAAAGCAGCATGGCACTACCACTTCTTACAAAGTAACATAGTTATGTTTACTTCTCTTTACAATGAATATATCAAAGTTCTCCTAATATTCAGGGGGTTTGAAAACTTATATGTGGGTCAGAAAGGAGAATGAAATGCACCGGGCCATAGCGGGATAAGGAAGGGTTAGGAATCGCTGGCCTAGTGGGTCGGCTGTCTGAATGAGAGGTACAGATTCGATTATGTAACATTATGTTCCAATGATATATTATAATATGATGATGATTTTATTTTTAGCAATGAATGAAAGAAGATTGATGATTATAATAATATAATTATTATATATAAAATAATTATATAAAAAAAACTTGAGAGGTGTCAAGAGACACCCGGACCGACACCACGTTGTTCAATGCGAAATAGAAATGAAAATATCTGAGGGCTTAGTCAAAACGTCATTACGAAAACGACAGCGAAGTTCGTTCGTTTTTTTTGAATGATCGAGCGATCGACGACGTAATTTAGCCAATCACAACTTCGAACGAACGAACGAACTTCGCGGTCGTTTTCGTAATGGCGTTTTGACTCAGCCCCCTGGCTTGCTTTCTATAAGAGAGAGAGAGAGACAGACAGAGAAACACGCGCACGCCGCACAGCTTACAATAGCTTACTATAGCAAAAAGTGTCGTGACAACTTTTCGTAAAAAAAAATTCCGTCTAGCCCCCTTTCACAACGCGCGATATGGAACTTCTTTCCAACATTTTAAATACTAACGTGCTTACACCGTCCGTCGATCGGTATCAAAAAGAAAGCAACGTATCGTCTTAAGCCGTAATCTCGAAATAGATTTATCCAATCTTACTTCCCGACATGCGATAATATACGGCTTCTGAGCTACAATCTGGACGGATTATGTGAACGCTGCCATACTCGGCCATGGGATTACAGTGCAAACTATATTACATACCAGACCGCCTATGAATTAATATTACATGATCGATATATCGATATTTGAACGGAGATTCTATACTAATGAACAATCGTGCATCATTATCATCATCATTACCACCACCATCATCACCATCATCATCATCATTATCACCATCATCATCATCATCGACCGACATCCAGTCGACCAAACATCAGAGATCGCCTTCCCATCTGGTTAATGGCGGACCAACACTTCACCCACCTTAACGCATAGACGACGTTAGCTTTTTACTTTCACATCTGAAACTTTTTTACGTAATCCAAATATTCTTTAGGACAAATTTCTTTAATCAAGATACGGAATATGAAAAAAGCTGACAAATTCGTATTTTTGCTGGCTTATTATGGATCTCATAATTCTAACACAAAGTCAAGTGCATGTCTGAATTATATTTTGTAATTTTGACTCATTCTTTAAGCAGAACAGGAAATTAAAGAATGAATCAAATAAATAAGACGGTTTGTTCGGATGTTCAAATAATTGTAAATAATTTGTGGTTTTCTAAAGTTTTAAATTGTTGGCAATTTTAGAAACATTACATAGCTTTTAACTTTATTGCCTAGCATAACGTACATTCACTATAACCAAAATCATTCTTCGTTCAATCACTCATCAATCACCATTCACTTAATCTTTATCACTTTACATTCGTTCACTAATTGTCGGGTCAATTAAGTTTTCTGCATCTATTTGGCAGGGAGCGTATCAATGAAATTAATATTCAATTACACAATAAGCAATTCTGATGCAGTTGGATTCTGGCTGTTCGCCAGGTCAAGCGTAATCCAGTCGAATGCACCTTCATTGACCGTCATCATCGTTACTTTGATATCTTATCCTCGTTCCTTCAACTCCAGGACGCTTCCCACCACTTGCATCCAAATAGGACTGAAGATCGATAGCCTTTTTTTTCGTTGCGCTTAGGCATCCCGCGGGGGAGTGGGTCTCCCCAGGCGGGTATGTGGGAGCCGTTGCGCCCGAAAGCTGGTAATTGGACGCAGCTCTACCCACTAAGACTCGGCGAGTGCCATCGATGCCGCCTTTGGTGAGGTGCCCCGGATGTACAAGCAACAGGGATGGCTAGTCAGTCCCTCAGGGGACCGATACAGAACAACCACTCTCAACGTCTAGACAGTACGATGAGGTGAGGTTCCCATCCTCGACCCTTGACCTCTGCTCTATTGTCCCCTCTTCTTATAAGAGGGGTACAAAGAGCCCTCGGCTCAATTATCTTCGCCCAAAGTGTTGGGGTCACCCTGGGCTACTGAGCCCCACCGCCACGACAAGGCCTGAACCATGGTGGGGCGAGCTCTTACCCACTAGGCCTGCGTTGCATGCAAGAGTAAAGAACTACTACTGAGCGACGGTGGTCCAGTGGTGGACGGACTCGGCCTCTTATGCGATGGGTTCCGGGTTCGATCCTGACCCGTCCATGTGTGCCTTGAAATGGGTTTTTTCAAATTTCTAAGTGCACACGAGACCATCGTTCGCTCACCGGTGAAGGAAAACATCGTGAGGAAACCTGCATGCCTGATGAGATTGAAAGTCTTTGAAGGTATGTGAAGTTCACCAACCCGCACTCGGCCAGCGCGGTGGACTATTGGCCCATTACCCTCCTCGCCTGATTTCGAGGAAGGAGACCCGTGCCTAGCAGTGGGACATATAAGGGTTGATACTATATTAACATGAGAAGAAAATAAAAGAAAGTGGTCCGTGTATGCGATATTTTGTAGTGCTATTTTAATTATCTGATTGATTGAAACTACATGTAACATCTAATTCATCGAAGACTAAATACTGGAAAGATTTACCGTCTTGTATACTGGCGGTTTGCCATACGCCGGAAGAAATGAACCAGATAGAAGATTCTGGTTCACTTCTTCAGTTTATTTGGCTATAATAAGTCAACTGTTGTTCGGAGCTTTACACGCGTTTAATTTACAGCCGTATGCAGACTCATTATTATTATAGTCATTTTAATCTGTGATAACGTAGCATTAAACAGGAGAAATATTTAATGAATTAGATTATAACATGTTTTTTGACGTGACAACGTCTTATACGATATTACGGGCAGCATGCACGAAAAAGATGACGGGAATGAGAAGTACGCGGGTGAATCGCGGGGCGCTGCTAGTTTCTTTAATTTTCGTTCTATTGCCCACAATACAAGTTTTGACCAATCACGGGACAAAAACGTGTTGTGAGTGTTAGATAGAATTTATTTAATTGCTATTCGTAATTGGTTCTCTTGTCGTCGATTGAAACACCACCAATTATACGCCACAGTGGATATTTAACATAAACAGAATATGAAACACGTGAATTAATTGAAAATATACTTTATGTGGTTGTAATTGGATATAAATAGTATGTGGTTCGTTTTCATCGTTTGTTGCATCGTTTCGTCGAAAAACACCACGTTAACCAAGTCCTGTGGTATGTTCGTAACATAGGTTGCGGATACTCGGGACGAAAATGAATTTAAAAATAAATATATAATTAACTAGACGATGCGATGGTCCATTAAGTATGGGCTCGGGCTCTTTAGCGAGAGGTTCCGGGTTCAATCCAGACCATAGGGGGTGCCTTGAAAGTGGTTTTTCTAAATTTCTTAGTGCAGCCTGAACACGAGACCATCGCTCGCCCATCGGTGAAGGAAAACATCGTGAGAAAACCTGCATGAAAACCTGATATGATTAAAAGTCTCTGGAGGTGTGTGAAGTTGATCAACCTGCATTGGGCTAGCGCATCGGCGAACTATGGTCCGATACCCTCCTCGCCTGATTTCGAGGAGAGTGGAGTAGTGAGCCCAGCAGTGGGACATAATATATAATATAGGTTACACCCTAACTTTTTTTTATAAAATTAATACACTGCGAGATTCGAACTTGGAACATCTGATTGAAGTGTCCATTTGCCTGATTCGACCAACCGGTTTCTCATTGATTATAATGAAGTTTACCGGATTTTGTCGCGGTTTATAAAGCTTTACATGACTCATGTTTGCGCTTTGTTGGTTGTTCTTTTGTAAGCTGGTTGGCTGTTTCTTGGTTGGTTATGCGTTGCCTGTCACAACTACGGAATGGTCCGGGAGCCAGGTGAAAATTTGGTCAATCATTTCCTCCCGCGAGATACTTTGTGAGACGTATCAGAGAACAGTATCATAAAGCCTCGTGAACGTCAGCTGGCTCTCGGTTGGGGGGATGAGCGGTGGGAGCCCCCCACGCATGAAGAAAAATAAAATAACAAATCAGTCACTTCCTCTCAGCTCAAATATTTGTTAAATTGTAGTTAACCCAATATCTCAACAAAAAAAAAAAATTAGCTGGTTATGACATGGCACATTGTACGTCAGCTGGTGACTAGAATATGATTTTTTTAACTTTCAGTGGAGTGGCTTATATGGATGATAGCTTAATGTATGAAGATGACGTCCACTAGACTTTATAATACTATTCTCTGATACGTCTCTCGAATTATCTCGCGGCAGGAAGTTGGTCATGAAGACCTGTTACTGGCTCCCGGGCTAGAAGAAGCAATTACTCGTGGGATAATTCTTTAAAAGTATTTTCATTATAATATATTTATGTCCCACAAACGTATATTCCTTAAAGTTTGAAGCTGCGTCCTAACATTTGCCGGAACAGTCCCGGCAATACTGACCCACTTCGCTAGGAATTGTTCTAATTAAATGTGCCCGTCCCAGGACAAGTGTTCAAAGGGCCGCGTGAAATTGAACATTTATGGCTTCCTGTCGTTTATGAGGACGGACCATTTCCCCGCACACATTGACGGTACATTTTTTATGGTTTAAATGTTACGCAACTTAAGACGACTTAATTAAGTTGGACTTCAATTTTTAATATTTGCATTAATCTCTAAAATATGTTTCTTATTTGAATTAGTAGTTTCAGAGATAGCTGTGTTCAAACAAACAGGATATCAACAGTGGGTATTAGAAATACCTTTATATGCCTACTTTGAGAAATCTGTAACAATAATAATATCAGCATTTTTTTAAATGCGCATTATTAAATGTATTTCTTATTTCGATCATCATTATAACCACGCTGCTAATGTCTTTCACTAACAACCAAAACCAACTTTACTCGTTTTCACCTTCTAAGGAGAAGACAAGCTTGTCCTATTAATGGCCACACTTAAAAAACGCCAAAATCTTTAAACTAAGCTCTGAACGCCAACAAAATCGAGCAACAAAATTGCATGTTATAAATCACGGAAATTAAACTGTCAATCGCAAGACTAATCAAAATACATACATGACTGGCATGTATGGAACACTCACAAGAATACATCATCATCAGTCTTACATACAGCATCATCATCATTATCATCAGCTTTTATCCGTCCCCTGCTGAAAATAGGACTCTCTCAATGAACGCTGAGGCGACTGATTCCTTGCACTCGCATCTGACGCGGACCGGCTACTACGGAGATTATTTTCATAATAATAATAAGAATCTATAATAATAAGACTCTTATTTTATTTTAATAATAAAGTATATCTTGATATCTACATCTACACTTCTACACTAATATTATAAAGAGGAAAACTTTGTTTGGTTGTAATGAATAGGCTCAAAAAGTACTGGACCTATTTTAAAAATTCTTTCACCACTCGAAAGCTACATTATCCACGAGTAACAGGCTAAATTTTATTCTGAAGAACGATAGGGTTCCGTAGATATTTGGGTTTTTTGGACACAAGGTGTAAAAAATCAACAAGAAAAGTTACTTATTTTGCGTACTAAGATGCTGTTGTAAATCTTACTTAATGCAGGCGAAGCTGCGGGCAACAGCTAGTAATAAATATATTGAAATATCAATTTAGTTTGTGCTTAATAATATTCTATTAAAAAAGGACGCGGCAATGGACTCGGCCCAGTACACAGATGTGCCAGAAGAGGGAAGCACTGCGTCACGATCTGCATCACTCTTCCGACGGGTCTTCTTTGCGTCACCACCGCGATGCTTAGTGACATCTAGTCGTGGATGGCGATAGTCGTATTCAGCGAGTCAGTGATATCCCAGAAGCACGCTAATGAGCGGGTGAGAGAGAAGGCCGCCTAAGAGGCCTACCATGGCAGGCGGGATGCGATATTGGTACCTATGCAGGGGAGCGCAATTTTTACCTTGCTAACTGATCGGGTTGCTGCTTGTTTCTTGCCTTAAATTATATTATTTAGCTTCCCTTAACATCGCTATATTTCGGAAATGAGATCTGAAAGTGTTGAGACTTGGGTGAATTTATTTGAGTTATGCTGTATGTTTATTGTTCACTTATTGTTTAATTTCACACATAGGATCTTGATAATAAGGGCGCCCATGTCAGAGAAGATAAAGTATTAACCCTTTATGTCCCACTGCTGGGCACGGATGTCCTCCTCGAAATCAGGCGAGGAGGGTAATCGGCCAATAGTTCACCGCGCTGGCCCAGTACGGGTAGGTGAACTTTACATACCTTCAAAGACTTTCAATCTCATCAGGCATGCAGGTTTCCTCACGATGTTTTCCTTCACCGGTGAGCGAGCGATGGTCTCGTGTTTGGGGTGCACTTAGAAACTTAGAAAAACCCATTTCAAGGCACTCACGGGGGGTCAGGATAGAACCCGGAACCTGTCGCATAAGAGGCCGAGTCCATCCACCACTAGACCATCGCCGCCCAGAGAAGATACATTCACATCACAGATCATTACAGATCCACACGAAAATCTGCATTTTCGTGTGGATCTGGTCATTTCGTGTTCCTATCATTTAACTCTCAACGGTTAGCGTGTTGACGCTCAAGCCGGAGGTCGCGGGTTCGAATCCCGCCAGGGAACAAAAAAGTTTCTGTGGTTCCTGGGTCATGGATGTGTATTAAATATGTGTATAATATAATAAAAATCTTAAATATATATATAGAATAAAAGTATTCAATATATTTCCGTGGTCTGGTAACGGTTACACAAGCCTCTTCGAGAACTTAACACGGGACCAGATTGGCGTGGTGTAAAAAGCGTCCATAGATATTATTATTATTATTATTCTTTTATAATTATTGTGATCATTTTTTCACGAAGTCAACAAAGTCATGTATTGGTCAATCTCATACACAATAGTGGTCGACGGCTACGGGTTCAAAACATAATGTTCTCACACAAATGGCTTATGATTACAACTGTGAATCAATCAATGAAGATATCAATTCATTTTTATGTGAAAATAGCAAGAGACAGGTTTTAATTATATCAAGTGAATCGTTAACCGACGATCGGTCTTAAGGTTCGTAAAAAAATTAATAGCTTCGCCATATCTGGGTCAGTGCAATAAATTACATCGCTTTCAATTTTAAAATTAGCGATGGCCATGCGGAAGAATTGAATGATGCTTGCGGTGTGTAATTGCATGGTCGGCCGGTCGAGTGGTCAAACTATTGGACACTTTACGCAGTGGTCACTGGTTTGAATCCCGAATGTATAAAAATGTATTATTATGTATTTACATACTTTTCTGAATTTTAATTTCTACTTTCTAGTATCTGTAACACAAGTTGATTAGTAAAAGTAAATTAGTAAATTTTCGAGTCGGGTTTCAGCCGGAAGCGCTACTTAATGCGCTTCCAGTAACACGGTGCTCGTGTCGGGCTCGGGATGGGAACCCGGGCCCCGCTGAAGACACGTCATAGGGACTGTTAAGTGGTAGCCGGGCAGTCCCCCTATTGTGGAGAATCTGTTCTTGCCGGACCGGTCTGTCGCTGAGGGTTTCCCGTTGCCTGCGATCCGGGTCCCTCAGATAGCGGCTGAAGGCTCACGCAGCGGTTTTAGTGGGGTAGTGCACCCAATGCGAGCGCCACACAAGCTAACGCGCCTCCCAAGGCCCTGGTAAGATCCGAAAAGGATTTCCACTGCGTCATAAAAAAAAGGGCTACTCGGCGTGGTATCCCAGAAGAAGTTACTTATTGCGCTTCCAGTATCACCCCCCGGGATGCCGGGATGGGACGGGCCCTGCTAGACACGACGATGTGGGGACAGTTTTGTATTGATCGGCTAGTCCCCCTTTATCTGAAGAGTTTGGACTTCTCACAAAGCGGCGGAAGGTGCTTGCAGCGGTTATAGTGTGGTAAAGCATCCCAAATGCGAGTCCCCAAACACGCCGATGTACCCAAGGCCCTGATAGGTTCAAAAGCATTTTTTTAAGCTACTAAAGAGCTAATCAGTGCGTACTATCTCGGTTAGGTAACACAATCTGACGTATGATGGCAAGGCTCGCTGTCAATCATACTAGGTAGTTATCGATCTCTTCTTTTCACGAAGTTTCACGGGTAAAATTATGATACCACGCAGACGAGAGTACGCATAAGCATCCCTTCAAACATCTTCATTGAGTGACACTCATGTAAACATACAATTACCATATCGACTAAACGTTCATTTTCTTGTTCATGATTGAAATGTTTTGTTCTAAAAATAATACCATCTGCGCATGCTCCCAATATGGCTGAAGTTCAAACCACTCACGATTGATACGAGCACTCGTTTCGTTTATTTTCGGTTTATGATCGGGTATTGTTAATATTAACAAGTAATATCCATGCTCAAAATAAACCGGAATCAATCACCAGAAAATCTAATGAATTTTCGCATTGTTGTAAATTAATATGCGACGATGGTCCAGTGAGTATGGACACAGCCTTTTGTGCGAGGGGTTCCGGGTTCCTTGCTCATCATGTGCCTTAAAATGGGTATTTCCAAGTGCACCCTAAATACGAGACCATCGCTCGCTCACCGGTGAAGGAAAATATCGTGATGAAACCTGCATGCCTGATGAGATTGAGTCTCCGAAGGTGAAGTTCACCAACTCATATTGGACCAGCGCATCGGTAAACTATGGCCTCCCGGGTCTTCTAACTACGGGTCTCCTCGTCTGATTTGGAGGAGGAGAGCCGTGCCCAGTGGGACATAATTATGGATACTTTACTTTAAATCAATATGATCTTAGTAATATTAAAAATGCGTAATCTTGTTAGAATGTATGAATCTATGGATGTGGGATATATTTATTACCTTTTCACGCAAAAACTACTGAATGAATTTTGATGAAACTTTACAATATTATACACACATCAGAATAAAACATAGGCTATAATATAATATATCCGTAGTCCCTTAGGAATGGGAAGTGCGCGAATGAAAACTCGGGCAGTTTTCGTCATTTATAATGTGTAAATAATTTTGTTGTTTTTTTTTTTCAAAAGGACGTATGCTGTTGGCCTAAAGGCTTTTAAGCTTCATCGGAAAAGTAGATGAGCAGATGGCTCATCTAAGAAGCGATTATAATTTCCTTATACTACTATTCTTTCTATCATAATTGCAGGTATGGACCCTTTAGGGTTTAAAAGGAAGAATTTTTATTTGCGTGTGTTTATCACTGAAATCCTACTTGGACTGGATCGATTTATATAAAATTTGTTGTGTGTGTTCAAGTGGATAGTTTATATTCACATCCGCATCACAAAATGTTTTGACAGGACGTTGAATCCACAACCGCATTAAAAATGTCCTCAAAAACGCCAAGGAGAAATTTAGTGGGTAACACCTACACCGAAAAATGTATAGATGTATGTTTGATGAACATAGTGAACATAGGCTATATTAAATTTTCAAAAAAGTTAGGGGCCCATATTAAAACTTAGTTAACGCAGACGAAACTGCGTGCAACAGCTTGTATATTATTATAAAAGATCGTAGTAATCTATAATAATAATAATAATAATAATAATAATAATTTTATTTTCATACAGAAGTAGTTTTACAGTTAACTCTTAAGCTAAGTTTACAAATTAACCAAAACTAGGACTAAAATAATAAGAGGTCAGCGTTGACGACCGTACTAGTATAAACTGTGCCACAGTCGCCAGCGTCTTCCTTCCAGTTTACAATGATCATTTATGTATCGTTTGGTTTTGGATGTTAAATATTTGTAAAAAAATAATAATTATAAAATAATAACAAACAATATTAAAATTAAAAACACTTTAAGTTATTACCACTAAATATGATTGTGTGCATGCGTGTGTAAGTGCGTGCGCGCGCGTGTATGTTTGTGTTTGTGTTTGAGTGTGTGTGTGTGTGTGTGTGTGTGTGTGTGTGTGTGTGTGTGTGTGTGTGTGTGTGTGTGTGTGTGTTTGTATGCGTGTGTGTGTGTCTTTCTAGTTAAATACGTATAATTTCCTCTGTTTCTATGTAATTTAATTGTAAAAGCCATTTTCGTACTGTATGTTTGCATTTATTAAGAGGTAATGAATATAATATACTAGCTGTTACCCGCAGCTTCGCCCGCGTGAACTTAGGTTTACGGATTTATCATGTCTGATGATGATCATTTTCTATTTTAATAATTACTAAGTTTTTGTATTAAAATGAATATATGTCATCTGTAACATAAAGACATATATCCCTTCGCAGATTTACTGTAGGCATATTTAGGATATATAATACTATTATTATATATTCCACCATACATTGATCATAATATTATTACGTCTACCAGAGTTGATACACTACGGCCTTAGACAGCAGACAACCGCCCGCGCCCTTTCGTATCACAGCAACACGATTTATTTTCTTCTGCATTATTTTGATTTTGCCATATCTCCTAAAGTATTCATTTAATTTGCATGATGTAAAGGGCAAAAATAATCTTCATAAAATGCACATGCTAATTAACTGATTTAAAATGATAAGGATTCATACCGTATTTGTGTAAATAACTTTCAAATTATCACGTTATAATTGCCCATTTTTTTAAGTATTAAATGGATATAGTATGATATCCCTAAGAGATAGACATATGCCATCGCGGACTTTTTTGTAGACCTATTTAAGATACAAAATTCCACCATACATTATTTTATTATATCTCAAAGGGTTTAGGCAGCGTTTTCGTTGAAAACTCCCGAGCGGCCTATTTTTTCCCGACACCTTCATCAATTATTGTTATATCTTAGCCAATGTATATAAAAACTTAATAAATTATATACATAAACCTTCCTCTTGAAATGTCCTATCTATTAAAAAAAACCGCTTCAAAATCCGTTGCGTAGTTTTAAAGATTTAAGCGTACAAAGGGATATAGGGACAGAAAAAGCGACTTTGTTTTATAATATGTAGTGATTATTAGCTTTATTTGCTGTGTTATATAAATGATTACTAATGACGTAGTATTGGCGCTGTGCTATTGCTGTCTTACAAGTTTGAGTTGGACAAACTCTCGTTTTGTTACGCTTTTTAATTGGTTTGTACTCTATACTTTGATGTTTGCGCATTACAGCATTGGTAATAAAAAGTTGTCTTACTGTGAGTACAGGACATTCAGAGTAGAGAAGTTCAGTACTAAGCCTTCGTGGTTTGCCTAGCATTACTTTTAATATGGCTCTTTGAGCACGTTCTAGAGGCAGTAGATTACACTTGCTCATACCACCCCATGCTGTTATACAGTATTGTAGCAAACTCTGAACGAGGGCGAAATAGACACAGAGAAGTGTATCTAAATCGGCAGAATTTCTTAATTTTCTAAAAATTGGTATTAATTTTCGTATGCGGCTATTTAAACTATTGACGTAGGTTGACCAATTTAGGGAACTGTCTATGAGAAGGCCCAAGTATTTTATGGAGGAGGTGCGAGTAAGGTTTTGACAATTGCAGTTCTTTAGCAAGCCACAGTTATGTGCTCTAATATACATTTCTGATGGAGGTTGACGGTTTGCACGATGAGTAAAAGTAATATATTTTGTCTTCTCTACATTTAATGTTAGGAGATTTATGTTGAGCCATTTCATGACCTCTTTGATTGCATCTATCTACACTAATATTATAAAGAGGAAAAATTTGTTTGTTTGTTTATTTGGTTGTAATGAATAGGCTCAAAAAGTACTGGACAGATTTCAAAAATTATTTTACCATTCGAAAGCTACATTATCCACGAGTAACATAGGCTAAATTTTGATAAAAAATAGGGTTCCGTAAGATATTTTGGTTTATCGGACACAAGGTGTAAAAAATGTTATTTTGCGTACTAAGATCCCGTTGTAAATCTTAGTTAACACAGGCGAAGCTGCGGGCAACAGCTAGTAATAATTAAAGTGTGCATTTGGTTAGAAATATCATTACTATTAATTCCTGGTTGAAAATTTCAAAATGTTTTCACATAAGAATAAAGTTTTCGATGGATTTAAGTATTTGTTTATGCGGACCGCGGAGTTTGCAACAAGTTTGCCAACTTTCTGCAGATTACGGGGTGAAGTTTGGAAGTATCGGATAAATTTAAAAATTAAGCTTTCAAGAACATTTCCTCGTTTTACACTCGTTAAGGAATGGCATATTTTGATGCATATAAAAGGATTTTTATCAAAATGTTAATTACAATCAACTTTATACTGATTGACGGACGGAGAGTGGGTCTTAAGATGAATATGGACAAGACGAAGATCATGTCAAATGTCCATGTTGCACCCGCTCCAGTTAACGTCGGGAACATTACACTCGAAGTTGTTGACCACTATGTGTACCTGGCACAGACAGTCCAGTTAGGTTAGGTTAGGTTAGCACGTGGAGGGCTGTGAGAAAGTTATGGTTCAGAAGGAGACAGCCGAGCGGAATCGGGAAAGGGCCGATGCCGCTCGACGTGTGGGTCGAAATCGCGGTAGTGCCGTAAGTCGACCCGGCCCTCATGCCCCTCGACCCGGGGCCTCATATTTATTCCCTTAACAACCTGTAGAAGGATGGCAGTTGGGAAAAAAAAATGAACTGCTATCATATGCATATGATGTGAGGGGAATAGGAGGGCATTAGTTCCCCCACGTACGAGCGGCTGTTCACCACAGCGGAGCAAAGCACCTAGTGGGGCCGCGGACGTAGTTCCATTGGAGTGCCCGCGGTCTCCCTACTGTGCTGATGAAGGCCATCGCAGGGGTTTTAGTAGGTAAAAAAAAAGCAGCAGCAGCAGCATTCGGGAAGCTCCGGCATATATTCGCGTCCGAAATACCCCAGTGTCTCAAGACGAAAGTCTTTGACCAGTGTGTGTTGCCAGTGATGACCTATGGGAGTGAGACGTGGTCGCTTACTATGGGTCTCATAAGAAGGCTCAAGGTCACCCAGCGAGCAATGGAGAGAGCGATGCTTGGTATTTCCCTGCACGATCGAATCAGAAATGATGAGATCCGCAGGAGAACCAAAACGACCGACATCGCTCGAAGGATTGCATCGTTGAAGTGGCAGTGGGCGGGACACATAGCGCGGAGAACCGATGGCCGTTGGGGCGGAAAGGTTCTAAAATGGCGACCGCGTACCGGACGACGCTCCGTGGGCAGGCCCTCTACAAGGTGGACCGACGATCTGGTAAAGGTCGCGGGAAGCCGCTGGATGCGGACAGCGCAGGACCGATCGTTGTGGAGATCCTTGGGGCAGGCCTATACCCAGCAGTGGGCGTCGATTGGCTGATATGATGATGATGATGATGATGATAATAGGCCTGGTTAAGGTGGATTATAGGATGATTAAAGGCCGCATTGGTAGCATTCGCCGGGTTTTAGTAGGTAGAGCTGCGTCCACTTACCATCTTTCCCAGTCCCAGATACCAACCTGGGGACACCTACTCCCCTGCGGGATTCGTCAGTGCATTTCTCGGAAAAAAAAAGTGTGATTGTTAATTAATAATTATTTATTTTAGTTTTGTAATCTATTTTCTACAAATAAACTGCCGAAAAATATATATTTATTACATTATATAGACTAGTTGTTACCCGCAGCTTCACCTACGTTAACTAAGTAAGGATGCTTCCACTGAGTTTGTTTCGCCGGTTCTTCTCAGTGGGCTTGCTTTGGAACTGGTGGTAGACTCAATATATAATTTTGAATAAAAGAATTGACTTTGACTTTGACTTTGATGGGATCTGAGCGTGATAATATTATATTGTGCATGACGCATGTATTATGCATAATATAAACCTTCCTCTTGAATCGTTCTATCTATGAAAAAAACCGCATCAAAATCCGTTGCGTACTTTTAAATATTTAGGCATACATACAAAGGAAGCGATTTTGTTTTATGTAAAGATGTAATTGCGAATGGAGTAGCGAGCAAAACCTATATTAAGGTAACTAACTAGGTAAGTTCCAATTATACCAAATAATGTTATTATTATCGCTCAGTACGTCCATCACAGTCATGAAGTCAGTATTGAGATGTTATCTTTTGATTAAGGCCCTTGTAATAATAGACCTCGGTTATTTATGAAGGCCCCGGTGGAATTACATAGACATTTTATTTCTGTCTTCGGGATCTTGGACTATAATTTTCACATCATCGTGTTTATTACACATTTTATCAAATGATAATAAATTCATCCCATTAAAAAATAGTCTAATCCCAGTATTGTATGGAATAAAAAAAACAATAGATACAATAATTTATTATTAAAAATTCTTACAAATGTTAAATACATATTGTAGAGCGACGATGGTGCAGTGAATATGGGTTCGGCATCTTGAGCGAGAGGGTAGAGGGATTGAACCCGTTCAATCCCGATCTTTTCAGCACCCCTAGACAAGTGGCAAACGCTCAATTCTATTCTTTTGCGTTTAATCGCTAACTCCATAGGGTTGCTGCAAAATTTTTTAAGAACGTTTATTAAGACACATAAAGTGTATGGTTTTGTTTGTAAAAACGTCTAAAAACGTATGTAATTCGTTCCCCCTAGAAGAGTGGATAAATGCTTAACGAATATAATAGAAAAGAATACTTATTGTATGGGAATTACACTAGCTTACGACATAAAAAAAAATTCAAGGAATATTGTAACAATAATATTCGTTTTAAACGAAGTACAGAGGTTGTTAAAAGTTTTAACAAACTAAACCATATTCATTATGTATCTTAATAAACGTTCTTAAAAAATTTTGCAGCAACCCTATGGAGTTAGCGAGTAAGCGCAAAAGAATAGAAGCGAGCGTTTGCCACTTGTCTAGAGGGGCTGGTCTTTTTGCATTTCTAAGTGCACCCTAAACACTGGAGCGTCGTTCGCTCACCGGTGATCAAAATCTCTGAACGTATGTGAAGTTCACCAACCCGCATTGGTCAATCGGTGAACCGGCCCAATCACCCTCCTCGCCTGATTTCGAGGCGGAGACTCGTCCATTTTTCGGTCATATTATATTAGTTGATACATCTCTTTTTACTTAACTATCACAAATGTTTGTAAAATTTATTTCCTATATATTGAGGGAAGGGATCGGTCGGCTTGGCGTTCATTGAAGGAGACCTTTGTTCAGCACCACGCTAGGCATGACGTCATGGGGATTGCTTAGTAGCATCGGCCCACCTCATATCTGAAGAATCTGGCCTTATCGGGGTCAGTCTGTCACTGAGGTGATACCTGCGGATCCCGCCTCACAAAGCGGCTTATGGCGCTCGCAGGAGTTTTAGTGGGGTAGTGTAAATGCGAGTCCCCACACACGCCAGTGTGCCGACCCGAGGATGGTGCAAAAGCATTTCCACTGCGACATAAAAAAGGACTATATTCAGCAGACAGATAAAGGCTGATGATGATGATATCAAAACGTCGTCCTTGATGTTCAGATGAATACCTCCATATGATAACATATTGTCACACTCTGATGTTCACCTAAATGGAAGGATTATAATATTAGCTTCCATAATTCCATATATGAGGCAATAGGCACGTGCTGATATTATATACGGGATTATACAGGCACATGGTTCAAAGTAAGCCAAGGCTTTACTGATGGGAAAGACACACATCCTACTTCATCATCATCACCGCATTTATTCGTCCACTGAAATTAGGCCTTCTTTAATGAACAACAGATCCCTTGCGACTCGTAGTCTTCCCATCTGTTTAATGGCCGACCAACACTTCGTAAACCTAAGCGGCGTATTCTTGAATCATTTTGGCCCAACTGATATCTATAGCGTAAAAAAAAACATACATACGGTTGAATTGAGAAACGTTACTGCTAAGCACTGGTATGCCCCTTGAAATCAGACAAGAAGTTATAGTTTACCTAAACGCTGATTCAATACGGATTGTTGAATCTCACACACCTTCAGAGACTTCGTCTTCGAAGATCACTTGCTGCTGAAGAAATACATCGTTAGAAAACCTACATGCCTGATGAGATTAAAAGTATTTAAAAGTGTGTCAAGTTTACCAACCCATATTGGGCCAGCGGCAGCACCTTGGTGAACTATAGACCGATACCCTTTTCGCCCGATTTCGAGTAGGAGACCCATGTCCAGTATCGGGTTGCTACTTTACTTTTTTTTTACTTAACGTATAAAAAAATACTCCTTTACAAAACAAAAACGAAACAAAACACGTGTGATCGTGGATAAAATGTAAGTCGAGTGTAAAATATCGTATTCATGTTTGAACTGGTACTCCGGCGGAGCGAGTCTACTCGAATCAGAAGTCACAAAGACCGTGAAATTACTAATTAAGAGTCACGTGTCGTTACGAATGTGCTTTAGTGATATTTACACGATACGATATTTTTTATTTACTACGGCAAAGACAGAGGGGACAGTTATGATTTTTATTATGTTTTATGAATATTCCGGGAGAGGAGGCGGAAAAAGATCCACATTTGTATCCGTATCTTTTAATTTTTGGCGGATCTTCAACTCGCTATATAGCTATTAAATTCTATTCAGATTTTTTAATATTTAAAAATCAAATATTATTGCAATCATTTATCATAATGTTATATAGTAAAACACCATCGCTTTTAACTAATATTATAAACGTCAAGGTTTGTAAGTATGGATGTTTATTACATCCACGTAAACACCATTGAAAGGATTTTAATGAAACTTTACAATAATATAGCTTATACATCAGAATAACACATAGGCTATAATTTATCCCTGTACTCCCACGGGAATTGGTAGTAGGCGGGTGAAACCGCGGAGCGCTGCTGATATTATAAATGTGTTCGTAGGGATGTTTCATGAGAATCGGCCGAACCCATATTTCAACATTGTGAATAAGGCATTCGTATGAACGGTGAACTATGGCCCTACAGCCTCCTCGACTGATTTCGAGGAGACCCACGCCCAGCAGTTGGACATAATATTAAATAGATTGATACTCTATATAACGTCGACGTATCGAGCTCCTTAAAATAAAACCCAAAACCGCGCCGTTATAAACATTTTCATAGCATAATATTTCAAACACTTTTTTTGTAGCATAGGAGGGCAAACTAACAGTCGAAGCCTTTTGAAGACTATCGACGCCCATTAACATCTACACAACCAGATGCGTTGCCCTCCTTTTCTCTATCCCCCCAATGGGCCACAGGAAACTCACAAGCCGCAAGAAACGCGACAGCATAACTGTCACTTTACGCCGGTATTATGTGAGCGAGCACAGTGCAAAGCAGCATGGCACTCCTCTTATATCTACAATATAATATTTATTATATTGAGTATCTTCATTGTATTTGAAGGGGTGTTTCAAAGAAAATAATACCAGAATTTATATTAAATTATTAATGATAGCTTCATAGAACCGTTGAAGGAACTATATCTTGAGATTCAGTTTCGTGGAATTAACGAGATGCTTGGCAAATATCGCTCCAATAGTCTGCGAGTATAAAGGAACATCCTCGCCTTTGTACTCTAGAGAAAATTCTACTCTAATTCAGGGCACCTGTCTCAAGTTAGCCGCAGAACTATTAAAGTTTGATATAGAACTTAGTTAACTTGAAATAAATGTGCAATTATTTAAATAGCAATTTGCGATGTGAGCGTCTTAACAATAAGGCATATGTTTGATACAAACGCTTGCTTTATCCGGAGACTATAATTGTCTAGTTTAAAATTAAGTCTTTTGAAGTGAATTATTTAATATTTAGTTAAAATTTTGTTTAAATTTTAATTAATCCCACAAGCACTCAATAATTTTATTCACATTTTGATCAGATTTAAAATATTAAATTAGCCATAAAAATTATCACCATCTTTATCCTTCCACTGCTGAACATAGGCCTCTTTCAATGAAAAATCACCCATAAAGGTCATTAATCTTATCTAAACCATTCTAAATTCCCATGAGGGCAAAACTACATTCAAGTAGTATAGGTACTTGTTAAGTAAAAGTAAATCATCAACCCATATATGTCCCACTCCTGGGCACAAGTCTTCTCCTCGAAATCAGACGAGGAGTGTAATAGTTCATTGAAACCGATGCGCTAGCCCAATGCGAGTTGTTGATCTTCATATACCTTCAAAGACTTCTATGCTCTGCAGTTTTCCTCACGATGTTTTCCTTCACCGGTGAGCGAGCGATGGTCGCTAACCGGTGACACAGGCGTTGTATATCTTAGGATTTGAGATGGCATGGTATCTATGTGTCTGACCTTTTTTCTTCAACTATATACGTAGAGCCAGGTTTCACATTTTTACCCTTATCAACTATAATTAGAAAAAGAAAAACATGTAATCCTTAATAAATATTATTATAAATGTGAAAGGGATGTTTGTTACGTTTTCACACAAAAACTACTCAACCGATCAACATAAAACTTTGTATACATATTCTCGGAGGTACTAGAAGTAACATGGGATAAAATAAAAAAGGATCCTTGTTTGCTAACGCGAGCGAAGCCGCGGGCTAGTTTTATACATAATAACATGTATAAAAATAAAACATAAGAATTTTAAGGTAAACAAATTATTGTTTACTATCTTATAAGTGCTGTGAAATTTGCAATTATTAGGATAATGTTTATAAATGTGTTAAAGTGCTTTTAGTAAATTTATTGTTTATATTATACTAATATATGAAGCTTCTTTGTTTGAACGCTCTAATCTCAAGAACTACTGATCGGATTTTAAAGATTCTTTCAATGTTAAGTAGCTCATTTATCTAGGAATACTATAGGTTATATAATATCATCCCGTTGCATGCGATAAACGAACAACCAAACAAAAAAAAGAACTTAATAAAACGCATAAAAGTCCGTAAAAGTAGTGTTATTATAAGGAGTGAATTAGAAAGATAACATAACATGGCCATTTTAGCTTCTAAAATTCTAATAAAATCTAATATAGTACCTACTATCAATATCTTCATAATTATTATTTAAAATGTTTTTTACTTTTTATTCTAGTTATTTTAGTTCTCCACGAATGTTTTGTCCACGATACTAAGAAAGTTCGAAAAAAAAATATTGTTTTCTAATATTTATGCGAATACAAATATGTCAATTATTTATAATATATACTTCGTTTCGGATACTTTACAGCAAAACGTGTTGTCATATTATTATTAATAACTACATCTACACAACGAACATTATTAATCACTGAGCTGCAAAATTAATATAATATTAATATAAATAACATTCAGGTATAATGATTAAAATAAACCTTATGAAGAAGAAAAATATTTTAATCTCGATCGCCAATCTTTCCGAGGCTCTGTGCAAAATTTCTCCTCATAACTAAAGTTTTCCAATAAAATCGTGGACACAGCTTCATAGAGCCCAAGTAATGACAACATTAACGAAAATGACAAGCAAAATTAGAAAGGCGAAATTTGTGGGCCCGTTGCTGATCAAACGAAGTTTCATAAGTTATCAAAATTTTAATAAAGTTTTTCACGGCGTCCACAGTTTCTGTATAAGATTAATTAACTCATTACAAAGTTGCGGAGTAAGGTCGATGTTAATTGGCGTATTGGTTGATTTTATTGGAGTTATTAATTTTACTGTTTTGTATTACTCGATTAAATGATTTATAATGTAGTGGATAAATGCTAGAGTCTAGATGAACATATCCGGCAATCATAATATCTGTATGAAGTACTATAATTTTCAACAAAATTTGCAGAATAGTTAGGATATAAAAAAAGCACCCTTGAACGAAAAATGACTTTTTTTGCGTCAAGAAATGCTCTTACGCATCTCGCGGGGTTAAGGCTTTCTAGGCGGGTATGTGAGACTCGCTGCGTCTTAAAGATGGTAGGTGGACGCAGCCTCTACCTACTATAACCCGACGGTGTCCCTGGAGGGAGGGTTCGAAAGTGTCCTTCCCCTTTTACCGATGCCCTGCTATTTTATATAGGGAATCTAGACTCGTGTAAGCCGTGATCGTTCCACTGTCACTGAAACGCACTTGTAATTAATTATTTAGCCGAATATCTCATTGTACAACATAATCACATTACTTATGATAACATTTGGCTACATACGTGCTGAAACACAACATTTGGCAAATATACTAATGATACAATAAACACATTACCCCGAATAATCGAGGATTTGCGATTTGCATGTTTACAGTGTAAGTACATAATAAATATCACAAAGCTAAGTTTTTTCGAACTAATATCCGGAATCGCAAGTCGTATTAGATTTTTTTTGCATTCAATGGCCTTATTATTATTATGAGGATATTATTGAGATTCTTTTTTGTGATATATCAATTCACGACTAGGTTTGTTATAGGCATTCAGATCGTCACGCCATGGTTTTCAGTGTCTGCCTCGTCACCATTGTCGGTACTGAGTCACCCATTGAGTTACGATCCGTGCCCATTGATCTGAGTACATTATACACAATGTCTAGCCTAGTTACACTTAAGACTGACACAGGAGCGCAGTAAGCAGAGGCCTTTGCCCAGCAGGAACTAATAGGTTAAAAAAATCTATGCACGCCCCTTGGTACTGTTGGCAATAAAATCGTTTCTAATGCTTTAGCTGTTATAGTATAACAGCAAATGATCCGACTACATACAGTCACGTCATTCTGGTCTTGTTTGTGTACATAATATTATGTTTATTTTACTGTTACTATTGTTGAAAATACATGCAGAGGGTATCCATTTATTAATCTCTAAGGTAGATCTTCCAGGGCAATATCCCGGGAAGGCGAAGCTTAAGCTAATATGGAAGAAAATAGTTAGACGACATTTTGATGTCGTCTAACTAGTTCAAACAAATATATACACATGTGAAGGAAGCTTCGGATCGTTAAAAAAATTGCCTACTGACTTTCGAGTTTGTTTGTTGTAAATATTAATGTATAAGTCTTTATAAAGGCATAGATGTGTAGATGCTTCACATCAGCCAGGTGTAAATAAAAAAATATGCTAGTATTAATATTATAATCTCACTTCTTCTACCTATCTAACTAATATTAAACGTGAAAGTTTGTAAGTATGGATGCTTGTTACTCTTTCACGTAAAAACTACCGAATGGTATTTAATGAAATATAGCTATATTATATAGCTTATACACCAGAATAACACATAGGCTATAATTTATCCCTGTACTCCCACGTGGAGCAGCGTCCCGCTGTTTCACCCGCGTACTTCACGTACGCGGGCGAAACAGCAGGGCGCTGCTAATAATATGAGTCGCTGCTACTATAGCCACAATTAG
This sequence comes from Lycaena phlaeas, assembly GCA_905333005.2. Taxonomy (NCBI): domain Eukaryota; kingdom Metazoa; phylum Arthropoda; class Insecta; order Lepidoptera; family Lycaenidae; genus Lycaena; species Lycaena phlaeas. Next base: position 10,719,083 of record HG995178.1, read on the forward strand.
TTTGTTGTCTCTCAGGACTAAGAGGACTTGCAAAATCCAGGAAGTGATTACTAAAAGTTGGATAGACCCAGCAAACTTATTCTATTTGAAATAGACATAAAGAAAATTGCAATAGTTGGTCTTCTAGAAGCGTCTCGTTTCTAGGTAATGTCAGAAGACTGTGATGATCTTAGAATTATAGTACGTTCTCATTTATATCAAGTAAACGTTAATTAATACCACAAATTTGTACCACAAGCGTTCAAGTATTTCGTCTGAAGGTGAAGAATAGACAACTTTTACATGTATTTAAGAGGGCAATATGAATGAAGCGTGCGATGATTTGCTCTCAGAAGTCACTGTCGTTTTACGTAGAAAGCTCGAAAAAAAGAAATCATATTTCCTTTGTATCGTTTGAGTGTTTATCATATTATTTATCCTTTTCTATGTCTTTAACGCCGGGAAATGCACTAAGGCATCCCGCGGGGGAGTGGGTCTCCCCTGTCGGGTATGTGGGACTCGTGGCGCCCGAAAGATGGTAAGTGGAGTAGCTCTACCCACTAAAACCCGACGAGTGCCACCAATGCCGCCTTTGGTGAGGTGCCCCGGATCTGCTAGCAACACCTCCTCAACTGATAGTCAGTCCCTAAGGGAACCGACGCCACCATCTCAGAGGGGTTGCCCCGCATCACAAAACAAACCCTTCTAAAGTCGGGACAGTACAATGAGGCGAAGTTCCCGTCCTCGCCCATTGCCCCCTGCACTTTTGCCCCCTCTTCTTAAATGAGGGGTACATTTTTCCCCTAGTGGTTAGTGACACTTACTGCTAAACCAGAAGGTCGTGGGTTCGACTCCCACCCAGGACAAATGTTTGTGTGATGAGCATGACCATATTTTGTTCTGTGTCTTCGCGTAGTTTATCTATAATACCTATTTGAAAATTATGATTTTATTTTGTTTATATTTCCTTAAAATACTGTATCCTTAAAGTACTGGAGATTGTGAAACAGGCCCTTAACCTACTTTGAGTAATCACAGTGCCATAACATATTATAATAAATCTTTTCTAATCCCCCAAAATCTTTATTAAATGAAGTCTACGTTAATTAAATCAATTTGAGCAAAGTTTGTATGAAAATAACAAATTTTAAGGTTCGACGTTGCTAACTCCGTGCGGCCGTATACTTTGACACTGGCTAATGACAAAACTTTACTTATAAAATTACCGTATTAATATTAACATGCTGTTTATTGCTCATAAAGGAGTAAGCTTATTAGTTGAAGCTAGCTGTTACCCGCGATTTTATAGAAGTAGCTGCTTTAATGAAACAACTTTTTTATTACTTTATACAGAACGACGTATGGACCAAATATCGTTGTCCAGTGTAAGATGTTTTTAGATAAAAAAAATCTAAATCAATTTTCATCAAATCTATACAAATCATCATCATCATCAGCCGTTGTTGGTCCACTGCTCAACATAGGTCTCACTCAATTAACCTTTAGACGACAGATCCCTTACCACTCGCATACTTCTTCTTGTCTTACTTAAGTCTTACCACTTTGTAAATAGCTGACCAACACTTCGTCTACCTAAACTCAACCTACAAAAACTTGTTCTTGAACCTTATTGGCCCATCGGCCATCCATTCTCCTGACTGTGATCAGCCCACTTCAACGATCTTGTTCCTCGCGTGGTATCAGTAATTTAAGTTCTCTGGCGGATCTCTTCGTTTCGAATCTTATGTTCTTAGTATGGTACAAGGTTAGCTTGGTGTGATTGCCGGATAATATTAATTTATTCCGAGCAATCTCTTCGTCTATCTATTTTTAAAGACTACAATAATTTAATAAAAATGATTGTTAAATAAGAATGCGACTCACGTAATAGTATGTGATGATACTAGACGCTCAAATCGCACATGAACGGGGAGCATTGGACTCTGACATGATTTGAAGTGCTGAGAGTTATTTTGTGGTAATTTTAAGTAATTTAAGTAATAACAGTCGTACGTATGATCGGCTCGGGGATAGGAGCAAACACTACTAAGTGGTAGCCGGGCAGTCAACCTATTTTGGAGAAACTGGACATGCCGGGACCAGACTGTCGCTGAGGTTTTCCCGTCGCCTGTAGATCCGGGTCCCTCAGATGGCGTCTGAAGGCTCACGGAGCGATTTTAGTGGGGTAGTACACCCAATGCGAGTCCCCACATACGCCAGCGCGCCTACTCAAAGCCCTGGTATGGTCTGAAAAAGATTTCCACTGAGTTATCAAAAAAAAAAAAAGTACACCTATCTCACCTTGAGAATGACAACAAACAAACTTTCACATTAATAAAATCAATATTACAAGCTCTCCCGTGACCATGGTTGCTGTAAAGTTTCCGAAACGTCGGGCTTGTAAAAAACTAAATAAACCGCGATAAAATCCGTAAAAGTTGTTTCATTATAATGAATGAAATTCGCGTAAACCTAAGAAAACAATATAATATTACAAGCTGTTAATCGCCCAAGGTTCTGATTTATATCTAAGAGATAAAATGATAATGATTCGTTTGGTTACCTTAGAATTAATTGTAGCTATTAAACCTTTGTGGACGGTAAAAGTTATTGGCGTTTAAGATTTTATTACTTTGTGATGTATGTGTATTGGAGCGACATGGAAATAAACACGATGGGCCGATATGCCAAGGGCTGAATGTTCAATGGGCCGATATGGGCCGTTATTTAAGGGTCCATTTTAATAGAAGTCACGTGGATTTTAAGACCAATTAGGCCTACCGGTTTCATTCTCTTCTGGAAATGCACCTTAAAAATTTGGTGTTGCAAGTCTTTCTAGGTATGTCGATAAACATTGAAAAAAACAACAAGATTACCACCGACAGAGTCGTATTTATATACGCCATAAAAAACAAAATTGACTAGATTCAAATAATTTTGTATAAGCAAAGGTAATGGAGTGACGATGCGTATGGGCACGGCCTATTGAGCGAGAGGGTCTTGAGGTCCGGGTTCGATCGGTGAACTATGACCGGAGGTCACCGATTTCGAGGAAGAGACCCGTGCCCAGCAGTGGGACATAATATAGGGGTTGATACTTTACTATTTTTTACTTCAAACAAAGGTGATATAATATGGGATTAGATTATTTTTTGCGCTGACGTTAGTATAATGATCAACCGTTTATTGACTGTTTGTGGCTTTGGATACACTAGGTGATCTTCTAAACTAACATTGTCACATTCTATTGTTTTATCGGATAATTAAAAACTGTAATCAGTATAAAGCTACGATTATTCAGCGCAGTCTTTTTAAAATGCTTTGCGCAATTAAAAAAATTGTAACAATAATCATCAACAGTCAGTTTGTAAGTGAAAATCTAAATACGAAATAATGAAAAAATCGGCCGTTTGCGTAGAATGTGAATTTAAAAAATAATTTGCAGTAATAATAAATAGTTTTAGCTTTTTATGTGATTGATTAAGTAAATGGCGGCACCGATTTTAATGATATCTTTGTATTGTCTTCAAGTGGATTCGAGAATGGTTTGATTTAACAATCCGGCTACAAAATTGTGCAGGACAACGTCTGTCGGGTCGTTTATTTCAAGAATATTATAAAACTAGACTTTGTTGCAGTTCTATTTTCTTAGCGCTTGAAATAGAATACGCTACACGCTGAGAAAATCCGCTAAGTAAATAGGAGAGTATTTTCTTTTGAAAACCTTTGAATCATGTACGTTATCCCCTTTAATATTTTTCCTATTTACTCGTCTTGTATCTAAAAAAGACGACTTAAAATCGTACCTTTGGTTCGTATAGTGACAGCAAATACCTGCTTACCTTTCCTTATGGAGTATGTAATGTTTTTTTTTTTTTAATATAGAATATTTAGCTACGGTTAAACCATTAAAAATACTTTCTTCGTTCGGTTTTATATCATTTAAACGTCACTTGCTCACCGGTCATCCCGGGAACCTGCGTGTCTGATGAAGGGAGTACATGTACTCCATAATAAACTGACCAAATAATACTGAGCTGCCTCTGCATTGACGGTGAAAGAAGACAATTGATCCGGATGTGACTAGTAGAAAGACACACGAGCAGTGGAATTTCAAGGGTTGGGTTTTGACGTGATTGTGTGGATTGACATAATATCTCGTGTCATTGTACTCGTAATTTTGCCAATAGATATTTGAACTAGGCTTTTGGTTTCATTAATCGGAATGGGGTCACTGGAGTCATTTGTCCATCGGACATGCGTAAATCGGGATTAAAATATATACGTCCACAAATTGGAGTCGATTCTGTTGGCTGCTGGTAATCTATCTTTGTAATTGGTTTTGTGGCCAGTGATACAATCAAACGGGGAGTGAATCGAGTTATGTGTATCAACGCAAATAAGTGAATCCAACTATCATAACACTAGCTATTAAAACTCGTTAATAAACTAAATATGTAAAGTTTTTCCACAGCTGGGCAAGGGTCTCCTCCTTAAAAGCAGGCGAAGATGGGCACGGGAGTCCTCCCGTGACCATGATAAGACTAAACAGATAAAAAAATGTGTGTGTGTCAGCTCCGACGCACGACTGGAGTTTACTCCTCAAGTACGAGTATCTAACCATACGCAAAAAAAAATTATAACTTCACAATTACAATGTTAATTATTGATATTTATAACAAAAAAAAAATAGCAATATAAATACATCGACACTAATAGAAACAAACAAGCCCAATAACATATAGTATATAGGTATAGTCGCCTATACAGCATACCCTATGTACGTCTCAATACACTCACAGCTAAATTAGAAAGTTGCGCACTAAAGGTGCGCACCAAAAACGTGACACTTTTTCGTTAGTTCAGTTGGTTTTACCCCTCGGATTTTTCTCATACCGGGCGCCTTATATATGAAAATCGATTCTTAAGGAGTAAACTCCAAAAAGACGAAGGTTAGGTCAAACTCCATCTTGATGGGAGGATGACAGGCAACCGACTAGGGCCAGACCCTAGTTGCATGCGAGTGAACTGCGATCGGCTGTCTTTGTGTTCATTGATGGAAGGCTAGATAGAGAAGGTGATACTGTAGAAATTTTTGAAATTAATTTGCCAAGAAAGTGTATGATTAATGTAGCCGATGGTACAGAAACATCAGACTCGAGTTATTAATTTGCGATTATTTGTATGAGTCATTTTTTAATAGCATAGAACGAACAGTCGAAGCCTTGCGACTATCGGCGCCCCTTAATATCCACATAACCAGAGGTTGAGGTGCATTGCCCTCCTTTTCCTTATCCCAATGTGCCACCGAAAACTCACAAGCCGCACGAAACCTGACAGCTTAGCTGTCATTTTACGTCGATTTCATGAGCGAGAGGTTCCTCCCCGGTCGTGTCGGCCCAATTTGGCTGCAAAGCAGCATGGCACCACCTCTTAAAGTATCAACCCTTCATGTCCCACTGCTGGGCACGGGTCTCCTCCTCGAAATCAGGCGAGGAGGGTAATGGGCAAATAGTTCACCGCGCTGGCCCAGTGCGGGTTGGTGAACTTCACATACCTTCAAAGACTTTCAATCTCATCAGGCTTGCAGGTTTCCTCACGATGTTTTCCTTCACCGGTGAGCGAGCGATGGTCTCGTGTTTGGGGTGCACTTAGAAATTTAGAAAAACCGACTTCACGGCACACACGGACGGGTCAGAATCGAAACCGGAACCTCTCGCATAAGAGGCCGAGTCCATCCACCACTGGACCATCGTCGCTCGTACCTACTACCTCGTACGCACCACCTCTTACCTATAACTACCTACTTACTTTTGATCATTCTTTCTCCTGCGTCTACTACTTATAACGTTAAAAAGACCTTCTTTGTTGTTCCATAAAGTTCGATTATTCAATACACACAACGGATGTAACCCAATTCCGTGCGTGCTAATGTGAGTATTAAAAAAGGCCTCATCATTTTTCCATTATTTTAATCGTACGCCAAATGAGATGGCGTAATTTATTTAGCTAATTTTGGATTCACGTGCCGCGGGTGTCACTCATTTTGACATCGTACAAATGGAGCGACGGTGACTCGCCATATTATGATGGATTTTTAAAAGCGACACAGTTATGGGCTAATTCATACTGAATTTGCCTATTAAATATACAAAAGCTAGTCTTTATTAACCCGTTATCTTTACATACAATTGCCGAATGTATTTAAAATAATAATATATAGGCGACACGATCTCAGGACCCAACTACTCCCCCTACTGCAGACTTGCCACTTACCACTATATTGCTATAAATATATTATATACCTATTTATAGCAATAATTTAAAGACAAGATTTGAGTTCAAAGTTTAAAATTAAACGCCTTATCATAAATATTAGCAACGTGTCGTTTGTGTGTAATTTAAAAATATTTTCTACGCATTTGCGTACTTTGTGAAGTTGTAGGGAGCAATCTCTGGATTTACTGAACGGATTTTGAAAATTTTGTCCGCAATAGAAGGCTATATTATAGTCTATAATTTATCCCTGTAATCTCACGGGAACGCGCAGTATGCTAGTGAATTCGAGGTGCAATGCTAGTAGTTAAAATAACCGTGATTCCTTAAGTATAATATCAGATTATCTATCAGTAAGTTCAATTATTTTATGCACTATATAATTACATAGTACACTAATTTAGCGAAATAAAAATGCGTCGTTTATCTCGACGCATAAAAATGCGTTGCGAGCCCTGGCCGATTATGTCAGAGACTGTACAAGATGAAAGAGAGTTTCATTTTGTGGCAGTCATAATATAATAATATGGTTATGTACGTGAGTTAATTTAATTCAAAAAGAAAAGCGATGCCTTTGAAAAGAGGAGGAGGCCTCGAAGCTTAGCAGGTCATGGCTAAGTAGGTAATAACAGCCGCACGGTTTGACTTATCAGCTTTGTTTGTCGATATATCCATGTATGGGTGGCATTTTACCATACTGAGCCTCCTCCGTGCCTCTTAAAGAACTATTAGACGCTGGTGCCGGCTGTTATTCATTAATCTTCGGCAGTAGTCGTCAAGACCTCGTAAGAAAGCTAAAGAATACTACTACGAGGTATCGTATTTACCCAGTAGTAACTGCAGTCGGGTTGTGGAGGTCAGATAGACAGTGGCTCCATTTAAAATATTGGTGTTCAGACGCTCCATTTAAAATACTGGCAAGACTGAAAGCCGCCCTAAATATAGTTCTGAAATGGCTTGGTCAGCTTGGAAGTAGGAAGACGTTTGATCCAAAACAATAAATTTATTTTCCATAAAATAATTATTATTTCTTAACCGATACTAGTAAAAGGAATACGCTGTGTTTCACGCTTATAAATAAATTTAATTTAAATTAAAAATAAAATCTAAAAACTGACTTTAAAACGATACCTCAATTTGTGTACAGCTAAAACATTTAAAATAATATTAAAATACTTCGAAGTGAAGTAGAAGTATACTATTTAAAATTGGGTATTTTTGGAGTCGGTGCCAGCCAAAGAGGATATTTTAATGATCAATCACATATACCAAGTATTGAGTCTGTGAAGGGCATCGATGTTTTCGCTGGTACCGACTCCAAAAATACCTAATTTTAAAGTATACTTCTACTTCACTTCGAAGTAATTCAATATTATTTTAAATTTTTTAGTTGTACATAAATTGAGGTATTGTTTTGATGTCGGTTTTTAGTTTTTTTATTTAAATTAATTTTATTTTGTACTTTTTAGTTTTACGTTCTTTGAGGGAACCTATGTTCAGCCCTGGACGGATGAAAGTTGTTGATGATGATGATGATGACCTCACAATACTTTGATACTTTCCAAATTCAGTGGTTTTTGTTCATATTATTCATATTACATTGACAAGTAATAAAATGAGTAAATCGTCTGTGTATACAAAACTAACCAAATAAGCATTATTAAAAATAACTTAAAAACCGCTGATTAGATGTCGATCAAATTAATATGGGACCAATTCGGAAACATAAGCTTTCAAACAAAACAAGAATCACCAAAATCCATCCTCGAACATTGGAGTAATCGTGTAACAAACATACAAAAAAAAAACATATAGACGAATTGATAACCTCCTTCTTTTTTTGAATTCGGTTAAAAACTAATTTCACCGTTGTGCTAGTATGCTATCCTAGAGGAATTCATTTGATCAAATGATTCATCCTAAGTTTCCCTTTTTTTAAAAATACAGTTCACGATTTTAGTAGTTTTTTTTTTTTCATTCTATATTTTTTCAATCGATCCTGACACTATATGCATAAAAAGTGCTAATAAGATTTCGTAAGAGGATAATATTAGCAAAGAACAGGATAATGATATTAGGGATCACTTTTCTTGAATTGAGGTTGTGTTTATTATCCTGTTACAAAAGGCGGCATGTTAATGGATGACAAAACGGGATGGCCGTATCCGTTTATTGGGGTTTAGTGGGATATGGGATATTTTATTTATATTAGGGACATTCTTATCACTTTACCCATCTGTAGTTCTGTCTACTTCTTATCTATTTGAGAGTATCATCACTATCACTTTTGTCCACTGGCAGACACAAGCAAAGAATGATAAGCTGTCATATCTGAAGGTAGGCCTTTTAATGTAACGAGAGATGGTCCGAGCCCTTGCTACGCGTATACAGCTTAGACCGGCCTAAGCACTGCAAAGCTTGGTACCAAAGACTCTACGTTAGGGGGAGGGGGGAGGGGTAGTGTCCAAAGAAGGCCTCATTTCTTTTGACGATGGTCGACATCATTTTCGTTTGCGGCTTGCTATTTGTTGGATATTGCGCAAAACTGTTCAGAATCCTATAATTTTTCCCGACATGATGATACGGAATCCCACCAGTACAAGGTGTAGTTATGATAAATATGTTGTACGTCAAGTATTTTAGTTATGTAGTGCGTACTCTGTCTATGTTCAACGTGTAACCGCTTCGTGATCTCACTAAACGGTTCCAACGGAAGACCAGTGCTGGTGAACATCAGCAAAACACTGAGTTGGAACCATTTTGTGATACCCAAGTAAGAAAAATGTAATACTGAATTTTTGTCATACATGTCTGTGTACCTAATGTGTGTCACAAATAAATTTTCTTTCTTTCTTTCTTTCTTTACAATCTACTCCACAGGAATCATAGTAAAGTGGTACGTAAAAGTCATAACGTAATTTTACTCCACCTCTACAACATTTTTAGACGGTGCTTAATTACTAAATGCGTTATCATCATTTATTGGTCCACTTAAACCTAGGCCTCCATCAATGAACGCCAAGACAACAGATCCCATGCACTCGCATCCAGCACAGATGAATGGCAATAACGAGCATATAACCTTATTACTAAAGTAATCCAGTTTAATTCAGTTTCTCCATTAGGTAGCATAATCGATTGACCTTGGCCTGGTTGAACTGCACGTGTGAGGCTAAAGCTCTGGCCTGGCAAATTTCCCGTAAAATGGAGGTATACCAGAAGGAAGATGTGGAAATTTTGAAAGATGAATATAAAATATTATAAAACAAATCAAGTACGAATCACACTATAACAAGAGAATTCCGTATAAATAATTAAAAAAACTTTTGATCTTTGAAATGATTTTTTTATGTAAGGTGTGGTCAAACGTTTTTCTTACTAGTTCTACTAATTTTATTATAAACGCGAAAGTTTGTAAATATGAATGGATGGAGGGATGTTTGTTACTCTTTCACGTAAAAATTACTGAACGGGGTTTTAATGAAATCTTACAGTAATATCGCTTATACATCAGAATAACACAAAGAATATAATTTATTCCCGTACTCTCACGGTGTAGTGGGAAGTACACCGGTCAAACCGCGGGGCGCTGCTAGTCTTCTATACATAAGCATACGTCATGGTAATTTCTACGTGCCATAAAGCCTATTTGTTGTTGTAACACCTCGCTGTTTATAAATAATATGTCACAGCCAACTAGCTTAATTAGCCTTTCAATCAACAGTAGCCTAGCCCCTTTACTAAACAGTACCGTTCAATTAGCGGCCTGAATGATATCTAAATAATGTTATGTTTGGATGTTTGGATGTTTGTTGTTCTTTCGAACTAAAAAACCCACTACAGAATGGATTTTGATGAAATAATACAATAATATAGCTTACATATTAGAATAAAATATTAGCTATAATCTATCCCTATACTCCCACGGGAATGAGAAGTATTCGAGTAGCCTAATATAACTACTTTATTTATAGGCTCATTTTAAGGGCTTAGAATATTCATATAATAATAATAATAATAATATCTATGGACGCTTTTACACCACGTCAATCTGGTCCCGTGCTAAGTTCTCTAAGAGACTTGTGTTACGGGTACCAGACAACGGAAATACATATATTTAATACTTTCTATATTAATACCTATATTTAAGATTTTTATTATATAATACACATATTTAATACACATCCATGACCCAGGAACACAGAAACTTTTTTTTTGTGTTCCCTGGCAAGATTCGAACCCGCTACCTCCGGCTTGTGCGCCAACGCGCTTACCACTGAGCCACAGAGGTCGCCAATATATGTTTATACAACATTTTTATTAAATTAATTTTAGAAAAAAAATCAAAGGACTTTTTCCTTTAGACTAAAGAACCCTAAAACAATAAAGGCTGTTTTCTGTATATGTAAGTTGCCATTTACCATCTCTTATTATATTGTTATGTACCATAACGCCATGGAACACCAGGTATGTAATCGAAAATGGTTCCTCCGTATACCATTACGGCACGGTTCATAAAACAAGAAGTCGGAGCGTTTCGCTCTGAGAATTCTCAACTTTGTCAACGTCATGGATTATAACTCATCTCCTAAGGCTTGATGCACACATGCTACAAAAGATACGCTTCATAATGATGAACGAGGATCGGGCTCAGGCTAAGACAGGACTACGACAGTGAGTAGAACAATTAGAGTATATATCCTACTTTGAGTGAGTAGAGTATCATTGACAATTAAAATTCATTAATACAAAAAAAAAACGATGTTAAACAGGGATGTTGACAAATGACAAATGTTACAATTTAATGTAAAATTATGTATTATTTAGTAAAGACATTATTTGAAAACCTAAAATAACATTTTAGGAGTCTACTTATTTGCCTTAAAATAAAAAAATAAAAAAAAATTAATGCGTTATTTATTATGCATTATCATGTGACTGCAAATGCCAATATAGCAGTATGACGTCACTGACCATTAAACAAAGTACAAATTGTCGTAACTCATAACATAAACCAAGCTTTACTTAAAGCGTTACCGGGTGCTACTTCGATTATTTTGTAATTATTTATAACAACTTTTTATGTCCTCTATTAAACTTTTTCGCAAATTGTGACAAGTAGTCAATCAACTTCGACTGAGCGCGAAGTTTTTTTTTAATTCCCTGCGAAGACCAGATCCTCCTAAGGAGGACTGCCCGGCTCCACTAAGACGTTCCCGCGACATTGTGCCTACTGCTCCCGGCACAAGCATATGAGCGATAATGAAGGGGCATTAAGTAGCACCTACGGACCCCGTTAATCGCTCTCGACGGGAGGTCGCGTCGGCGGGAATAACGATTTACTTGGACTAAATAGAGACAGCCTGCATGACTTATAAGATTTAAGTGGAGGGTGTGTAAAACCCAGTAACCAGCATTGAGCTGGGAAAAGGCTAAAAGTCAGTGTGATTTTGAGGAGATGATTGAAAGAAAATATTATGTCAAGAGTTAGATATTAAGGGTGGATTTCACCGATGCAAATAAACGCAATTAGTTCCGACTTAAGCTCGGTTTACGCATTTAATTGAAGTTAGAGCTCCAAATTGCATTTCACCAACAGAAACTAACCGCAATTAGAGCATAATTGAGTTTTAATTCTGAACGGCCGATTTTTGACGTTTTAGCCCTAACTACTCGTTTAGAGGGATTGTCTAGCTCCAATATCTGGGATAGATACCGGAGATGGCGTTAAATTCTATGGCAATTTACGTCACTCTTTCGTTTTATGTTTTATGTTTACGGCATCTGTCTTCTTGAACGTGATAATAGAAAAAATTGTGGTAACAAGTTCAAGAAGAGCCTCTTTCTTGCTAGTGGTGAAGGTCGTGTCCCATTTTCGTATCGAGATTATTGTACTGCATGAGATAATATAATATGTATTATAAAAATCAAATAAAGCAGAAATCAATTTTCAAATAAAAACTCCACGAGCAAAAAGTCAACAAATAAAAATAAAACTAGAGATGTCAATATGTCATAGCTTCATAATATGTGACATCTGCTCTTAGATTTAAGGTAAAGTTTACATTAAAGGTATCTAAACTTTGTTTTCGTAAGCGCTATTGAATTGCAGCTGGTGAAATCCATTTAAGGAAAACGAAGATTATCATCGAACTATAACCTTGATTAAGTAAAACGTCGTTCTATTAAGCTTTGTTTCGGATCCAAACGGTGAAATTAGACCTAAGGCCCCGTTCGCTCAAGCGTTTTTTTACCGAACGATAAAAAGCTTTGAAAATGGGACTAATGTATGACCCATGTATCACGAAATCATGTTTACACGAAAGCGTTTTTTAAGCGCAACGCTTTTTTATCGTACACTGTTTTACGACGTAAAGTATTTGACGTTAAATATAATAGAGCATGCCAAACTCGCAACTCGAGCCAACGTCAGGTTTTAGCGTGACGCTTTTTAAGCGTCGTACGAACGGCGGCTTAATATTCTGTATTCCTTTTAATATTTTTTTCTTAATTTTCATATAATTTTGATTTTCATAATATAATTTAATTTTAATATAATTTAATTGTCGTTATACTGTCGCAGGTATGAACTAAGTCTAACATACTTTGTATTAAACTAGAATTTCGTTTCAGAACTTCTTTGAACATAAACTTCTAAACGCATGAGCGCTTTGACCATTTCAAAAGCTTTTAGTTTTCTTATTAGTAATGGAAACGGTAGTATTTAACTTGATTTTGAAATTGGTATTGGTTAAATCTCATTTATAACAGGCGAAAATCAGGGTAATATTATTCAAATAATAATTTTACTTGTAGCTAGAAAATCTTAGGTACCATAATAATTTGTACGTTTTTGTAACTTTCAATATCCTAGTAATATTATAATATTAGTAGGTGAAACACGTGAAACTTTGTAAGTATGAATGTATGGATGTCTGTTACTCTTTCACGCAAAAACTACTGAATGGATTTTAATGAAACTTTACAATTATATAGCTTATACATCAGAATAGCACATAGGCTATAATTTATCTCCGTACTACCACGGGAACGTTAAGTACGCTAGTGAAATCGCGGGGCGCTGCTCGTTTATTTATATTTGATTCATGGGCTATTTGAAAGGCGAGCACACTGGTTGGAAGTCCTCAGCGTCATCTATCAGCATTATGAGTTCACGTGCAACCTCCCTCCTCAAAATTCCCTCATGGGTTGTCCATCCTGAGATGTGAGATGGATTGTCTTGGTGTCAGTAAATACAGTAGTAAAGTATTTTCACATGGGATAGTATGATTCGGTAGCAATTATTGTATAGCCCTTCTTTCATTACACAGCAAAAATCATGGAATAAATAAGCAAAATACTGGCTAATCCAGAGGGGTAAAACGTGTAGAGTCAACAGAATTGTAAGAGACAGTGCTATTAGTACAATGCTGCCGAATTGAGCCGGTACAACCGGGGTGGTAGATCTCGCTCATATAATATCAGTGTAAAACGATAGCTGTCCTTCAGATTCATAAGTCGCCGTAAGGAGGTGAAAAGGAGGCCAAAGCATCTGCATAACCTCTTTGATAATGTCAATGGGGGTTGATAGTCAGCACAAGGATCCAACTGTTCGTTTGGCTCCTTACGGCATAAAAAAGATAAAAATATTAAAATGTAACTTATTCGTAAAGTTTCTGACGCTGTATTCAGCTATTGAAAAATCTCTGCGAATATTCAAAATACATTTACACGTTGAAAGTAAATGAATATTTTCACGCTCTATTTCGTTTTCGCCTTTATCATGACTGACTTTACGGTGAAAATTTAAAATACTATATTGGAGATACTGCGGCTTATATTCTTTGTGAAAGAATATTATTCATTTTAATCTATCTAGAAGAGCGTAAACCTCAAATATACAAATCAAATCAAAATAGCTTTATTTTGTAACTACAAAAAAACTCGTTTGAGATGCTGGATCCCCCAAGAAAAACGAGAAAAAACTTACTAGTTGCTCATTTGTCCTTAAACCTTAAGAGTGAGTTTTAAACCAAAATTATCCTAAGCCCCTAAATACAATTATTGTTGATTTGTTACAATTCAACGTAAACTATCAAATCGATTTCAAAAATTTGCTTACTAATAGAAAGATACATTATTAGCGAGTATTTAGGATATTATTTATTTATTTATATTAACACAGGAATAAAATATGTGAAACCACGACGCACTTATATGTATGTAATATAATCAACGGGTTTTTCACAATAAAGCGAAAGATTTTATTTTATATTATAACTTTAGAAAACTTACTTACTTAACTTGGTTACATGTTGAAACAGCAATAGTAAAAGAAGGCAATTACAAGTTCTCACAGATAAACAGGATGTCAGAACTATTGTGATTGTAAAATGTCAAAGTTCATAGTATAATATCGAGCTGATAATGATTAATCGTTAAAAAATTATATCGCTTTCCATTTTCGACCGAATAATCCTAGCATAATATTTTAGTATAATCGAAAAATTCCAAACGCAACCCTTTCACAATTTATCATTGAAGTCTTTGTGAGGGTAGGTGTAAAAAATCCAGGATGAATTTGCAAGTCACCTCTTCCTCGTTTGTCAACCAATATCGGCCATTTTTAATTTCGCTCCCTCTTGATATTTATAGCACTGCAATAGAGATGAAAATCCGTTGCGTTGGATACATATAAGTGTTGTACTTCAGACCTGTCACTATGAAACGTATGTAGGAAAATGTAGTCCTCATATGCGACATCTTTGTGAAAAAATATTTAAGTATTTCATAGACCCCATTATTGCTAACTTGGAGAGCAAGATTATGAGCTTATAGTTGGTACCTAGATTATATACCCGGGTTTTACATAAGAGGATTCGGACGTTAAAATGGGGTGAAACGTACGTAAGCCCGCAATTTCGAGAAGTTTAAGTGTGAAGAAAGTGGTTAATTTATTTATTTTACTGCTATGTATGTCATATTATTTCCGTATACTTTTCGTTAGGTAAATTGCTTTTGCTCCTTCCCTACCTGACAGGTAGGAATGTAAATTTTAATGTTTGTATATCTGTTGCACATATTTATAAATAAAGACAGATGGAGCATGCCGATCACGCGAGTGACGCCACCAAAGCGAATACAAATTCAAAAGCGAGCACAAGCTAATAGTACGACGCTATGTCAAGCTTTTGAGAGCGCTTTTGAATTTGTATTCACTTTGAAGCGTCACTCGGGTGTTCGGCATGCTCCATCTGTTTTTATTTATAAATCTGTGTTCTAATGTATTCGTTAAGAAGACTTGTTAAAGGTCTATCATCTCCTTTAGTTGTTAATAATCACTAATATATTATTCTTATAACAAGACGATCTCCGTGCAGTGGCCGATCCGTGTTGGATATTGGCATATAGTGGCAAGAGATCGGTCATCTTGGCGTTCATTGAAGGAGGCACTATGTTCAGTAGTTGATGGATAAACGCTGATGATGATGATGGTGAAGACTTTTGTCTTGTGCCTATTCAAAAAGTCACGCGTTAGATTTTACTATAATATCCCTGTAGTAACAATATGTATAAAATATTAGTTAAACAAAATGAGGAGGAGCGGATCGATCCACCAGGTTAAGCAACGCTTGCCGAGGATGGTCCGTGGATGGGTGACCATCTTTACATACCGAGGCACGGACGGTGGATCTTTGACAGTCGTTACTGGTCGTCAGAAGCCCGAGAATCTGACAGCCAGTCTAAACGCGGGGTACCGTATCACCCAGTTACTGGGCTGCGGAGGTCCGACAGTAGTCGCTCCATGTGAAATAATGGTATTCAGCTGAATCCGGTAAGACTGGAAGCCGACCCCAATATATAGTTGGGAAAAGGCTAGGCAGATGATGATTCCTTTAGTAAAATATGTATAAAATATTAGTTAAACAAAATTTTGAACTAAAACATTAAATTTTAATACCAGCGTTAAGATGCCTAAATGAATCTACTCACGCGGTATAATAGCTTGGGGTATGTACATAACACCTCATCCCTGTCCCATATTAACCCTTACTTTGACCGGATTATATGGCCCCAGTAACGAAGGTCTCTGCGCCATAAAATACTGACAGTGAAGTGGAGGTCTGATTAAACGATTACACTTTGAGACACTTCAGATTTTACATAAAAACTAATTTTAACATTAATTAGGTGGTAACCCGTTATGGGGTATTTTAAGCATGTGTTATACTTTTGTGTGAAAGATGTTTTTGAATGTTCCATATTCGAACACTTTTTGGAATAATTTCTACAATTGAAAGTGAAACAGTTCACAGTCTCCAGTTAAGTTCCCAATAGGCTATCGGCAACATATTTGACAGATAGAGTATGGAGTATCTGTCAAATATCTGTTAAATATGTTGCCGATAGCCTATTGGGAACTTAACTGGACATTGTGAAACAGGTCCTAAACAATAATTGTCTGTAAGATCTACATATTGGTCCTGCGGCCGCGCTGCTTTGCTGAAGAATTGGGATGGCACGAAAACTAGGTCGTCCCGATTCGTGGCATTTGTGAGTTTCCGATGGCCCATGGGGGGTGGGAAGGATAGGAAGAAGGGCAATGCATCTATTACACCTTTGGTTGTGCGGTCTATGGGCATCGGCAGTAGTCATAAGACTTTAACCACTCGTTTGCCTCGTATGAATGATCGTAAATATAAGATAGTAAAAGAAAATTGGATATTTTATATTAAACCTGTTTGAAATAAGATATTAACCATATTTTTCATTTTTATTTTATGAAGCTCGCCACTGTTTTACTCTGCAACATTTTTGACGTGACAACAACAGCTACTAATGCAAATTGTCAGACAATTAGCGACATTTGTCAGATAGTTACAATATTAAGATGCTGTAAAATTGTATAATGTGTACAGTAACACGGTAATAAATAATAATGATAATGTTTTACAAACTCACCCAAGTGCGATCAACAGCATACAATATTTTCCTTATTACACATATTAAAACGTATAACAAATTCCCCTTCTCATAACAATATATTTATAAACACTCGTTACAAAGACGTATGCCGTACCACTGGAAACGGAAAAAAGGCTTTGTTACTTTATTGATTTCGAAAAACCTAGAGACTTCAAAGCTTGGAACATTCGAGAATGTAGAATATATTCGTTGAAGGAGTTCATTATTTTCTAAGTTCCAATATGAATGGAACTTTTCGATAAATGAATTGGATTCAACAATAGCAAAGTGTTCGTACAATGTGTAGTGATATCTCCAACTTTCAATAGTTATATATTATTAGAAATAAATTATAATACTATCTATGGACACTTTTATAGCGTATCAATCTGGTCCCGTGGTAAGTTCTCGAAAAACTTGTATTACCAGACCACGGATATTTAATACTTTCATATTATTCTAGATTTTTTATTATATAATACATACCTATATATAATACACATCTATGGTCCAGGAATACATAATTTTTTGTTTCCTGGCAGGATTCGATCGCGCTACCTCCGACTTGAGCGCCAACGCCAACTAACAGCTATTTGAAGGCAGAAACCATCAACTTGGTGGTACAATACCATATTATACTGGATAACAGTTTATTTTTTATTGAATACAAAGAAATATGTTTGAGTAACCACAGGTGAATTTAATTTTACTACTTTTCTACTATTGTATGTTTTAAATTTCGAAATACAATAGATGAAAGCAAGCAAACTTTCAAATTGCAACAGAATATTATGCAAAACCAAACTAAGAACGACGAACAAGTATAGCTTAAGAAAAATAAAAGCCTCTACGGTACTACGGCATCCAGGGTACGTTAAAGTCACTATATTATAATATTATGTAATCACTAATCAAACGGTGCCTACAAAGATAATAATATCAACTCATATCATTATAATAGAACAAATTTACGGATTTTGTCGCGGTTTATTAAGTTTTTTACAAGCCCGATATTTTTTACTTTAGAGCAACCAGGGTCACTAACAATTATAATTAAACGTATATTTTACTTAACTTTACAAAGAATTAACGTGGTTATATATGTTTAATTTTTAACGCGTACAGTTTGAATAACGAATTCTGTCCAAGTGAACATCGTGAACACCGTCGCTGCTCGGGCGCGCCGTCCGCTGCTACTTCACATCGGTGAATGTGTTTGTTCCAGCTTACAACAGATGGCGGCATCCGTAACACAGACATCTACACATATTATAAATCATACAAAGAATCTTTCATCTGACGGTGGTGAGGCAGAGACCCGCCACAGGAATAGACCCGACGCCATGAAGCCGTGGAAGTCACATTCCACGGCTGGCGGGGGGCAACCCCCCACTTACTATATCACAGGGTGAAACCAATCGGCTCACCCCACTACCGACGAAGCATTAGGGCCATTAATATAGGTCCATCCGAAAAAAAACTAAGAATTTGAACTTGGTGGGATTCGAATAAGAACCGCTGCGTTAAGTGTTCAATATCCTGACCACTAGACATACTGGCCCTTTAAAGCTTTTGTATACCTTATCATATTATTTACCATCTTGACGTTCATATTATAACAATCGCTAAAATGTCCAATGACAGATAAAAAATACTAATCAAGACAATGATCATTATAATGATGATTATAGTCGCTTCGCATCAATTCTAGGAGCCTAAGTAAATGCTGAAGCGAAAAAACTTTATGAAGTTCAAGTTATATTCGATGGGAGCGAGGTCCGCAAATATTGCTGCAAACTCGTGATACCGTATTGAAAATAATATTGGACCTCTTTGTTATTGGAGTTGTGTCAATAGTAGTTATATTTTCAATACTAATATCCACTTGATATTTATTTATTTACGTTATTAGACCTAGTTATTTAAGGCTTTTTTCGTAAAATAAAACATTTTCGAGTAATTCTTTATGAGTGAAAATGTTTTTTTTATTATTCGCCCATTTTAACGATATTCTTGCTCATCAATGAAGAAAATCGTTAAAAAATCTCTTGTCGTCGTGGCTTGACCTATTCTCATGAAAAATTTAATATAGGGTAGATCTGAGAATCGGTCAACATCTATTTTTCATTCCCCATGTTTACCCCTGTTTTTTAACAGCGATATTAGTACTTATAGCAGAACGGAGTCTGTGAGGGCAGGTAGTAATATTATAAAAGTCACTGAAGGCATGTAATGTGATGATATACAATTTTTATTAAACAAAGAAATATCGCAAAAGATCGATAATATTATGAGCTATGTTCCGACTCATTCACGCCGTGAAAATGGACGCAAATCACAACTTAAAACACATTAGATAATCAACCTCAATTGGTTACGAGATATAGTCGTTAATCAAACAACATTTGTGAACAATGTGCTACCGAAAACCAATATTTTCCACCAATTATCTTTTTACAAAGCTAGAATCTATACAGAGTAGTCGGTTTTCGAAATGCAGTTTTATATAGATAAGAAATCCAACTTACTCTATGTAGATACTGTCGAAGAAAATGATAACTGGTTGTTGGTATACTAACGTATAAAAATCCATCCATGTAATAACCAGCTAAATTAAGGGATATTCTCGGTAGTCAACGAACATAGTGAGCAATAGTCTAGTGAATAGGCGCTTGACCTCTTAAACGAAAGGATCCAGCTTCAATCCTAATCCCTGTAGTGCCTTGAAATGGATTTTTCCAATTTCAAAATGCACCCAAACATAAAAACACCGCTCGCACACTAGCAAAGATAAACATCGTAAGAAAACTTGCACGCCTGCCACCAGACAAGTGGCAAAAACGCTAAACGAATAGAATATAATAGAATACGTCTTATTGTATAGGATTATTGTATAATGACACTAGCTGTCAAATTACATGTCGTAAGCAAGTGTCGTTTCCATACAATAAGTATTCTATTCTATTCGTTTAGCGTTTGTGCCACTTGTCTAGTTGATAAGATTAAAAGTCTTTAATGGTGTAATACCTTCTTCGTCTGATTTTGAGGAGGAAAGTCCCGTCCCTAGGATTGGGAAATACTATGAATGAATACTTTACTTTGTCCTAATATCATAATATAGAGCAGCTGATAATTAAATAGTTACATTAAGTAGCTGATTAATTTCTATAGATGAATCAGCTACTATGTTGCAGGGCTTGTTTTGGGCGATGTTTTAAGGAAAATGTTGATTTCTTCAAATATTATCACCTCTATATAGATCAAGTCTCTTTGCAACTCTATATCGATCCCCACGACGACGCTGATGCTAATCAGTTGTTTATTTACTCAGCTAATTGTAGATTGATGTACCGCTATTCCACGAACTAATTACACTTAGAAATTTGTTCCAGAACTACGCCCTAGTCGCTGAACTTGAAAATTTGCCAGAGGGTTAGATTGTTTCATGGTAATTTATAGATAATAATGTCACGATGTTTAAGTAAAGAGTATACTTTTTACGGGTGGTCTGTTAGTTTCTGCTTATCAAAATTAAATACTTTGTATGTTTTTATGTATCTTTATTACCTTGTTCTGCTACTTGACATATTTCTTTTAATCAACTACTAGATAACTGATCTAGTTAGTTACACGCAAGTTTCCTTGACTATAAAGATCGAGGCATCTACTCCATATTTCTGAATGCGACTTCTTTCCATTTCAGAATAAGGATGATATTTTATTTATATCATCAAGCAGATAGCTGACATTAAAATTGCAAGAAAAAAAAGAATCTACTATTTTTATTTTTGTATTTTTATTATTATTAAAAATTATCTATTTTATTAAAAAGAAACCATAAGTATTATGTGGTGTGCATTTAATTTATGGCCAAAAATATACAAGAGCATAAAACAGCCTTTGATTATGCATTGATTAATAAAGCATGGACATATAATGATGATTAATCATTGATCATTAGAATACAAAACACACTCAGAGTCAAGTAATGGAAATTATCGAGCATTAATGATAAGTAAATATTATGCGAAGAATAATTTCCCTGTCTTTGAAATAGTGTTGACTCACGGAGGGTCTGACTTGGTAACACGCAATCGCTGGATCTCGAAGATCGATTACCGGTGAAACGTTAGTAACCTTTTCAAAGAAAAAGGTTCAATGCATTCTATGGATTATAATAAAAAACATAAAAGAGAAGAAAGGCCCGCTCTAGCTGAAGTCTGGTAGGGTTGTCTACGCCAAGAATTTAAACAGTCGACAGCTATTGTTTTCTTATGTTAACGTGAATTTCACTCATTATAATGAAAAAATTCTAACGGATTTTACCGTTTTCCTCCCGTGCCCATGGTTGCTGTTAAGTATCCGAAACGTCAGACTTATAAAAACTTAATAAGCCGCGAAAAAAGTTGTTTTATTATAATAGCCGACAGCTAATCATAAATTATTAATGTTTTGAAAAATTGGCACCCTTTTTTTCTAAATCTACACTAATATTATAAAGAGGAAAACTTTGTTTGTTTGTTTGATTGTAACGAATAGGCTCAAAAAGTACTAGGTCGATTTCAAAAATTCTTTCACCATTCGAAAGCTACATTATCCACGAGTAACATAGGCTACATTTTATTCTGAAAAAAATAGGGTTCCGTAAGATATTTGGGTTTTTCAGACACAAGGTGTAAAAAATCAACCAGAAAAGTTTCTTATTTTGCGTACGCTCCCTAAACTATAAAAGATAGAACCATAAAATGTTCTAATTAATTGTAGATCTTATAATAACCTACAAAAAAGTCCGCGACACGTTATACCTATCTATGTTGAGTGAGGCACAATAACCATTTTTTTATTTAGATATTTTGAATTTTTTTGGACTACATTTAAACGCGTTTATTTTACTCATGTTTTGGATCCTTATCAAATAAATTACTTCATCACTAAGTACAGTTTATGTAGATAATATTTCGACTTTGAATGATTAAACTTGGACGATCGGTTTTGAAGTTATGGCAAAATCTATCTATACTATATATCTACACTAATATTATAAAGAGCAAAACTTTGTTTGTTTGGTTGTAATAGGCTCATAAAGTAATAGGTCGATTTCAAAAGTTCTTTCACCATTAGAAACCTACATTATCCACGAGTAACATAGGCTAAATTTTATTCTGGAAAGAAACAGGATTCCGTAAGATATTTGGGTTTTTCGGACACGAGGTGTAAAAAATCAACCAGAAAAGTTATTTATTTTGCGTACACTGCCTAAACTATAAAAGATAGAACCATAAAATGTTCTAATTAACTGTAGAACTTATAAATATCTACAAAAAAGTTCACGACACACTATACCTATCTATGTCGAGTGAGGCACAGCAACCATATTTTACTCATAAATTTTGATTTTTTTGGACTACATTTAAACGGGTTTATTTTACTCATGCTTTTAATCCTTAAGATATGAAGCTAAAGAGTTTGTTTATTTAAACGCGCTAATCTCAGGAACTATCGGTCGGATTTTAATGAAACATTTCAGTGTTCGATAGCCCATTTATCGTTAAAGATCCCGCTAAGATCCCGTTGTAAATTTTAGTTAACGCAGGCGAAGCTGCGGGCAACAGCTAGTATTTTAATAAACCTATTAGAATGATAGAAAATGTTATTATTAACTATTTATTTAATTTAAAGCATTCCATTGAATTGATTATTGTAATATTTTTTTAGGAATATGTGTAAGATAAATACGTAGGTACATTTTTGTCTTTCTCCTTCATCTTCATCAAATAAATTATAAAAATTTGTATAATAAGAAACGCCTCCTTCCTTGAAGTCGTTTAAAAACTACTCCTTAAAATAAATTACTATCTTTCTAAAAGATCGGTAAACTGAGTGGGAGTTTATCGATCTTATACATACATACATTACACTATAGGTACGTACGTATACATTTACGTATAAAGGAATTACGTATGCACACTCAACCTCGTCCTCACAGGATATTTACCTGATGTTTGTGCTCGCAATTAGTATATCACAAAAAAGATTACACAACGAACAGACGGCACATTTGTAACACATTTTACTTGTCATAGAGTACAGTTTTTTTTTCTTTTACGCTGGGGTGTGGGTCTCCCCAGACGGGTATGTGGGACTCGCTGCGCCGAAACCTGGTAAGTGGACGCAGCTCTACTCACTAAAACCCGACGAGTGCCACCACTGCCGTCTTTGGTGAGATGCCGCGGATCGGACAAGCAACAGGGCACCTCGACGGCTAGTCAATCACTCAAGGGACTGACGCCGCCTTCACATAGCGGTTGTCCCGCACCACAGAACAACTACTCCCAACATCTGGACAGTACGATGAGGTGAGGTTCCCATCCTCACCCCTTGCCCCCAGCTCTGTTCCCATGTAGCAAAACAAAACGTTAGATGTAGTGCCATGCTTTGCAGCCAAATTGGGCGGTCACGGCCGGGATGGTATCTTACCGAGATAAAGTGATAGCTATGCTGTCGCATTCCGTGCGGCCTGTGAGTAGACCATTGGGGAGGATAAGATAGCCTCTTGTCGTGCAGAAAAATCAAAATAGCCAACCAATGCACACGGCAAAACGCACAATCGTATCACGAATTTTATCAATTATCCGGTCACGTAAGGACCATATTTGCTGCAAAATGTTGGATGTGAGAAAATCTTAATAAACTATAATATATATTATACCTATCTTAAGTATAAAATTCCAACAATTGTTAACAAAGACGAGACTAAGTTAATTATATTTGTTACTTGATTTAGGCAGTAATTTAAAATCTCTTGATACGAATAATATTTAAGTGACATTTACAAAGTCCTGTACTTTTGTAGCTCCGTAGTCCTCACGGTACCCAATTTGCTTATGTAAATACACAGTTTCCTTCTCTGAATTATTCATTGCCAAGGAGGAACCTCTCTTTTTAAAATAAATAGAAAACGGAACTCCGTTTCTAAAACATAATAATCAGGAAATTAATAAATTTCCTAACAACCAGGAAATGGGCATTAAAATGGGTGCAATTTCGATTGTATTTAATGGAATCGTGTTAAAATTAATACCAAAATTTTTAAAAACATCTTTTTAACCTACCGATTACTAATAACTTTTATTTTTATGTTATTATTGACTCATAAGCTACAGAGGATCGTACGAGTTTACATGTGCAATAAATTGATTTAAAAAAAAAATTGGTTGTCTGCAAAGTTGATTTACGGCGGCTTTCAATATCCTATCTATCTTAAAATGTTCTTATCGATCTTAAAATTTTGACAGATTTTGTAAGAAAATATGTCAACATTTCAAGACCGATAAGAAAATTTTAAGATAGATAGGATATTGAAAGCCGCCGTTACGGACGGTAGTTTGACATGACAATGATTGCTCGAGCCGATCATGTCCCTCTCTGGTTCGTGCCGTGCTCTCGCTTGCGGAACGCGACAATGACATCATCTTTTTCATGCATGCAGCCCGTAGTATCGAGTTATTAGACGTTGGCACGTCAAAAATAAAACCTACCGATTTGATGCTCGAGGATATGAAGTATTTCAAGTATAATTCAATTTACATGGAAACTTATACACTTCCTTAAATCCTTTTTTTTATCGTGGAAGCGAGATAAATTTTTCGCACCTTACTTACAATTAATCTGATTCAGATAAATTAGATCAGTACAGGGTCCCTCCGCGATTATTAACTCATGATCGAAGTTCTTGTGTGCAGATATTTTACATTTTAGATTAATATTAACGTCATGAATGCAAAGGTTAACGGCAGCTTAAATAAGAAGTCAGCCCGTTTTACTCAAATTCAATCAAATGTTATGCCAATCATTCACTACAAAAAGATACTAAATTGCAATATATTAATTAATCTTAGGCATATGCGGCTTCCAAAACACATAGTATATTATTATACTTGATGACAATTTTATTTTTCAACAAGGGAAAATACTTTCTAATATAATGACAGAATATTATTAAAAGACGACATCAAAAACCAATAACATGATCCAACAAATACAAACCACAAAAGCAAATAAATGGGATTCATATCAAACTCAAACACACCTTAGTTTAAAGCCACCTAGAAAATATTACAAAACAGATTCTACATCATCCGTTTTCAATATTGAACGTTGAGCCCTTAGGGAAAGTGCAATAGAGAAAATAAAATCGCCGTCGCCTCATAACGGATAACATCCCCAGACGGGCCCTACAGGTATCTAGATTGGAATCCTAAAATACCCTTAACAATACGCTATGAAAAGTTTACTCGTAAATTGAGTGTGCGGTTGGAAATGGTGTCTTATTTTTTTGTAAAACAAATTGGATTTTGTGTTACAATAGAGTTTTGTTGAATGCCTTTTATTTATATAAAGAGGTATTCAATCTGATGCATGGCTTAGTTGAATAGGCTTAGTTTCAGAGTGAGAGGCTAAAAGATGTCTTGTGGATCCACCTCGAGACATGGCTTGTTCAGCAGTAAATGACAACATCAGCGAAAAACTTTTCCAAAAAAATTAAGAATGTGCTAGCACACAAGCAAGATCAATATTTTACTATAGAGTATTCTACAGTAAAATAATGATCTTGCTTACTTGATTTTGATGATATAAACTTAAATGCTTGTACATTTGATTAATTAAAAATTTCCGACCATTAATTTTTGTTTTGGGTTGTTACAATGATTCTTTAACTTCCGTTAAACAAAATACCCTTCAATAATGGTGTTATAATCATCAATTTAATTCTACAAAAACATATTTGGAATGATGCTCTTGGTAGTGCCTCATATGCAACACGTCAATCACTCTTTTTTCTCAGAAGTCCCTAAGCACTCGTATTGGCAGACATCCATCGCATCTCAATTTGATCAATATCATAGGCAATATTACCGTATTTAAAATCATCCTTGATATAGTTCTCATTCTGTGAGACAGTAATGTCCCAGAGAAGGCCGACAAGCCCGTGCGTGTGCTTCCAATAACGCCGCTGTTCTCGTGTCGGATTCAGGATGGGAACCTAAGCTATGACATGACGTGGGGACACCTTAGTACAGCCGGGCAGTCCTCCCTTTCTGAGTAGTCTGGCCTTCGTCGAGGCCAGCCTATCACTGAGGTGATCCTTTTGTCTCCAGATTCAGGACCCTCATAAAGCTGCTGATGGCGCTCGCAATATTTTGGATTGACCTCTCAGGCGCTAGTCCTGCATAAGGTTAGGATCTACACAAATATCTGGCTAAATAAAAAATATATAAAAAAAAAACAGAACTATCAACAAAAAAAAAATTACACGATATTCCGTAAGCTGAACTCCTTCTCTTTATAATCCGGTGGTCATTATGAGTTTGCACTTAAGTAGCCATCTTCCACCATCTATAATAACCAAAGCCTTTCCAAACAATTAATTTGGTTAAATAAATAAAAAACACCGCTGTAATATCCCGGCTCTTTCAATTTGTTAACGAAATTCGCAATTCGGGCTTATTATACATTTTTCATGAATGAACTGGGATCATTTTTCTCGCCGCGTGAACCTTCTGAATGATTAAAATTGTCACCTTCTTGGTATCGGCTTGGATGTGAATCTTTTTGTATGGATAATTAATTGCAAAAGGAATGAATGGTTTATTTGAAACAAGCCTGTTATGTTGAGCTTTTAGTTTGATATTTTAACATTTTATTTTGAACAAGAAAAGCACTTTGACTATAGCTTCGTTGTTTAACTTGAAATGGACATTGGCTACTGAGATGCGTGTTACAGATATCCTAAAGTTATCTCTACATAGTATAAAACAAAGTCGCTTCCTTTATATGTATGCATAAATCTTTAATAGTACGCATCGGATTTTGATGTGTTTTTTTTATAGATAGAACAATTCAAGAGTTTTATATGCATAATAAACGCAGGCGAAGCTGCGGGTAACAGCTAGTATTTATATAAAAATACACATCTTGAGCGACGATAATCCAGTCGGTATCGGTTCGGCCTCATGAGCTAGAGGGACCAAGTGCGATCCTGAACCCCAGTGTGCCTTGAAATGGGGTGATGGAAATTGATGATTGGCCGATGGGACATACATCCATATAACTGATTAGTTGATTTGCTAACGTCAGGGACCAATCTTTGACCAGTTGATGGATGGATGGTTCAGCAAACTATACAGTTGTTTTATATCCATGATTATAATATAGTATTATAAACAATTGAATGCGATTGGTGAATAAAAAAAAAGATACTTAACAAATATAATTCCTAAGCTTTTTATTTCTAAACCTTATAAAATAACTGTTTTTCTATAATAATATCACGTGTTTGATAAAGTAAAACTTAATACCCACGTACACGTCAGTTTACGTTTATTGAAAGATATTGAACAATTGATTTACCCTACATGTTCTTTACACACAAACATTATTTCAGTATCTTTGTATATAGATTTTAAACGTTTTAAAGAAATTGTACGTTACTAATTCGATCAAAATTTTGTACACTATTTTTTTAATAAAATTATGTAGGGCTACTTTCCACGAACACCAAACGCGATCAATTGCCGTCCCTAGTCGATAAAACATATATTGGCGGAGAGGAGGAATGAGTGGCGAATACTCCAGCGACAAGAGCAAAGCTCTATAGAGAGAGAGAGAGAGAGAGAGAGTCGATAAAAGTACAAGATGGAAGAAACATACAATGTTTACGAAATGCTAAGAGAAGATCACATAAGTACAATTTTAAAAGTTGAGAGCGCGTTTTTATTACTGTAAGGGCTTGTTTCACAACCTCCAGATAAGTTCCAGGTATGCTATCCGCAACATATTTGACAGATACTCCATACTCTATCTGTCAAATATGTTGTGAATAGCCTATTCAGCACTTATCTGGAGGTTGTGAAACAGGCCCTTAGGATTGTAGCGGTATCTTTGAATGTTACTTACGTCAGGGCCCTTATTATATTCAATGCATATAATGCTGTGGTAGTTTCAAGTTTAACCAAACTCAGAAATACACCCGAATCGACCTTGGGCTTGTTCCCACACCTCAAAAGGAGAATAACTATTTTATCGATCGGAAGGCGTTAAGTAGTAGAGACAACACGCCATATATATGGAACATAAAATTATACTCAGGGCGTTTGTCCATCGCCACCATCATTGAGTCGTCACCGACAACAAGTTTGTTTCTGTGGACAAGCGCCCTTGTAATGACGTCATGCAAACTTTGTGAACATCTTCCACATTTCCACTTTCATATTCCCATACAAATGAATGAATGAATGAATGAATATTCTTTATTGTATACACACAAATTTACAAATACAAGATAATATATTGAAAATTTACAAAATAAAATGCGATTTCTTCCAAGCTTAGGGTAAAGGACACATTTATTAAAAATTATAGGTGATGCAGCTAAAGTATTATAACCAAAATATTAATATAAAATACATACAAACATTATCACTATAAAGATAATATATACATGTAATGCATAATAAATATAAACACATACAAACATATACACATAAATATACACATACATACATACATACATACATATAAGTTCAGCATTATAAATATCACATGAAAATTGAGACATATTATTATGTAGATTAATAATTAAACGTCATTTAAATATTTTTAGCCAACGACTTGAATTATTAAGGCTTTTAGCTTGCCTGATATTAGCAGGTAAGGCATTATATAATAAAATGGATGTCATAGTGAAAGATAAAGTTAAATAGTTATAGAAATATAAACCAAATACGGAGAATGAAAAAAACACTTTCGAGTTGATAATATATGTCATCTAATGCCAACTCAACAGAAAAAACTGAATATCCACGATAAAAATATATTTTGGCTGTAACATTTAATATTAGTTTATCATTGTTTGAACAGGATTCATAAAGGTTTTAGGCGACCCTTTCGCCGGATTTCAGAGGAGTCAAGTGTTTTAGGTTACAGGAACAAATACAATTATTTAGTAACACAATTTATATGGACATTTTAAATTATTACTGTGATAATAATTCAACTTTTTTTTTCTTTTACGCCGGGAAATGCACTGACACATCCCGCAGGGGAGTGGGTCTCCCCAGGCGGTATGGTAAGTGGACGCAGCTCTACCCACTAAAACCCGGTGAGTGCCACCACTGCCGCCTTTGGTCTGCTGCCCCGGATCTACAAGCAACAGGGCACCTCGACGGCTAGTCAGGCCTTCAGGGGACCGACACCACCTCCGTAGAGCGGTTGTTCCGCACCACAGAACAACCACTCCCATCGTCGGGACAGTACGATGAGGTGAAGTTCCCATCCTCACCCCTTGCTCTTTTGTCCCCTCGTCTTATAAGAGGGATACAAAGAGCCCCCTCGGCTCAATTCACTTCGCCCAAGGTGTTGGGGTCACCCTGGACTACTGAGCCCTACCGCCAGGACAAGGCCTGAGCCATGGTGGGGGATAATAATTCAACCTAACATTATATTATTATATTAAATAAAAAACACCAGTTGTCTCTAAAATCAGTTTACGGGTTACAGATATTTTTACGTAATAACGTGATAATATGTCATAGGCCGAACGCTTAGGCCGATCATGCCTCGCTTGAACGCTTAACTCGCTGTGGGCACGAGTCATACTCTTTCGTGCGTGCAGACGGCGTTCATAAATTTATAAGACATTATCACAGTAAAAATCAAAAAGTTTAGTTATCTTTATAAGTGTTTTAATATCTTTGACTAGCGTTATACGTCGAAACCTGAGATTTAGGTCAAGGTATTTCTCCCTTGAAAAAATAATAGCCCAAATTTAATTCTTTTTGTTCTTTTGTATACTTTTTTATGGCTTTATAAAATAAATTGAATACATTTATTTAACAACCAATACTGTAGTTTTATTTCGTATAAAAAAAGTAAAGTATCAACAGCTATATGTCCCATTGCTGGGCACGGGTCTCCGCCTCGAAATCATGCGAGGAGGGCAATGGGCCATAGTTCACCAACGCGCTGGCCCAATGCGGGTTGGTGAAATTCACATACCTTCAAAGACATTCAATCTCATCAGGCATGCAGGTTTCCTCACGATGTTTTCCTTCACCGGTGAGCGAACGAGGGTTCGTGTGTGCACTTAGAAATTTAGAAAAACCCATTTCAAGGCACACACGGGGTTAGGATCGAACCCGGAACCTCTCGCAAGATGCCGAGTCCATCCACCACTGGATAAATATATTTCATATATTATAAAGAATTTAATATCACACGTATAAATATTTTAACATTTATAACGGTACGAGAGTTTCAGTTGGAATACAGCCAACAAGAAAAGCTGACAGTACGCGGGGGATAATCACATTTACACAATCACATTATCAACATCAGCCTTATTACTATAATATTAATCACTTCTATGAGGTGTCTTCTAAGCGGTAAAAGCTTGTAGCCATCGCGATTGAAATCGAGCTGTTCATGACGTCATAAGTTGCTAATTAGTATCTATTTACCCCACTAAAATGGGGAATATACTTCAAACACATGAAATTTGATATCTATTATTAAAATTATGTATAGTTTCAATCATGTTTATACCATCCATCATCGGTATATCAGTCCGAACAAAGACCTCTTTGAATTAGTGGCAATATCCCCTGCCTACCCTTTGACTATCCCGGCCTACCCCATGTTCGCAAACTTGATCCCTGTTCGGGATTAAGGTATCATTAATTAACATCATTACGTATTAGACAGATTAATCCCTTGAAATGTTACTAATAAATGCAAAATACACGAAGATAAGATCGGTTGATTGTTTTTTTGTTTGTTAAGCGGTTTGTGCATGAACCACGTTCCGGTTAATTCTCACAATACAAGCACAGACTACTTACAAGTATCTATAGAAATCTGAAAGTTGTCAATTTTTTATTTTAAGGGCCTGTTTCACAATCTCCAGTTTAGTGCCCAATACGCTATCGGCAACATATTTGACAGATACTCCATACTCTATCTGTCAAATATGTTGCCGATAGCCTATTGGGAACTTAACTGGAGATTGTGAAACAGGCCCTAATAAAAAAAGTGTCAGCTCCGATGCAAGGAGTTCCTTACAGACGATTATAAAATAAATGGAAATAATTTATTATAAAGTATATAAGGGTAAATAAATGCATTTTTTTAATACTTAGAGCATGCGTGATACATTTTTGTATTAAATATACAATGAATTTGTTAAAATACAGTTCGTAACGCGTCTGTTGCCTTTTTTGGGTGTGGTAGCAGTTTCTCTGGCTCCATTTTTCGTGTAACATCGTGTGACATCGTAGTTTGATTTTACTTTCATACTTTTTCATGATTTTCATACTCCGGCCTAATAATCAATTCTTAAGGAGTTACACCAAAAACACGTTTTTTTATCCCTCTCCAGTATCCCCTCGTCTGTTGACCACGCTCTAAGAGCGCGACGTCAGAAAGCACGCATCTGTGTACACCGCTCCTAGAGATCGATATCATTTTGTCGCTTAATTTTTGTCGTAGCATGTCGAAAACTATGTTTTTCCTGCTCCAACATGTACAAAGTGAAGCGAAAAGAACGAGGATGCCATATTTTGACATCTTAACTTGCTAAAACACACCTACTAGGCTTGTTATTAAACTTTTCAAGTCGGTCCTTAGTTTCGTTTTTGAGCGCGTGCCAGTGAGTTTTACTTTTTATTTTGTGTTAAATAAAACAAGAAGTACAACAAAAGAACCGCATTACACCATGAGTGGGTAAGTAATAAATAGTTTTTTGTACATAGATTGTGTATTTGATAAAGATTTTGTACAGAAATTGTCATTCCAACAAACATTTTTCGGCAAATTTGCGCGAAATGCCGGTGCTATGTCCGTATATTTTTACCTAATATGAATGATAAATACATGAAAGGATAACAAACTAGCATTAGTTTGTGTGTTGTTACGTATCTTTTATTATTACAAAGCATTTATTATTAAAAGTACTGTAAGGATTTTGTGTAACATTCAAATGAAAAGATACGAAACTCAAACAAGTCTCTAGGAGCTTGATCAACAAACAGGGCATTGAGACTAAACCGCCATTTTGTTCCGATGATAGAATTGAATGGATAAGACTGTGGATTTAAATTTTTATTTATTTTTTGTGACTGCTTCTTATTAACTTTTTAATTTTTTTTTAATAATTTCTTTATATATTTTTATCAACTTCAAAGGTTTTTGGGATTTTAT
This sequence comes from Lycaena phlaeas, assembly GCA_905333005.2. Taxonomy (NCBI): domain Eukaryota; kingdom Metazoa; phylum Arthropoda; class Insecta; order Lepidoptera; family Lycaenidae; genus Lycaena; species Lycaena phlaeas. The sequence continues at coordinate 10,751,558 of HG995178.1, forward strand.
TTATTATTTGCGTATTTCTTACTACTTTTTTAAAAACTTGCATGTTTTATTTTCCTTTTGTTTTGGTGTGCTTTTTAAGTGAGTTAAGACGTCCGCGAATGCGTGGTCTGCGACGTGGTGGAGGTGTGCGTGTGCGAGGTGGACGAGGTGCTTCAGGTGGACGAGGTGCTATAGGTGGACACCCAATGGTGGCGGAGGTGGTGGAAATGCGATTAGATCGCCCTGGTCCTAGCGGGCGTGGCAGAGGTCGTGGAGGTCACGCCAATACACGACACGAGCGACCAGGACCTTCCAACATTGACGAGTTAGCTTTGTTTTTTTTTCTTTCTTTTTTTATTTTTTTACTAATTAAAATGGTTTTGGGTAATATAATTGAATCGTTCTCAATTTTAGACTTGTGATCTATGATATCGACGAGCTGCCAGAAGGCCGGGGTCTCGAGACCCCCATGCATCCTAAAAAGATGCGCATGTGGCAACCGTAAGTAGTTCTGCTTGAATATGTTATTGTAGATATTCTGATTATAATACTTCATATACTTATATGAAGTTATACTATCAAGTTACATATTTATTTAATCGTCTATCTAGATCAAATCCCGCGCCACCACCACCTTCATCACCACCACCACCTTCGGTTGCAGCACCATCACCATCGGTTGCACCATCACCGAGCTTAAGTATCGTGCCGTCGCCAGCAATGTAAGTCGCGGACCTTTTCTGTTTATCTGTTTGATATGGGATATGGGTTTGAATCGGTATAAAGACTGCTTTTGTTCCAGGTTTGTGGAATGTGGCGATCAGGACTCGGCTTCAAGTTCCCTGTCTGCTTCTCCTATGCAGCATCCATCTGCACCTCCACCTCGTCATTCTCGGAACCTGCGAGATGATGAAATCTCCCAAATCATGAATCATGGTAAGTATTTGCGGATGGGCCATGGCTAAATTTCTGTTTCCCACCAGATTTTAATTCATACAATATTTTTTGCAGGAAGCGACGACTCTGGCGAGAGTGATAACGGGAGTAATGACGAGAGTGATGACGAGGTGGGAAGCGTTGCGGTTCCAGTGGTACCAAGAATCTACCAAAGTCTGTTGGAAACCCCACTGGATCGTGATGGTGCCCATGAAGATGTTACCGGAGACCTATTGCCGCCCCCGGGACTCGAGCCCGCCGATGTCCCTCCATCAACAACAGCGCAACCTCGGAATCTTTACGACTTCGAATGGAGACCGTTTCCAAACGACTCAATTTCACCTGAATCGAGACGGGAAACCTTCTCCAATAATAATGTCGGTCCGACAACTCCATGTGCCGACCCATATGAGACGTTTGTGCAAATATGGGATCAGCAAATTATGGAGCACATTGCATGCGAAACTAACAAATATGCTCAGCAGTTAGTATCCCAGATGCTCGAGAACAACATTCTCCATCCTCGAAGCCGCATCAGCCGGTGGCGTGACACCACATCAGATGAACTTTATATTTATTTCGGCCTGATTCTAGCGATGGGGGTTGTAGTGAAGACGAGGATGGAAGAGTACTGGGGTACCAACCCTGACATATTTTATACTCCAGGATTTAGCGCACACATGTCGATTGATCGATTTTTATTACTGAATAAATGCTTGCATTTTAATGACAACGATGACATGTGTGCTCTAAACCTGGACTACGCCGATGCTAGGTTGTATAAGATACGGCCGATACTTTTACATTTAAATAAAAAATTTCAACAATTATATATTCCGGCTCAGAACATAGCCTTAGACGAGAGTCTTTTAATGTGGAAAGGATGGTTGGAATTCTGCCAGCTTATTCCTAATAAAGCTGCAAATCGAGGCATCAAAACGTATGAGATTTGTGAATCTCAAACTGGCTACCTGTGGCGGTTTGAGGTTCACAGTCATAAAAAATCTCCACCGCAGCAGTTTGAAAATCCACTTGAGGCGTTTACACCGGCGATTGTGTTGCGATTGGTACAAGGATTAGAGCACAAAGGATACACGCTCTGGATGGATAACTATTACCAATCCCCATATCTGGCGCGACGACTAAAGTCTTTGGGCTTTGACTGTGTGGGAACTCTGCGAACCGATCGGAAGTTTGTCCCACAGGCCCTGCATAGTCTCACCAAGCGTAATATGAGACCGGGGCAGATTACATGTCTAACCTCAGGTGACGTCGATGCCATGGTATGGAGGGACACAAATAGGGTGGCTATGATCTCTACATACCATGGCAACGGTAAACAAACTGTCCGAGGGTCCACCAAACCCATTCTGATATTAGACTATAATATCATGATGGGGGGGGTAGACAAAAAGGATCAGCTCCTGGCCATGTATCCAGTCGAGCGAAAACGTACAAAGGTGTGGTACAAAAAACTTTTCAGAAGACTCCTTAACGTCTCAGTTTTAAATTCTTACATAATTTATAACCACACTTCTCATCTCAGCCATCGTAATTTCCGCATCAGTTTAATAAAATCTCTCCTGTCCAAACATTCTTCCCCTCCACCGATCCCGCTAGCAACCACACAGAACAAAGCTGATGTTACTCACCGCTTGGCTGAGTTCCCGATGGGGAAACACCAACGCATGCGGCGGGCATGCTCAAAATGCAAAAAACAGGTGCATACGTTCTGTGTTGGTTGCGGCAAAACCGTATGTATTGACCCCTGTTTCCTTAGTATACATTCATAATTTATGTAAAGTTTAATTATAAAGGTAAACTTGTAACTTCTAAATATTTGTATATATTTTTTGAATTTGTACCACACCTTTGTACGTAAATAGTTACTATCCAGGGTTCTGTGTGTTAATCCAAAAATAAGTGCGAGAAAAAATTTCATCAAAATCGGTTCAGCCATTTAAGACTTTTTTAATTCTTCTGGGCCATATTGCTTCAAGTGCATTTACTTCTGACGCGGTGGTGATAGCGTTTGTGATGCTACATCTGCAGTTTTTTTTTTTCAATTATCTCAACTCTCTTGCATTACGAAGAGACATATATTTTTTTTTAGTTTGTAATAAAGTTTATTGCTTTATTTTTTCTATTTTTTATTTATTCTTATTTTATTTTGTTGAAATTCTAAATTTAGATGTAACAGTACTGGCCGTATCCATACTATGTTATTAGTCCTGTCTGTGTATCAGTCTTTAGGAGATTGGTTTTGTAGTGAAATTATTAACTTTTTTTGTTTATTTTTGAATTGTATTTGTATGGCAGCATGCCTTTTTTTTGTGTTTATCTATTTACAAAGTCTTTCAAATTGTAGATTGTACATTTGTATTTAAAATAATTGCATCAGAATTTACGCTGCAGTCCTAAGTTTAAGAGCACTGTTTTCGCTCTTATTTTAAAGCCCTTGGTTTTTGTTCGATTTCTAATAAACTAAACATTTGTAGAAGCTGAAACTCTGTATGCAACAAGTATGTGAACCGTAATAAAGTATAACTCCATAACCCAAGCCACTTTAGTTACAGTGTTCTCAGAATTTAAGTATGAACTTACCCTATTTTTTTGTCAAGACGTTCGGGTCGCCTAAATGAGTCGGTTTTGTAAAGCTTGTGGAAAAAAATATATATATGGCGGGTTGTGTTTTTTTTACTGATAAGTGTGAAGTGATGTACATTTAAGTAAAAGTAAAAATTTTTTTATTAAATTATTGTGTGTTTTTGTTATTACAACGACTTTTGTAGAATAAACTGGCAAATAAGTCGTCCATCCTGGTTTCAAATAAAAATTATTACTAAATTACAAAGCAAAACTGTACTAATCCATTTTTTTATGTTAGATTGTTTAGTAACAATTTTAAAAACATAAATTTTATATATAGCTCACATACAAAACTTAGAAGATATCGTCATTTTAATCATAAGCGCCGATATCGCGCGAGACTACGCAAATGTGACCACACAGATGTGTCGATTCGCGCAATATGGCCGCCACATTTGAAGGGGTATATCAGGAAGAACAGGATAGACAATGCGTTTCCTGATTACGTTACGTTTGGTTACGTATCAAGATAATGTCACGTTGCCCCAAAGGCCGTACGGTAGTCCTCACGGCCATTATCACTCACACTAATGGTGAGGGAGCAGGCCCGAATTGGAGCTCCGTATATATATTCCTAAAGACTCCAAAATGTAGCCGCCTGTAGGATTAGTTGAGCCCTCCTATATGCAAAAACCTGGGCTGAACATAAGCGAATCATCAGCTAGTAATTACTCTGCCCGTCCTGACCTGGTCTTCAAAACACAGCAAAGCTGTTCCACAAAATCAATAAGTACGATAGTGCCTAAGCAGATGGACGTGCGGCAAAGTAATTTACTTACTAGTAACACTTTACTCCGGTTTTATGTGAGTAAAGTTGAAATTTATTCTAACGGTCACCCATCCACGGACCAACCTCGGCAAGCGTTGCTTAACCCGGTGAATCGATCCGCGTGGCTATTACCACTGAGCCACGAGCTCCTTAACACACTTGCATTTTATAATATTATTAGTATGGATACACAACACTTATTTGTTTGAATTTATCCTATTCTATAAATTCCACACTTGTTAATCCGTGAACAAAAGCTTATAATGTATAAAGATAGAATAATAATAATGTAAATAGATAAGAAGAAACGAATAATATCCTCGTGTATTACCAGTTCCAAATTTGAACATGTAATTTCAAACATTACGTGCAAGTTCAAATCTGAAATCGATAGACACATCAATACACAATAGGTATTCGCTCCTGTACATGCAACTTCAAATTTCACGTCATTTGCAATGCTAGAATAGAATAGTGCTCCATGTATATTATGAATAACGGAATATGGGATACGAGGAATTTCGTCAGGTTCAGAAATTACAATATCCGTAAATTGATATTACGTATATATTGATTTGTAGCAGTTGTAACTTCATCTATTGTAGATATATTACAGAATGTCGATTTATAGAACCGAGCGTTTTCTAATCAGCCCCTCTAGACAAGTGGCAAATGCTCGATTCTATGCAGTTGCGTTTTCTCGCTAACTCCATAGGGTTGCTGCAAAATTTTTGAAGAAGTATAGTGAGTATTCCATGAATAGTGGTACTATTATCTTTACATACTGACACTGTACATTCTGTGGCCCCTTGGGGGTCCACCTGGACCACTTAGGGAATCACTGATTTAGCTCAAGATACTAAACTACACTACAGACAGACACGTATTTTAATAATATTACTCATAATTTTCTTTTTTTGATTTCAAAACCATAATGTATAACTGTTTTATGTCCCAATAAATAAATAAATAATGGTATTATAATAGTGAAATCTTAATCTAATATATAAAGCTGAAGAGTTTATTTGTTTCAACGCATTAATCGCTAACTGTATTAACTAGTAACTATTGGCCCGATCCTTTCAGCGTAAGTTAGGCCATTTATCGAGTAAGGCTTTAAGCTATATATCATTCCACTAAGATGCTATTGTGAATGTTATTTAATACAGGCGAAGCTGCGGGCACCAGCTAGTACATTATAAGGAATCATTTATATCTGATTAATTCCTTCGGTGTCAATGTTTTCTGAACGAATGAAAATAAATAAGGAAACGTACTTGAAAAGTTTAAATATTTAGACTGCAAGGCGAAGTCGCCTGAAGCGTTCCAAGTGCAAGTAGTTGGTAGCAAGTGGTTTAAATTATAGCATCTTTATAAATTGAAATTTCATGTCACGTTATTTGTCGGGAGTGATTTTAATGAAGTTTTGTACACTTTGCTGTTATAGTCCAGTTTGAGAGAATAATTTTGGTCATATCAGATGGCATTTTACACGCCATTTTCTTAGCTTTGTCTGTATGTATGTTTGTTTTTATGTCCGTAACCGACTGATATAAGCGCGACTTAGACCTTAAACCCAGATTAAGCGGTTAGATTTCGCCCAAACTTTGTAGATATATCGGGTTACAAGAATTCGTTTTTTTTTTGAACTAATAGTTATTTATATGGTAGAATTTCTGCTCGGGCTTGTAATTTACATAAATTAATTAAATTGAATGCACAAAATGAATGTATGAAACATTCATCTCTATATTTATCTAATAGCAAACAAAACACTTCTGGAGAAATCAACGCACAGAGCGAGCCGTGTTATTTCAAGTGTGATCATACATGTTGTGAAGTTGAACCTATTTGTGACTGATGTTCTCTGTTATATTTCCTCTGTACTGTAATTATTGTTCTTAAGTACCTTCATGATATAATTAGTAAGTACATGAATGATTTTATTGAGAAAAAAGATTAAATAAACTTAAAAATGTTAATAACTATTCTATTTTTACTATATTTCTGGGCTCAAGCATAAATTCCTTGCTATAATTTATAATATTTCAAGTAAATAACTAACGCCCGGTTTCTGAAAGGCTGATTAAAGCAAAACATTATAAAATAATAACAAGAAAATAATAAAAATCTATAACGAGTTATTGAACAAAAAAGCTTCACATCACGTGGTGTCACGTGTATGATGCTTTTAAGCTCCAATTCATGACAGTGATCAAAATTCTAACAATACTCTAAAAGACAAATCAATGAAGGATTTTTTTTTCAATTTCAACTTCAAGATTTCAAATCAAATCATTTCCAATACGAAACGGATAAAATTAAATCACAGATGCAGAATTAGCGTAGTCTTATTTCTCGCTTGATAGGGACTCGTCCTCTCCAATGGAGCGCAGCGCCCAATACTGTCCAGTGAGGCGTTAATTTTATTTTACCTGCAGCAATTCTCTTGCGATTGTGATAAATTACACAATTGGTAATATTTTCCATTTATCACACGGTTTATTTGTAGTAGTGGATGGATAATGGCTGATGATAATGATTATGATGAAGGTAATGTAGTAATGAAAGTAAAAACTGATGGGTATCTTATGTAGGTATTTACCGCTTTAAAGTAAAGGGATATCTCTAAACTAAAATATTCTTTACATTAACATAATATTAGAAAGAAAGAAAATTATTTTTAAGCTATTGCATAGCTTCTATCGCGGGCCTTGAGCGCGGGGACCGAGTACAGAAATTCCGTAACGAAAATAAATCATAACGCTCCCCACTCCGACGGGCACGGAGGTGTGGCCGAAAAGAAACGACGTTAGACGATGCATGCATCGTCTAACGTCGTTTCTTTTCGGCAGTCTTCGACACGGTGTTTGTGTGCTTGCAACTAGACGTATTGTACGACACTACGAAGCTCGCACGAATAACAATAAAATATAACACATGTATTGTAAAATAATAAAAATATTTTAAACAATATTAGTTAATATTGTTTAAAATATTTATATTTTTTTATTTATTTAATAAAGGAAAAAAAAATGTTTTCTTATCGGTCACCACGCTCAAAAAGTGTAACTTGAATTAATATCAAAGAAAAAGAAATACTGCATTAATAATTAAAATAAATAAATAATTATAATTGCATAAGTTGATACAAAATGCTATGCAATAGCTTTACCGCGGCAGTCCCCGAGTGCCACACGTCTTTTATTGTTCACAACAAAAATCATCACGTTATGATTAAAGCAATTTAAGATAATAAGGTATTACAGTTATATAATATACTTCACTGTATTAATATTTTGAACAATATAGATAACTATTATTAACTAATAATTGTGTTTGTTAACTAACAAACACAAAAATTGTATGAAGTTCCAGAGATTAGTTCATTTAAACAATATAGATTTCAGTTCTGGTTTATATTTTATTATGTACGCGTGTGGTTTGCGTTATACACATTTGCATTTGTGCCACTTTCTTGCTCATTTTTTGCGTAAAATGGATTTGCTGTCTTTCGAAAAGAAGTAGAGGCAGTGTAATTACTAGCACTGATACATTTTGCGTCTCAGGATAAGCAGTAGGGCTATTCTGTAAGATCGTTTTCGAATCTCGAAAGCGGAATCCGCGGTGATATTGAAAACGAATTTGACGAATTTGTATTCTTTAAAACTCGACTATCTATCTATATCAATAAAGTTCACTTTCGAAGTGAGCGTAAAGTGAGCCCTACAGCATCTAAACGAAGTGAACTCGAATAATGCACTTTCCTAATTACTTACTTGCCCCGCTAGCCAACTACCTTGTACAAAAAGCGCAATAGGTGATAGTGATGATTGTGATATAAATACATTAAGGTACAGTCAAAGGAATCAAACAAGCCCACACAATACCGGGAAGGTGCCATATTTCCCATTCTACCCACATCACTCAAACTTCGCGATCTCAAACATTTACATTTCGGACTTCATGCCGACTCACATTTGAACTTAGCAGTTTCATAACTTGTTAAATATATTTATTGTAATAGAAACAACTAGTTAACTTAATTTTGTTAGTACGAAAATAGCAAAACGTGATATAGACGGTAAAAAGGGGGTAAGTATTATTTTTAAATGTTTCGCGAATTTCACTCAACATAACTATATTCTTATGAGAAGCTCGTGGCTCAATGGTAATAGCCGTTAAGCAAAGCTTGCCAAGGGACGAGAGATCATCTTTACATACCGAGACTCTTCCGTGTCTCGGATAGCATGTTAAGCTGTTGGTCCCGGCTGTCATTCGTGGATCTTTGACAGTCGTTACGGGTCGTCAGAAGCCCGAGAATCTGACAACCAGTCTAACCGTGGGGTACCGTATCACTGATCCCAATATATAGTTGGGAAAAGGCTAGGCAGATGATGACATAATATTCCATAGGATTTTTTCGTATTTTGATCACAACCTATTACTACTACTTAGTTTTATTATTATCATGATCATCAGCCCATTTCTGTCCGTTGTTAGACTTAGCCCTTCTCTAACACGAGAAAAAGTCCGAATCCATTCCACTTACAACAAACTTGGTATAGACGTTGTTATCAGCCTTACATCTATACCACTATTCGTTTCTTATAATATTACTTGTCTTGACACGCTACCGCGTGTCTAAATAATAAAAAAGCAAATACAGTTGAATGCATATATATAAAATGATAATTTTCATCGACCAATCAGAAATTGTCATAAACTTGTGTTTAAAATCTAAGAGTACTTTATAACGTATACATGAACGATTCCGTCCCCACCTAGCGTTGAAAGTTAAAATCACATTTCTCATATTTCAACGGTAACGCAAACTCGTGGCGTTTGCATAAGTAATTCGCTAATAAAAATGTACATATTTAACTTTGTATTTAGGTTTACGTTCTATAATGTTTAATACATGTTATACTAATATAAATATTGTCTGTGTGTTTTTAGGTACTTCAATAACGCAACTGCTAAGTGGATTTTAATGAAGGTAAGATAAGATTATAATTACTTTCTTAAAGTGCTTGAGGGTGAAACTATTCTATAAGGTTTTTGAGTAACTAGCATCGGGTATTCTGTCATCCATTAAAGACATCCAAAAGCCGATTTTAAAAGTGCAGTGTAAGCTCAATGTAACCTCACTCTATTGAACCACAAAGTATCTAACTCGCTAAAGCACTCTGCTTTGTTTGGTTAAGCTTGTCTTCCATACAATGATACACTCTAGCATCACACGTACTCTCAATAACGACAATAATGGATAATGATGATGATGATGATGATGATGGTGGTGATAGTGATGATGACTATGGTGATGATGATGATGATGCCTCGATATCGCACGATATGAAAAGAATAGTGTGAAGCAAAAAAAAAAAGAAAATACAACAAAATTACTGGTACAACATAGAACGTCAGATTAATTAAGGACTTTGTCCGTAGAAATGGCAGTTGTTGAAGTCACTAGCTTAAGACAAGAAATGAATAATAAATAAAAGTTGAGACCGCGTTTCGCCATACGGTAGCCGGTCCTTGTAGGATGCAATTGGCACGAGATCAGCCGTCTTGGCGTTCATTGAAGCTATACGTTCAGAAGTGGATGGATAGGCTGATGATGATGTTGTCCAGTAATGGACGGATTAATTATTAGTTCCTCTTAAATGTGACATTTTTATCATACTTCACTACTTCATAATAAAATATTTACAGATAATTCACAATGAATATTTAAGCTCATAAAACATACTAATATAGAATTTAAAGAAGATTAAGTGAGCATTTACATTTCAATCACGGGAGACCGAACGCATCTATTATTTGCGGAAAGCCATTAAATGACGCCCACAGAATATATAATATTTTAATTTCGCCAATTTATATTATAATAACTTTCTGTAAACACCACTTACTGGACTTCAATTATTGTTGTGTAGAAATTTGTAAGGGAAAATTGAAGATCAAAATTTTGTAACCTAATATCGTTTTGATTTTAAAATTGTGGTAAGAGTTAAGTAAAGGTTAAAGTGGATGGATAAAATCTGAAGTAAAGGTTGAATTAATGTAATAATTGCCGAACTAAATACTGGTGGGCAAAATTTGCAAATAGTAAATAAATATTATTCAACAGCCACACCATGTTAAACCAGCTCCGCGATAAGTTTGTAAGAATTATTGTTAAAAAGTGTTACGTGTGTTAAGGATACCAAACGTTAGTCAATGTCTTCCTTATTTATACTTCCTACCATTTGCAACCTTTTTGGCTATTGCTTACCTAAAATCTCTGCTTTTGTGTTCTGGAAAGACAAACGTTCGACATATATTTTAGTTACCTGCTGTCACGAGTATCATCTTTCCAAATAGAACGCGTCAATGTGCTTGATCTCTACCCCAACTCCCGAAACTTATTGACTTCTATGGTCCTCTTTAACATCAGATGGTAATATGTCTATCGGTTATCCTATTTAAAAAAAAGTTATATTTTTCTTACCAGCGTAGTTACTAGCGTTCTTTGAATAATGGTGCTGTCACACTGCTGTTACAAGACAATAAGCCAAATGGTTATTACAAAATATAACAAAACGTGTCGAAACGTTAAGAAAAGTATAAGGGAGTCTGAGGACACCCTTACAGCCATTTAATTTATCTATTTATTAGCGTGTTTGAACATATCAAGAACCTACAGTACCCGGCGATAAATATTGCACATCGACCTTTGGAAAGAGACAATCGGCTAAACTCGGCGTCGTAGAGCGTTATTTCTGTCGCACACTACCTATGTGACGTCAATCGTTCAGATTAAAAAATATATATAGAGTTGTTAATACCCCCAAATTTAAATAATTTAAAGTTGTACTATGACAACTTTAGGGAAAAGAGGAAAACCTTTACAAGGTCAGTCTCGCGAAATTATCTACAATGTTTATAAATATTTTGTAACCGAAGCTCAACACATACATATATTTTGATCTGGGCGCGACCGCACTCTATCGCATTTGAAAAACGATTGACAAAAGTTGAAAAAACTTCACATAGGTAGTGTGCGACAGAAATAACGCTCTACGACGACGAATTTAGCCGATTGTCTCTTTCTAAAGGTCGATGTGCAATATTTATTGCCGGGTACTGTACAAGTTTCTGACGTATAACAAAATATTCAATATCGTCTGATACAAAGTAACCGTGGAGCGTAAAATTTTACTGCGCACTTTAGTTTCAATCCCGGTAATGTGAGAAAGCAAGGTTGTTACGTTTCCCCTTAACGCATGATATGGGCATTATAATAGTGGGCTTTGAGGTCTTGGGATAAGTTTTCTTATCGATAAAAATATTTAAATGTTTTTTTTTAAGAAAACAGTAGATATAGTTCAAATGTTTTAACATGATTTAAATTAATCGTAATAGGAGTAATTATATACATGTTGCATTGCTAAAAAGTATGTATACATTATATAAAACTCGTTTTTATTTTTATCTCCTGTACTTGACAATGTTCTGGACTCAACTTACAACAAGTCCATACTCACTTAACAATGTCTTCACCTGGTTGAAGATGTCTTGAAATTGTCAGCTATAGGACACTTTGACGTCTGACCGGAGTTTCAGCAGCAGCTGGATACCAAGGGTCCCTTCGCACAAGCAATTAATGAGTTGCGAGCTCCGCGTGCTTAATAAGATCGAACGTTTAACGCTCAACGTCGAGAATCCAACAGCACTTTATAAAAAAGCGCTGCGTTTAAAAACGCTGTTGTGTGAATAAAAACATGGGTATCCATTTGTGTCATTGTATACGTTTTTTTAACTCTTCGTGTGAACGCGGCCTTAAATCTGAGTGCCATTTCAGCAAATTATAAATAACCCCGACTAATATGTCCGAATTAGACAATATATAATACCAAACAGTTTTATATTATTATAAAAATAAAGTGTTTTTACTATGAAAATAAACTTTACCGTCACCGAACTTAGCCATCTTCTGTATATATTATGAATAACTTAACTAGTTAATGGATGAGTTTTCACTACTTGCCTCATCAGCTAATTTGGCTACTCAAGTAATAATATTTAATAAAATCAACACCTTTTTACCTTTCATAAAAATTATTCTTTGTTATTCATTTGTATATTCAATTTTAAATGACAATAATTTAATGAAAAACATCCATTACCTTCCACAAATGTTGAAACTCAAATATATTTTGTCAAAGGCAATCGTTTCATTTAATTAAAAACTTGTATCTTTGTTAAACTGTTCAAAAGCGTAATGAGATCTCTAGAGTCAATAAGTTTCTTTGTGATGTTCTTAATGCTATTTGTAATTAATGCTATGAGACGTTTAATATCAGCATTAATGAGATGAAGTACGCAATCAACTTATTTGATTCCTTATAAAGTTATAAATAAAAAAAAGGTGTGTGTGCGATTCACACACGATAGAAGTGAAACATATGTTAAATGCTCAAATACAAGCAAGTATTAAACAGTCTGCAATATACATACACACCGACATTTGCTCTCTCGCTCTTTTGTATTTGTGTCTCTTACCTGTCATTTTTCCGTTGCATCCGGTTTGAAATCACAATGATTCTAAATAAGTTTCGCTTCAATATTTTCTTACAATAACACCAAGTTAACCGTTCTGTAACGGGTGGGTACTATTAAGGTACGGAAATAAATTTAAGAATTTTTTAGATGATGATGCAGTCTTGAGCGAGAGATTCCGGGTTTGTTTCTGACCCTCTGTGATGCCTCTCAGGTTTTTCTGAATTTCCAAGTACACCCTAAATTAGAGATCATCGCAACCGGTGAACTAAAACATAGTGAGGGAAACCTCCATACCTGATATTCTGAAAATCCTGAAAGTCTTTGAAAATTTCTTTTGACATATTTTAAGTGTACAAGTTGTTACCCACAGACTTATAAATAAAGACAGATGGAGCATGGCGAACACGCGAGTGACGCCACCAAAGCGAATTCAAATTCAAAAGCGAACACAATTTAATAGACGTTTAGAGTACAAAGCTATGACAAGCACTTAATAGCGCTTTTGAATTTGTATTCGCTTTGAAGCGTCACTTGGGTGTTCGGCATGATCCATCTGTCTTTATTTATAAATTTGTGTTGCTACCTATGAAATAAATATATTTTGATTTTATTTAATATCCTATGTCAACATTGCTCATTGGTGGATGGGACGAAAAGCTTTGAAGGTTTTGGAGGTCGCCAATTATGACAGCGCAGGCACAGGCCACTTGCGTGAGCTACGGCTAACACGCTTATTCACGTAGAGACTACCTGCAATTTTGTAGTGTTTTAATGATTCTACTATTTTCTAACTTGTGTTTCCCGTTAATGACACCGAAATTAAAGTGATTCCCAATCAATAAAAGCTTTGGAACCACTCACTCAGACAATGGCCTGGTAAAAATTCTAAAAATATATTACTTAAGCACAGTATTGGATACGTGTCAAAAGTTTTTTTTTTTAAATCGTTAGCCTAAACAAAAATATTTGTCAAACAAACCATTATGTAACAAACGTAAACGCTGCGTACAAAGTAATAGGTTTTCTAAAACAAACATAAAATGCATCCCAGCGGAATTGGTGATTGAAACGAAATAAAACGAGTAATAGACTCGCTCCTTTTTAAATTTTAATCTCTTCGTCTCTCAAGTAGAGCATGAGTGTGAAAAATGCATGAGGTAATGCACTTTGAGGCAGCTACTTTGATGTTATATCGCCTTGAATAGGATTGAGATATATTTCACTCTAAAGGTATATTAGCATAGACAAATTGATGCCTTGATTAAACATATTAGTTTTTAAATAATTGACTTTTGCAAATTTTGTATTATGTCGAGGCATTCGATTTTCTGCCAGTGTAGCTTTCGCTATTGTAAGCAAAGTATTAAACTACGTAAATTAAATTAAAGTATGTTATTGACGTGATATCTAATAACTCAATATTACGGACAGCATGCACGAAAAAGATGACGTCATGTCGCGTTAAGCAAGCGAGAGCGCGGCACAAACGAGAGAGAGGCATGATCGGCTCGAGCGATCGGCTCAGTTCGGTTCATGCTGCATGTAATGTTGCACGTCAAACTACCATCCGTAAACCGACTTTACAGACAACCAACTTTTTTTTATCAAACATTCTTTCTTCATCTTAAACGAACTAGGATAAGAAAACACGATTGGTATTGGTATTTACCAATCAACCAATTATCCCATAGATTCCAAAAAGTGTCCTTTTTTGCTACTTATTCCGGAATATATGAAATAATACTTCAAAGTTTTCTGGAACAATAGTAATTCTACTAATCTAGCAAATTGGGAAAAATTATGTTACTTACTTGTGCGGTTTATTTAATATGATTTCTTTATATATATATATATATATATATATATATATATATATATACTAGCTGTCCCGACAGACTTCGTTCTGCAATTATTAAAATTGCAATTATAAAATAGGGGTTGATCGTAGAGGGGTCAAAATTTAGGGTTATACGTATTTTAATATGCTGTATCATAAAAAAATAAAAACAAAAAATTTCGTCCAAAAATTAAAAAAAAATATTTAGGGGTGGACTACCCCTAACATTTAGGGGGATGAAAAATAGATGTTGGCCGATTCTCAGACCTACTGAATATGCATATAAAATTTCATAAAGATCGGTCCAGCCGTTTCGGAGGAGTACGGTAACTAACATTGTGACAGGGAAATTTTATATTATAATTTTATATATATATATATATATATATATATATATATATATATATATATATATATATATATATATATATATATATATATAGTCTTTTTTGGCCAAGAAGGTAAATGACTTCATGGAAAATATCGAAATGGGCGAAGCAAGTGTTGAAATTATTTTTGGGGGATTCGTCTTTCGTAAAATGAATTAATTAATTACAGAACTATTTTTATTTTTGAAGTCTGTGAATATGCTCATATTTTTTAAGATGCTTTTGTTTTTACGTTTAGTATTCCTTCTGTTGGCGTCAAATCTTGTAATTGAATCTTACATTTAACAGATTCGAATCCAACTTTGTACACCTGTTTAATTTATTACGCGAATTTCAAACATTACAATGAAACAACTTTTATAGATTTTCGTATATTATTCGAATATTATACAACAATATCACACCCGTGATTATATGGTTGCATAATAAACGAGCCGATAAAATACTTAATTGTTTAATGTTTTATAATATGGGTACTTTAAAGTTTGAAAAGATCATGTAGTTATTTATAAAGCAATTATAAAAGTTATTTTGTTTACTAACGCGATTAATCACAAACTCGTGTCAAATGATTCATAACGACGTCGCGTGATTTTACATTTTATTGCACTTCACAATTAATGCAAATTATGATATAAAATAGTTAATGGCTTTGTTAACTTATAAAAACTTCCATTGTAATATTTTAAGGGCCTGTTTCACAATCTCCAGTTAAGTTCCCAATAGGCTATCGACATGTTTGACAGATATTTGACAGATACTCCATACTCTATCTGTCAAATATGTTGCCGATAGCCTATCTGGAGATTGTGAAACAGGCCCTAAAGGTAAAGCAATTGTAATGTCAATAACGTATTAACTATTGGTGGGCAATAAGGTTATCCTCTCTTCCTCGAATTCATGCGAGGGTAAGAGGTTGTTGTTCTTCTACACAGTACTCGATTGTGATATGGTAGCTGTACACAGGTTCAAAGAACGCATCCTTTAACTTTGATTTTAGTGGTGACCGTGCGAAAAGTCAGAGGAACCATGCCTACTCGAATTATGACGTCTCACTTCGATGCCAAATTTTACAAGAATTGTGATCATCATTGTGCAAATGTATTCCATTTATCATCATCCTTTATTCGTTCACTGCTGATTATAGGCCTACTTCATTGAGCGTAAAGACGTCCGTTCCCTGCCACTCACATCCAACACGAACCAGCTACTCCACGGGGATCTTCTTTACACCATTTTTTTGTTTTTCCTTTTACGCCGGGAAATGCAATGAGGCATCCCGCCTTGGAAGTCTCCGATTCCACTTTTAGTCAGTAGCCCCCGATCTGCTAGCAACAACCTGGAACCTGGGAAGCTACTCAGTTCCTTATGGGACCGACGCCACCTCCACAGAGGGGTTGTTCCACACCTCAGAACAACAACTCCCAATGTGTCCGGATAGTACGATGCGGTGAAGTTCCAGTCCTCACCCCTTGTTGTCAGGCCCTTTGCTATTTTGTCCCCTCTAATATATAATAATAAGAATAATAAGAGGTATACAAAGAGCCCCCTCGGCTCAATTCCTTTCGCTTAAGGTGCTGGCTCACCCTAGGCTACTGAGCCCCACCCCCACGACAAGGCTTGAACCATAGTGGGAATCGTCTTAGATCGTCTTTACATCTGGGTAATGGCCGACTAGCATTTCATTAACCTAAACGCGGCCTCCCCTTATTGGCCCATCAACCATCCGTTCTCTATTACGTTAAAAATATATTAATTCTTACATTTTGTCTACGATTGTATCCCGTCTAATCTCAGTTCTTAGCGTTATTTGTTATTTATCCAATAGCAGACATTATTGCCACCTTCATTTATCTCTCGGGAATTCCGCAAAAAGCGTTTTTGTTGCCCTAAATGATGAATACCCGCTGTCCCCTTTCCTACATCTGTTCTTCTGTATCATTTTTATTGCGAACTTTTCCTATATTTCTAGAATGTCCCAATTACGATCTCCGGGATTTTTGAAATTGATTTGAAGTGAATATTTTTTATTTATGTTAGATGGATATTTTGTTATCTTTTCGTTTATTTAACTCTTGGAATGGCTTTATATCAAATTAAGACATCAATATTTTATTAAAATAATAGTTCCTTTTATGATCATCATCATCAGCCTTTATTCGCCGACTGCTGAAGATAGGCGTCCCTCAATGAACGCCAAGACGACCGATCCCTTCCCGGCTACTTTACGGAGATCATCTTCCCATCTGGTCGACCAACACTTCAATTACCTATCAGCCACCCGTTTTTCTGAGTGTGACCAGCCCTATTTCATCTTCACGAGCTTATTTTTCGCCATTAAAGTTTACTTGAATCTTTTTCTTAAAAATATTTTTCATTAATAACGAAACTGCGTCGCTTGTTTAAAAAGCATTTCATCTACACTGCTGGACGTCTTACTATTGTGAGGCATCTTTCAATTAATGGCAAGATGGCCTTTTTTTTTCTTTAAGGCCGGGAAATGCGCTTAGGCATCTCGCGGGGGAGTGGGTCACCCCAGGCAGGTGTGGGACTCACTGCGCCCGAAAGCTGGTAAGTGGACGCAGCTTTACCCACTAAAACCCGGCGAGTGCCACCAATGCCGCCTTTGGTGAGGTGCCCCGGATCTACAAACAACAGGGCACCTCGACGGCTAGTCAGTCCTTCAGGAGACCGACGCCACCTCCATAGAGGGGTTGCCCCGCACCACATAACAACCTCTGCCAACGTCGGGAAGGTACAATTAGGCGAGGTTCCCGTCCTCGCCCCTTGCCCCCTGTTCTTTTGCCCCCTCTTCTTATAAGAGGGGTGCAAAGAGTCTTCTCGGCTCAATTCACTTCGCCCAAGGTGTTGGGGTCACCCTGGGCTACTGAGCCCCATCGCCACGACAAGGAATGGCAAGATTGCTTCTAGCATTTATAACCAATGTTCAGACTCCACGGAGATCATCGTCACATTTGGTGGTTGTCTAACAAAGAATCAAAAACATGGATTATCATTAGTTGATGTTCATTTATACGTAAACGAGTGATTCCGTACTACGGTAAATCGGGGGTATTAAAGCATGTGCCAATAATTACGGTGCAGCAGAAGATTTCCGACGATTTTCTGAACAATGTCCCTATTATCTTAATAGGGACTATTACTTAGAGTGGGCCGTTAGATGTACGCAATAAGAATCGCCAGCGTTATAGCTAAATTAAGTGGATGTTTAAGGGGTCTGCACTTACTAAACCACGGAGTCCTTGATTATTACTATCATCATCAGACTCTGTCAGCCTACAGCTGAAGTTAGGCCTCCTTCAATGTACAACACGACGACCCATACCTCATATCCAACATGGAACAGTCACGGGAGTTATAAATTTTAAGTATATAATTTAGAAATGGGTAAGAAAGCCCGAAAATCGACCATATAGTGTATTTTGAGATATAGAGAAAATATTAAATTAGTATTGTAAGCTTAATTAAACTTTAAGAAGTACGCATGAATCAAATTACTGTTTAACGAAATATTGTTAAACGAAAACGTATGTGAACATTCTTTTTATGACATTGTTTTGTTGGCAAAAGATTTTGAATTATACTTTTTGAAATTGATATCTAAAAAAGTAGTATTCAAAATCTTTTGGAATCTGCCAATTTTAACAAATATTTTTCATATTTCTCTTATTAATTTTGAAGTCTATTTAATCATTTTAGCAAAAAATATAATACTAACTAAGCAGTTATTCACTGCAGTTACAGAATTGTATTTTATTAAAAAATACGACAGTAAAAAGCTTCGTTAGTAATAAATAGAACTTGAATTTCGAATGAAAATTATTTTGAATATAGAAGATCGTTACGGCCGCCATATTGCAAACAAATTCATTCTGGTACGTTCCAAATGTGAATTTAAACCTAAGGAATGGGGATTACTAATCATTTGTTTGTAAAAATGTTTTCCGTTCTTCGGAAAACTGGATTAAAACACAATAAATTTTAAGGAAAGCCGAAGGAAAACGTAGAAAAATATCCAATTAAATGCATTCGCCAACGCCTGCCGCGAAATAAATGGCGAATGGCGAACGAATACTTTACTCTTCTGAATAATAGCTCAATTACCACCCACATTGAATTTAAGTATATTGGGATGGCATTTAAATAATTACGATTTGCTTCTTCCAATGAAATTCTAATTTCAAATCGATAGGAGAAAAAGGGAGATCATTACAATGTTTTCATTTCTTAAAAATCTGCCAGAAAAGATTCTGCGTGGAGTTTTTATTTTGCAGGTACGCGTTCTGGTATTAATCTATCAGCTACCTTATTCTTTTCAAGCTTAATTTAACGGAGAAGATGACTAATAAATGTTATATATTATATAAAATAATATTTCATTTATTCAATTTATTGTAATAAATATTATATGAATGAAATGAAATATTATGCTTTATTGCATAAATAAACAAGTAAGAAGAACACAAACTATTAATTTCTCTAATTAATTTATTATTTTCTCATTAATTTCTCTCTAGTCACGTGCATTGCGAAAACAATCATTTGGAAAATAATGTTCTATAATATTATATTAATTATGGTACTCATGATTACACACCAAAAATGTCCGCGATGGCACACTACTATTACCTAAATAGTTAAGCCACTTTATCAGGATAATAAAATAAGGAATCCTTTTCTATAATTATTTAATACATACGATTGAAGATCTACGTGTAAATTTACTCTACTGTAAATGATTCAAATCGTAGTTTTCATTTAGAATTTAGGGAGGGTATTAAAAAATCTAAAATTAAGATAAATATCAAGAACAACCACCAAACCAATCCAGATAAAATGTATGGATATTATATAAACATAAATATAGTCTGAGACCTAGAAAAGGTTATAGAATAGTTTTTTAACCTCGTTGAAGGGGCAGTAGGCTGCTTACACACTCAGAAGAACCAATGGGCCAATAAGGTTCAAGAGTGGAGGCCGCGTTTAGGCAGACGAAGTGTTGGTCGGCCATTAACCAGGTGGTAAGATGATCTCCATGCAGTGGCCAGTACGCGCTAGATGCGAGTGGCAAGGGGTCAGTCGCCTTGGCATTCATTAAGGGAGGGCTATGTTCAGCAGTGGATGGATAAATCCTGATGATGATAATGATGATAGTTTTACCCTGAAAAAAGAAAAAAAAAGTCCCCCGTCAACGAGAACTAGGCGGGTGTAACGACAGTGATGAGCATTTGAAAGTCAAGCCTAGGAAAACTTATTAATGTAATGATGATTAATAATAATAATATAATAGTAGGCGAAAAATTCTAATGTTTACGCGAATTTCACTTATATGTAAAGCAGGCTAAGCTGTGTATCCGTGTGAAGCCAGGAAGGACTACTAGTCATTGAATAAACGCCAAA
Source organism: Lycaena phlaeas (assembly GCA_905333005.2). Lineage (NCBI taxonomy): Eukaryota > Metazoa > Arthropoda > Insecta > Lepidoptera > Lycaenidae > Lycaena > Lycaena phlaeas. The sequence continues at coordinate 10,772,088 of HG995178.1, forward strand.
ACCATCGACATAATAAAAGTAACATACTTTTAAAAGTCTTCATTCATGTTATCAGATTTAATCGGGTATGAAAACGTTATTCTTCAAACCGTATCCCGACTTATTAATTCTACCAAATTCCAAACTCTCGTACTTTGAAGAGGCTGGTGTACAAAGGAGTTTGAAGGATCCCCCGGCTTAGTGATACTGATATTTTAAAGGATGATTGACGGCTCTTACAACATATCGGGCATGACAAGGCTTTTGTCATGTTAGTTTTATGTTAGGGAATTTTCGATAATCTAGGTCATCAACATGATTGTCAGTATGTTAGTAAGTGTCATGGAATATCCATACTAATATTATAAATGTAATCGTATGGATGTTTGTTACGCTTTCACGCGAAAACTATGCAACCGATCATCGTGAAACTTTGAACACATATTCTCGGAGGTACTAGAAGTAACATAAGACACATTTAAAAAAGGAACGATTTTTTGACGTGACAACGTCTAATAACTCGATATTAAGGGCAGCATGCACGAAAAAGATGACGGCATATAGCGTTCCGAAAGCGAGAGCGCGGCACGAACGAGAGAGAGGCATGATCGGTTCGGTTCATGGTGCATGTAATGTTTTACTTTGTCACGTCAAACTACCGTCCGTAGGCCGGATTTACAGACAACCAATTTGTTTGCTAACAGCTAGTAATTTAATATTTATTATAATATATTTTAATATTATTCTTATAAAAACGCCACATTATGAAAAACCATAATAAACCTTGGAAAGTAAAAAAAGCTGTTTTCATAAACATTAAAACAAATATGTATATAAGAATAAAAAGTTTCTGTGTAGCGCTTTCTATATTATGTAAAAGTATTTTATCTACGCTTATAAAACAATATTTGCATATTATGTAAGATTTGTTAAGGCGTATGATTTTTTAAGCAAATTTCTTGAATGTCTGTTAAAGATACGTTCATATTATTTTAACATCTTTATTCAATTTCTGTATAAACAGAATACTGAAAATATTGTTCTTTAGCTTTCTTGAGAGAATTAAGGTTAACTTTCCGTAATAACAAAAGAAAGAAGTCGTACAAGGATATCTTTTACATTTTTTATTAAATTCTTTTTTTGTCCATGGTAATGTACTAAGATTCTTGAACAATTTTTTTCCATAATAATATGAACGTTAAATGAATTATCTTACTCATCATTTTTGTTGCCTATCCTCAGATATGAACTATTCCTTAATGATTTATCATCGTCGAAAACCTAACCTACATATCATATTGTATCATCACCTGGTCCAACACTACCATCATCATCACCACCACCATCATCGTCATCATCATGAGCATCATCATCAACATCATCATCATCAGCCTCTGTCCGTCGACTCCTGCTTATAATCTCCCTCAATGAACGTCGAGGCAGCCTTGATGATTACAATAATAAAAGAAGAAAGACTTGCAGCAGTTTCGGGAGTTAGCGTATCCAAGAAAAAAACTCTTCAATTACGTTACATTGTTACAGGCGGAACTCTATGAGTCAACTCATTTTCCATCATAAACTAGCATTTTTTTCTTATTGCCGCACGTGTCAACCAAAATACATTGTATTCTAAAACAATTCGATTTCGCGAGTGTCCTATGTATAGTTTATACTGAACCGTTTATTGGCAACAACAAAGTCTCACAAACGTAAGTCATTTCAGTGTTTACTGCTGAGGAATGCAATCATACTACTTTGTGAACTAAGTTTCTTACTGTAACAACGATGCAGGTAGAAGTAAGTTTTATATTATCATCACGAGACTCCGTCTACTGTTCATCATAGGTCTCACCCATTGAACGCCCTCGCCGCTTGCATCCAACACGGACAGGCCACTGCACGGAGATCGTTTTAGGCCAAAAACAGAATATGAAACTTATGAAGCAAATTAGGACAATGGATATCCTAACGTTCAGGAACATATTTTGTGCTCTTTAAATAATATGTCAGGGGAGGGGGGTTAATGGGTCATAGTTCACCGCGCTGGCTCAATGCGGGTTGGTGAACTTCAAATACCTTCAAAGACTTTCAATCTCATCAGGCATGCATGTTTCCTCACAATGCTTTCTTTTACCGGCGAGCGAACGATGGTCTCGAGTGTGCACTTAGAAATTTAGAAAAAACCCATTTCAAGGCACACACGGACGGGTCAGGATCGAACCCGGAACCTCTCGCATAAGAGGCCGATTCTACCCACTACTGGACCATCGTCTCTACCCATCCTCTTCGCCTGATTTCGAGGAGGAGACCCGTGCCCAGCAGTGTGACATATAAGGGTTGAAAAAATATTTTTTTACTTTAAATAATATGTAGGCTGTAATAATGATCATGATGAATATGTTTCCGTTTCCTACTTATAGCGTTAAAACTTGCTCGTTAAATAAACGAAACAAAGCTATGTAAGCACTGCGCGGGTCGTCTCCCGGCAGCGGGTGCTTCCGCGCCCCATCAATATGGGGCGGTCATTGTGGTGGCCTGTTGGCCGGAGAATGTCCACGGCGACGGCGGGCTCAAGAGACGGCGGGTCACGTCGCGCCGTCTGCCGGATAGTACCCCAGGCGGTCTTCCCCTACCGGGTGATTCCACTACGTGGAGGCCCATATGTAAGCAATCTTTCCTCATAAAGCCTTAGGTGAACCCTTCCCCAGTTTAATTTTTGTGAGTTTTATAGAATGTATCTATATACATTAGTTAAGTTTAGTTAGATTTAGTTATAGCTAAACTAGGAAACAACTTTTCCAGTTTTCTTAAGTACTCTCTATCTATGTATATGTCGCAGTCATCTGGTTGAGTCAGTCATTTGATTGTATCATCATATTTGGTTATATCCCATTCAACGACAATGCTAAATGACGTTCAGTCAAGACGTTGAACGAGTCAACTTGACGAGTTGTCCTTTAGTCATTCAATTAAATGTCGTCATTCGATTTACGCGCTAGTGATACAATCAAATGACTGATTCAACCAGACGACTGCGACATATATAATATTATAGAGTATACTGAAGTCACTTGTTTAAAATAATAGCTTGGGTTAACTGCTGATGATGTTCTGGAAAATGTCTGCATTGCAACAAGTTTAGGCAATTTTGCAAAATTGCTTAGCCTTTTATCAAAAATTTCATGGTATTTGGACACGTTATAATTCCATGGCCGTAGATGCAAAACTGCAAATATAATGCAATACTTAAGGATATAGCACTTTCTAGAAATGCTTAGAACATTAAAAAAGTGTGTGCTTGTAATTTTTACCTGCAATTGAAGTAAAATCTTTTATGACCTATATACCCTAGTGGGTAATGTCATAAGAGATGGCGTGTCTAAGAAGCGTGAAGTGTAGAATACTAATGAAACAACTTTTACGGATTTTATCGGTTGCGATAAAATCCGTAAAAGTTGTTTCATTATAATGAGTGAAATTCGCGTAAACATAAGAAAACAATATGTAGAATACTAGCTATTCCACGCAACTTCGCCTGCGACAACTAAGATTGAAAATAGGTCCTTAACTTTTTTGAAAATTTAATATTAGCCTATGTACCCCGGGGATAGTGTAGCTTCCCAACAGCGAAAGAATTTTTCAAATCGGACAAGTTTTGGAGCCTATTCAATAAAACCAAACAATCAAATCGCTCTCTTTACAATATTAGTAACGATTATTAAAGAACCAATGCAAGTTCGTATCTACTATTTTTAATATAGATACTGAGCGCTAATCCGTTAGGAAAACATATGTGTCACCTAATTTTTAACATCTCTTGGTTAGAGGAATAATGGACAAAATATTTTCTAATGGAAATTGACTACAAACTCCAAGTTGCATTTGAGCTAGTCAATGCAATTCATTCATGCTCCGCTTAATTATATCCTTAGACTCAATAGTAAGTCTCGATACCAATAATTGCTTTTCATCAAGTCAAGCTGCAGTAGAAATCTAGTTATGATCAAACTAGCAGTTCCAAATTGCTTTAATGAAATACTTAACTCGTCAATGCCTCAAATGTCGTCAAACTGAGAAAATGACTTAAAACTGTTTTGTCTTTGTCAATTACTTATTATTCCTTCTTGTTATTTCTTGTTGTTTCTTCATTCAAACTTATTAAATCTACATTATAATAATTATATTATGCAAAAGTAACTTTATTTAGTTTGTCTGTCCTTCCCGTTTTCACGCCAACCATTTCACGTAATTGTTGGTTATATTTTATGTAGGAAGGCATTTGATTCGACAAAATAAATAATTGGCTATAAATATAATCATAAGTCAGTTCACAGCAATACTGTGATCCAATCGGGACATCGGGAATCAGGACGGAATCGGGACATGATATAAATTTGACTTAATTTACAATCCAGTCAAATCAAATGGCAATAAAACATGAAAATTACCGCATTAGTCACTTCTAGTGTATCTAATGCTTTGCATAAGTGACCTATTGGAACTTATTTATGGGCCATTAACCTATAAGGATATTGTTGAACTGCAATTCAAGCCCCTATCGTGTGCATGCTAGTCGTATAATAACAATCAATTTCCTATGTTGTTTGAATAACCCTCCCTGGGATATTAAAAATTAGAAATGTATTAGTGATTAAAAACCCAAAGTAATATCAAAGGTTTTAATTTAGAATTACAAATTTGGAAATGGTTTTCCCACAATAATATTCGTGGTATAATAACGTATTTCTAAGTAACCAATACCGATAATTTATATTATATTATAATTAAGTACAAATGACATGGCAAATTGATTTTTGTATACAGAATTAGTGTGACTCACAAGTTTCAACTTTCAACTGCACGGCCTGGATAGCGTATGCTTCACATCGATTTTGTGTTCTTTTTTACAGGGACTTGGTATTGAAAATAAATTTAAAATATGTCACTTGAAAACAGCCTTTTTTGTTGACAAAAATATCGATTGAGATAATATTGAAGAAGATAAATTTATCTTTTTCAATATTATCTTTATCTAAACTAAATATTATTTTGATATTGATCATTCTAATAAAATAATGTAATCGTTACTCAATTTTATGTTCGAATATTAATTTTAACAGGCAACTTCAAATTGTGTTTTACCAGAACTTCAAACATTTGTTTGAGTGAAACACTAATTTATGTTACGCAATTAATATTTACCTTTCAAAAAGTATTTGACCTTAATTTAAATTACATCAACCTTACCAGCATGATCAGCCTATAACTGTTACAAGTCACAAAATCTTGCAGCTATTACCGAGGCTCCGGGCAACTTCATCATCATCATCATCACCCAATTGCCTTTGCGTCAATTGCGCACAGGTATATTATATACGGCACTGTAACATCGCTCGGAGTTTCGTGGTAGTGTGAGAAAAGAAGTCGTTCTGTTTCTTTGTGAAACAACTTTGTGAGGCATTCGATTTTGGAGTATATTTTTTGCTATTGTATATTATATTCTAATGAATGAAGATACAAAGACACTATTGCCTTGATCCTTTTCAATTTTGTGAAAATCAATATTAATTTAATTATCCCTCTTAATGTTATCCACGAAAATTAAGGGGTTCAGGGCAAGGCATTACTAGAAAAAACATAGACCTACAAATATTATATAAGTACCATGAATAATAATGTACTTAATTTTCTCAAAAGTCATAATATAAACAAACGTTTTTATGATTTTAATTAGCAACCTGAAGAAGTCAGGTAATTGTAAGTCACGACAGTAATTATTCAATGCTGGATCCTTCTATATAATGTATTATCTCACAAAAAATCGACTTTATTCCATGAAATGACTTAATAGCGCATTCCGAGTGATATAGAAGTACGCTCACACTGACAGCAAAACTGAAACACAATCTAACTTTAACGTTTGTTGGAAGCGTTCGCAAACACACCTGTCAGAGTGGTCACGAATTGAATAGCAACTGCTTTCAGTCATGCAAGTCGGGGAACGGAAAAAAGACTGGAAATCGTTACAGAAGGAAAAGATTTACTGGCGTTCAAGTTTTATTCAACTAAGGCGTAATAAATGATATTATATATCTGCTGTTTGGAATCGATTGAAATGCTAGAATATATAATTATAAAAATGAGATACAATTAATTAGCGTATGTATCTGTATCATCTGATGTGTCTGCATATGTATTCATGATATAGAATAGACCTGATTAGGAAAGAAGAGTATCACATAGATACTATCTACTGAAACCAAGACTACCATTTTATATTCAGCCTTGGTAGTGACCAAATGTATCATAAATGTTACATTACAATTAGTTTAAACTAGCAGCGCCCCGCAGTTTCACCCGCGTACTTCCAATTATAGCCTATGTGTTATTCTGATGTATAAGCTATATTATTGTAAGGTTTAATTAAAATCCATTCAGTAGTTTTTACGTGAAAGAGTAACAAACGTCCATACTTACAAACTTTCACGTTTATAATATTAGTAAGATAGAGTACATCATCATCATCATCATCAGTCTTTATCCGTCCACTGCTGAACATAGGCCTCCCTCAATGAACGCCAAGACGACCGATCCCTTGCTACTCTTGATTGATAGAGTACATAGTATTTAATATTTTAGTTTCGTTTGAATCTCGAATCAGAATATAAATAAAGTGTTTGTTATTCTTTTTCTAATTATTGCTTCATTTTGCATATTATATTCTCTTATTATTTCACTAATGCTCATTTAAAATGAAACAAACAGTGAATATTTAAAGTTGACATGTTGTTTGTATAAGTTTCGAGTGCCCGACTTTACGGCAGCATTTTAATTGCACCGTCGGCGAAGCAACTTTAGACTCGTAATAATAAACAATGTAGGTGTTTAAAGTTATGTTTTTAATTTCAAATGTTTCATGAATATTATTTCTAAAGTTATTTATGTGTTTTGGGGCCTAGAATATGGTTAGTTATAATCATCCTAATAATCCTAATAATAAATGCGAAAGTTTGTGAAGATGTTTGTTACTCTTTCACGCAAAAACTACTGAATGGATTTTGATGAAACTTTATATGAATATAGCTTGTACATTAGAATAGCACATAGGCTATAATTTATCTCCGTACCCCCACGTGAACGAGAAGTACGCGGGTGAAACCGTGGGGAGATGCTAGTTACAGATAAATTATCAATTCTTTTTGATATTAATAATTGCTTTTTACTATAAAGTACACTGAACTGGGCTAATAGAGTTTTAAATAGAGGCTTGGTTCGGGAGATGAAGGGGCTGAAATTGTGAAGATGAATAATTTCATATGATATCAATAGGTATAATATATTATAAAAATAATATGTTCAAAATTAAATAAAGCATTTTGAAAATCGCTTGATTAATGTTAAGCTTAACTAGCTTTTAACATGTCACGTGGATCGCGAAGCACTAAAGTATGACGGATTTTTTAACCAATTCCTTTGAAGTAGGTCCATCTTGCTAATTGGATCGAATTGGACAATCAAAGAGTATAGCAAATATCAATCAGCTGAAATTGATTTCAATGGCTACTTTCAATTTGGGGGCAAATAAAAAAGGCTTTTACTTTTTTCCGGACATTTGACATCAAATAGAGTTTTCCATTTAACCTAGCCTATACAGGTTTTCCCCTATTATACTTAGTGCCCGAAAATCCAATGGTTCAAGAGTGGGGTATCAGGTAGACGGAGCATTGTTCAGTCATTAACTAGATGGAAAGATGATCTCCGTGCATTAGCTGGTCCGTGTAGGATGCGAGTGGCAAGAGCCAAGAGATAGTGATGATGATGATTATATTACAAGGTCGGAGATAGCAAACAGCTTTGCTGTGCAAATAGACGCTAGTTGTGAAATATGTTCTTTGTTAGAAACATATTATAAGTCTTAGTCATCAAGGTAGTCACTTTAATTAATTATATTATATTAAATTGAATTAAAATTCAGTTTTTATAATCTTCAGAATTTATTTTGTTACTATAATACAGTGTGGCTGTATCAGATGAATAATAATATCTTATTATGTTTAAATAACTATTTAGAAAGTGAAGATTTAGAAAAAAAAAAACAATAAAAAAACTGTAGTAATATTATTACAAAAATATTTTTACTGTCACGTTAGTGAATTAAAAATTAGCTATCATTTTTTATTCATTTCCTTTTTAAAATTTATAATATTTTGCTACCAATTAAAAAAAAAATAACAAAAAAAAACGTTCATATTATTACAAAAAAAAAATGTGACCTTAGTGAAATAAAAATTAGGCATCATTTTTATTCATTTCCTTAGTATCTAAACTAATATTATAAAGAGGAAAGATTTGTACCTATTTTTGTATGTTTGTAATGAATAGGCTCAAAAAGAACTGGACCGATTTCAAAAATTCTTTCACCATTCGGAAGCTACATTATCCACGAGTAACATAGGCTAAATTTTATTCTGATAAAAACAGGGTTCCGTAAGATATTTTGGTTTTTCGGACACAAGGTGTAAAAAATGTTATTTCGCGTACTAAGATCCCGTTGTAAATCTTAGTTAACGCAGGCGAAGCTGCGGGCAACAGCTAGTTTATAATATAGTGCTACGAATTATCGTTTGAATTTATTTATCAACTTTCAACTGACGATTTACTTCTATTTTTATGCTGATGAGCATAATCGCTTATCCAGATTTTCGTTTAATATACGAACATAGTTCAGTGAGGCGGCCATAATTTTAAATTCTAAGAATAGCACTTTTCAATAGCTGCGAAAGTTTTCCGGGCACGTTTTATATTGGACGTCACTCGGTTATATGGTTGTCGGTCTGTTATGGATTGTTATATATGACGTGGAACGGAATGCATCATTCAGTGTACACGCGCTGTAAACACCATTTATTACGTTTAAAACACCATTTACAAAATATACTTTTATGGAACTACATACTTCTTTATACATGGTGTATAAATGTGGAAACTAGAAAGTATGATACAATTTATATATCTATACTGATAAAGAAAATATAAGGCTGTATGTTTGTAATTTTAAATAATAATAATAATAATAATAATAATAATAATCTTTATTCAGTAATCAAGTTTACAATGTACTATATCAGTGGCAGGAGACCCCTGTTAATCAAATCAATCAATCAAAAATATCTTTATTACGTAGGTACAACTTGTACACTTGAAATAAGTCAAAACATAAGTAGTCAATAAGTAGTAATAGTATATAAAAAAAAAAAAAAAAAAAAAAAAAAAAAACTCGTTTGAGATGCAGGATCCCCTAAGAAAAACGAGAAAAAAACTTAGGGGTTGCTCTTTTGTCAATAAAATGAGTACATAATATTTTATAAATACAACATGTAACATCATATCTTAAGAGTGAGTGTCTTATTCCCAAGGTGTGGTATCTTCAATAAAATCTTTTATTTCGTAATAGGCTTTACCACACAAACGTTCCTTAACAATTTTCTTAAATTTATTAATGGAAAGATTTTGAACGTTTTCTGGGATCCTATTGTAAAAACGTATACATTGTCCCATAAACGAAGTACTAACTTTATTCAGTCTAAAGAATGGAACATTTAATTTATTTTTGTTTCTAGTATTTATATTGTGGTTGTCGCATTTTTTTACAAATTCATTAATATTTTTACGGACATACATCACATTAGCAAATATGTATTGAGAAGCGACAGTCAAGATGGCAATTTCTTTAAATTTATCTCTCAATGATACACGGGGGCCTAAACAATATATGGCTCGAATAGCTAATTTAGTTAAGTAAAGAAATACCTGTAGTAGGGGACTCCGCTCTTCCATAAGCGTAACTTTACAGAATGGTTCTAAGTAGACATTTTTTTTTTTTTTTTTAATAACGGTGTGTGTATTGTGTCTGTCTGTGTGTGTGTGTGTGTGTGTGTGTGTGTGTGTGTGTGTGTGTGTGTGTGTGTGTGTGTGTGTGTGTGTGAATAAAAAATATAAAATTATTTAAATACATATTTTACCACTAGGTACATGAATGCGTAAAAGGTACGTTACTTATATAATTTTTTTTGTCTGTCTGACGCTGAAACTATCACTGGCATACATGTTAATAACAATAATTTACGCTATTAATGTAATCTATCCGAATACTGCTGTAAATCTCCGTAAATGCGGGTGAAGCTGCGTGAAACAGTTTGTAAATAATTACCTTATTAGCTAGTAAATAAATACCATTGCCATTTCCCGATAAGCACCGTCCTGGGGGCCTAGCCAAAAGGCCATTAAGAAAGCGTTAGCGAAGTTCGAAATGATAAAATGTATAGGATGGACCACGTGATTAAGCGCGGCCTTATGAAAATCCCATACATTTTATCATTTTCGAACTTCGCCAACGCTTTCTTAATGGCATTTTAGCTAGGCCTCCTGGTGTGATTTAAAAAAGTACTATGTTCAGCAGTTGTCGGATAGAATATGATGATGATAATGATGAATTACTAAGTAATTATACTTAGTTAGTACTTCTGAGTATTGTATGGAATTTCATGAGTTGTTTTGTATGTTTTTTTTAAAGCATAGGTTTGCGATTTGGTGAATATCGACGGCTACACACATCCACACAACCAGAAATTATGGAGGAGGAAAAAGGAGGGCAACGCATCATGCGTTGCCCTCCTTTTTCCCAAGAGCCCCTTCCTATTAGACCACCTGAAACGTAATAGACGTAACGAAAAAACATAGGTGATACTTCACGTACCTAGGTATTAAGTTAGCGCGAGGCAACGGTCGTGCCGGCTCAATTCAGCTGTATAGCAGCATGGCACTACCTCTAACTAGTGGAAGTAAGAAGAAACTTATCAGTGGAAAGGTTTTACAATTAATATATGACTTATATATGCATTATAATCACATTGATGACAAAGACGACGTTACCTCAAATTATTATAAGGCCTTTTCACTGTTCAGTTGCGCTATGGCATAATTAAGCTTCATTTGCTTTGAACGGGAAGCCTTTGCACAACAATGGGACTTTTGTGGGTAGGAATTTGTTCGAATTAAAAATTTGCCATGCTAAGGGATGTTTCTCCTAAACACATTGATAGTTCAACTGAACTATATTTTTCAGCCAAAGCCAGGCAATTAGTCCATGTATGACCTATTTTAAGACGTAAAATATTATAAAGGTATCGATGCCAGTAGCAACATTAGTGTGCCAAAGGGGCAAAATATGGGGCAGTATTTTTTACGCTGAGCGATCGAATTGAATAATAGCACTAATAGCAGTTACGTTGCCTCAGGCTTTTTCCGATGAGCAATATTTGATGGATTCTTGTGCCATGAGACGGACTTGTCCAAAACTTCTTCATTCTTTACTTTTTTGTCTAAATAAAAACTATAATAAAAAAGCTCATTTTGTCCAAAAGATTCATCGCTATAAAAAATAAGACGTTATTTTCATATAAAAAAAATTCTTTCTCATCATTAACTAATACAACCTTTTGACGTGACACCGTCTAATAACTCGATATTACGAGCAGCATGCACGAAAAAGATGACGTCATGTAGCGTTTCGCCAGCGAGAGCGTGACACGAACGAGAGAGAGGCATGATCGGCTCGAGCGATCGGCTCAGTTCGGTTCGTGTTGCATGTAATGTTTGACGTAGTCACGTCAAACTACCGTAACCGTACCGACTTTACAGACGACCATTTTTTCCTTCCACTGCTGGTCTAAGGCGTCTGATGCTGGTGACATTGAACACTAAAAGTCGATCCTCCGCCAATCGCAAAAAAGTACAAAAAAAAAGACAATCAGCAACAAATAAACAGGTTACACAAATATTTAGTTATCCGTTGAGTTTGCTGACTTTATATAAAAAGGTTAAGGTGTAACCCTCGGGATTAGGAAACTAGAAACTGACAAAGGGACCGAGTGCTCACGAGAGGCTCGTTCACTTAAGGACGATATTTGGATCAGCGCGCCAATAAAAGTTCACAATCCACTAATAGTCATTATAGATCCTGTTTAGTGTTGTCCCTTGTGAATTTATCGATATATTTTTTTAACGAAAAGATTTAATTCGTCCGATGGGGGAAAAGTAAACAGGTAGGTAAAAAAGAAAAAAAAATAACATAATGGAAATTGTGCAAAATAAATTAATATGCAGAATTAAATTATTTAATGAGGGAAATGCAGTGTATAGATGACAGCGTCGTGTCGTTTTCCGTCACGCCATTCTTAATTTGACATAAAAGCGCCAATTATTATCGCCATGTTTTATCGCGATTTTTTTAACATCTCTAGATGACGAGTTTTCGGATACTTTATAACATGACTCGGGCCAATCCGCAAAATATGTTTCAATTTAGAACGCGTGTACAAATTTCACTTACTATAAGTGAAATTTGTGCACGCGTTCTAACGCGCTATTTTCTATAATAATATCGGGTTTTTCTTCGATCGATATTAATTTCATCGATACATTCTCAGTCACATACCCATATTTACATTGCGACGAGGACCGTAAAAGCGAGGAACTTAATTAACATCCCTTGGTTTCGACTCAACATTTATTTGGGCGTGAATTTGGCTTCAGCTATAAAAATAAACAACGTAAGCCCTGAGGTGAATATTACTCAGTCACGTGCGTACGTGGAATAAAATGCTTTATTTTTTTGGAAATTTTATATATTTTTAACGTGTCCTCGAGAGAAATATGTCTTAACCTAACCTATGACAATCAGGTATTGCTGGTATTATTAGGCACTCTATATGATTTAAGTATAACATTACAAGATGCAGATGCATGCACGGCAAAGGCTTTTCAACTGCAGTGCAGTTGAAAAGCCTTTGCCGTGTTTCGGAGAGAAGGCAAGACATGCAGATTAATGACAGGGGGACTTTATCTTAAGTTTTAGGAAAAGTTGTCTCAATCTTCGTGCAAATCAATTAAGTTACTGGATGTCTTATTTCTAGTCTAACATTAATCGAGGAAAAACTTGCAAATGTTCATCTTGTAAATGACATGTACATACTCTAAAAGTTTAGCTATCGTATCAGCTAATGAGCTAACAAGCTGTTAATCTCATCGCACAGTACCTATTGTCAACTGACTGACTCGTCTCCACGATTCATGATTAGTGAATACTTTGAATTAAAAATGAATTTTACTTGTGGAAGTACTCAATATTATTGTGAACGTAAGTAAGTTGTATACGACGAACGGAGGTGCGTCGGAGGCGCTAGTTAATGCGTTTCCATTAACACCCTTTTTTTTTTTTTTTTTTTTTTCGCCGGGAAATGCTCTTACGCATCCCACGGGGGAGCAGGGGCTCCCCAGGCGGGTATGTGGGACTCGCTGCGCCCGAAAGATGGTAAATGGATGCAGCCTCTACCCACTAAAACCGGGCGGTACTCCTTCTCTCCGTCATACTACTGAGCCACGGGATGGCGTTGGCGTACTCCGCGACTCTGCTCTGCTGACGGCTGTCTGCTGATGGTGCAGACCCTCCTGTGCGGGGCTTACGGATGCCCCCTTTGTTTCCTCTCTGTTGCCGAGTTGCGCAGGAGTACCTTGCGCATCTCGGTCCGCTCTGGGATTTGTTTAAATGGGCGACTGCGTCTCCACACCGCCACCCTGAGCAATCCCTGATTAAGGCGGTACGTTGCGGTCGTCATGGTTGACCGCACGACGTCTTCGTCTCGGGCCTCTTCTTGGATCAAGCGCCTCTACCTCTCTCCGACGCTCGGCTTCCAGTAACACCCCTGTGCTCTAGTGGGGCTTGGGTATCCGGGTTCCACTAGACACGATATTGTGGATTGTCCGGAGCGGGCACTCCCCCTTATATCTAAAATATCTGGCATTGGGGCCCAGTCTGTCATTGATCTTGATGCCTGCGAATCAGGGACCCTCACAAAGTGGCTAAATGCGCTCGCAGCGGCTTAAATGGGGTAGTGCAACTCAATGCGGGTCCCTACACATGTCAGTATACCTACCCGAGACCCGAGAAAGCGAAAACTTTTCAACTGTTACATAAAAAAAAGTTGTTTTCTAATGTTTTCGCGAATTTTTGATAAAAATAAAATAAACAGATTAGCCTATTTATAGAACTTGTAACAAATATTTTAGTAATAAAATCGTGTGCGAAGTTAACAGGAAAAAGCATTTCAAGAATGAATATGTATGAGTGAATGAAATAATTTCCGTTATTCGGCTAGCTGAATAATTTTGATATATCGTTTTGCCTTGTTAATGCAGCTAATACATGGAGTATTGAATTTGGTGACGGCATGAAATATTTTTTATGGTATATTGTTATGTATGATGAAATAAAGCGTCAAACTAAATTGTGCAAGTTTTTAAATAATATCTACAATATTATGTTGCGTTCTTTTGTAAATTATATAAATATTTAACACAATGATAGGAAAGTTTATAATATAATATTTTAAGTTAATAACAACGTATTATTTTCCAAAACTATAATAGAATCAATTTCAAAAGAATAAATCGAGTGTTTAATCGGCTAGAAGCGGCTTTCATTTATTTTTGTCATATTTATTTTGTGGAAATTTTGTCACACAAAAAATCGTTATATTGATATCGCATCATTAGAAAACGAAGCATGCCTATAATTTAATGCTTCTATTATGAAGAGAAATGTTTGTCGAACATTTAATTAGTGGTTTTAGCGAAATTGCCATGAAATTAATGCGTTGCGGGTGCCGAAAATGCAGCGGAAATTAATTTGTGCCCTGTCTGTGTATAAGGAATTCTATGTGACGCATTGTAAGCTGGTATAATGATAACGCTATGTGTATGCGTAGTTTATTATATAATACAGAGTTAGTAATACAAAAAAAGAAGAAGAATTTTCCAAATCATTATTTGTAATCTATTTTTCAGAATCGAAACTTTCATTGATGATTTTTTGTGACAAATTAATAGGTTGGTAATTGCTCTTTTACTTTAATTACTTATTTCACATAAAATAATATTACCAAGTCAATAGACTATAATATAGTATAGACAGTGGCCCCAAAGCTGTCTGGGCTACGAACCATCGTATACAAGCTTACAAACTCGGGACCCATCTCCAGGAAATTTAACCATTACCAATATGAATAAAGAACTTTACAATTAGTAAATACAATTTTTTATATTTTTTTCCTTTACAATTAGTAAATACAATTTTTTATATTTTTTTCCTAATTAAATGACTACGCAAAGACAGTTTCACGCAGCATTTCAATGAATAGAAACTTGTTTTCCACATTTGGTTATTACAGTTTTAACATCAATTTCAACTCAAGCTACTTTAAGTAGCGGTTAGTTTGATAAGTCCAATTTATTTCGATGTTAAGTTTTAATATTCACCATAACATAAAAAAATCCGAAACTTAATAATTATGAGGTGGTAAAAGAGAGGAGCACTTTTACACCTTCATTAAACAGATACGAATAGTTAACACTGTTAACTGTAACACCAACCGAGGAGCAATCTACGGATAGCGCTCATTCCAAATTTGCTCGGCACGCACTTAATAGGTTGCGACCAATGATAGTTAAGGAAAACCTGGTAAAGAACATTAACATTCTAAAGCCGATAAACTCAATATGCATACACTTTTAGAGAACTTAACGATGCTACACCGTCAAAGCAAGGACCGTAGCTGTGCTACGCCAATCTACAAGCGCTACGCAAGAAGTAAAGCTTCTGCTAACAAGCTTTTCTTTAGTGTATCAGTACACAAAAGGAGATTTGTTTCTGTAGTAGACATATTTTCTATTTTTACTTTTTATATATTTTACTAGCTGTTACGCGCAGCTTCGCCAGCGTGAACTTAGATTTACGGATTTATGATGTCTGATGATGATAATTTTATATTTTAATAATGACTATGTTTTTGTATTAAAATGGATATAATTATGTTATCTGGAATATAAAGACATTATATCCCTTCGCAGACTTCCAGTATGCATATTTTTTTTGATTTTGCCATATCTCCTAAAGTATTCATTTAATATGCATGATGTAAAGTGAAAAAATAATCTTCATGAAATGCTCAAGCTAATTAACTGATTTAAAATGATAAGGATCCATACCGTGTTGTGTAAATAACTTTCAAATTATGGCGTTATAATTGCCCATTTTTTGAAGTATTAAATGGTTAATGCTGTGCCGCGTTCTTTTCTTCTTGTTTATTTTTTCTTTATTTCGCAGAGTCAGGAAGTCTAATTACTGGCACCAAGACTTAACATCTCATATCTCAAAATAGATAACACATGAATAAGTTAGCTGGGCTAGGTCCAGGTTAACTATGTTCATTGGCGACGCTGACAACTAACAACGTGTAGCTTGTTTGTCCCTGTGCCTATTCAACTAGCATAAAAAATATAAACTTATTTTTTATTCCTTCATGTTGGCAAAAACACTCTGATATGAAGAATTATCAGGCAGATAAAATAACCGCAGCGTAACAGCGTTTCAATTAAACCTTGCGGGCTACATTCAGATAAATCGACGATTAACTTGCCACATAATGGAATATTATTATTGCACGCGTTTCCCACGGGTTACTGTACGGTTCAAACGAACTGATGTCATGTAATCGCGCTAATAAATTTTAAATTGCATGTACAACGATGTTTATGCTTTTTTGTATAAATTTGAACTGCTATTTTTTTTAATCTTTGATTTTCCTAATAAGGCGCAGCGCAGGATGAAGGCAAGGTTCGGGTGTCGCCTTTCTATGTGGCAGAGTAATTATATATTTATATAATTAGAATTAGTTTTTTCGTAATGTTAGTTTTAAAATATTTTATTCTGCCTTCGGAAATGTAAATTTGTTGCTAAAGTTGTCTACGAATTCCCTATTTATAATAATTCGTTTAAATTTTTTGAAAAAAAACATTTATTTTATTTAGCTCGATTAAAATTGCATATTAGAATTAAATTCGAGATACTTAGATTTATCAGACTTGTGCAATATCGGAGGGTGAGCCGGCTTCAAGGCATACCGATTATGAATCACTTCACCGCACATCTGATAAAGGCATTGAAGTTATGCTGTAATGTCAGAGATTTATCTTCTGAGAATCTCTTTGAGGTGCAACGAACTTGCCTGATATTTCATTTCTCTATATTATTATATGTTATATTTTATTAACTATAGAAGTTCACTTTATAATAAACTAGGCTTAAATTAAAGACTTTTAACAAAGGAATTTCGAAAAGAGAAAAAAATACTTACGTGTATGGAATAGACAATAACTTAATATCGTAACTTTAGTAATTTATAAAAGGCTAACAATTCGCTACAACTATTTCAGTTCGTAAAACTCTACAAGATTTTAAAAATATTTTTAATGTTATCTTTACAAAGTTGTGTATAGCTAGTTATTACCACTGCGCGTAACGGTCCTTCGAGCCGGATGTTCCGATATTGTCCAAATCCATTCGGTGTATGTGATTTGTTTCATTAATATAGGTTTATACTAGGTCATTGAAATGTTAATTTCTTAAATTTATTTGTAAACACAAGTTCTTATGAACTTATTGCGTGGTTTCGTTAAGTGTAATTGTTGTATAATATATATATTTTTTATTACCTATACCTTATATTAACTACACAAACTTATTTGGAACTATGCTGTAATTATTGTATCTTATCATTAAGTTAATAAAACTTTTAATCAAAGTATTTAGAAGTAACCATGATAATTTAAAGTCTTATTATATCCTAATATTTTCCAATTCAGACCATCGGTCAGTAGTAGGATACCGCATTTACCTATTTTATTTATGCATTTATCTATTTTTCTCTCAAAGTATCTTATTCCAAGCTGAAATCACACTATTTACCCAAACCAGCAAAATTGGAAAAAAACACAACAACCTTAAACGTCGAAATCGAATCAAATAGTCCGTTGTGTAAATCGTGAATAGTCCGGAATAGTTGGGAATAGTCGGGAATAGTCGTGGTGGCTCTCACGCGTCCAGGCACACGCAAATTGGATTACGTTACGATGAAAGGACTAAAATGTTGGACCAAACAAATTGCTTGTGTCAGGTTAATGGCCAAACTGTGGAACAAATAAAAATGCCACGTGCGAAACACGTTTGGACGGAGAATCACGAAATTAGTTCTAAATTAGGGTTTATTATTGTGTAATATTTAATCATTAATATTGGGGATATGTTGATTAATTTGTGATTAGCATCGCAACGTGGTTTCACCCGCATTTTTTCCATTCCCGTGGAGGTACAGGGATAAATTATGGCCTATGCCTATCTGTTAGCTATGATGATGATGATCTGTCCGACCGATTTCGGCCATGGCGACCACTTATGAATCCTGGTAGAGAATTCAGCGCTGATCCGATCGTTAGCTATATTATTGTAACGTTTCATTAATTTATTCAGTAGTTTTTTCGTGAAAAGGTAACGAACATTTATATATCGGTACATTCTTACAAACTTTCACGTTTATAATATTAGTAGTATAGTCGCGAATCATAATCATCACCATCATTATCATCGTCATTGTCATCATCATCAGCCTCTATCCGTCCATGCTGGACATAGGCCTCCCTCAATGAACGCCCAGGCGACTGATGCCTTGCCACTCGCAAGTAGTATTAATAGTATTAACAGGATATTAGGATAGGATGATTCAAATAAGTGATGTTCGATCTTCTTCTAGAAATTAGAGAATCTAGATTTTTGTCTTAATTTACTTTTAGTTGAAAGCAAATAAATTTAAACGCTTAAATACGACGAATATTTTGATCTCATCGAGCGAGATTCCTTAGCGTCTCGTTTTATAAATAATTAGTCTATTGGCGGTTAAAATTGCGAAACTGTTTGGTAGTTCCGAAATTCTATTTCAAATAAACAAACTTATAAAACAGATTAATCATTTAGTTTATTCTATGACTATAACTACACAATTTAGGTATTATTATTAGATATAGCACACACACACACACAAGAATATGCACGTTGAAGTGGCAATGGGCTGATCACACGCTCAGAAGAACGGATGGCCGATGGGCCAATAAAGTTCAAGAGTGAAGTCCGCGTTTAGGTAGGCGAAGTGTTGGTCGGCCATTAACCAGGTGGGAAGATGATCTCCCCACCATGGTTCAGGCCTTGTCGTGGCGGTAGGGCACTGTAGCCCAGGGTGACCCAAACACCTTGGGCGAAGCGAATTGAGCCGAATTTGAATTATTATCGAATTATTATATATTATCGAATTGAACTATTATTACCATCATGATTAGAAAATCCCTATTGATCAGAATATTATACTTTAAAATCTATTTTGCTATTCATACAAAACGCTTGCAGACGATCCTGTCTCGCCTAATCAATCTTCATAACAC
This sequence comes from Lycaena phlaeas, assembly GCA_905333005.2. NCBI lineage: Eukaryota > Metazoa > Arthropoda > Insecta > Lepidoptera > Lycaenidae > Lycaena > Lycaena phlaeas. Next base: position 10,791,453 of record HG995178.1, read on the forward strand.
GCTTGAGTTATGTTGCCTCTCGCAGCGATATTATATCGTCGAAGCGAAGTTCAATCTTAAATCAGCCGTATTATATTCATACTATCTTCAATCTAGCACCAATTATGCAAGGATTCATTCAAAAGGAAAAGAGATTGGTCGTCAAAGTCAGATCTCGTTCGGTTTACGTTTAATTTTTTATGATATTTTCTTTTCACGGCAATGGCGGTCTAGAAATCTAAACTAGACACAATAGAAAGAGGTCGCGGTTCGAATTTTGTCCAGGTCATTATATTGATCTGATCGGATCGTGTGTGATTTTAATGGCCCAAAAATAATTTTGTCCATCTCGGAATTTGTTATCTCAAAATGGATGGTTACAATTTGATCAAACTTATTGTAATTATGATCATAATCATGATAATAGTGACACTAGAATGAAATTTTCACAGGTTTTTTATTTTTTTATTAACATCCTCTGGTTTGTTTTGGGTATTGTGGGCTCTAAATATATTTACTTATTTTATCTTAGGCTAGTGTGTATAAGAGTTATATACTATACTACTATTGTAACATATTAGTAGTATGTATTGTTTGTTTTTTTTTTTTTTGTAAAAGAATATTTGAAAAGACTAGTTCCACTGAGTTTGTTTCGCCGGTTCTTCTCAGTAGACTTGCTTTGGAACCGGTGGTAGACTCAACGTTCAAAAAGATACTTTGATGGTACTACTTTTAATTAAAAAAATTGATTTGATTTTAACAAAAAGGAGTTTCTAAGAACATAATAATGTTATGTTACGGTGATTAAAGTGGAATTAAATTTTGTCGAAATAAATCAGTCGAAAAGAAGAAGAAGAATCACCCAACTATAAAGTTATTTTAAAAAGTATCAGTATAACCTTATTCAAATGTACCTATTAGTTTCAAGGAGGTTGGACGTGCGATACAGCGGTGTTTAGCTGGCAGGCGCAAATAGCGTTTGAGCTAATGAGTGTACTGAGAAAACACCTCATGCTACAGAACACGGTAGCCATGTCTGATAATTTTAGCGGACAAATTACGAAAAAACAAACCGTTATAGGTTGAGAGAGAGAGAGAGAGGAAAGACTGACGGCAGGTTTGGCGCTTACAGATGTCATTATGTTGGTGATGATGATTGTGATCGCGATGATGATGGATATGTAAAGGACTTAAACATTTATTTAGGCGAAGATAGAAAGTGCATTTAAGGTATTAAAAGTTTTTATAAATACAGTTGCGGCTTGACTTATAATTTAATGACTTGATAGAAACTTATCTAACGAATATATTAATCAAAAAATTAACTATATTCCATGTCTAGATATTCATAGTCATATCTAAATCAAATATTGCCTAAAAAGTATGAATTTGGTACGGGGTTTCTTTGACGTTGAAGTATATGTTTTATAGCCTAAGGTGGTATGCGAGCATACAGAGACTTATAGTGACTACCCACGTCCATGACTCCACAATCAGAGGTTATGAAGATGCGTTGCCGGCCTATTTCATCGCAATGGGCCTCACTCACAAACCTCAAACCAATGCAGCAATCACCTCAACAAGCTAGAGCACAAACTAAGACGAAGCTTTAGTAGATCTTTAATCGGAGGAGGATCTACATACATATGGCTTAGTCGAGTCAGCTAGCAAGAAATCCTAGAAGATTAATAATAAGAATTTAAATTATAAATTAAAGAAAAACACACACACATACGCACAAGCACGAACTCACCCACGCACGCACACATGCACGCACGCACGCACACACTCGCGAAACACACCACACACCATAATACCCCAGAGGTTAAAAGGTGTGAAACATTTCTAATAACTACTCGAAAAAATTACTAGCACTTGGAAAACTCAACATTACAAACGCCAACGCTTTTTAACATTAATCTTCCTAAGTGCTTTGTGCTGGTGAAAACTTTAAATTGTACTATTTGTGTGCCGTTTGTGGTCACTCCACGAGTTTTACTATAAAATTATTTTCATGCCTTTAATTACTGTTTAATTGAACTAGTACAATAATTACAGCTTGTAATTTTCTGTTAATTCGTACTAATTTTATTTTACTAATGTATTTAACAAGACCAGATGTTAAGGCTTTGTGCGGTATTGACAACTACAACTACAGTGCTAAAGGAATTTAAGGAAAGGGAAAAATTACTCGACCTACGACTGTGTTGGATGTGGAGGTATTTTTGTTAAAATACCTCTATACAATCCCATTAGAAAATCTAACGATTTTCAATATCATTACTGTATTCCAAGATTACTGTATTCCTAAAGGGAATATCATCATCATCATCATCATCATCATTATCATCATCATCATCATCATCATCATCATCATCACCATCATCATTATCATCGTCATCATCATCATCATCATCATCATCATCATCATCATCATCATCCTCTATCCGTCAACTGCTAAACACGGGCCTCTTTTAATGAACGCCAAGGCGATCGACCCCATGCCACTCGCATCCAATACCCACCGGCACGGAGATGACGATCTCGTCTCTCGTCTTTCCATCTGGTCAATGGTGAACGACACTTTGTCTTCATCCTTTTGGTCCATCAGCTATCCGTTCTCTTGAGTATGAATGAATGAATGAAATGAATATATACATAATATCGGTAACCATCCATTCAAACCCAACAAGTCCCACTCCACGTTTTGCGGCAAGCAACCACCCGTTTATCTTCATCCAATGGTGAAGCCAAACGGCTCGCCTCACGTTCAATGAAGCATTAAGGCCAATTAGCGTTATTAGTTCTTTGCTGGATGTCTTCTTTTCTAATTCTTTCACACAAGAAGCACAATGATGGAATGATTTAACTATATCCTGGAAAAATCAAAATGTCTGATTTAGTAAACTGATAACAATTTCAAACAACAAAGTTTTCTGGATGATACATGATGGACACATGCTCTCAAACAATTAGGAGCGGAAGTTGCAGTTAGTACTTTTAGCTAACTGATTGTATTTATTACGATAACGTAAGCTACGCCTTATGCGGCTATAAAAAGCTGTCTCCTCTTCGAAATCCGGTGAGGACAAAATCCTTTGCAAGAATATTTTGTAAACGATTATCATATCAAATAGACCACCTCACGACTGCATTTAATTATTTTATGTTAAATAAATAAAATTTTATAATGAAACATATTTTATGACCATGGATGCTGAAAAGTTTCCGAAACGTTGGGCATGTAAAAATCATAAAAACCGCGAGTGATGGTCTCGTGTTTTGGGTGTGCATAGAAATTTTGGAAATCCCATCAATTTCAAGGTACCATGGGGTGGCGAGCAGTAAAGCTATTCTATAAAAAACCCTTTCATATCGAGCTTCACCTGAGTGATAGAGCTCACTTTACGCTCACTTTGAAAGCGAACTTTATTGCTATAGATAGATAATCGAGTTTTAAAGAATTCAAACTCGTCAAATTTGTCATACCACCGCGGACTTTAGAGATTCGATAACGACCTTACAGAATAGTCCTGCTGGATCGAAACAGGATCCTCTCGCGAAAGAGGCCTAGCCCATATCAAAGAATTCAGATTCACATAGAAGGACAGTTCTTATGGGCGCTTTGAGGACAAACTCTGCGATATAAACGTCCGCTGGCGGCGTGACGAGAGGGACACCGCGATGTCCCCAACATATGAGCCTACAAGAGCGAGCGAGTGTGAACTGGGGACTAGTCCCCAATAAAGTCGGCACAAAAAATCCTTAAGATTTGTGCTTCTATGTACGTCTGAATTCTTTGCCCATACCCACTGAACTTTCGTCGCTCGCAAAACAATAGTTGAAGATCAACTATTTATAGATATGCTCTTTTGATACTGAGTTACCTTGAAAAGGTCTTATCTTGGCAACACCCCTCACGTCTCACATCTCACTTAAAGTGATACCTTCTGAATATCAATGTGATCATGATGTCGCCTGATTGAATAGTCTCGATGTTCTCTGTTTGAAATCTAAGCTCGAATTCAAAAATACATTATCGATTAACTTCACGAATATACCTGACGATATTTAGTTTTCAGCCATTCACTTTTAATGATACAAAGTTTGTTTTAATCACATCACTGTCACTTAAATTAATGATTAGTTTGATTTATGAAATGGTCGTTTTGATTAATGAAATGATAATATACATTATATAGGAATCCAGAAATTAAAGCACATCTAAGAAATTGAAATAAATAACAATAATAATGACCACGCACGCACGTCGGTTATTGTGTGTGTGTGCGTGCGTGTGTGTGTGTGTGTGTGTGTGTGTGTGTGTGTGTGTGTGTGTGTGTGTGTGTGTGTGTGTGTGTTGCAACTATTTGAGTTACATTTAATAAATATTGATGTTTTTTTTTATCTCAAAAGCTATTTATCTTCGGCCTAAATAAGTATTACATTGTATAATTAAATTTAATTAAACCCACCGGATAATCTTCAATACACCAAAATGAAATTTGCAAACTTAAAGGGATATTAATCAATTTTTAATGTGAATGTTTAATGAGAACAGATTTAGGGATGAAGGTATTTTGGGTCCGAGGTGAGGGCAATTATGCAAATTGTATTTTATAACCGTAAATTATTTTATGGAAGACAATATAAGACAATATTAGACGTAGGGAAGCTGGTGGGGTAAATATGTTTCCTGACAGGGACAGAAATGATCGCCAAAAAAATAGAGGCCTATCCTCAGTAGTAACTGGCTGATGATGAATATCATGTAGGCCCCTACGCAAAAACGACGGGTTGCTATAAGTTTGACGTGTCTTCGCCATCATAGCTCGTGTACGGATGAACCGATTTGGATTTTTTTATTTGAAAGGTAAGGCTTAATACGCGAGTCTAATAAGATAATCTGATTAAAATCGTTCCAAGATTGCTGCCGTCAAAATGGCAGATTACATATTTTTTTCACAAGTTCCTCATTATGTAATATTTAAATATCACACAAGGACTTGATTATACAGTAAAAATACCATACACTATGACAATATAAAATCCAAAATGGCCGCTATTACAAAATAGTGCACTCATATGCCAAGGTTTTTTCTAAATTTTTGACGTGACAACGTCTAATAACTCGATTTTACGGACAGCATGCAGAAAGAAGATGACGTCATGTAGCGTTCCGCCAGCAAGAGCGCGGCACGAACGAGAGAGAGGCATGATCGGCTCGAGCGACTGTCTCAGTTCGGTTCGTGCTGCATGTAACGTTTGACGTTTATACAATTAAACAACTAATTTTTAATTTAATTTATTTCTTAAATACACAAACAATTTTGTAAGTATGATACAATGGGATACTTAATTATCGTTGAGTCTATTTTATTTGAGTAAATTATATTTATTTATATCAAGTCTCAACGGCAAATGAGCTGACTATTATTTGATAAGAATAGTCAACGTCACCCATGAAGATAAATGAGTTTAAACTGGACTCTTTTTGTACAGGCCTCGCCCCAAACATAATTAATTAGTGTCATACGAACATATCAGGATCATTAACCTTTTTCCCTTACTATATGCTCAAAAAGAAATGTACAATAATATTGTGTTTATTATACAGTATAATACTATTATTATTTGGATTTGGTTTTTTTTTGTATATATAATGTTTTTTTAATGAGTGTAAAAACCGCGACATAGTGATAGGGGTATGTTCATGGCAATAAAGATTTTTACGGTACAAAATAAAAACCTAGTGTCAGTATTATTAGTTTATAGTATAGGAGGGCAACGAACAGTCGAAGCCCTATCGGCTATCGACGCCCATTAATATCCACCGGAGGTTATGCAGATGCGTTGCCCTCATTTTTTCCTTATATTAGGCAACCGAAAACTCGCAAACTGCACGAAACGCGACAGCATAGCTGTCATTATAATGAAATAACTTTTACGGATTTTATCGCGGTTTATTGAGTTTTTTATATGATGCGATAAAATCCGTAAAAGTTGTTTCATTTATGAGCGTAGATGTCACTTTAAGGGGATTTCATGTGAGCGAAAGGTACTACCACCCTGGTCGTTTCGGCCCAATTTGGCTGCAAAGCAGCATGATACTTCTTCTAAAATTAATCCATAAATAGTACCCAAAGAGGGGAAAGTCGGCTGTACGGAAAAATAGCCGGTATACTTTCTTCTAAAGTGAGAAGATTATTAATATCCACTACACTCGGGTCCTTTCTTCCAAAGTGAGAAGAATATTAATATCCGCTACACTCGGGTCGACAATCTAACACTTTTAATTTATCCCAAATCCCATTTAATTTGAGGTCGGCACGTCCTTGTCTCGTTCCGCACATTATATGTGACGGATTAGTATTTTACTGGCAAAGCTCTGGAATCTAAAGGGCGTAATGCCACTCAGCACACAAGCAACATTTAATCATTTTCCGTTAGAATAGGCAATCTAGCAGCCGTTCCACCTGATGGTAAGTGGTCAACTTTATCCATTATTTACCTAGTTTACATGAACCTATCTCAGGCAACTTAGCTACCAGGCCTTTTCTCCAAAACACTGTTTCTGTCTTAAGACAGAAACTAGCAAGATGGTGGTACGCATGCAGCCGGGATTACAGCGGCATCCGAGCAGTGGGCGGTAGGTGTTGGATATGAGTGGCAAGGGAGAGATCGTCTTGGCGTTCATTGAGAGATGTTTGTGCTTAGCAGTGGACGGATAAAGACTGATGATGATGATGATGATAAAGTACTTACCTAAAGTTTAAGTATTTTAGTGCTTGGATGAGTCTCTCGAATCTCTTATTTTAAGAGCTATCTACCTAAAAAAATCGTTTGTATTAATGTGGTTTTGTGCTTTATAAAGTGTTTATAAAGTTTCTACTAGAATATGAACCTGAAAACCTAGATATTATGGTGGTTTGATTTTATTTCATTGATGAATATAGATGTCTGCACCAGGTATTCATACTTATTTTTAAATTTCTAAATTTCCGTTCCTAGGTGCCCGAAAAAGTTTTAACGAATTTAGGTACCACATTCCAGATTAACGTGGTGTAAATGTTTAATAACAAAGATAATAATATAAAACAATAAATTACATACATTATCACCAATCATTTGAATTTACTCAAAGTAAGTCTTAATAAACACCGAGGCGACCGACATCCAAACTCATACATACAACACCATTTATATTGTGTATCGGCATTATGTACCGCTCATATTATACCTACCGATTGAATTAAAATTCTAGACCTTTCGAAAAAAAAAACGCTCATAATATTATATTCTGATCCATATACGAGTATACCGTATAACAATCAATAGGTTAATTAAATAATAATGATACTTTTTACAAAATAAAACACAGCAATGCTATGGAGTTTACGGCCATTATTTTATACTCACATTGGAAATTGCTTTCAGCACATTATAACACGCTGTATACACGCAAACATTTTGTACTTAATAATACAGGGATTCATCAGGATCAGCCCTCGCTCCATCAACTATTAAGAAAAATGTTCTTGTCTTATTATTGTTTATTATAGTATTATATAATATATTTCTGGCTGCTCCGACAGACTTCGTTCTGCCAAAACTTAATTTGCCATTAAAAAAATAGGGGCTAATTGGGCCATAGTTTACCGATGCGCTGGCCCAATGCGAGTTTGTGAACTTCACAATATACCTTCAAAGACTTTAGACCTCTAGTTAATAGAATCAGGCGTTACTATTACTAGTGCACGGATATGCATGCATATAGCACCGCCCCCCTTTCTCACATTGCATTATATGCGTACACTCGCATGCACCATCACCACACACACTACCATAAAAGACCATCACCATAAAATCTACGCAGGTTTCGCCCCGACACCGAGGCATCCTCAGGATGTAGACTCTACGATCGGTAATCGTTAAGCTATATGCATGCATGCGTGCACTTACACATTTATTGTAAAGACTGCATGGTTCACGGGATATTGCTAAATAAAATATAATTTAATATCTTTAGATCTCATCAGGCATGCAGTTTTCCTCACGATGTTTACCTTCACCGGTGAGCGAACGATGGTTTCATGTTTGAGGTGCACTTAGAAGTTTAGAAAAACCCATTTCAAGGCACACACGGGGGGTCAGGATCGAACCCGGAACCTCTCGCATAAGAGGCCGAGTCCATCCACCACTGGACCATCGTCGCTAACCTAACCTAACACTACTAACAAAACTATATTAATTAAGCTAATATTGTCACTAAAAAACTAACTATAACATATGGGCATACTTTTTGTGTCTGATATAAACATTTTCTATTCTATTCTATATCACCTGCGTAGTTCCTTCGGAGAGAAGGGTCGGTCGACTTCAATTACACGGGGCGACAATCACTTAATTATAATAACCTGCTAATCCTCGGGTATCTTAATCTCACTATCACTTACAACTAAACGTACCGATTCTCTGCCCCCTTTTCTATAAAAAATATCCCCGTTGTGAAATGAAGGACTTCGTTGAAGGAGTATGGCTCAAGTTCTTTCTGCCCTGGTAGCACAAAAACAGCACCGACATGTGTCTGTTCTCGAACTCATTTTTTTCATTTCTTCTATCCAGACTTCCATTAATTTTCAGATCATTTTATTTTCTTTATCTTTACAACTTTTTTTATAGTTACAACACTTAAGAGTAAAGACAATATTTGCGTCACAATTTTGTAAACTAATTTTTGTGAATTAGTAAACATCTGGGAATTTACCAGAGCCTTTTTTTTTTTTTTTTGATGACGCAGCGGAAATCCTTTACGACCATACCAGGGCCTGGGTAGGCGTGTGTGGGGACTCATATTTGGGTGCCCTACCCCACTAAAACCGCTGCGTGAGCCTTCAGCCGCTATATTTGAGGGACCCGGATCTGTGCAGGCGACGGGATACCCTCAGCGACCGACTGGTCCCGGCAAGACCAGATTCTCCACAATAGGGGAACTGCCCGGCTACGACTTGGCAGTCCCCACGACGTCGTGTCTTAAGCTGGGCCCGGGTGAATTTACCAGAGCCTATGTTAAAGGCACATTACCAGATGTTTATTCCTTTTTATTTATCTTGTTTTTTGTAATGTAAGCAACGACCTACTATCGGGCCAACACTTTCTCTCCATCCTAATACATAATGCTAAAAGAAGAATATAAAATATGAAGAATATATTTTTGATAGAAATGATAATATTATTATTTATAAAAAAGCAAGTTTTACTAATTTTATCTCGGCCTATTTGCCTGACGTTTCGGATACTTTACATCAACCATAGTCCCTTCCCTGGACTATGGAATTATGAGTATAATTCGTGTAAAAGTTAGAAAACAACGATGCCATTATACATATTGTGTACTACACTACAATTTTAAGCTCAAGCAATGCAAAAGCTTCCTCTAACTTTTTCGGCGTCAAAGAAAAATCGTATTTTTGATGCAATTTTATTTTCAGTACCGTTTCTAAGTTACTTAATCCAAATTAAATACCTAGAATCACGCATAGCGTGATCCGTATAGACGAGGTTGAAAGCATGTTATTAAATTCACTATAAAATATTCTTATCCACTTGTTTAAATAATAGAAAAACACAACGACGCTATAATTCTCCTGTGTAATGCGCCGCGGTTCAACCACGAGAGAGAATATTTTACACTTACTTAAAATATATTATTCAGTAAAGGACAATAGTTTTCTTTGTTTGTTAAAGCTTATAAAGTATAATTGCAGAGAATCGCCAAGAGATAACACTTTTGCGAAAAATATGTTTATGTTTTTCTGCAGTTTTATCTTTTAACACATACATTTTAAAAAAAAACGTCACCATCATCATAATCAAGACAACCGATCCCTCGCCAGTCGATAGTCTTGGCGTTCACTGAGGGAGGCCTATGTTCAGCAGTGGACGGATAAAGGCTAATGATTATGATAATGAAAAATAAATGCTTTATTTGTTATAACACACTGCAACACTGAACTTAACATAATAAATGAGTAATACAAATAGATAAATAAGAAAAAGATCCATTAAAACCGAATTATTATAGGTATATTATTTATTAATTCTATTTTGTTTAAGGTATACTGTCACCCCGTGATGTTTGCAATGAATATTTTTTCCTCTCTCCAATGGTTGCCTGGCAGAAATTGCTCATGAGTCATAAGACCGCCTTTTGTACTTCTTTAACCATACTCATTTCTATGTGTCTCTGTTTGGCAAAAAAGATACAAAAATAATACTTACGGATGAAGGTTAAATAATACTAGCAGCGCCCCGCGGATTCATCTACGTGCTTGCCATTCCCGTGGGATTACGGGATAAATAATAACTACAGTCTATGTGTTCTGTATTTTGATGTATAAGCTATAATATTATTATTGTAAAGTTTCATTGAAACCCATTCAGTGGTTCTTACGTGAAAGAGTAGCAAACATCCATCTATCCGTCCATACTCATAAACTTCCGCGTTTATAATATTAGTAGGACACATTAAATTAGGGTGTAAAGTATCAACCCTTTATGTCCCAATGCTGGGCACGGGTCTCCTCCTCGAAATCAGGGGAGGAGGCTATTTTTTTTAATCGGGATGACGTCGCATTAAATATTAAGATAATAATATAATTTTAATCACTGCACGTTTTGTAATAATAACTCTTTTACTACAAATATTATTGTCAATATTTATTTCCATTGCGAGATTCTGTACATTTTTTTGACCCTTTGCTTAGGATTAGCTTAGGATTAAAATCAATTTATTTGTTACTAGCTGTTGCCCGCAACTTCGCCTGCGTTAACTAAGATTTACTCTAAGTATATTAGATATTTTTAGTATAATTTTAACATAGTAATTATATTTATGTTTAAGTTCGAAACTAAAACTTAAGTATCAAAAATATAAAACAACTAGCTGTTGCCTGCAGCTTCGCCTGCGTGCAATAGCTAGCAACAACGCAAAAAAAGTAACTTTTCTGGTTGATTTTTTACACCTTGTGTCCGAAAAACCCAAATCTTACGGAACCGTATTTTTTTCAGAATAAAATGTAGCCTATGTTACTCGTGGATAATGTAGCTTTCGAATGGTGAAAGAATTTTTGAAATCGGTCCAGTACTTTTTGAGCCTATTCATTACAACTAAACAAACAAACAAACAAAGTTTTCCTCTTTATAAAATTAGTGTAGATTTTTGTTATTGGTTTGATACTTACCATGAATCTTGTTGTCATGCACTTCAAGTAGTAAAAACTTACATGATAAAGACTGCATTCCACACTTGAATATAATCATGCTTGGATATCATTCGTTTCGCGTGATGACTGCTTTTAAACTTAACCAATAAAAGTTTTCAAGTGTCTTTATGATAGCCATAGTGGAAATTTAAACTTAGAAGGTATATGGACTTGCAACCTATTCACATTTCACACCCCTGCATATAAATTTTTGGGAATTTTCGGTTCTTAGAATATATATTTTAGTATAATAATTTATGTTTTATGAGGCTTAGGTTTACACAGGTCGACGATTTTGTAAATAGTTGTGACATATTTTACATTAGATGACCTCTGTGGCTCAGTGGTTAGCGCGTTGGCGTTACGTGGGCGTTCAAGCCAGTGGTAGCGGGTTCGAATCCCGCCAGGGAACAACAAGTTTATGTGTTCCTGGATCATGGATGTGTATTAAATATGTGTTTTATATAATAAAAATCTTAAATATAAGTATAAATAATAAAAGTATTAAATATATGTATTTCCGTTGTCTGGTACCCGTAACACAAGTCTTTTCAAGCACTTACCACGGGACCATATTGACGTGGTGTAAAAGCGTCCACAGACATTATTATTATTATTATTATTATATTACGACATGACATATTTAAGCTCAGATTTTGAGTGAGATTCCCTAAGTTGGATCCTTACCCCTGAAATAACCTTAAACATAAACTGGTATCTGATAGGTGAAGAAAACATCGCTTAAATAAAGATAAATGGTCTCAGACCAGCTTCACCTGATTTCAACGAAGTCGTGCCCAGAAGGACGAGTCGATGATGATGACTTAAAATAATAATGAGCCTTCATATTATAATAATAATAATAACCTGCAATACCCCTTGCTAAGCTCTTCAAAAATTGTGCTATGGGTATATCGGATATAAATTTAAGAAATCTATGTAAATACTTAAAGATACACATTCATGACATCATTATTTATCATACAAATTATCTGTACTTAGCAGGATTCGGGCCCGCTGTAAGTGCTAAGTCGCCAGACCAGTCGACCAACTGATCGTCAATTTTTGAGAATTTTGAAATATGAATACTATGACGCTATTAACAATACCGATTTGAAGAAATCTAATGTAATTGTACTTTCTAAGGGTCAGTTGTTACAAATCATCTATTAACGTGAGAGACTTCGTTAAATTTTAACGTCTGTTAAAAACAACGCTCTTTGATCACTGATGTTCGTTACCGCCATCTTCAACGATTACATTCTTGTTAAAATAAGTCGATGCAACCCGCCCTAAGCCTTTCTCAATAATAGCTCTTGCTATGGAGATGGCTTTTACTAATACCTTAGCTCATGTTCTGGAGGTGGCTTTTACTATTCTTTAGAACATCAATCTAGCCTGATTGCTGGAATATGGTCCCATTTCTTTTTATAAGGCATTAATTTGCTTTTAATTGCCACGCTGAGCGGCAGTTAGCAATTAGCAAGACGATTGGCGTTAGTACGTTCTTTTTTATTTAAAAATATAAATGTGTTTTATAACAAGCAAAGCTTTGTGACAATGTGGTATTTTGTAAAATGCGTACTCTTCACCGGTGAAGGAAAACATCGTGAGGAAACCTGCATGTCTGATGAGATTGAAAATCTTTGATATGTGAAGTTCACCAACCCGCATTGTGCCAGCGCATGGTTGAACTGTCCATTACCTTCCTCGCCTGATTTCGAGGAAGAGACCCGTGCCCAGCAGATGCACATATAAAGGCTGATACGTGTTCTTTATATACGTGGCAAAAAATTAATAGAATCGAAATCTAAACGACGAGCTTGTAAAAAATCAATCAATAAACCGGGATAAAATCCGTATAAGTTGTTTCATTATAATAAGATCTTAGTGTTAAAAACTATAATATAATCATCTATTTAATAGATTTACTGAACACACTCGAAACACAATTATCACCGAAATATACCATTTGAAGCTATATGGTCGGAAGCTATTTATCGCCTATACATAGAACATACAGAACGAAACATAGAATGAGCTGTCTGGGTCAGTAGTAAGTAAACTTGTCTATGTTCTTTGTCATAATAAACACAAGCTGGTCTAGTTCGTATATCTATATAATAAAATAATATACAGCTTATGTTTATGTTCTTTGTATTAAAAATTATTAATCGTTCAAAAAATTTATTGAATTTTTTTTTCTCTACCACATACCGAATTTATGGTAGAATATACTAGGGCATTAAGTTAACACAATTGCACTACAGTCTTGTGATGATATAAATTATCATTATTAAAAAAACATTGTTATTAAGAAAAGCCTGTCGTAAGGAACTTCGTTCCAAAAAACAAGCTTAGCTTGTTGAGATTTCAAGAATAAAAGCTGTCAAAAATCATAAAGCAGAACACGTCTCACAATACTCGATCTATCTCGAAATCTTTCACACAAAGTCTTTCCTCGGTATATCTGCGTGAATGTAAAACGTTACATCAAACGTTTTGAGACCGTCTTTGGCCGTTGACATAATTTTCACGACTCACTGTCAAATACTTGACCCGTTTGACGACTCCATCGCATACTTAAACCTGAATAACAAAGAACAAATGATTAACCTTGTTCTTTTAAAAGAAAAGGTGTTTCTTTGAGTTGGGTGCAAAAATAAATAATTTCGCTAACAAGCATTTTAAATGAGGAAAATATTGTTTAGAAATATATGTAAATTACGTAATGAAATAACGCATTCGAAAGTTCGGTTTGATCAGGTAAAGGCATAAGGCAATTTGGCCTACACCTAAAAAGGTTTTAAACATCATCATAATCATCATCATCATCATCAGCCTTTATCCGTCCACTGCTTAACATAGGCCTCCCTTAATGAACGTTTAAATTTTAAACATGACTACACCTAAAAAGGCATGCAAACAAGCAAACATGTCGTATTATAAAAAAAGTTAATAGCAACCCATAATATATGTCCCGGTGCTGGGCACGGGTCTTCTTCCTCGAAATCAGACGAGGAGGGTATCGGGCCATGGTTTATTCGGGATTCAGGGTGCACTTAGAAAATTTTGAAAAACCCATTTCAAGTCACCACAGGTGGGGGTCAGGATCAAACCCGGACCCTTTCCCTCAAGAGGCCGAGCCTCATACCCATCTTCGCTCTACTCTCGTCATATTATATTATACTAGCAGCATCCCGCGGTTTCACCCGCGTACTTTCCTTTCTCGTGGGAGTACAGGGATAAATTATAGTTATTGTGTTATTCTGATGTATAAGCTATATTATTGTATAGTTTCATTAAAATTCATTCAGTAGTTTTTACGTGAAAGAATAACAAATATCTTTACGTACAAACTTTTACGTTTATAATATTATATTACTAGTAGCGCCCCGAGGTTTCACCCGCGTACTTTCCATTCCCGTGGGAGTACAGGGATAAATTATAGCTTATGTATTATTCTGATGTATAAGCTATATTATTGTAAAGTTTTATTAAAATCCATTCAGTAGTTTTTACGTAAAAGAGTAATAAACATCTATACTTACAAACTTTCGTATTTAAGTAGTAATATTAGTAGGATATTAATTAAAAATGTATTTATTTAAAACATTCCTAGATTTTATTTTCATATTTTGTTCCTTAAAGAAACGTAAACTACTTGAATCTCATTCTCTCTACTTGAATCTCTCAAAAAAATGGCACAATTTTTTTTCACAAATTATCTCGGTCTACTGAGTTTTTTACAGCCTCGGCCTTTGTAAAAAGCTCAATAAACCGCGATAAAATCTACAAAAGTTATTTCATTATAAGTGAAATTCGCATAAAAACAATATGAAAACAATTATTATAAAAAGGGTTAATAAAAGAACTGCTATTCAAAAAGTTTTTTATTTTAAAACATCGTGTACCTAAGTACAATAAATCTAGCATATTTAAATAAACAGTTAAATTTTCAACACATTTTCTATCTTAAACAAAGAGGACGGGGAACGAAACAATTAATAAAATATATGCATTGAGTATTTATCACAGCATACATCTATAGAATACAATAATATCGCTAGATTACAAATTCTATTTTAGAAATAAAAAAAGAAATATTATATTTAAGTAATTGCACAAAATCAGTGGAACTCAGAACATAGACTAGCTGGAAATAGTTCAGACGAGTTAATTTTGTTTTGTTTGTTTGTTATTTTGAAAGCGCAATCTATGTGCTAAAAGTTATTTGCGAGCTTTCGGATATCGACGCGAACAAATATGTGCAAATTGCTTACAAATTATGTTGCTAATGTGTACATGTTTCAGGGAAAAAGAAAAAAAAAGTAAACCTTTTTATTAACTCATTACGTACAAAACCGTAGTAAAAAACATCATTATCATAGTCAGGGCTATTTTTTATAGATTCGATTTTAAGTAGGCCTTTTTTTCAAAAGGTAGACTTTTAGGCCTACTAGCCTTTGAGCTCAGTAAGTAGGCCATCATGACGCCTGGAAGATATAAAAGGAAATATAAATAAAAATATTAATTATATAATAAATTATATAATAAATATTCTATGAATAACAAAAGATGGCAGCACGACATTTAAGTTCACTCATTTCAAAGGTTACCAAACAAATATTATTTCAAATAAAAAAAATGAATGACGTTTTTTTGTTCCTAGTTTATGCTGGTCAATCAATATTGCCTCAAAGCCTGGGAAAGCCTCCTTTGCAAATGAGGGAGCCTAATAAATAATACGACCCTGATTATGTTTTATCTTTAGAAGTCGAAAAAAAAAGAATATCAAATGCAAAAATAACCTGTTGAAAAATATACTCAACGGCCATTTTTATTATTCAACAATTCAAGTCGGCCATGTCTCTCAGGTATTCCTTATCCACCGTTTCAAGGACAAATAAACTTGGGTGTAAAAAGTGTGAAAAATTTATCAGAATAAAATTGTCATTGCATAAACAATAATTAATTTTAAGGGCAATTTTATCATTTAAGAAAGTTGCAATTTGCGGAATTGTTACAAGCTATTATTCATATTATATTACTTTATACAACGTAACGTGATTGTTGGTACTTTTCCTCTGTAATGTAAATCAATACACACATAATATTATAATGAAACACGGATTTTATCGCAGTTTATTGTGTGATTTATAACAGTAGGACGTCTGACACATCAGTCCTCCCGTAAAGTATCCGAAACGTCGGGCATATAAAAAACCTCAATAAGCCGCGATTGAATCCGTAAAATTTTGTTTCATTATAATAAGTGGAATTTGCGTAAACATAAGAAAAGAATATTACATACACACACCTTTTCCGGTTCTCATTCTATATTATGTAGAGATTGTACAATACTTCAAACACAGTATATATTTGAAGTAATTAGCTACAGTTCCGCGAAGCACACACTTTTTGCATAACATATTATGTATTACTAATATTATACAGGTAAAGTTTGTGAGTTTGTGAGGCTGTAGGGTAATCTTAGGATATACTTAACCGATGTTGAATAAAACATTTTACCAATAAAAGGCTAATGTTATGTAAGGATGTAAACGTATGGTGTTGCTAGTATGGTATATATTTTTAGCATGGAAGGGCGATATTATATGTATGCGTACTGACATAATGCTGTTAAGAATTATGCTGGTTCACGGGGTTTAAGCTAATCAATTTATTATAATTAAATATCTCACAAGGGATTCCCGCAAAACAACACCTGATTCTATTAATAATCTCAAAGTATTGTACAATCTCTATAATGTAGACACGCGGCAACGTGTCAAGCCAAGTTCTAGTAACCGGTGATACACGATTTAATTGTTTCTAAGATACCAAATGACAAGTGAGATTATTATAATCTTGCGCAGATTAAGATTGAGATTGTATTGAGACTCCCTTACTATCTTGCATACAGTATAGACAAGCCATGAATAATTTGTGGGAACTTTCCCCAGAAAACATCTTCACATACCTTCAAAGACTTTCAATCAGGCATGCACATCTCCTCACGATGTATTCCTTCACCGGTGAGCGAGCAATGGTCACATGTTTAGGTGCACTTATTTTTTAAAAAACCCAATTCAAGGCGGGCATTACCCACTTGGGGTAAGGATTGAATGAAGACCCCTCATTCAAGAAGCCAAGCTCATACTCACTGGACTATCGTCGCTCTGACCCGGACAAACTTGTTTAAATTCATAGCCAACATGGCCGCTATTCTACATAACACATATCGAACTAAGATAAAATTTGGTACAAAATGTGCACAAGACAACATGACAGAATATTGAAAATCATACCTACAATGTAATAAATAAAGTTTATATTGTATTGTGAATTAAAAAGGAAAATGGAATTCCGTGGTTAAATACTACACGACATGTACGTTAATTAATATTTAATATAATACATTCATTTCTCTTTACATAGTAAAATAGAAACAAATTATGGAATTAACATTCATAAATTTAACAAAGTTCATATTATTAACATTAAATAATTGAAGTCGCATTGTTAACTCTTATAATTAAAGTATTATAAATAGCAATTGAGATTTCCATGAAATTTACACAATGAAAGAAAAATATAACATGGCAGGTCAGTAAAGTATTTGATCGAACATAAATATATTTACATGACTATTAATAACTTTTCAATCATATTACATGTTAATAATATTATAGAAAAATTCAAAAGCGGACTATGTACAAAACGACTATATTTTCAAAATGTCTGACATAAAATAGAGCACGGCTTCCAACTACCACTTTAGTTTGACATACTTTGGCAGTATCAACATTTCAGTCATATTTTAGGCTATAAAATCGGTTTTGATATTGCAGTATGTATACGCTATTTGGTCATATTCGGAGTTTTAATCTGCGTTAAAATTACAGGCTTTTTATTTGTGGATAAAACCTGAAAGGAATACGCGAAAAATGTTTTATCATTCTATAATTACTTACCGTTGAAATATAAAGCCAATGGATTTTATTATATTGCAGAGCGGTTCTTATCGGTAGAATAAATATAATACAGTATATAAATATATCTGATTGTTAATCTCTGTTTCAGGACTGGTAGATAGTATATAGTGTCTTCGCGAAATGTATATGTTATTAAGAGATCTTACTAAAATAAAGAATAGATTAATGAATGAATATCCCTATGAATTAAAAACTTACAAAGTAGCGTACTAAGCAGACACAATATATGCGAAAAAAAAGATATTATGTATGTGAATTTGGACAAAGGACGTAATAAACTCAAAACGACTCTCCCAATTAAAATTATATTTCTCCAGAATGAAACTATGTTAGTGAACTCACTGTAAAAAAATTTGAAACCCCGAGAAATGTCAAATATTACCTCTACATCTAAACTCACAAGCATTACTTTCTTGATTTAGATAGATATATATATAGATAGATATCTATTTGTGCTTTCTTTTGTAGCTTTCAATTAAATCTTACAAAATACACCTGTTATGTGATAGGTACACATTGCGCTCATTTTTTATTCATTAAAAACGCTTTGATATACAAGTTCCAAGTGCGGTTCTTAATTAGCACTTAAGTTAACCCCGGCTCGCTAAGTTTCGGGGCCTAGATAAGTATGTGTTATCTCTATATCAGTATGAATTACAGTAATCTCAAAATAGTGTTGTAGCGGGAAACCGTGCGATTATAGGTTTTTTAATATTGTCGCCATGCTCCGTCGGTATTTAGTATTCTACTTATGTACAGTCTTCACATTTTAGCCTTAACGTCTATAAATTATATCTACTTTCGTTCTGTTTTTCTTCGATGTGATTCGGGAAATTTTGTTTTTCGTATTCTTCATACCTGAGTGAAATAGAAAAGCTAAATTTGTGTTCTTAGGATTATTCTATGGGAAAACACAAAAACTTTATAAATATCTAAAACAGAATAGGTTTTTTATTAGAATCAAAATAAAAAAGATTTTTTCAGCAGAGTAATTAACCATGAGTGCCCGAACTAATCGATCATTTAAGACAGGATAAAATCCAGGACGTCTTATTATTTAAGTATAGAACCATTTTGTTGAAAATGGTATTTTTAATACCCGCTTATCATTCAAAACACCCAAAACATTTCAAATTGCAAATGACTTTTAAAGAATTTAATATCCTTCAAGTAACTTTATAATTGTCAGCCATTTTTTTAATAATTTTTTCGTACCAATTTTACTAAAAACTACCTTTATTAAAAAAATCTGTTATTATAATATAACTGTATCGTTAAGCTATAGCTATAAGTTAAGCCTCTAGTTTTTTTTTCATAATAATGACTTTGTATTATGAATTCGTTAAAAATCGTTAAAAATGAATCATTCACATTTTTTTAATTTTTGTTTCATTTGCTTTAAATAATGTATGAACTATATTTTTCTTGGGAAAAGTATGTAGTATCTCTCTGTAATCTATATTAAAATACGCTTCTAATAAGGTAATGGTTACTTACTTTGAGCGTTTTTTTCTCCGCGCCGTATCCAGCGGCGTTGCTTCAATACACAGGACTATTAATCTCGTACTGCATGAATATCTGTTAAAAAAGTACCAAAATTAGAATTTTGAAAAAAATATATTTAAAAAGTCAATTCTGGACTTGGGCTTTATCGAACGTATTAATGATTTCGTGTTGGATATAAAAGATGGAACCGAACGCCAATAGACACCAATTTCTTGCGTTTACTATAATTACGTTTTTTTCGTTTTTTCTTTTTTTTTTTTTTTTCTTTATTTAAACAAATGGCTTTTGTCACATAGTGAACATGCCAGCCCCATAAGAAAATTCACAAAAAATGTAAACTTAATCTACATCGCTTAATCTACTGTTTAAAGCTACAATAACAATTTTATATAAGTTTTTAGCTTCTTTCGTTTTTGAAAATGCTTTAAAACACAATGAGATTAAAAAAAAACTTTAAATATAACATTATCCAGAAAACTAACTTTATAAAGCAAAACTTTAATCAATTTAATTTCAAACCGAGGCAAAAATAAAATAGCATACTTCCAAAGCAAATATGAACCTGACTCGGAGCACCGAATGAGGTCATATTTTTCATTTCCAATACTCTCAAAAGAAATATTTATTAAAGTTAGACTTACGTTTCTTGATCTAGCAGCTTATTGGAACGCAGAGACGAGGCTAGACCGAATTTGTCGGAGTTGCTGCTATGCCAGGCATCGCAGTAGGCGTCCATGGCTGGCTCGCCGTTTGGACTCGTCCCATGCCACACGGCTTTGATGGGCCTGTTAAGAAATAGTAAAAAAAGTTGTGTGTGCGATTCACGCACGATAGAAGTGAAACACACGTTAAATGGTCAAATACAAGCAAGTATTAAACAGTGTGCAATATTATGTATATTTTTTGTAATATTATGTAGATTACACCGACATTTGCTCTCTCACTATTTGTGTCTCTTACCTGTCGTTTTTTCCGTTGCATCCGGTTTAAAATCACAACGATTCTAAAGAAGTTTCACTTCAAAAATGCTTTCGTTCTCGCTTAACTGATAAAGACAAAGACAGATAATTTCTTCACAAAAATATGTTATATATGTATGGACGCTTTTACACCTCCGAAATCTTATTCAATGACAAGTTCTTGAAATACAATGTGTTAGCAATATTTTTTCGAAAAAATGGAAATATTTTTTTTATTTTTTTTTATTGTTTTCATTAAGAAATTTAAATAAATACATAAATATATCCATGACCCGGTACTGATATCATCGTAAAAAGTATGTGAAATTATCAGGATTCGAACCCTTATCAAACAATATCAACGAACAATATCTTTTTCTCAGAAAATAGACTTCTGTTTTTTTTTTTTTTTTGAGAAAATAAGAATAATAGTTTTATTCAATTAATTACAAGACGTGTTAATTTATTGTCTCTATGATGGATGTTTTCTACCGCATATTTCACTCTTTATGAGCTATCTACATTTATTTAGACAGTTAATTACTAGATTTCGTATAAGACCCTAAGAAATACTTTTGGAATCCCAGGTTACGTGACAGCCCTAATCCCAAAAGGTGACATCATAAGTATCTTAAGGTGACTTGATACTTTTTGAGTTAATGCTAGAGAAGATTTTCTTTAGTGATATTAAGAGCTAAAGGTCCTAATAATTATAAACCTGTATTCACCAGGAATTAGTGATCTGGCGTTGGATGGATAGCGACAAAAACATAGGTTTGCTTGGTTCTATTCGAAATTCGATTGTTAGCTTTTATTTGCAAATAATTTAATACTTGAAATTTTATTTTAAAAATAGAATAAACATTTTCGTTTTTTCTTAGTTGGACTAGATTTTTTTGTCCGAACTCACATAGACATAGAACCATCAGACGAGTGCAAATTGGACCATTAAATTCCTGGAAATTTGTCAAAAACATAAACGAAAAGACGGTTAATTATTCAACTACGAAGCTATTTCCACCTTTGAAGTAATTTTCTTTGATACGAAATGAGAAATTAATGGAAAATTCTAAAATAATTAGCAGAGTATGTGATTTTAGGGACCTATAATTATCTCAATAATGACATGAAAGGAAATGTACTTTATTTAACAAAGCTGACATCAAACGGGCTATCATTGTCGGCCATTATGTTTTTGAAGGTATAAAGGACAATAATATCAAAGAAATCGTCGTGTCCAAACATCGAGCTTATTATATTTATTAAGGCCAGGTAGAAAACATATTTCTTGTTATTTTTTATTAAAGACAAACCGTGTCAACTGTTAGTATTTATAAAGATCTTCTATTAAAAAAAAAAAACGATTTTACAAGCTTTTTATTAGCTTCACCTGTATGTACGTTTTTAACCGACTCGAAAAGGAGGGCAAAGAATTTGGTGTGTGTTACGGTAGCCTTTGGTTGTTTGCATATGATATCGTCGAAAGTTAATTATGCCTCCAACTACTCAGTTAACTCCTTATATTATAAGTAAAATATGTTGAGTAAAACGTCTTTTTATATATCTACTCAAAACGACTTTTATTAATATTGTTAAAGTGACACATTATCCTATTAAATACTTAGGATAAATATAATGTGTTTTAGAATTTCATCCGGCGTATTTCTTAAGACTCAGTACAAAGAAAATTCCTTTTAAGCAAGTTATAATATAATTTTCCCTCAAAGATAACTTTAAATTCGATCTTAGCTTATGTAAGTATATCTTGATATAAAATCACTTTAAGGAAAAAAATTGTCCCTCGCGAATTTAATATTAGATTTTCGCCTAAATTTGTTTTTTCTCTGTTTAACAAATACGTTTATTCTGTTTACGATATAATCATTTTTACTTACTCAATATTTTATATAATAATCTTCATCATCAGGCCACATTGTCTCGAGCGCTTTAGAATCGATTGTTAAAAAACGTTTGAACGAGACAAATGGATACCCATGTATCAGCTGTTCATACGAAATAGTTTTAAAAGTGTGGCATTTTTTTATCGCACTGTTGGATTTTTGACGTTCAGCGTTGGATAAGGACTTACCACGGGGCTAGGTTACGTGGTGTGATTGTTAAATAATAGTTATTATTATATTATGATAAAAACATTATACGGGGTGTATTTTGAACGCTTCGAAAAACGAAGAGGTATGATAATGTAAGCGTGGCTTGACATGATAGAAGTGAAAAAACGCGAAATATGTTTTTTCTTATTGATTGTCTTTTTTTAACTATTTTGTGTATAATACGGTTTGGTTAACATCAAGAACATTTGATGATAGTGCTGTAAAAATAACGTTTTTTGAATAAAACAGAAATGTAAAAGGTGACGCAAAGCCGCGTCGCGCGAGTTGTACGAACTCCCGCACCGCGCGACTCGCGGTCAGCGTGAGTTCATAGCGTGCATGCATACATCGCGGGCATGTAAAATACATAAGTGCTAAAATTTTCTAAAAAAAACGTTTCTAAGATAAATGTTTATATACATTATAAAATATTATATAAATATTAATTTATTAGGCTTAAATCTTTCAAAGCGTTCAAAATACACCCGGTATGTGTCATCGTGGGCTAACACATTTTCCCGATATAGTGGTCACGAAATAGAACAGGACATAGTCTGATTTACTGAATGTCAAGACGGCAGATTAATAATGTCGGTCTTATATTTAAACCTTACCATCCAGGGTCTGTGAGCACATTTTTCCCGTTGAAGCTGTAGATCCTTGGGGCGTGTGCGAACAAAGCTCCTGACCCATCGAACATCTCCCCCCAGGAGTTGAAGAGGACATCACCACGCGTGTTCACCACTGGTATCTCGCGGTCCCAGCTGACTATCGAGTCGGTGTTCTGCACCCTGGGAAAAAATAACGGTCACGAATGGCCCGGTAAATGTGGCTCATAGACGCATGTCACGCTTATAAATACGAATAGCGTCATGCCGTTTGACGTAACGGCATCCGAATCGAATTTACTGCCTAGCTACGCCTGATTTTATATCAAAAAGGAAAATGGCCAATAATTCTACTCGCTACTAATATTATGAGCGCGAAAATTTCGAAGTATATATTTCGTCATTCGTTCAAGCAAAAACTACTGAATGGATTTTGATGAAACTTCACAATAGTATAGCTTACACATCAGAATATGATGTAGGCTGATTTTACCAATGTCTGTCTGAAAATTTCTAATGCAATGGGAATAGGAAGTAGGTACTTGGGTGAAAACGTGGTCGTTGCGTCATTACCAAATCACAACATTATAGTACAACCTTTGACGTTTATTGAGGAATAAATGATACGATAATGCTGACAGAAGGGCTGACGATTTTGAAACGGCTAAACCAATTTTGACAAAACAACCCACTTTAATAAAAACGCTCCTAGAAGAGTTTATCCATTTAAAAGGTACGTTGGAACAGACGCAAAGACAGACAACTTTTATTTTAAATTAGCAGGGATTTGAACGGTAATTCTTTACAACAGATTTATTATCAAGCCTTCATCAGGCATCTAAAACAATATACCATACAATATTGATGGTGGTGTATTAGTCATGTTTTTTTTTAATAAACACCACGCCAATCTGGTCCCGTGGTAAGTACTCGAAGAGACTTGTGTTATGGGGTACCAGACAACGGATTTTTTTTTTTTTTTTATGGACGCTTTACACCACGTCAATCTGGTCCCGTGCTAAGTTTCCAAAGAACTTGTGTTACGGGTACCAGACAACGGAAATACATATATTTAATACGTTTTATATTTATACATATAATTAAGATTTTTATTATATAATACACATATTTAATACACATCCATGACCCAGGAACACAGAAAACTTTTTTTGTTCCCTGGCGAGATTCGATCCCGCTACCCCCGGGCTTGAGCGCCAACGCGCTAACCATTGAGCCACAGAGTTCGTCAAAAATACATATATTTAATACTTTTTATATTAATACTTATATTTAAGATTTTAATTATATAATACACATATTTAATACACATTCATGACCCAGGAACACAGAAACTTTTTTGTTCCCTGGTGAGATTCGAACCTGCTTGTGCGCCAACGCGCTAACCATTGAGCCACAGAGGTCATCGTCCTGTATTAGTCATGTATTGTTTTAGATGCCTGATGAAGGCTTAATAATAAAGCCGAAAAGTTTTTTTTAATTACCGTCCAAAAACCAGTATATTTAAAACTAGCTGTTACCCGCAGCTTCGCCTGCGTTAACTAAGATTTACAACGGGATCTTAGTACGCGAAATAACATTTTTTACACCTTGTGTCCGAAAAACCAAAATATCTTACGGAACCCTATTTTTTATCAGAATAAAATTTAGCCTATGTTACTCGTGGATAATGTAGCTTTCGAATGGTGAAAGAATTTTTTAAATCGGCCCAGTACTCTTTGAGCCTATTCATTACAAACATACAAAAATAGGTACAAATCTTTCCTCTTTATAATATTAGTGTAGATAAGTATAGTTGAATACAACATGTATGTCAATTTGAGTGGTAGTATGTATGTTATAGCGGTAATATTCATATTTGGAGATTTTTTTTTAAAAGATAGTTTTACAAAACACATTTCATACATAAGTAACACATATATTTTGCAAGATATTTAAAAGGACTTTACCTTGAAGATATGAAGGCTCGGAAATTGCCTTCCAACCCTGCTCTCTGGGCTTGGCGGAGACAGTCGTAATCTGAGCTCCTCACCCCGTGCATATCTCCCGTATGCGGCTCGTTCAACGCTACTAGACGCAGCTAGAAAGTTATTAACTCTTGACATATAATTTAGGAAAATCATTTTTAGTTTTTTGTTATGCATCATAGAGCATATTCCTTGAATTATGTGACACATTGAGGGAGAGGGAAAGTCATATCTCTGTCTCACGTCTCATAAATTTAACCAGTTCAACAATGACAGAGAGAGGTGTAAAATTATGAAATTCGTGTGACGTAATTTATAGCCAAAGATTTAGAGGCATAACAATAGTACGATTTATACTTAATTAATTAAAAAACACAGTTATATTTTATTCTATTTAATTATTAAGTTACAATAAAAAAAGTAAAGTAACAACCCTTTATGTCTCACTGCTGGGCACGGGTCTCCTCCTCGAAATCAGACGAGGAGGGTATTTTTTTTAATTGGGATGACGTCGCATTAAATATTAAGATAATAATATAATTTTAATCACTGCACGTTTTGTAATGATAACTCTTTTACTACAAATATTATTGTCTGCTAAGTGCTACTGTCGAAGGGTAATGGGTCATAGTTCACCGATGCACTGGCCCAATGCTTGGTGAACTTCGCATACCTTCAAATACTTTCAATCAGGCATGCAGGTTTTCTCACGATGTTTTCCTTCACCGATAAGCGAACGATGGTCTCGTGTTTGAAGTGCACTTGGAAAAGAAAAACCCATTTCAAGGCACACACGGACGCGTCAGGATCGAACCCGGAACCTCTCGCACAAAAGACTGGACTCGCTCGAGTTACAATAAACAACCAAAACTTTAATAATCATACTTTTAATTGGCTAAAATATATTCAATTGTAAAAAACTCGAGAAAACCATAAATTAATGACCAGCGAATATCGATCAGCGAAATAATATTTTACCTGCGTCAAAATATTAAAACGCCAATCATTAATGACTTAATATTAATACAGGATTCTAAATCTCAGTCTCGTGAACATGACATTCGTAGACAATGTCGAAATATCGAGCTCCGCAAAACAACATTAAAAAACATGGTAAATATCCCGTTTTAAATACTTTAATATTAATGTAATGATCATTAAAGCATGTGGAAACACGTTTACCTCAATTACCGCTTTCATCCTACGTTATTATAAACGTGGGCGAGTCACTTCTATGGAGTAATTATTTCACATGGCTATTAATTTATTTTAGCCTTGTAATGAATAAATTATACAAACGAAATACACACTATTATTAGAATCAGTTTGTTTATGTAAATGGTCCAATAAACTAAACTATAGGCTATAAAAACAATTAGATGGATTTTTCACGGATTTAATCGCGGTTTATTAACATTTTTGGAGTTAACTCCTTAAGATTCCATTTTCATATAATATAAAGGCCGAGGTTGGGAAGTATATGGGAGTAAAATCAAACTACGATGATACACGATATCACACGATGTTACACGAAGATGTCGCACGGAGCGATAAACGAAAAAGGGAACGGACGACGAACTGAGAAACGGCTACCACATCCAAGGAAGGCAGCAGGCCAGTTACAAACTGTATTTGAATTCATTGTATATTTAATAAAAATCGTGCATGCTCTATGTATAAAAACTTATATATACATTTTTTATCCCTTATTCACTAATCTATTTATTTTATAATCGTTCGTTAGGAGTAAGCTCCGGTCATGCGACGGAGCTGGCACACATACTTTTTTACATTTCCCATGTTTGAGACAGTTTAAAACAAACGTCAAGCGAAAAGAACCGTCATAATTTGTTTCATTATAATGAGGGAGATTCCCGTAAACATCTCAGTGCTTATAATGTTCTGCAAAACAATTATTTTAATTAGACGTAAAAAGTAAGAAAGAAAAGAAAGAAGAGTGAACGAAGATGGTTTTGGAGTTATGGGTAGGATTGACCTTACCCCTGTGGTAGGTACCTCAAAATGGGTTTTTCAAAATTTCAAGATGCACCTGAACCGTCAAGACCGTCGCTGGTTTACTGGTGAAGTTGTAATACGTTGTTATGGGAAATAAGCTTCTCGCAGTGATTCCATTTTTAAAAAATCTTTTTTTTTCATAAATAAAAAGCGTAAAGGCGTCTTCAAAAAAACTCGATAAAAAAATATTCAGGTTTCTATATTTGCTACATCCAAACAGTTCAAAGGTATAAACAAACTTACCACTGGTCCCTCCCCTGCTGGGTTCTTGTGGTGAACTAAGCTGGATGTTTCCAGAATATTCTGTAGCGTCGTCCGTGTTGGGCCACTGCCAGGTTGACTTTGGATCGCCAGTAACGTTCCCATCTTGGAACAAAGAAATCAGTGAACGAAGAACAGTTTTAAGCAATTGTAGTTTTAAAAAAATGCTTTTAGGGCACAAAGAACAACAGAAAAGTCCGCGATGGTACGAGTATTATAATAAATCTTTATTTATTTATTTATTATGACACAATTATAACATCATTACAGCAGAATTCCAAGACGACTACAAGAGATATCTTCAGGATAACAAACAATAACCATTTTTATCCTTTACTAGCGACCCGGCTCCGGTTTTGCATGGGTGCCGATATTTACTTAATATAAAATAATGTCACTTGCCGCTGTCTGTATGTATATATGCTTCAATCTTATCTTATCGACACCCGTGCGAAGCCTGGGCTGGGTCCCTAGAATTTTAACATATAAAACTAAAGAGTTTGTTTGTTGGAACGCGCTAATCTCAGGTACTCAGGTTGGATTTGGAATATTCTTCCAGTTTTAGCCCATTTATCGAGGAAGGCTGTATAATGTCATCCCGCTAAGATGCTGTAATAAATCTTGATTGATACAGGCAAAGTAACAGCTAGTAAGCATAAATACTCAGGGATAGCATAAGGCAATAAAATATGAATGTTGTTAAACCAAACGAATTATTTCTATAATAAAAACCTATTTTCCTCTGTTAGAACCAATATCTTGAAATTCCTTTTTGTGTCGGTTGAAATGAAAATAATTTCATTTCTGAAATATGTAGGATATCAATCAAAATTTAACCTGTAGCGGAATTCAAACCAATATCGTTTCAATTCGCGTACTGGCTTCGTACATTTTTTATCAGTTTTAAATATTAATTTTTAAGCTTGTAAGTTTGTTTTGTATTGTAAGACGGAGAAATTATTGTGCAACTGAAATTTTATAATATTCGAAAAGTCTTTAATATTTAATACTTATGATTTTTTTGTTATTTGTAGTAGCAAACTGGCAGACGAGCCGCATGGTTGGTGGTCACCGTCGCCCATTGCTCTATAACTAGTTCATCCCGAACTATGTCCGGGCAATTCATTCACGAATCACGCGTTGTCTATCCTTAGACGTAAGATGATAGGCCGCGGTCATCTGCTCTGCTCTCTTTTATGTAAAATATCAATATCATCAGCAGTTATCCGTCCACTGCTAAACGTAGGCCTCCCACAATGAACGCCAAGACGACCGATCCCCTGCCACTCGCATCCAACACGGACCTGCCACTGCACGGAGATCGTCTTCCCACCTGGTTAATGGCCGACCAACACTTCGTCTACCTAAACGCGGCCTCCACTCTTGAACCTTATTGACCCATCTGCCATCCGTTCTTCTGAGTGTGTGACCAGGCCATTGCCACTTCAACGTGCACATTCATCGCGTGATATCGGTAACTTTAGTTCTCTGCCGGCGGACTTCGTTTCAAATCCTATATGCCAAAGAAACATCCAGCAAAGCACGCTCCATAGCACGTTGAGCTACGGCAAACTTACGGACCAGTCGTAAATTCAGAGGTCACGTTTTATTATATTCGTATAGATAAATCCACGAATTGACAGACAAACCTTAATCAGGCTTTGGGTGACCAACACTAGGACTAAAACGTGTTAGAGTCTTAGTCTTAGTTCATCTTAGAGTCGTAGACATAGTTAACCTAAATTTAGTTAAGAATTTCAGCTATTCGTAAACATAATATGAGGTGAATTCCACCGCTAAGGTATAACATAAGTTTATATTGACATGAACCTGTTTGCTTCAAGTAAATTGGAATATTATATAAACTGTACGAGTATCTCAGGGATGTTTGTGGGGCCTAAGCAATCATCCTGAACTACAATAAAATCAACATAGTGACTTTAAACTTGATATGAATTCTGTGATTTCAACCAACCTTTTGTGAAATATTAAATAAGTATCTGAATGTGCAGTCTACAGAGGCTCCCCTGAACCTTTGTGTAGACTTCGTATTATGTTTCAGTAAAGATATAGGATGAAAAAATTAATTGATTCAATATTTTCGTGTGAATTATTAGTTTAGTTCATTCTACAAAAAAATCTTATTTAAAGTAGTAGGTAAAGCAGTAAGGCAGTAGGAAAATCGTAATTACGATTGATTGAACATTTTATCTTCCCGTATAGAAAGGAAAATGCTTACGCTATGTTTGAATGATGGGCTTACGTCCACGTTTCCAAAGACCTGCCTGCTGCTGAGGATTTCCTGTAATCTATAAATCCAGAACCCCCAAATAGTATTAAGTGGTCCATGCAGGCAGTTAGGGAAGTGCAGTCTCTAGTGTGAGTCTCACATAGGGTCTAGGAGCTTATCCAGATAAACTAAATACATGACATTTTAAGTTAATGCGACAGTGGCCCATGCCCGTCTTGTATTCAACGGGCGGATGGAGTTAAGCCATCTTGGAGTTTAAGAAAAAGGCCTGTCTCCAGCAGTGGACAAAAAACGGAAACGATGATCGTATGGCAAAACTAAGCTCCGTTCTTAGGACTGATACGACATAAAGCGTATCGCTCTTTACATTTAAGATTTGACTTTAAATCTTGCGAGAAATTCATATCAAAAATATAATAGCGGTAATCGCCCATTAGCGCTGTCGCAAACAAAGGCCTTCCAGGGGCTTTAATTATTTAAAGGCGTAATTCACTCGTAACGTGACGGTACTTCAGGGGACAATTAAAAAAATATCTCGACGGCTAAGTGTCGTTGAAGTATACGATGATCAACAGGTTTTGAAGTTTGTATGTGAGATTATTAAGATTTTAAAATTATTATAATTCCAGTCTCTAAGAAAGAAGTTTCTTGAAGGTTTAAGAGAATTATAGATACATATAAAGTAATTGAATTACATGATGCCAATATTTTAAAAGCTAAACCTGTACGTGGATATTATTCTGAACTTTTAAGAACCGTTAATTCAACTTCATTCAAATATGATCTCATTTTCTAATTAATGACAAAATAGATTTAACTTATATTATGCCTACAATAATTCTTATGATGTTTCGGATTACAGAAAACTTACCTAACACTTTTTACTTTTCAATTCTTATAGTAAAAGTAAAGTAAAGTATCAACTCTTATATTATGCTAGGCACGGGTCTCATCCTCGAAATTAGGCGAGGAGGGTAGTGGGCCATAGTTCCCCGATGCGCTGGCCTAATACGTGTTGGTGAGCTTCACATACCTTCAAAGACTTTCAGTCTCATTAGGCATGCAGGTTTCCTCACGATGTTTTCCTTCACCGGTTCTAGTAGGTTTCAAGTAAAATAGGATGGCCGATGGACCAAAAAGAATCAAGAGTGGAGACTGGAGACTGTGCTTAGCCATTAATGATGTCCGTGCAGTGACCGGTCCGTATTGGTTGCAAGGTAGTGGACGTCTTGGCGTTAATTGAATAAGGCCTATGTTCGGCACTAGACTGATAATGATGATGATGATGATGAAAATAGGGCACATAGACTTGGTGTAGTTTTTTACTGCATTAAAAGGCCTCTTGCCTTTTCACGACTTGGGAACCCTAAAAGTCATAATTTTCCATTCATTAAAATTAATTGCAGGGAGGTACATAAGTGGTGAATTTGACCCTCGTGAAACTTGTTGAATGGAGGACCAAGGTTTTGTTGATAAGAGAGCACTGAGGGAAATATCTCATTCGCATATTGTGATTTAACATTTACAAGCTAAGCCTTACAAACATTCAAACAAAGAATTAAGATGTGAAAACAATGAATCCTGATGTAAATCGAATGTAAATGTAAATTACTTATTTATATATTATGAATTACTATTCATAATGGTGATAACAAAAAAATAGCAAAACAAAAAAAAAAACATTCTGAAAAAAATTTTGGCCGTCCTGTATTGCCGTTTGTTGTCGCAGTTCGCGGCGATTTCATTCGATATTCGGTAAGCTTGTAGAATTAAAATTTCTATTGTGTTAGCTAATTCACATTGAGCGTGCTCAAACTGTTCTGTGTTCTTCATTTAATTTCTAAGAAGATATACCAAATAACCGTGCAGTGGCAGGTCCACGTTGGATGCGAGTGGCAAGGGATCAGTTATCTTGGCGTTCATTGAGGGAGGCCTATGTTCTGCAGTGGACGTATAAAGGCTGATGATGATGATGATATCATTCGCAGATTTTATATTCATTTGTTCCTTCAAGTAACGTGACCTATTTGAATTTCATTTATCTATTCGTAAAATAGCACTATCATCTTCCTGCTTATTTTTCTTGTCAAACCACGTAGTAAGGCTGATGATGATAATGGTGATACCAAATAATTTGCTGTTTATAATACTACATGTGAGTTACAAAAAAAAACTAGTCTAAGTTTCCTAAGTAAACATCAAAATTATATTAGCGTATAAGAAAAATATTATCCCGATGGAGAATATTAGATATATCACAGATCATCGCATAATTATGTTCCAGTGTTCCAATTTCTATAAATATGTATAAAGCGCGTAAGCCACTCCAAACAGTTATTCCTTATTCTGATAAGTTCTGGCGCTTATGTAACTGATGTTCAAATTTCCACACAAATATCAAAATTATGGGAACCGAATAAACCACTCCCAAATATATCTCATTCTAATAAATTCCCGCTTTTTATACTAATTACTTGCAAATGTTAAGAATATGGAAACCGCATTAACCGCATTTCTTGTATTCCATGATAAGTTCTGGAATTTATTATACAATATCAATATTCTAATTACCACGCAAATGTTAGAATATGGAAACCTCATAAACCAGAATCACTTTCATATTACACTCACAGGATTGGAAATTACCTACTGGAATATTATAGAATTGGAAATATCTGGAATACTCACAGCGACATACTGCCACCCATTGTTGACACGCACCAGCAGGGCTTGTTCTTTGATGACATACGCCATTGTTCCACGGGGGCTGTTTGAGCCCAACTGTATATTAAATCAATCATTAAATCATAATCAAGTGTATTTGATATGTATGTCATTATTGTGTGAATCGCATAAGGCTAAAAATCCGTGGCCTGGTGCTAAAAGGGCCAAAGTACGTTTTTGTATGAACCGGCAAGTTTCGATTTAAAAACCTATTTTCTTGGATTATTTTGAAATTTTGTTATCACAAACTGGCTTAATTAACTGGTTTAATAAACTCGGTTCATACAATATCGTACTTTAGCCCTTTTAGCACCAAGCCTCAGAAATATACATGTGCGGTATTTGAATTGATGATAATTATTTATATAGCCCGTATTAATCAGTAATAATATAGCTGCCAATTTATAAATATGTATTTGCAGCAAAAAAATTGATAAAATAAGAAGTAGCTATTTATTTATTCACATAACTTATTGAGCGCGTGGCAAACTTATGGCTTACTTCAAAATAATAATAGTTTCCTGTTGTTTTTGTGCTTTCAATCAACTATCTAATTTAGAAATTATCAGACATGTTTACATTTAATTAAGTGATTATGATACAAAATATCGTAGGAAAATATTAAATCCTACAAAGAAATTGTATGAAAAGGAATCTTTAAAAATGTAGATAAAATTACAAAACTTACCCGTAACAAGGAGTCTGTAGTTTTGAACAATATAGTTCCAACTATAGTCATCCCATCTTCTTCTTCAGTGAATTCAGAATTTTCTAACGGCTCCAAAGGATCTCGGAAGCCTGTTAATATAGGGAATTACTTGACACAATTTATTCATTGAGACAACGCACATACATACTTTTTGTACGACAGTCACGACGAATGCAAGATACTATCTTATATATAAAATTCTCGTGTCACGGTGTACGTTATTGAACTCCTCCGAAACGGCTGAACCGATTTTGATACAATTTTGTGTGCTTATCAGGTAGGTCTGAGAATCAGACAACATCTATTTTTCATCCCCCTAAATGTTACTTTTTTTTGGCAGAACGTAGTCTGTCGAGGCAGCTAGTTTTGAATATAGAATGAGCGTTACTTCCGTTGAAATGAAATGTAAATTACCCTTTAGACACGCCTAAAGGAGTTTTATTGCAAAGACATATTTAGTATTTCGTTCGTTCTATACAGAGATTGCCAAATGACTTCATGGACTAGATTTTCCATGAAAAATCTGAAAGTCACCTTATTTAGTTCTGGTACTCTAAAAATGCTAAAATTCAAAGAAGATAATTTGTTTTCTATGGATCTCAATGCAAGTCATTGGATATCGTGCGCGAGCGCGAATTTAGGTTTAGTTTCATAATCTGTAATCACTGCTAGTATATTATATTAGTAATGGTTCAATCCACTGATAAGGTCGATCATCGAACAAGCTAATCCAATTCCAGCTGACAACTAGATGAGAATGCGAACGTCCCCAGGGAAATGTTTCGTTAGCGCGGCTTTCATTGCAAAATCTTATTGGCTTATACCTTTAGGGCTAACACGCACTGCATGCCATCTCAATCCAATTCAATTAAATAGAGCACACGATGGTAACTCATGACAGTATTAGAAAAATCAACATCACTAATTGTCTTGTCCTGATGTGCTGCTGCTGTCCGAAACACAGCAAAGCTGTTTAACGAAAGTTCAGTGGAATTGTGAAAATTCAAATGATCCTATCGTTTTAATGTCTATTTTTATCGTTTAATAATTTAGGAAACTATTCGGGCATAATGAAAACCTATCATTCATGACTGAGTGATTTAACAATATTTTGACTTTATTTTCCCAACTAATTTGAAATTTTATACATAAACTATTTGAAAATTGATATTAGTGGCATAGATAGATTTTGTTGTTGATCAAAAAATATTTTGCGCTAACCATGACAGTTATTTTTTTTTATTCAAAGTTACTTCAATATTTGCATACTCACCAATTTGCTCTGGTCGATATTGCATGAAATGGTTCAAGTTTCGTAGTATTTGTAGTGAATCGCGTTGTTTACCTTTGGAAAAAATAACTATTATGAATAGCAAATTTCATATAACTTACTACTGATGATGATGATTATGACTCAGAACACGAGACCCTGATAAAGAAAAACATCGTGAGGAAACCTGCATTCAGCCTTATTAGGCTACGCTTACTAGGTTTGATATACAAAATACAAATATTCCCCTAGTATATCAGGGTGTCTTGTACCATTGTGCCGCAGTTGGCCTTTCGAATGTTATAACGATGAGTACATAGCTAATAGCTGGGACTGTGTGGAGGTTCACTGTCAAAATCTCATGGTGAACTTATTATTAAATCCAATATATTAATATATATTGGATTTAAAAGCTTGCTAATCTTATTAGATTTAAAAGCCTTTGAAGATGTGTGACATTCACCTAGGCGGATTGTTCCAGCGTATGGGTATGGCACAATACCCTCCTCACCTGATTTAGAGACCAGTAGGGCTATTCTGCAAAAACCCATTTTGATATCGAGCTTCTCTTGAAGATAGAGCTCACTTTACGCTCGCTTCGAAAGCGAACTTTATTGATATAGATAGATAGTAGAGTTTTAAAGAATACAAATTCATCAAATTCGTTATATCACCGCGGATTCCGCTTTCGAGATTCGAAAACGACCTTACAGAATAGCCCTACTGTGCCCAGCAGCGCAGCGCAGCATATATTAAGGTTATTATATATTACTTATGCGGGATATCTTATTATATATTACTTTTTATAAAACAGCCAATAGTCGAAAAATGTGAAGGGCACACAAAGTGTCAGAAAACCTTAGTCCGTACATTGACAAAGGTTAGGTATAAGGGGTTTATAGTAATTCAAGCGCGACGTTCATAACCATAATCCAGATTGAAGTCGAAGCAACGGAATATGGCTTGATATAAAAAAAAAAACAGATTACAGATTCGTACACAGAAGGTTCCGAATTTCGTAATATTCAACAAATTAACGGTTTTCTGATAATTATTTGCCTTTACTTATAATGTGAGTGACCTAGTTCCTAATTTCTTGATTTTCTGACAATAGTAAGTATATATTATATACCCTATAGGGTAGATAGATTTTCGCTTGGCAGACAGACAATCAGACAAACAACGGAATGATCGTAGAATTTCACATTAAAATAGTACTAACATTAGCATAAAATTAGCGGTAATTATATAAGGTGAAAAATTTATGCAATTTGACGAGTGCTGTAAGTAATTACGGGAATTACTCACCTGTGCCGGGCTCACGTCGATTAATCCCCGGGCTATCCGTCAATGTGTCGATCGGGACTTCGTTAGCGTAAACAGCGGGGGGCCCCGGGGGCCCCGGAGGTCCGGGCGGACCGGGGACCGGCAAATACTGCAAATTAGACGCCGGAGGGCCAGCTGGTCCTGGAGGGCCTCGGGGCCCTTCCTTACCCATCGGTCCTGGGGCCCCGTCGAAACCACGGTCACCCTTCTCACCTTTCACCTGTTAAGAAAATGACACTGTAATTTATCGCTGGGGCGATAAACGGCTGTGCGGTTGGAAAATTTACCTTTTCTAGATCCGCTGGGCTGATCCCGGAGTCACCTTTTTCACCTTTCTGCCCGGGGGGTCCGGGCTGACCCACAGCTCCCGGGGGGCCCTATTAAAGAGATATATTTCCTGACTTTAATGCAAACTGTTTAACATAATCGTTTTATTAATCTAGGTAGTCCTAAAAAGCTATTATAAGGTAAATGATATTATAAGGCGATAAAAATGAAATCTCTATTATATCTTTTACCATGACGTAACTAACTTTCAGTAAAGCAATTTCAGCAAAAATATTTTGCTACCTTTAGTGAAAATTCCTAGCAAGAAATTTTTAGAAAAATTAGCAAAAATAACATGGCATATTTAACAGGAATTCTTGAGCAAGTTGAATATTTTGAATAACTTTGGCCTAGACATTACAGGCAAAATATTACTTAAACTGAATTTTAGCATTTATTAATTTTTTGTACAATATAATAACTTACCGTCCAACCTGGAAGGCCAATGTCACCGGAAGGACCATTAGTGCCCGGAGTTCCAGGTGGGCCTGGTAGACCGGGGGCCCCTCTAGGCCCTGGTGGACCAGGATGCCCCCGTTTCCCTCTTGGACCTGTTTCACCTTTCTCTCCCTAAAATATTGAAATATTATAATATTCTGACTTATCATCATAATCATCTTTATCCGTCTTATACTTTAAAACCTTATTGGTATATCGGCCATTTTAACTTGCTAATTCTTCGCGTAACATTCATTATTAACTGTAATTTTTTGATATCATAGTTTCTAATCATATCTGCCAAAGGAACGTATCATAACACGTTCCAAAATAGCATTTGGAGCTACGTCAAACTTTTGGACCAGTCGTAAATTTAGAGGTCACGTGAAGGTGCTAAAGTATCATGTAATGCAAACACATTAAAAATCTTATCCTATTTTTTGTCTTAGTCTATTCTCTATGATATCAAAAAATATATCGATTTATGAGTCTTATTCCATTGTGTTATTCCATTTCACCTTAATTGAGTTTTCACTTAATTATTGGATTTTGGATAGTTCATTGGCATAGTTTGAATACAAATTAAGGGATAAGATAAAATTACCCTCCCAACCAATTTATGTCCCCCTGCTGGCTGCCTTTATTACCAAGCTTATCCAAGCGCCGCACAAATTAGATTTTTGTTACGATGAGAATAATTATTATTATGGACAAATTTTAATTTTTGGTAAAAATATAATTAAATTTTTAATTAAAATGAGAATATATGTATTTTTAGACCGGAACTAATTATTATTGTTCAATTAATAATTATAAAATACGACATAGCTGTCGACAAAAATGTCATAATATATTCAAGAAAATCTTAAAAAATCTATAGCGGTCAGGAGAGCTTGGAAAATTTATATTGCAGTTGTTCTTAAACGGAAGCATAACTTTGCATTAAGTTTTCAGCTAAAGGATTCAGTTTAGGTAGGCTAGGAACATTGGTGTTATCTAGGCATCTTGAACAAGAAGTATATTTATTAAAAATTATAATAATATACCTTGGTCATTATAGCCCCTTCCTCTCTGGATATTGCAACAGGGCCAGGTGGACCGGCGTCCCCTTTATCCCCCTTTGATCCAGTGTTTCCTTGAGGGCCCTGTGCCCCGGGTAGCCCAGATGGGCCCACGTCACCTCGTTCACCAGGTTTTCCGTCATTTCCAGGAAACCCTTGGGGACCCTCCATTCCTCTAGTGCCTTTCTCACCCTGTATAATACAACAAAGTATTGTTATGATATATTGTTTTCTTATGTTTACGCGAATTTCACTCATTATAATGAAATGACTTTTACGGATTTTATCGCGGTTTATTTAGTATTTTATGAGGGTAATTTCGAATAACTTTTGTACCAGAAGGACATCTGACACCTCAGTCCTCCCGTGACCATGGTTGCTGTAAAGTATCCGAAACGTCGGGCTCATTAAATACTAAATAAACCGCGATAAAATCCGTAAAAGTTGTTTCATTGTTATGATAGTTTCAATCGTCTTCTTCTTATTATGTTACGTGGATAGGCAAACAAGCAAACAAGAAATCGAGCCACTTGGTAAATTAGAAACTATTAACGAATTCATTTAGTCTATGGCAACACGCAACACAACCATACCCTAAGACGTACGAGATTAAGGAGTGGAAATGTCTCTGAAGATGCTTAAGTCATAATAATAATAAACGCTTTTAACCACGTCAATCTGGTCCCGTGGTAAGTTTCCGAAAAATTTTGTGCTACGGGTACCAGAAAACGGAAATACATATATTTAAGATTTTTATTATTTAAAACACATATTTATTACACGTCCATGATACAGGAACACAGAAACTTTTTGATCCGTAGCGGGATTCGAACCCACTACCTCCCAAGTTGAACGCTAACGCGCTAACCATTGAGTAGTTGTCATATTTATCATCTTTCCTTATCTCTTCCCTTCTCTATATCTTCAAGATTACTCTTGTCTCTTTGATTTATATATGCACATATTATGCATGTACCTACTTA
The DNA here is from genome assembly GCA_905333005.2 of Lycaena phlaeas. Classification (NCBI taxonomy): domain Eukaryota; kingdom Metazoa; phylum Arthropoda; class Insecta; order Lepidoptera; family Lycaenidae; genus Lycaena; species Lycaena phlaeas. The sequence continues at coordinate 10,830,229 of HG995178.1, forward strand.
ATAAATACTGCTGTAAAATTGTTTATTTTATGACATCACTGACACAACGCTGAAAGTCTCCACAAAGCCTGGCTTATATCACTAATAAGGTGACATTAAAATACGTTAAATTATTTCCACGATACGCTATAGCGTCACGTCGAGACACGCCTTATAACAAATGTACTCTCATTTCTTTTTATGACTTTTCCGCGAATTAATAACAATGTTATGACATACGAAACAAACCATAAAGAATTATTATATGAACAACAAATTTACGTTTTGCTTATTATGAATCATCGTGTGATTTCTTCCTTGTTGTGTTTATTTTTTGTGTTAATGATCAAAAATGATGAGTGAGTGAATGAGTGAATACTTCTTTAGCTGTGTTGAGCGCATTTTGGTAGAAGAAAATCCTATAGATTCGCGTCACAGAAATACTAATGTGAAATTATGACGCCATTATGATTTTTTTTTTTGTATTTGAAGCTCATACGCACTTTTTACCTTTACTGGTAGCCGCGCGAGTGACCACAGACCAAAGTACATAATATTTTCAAATACGATTATAAATACGGTTAAATATAGATTCAGTTGCGGAAAGTCGCTGCGGTCGCTCTGTTGGCTGCTTTTTCAAAGGCTGCACTAATCGCCCCATGCTAATAGCAAACGCGCGTTAAGGCGGGCGTATGAGCTATTAGTAGAAAAAAAAATGATTTTGTTAACTTAAGATTGCCATTAGTTTTTTTAAAAGTGCGATATTAATCGTATAATAGCTACAAAGCTATTTTTGTTCTGAAAAAAAAGTAAAGCATTTTTAAGTTACTTTTTTATCGTTTTTTACTTTTTTTCCTGGATTTAATTTATAAAATTAAATCCAGGATTTAATTTAAATTCTAGACTTCACGTTCATTCTTGAATTCATATATTGCATAATTTTATTGTATATTATTGAGCATTGATAGTATTGTTCAATTTTTTTTTTATTATTTCTGAAACCATGAACAGATCTACGACAAGCGTAAAGGTACAGTACTACCATAACGTATCAACTAGACATTGCTAAGCTAGCAAAATTTTCATTTAGATCTGTATTTTCGTTTTATGCTGAAGAAAGAGTCTCCAACACAAGTAGTATGGAATATATTTGACAGACGTTTTTCAGCAGATTTTTTTTAGATTGACCTTACCTTTATTTTAGATATACATTACCTTTTCACCCCTGTCACCCTTGTCTCCCTTCAGCTTCAGAACCTCTCGAGACCCTGAGAAAATGAAACATTTGTATTCCACTTACAGAGAGGGAAACAATAAAACATGGAGAGTTATTAGTACTAACGTAAAACAATATGTCGCTGAATGAAGGAATTTATGGAATGTATACAGGATATAATTTGTTATTTTGTTATATGGATGATTAATATTATTTGAATTTGAAATTATTTGAAATAATAAAATAAACAAAGTAGGTATATAACTACTTTGTTTATGGTGATTGTTGATCATGACTATTATCGTTATTATTATTATTATTGTCTATTGTTTTCATATTATAAAATGCTTTTCGAAATTATCAAACCCTAACAAATCACGTCTACGAAAAGTAGTTTTACAATTATTATTATTACAAAAATATTATAAAGCATAAGTTGCGAGCATCATCACATCTACAAATATACCATAACCTAACAATATTTTAATTTGAATACCAGAACTGTGATTCAAATTTAATTAAAACCAAAAAAGTTTCGTAATAGAGCTTTAGATATTATGTATTTCAAAATGAAAACAGCTTTTGGGAAACCCTAGAAAAAACTAAATGCTATCGGGAAATACCGAAATAATATTACAAATAATACGTCGCACGAAAATATAAAATCACAGAGAAACGTATAAAGAGACTCTTTATACGTTACTAAAAGTTTCATGTAAACGCTTTATAAATTATATATTTCAAAATACTGAAAATAGCTTTTGTAAAACTATAGATAAAACGAAATGTTATCGGGAAATGCCGAAATAAGATTACAAATAAGAAGACATCGCACGAAAATATAAAATCACAGAGAAACGTTAGAGTCTACAGACGTCTAGTCTTTACATTTTATGGGCTATTTACACCTAACGCCGTTTTATGTTACTTTTTATGCGGAAAATATGATTAAATTTCATCAACTTTAGCGATAGATAAGCTTCTTCATCTTTATTCATCGGACATCTTTTCCCCTCGGTTCAGTTCGATTTAAAATTTAAGTTTCACCTTCGGCCTTTGCTGGTTCTAACTAAACAAATAGACAGGCTGGAGGGTTTTCTTTTTTTATAAAAAGTAGACTGTTTAACGGCGGCTTTCAATATCCTATCTATCTTAAAATTTTCTTATCGATCTTGAAATTTTGACATATTTTCTTACAAAATCTGTCAAAATTTTAAGATAGATAGGATATTGAAAGCCGCCGTTACAGGGCATCAATACTATAAAGAAACTCAAAGCGAATGAAGAAAATCCGACTTCATTTAGGAGAACTTATTTTTCTATTACACTCCTCCTTCAAACATTATCGTTAGGAACTTTAGTAAATAACAGTAATTACAGTCTGTTCTTAAACAAAACTAAATCATAAACAATTCAAATGCTTGACCCAATTCACCATAGTTTCCAAATTTTCAACATAAGTTTAATATTTAGTAAACGTCGAAATAGTATACAAGACAGTCACGATAATATATATTTGAAGTGTGTTAATGGTTACATTATTTTAGGCCAACCTATTTTAAGCTATTTAGCCTGATAAACAATTATATATTATCGAATATGTAACCTCTTTTGCTAATTTTCTAATGTGTCTCTATGGAAACTACTTATCACTTAAATAACTTGAGCGACGATGGTCGACTGGGTATGGTCTCGGCCTTTGTACCGAGAGGGACCGGATTCGATTCCGACTCTCTGTGGTGCCTTGAAATGGATTTTTATAGATTTTTAAATGTACCCTGACACGAGACCACTGTTCACTCACTGGTGAAGGAAATGATGAAATCTGCATGCCTGATCAGATTATTTGATGGTGAAATTCACCAACCCGCTTTGGGCCAGCGCATCGGTGAACTATCGCCTAATACCCTCCACTCCTGATTTCAAGGAGGAGATTTCACTCATCAGTGGGACATATTATATGAGTTGATATTTTAATTAGTTAAACGTAACTAAACATACACATACGCAACAATAACTACAACTCAACTAAAATCTCGAAAGTTTATTTATTCACATAAAAGATAGAAATCTTATCGTCCATTTATTTTCTTCGTTTCTGAAAGCTACAGATGTTGATGATTAGCAAAGGCGATGGCTATTTAGTTAAACAAATTGTATAAAGCAATTTTCTAGACAATGTGCCTTGTAAACTAGATGCAAACGAATTTAACATAATTTATTAACTTACTTTGAAAAAGACATTTTATTTTCCAATACCTACGTATATTATTTATATATATTATTACAATAACATTATTCAGTTGAATGTTAGTGTTTCAATGTTTTTAAATAACAGAATAATAATAACTAAATATTGTTTACAGAATCAACATTTATTTAAAAATATATTAGGCCCCTTTCGCACGAGCGCTTAATAAGCGTCGAGTTAAAATCCGACATTGGCTCGAGTTGCGATCCCCGATTCAATCTAGCGTCCGACGCTCAACGTCGAAATCCAGCAGCGCTTTTCAAGCGCTATCTTTCTCGCTATAATTTATGTATACTGCAACTAAACTCCTTGATCGATTTGTATCTTAAGGACAAGGTCTGTTGGGTCTGCTAGTATATTAAAAAATTATATATTTCACGTATAAGCGGCCTTATAACTTTGAGTAAAAGTAAAAGTAAAAATTTCTATTTATGGTCGTATTTTATTTCTCGTCATGATCGTGAATATGACAAACATTTACTTTTAATGACCTTTTTAATTAAAAAATAAAACTCATTAAAATGTAACTACAATTTATTCTGTACTTAACATTCACTTCCCCAACCTTCTTGACAAATTTGTTTGTTGAATAAATGTTTTGTAATTCGAATTATGTCTGTACCGCAATCCCGTAAAACCTCTTTGTAACCTTTTAAACGAGATACTCCTTAACATAATCATAATTAAATTTGTTTTACCTGTGCGGGCGATGTCGGTTGAAATTGAGTTTTCTGATGCGGTCGCCACCATGATTCCAGGGGGCCCTGGCAGACCTTGGGCTCCTGTGAGAAACGTTTTTTATTAAAAGAAGAAAAAAAAGTAAAGCTTTACATTACTTTTTGTCCTTTATCTGTGTGATAGACAAAGGAGTTCTTCGAAAATAAACCCTCTTTTGGCTAGACTTTAAAACAAACTATGTCTACTCCTTTTTCCAACTGTTACTTGTGTAAGCTTTGATATTAAGTGACCAGGAGTGAGTGACCAGTGAAAGACCAAAGTTTGGATTAAAGGAAAAAGAACTTTGGATTAAAGGAAATAAAAACCCTTTTCACGGAACAGCCATTACACAGCTAACCGTCAATATTTCATGTTAAACTATAAAATATATAATTCAAGGTACCTGCACCACTAAATCTGTTTTATTAAGGGTAAAGGAGTAAAAATTCCGAATGGCCGATATAGCCTTAAATTCTAACGCGTTACCCAGACATAAATAAGAATCGTAAAATTTCATACCTTTTTCTCCCTTCTCAGCGGGCCGGCCGTTCTGGCCTGGAAGACCAGGTGTGCCATCCCGCCCAGGAAGGCCTCGCTCCCCCTTAGCACCATGTGGGCCTCTGAGGCCAACGTAACCCTGTAATAATGAGGGTCGACACTAACATGACGCGAGGGTTAGGTTATTTCGTTAAGCCAAGTTTGTTTTCCACTTTTATACTTAAGGATTTATTGAGTTTCCTTATATTTTTTTCGCTTTTCCTTTGACGTGGGATCTATCATATTTTCACCATTCTTGTACGTGACTTGGTGATCTCAATCGCATCCACGGCATTTTTATATTTTGAGGAAATAGCTCTCAATGAAATTGTTAAAGTTAAATACTTTATGCATGCTGTTTTGCAATGCGGCTATTATATTACTATCCTATCAATTAATAAAGACAGTTTATATAATAAGGGCCTGTTTCACAATCTCCAGATAAGTTCCGAATAGGCTATCGGCAACATATTTGACAGATATTTGACAGATACTCCATACTCTATCTGTCAAATATGTTGCCGATAGCCTATTGGGCACTTAACTGGAGATTTTTCTCTAGTAAAAATAGTACACATCACGCATATAAAATCTTATTTCTTATTGGAATTATTATATCTGTACATAGTATTAAACAAAGTCGCTGCCTTTGTATGTATGCTTAAATCTTTAAAAGTACGCAACGCATTTTGATGCAGTTTTTTTAATAGATAGAAAAATTCAAGAAAAAGGTTTATATGCACAATAGAATATTATTCCGCTCAGATACCGTTCTAAATCTTAGTTAACGCAAGCGAAGCGGCGGCTAACAGCTAGTAAATAAATAAAAATGAACGGACAAAATGTATGTACGCACATAATAGGGATGTTGTTTGTAACACATGTTACAAATTCATGTAAAGTTATGTTTTACATATTAAATGCAGTATTTGAAAACCTAAAATAACATTTAAAAAGTCTACTTATTTGTCTTAAAATTTAGAAAATTAATTTAAAATGCGTTATTTATCATGCATGACCACGTGACTGTAAACGCCAATAAGGCGATGACGTCACTGAACATTGAGCTAAGTACAAACTCACCTAACATAGCGCGAGTTTTGAATGCGGTGTGTGACGTAATGACGCTTGGAGCGTTTCTAGGGCGATTTTAAAAACCATTTTTCTTTATTTATTTTTTTGTTAAAATTGGAACTATTTCTTTACAAAAGTATTTTTTTCGTGTTCATATATAGTATACCTATCAAATAAAACCAATTACAAAAATTAGTCAACATCCCTATTTCAGAGCCATTGCACCAAAAAAGATGATACATTTTTTTGTTGTATTGGTCATCCACAAGATAAGGTTTGTATATAAAATAATGATTACGTGACTCCAATAAGGGTATAATATGCTTGCCGGATTCAGCTTGTAACATAAAACATAAGCCATAAATGTTATCAGTACAAATATATTATTATACTAAACATTTTATCCTATACCTATTTTCGTAGTATGACAATAGCTCCCGTTTGAGAAACGTAAATAACTTATAACGATAAACTGTAAGGTCAGTGATATCTATGTTAAACTCACCCGTTCGCCTTTGTCGCCTTTGGAGCCGTGTAATCCCTTCTCCCCCTTGTTTCCCTGATACCCCCTCTCCCCCTGGGGTCCGGGAAGGCCCATCGGCCCCCTTTCACCCGGAGGCCCTTGAATTCCACGATCGCTGTTCCCGTATAATCCAGTAGTTTCCTGTATATGAAATATTAATAAAAATTCCTTGTTTGTTATCAAAAAGCGTAAACGTTTCTTATATCATCATAATCCTTTTTTCCAACGACAAGACGACTGATCGTGCAGTTCCATTTATGTGGAAGTAGACCTTCCAGTTGGATATTTATGACCTTTTTTTTGACGAAGGGATAAATCTTGTAATATGATCAACGATACACTAAAGGGGAAAAGTCTTCGGTATGTGGAGATTTTTACCCACTAAAAACCCCCTCGTGTGGTCGACCTCGTGTAACTAGTGCAGCAAAGCACACCTTCCTATCGGTAATATTATAAGAACGATAGAAGACGAGAAGAAGTAGATTATAGTATAATATAATATAATTTATAGCTAATTTACGAAAATCAACGATATAGCGTAGACCATAATCCAAAAAGAAAAACTATTAATCATACAAACGCGGTATTATCAATAAATCCTAAAGTGAGCTTAATGTTTATGTCACACAAGAGCAGTGCTTCCTTCTCTTCTTTAAACCTTTTTTGTTCCAACCTTTAATATTTCTAAAAATTTTAAGTCCTATATACATCATTTTTAATCAATTTTTTTTAATTACCCCCTTAACAATCATATTTCCCCCCTGTGGGCGTTGGACACCCCACGTTGGGAAACGCTCCTTTCGGCCCGTATTGCTTTATGATGACACAAAATACAGCGCGTGTTAGAAAGTATGTATGTCTCTCTTGTAGGCGGAATTCAAACTAGTGATATGAAAATGTCGTTCTAATAACAATACCAGAAAAGCAACAATTTGTGATCATGTTAATATTAATGTTACGAAAACGGATAAATTCTCAGAAGTAAATTACTTTGCATGTAATATTATGTAGGCGAAATGCAAATTTTCATTCCCCTTATGATGAATAAAAAATTAACTCTGAAAGCTTTTAATGTTAAAGATGAGAAATGAGTTTTATTATTAAATCCACCTCGTTTTGGCTTCAAACGTAGTCTATTCTTTTAATGTGATACATGAATTAGAGTGTAGTTTTACAGTATTAATGTCATAAACAAATACACGAACAACTAATTGTACAACTTTGCTTGTAACGTTTTTGTTACAAACTCCTTTTAAGGTACTATGGATAGACACCTTCTAAATGCATTAGAGGGGGTGAAACAAATGAAGTCCAGGATGAAGTTAATACTACTTGTACGACATATAAATGAAAGAGAAACAAAAAACGCCGTGATACTACGATATTTCATTCGATCGATCGAGTTATGCTATAAATATTATTTATTATTAATTACAAATGTCTTATTTCATTCCGATAAATAAAAAAAAAGTTACTATTATATTATCATAAATTGCGCTGTTATTATTTTAATCAAGATTTGTTTATTAATAATATAGATACAATGCCATCTCTGGTTGTTCGGATGTCTATGGTCGTCGGTAGTCAAACGCTGCGACTGATAATTTTCCTATTTATGACATAAAAGACGAACATCACCAAACGGATGATGATTAAATATCAAATATATAAATATGAAAAAATTACTATGAGCGCTGATGCTACTGGTCCTGGTGGCCCCATGGGTCCAGGTGGTCCTTGAAGACCAGGCGTCCCATCGGCACCAGGCTCACCCTTAGGACCGGGTTGACCTTCCACGCCAGGTGAGCCTATTTCGCCCCTCTCTCCTCTGTCTCCTTTGGGTCCCGGCGACCCTGGTGGGCCTGTCTCACCTATTTGGCCCTGTAAAAAAACATCATTAGGAATTGCATGATAACATTTTATATTACATTGTTTCACTTTTTGTACTTAACTTACTGAATCTTTTTACCTGTTGTATTTTTGAGGAAAAGACCCGCGCCCAGCAAAGAGACATAATAATATATCTAACAACCTGTCTAACCGCCGGGTACCGTATCACCCAGTTTAACTGGGTTGTGGAAGTCCGACAGCAGTCGCTCCATGAAAAATACTGTATGTGTATTCAGCTGAATCCGGTTAGACTGGAAGCCGACCTCAATATATAGTTGGGAAAAGGTTAGGCAGATGATGATGATAACTTTTTTTTAATGACTATTACAAACACATCTATGTCAGGCTATTTTATATACATACCGTTTTCCCGGGTGCTCCTGTGGTCCCATCAGCGCCTGTTGGTCCCTGGGGCCCAGGAGGTCCTTTCAGGTCGGGAAAAGCTTCCAGCATTTGTGAGAGATCGTTGGCGCTGCATTTACAGTGTGGAGAGGCAACCTGTGGAGAATGGTACAATTAATTACCCGTTTATATCATCCGTAGCACAGGCAGAGTTATATTATATGAAAGAGTTGATCATCATCATTATCAAACTTTATCCATCCACTGATGAATGATAAGCCAGCCCAAATGTCGTCAACGACCGATACCTTGCCACTCACATCAACACGGCTGCAAGTCTACCTAAGCGCAGCCTTAAACCTTGAACCTTAATGGCTCATCGGCCACCCCTTATCCGGAAAGATTTGCCGCAGCAACAGATGAACTCGATATAATCATGGGCGACGCTAACCATTTCAAATCATCCCCTCTAGACAAGTGGCAAACGCTAACCGAATAGAAATAGAATAGAATACTTATTGTAACTAGTGTAATTCCAATATAATAAGTATTCTATTCTATTTCTATTCGTTTAGCTTTTGTGCCACTTGTCTAGGGGGGCTGTACATGTACCACTTCTTGCCCCTCAATCAACTAACCGAAATAAAATGGCTTTTACTAATAATAATAATGGTAACTTATTTTGTATATAATTAATATATAACAAACAAATAAACCATATAATAGGTAATTAATTATAAAATCGGTATAATAGATGAAGTTGAGAACATAATACCCATTCAGCAGATCGTTCAAACACGAATATAATCTATTAAACTTTTAATAACTTCCCATTGTAATAAAAGCATTGTTAGACTTGGGCCTACGGTCGAATAAAAAACTTTTAAAACTCATATAGGAATTTGTATTTCAGAGGAATGGAACGGACGTTTTGTAAACAGACTCTATTTACGGAGCCCAGACCGGCTACGCGAATGTCTTCCCAGCTATTATGGCATGTCATTTCCTAGGTACAGACAAATATTAGACATCCAGACGCTTTCGTGTGGATCTACAAAATCCTTTCTATACACGGCGTTTCTCAAAATAAACGTTAGTTAAAACGCACGAAGGAATTAATTCCGTGTTAAAACGCGTCCAACGATCAAGCGTATCTTAAAACTAGACATAGTAAAAGATGAGTTGATATAAATTATGGTTACCAATCTATAGTCTAAACTTAGTACTTGATCATAAACACAAATTATCTAGCATATTTTTAGCATTGTAAAAAATATATATTCCTAATAAAAGTATCAAATCAACCCATATTATGTTCCACTGCCGGCCAATAGTTCTTCCTCGAAATCAGGCGAGGAAGGTATTGGGCCATAGTTCACCCATGCGCTGGGCCATGGCGGGTTGGTGAACGTCACACACCTTCAAAGCCTTCAATCTCATCAAGCATACGGGTTTCCACACAACGGCAAAAAAAATGGCAAAGAAAAAGAAAGTTCTTTTACTTTGTCGGTGATCCTACCTAATAATTGGATTTAAAAATATACGGCCCTTACAATAAACGCAATGAATACGAAGCAAGTACATTCAAACTTCTATTTTAAAATATATTCGACCTTATAATCTCAGTCACTGATGCAGATTATACATAATATTATGCGTGATACTATGTTAACATAAACCTTGGTAACACGCAGTTTTCTCTTGTAAGATGAAATTCCAAATAAATTTGATTCAATTAAGGCGCTTCACTTCGAATTATTTAAATAATAGTTAAATACGTCAAAGTAATTTTAAACGTTTTTAAAATTAATTAAATTATGAAAATTAATTTCAACGGTACATACTTCACAATTCCAGACTATTCTAAGACTTGAGATTCTATCCACCCGTCTATAGCTACTGTGTACGTACCTGAGTAATTAATTTAGCTAGGTATTTGAGATCGTCAACCAAGAGCATTCTAGTGTTGATATAATATAAACATCGGTAACAGCACAGCTCTTTGAAATCTAGTATAACAGAGAGCATAGGGAATATGCTAAAATATTACTATGGTACACGAAAACGCAATCACTAGCACGTATAACTTGGAAAGCTGTTGACATGTGTAAAATATCTGAAATGTAAAAATTATAATAAGAAGAAGGAAGAAATAAATAGACATGTAAAAGTTTATAAACCGCGACGAAATCCCTAAAAGTTACCCCTACTAATATTATAAATGTGCATATAAGTTTGTTTGTTACTGAATCGATTATCATGAATCTTTGTACAAATATTTTTTTATTAGAAATAACATAGGATATTTTATAATAAGTAATCATTATAGAGCGACGATGGTCCTGTGTTGGATAGACTCGGCCTCTTATGCGGGAGGCCCGGGTTCGATCTTGACCCCCCCCCCCCCCCGTGTGTGTGCCTTGAAATGGGTTTTTCTAATTTCTAAGTGCACCCCAAACACGAGACCTTCGTTCGGTCACCGGTGAAGGAAAACATCGTGAGGAAACCTGCATGCTTGATGAGTCAATCTCATCAGGCATGCAGGTTTCCTTTGTCTTTGTAGGTATGTGAAGTTCATCCACCCGCACTGGGCCAGCGCAGTGAACTATTAGCTCATTACCCTCCTCGCCTGATTTCGAGGAGGAGACCCTTGCCCAGCAGTCAGATATAAAGGGATGATACTTTTTAATCATTATAGTAAAATCACGCGATTTCACTTATTATCATGCACATATAGTAAGCAGTATAAGTTTTTGGCTGTGAGGCTTTTATTTTCTTCCGGAAAACAAGCTTTAATGAGTTTCGGAGAGCGGATAAGGCTTTCTAATTACAAGCACTAAGACCCTTGTAACATCTCGATATAGGCCACGCGTTTAAATTGCGTGAGCCTAGCGTATGTTGTCGCAGCCACAAGACTGACTGGCTAATTCCAGGTGAAATTATATAGGTACTCTACTTTAGTAATTTTATTGCTTAAATTCATCCAAGCGGCTAGTCTCCTACCTTTAGATCAGATTTATAGTTAAGTAAGTTTATAGTTAAAGTAGTCTAGATCCCTGACATAAAGTATCAACCCTTATAGATCTCACCGCTGGGCACGGGTCTCCTCCTCGAAATCAGGCGAGGAGGGTAATGAGCTAAAAAGCTCGAAATCGGTGAACTATGGCCAATTACCCTCCGTAATTGACCATAGTTCACCGATGCGCTAGCCCAATGCGAGTTGGTGAACTTCACATACCTTTAAAGACTTACAATCGCATCAGGTATGCAGGTTTCCTCACGATGTCTCCCTCCATCCCTGACATAATATATCTTTTTGCAAAGTTTAAAATCCATTCTTGATAGTAGAATAAATCAAGGTGGCTCTTTACTATTTATAACATTAGAGTATATTTTTGTGTTTTGAGTTGATTTCATAATACTAAAAAACAGCGCTACCTAGGAACGCTAGCTAGATGCGAACATTTCGTACATATGCAGCATAGAAATAAGCGTTAAAAAATTCCGCGCGCTCTCCACGCGTTTAGTGTAACGGTTAAATAATAATCAAATAGAGCGGTCGCCTAGTAATCATCCTTGTCCATATAGAAGTTGATCAATCCTTAGTAATATTATAAATGCGAAAGTAACTCTGTCTGTCTGTTACGCTTTCACGCCTAAACCACTGATCCGATTTTGATGAAATTTGGAACAGAGATGGATTAGACATTGGGAAAGGACATATGCTACTTTTTGTTGCGAAAAAAGCTTAGGGGGGTTTAAATAGGGGATTAAAGTTTGTATGGAAGTTCGTCATTATACATAGAATGTGACGCCATGAAACTTTGCATTTAGGCACTTGATAAGAATTAAATAACCATTAATAATTGTTCCACCGTTTTTAAGATTTTTACCTATATGGGCATGAAATAGGAGATGAAAGTTCGCAGGGTAGTTCAAAAAAAAATCTGTCTGTGTTTACTATACGTACGTACGGAACTACGCTACTCCGAATTTTACGCGAGCGAAGCCGCGGGTAACAGCTAGTAAAGAATAAAGCATATAATAAATTTATCTTACATAAATCAGGATGCAAAATAATTTAAGGCATTTCTGAACTTGAAATATGTCCCCGCTTACATCAAACTCAATTAATCGTTGCCTTCGTTTTAGAGCACTCTGCTGCACAACCTAATGGGTTCCCAATTCATTGGCACACGTATTTTGAATGCCTTAATTATAGTTTATACCAGCATCGGGGCGAACTTATAGTTTCAGCATAAATTGAGGGCGAAGTGTTTATTAGTCACTCATTTTAGACGCATTTATGTATTTAAGGTAACCTATTGTTTATGACTAGCAAGGGATCGGTCGTCTTGGCGTCCATTGAGGGAGGCCTATGTTCAGCAATGGACGGATAAAGGCTGATGACGATGACGATGATGATGAATCTCCTTACCATCTTTGTTTATTTCCTCGAGCAACAATATAAACTTTGTAACATTTAAATGAAATTCCTCTAAATGTGAATATTTCATAATTTAATTTGTAAACCGGAAGAATAACGTATTTGAATTTAGAAACAATCTTATATTTCCGTTTCCGGAACCTTGTGCGTCTGTTGAGACAATGGAGGCTGTTGGGTTGATAATGGGATTCGCCTTCATCCATTATTTATACAATCAATTAAAATTTTAATAAATAACAAATTATAATAAAGCAACTTTTACGGATTAATTATTTTCTACATGTTTGACGTTTCGGATACTTTACAGCAACCATGGTCTGGCCTTTTTAGACGTCCTAACGTAAGAAATAGTTTGAAACTACCTGGTACAAAAATGTTTTAAATATGCGACAGATTCCTATCTACGCGGAAACCGCAAAAAGCGGTGAGTCTTTAGTCTGCGAGACTTATTATGCTTGGTTTTTGAATTAAGTGTCTAAATAATACAAACTTACGGAGGAGGTAGTAGGAGCCAAGCTTTTTTTATCGTTTTTTTTTTTATTTCAATAGCATTAATTAGAATCGATCTTAGTGGTTTATCAAACTCCTTCCTCCTTACGGTTCCGTAAGGAAGACCGCGTTGCTTTAAGGCTTTATCTAGACTATATTTTAAAAAGCAAGGAGGTCTTGAAATTATTTATAAAACTATGTAAATAAAGGCTTTAAATTCAAGTGATATAGAAGTTTATGAACAAGCACACGGAGCACCTTATACTAAGTGATCGCACACATAGCAAGTTGTAAGCGCGTCTTTTGCATGTGGGGAATGGGTAAGGAAAATAAAAGGAAATAAGGATGGGACAAGATTTATGGGATCGCATAGGGTAAAGGGCTCTGGCGTGATCCTCCTCACGTGCCGAAACAGCGGTTTAGGAGCGGAATGCCGTAAAATTTTAAGACATAGATAATATAGGCAAATATATGTTATTCTTATGTGAAAAAATGATTGGAATCTAGTTAGATAGTACGGTCGGCAGCCCCAACATGGTTCAAGCCTTGTCGTGGCGGTGGGGCTCAGTAGCCTCGGGTGAACCCAACACCTTGGGCGAAGCTAATTGAGCCAAGGGGGCTCTTTGTACCCCTCTTATTAGAAGAGGGGGCAAAAGAGCAGGGGGCAAGGGGAAAGGATGGGAACCTCGCCTCATTGTACTGTCCCGACGGTGGGAGGGGTTGTTCTGTGGTGCGGTGCAACCCCTTTGTGGAGGTGGCGTCGGTCCCCCGAGGGACTAGCTAGCAGTCGAGGTGCCCTGTTGCTTGTAGATCCGGGGCATTTCACCAAAGGCGGCATTGGTGGCACTCGCCGGGTTTTAGTGGGTAGAGCTGCGTCCATTTACCAGCTTTCAGGCGCAGCGAGTCTCACATACCCGCCTGGGGAGACCCATTCCCCAGCGATATGCGTCAGTGCATTTCCCGGCGTAAAAGAAAAAAAAGTACGGTCGGCAGAAAACGTCTTATTGGTCTAGAATAGACGCTTAATTTACTTACTTTAATTTATAAAATAAAAATATAATGGTCACGTAAGAAGTTCTTTCGTAACCATGGTTGCTGTAAAGTATCGTCGTACATATAAAAAAAAACTCAATAAACCCCGATAAATTCGAAAAGTTATTTCAATCCTACTTAATAATATTATAAACACGAAAGTTTGTGTATAGATGTTTGTTACTCTTTCACCTAAAAACTACTGAATGGATTTTCATGAAACTTTACAACTATAGGTGTACATCAGAATAAAAAATAACACATATAATATCATAAACGCGAAAATTTGTAAGTATGGATGTTTGTTAGTCTTTCACGTAAAAACTACTGAATGGATTTTCATTAAACTTTACAACTATATAGCTTATACATCGGAATAATACATAGGCTATAAGGTATGTTGATACTTGATACTCCTACGGGAATAGGAAACGCGGGTGAAACAGGGGCGCTGATAGTATATTATAATATTATTTAAGGCGTTTAAAGTATTATTTTAAATAGATAATATAATATGATACTAATGAATTATATAATTAAATTAAAACAACAAAAAATTAAATAAACTCACCATATTACCATTTTCTCCTTTTAGCACAACTGAAAAAAAAAAAGAATATTATATCTTTTACTATATTAAGGGCCTGTTTCACAATCTCCAGTTATGTTCCCAATAGGCTATCGGCAACATATTTGACAGATACAATATGGAGTATCTGTCAAATATCTGTCAAATATGTTGCCGATAGCCTATTGGGCACTTAACTGGAGATTGTGAAACAGGCCCTAATAGTGATACTAAAAGACACCTATTATCGCTCGATAATGTTATGACGCTGACATGATGCAGAGGAAGATATTATTATAATATTGATTAACACGCCAAATACCTATAAGAGACGTTTTTTAATGTTAGTTGGAAGTTTACCAGCAGAAGTAAATTACTTACATGGTGTGTGTGATATTACTGGTAGTCTATTTTCTTCTGGATTTACCTGAAACAGGAGCACTTATTTCAATTCTGATATAAATTATAAGTTATTCTTATAATAAGCACATCATAGTCGGAGACATAATATGGTGGCTACCGATTCCCATAGGGATGTCTACGGATCCCCACCATGGTTCAGGCCTTGTCGTGGCGGTGGGGCTCAGTAGCCCAGGGTGACCCCAGCACCTTGGGCGAAGCTAATTGAGCCGAGGGGCTCTTTGTACCTTTTTTATAAGAAGAGAGGACAAAAGAGCAGGGGGCAAGGGGTAAGGATGGGAACCTCACCTCATCGTACTGTCCAGACGTTGGGAGTGGTTGTTCTGTGGCCCCCGGCAACTACTCTGTGGAGGTGGCGTCGGTCTCCTGAGGGACTGACTAGCCGTCGAGGTGCTCTGTTGCTTGTAGATCCGGGGCACCTTACCAAAGACGGAAGTGGTGGCACTCGCCGGGTTTTAGTGGGTAGAGCTGCGTCCACTTCCACTTACCAGCTTTCGGACGCAGCGAGTCCCACATACCCGTCTGGGGAGACTCACTCCCCCGCGGGACGCCTAAGCCTATTTCCCGGGGTTAAAGATAAAAAAGGGATGTATATGGATGCATGCAAATGCATGCCCAACTAAGAAAGAGTTATATAATAATATTATAGGTATTCAGCAACGGGCGGACAAAGGCTGATTATATTCATTTAATCAAACTATGTTAAATAGGCTATAATTTATTCGCGTACTCCAACGAGAATTCTACCTAATAAAACGCAAAAGTTTGTATGTTTGTCCACAGATAATACTACTGAATATATGTTAATAAAACTCTGCAATAATATAATGTACATCCAAAGTTCGTTTCATTATCTTACCTATTTTGAGTATCACATTTTTACTTAATATTATAAGCGTGAATGTAAGGACGTTTGTTACGTTTTCACGCGAAAACTGCTCAGCCTATTATCATGAAACTTTGTACACGGAGGTAATAGAAGTAACATAGGATATATTAAAAAAAAGGATTTGTAACATGGGCGAAGCCGTGGGCAACAGCTAGTAAATATCTATAACATAGAAGTATCGCAAAATCCCGTTAAATTTATGAGCTGAAAAAAATTAGTTCAAAAAGGCATATGCCCAAAGTTTATGGAGATGTTGCTGCACGATTGCTATCAGGAAAAAAATAGTAATATTAGTTACGAAATAGCTTTGGTCGACCACACTTAACGTTTTCACTTTGTGCTAAAGTGCTGCCATTAAACTCACAAAGCTGTTACACGAAAGAAAATCATTAGTTCTGTTATTTATTCCTTCCAAGAAGATATATGATACCAGCATTTTTTGTAATATGTTTTATAGCTCTATAAACGTTTTCTTTCTAAATCTAATGCCTACGATTAAAATGAAGTAGCTTTTGCAGATTTTATCGTGGCTTATTGTTTTTTATGAGCCCGACGCTTAGTATACTTTACAGGAACCATGGTCAAGGGAGGACTGAGATGACTTAAGACCTAATGTTACAAAGTTTCAAAGAATTCAGACGTACATAGAAGCACAATTTAAGGATTTTTTGTGCCAACTTTATTGGGGACATGTCCCCAGTTCGCACTCGCTCTCTCTCGTAGGCTCATACGCTGGGGACATCGCGGTGTCCCTTTCGTCTCGCCAAGCGGACGTTGACATCGCAGAGTTTGTCTTCAAAGCGCTCATAAGAACTGTCCTTCTATGTACGTCTGAATTCTTTGCTACTTTTAGGATGTAACAATTTAAATAGTCCTATCTAGTCAGCGACGGTGGTCGAGTGGGTATGGGCTCAGCTTCACGAGCTTGAGGGTCCGGGTTCAATCCTGATTCCCATCCCCACCCTCGTGATGGTTTGAAATGGGTTTTTCTAAATTTCAAAGTACACTCTGAACAAGAAACCATCGCTCGCTCATCGGTGAAGGATAACATCATAAGGAAATATGCATGCCTGATAAGATTAGAAATAGTCTACATTAGGCCAGAGTCTTGGTGAATTATGGCCCGATGCACCTCTACCTTAATCCTCGCATAATTTCGAGGAAGAGACCCGTGTCCCGCAGTGGGACATATATGGGTTGCTACTTTTTTTTTCTTTTTATCTAGTCAGAAAGTGCCGTGTCTATAAATTGTGAAAAGTCGTTTAATATTAATGAATTTAAATACTACTCGCATGAGTAAGTAATCAGATTAAGTATCTATATGTGAACCTATACATATCTGCATGTAAAGACGGATAGATATGCAAATTTATGTAGAGGCTAAATGACAAGGCTGCGTTTAAGGTCACAAGTTCCAAGGTTAGACATATTAAAATAGTTTCATAAGCGACAATAGTCTAGTAGTTGTAGCTTGACCTTGCAGACTTTGGTATCAGTCCTGACACTGCTCAGGACCGCACCGGAACAAGTTTTTTTTAATTTCCTTTCATCTATGAATGATAAAATGAATGGTAAAAAAATTGTATGCCTGATGAGAATAAATGTCTTTAAGGTATTTAAGCAACGATGATCCAGTGGTGGGTGGACTCGGCCTCTTATGCGAGAGGTTCCAGGTTCGATCCTGACCCCCCTTTGTGTGTCTTGAAATAGGTTTCTCTAATTAAGCACACTCTAAGTACAAGACTATTGCTCGCTCATCGGCGAAGGAAAACATCGTGAGGAAACCTCTATGTCTGATGAGATTAAAAGTCTTTGAAGGTATGTGAAGTTCACCAACACGCACTGGGCCAGCACATCGATTCACTATGGTCCATTACCCTCCTCGTCTGATTTCGAGGAGGAGACCCATGCCCAGCAGTGGGACATATAAGGGTTGATACTTTTACTTTTTTTAAGGTACTTAAATTTCATTAAATTGTACCAGGTTTCAACTGCAAGACTTTTTCAACGCATTGGTAAACCATGGCTCTATACTACCTTATCTGATTTCAAGACCCGTGTTCAGTGGATCATGTCTGATGATCATAGTATTAGAGTCGGTTTCGTGACTTCAGATCTATTTTCGTTACAAGACTCGGGTCCTTATAAAAGTGTCTTGGCATTTAATATTTATACGACCTATCGATCATCATTCGATCACAGTACTATAGAAGCTACTTTTTAAACTGCTTACTTTGTAACGATATACCTTAGATAGTTTAACCTTCTTCACGAGACCAGTGAAGATCCTTCGCAATCTTAATATACTCCGACAAAATTTGTAGATAGTAAAAGGTAAAGTATGAACCCTTATAATATGTGCCACTGCTGGGCACGGGTCTCCTCCTCGAAATCAGCCTGCGACAATCAAATCACGCAACTCGACAATTGTTGTGATTTTGACAGACAGACTGGCAGACTTATGAAGAATATTATTTATCACCATCAATGATAGGGAGCTAAGACCAAATAAGAAAGAGAAGAACTTTATATGGAACTGATTAACATAATATAATACATAATTATAGAGATAAATCACCATTTCATTTCTAGAATCAATTAGAAGTCTATAGATTAATTCAAAAGCATTATATGCTTGTAAATTCTCCGACTCCTAAACATTATCAGAAGTACTCGAATTAAATCAGCGCATCAGCTGATCCCCGGTGAATTGAAGTTAGATCACAGAATAATTGGAACTTCTTAATAATGGATTAGTTCTGTAATGTACCTAGCTTTTCGATGGAAATAAAATGCTTTTGATTTCAAAAATGATAATTTACAAAAGATTACACGACTTTAGAAAATAACAAAGTTATGGTTTGTGCTGTTTGGTTGTTTGTTCATTTAAGCATCATATGAGCGCCTACATTAACAAGTTACTTTGTTATTTTTTTATCAATGGATTCGTTTCAGCCGTTCGGGTGATATAAATCACTACATATTATAAAACAAAGTCGCTTTTTCTGTCCCTATATCCCTTTGTACGCTTAAATCTTTTGATGCGGTTTTTTTTAATGAATAGGACAATTCAAGAGGAAGGTTTATGTATATAATTTATTAAGTTTTTATATACATTGGCTAAGATATAACAATAATTGTTGGAGGTGTCGGAAAAGAATTGGCCGTCTGGGAGTTTCTAACGAAAACGCTGCCTAAACCCTTTGAGATGTAACAAAATGATGTATGGTGGAATTGTGTATCTTAAATAGGTCTATAAAAAAGTCCGCGATGGCATATGTCTATCTCTTAGGGATATCATACTATATCCATTTAATACTTTAAAAAATGGACAATTATAACGCGGTAATTTGAAAGTTATTTACACAAATACGGTATGGATCCTTATCATTTTAAATCAGTTAATTAGCTGGAGCACTTAATGAAGATTATTTTTCCCCTTTACATCATGCAAATTAAATGAATACTTTCGAAGATATGGCAATATCAAAATAATACGCAAGAAAATAAATCGCGTTGCCGTGATTTGAGAGGGCAGTGTAATATGTAATAGTATCCTAAATAGTAAATATGCATGCAGAAAGTCTGCGAAGGAATATAATATCTTTATAATACAAAAACTTAGTCATTATTGAAATGGAAAATGATCGTCATCAAACATGATACATCCGTAAACCTAAGTTCACGCGGGCGAAGCTGCGGGTAACAGCTAGTAAATGAAATAAATCTTTATTTCGGACAGCATAAAACCATCCTTAATTGTAAGTAATCGTTTAGTGATGTTTAACGTTATTATAGTACTCTATTTTAAACAGCGATTTAGTCATATCTAACATATGGGATCATGGGACAATTCCCACTTTTGACTATTTCCCTCAGAACACCGTGGCCGCTGCCGTGGACTCTTTTCAGCAGTGGCGTGGTCTTCTTGTGCAAAATAGTGTTTTTATCTACATTTAAAAGCGCAAACATCGCAGAAGCGCTACAGAACCCCGGCAGCCGCATCAGCATCCTGAAGGCGTTATGGCACTGAACACGTAGGGCATTGTAGGCTCTATTTTTACAGACTTCAAGAAATTAGTTCAAATGAAAAATAAAATCTAGAATAAATAGCTTCATTCTAATGTTTAGGAATAGGAGAATAGCAATCGTGCATTACGCAATCGCTTGTCGAAACTGAACGTAAACCCTCTACAAACAAAATTGGCAACGTCAGGAATTTGCGTATCTACAAGCGAACATCAAATATATTCAGCAATTACTCGTTAAGGTGCTTTGTACAATAGATGTAACATTACCAGGCAAATCAAGTCTATTTACCTAGGATAAAACTAATACAAAGAATATGATTGGTATATAATATATAATATTATGTTACGGCACAGTTTTTTAAGTGAAACTTATTTAGAATCGTTGTGATTTCAAACCGGATGCAACGGAAAAAACGACAGGTAAGAGACACAAATACAAAAGAGCGAGAGAGCAAATGTCCGTGTGTATGAATATTGCAGACTGTTTAATACTTGATTGTATTTGAGCATTTAACGTGTGTTTCACTTCTATCGTGTGTGAATCGCACATACACCTTTTTTTGTTTTTATTATCAAAACGTACACACTTAATTAGTTAATGTTAAAGTCAAAGCATCATAGAACTTATTTTTTACATGATCATTTCTTGATCCATAAAGATAATCCTCTTATGACTTAGGTAATGTAAACATCTTAATAAACCGTGATAAAATCTGTAAAATTAGTTTCATTAGAATGGAACTCTCGCAAACATTAGAAAACAATAAACTGTTTCCTTATATAATAAATGAAGTAACATTTTCATAAGAGTAGAACAAGCCTAAACGTCCATGCCAACGTCAAATAAGCAACTTTATCAAAAGTAGAGTTTATGTTATAGGCACTAGCTTATTTTCTCTAGAAATAACTCAAATGTTCGAATAGAGAAACTACAAAAAAAACGCGAACTTTGTAGTGTCACTTGTCGGTAGTAAGCCGCGTGGTAGGCGGTAAAATAAGGCGATGTCTAAAGCCGGCACTACACATAGCCACTGGCCCAATGTGTAGAACGGGCGTAGGCGCATTGTCGGTAGGTATTTGAACGTTGACCGCCGCGCTTGCGAGCTTGCCGTGCGGTGTCGGCAACATCAAAGGAAACTTGTCGCACTATCCACACATCGGGCGCGCGATCAGTTTGCCCATAGCAGCAATCAAGCAAACATCCATTTTGAAGACGTCCGCACATTGGCCCAAATCAAACCGTACTGAGCGACCTTCCAGTGTGTGGTTGCCAGCGCGTTGGCGAATGCGCTGGCCTATGTGTAGAGGCGGCCTTACGTGAGCAATCTAGACGCGAACCCGAAGCGGCGCGTCGCTGTGCTAAAACAACAAACTGTCAAAACCTATTGAAGCGCCCTACGTGACCAAACGCACGTGGGTGCAGTGCTGAACAGCGTGCACCGCTTCGCAAACGCTTTGAACTGTCTACGTAGGACGTAGGCTATTAATGTATAATACAGGCACTTATAAGAGAGCCAGCTCATAACCTGTGGTAGTCGAAGACAACTATTATTTCGTGGTATTTTATAATTATATAATATGTAATATTATTACAACGCCGTATATAAGTCCACTAAAATGTATTGCGTGCAAAAAATCTATTCGAAAAACTCTGAAATACCAATTTAAAACAATGAATTTCAACAAAATAGCTTTGGAAGGATTTTGACACGTTTTTAGTGAGATCTCATAAATGTTAAATAAAGGTTTATTAAAATATGTATTTTATTGTAATAGTTTGAGAGTTATCAGTATATGATACGAGTATAACAAGTATAGATTTTTATTGATATAATATTTGTTACAAGCAGTCTAAAAAAAGAAGTACCGCATTCTTCTTTTTCTTATAGCTTAGAAGGGCAAACGAACAATCGAAGCCTATCGACATTAACATCGACATAACCAGAGGTTATGCAGATGCGTCGCCCTCCTTTTTCCTATCCCCCCCAATGGGCCACCGGCAACTCACAAACCGCACGAAACATAACAGCTTAACCGTCACTTTACGTCGATTCTATTGGAGGTTTATGCGGCCCGATTTAGCTGCAAAGCAGCATGACACTACCTCCTAAAAAACTCTACTACTCCTCTTACTTCTCGTTTTTTAGTAGACTTTTCGTAATGGTATTGTTACATAGGCGTGATTATATCATATAAATTACATCTACAGTGATATCTAAATCTTCACTTAAACTGGAATTAAGTGAACATTACTATTATAAACTCAATTTTTTTATTGACATTATAACTTCCATAAAAACTGCTCTATCACACTTCCTTCCAGATTTACGTTAACTGGATAGAAACGAACATTTATGGTAAGAGATCGATCAAATTATTATGAGTAACTTAAAATAAATTTGTTTCCATAATACATACGAAGGACTTAAAGTGTTCAATAATTTACCGTTTTGTGGGCGTTAGATTAGAAATTACTATCATTCGTAGTTCTATTATAATGGCCTCATATATTATCGTTCAAGAACTTGACTTTACTATTATATTATCAAAATTTGTAAGCGCTAACGACTACAGTCACGAAATCTCACAATTGTTTTGAAAAATATTATGTATTTTGCGAAATAATATTATAAGCCATGTTAAGCGAGTACTGATAACTGGCTTAATAGAATTATGAGCGTAGGGTGTGACTTTCATCAAGATGAGCTGATCTCCGTCCAGTGACGGAAAGATGCGAGTTTTTATCGACCGTCTAGTCGTTCATTGAAAAGAGCCCTATGTCCGACAGTGCAACAAAAAAGGGTGATAATTAATTGATGATAGTATGACAATACTTTTACCTCTTTTCATTTCAGTTTAGATTAAATTCATTTACCTCTGGACAAAGAAAGCCAACAGTAATATTATATAAATAAAGACATAACATTTTTAATTAACATAGTGATTTTCAGTATTAAGACTGTCTTATTCTTCAGAATACTCTCTGAACAAAGCATTCGTAGACAATGTTGAAATATCGGGCTCCGAGAAACAAAATTAAAGAACACGGCTAGCCCCGTTCGCAGGAGCGCTTTATAAGCGCTTTTTTAACGCTCCGTTTTTGAGTCCGTTTTAAGCAGATTTAACAATGAAAATATAGAATTTCAGATGATAGACGACTTTGCCTACTCAAATCAAATGCTGGTAATTTCTTTCTATTTACGGGGTTTTACTGATATTGTTTTATTTTGTGACATACTTAAAGACGGTGAAACAGTCTCGTTATTTATCGATTTAATGAAAGTATTTGTAGAGAATTGTTTTTAAAATGATAACTTTATATTTTAAATTGTAAAGTAACATTTAGCCTCTTTTGGCTTCTCTTTCATTTCTGCGAAGAGCGACACGTCAAAATTGTCCACCATTTCATTTGCCTTAAGCCCTCAAATACAATGGAGGCTGTACACTCTCACTCGATAGCACTAGATATGTTTCGTCTGAGGCCTCTTGGCCCACCTATTGATATACATTCGCGCTCGCCCTTCTTCGGACTGTCTTGGGAAGAGTATACAGTCGCTTTAAAGCCAATTCCCAGGTCTTAGATCAAAGAATAATCTTGACTTCTAAACGGAAACGAATTATGATTATTATCACAATTTTGAGGACAAAAAGGCGCTAGATACATAATTCAGATAATAAATGTGGCATAAAAATGCACAAATTCTTATTGCACAAATGTTACTTATTATACAGTAACTTCACAAAGGAACGCTGACACAGACTTTCTAACTCGTTAACTACAAGGAAAGTATTCAAAGTATTCCCCCGAGGGAATCTTCTTTGCTGTGTATAATTAAAATGATTATCCATGGAGAATGTGTTTAATCATTTGTTAACACAAACTTTCACTCACATGTTGGTTAATAATTTGGAATAAGAATTATAAGAGATATTATAAATATTATTAATTATATTCTTATTATTATATGAATTTATTTCTTATTATTATTTTATTATTATTATATCGCCATGCTGCTTTGTAGCTAAATTGGAAAAGCACGACGTACTATCTCTCGCTCACATGAAATATGCTGTCGCGTTTTGTGTGTGAATTTCCGGTTGCCCATTGGGGTTGGGAACATGAGGGCAACGCATCTGCATATCCTCTGGTTATGTGGATGTTAATGGGCGTCGATAGTCGCAAGGCTTCGACTGTTCGTTTGTCCTCCTATGCTATAAAAAATGAAAATAGTCTCTGAGGTAAGGGCGTCTATAAATCATAATATCTAAGGCCTTTGCGGCCAAATTAGGCCGGTACGACCGGGGTACCTCTCGCTCACATGAATTCGGCGTAAGGTGACAGATATGCTGTCGGGTTTCGTGCAGTTTGTGAGTTTCTGGTGCAGTTCCACTTTCCCTCCAGTTCGTTTTAGCTACGCCGTATTGCACCAATTAAACCATAAAACATTTTAAAAGTATTGAAAAGGGAAATTATAAAAAAAATACGTAAACCCGCGCCGATTGTTTAAATTTATAAAACTTTGCATCAAATTAATTTAAAAACGAAGCGTAGGTGAATGAAATTTTGTAGTTCAAAATAATACTTTGAAGGAAGTAATGCTTACAATTAAAAAGTCGAACTCACAAAGCTCATAACGCAATAAAAAAATAGTTAACAAACTTGAGACAATTCGTTAACATGTCTTAGAAGCAATCAATTAAAATAATAGCGAATCGGCTTACAAACCAAAAAATCACAATCAAAAATCTTATACGAAAAAAAATACGCAAAACTGTTTATTGGCTTACTTATTATTAGTTACGATGACACAAACGATTTACACCGCGGCCAAACTTCTTCATCCGAGGTTAAAAACGGATATGATAATAATTGCAATAATTCACAAAATAAAACCTTAGACGGATTTTTATGCGAAATTAGCTAAATAACACTTTAATAAACCAAATTGTAACTAGCAATTAAAACGTTGACCTCTCAACAGCCAAATTAAAACAACATTTACTCCACGCCTGGTAACATGCTATTAACAAGATTGCGAATTAACAAGCCAATGATTATAAACATACAACAAAAAATACATATTTCCACGATAATTGATCCGATTAAATTGAATTAAATTGAATTGAAATTTAATATCGTTGTTCACCTTTAATATTCAATTCACCTAGGACTAGCCTCGGCAACACATTCATATAATGCCTAACCTGAGACATAAGATACTAAGTGTCGGTGCAAACTTACACTTTTTTTTTCTTTAACGCCGGAAAATGCGCTTAGGCATCCCGCGGGGGAGTAGGTCTCCCCAGGCGGGTATGTGGGACTCACTGCGCCCGAAAGCTGGTAAATGGCCGTAGGTACAGCTGTATCAACTAAAACCCGGCGAGTGCCACCAATGCCGCTTTTGGTGAGGTGCTCCGTATCTACAAGCAACAGGGCACCTAGACGGCTAGTCAGTCCCTCAGGGGACCGACGCCACCTTCACAGAGGGGTTGCCTCACTTCACAGAACAACTCCTCCCAACATCAGGAGAGTACAATGAGGTGAGGTACCCGTCCTTACCCTTTGCATCCTGCTCTTTTGCTCCCTCTTTTTATAAGAGGGGTACTAAGAGGCCCCTCGGCTCAATTCGCTTTGCCTAATATTGGACTAAGCCTGGGCTACTGAGCCCCACCGCCAAGACAAGGCCAGAACCATGGTGGGGAATATTTAATTCATCTAAGACTAGCCCGGGAAACTCTTTCATAGATTGCCTAATCTGAAACAAAATGCTAAGTCACGGTGCTAACTTACTTACTCTGCCAATCCTATCCTTCTTCCAAAACACAGCAAAAGCCGTTTCAGACAGGAAATAATTGGGAGATACGTGTGAGAACAATCACGTAGCTCAAACTTTACCTCAAACGGTAGACCTCGTGCACAATATGTCTTTATTTGGAACCGCATGAACTGTATAGCTGTCACTTTACACCGGTATCATGTGAGTGAGAGGCATGCCACTGCTAGACAAGGCTCATTCAATGAATGTCAAGATGGTTGATGCACGGGCGCTGCATGGAGATGGTTCCATGTCTTCTATCTACCATTTGTCTTTTATTAAACTTTACTTTTAAATAAAACTATCATCATCATCATAAGCCTCTACGAGAACACATAAAGGTATAATATATTTTTAATGGCCAAACATTTTAATTATTATAAATGCGCGCGAGTGACGATGGTTTAGCGGTGGGTAGACTCAGCTTCTTATGCGAGAGGTTCCGGGTTCGATCCTGACCCCCCGTGTGTGCCTTGAAATATATTTTTCTAAATTTCTAAGTGCACCCCAAACACGAGACCATCGCTCGCTCACCGGAAAGGAGTTTTCCTTCATCATCGCGAGGTAACTTGCCTGATGAGATTGTAAATCTTTGATGGTATATGAAGTTCACCAACCTGCATTAAGCCATCGGTGAACTATGGCACATTACAACCCTCGCCTGATTTCGAGGAGGAGACCCGTGCCCAGCAGTGGGACATATAAGGGTTGATACTTTATACATTATAATATTTTCAATAACAGATCTTATTTCACCTTACAAATGGTAGCGTTTGTAGCTAGGAATTCCTAATTAGTAACTACGCCACGTAGCTTTTATGTAAAGAAACTGTATCCATAGCAAAAAGATCGCTTTATTCCTTTCTATCTTTAGACTTGACTATTAGCCTCTTTACGGTTATAAGGCATCGTTTCCACAGTGAAAAACTTCAAAAGCAAAGAACAATGATTGTTTACGTAAAAATTTCTTTGATTCGTGTCCAACGTTTATAAATCTTCGAAAACCAGAACATTTCGCAATCTCAGCTGTTTAAACGCGCATAGCGGCGATAAGAATAATTTATAGGTTATAAAAATTCTCATGTTTCATTTAAAACGTTAATAATAAATGGAATAAAACCAACAATAAAGGTAAAACTAAAAATGAACTTTAAATGAATGGCATCATAATATAAAATTAAGTATTTGAATCATCTACATAACTCAAAGTTCTTTAAACGTTGCAGCTTGCACGGAAGTTTCTAAGAATAGTACTTTGACAATCGACCTTAGAACTTACTTTAGCTTGCTAGACGGCAGTCTCTTGTCAACATAGCCCCCCTAGACAAGTGGCAAACATTCTATCTGTCTATCTATAATCTGTTCAGTTGCGAAAAACGCTACCGCCTTAGTGTTGTTTAAAAAAAATTATGAACGCTCATTCAGACACAAAGTATATTGTTTTGTTTGTGAAAACGTCATTCTAAAAAAGGGCCACTTGGCCATGAATTTGTCTTGATTTAAAACGATTATTATTATTATTATTAACGAATATTATAATATTTCGTGAATCAAATTACATGTCGTAAGCTAGTGTCATTCTCATACGATAAATATTCTATTCTATTCGCTTAGCGTTTATGCCGCAAGTCTATCAAAGAGTAACATAGACTATAAAAAATATCATCATTATTTCGGATAAGTATTATAAAAAGTAAAAAAGTAAAGTATCAATCCTTTATGTCCCACTGCTGGGCACGGGTCTCCTCCTCGAAATCAGGCGAGGAGGGTAATGGGCCATAGTTCACCGATGCGCGGGCCCAGTGCGGGTTGGTGAACTTCACATACCTTCAAAGACTTTCAATCTCATCAGGCATGCAGGTTTCCTCACGATGTTTTCCTTTACCGGTGAGCGAGCGATGGTCTCGCATTTGGGGTGCACTTAGAAATTTAGAAAAACCCATTTCAAAGCACACACGGGGGGTCAGGATCGAACCCGG
This sequence comes from Lycaena phlaeas, assembly GCA_905333005.2. NCBI lineage: Eukaryota > Metazoa > Arthropoda > Insecta > Lepidoptera > Lycaenidae > Lycaena > Lycaena phlaeas. The sequence continues at coordinate 10,858,429 of HG995178.1, forward strand.
AACCTCTTGCGTAAGAGGCTGAGTCCATCCACCACTGGACCATTGTCGCACTGTAATGATAAGTCTAATACTACATTGAAACTATTTCCTTCAGTGAAAGGTTTGCTTAAATTAAGGCATGTACTTTCAAGATGTGATTAGAATGAATTGTATACAAAACGCCTTTATCAGTATGAGTCACAGGATGGGAGGCCCTGTCAAGGTCGCATATAATGCTATGAGTTGCTTGATATAATAAATTTCTTATTTAATAATATATAATAATAATAATATTCAGCTTTACCTACATTTATCGAGATTTTTAACAGGCTCTTCTTCTTCCTTCATACAGGGGCTATCTGACACTGAAATATTTTTTCAAATCGAATGAGCAGTTTCCGAGATTAGCGCGATCAAACAAACTCTTCGGCTTTATATTATATTCGTTAAGGATATCATAGCAACAAGGTCTTTAACGGTGTGAAAGCCTGACAAACTTTGACACAATAGAATGACAGCTTATATTAAATAACTTCCTCAGACAAGAAGAGCAGTAGAACTTGGTCGGTCCATAAAAAATCACTAAAACAGAACGCTGCAACTCTATTTTCCCATATACTATATTCAAATCTTTTCCCTAACGGAGCCTTTTACATTTTTCTTTTGAACGTCACATAACTGCTAGTAGTGATATATACTCCGTGCGCTGTAGCCTAGTGCGGGTGACGTGTGCCAATATTATGACGTTGACAAACATGATTAGGGATGTAGCTTTATGCAATTTATTTTTATCGCTAACGATACTCGCAGCATAAGTATAGTTCTTATTCATAGTATTATGAGAATTAGTGTGTTATTCTGTTATGCAGTGTATCCACTCACACTTACAGTCATTGGCAATCTACTATTTTGCGAATGAGGTATTAATAAAATACTTAATTATTTTTTTTAATTTGCGTCGGCTTGCAAGAGTAAAACGTAACGTTACTGGAACTGTCACCCGCACCATGCTAAAGCGCACGGGTTATAGAAATAGAAATATATAAATAAATCGCTTATCTGCTATTCAAATTCAAAGAACGTCTGACAACGACATCTTGAGAACCTTGTATCGATTTTCAGTTTAGGAAGGTATTTCTCCTCAGTTTCCTTTTATGTTCAACATTTTATTGCGTGGAATTTTTAAATTATATCGTAACATGTTGATTTCTAACGTTTACGTGCATTTCTTTTGTAATAAAACAACTGTCTGTCACTATGGCTGCTGTAAAATATTTGAAAACCTTGCAATAAAAATCGTATGAAGACGCAATGAAATTCGTAAAAAAGACATTCCTATTTATTTGATAGTAGCTACTAGCTATTGTCCTCAGTTTCGCCCGCGTTAGCGAAAAAAAGTCCTTTTTTTAATGTATCCTATGCTACTCCTAGTACCTCCGAGAGTTGAGTAGTTTTCCCGTGAAAGCGTAACAAACATGCCTACTTCTACATTAATAATTACTAGTAAGGATAATAATATCAACCCTTAAATTACGTCTGTTGGGGACGTGCATCCTTGAAATCAGGTTGTCGGGCCATAATGGCCCAATGGGGGTTGCTGAACTTCTCGTCAGGCATGCAAACTTCTTAGTCTGAATGTCTAGTTCTAGACAATCGACGGTTTCAAGACGCTGTGAAGGTGTGTCTGAAGACCTGCTTAAGGGTTTAGAGTTGTTGTGGTTGCGTGTTCTACCTCAATTATGGAATAAGGCTTATTACCCCCTTCACTTGATTTCATGTAGCGTTTCATTCTCAAAGGGAATTCTAAACAATATTTTGGATCTATATGTTAATATATTGTGAGTGCTTTACGTATTAATATTCTACTACGTACTTTTTACATAAGCTTGAATGAATGAATGAATGAATATTCTTTATTGCATACTCACGAATATACAAAAACAAGATTATAAATTTAAAAACAAAGTAAGTACACAAAGGCGACTTTATCGCTAAAAAGCGATTTCTTCCAAGTAACCTTAGGGTAAAGGAAATGTTTATTATAAATTATATGGGTGGTGCAACTAAAGTATGATAATCAAAATAATAATATGAAATACATACAACAATATACTTAACTAAAAAATAATAATATAATATACATGTAATGCATACTAAACATATAAATACATACATAAATATACATATACATACGTACATACATATTATAAAGGTTTTATAAATAGCATATGCGAATGAATACATATAAGCTAAGCTTGTTATATTGAAGCTGGATTTAAATAATATTTATGATGAAAAATTTATTACAAGTAGCTAATGTGGTAGGAATAATAACAATAAATTAAATCCACTATTTATTTTTATTTTGTTCATAGTATTACGTTTTTTTGTGACGTGACAACTCGATATTACTGGCAGTATGCATAAAAAAGATGACGTCATGTAGCGTTCCGAAAACGAGACCGCGGCACGAACGAGAGAGAGATACAAACTACCGTCCGTAAGCCGATTTTACAGATAACCAATTTTTTTTATTGTTTCTTTTAAGTCACAGTATCCAAACGTTATAAGCTTCCTCTCTTTCCGAAATACAGCAAAGATGCCGAATGAACTAAGCAGGATGGTGGTATACTCGTGCAGGCCTTCCCTCCCATTCAGTGGCGGTCTGATATCGGGCAAGGTCGTTAGTGGACTAATCACACCCTCAGGAGAATGGATGTCCGATGGACCAATACGTTTTAAGTGTAAAGGCCGCGTTAAGGTGGACGAAGTGATGGTTGGTAGTTAACAATGTGGGAAGACAATATCTGGAGTGAATAGTGAGAGTGAGCTTATTCAAGCCTATGATCAGCAATAGATGGAAAAAGGCTGATGATGATGGTGATTATAGACTATGAATGTGTGTGTGATTATAGACTATATATGTGATTATAGACTATGAAGTAATAATAGTAAACTAATCTACAATAAAAATAAGTAATACAAGTGAACTAATCTACAATAGTAATCTAAAATAACAAGTGAAAGGGGAAATTTCATCGCAATTCGTTACAGGCAGAAGTTTAAACACCAGAAAAGTGTAAGGCAGAAATCCATTTCATTTGTATGAAGTAGCAAAAAATTATAATCCGCAAATTTACTGCCCAAAAATCTGCCGCTCAAATCTCAATCCTGCTAAATCAGTCACTGCCCCACGGCTAAAAATAATGTATAGAAAACCGAAAAATGGCTCTTTCATAATGGAAAGAAACTTTTACGCCGAAAATTTTATTGAATGATTACGGTCGAATTTCAACCAAGAAAAATATCAAATACTTATACAAAGATACAATAGTGCATGACAGGCTGTATACCCTTAGAAGGGCTCGGCCAACTTTTACCTTACATGGATCAAAGGGATACGGAAACAACCCCATTAATCTTCTAAGCACACTTCCTCAGATGTTTCTATGTATAAAATACATTAAGGTATATTTAGCTAGAAGATAAGCTTAGGACTTATATTATTATATTTCATAGTCGCTGGTTTTTTTTTTTTACATTCCACATTCAAGCTTCTTGTATCGTAAAAGAGTAGTAAGCTACTCATACGCAATAAAATCAGTAAGTACGCGTTATTTAATTACTATTTCAAGTGAAATTCATCATCACAGTAAAAATTATAAAATAAAATAAATATGTATATAATATATCATACTATATATTATTAAGCTATTGCATAGCTTTTAAGCTATTGCATAGCTTCTATCGCGGGCCTCGAGCGCGGGGACCGAATCGAGAAATTCCGTAACGAAAAAACCTTACGCTCCCCACTCCGACGGGCTTGAAGGTCGTGCATTGTCTAACGTCGTTTCTTTTCGGCAGTCTTCGACACGGTGTTTGTGTGCGTGCAACTAGACGTATTGTACGACTCTACGAAGCTCGCACGAATCGAGACGAGCTGCTCCGAAATCGGACGAATACATAAGCAGCTGTTTATGAGAAAGTATATAGGTGTATAGGTATTTATGTACAACAGTGAATAGCTGTACTTGTAAAATTTGTGTATAAAGTGTTTTGAATATGAATGAATAAAAATATTTTAAACAATATTAACTTTTTATTTATTATTATATACGCGGGTAAATACACGGGCAACTGCCAGTTTTGAATTTACTCCAAATCGATTTACGTTGGCGAGACTTCACTACGTAATATGTCTTTCAGAAAGACCCTTCGAAGAGCCGAATTTTAACTTGAATACAGAATCACATAAAGGCCAATAGAATTACCGGAAAAGGAACGCCGGAGAGTTGAAAATAAATAAATATTTATAAAGAGCATCCGTAAACCTGCTTAAATCCAGTTTCGTCTGAAAACTGAGTACTAAAAATTAATATTCATTTTTTTATAAATTCGTATTATTGTACCACCAAAACCCGGCGAGTGCCACCAATACCGCCTTTGGTGAGGTGCCCCGGATCTACAAGCAACAGGGCACCTCGTCGGCTAGTCAATTCCTCAGGGATTGCCCCGCACCATTTTTTTTTCTTTTACGCCGGGAAATGCACTGACGCATCCCGCAGGGAAGTGGGTCTCCCCAGGCAGGTATGTGGAACTCGATGCGCCCGAAAGATGGTAAGTGGACGCAGCTCTACCCACTAAAACCCGGCGAGTGCCAACACTGTCGCCTTTGCTGAGGTGCCCCGGATCTGCAACAACAGGGCACCTCGACGGCTAGTCAGTCCCTCAGGGGACCGACGCCACCTCCACAGAGCGGTTGTTTCGCACCACAGAACGACCACTCCCAACGTAAGGACAGTACGATGAGGTGAGGTTCCCATCCTCACCTCTTGCCCCCTGCTCTTTTGTCCCCTCTTCTTATAAGAGGGATACAAAGAGCCCCCTCGGCTCAATTCGCTTTGCCCAAGGTGTTGGGGTCACCCTGGGCTACTGAGCCCCACCGTCACGACAAGGCTTGAGCTATGGCGGGGGGGGGGGGGGGGCGCTATTTTAAGGTGGCCATATTTTATTGAAATTTGTTATATTAAAATGCTTATTCCCTAGGCAGGTCATTTCATGTGATACATTAAATTAGTTATGAAGAAAAATTTCGGACAGATTATCATCAAACCTAAAACACCAACGGCTAATTTACGTTCAAATCAAATCAAAAATCAAAAATATCTTTATTGCGTAGGTACAACTTGTACACTTGAAATAAGTCAAAACATAAGTAGTCAATAAGTAGTAATAGTAATAAAAAAAAACAAACTCGTTTGAGATGCAGGATCCCCTAAGAAAAACGAGAAAAAAACTTAGGGGTTGCTCTTTTGTCAATAAAATGAGTACATAAAAAGTTACACATTAAAAGCTAAATCTGTTATGCACACGCACACAAACAGACACGTCAAACTTATAACACCCCGTCCTTTTTGTGATGTAAAAATATGTACCCACAGTGTCATTGTAGTAAAAAATACTTAGTGTCAATTTTATTGTAGTAAAAGTGAAAATACTCACAGCTCGATGCGTCACGAAGGAAGTGCGTCCTTGGAGCCTTGCGCTTATTTTCGCTGGTGTGTCCTCGTCTTCCCTCTTGGGGTCGAACCACCCAAATGCCGCGCCCACCACCAGAACGGCACCAAGTATCATCAACGCCAAGAAGCCCGCGACCGCCGCTTTTGTCGTTTGCGATATCACCATCGCCATTTTTGTTTTATCACCTTAACATTATTCACAGGAACTTGATAAGTTTAAGTCCACGACTTTAACACGTTCCGTTTATTAAGTTCGTATTTTTATTTTGCACATTTCACATTATCTTTGTGACTTAAAACATGGATCTTTCTTTTCGTCGCTATTTTTATTAAATCGTGTCGATGAAATAAAACTTGAGAATAAATAAAAATATTGAAATTTTAAATACATCGGTCGAATGATTTGTATTTCAATTGTTTGAGAAAAGTATTTTGTAATACTGTTTTACTTTTTTGGGAGTTTTATTTCATCCTAAACCAGAATTAATTATTTTCTTCACGTGCCGTATATTACAAGTCTATTACCTGATAAATTATAAATACTTTTTGGTGGAAGGGGCCCGTGATCAGTAGGCTAACATTTCTATACTCTACTAATATTTTATGATTTATAAAACCCCTTTTCTGTATCTATATATACTGTAAACCTTGACATGACATACATTTGTGTATGAGTTGTCCCAACATATTATTATTATTATTTATGCCAGTATTATGGAATTCTTACATCCTATGATTATGCCATGATGACGAGTATATCTTGTAAATAAAACATAAATATTATTTTATATAACACATTTACAAAGGCCGGTAAAGCACCTGATGTCTATGGATGTCAATACCACTTACCAGCAGGTGAACCAACTGTTCATTTGCCCCCTGCTTTTATAATAATAAGTTATAAATAACATGGTGATTGAGGTGCCTTGACATGGGGTTTTCTGTATTTTTATACGCACTGGGAACAAATCCATCACTCTCTCACCGGTGGAAATGGAATGGAATGGAACCAATGGAAAACATTGTTAGGAAACCTGCAAGCCTTATGAGATGAAGGTATGTAAAGTAAAGCGGAAATCATTTTCGGACCCTACCAGGTCCTTGGGTAGGCGCGCTGGCGTGTGTGGGGACTCGCATTGGGTGCACTATCCTACTAAAATCGCTGCGAGAACCTTCAGCCGCTATTTGAGGGACCCGGATCACAGGCAACTGGAAACCCTCAGCGATAGACTGGTCCCGGCAAGACAACATTCTCCACAATAATCCCTACCGCAACCATGACTTCAACATAAAACAAAATCACTTAACATAAAAAACATCAATCAAACAAAATAACGAAAAGAGCCTATAATATCCATAAAAAGAATTTTATATACACACAATGTAATGAAAATAAATCAAAAACCTCGAACAAGCAACACCTAGTTTATATGATAAATGAGTATTTGTATTGTTAGAAAGAAGGACACCACTCAAAGTCAGACTATTCAATATGTAGAACTCGATAACCTAGATTTCTTGTTGTGGAACTAAATAATCGCTGAGTCTCACTTGACGTAAGTCCATTCGTATGTCGAGCTCACAAAGCCGTGTCGTGTTGGTTAACTTCCTCCTGGACCGCGCAAGCGTAAGGACGTGTGCACCGTTGTGAATAATATTCATTATTTTAAAATATTTACATTATATCCGCGCCGTAAAGTTTTGCGAAGTACCCGCAGAATTCGCGCGACGTCAACATATTACTACGTGTGACAAGGACAACATCTGCAGTGACCTGTGTGTGCGACGCAAATTGTCGCTTGACGCAACTTAAAGGCGGAAGCGGTAGCGGGATAAAATAAGGACTTGGTCTAAGAATATTTCTTTTGGTGATTATATAATAATATTATTTTTCATTATCTTATAACATGCCGAAAGTACAACGCTCCCCACTGGGAAACAAACCACTTAGTGCATCCGAATCCAACGTTGACAAGATTGAAACGTTCAACATAGACCAGTATATTGATAGTACTCCACCGAGCTATGTTCAACAACGTCAAAAAAGAGGACGAGAGCATGGATTCGAGGAAGAACTCCTGGATTTTAAAAAAGAAATGAAAACCATGATATCGTCAATGTTTACGGCTCAACAAGCCGAGCTTAAAAAAATATCGTCTGCACAATTGGAGATACAACAGACTAGTATCAACATAGAGAGCAGCATTGCGTTCCTCGCAACGCAATACGAAGACCTAAAGAAGAAAATGGAACAACTTGAAATCCAGGCAAGGAAGGACAGAGATTATATTATTATACTAGAAGACCAAATTGAGAACCTACAACGGGAGCAACGTAAAACAAACATCGAAATCAAAAATATGCCAAAGATTCCTGGGGAATCGAAGGAAGACCTAACAAACATGGTGGTATGTCTGTCGAAAACTCTAAATTGTGACATTAGGAAGGAGAACGTCAAAGATATATACAGGGTGAAAGGGAAAAAAGACGCTAACAAAACTAATACACCTATAGTCGTTGAGCTGTCATCCACGATTTTAAAAACAGAAATACTAAAATCTACGAAGGTCTACAACATAAAACACAAAGAAAAAATCCGAGCGAAGCATTTAGGAGCAACCAAAGATGAAGAAACCGCTGTATTTATCTCTGAGCAACTCACCGCCAAAGGAGCAAAATTGCATTTTGTTGCCCGTGACCTTGCGAGATCAAAGGACTACAAATTCTGCTGGACTGCCTATGGCCGAGTTTATTTAAGGAAGAATGAAAGCTCACCTGTAATCCTAATTAGAAATGAAGCGCAGGTACACAACTTAATGACGGCATGACTTCCTCACGCTTGTTCTTTTTTTGATTTGTTTAATATTTTTCTATTAATTTCTTTGTTACTTTTCATAAAACTCCACAATATGTCTATAATAATCTATTACACACAACATTATTATATAATGCTACACACACATAACTACAGCGACACATCCGAGACGATCATTATGTTATCTTTACAAGCTTCATTTACACTGCTCAACTCTTATGAACACTATCACTACATGCGTATTAATGTCCACAGTTTCCACTCACGCGGTGACACATATGTAACACACATGGAGATTTATTCTAACGAAATTTTATTTGATTTGTTTGTCCCGTATCACCGACACACAACAATAGAAATCACTTATGACAATACGAATTTAGCACATTATATACCAAAGCCAAAGTCAATTATTATAATTCTGAAACGTATGGTCGGTCTTCACTACTACGATAAGTATGGATAATCAGCTTATAAGTTTGAATGAAATAGACAACATAAAAATAGCTCAATCCTTTCCTACTTGTATTGATGAATTCTCAAGACAGACACACGTAAAAAATTCCGACTTTACGATAATCTCGCAAAACATCAGAAGTATATACAAAAATTTTGACAATCTACAAATAACTTTATCTCAGTTTAAATTTCATACTGATATTTTTGCATTGAGTGAATGTTGGATTGATCCAAATAAAACTATACCTCAAATGCATAACTATACATACCTTTCTACTAAAAGCCACTTAAATCATTGCGATGGGGTTGTCGTCTACATAAAAGACACCCTGAAAAGTACGATTAGGGAAATAAATATTAAGCATGCATCTTGCCTGCAAGTTGATGTAGGTAATCTTATTGTATTATGCCTTTATCGTTCTCCATCTGTCTGTAATGCTGAACATTTTATTAATTCATTAAATACTCACTTAAATACTATAAAAAATCAAAAAAATATCATTATAACAGGAGATATCAACATAAATCTTATACAAAAACAAAATGAAACCTCACAGGAACGTATCAACAGATTAACTTATCTAAATATGTTGGCCATACATGGCTTGCTACCAGGTCATACACTGCCCACCAGAGATAAAAATTGCATTGATCATTTCATGCTTAAGCTAGAGAGAGATAAAACTACAGCTACTATTCATGTCCTTGATTCAACTGTTACTGATCATCAAATGATATTCCTCAAACTGTCTTGTATTGCTGCGTTAAGGCACAATAAGCCAAAAACGAAAACAACAATAAACATGGATAACGCCATTACAAGCTTAAAAGAAAGTAATATAACTGATTTGATACACTACGATAATCCAATTTTCTTAACTGATACATTAATAAATATTATGAGACAATGTACTTTATCAAATACTATTACAAAAGCTATCCCGAATAAACTACGACTTCTCAAACCCTGGATAACGCTGGGAATCGTTAGATGTATCCGTAACAGAAATAATATGCAGGCTAAACTTCGTGCTGATCCCCAAAATGACATCCTAAAAATTACTTACAAAAGATATAGAAATTACTGTAACGGCCTCATAAAGAAACTAAAACAAAAATATGAAAGAGAACAATTGTCTAAATATAAAAACAACCCTAAAAACTTGTGGAAAACAATAAATAATATCACATACCGAAACCTACCTAAAACACAAAATTTAGAATTAATAAACAGTAATAAAAACCCACTACAATGCGTCAATCTGGTGAATGATTACTTTATAAATATTGGTAAAAGCTTGGCTGAAGACATTATCTCGGATACATCCTCGCATAATGAGAGACACATAAATAGTCAGTATAGTTCCCAGGTGTCGTCTTTTGTTCTTTTAGACACAGACCCCGAGGAAGTCTACTTAACCCTTATGAGTCTAAAAACTGATAGTACGCCTGGATGGGATAATGTAAATACTAGGTTCTTAAAACAAGCAAATGAGATCATTGTGCCTATAATTACTCATCTGGCTAATCTTTGTTTTCGACTAGGTGTATTTCCACCAGCGCTAAAGCAAGCAATGGTTACACCTGTATACAAGAGTGGTGACAGAGAAGATGTATCAAATTATCGACCTATATCCGTTCTGTCTGCTATCTCGAAGATCCTTGAAAAACTGATTCATAAAAGACTTATTGACTATCTTCAGAAGTTTAACCTACTATCAGATTCTCAATATGGCTTTAGACAAGGAATATCAACTGAAGACGCAGTAACTTCACTCACATCTTATATTGTTAAAGAAGTAGATAAGGGCAATAAATGTATAACAGTGTTTCTAGACCTAAAGAAGGCGTTTGATACGGTCTCTGTCCCCATTCTTGTACGCAGATTGGAAAATTTTGGAATAAGAGGACCAGCACATTCATTGATATCTGACTACCTTAGAGGACGTAAACAAGCGGTTAAAATAGGTAAATTCATAAGTGACCAATCCGAAGTGACCTATGGTGTCCCCCAGGGTAGCATCCTGGGACCTACTCTGTTTTTAATCTACATAAACAGTCTATGCAGCATGAACATCGATCATGGGAAAGTATTCTCCTATGCAGATGACACTGCTATAGTATTTACGGGGAAAACTTGTGAATTGGTGCACCAATCTACGGAATTAGGACTCGCTAAAATAGCTGGATGGTTAAGAAGCAACTTATTAACGATTAATATAAACAAAACAAATTATATCTATTTTACTAAATACAATAACACTCAACCCATTACTGATCTGGAAATAAAAATACATACATGTAACTTTAGAAGAGACTGCTCTTGTGGTGTTATAAGCAAGGTCCATCACGTGAAATACCTAGGGGTAGTAGTTGACCAGAGAATGTCTTGGCATGAACACCTTGAACTAGTAATGTCCAGGATTCGAAAGCTGATTTGGACTTTTAAAACACTAAGAAACATCGCGGACAAACACCTTTTAGAACAAATTTACAAATCACTGGCTGTGTCTGTTTTAACGTATTGCATTCCGGTCTGGGGGGGTGCTACTAAAAAGAAGTTTCTGGAACTCGAGAGGGCTCAAAGATCATTATTAAAAGTAATGTGGTTTAAGCCGTTTAAATACCCAACTACTTCCCTTTATGCTTTAAGTGGTCTCCTTTCGGTCAGGCAACTGTTTATCCTATGCTCCGTAATGAGAGTCCACAAATCCCTAAAATATGATGTCACCAAGCTAACTAAGAGACGCAAACACACTGTCATTGCAGTTGAGACATTTAAGACTGCCTTCGCGGGAAGACAATTCAGGTATCAATCTGCTAAACTCTATAATAAAATAAATAAGAAATTCAATATATATACAATGACAAAATTTGAAGTTAAAAAGATACTATTAAATGAACTCAAAAATTGGACTTATGTGGAAACCGAGAACATAATATACGGATAACACAAGTACACGCGAGTGTATCACACGTATTCTCTCTCCTTCACGCACACGCACACACACGCACACACACACACACACACACACACACATACACACACACACATATTGTATTTAGCTTTTTATTCTTTACATTATAAATTGTAATAACATACTAAAAATATATATTCTTATATAAAATGGATTACGATTCTAGTGGAGTATCCAATTGTTATGGAACACTAATGTTATGGAAGAGCGGGATCTCCTAACACAAGTCTATATGTACTTAAAAGGAGATCCCAATCACGATTCAGCCTTTGTAACATCCTAGATATGAATAAAGTTTATTATTATTATTATTATTATTATTATTATTAACTAACCGCAGACCGGGGATTTCCTTCTATTTAACGCATTTTCCCGCTTCACGCTAATTTCGATTTAGACATATTATAATAAAAAAGATGTGTGTGCGATTCACACACGATAGAAGTGAAACACAAGTTAAATGCTCAAATACAAGCAAGTAATTAACAGTGTGCAATATACATACACACCGACATTTGCTCTCTCGCTCTTTTGTATTTGTGTCTCTTACTTGTCGTTTTTTCCGTTGCATCCGGTTTGAAATCACAACGATTCTAAAAAAGTTTCACTTTAAAAGTTTCACTTGAATAATAATAATAATAATAATACCTATATTGGGACAACTTACACACGGCCATCTCTCGAACTAGCCAGAGCCTGTATTTGGGCAATCATACAATTGGTTTATACTATTTATATATTATTATTTCCTAAATACATCTAATATATAAAATTCTCGTGTCATAATGCTAGTTATCATACTCTTCCGAAGCGGCTTGACCGATATTTATGAAATTTTATATGCATATTTAGTAGGTTATAGAATCGGACAACATCTATTTTTCATTCCCCTAAATGATAAGTATGACCTAAAATATTTTTTAACCTATTTTTATGTTTTTATTTTTTATGATACAGCAAACAAAAATGTATACAGCAATAAATTTTCACCCCTCTACCTTCAACACCTGTTTTTTAAAAGCGATATTAGTACTTTTGGCAAAAAGAAGTCAGTCGGGAGAGGTATTAATGTTATAATATTACAAACAAATTATGTCCAGACACCGAACAAATAATCAAGCTCATTACACAAACATGATATTATATTCTGGACGGGAATCGAATCCAAGTCCTTCTGCTTTTGCAGTCAGGGTCACAAACCACTCGACCGTCATAATATCTGGATTTTCGACATCAAGATTATTGTAGCCTATATCAGTCTGTGAAATCAGACTGGTAAAAGATTTTTAAATATCTGTGAAGTGGTTTGAATATTACTTTCTACACCCAGATTAATAACATTATGTCTTTAATATATTAAAGTAATATCTGTTCACATTAAAATTTTATTTGGGTATATTTCTATAGACTTGTATAAAATAATCCACTTTAATAACATTATACTCTAAAATATGCACAGCTGAACTGAAACTTTTACTTCGGACGAACCCAGACAATACAAAATAAAAATATTCTGAGCCCAAATTTTATTGCTAATAGCACACTGCGAGTTCTTTTTCTCTCAGTGCCTAAAGAATATTGTTTTATGTTTACTAAAATATACATAGGAATATGATTACTTTGTGTAGTATAGTATGTAACTTGGAATGGGCAGACGAGAAGATTAACTTAGTCAGCGTCATCTATGAAAATACACAATTTCACCTGTGACAAACCTAGGCATGTCGGTCGAGTCTAATGTGAGACGGCAAATTTCGGTGTCAGTAATTCTCCGAAGATTGCCTGGTGGGAACCAGGAATTTCGAAGAAGAGGGATCTTCTTCGAAATACAGCAAATACATTTGATCGACGATGGTCCAGTGGTTGATGGACTCGGCCTCTTACGCGAGAGGTTCCGGGATCCTGACCCCCCCGTGTGCCTTAAAATAAGTTTTTAAAAAAAATTCGAAGTGCACCCCAATCACGAGACCATCGTTCGCTCACCGGTGAAGGAAAACATCGTGAGGAAACCTGCATGCCTGATGAGATTAAAAGTCTTTGAAGGTATGTGAAGCTCACCAACCCGCATAGGGCCAGCGCATCGGTGAACTATGACCCATTGCCCTCCTCACCGGATTTCGAGGAGGAGACCGTGTCCAGCAGTGGGACATAAAGAGTTGATACTTTACTTTACTTTTTTACATTTTACGAGAGAAATATGCTTCTTATAATGAAACAACTTTTACGGATTTTATCGCGGTTTATTTAGTTTAAGGAGGAGTCCTCCCGTGACCATGGTTGCTGTAAAGTGTCCGAAACGTCGGGATTGTAAAAAACTAAATAAACCGCGATAAAATCCGTAAAAGTTGTTTCATTATAATGAGTGAAATTCGCGTAAACATAAGAAAACAAAATATGCTTCTGCTACAATGATGGTGCTCAAGCAGATGAGGATGCTAGTTAAGATGACTCATCTGTCTCGCCTATCCAAGAAAAAACATAGGTCTTGTTTAATACCTTATCCTCTGTCAAATGCCATCAGATAAAACTAAAGTTAAAACTTATATGCCACACGTTCATGGTAAATAAACTTCGTTTTTATCGAAAAATCAAGTATTTTTTCAACATAAAACATCTTTACATTTGTTAAGCAAATAGTCAAATACGATATTTACTTTATAAGTCACACAGAACGTTCTCCCTTGTTATACTTTTACAAATAGTCTTTTGTAAATATTGATTGTATGAATGTACAAAGGTTTTGATATTCGATCGATATTCTAATACGCATGTAATGTCACCAGGGTTACAGTGATTTGAATATACGCTGTTTTACCTTGGAGACCAACCGAATAGGAAGCCACGCCCATATTTTACCACATTGGTAAGCGTTTATTAGCAGTAAATAGCAGTGGTTAGGCTTTATTGTACCGAGACCTACCGTCTTACGTCACAGGATGAGCAACGCGTGAAAAAGTCTTAGTTATCACCAAGTAGCTTTTGTATACTCTTAACTGTCTTGATAGTTCAAGACAATATTCTTACTAGCTAGTAGTAGAAGCGATAGGCACGCAAAGACTGTAAAAACATTTCGCATTTTCTAAAGATAGTTAATAGAATCAGGCGTTACTTTGCGGAAATCCATTTTAAAAACACACATTTACTGTAAAGACTGCATGGTTCACGAGATATTGCTAATCCTTACTAATATTATAAATGCGAAAGGAACTCTGTGTGTCTGTCTGTCTGTTACGCTTTCACGCCTAAACCACTGAAACGATTTTGATGAAATTTGAAACAGGGATAGACTAGAACTAGAAAAAAACTTAGGGGGTTTTAAATAGGGGATGAAAGTTTGTATGGAAGTTCGTCATTATACATAGAAGATGACGCCTTGAAACTTTGCATTTAGACACTTGATAGAAAGTTAATTAACCTACCATTAATAACAATAATTGTTCCACCATTTTTAAGATTTTTACCTATATGGGCATGAAATAGGAGATAAAAGATTGCAGGGTAGTTCAAAAAAATATTCTGTCTGTGTTTACTATACGTACGTACGGAACTGCGCTATTCCGAATTTAACGCGAGCGAAGCCGCGGGCAACAGCTAGTTAATATATGATTTAATATCTTTTTTAACATTTCGTATATTGACTTCTTGCATTGATTGCATTCAAACTTATTTTCTGATTTTAATTCGTAGGTATAACTTAAACTTATTATTATAAGTTAGAAGATAACCGGCTTATTCGGTCACTTAATGCGTTTTTCAAGGCATGATCGGAAAACGTTCATTTTCGGACAGATAGCAGGAAAACTTGCAACCAGTGAAATAGTCCGAAACTGTTAAGATCAATTATTGGGGCTGATTTACACCGGTCCACTTGGCCCAAGACAGTGTTCAGTGAGAACCATATGTGGTGGCGATCATCAGCAGTGAGGGAACGATGAACTAAAAGAAGAAGGTGGACCGGTATTATATGTCTTTAAAAGTAGCGTTAAGTCTCTGAGAGTGCAGATACGTGAAGTAATGAATTATTGCATAATGATGATTGATGAATTTTAAGCTTAGAAATGTCAATATTTTTATCCAAGAAATTATTTGCACTAATTGTGTAGTGCAGAAAACATATAATAATGAATCTGATAAACAGTCCAGATAGAAAAGGAAAAGAGCCAACAAAGGAACAATATAATTACACGGTGGAATCTAATCTGGTATATGGGTTTTGTTTGATCAACGCATACCAGGAATAGTTGTAATCTACGATAAATGAATTCGCAGTCCTCAAAGGAGCTGAAATTACGAGCCTATATGTAACGCTAGGATACATTTATTTGATTATTTCTTTCAGTACATAGCTTGAGCCTGGTTTTGTTTGTGGACTTTTTTAATTGTTAACAGATGTAGAATAATAATTGCGACATGATGACATTTAAAACAGGTAATTGTAAGTCGTCATGCTTGAATGTAAGGGGTCTTGGTGTTCCAATGGGACACCCAAAGGGAAAGGTTTTGAATATGATGGACAAGACGGTTTGAATGAGCAAGCTTGAATCTAGTGATTGGAATCTACATTATTTTTACTCGATAGGATTCAGATCGGATACTAAAATTCAAAACGAAGACATCCGCAACGAAGGCAGAGAACTAAAATTACCTATATCAAGCAAAATCTTGTTAAACTCGCAGTAGCCTGGTCACACACTCAAAAGAACGAATGGGCAATGTGCTAATAACGTTCGATAGTGGCCGCATTTAGGCAGACGCAGTGTTGGTCGGCCATAGGTTTATTGAAGGAAATCTATTTTTAGCAGTGTAAGGATAAATGCTGATGATGATGATACTTAAATATAATATTTATTTCAACATCATTGATTGTGAGGACTTTTACACGGTTTTTTTCATTATATTAAACTGGTATTACAAAAAACACGAATAAAACATTTTCTTGCTATAATGTGAAAATTATATTCGAATTACTGAACATTTTATGGAGCTTATGAGACAAAAAGATTAAGGAAAATATGATACGGACCGAGTATTAGATTATTATATTTTTATTATAATGTTCAGTACATTAGATTAGCCGCATGTACCCTTCAAATTTTCAATTTTGTTATTCGCCAATGAAGCTCTTTCAATTTCACATGTTGATCATACATTGGAGGTTTTTCTTTGAAATTCATGTTTCAAAGTGAAATGATAAAATTGTTTCATATATATAATTGAATCAAAGAGAAGTAAAGATACGGTTTAATCTTTGTGATTACTTAATTTGTGGCTTCGTTGGTTTGATTCCTCGTAACAGCGTCTCTTTGTAATAAATACAGTGCTTACAAAGGGACTGGTACATACTTTCATTTATAACTAGCTATTGCCCGCAGCGTCGCCTGCGTTAACTACGATTCACAATGGAATCTTAGCGGAATTATATGGCATAAAGCCCTCCTCGATAAATGGGCTACCTAACACTTTAATAATCATTCAAATCCGTTCAAACAAACAAACTCTTTAGCTTCATATATTATTAGTATTTTAAAGCGCGGGGCTTTTTCAATTCGCGCCGTTGGATTTTAGACGTTAGATCAACGACGTTAGATCAAATTAAGAATGCAGAGCTCGCAATTCGCGCTAACGTCGGGTCTCAACGTTTAGGGC
Organism: Lycaena phlaeas; assembly: GCA_905333005.2. Classification (NCBI taxonomy): domain Eukaryota; kingdom Metazoa; phylum Arthropoda; class Insecta; order Lepidoptera; family Lycaenidae; genus Lycaena; species Lycaena phlaeas. The sequence goes on from HG995178.1 coordinate 10,875,825, forward strand.
CGGTTTCACAATCTCCAGTTAAGTGCTCAATAGGCTATCGGCAACACATTTGACAGATATTTGACAGAATATACTCCATACTCTCTCTGTCAAATATGTTGCCGATAGCCTATTGGGCACTTAACTGGAGATTGTGAAACAGGCCCTTAGTCTCTTATGTAATTTTGATACTTTTAATAAACTTCATTGCAATCATCAAATCACCCGGTCGTAAGGACCCAAATTACGACATCATTAGACGAGTATGATCTTACCCGTGATGAAGTAGCGTGACTGGGCACTTCGCATTTTTAATGCATAGCACGCACCCACCGTAAACTCGCAATTCACCCCATATATTATACAGGCTGCGTTTTATACCGCGTCCCTGCATGGGTACCGTCATAATTATTTCATGGGACAGCACAATTAGCTGCACGGAAACCTTACTTGTTAGTATCATGGAAAGTTTTCTAAGGGCCTGTTTCACAATCTCCAGTTAAGTGCCCAATAGGCTATCGGCAACATATTTGACAGATATTTGACAGAATATACTCCATACTCTCTCTGTCAAATATGTTGCCGATAGCCTATTGGGAACTTAACTGGAGATTGTGAAACAGGCCCTAAGTCTAGTAGGTATCTAGTAGAAAATAGTTCTTATTACTCGTGAATTCTTCGGGTCTAAAACCTTACCGATCCCAAGGTAGTTTTAAATATGGTTGGCTCTTTGTTATAGTTCCATAGATTTTATTTTATATTTCATAGTTTCTTTAGAATGGGTGTGATTTCAAACTGAATGCACCGGAAAAAACGACAAGTAAGAGACACAAATACAATAGAGCGAGAGAGCAAATGATGGTGTGTATGTATATTGCACACTGTTTAATACTTGCTTGTATTTGAGCATTTAACGTGTGTTTCACTTTTATCGTGTGTGAATCGCACACACACCTTTTTTATACTATCGTTGTTTATGCTTTTTTAATGCGCGATGTAAAGGCGATAAGGCATAGCTCTGACTAGAAATCTGGCAATAATGTGGACTAGACATTATTACCATTACCTACTAAAACACCATGGGTGACTCCGCCCGTCTATAGGCGCAAGGCATCTATCAGAAACAGGACACATCGGCAACTCACTAATTAACCAGTACTCTTTCACTTAGGGGGTATGACCGGCATCCTATCCCAACGCTAATGGGGTTGTGCAATGCAGTCATGCTCCTATCACGATAAGAGGCGTATGTATCGCCTCTGTCGAATATCGTTCCCGATCCTGATTCCCCAGGAATAGCAACACGTCTTTTCGAACCTTAAACTACACTTCCAATTTCAATTGAGGTCAGGCTGGTTTCCGCAACTCGACGCATATTTAGCGTGCTGTAAGCCTAAAGCAATCCCTACTGCCAGTTAAGCTAAGAATGCTAGCAGTCTCTTAACATCGGCGCAGATCTCCGGGAGCGTTCGCACCCCACACCAAACTTTTATATATATTTTTTCAACGAATATTTGACGACCTCTGTGGCTCAGTGGTTAGCACGTTGGCGCACAAGCCGGAGGTAGCGGGTTCGAATCTCGCCAGGGATCACAAAGAAGTTTCTGTGTTCCTGAGTCATGGATGTGTATTTAATATGTGTATTATATAATAAAAATCTTAAATATAAGTATTAATATAAATACTATTATATATATGTATTTCCGTTGTCTGGTACCCGTAATACAAGTCTCTTCGAGAACTTAGCATGGGACCAGATTAACGTGGTGTAAAAAGCGTCCATAGATATTATTATTATTATTATTATATTATTTGGAAGTATTATAGCTAGTATAAAAGCGATTGAAATGAACGCATACAAAACGCATTAAAACCGATATATAGTTAAGCACATATTTGCTTTATTCATAAACGCAGACAAAACCAATGAATGGGTTTTGAAACTGGTGTAGGCTAACCAGCGAATTTCATGCATCTGTCTATTGAATTTAATACGAGAGCCTGTACTCGCCGGGTTCTGTGTTAAGTGGTGTTCTGCAATCTGCAGTGCAGCAAATCTCAAATATTTTCTAAACACCATGTGTACAGTGAAAAGTGAAGATATTTTTTTTTTGGATGACATTAAATTTTTTGTGTATTCCTAGTTTTAAGTTTATGTTGTCAACTGTTATAAATTTTGATGGTACAAAATAAAGCGTATTATTATAATAATTAATATTTAACTAAGATAATTGTTTAATAAAGTAATTTTTTTATGACTTCTTATTGACTACTTTTTTTGGCTTATTTCAAGTGTACAAGTTGTACCTACGTAATAAAGATATTTTTGATTTGATTTGTTTGTGTTAGGTAGTTAATTTGTAAAATAACTACATACTTGTTCAAACTGCAAAACATGTGAAGCAGCTAGTCGAGCAATGCTTCGCTATAGAAGATGTTAAAATGTCTGATAATTCAGGTTTTAATTCTCTTAAAGCTACTGTAACGTTCTTAAATTCAATTTAATAACATTTATGGTGAGTAGTTTTGAACTAAAGAAAAATAAATATTTTTATTTAATGCAAGTTAATAATTATATTTAAGTACTCTACCATTAAAAATATTGCATTATTCTCGTTCTTCACAATCATTAATGAATAATTGTTGCTGTGCAAACGGAATACGGCAATGATCCGTATGTATGTATATTTTATTATATATTTGAAAAAAATGTAATAATACAACTAACATACTTGCTAAAAAATGTTTGCTTACTGACCAAATTGAGTCTAGTTACTCGAATAAAGAATATTATTATTAAATCAAGTATTTCAAGATTATTACTAGCATCACCCAGCAATTTAATAAACCACAAGCAACAGTATTAGTAGTATTTTTGACATTATCCTATTAGTATTTCACATTACAATTATTTATTGAAGCCCCAATTATTAATAATATTATTTATTAATAATACTATTTTCAAATCTTTTTATTGTAACGATATGAAACAATTTTTTAATAGAGTTTGATGACCGTACAAACTATCAATTTACAATTTAAAAAATCTTTGTACTTTATTCCAATTACGTACATAATTTTTTGTTAATGAGGATGTGATTAAATACTGAACTTGTTTCGTTTTTGTCTGTAAAAAGTTGCAGTGTTTTTCTGTCAGCTCCACAAAGAGCTTCAAACTTTTTTTTTTGGAAATACCCTCTCGAGCAAAGTACGGGAGTACGACAACATGGGGTTAAACTTTAGCTTGTTTTATTCTTTTTGAAATGAGGTCATTTCCAGATTAAATTATTTTATTTAATAATAAAGTAACTGATATTACTTATTATTAGAATAATAAGCTTTATCTATATAATTACAGCAATAACGTTTGTATACCCTACACGGCATATACGAATACGCAAATAAAACAATGGTATATCTGAATAATTAAAAACACAATCTGTGTAAGAGAATTACACTAGCGGACCCGACAGACATTATAAGATACAAATCAATCCAGCCGTTTAGTTGCGATATAGATAAATAACCTAGATACCGACTGCAACGCCATCTGCCGAGCTGATTTGTGAATCTAAACCATCCTGGACGCCACCTAATTACATACATAAGAATTTATTCAAATCGGTCTAGCCGTTTAGGAGGAATTCAGTGACATACAAATGTACAGCAGATTTATATATATATAACTAGCTGTTGGACGCAGCTTCTGCGTCAACTGAAATTTAAAACAGGTTCCTAACTTTTTGAAAATTTAATATAGCCTATGTTCACCGGGGATAGTGTAGCTTCCCAACAGTGAAAGATTTTTTTATCGGTCAAGTAGTTTCGGAGTATATTTAACTCAAACAAACAAATCTTTCCTCTTTATAATATTAGTATAGAAGAAGATAGTATACACAGTTGTCTAATTACCCAAACTATCCATAATATATTCCATAGTATCAATGTTCTTTTTTTGAAAATAATTAAGCCTGATTGTATCCCAATTGAGCTAGTTTTCTTCTCAAAATGCTCAATTTGAAATTGAAATTGATGCTTTGTTAAATGCATTAAGAACAGCAAACGGAGTCTGTTTGGTCGAGCTTGTTGACGGTACTGAACGTTTCGACTCGAATGTTTCTATTTACTTTGAAGGTGTCAACGTTTTGCTATAACAAAGCTTCGTGTTTTGCTACTTGTATTTTACTTGTTCAGGTAGATTTCATTATACAATAATATACATCTAGGAGTAAATGTAGCAAAACCTAACTAAAATAAAGTTAATTTTAAATGAAAAACCAAAACCGACTTCAAAACTATACCTTTAAATTATGTGCAACTAAAAATGTTTGAATAATATTTAAATACTTCGAGGTGAAGTTAGTTAACAAAAATAATTAATCAATGAATATAATGAAACTCATTTCTTTATCTTATACAGTCGAATTGATAACCTCCTCCTTTTTTTGAAGTCGGTTAAAAAAACTGGAAAAGACTGTCCTAATTGTCAACAGCCTTATTCCTTTAACTAAAGGGCGAGAAGCGAATTAGGTCGGACCAGAGGCATTTATATTAAAATTTAATCTTGTAGCAAAAAATCTACAATATAAAGTCCTTGAATATTTTAATTTCATTGTCATAAAAGAGTTTTGGTGTTTTCAGGTAAGCCCTTGTTGCTACTTGCTGCTACCGATTTTTATAGTAAGTATTCTAAATAATTGTAAAAAATGGCCAAAAAATATGTCAAACATCCATGGTAACATTAGAATGCATAGTTTAAAAAATCAACACAATATATTAAGCAAGCAGCCAGCCAGCAGCCATCAGCCAACCAGCAAAATATATTTCACCCACGTACTTTTCGTTCCCGTGGAAGTATAGGGATGAATTATACTAAAGCCTGTGTGTTATTCAGATTACGAGCTATATTATTATAAAGTTTAATTAAAATCCATTAAGTTTTTGCATAAAAGGGTAACAAATATCTTTGACTTTCTTCTATACAGATTATGCTTTCCTGTCTAGTTACCAGTTCATAAAATGTAAAAAAATGGCAAAACAGTAAAAAAAATCTTTTACTACTTTAACGAAAATAATATAACTCTAATGATATATTATGGTCCGTTTCCCTATTTCGACCCCCTTGTTTGCTTTGTAAAAAGTCATAAAGCCTATTACCGTAATACGCTGTGATATGTCTGACCCATTTTGACTATTGACTTGGGCCTAAATAAATAAACAAAGCTAATTGGTAAATTTGTGTTTCATCGAAAAAAAACATCCACCGTAATTGGATAGTGGAAAAGTGAAAATAAAAAACTTTTAAATTGTCTCAACCAATTTCACATAATTAATATCAAAGTTTTTTATTCCAATAAACGGCTGAACAAATTTGAATAAGATTTAAAACCTTTTTTGTTAGTTTAAGGGCCTGTTTCACAATCTCCAGTTAAGTGCTCAATAGGCTATCGGCAACATATTTGACAGATAGAGTATGGAGTACCTGTCAAATATCTGTCAAATATGTTGCCGATAGCCTATTGGGCACTTAACTGGAGATTGTGAAACAGACCCTAATAGACATTTTATATTTAGTGGACAATTCATGGGCTCTATATCACACGATATTGCGAGAACACTTATCCATGCAATTTTTTATGCATCTCAGGCGGAGGGGGAAATCTAAAATGTTCAATGGAAATGGTTACGTGGTGATTATGATGAATTTGAAATGAAATATTGTGTACATTTATGTGTATTATTCTAGTAAAATTAATAGTTAAAAAAATACCACTAATAATTACTTTTTTCAAATTGAAAAATGGAATAATCTTATCGAATAAGTAATGTTATAATATTGTCATCTGTAATCGTTAGATCTTAAAAAAATTAACGAAATCAGGCTGTTTAAAGTCAGTCAAAATCGCGCCTAAAGAGTCGTTTATAAACAACTAAACAGGTGAAGCTAATAAAAAACATGTAAAAGTGAGAGCTAAAATTGATTTGTACAAAAAATAACATGTTTTAATGTAAAAATGTTGTATGCCTTTAATGCTATTACACGCAGAAATGGAAATATTAATGATAGTTATATTAAATAACATAATTTCATTATACAGCGCACGCATTGCATATTATGTGTCACGAATACAAATTAGGCTATTCGTATAAAAATATTCTCAATTTATTTCTAGTTTAGTTCCATTTGATATTTGTATTTAAAATTTGGTTTTTTATGTGATATTTTTTTAGTTTCTTGTAATTTTAATGGAATCTTTGTTTGATTATTATTTATCTTTTTATGATTGAAAAGGTTCTATTGGATTACATAGATTATGGACCACGAGTACAGTTTACCTAAAATAAGACTAATCCCGTAATCTTATGCTAGTGTTGTTTTCAGTAATTGCACTGCCAAAACATGGTGTTCTTTATGGAACAGTGAAGCTGTTTTAGCTGAGTTAGATGTTCCTTTGTAAGAGGTAGTGCTATGCTTTGCAGCTAAATTAAGCCACGACCGGGGTGGTACCTCTCTCTCAAATGACATCGGCGTAATGTGAGAGCTACGCTATCGCGTTTCGTGCGGCTTGTGAGTTTACGGTGGATCATTGAAAGAGATAGCCAAAAGTACTATCGGAGGGAATAACTCATCTGGTTGGGTGGATGTTTATGAGTGTCGACGTGCCACATTCTGCCTGATTGTGGCACAGCGTACTCTTCCGACGGACGTCTTAAAGTAATAATCCGGATTTTTAAGAGCACTTCAACTACATTTACTATTATATATGCACTAAAAGAAATAGTATTTTACGCTAGTGGCTGTTACAGTAAGATGAAAATGATGAAGACACAGCTAAATGAGATGCCTTCTAGCTACGGTGATCAAACCTAGCAGGATACGAATGACGGGCTATTAGTCATGGAGAGGAAAATATAGGAATGATGATGATGATGATGGCGGTGAAAAAAAAAAGAAGATGATGACGATAATGGTAATAATGATGATGATGGTGGTGAATAAGAAGAAGATAATAATAGTGATGATGATGATGATAGCGGTGAAGAAGAAGAAGAAGAAGATGATAATGGGGATGATGATGATGAAGATGATGATGATGTTAAGACAAAGCAAATATTTCCATGTTTACTCCAGATTTCATATTCACTTGGCCTAATTTCTTTGTTTTTCCTTGTGTATAATCAATTTATCCAATTAGCTTGTAGAGAGATCAATCTTACGTTACATAATTAGGCTCTTCACGACATTGAAAACAATGCTTCCAAAATAATTTGAATATAAGCATAAAAACATGTGTAACATTGTTATTTTTAATGTAGATCTTTGGTGATACCACAAACATGATATGCTTGGACTAAATAACTAACAGAGCCCCGCGGTTTCACCCGATTTCTTCACCTTCCGGACAGAGTATGGAAATAAATGATAGCCTTTATAGCTCGCAAATAATGTAGCTTTCAATTGCTAAAAGAACATTCTAATTCGGTTCTGTAGATCCTTTTCAACAATTTTTTGAGAACATTGCCTTTTCACACAAACTTCACCTTTTTACAATATACCTCCGAAATGGCTAAACCAATTCTCATCAAATTTTGACTGCATATCGGGTAGGTCTGAGAATCGGTTATCACCTATTTTATATGGCGCCTATGTCAAGAATGGTCCACCGCTTATTTATTTTTTTTTAAGATTTAACATTCAAAAGTACACACAATATTTTACCCTCTTATGATCAACTCCTATTTTTAACGGCGAAATTAGTACTTTTGGAAAAACGCAGCTTATCGGAGCAGCTAGTTAACTTAAATAAAAAACAAGTCGGACAAGAAGCCATGAAGCCATGAAACCATTTTATGCCTTAAGTAATCTACAGATGAAAATAATATGATGTGTGTTAAAATAGCTAGCGCCTCTATACTATCACTCTCCTCTCCTAATTTCGAAGTAACCCATGCCAGAGTCGATATAAGTATACACTTTGTGATATGCTAATAGAAAACAGTATTCCGTTAAAAATACAATACCAAATAAATCAATCACAGAATCACTGTTATTTTATTGAAATTTCATAAAATATGTAATGAATAAAAAATGAGACAAAGCGGCACAAAAATATTGAATTATGTCCAATACTACTCGCAAATAACATATTTTTCACTAACTCTGTTCTTACTACTATAATGTAATATGAATTACATCAATAAAATATACTTTACATTATAATAAGTACTTCACCATCATCATCATCACCAGCTTTTTTTTGTCCACTGCGGAACATAAATTTCTTTCAATAAGCGCTAAGACTGGAAGTCCCTTACCACTAGCATCAAACACGAAGCCACTGCGTGGAGATTGTCTTAACAAAGTGCTTATACTAATGATAATATAATATATAACATTATTGGGCACGGGTTCCCCCTCGAAATCAGAAGAGGCGAGTGTTGGACTACAGGTCACCGATGCCCTGGCCCAATGTTTGTTAGTCAAAAGTAAACGTCACATACCTTCAAAGACTTTCAATATCATTAGGCATGCAAGTTTCCTCACGATGTTTTCCTTTACCGACCAACAAGCTATGGTCTTAAGCTTATGATGCACTTAGGAATGTATAAAAACCCTATGTAATATTCTTTATATTAATTTTTATTTTATTTTTTTTGGATCGGTCGTCTTGGCGTTCATTGAGGGAGGTCTATGTTCAGCAGTGGACGGATAAAGGCTGATGATGATGATGATGACCGTAATATTGGGCATATTTAATTAAAAAGTGTTGCTACTAGGAACAAAATCTCTATGATTTATGCCTAATTCGTACCTCTACTAAACTAAGAAATCATTATTTTTTATTTTAGTTTTATGCTTTCAAGATTCTTTTCACTAGTCACTTATATCTGCACTTATAATAAACATGTAAAGTAATCCTCTTTTCTTGGGATAACTAAGCTGTTGAATGGACTGGAAACCTACATTCCTGAAAAGATTAAAAGTATTTGAAGGTGTGTGAAGTTCATCAACCCACAATGACCCATCACATCGGTGAACTAAATAACCTAATATTCTTCTCGTCTGATTTCGAGGAGGAGACCAGATCCCAGCTGTGGGATATAATATATAGATTGATGTGTTACTTTTAATATTGCAAATATAAAAATTAATTGATATATAATTCCTATCTTTACACTTCATTAAACAATTTACATTTTTCAATTTCAAACCGTGAGTACAACGGCAAAGCACAAAAAATGATAAATTAAAACGACGATAACAACTTATCTACAAATGAACGTCGATAAATCAAAAAGGTAGCGTTTTGAATAATATTTCAATAAATGAATACAAATTATCTTTAAGGCTTGAGATTAGTATGACATCCGCGTTTCAGGAGTTAACATATCACATACAAATTTTGCTTCGAATCAATTGAACTAACGGTGAATAATATAAGAATATTAATCATTCGCGACAAATTCCCAAAAAATAAGTTCCACCTACACTAGACAATTTTCACTTTTTAGATTCCAAATCATAAAATTTTCATGAAAAAAATGTTAGCTTCTCTGTCTAAATTCATTCTGCATCACGATCTCTACCTTACGATCTAGAAGTCTTAATAAGATTGACTAAATAGGTGGTCTAATTTAGACTTTGAAAAAGACAAAAAATACTAACTAAAATAGAACGAACTGAAGTTAAATTTATGCATACAAATTAGTACCGCCTATTTGTTAGAGTAGATGTTTTAACATCATTAATCAAATTTTGGGACCATTAAAAGCTAATCCGTCGGAGTTATTTTATTCGTCAAAAAATTTAAACTCACTTGTATGATTATTATTTTATGGTTAGCAATTGTTTTAAGACAATTCGATATTTTTTTACTTTCACATAAAAAACAAAAAATGTATTTTAAAATTTGGCCATAACAAAATCTAAAAGCTTTTAAATTTATTATAAATTATAAATAAACAATAATCGACTAATATAGTATATTATGAATTGTGTAAACATAATATGTGTGATTCAATACTAAGATTTCCGGAATTGCCGGAAAAAAAATTAAACAAAATATTCCATATTATGCAAGTTCATCAAAAATTATTGGATACTTTAACATCTAGTGATTCATGGGGTTGTGTTATAATAAAAATAACAATTTTAGTCCATTTAAAAGTATCCTGCAGTAAAATAGATCAAATGTCTTATTGTACGTTCGGGCACTTCACAAACTTTACTCTCTTGAGAGGCATTTCAAAAGCATTGCCATAAAAAGTTATGCCGTACTAAGTTACAAATTTTTGAATTAAGCGCGGGGGGATCAATTCTTGTCTTAAAATTATATTTAATTTTACGTGAAATCAAAGAAATGTATGAATTTGTATCGTCAGAAATATTTTTAGATAATTATTAACAGTGAATAGCTAATAAGCTGCTAGAAATCAATACGACCTAAATACTTGACGCGAGATAATACCGACGTAAATAATTAATAATTTGTATTTTTATTCGTAAACATTTTAATTGTTTAATTTTAAATTCTTTGCAAAGTAACTCGTTACTCGTTATAGCACAAGGAATCTTTTTAATGAATACCCACGAACATTTCCATTACGAGAGGCTTTTCAACATTAACAGTTAACCAGAGCTCCGAGTAAAATCGCCTGACGTTACGAGGGGCGTTCAATGTATTCTCGGTATCGGGGTGATTTGCTAATAATATGGGTAATCTAATTATCTCATTTACTAATGACACTATCTGAGGGTATAAATATAAAATTTCACCAATTTACGTTCATTAGTTTTCTAATTATCTGCAGTGAAAGACGATCAGAATGACTGACGCCACAATGATTAAGAAAATCGAGCATCGCGCTGTTATAAAGTTCCTCACTAAGCAGGGAAAAAGTCAAAAAACCATTCACGAAGAGATGGTTGCTGTTTACCAAGACTCTGCCCCGTCGTTATCCACCGTTCAAAAGTGGTCAAGTGAATTTAAAAGAGGCAGAGAAAGCATTGAAGACGACCCTCGCTCGGGTGGACCCGTAAGCGCCCTCACTGAAGAAAATATTAAAAAAGTGGAGAAATTGGTACTTGAAGATACCAGAATAAAAATCGAGATGTTAGCAGAGATGATCAACCTATCTGTGGGTACCATACATGCAATCCTTCATGACCATCTTAATCTCTCAAAGGTCAGTGCAAGATGGGTGCCGAGAATGCTCACCGCGCCTCAGAAACAAGTGCGAGTCGAGTGCTGTAAGGAGTTTTTAGAGCTCTGTGGAGAAGATCCATCGAGTATTTTCGACCGACTGGTTACTGGAGATGAGACGTGGGTTCATCACTATGACCCTGAAAGTAAACAGGAGTCCATGCAGTGGGTTAAAAAGGGTGCACAGCCTCCGAAGAAGTTCAAAGTCCCCCGTCCGCCGGAAAAATAATGGCCTCGGTCTTTTGGGATTCTAAAGGTATTTTATTAATAAAATACACTAAAAAAGGCGAAAGCATCACAGCAGCATCATACGCAACCACTTTACTTAATTTAAGGGAAGCAATTAAAGAAAAGAGGCGAGGAAAACTCACAGCGGGGGTGTTGCTGCTTCACGACAACGCGCCGGTTCACACGGCCCGCATGGCGAAGGCTGCTGTGCGGAACTGTGGCTTAGAAGAAATTAATCATCCTCCGTACAATCCAGACTTGGCCCCTAGTGATTACTTCCTATTCCCGAATTTGAAGAAAGATCTTCGTGGAAAGCGATTTTCCGACGATGATGAACTGAAGGCAGCAATTAATACCCATTTTGAGGAGAAGCCAGAAGAATATTTTTTACAAGGTTTAGAAAAGCTAATTCTTCGATCTAACAAATGTATTGAGGGTCTAGGGGACTACATTGAAAAATAGAATTTTTCCAAATTTTTCCGAGTTTTCTTTCATGCCTATACCGAGAATACATTGAAAGCCCCTCGTATCTTAACAGACCATTACACTCAAATGTTCAACGTCTACCGCTTGGCGAATAAAACGAAATAATTTTAAGTACTGTTCCCTAACAATTTACGCCACACTTTTTATTAGTCACTTAACGCGTTACCTGAAATAATATTTTATGCACGTTTTAATAGAAAAATTATGAAGATTTTTTTTCACAACACAGTCACAATTAATTTAATGCTCATGACTAAATTTTTACTATGGTAAGTCTACGTTAATAGCGCATTCATAGTTCAGCTTTCGTACTCCCGGTTAAATGCGCGTAGCACACGTCCTACTCGCTACGTCGTCGCGGTGGCACTGGCGTAGCTACAACCCTCCGCTACGTATTAGTTTTCTCGTAGCACAGATTTTGCCATTTCAAAATTAATGTGCTTCCATTCAATAAATGAAATAAAAAGGGAATTCTTAGTAAATTGATTCATGTTTTACTTTAAATCTTTAACACGTGGCAATTAGTTAAAATATTTAGACATCAAGTTTAAGTGAACGGTCTGAATTTTATGGAGTACACCAGCTATTTATTAAACGTAAATCTTGATTATTGTATTATATACTAAAATTTGAAATTTGGTTATGCGAATCACATACACTTATCTGAACGAGGCAAAATTTTGATGACATCGTAAAATAGGATCAGTGATACAATCTAGTGATAAAATTGAAAGGGTTTCGGGAATACACGAACTGAAGAAAATTAATGGTGCTTGTGATTATTTCCGAAATGTTTATGAAATTATGTTTATTTTTTCTTCGTTATCTTGAATTTGTGATAGCTATTTTAATAACGTACTATTCATTTATTTATATTTTAAATTTATATCACTTCTTAGAACTCGTGGGTTACTGCTACTGTTACGTTACTGCAGCCGCTATTAAGGGACTAGTTATATGAAGTCTGATTGTAAATTCTATGTTTATTTCTATAAGTAAATATAAAGGGGCTTTTTCGATAATTCCTTTAATAAATATATTTAAATATCCGTAAAATCGCCAGGGTTTGACTTTATTCACCGTTTCCTCTCTAGTTATAAATATAAAGCTGATAATAATTATTGTAGTTGCAAAGAATTTTTACCACAATCTCTCCGGAGTCCTCGTAGTTGTTTATTCTTTTGTTGCGGTACCTGCCTTTCTCTCCCTAGGGACGGAAAGGCCATTTTATCTTTTTATATATTTAAATAAAGGTATTCACAGTATGTTTCTTTAAAATAAATGTGGATATTTTGGACTGACGTGAAAAAGCCCCCATAACAGCGTGTTATATTTTTGGACCCAATGAGATGTACGGAGTCGTTGGCTCAATTTGGATGATAAGATAGATAATAAATGGAGATAGTCATTTTACGTTCTACAAAGAACCCATTATATAGAAGTCAAATAAATAGACTATCTGTAGAAAAAAATGCCTAATGGCCGATAGGCAAATAAGAAAGGAGGCAGGACGAGGAGTATAAGTAGTCGAAGTGTTTGTCGGCAAATAATCCTAATGTCCGAAAATACATGGGAGTGTCTAGGGACCGGCCATCAGAAAAAACTCCTTGCACACTGTGGACACGTGAGTACCCCGTTTGAGCTTAAAGGCCGTCAGGACTAAAAGTCTAGACCTTTCGAAAAAAATGAAAGTACCCCGTTAACAAAGATAACCTTAATCATCTTTATCTGTTCATCATGTAACTTTCTTTTAGCCATCAAATATATTATTACGTAAAACATAATAATTTTTTTATAATTTCGCAAGTTCGTACTAATCGACTTGTTTACTTTTTAGTTGTTACAAAAATTAAATTTTTAATTACAAAAAACTCAATCAGCGATCACAGACATTTTTTTCTTTTGTACTAATCAAATTTATTACATTGTTACTTTTAATGCTACTCAATCAAAACACACTATTTTTTCCTTCGTACTAATCGACTTGATTACTTTTTAATACTAGCCAATCAGTCAACACATACTATTTTTTCCTTGGTATTAATCGATACATCTTTACTTTTCATATTACTTAATCAACATTTTAGTAGACACAGATTTGATTACTTTTCTAATTTACTACTCAATTAACGATCACAGATTTTTTTTTCTTTTTTCTTTAAAAAAATTGAAAAGCCGGCTTGACCATCCGCTATGATTTTCCCTCGGATCATTCACGCGGTAAATGAAAAGAATCTAATTATATTTTCACGACGCCATCAATGTGTCATTAGTGATCTCTCTGATCCGAACGTGCTCCATTGAACATGCGATGTTGTAATTAATACAAAAGAGCTTGTTATCTACAAAACATAATAGTTTATTAAATAGAACTATCCGATATTTAACAGATTTACATAATATTCATTTGAATTATTATTAAAGAATTTTAATTTTTCACAGACTCTGCCAATGTAGAGTGCATGTGTGGTCGTGTCCTGCGTGCCCTACCACCTGCACATTAGACTTAAAGGAATACTCGTAGCTGAGTTCTGGGTGGATAAAATTTAGGGAGCCATCGAAACGCTAAGAAGAAAAAGAATGAATTTTAAACATTTATTGTTTTCCTATGTTTACGCGAATTTCACTCATTATAATGAAACAACTTTTACGTTTAAACATTTAGTTTGTATAATCAACCAACTGCTTTTTCACATAGTAACTAGATTTTCTGGATTGGGGTCAGCTTTCAGGACAACGGGGAGTCAAATGATCTTTAACTAATTGTGGTGACGTTCTTCGTGTAGTAAATAGCTCAAGTTTTAGAGTGGATAGTTTCGGTTGTATAAACCTTTCTTGAAGTTGCCTTTGTACTATGTAGATGTTTTATATAATATACTGGTTGTTGCCCACAGTTTCGCCTGCGTTAACTAAGATTTACAACGGGATCTGGGGGGATTATATAGTATTTAGACTTCTTGGATAAATAGACTATCTAAGACTAAAATAATCATTCAATTCCGACTCTATTGGTCGGAATTGAATTGAATTCCCAAAATACGCGCGTTCGAATAAACAAACTCTTCGCTTTTTAATATTAGTAGAATTATGCGCCTTAGATACGTATTATTTGATGTCTGATATTCCAAAAAGTTTTAACATCCTACAAATTGAAAAAAGTTAAGATTCATCATTATAAGATACTGCTGGCAATGTATTCTATGTAAAAACTCTAATGCACTCAGATTTTACACATTTGTATCATTAGTGGTGGAGTAAGTAAGGCTTCCGTGCGAATTTTAATGACATAAAAGCCATTTCACTAATTCCATGTCACTAATTAAGTAATGTAAAAGTTTTTGTTTCACAATTGACAAATAGCAATATTTGGCTAATAAAGTTCCCTGTAAACTATAGGTTGGATCAACTGGCCATTAGCAAATTCATCTATCAGATAAATTAGTTGACAGATATATACGCGGTTGACAGCTTCACGACATTTGACAATTTGACGTTCCGGTAACAGTAATATACAAAATAATTTAAATTGTGTTTTGATCGTTTAATAATTAAGGGATAACATTATATACAAGGTCTATGTAAATAAAAGGTATAAAGATGGTATGATACATACATTAAAATTATAAAAACATATTTTCATGTATATTTACAACATGGAATGTTTTTCTAAAACATATTTATCGTAAAATGGAACTATGAAATGCGAGGTTGCCAAGCCTACTAACCAGTAAGTGCCAAATAAATTTATAGGGAAGATGATGGTGAAACCCAATCAAGACTAACTAGAAGATTCATATGTCAATTAATTTATGTGTCATATAGCTATAGGGTACTTTACTGGTACTTTGTGAAACAGACCCTAAGTTATCTAAGGGCCTGTTTCACAATCTCCAGTTAAGTTCCCAATAGGCTATCGGCAACATATTTGACAGATAGAGTATGGAGTATCTGTCAAATATCTGTCAAATATGTTGCCGATAGCCTATTGGGAACTTAACTGGAGATTGTGAAACAGGCCCTAAGAGACGCCAGTTTATATAATAGGCAGATAGTATTTTTAAACAAATACTTTTTAGTTGCATTAGGCACTTCTTGCCAGGGAAAAAAAATATTTTTTTTATATATATTCTTCATAGGTTCACTTTTTACACGCTTTTTATTAGCTTCACTTGTATGTCAGTTTGTCAGTTTGTCAGTATGTCAGTATGTCAGTATGTCAGTATGTAACTCTCCGTGGGTAATCTGCGCGCCTGCGGCCTTCCTTGGTTCTGGTAGCCGTTTCTCAGGCTCCCTCTCCGAAATCGAACTCTGATTCCACAGAACATTGAACCAAACTAAAAAGTAAAAAATAAATAATAGTTTAAAAAAACTAAAAACACGCTTTTTATAGAAACCCAAACTAAAAAATAGAAAATAAATTTTAATAAATTTAAATTAAGAATAGTGTTAAAAATTTCAATAACTATAAATTAATAATAGTGTAAATAAAAAAAAAAATATTTTATTTTAAAAAAAGCGTGGGGTGCATGGTGTCAATATAGTTATAAATATTTTATTGACAGATATGAGTAGAGTGATTATCATTTTGATAATATCTTAAAAAAGCACCCCACGCTTAAAGAAACGAATTCATACAATACTGGCCCTTAAAACTGCAGAACCGCTTACGATAAAACTGTTTAAAACCTGCCCTTAAAAAAGCATATACAAATCTGCTCTTACCTTATATACGATGCAACAGACCGATAGACTAGAACGACTGTATACGCGTAGGCAAATTATAACAAGAGGTTCTGGTTTTAAACACTATTTATTTTATCAGTTATAACTTTTTTTATAAATAGATTAACGAAATTCTAAGAAAGATAATTCAGGAACGAATAAAATACATTAACAAATCTCCGATATCAGAGCCTCTTTATATAAACGTAAATAGATTACGACTAAATAGATAAAAGGAATCAAAGAAATGAGCTTTAAGGCTGTTAAAATGTGTCATGTAGGAGTTCTGAAGTTATTACTTATGTTTGTAATAGGAAAGTCTTCCTTGCCACTTTTTTTGACATGAATGAGGAACGATCGAGTATTAATAGTAGTAGTAATAGTATAATGGCTTTTTTATAACATAGGAGGGCAAACGAACAGTCGAAGCCTTTTGGTGACTATCGACGCCCATAAGCATCCACATAACCACAGGTTATGTAGATGCGTTGCTCCGATTTTCCCTATCCCCCTAATGGGCCACCAAAAACTCACAAACCGCACGAAACGCGACAGCATAACTGCCAATTTACGCCGGTAGCTGTAGCTAGCATAGCAACATCTCATCTAGTAATCGTGCTAACAGTGTGTTAACTCTACCTGAAGCCATTCCTAATTTCTGTTTAAATAGGTAATATTGTGGATTATTCTTCTTACGAATATAATACTAGCAGCGTCCCGCGGTTCCGCCCGCGTACTGCTATATCCCATCCCTGCCCGGGCTATAGCTGACATGATGATGCATCAGCGATATGCTGATGTAGTGTTTGGTCTAAATCTCTAAGCTGGGGACTATCAGTGGAGCAGCCAGTTGGTTTCCAGAGTCCTAACATGACGGTTCTGCGTCTACGTACCTAATTCAAGAAACAAACTGTCCTATCTTTTAAGTTCGAGAAAATCACACATTTTAAAAAGAAAATTTAAACATCAGAAGTGAAAATGCGTTTTTAATATAAACATTTATTATATTATCCATAAAATAACAATATTAAGGTTCACAGGTACATATTTTAAGATACATTCTTACTCACTCTGCCCATAGATTCACTCACATGAACTACTGCAATATTATTACACTTTACACATTAAATAAACAATGGCTTACGTGACCTTACAATACGAATCGGGCAGAGCTTCGTCCTCCTCAAACTCACAGACGCGAATGACCCCACTAATAATTATACCCCGATATTTAAAGGCAAACTTAATGACCTTCATAACACTCGGCCGTCCTACCCACACTTTGACAACGACTACGTCACGCCATACGCAGGTAAACTGGAACCTGTTCCCCGTTTCAGACTTATAGCCACCAGATGGCGCTACGGTTGCTAACACGGCCATCCTGCATCGTGCATGCCCTCAGGCACGACATTTCCACACATCTAGTCACAAGAAATATATTAGTATAGAAACACAAATTAGTTTGTTGCTCATAAACTGTCTCGATTATCATGACTTTCTATTAGGCTGGTGCTAGTTTCGTTCGCACGTGTAACCTTATTGTACCTTTAGTCTTAGGTTTCAATAAACGTACGAAAGAAAACAACACCACCATGACCCTAGACTATTCTTTATCTACATGGCCACGGTTCACCTTTATGCTTAGGCAAAACCAACCAAACTTTTAGCACCGTCCCTTTAGTCTCAGGTGACGTCTAGTAGTTTGTTTCTATTAGGCCAATAAGATAAAGAAAAATATAACAAAATAAAGAAAAAGGTAACTTTAACAGAATGACACTTTGAACAATTCATTTGCTTATCTACCACATAATACAATAGTATTAGTATAAGTATAATAATACTTATCATAGTATAAGTATAATAATACTTATCACCATTCATTCAATAATGTATTACCTGACTTTACCCGAATAATATTACCTGAACACTATGGCAATAAATATCTCACTGCCTCTTAGATTTGATAATCGATAAGTCTTTCCCCAATTTATTTTAATATCATCTAAAACGTTTTTAGGCAGGCCCGAAGCCTATAATCATAAGTGTTGGCATTTAATTAAAAATCAAAAATTTCAGTTGTCTCTCTGACTTGTGAACACACGCAACTAGGCACAGCGACTCCCTTTATTAGCAACATTTTTAACTTTAGCTACCCAACATATCGGCGTTCCTATCGTCATCATCGAATTACAAATCTGGAATATCTTAACTCTTTAACAACATAATTTCACACTCTTTTCTGATCACACAACTCGCTTTTACTTTACCTTACTGCTTTTACACTCATATTCCTTTAACCACACATAAAGTGTTAATCCTTACCAAACCACTTTAAATCCTTACCAAAATAAATTTAATAACACTTTCTTTTAAAGGACATTTCGTCACACTTGAACGTACCAAAATAGTCTTTTATTCACCTGGTGATCATTTTCATATAAAGGACATTAGATCATTTTAGAACATCACTTTCATTTAACGAAACTTCATCATACCGAACATAAATTCATCTTTACCTTGTCTAGTCATCACTTCCTTTTAAATAATCTGTCATCATACTGAACGTACCAAGTTAGTCTTAACTTCTTCTAGTGATCAATAATACCTTTTGAAGAACCTTTCATCACACTGAACGTACCAAGCTCGTCTTAACCTTGTCTCGTGATCAATTCCTTTTGAAGAACCTTTAATCAATCCCATCTAAAGAAAATTTTTCACACTAGAACGTTCAACATACAAGATCTTCTCTTTTTATAAAATACGTAATTATTATACTATTAATTATTATGTAAAACATTTTATCTTGACCTAAAGAACACTTGCTATTAAAAGACATTTTGTACCACTTTAAATGTATCAAGTTCCACTTTCCATACAACTATTTTCCTCCTTCACTATCTCTTTTGTATAAGTCTTCGTATTATATTCTATCATATCCTCGGCTCATTTCACTATCCATGAATGTACCTTTAACACTGCTAAAAGCTGCTCATCTTGTCCATTACTCGTGTGCCTCTTATATTAGCCCCTTGATATCACATTGTACAAAGTAAGCTATACGAAATTAAGTTAGCACATGGTTTTATTACGCCAGCAATACGCACGCAATAATATATCTACAATTATCCAGCCAAGTAAACTACGCGACTGTCCACTTAAAAATCATAAATCACTTAATAACATTTAAAAAAAAAATTAAATCGCTTTCACACTTTTTGGCAACAGCTATATCAGACAAGATTAACATACCAGCTGTGTTTGATCCATTACTCAACCATTCACAAGACCACATTCGCACTGTATCGCATTGAGTCGTCTCGACCATCTACTCTCTGCTTTTGCTGTGTTCACGCTGTATATGGCTACTCCCAGCATCATACAGCATCCAAGCTATTATTTTAGTAATCACACCATAGCCACAAAGTGTCGTGATGATTTACCACCGTCTGTAAAAATAAACTAAAGCCTGGCGCGCTAATGCGCCTATTAAACAATTCACACTAACGTCAGTAAAATTGTGGGGCAATGATATCGCTATCCCACTTCTGATTTAAACATCAGAAGTGAAAATGCGTTTTTAATATAAACATTTATTATATTATCCATAAAATAACAATATTAAGGTTCACAGGTACATATTTTAAGATACATTCTTACTCACTCTGCCCATAGATTCACTCACATGAACTACTGCAATATTATTACACTTTACACATTAAATAAACAATGGCTTACGTGACCTTACAATACGAATCGGGCAGAGCTTCGTCCTCCTCAAACTCACAGACGCGAATGACCCCACTAATAATTATACCCCGATATTTAAAGGCAAACTTAATGACCTTCATAACGCTCGGCCGTCCTACCCACACTTTGACAACGACTACGTCACGCCATACGCAGGTAAACTGGAACCTGTTCCCCGTTTCAGACTTATAGCCACCAGATGGCGCTACGGTTGCTAACAAAAAAAACATTAAAATCGGTTCAGTAGTTTCGGAGTTCATCCCGGACAAACATCGTGACACGGAATTATATTCTATAATAGATGACATTTATATAATAATATCACAGTGTAGATAGATATCAATTTATCTACACTGTGATAATATTATGATGAAATTATATGATGTAAGAATGTATACATAATATGCATAAGGAGCCTCGTGATCACCAAGATATGAAATTCTTGTCTGATAATATCCATAGTGAAACATTTAAGAAGACATCTTCGTATTTTGCTCTTAGTAAAATATTTTATAGTAAATATAAATGTCTGCACGTATATTAGGGTCTTTTCCTACGTATGCCTCTTTATAAATTAGTGTCATGATTCTTTGCAGCTGAATTGGGCCGGCACGACCGGGGTGGTACCTCTCGCTCACATAATACCGGCGTAAAGTTCGGTTTGTGAGTTTCCGGTGTACAGGGGGATATGGAAAAAGAAGGCAACGCATCTGCAAAATCTCTGGTTGTGTTGTTTATGGGCGTTGATCGCCAAAAGGCTTCGACTGTACGTTTGCCCTCCTATGCTAAAAAAATATCCTTAAAAAATTCACGATTCATTAATAGTTAATGTATTTAATACATAAAACGTTTTACAATAAGGCTCTGTTACTGAGTAAAGATTACAAATTTCTTAAAAGAAATACCGTACTGTTCAGAGAATCTCACTGAACAAGGATTGTTATATTTTATAAGACGCGCTTTGAAAACTTCATGTTGAATCTGGTTCAAGGATCTACAATAAAGGCTGTTGAAACATCGCTGGCGATCATTATCATCAACCTTTAGCTATTCGCTATGTAGTTATTTTGGGAAAGTTTTGTTATTTGCTGGATTAAAGGAGACAACGCTAATTTTAATTCAGCAATACTTTTCTTTTTTCTTTTTTAAGAACTATAAGATGACTATGTTCAGCAGTGGACGGATAAAGGCTAATGATGATGATGATGATGAAGAACTATAAGTCAGCTTAGATTATATCTCAACTTTGTGTCCCAGTATAGACAACGCCTGGCTCCATATTATGTCTCAAAAAGTAAGTATAGATCAAGCAAAAAATATACAGATTATAGATTACCATTTTAAGTAAGGGGACTTGGGGGAGGCCTATACCCAGCAGTGGGCGTCGATTGGCTGACATGATGATGATGATGATGATGATTTTAAGTAAGGTACGCGTCCATTGGTTCGCGTCAGAAATATCGCACGCAACGCATCTTAATTTCTTTTACACTGTAGAGTGACGATGGTCCAATAAATAGGGCATTGACCTCTTGAGCGAAAGGGTCCGGGTTCAATCCTAGTCCCTGTGGTGCCTTGAAATGGATTTTTAAATTTCTAAGTTCACCTGAACACGAAACCACCGCTCACTCATCGGTGAAGTAAAATATGGTGAGGAAACATGCATGCCTGTTGAAATTAAAAGTTTTTGAAGGTGTGTGAAGTTCACCAAACCGCATTGGACCGGTAACCAAAATGTAAGTAGTTATTTTGAGGGAGCATTACGTGGTAGCAACGGCCCTGTGGCGCAATGGATAACGCGTCTGACTACGGATCAGAAGATTCCAGGTTCGAATCCTGGCAGGGTCGAAGATAATTTTTGGCATAATTTTATAAGTTTTTTTTTCTAAGGTATCATTAATAGATTTTCAAGACATTAAAAAACCCAAACACTATTGATTCTATATTTTTCTTGGTGAGGTCACTTCTGGAATTTGCTGGTGTATGGAACCCTAATTATAAGCTTCATGATGATCACAATAAGAATTTACAAATACCTTATAAATTGATTTTTACATTGGCTTATTAAGCTGTAAAATCCGTAAATGTTGTTTCATCAAATGAGAGAAATTCAGGTAAACATAAGAAAACATTTATTCTTACCAACCCTGTAACAATCAAATACTGAAAAAACATCAAAAAATAAATTCTCTTGAAAATATCCGAACTACGTTTTTTCATAAAAAATATCGCTGGAAAATATTTCATCATCATCATCACCTTGAATGGTCTATAACTGAACATAGGCCTCCTACAATGAACACCAAAACATCTCATCTGTTGTCACCTGCATGGCGACTCTATCAATTGCATTGACGGCAGTCAGCAGTGCCACCAGTCAATCACCATCTGCGATTGCCAATCCGCCTGCTCAGCATGAAAATTATAAGCATTTCCATTCAATGAATTACAGACACAATAAATTGCTTAAACCTTCAAGAAACCGTTCTTATTCGACTGACCGATACTTTCATAAAATGTTTTTTTTTATAATTCTAGCTACATTTGAAAATAAAACATAGTAACGAGATTGAAGAAACACTTCGAGAATTTCATCAACTTTAATACCCTTAGTGACCTTCATTAGGGCAAATGCAAGCCCAGCCCTATTTTGCCTTGACCTAGAAATGGAACAATAAAAAGTACAATAGACCTAGATTTTATCTGAGTTTTTTTAGCTCATATTTCCATCATCAATGCTCTCTAAGACTGGATTATGTAGGCGGATAAATCTCGCTTAGAATTGTAGCTTTTTAGCGATCCGTAGAAGAAATATATAATAGTTATAATATATATTTCTTCTACGCATTCAAAAACTTTATCATCTCATTAAGCATGTATTTTTAATATTACTCAGCTTGAACTCAAAACTTCTTTTGAAAGGCTACCTTTCGACAGCCATATTTATAAATATTATTTAGATAAGGGCCTGTTTCACAATCTCCAGATAAATGACGAATAGGCTATTGGCAACATATTTGACATGAGTATGGAGTATCTGTCAAGTATCTGTCAAATATGTTGCCGATAGCCTATCCGGAACATAATATCTGGAAATTGTGAAACAGGCCCTAAGTAAACTAGTAGACATGCCACCTGTTGATAGGTAGTAGAATTCGTCCAATAATATAGTATACCTGGAACTAGCCCAGGCAAGTTTTCCATGTTGTCATCCTGAAATATGTATAATTTTGTTTGACTTTGTAACTATCTTTTTTATAAAAATGATATCAGAATTTTACATTAAAAGACCTCGTGCCGCCATATTATCATTATTTTTATTTCTTAAGCCAAAAAAACGTACTAGTCCAAGAAGAAAGTGTAGTACTGGATTTACGAATTACCAACTTACATTCCTCTAGCCAGGTCTGCCAGACCCTCCTTGAGTTACCTAGCTCAGTATAAATTCGGGCTAGTGTTGCTAGGAGTCGCTGGGTCACGTTGTCCAAATACTATCGAGACACGTGGTTTTCACTGCCCGTTTTGCCCTCCTCAACTTACAAACCTTTCTTTTTCATAATATTATATTGGTATAAACTATATTAAACAGATTTATTATACGATAAAAGGTAAAGAAGCAACTCATATGTGTCCCACTGCTGGGCATGGGTCTCCTCGATATCTGGCGAGGAGAGTATCGGACCGAGGCACTGGCCCAATGGGAGTTGGTGAGCCTCACATACCTTCAAAACTTTTAATCTCAACAGGTATTCAAGTTTCCCTCACGATGTTTTCTTTTACCGATGAGCGATAGTCTTAAACCTGGAATCTCTCGCTCAAGATACCGATCCCATACTCACTGAACCATCGTCACTTGTTTATACAATAGCCGTTTAATATTTTTCTTGGGACTTAAAGTAATATTTTTCTTTAACGTTATTTATTCAATGAAGTAAACAATACGTAGATTGTATAATCCGAACAAACAAATACCTTATACATTTTATCGGTTTGCTTTTCTCTTCTGTTTTTGTGTTAATATTGACTACTTTTATATTTTTTATACTTTTCCAATGTTTGCTTCTGCGTGATTTCTAAGTAATTTCTATATTTTCGTAATTCCATGATTTTATATTGATGGTCCATATAATTAATCATCATCTAAATCACTTATTTTTATACCTGCGCGCGGCGGGCAGAAAGTGTCAACCCGATACGTATGAATGGCTCTTTCCATGGTCGTTTAGCAGAAAAATTATATAAAGGGACCGACCTAGGCTTCACTTCAGTCTAGATTACAAGGAATTACATAATATCAACTAATACAATTCTTTATTACTAAACTAGGCAACACCACCACCACTGCCATCATCATCATCACAACCATCACCACCACCATCTTCATCATCAACATCATCATCATCATCATCATCATCATCATCATCATTATCGTTAGCCTTTGCTAAGGAATTTAATATACTAACTCTAAATCTCAGGCCTACTCGTAAGGGGCGGAAAAACAACTTTCCTCGAAATGATAAGCGTCATTGATAAAATTAAATATACTGCAATAACGGTTTTACTGATGAAGCTTAAGCAAGTAAGCCCTTATGAATGCATGTAAGGCAACTTTTCAGAGTCAGTTCTTAACCTTATTAAATTTCCCAAATGCCAAACTAACGATAGTTTTGTGTTGGTTTTTGAATGTGAGGATCGCTCTTTTGTCTTTCTGTCGGTCTGTCAAATCAAAACCCAGTGTCATTAAATCATAGAATTTGGTAAAAAGCTAGGTAGCGCATAAAGTGAAAAGGCTGGGAAAGGTTAATTTGTTTTAAATAAAAAAAAAAAAACATTAGAAGCCCTCAGCGCGCAAGCCAGAAATGCGTTATGTTCTTTTTTAAATATTACCATCTAGTTAACTGCTGACTTTTACACCTGTATTCAAGAAGCGTAGGTACTTACTTGGCTAATTAACGAAACAACACTATGCAAAGAACTCTATTATCTATGCACTCCTCGCTGCAATGGTCGAGTTTGACAAACGTACAGTGTCGGATTTCACTTAACTATTGTCTATGATTTTTTTCGGATGTAGCTATGCTAATGGCCTTATTAGCCTTATTGCTTCATCCGATGTGAGGCGAGCCGGTTGGCTTCACCATTGGATAAAGATGGATGGGGGGTTGCTCAACGCCAGCCGTGGAGTGTGACTTTCGGCTCCATGGCGTCGGGTTTGCTCCTGATGCCGAACCACTGTCGCATGAAATGAGACCCCAGGCGGACTAGCCACACCGGGTGGTTTCACTGAAGACCTATTTCACCGCGGTGGCCTCGGCTGGCCGCCACGTGCTGTCTTGACTGTTAAGTTAGGGAGGCAATATCAGACCTGAATTGTCTATGAATAGGTTTGAATGACCCTATACGTTCGGGAGTACTGTGACACCTTAAAGTGTCGTTTGTGAATACGGGTGTAAGAATTGGTTTAAATGACCCTATGCTTTTGGGAGTACTGTGATACCTCATAGTATTGTTTATAGATACGGGTGCTAGTATAGTTTCTGCACTGTCACACTGACGATATTATGAAAACTAATAGTTAATATTCGTGGTGAGTACATGAGTGTGGTATAAATCATTGGCGGGATGCAGCGCGGGTCGGTGATAAATTATTTTATAAACTTCCTATGTACTCCATAAATAAATTCACTTTTCACTTACAAAATTAACAGTAATTATTTGGTTTACGCGTGATGAATTATCGGATTTTATAATTTAATAATTTAAATTATTAATCGCATGAATAAATTAGAAATTTTATTCTATTTTGATTTAATGTTTGTAAGCCAGAAACTACTTGGAAGAACTTAAATAAATAATTATATTATACTGTACTATTTTGTGGGTTGTTAATTATATAATTATAATTATATAACCAATAACTTTATATAAATAAAACCAAAAAACATTTTTTACTCATTTTCATTACTTACGCTCATATTTTCCTTAAATGTCCGTAAAAAACTAGTCATAAACAAAATGATTTCGCAGTCATTACAAACATTAAAGCTAACTAAATTATATCCTTGGATTGTAAAAATTCTAACATAATATTATTTTAAGCATGATATTATTCATTGAAAATTTGTATTGTTGGTTTGTTTCGTGATTCTTAAAAAAATGTAAGTATAAAATAATTTTGTAGCTGAAGCTATTATTCATATTTTAAGTAGGTATTGTAACATTAGTAAAATTCTTTATGGCTTGATATCAACGACATTATCTTTAATCGTCGTGTCATCGGTGTATATATTGTAATATTAATTATCTCTAAATGTAATGATGCATGTTAGTTAGGTCTCCACAAATCCCCCTCGCATAAGAAGCCGAGTCCACCCACCACTGGACCTTTGTACACTTCATCATCATCATCATCATCAGCCTCTATCCGTCCACTGCTGAACATAGGCCTCCCTCAATGAACGCCAAGACGACCGATTCCTTGCTACTCGCATCCAACGCGGACCTGCCACTGCACGGAGATCGTCTTCCCATCTGGTTAATGGCCGACCAACACTTCGTCTACCTGAACGCGGCCTCCACTCTTGGACCTCATTGGCCCATCGGCCATCCGTTCTTCTGAGTACGTGACCAGCCCATTGCCACTTCAACGTGCTTATTCTTCGCGTGATATCGGTAACTTTAGTTCTCTGGCGGAGGTCTTCTTTTCGAATCCTATCTGCCAAAGAAACACTCAGCATAGCACGCTCCATAGCACGTTAAGTAAGTTAATACGTATAAATAAACAACTACAATAATATATTGTATTTTGCAATTGTAAAATATAACAATAAAAAAATAAAGATACAATGCGTACGAAAATAATAATGAAATCAACTATAAGTAATATTAAATGTTCATATCTTAATAAATGATTCGAATTTTATTAAAAATGCATTTCAATTTGTCATTCCCAATTTTCCGAAAATTCCCGATTAAAACCCACTTTATTTATATCGAAGTCGGTATTAAGTGATCACGGCGCTGACGGAGGGCTATCGAAGTGAACAGGTAAAATTTAACTACACGAGAAAGCTTTAAAAAGCTTAAATGATTGTACTGAAACGTACATTTCATCACAAAGGAGGTTTTATATTTTCAATATGTCCCATTGACTTATGGTATTAAAGCAAAGGTAAGTCGACTTCTGATTGCATGGGACATCGATTTTCAGGCAGTGATTCTGGTTGGATGCGAAAGTCATGGTCTTGGCGTTCACCAGAAGAGGCCTAAGTCCAACAGAGGACGAAATAGGTTTCACAGTGATGATGAGAAAGAAATATTTAATATTGAGATATAGAAACAAAGGAAGATAAAACCATGTGTTAATAGATTTGTATTCTCACGACATCATCATAGCAATGATTATAACAGCTCTGATAGTTACGGCAGCTTGCAAAGCCAGCCGTCTCCTCAAGTGAGGACAGTATTGGCAAGCGATTATAGTAATAGCAAGACGACAATGTGTTCAGATACACGCAAAAACATAGAAAGAGCAAAACCTTATTTAAATATTTAGACACATGTTCCAGGATCGAACTGGTGAACCCACCATGGTTCAAGCCTTGTCGTGGCGGTGGGGCTCAGTAGCCTAGAGTGAACCTAGCACCTTAGACGAAGTGAATTGAGCCGAGGGGGCTTTTTGTACCCCTCTTATAAGAAGAGGGTGCAAAAGAGCAAGGGGCCAAGGGGCGAGGATAAGAACCTCACCTCATCGTACCGTCCAGACGTTGGGAGTGATTGCTCTGTGGTGCGGGGCAACGCACCTCTGTGGAGGTGGCGGCGGTCGCCTGAGGGACTGACTAGCCGCCGAGAAGCCATTGATTGTAGATCCAGGGCACCTCACCAACGGCGGCATTAATGGCACTCGCCGGGTTTTAGTGGGTAGAGCTGCGTCCACTTACCAGCTTTCGTTTGCAGCGAGTCCCACATACCCGCCTGGGGAGACCCACTTCCCCGCGGGATGCCAAAGTGCATTTCCCGGCGTTAAAGAAAATAAAGGATCGAACCCGGAATCTTCACCCAAGGTGCCGAGCCCACATCCACAGACCATCGTCGCTCACAAAAACACATTATCTTTATCATGAAGGATTCGACCTGAACTTTCATCAAAAAGATAACATTTACCAGTTATCAGATATCACTACTACTAACACAACCAAAAACCAATTAATAAGCACCCTAAAACGTAATACAATTAAAATATTAATTCCGTCTTATATGTACAATGTCAGAAAGTAACAGTCACGAATGACTTTCGTAGAAGTTACCCTCGACATTCTGTCGAAAGTTTTTAATAAAATAATGTCGCAATTTTAATTGATTTATTAAAAAATTACAAACAGCCCTGTGTTATGTTAATTATGTACGTGTAGACTTAATTGGTTTACTCAAAATTAGGTCTTTATTTAAATTGAAACATATCAAGGACTTTTTAATAATTATAACTAGTGTAAATAGCAAAAGAAATTATGTCATTCCGTAAAAGCTGATTGAGGTCCTGAATATTATATACGAACTCACTCCTAGGTCTCTACTCTTATGTCTTATCGTAAAAAATCTAGATAGTAGGCCATGGACCAGTCTTACTTACTTACGAACTTACGACTAACACTAGGACTCCTTTGTTGGAAACCTGTCTGGAGTGTCCAATTCTCTTATACATTCCCCCTACTTAAAATTTCATATTGTAACGATATTAAAGGAGTTGTAGGTACTTATTAACCGGAGGAGTGGCGCGGTGTATGGTAAGAGGCGAGGAGAGGTGAGGTGAGGAGTGATAAGGTGAGGTGAGGTGAGGAGAGGAGAGATGAGGTGAAGAAGAAGAAAATTATCACCTTAATAATATAATATTTCGGTAAACAATGATTATAGGTCCCATTTCTATATATCTTAACTAGCTGTTGCCCGCAGCTTCGCCTGCGTTAACTAAGATTTACAACGGAATCTTAGCGAGATGATATATCTTTATCGATAAATGGGCTATCTAACACTGAAAGAAACATTGAAATACGACCAATAGTTCCTGAGATTAGCGCGTTCAAACAAACAAACTCTTTGGCTTTATATCTTAATATAGTAATAGTAATAATCTACCCTAATATTATAAAGAGGAAAACTTTGTTTGTTTGGTTGGTTGTAATGCCCCTTGCACAATAACTTTTCTTTCCTTTATCCTCCAGAAGAAAATGCTCACAAATTTAATTTTTTTAAATTTTTTCAAATTTAATTGAACATAATCATTTCCTTCACGAAGTACCCAACCAGAGAACTAAAGTTACCGATATCACACGAAGAATAAGCTCGTTGAAGTGGCAATGAGCTGGTTATACACTCAGAAGAAGAGATGTCCGATGGGTCAATAAGGTTTAAGAGTGGAGGTCGCGTTTAGGTAGACGAAGTGTTGGTCGGCCATTAACCAGATGGAAAGACGATCTCCGTGCAGTGGCAGGTCCGCGTTGGATGTGAGTGGCAGGTGATCGGTCGTCTTGGCGTTCATTGAGGAAGGCCTATGTTCAGCAGTGGATAGATAAAGGCTGATGTTGATGATGATGAATCACTTCCGTCTCCTTTCCTTCCTTGCCTTTTTATGAAACTTTACAATGAAGCTTATACCTCAGAATAGCACATAGGCTATAATTTATTCCCGTATTCCCACGGGAATGTGAAGTACGCGGGTGAAACCGCGGGGCGCTGCTAGTATCATAATATCAATGTTTGTTGGTCCATTACTCCTTGTATATTATTGGAATCGTTTGTAAATTTCGTTTTCGCTAAAACAAGAGCCTTTTAAAAATATGGCAAGCTTCGTACAGCTTGGTCCTTTTCGTTAAGTTTTATTAGCTGTTGTAAGAAAAAAAAACGATATTACGGGCCACATTTATAATAGGGATTTTGACACGTGTTACAAATTGAAGTAAAGTTATGTTTTACATATTAAATACAGTATTTGGAAACCTAAAATAACATTTTAAAATTCTATTTATTTGTCTTAAAATTTAGAAAATTAATTTAAAATGCGTTATTTATCATGCATTATCACGTGACTGTAAACGCCAATATAAGGCAATGACGTCACTGAACATTGGGTTAAGTACAAACTGTCGTAACTCACCTAACATAGCGCGAGCTCTGTACGCGGTGTGTGACGTAATGACGCTTGGAGCGTTTTAACGGCAATTTTAAACACTATTTTTCTTTATTTGATTTTTTGTTAAAATTTGACATATTTCTTTACAAAAGTCTTTTTTTCGTGTTTGTCTATAGTTTATCTATCAAATAAAATCAGTTAAAAAAATTTGTCAACATCCCTATTATAAAAAACGTTCGGTTCTAGAATGTTATAACTGATGGAATGTACCATCGGTCCTTGATGGAAATTCATGTTATAGCCACTACAATTAAACTTTTTTAAGCTAAAATTGAGTATAAAGATACTTATAACAATTAGCTATAATTTAAGATTTACCCCAAACCTTTACGATCTACATAAGAGAATACAATAAAAAACATGTTTTTTATTTTTCCTGTAAAATTAGGTTTTTGCAGTTATCATTTTATTCTTCGGCTGGCGGACTTTTTCCACTGTTTATTTTATATATTACTAGTTGTTGCCCGCAGCTTCGCCTGCGTTAACTAAGATTTACAACGGGATCTTAATACGCAAAATAAGTAACTTCTCTGGTTAATTTTTTACACCTTGTGTCCGAAAAATCCAAATATCTTACGGAACCCCATTTTATTTGTTTCAGACTAAAATGTAGCCTATGTTACTCGTGGATAATGTAGCTTTCGAATGGTGAAAGAATTTTTGAAATCGGTCCAGTACTTTATGAGCCTATGCATAACAAAAAACAAACAAACAAACAAAGTTTTCCTCTCTATAATATTTGTGTAGATAGTGTAGATGTAGACTACAATTACAATTTAAACGACCGGATTCGACAAAGTCATCATCATGTGTAGAATGATATATATTTTATTTGTCAAATAAACACGATTTAACTCCATGTTTTTCACACGTAATTCCCAAATAGCCCATTATCGTAATAAGAAATGGCACGAGAAATTTGAGTGAGCATTAAATATACCTTCAAACGAAATCCATTTACTCAATCCCTTCTTATAAACTAATTACGTTAAAATTTCCATTGCGCTGTTAATTACATAAACATCAACTAAATTTACTTACCTGTAGGGCGACATCATCATTATCAGGTACTATCGTCCGATTCTGAATATAGGCCTCCCTCAATTTACGTGAAAACAAGCTATCTATTGCCACTCGCATCCAACACAGATCGGACAGTGCACGGAGATAGTCTTTTCACGGTTAACAATTGACCGATACTTTGTCTACCTAAGCGCGACCATCTTAATGGCCCATCCGTTCATTATTGGCCATTCGGTCATCATCGGCCATCCGTTCTCCTTTTAGGCGGGCTTACGAATTTATGATAAATCTTATTTATTTTAGAATGTTCTTATGTTACTACTGTGTTTGAAGCTTTGCTAAATATCGGACAGAATTATAGAATAGGTTGTGTAATTATTAGCATGTAGGTACATACTATGATATAGACTTCTCGGTCCGAGGATAGGTAAAGCATAAATGAGCTGACTGCTATTAGCATGTACAACCTATGATATAGACTTCTCGGTCAGGATAGGTAAATCATAAATGAGCTGTCTTCAAATAGCACGAGGACTGATTCCGGGTCTGTTTGTATCAGCGAGATTCTACTGTAAAAAGGTTTATTGGAAAAATTAATCGTGGGCTATTGACGACCTCTGTGGCTCAATGGTGAGCGTGCTGGCGCTCAAGCCCGCTAACGGGTTCGAATCCCGCCCGGGAACAAAATAATTTTCTGTGTCCTGGATCATGGATGTGTATAATATAATAAAAATCTTAAATAAATATAAAACGTATTAAGTATATTATGTGTTGCCGTTACCCGTAACACAAGTTCTCCGGAAACTTACCACGGGACCAGATTAACGTGGTGTAAAAGCGTCCATAGATATTATTATTATTGCTACCTATTTTTATCTGACTACCGCGAAGCAAAAACGAAGCAAAAAGTCAAATTGCGCTCATAGCGTCTAGACTTATCAGAATTTGACAATCGAGGTATTTTTAACATCATCTTTATTATCCTCTGGTAAAAAGCAATATTTTATAATGATACCACATGAAGTTAAAACTAAACTAAAGCTTAATTAACACATCCCAAAAATATATTATATTTTTGGAGTCGGGTTTTGCTCGTGGTTTTTGTTTACTGTTTGTTCTAGTGATTAACGCTAATTAATGATTATAAATATTGTTTTGTTAGGGCTTACGACTATGGCTATTCCCGAAAATAAATTATACTGTAAATACTTTTAAGTTGTTTATATAATACGTAAATAATGAAATACCTAGTTTGAAAGAACAACAATTTCTAGTGGGACTAATTTATCTACACTAATATTATAAAGAGGAATATTTTGTTTGTTTGGTTGTAATGAATAGGCACAAAAGTACTGGACCGATTTCAAAAATTCTTTAAAGATTCTGCTATCACCAATCGAAAGCTACATTATCCACGAGTAACGTAGGCTAAATTTTGTTCTGAAAAAAAAAATAGGGGTTCCGTAAGATATTTGAGTTTTTCGGACACAAGGTGTAAAAACTCAACCAGATAAGTTACTTATCTTGCGTACTAAGATCCCGTTGTTGCTAGCTGTTGCACGCAGGCGAAGCTGCAGGCAACAGCTAGTTGTTTTATATTTTTGATACTTAAGTTTTAGTTTTCGAACTTAAACATAAATATAATTACTATGTTAAAATTATACTAAAAATATCTAATATATTTATAAAACTAAAATTAACTATGTTTTCGTTTTTTTTATCTTGTTAGATGAATGTGTATATAAGGAACTGTGCAGATTTCTTAAATTCATTTGCGTTCATAGTAAGTTATGGGTACCATCCTCATCATCATCAGCCTTTATCCGTCCATTGCTGAACATAGGCCCCTCCTAATAAACGACAAGACTACCGATCTACTGATCTCTTGCCACTTGCATACAACAAGAACAATATACCTTCATCATCATCATCCTTTATCCGTCCACTGCTGAACATAGGTAGTATTTACCCAAAGATCTAAGTCTATGTACATACCAGTTTTTAGGAACTTACAACGGCACCGATACTTGAAATGTTTTTATTTGTCGTTACACATTATCTTGGTAAAATAAAAACAGCCCATTTTACGCCTGAAGCTGAATAATTCTTGTAGAAAATGAATTCGCTTCGATGCTCTCTTATATAAAAAAAGTAAGTTTTAATCAAAAGACGAAGGACATTTAAAAGTCCAACATTCTTAAATTTACAAACTTAGGAGATATTAGTTTTTAGCATCGAGGCTTTGTCTACGACTAGTTTTCTCGCGTGAAATTGCTTGTAATATTTATTGTACTGTTTACATATTATTTCTTACTAGCAGCTCCCCGCGGATTCACCCGCGTACTTTCCATTACCTTGGGAATACGATTATAAATTATAGCCTATGTGTTATTCTTATGTATAAGCTATATTATTGTAAAGTTTCATGATAATCCATTCAGTAGTTTTTACGTGACAGAGTAACATTCATCCATACTTACAAACTTTCGCGTTTATAATATTAGTAAGGCTAATAGGATTGCAATCAGTATTTTGTTTGTTTAAAAAACCTGGTTCATAAAATCTCAGCTTAGTAAGTGGGACCTTTTCAACCGCCACCTTTTTCAAGTTTTCCTCACTCGAATCTTCCTCTGTGTCGTGTTTTTCGATTCAGATGCGTACTCAGCAATCCTGCGAACTCAAGCTAAGATAAAACTGCTCAAGCAAAAATAGCTAGTGTAGGAATAAACCGAAATCGACCTTGTTTCTGATTACATTCACTATTTCCATTTACAAAATATCAGACGAAACGTGATCAGACTTTAAACTATGGTTATCACAAGCTTCTAACGTGGAATTACCATTAAAATTCCGTAACTGATAGGAGGGCGATAAACTCCAGAAACTATGGTTTCGGATTCATCGTAGATATAGTTTATGTCAACTACGAAAAACATACATTACAAAAATACACATTGCAGCTATACAAACATACATTTAACCTGCCTGCCTGCCTGCCTGTGTTAACTAAGATTTATAACGGGATCTTAGAACGCAAAATAAGTAACTTTTTTGGTTGATTTTTTACACCATGTGTCTGAAAAATTCAAATATCTTACGGAAACCTATTTTTTTTCAAAATAAAATTTAGCCTATGTTAGTCGTGGATAATGTAGCTTTCGATTGGTGATAGCAGAATCTTTAAAGAATTTTTGAAATCGGTCCAGTACTTTTGAGCCTATTCATTACAACCAAACAAACAAAATATTCCTCTTTATAATATTAGTGTAGATAAATTAGTCACACTAGAAATTGTTGTTCTTTCAAACTAGGTATTTCATTCTTTACAATTTTTGAAATCGGTCCAGTACTTTTTGAGCCTATTCATTACAACCAAACAAACAAACAAGGTTTTCCTCTTTATGATAATCTACACTCTACACTAATGTAGAAGTGTAGATTTTACTAAATATAATAAAACTGATTTTGTTTATTTGTTTATACGTGCAAACTGAATATACCGGTGAAATTAAAAAAACTATTTTTACATATTTTGATTGATATTGGGAAAGTACTAAGCTATATATTTTGTGAAAAGTAAATTTTCTCCATCTGCTCAATTAATCTTTTAATTGGACTAAGAGAGACAGTTACATTACACTTAATTATATTTACCAAAATATTTAATCCTTCAATTTATATGTTAAATCTTATAAACTTGTTAATACTAAACTTTAGCGAGTGAAATTATACACTAGTAATCCGTCTCGGTAACGGAGATTAAACTTCGGTAATCTTGAAGCTAACCACAGAATAGTAACTACTAAGTTGGATGTGAAATACTTTAATTTGAAGCAGATATGTAATCATGAATTATGTTGTCTGATCCAATAATGATATTGATACGAGCTTTTTGCGTAATATCTCTAAAAAATATATTATACAATATGTTCCATTTTTTGGAACGAAGTTCCTTACGGCAGGTTTGGAGGACAGGGCTTTTGCTGCGCGACTGAACTGAAAAAAATGTGATGGTAAAACCGTAAGAAAAAGTGCGTGGAATAAAAGCGTTAAATGAGACGTGCGCAGGCGCGACAGTCGCATACACAAGCGAGTAGTGTATAATACCTATCTTTTTAGCCGAAGGAACTTCGTTCTTACCTGTCCAACGACACCACATTATATTTTTTGGCTTAAGATTTTTGCTAACAACTTGATATTGATTTAATAATAATGATTTAATAACAACTTGATATTGATTTAATAATAATAAATGATTAAAAGTTGCATAAACTGTTGTGCGAAAAACGGATGGCCGATGGGCCAATAAGGTTCAAGAGTGGAGGCCGCGTTTAGGTAGACGAAGTGTTGGTCGGCCATTAACCCGGTGGGAAGACGATCAAGCAGTGGCCGATTCGTCTTGGATGTGAGTGGCAAGGTGTTTGTCGTTTTGGCGTTCATTGAGGGAGGCCTTTGTTCAGCAGTGGACGAATAGATGCTGATGATGATGATGATAAAACAGAATTGACAATTTTTTCACACAAACTGTATCAAATAGTTTTAAAATGTTATCAAAGCTGCTCGTATTCTATAAAAAGTCTACCTAAATGTTACAAATATTTTGTCAAAAAAACAAAACTCCACGGACTTACATAATAATATAAGACATGTTTACGCATTTTCAAGGACATCATTTCGATGTTAGCTTTGTACCTTTTCTTATTTTTTTTTTCGAGGTGTAAAATCCTCATGGACTATCCCTTCGCTTTGGCCGAGCGGAGGGGGTGTGCAACCTGCTAAAAGCACCCCGGTGTTCCTCGTCTAACCTATAGGCGGGGTACGGGGTACGCACTCTTGCATTCACCAGATCCCCAGCCTCCAGTTCTGACCTGTCAGTGGCAGGTCCCCTAGTAATCGGTACAATTACCGAATCCACTAGAGAAGCGCACGCGGAACACAGCGCGCCACCATCTTGGGCCTGTTTGGAGCGATGGATTGCCCTACACCCGACGCCTACAGGCTATGTTAGCTTTGTACCTGACTAACTTAAATAAAAAAACCTGTTTTTTATGTTAAAATAATAGTCAAAGTCGCTCATGAAAATAATATCTTTGACGCGACAACGTCTTATAAGTCGATGGAGCCGGCTGCACGCATGAAAAACATGACTCATGCGGCGTTACCTCCCTCTGAGGCGTTCCATTTAAAGCTTGAAGTGCCAGCGAGAGCGCGGAACGAGCGACAAAGAGGCACAATCGGCCCATCAGTATTTTCTTATTACGTTGTCACGTTCAACCATCGTCGCTAAACCGACTATACAGACAACCGTTTTTTTTTTTTTTTAATTTTGTTTTGCTGCAGTAAGAGGTAGTGCCATGCTACTTTGTAGTCGAATTGTCTCGCTCAATTAATACCGGCGTAAAGTGGCAGTTATGCTGTCGCGTTTCGTGCAGTTTGTGAATTTCCGGTGGCCCATTGAAGGGCCCAGATAGGGTAAAGGAGTGGAAGAGTGCATAACCTCTGGTTGTGTGGATGTTTATGGGTGTCGATAGTCGCCTAAAGGCTTCGATTGATCGTTTGCTCTCCTATGCTATAAAAAAAAACAAGTTTTGGTTCACGTAATTCAAAAACGCCTCAGCCAACCGGATCTGATAGTGAGTACATCAATCTGAGTTTTCACCATTGCAGTGAAATCATAATATTCATGTAACATTTTACCCTTATTTCCCCAGCGCTCAAGTTTCTTCGCTTAAATATTTCAGTCCATACATGGGTGTGATTTTCTCGAGCCAGTATGTTATTTACTTTTTACTATTGCATGTCTCTCTTCATTAATCTTCTGTCGCCGAAGTGAAGTTTTAATGGACGGTAGGTAGGTGTTCCAAAGAAAATTGCTTTTCGTTCAACTCGAAAGAGTAATATTTTAAATTTGTTTTTCGAGCTTGGAAATAAATACACATGAAAATATTCAAACGAAATAAAACGCTGGGAATATGTTTTGTTTATTCAAAAAATGTTTTATTTTTTATTTTTATTGAAAACTGTTATATACTCGTTTAATCAACAGATAAAAAAATAGTTCTTGGAAGCTACAAAAAATCTACACTCTCACTACACAAAGTACCTTTTAAAGTAACTGACCTCTTAATGTTTCCATGTTTCTAAACCTGTCAAAACCGCTTACTCACAGATGATCGAAAATATTGTTAATAGCCCGCATGTTTGATAAGATTAAAATATCTGAAGGCGTCGAGAGTTCAGATCCTATTTACATGTCTTCTTAAATTTCATCAAAGAGAATATTAGACGAAAGTTCATAAAACCATGACTTAATATGTGTTTAACGGTAGAACGAATATGTGTTAAAGCGCGGTTTCACCGCGGCTCTTTCTCCGTTTCACGCAAAAGCTGTGCCCGCGTATAAAATGTTAATGGCAAGAAAATGACAATTTATGGATAGCGTGTTCATTACAGTGGAAACAATCACACATATTTTCTTGTAAAGGGAATCTTAACAAACGTGCTTAGTATCTTTGAGCGCCTCGGTGGCGCATTTATACGTGTAGTAAAATAGTAACTAAGGACATAGAAAGACTAATGAGATATCTTAATACATATATTTACCGGTGAAAACCTGTCTGTATGGGCACCACTATCTTACATGTTTCTTCTGTTAAGCTTTACTATATTTTAAAGACAGGGGCGTAAAAAAAAAGTAAAGTATCAACTCTTATATGTTCCACTGCTGGGCGGGTCGCCTCCTCGAAATCAGGCGAGGAGGGTTATAGTTCCATATAAGTAGCTATAGTTCACCGATGCGCTGGCCCAATGAGGGTTGGTGAACTTCACACACCTTTAAAGACTTTCAATCACATCAGGCATATAGGTTTTCTTACGATGTTTTCCTTCACCGGTGAGCGAGCGATGGTTTTTTAGTATTTAATGTGCACCTCAAAAATTAGAAAAACCCATTTCAAAGTACACACGTCAGATTCGAACCCGGAACCTCCGGAAGGCAGAGCCCATTACCCACTGAACCTTCGACGCAATAAATTTGTCTATCAAACTAACATAAAAAGTTTTGCATAAATAAATAAATAAGACGTCATGTTAGATTTTGGCAGCTATTCCTTTTAATACAATATATCCACGTTTATTTATTTATTTATTTTATAAAGACACCAGCTGCAGTACACACTTGATAACATTTTTGTGACGTACAATAATGAAGCGAAATAATTCTGATGTGTGTACACTGCGTTCACAGTATTATGTCAAGTTAGTTATAATAATTATAATTAATAGTAATAAATTTAATGCAACAATAATAATTAATAGTAATAGATAATTAATTCACGTTCCAGAAAAAATGCGACAGTAATTTAATTATACCGTATATTCCGATCAGTAATTTATTTACTTGTAATATAAGCCTTATTATAAGAATTAGTGTTGCCAATAACATAACACAAGTTGTCCCCTAATTTTTGCCAACAAATAAATATAATGTGGGTTGCCGTTGAGAGCACATGTTATGTTATGGTGGGGCTCTAAACTGCGGTACCAATTACACCGGTTTGGCACACACTCGTGTCCCATTCTAAACGTACCATAAATATTTGACTGACAAATGATTTTTGGCGGGCAAAATGGCGAACGAATTAATGGTTAATAAAACTATGTACGCGGATAAGGCTTTCGTAGATAATGCTTAAATTTAGTGCTCTGTGAAATAATTAAAAACAATTTAAACGTTTCGAAAGACCACAAAGCTTAGCTAGTGAAGTACTACTACGAATATTTTGCTTCTTGAAGTGAAAACTTCTTTGACTTTGTGCACTTTTTTGTGATGGGTAAAAAATGTTAAACTAGCGCCAGGACACGTGACGTGTACTTCGTGACTAATCGATAATTCGTAAGACTACGATAATGTAACTATTGAGAAAATCAGAAAAAATGAGACATAAAAAATTGTAATATAACTTGTCATGTTTGTGTACGATAGCGCAATAAATAAATATTGTAGTCTACCACATAAAGGATAGTATAAGATAGTTATAGGATACTGATAATTGATGCAATTCGTGCAAAATATTCCCGTTCATCCCTAACCATTCCAAAATATAAAAAATGCACAACCTTAATATTCAAGCTTTCACTTCTGCCGGCACTCCCGGAGTGCAACCCGTCGTTTTTCTCTTCTATGAAATAACTTTGCTGTATTTCGGAGAGAAGGTCAAGATAGGCTGTGTGACTTCTCATGTCTCAGAATCACCTAATGTCTCAGGGTAGGCAACACATAAGAGTTGCCTTGGCTCTATATTCATAAGTGATTTCGTACTTACCACGACGTGACTCATTTGTCCGTTCATCAAAATCTTATAAAACATTATGTTTTAGAAAGCGCCCCCAGCGCAATTAAAAGCATGTTTTTTTTTTATTCCAAGAATGGCAGTTCTAGGCAAGACTCGCCTCCGTATCACTGTGACCAGAATTGATCTATTGTGATCGCCGCTATTTACAGCTCCGGCCCAAGTGCCTTGGAGCCAAAAAAGGACTTTTTTGGCACCAAGAGATTTGATGTCTTCTGGGTGCAAAACGTGCTTCCCTAGAATAGAGCTACGACAGCGCATTAGGTTGGGGCATTCAGTGAAAATGTGTAAAAGCATGTAAC
The DNA here is from genome assembly GCA_905333005.2 of Lycaena phlaeas. Classification (NCBI taxonomy): domain Eukaryota; kingdom Metazoa; phylum Arthropoda; class Insecta; order Lepidoptera; family Lycaenidae; genus Lycaena; species Lycaena phlaeas. The sequence goes on from HG995178.1 coordinate 10,916,056, forward strand.
GGTTGAACCGATTTTGATAAATATATCTAATAGTGATAATATAATATAATATAGTTGTTTTTGTGATTTTCCGAGATGGTGATGTGTTCATTACCAATAAAATACAATACTTCGGCATGCAGACAATTTATTCAACCATAAGCATAATGGTTATAAAGTAAAGTGAAAAAGGTGAAAAAAGTGAAGCTACATTTTGGTGCCAAATCTTATATAACCATCGTCAACCCACGCTATCCCCTCCTAGACCCCTCTCGCGTCCCCCGCGGCTGCCACATCCATATCGATTCAGTATGTAACGGTTTCACGGGAGGCCGCTAGATGGCACTAGTGGTAACAATAGTATCTATATAATATCTGTCGAAAGAAGTCTGTCTTAAGCCGAACTGACTTACAAGAAAAAATTATCGATATGACGAAATTTATCATATTAATTATGTCTGGTGAAATGTGGGAATTATGGACTCAACATCTCGGAGCTTAGAAATTAGGGTCAACAAATTTATTTTAAAATGTAATTAATTTTTATTTACCTACATAATATGTGCAAATAAACTCACCGGTGAAGGAAAACATCATGAGCAAACCTGCATGCCTGATGAGATTTAAAGTCTTTGAAGGTGTGTGAAATTCACCAGCGCGCATTGGGCCAGCGCATCGGTGAATCCATTACCCTCCTCGTCTGATTTCGAGGAGGAGACCCGTGCCCAGGAATGGGATATATAAGGCTTGATAATTCACTTTTATATGCGCAGGTGAAAATTAAATTCACTTACGTTTCTTTACATGTAGATAGTTGTATAATTCTTAAAAGATATCAACTCATTTATTTAAATTGAATGAAAATTAAACAACATTTAAGCCCACGGTTGACCTGAAAAATATGAAAAGCTTTCAGAGGTCAGCGGGAAAAACGACGGACGAAATGCACTTTCCATAATACAAACCTTTACACTTTCTGTAATAAAAGTGTCTGCTGATGACATTATTTTGTTAATGGAATTTTCAGTTAATAACACGCAAAACATGCAAAAATGTACATGAAAATTTAATTATTATGGAAAGTGTATAAAAATAAAATGTTAGTATAGTAAAGGGATGGGCGATCGGCCTACCTACCGAATACAATAATCAACCTTATTAAAGTATCCATAGGCACTAATACCCAATTTTGACCAATTTTGGTTCATGGGCGACGCCAACCATATTGTGGTACGTCTGCAATTTAGCTTTCAACTAATATAAATAAATAGAAAAATTCTTTTTTGTTTGAATAGTTGAATTATCTTCAGAACGCTTATAACTTCCGATCTATTGAAACTCAACTAGTATTTTTAAGGTAATTTAATTAAAATAATATTATGTATACATAATCATACACACTAATACCTATGTTTAATAATTTATTTATTTATTTATTTATTTAATTATTTATGTACACAGGAAACTTACAACATAAAACAGTTAAATTAAAAGAGAACAGTACAAAGGTACAGCTTATTCCACACTGAAATTTCTTCCAGCTGACCTAATACAGGAGAAGAAGAATAATAATTTAATAATAGGGTGTACATTAATTAAAAGATAAAATTATAAAAACACTAACAAACAATACAAAGACAAATTTTCAGAAAATCTATAATTATATATTATAAAAATATATTCATAATAATATAATATATATTCATACATACATACACAATACATATTATATATAAATTATAATAAATAAATATGTAACAGTATAAATACATACATTAAATAAAGGTACTTATGCGTATAAAGGTACTTGCACAGTGATTTTGGTTAGTAAAAAAAAAAAAAAAAATTATGTTTGATTAAAAAAATGCTCTCTCACTCTCTTTTTGAATAGCCCAAGTGTTCTGCAATCACGGATCTCATGGGGCAAGGAATTCCAAAGTTTGGCTGACAATACAGTGAAGGAGTAAGAATAGAAATCAGTTTTATGGGATGGTATGTGAAGCAAGGTACGTCTATGAGATCTGCATGATGAATCGTCAAGGTGAGTAAATGAAAAGCGATCTCGTAGATAGGAGGGAGATGAAGGATTGAAGAGAATATTGAAAAGGAAAGAAAGGATTCTATAGTTTCTACGCAGGCGTATAGGAAGCCACTGCAACTTCCTACGTACATGAGACACATGATCATATTTTTTTAATCCAAAAATGAAGCGTAGGCAGAGATTTTGTAAACGTTCTAATTTATCTAGGTTTTCTTCAGTAGCATCCAAACAACATACATCTGCATAGTCGATTATCGGCTGTATAATAGTTTGAGCTAGTGTGATTTTGCTAGAAAAAGGTAAAAAATATTGCAAATCTTTTAAGGAATGCCAATGCATTCCTTAAAAGATTTGCAATATTCAATAATAGTGGACTTTACGACTAATGGCACTGATATAGGCGTTCCAAGAGAGATTAGCATCGAAAATGACACCTAAATTTTTCACCAAGTCAGTGTATTCAATCGGTTCACCACCCAATGTAATAGAAGGAAGTTTAGCTAGATCCAGGAGAGGGCGAAGACGCTTACTGCCAATAATTATCGCTTTTGATTTGGTTGGATTCACATGTAAACCAAACGACTTAGCCCATTCATTAATGCGGTTCAAATCATTATTGATATTGCAAATAGTCAATCCGGCCTCAGGAATAGTAAAATGGCGGTAAATTTGCAAGTCATCGGCATATAAATGAAATTTTGACGATATAACTTTAGTTATTGAGTTAATAAAAATAGAAAAGAGAAGTGGAGAAAGAACACCGCCTTGGGGAACACCCGCATGGAGATCGATCCAGTTTGAAGATGTATCGTTAATTTGAATACGTTGCGAGCGGTTCCGAAGGTAAGAATTAAACCAGGATATAGAAGAAGGAGAGATGTTAATAGATTGTAAAACAGAGAGAAGGATATCGAAATCAATAGAATTAAAAGCGTTGCTAAAATCTAAGAGAATAACAATCGTTAGAGATTTATTCTCCATAGCCCAACGGATATCGTCGGTCACATTGACAAGTGCGGAAGATGTGCAGTAACCAGTACGAAAACCAGATTGCATTGGGTTAATAAGATCATTACTGTACAAAAAAGAAGATAGTTGCTTATGCACAATGTGTTCAAGAACTTTGGAAAGAAAAGGGAGAATCGATATAGGACGAAAGTGAGCTAAAGAAGTTGGGTTAGAAATTTTGGGCAGAGGAATGATGCTAGCTCTTTTCCAGGCAAGAGGAAAACTGATAGGGAATAGTTAAAAATGTGTGTTAATGTAGGCAATATTAGTGGAAGAATCAATTTTATCATTTTAGAACAAATATAATCACAGCCAACAGCGAGAGACGATATGGACAGGATAGCAGCTTTTACGTCTGCCACAGTAACAGATGTAAAGGAGAAAGAGGAAGTGCTTATTGGTAAATTCACTAAATAGTTTATGGTGTTGAGTTTGATATTGGGACTTAAAGTGATTGGAGGTCGGGAAAAGTGGCTATTCAAAGCATCCAGGTCCAAATCGGTGGGTGAAGTCGTAGTAGATTTACCAATACCAATGGATCTGAGGAACTTCCAAACGTCTGCAGTGCTGCGGTTTTGAAGAGATTCATAGAAATAACGTCTTTTCGCATCGCGGCATTTACTGTTGCAACGGTTACGAAGCGTTTTGTAGTTTATAAGGTTACTTTCTGTAGGATTACGTTTTAATTTTCTTTTCGCCCTGTCTCTCCTAACCATGAATTCTTTTATGTCATCTGTAAGCCAAGGCGCAGGGTTATGTTTGATTTTAATTTTCCTAGCTGGAGCGTGGCGGTCATAAATATTTAAAATCTTATCGTTGAAATTATCAACCATTTCATCGATAGTAAGACTGTTAGTGACTGATGACCAATCCGTATTTTTAATATCCTCTTCTAGTGCGTATTGATCTATGGTGTTAAAGCTGCGTAAAAGTACTGTTTGTTGTTTCCGCTTTGGAGGACGTATACAATAGGAAAGAAAAACAAGATCGTGATAAGAGAAAGGAGCCGTAAGTTGCCCATGAATAGCAACATTATCAGGTGAAGATACAATCATGAGGTCCAAAAGGGAAGGAGTACAGTTTGGAAAGTGGTGAGTGGCAGAAGTAGGAAGGAAATGAAGATCAAAAGAGGAAATAGCTGATTGAAGCTTATGAGAACGAAGATCATTTTTAAGTAAACAGGTATTGAAGTCCCCCATTATAACAACGTGTTGATATATAGGCTCCACCCGAACCCACTCGTCGTGAGTGCGGCAAACTACACCCCCGATAGCTTAGCACCTAATAAGTCTAGGTTACCTAAGAATGTCATAACCGATCCTGTTGATAAAATCACAGAACTGTTAAAGCGCGACGCTGAAGCGCGACGTAAGCTACAACACACACTCAGACATAACACAGCCGGTGTTAGGCACACATTCACACCGCATGGGCCCCGGGGTCGTATGCGACGTCGAACCCTACACTCCGTTGACCAGTTGATCCGGATCAACCGCGACAGCATAGGCTCAGATCAGCTACGAGTCGACACCAATATAGACCGTGTAATCACCGATAGCACTCTGCTATCGGCAGCTTGCTCGGGTCCCGCGCTTGACCCGCCTCCCCCGCTACCGGGGGAGGGGAGGGCCGGCCCTCACGATAGGTTTCTAACGTCACCCGTTCCAAACCAGTCGACCGTAGCTTACCAAGTTAGGTACAAACCCGACGCCATGAACATGGCGGGGGGCAACCCCCCAAATTTTTAACGTCATAGGATGATCCAACCGGATCACCCCATTTCCGATGACGCATAACGGTCACTAGGACCATTAGCATAGATCCAACCGAAAAAAAAAAAAAAAAAAAAAAAAATGATATATAGGACGAAAATCCCCAAGAAGTTTATCAAGATTGTCGAAGTAATCTATAGTTAGGTTGGGACTATAAAAAACAATGAGGAGCAATTTGTTATGATGTGTTAATATCTCAATACACAGATATTCAGCACATTCAGAGTACAGAGAAGGAGACATGTCAATAATCTTATACTGAATATCTGCACGGAGATACATTGCTACGCCACCACCTCCTTTACCCGTTCTGTCGTTACGAATCAGGATAAATCCTGGTATTGAAAACTGCGTGGATGGGAGAGAAGGCTTAAGAAATGATTCTGAAATCAATATTACATCAACAAACTTGCTATCAAAAGATGTTAGAAGGTCAGAGTAATGACTAGGAACACTTTGAGCATTTATATGAACAGCATTAAGGTTACATCGATACTGGTAGAAAATATTTGAGAGTTGGTCATACAGCGTAAGAGGAGAAGAAGAAGTAGAAGTACTGTTTGCACTTTTATAGCTACTAGAGGACGAGCACGAGAGAAAACTACTATTTAAAACATTATTATCATCATCGTTCATGTCGAGGTACCTTTACAATATAAGATAAATATGATATAAAATAAATATAATGCAATAATATTATATAATAAATACAATTTTATGTTAGTAATACGAATTAAAAAAAAATGTACTTTGCTGTAGAAATCACCACTCATTTCTATACTACTTAATAAACTATTGTGAATAAGTACAGTATATTGACAATATTATTGTACAATCGGTAGGTGATAAACAATTATATGCACTTATCATATATTTCAGTATGCTAATAAACATAAAAGTGAGCAACAAACAAACAAAATAAAAAATAATGATTAATAAATCTTAACAAAGATTGGCAGAAAAAAAAACAAAATGCAGACAAACCAAGAGTCACACGTGGCTGAATAGTTTGTGACTAATGCCTTAACCAAAACCAAGTGTCATACTGCGACAAGTGACAGCTGTCAGATTTTGATTTGTGTGGGATAAAAATAGTTTACATACCTGATTATTTTAATCTTTATAATAAATACCGGTAAACCAAATAAACTAAAGTATTAGTAAGAGTGATGACGTCATAATAACTTAGCATATACGATATAAGTTAAATCGAAAGCAAGGACAAAATTTTTAGTCGTAGATATTTATCTGCGCTGTTACGTTTATATCTGGTAGCAACATTACGCGCCTTGCTACTCTTTTAATAACTCGTCTTTATCACATGCATAAGTAAATTGATACAATTTAGAATGCATAGAAATGTCTCAAAAAATACGATAAAATTAAGAAAATTTTCCGAATATTACATTTTTATTTTAAGCCGGGAATTAATTAAAATTTCATTATTCAAAAGAAAATTATAAGTTAGGAGAACTCCATTTGCATATCTGGGGTGTTTAAAGAAATTTTCCAGAGAGGTCTTATTAAATTTGTTATAAGCGAACTTCCAGTTTTGGCAACTTGTATTTTCCTAACTGACCTGCATAAAATTTAAGCGGTTCAAAGGATCTGGGATCATCTCATTTTTATTTTATAGTTTTCTTTATTGCGTTATACTACGTTACTTATTTACACTTTATGGTCACTGGAGTTCTCAAAAACAGCACGGTAACCTAGACCTAACTACCTAACCTAACCTAACCACTTAAGGATTTGGGTCACAGGTACGAGGCACAAAAGTAAGTGCACTACTTTATACCTGTTGTATAAAGATGTTAATAGCATGATGACTATTTTCATCATTAAATCTGTTTGCATTTTGCAGCATTTTAGTCCACGACTGTGACTAGTCACCACTTGACGAGACGGCCGGCAAAAGGTGATTCGTCGCATGGATGGATTTCTTTATATATTTGCAGAGGAAACCTGCATATCTGATGAGATTGAAAATTCTTAAACGTGCGTTTCACTATCCCGTATTTGGCCAGAATGGCCCATCGGTGAACCAGACCCGTGCCCTGCAGTGGGAAAATATACGGGTTGATATATTGTATTGTATGTTTAAGTAGTGTACAATTTAGTTTAATTTATACAAAGTTTCACACAGAGCTGACATAGATCTATCTGGACGTAGCCTACCTCTTTGTGTCCAATATGTACAAACATAGAAGTCATGTGTCAAATTAAATACAAATTAAATACTTCATCGTCATCATCTTCCTTTATCCATCCACCTCCCTCAATAGGATAGATAGGTCACTAAGGTTCAAGACTGGAGGCTGCGTTTACGGACGAAGTGTTGATGTTTATTAACCAGGTGGATAAATGATCTCTATGAGGTGGCGGGCTGGATACGAGTGGCAAAGGTCAGTCATTTTGGTGTTGATCGAGAGAGGCCTATGATCAAAATTGATTAATACACAAATGCTATTTAGAAGATGCTCATGGGACAGAATAAATGTCCCCATTGCAGAGCGCGGCACAGCATCTGTAAATCATATGATGTTTGAGCTTTGAAAAGTTCTTTGAAAAAATAAATGGAGAGACATTAATATAGAAACATGCTATATAGCTCGTGAGACCATTAAATATGTAGTTGCTATGTTTAATTCATGGTTTTTGTATGTGAATATTTATTAAATCTCTACTAGAAATCCGCTTAAATTTTTTACTATTTCATTTTCACACAAAAAAATCACGGAATGTACAGAATATACGCGATTGATATTGCTGATTTCGTTTTGAATTTGATTTTATATTTTTCATCCGTGATTTTTTAAAAGTTTATATCATGACTAGGTTATTTAATGTTTTTTATTTTACATTTATATTTTTTATCATACTATATTAGTTGTTCGCCTGCGTTAACTAAGATTTACAACGGTATGTTAGTGGGATGATACCCTACTCAGTAAATGGGCTATCAAAAACTGAAAGAATATTACTAATCCGACCGAATACTTCTTAAATTAAGTGCGTTCAAAGACAAACTCTTCAGCTTTATATATAAGTATTAAATTATAACAAACGGATAGATTAGCCACAAGATAGAGAAAGAAAGAAAAACACTTTTATTATAAACCGCAACACACCAAAAATATACAGCTTACAGTTTTAATAATGTGAACAACAGCATTTGTCTCACCATAACAGCAATGGTGAGACGCTGATTTTCAGTGACTCCTTGATATATATTTTTGTGTTCCCGAAGTTAAGAAAAGATAGGTTTGTTTGTATGGACGAAATTTCCGAAAACAATTGTAAAATTGAATTTTATAGCTTCAATCATGAATGAAATAAAAACATATATACTTGTATCAAAATCGTCCCGGTACCTGACGTTTTCTCAATGGAGCTTGGATAAAACAAAAGCTTTGAAGCACTGTTAACTACAACCGGACGAATACGCGGGTAACAACTAGTTAACGTTTGGCTTTATCAAGGAGATGCGGTATCTCAAAGTAACGAAGCTCATGTTTCAAAATATATTATAACATTAAAATTAATGGCGGGGTTGAGTGAAAGGGAGTCAATATTAATCTCAAGTTTATTTTGGTTGTACAAGGCTGTAATAATATATTATAGGCATATGAGGATATCGAATATTTTATTATTACTACACGAATAATCAATTACTTCTTGTTAAGGAAATAGCGAGAAAGTTATATATATATATATATATATATATATATATATATATATATATATATATATATATATATATATATATATATATATATATATATATATATATATATATATATATATATATATATATATATAGGAAAATAATTGAATAAGGGCCGTTATTTTTGCCTGCATTTCGCCAGGGCAATGCTCATAGTTGTTACTCTGAGACAAATTGGCAATTGCAAAAGCTTATGAATTCGCATCAACGGCGCTGCTAACTGCCACCGATAAAATTGATGGTCGCCGTGAGCTGGTCATACATTCCGAACGCATAGCCGACGCGTCAAGTAGGTACAAGGATCAAAGGTCACGTCAAGATAGATGCAGTGTCGGTCAGTCATTAACCAGTCGAGGAATAAATCTCCGTGAATTGACCTGTCCGCGTTGGATGCGAATGGCAAAAGATTGGTCGTCTTGATGTTCATAGAGGGAGCCCTATGTTTAGCAGTGTACAAATTAAGAATGATGATAATGATGATGATGATGAAGGAAATATAGATAATATAAAAGGTAAGTGACAATTTAAAGAAAGCGAACACCATAATATTGGTTCTTCAATCCACCTTTGAGTGTATTTACTTATCCGCATTTTTAGGACAACGTTTTACCCTCTGATGTTAAACATGCGCCTCTTTTAATGATCGCAAAAAATAAATTACCTAAATAACCCTTAATGCCTAAAAATTTCTCTAGGTATTAATTTTTATCTTATTTAAACTAATTTTCGGTTACAAAACCAGGACGCCATGCTTATGAATCAATATTCTAAAAGTTTTTGTCGACTTAATAAAGGAAAATTAATTATTATTTACAATTACTCAGACTTTACCTAGGTATTAAATGTATAGAGAGCGATCAAAAACAGTTCTGTTTTCCAGTTCAGCCGAAGTTGGTAACAGCTTCACAAACAAATGGAGGTATCTGAATTTCAGGGCAAAACTCACGTTCAGAAATCACAATAGTTTGCTCTGGCGGTTTACACGAGGCTTGTGTCAAGGAATTATATATTTCACTAGCTGTTGCTCGTAGCTTTCACCTGCATTCACTAAGACTAACAACGAAATATTAGCATTAATATAGCCTATAGCTTGCCTAAATAAATAGGATATCTACCACTGAATGAATTATTCAAATCCGACCAATAAGATAAGCGTGTTCAAACAAACAACCTCTTCAGCTTAAATATTAGCATTGGATTTCAGTCGTAGTTAGATGTGAGGTCGACATACATAGCGTTCATGTCCAAAATTTTGCTGATGTTGATGAGGTTAATGGTTATGATTGTGGTTGTGGTGATGATGATGATGGTGGAAATTTATTTGGCAGAAGCCAATTCAATCTGTGTTTTAATCTGTATGTAATCTGCAGTTTTTTCCGTATATCCAGAAAGTTGAAGACAAATTGGTTCAGCCGCTTAGAAAAAAGGGGCGACGCTAAACATCGCATGCAGACGAATTCAGGCTGATGATGATTATTTTATAGCCTATGTTACTCGGTAAAAATGTAACTTACTGTGATAGAATTTTCCAAATTGATCCAGTAGTTGACAAGTTTTTTCGTTACAAACACACAAAAATGCAATGATATTTATAATATTAGTATAGAAGAAAATATCATGTGAAATTATTTAGAGGAAAATAGTAAAAAGCTTTTAGACTACTTTTACACTTACCATACATCTAAGTGTGTCGAGATTTAAAAAGTATGTCTATTCTATTTAGGACGCACATTGATTAATCTTATTGTAAGCTTCTGTTAAAGCTAAGTTCGTAAGCTCGTCCAGATTTGTGCCGTATTGTCTACTTAAGATGCATGTTGATTTATCTTGTTTCGGATTGCCAAAATGTCGTCTATAATTACATTGTCTACAAATAGATCTCGCCCCATAATCCAAACCCAGTACTGTGAGTCTGGCTGTATCTTTTGAACCGTTACAGATAAACACTTAGGATTTTGGACTGTTCATTTGTATGTCCTCTATAAAAACAAAAACAAATATACAAGGTTAAAAACACTTTAATAACAATTAGTATAGATTTTTTTCGATTGGCTTTTTCAAGGTTCAAGGTTAGAGGTCCCGTAGGTAGTCGATGTGTTTGTCGCCCATTAACCAGCTGGAAGACCGATTTTTGTGCAGTCCAAACATTGGGTGCGAGATTAGTCGATACTGCGTCCGAGTTTCGGGTGATTTCACTAGACTCCCAATGAGAGAGTGCTGAAAAGAGCACAGTTGAAGTCCGTCATAGCGGCCTGGACTTCTCCGGTATTAGGTTTCCCATTAAAAAAGGATTTTAGGGTGATTAAAAAATATCCTATATGCCCGTGCGCTGCAGCATGCTGCAGGTGACAGTTCCGACGTTACGTTTTACTCTTGCAAGCCACCACAATTGAGAAATTTTAATTAAGTATTTTATTAATACCTCATTCGTAAAATAGTAAATGGGCAATTACTGTGGTAAATTAAATCAAACCCAACCAGAATGTGATAGTCTCCAAATAAAATCAAATGAAAAGAAAAATTAAGCAAAGTGCTATGCGTATAACGTAAAACCATAGACGTGCTTAGTGATGGGATGTACTAGGGTGGAAAGTCGGCGTTCTTCTATAATAAGAAATGTATATTGGGCGTAGTTCAATAATAAATATTATTATCTATAATAATATTACGAAACAACAGAATCTATCAAAATCATTAAAATAGTAGTCACGAAAAATATAAACCTGATTTTGATTATTTAATATAAGTTCAAAGCTATTATTATCAGGGATGTTATGCATATGAAATTTCGGATACGGATTGGATACGGATATTGAAATGATTATTATACCGGATACGGTTACGGATACTGATATAAAATTATTTCGGATTATCCGGTAGTTTCGGATAATTTCGGTTTCGTTATTTGAAGGAATTTCAGAAGTAAGTAATAAATAGACAATAAAATGGTTTCATTTGGTAGGAACAAAAATCAGTCACATAAATATTGAGTGTTTTCTACCTAAAATGAAGTTTTAACAAAATTATTACTTATAATTAATCAGTAATTATATGAATGCAAATAAAATGCCCGATCAAAACCAACCTGTCATAACGTAACAGTAGGCTCCGCCCCTATCCGATATAATCCGAAATTTTATTTCGGATTCGGTTACGGTTACGGATACTATTTTATATCGGATATCCGATAGTTTCGTTTACGGTTACGGAGCTCCCTAACATCCCTGATTATTATGTAGCTCTTAAATATATGCATTGAAAAGTTTATACACGTAGATACACTGCACAACAGAATAACACACTAATTTTAATAATACTATTAATAGGTACTATACCTATGCTGCGAGTATCGTTAGCAATAAAAATAAATTGCATAACGTCACATCCCTAATTATGTATGTAAACGTCATATTATTGGCAAGTGTCACCCGCACCATGCTACAACGCACGGGGTCTAGGTATACATGTGGCCAGCTGCTTGCTGGATACGCAGCGTTGGTGGGTTCGAATCACGTGAAGAGAATTTATATGATGACTATATAATATAATATAAACGTGTATCGATTACTTAATTTACCCGTTTTATTCCATCACCTCTGAACATGTTATTTTAGTGAAATTGTGCAAGGAATATGAACCGGGGATAGACTAACTATTATTAGTCAGCCCGGATTCTGTCAATTAAGCTAACGTTTCTGATGTCACCGCTAAAACAGATGGACTGTTTTAGCAGTTTTAAATCTTTAAATAAATATTTTTATATATGTACAAATATATTTTGTTTGTTTTATAAATATAAATTATAGGGGGATTGTTGAGAGCATATCTTGGAAAAATTAATTTTAAATAAAAAACCAAAAACCGACTTCAAAACTATACCTTAATTTATGTACAACTAAAAAATTAAAAATAATATTGAAATAGTTCGAGGTGGAGTAGAAGTATACTATTTGGAATTGGGTATTTTTGGAGTCGGTGCCAGCCAAATAGGATATTTTAATGATCAATCACATACCTACACCAAGTATTGTGTAGATGTATGTGAAGGACATCAATGTTTTGGCTGGTACCGACTCCAAAAATACCCAATTTTAAATATAATTGATAGAATGTACTGTCGGTCCTTGATGGAAATTCATGTTATAGTCACTATTATGAAATTTTATACACTTTTTCCACTATTTATTTTATATATTTTAACAGTTACAATTTAAACACGACCGGTTTCGACAAAGGATTACACCTGAGGATGACTTTGTCGAAACCGGTCGTGTTTAAATTGTAACTGTTAAAATATATAAAATAAATAGTGGAAAAAGTGTATAAAATTTCATAATAGTGACTATAACATGAATTTCCATCAAGGACCGACAGTACATTCTATCAATTATATTTAAAATTGGGTATTTTTGGAGTCGGTACCAGCCAAAACATTGATGTCCTTCACATACATCTACACAATACTTGGTGTAGGTATGTGATTGATCATTAAAATATCCTATTTGGCTGGCACCGACTCCAAAAATACCCAATTCCAAATAGTATACTTCTACTCCACCTCGAACTATTTCAATATTATTTTTAATTTTTTAGTTGTACATAAATTAAGGTATAGTTTTGAAGTCGGTTTTTGGTTTTTTATTTAAAATTAATTTTATTAGGTACTTTTTAGTTTTAAGTTTATAAATACATAAGTAATATAGTTTTTATTTTATCTTGCAAAATTTTTGGCGTTCCCGATCTGTATTGGATGCTAGTGGTAAGGGACCTGTCGTCTTAGCGTTCATTGAGGGAACCTATATTCAGCCGTGGACGGATGAAAGTTGATGATGATGGTGACCTCACAATACTTTGATACTTTCCAAAGTATCCTATTCAGTGGTTTTTGTTCATATTATTCATATTACATCGGCAAGTAATAAAATGAGCAAATCGTATACAAAACCAACCAAATAAGCATTATTGAAAATAACTTAAAAACCGCTGATAAGATGTCGATCAAATTAATATGGGACCAATTGAGAAACATAAGCTTTCAAACAAATCAAGAATCACCAAAATCCATTCTCAGACAGCGGAGTAATCGTGTAACAAACATAAAAAAAACATACAGACGAATTGATAACCTCCTTCTTTTTTTGAAGTCGGATAAAAACAGAGTGGACAGCGTCAGTTGGTCGTCCCAGATATCGCTGAAAGGACATGGTGAATTACCTGCGTAAGCTCAGGGTTGAGGGCTGGTCAGAGGTTGTGTAAGATAAAGACCAGTCGAAGTCTCTCGTTTTGGAGGCTAAGACCTACTTTGGGACGCAGAGCCACAAGAGTAAGTAAGTATATACAAGGCTTCCTACGGCTATGCCACATGCCTTAAATTCGATTCCCAGTTGAACCATATTATTATTTAAATATCTATGAATGCAGTTAAAATTGTTTTTTTTTTTCAGATAATTTATTTCAGTAAAATATTCCATCTACAATATTTAAGGTACTTCCCCTCCAAGAGGCATAGCCGTGGGACTCCCTGTATATAAATTATTTCACGCATTAAAAGCCAGATCAGCCATTATGATACAGCGGTGGGGATGCCCTGTGCAATATTCCGAATGGATGGGTATCACCACCTTGCTTGTTTCTCTCGTGAAACAGCATTGCTGTGTTTTGGAAAGAAGGGCGAGGCAGGCAGTGTAAATATGCCGTCATGATAGGCAAGGCATAAATGAGTTGCCTCGACCAGTTTCAGGTAAATTAGGTTATATTATAGTCGACGTCGATCATGTACCATTAGATAGTATGGTACATCACTTTGACGTTTCCAGGAATAACGACTCAAACAAACTGAGGCTTAGATGTATTAGCATATATGTTTGGTATTAGCATAAAGTTTGTTAGCATGGCATTTATTAGCATAAAATATTTTTTTTGGGTTTGAAATTTTTCCTTTTTAATCAACACCCTAATGACAACTCACCAAGAGAATAAAACGTAGTGAACGTTTAACAATTCGTTTCGTGCCTCTTTTCTGTTAAAACTCCTAGGTAGGTACGATAAGAAATTTGTCCGCCACAGTACCTCTGCAAGTTTACGACCAACATAAAAAAATCTGCAAATAAGATTTTATGCTAGTAATTTTTATTACTAAGGAGATTACTAAGGCGGGATAAGGAGGAGGACGAAACGCTATTACGTACTAAAAAGCCTTTAAATGTGTTATTGAAACTTCTCCAATTATGTAAGTAAAGTTCAAACGTAAATTAATTAATCATATCCAATTTAATTACTACACTTTTCGATGTTAATATTCATCAACCGCAAAGACCAGAATCGTTTTATATGAGGTCAATTCACAAACATAGTCATATTTCAAAGACTGGTGACGCAAATGTTAATTCTCTGGGTATCTGAGATTATTTACCATCCAGCTAACCGACTTGAAGTTTGCCACCTCTTTATGAAAAACGATCGACTGTTTATGAGATCCCAAGTAGAGGATTGTATAATCAATAAGTACTAAAATATATTTATATATTACATAAAAGGTTACTAATAATATTTGTATATTTACCGATACTAAGTGATAAGATCCTAAGAGATTATTATAATGAAACAACTTTTAGGCGTTTCATCGCGGTTTCTTTAGGTTTTTAGTATACAAAAGGTCGGGCACATAAAAAAAGAGCTAGAGAGTAAGAGTTGTTTCATTATATGAGTAAAATTTGCGTGAACATTAGCGAAGTCTTCTAAATTTTCCTTTCTTATATCATGTTTCTCGCTACCAATTAAAAGCTGTCTTTGAGCTGAAACAAAGCTTTTTGTGCTATACTTATTACACATATCGCTTACACTCTACAGTCACACAAAACTTTTCACAATTATAATTGTGTTCATTAAAGGTCTGTTGGGATCAGTGCCCGTTAAACTGTTATTATCAGGGAGTTCTGATATCCCGTTTGTGTAAATAAATAATAGACTGCAATATTCACTGGATTTATTCTATACAAAGTAAAATTCTATTCGTTACAAAGGCAAGCCCGACAAAATTGTGTGTGTAACGGCCGACGTTTTGGAATCGTAGTAATGACGAAGCAGTTACAGTCAGCTGTCAGTCAATCGATTCGTTCCGTTCCGCACTCCGCCGCACGCCCGGCGCGGCGCTGTCTTCACCATATACTCCCCGCGTTGAAGTATCTTCAAAACCATGCGATATTGGCAGGGGACAAATAGTATTGAAGGCGCGACGGACGACGCCCTTCTTGGTACGGATGTCGGCAACCCTGGCGACACCATCTCCTCCCGGCAGCACCCGAACAATGCGACCCAGTGGCCACAATAAGGGAGGACTAAGCTTGTCCTTAAGCATAACAAGAGCACCCTCCTCTAATTTTCCCTGGGACTGGAACCATTTTGTTTTCTGCTGAAGCAAAGTTATATATTCATTAGAAAATCTGGCCCAAAAATGTTGCTTTAGGAGCTCGATGCGTCGAAAGCGTGACAAAGATGACATCTGGCTGCTGTTTATTTGATGATCTGGAACAGACACAAAAGACCGTCCGATAAGGAAATGAGCTGGAGTTAAGGGACAAAGATCAGAAGGGTCGTCAGATAAAGGAGTAATTGGACGAGAATTAAGAATGGCTTCAATCTGTATCAATAGAGTATTCATCTCTTCATAGTCAAGGTACGCCAAACCTAATATTCGTCTGAGATGATGTTTTACTGACTTGACCGCAGATTCCTACAAACCACCGAAGTGTGGAGTATACGCTGGGATGAACGAAAAATCTATACCCTCCTCGGTTATGTCTGTCGGTGAAATCTGACTTAAAATATGTGACAGTTCGTTAAATGAACCAATGAATGTAGTGCCATTGTCCGAAAAAATGGCTTTGGGTTTGCCTCGACGCGACGTAAACCTTTTTAAGGCAGCAAGAAAGGCCTCCTTCGTAAGATCCGAAACCAGCTCGAGGTGCACAGCCTTAGTCGCTAAACAAACAAACACACAAATGTAAGATTTTATATGTTTACATCCCCGACCCTTGCGGTCGGCTATCGTCACTGGCCCAGCATAGTCTACACCGCACTCGTAGAAGGGAAATTCTAAATGAGTGCGTTCTACGGGTAGGTTTCCCATAATGGGTTGTACGGTCTTGGCTTTTAATTTGCAACACTTAACGCAAGAACGCACTGTAGCTTTAGCTAAGTTTGTCCCACCTAAAGGCCAATAGTTATGCCTGACAATTGCCAACAGCAAACGAGGGCCGGTGTGCAGGTACTTGAGATGTAACGACTGAAATATTAATTTACAAAGAGGATGTTTGGCGCTTAATAGTATGGGATGCTTTACGTTATAATCGTAATTACTGTTAGACAGTCTGCCCCCCACTCGAATAAGATTATTCGAGTCAATAAATGGAGAAAGCGAAAGCAGACGATTTTTGTGAGGCAATGTTTTATTACCTAGAAGCATTTGTCGTTCGTCATGAAACGTATCAATTTGAGATACCTTTATTAAAAAAAATGTTGCATTATTAAGTTCATCATTAGTTAATTCCTTGTTTAAGATTTTACTACTTGTTTGTTTAGATGCGTGTCGAGAGTTATTAATAAATCTGAACACATAAGCCATGATACGTTGTAATTTAGAAAATTTGGAACAGGTACTAATTAAAGTCGAAAATATATTTCTTTCTTTGTTTGTAAACAAACAAGTAATTGTTTCGGGTATATCCAAGTTCACGGCATTACAAGGTTTGCGTGGCCAGGCGGATGAATCCAACATTAAGAAGGAAGGTCCTGACCACCATAGTGAACATTTACCCAAAATATCAGCCGGCATACCTCGTGAAGCGAGATCTGCCGGATTATCTTTCGAAGGTACGTAGCGCCACTCATGTTCACAGAAACCTTCCTGTATCTCCGAAACACGATGACGTACAAACGGCTTAAGTTGACTAGGAGAAGACTCAAGCCAGCTTAAAACTATGGTCGAGTCGATCCATAGTATACATTTACTGAAAACAAGTGAAAGTGATGATAAAGCTTTTAACCCTAATCTCACTCCTATAAGTGCCCCACAAAGCTCCAACCGTGGTATTGTGGTAGCTTTTAATGGAGCCACTTTGCTCTTGGAGGCTAAAAGATGTACACTGATTGAGCCATCAGTATTTACGCATCTTATATATGAGCATGCACCGTATGCCTTTTCTGATGCATCTGTGAATATATGCAATTGTACCTCTATCGGTTCTAAAGGCACCACACATCTTGGTACTGATAAACTATTCAAATATAACAATGATGAAATGAAATTACACCACTGCTCATACAATTTACCTGTAATTGGGTCATCCCAACTACACTTATTTATCCACAATTGTTGCATAATTATTTTTGCTTCTACAATGCAAGGTGTGACCAGACCTAGTGGATCGAATACTTGGGCGATTGTTGATAAAATGTGACGTTTATTAATTACATTACTGGTAGATATATTTATTGAAAAAAATAATATGTCCTCAAAACATCTCCAGTTCAAACCTAATGTTTTAGAGAGATTTTTGGTACTGAGATCTACGTCTCCCGATACCTTGGATTCACCGGAAACTGCAAGTAGAATTTTATCGTTATTTGAATACCATTTACGTAAATTTAGTTGAGCTGTTTTTAAAGTATCGACCACACCTAGACATAGAGATATTGCTTTATCTATAGTTTTGTGTCCTGACAAAAAATCGTCAACGTAGAAATCATGGCAAATGGCTTGTTTGACTTCCGGCTTAGTGGATTCTATGCCCAGTTGATACAGACACCGTGTGGCTAAGTAAGATGCTGAAGCTGTACCATAAGTTACCGTATTGAGCTTGTAACTCTTTAGGGGATGTGATGGATCAAATCTCCATAGTATCTGTTGAAGTGTTCGATGCTCTTCCGTTACTTCTGTCTGACGGAACATCTTCTCCACGTCCGCAGTCACAACATATTGGTGCTGTCTGAAACGCAGGAGAATCGACAAAAGATCATCTTGCAATGTTGGGCCCACGCTTAAAATATCATTGAGTGATTTTCCAGATGTTGTAGCTGCTGACGCGTCAAAGACAACACGTAGCTTTGTCGTTAAACTAGACTCTTTAAGAACGCCATGATGAGGCAAGTAACAGAAAGGTCCCGAAGTGTGAATGTGTGTGTTTTCCGTCATGTGACCGAGAGCGAGGTATTCTTCCATAAAATCCAAATAAAGTCGTTTGGTTTTAACGTCGCGGTCTAATTTCCGCTCTAAGGCAAGGAACCGACATTTGGCCATTTGAAAAGAATCTCCCAAAGCCTCGGCTGACTCCTTTAAGGGCAACGAAACTACAAAACGACCATCCGACTTTCTCACGGTAGACTTTATGAAGTGTTCCTCACATGCTCGTTCTTCTGGGGTTAATTCATGTTTAGAGGCGATAGAATCTAACTCCCAAAACTTACAAAGATCGAAGCCTAAATTTTGGTTTACCATACATATTTGTTTGTCAACTGTAGGAGTGCTATTGTAAAAAGCACCTGAGATGAGCCACCCCAACTTGGTTTCATATAAAACGGGTTTGTTTTTGCCTAATTGTATTCGGTTTGTGCCGATTACACTCCAGAATATGTCGGCCCCTAATAAAATATCTATCGCAGACGGGATGTGGAATGAAGGATCGGCTATACAAATCCCGGAGGGCAACTGTAATTCCTTTATACCTATAAATGATGAAGGAATTTGCGCGGTTATATTAGGTAAAACGATGCAGTCTATACTTGTACTATAGGAACCATTATAAGACTCCAATGTAAGAGAACAAGTACGTGAGCTTGTAAGAGACTGGCTGCTAATGCCTGATATCTTACAATTCGAAGAAGAAGTATGGATTTTTAGCTTACCACAGAGGTCATGAGTAATAAAGTTGGACGTGCTGCCGTTGTCAAGCAGGATTCTAGCAGTATGTGGCTGTCCGTTACTATCCCTTACCCTGACCAAGGCTGTGGAAAGCAAAACAGTGCCTTTGTGAGCATCGTTTTTATTATCATTTGCCGATAATGTAACGTTCTCTGAGTGACTCTGGTGAGCTCGTTCAATATGTAAAAGTGTATTATGCTTTTTAGGACAGTATTTGCAATGGCTCAATTTGCATTTGTTCTCTAAATGACCAAAACGTAAGCAATTTTTACACACCTTCAGTGCATTGACCTTATCGATCCTACTTTCAACGGATAAAGCTCTAAATGATTCACAACTATATAAGTTATGGTTTTTGTTACACATAGGGCAAGAAATTATCTTGGGCTTGTCCGTTGATACTACAAAACTTTTAGGCTTATTCATATTTAAATCATATTTTAATTTATCATGTTTTGATGAATCTAATGTTTCTAAGAAATCTGCTTTGTTTGACAAGAAATTAATAAAAAAATCTAAAGTTGGTACGGTTTTTAAATTATTCCTTTGGAACTCCCATTCTCTTAGAGTCGTTGCATCTAATTTAGAGGACAGCATAAATATAATAACGATATCCCAATACTTTACTGGATGGCCTAACGTCGCTAACGCCCTTAAATTTTGATTAGTAGTATCAATCAGATTGCGTATAGCTTTACTAGATTCTTTATGTATAGGAGCCTGAATAAAAAGAGAAGTTAAGTGGTGATTTTCAAGCAGGCGTTTGTTGTCATATCTGTCACATACAAGTTGCCATGCCGACTGATAATTATCTGCGCAAAAATCTAGACCTGATATAATTAAAGCAGCACTTCCCTTTAGTGATGCACGTAAATAGTGAAATTTAGTGATTGGGTCAATATTATTGTCTGAATTAATTAAAGTTTCAAATGTATCCCTAAAGCCGAGCCAGTGCTGATAGTCGCCACTAAAATGAGGAAGATCAATTTTAGGAAGTTCAACAACCTTACTTTTGTGTGGATGTGAGCATACTTTCCTTTCGGAGTCTGAAGGAAGCGCCTTCTTGGATGCTAAAGCCAATGCACGACCGGCAGACACGACCGAGTAGTACTGCGTCTCTAACATCTCGAGGTCCGGACGCTGCTCCTCGGGGATGTCGAACACCTCCTCCAATTCGTCCTGAAACGTTTCGAATTCCTCAAATGATTTTTGTATTCTTTCTAAGCGCATTTGAAGTTCTATTTCGACTTGAGGGTCATCTGATGGATAATTAGTTTTAAGCAAATTCAAAAAGGAAGAAAATACTGTTAGTTTTCCTTTCAATGTTGATTTCTTTTTAATAAATTGTTTTAATTGTTTGTCACTCATTTTATTCAAATGTAATATATCTTATTTTTAAATAGTGAAATTTAGATAGAAGGTGGAAGACGTATGGTTATAAAAATGTAATGAATTAATTTGCTCGATACGATAAATAGCATTAAGTAATCTACAGTCCGGTTTAGAAATAGACGGCTGCAGGCTGTTGATGATAATGCTAAGCCAACCGAATGTGTATGTTAAATGAAATAATTTTTGCTAAGCAAAATCATCTAAAGACAACCTATGTTCAGCGTTGGACGGCCGCGGGCTGTTGATGATGATGCTAAGCCAACCGAATGTGTATATGAAACGAAATAATGTTTTGGTTCGAGCTAAGCAAAATCATCCAAAGACAACCTATGTTCAGCGTTGGACGGCCGCGGGCTGTTGATGATGATGCTAAGCCAACCGAATGTATATATGAAACGAAATAATGTTTTGGTTCGAGCTAAGCAAAATCATCCAAAGACAACCTATGTTCAGCGTTGGACGGCCGCGGGCTGTTGATGATGATGCTAAGCCAACCGAATGTATATATGAAACGAAATAATGTTTTGGTTCGAGCTAAGCAAAATCATCCAAAGACAACCTATGTTCAGCGTTGGACGGCCGCGGGCTGTTGATGATGATGCTAAGCCAACCGAATGTGTATTACGTCTATTATAAAAAAAAAGATTGTGTCGAATATTTAACAATTTTTGAATGTATTCTGCATGACAATTATTGTTTTTACGGTAGCCTTTATATCGTGGGTAGATCGATAATTAATATAATATTTTTATCGCTTAAACTCGTACGTATCGAACTGGAACAAAGAAAAAATATTAAACCGTTAGCAATATGAATAACTTTCGGACGGTGATGTAAAATGAATATAGCTATTGTTAATGTAAATGAAGTTTAGATATTTTTGATGTTACGTTACTTTATTTTAATAATACGAAAAGCAATGATTTCTAGTAATAATGGTTTTGAAATTTTAATGATTGTTAATGAAACTATAATGATATTTATTTTTTTGACACTAAATGACTATGAAATGATTCTACGACTATTGTACGAGATGAAGTGCTAAATGAATAATGGATATGGATGATATTATTATTATGGTAAGGAAAATGTAAAGGATAACGGAACGATCTCACGTATCTGTGTCCTGAATCCTCTTGTAAGCGTTTTGGCTGACTTCGGCTTGCGTCTTGCGTTGTTTTTTGAAGATGTCACGTCGATCGCCGTTTTCTTTTTGAATCGTTGAGTTGTAAGTTGTAACTTGCGGCTTGAAATGTTTATTGCTCGAAGGACCATATGTTGGGATCAGTGCCCGTTAAACTGTTATTATCAGGGAGTTCTGATATCCCGTTTGTGTAAATAAATAATAGACTGCAATATTCACTGGATTTATTCTATACAAAGTAAAATTCTATTCGTTACAAAGGCAAGCCCGACAAAATTGTGTGTGTAACGGCCGACGTTTTGGAATCGTAGTAATGACGAAGCAGTTACAGTCAGCTGTCAGTCAATCGATTCGTTCCGTTCCGCACTCCGCCGCACGCCCGGCGCGGCGCTGTCTTCACCAAGGTCCAAGTTGCACACATATTCAAAGTAAAGTTCGGAAGACGATTTCTATCTTCTGATTATTGGCACTGTTAATAGGCTTACGAATATAATTGAACAAGTTTGTGAAGGAATTCCAAGCTTGGATACAGCTCTAATTAGCAAACTTAACTAGGTCAGGCAGCACAAAGAAAATGGAAAATTTTAGGGGACCAACTTTATTTTTCTGTTCTGTTGATCAACGGAAAGTTATAGATAAGTCGTGCTTTTAACTTTTTCAACTATAAGAAACTAATGAAGCGTATTATTTGAATATTATAAATTGGAAAGTGTATTGTCAGGAGTTTTTGATTCAGTGATTTTAGTACAATTCTACAATTATTTCATAATATCTGTATTTTGGATGCAAGTGGCAATGTATCGGCTGTCTTGGCGTTCGCTGAGGGAGGTCTATGTTCAGTAGTGGACGGATAAAGGCTGACGATGATGATGATGATGGTGATTTGTATATAATGTATAATATACTGATTACCGAATATGTTATCACACATTCAGGAGAACAGATAGCCGATGGGCTTTTAATGTTCAAGAATGGATGCATTTAGGTTGATAAAGTGTTGGTCAGTCATTAGCAAGGTGGTAACAGGATCTGCAGTGGGTGGTTCCTGTTGGTGTTCATTCGAAGCCTTTCGAAGCCCATCGATATTACATTACCAAAGTTTATTCAGATGCGTGACCTTCTCCCTATATTTGAGTTTCTAGTAGCCCATTGCAATGGGAAACTCTCAAGACGCACGAAACGCGACAGCTTAGCTGTCACTTTACGCCGTTTTATGTGAGCTAGAAGTACTTCCCCGGTCATGCCAGCCCAATTCTGCAATACAGCATGGCACTATCTCTTACTAAAACTACTTACCATCAAGTGCTCTGCTAGAATTCCTAAGCCAACACAAAAAATCTTTGTTAAAATTATTCTTTATATCCATTATATATAGACCTCTTTATGAAACTAGCGACCAATAAAAATAGTTATTCTAATTTCAGAATTACATATAGCCCTTTTAAACTTAAAAAAAAAATAACGAGCACCAATCCAATTTATTGAAGTGTTAAATTCCACTCAACAGAGTGTTAACCGTTTTGTTAAAATGATAGTTATGTTTAAGAGGTCCCGTGGCTTTCGGGGCCTTGCATATAATAGTCTGCATCGTTGCTATTATAGCTTAAATGGATTTAAGAGACTATGAACCTTATACCTTTCGTATAAGTATTAAAATATATTGTTCTATAAGGATACGTCTAAGTATGGTTGATACGAGCTTTCCTCTAGAGGTATACGATTTAATGTAAAATGCTTTGGTATAAAAACATGAGGGTATTATTTATTATGATGGAACAAATATTGGTGTTGACGTGCGAAAATTCGGTACATTTTTGCAATGGTCGTTTCATCACGGATTATTTATTAAATTTAAAAGAATAGGACTGGTGATAGTAAATTATATACATAATATAAATAAAAGAATCATCAACTAAAGAGACCTAGTTCGCGCGTTCATCTTGAAGCACCGTGATTGGAGCCAGAAGTGGCTCAACACGCCGGACCTTGTGTGTCTTACGAATAAAAATTAATATTGACGATTTGTGCATATAAATTGTATCGCAGCACACCTAAAAAAAAGAACTATAATAACCTCACTTTACAAATGTAAGTTTTTAGTATTTCACGCGAAAACTACTTAACAGATCATCATGAATCTTTGTACACACATTCTCGGAAGGATTTGAAGTAACGTAAGCATACATTAAAAACAAGGAGTTTTTTTGCTAACGCGGACGAAGCCGAAGTCAACAGCTAGTAATAATATAATATCATCTGTTCAGTTGGCTTTATATACAACTGATTTAAATCATTTTTCTTTGATCCTTATCATACTAAAAATATTAAAAAAAACTCTGAATCTAAGCTTGGACTACTTGCTATGGTGGTCTTCACCATTAAATTTGATGAAGGAATTGTCTACCTTTAATTAAACTCTACATCTTCTTAATGTAGCCTATATTAGAGAGCTCTATTTTCTTAACGGCCACTTTCAGCGTGTATTACAACTAACTTCTTTATTGGCCAAAATATACTATCATTATTTATAGAATAGACCTACTATTAATTCGTTAATTAATAATAATAATTAGCTAATACTTCTTTGTAAGCTAATATTACGTAATAATATTCTGAGCTGGTCACAAACTCAGGAGAACGGATGGCTGATGGACCATTAAGGTTCAAGAGTGGTGGCCGTGTTTAGGTAGACCAAGTGTTGGTCGGCCATTAACCAGGTGGGAAGACGATCTCTGTGCCAGTCCATGTTGGATGCGAATGGCAAGATATCAGTTCGTCTTAGCGACTGAGGTCTATGTTCAGCAGTGGCTGGATAAGGGCTGATGATGATGATGAAAATGAATATTTATGTTGATATTAATGAAAAATAAGCATTTGAATTTGCATAGGGTAGCCACAAATTACGGACATCCTAGAGATTAGAAACGGTGCCCACTTACGAGAAGAAGATGGATCTTTGTTTGATTTCTAACTTAATAGGATGTCAAGCACTGTGCAGTAGCTTGGCCATCTTGGATTCAGTAAGCACGCATTTAGTTAAGAAGATGCTATTTCGGAATAAGTATCTTATCTATCTCCTAGCCTTTTTCCAGCAAAATTTTTGGGACGACTTCCACTCTAATCAGATTCAGCTGAATATCAGTATTTTAAATGGAGTGATTGTCTATCTTACCTTCATAGCCCGGTAACTGGGTTCCATGGTATCTCGTGCTAAAACTGGTTGTCAGACTCTCGGGCTTTTGACGAACCGTAACTGTCAAACATCCACGAGTGACAGCCGACACCGCTTATCGTGCCTTCCGAGGCCCATGATCACTCAACCACGGACCAACCCCAGCAAGCGTTCCTTAACCTAGTGCATCGATCCACGTGGCTATTATTGCTTAGCCACGAACTCCACCTTCGGGATATATTCAATAAACTTTAAAAAGCTCTCATTGCATATATTCATAAAATTGCTTACAAGATCCAAGTGAAATAGCCGGAACAATTTGCGGTGTAGAAAATTATGGATGTAGATCCCAGCAAAGATAATATGCTAAGTAATAAATCTAGCCAAATGGCTTAAAAATGCTAGTTGCGATACACAAAAATGATTACCGCTAGGTAATGCATTTTTTAAAGTAGGTTTCAGCTAAGCTTGTACTGTATAAACTGGTTCTAAGATAAGGTCCTAAGTTATTTAATAAAAATTGTGTTTTGTTGAAATATTTTTTAGATATTTCGGGGTTCTACAATACGGTTAATATTAAATCGTATTGTTGAATCGTTTTACTTTAAACGAAAGGAGGAAAACTGACTGTCATTTCACTTGGTAATTAGCCGCTACACTTAAGTATTAGCAAGTTAGCAAGTGCGTTGCTTACCTTTTATTGAAGGTCATTAAGTCGTATTGGTTTTTTAAGCCGTAGGTGGTAGTTGGTTCCATGTACATTGTAGTTGTTGTAGTATCGACCCATGTATGTCCCACTGCTGGGCACGGGTCTTATCTCAATGAGGCGAGGAGGGGTATTCTTACTGATATTGGCCATATATATCCATGCGTGTTGGTGAACTTCACACACATACAAAAATCTGTGAAGTTCACCAACACGGTTTCAATGCATGTGTGTCCTTGTTGTATTAATTTGGAATTCGGAAAACAGATAATACTGCAGTTGTACTGCGGACAAGAGTATTATAGATAGTGATTTTCGTCGATGAATGCCTGTGTTCTACATAGCTTCGCAAAACAAATCTAATATTTTGAAGCTTTTTTCAACACAAATGGCAATTGAATGTGTTGAAACCTTATTTAGTTTTTGTAAAATAATATGAAATTTATTAATGTTGAGGCTTGTGGCATTACGAATACACACCATACATAGAAGGATGTGAGTTTCGATTTGAAGAAGCTGGTAAATAGCAGGCGAAAATATGTGTTTAAGACTTTGAATTTCACAGCAAACGATTTCGAACGGTTTTGGAGTTCTGGAAGCACTTTCAAAAGAAAGGTTCCACATGAGCCCTAAGGAACCCAAGAATAGGCAATAATGGGTTTAAAGGAGAAAATTGTAGCCACAACCATAGATATATTATGTGTTAAATAAGATCGACACCAATTAAGAAGGTTTTATATAATACCAAATAAAAAATTGTGCCACAGTATATCGTGATCAATTTTGTTAAAGGCCTTTTTTAAATCAGTGTAAATATCATCTACCGAATGTGCCTGAATAAGCAACTCAATAAGGACCTCTATGAACGATGACAAGCCATTCGTCGTGGATCTAGTCTTCACAAATCCATGTTGTTCTGCTATGATCGATTGTTTGAAGTGTCGAGAGAAAAATATAATATTGTTATGTTGTTGAGAGACCTTTCAGATGAAAACATAAATTGATATAAACCAGTGTATTACAATGGACTGATAATGATTAATGACGGACATATTGTACACAATATGTTTTCAGGTCATTATGATTTCAAACAAGCTCGGAAACAATAATAAAACATAGATGTATTTTTCGACACGATGTAATCATGTATACAATACAAATAAATAATTTCGCCCATAAAAACCAGCTGCGCTCTTGTGAAGTGATTCATGTTCACTTTACTGTATGTTACAAATTAAGATTTTCTTTAGTATTTAGAATCATTTTTGCTAATCACAAACATTAAGGTTTATTCACAATGTGTGTCTTGTGTTTTGAGTGCATAAATAAATTTAGAAAAACCATGCCAAAGCACCACAGGCGCTTGAAATTGAACCCGGACCCTCTTGTTTAAGAGGCCAAGCCTATACCCATTGGCTTATCGTCGTTCAGTGTACATTATATGATTACAATTACTTAAAAAAATGTTGTCAGTAAAGTTGGTTAACGGAGGGTAGTTTGACGTGACAACGTCAAACAGTACATGCAGCACGAACCGAACTAAGCCGATCGCTCGAGCCGATCATGCCTCTCTCTCGCTCGTGTCGCGTTTTCGCTTTTGGAACGCTACATGACGTTATCTTTTTCGTGCGTGCTGCCCGTAATATCGAGGTATTAGACGTTTTCACGTCAAAATAAATACATAAAAAATCTTACCTTAAATAAAATCTAAAAAGGAGCTGCTGTCAACATAATGGTCATATCTTAACACTTATCATGGACTTATACCCAGAACAAAAAAAAAACTGTGAGCTTCAACGGATCTGAAGACTAAACTTTTTCCTTTTGAAATTGCAAGCTGCAGAAACTTGCGGGACCAGATGTTGGCGGCTTCTTGGCAAGTAATTAAACGTATTTCGACGTTAGCCCTCTTTGTAAAAAGACGAAAGTTTGTTTTAGACACTTCATACTAACGAAATTAGCGGTAAGTGAACTTGTAATGGAAACTTCATGAGATTTTCTATTCGGCTCTTGTCTAGAATTTCCAAAGTAAACAGTTTGTTGCGACTTTGGAATTTCGCGTCGCAAAAGTTTATTTTTTTTTAATGGCCAGGTAAAATTCCGTAATATTAAAATGTTAATAATTAAAGTTAATAATTTGACATTCCTAAAGATTTGTTGTAACAAAAATTCGAAAAATTACCGTAGCAGTTCTAAAAAAGAAGAAAGCTTTGAAATCATAGCACACTAGCACTTCGTGATTATAAAAATACTTACTGTGGATTCGATCCAGTTGCTGTCCCTAACCGTTTTACTCATATCGATAAAATCCCCTAAAATATACAGGCAATACTATATTCTAAAACGTAATATAACATACTATTACTAGTACTACAAAGTAATGTTCTATATTTGAATCTCCATGCCTTCACAAAACGGCTAAAGCTGATCAGTTCTGGTCCACGCTGGCATAAGCTAAACTTGAATCCGATTTGTTTGAGAGCCTTTGGAAGCTTTACCTGAGGTTATTTTTGTGTTTATATGTTTGCAAATAAAATTATTATATAAAGAATATTATTAACGCGAAAGCTTGTAAGAATGTATGTATGGTTGTATGTTTTTTGAGAGATTTTAAGCAAAACTACGTAATGGATTTTGATGAAACTTGACAATAATGTAGTCTACATATCAGAATAATACATAGGCTTTGATTTCTTCCCGTACTCCCACGGGAATGGGAAGTACACGAGTGAAACCGAGGGGCACCGCTACTTATAAATAAATTTTGAAATCAAGATCGACAGCTTTTTCTGAAACACTAGACTGTACGACAAACTAATAGACATGACTAATCGTCAATAGTCAGCAGAGACAACGCCTACTTAGATAAAGTAGTACCTGTATTTAATAAGCGTACTGGGCTAAGTAATGAAACAATACTATGCAAAGACCGCTTCTATCTATGCGCTCCTGGTAAGGCCTGAACTATGGTGGGGTTTACATAACATTCCTCTAATAACACAAAATATACTCGAATATTTCACAATACGATTCCAAATTCGAAAATTCAAAATCAAAACCAGATTTAATTTTTTTCCAATCAATACACCAAAATCTAATAACCAAACCCACTCAAGTCGTGACATGAACCTATCTCATTGTTATGTTGCCACCAATTCTAAAGGATATTCCAGCCCCGAGTTGGGACGTGCTGAGACTACCAACACAAGTATCCAGGCTATAGACTAATTCGTGATGTGATTGACTTGAGAATTCGCTATGAACCTGATTTCGCTTGGCCGAGATTCAAATTGACTTCCATTGATATGTCCTTAATTAAGCATTTTGTAGAATGGTTGGTAATTTATAAATGTTAAGTTGGAACTTACAAGAGAACTCGTCTACAAATAAATTTATCTTAAAGACGGTTAAATTGCAGTCTGTGCGCATGAAAAGCCTAAATTACAGCTGTTTTAGCGTTTTATTTTTGATAACTACTATTAATAACACCGATTCGTAAAGACAGATGGAGCATGCCAAACTCCCGAGTGACGCTTCAAAGCGAATACAAATTCAAAAGCGCTCCCAAGTGCTTGACATAGCGTCATACTCTAAACGTATATTAGATTGTGTTCGCTTTTGAACTTGTATTCGCTTTGGAGGCGTCACTCGTGTATTCGGAATGTCTTTATTTATAAAACTGTGATTAATGATTTATTATTATTTTATTAATATTCTATACGGCCCAACGTTCGCAACTCGAATAAAACTAGCGTTCGAGTTTCGGACACCGCACTTAATCTCGAATTTCTTGTTAAGTAAAATTTAAGATGAATGGAAGAGTGCCCTATTCCCAACACGTGGTATCTTTCATGAAACCTTTTGCTTTGTTCTTGGATATTATTTAAAAATCGTAATGAGTCGTCTTTTAAAAAAATGTAACATTATAATGAAAGAACTTTTATGAAGTTTTTATATGTTTCAGATACTTTACAGCAACCATGGTCACGGTAGGACTTAAGTATTAAAATATCCGAAATATTGGGCATATAAAAAAATCAATAAACCGCGATAAAATCCGCGAAAGTAGTTTCGTTATAATGAGTGAAATTCGTGTGAACATAAAAAAAAACAATACAAAAAATGTAACAATTAGATCAACGTTCAAATATTGCTTAGATTGTTAATGAAATGAATAAAACTGTTTTATTACAAAACCAAATTTACAATTTATGTTGTGTTCACCAATAATAGCGTGTTCCAATACCGATTCAATATACAGTCGTAAATGGGATATTGATAATATTAATCGGTTTGTTAAACTCATCTTTATTCATACTTGTATTTCCATGAAATTGTTTACTCTTTAATGAAAAAAACGTTTTTATAATAATTGTATATAATATAACGGATGATATTGTACAATTGTTTATTTGTAAAGAATATAATCATCTCTGATCTGTAGTTTTTAGTTTTCCGATTTCAATAAACCTGTAGTAATTATTGTTATCTGTGTTTCGCAACTACTAGAATTTCACCATACTGATTCTATTATAATAATAAAAACATAACATTTCAGACACATTCAAAACCTTTTAATGTCATTAGGCAAGGTTTCCTCACGATATATTCCTTTTTTCTTAACCATAGAGGAGATTTTTTTTATATCCGACCATAGCCAAGCCGAAAAGATGACTAGGATTTTAAGCCGTATAAAATATAATATATATAGGCCCGTGTTCGGCAGTGCACGGATAAGGGCTGATGATGATGTTTATTATATTATGCATGTACGTATGTACCGTTCTAGTAACTAAACTACTTATCCGATCAATAAAAGGTGTAAAGAGATTCGTTACTCTAGATCGGGTGACATAAGTAACCCTTGAACCAACACCGAAAAGATAAACTTTTGCGTCTTTGTTCATTCATAGTGCAATTTACGAAATACTACCTAAATATTTACCTCCTTAATTGGTCGCTTGGAATTCCCGTCATTAAACCTCCAGGAGATTTATGTTAAATACTTTAAAGCTTCAACTTTGAAGCGTGCGACCAATCGCATAAACGTTATGACTTTCTTTAGGAACTAAATATTTGCTTTTGCTTTATTTGCTGATCGTACGTCTTATAATGGAATGATACTATGGTCACGAGGAATCTGTTTTCTGCTCCTGTGCTGTAAAGTATTCTGATAGTAAGGCGTGTAAATTTTTTATAAAATCGCAACAAAACCCACGAAATAACAAAATCATACTTTTGATAAAATGTATTTGCTATTTTAATTTATTCTTTGATTTACTCAAAGTTATACCTTTTTTATATATAGAAATCGCTATTAATTCATGATCAATACCTATTAATAATTATTGATAGCCATTTTGTCATTGCTCAGTAAGAGCTTATTTCGAAAAGGCTTACTATACACATAGGTACTTAAAAGAAATATAAGTAATATCTATTCAGAATACAAAAGAAATGTTTTATTCTAGAACAAAAGTGTAGTCATAGAAAAACTTGACGTTAAACATTGTCATGATGAATTGAAAATAAAATGTAATAAACTTCAACGCTCATAAAATTATCAAGTTTTTTCACAATATGAGTAAGAGCTATTGTTCATTTTAAGTGTAGCAATTGTGGGATGGAGCGGTAGTGAGGAGAAAAGTTGGTCATGGACCTTGCTAAAGCAAGACCAAAACTTAGTTCAAATGAATTAGACCAAGAGCCAACCAATATAAAACGCAAGACGAAATATAAAAATATACATTATATTCCATTAACATTATGAGTTAAAATATTTGTCACTACTTGAAAATTATATTAAATTACTTTTTAAAGAAGTTGAAATAGTTTAAAAAAAAGTATGGTAAGTGAGTAAATGAAATAATATGAAATGCTCTTAGCCTTGATTAGAATTATTTATAGAAGAACAACTAAAACAAATACTAAGCAAAACGTGACCAAGACTAGAAGTATTGTTGCAAGACCAAGACTAAAACTTGAATTACCTAAGCAAGACCTTAAAAAAATACTAAGCAAGATCTGACCAAATCTAGAAGTATTTATGTAAGACCAAGAATAGAATTCCTAATGTAAGACCAATTAAAACAAAGACTTATTAAGCGAGATATGATTAAGACTAGAAGTATTTATGCAAGACCAAGATTGAACACTAAGATTGTGCTGGTCTTGGTTTTGTTCTTATTTTGATCATCACTAAAGAGCGGCTATAAAAACTTTTGATATAAAGAAGTTTCAGGACTTCTTTGTGAGATTCACATAAATAAAAATAACATCGTATCCCATTACGAATAAGGATCGTTTCATTTAAAAATGGCGTCAGCAAACAAGTCCTATTTCTTGAGATCTACTTCTTTTTTGATACAGAGCTTATGAAATATTGTCTTTATTTTGTAATGTGTTATCAAGTTTCAAATTTGAGGTTCCATATTTTTATGAGTGCCCCAGAGATGTTTTCGAATTACATATTTTTACTCTTTATTTGATTCAGTTTTTTCTTTTTATAAGCAGTAATATTGTTCTTTACGGGTAAAATTATCTAGGGGATTGAACTTGTTTGAATATGCTTCATTCGAAGGAGTTTCTAAAACAATTTTATTTGTTTTCTCTTAATATTTGGCAACAGATTACAATTCAACATCATCATCATTCATTTTTGTCCATTCACTAGTGGGTATATTTTCTTTGAATGAAGTTCAGATTGTCACTCCTTTTTTTTTTTTTTTTGATGACGCAGCGGAAATCATTTACGACCATACCAGGGCCTGGGTAGGCGCGCTGGCGTGTGTGGGGTCTCGCATTTGGGTGCTCTACCCCACTAAAACCGCTGCGTGAGCCTTCAGCCGCCATATTTGAGGGACCCGGATCTGTGCACGACTTGGCAGTCCCCACGACGTCGTGTCTTAAGCTGGGCCCGGGTTCCCATCCCAGATTGTCACTCCTATCCAACTAGGCCAGACCACTGCATGACGATAGCTATCCTAATATCTATACTCCTTTTATTCTCGATCGTATCTCTGCTGCACTCTACTCTCTACTCTCTACTCTACTACACTGCAAAGCTCAATTAGTCCACTGACCATCGCTTCGGAGCTTATGTAGTAGACTTATGCAGATATTATACATAAGTGATTTTTTGTTTAACTTATACCACTGCAGTGATGTGCCCCCAGATATTTAGCATTATTATTAGGCCCACAACGTGGCTGCTAATCTTTCCTCATATCAGGAGACTTATTTCTAAAATTAACTATAATTTTCTTATGTTTACGCGAATTTCACTCATTATAATGAAACAACTTTAGACTCACCATCAGTCCTCCCGTGACCATGGTTGCTGTAAAGTATCCGAAACGTCAGGCTTGTAAAAAACTAAATAAACCGCGATAAAATCCGTAAAAGTTGTTACATTATAATTAACTATAATAATATGTTTGACAATCTATTTTAAAAAATCATTTGAGCAGCAAAAGCGTAATTAGGTTGTATCTAACGCTACATTAAAAGTTACAAGAGTTATGGATTACCGAGAAATTCCCCCTGTCATTACACGATGAAACAATGGATTTTATCGACTTCCAATTGTACAACGGAAAAATTTTCTCACGTACACAAACTTGTTTTGCCTTAGTGCAAAAGAGAAAATCACTTTGCAATGAAGTTAGAGGCGCGCGAATAGCACCACTGGACCGCGAAATTAGTTTCAAGTTTTCTCATACGTATAACTGCCTCGTGAACACCAATATAAGTTAAAATTTTGTATTTTTATCAAACTTTTAATTACACACATAACCGTTCTACGTGTAGAATGCGAGTGTCAAGGGATCGCTCGTCTTGGCGTTCATTGAAGGACAAAGATTAATGATGATGATGATGATGAACCGTTCTAGTGGCAGAATATCTGTCTTCTTGCTGTTTATTGAAAGAGGATTAGGTCGATAAACAGAGGATTATGTTGATTACATCAATTCAGTTTACTATCAAGTTGCTCGGGTCATGAGATGAAATAGCTTTTACAATAAAGGCCTACCCACTTTTATAATATTTTGACGGGGCCACAAATCTAACCAGCTTTAATTCTTGCAAAGGTAATGAGCTAATTGGGCTAATCACGGGTGAACTGGTTTTAAGATAGACATTGACCAAAAATTTGCCTCGACTTGCAGTTTATCTATTCTACTAACACAGATGTAATGTTATTTTATAAACTTTAATCCAAAATAAGATAACTTAGTCTTTTGTTAACTTCAACCAACAATAAAAATACTTAATACCACCAGCCAAAGTATTTTTAGAAGAATGATATAATGTTGCCTTAAAATAAAGATAAGTAAGATAGTTTGACTGGGGATTTTAGCTTTCGCGAGTAGTTTTGTCTCTGCTATCACCTGCCTACTTATAAGCAGCCATTTAAGTAAAATTTTACTGTCAAGTAAATTTTTAGATTGAACTGACTGTGTATGAATAATGATAATGTTTATAGAACCTTATCAAAATAGTGTCCAGCAATAATAGCCACACGAAAGTTTGAAATGTCTGATGTATAAAAGGTTTTCAATCCGAATTTCAATGGCTTGTTTCCGAGTATTCAGACTGATCGGTCGCGGAGATCCTTCTTTTGTTAGTTGACTGATCACATTTGCAATTCAATCGAGCGAAATTTAGACATATATAGGGACAGTGCAAGTTGAACTGAAATGCAAATTTCACATTTACATTAACGCTGGAGCAAAACTAGAGGAGTACTATTCTTAGTGCGAAATAGCTCGTCCATACTAATTTAATATTAAGTTAACGTTTAACACTTTAAAACGGGTTACTGTGTTTGTCACTTTTTTCACGGGGCTTGTTTTTTCGAGCGACGATGATCCAGAGATCCAAATATTAAAATTTTCCTCAAATAATAAGAAATATAACAGAGAAAACTTCGTGATTTTGTTAAATGGCAAAAATGTTACATTAAAATTTTGCCAAATAAATTCTATGAAATGGAAATCACTAATATTAATTTTATTTCGGTTTCCAAACAAAAGGCTTAAATTTTAAGTTGCTCGAATAATACGAAAAGCAATTTGTTCATGTAATTACGTTTCTGTCAGTTAATTCATAACATCAAAGCAATAACACGTAACATACCTTTGTTTTGTGTATGTTTGGTGTATGGCCTAAGGGAAGATTTTTTTTCTTTTTTTTTGTTACATAAAAAAGGATAGTCATCTGGTGTTACGCTGCGATAAGCTTGGAAATAGTTGAAAAATAATAATGAAGTCGCAGGCAAAATTGTTTTACTGAAGAAATGAGGAGGCTGTTATGACCCATGTAGACGACTCGCCATAGAATTAGCGCTGCATTTGTCAATAGGTCGCATGCGCGGCCAGAGGGCGGCATTTTTTTGTGGAAAATTTTTTGGGCCGCCAATTTGAACATATACAACTATTACGTAATAACAAATTTAAATTCTTTTCTGCATAATATGCCTAGTTTGACGGCCACAAAAAAGTCAGAAAAATCTTAACAACACATACTTTTAAGATGTACATGCCACCAAAACTTGTAAAAATTGTAGAGTATGAAAGTTAAGCATTTAATATTTAAGGGATCGCCTGGAGGCGCCTTTGAATTGATTTTTATACGAACAAACGATCGGGTTTGATGCCGTTGGTTAAAGAGTATTTCGAAAAGCCTTATTAAAACGTTAATGATTATGTTAATATAGAGATTAAATACAATATAATTTTACATCTTATTTCTCAACGTTTGGAGCTCATATCTCACGCCAACGTCGGCATTTAGCGCGACGCTTATAAGCTCTCGTACCAACGGGGCTTAAAGTTGATTTTTCTTTTCTCATCGCTTAGAGAAACGCTATACGCTCTCAACTTGTACAGCTAAGTTACCGCTGCTCTCGCTTCTTAACGAAACAAGATGACACGTTGAGTAATAGTCTAAGCATTCACGTCAGGTTACACCGAAACATAATTTTTCTTCGTAAAATATCGTGCCCCGTCCATCCAGAAATACGATAGCTCGGTCGACACTTTCCTTTTTATACTTCACTTGTATGTGTGAATTCAGAGATTACATCGTTCCTTAGGGTTTTCTTTATTCAAATAAAATCAAAGTATAGAAAAAGATTTAATGTGAATATAGTTAGATGTTATTGTAAAGTAATTATTAGTAGTACTATTAAAAAAGTTGGCGCGACGATCTAGACACATACTAAAAGCTAAAAAGGGTCTGCGAAAAGCTTAAAAGGGGAGGCATTTGTCCAGCAGTGGAACAGCGTAGGCTAATAAAAAAATGCAGTGGCCGTTCTGTGTTGCCGAAAGGGAGATCTTCGACCGAGCGAGCTGCAATAATCGGCCAGGCCGAAGCCTGAAGCCTCAAAGATTAATCTATCGTTTCAGTTGTCGTATATATAGCGGTAGAAATGTAGAATTCCGATAGCGCGATTCATGATTTGTAGCGCTGACAGGTCCGCTACATCACTCCCCAAAGACCGGAGGTGGTATCTTGAGTCTTTTGCTTGAGTCTTCATTGCCAGTGAGTCGGAGTTCTGTTGCCGTGCGGGGCTGATACTACGTGCTGCTGACCAGGAGAGATGTGTGCTCTGCTTGCTGACCGGTCGTGGTAGTACGATTGACCGTTGAAGCCGGTGAGGGTTCGACCAGCCGCGATGCGTTGAGGCTAGTGGTCGAATTACCCGAAGAGGCTGAAGCTGGCTGGCGTGGTGCGGAGGGATGGGGGGAGTGATGATGATGAATATCCAAGAAGGAGGCGTGTTCTGTCGAGAATCACCAACGTGGGAATATTGTTATAGGCCCCAAAGTGAGATCTCTGATCGAGCGAGGTGCAATGCTCGGCCAGGCCAAAGTCCACTAGCTATCGTTTCAGATGTCATATAATATATAGTGATCGGAATGTAGAATTCCGATAGCGCGTTTCAGGATTTGTAGCGCTAAAAGGTCCGCTACATTGAGATGGACTTGTGCTGTGTAGCTGTCTTATGGATTCTACTACTGTTTATTTGTTCGCGCAACAGCCTTGCTGTCATGGCAAATAAGGGTGGGATAGGCACTGATTACTGACACCAAGACTAACAGTCTCAGATTCTTAACGCTAGGCATGGGCTAATTCCGTATAACTCGTTGCCCTTTGAAGACGTTGATTTCGAACCAGTAAACGATCCATCAGGTTGGCTTTTTAACTAACGAACACATGCCTTATTTTCAGTAAAAAAAAATCACTAACATCTTATCTATCTATAAATAAAATTGGAGTGTCTTTGCTAACTGATTTTTTTAAATGCACATGTATGGTATAAGCGGTAGGTTAGTTACATTTTTTTTTTTATCAATTTTTGTCTTTCTGTCTATGGTAGCGTGATGTGGATGGTATGTACCACTAAGTTTGTGATTTTAAGGTATAGCGAGTTTATTCAAAAACACTTACAGTTTAAACACATATATTGTCCACACACATACACCAGTTATATAAGACAGAAGGCACAGAAAGAAAAGTCACGATCACAGTTTATAGGAACAGAATAAGCAACAGAGTACATAAAGTCTTAGGATAGCAACGAAGCGATAATAATTTTATATAGCGGAGCAGCGCGCGTTCTACGTACGAAGCGAGTCTCGACTGGGGACCGGTTTTGTATGCAGCGCGGGCGCGGCCGTGCATCGCCATCGTATAGCTATACGTACGTCGACAGGTTTAAGTGTTTGCCCGTGTCGATAAACGCGTATCGATGCGGGATTGTCGATGTCGACCAACTGATACGTGACATAATTAGTTTTATAATAAATATGTAAATAAATATAATATTAATAAATTTGTATTTAATATATTAAATGAATTATAATGTTTTTAGATAGTTATAAGTTAAGATTTAAGTGTAAGTATATATAATAAGTTTCACATAAATTTTATATTATGATAAATTGTAAGGTGATAATGTGTGTATGCTTTGTGTTAAATACAAAGTGAGCCTACACCACTCCCCTCCAGAGACCGTCAAGGGCGATAAAAATCTGGAAATTTTACTTGGCGTCCGGAACGAGTTGTATACTTTTTCTGGACGTCTGGTAAAGGTTCGGATGTGGTTTGGTCGGACAGTATGAAGGCCGGCTTAACGCGGTCTATTGATACTGTGACCTCTTTACCTTTCAGCAGTATTTTAAACACTTTGTCATCCCTTGACAAAACTTTATGGGGGCCCGAATATGCAGGTTGAAGTGAACCACGTGATGCGTCTTCACGGAGGAACACGTGATCAGTGGTTGCTAGTTCCTTGTATATAAATACTTTCGGGCTAGCATGACGTGAAGCTGGTGTGGGCTTTAACCTTGAAGCGACCTGCTTAAGGCGAGCGGAGAAGTCTGAGAGATCCGTGGTACCTCCGATAGTAGGTTCGAAAAAATCACCCGGTAATCTCAGTGGTTCCCCATATACCAGCTCAGCTGACGAGCATTGGAGCTCTTCTTTGAACGCACTACGTATCCCTAGAAGTACCCAGGGCAAGGATTCCGTCCACCTGTCACTTGCGTGACATACTATGGCAGCTTTAAGTTGACGGTGGAATCTTTCCACCATGCCATTACACGCAGGATGGTAGGCAGTGGTACGTCTATGGTCAAAGCCGGTTGTTTTTGAGAGGCACTGAAATAGTGCTGACTCAAATTGTCGACCACGGTCGGTTGTGATCTGAGTGGGACAACCGAATCGAGCAATCCATGTAGACAGGAGTGTTTGGGCGACTGTTTCTGCCGTAATATCCTGGATCGGTACTGCTTCTGGCCATCGAGTAAATCGATCTACGGCTGTAAGACAATACCGATATCCTTGCGATAGCGGCAGGGGACCCACGAGATCTATATGGATCTGCTGGAAACGTAGACGAGGCAAAGTATACGTACCAAGAGGTGAAGCAACGTGGCGACTAACCTTTGCTTTTTGACACATTAAGCATGCGCGAGCCCACTCTCGGCAGTCTCTGCGTATACCTGGCCAAACGAATCGTTCTGCTACAAGTTTGGCAGAAGCACTAGTGCCAGGATGACTCAGAGAATGGAGACTTTCGAAAACCTGTTTTCTGTGGAATTTAGTGACGAAAGGTCTGGGAGTCGGTGTACTGACGTCGCAGTACAGAGCAATTCGACTACCAGGTATCGTCACCTTCTCCAAGCGCAAAGATGAGCCTTCAGCTAGTAATAGCTTAAGCTCAGTATCTGCTGTTTGACTTTGAGCAATGGTCTCAAGGTTTACCGGAATACAGAGTTCTTCAATCCTCGACAAAGTATCAGCAACCACGTTATCCTTACCAGATATGTGTCTGATATCGGATGTGAACTGGGCGATGAAGTCGAGGTGTCTATACTGCCTAGGCGAACAGTTTTTCTTCCTTTCGTGGAATGCAAAACTGATCGGCTTATGGTCAGTATAGATGGTGAAATGCCGGGCCTCGAGCATGTGCCTAAAGTATTTAATACCTTCATAGATTGCTAGTAGTTCCCTATCATAAGGGGAATATTTTACCTGCGAAGGGGTCAGCTTACGCGAAAAGAAAGCTAGCGGCTGCCAAGCATTCTCTGTAAGCTGCTGGAG
The DNA here is from genome assembly GCA_905333005.2 of Lycaena phlaeas. Classification (NCBI taxonomy): domain Eukaryota; kingdom Metazoa; phylum Arthropoda; class Insecta; order Lepidoptera; family Lycaenidae; genus Lycaena; species Lycaena phlaeas. Next base: position 10,955,526 of record HG995178.1, read on the forward strand.
GACTGCTCCGATTGCCTTATCCGAAGCATCGGTTACCAAGGCAAGCTTAGCGGTGCAGTCAGGGTGAGCAAGTAAAGCTGCATCTGCAAGGCTGTTTTTGCATGCGTTAAAAGCTTCGAGGGCCTGCCCTGCAAGATTAATAGGTTGTGAACCTTTAACGGAGCCTATTAACAATCTATGCAGGGGTGCTTGGACCTCAGCTGCTCTAGGAAGGAACCTCCTATAGAAATTGAGCATCCCTAAAAATGCCTTTAGCTGACGCACTGTACTAGGGGTTGGGAACTCCTTTATCGCCTGCACTTTAGATTCAACAGGCTTAGAACCAGCTTGAGAGATGGAGTATCCTAAAAAAGTTACCTCGGGCACACCGAAGAGACATTTCGCCGTGTTTACCTGTACGCCATACTCCTTGAGTCTGGTGAAAAGTTGTTGAAGATGGTGTTCGTGCTGCTGCTCATCCTTCGAAAAGACCAGGATATCATCCAAGTAGACGAAGAGGAAATCCAGTCCTCTAGTGACCTCGTCCATGAACCTTTGAAAGGTTTGACCCGCATTCCGAAGTCCGAACGTCATGAATGGAAATTCGAAGAGACCGAACGGCGTAGTGATTGCGGTCTTCGGAATATCCACTGCGCTGACAGGTATCTGATTGTAAGCTTTCAGAAGATCTAAGGTGCTGAAAACTTTACAGCCAACAATATTATGTGCAAAGTCGTGGATGTGTTTAATCGGATATCTGTCAGGCACAGTTCGGGCATTGAGCATGCGGTAATCACCGCAAGGACGCCAGCCGTTATCCTTCTTAGGCGCTAGATGGAGAGGTGATGCCCAGGAGCTCTGAGAGGGTCTAGCTGTTCCATTAGAAATCATGGCTTGGAATTCCTGCTGTGCTATTTTTAGTTTGTCAGGCGCCAAGCGACGTGGAGTGCAAGAGACTGGAGGGCCTGGTGTCGTGCGGATGTGGTGTACAGTGTTGTGTGTGATTTCGCGATGTATACCAGTTGGACGGGTGATCTCGGGAAATTCCTCAAGGATTTTATGATACCGAGTGTCACCAGTCAAGACTTTTACGGAAGTTACATCAGTACAAGAAATAATTTTGGCAATACAGGAAATAGAAGTAGTAGAATCTAATAAGCGCTTGTTACGACAATCTACAATAAGGCTATAATAATTTAAAAAATCTACTCCAATGATAGGCTTAGTTACATCGGCAACTACAAAACGCCATGCAAAAGTTCTGCGTAAGCCAAAATCTAGATTAAAATGTACATAACCATAAGTAGCTATATTGGAACCGTTCGCAGCACACAAGTTATAGTCCGTTTTGGCACGACGATCACGAAGAAGGGACCGGGGGTAGACGCAGAGATCGCTTCCAGTGTCGATCAGGAACTGCACCTTCGAAGCTCGGTCCGTCACGAACAGGCGACCAGTAGAAGTAGGGCAGTCAGCAGTCGCCATTATCGACCGCCCCTGGCGTTTCCCGCCTTAAAGTCACAGGGGGGCACACATTTGCTGGCCTTCTCCGCAAACTTATTGTGATACCAGCAGAGCGGGAACTTTCGGTAGTTCGACTGGGAGCGGCGGGATCTGGATACCGATCGACGCTGAGATGACCTAGCGGATCTGGTGTTGGATCGGCTATTCCTCTCCGACGCGAGTTTATTGAATTGCCTGCGTAGTTCAGCGATCTCCTTCGTAAGTGCCTCCAATGATGAACCAGGGCTGGATTGCCGTTGACTAGTTGTAGCCACTGCTGGTGATGGAGTAGCCAACTCGTGGATGCGGTCAGCTAAATCCGCCATGTCCTCGATACAGGTTGAAGGTGGTTGACCTGCGAGCACGGTCTGGATCCTATGCGAGAGACGGCTGACCCAAATAGTCTTGAGGAAATCATCGGGAACATTGACGCCGGCGAGACTCTTCAAGTGACGCAGAAATTGAGAGGGCTTGCGATCTCCTAGCTCCTCATGCGTTAAAAGCTGCTTAATTTTCTTCTCTTTCGAGGCTGTCAGTCGCTTGATAAGCTCAGTCTTAAGTTTTGGATATTTATTCGTGGTTGGGGGGTTAATAATAATATCTTTAACTTCCCTGGAGAACTGATTATCAAGTTGTCCAACCACATAATAAAATTTCGTTGAATCGCTCGTGATGCCAGATATGGCAAACTGCCCTTCCACCTGAGCAAACCAAAGTTCGGGTTCGTCTGGCCAAAAGGGTGGAAGCCTGGTGCCAACTTTAAAAATGTCGATATCTGCTGACGTCATCGATGTCCCATCACTAGCGGTCCGATTTCCGGTTGACGTGGTACCGCCACATGCATCGTGAAATTCTTTGTTCATCGTGTTACGAATACGGGGTCACCACTATGGTAGTATGATGTGGATGGTATGTACCACTAAGTTTGTGATTTTAAGGTATAGCGAGTTTATTCAAAAACACTTACAGTTTAAACACATATATTGTCCACACACATACACCAGTTATATAAGACAGAAGGCACAGAAAGAAAAGTCACGATCACAGTTTATAGGAACAGAATAAGCAACAGAGTACATAAAGTCTTAGGATAGCAACGAAGCGATAATAATTTTATATAGCGGAGCAGCGCGCGTTCTACGTACGAAGCGAGTCTCGACTGGGGACCGGTTTTGTATGCAGCGCGGGCGCGGCCGTGCATCGCCATCGTATAGCTATACGTACGTCGACAGGTGTCGACAAGTGTTTGCCCGTGTCGATAAACGCGTATCGATGCGGGATTGTCGATGTCGACCAACTGATACGTGACATAATTAGTTTTATAATAAATATGTAAATAAATATAATATTAATAAATTTGTATATAATATATTAAATGAATTATAATGTTTTTAGATAGTTATAAGTTAAGATTTAAGTGTAAGTATATATAATAAGTTTCACATAAATTTTATATTATGATAAATTGTAAGGTGATAATGTGTGTATGCTTTGTGTTAAATACAAAGTGAGCCTACATGTCCTTTTTGGCTAATCTCTGACAGCTGAATCAATATTGCCGGAACTATCACTAGCCAACAACTGATGTAACAAGGAGTAAATTTGCTATAAAAATAATCATCCATCCATCATAAGTCCGTAAATCTTCGTTAACACGGAAAAAGAAGCGGTTCTTCTTCTTCTTGTTTCGTATATATTTTGTATTATGCGCTTTTTATACAATCAGCAAGTTTCTTCCGCTTCTATATAAAACAAAGGTAAACGTAGAAGATGCTCATCTAGCTTTCAAAACGGATACTTTGTGTGCGAAAACTTCCATCGTCGAGAACTTTACAATATAACATTATTGTACTACGGGGATCTTAAAAACTAATTATACATTTCTGTTATTAAAAGCATCAGCTTGCACCAAGCCGTGTCACTTACAGGTCATTTACAAGACAAAATGGCCGATTGCTATACACAACCTATATACGTTCTGTAATAGGACCAAAAGTCTACAAAACTCAACCAAAGGGTGGCATCTGCCATCTACTTTACTGAAATACGACGCCGTGTGTAATATTATGTTAATTGGTGTTCTGATAATGATGCGGTTTTTTATTTGAAAGTAGGTTTTTACTGATGATTCTGAGGCATGTTTTATTAGCATTGGTTCAAACACCTAGACAACAAAAGAATTGTCTTTGATCTGTTGTCTCGGTATTCATTGAAAGAGGCCTATTTCCATTGCATAAAAGTTGATAATACAGGCTTATAATTTAGATAACTCAAGTCTTGGTACTTTAGTAACTTAACTTAAATACACGTATAAACATTAGTTTAAAATATTATGGATATTCTGTTTGCAACAGTTTTAATATGAAACTCAAAGAACTATATTTTCTGGTTTCTTTAAATGCACCACTTTAGCTAGTATCTTAAGTACGTCTCGGAGTAAGTATGAAGTTGGCATTCGTCTAGTATTTTCCAGAACGTTCAAGTTGGAATTCCATCGTTCTTTATTTTAGTGGAACAATTTTATATTTGTAGACTTGTTTGAATGGAGTGTTTATTCCGTTTTTATATAAATGGATATATTTCAAATTTCACATTTAGATTATACCTAAGCGACGATGGTCCAGTGGTGGAAGGACTCGGCCTCGTATGCGAGAGGTTCCGGGTTCTATCCTGACCCCCGTGTGTGCCTTGAAATGGGTTTTTCTAAATTTCTTTGTGCACCCAAACACGAGATCACCGATGAAGGAAAACATCGTGAGGAAACCTGCACGCCTGATGAGATGAAAAGTAGTTGAAGGTATGTGAAAGTTCACCAACACGCATTGGGTCAGCGCATCGGTGAACTATGGTCCATTACCCTCCTCGCCTAATTTCGAGGGGTAGAACCCATGCCCAGCAGTGGGACTTATAAGGGTTGATACTTTACTATACATTATACCTAGTTTTATTTTGTTTGTTTTATATTATAGCAAATACTATGTAGTAATATCAGCTAACATCGCTCACCAATTTTATTTATATTGCTTACTTGTGTCGTTACTATCCTATGCGTAAAAGTTTTGAAAATAAGTAGTCATATCCAAATGGTAAGTATCTTTACTGTGTAGGCAACTTCGGATTTAAAATATCAATAGTAGGCGTTGTTTAGAACCCCACCATGGCTCAGGCCTTGTCGTGGCGGTGGGGCTCAGTAGCCCAGGGTGACCCCAACACTTTGTGCGAAGCGAATTGAGCCAAGGGGGCTCTTTGTATCCCTCTTATAAGAAGAGGGGACAAAAGAGCAGGGGGCAAGGGGTGAGAATGGGAACCTCACCTCATCGTACTGTCCCGACGTTGGGAGTGGTCGTTCTGTGGTGCGGAACAACCACTCTGTGGAGGTGGCGTTGGTCCTCTGAGGGACTGACTAGCCGTCGAGGTGCCCTGTTGCTTGTAGATCCGGGGCACCTCACCAAAGGCGGCAGTGGTGGCACTCGCCGGGTTTTAGTGGGTAGAGCTGCGTCCACTTACCAGCTTTCGGGCGCAGCGAGTCCCACATACCTGCTTGGGGAGATCCACTCCCCTGCAGGATGCGTCAGTGCATTTCCCGGCGTAAAAGAAAAAAAAAGGCGTTGTTTAGAAAAGTAAAAGTCCAGGAAAATACTTCTTCGTAGAAGGTTAAAACCATAAAGTTTAAAATACTATAAACCATATTATATTTGTATTTATATTTTGTATAATAATACGCTGATTCAAAATATTATTGTAATATACTGGAAATAACGAAAGCAATAAATTTTCGTTGTGGATATTAATTACAGACAGAAATAAGAAGCAATTTTAGTGTGCTCCTCAGTTTTATTTATTTTATATAGTTTATTTACTAGTTTTTAGCAAGATTATGTATTAATTGTTTGTAAAACTCACCATTACTCATTATCTATATAATTTTTCCTGTCAAAGTATCAAAAATCACATTTTCCTCATTATTCACTATGGACACGCACAACTTAGAAGCTCTGGGCAAGGTGTTTGAAACACGTATGCAGGAGTACGAAAAGAAACTGCAGAAAGTAGCAGGTGGATCACCGTTGCACTCTGATATTGCTACACTATCGCAAGAATTTTATGATTTCAAATCTATGATCTGGCAAATTTTTAATACTATAAAGTCACAAATAGAATCTCTTTCGCTAGGTCTAGACAGACATGAGATGATCATGAGGAAAAAGGTCCTCCTCTTCCATGGGATTGAAGAAAAACACCAAGAAAAGCTTCCTGAGTTGATATACAATGTCATAACCGAACAATTAAAATTGCCTGATATTCATAAGAGTGACCTCCAAGTCTGTCATCGTCTTGGTGTCTCTGCTCAAGCCAAATCAAGGCCTGTCTTAGTCAGGTTTACTGGCCTTGAACCTAGGCAGGCAGTTTGGGATGCTAAGACGTCACTTAAGGGCACTGGTATTACTATATCGGAGTTTTTAACTAAAGCTAGACATCAGATTTTCATATCGGCTCGCAAACACTTTGGAATTAAGAATTGTTGGTCTGCAGAGGGAAGGATAGTTATTATTGTTCCAGATAAAACTCGACGGAAAATCGAAACCATGACTTCTCTCCAAGATCTCATAACAAAATTCCCAGCTGGTAGCGGCGATGCTAGTGTTCCTGTGCATATTAGTGATTCCAAAAGTGTTAAAACAACTAGATCCAATCGGCGAAAATAGTGACTGCTTAAGTAATTGAGTGTGTTGGTGACGTCGTAACTACTATGTATTTTCCTTCTACGTCACTAATAAGCTACTTTTAACTGTATGCTAAGGTTGGTTATAATAAAAATACTGCGCAGGTAAACTTAAATTTACAAAATTTGGTTATACAATTTCATTAGTCTATTTTAAAATAATTATTTATGTTTTGACATCTTAGTGACATTTGACAGCTGTCAATTATTTTCACTACTTCTTCTTCTTTGAAGATACGCTTGTATTGGCATTATTTATTTTAAATCGTAAATGTATGCGTCACTGACTGTCCTGATTGTTACTTAAAAAGTTTTTTTTTTTGTTATCATTACTTTATTATAGTTATAAGTGTTATTTTTCTGTGTTCAGTTTACTTTATAAGTTTTGTATTTCGTCATTTTTGTGTTCCTAGTTGTAATATACCATTGTATTATAATATTATTATGTATTTTTGGTATTACATAATGGGTATTAGCCTGGCTTGGTTGCATTTGTAACATTATCTTTGTGATTTGGGTTTTATAAATTCTATAAGAGTATAGTTGTGGCTATAATTAATTGTAGGCTTTGGCAGTATTTGTTTTTATTTTTTATTTAAGATGTTTTAATATACTCCTCTCTTGCATGAGTGGTGAGTTTTACATACCCGTTGTACTCTTTGTTGAAAAGCATATATATATATATACACACACACATATATATTAATTTATTTTATTTTATTTTTATTAATACATAATATTACATATATTTAAGGTACGCTTTGTATGGATACTAATGATATTCATGATTTAGATGATAGTTTCTTCTCATGCTCTTCACCCAGCAGCTTTAGAAGTGTAAACAGTGTATCATCTTCGCCTCTTACATTATATGATCAACTTTCGTCTGTGTTCTGTGACCACCGCACTTATCTTAATGTGGTGCATATTAATGCACAAAGTGTTCCCAGCCATTACTCAGATATGCTGGCATCATTCAGTAGCGATATTATTGATGCAATACTAATATCGGAATCATTTTTAAAACCCTCACTCTTATCTACACACTTCGCAATCCCCGGATATATACTGATTCGCAATGACAGGGTGGGGAGAGGGGGCGGAGGGGTAGCAATCTATCTGCGTTCAGATATTAGGTATAAGGTCATAGACACGTCTCCTAACAATTATTCGGAATCAGCTGAACATCTAGCTATTGAAATATGTTTGCACCATAGCAAACTTTTACTTACAGTCTTTTATTGTCCGAATCTAAATATTGACTATTTTAATGGATTTGACTCTCTACTTAACAACTATCGTACCACCTACCAACATGTTATTATAATGGGTGATTTTAATACTTGTCTAATGAAAGATAACCACCGAGCCAGTAAACTTCGTGCTATACTATCATCTTATGATCTTCACCTCTTACCCACTTCTTCGACTCATCATTTTCCTAATTGTACTCCTTCTTTATTAGATCTAATGATTGTGTCTTCAATTAACAATGTTTCAAATCACGGCCAACTTTCCGCCTCATTCTCGTACCATGATCTGCTTTTCCTCTCCTATCGTGTTCGTCCCTCTAAGCGTATACGTCAAACTATTTTAGTTCGTAACTTTCAAAATATTAACCAGGAGGCACTGGAAAATGATGCGTCTAACATTGATTGGTCTCATGTAATAAGTAGCACCAATATTGACGAGAAAGTTGAAAGGTTTAATGCGGAGATATTAGATCTTTATGACTTGCATGCGCCACTTAAGCAAATAAAAGTCAAGCACAATCCCGCACCCTGGCTTTCTGATACTATTAAGGAGCATATGGCATTTAGAGATCGCGCTAAAAGAAAATTCAAACTTTGTCCATCGGAAATTAATCTCAAAAAATTCAAAGATCTTCGTAACCAATGCAATCGTATGTGTCGCGCCGCCAAACGGCAATATTTTCACTCTTCTCTTCATAACAAAAACACTGCAGATACTTGGAAATTTCTTAAGTCTATGGGAATTGGTAAATCTCCCATCCAGTCACATATTGATCTTGACTTAGACGCTCTCAACAATTACTTTTCCCAATCTCCTACGAGACTGTGTTCTAACGTCAAAAACGATACTCTAAAACAACTATCAGAACTGCCAATACCCTGTACTCCATTTTCCTTTACACCTATTTCTGATTTAGACATCAAGACCGCAGTTCTTTCAATCTCATCACAGGCTGCTGGCTATGACAAATTATCCTTGAAAATGATTGTGTTGATTCTTCCTATGCTGCTACCAATTCTAAGCCACATATTTAACTACTCTCTTACCACTAGCTTCTTTCCGAAAGCCTGGAAACTAGCAAATGTTATTCCTTTGCCTAAAGTTACCAATCCTTCTTCTTTAACTAATTTTCGACCTATATCTATACTGCCTACTCTTTCTAAAGTTTTTGAATGCATTGTCCACAAGCAGTTCTCCTACTTTTTATTTTCTAATGACCTTCTCAGTCCATTTCAATCCGGTTTTCGTCCAGGCCATAGCACAACTTCTGCTCTTATTAACGTAACTGATGACATCCGCTTGGCCATGGAAAATAAGCAACTTACTATCCTCATACTTCTTGATTTTAGCAATGCTTTCAATTCTATCGATTTTGACATCCTTCTTGGCGTACTTAAATCCATTAATACTTCTTTATCTGCATTAGCGTGGTTCGACTCGTATCTTCGGGACCGTTCACAGCGTGTTCAACTCAATACATCCTATTCTAACTGGTGCAATACCAGTATGGGAGTTCCCCAAGGCGGAGTACTTTCCCCTCTTCTTTTCTCTGTTTTTATTAACTCTATCACTAAGGTCATCTCATCTAAATACCATTTATATGCCGACGATTTGCAAATATATCGCCATTTTGCGTTACAAGATGTCACAACTGCAATTTTTTCCATTAATGATGATTTAAGGCGGATCACTGAGTGGGCTGATAGTTTTGGTCTTACTGTTAACCCGGGAAAAACTAAAGCAATGATCATAGGCAGTAAACGCATTCGTTCCCAACTTAATATCGTAGAATTACACCCTATTACCTTAGACGGCGTCGTTATAACTTTTTCAGACTCGGCTAAGAATTTAGGTGTTTTATTAGATTCCAATCTTAGCTGGAATGCCTATATTAATGAGGTCAGTCGCAAGGTATATTTCTCGCTTCATTCTCTCAAAGCACTCCAAAATTTTTTACCATTCAAGACTAAAATTTCTCTTGCTCAAACTCTCATACAACCGATCATTGATTACGCTGACGTTGCTTGTTTGGATGTCACCGATGAATTACTTAACAGACTTGAGCGACTACAGAATTTATGCTTACGTTTCATTTTCGGCTTGAGAAAACATGACCACATAAGTCAATTTCGTAAACAACTACAATGGCTACCTATCCGCCACCGTAGAAATTTCAGAATACTTTGTTTCCTTTTTAATATTCTTTTTAATCCTTGTTCTCCGTCATATCTTCAAGACCGCTTTTCCTTCTCTCATGCTAATGATTCTCCATGTAGATTAAATAAACGTTCTCTTCTTCAGATTCCCACCCATCGTACCGACTTTTATTCCTACTCTTTTACTGTACATTCCGTTAGACTTTGGAACTCTCTACCCTACGAAATTCGCGACTGTAAAACACTACCACTATTTAAGAAAAGAGTAAGAGAATACTACCTAAATCAATGCTAGCTTTATTATAGAACTTAAATTTCTTTTATATGCGTATTGGAATATGTTATAGTATGTATTAAAATATTATGTATTGTTTGTTTTTCTCTTTTTTTAAATTGTATATATGTACAATATTAGAAGAGTATGTATGTATTAATTTATGTGTATTTAAGTAAGTATATATTTAGTAAAATATATATTTAATATACATATATTGAGTATATATATTTTATATTTATATTTATATATATATTATTTTTTATTTTTATTTTATTACAAATATTATCATCATTGTACACGCTAATCTTGCAGCTGATTTATAATTTTCCTGTGGCAGGACTACTGGAAGAGATTCCATCATGGGATAAGTAGTACCTTTGTACCAGCATTATCTATATTATGTGTTAATTTCAAGTTATTTTAGTGTACATAAATTGTTAAATAAATAAATAAATAAATACACGGTACGTTACATTTGTTTGTTTTTATAACGTGAAATGTGAAAATGGTATAAAATACATGAAAAAAGATTGAAATTTTATATTGAATAATCCAACTATGCCGCCTAGTGGTAAGAAATCAGCTTCGCCCATGTACGAGGCATGGCATTAGCCTCCATAGATGAGTGACAAATGTTTCAAATCTATTTAGTTGCGATAAACGCTAACGCTTTATTATGGTTGCAAACAAATTGAAGATCGCTCATTCAGTACCTATGTCGTTTTATTTGTAAAAACGTCTAAAAACGTCTGTACTTCGTTTAAAGGAATATATAATAATATAACTAATAATAATAAGATAACTAATATAACTAACCTAACGTAAGTAAGTATCATTCCCATACAATAAGTATTCTATTCAATTTTATTCGTTTAGCGTTTGTGCCACTTGTCTACGGGGGCTGGTTTTTTTTTAAATTATTATTACTATTACTACTTATTGACTACTTATGTTTTGACTTATTTCAAGTGTACAAGTTGTACCTACGTTATTACGTATTATATAAGATATTTTTTATTTGATTTTGATTTGATTTTGGTAAGTTAGAATCGATCTTCTATTCGTCTATTATAATATATATCATGGCCCACTGTACCAAGGAATAAAACAGAATTTCCTTCCTTGATAATTGTGCCATTTTAAGTAATATTTAGCTAATAGTAATATAAGCTCTTGGTTAACAGTTTTCGTGTTTTAAAACATACAAGTACTATGTTAGCTGTATTTAGGTTGTAACATATTTATTAGGCCTTCTGTAGTGGACACCAATAGGTACGACAAACATCAAATCAACTTATTATTATTGAGGTTAGTTGTATACTCACTGCACACCATCATCGGCCCGTATCCCTCCACTGCTGAAAGGCCTCCTTCAGTGAACACTAAGACAGCCGTAATACTATCCACGATACACAGTCTCACTAGACAGTTTACCGGTGGGAGGTTGTGCTGTATCGCACTCTCAGCTGTTAAGAGTCGGAGTTACACCGCATGTCCTGCTAATTTCTCCCGCGAGACAGCTTTGCTGTGTTTCCGAGAGAAAGGCCAAGATAAGCAGTGTAATTGCTGACGTCAAGAAATAACATTATAATATGTCTCATGATAGGCAACACATAAATGAGTTACCTGGACCAAAGAATTCAGACGTATATAGAAGGACAATTCTTATGGATTTTTTGTGCCAACTTTACTGGGGACATGTCCCCAGTTCGCACTCGCTCGCTCTCGTAGGCTCATATGCTGGTGACATCGCGGTGTCCCTCTTGTCACGCCGTCAAGTGGACGTTTGCATCGCAGAGTTTGTCCTCAAAGCGCTCATAAGAACTGTCCTTCTATGTACCCCTGAATTCTTTGCCTGGACTATAAATATCAAGAAAACTAGATTACGTTTATACGAGTAGGTGACGTTAACCACTTATCACAATTTGGCTATCCAACTGATATAAAAAGCTCTTATATCTCTAATTAAAGTAAAGATTGCGTTCCCGGGGATGCCATTCAATATGAACAATCGGCTGTTTTTTGAAAGATTTTTATTTTAATTAAATTAAATTTCATTCTTCTATTAGTGTACTCGTATATATTAATCAAGAAATTCACGTTTCACTGACGAAGAAATTTTCCATCGTTCACAATATTTTATCATTCGTGTGATATTAATAAAATTATATTGGAAATGCGAAGGTTTTTTCATTTTCCCGCGCTTAAATCTGATGAAAAAATCATTATTCTTCGAAATTGCAATTATGTCATTATTTGAGCAATTTATTTTTTAAGTTTTGGACTATAATAATAATTGTCATTTATATTATAAATGACATTTAATTATTATCATGGTAGTGTTTGTAAATGCTTCGAGTAAAAAAATATTATTAAGTTTAGTACATGCCTAATGTTTCGAATCATTTAAAGCATAGCATAAAAATGTTGCATTATAATGACTGTAATTCTATGAAAAAAAAAACCAACATCAAAAAACTAACTAACCAGATTCTCTGAGCTATTGTGTTGTTTTATCATGGTGGTTGTGTTTTGCAGATAGAAACATTTCTTTGTGAGTATTATAAATGTGGCCCTTATGTATCTTCATTGTTTTGAATGTGGTTTTTTATTTGTAAGCATGTTTTTATCGGGACTTCTTATCGGTATTTTACCGATACCGATATACCTTTTTTTTTTTTTTTTTTTTTCGGTTGGATCTATGCTAATGGTCCTAGTGACCGTTATGCGTCATCGGAAATGGGATGATCCGGTTGGATCATCCTATGACGTTATAATTTGGGGGGTTTCCCCCCGCCATGTTCATGGCGTCGGGTTTGTACCTAACTTGGTCAGCTACGGTCGACTGGTTTGGAACGGGTGACGTTAGAAACCTATCGTGAGGGCCGGCCCTCCCCTCCCCCGGTAGCGGGGGAGGCGGGTCAAGCGCGGGACCCGAGCAAGCTGCCGATAGCAGAGTGCTATCGGTGTTTACACGGTCTGTATTGGTGTCGACTCGTAGCTGATCTGAGCCTATGCTGTCGCGGTTGATCCGGATCAACTGGTCAACGGAGTGTAGGGTTCGACGTCGCATACGACCCCGGGGCCCATGCGGTGTGAATGTGTGCCTAACACCGGCTGTGTTATGTCTGAGTGTGTGTTGTAGCTTACGTCGCGCTTCAGCGTCGCGCTTTAACAGTTCTGTGATTTTATCAACAGGATCGGTTATGACATTCTTAGGTAACCTAGACTTATTAGGTGCTAAGCTATCGGGGGTGACCGATATACCGATAAATACTTTGGTGTTTTTGTTTATTGTTTGAACAACTTTGATTTTAATATGGTGAAGATAATAAATAATAGAGTTCATTATAATATTCCTTCTAATTAAGCGATATTTCCTCCACGCGAGTAGTTGCACTCAAAATACTAAGAGAAATATTGAACTTTTGTTCCGTTCAGATATCGCTATCTTCATTATTTTCTACAAAGGCACCCACAATCCTCGAGATTACTTAGCGAGTAATTGAAATTACATAATAAGAATTTTTTACGTTTCGTTGTATTGTAGAATCTACAGAAAAAAGGTTTTTCCTTTAAAATTACAAATAAGGTACCTCTTACAATTCATGGCCATATGCCACTGGGGGAGAAAAAAGCGCTTAAGTCCATGCAGATTTAGGAATCCTAAAGTGATTGTCTTTAAGGGCTGAAACTAATGCTTAACGTTAACTTAGTCCGGTAACATATACATACGTTACCAAAGCTAGGACCACCGCTGCTACTCTTGATTAACTAGGATCGTACAGCTTAAGCCACCGAATGACCCTTTAATGCGAGATGCGAGCGGGTACGAAGAAAACGCTTAAACTGCTTCGGGACCCGCGACCATTTTGATCAGACGAATTCAGAAGTAGTGCAAAATTTTTTTGAAGTTTTTTCCCAACTAAGGCAGAATAAAATACAAAAAGATTGCAATAGCTTTCTATCAATAAACCATACACTAAGCAGAAATTATTCTTACGTCCTTAGATCAATAATATGTCTAGATAGAGTGTCGCGCGGAAAACACGTCCAAAAAATAGCGTCCAACTGTTAGCCTCTAAATGCTTTTTCTGTGTTTAGTATCCGTCCCGCTGTCATAGAATACGCATGAATTGTTACGCATTATTGTTTTTATTTATAATGAAGGTTTGTGTTAAAGTGTAACGAGATTAAAAAGCATGATTATGGGAGTAGTAAGTAGTAGCTGGTATCACTATTCACGAACACATATTTGAAAATGTTGGCCAGTTTTTTTTTTTTTTGTTTTGATTGTAGGACGACACTCCATCTAGATATATTAATGATCTAAGCTTACGTCTTCAAATACCTTACATGGGTCGATTAAGCGATGCCATCTTCATTCATTCATAATTTCAGTTCATTCAAAATCAACAAAATTTTAACAAATTATATCACGCGATGCAAAAAATCTCTACTTTGATAGGCATATGAACAAAGGTTTTGTATAAAACAAGCAAGACAATGCTTTTGTTTGCACCGTGATTATTAACAAGAAAAATAATATCCCAGAGAATTACACGTGGGATTGTTTCATTGTTTTTGTTCTGCCACAATAACCTGCATATTCTTGTTCTAGTAAATTTAAGATTTCATTTCAGGTGCATATGTGTAGAGAATAAACATTTATGTTTGTTTACTTCATATTGTTTGGGAGCAGTTTTGCGAAGTTCCTGAATTCTTTTAGAGAGGTTTCGTAATGCATCTCATTCTAAATTGTGAGAATACGAATTTAGAAAATTCTCTCTCCCCGTTGTAATTATGCTCTTGAATGAGCAGAATTACAAATAAAAGGATTGTTTTGGGCGCCCAATAATCATCTCCGAGATAGAGTTCAAGAATGACGGAGAAAAATTGAATCTAGTGCGCTAGCTATCATACAATATATAGATCTGCGACTACACTTTACAAGTTATTTTAAGGGCCTCGGATGAAAAACTGAAAGCTACTTCAAGTTATAATGTTATTTTTTTTTAATTAACCAAATTAAAACCATTCTCAAATCCACTTAAGGCCACACACAAAGATTTATTGACTCCATACACGCATACACGAGCATAAACGAAACCAATTGCAACTTCCAACAACCATGTTATCTGCGTAACTATGATGACTATAGTAATAGACACTGAGCCTGATAATGATAAACAACAAAAACAACTGAATATCAATCAAATAACAAATTGCTACAAATTGCATATTTCAAGTATAAAAATGTAAATTTAATAAACAGCAATTCCTAAACGATATAAATTAGCAGCCGTAACTTAGCAAAGTAATAACAGCGGTGGAATGAATCACGTCGCACTGATCTTCCAACTGACTGGACTAATGGCTATTTTTTCATTATATTCTCATTTCCTTGTCTGATTCACGCAATATCTCAATTTTAATATTTCCACTACGATTGTTTCATTCGGAAAAAAATTTAAAAAGACAAAATTTAATTGAATTCTTTGTTATCTTTACTGTTTAGGACGGTTTCTCATTGTTATTAGAATTATCATTGTCAACCTCTTCTCCTACTTTTGGACATCCTTATCAAAGAATGTTAAATGACCTGAAATCAATAGGATATCCTTTTTGTATCCTTAAATGTAAACCTTAAGGTTCTTCGCCTGCAACCTTTGCACTGCATTTGGTAAGGAATAGTTAGGCATAATATATTGAGACTTCTTCGCATACTGCAAAATGTAGTATTAACAAATTTTGAGACATGTGATGTTAAAGAGATCATTTAAGATTTATCTTCGAACATTACAAAAGTACCGAAATTGGTTATAGTTCAACCCAAAAGTAGCAACGCAATTTGGGTTGTAATTGGGAAAGTTTTTGAGTTCTTTTTTTATTG
Source organism: Lycaena phlaeas (assembly GCA_905333005.2). Taxonomy (NCBI): domain Eukaryota; kingdom Metazoa; phylum Arthropoda; class Insecta; order Lepidoptera; family Lycaenidae; genus Lycaena; species Lycaena phlaeas. The sequence continues at coordinate 10,971,311 of HG995178.1, forward strand.
TCTTTGCTCATTGTTCATTGTGAAGCAAAATTTAGCATTCCCCATCTCGACAATTATAAAAGTTTTAATTGCTCGTACTTTTCTAATTACAAAAAATACAGGCTCATGAGCGAAAGAAATATTAAAGGGGAAATGTTAATTGCTTAACGTTCGATAACAAGCTGAAAAATTAAGTTAAAAGTACACGATCATCATGATCAGCACCATTTTTTCTGTCCACTGCTGGACAAATGCTGCAATGAATACCAAGATGGTTAATTTCCTGCTACTCATATGCAACTAGGAGCGGCCACTGCGCGGAGATCATCGCATATGTTGTAAAAAGTACCAACCAGAATAATTCATCTTACAAATATGAGTACTACCTTTAAATGAAATGGAAATTCATTTCGGTGGTGTATTACGATGATTATTATTGGCTATTTACTCTGTACAAAAGTTTTTGTCCCGAAAACCAACTATTTTTTTTTTTCAATCCTTAAAACCATTTATATTTTGATTTATAATTTGAAAAATATGTTTTCAATATTTTATAGTGCGGCAAAAGCTTCCCTAGAATGAACTGGGTTTTACTATATTTTCAATTATGCCTTTACAAGAGTATTTTTGAAAAAACAAAATATTCATACAGTAAAATATTTATTTGTAAAGTACAACTATAGAGCAACGCGGAACCTCCTTCCTCCTTACGGTGGACAACCAACTATATAAATAAAAAAAAAAAAAAAACATAACCGTGCAAAATTAAAAATAATCTTTTTAAAATTAATAACTTAAAAGTGCACCGTACCCAATGAGAGAAATATTCATGACAATATATATTTTTTTTAATTTTTATTTTTTTTTAATTATTTTTCAAATCCAAATGACTTCAGCTTAGACTATAGTTTTAAATATTATCATTCAAACGATTCTAAACTTCAGTTTCAATAACCCCCAAGATAATGAAGAAAATTCTGCACTAGCTAATAGCTGTCGCGGACTGTTTCAAACATTATTTCAGAATACGTCGACATGCTGCAGTTGAATAGAAAATGTTCCATTCGAATAGAACCTCGCTAAATTGATTTTCTTAATTAAAATTTATCCTCGTTTCTGCAGACTGTAAAACCTTTTTAACAAGAAAGCTATAGCCTCCGTTGACGATTCATATTGTCCGCAAAAACTAAAACCAAACAAAAACGCTGACGTTTCGCTACTGAAGAATCACTTCAGACGTTTTTGTATTTATTTTCTTTTATTACAGAAATACGTAAAATAAATATGGAGGATCGTTATTGATAAGATAAGAAAATATAATAAAACAACTTTTACGGATTTTATCCGTAAAAGTTGTTTCATTATAATGAGTGAAATTCGCGTAAACATAAGAAAACAATATAAGAAAATATATATTATAGTGTTGTGGATTGTACATTGTACAATAAAATGGAATTATTTACGTACAAAATACTTTATATAATTTGATAGAACTATGGATTCGTAGAGTTTTATAACCATAGGCATTGCTTGTGGTAATATAATTTTCCTGTTATCGATTGATGGCTAAATAGCTTGTGAGCGAAATCCCACACAATAGTCGGACTAAACCCTTGGACAAGTGGTAAACGCTCTTCTATTCAGTTGCGATAAACGCTAACTCCATAGGGTTGTTGCAAAAACTTTTAAGAACGTTTATTCAGACACATAAGGTATAATATGGTTTTGTTTGTAGAATCGTCTTAAAACGTATGTTCTTCATTTAAGACTAATATATATTTAATTTATAAAAGATTTCTTTAGTCAAATTACATGCCGTAAGCTAGTGTCATTCCCATACGATAAGTATTCTATTCGCTTAGCGTTTATGTCACTGGTCTAGGGTGGACATATGCAAAGAATTCAGACGTACATAGAAGGACAGTTCTTAAGGATTTTTTGTGCCGACTTTATTAGGGAAATGTCCCCAGTTCGCACTCCCTCGCTCTCGTAGGCTCATATTATGCTGGGGACATCGCGGTGTCCCTCTCTTCACGCCACCAAGCGGACGTTTACATCGCAGAGTTTGTCCTCAAAGCGCTCATAAGAACTGTCCTTCTATGTACGTCTGAATTCTTTGAGATATGCATGGGCTTTTAGATGTTTTTAAAAACATAACCCTATATTTTATGTGTCTATATAAACGTTTTTCAAAGTTTTTGCATTAACTTAATGGAATTAGCGCTTATTGTAACTGAATAGAATCGGAGCGTCACGGAACTGATGGCAACAACTGGTAGACAAGATAAAGAAGAGTCACGATCCTTATCATTGACGAAACGATCCAGAAGTCTCTCTCTTCGTCTTCCCTCCCTTTCTCTCTGTCTCTCTCAACTATCGACTAAATAATGCTAATTGATAATTAAAATATATAAAAATCATTACAAAATTTTAAAAGTGCTGTAAAGGAGATACCACATACACCTTCAGCAGTGTGTAATATATTATACAGAGTCAGTTTTCGAATGTCTTGTTCTCGGGACAAGTGAAAAATCAGCATTTTCTTTTTAACTTAACATTTATCGTATCTATTGTAGGATAGTAATTACGTTAGAGTGGTGTATTTTTATCCATCCATTAACAAATAGGAATCACTAGGTATTTAAGCTAGCGCGGGCGGTCGAATAAACTACGTTAACAAAAACAGATTCCGTTGCTTGACCTACTTAATTTCTTTGGTTGACCAATTGCAACTTTAAAAAAAATGCGCCTGTGCTGCACACAACATCATTGGTAACACCTTTCTGCTTGATTTTTCGGTGTGAAAGGCTATTTACTACTAACTACAACTAAAAGGCTAGCTACGCTGCCGTGGTATGACTTAAATGCCGTTATCTACCAAATCATAGTTTTGAGTAAACGCGAAAAAACTATGATTTGTAATAGTACATAATGTATGCCGTTAACGGCAATATTTTAATTTTAATTTTTAAAACTAATGAAGATATCAAAAAACTGAAAATACAGATCGATAGAGAATTTTTTTCTCTATTCCTTAGTGTCAAAAAACGAAAATCGCCCAGATGTTAGATAACGGCATTTTAGTCATACCACGGCAGTACGACTAAGGCTACTTCCAGGTGAAATTATGGTCCTTGCTAGCGCTAGCCACTTACCAATACAGTGGGCTTGTCACACGCTCAGGGGAATGGATGGCCGATGGTCGAATAATTCAAGAGTCATTCAATGGCTGCGTTTAAGCAGATGAATTTTTGCTTAGCCATTAACCAGGGGGGAAGACGATCTCCGTGGGTGCGAGTGGCAAGAGATCAGTCGTCTTGGCGTTCATTGAGTGTGGCATATGTTCAGTGGTGGACCGATAAAGGCTGATGATGATGATAATATTTATTTCAACTCTCGTACAAATTCTAGCTTTCATCCCTCGGACAGTATCTCGACGCCTATCATTGTTTCGCTGTTGCGTCTGTTTTGTTATCTTCAAACGAATGTTACTGTCATGCGAGAGTATGTATACAGGAATTCTATTTTGTTAGTCATTTTCATTTTTCATATATTTCTTGTTATTTTCACTTGTATTTACAGAGTCTCCGTTTGTTTGTATTAGTTTAGTTTGTATTATTAAAAAAAAACACTTTTTATATACACGGAACATGTACACGAAAACAATATTTTTTACATTTTTTTCTGAAAACAAAAAGCAAAAAAAAATCAGACCGACGGTTTGTTTTGACTAATATCCGAAACGGCTGCACTGATTTTGACGCGACTTTCACTGGCATATAACTGATGTAACGAGGATTAACTTAGGCTATAAAAATAATATTTTCGGCCACGGTTGTCAATCCAAGTTAACACAAACGATTCAGACAACAAATAGAACATAATAAAAATCTTCACTGAAACCTGGAAGAAAAAAATTGACACAAGAAGTAGTCGATGGAGGCAGCCTAGTATCATGCCATGATCGCGTCATATCGTTTTCCGACATTAAAGTTGATTTTACTTTAAATGCGAGCCTTTACACTAAAAAAAGTGGTGTCTTGGCACACCAGGTAGGAACGAATTTCCTTCGGCTAAAAAGAAAGGTATTATACACTACTCGCTTGTGTATGCGACTGTCGCGCCTGCGCACGTCTCATTTAACGCTTTTATTCCACGAAGTTTTTCTTACGGTTTGACTATCACATTTTTCTTCATTTCGGTCGCGCAGCATAATCCCTATCCCCTCCAAACCTGCCGTAAGGAACTTCGTTCCAAAATATAAAAACGCATAATATATACGGTAGAATTCCGAAACCCCTCCTTCCTTGAAGTCGTTTAAAAGTTGTTCTTGTCAGTGTATACAGAATTGATCGGAAATACCAATACAGCATCAGTTTCTTTGATTCAATCTCAAGAGTCGATCGAACACTCGTGGAAATGTACTCAGCGCACTGTCTGACTGTACGTGGTTACCATTTTAAACATAACGCATCTTGCCCGGACTGAGCTGAATATCAATATTGGACTGATTTACCTATTAAACATTTTATATTCAAATCTTATTCGATATGCGGATAAAATTTTATTGAAACATGACCCTATTTCTGCATGTTTAGAATAATATTGATTTTTGTGCATTTTGTAGCATATGCTGTTTGAAATTTAGTCCAGTCCATGAACAGGAACGAATATAATATTATAAGCTATTTAAGTATATAATTTGAACGAACAAAAAAAAATTAGGAAGTAACTATTGCTAGAAAGAACTTTTTTGGGAAATGACATTTCATAATTCATTTAAAGGCAAGCCAACAAGAACGAAGTGGTAAGAATATCAAGAAATTCGTATGATGTAATTTATTTATAGCCCTACAAGAAGCATAGCCTTCTAATAAAGAATGTTATTACTATAAGAGTCCACTTTTACCACTGGCCATGTGTAATGTTAATGATAATCTGTATTCCTGTCAAATATTAACACTACTAACATAATTATAAGCTAATATTGTAACTAACAAACTAACAATAATATGGGCATACTTGTGTCTGAAATAAAGATTATTATTATTATAAGCCTTATTTATAATAAAGTATTAAATATACTTATAATAATATAAATAGAAATCATATACTTAAGTGCTTTCTATAAGTACATAATATTTCAATTCAACCTAACATTATTATTCAAAAGTAAAGTTGCAATCAATATATTATGTCCCACTCTTGGGCATGAGTCTCCTCCTCGAAATCATGCGAGGAGGGTATAGGGGCCATTGTTCCCCGAAGCGCTGGCTCAATGCGGGTGAACTACACACACCTTCAAAGACTTTTAATGTCATCAGACATGCATGTTTCCCCATTATGTATTCTTTCACCGATTAGCGAACGATGGTCTCGTGTTCAGAGTGCATTTAAAAATTCAGAAAACCCCATTTTAAGGTACAGGGGAGAGGTCAGGATCGAACCCGGACCCTTAAGAGGCCAAGCCTATACCCACTGGATCGTTACTCGCTATTATAAGCTTATTATTATATACATTCTGTGTTACTGTCAATGGGAGGATTATAATCTGGGAGCTCATTAGGAGGGGATTATGTTTATAATGTGCAAACTGTTAACTGGATAATGATGCACTGATATGATTAACGTCTAATCCTCGAAGGTATCAATCTCTATGATTGGATATTAACAGCATCGATCAAATATACCCGAAATACCGCGAAAACACTAAAAAGTGTCTCGATCCAATTGTGCTTAAAACTGTTCTAAGCACAATTGTGAGTATGGCCTCTGGTAGTAAATTTTTACGACTTTTACGACGCGCTAGAAATGATTTCATAAGCGCGAAACCTCGGTATTGAAAATAGAACGCTATTTTTAAGGAATAAGGACGTAAATAAAAGAAAAGGAATTTGACTTTTACTTCATGACTTGCAACTTAGCAATGGCGTAGCATGGGAAACTTCGATAGGATATGTTTGATCGATGTTTGACGATCATGAAGAATGAACTGATTATTAGTTTTATAGATTTATGATACGGTTATTTATGTTGATCGGATCGGCGGTGTGCTATGGGCACACCTGACTGCTAGTTCCTTCCGCGAAATAACTTTGCTATCTCGGAAAAGTCAGAACTTGCACAGTTGCCTGTTTTATTTCCGAGTAAACCAATCACCAAGGTCGGTGGACTCGGTTCAGTACAGGACCTGGTGGCAATGATTGGAGGAGGTTTTGAGCGCTGTGGTGCGCTGCATGCTCTAGAGAGACGTGGCCTAAAAGGCGGCGATCAACTGCGAAGCCGTTATTTAGCAGACGAAGGCTGCGGAGGTTATGACAATGACACCATATTATCCGCTCCGCTCCATCGGCGTAGAACTCTAAGATATTCCTAGGGATGACCCATCAATGTGTGAATGCGCAAATCATTTGCACTGTGACTATTTAAAAAAAAAGGTCGTGTCAACTAAATAGCAATTAACAAAACTATATTTTGAAATATGAGAAATAGTATGCGATGATAATTATTCATTAATCATTATTATAATGATATACTAATGATAAGCTCCAATTTAACGAAATTAATTTATTAGCATAAACAAATAATATTTCTGATTTGACATTCTCAGAATATAAGAAACGTTAATAAGCTTAAATATTTAATGAGCTCTTTGTTTCTTATTCCCTTGAAAGCTTTTGTGAAATGAAATATAATTTACTTGCAGCGCCCCGCGGTTTTACCCGCGTACTTACTGTGTCTGGTGTGACCTATTCTGATGTATGAGCTATATTGTAAGGTTTCATTCAAATACATGCAGTAGTTTGTGACAGAACAACAAACATCTAAATATCGAAACTTACAAACGTTTTTTTTATATCATAGAAGGATAAAAAAACAGTCAAAGCATTTGACTATCGACGCCCATTAATATCCACCTAACCGAAGATTATGCAAATGCTTTGTTCTCCTTTTCCCTACAAATAGCTACCGGAAACTCAAAAGCCGCACGGAACGCGACAGTATAGCTGTCACTTTACGCCCCTTTTATGTGATCGTGGTACCAGCCCGGTTGCGCCGGCCCAATTTTGCTGCAAAACGATGATTATGACGAAAGAATATGACGTAGTAATCAAACGTCGTATTTGGATACTGGGCACAGCCCACAAGTTTTTTTCAAGGGATGTGTCTTCGGGGCACCTCACAAAAGGCGACACTGGTGGCACTCACCGCGTTTTAGTTGGTAAAGCTCTGTCCACTTACCAGCTTTCAGGCATCAGTCCCACATACCTTGGGGAGACCCACTCCCAGCGGGATGCCTCAGTGCATTTCCCGGCATTAAAGAAAAAAAAAAACTTGTGGGCTCGTAATGATGAGCTAATTAGACTCTTCATATTGGATATATATCAGATATGGAGTTTTGATAACTTATATTTAGTATAATTATTATTTTTCTCTACATTTTTCCCTAATATTATTCTCTAAATATTATTTAGCGACTTAACTTTTTTCGAGATTAAACTTTTGTTTATCTCAGCTATTCTGGCCTGGTATTTTCTTTAGTATCGCTCTAATGCCTTCAGGGTAAAGGAGGCTCGGATCCTTACTATCTACTTCGATATTGTCCTCCAAAACCTTTGAAACTATTGTAGTTATATGTTTCGCTGTTTGTTTTTACATGATTGTTAATGTTTACGTCTAGCTTATCACAATACCCTCGAATGACTACTTTGACTTTTGGTATAACATTCAGCTTTAGCTTTCCATAATCGTTTACCAAATTCCTTTTGTTTTAAGTTGTATTTTGTTGCCTTTATTATTTCTTAGGATGCTGATCGCTGTATAATCATTATCGTCATCATCAGCCTTTACCCGTCCAGTGCTGCACATAGGCCTCCTTCAATGAATGCCAAGGCGACTGATCCCTTGCCAATCGCTTCCGACACGGAGCGGCTACTGGACAGTGATAGTCTTCCCACCTGGTCAATGGCCGACCAACATGTCACCTACTTAAATGCGGCCTCCACTCTTGAACTTTATTTGCCCATCGACCATCCCTTCTTCTGAGTATGTGACCAGCCTACTGCTCTATAATACTACTGTATTATCATCATCATTATAATCACTATCAATGTTTATCCATCCACTGCTGAACAAAGGATTCAAAAAGGAGACCTCCGCTACGAAACTGAAGTTACCCATATCACTCGGAGAAATGGCAGTGCTAACACACACTTAGAAAACAGATGGGCGATCGGCCAGAAAGGTTCGAAGGGGAGGCTGTGTTTAGGTAGAAGAAGTGGTGTTCAGCATTATTAAAGTGGCAAAACGATCTTCGTACAATTCCGGTCCGTGCTGGATACGAAAGGACCGGATCAGTCTTCTTGGCGTTTATTAGGAAAGGTCTATGTTCAGCAGTACACCTATATTATAGTGTAGATTACTTTAGTATTTTTTCAAAATAAACACCTGATATTGATAAAATTTAAACTAAATAAAATAAAACAATTATTACCACACTTGATGTTGTTTAATTTATATAAAGCGACCAAAAAGATTGATTAGATTTGAGTAGCAGTTAACTCAATTGAGCTGAAGATTGATGTCTCAGGACGAGGGCCGGCTGGGATGGAGAACAATAATAATTTTAATCAAAAACAATGAGATTGCTCACAACGCAAATTGGACTCTCGCTATTACCGTGATGATGAAGCAAAGTGAACCCGAATGATTTAAACGTTGTATTATTTTTTTCATGCCAGTTGGATAAGCAAACTGGCAGATGTACCATCTAATGTTAGGTGATCGACATCGCCCATCAACAGAAACTAATTTACAAGCAGTATTATATATCTTTTTCTAGTTTACTGTTTCCAAAAACTGCTTCTGTTTCGCCTTTATATATTTCTAAGAATTAATTTTTTTTCAGCATAGAAGGGCAAACGAAAAGTCGAAGCCTTGCGACTATCGACGTCCATTAACATTTACATAACCAGAAGTTATGCAGATGCGTTGCTCTCCTTTTCCCCATTCCTCTCAATGGGCCAACGGAAACTCACAAGCCGTACGAAACACGACAGCTTAGCTGTGACTTAACCGATTTCGTGTGAGCGAGAGGTTCCTCCTGGTCGTGCCTGCCCAATTTGGTTGCAAAGCTGTATGGCACTACCTCTTACTAGTCGGATAAGCAAGTAGGCAGCTATGGTAGCATGGTAAGTTGTACCATCGTGTGCATGTACATCTGACCATGATTATCATGAACACTAGCAAACAATGTAGCCTGATGGTAGTGCTTAGGTAATTCATGAATATAATTAAGCTCATACTTGGCTCACTGGAATAAACCTAGGAAAACTGCTTGGATCTTTATCCAAGCAGTTTTCCTTTATATAGATAGATAGCTATCTAATCAGGTTTTCCAGGCATCATACAAGTTCAATACTCTAAGACGCAAGATTGTAAGACCTCGCCGAAAATACTTTTTCATTTATCCAAACTTATTCAACGTTTATTGTTATGGCCCTGTGGTCCATTTTCAACACAAAGGATTTAGGTATCTTGTGACTGACAGATAGATATCGGAGACTTATATTGAGTGTCGGTTTGCACCATTTAGATACAGAACTTAAAAAAGACATTACAATCATATTTCCAATCCACATTCACGATTTCACCTTACGACCATTAGATACTTTTCTCAAATGCGCCATAAAACGGTAAGTAGTTTCTGATTTTACTGAGTCAATTTTAAAATCCATTAGCAAGTGGAATAAAACTATCAAGCTCCCTATAAGTGGCGATTCCACGTAAAAGCGCTTCATAGTTACTAATATCTAAGAAAATAGCTAGAATTCAATAAAAATAATTTATATAAAACTTAGTGGAATTAGTGTTATTTATTTTTGCTTTATAATTTACACAATAATCCAATTCACAATATTATAATATCATATTAAAATTCACGTAACAACGCTAATCAATCGAAATTACGGGCAGCGTGCACGAAAAATATGACGTCATGTTGCGTTCCGCATACGAAAGCGCGGCACGACCAAGACAGAGGTATGATTAGCTCGAGCAATCGGCTCAGTTCGGTTGTCGCGTCAAACTACCGTCCATAAACCGACTTTACAGATAACCAATTTTTTTTTAACATCGGGGTATCGGCAGTCTTGGTGATCATTAAAAGAAGCCTATACCCGGTAGATATTCTTGGTCGGAATATTCTGATATTAATTTTGCTGGATATGAATTTTACTTGCTTAATTTCTAGGTTGCTCAACAGTCGCTCAAGGTAACAAGGAAATCCTAAAATTACCTAGCGAGAGGTGTTGATAAAATCTTTAATTCCAGTTCCGATTCAATACAACTCCAGTCTCACTTGACCCTTTGGCGATTTCGATACAAAATTACTTTCATCGCCTTTAGAATCCAAAAAGGGTCAATAAGTTTCTCACAAAAAATATAAATGAAAAAGGGTTAAGATATTTGGGTCCAGCTACGCTCTGGAGGGGTAAGAATTGAAAGTAGTGCAATAGATTCACAATTGTGCTCAATAAATAACCAATCTAATCTTAATCTAAATATTATTACAGTGAAAAAATTGGATGAGTAAATATTCTTATTTATTATACGAAGGTCAATGGACTTAAGAGTAACTTTGCCCTCAAAATTTGATAAAAAATATCCTTTTTTGTAAATATATTGTTGGTGTATTATACTGTAAATAATTTTTTGAACGCCTTACCTTTTTTGAAAAATTTTTTTTAAAATACTTGCAGGCGCGATTTTTATGAAGTTTTACTTCAATTGCGCGTAAAGACACGCACACATACAAAATTAGATTTACATTTCTAGTTTATGTCAAGTGATTACGCGGTGGTTTTATTGATCGGTAATAATATGATCAAATCAAAAAAAATAAAATACGTAGGAGTTAAGCAGGAACTTCGCCCTACGGAGGAAAGCGTTAAATAAATGAGAATGTAAAATGATGATTACGATTTGGTAAATCAAGGTCACAATCCCAAAAGCTCGGATATAATACATCAAAACTTTAATGTACTTGTCCTTTTTAAGCGCCTTGCTCTAAACCTCCAAAGGCGCGTATCGTACGCTATTCTTATCAGCTAAAGAATCCGGAGAATTTAAATGTAGCAGTTTTTCGTACGATTCCATTAACATTTCAAGAATAACGGGGCCATTCAATTTGTCCAGTTGCGTGTTACAATTGCTTCAGCCATTCCAAGCCGTTTCGAATATTTGAGAACAAAATTTTGCACGGCAAATTGTTTGCTGCGTTGTAAAATTTAACAAACTGCATATTCATTGTTTATTTTGCATCTTTAATGCTTAAATATGTGTGTATTGAATTATTTATGTTTGATCGGTGGATTTATTTATCAAACCATATTGGATTTGGATCGTGTTTAGTGAAAGCAAATTCACACCTAGACGGCTAGCAATTATTATGCAACGACGCCGTCTATTTTCGTCTGAGAACCATTAATTGCTCATATTTTGAAAAGCCTAACTGCTACAGAAAAAGGGCAATGTTTTTGAGGAGAAACTAAGTATGTATTTATGCATGTATGTATATTTCAGTTCCCTGGTTTATTCAGCCTGAACAGCTACTTATTATTATTTACAGTATTTCAAAGTTTCAACCAAACCCATCGTGTAGTAAAATTGTTAAAAAAATTAATAACTCAAATAAATTTGATTTACTAAGGTTTCTACAAAAAGGTTGTTCCAGTAGTTTGTTTCCGCCTTATTTGTCTTGTTTATGTGAGTATCAAATATAATAAATACGGTAAAATAAATACGGTACATTTTTTACTTTTAATACTCCTTTTCCCCTTTTTAGTTAGTGATTATTTATAGAATATTCTTTTGTTTTTTTAATAATTATTTTAATTTTGAAATCTTATTTGTTTTGAATGTAAATTTAATTTTTAAATGTATTAAAAATAATATTCACTGTAATGAAAAAAATGTGAAGTATTAAAATTTTAAATGCTATAGCATGAATATATTTAATTGTATTATATTAGAATAACTAGCTGTTACCCGCAGCTTCGCCCGCGTGAACTTAGATTTACGGATTTATCATGTCTGATGATGATAATTCTATTTTAATAATTACTAAGTTTTTGTATTAAAATGGATATAATATATTATGTTGAAAATAAAGACTTAATATATCCCTTCGCAGACTTTCTGTAGGCATATTTAGGATACTATTATTACAGTAGAACCTTAAAAACCTCTATAACTACAAAAAATAATATGATCCCTTCTCTTAACCTATCACTATTATGACCTTTGATAACTTAAAACCTCTATACCTTATACTATATAATATTTTGTGTTTCCCTTGGACTTTACCTTATCGAGGTTTTACTGTATATTATTCCACCATAATATGTTGATCATATTATTACGTCTACCAGAGTTAATACACTACGGCCTTAGACACCATACGACCGAATCATACAACACGATTTATTTTCTTGTGCATTATTTTGATTTTGCCATATCTCCTAAAATATTCATTTAATTTGCATGATGTAAAGGGCAAAAATTAACTTTATGAAGTGCTCAAGCCAATTAATTGATTTAAAATGATAAGGATTCATACCGTATTTGTGTAAATAACTTTTAAACTATCGCTTTATAATTGCCCATTTTTTTTAAGTATTAAATGGATATAGTATGATATCCCTAAGAGATAAACATATGCCATCGCGGACTTTTTTGTAGACCTATTTAAGATACACAATTCCACCATACATTATTTTGTTATATCTCAAAGGGTTTAGGCAGCGTTTTCGTCGAAAACTCCCAGGCGGCCTATTTTTTTCCGACAGCTCCAACAATTATTGTTATATCTTAGCCAATGTATAGAAAAACTTAATAAATTATGTACATAAACCTTCCTCTTGAATTGTCCTATCCATTAAAAAAAACCGCATCAAAATCCGTTGCGTAGTTTTAAAGATTTAAGCGTACAAAGGGATATAGGGACAGAAAAAGCGACTTTGTTTTATAATATGTAGTGATTAATTATTATTAGTGTACTCGTATAGTATAGACTTTACAGACAACCATTTTTTTTTTTTAAATATAATATTATACTCTATTATTAAGAAACTCAACGAGTGACAATTATTAAAATACAACAAATCAAAGCACAAACTATTTTAATCCCAAGAGTTCGGAAGGCCAAGATTAATTCACAGCAGACAAAGCTTGGCCTAACTCTTATAACCGAAAATATTACCAAAACTTTGCATCACAAAATACTTGTGACTTTTTATATTTTATAGCGATTTTCCCGTTACCAAGTTACTTCATCAAATCCCCAAGACATTATTGTAGTATTATCGATGGAAAAGTAGCAATATCTCTCAGGTCAAGTTACGTAAGCTTCACGATGAAAATTCTTAGAAACTGAACTAATACATTCCCAGTGGATGACTCGCAAACCAGCGCGAACGTAGTAATAAGACTTGGAACAATAAAATATGTTCTGACATATAAAATACAATAACGTCTTTAGCATTATTATTTAAAGGAATATTTGTGCATAATCTTTTTAAATCGCCTGATTCTACTAATATTATAAATTATTTATTTTAGTTTTTAAACTTATCATATTATTAATACAGACATATTATTTAGATTAAATCTGTAACAAAAGAACTGATGATCGACAGGCTAATTGGGTCCTAAAGTAAAAATACGTTCAATTAGATGCTATAACAATATTCGATCGTAGGTAAATATCATTACGCTACCATTAAAAGCATAGTTCTAAGTCAAGCTTCTAATAAATTCATTCATTACTTTATAAACTATTTTCCTGAGTACATGTGATATTTTATGACGAATATTTTAACAAAACTATTATTCTGTGGCCTAATTTAATTCAGTCAGAGAACACACTGGACGAATACTATCCAGTGAGTTTAGTGAGTTTTCCGTTCCGAGCATGAATGTGTTTATAGCTAGGTGTACCAGAGGGTCCCGTTTTAGTGCCAAAAATATAATTACTGTTTTACGGTAAAATAAATATTTTGGCCCAATCTTCTTAGTAATTAGAGCTAAGAATAAATAAATTATTGGTATGGACCAACACCACAGTTCACCTATGCCATATCCTGATTTAGATTGGTGAATTTCACATGCTTTCTCATGTTCAAGTGCACGTATAAATTCATTAAAAAAATCCATTTCGTCACACCACAGGGGCTAGGATCGAACCCGGTGGTTTCACCCAAAAGGCCGAACCATTATTATTTTATATGAACAAAATGTATAACATTTTAAAATACTCAGTTTACTTTTCGAATTATTCAAACTGTAAATTCAAATTTAATTAAAAATTACATTAAATCGGATTTTTGGAGCTTTTAGGCGCGCGTGTGCGGTCGCATATTAATGATCTCAAATACTTTTTAATTAAAATGTTAGATGTTGAAGCCAATTAATTTAAATTTCAAAAAAGGATATTTAAAACACATTTTATATAAAATATTGTACAACTCTTCATTAGCTCTTTATTGACTGTGTATTTTAAATTCATAATCATCATCGGCCTTTATCCTTCCACTGCCGAACGTAGGCATACAAAAATAAATAATTTAATTACGATATTTAACATTAAACATCACATTTCAAGCGATGGTCCAGTGGCTAAGGAGTTCGATTTCTTGAGCGAAAGGGTCTGGGTTCGATCCTGACCCAATATATTGCCTTGAAATGGGTTTGTCTAAATTTCTAAGTGCACCATGATCATCGCTTGCTCATGGGTGAAGGAAAACATAGTGAGGAAACCTGCATGCCTAATGAGATTTAAAAGCCTTTAAAGGTGTGTAAAGTTTATCCGCATTGAGCCAGCGCCTCGGTAAAGTATAGCCCGATACTCTCCTCGCCTGATTTCGAGGAGGAAACCCTTACTTCTCTTTTTTATCACATTTGACTCTTATAATATTACCTACGATAATACACAAATACCAGGGATGTAACAAAAGTTAACACTTAAACACATTTCCGTAAAGAAACACTTTGTATCTTTGCCCTAATAGATACTTTAAAAAGCCATACAAGTTCAAAGGGGTTTGCCGCAATATAAAAAAAACAATTGAATTTATCCTTTGAAAAAGGCTCCACGGTAAGCCTACTTCTTTTTAAATTGAAAGAAATTAGAGTATTCTAGCGTGGCACAAAGTTTAAATGGTCCCTTAATACGATTGGATTTGAGGAGGAATTTTGCTAATGTTAAACGGAATCTGCAGAATCTGATTGCTTCAATAAGTTCCGGACAGTTTCCTTTCATGCTTTAATACTTTGAAATTGTGAAGACTAAAGTTTCTTGGATTTCTTTCTTTACGACTTTCAAGATACGTTTTGTATCGCCGGGTCTAAGGATTAACATTTTTGAGATTCTCCGATAATGAATTTAAATTATTCCGAAGTTTAAATGTTTCGCTTGGATAATGTTAATTTAGTTTGAGTTACAGCGTAAGTGCTGGACAAGAATCGCTTTGAATAAGTGCCATTCAAATAGGTCAAGGTTTCTGAGATCGAGACTTATTTAAGAGATATGTCAGGAAACCTGTATTTCAAAATACGAAGCCTGATGACAGGACTGATAAGCATCATAATATATACTATACTTCTGGTAGCACACTGTTAACAGAGTTATTTTGTTTGTTACTTATTGAAAGAGACAAAACTACAATTCTTGGTATGGCCCTTGGAAATCTGTTTCCAGAATAATGTGTTTGGAATATTGTGTCTCAGAATTTAACATTAGTGGTCCTGATAATTATATATATACGTGTGGTCGCGTTATAATCGAACGCAGTCGGTTTGAAGTCGAGCCCGCTTTTGACCGTTTCGGTAACATTAAAATAGAAATTAATTTCACCACGAATAACTAATTCAACAATGTGGTGAACGTACAAATGATTCCGCTGACAAAACCGCAGCGCCCGAAATTGTACCTTTTTGTTACAAAACACTCAACCGAATACATCAATAACTTTTATTTCGTTTTCGGTTTACGAGGTTATAAATATTTCGTTTTATTTCAAACGCAATTCAAAATTACAATATAAATCATGGTATCGAATAAGATGGTGGTTTGAATTGTCGATTCTCATTTTTCTCGATTTGCACTGCTGCTGCAACTCTACTTGAGAATCGACAATTTTTTATGAAAATTATAAGTTTCAACTTAGACTTCCATTGCTTGGCATTCGTCTCTTCCCCGGGAGATCTCCAGGTCCTGTAATCTATTAACCATGTTGTCAAGAGAGGACAGAGTAGTCCTATATGTTGATTTTATACGGGATGCTGAATTCCACAAACCCTTAGAGACTTAAAAGACTAAGAAGGTATGGTAGGTATACCTATTGCCTCTCTTCTTTTAAAGATATACTTTGAATCCTAACAAGCAGACAGGTAACTGCATCATATTGACACATTTAACTTAAAGCATAGTTGCGTAATAAGTTATGGATGTGTGTGTATGCAATAGTGAAATCTTACTGACACTATCCTAAACAAACAAACAAAAACATTATAGAATATTATAAAATAAAGTAGCACCCAGCGGTTTCACCTACGTACTTCCCATTCCCGTGGAAGACGGTGATAAATTATAACCTATATGTTATTCTGATAAGCTATGTCATTGTAAAGTTTCATAAAATCCATTCAGGAGTTTTTACGTGAAAGAGCAACAAACATCCATCTATCCATCCATCCATACTTACAAACTTTCGCGTTTATAATATTAGTAAGACTAGTAGGAATAACGATGTTAAGTTCCATAAAAACAATAAACATTTTATGTGTCTATGTCGATAAAAATACACTCACCAGCGAAATATCAAAAAGGTACTACACAACAAATTAACCTCCTTGAAACATGAGTGACAAAATATACGGCGCATAGTTCCCCCTGTCACTCCTACAAATACCCTACAAGAATGACCCGTAATTTATGACCCGTGTCGCAGTTCACCTCACTACCCTGTTGGGAATAAATATATTCGTATGAAAAATATTACATTTGCACGGCTATACTTTCGGAGTTTTAGTATTGAAAGTATGATAGCTTTATTTCTATGACGTAATATTTTTGGGACATTTAAACATTATAGTTAATACGGAAAACATTTGAAGATTTACAAAGTATTTATACATCAATATACAGTTACATCATATAATAGAAAAGTTTTTTCAAACAGCTGAAAAGCAGTAGGCTTAGCTTCTTCTAGCATATTGTTTTCTTATGCTTACGCGAATTTCACTCATTATAATGAAACAACTTTTACGTATTTTTTCCGCAGCTTATTAAATTTTTTATATGTCCGACGTTTTGGATACTTTACAGCAACCGTGGTCACGGGAGGACTGACCTGGTTTCTTCTATCATATTCCTTTTGACCAGTCACTGTCAGAGTTGAATCTAATTATGGCGTCCATCATCATCAAACCTGTTGTTGGCTCTTTGAATTATCTAAGATGACAAGGATTCATCAAGGAATGTTACCTTTATCCGTTCACTGTTGAACATTGGTCTTCTTCAATAGACCTCCTGCCGTCTGCCACTGACAGATATGGACTGATAATAATAGATCCTGCCAAGTTATATAAAATTATTTATGACCTAGTCCTTTTTATTCTAGCAAATTATGCGGTCCCATTTTTCCTATAGTAACAAATAACAATTTAGGGGTACAATTACAAAATAAACCGGAGTGCCCGTTACCTGTGCTTGGCAGCAGTTTGAAGGCGAAACGCGTAGTACTAAATGCTAGCAGTAGTTTATTGAGGAACGTGAGAGGAATGGACAATCTAGAATATTCTCATTGCAATTAACATTGGCTTGTAATTTCTAATGTAAATGTAATTAGGACAGGTTTGGGAAAATATCGGCATCTTTTGACCATATTAAATGATAAGGAAATATTAGCGCACTTAAGTTCCTAAAATTAGCATCCGGCACTTCCATTCCAGGTGAGCTCATAAATATTTGCATATTTTTCTCCGCTTGATGTTAATTGCATCTTTTGATGCATATTCAAAAACGTGAAACACAGATGCATTTTCCTTATTCTTCGTTTCAAACGGTACCTACTAAATATATTCGGCCATGAGACTTGGCAGACTGTAACTATCCGACTTTTTATTTGGTGCTAACCATCATTAATGCTTTTGGTTATAAATTTTTGGATTTTTATTTCAGAATGCTTAAAATCCAGAAACTAAAATTCCAAAAACTTAAATTACCGATATAATGCGAAGAATAAGGTCGTTGAAGTTGACATTAGTCAGCCATTAACCAGGTGGGAAGACAATCACTGTACAGCGGACCGTGTGGATGCGAGTGGCAAAGGTTGTCTTAGCGTTCATTGATGGAGGACTATATTCAGCAGTGATGGGATAAACGCATGATGATGATTAAAGTTTGAAAGTGTTATATCTAAATTAAAATAAATTATACATAACAAGAGTGGAGGCCGCGTTTAGGTAGACGAAGTGTTGGTCGGCCATTAACCATGTGGGAAGACAATCTCCGTGCAGTTGCAGGTCCGTGTTGGATGCGAATAGCAAGGAATCGGTCATCTTGGCGTTCATTGAGGGACGTTGTTCAGCAGTGGATAGATAAAGGCTGATTATGATGACGATGATGATGATAATGATACATAACGAATTGTAACATCAAGTAAAAAGATAGCCGAGGCGATGAAAAACTGTAAACAAGGTGACCGAGCTATTGTAATGGCTATTATCAACGTTAGGTAAACTGGACAACGTCAGGACACAATTACATACACGATGTGTTTATGGAGTGGCTTAGTCGAACGTGACATCTTAGACAAGATACAAGGGAATGGACTATGACGGCTTGGGCGTATAATGTGATGGACAACCCATTATTAATTTAACTAGAATACTCCACGTGTATCACCTTGAACATTGCATTTGCTTCAATTAAATCTTATCATAGACTAGCTGTTGCCCGCAGCTTCGCCTGCAATCTGCATTAACTAAGATTAACAACGAGATCTTAGTACGTAAAATAAGTAACTTTTCTGGTTGATTTTTTACACCTTGTGTCCGAAAAACCCAAATATCTTAAGGAATCCACTTTTTTTCAGTATAAAATTTAGCCTATGTTACTCGTGGATAATGTAACTTTCGAATGGTGAAAGAATTTTTTAAATCGGTCTAGTACATTTTGAGCCTATTCATTACAACCAAACAAACAAACAAAGTTTTCCTCTTTATAATATTAATGTAGATGTAGATCGTTTATTGTGTACCTATATATATATATATAGGTATTATATAATATATATATATATATATATATATATATATATATATATATATATATATATTGTCATCTTCATTATTATTATCATATTTTTCATTGTTCTATAATAATCTAAGTCAAAATTTTACTCATTATAATGAAAAAAATATTAGGGATTTTATGGCGCTTCCATAAAATTGCGTGTCCGGAGTTTCGGATGCTTTACAGCATCGACCACGTCATAACGCATAGACTCCTAATAACAGGGGAACGGGTTCTGGCAACACATCTGACTTATAGGTCCGATGTAGGCCGTAAACAATGTACCTAAACTATCGTGTCGTTTCATTCTTTCCCGTTGCGAAATATATCCATTTCTTTTTAACGTTCCGTGATTGGTAATGTATGACATTGAATTAGCTAATCACAGCATTGCAACCCCTTTCATCTCACCTCAGCTAGTTGCCAGAATGCATTTAATACGAAAAATCAAACATTAGGAGTCTATAGGTTGTGTGGTCGATGCTTTATAGCAACCGTGGTCACGAACCGACTGAGGTGTCAAACTTCCTTACGTTAAAAAGTCATTCGAAAATACAGATATTTTGTTTATATAGAATTTCATCATTGTAATATACTATATTAATGTAAGAATTATGAATATACTACAGATTTCCTTTTAGTTCGTTATACATTTATTTGAATAGTACTTTTTGCTGAATCTGAAGATAGCGTGTAGGACGTTTTCATAAATATTCATTTACTTATTTACATACCTAATGAAAAAATGTATACTTTTTTTATTTGATAAACCGAGCAGTGTTTTAACGTTATTTTATCTCTTTATCACTCCACGAAATATACGTCTTTGAATCTTTATTATCAGGAACAGATCTGATAAGGATTTAAATATTTTTTGGTTGCTATGAGGTTTGTTGACGTTGACGGGGCTTTTAAAAAAATTGTAAAGTTAATTTGGTATATTATAGCAAATAAAACAATAAACGTGCGACTTTTTTTTTTAATTTATACAGATACCATGCATCAAGCAGTAAGAATGTGGCTGTCTTTTAAGTAAACCCTACCCAGAAGGGATCGAAAAAAAAAGAACTAAGGAGCGTTCTTAAGAAATTCACCACAAGATTATATCATCGGCTTAGATTTTATTATTGTTACAAAGGCTCAATGCTGTGTGCTTAAATGTTGTCAATAAACTATTTCAGATTAGTTTAAAAAAGATACAAAGCATGATTTAAAGCATAAGTGAGTAAATAAATAGTTTTAATAGTTGGTTTAAAGTAATAATATTTAGTATTACATGTAACTAATACTATGTAATATTAACTAATACTATGAAATTTTATATGCATATTCAGTAGGTCTGAGAATCGGACAACATCTATTTTACATCCCCATAAATGATAAAGGTGACCCACTTCAAAATATATCATAAGTCATTAAAATACTCCCACCCGCTCTTGTTTACCTCCTGGTTAGCATTTTCAACGCCCTCCTAAAGGGCTGTAGGTTCCCAGACCAATGGAAAGAAGCTACGGTTATCGGCATACCTAAGCCCGGCAAACCGGGCACGGAACCGTCTAGCTATCGGCCCATCAGTCTACTAAGCTCGATTGGCAAAATCTACGAACGGGTTCTGCTTAAGCGGCTCAAAGCCGTTATAGGCGAAAAGAACCTGTTCATAGACGAGCAATTCGCCTTCCGCGAAAACCACTGCTGTCCAAGGCAAGTCCACCGTATGACCGAAGACATACTCAGAGGTTTCAATAAAAAGAACTCCCGCGATACGTGCGCCGTATTTTTCGATGTAGCTAAGGCCTTCGATAGGATATGGCACGAAGGCCTCGTGTACAAACTGTACAAGCTAGGAATACCGGATAGGCTAGTCATCATCATCCGCGACTATCTGTCAAACCGGTCATTTAGGTATAGGGTCGAAGGCACCCTCTCTTCCCTGAGACCTCTGAGGGCCGGAGTCCCCCAGGGCTCCGTGCTGTCCCCAACTCTATACAATCTGTACACATCAGATATCCCCAGACCTCCGGACGTCAAACTGGCTCTCTTCGCTGACGATACAGCTCTATACGTTACCCACCCTAATGCTAATAGAGCATCGCTATTTCTCCAACGTGCCGTCAACGAACTAGGCAACTGGTTCGCAAAATGGAGAATAGCTATTAACCCCGATAAAAGCGCGTCGATTCATTTCTCTCGTAAGAGAAAGACACGCTTACCTAAACGCAGACAAACATGGTTCACGATGAAACCAATCTTACTAAATAACGTCGTTATTCCCAGAGTTAGACAGGTCAAGTACCTGGGGGTCACCCTTGACAGGTCGATGTCGTTTAGACCACACATCGCCGCGATTTCTAAAAAAGCCCGTTTCGTCAGTAGTAGACTGTACTTCCTCATAAACAAAAAGAGCAAAATGCCCCTCAGGCACAAGCTCACCCTCTATAAATCATGTATCCGCCCCATCATGTCATACTCCTGTGTGGCATTCGCGCATGTGCCTCAGCATAGACTCAGAGGCCTCCAAACGATCCAAAATAAATTCTTACGTGTGGCAACCGGTTGCCCGTGGTACGTAAGAAACATCGACCTACACCGCGACCTCAGACTAGATTCGATTAGGGGCCATTTCAAAGCGATGTCAGAACGTCACTTCGAAAAGGCACTTCTCCACCCGAACCCACTCGTCGTGAGTGCGGCAATCTACACCCCCTAATAGCTTAGCACCTAATAAGTCTAGGTTACCTAAGAATGTCATAACCGATCCTGTTGATAAAATCACAGAACTGTTAAAGCGCGACGCTGAAGCGCGACGTAAGCTACAACACACACTCAGACATAACACAGCCGGTGTTAGGCACACATTCACACCGCATGGGCCCCGGGGTCGTATGCGACGTCGAACCCTACACTCCGTTGACCAGTTGATCCGGATCAACCGCGACAGCATAGGCTCAGATCAGCTACGAGTCGACACCAATATAGACCGTGTAATCACCGATAGCACTCTGCTATCGGCAGCTTGCTCGGGTCCCGCGCTTGACCCGCCTCCCCCGCTACCGGGGGAGGGGAGGGCCGGCCCTCACGATAGGTTTCTAACGTCACCCGTTCCAAACCAGTCGACCGTAGCTGACCAAGTTACAAACCCGACGCCATGAACATGGCGGGGGGCAACCCCCCAAATTTTTAACGTCATAGGATGATCCAACCGGATCACCCCATTTCCGATGACGCATAACGGTCACTAGGACCATTAGCATAGATCCAACCGAAAAAAAAAAAAAAAAAAACTTCAAAATATCTTTATACATGCATACAAAAATACATACAACCTTAAATATTCACCTCTCAACGATCAACCGCTATTTTTTATTGTAATTTTAATTTTGCTGAAACGAAGTCTGTCGGGGCAGCTAGTCCTACTATTATTATAAATGCGAAAGTTTGTATGGATGTTTGTTACTCTTTCACGCAAAAACTACTGAATGGATATTGATGAAACTTCATAATTATATAGTTTATATATCAGGCTAACACATAGGCTATAATTCATCCTCATATACCCATGGGACCGCGAGATAATATAGACTATATCATCCCGCTAAGATGCCGTTGTAAATCTTAGTTAGGCGAAGCTGCGGGCAACAGCTAGTTACCTATAAATATCGTCAAACCTTTCTCAATCATAAATTCTTTTCATCTGAATTCGGCGCAGTTTGAAAGCAATATCGGCATCGTGTTTCTGCATAACCAGTGTGTATATTAGCACGCAATGTAGGACACTAATCAAATCGCTTTGTGACAGCGCTCACGTCACGGCAGACGTACGTATCAGCACAAACAGTCTGTTGCCACAAGCTTACTGGGCCAGATTACTCCATTCGATAGCTGTAAATCATATTTTGATGTCCTATATGTGTATCGGAGCAAAGACTTGAACTGTGGTATGTATGCACTGGCAATTAGTACTTTGTACTGAATAGGAAGCCATGGTGTTATGCTACCATTCATTCACCATACAGCTACAATAGCACAATTATTAATCAATTACGTTCCCAAACAACAAGACATTATAATGCGAAAAATGCAAGAATATTAACACGCAATCAGTCTCACCTGAATCCTACTAATATTATGAACGCAAAAGTTTGTAAATTCTTTCACGTAAAAACTACTGAATGGATTTTTATGAAACTTTACAATTATATAGCTTATACATCAGAATGACACATAGGCTATCATTGTTTACGGTACTCCCACGGGAATGGAAAGTAAGCAGGTGCAACCCCGGGGCGTTGCTAGTATAAATATGATGTAAAAACGAATCTTCTAAATCGTTTTTTTACCACTTAGAATCGTCAGATTGATTTTAAATTTTCTTAACTTAGGACCCATGGCAATGCAATAATTTTAAAATAGTTTTTATTATTTTTTTCTTCTAAATTCATAATTTATTACTGTTACTAACATCAATCTACAAAAAAAGGTCGTTTTAAAAATGAATTTTTTGACCTACGTCAATTATAATTTCAATTTATAACTCTTTCTCTCCTTTCGAAACTTTAAAAAATATGTCATCGAAAACACACTGGTATTTCTTACTTTGATATACATTTTAAGCTCGCAAACCTAGATCAAGTATTTCTTTACGAAAAAGACAGCGTCAGAAATAAGTCACTTTATATGTACAGAATAAGAGATAGGACTTAAATAACTGAATAGGCCAAAAAGGCTTTGAGAAATATATTAAAGTGTCTGCATAGAAGATGAAGGCGATATAAACATTCATAAACTTAGCATTCAAGTTCCAGTCTAGGAGGCAATCTCCTCAGATTCCCTCCTCCTAACCAATCTGAACATTGTCTGAATCTGTCTAGTCCAGGCTAGTTCAGATTTTTCAATTACTAGCAAGGTTGTACGCTATTTACTTTAAATGCTTTTTAAAATACGAAGTGCCTAAATAAAACTACAGGGAAAAAATTATCACCTTATATTATGTCCCACTGCTGAGAACGGGTCTCCTCGGAAAAAGGCGAGGCGGATATTTGACCATTGTTTACATTAGCCCAATAAGGGCTGGGGAACTTCACACACCTTCAAAAGACTTTGAATCTAATGAGGCATGCAGGTTTCCTCACGATGTTTTCCTTCACCGGTGAGCGAACGATGGTGTCATAATATTCAGGGGCACGTATACATTTTTAAAGCACTACATAGGGCTTAGACAAACTAACACCATTTAGTAGCGTAAAGATTTCGAAATTCGTCACCGTCTCTAAGTCATTAATGACAATTTCCTAGCCAATAAGATGTGGCCAATGACGATCGATAACCAATAGACAGTTTGTGATTTTTTCACGATAACTATTGACCACATGAAAACGTATGTCAATCCCTTACATTTTATTCTTTTCGAACTTCGTTATCGTTTTTTATGTTACTTTATCTAAGCCTCTAGCTCAGGATTGAACCCAGACCTCTCTCTCAAGAGGCCAACCCACTAAACCAACGTCGCTTAACAGGGCACTTCTCGTATATTTGACATCATTTGCGTTCATATAAGTTTAAAACTACTTAAATATACTTTTGTAGTATATACAATTTAAGCATGAAGATAATATATTTGTTCAGCTGTAAAGTTCCTTTATAAATTATGATTCAACCCGACGAATGTTAAGGCGAAGTCAATATTTGTTTATAACTTTATTGTTGATTTAATTGTTTCCAAATTTTATTAAATTGTTACGCTGTGGGCGTATTTTTCCTCAGTATTTATTGAAAGGACATTATTTTGATTATTTATGTAATATATACACAATAAAAAAAATCGATAGAAGTATATTATGATTTGTTTTATTTTTTGCTTAAAACTGATTTTAACTATAATATTAACAATAATTATCTACGGACGATTTTATGACACGTCCATCTGGTCCCGTACTGTTTCCAAAGAACTTGTGTTACGGGTACCACAACGGAAATACACATATATATATATATATATATATATATATATATATATATTTTTTCGGTTGGATCTATGCTAATGGTCCTAGTGACCGTTATGCGTCATCGGAAATGGGGTGATCCGGTTGGATCATCCTATGACGCTAAAAATTTGGGGGGTTGCCCCCCGCCATGTTCATGGCGTCGGGTTTGTACCTAACTTGGTCAGCTACGGTCGACTGGTTTGGAACGGGTGACGTTAGAAACCTATCGTGAGGGCCGGCCCTCCCCTCCCCCGGTAGCGGGGGAGGCGGGTCATGCGCGGGACCCGAGCAAGCTGCCGATAGCAGAGTGCTATCGGTGATTACACGGTCTATATTGGTGTCGAACACATATATAATACATTTTTACACTAATAGATATTTTTAAGTATTTTACTTTTTTTTAGATTCGAACGCGCTACGTCCGGGCTTTAGCGCCAATGCTCTAACATTGAGCCACATTTTTTTAAATACGTCAACATAATTTTAGACGCATACAATGGCTTTTAACCATTATGAGATACTTGGAATATCTCATGTGAGTTTTTTTAATATAATGCTTTTGTGAGCTTCATATAATGTCATCAAAATAGGTAAAGGAAAAGAAATGAATTTATATTTTTTGTTCTTTTTCTCTGGCACTCAAAACTATTGACGTAACAAAACTCCATCGCTTATTCTGATGTCTACTGAGAATGGGTGCGGAGCTTTGCAATCATGTGTATGTTATGCTAAGCACGAACCGAATAAGCCTGCATACCGAAATCGTAAGAATGCAGCTTGTATCCAAATTCTAGCACTTGTAATATTTGACTTCATTTGTTCTATTTGTTTTCATTTTATTTACAAGTAGACTATAGCTAAAATTAAATTATTAACAAGTTTGGATATGTAAATTGGCAGACCTGTAGTGCTATTCTGTAAAAACCATTTCGATATCGAGCTTCACCCGAGTGAAAGAGCTCATTTTGAAAGACGCTTACTTTGAAAACGAACTTTATTGATATGGATAGAGAGTCGAGTTTTAAAGAATATAAATTCATCAAATTTGTCATATCACAGCGGATTCCGCTTTCAAGATTCGAAAACGACCTTACAGAATAGCCCTACTGCCTCCTCCTGATGGCGAGTGATCAACGTCGCCCATGGACATAAGCGAATTGACTTTGAACTAGCCCAGGTAATCTATTCACATGTTGCCTATTTTTAGACATAAGATGTTATGTCTCTGTATCAGTAATTAATCTGCCTATCCCGACCTTGTCTCCGAATCGCAGCAAAGCTATTTCACGTGAGAGAAGCGGGATGGTGGAACCCATGCAGTAATGAGCACAGGACAGCGCATCCCTCCCACCAGTAAAATACGTACAAAGACACGAGCAAATGCTCCTTGCACTTTAATACACTGGTTTTATAATGAACTAGCAGCGCCCCGTGGTTTCACCCGCGTAATTGTCGTCCCCGTGCGAGTACGGGGATAAATTATAGCCTATGTGCTATTCTGGTGTATAAGCTATATTACTGTAAAGTTTCATTAAAATCCATTCAGTAGTTTTTACGTGAAAGAGTAACAAACATCCATACTTACAAACTTTCGCCTTTATAATATTAGTAGGATTATACCATCATCAGCCTTTCGTCCACGGCTGAATATATGGCTCTCTCAGTGATGGCAAGACCACCGATTCCTTGCCACTCGCATCAAAAATGGATCGGCCATGCACAAAGATCGTCTTCTACCAAGTTAATCGTCGACTAACACTTCGTCTACCTAAACGCGGCCTACACTATTAAACCTTATTGGTCAATCGGCCCACCATTCTTCTAAGTGTGACCCACCCACTGCCACTTCAATGAGCTTATTCGTCGCGTAATATTTGTAATTTATGTCTTCATCCCGAATGCTATCCGCCAAAAAAGCACCCGGCAGAGTTAGAAAGCACGAGTTTCTAGATATAACTAAATATTCTGTGAATATCTAATATCAAAATAAAATCTTAATTATATATATTTCTTGTGTGCGTGTGTATGTGACTGAACTCCTCCTAAACGGCTGGACCGATTTGAGTGATTTTCTTTGTGTGTGTTCAAGTAGATTCAGGACACCTATGTTATGTTAGTCATGATTTTAAACATTCTTATTTTAAAAACCCGTCCACATAGCTCTTTACATAAAACCTCACTTTCACTCTGACAAAATGATGGGCGAACTCGTTGTTCACCGTTCATCTAATTATGCAAAACAAGGGGGAGTTTGTAGTTGTGTACAGTTCAAAACTGTACCGTGAAATAATAAACGAAAATCCCGGTCTAAAACGGTGAAAATTTTAAGATCATATTCAATGAATATTAATGTGTTGGTGAAATTTGCTTAAGCCCCGTCCAAAGTTCTTTACAAGGTAAACAGTATATAAGTGTTCGATGAATAGTTTATAAGAGACAAATTACCCTTCAAATAACTGTCGTTAGTTAAACTTTTTATTCGTATATTACTTTTGAATTAACTTTGACTATTTAAGTAGTAATTTTAACAAGTTAGTTAGTTTTTTTAGTTTTTTTTGTTGTTGTGATTTAAAATCAGTCCGTGTTAGATGCGAATGGGAAGGGATCAGTCGTCTTGGCGTTCATTGAAGGAGGCCTATGTTCAGCATTGATGATGATGAAATTAAAAAAAGCATGATTAATTTGGCTGGACTTTTGTAACTCGGCTTATGAATATGTGCAACTCCAAATACGAATAAAAAAAGCTTGGATAATACCAGGTAAACGCGGGTAGACCTTAGATCATTTCACCTCGGAGCAGCGTCTGCCATCATCATCATCAGCCTGCGGCAATGCACTGCTTGATATAGGTCTCTCCCAAAACTCGCCGCTTTTCTCTATATTCAGCTTTGAGTATATCATAAATAGTATATGTATTATTTGATAAAATATGATACAATTTTATAAGCTTTGATAAATTAATAACAATATATACATTTATTATGGCGTTCATCCAAGGAAGCCTATGTTCAGCAGTGGACGAATAGAGACTGGTGATGAAGATGATGATGATATTGATGATGATGATGATGATAATGATGATAATAATAATAATAACCATACATGATCGACAGCTAAAGATTGCAAAATACTTACATAACTAGGTTATGAATATAAGAAGATGGATTATTACCCAAGTAATTTCCGGGAATAAGCGAAATATTGCTTTGGGAATTCGTGTGGGAAAAATACGAATAAAGGGAACGAAGGATTATGCACAAATAAAAATTTTCAGGCAAGGCAAAATCCTTGTAACAGTTTCCTAGTTTAAAATATAAACATAATATGTGGCGTGAGAGTATCAAAATTAATTACCTAAATCTTAGTATGTTCTTATAATATCAAAGCTTAGAGACGCTTTGATGTATGTACCTACAAAGCCTGGATTTTGTTAAATCTAACATTTGATACAAACATTATAATAAAACCTGAAGATTGGGCTGAAATTGGGATCTTAAATTTTAATTTTACGTAGGTAAACGAGGTAGATAGGCGAACGATCGGTCGAAGCCTTTTGGCGACTATCGACACCCGTATCGATCTACACACCCAGAGGTCATATAGATGTATTTCCCTTCTTCTCCTTATCCCCCCGGCGATCCACTGGAATCTCATAAGATGCACGAATAGCGACAGCATACCTGTTACTTCACGTTGATATTGTATAGGCAAGATACCGCCCCGGTCAATATCCAAAATATTTAAAGAGATAAAGGCAAAAAACCTAATAGTTTTGTCAGATTTAAATCGTTGATAACTTTTCTAATTTTAGCGACCCCATCTTCAATGTTTAAAATAATCTATACGATTTGGAATCGAATTATGTTTCATCCATATTTTCAGGAGATAGAGAAAAGGTTTTGACAGAAAAGGCACTCGTTGAATTGACTAGAAGGCTACTAGTTATTATGTGAATGTACTTATACCACTTCGGTATTAAATTTTCCAGCGCCATTGTATTTTTTATAAGAAAATCTCAGAAATGCTATCTTCGTTAGAATATACGTCCAGCAGTGAATGAAAACAGTTTAACATTATCAAGCAAAATCGTGGTAATATTGAATATCATACATTACAATATTAATCTAGGAAGCTTACACCTGTATTCACCAACAATACTATGAGGTGCCACAGTAGTCTCGAACGCATAGGGTCATTAAAGCCAACTCATAGAAAATACTTAAGTGAAATATAAAACTCAACTATTGACACCAAAATCGTATAGATAGCGTTCACTGATCGCGTTCTTTTAATAGTATTGTTTCATTACTTAGCCAAGTACGCTTCTTGAATACGAGAGTCAGTCACTTATAAACTCATACTTACTACCTACATCCTAAATCTCTGTTTTCATAAATCAATTAACGTTATTTAGAATTTAATTATCTTCGTTAAGTCCTGTTTTCTCGGGCGCTAAAGGTAACGATTAGGCGTCTTATATTTAGATTATTTGTAACCATGAACGTCTAGCAAATTCCTACCAACGGAAAATTTAATTTCATTCAGCGCCTAACAAGATTTCATATAATTTCAATTTAAGTAACATTTAATTAATGTTTACGCTAATTGTTTTTATAAATCTGTTCTAATTGTATTCATTTTAGCTGCCTTCTTAGATTATCGCCCGTTTAAAGTAGGTGATTGTATTTTAACCCATTTACAATAATTATTGCTTACGATATTGTATTTATTATTTCTTCTTTGTGCATATTTAAGCTTCATTCGACAGGAGAGTAAAAGACATTTTTTGTTGGGTCATTATTATAATTTAGGCTTTCATAATCATTATCTGCTAGCGACTGTTTTCGACTAAATTTTCCTTAGCGTCCAACAACGACCCGAGAAACAGTATTATATTCTAAATTTATTATTATTAAATCAGTATCTAGACTCAGAATACGACAACCGACAAATGGATTTCATCATCGTTGATGATTAAATGCTATATGAATGAAAAAAAAAATATTTAAAAATTGTTGAAATATTTGAAAATTCCAAAAATATCTAAAATATTGTCATGTTAGGGCCAAGAATGCAAAGAGTCAATGTGACTCAGCGTTTTGAAGTACATGAAAATCGCGTTAAAAGATTACATTTTCAGACGAAACTATATAAACATGTTAACAATATAAAGTTGAAATTAAACTTCAAATTACAATACAAAAACTGAAGTCGAAAAATCATTTTCACATTGAAAATCTGAACAGTAAAAATATAATAAGCCCTCATATTTATTTCACTGCGTATTAAATGAGAATTGTCAATATCCTTTTTATTGTACTGAAGCGGCGAATTTTATTTCAAAATTAATATGTTAGTTGAATAGGCAAACTAGCAGATATACCACCTGACGGTAAGTGGTCGATATTGCTCATGAACAGAAACTAGTACTGGAACTAATCCTAGGACTAGCCCAAGAAACTTATTTACGTGTTTCTACTCATTTTTTTCTTTTACGCCGGAAAGTGCACTGAAGCATCCCACAGGGGAGTGGGTCTTCCCAGGCGGGTATGTGGGACTCGCTGCGCCCGAAAGATGGTAAGTGGACGCAGCTCTACCCACTAAAACCCGGCGAGTGCCACCAATGCCGCCTTTGGTGAGGTGCAAGGGATCGACAAGCAACAGGGCACCTCGACGACTAGTCAGTCTCTCAGGGGACCGACGCCGCCTCCACAGGGCGGTTGCCCCACACAGAACATGTGAACAGAACGATGAGGTGAGGTTCCCATCCGCACCCCTTGCCCCCTGCTCTGTCGTCCCCTCTTCTTATAAGAAGGATACAAAGAGCCCCCTCGCGTCGGCTCAATTCGCTTCGCCCAAGGTGTTGGGGTCACCTTAAGCCGGAGCCCCACCGCCACGACAAGGCCTGAATCATAGTGCGATACCTACGTATCCTATCTTATCCTGAGATGTAAGTTACTAATAAACTACTAAATATGGCTCAAACCGAAGGTAGTAGGTTCGAATCCCGCCAGGGAAAGAACTACTACTGCTCCCCCATGGCTTTCTCGACAGTATTTAAGAATTATCCTAAGCTATCTATCAAACTTCGACCCAACAACCTTGTAATAAGACAAAATACTTTAACTTGTACGTCGTAAAATTATATCATCTACGTTGATACGTTTTATAATAACGACCTCATATTTATTCTAAGCGACGAGGACAGTATAATTTTATTTGGGTACCTGTGGGATGTGTTAGGGGTCTGTATAATTTAATGAAATTTTTTTCACGAAGCATTTATTTTTATTGGTTTCACAATTTTGACGGCCGGCTGGTCGAGTAGTACTGGGGGATTACTGGGGATACTGGGGGGTACTGGGGGTCGATTGAATGATCGAGCGATCGACGACGTAATTTAGCCAATCACAACTTCGAACGAACGAACGAACTTCGCTATCGTTTTCGTAATGGCGTTTTGACTAAACCCCCTGGATACTTTACAAAGCATCGCCGGTTCGAATCCCGCCAAGTGCAGATATTTTTTATGATAAATAAAGATGTCTGCTTCGGGACATGAAGACAGGACAAGACAAGACGGGACATTTTTATTTCATTTCCGTTAGTGATACTTGTAAGTCATGTTATTACGAACTTACCATGGAGCTAGGTTAAAGTTGTGTTATTGATGGATGATATAAATTTATTATTTATTTGATGGATAATATTATAGAAATAATAATATTATAAAAAACTTTTTATATGGAATCAGCAAAATTTACCTTGACTAACTCTTTAAGAAGAATAGTGGTTTCCGAGGTACACTAAATTACTATAATAACTGTTAAATTACTGTTATAACAATAAATATAATATAGGAGACAAATCAATTAAAATTCACATTAAGATTTTTTTGTTTTATTCTAGCAAACAACTAACACAAAAAAATATTGTTGTTGTATATTATGTTAAAAAAATTTTGCCGCTTAAATTCTATTTATTGAGGAAAATTATTGTAGAGAAAATATTTTATTCCCATTTTTAAGTCAAAACCAAAAAAAGCAAGAACTCATTTAGAATACGACGCCCACAGATAGAATATAATATTATATTCTCACAAAAATTATAAATCAAATCGGGCATATAAAAACATTTTCCATTTAATAATAGCATATTATATAGCTTATAATAGATGTTTTTGAAACCTACTTAAAAGTTCAAGAAAGTATTCAAATTTATTTTATGCATTTAAATCTCAATTAATTGGTGTATTTATAAGGTCATTTATTTTCTGATTTCAGAATTAAATTTCAATAAGCGATTTGAATAATTTATGATTTTTGGTATTGTTAAAGAAAACACACTTAAGTGATTCCTAAATTATATACGAAATCAAATCAATATCTATCGTATAATATTACGAACCTCAATATGAAATTCTAATTTCTTTGTATGATTTGTTTTCTAAGAAGCATAATATATGATCAAAGTCAAAGTCAAAGTCAAAAATTTTATTCAAAATAGTACTATCCAAGTATCTTTTTGAAGGTCAATTGAGTCTACCACCGGTTCCAAAGTAAGTCCACTGAGAAGAACCGGCGAAACAAACTCAGTGGAACTAGTCTTTTCAAATACAACATTACAAAAAATAGTAATACAAACAATACATAGTACTATACTAGTATAGTACATAAGAAGAATTCAGCAAGAAACTCTGTTGGGTTGCTCCTTTCAAAATATAGTTTACATTTTTATTTTTTTATAAACATACATAAAATAAATGTCGTTGGAAACACGTCAGGCCTTTTTCATCATCATCAGCAGCATTGCCTGATGCTCAACTCACATCTATACGGACCGGCCTCTGTACGGATCGTCTTCCTAGTCCACGCCTAGTTAATGCCCTACCAATGCTTCTACTTAAACGCGGCCTCCATACTTCAAGAGTGGAGGCTCCGCTTAAGCCTTACTGATCCATAAGTGTGTGACCAGCCGGTAAGGAAATCGGTGATAATATGATGAGAACAGAAGTTTTGTGTGATATTTCTTGAGATATCATCATCAGCCCTTATCCGTCCACTGCTGAACATAGGCCTCCCTCAATGAACGCCAAGACGACCGATCCCTTGCTACTTGCATCCAACACGGACCTGCCACTGCACGGAGATCGTCTTCCCATCTGGTCAATGGCCGACCAACACTTCGTCTACCTAAACGCGGCCTCCACTGTGCGTGACCAGCCCATTGCCACTTTAACGTGCTTATTCTTCGCGTGATATCGGTAGCTTTAGTTCTCTGGCGGAGGTCTTCGTTTCGAATCCTATGTGCCAAAGAAACACCCAGCATAGCACGCTCCATAGCACGTTGAGCTACGGCAAAGTTGCGGACCAGTCCTAAATTAAGAGGCCACGTTTCGGCCCCGTAAGTCATCACGGGGAGAACGCATTGGTTGAAGACTTCGTCTTCAAACTCTGCGGTATAGAGATGGTATTTCTAAGGTAAGGTATTTCTTGAGATACCTATAACCTATTTCCTATAAGGTAAGCTGGCAGACGTGTCACCTGATGGTAGGTGGTCAACGTCGCCCATTAACATAACCAGGTTTACCTGGAACTAGCCCAGGCAACTTTATGTTTTGGCTGTCAAGCCCACTTAGACAAGTGGCAAAAAAACAAAACAATATACTTTTAGTGTCTGAATTCTTCAAATTTTTTGCAACATCACAAAGCCGTTAGCGTTTTTCGCAACAGAATAGATACGAAACATTTGCCATTTGCCTAGGGGGGCTGAAACGTAAGATGCTAAGTCACTGTGCTAGTAATGATACTGGTTATCTTCCCCTTCTATCCAAAAGAACTGGGGCATAGGCATCAATAGGGAGATAAGACAAAGGCATGAATTATAATATATTCTAGATAAAAAAATACACACGGGTTGAAGTTCTGTTTACAAAATATATTGTAAAAAAGTGTAATTTACGTCCGACGCGACTACATGTACCGTCGAGGTAAATTTGCTTTTTAACGCATACATTTTGATTTGGCGGAACGCCGCGCGATTTATGCTATGTCACCGCGCGCAATATCTCACTTTCATTTCTTGGTTTTATAAAAGACCCGACAGACTAGTAATAAAATAATTTTGTTCGAAATGTAAACATAAACTGGAAATCCATTTGAACACACAAAATTTTTCGAAATCTAGCAACATACACACGCACAGACATAAAGTAAGTCATAAAGTACAGTAACAATGAAAGGGCTCAGAAACATTGACGAGACGATGTTCCAGTGGGTAAGGACTCTCGGCCTCTTATGCGAGAGGTTCTGGGTTCGATCCTGACCCACCCGCGGATCTTGAAATAGGTCTTTCTTAATTTAAAAGTGCACTGAATGCATGCCTGATGAGATTGAAAGTCTTTAAAGGTATATGAAGTTCACCAACTCGCATTGAGCCAGCGCATCGGTGAACTATGGCCCGTTACCCTCCTCGCCTGATTTTGAGGAGGAGACCCTTGCACATAAGGGTTGATACTTTACTTACTTCACTTTTAACAAACCTGCAATCATATATATATTGATGTATCATACTTAGGAATATACCTACTAGTTCATAAGGAAAGATATTGAAAACCGTATCAAAATCCCTTTGAATAGTTTAGAAAATATCGATAGACCAATACAAAAAGGCGACCATAAACTATATAAATATTTAAACATTGGGCTATATCCTTGATAGGTTTTATGTCAAAAATAGACAAAGGAGGAAAGCCTTGTTAACAAAGCTCTCGTATCGTGCCGAAATATCCTGCTCCAAAATAAACTATTTATAACGAGTAACTAAGTAACCAAAGTAAGTTACTTGGTAAATACTTAAGGCAGGCTTATCACGTTTAGGAAATTCACAAGATGACCTTTAGCTAAGTCAATAAAGCTTTGAACTAATAACAGAGAGTTATAATATAAACAACTGTAGGCAGTTTCACCTGCGTTGATTGAGATTTACAGCTGTACCTGTAGTATGGACTGATGGTCATTTTTAGATTAGATACTTTTAGATGGACTTTTATGGTATGGTATTAAGGTTCAAGAGTGGAGGCCGTAGATGAAGTGTTGTTCGGCCATTAGCCAGATGGGAAGACGATCTCCGTGCAGTGGCAGGTCCGCTTTGGATGCGAGTGGCAAGGGATCGGTCGTCTTGGAGTTCATTGAGGGAGGCCTATGTTAAGCAGTGGACGGATAAAGGCTGATGATGATGATGATGATGAAATGGAATTTTATAGTCTGCCTCACTGAATGATGACTTGGTATTACACTGGTGGATGAATTTATCAAATCGGATCAGTGGTTTAGAAATTATCTTCTAGTTTTTCTATTATTCAGTCGAATAATTCTATTGCTCAGATGCTAAAATCGTAAAATACTACACACAATAATTTATAAGCAATATATTTTTCCAGTTGAGAGTACAAATGTATTAGCACGGTGCTCAGATGTAATAATAATAATTGATAAACTTGGCCTCCTCCGAAGGAAATCGTGTTCTTTCTATTCCTGTTATTATGAGCCAATTGGCATTACATTTGATATACGAATTTTTGAGAAAAATTATTTCAGAGAACCAATTTTATTCCCATTTTAAAGTCGATCCAACATTTAATTGTTTAAAAATAAAATCATTATTTTTACATGCCCGATGTTTCGGATACATCAACCATGGTCACAGGAGAACTGAACAAAACTGAGGTTTTATTATTAAAATCAACCCTTAACCCTCAACCAGATTGTAGCCCTTGAAAAAATAAATTGTTATATTCAACTCTTTTGACAAACTACAGTATTATATTTGATAGCTTATTCACACTTCAAATGGAATAATAACTCTCCGGTCTCACGTGAGGAGACGGCGATACATCATCAGACAATTCCTAATCGAATACTGAATACCTGTCACAAGCACCGCCAGGGTCGTTTGTCACCTGCCCTGGACAGTATTGTGAATATTGAAAGGACTGGGACAAGCAGTTGCACATTAGGGAAGCTTAATATCGTATGTATGTGGTGGAATACTCGACAGTAATCGAAAGTAGGGAATGTAATTTATACGGCTTACACTGCTAATTGAGACTCGTTAAGGATTTGGGACCCTGTCATAAAGGGAGCCCATTTTTCAGAGCTCTAGCTGTGTAGATAGGATAGATTCTATCTAGAAATAGCATAGGGATCTTCTAGCACAAACAAGGAATTATACCAAAAAATTGGAAGGACACCTTTTTCTACAATCGTGGTAGTTAAAAAAGGTTTGATATTTAAGAAGTGAAAAAATATCATTAAATTCGTAAAAGTTGTTTGAATCTAAAAGAAGTTTTATTATTACATATTGTGTAAACTTTTAGCTCAAATAGTTAGATGATTGATGGTTTTACATAACGATGAGCTACGCGATGAGCAGCATCAAAATTTTTCATAATATATTGTACAGCAGATAATATTATAGTCTATCAAAAGTCCTGAGAGTCAATTATTCTTTTTAAGGGCCAAACAAAAAAACATTAGCTAAGATTGAGATTAGAGGCTCTTTTAGGATGAAGTGTCGGTTGGCTGATAACCAATTGGGAAGTTAATATCCGTGCAGTGGCCGGGCCGTGTTGGATGCGGGTGGCTAGGGGTTATCTTGGCGGATAAAATATGATGATGATAATGATGTCATTGATTATAATGATGATGATGATGCTGATGATGATGGTGGTAGTGATGATGATGATAATGACGACGATGATGATGATCATGATGGTGAATTTGTTAATAGTTTGTGTTGCAATGTGCTGCTAGTTCGATTTCAGCTAATAAATTTACAAAGTTATACGGAAGTTTCTAAATAACTTAATACTAGTCGTTTATTTTAATGTATGCACGGGTCCCAGTGACCAAACTTTTTCCTTTTACCATTCATGAGGTACTGTATAAGTTGATTTCACCTCAAACCCTCAGAATAATTAACGGAGGTTAGGGTTCTATCAGCTATAAATATTATATCATCACCATCATCAGCCTTTATCCATCCCCTGCTGAAATTAGTCTCCTTTAATTAATGCCAAATGTCAAATCCAACATGGACCAGCCACAGCACGGAGATCGTCCTCCCACTTTGTTAAACCATTACATAATAATATGTGCTTGCTCATTTTTTTACACAAGTTTTCTTTCCATTGGCTGCTGTTAACGAATTTTATCACTACCTACTTTTCTCTACACTTACTTTTATGGATCCACTATCTTGCTTGTTTGATCCGTGAAACAGCTTTGCTGTTTCGTATGGAGAAAAACAGGCTGTGTAATTACTGATACCGAGACTTAGCATCTTACGTCTTAGCATATTATAATAATAATAATATCTATGGACGCTTTTACACCACGTCAATCTGGTCCCGTGGTAAATACTCGAAGAGACTTGTGTTACGGGTACCAGACAACGGAAATACATATATTTAATACTTTTTATATTAATACTTATATTAAAGATTTTTATTATATAATACACATATTTAATACACATCCATGACCCAGGAACACAGAATATGAAACACAATGCACTGGGATACTAGTTTAAGATAATGGCTACTATAATCTCTCTACCTGTGCCAGACGGTTAAGATACCAAGAGCAGCACACCCTCTGCTGCGTGGTTATCTGACATCTTCATCGGCCTTATTAAGCTTCATTACCCCAATGCTCTGGGACGACAAGTCTTGGACGGCTATCGCCTCCTTCTGCTAGATAGTGCCGCTGTCAAAAGACGCAGACGACTAATAGGGATGCAGAAAAGGCACTACCTATGTTATGCGCCTCCTACAACGCCCTCATGCTCGTGTATGGTTTAGGATGATAAACTTGGCCCAGTGATTGCTCAGTGGCAATTGGTCCTTTATCCGAGGTCAGCGTTTTGCTAAGGTGATTTTTTTTCCTCCAGATCCCGTGCCCTCAGAAGCGGCTGAAGACTCTTGCTTTAGTTTGGCTACACCCAGCTGCCAGTCTCACATCGCGTCGGAATCTACTCAAAGGTACTGGCTGTATTGAATAATATTGAGGAATTTTGGCAACAAAAAAAAAATACAACAATCGTAATAGTATATAAACATTAATTTATACTGTCAACATAAAAAACTTATCGCCCCTGTGGGTTCCGTGTGATTATTTAAAGTCCGATGTCTCAGCCTAAATCGTAATTTCGTCTGGTTTGAGTTCGGGCTGGTACCTGCGTGAATTTACCGTGTTCCGCTAATCACCGTCTGCAAAAAACATCGGGTTTTTGCGAGCGGCTAACGCTGTTGGAGTCGAGCCAACCACAAGCTATAGGCTGGGACTACACAAGAGTAAAGATTAATGGATTTTGTTTCGGAGATATCGTAACATGATCAGCAGCAGCTAGTAAACTTTAGTTATTTCATACTATAACACACAATCTATGTTCTCGATTTCAAAAATTAAATATCAGAAATTTCTTTTTTTTTTTAGAGGTTTATAAAACAAGTGTAAGGTTTCTTGTATATTATTACGGTTTTTTAAGATTTCTAAAAGCTTGCTTTTTAAACCAGTTTTACACCATTAGCGGATTATGTTAAAATTATATTAATTACAGATAACTTTAGGAAATATCATATTAAAGAAAATCCTGAAAAATATATTTCGATTTTTACAATATTATATATCCCTTTCAGAGTCAGTTTCGACGCTTGTGATTTATAACAATACTCAAAAAATATACGATTTTATTTTAATAATCAATAGCAAATACCCTGAGGAAAAACTGCTTGAAAAAGATTTTTATATTTAGGGATATTATAATGATAATATGATTTTTTTTAAAACAACATGAAATATCCCGAAATTAAACTGATTTTGTTACCAATTTATTTTCCTGATTTGAACATTATAATAGCTTAATATAACTAAATAGAATAGAAAAAAAAACTAAATAGAACGTCTTCTTAAAAAAAAACCATGATTGTTGTTCAAATTTATTGCAATTATATTCCTATAATTATTTTAAAACCACACTAACACACTGTGATATCAAATTATTTTTAAAACATTCGAAAGGATCGTTAATATGTTATTTGTCAATTGTATCAGACAATGAAGTGAAAAAACACAATCTTTTGTGAGAGTAAAAGAGGCCGTAAAATACTTAATTTGACTTCCCGCGAATTTTTTCGCAATAAAGGTGTAAACGCTCATATTTTACAGTAACTATAGTCACGACAGGACGAGAAGAAGAGTTTTCTGTGAATTGCTAAGCACATTATAATAAAATATCATATAAAGCAAGACAATTCAGATACCTAAGATATGGTCCGGACAAAATAAAAAATAGGTTTTCTTATTCGTTATAATTATGTTCTACTTGCAATAATTATTATTAATTAAATTTTATTCGCCTATTTATACTACACTATACGAAATTTTGTGTCAACGTTATTGAAATAAATTTAAACTGGAAACCATTTTATAATTCATTAAACAAAGTAAGCGTATCATGTGCTCACAGCTTTATATCTAAACAATCAGCTTTACGTGTACCATAAACATATTATATAACAGATACTATCTGTATTTCATTAAGCCTAAATGAAAACTAGTAAAGTATATAAAATTATATTTGGAGCGTAATAAATTTGTTGATACATAATATTCTAGCGCTCATTATGCTGTTCAGCAGTGGATGGATGAAAGCTGATGATGATATTCTAGCGCTATGTTTCATCATCATCATTAGCCTCGATTCGTCCACTGCTGAAGGCCTCCCTCAATGAACGCTAAGACGACCGTTCCCTTTTTTTTGTCGCTGTGAAAATGCTCTCGCAGCATACCAGGGACACGCATTGGGGTGCACTACCCCACTAAAACCGCTGCGAGCGCCTTCAGCCGCTTTGCGAGGATCCCGGATCTGCAAGACGACCGACCCTTGCCACTTGCATCCAACTTAACCGGCCGTTGCAAGGAGATCGTCTTCCCACTTGGTTACTGGAAGACCAAAACTTCGTCTACCTAAACGCGGCCTCTTAAACCCTCTTGGCCCATCAGCCACGTTCTTCTGAGTGTGTGTCCAGCTCACTATGTTTATTAAGTTTAAATTCAGCAGTGAAATTAGTTGTTTTTTTTTTTTTGTAATATACGTATGAAGTGTCAATATTGCTTGCTTCTTAGTTTAAATTTATAATATGGAAACAATATCTATAAACTTATTGAGGATATGAAATGCTTACTCCAAGGCTTAAAACAGTTCCCACTAATACAAGATAATAAGAAAGTTTGATCGCGATCGCAGTAGTATTTCGGTTCCGAGTTGAATGAGAGTCGAATTATGTCTCTGTCGGATATATTAAAAAAGTTTCCGTTTTGAGACTCGCGGTCGGCTGCTCATTCCATCCCCCTCCACGCTTCTAAATGATGGGAAAACTTCCACTAGACATTTGTAGCCACATTTGCTGGTTCAAGTATACTATTAAAAACTCATTTCGAAATTGTCAAAAAGTAATGACCCCTTTCGGGCCCTCTCGCTGTACTTTATCTATATAAATGATTGTCCATCTGTTTAATGATCGTGATGTGACGATTTATTCAAATACTTTCATCATTATTGTACATCATTAGATCATGGATTAAATGATTATCATTATCAACTATAGGTAAAGGCTTTTCGTTTGGACATTTATTCAATTCAACCTTTGTATTTATTATATTATGATTTGGATTATAAAATAGTTGCTTTTTACTCACTGCTATATATAACAACGATGTCTATTAAGAATGACAGATAAGTTTAATAAATAGTTTTGTACTACAATGAAGAAGAATTATTATGCACCTTTAGTTCACTACGAGTCTTCTGTTTAATTACTAATATTTTAAAGTGGAAATATTTGTTTGTTGTTTGTATTGAATACACTCCGCAACTATTGGACAGATTTGAAAAAATATTTCACCTATCCATAGAAACATTATCAGCTATAAAACAGTACCCGTGCATAACGTTTCTACTACAAATTAAAGCGTAGGTAAGCATTACATATTATAATATTATGTACAATCATCATCATCTACATCATCGGATTTTATCCATCCCTGCGGGACTAGGCCTCCTTTAATGAACGCCAGGACCGCCTAGAACATATATTGTAAAATATATATTTTACTGTATTTATTTCACCAGTTCTTATTAGTGGATTAGTTTTGTAGCCGGTATTTTATTGCATAATATACTTTAATTTCACCTTAATAAGATACTTTATTGCACAACTATAAAATATGTATTACATTATAATATGTTTTTATTCAATGCTTGCATGCTGAAGGGAAATACAAAGATTATTTATTACGAAAAAAACAGCATGAGATCAACGCATTATACAAACCTACACAAAACATGTTTGTGCGCCTGTCTGACAATTTTATCATCATCATCATTTTCCTGCCTACTATAATAAGGGCCTATTTCACAATATCCAGTTAAGTTCCCAATAGGCTATCGGCAATATATTTGACAGATATTTGACAGATACTCCATACTCTATCTGTCAAATATGTTGCCGATAGCCTATTGGGAACTTATAGGGAGATTGTGAAACAGGCCCTACGAATCTTATGATTTCCAAAATGGCCACTTCATATCTGTCACTCGCTTTCATCTAAAACCAGCCCGTTGTCATCACGTCTCGAGTCAAGCGGCCAGTCTTTCGGTATTTAGTAGAGATACAATTGATTTCCATCCTCTCCTTTCTTCTCTTAGTACCTGTAAGATAATTTGATTTATTAGTAAAGCTTAGCATATTTTTGAGATAGGGTCAGGAAAAAAAAAGTTGCTAAATAAACAAACGGGTCAATAAGATTGATTATCAGGGGTTTTTCAAGCTGTTTTCGCTCTCAGTTTAATAAAGGATACGCTAACGAGGTGGCATTACCGAGTTGGTATTTACGTTTCCTAATGCAGTAGGATGGGTCATTGTTAATAGATTGGCGGTTGGAGCCCGGCCAGATCTCACGCTACCACTTCAACTCGATCCTGTTCATTCGGTGTAACTCGAATGTAACTTTGCGTTACCAACAACAAGATAAATGCTTCGGATAAAATGTGTACGAATTACAGAACGGATCTTTTATGGATATCACAAAATACAAGTTATGCTATCATTATTAATATGTTAGATCTTCAGCATATTGTATTTTGTTCTCTTATCTAATTAACGGGTTCAAATTCAAAGGGGGAACGCTGCTAGTATCTTCGGAACCTTGCCTACTGGGATTGCTTATAATCATATTATATTTTAGTTATTATATTATATTTTTAAAGTTTTTAGTTTTAGTTGCATTCTATTTTGATATAAGGTTCAATTCATTGATTTTTTGATTAATTTAATTTATTTTATATACAACTAAGTTAATTTATTATGTGAGACTTTTATATTATGAAAATGTTTATTAACATAATATACTTAGTTAAATGACAATTTTACTATTATTATACGCGAAAAAGTATGTTACCCTTAATAGTTAAAATAGTTTTCAGTGAGAACTCATAGTACGAACATGAGGATTCGCCTTCAAGTTGTAGAATTTAAGATTATTAGACTATTTGCAACGCAATCTAGTTCACACAAGATTTCTGTTAATTGAATATCTTGGAATTTACAGAATATAGTCAGTATATATTGTTGGGAGTAGTGCGGTTTGTGCCGCGCGCTTCTGTATTAATACCGCCAAGCAGGCTTATTTCTTCTATGTCAGTTTAGATTGTTTTAGTGAGGAAAGAGTGGCTCATTTCTAGTACAGTTTACCATTTTCAATACGATAGAAATGGACGGATGTGCAAATTTTAAAACTAGTCCAAGATGAAATCCTTCGTGTATGTGGCGTTGATCTTTTACAATAGGCTGTTTGATTAGTTTCTCAAAACGTCTTATTGCTTAATATATTAATATGGATCATATAAATAATCTTCTTAGATTTATAATAAGTATTTCGTTTAAAATAACAGCATTAAAAATTTACTAATTATAATGTGCCGTAAAAAACGCATGCTTCAGCAATATGGCGTAAAGTCAGACTACGTCGTCACGATTGACGTCACACGTTAGTAAATAAAGCGTACTGCGTAGCGTTACATGATACTTACTCTGTAGATGTTTGCAGGGGGTTGACGTAACTTTAGATTAGCCAATCAAAATCATTTATGACTGTAATATTGAATATTATATCATTGCAAACTCAACACAAATATTTTTATTTTGGGAATTTAGTGATAAAATTCAATATTTCTTATACGTTTTAGTACAAAATACTTTTATAATCCATAATTTACGCGAATAGTAATAAAACATCATTATTTTTTCATACTATTAAAAAGCTGTAGATGGCTCGTCAGCCAGTTAACTTTCACAATCAACAGATAGTTTCAATCACCCAATAAATATATGAAAAATCCGAGAAAATACTTTCCCTCGCAAACACTATATATTTGTCCTTTTTCTACCAGTTTTGATATGTATCTGGTTTTAAAGGCAGTGGTATAACTGGCAAATTCTTTTATATTTATTATGAAATAACAGTTTCACAGAATAGCTCTTTTTATCAGACTAAGCTGGGTAATAAAGAGCTTATAGACATTGCGGGGTCGTTAGCTCACGGCTGGATAACGCAGTTGAAGTGAAAGCCGATGAGTACTTGAAACTGACAGTTTCCACACGGAATCTAGTAGTATGTACGTACAGTATTAAAAGTTTTAGAGGGCAGTGAGCATTTCATGTTGGACCGGCGAATTGGTAGATCACGCTATTTTAAAGATAAGCGTCACCCATCAATGAGTTTATCTGAAGAACTAGCTAACGCATGAGCGACGATGGTCCATTGGTGG
This sequence comes from Lycaena phlaeas, assembly GCA_905333005.2. Classification (NCBI taxonomy): domain Eukaryota; kingdom Metazoa; phylum Arthropoda; class Insecta; order Lepidoptera; family Lycaenidae; genus Lycaena; species Lycaena phlaeas. The sequence goes on from HG995178.1 coordinate 11,015,519, forward strand.
GTGGACTCGGTCTCTTAAGCGAGCGGTTCCGGGTTCGATTCTGACCCCTCCATGTGTGCCTTGAATTGGGTTTTTCTAAATGTCTAAGTGCACCCTAAGCACGAGACCATCGCTCGCTCACCGGTGAAGGAAAACATCGTGAGGAGACCTGCATGCCTAATGAGATTGAAAATCTTTGAAGGTATGTGAAGGTTATCATTCCCCACTGGACCAGCGCATCGGTGAACTATGGTCCATTACCGTCCTCGCCTGATTTTGAGGAGGAGACCCGTGCCCAGCAGTGGGACATAAAGGGTTTGATACTTTAGCTTATGCATCTTTTGCTATCCAGACTCATCTTAATGGCAAATAATAATCTGTTGGCGTTTCTCTTTAAAAGCTATGCAGACTGACGTCTAATGCATCCAACAATACCACACCTACCATGGGCTTGCAATGTTCGTTTGTATTATGCAAAATAGTTATCACAAAACAAATAAGACACACAAATCTATTCAAAATTTTAACTCAATCATCCAGGTAAATTCGAGTGCGGTAACAAAGTTAAACTAATCAATGGAGTGTAGTTGTTCAAGTCACTTGCATGTTAAGTAGGTGTAAAGCGAATTTAGTTTCCCGTGTGCAATAAATTAGTACTTTGGTGCACTATACTATTTTAGTTTATTTTAGTCACGCTGTAAGCTCTCCGATTAGTTTAGTGCAAACTCTATTTAAGTCAAATATTTAGGAACCACGCGTTCGTTTTATCTTTATCAGCTTTATTCACTCCTTCAGCATCATCATCATTAATTAGCATTTATTCATCAACTGCTGAACATAAATCTCCTTCAATGAACGCCAACGATTGATCCCTCGCCAGTTACTTGCAACACGAAGCGGCCACTGCGCGTAATCGTCTTCCCATCTAGTTGACTTATACCAACTATATGCGAAACATCATCGTCTTACACTGATGGATTCGTCTGACTTTGAATCTTCCGAACTGCTGATCCCAATTTGATATTGGCTATCGATTGCATGTATATTACCACTTTAACGTGATGTTTCTTCACTCGAAGTTGACTTAAGTTCATTGAAGAATGACTCCTAACCTTTTTCTTGAAAGCAACTTCTACTTCACTTATAACTTCTTACGGCCACATAACTATTTCACTGGTTCCATCAGCCAATGGTTCTCGTAATATCCTTTGCTTTGTATGAAAACTACAATGTATGTCAATAAGTTTACCAATAAGTGTCAATCTCCGAAATAGCTTGTCAGATTTACAAAATGCTTAGCCTTTGATAACCTAATTTATTACGATTTTTTATTAAATCGTTTAATTTGGGCGATTGAAACCGCAAAAAACTGTATGTTATAAGAAACTCAAAAGACAATTAATAAAAACGTTAAAAGAATACAAAAAGATCTCGCGTCCCATAACAAGATAATCCTTAAATAACAATGGCTTAGGAAATCTGTTTTATTAAGTCTGTCCTCACGTTAAGCCTTACTAGACATCGCTTTACATCGTATAAAAGCGATAAGGCCTCCTTTGTGTGATAATCAGTTAATGCTATTAAAGAGGTTGTTAATTATGCTCAGCTGTATCACAATGACCAGATCAAGTATCATGTACATTTTGTCGCGGTATACAATCACTGAATCGAGCTATATACAATTTTGATACTTAGAATTTTAAATAAACATGGTTGTTTTCAGTATTAAAACTATTTAAAACGGGATATTTACCATGTTCTTGTAACTTTATTTCGCGGAGCTCGATTTTTCGACATTGTCTAATAATTTTGATACTTGATTCGATCTATCATCATCAGCATCATTACAAATAATTACCTACTGCTGGATATTTTTCTATCGATTAAAAATATTTGTACTACTTGTAATGAGTAAAGAAAGTGATTCGTGTAGCCCGACCAATAATTCACTTCACGAATTCTTCAATTCACGAATTTGAAAAATGAAATCGGTCAACCACAAGTAAAAGTCACCTGAATAAATTTTTAGATATCTGGATAAAGCCAAAATTTAACTGAAGACACTGCCTAGAAAAAGATTTTTTTTATTTACTACCACGGAAAAATCCAAGTGAAGACGTAAATTTATATTAGAAATTACTCCAGCAATATATTTTAAGCTGGGCCCTATGATGTGTACTTACTTGAATTTATAGCGTAAATTCAGCTAACACCAAATGCAATAATTTACATGTAAAGCTCCACTCAAATTTCAAACACTTACTAGAACTGACTAAATCATATTACATTTTTCTGCCGCTTTTACTCATTTTATTCAGATTTTTCTTATTATCTCGCTTTGAGCTTCCTATGACCAGGTGAAATACAAATTTTCTGATCTGATCTGATGAAATTTAAATTGGGAGATCAGCTAAGAATCAATGACAACATTGACTCTACACTAACCTCCCGATGAGCTAAAAACTTGAAATTTGGACCACAGCTCAGAAAATGTATGAAGTGACATAATAGAATAGAATAGAATACTTGTTGTATGGGAATGATACTTAGCTTACGACATGTAATTTCACTCAAGAAATATTATAATAATAACATTCGTTTCAAACGAAGAACATACATTTTTAGACGTTTTTACAAACAAAACCATATTATACTTTATGTGTCTGAATAAATGTTCTTCAAAGTTTTTGCAACAACTATGGCGTTTAACGTAACTGAATAGCTTCGAAGCGTTTGCCACTTGTCTAGGGGGGAGGAACAGAAAAATTCAGGAGAGGGCTGAGGTCAAGAGATCAAGAATGAAATCATGTATGACGGTTATATTGAAGCATATAAGTATTTGTGAATTGGGTGCTTTAACAAATTGAGCCAACAGTCAAAACATGTTCGCTATATTCAATTACCTACTAAATATTGAATACCAATTTATTATTCAGAGCACTTAGCACTTAGTCAATGAAGTCGAATATTTTTCGTCTAGACTTAGAGGTTATATTAAATTTGCGTATATTACATTAATGTGCTTATAATAAGATGCGCGACAAGTTAGTTGAACGCCCGATGAGATTTTTCGCAATCGTCTTAAAAGTTCAGCCTTTGAACGTTTCAAATTTAATATAATAATTATTATAACCGTTAGAAATATATTAAATATCAATCCCTCCTCTCTCAAATATATATACTTATGTAAATGTACTTAAGCAAGGTATATTACAGGAAAGAAAATTCCATTAAAATTATATATTATGTATTTCATTACCTTGTCCACAGAAAACTATAAAATATGTGTTCTTTTTAAATTTATTAAAGGCATTAGTTACAAACTATCAGCCTTTATATTATATTATGAGATAACGAAGATTGATTATACTTTTAGGCCTAATGGTCTTTAAGCTCAATCGGTAGGTAAGTGAGCATATGGCTCACCTAGAAATCATTCGAAAGGGGAACGAGTCCCGCAGGGGGCGCGGTGTATCGCGCGCGTCATAGGGCCGGCCCTCCCCTACCCCTCTGACGGGGGAGATGGATCGTGAGCCGATTGGTTGTATGTGACATAGCTTATGGTTTTAATAGATATTTGGTAACATATTGTTTTCTTATGTTTACGCGAATTTCACTCGTCATTATGAAACAAATTTGCGGATTTTATCGCGGTTTATTAAGTTTTTTACGAGCCCGACGTTTCGGATACTTTACAGCCACCATGGTCACGGGAGGACTGAGATGTCAGACGTCCTACTGTTACAAAGTTATTCGTCGTCAAAACGTCGGGCTTGTAAAAAACTTAGTAAATCGCAATAAAATCCGTAAATTTGTTTCATTATAAAGATATTTGGTCATTTAAATTATTATTGTAGTAAACCGTCATGTACGTTTTTTACCTTGAGATTCTCGTCCTTCAAAATTCTGCTATCTACATTCTACTTTTAAAAGTTTCTCGTATATTGTACATAGTGTCACATCCAGATTTAATATCGCCTCGGAATAGGTGAAGACGTAATCACGTGCTTACAACGCCATATTGCAATTTTGGTACAGAGTTTGTGCGATAAGGTGCAATATGTCCAATCAAACATACCGTTATAGCTATCACCATCAACCTTTATCCGTTCACCGCTGAACATAGGCCTCCTTAAATAGAAGTGGTGCATTGCGGCTGGGCTTTACCTGGCTATCCTTTTTTGAATTTCTTCTGCTTTGAACGTAGAGGAAAGCTATTTCCTACTCCTCCTGAATTATTTTGATCTATTTCATTGCGGGTCCCAAGGCAGTTTTAACGCATCCCCCGGGCTCCCGAAGGTCGTATCAAAGGGTCATTTGGTGGTTGCTATCGATCCTGGCTATACAGGAGCTGCAGCGGTTGGAACGAGTGGTGGGCCAAGCCCGACAATAAAGGAACGCCAAGACGACCGATCTACCAGATAGTGGTTTCACTTATTCGCTATATCTATGGACGCTTTCACACCGCGTCAATCTGGTCCCGTGGTAAGCTTTCGAAGAACTTGTGTTACGGGTACTAAGCAACGGAAAAGAAAATTAGAAATTTTGTATGAGCAACCATGATCCAAAGGGTATGCTAAGCGGGGATCACCGTTCGCTCACCGGTGAAAACATCGTGAGGAAAAATGCATTACTGATAAGATTGACAAGTCTTTGATGGTGTGTGAAGTTCACCAACACTCATTGAGCCAGCATTTTACATACACACATACACACCAAGTGCATGAGTGTTCACAATATGTAACAATTGTATTGTTCCTTACTTCGAAAATTGTTATGAAAACTGGTAACTTGAGACGGTGAAACGTTTTCAGTGTTAGGAACAGTTATCTGTGCGTCTGTCTGTTGCCCGTAAGCGACATAATTTACGAAAGTTTTGAACTGTATATTTCATAAATTTCAATGAGTATGTGATGAATTTAATTATTTTAGCGAGTGCAGAGTTGCCAAAATGGTTACTGTGTTCTAAATAGACAGGAAAGGTGTATAGAATTGCGGTTTTTTTTTCTTCTTCATATTCTTTGAAATAGCCAAATCTTAACATCTCAAGTTATAGTAGAAGATACGAATATGAAACGAACTGTAACGGTTCTGTTAGTTTAAAATATCTAGCTGCGTATTATCAAAATTTTATCGTTAACAAAACAACAAAAATATCGAAGAATTACGGGGATTCGAATAACCTACTCTTTTACGGCGCATGGCATTTGGTAGTGAAACGCGCGCGGTAAATGACAATGTTCTTTTTTTGAAATTCAAACAGATACCACGCATAGAGTAATAAGAACTAAGCATGTGGCTAACGTAGTGTTTATATACTTTTTGGGCCGTATGTTAATTAAACTCTTTGCGCAGAAGGTGACGTGGTATGTGGTATAAGGAGTAGAAAAAGTGCGAGGGAGTAGATAAATTAATCTGTTACGTATGAACATGGGAAATCATAAATTAAAAATTTGCACGTAAATGAAAATTAGAAAAGTAAATTATACTTAAAATATCAAGCAATTAAAAACGCCGGCGGTCGCCTCGCAAAAACTAAATTGCACTCACACGGGAACAAACCTTATAAATTCTTTGCGACGCCATTTTCTTGACTAATTTACGACTAAAACTTAATTATGTCTATTTTACGCGAGTTTTTACATTATTTTGCCATTTTCACAATTTAATTTTATCTCCAGGTTGTAAAATGTGGCCGGGTTTTATCTTATGCTTTCTTTTATTGTGTTTCGACTGTGTTTTCATGTCATATTTATAAAAGGAATTGTTTAAAAGTGTACAAAATGTTTGACCTCTTACAAAGACTCTCTGGTGTCTATGCGATACACAACTTTTTTATAGAACGGTGAAGAAAATAGAGGCCACAGAGAAACCGCATAACGCTATAATATAGAGAAAAGAGTATAAATAGATTTAATATATAGAAATAGAGAAATATAGAAAACCTTTGTGGTTTTTTTTTTCGAATGAACCTATGCTTTTGGCCTTAAGGCTTTTAAGCTTCATCGGAAGAGTGGATGAGCAGATGGCTCTTCTAAGAATAATAATAATAATAATATCTATGGACGTTTTTATACCACGCTATTCTGGTCCCGTGCTAAGTTTTCGAAGAACTTGTGTTATGGGTACCAGACAACGGAAATACATATATTTAATACTTTTATATTAATACATAATATTATATTTAACATTTTTTATTATATAATTCACAAATTTAATACACATTCATGACCCAGGAACACAGAAAGTTTTTGGCGAGATTCGAACTCGCGACCTCCAGCTTGAGCGCCAACGCGCTAACCACTGAGCCACAGAGGTCGTCAGAAATACCTTGGTGGTAAGATATCAGCTACATTCATAGACAATCTGTATACCGGAGAGAAGCGTTATTGACCTTTCAAATATGAGTATTCTTTTCCATTCCACTAACTTAAACTGAAACTACACATTAACGTCATCTTTTTTTTTTTTTTTTTTTTTTTTTTTTTTTTTCGCAGTGGAAATGCTTTGCGCATTCACCCGGGGATGGGTCGTCCCCGGGGATATGTGGGACTCCCGGCGACCCCAGACTCCTGCAGAGGCCGGTATACCTCACTAAAACCACTGCGGGTTGCCTTCAGCCGCTTTTTGAGGAGTGTCCCGGATCTGTCTAACACAGGACACACATTCATACAGCGTCTATTTTTACAGACAATAACAATTCTATACAAAGTTGCTTTTTGAAGGTCGATTCAAATAAGTTTTTGGATATATCTTTAATGTTGAGACCCACAGTAAGATTGAATAGATGTCAGAATGATTTAATGAAATACCTGGTGTTGATCCGAGCGTTATATTACGTCTCCAAGGAATGCAATCAAATTTGACTGACAAACCAAATTCAAGATATTTAAAGAAAATAATATAATATGTAAAGCCGAAGAGTTTGTTCTTATATTCTCGGAACGTATTAGTCGATTCGAAAGATTCTTTCGGTTTTAGATAGCCTATTTATCAAGGAAGGCTATAGGTTAGTGTCATCCTGCTAAGATGCCGCTGTAAATCTAAATTAACGCATGAAACGTCTGGTATCAATCAGTAAAATATAACTATGTATTAATTATTGTGATTAGGATACGAATAGCTATTTAGGCTGTTAAAAATTGGATACTTATGACGTATTTCACTTTTATTTCCCGATTTTCTTCATCAGGGTTTAAGTACAGGCCGCGTTTATGTAGTATTGGTAGGCCATTAACCAGATGGAAAGACGATCTCCGTGCCGGTCCGTGTTGGATGCGAATGACAAGGGTTCTGTCGTCTTATCGTTCATAGACAGAGGCCTATACTCAGCAGTGGACAAATAAAGGCTAATGACGCATAATGATGCTTAAGTAGATCAAAATTTAAGTAGCCAAATATCACGATGGGTTTTCAACTAAAACTTGTATCAAGAAATAAAAATTCTTTACATAATATATAGTAAGTAAATGTAAAGCAAGTAAGTATTACACTAAATTCGACGATGTTTTTAGAAGAAACTAAATAAGTTATGTAAGTAAGCAGATAAAGCATAATTTGATGATGATGATGATGATGATGATTCTTATTATTATGTGAGTGTGCGTTTGTTTTCGTATACACAATTTTGCTACCTAATATTACAATGCAGGCCTAACAGCACACTAGAAAGTCTAAGCACTTGTAGTCTCTCGAAGAGAACTTTGCGGTACAACTTTAACAAGTGTGGATTAGTTCAGCTCTGTGTTGTACTGATCTACTCCCAGCTCAACGCAAACTCTGGGCTAATAGTAATGATCATCATCAGAAAATATTGGCTAATTACGGTTTACTTGTTTTGAGGGATCGATTGTTTTGTAAAGAGCTAGTGCCGGCTTTGAAGCCGAATTGGGCCGGCACGACCGGAGTAGTACCTCTCGCTCACATAAGACCGGCGTAAAGTGACAGTTATGCTGTCGCCTTTCGTGCGGCTTGTGAGTTTCAAGTGGCCCATTGGGGGGGATAGGGAGAAGGAGGGCAACGCATCTACATAACGTTCGGTTGTGTGGATGTTAATGGGCGTCGATAGTTGCAAGGCTTCGGCTGTTCGTTTGGCCTAAACACCCACACCACCTCGATGTCCGGAAATATATAAAAAAATATTTCTATGAAATTCCCTGCCTCTCACGATTAATATATGAAATCAATTGCCACCTACGGTATTTTTGAACCGATGCAACCTTGGAAGAACGAAGAAACGGCTTTACACATGTTTGCAGACCGACAGCAAATTTGCTAAGCTTATCATCATAGCAACTGGCCGATTTGCCCCTCTTCTATAAAAAAATAAAAAAACCGTGTTCAGGATCTTTCGATACAAAAAAAATCACACTATGGACTTCTTAACTATCGAGGGAAGAAAGTTAGGACCCGATACTGTTGTCTTGGGTTGGATATCTTTGTGAATTGGCAGACGTGCCACTTGATTTCAAGTGTTTAACAAAAACGAGTTTACCTGGTACTTACACAGGCATACCTACTAATTTACATTTTGCCTATCTTTAGACATAAGATTAACGAATCAAACACGGAGAAAAAAGCAAGATGGTGGACTCCCTCAATGACTCAATCTTTTCTCCTCCTTTTAATGATTATCAATATCAATATCTAAGAATCGCTTATCATTCTATGTCCATTCTGAACTCTTTTTAATGTGCGAGTTCTAAGATATTTTTTTCGTGTATTTTGGCGATCTGTGAGATTGTACGTAAATCAAATTGTTTTTCGATGTTGATCATGTTGATAGCAGTTGGACCAAATTGTGAACATCATACGAAATCCTTTAAAAACTTACCTTCTGATTTTACCACGCCTTGTCAGGGGACTTTTCTCGTTTTCTTTATCAGCCTTTGATATTTCTCCACGAGTTCTGGTGTCATGTTTTTCGTCCGACAACTCTGAAACCACTCCACGGATTTCAATGAAATTCGGCTGAATGTTTGTGGTGTTTTCCAACTTAAAATATTCATTCAGACTTAATAGGTTATATCTACGAATGTTAACGAGAACGTGACATTCGTAGACAATGTTGAAATATCGAGCTCCGCGATATTAAGAACATAGTGAATATCCCGTTTTAAATAGTTCAAATAAGGTTATTGTTTGTCAGGATGACGTCTGCCCGGAGTAATTATGATATTGCAAGCATAAATTCGATGAAAACTTCACAAAAGTGAACTTAATATGATCCCCTCGTTAGTTAACTTGGATCGCTTTAGCCGTTAATTCTCTAATTACACAATAAAGCACGACTTGACCAAGTTTAATCCCGAAGACTTTGTTCGGCAAATACGAGGAAGTTTGTTGGAGGTTTGTTGGTCGTGTGTGGCCGGTATCTTAGATGACTCGCAACTTTTCTTTATAGGGGTTCTTAAGTTTGCTTTAAGTGTTTTTAGGGATTTTTAGCTCGGTAGAGAGGAGCTCGTGGCGCAGTGGTAACAGCCGCACGGACATAGAGCGACGCCGTTCCCTACACATGTTAAATACGTCGATCCGGACCGACCGCGTTAGCACAGGTTCGAATCCGATACATGTCGATAACAATACAGACCGCGATAACAACGATAGCCCGTTGCCGAGGGTGGGGAGATGGCCGGCCATCATGATAACAACATTACCCGAGACAAAACGTCGACAGTATCGCATTCCTATAGTTTAAATTCCACACCACATAATGACGCGTCCGACAAGCCACGCCCCCGGGGGAAGCTGTCAGGGGAATCCCCCTTATAAAATTTTTAGATGAGCCATCTGCTCATCTACTTTTCCGATGTAGTATTTAAGGCCTTAAGGCCAACAGCATAGGTCCTTTCGAAAAAAAAAAAGACAGCCGCACGGATCGATCTACCAGATTAAGCAACGCTTGCCGAGGTTGTTCCGTGGATGGGTGACCATCTTTACATACTTACCGATAATCCCCCGTGCCTCGGAAAGCAAGTTAGGTCGTTGGTCCCGGCTGTGTCATTCGTAGATCTTTGGCAGTCGTTACGGGTCGTCAGAAGCCCGAGAATCTGACAACCAGTCTTACCGCGGGGTACCGTATCACCCAGTTACTGGGCTGTGGAGGTCCGATAAGCAGTTGCTCCATGTAAAATACTGGTATTCAGCTGAATCCGGTTAGACTGGAAGCCGACCCTAATATATAGTTGGGAAAAGGCTAGGCAGATGATGATAGTTCGGTAGAGTTAAATGATAGGAATCAAGCATTTAACCGTATAGAGCATTAGTGAGAACCAACAAATCGTGGTCTGAATCTGGCTGTGAGTTGTCACTGACGCAATAGCAATTCAACCAACCAGTGATCAGTGTGTACGTCCCATCGAACCCAGCCATCAGTCAGCCAATCAGCGAGTAGAATATTGCAGCATCTTAGCACTTTGGCGAAATTTGCTATACGAGTAGTAGGTATAACATTATCGCTCTATTTCGGTAATAAATTGTATCCTTTGATGTGTCATCGAAAACGATATTAGGAACCTCTTCTGCTTTATAAAGATTAACTAACTAACTCCGCTGGCTCAACGACTCCTCCTCCCAATTTACAACTCCCAGTGTACGTTGATCTTATAGTACTTGGTCCTTCCAACGGCATTTGGGTCGACCCACCGGTCACCGACCAGAGGGCTGTCCCTCATAGGCATTCTCTCAAGATGGCCAAGCTAGCGGAGCCTAGCGGACTTAACTTTTACTATAATGTTGGGCTCGCTATAATTTTTTCGCAATCTCCAGCTTCCATCTTCCCTCTGGTCCCAGAATTTTTCGAAATATTTTTCTTTCGGTAACGAGAAGTTTGTTCTCTTCTCTTAGTGTTCGAGTTCACGATTCACAGCCATACATAAGACTCGGTCTCATGAGAGTCATGTAGACGCGTAAGTATTTTATTTTTTAGTCTTCTGCTTTATACAATATACTATAATAAAAACTGTTGGTTTCATCGCCAATCACGATAACGTGATAGCGTAAGTATATATGCGTACGTACTATTGAAAAAATATAGTCTTACAGCCTTTGTCATTTAGTATTTTATTGGTGATTTATTTTAATAAATCTAAAAAGTAGTTTCGAAGGTTAGGTACTTCCTACATTCAAATACTTTTATATATTGGCTTTTACAAAGATGCTAATGATAACTTATCATTGATAAGTATAGAATATAGATAAATAAATTTCAAGAAGTACATAAATCATAATAATATTATTATAGTGCCTTTAAGGAAAAAATAGCAATATACTCCTACGCAGCATAGTAACATGGTATTTAATTTTTTCTAACAATAATGCAGATGTTAAATCTTATAATGACCTCAGAGAAATCAGGTATCAGATCTCAAAATCTATTCATCTCTCATGAGGATTATAATTATTATGATTTTTAAAAAGGTTTAAAACTCAAGTTTATATTTAATTGAATAAAGTTATTAGCTAAAGTAATAGCTTTATATAGCGACGTTGTTTAATATTGAATATAAATAAATTCTGTTCTGTAATTATGGTATATTCATCACGTATCTATGAGATGAACATGAATATAATCATCATCATCAGCATTATCAACCATTCATTGGAGAATATCGTTAAATTATTTTAATGAGATGAGTAGTATTAGAGTAGTGAAAGATGAGTAGTTTGGTACACAATAATTATGCCTAATCAGCAACTCCCTTGGAGACTGTTTCTCTATTTTTTAAAGTTTATAATAATATAGTTAGTTAAGTAAATTATGTAACAAAATTCAATATACAAGGTACGATGGGGCTGGTGTATCCGTATGGATAAAACCATTTAATAAATTAAATAAAGATTAATTCAATAACGATTATTTTATGTGTACATAAATTATTGTTCAATAAATAAATAAATATACAGTATACTTGTTATTAATATAATATAGGAAAATCTCTAAAAGTACCGCTGCGGATATCAGATTTTCTCAAGAAATGCATCTTATGAATTAATCACTTAGACTTTAAAGGCATCCCTGAATAATTTGACACCTTGGTATTAGGCTCGCCTGCTGATCTATACCTATACCTCTAAATGTGAAAAATATCATCATGAAATATTTCGCCATTATTATCAGCACAGCATTTAATATTTCGGCCGATCCTTTCAGGTAAACCTCAAATTAATACCCACTAAAATTAATAAAGAAACCCTCATAACAAAATTGAGCAATGACTTTTTTTTATATTTTTGCAACAAATAAAAACACAAGCTAAAAGCCCGGAGCCCTCGGGGAACGAAGTTTTTGATATTTTTATCGTACCAGTATTTACACCACATCACGCAATCTGTGAAAATGAACGCGAATTTTAATTTAATCCTTTTTATTGTTTGTGAGATACATAAGACAGTCGGTGTATATGATTGGTCTTCTTTGGAATAATTATTATAATTATCACTAGGTAAGACACAATAAAAAGGTGTGTGTGCGATTCACACACGATAAAAGTGAAACACACGTTAAATGGTCAAATACAAGCAAGTATTAAACAGTGTGCAATATACTTACACACCGACATTTGCTCTCTCGCTCTTTTGTATTTGCGTCTCTTACCTGTCGTTTTTTCCGTTGCATCCGGTTTGAAATCACAACGATTCTAAAGAAGTTTCAATTCAACAACCAAATCAATTTAGAAAGGTGACGCAGACTACTAAATATGACGCGACTCACGCCAGGAACTTGGAGGACAAGCCCTCAAAATATGGAACGGGGTAATTGTTTTAATTAACAAATTGCTTCAAAAATAAGCCAATTGATATATATCTTCATCAAGTCTTTAATCATTATTTAATTAAAGTGCGGCTTTTCAGAAACGTTCACATGTTCGGATTAATGTGTCATTGGACTCTAACTTTACTGCGATAATTATTTGTTACCACAAAACTTTATTACTATATAACTTCCGAAATAATCATTTACAAAAATTGCCAATAACCATATTCTGTTGAGGTCTGAGGACAAGAAAAGACTTGGAAGTCGTAGATAAAATTCGAGCCGAAAAGCTGACAATAATGACATTCATTTCGCCCTTACAGATATCGGTCACTGGTTTTGAAAAAGACAAGTTGAAGCCGTGGTTTTGGTCGGGCAATTAGAGGTCGGACGACGCTTTTCGTTTCTCGTTCATACCTTCCCGGGTACAATGATGACGTCTTCTGATGACACAAGCTGGTCGGGCAGCCTACTTGATGCCGTTCCAGTAACGCACCTGTGCACGTATCGGGATGGGAACCCGTGCCCCGTTAGACAAAACGTCGTGGGGACTGCTTTATAGCAGCTGGACAGACCCCCTTTTATTGGAGAATCTGGTATTGCCTTGCTGGATCCCTCAAAAAGCGACTCGCAGTGGTTTTAGTGTAGTGCACCTCAATGCGAGTCCCAAGACACGCCAGTGCGCCTACCCGAGGCCTTGGTATGGTCATAAAGGGCCACAGCATTTCCACAGCGACATAAAATAAAGGCTGGACGGAAGGGCCGAAGATTTGTTGAAAGGCGCCTGTCAGGATAAATTAGCAATTGTGCTCGGCCGCGCTATGTTTCCGTGCTAGGCATTAATACCTTCCTTTCAATGACGATTGTCTAGTGGTTATGGGCTGGGCCTCTTGAGTGAGAGGTCCATCTTCGATCTTGACCCCAGTGGTACCTTGAAATGGATTTTCCCTAATTTTCTAAGTCCATCTGAACATGCGAATATCGCTCGCTCACTGGCAAAGAAAACAATTGTCAGGAAACCTGCTTGCATGAACGGATTTAATGTTTTTGAATGCGAACCAACTCGTATAGGACCAAACACCGTCTCCATCTGATTTCGAGGAGGAGACCCGTGCCCAGCAGTAGGACATACTATACTTTTACTTTTTAACTACAATTATTAGGCCGTCAAACGTAAAAACATTTTTTTCTAATTATGTAGCTCTGAAATTATACCACATTATTTAGGTATATTTTTTACATATTAGCGTAGATCTTTAAAACCACACAACGGATTTTGATTCAATTTTCATTAATAGGTAGTGTGAAATAAAGTTAATTTTAAATAAAAAACCAAAACCGACTTCAAAACTATAAAATAAAATTATGTGCAACTAAAAAATTTTAAATAATATTTAAATACTTCAAGGTGAAGTTAATTAACAAAAATAATTAATCAATGAATATCATGAAACTTATACGGCTTACTTATACTTTTTAAAATTAGTTATTTTGGGCGTCGGTGCCGCACATATCCGGATGGCCTATAAAAGATTCAGCCGAGTATCGTTAATTTACTCCTAAGAATTGAAGAGTTCCGTTACTTTATTATGGATCCCATTTTCAGAACCTAACCAAGTTTTCACCTTACTACCCTTGAACTATATTCTTTCAAATAAACTAATAATCATCGAAATCGGTTGGCGTGATATTCAGTTATTTATCTATTTGTCGCGCACGTACCTAATGCAAATTTAAGACTTATATGGTTTTCTCATGGATACCATCATCAGAACTGGACTAGATTAAAATGGGACCACATGGGGAGCATCAGCTTTCTAATAAAAAAAGAATCATCAAAATCGTTCCATCCAGTCAAAAGTTATGAGGTAACAAATATAAAAAAAAAAAACATACAGTCGAATTGATAACCTCCTCCTTTTTTTTGAAGTCGGTTAAAAATTAATATGACTATGTATTATATTATTATAGTACCTACAGAAAAATCTAAAATTATAATATTAATTATAATTTTAGATTTTTCTGTAGGTAGGTAGGTTTATGCGCACAAAAGACAAACACTGGATAAAACATACGAGATTGATCAAATTAATATACTACTGAATAGTATAATACCTTGAAAGATCGACAATATTATGATTCCTTCCAATTAAATAATTATGTTGTACATTTCGTACAAAACTACCCGTAATTGCATTTTATTAAAATGGATATCTTAAATTTAGAAAGCAAAGGCACAGCGGCTGGCAGCGGCTGCAGGTGCGGGATGTAATAATATACTGTCCCTAATCATCATCACCTGTCCGAATGTGATTGTAATTGTAACTTAGCATAAATGCGGGCTTTGCCAATCAGCTACTAGTAGAAAATATATCCAAGCGACATCGTAGAGATATTCCAGCGATGTCGTAATGATATTCAAGCAATATCGCAACGATATTCAAGCGGTGTCGTAACGATATTTAAGCGATATCAAAACGATATTCAAGCGATGTTGTTATCATTTTCAAGCAATATCGAAACGATATTCATGCGGTGTCGTGACGATATTCAAGCGATATCAAAACGATATTCAAGCGATGTCGTAACGATTTTTAAGCGATATCGAAACTATAATCAAGCTGTAGCTTTGCAATATCCCAAGCAGCTCTTTCAACTGTTATCCATGGAAATAAATCGCAATTCACGTTCCACATCACACATTGATTGAGTCGTTTCTTCGGTGCAATTTGTTACTAGTTTGCCCATTCAATAACTCCAGCTCCCTTTTGGTTTAGCGTTTGATTTTTTATTTCATTATGTACCAAAGATTCAATTTTTGACCGTTCCGAATGGAACTAATCTAGGGAAAAAATCCAATCTCCACATATCTATCGGATTTTTGAATTTTTGGCTGCGCCTAAATTGTTCGTGCAAGTTTATTTGTATCTACCGAGTGTTTCTTGATAAATTATATGATGATGTCTTTCTTATAATTATGTTTTTAACGCTGTGATTTGATTTACTTCTCTAACTTTCCGTCTTCATCATAATCAGCCAGCGACAGTCCACAGAGGCCTCTCCCAAGGCAGGTCACATTTCTGGATCTTGAGTTTTGAACATCCAGTTGCTGCCAGACACCTTCCGCAGACCGTCGCTCCATATAGCAGGGGGGCTTCCAACAATACGTTTACACGCGCGAACTCGACTACTCCAGTTCTGCGACATATGTGACCAGCCCACTGCCACCTCAACTTGCTTATCCGGGTAGTTACGTCGGTACCTTTGGTTCCCTGTCAAATTACTGACTCCAAGAATCTAGTTCCATCTCCTCATCTCATAATCCGTGGTACTTTAAATAATAATAAAGATTTCAAATTCAAAAATATATTTTCAATAGTAGTACCGGGTGTTATCTTTTTCTAACAAACTTTCTTCTGTGCGTGTGTATGTGAAATACTCCTATACAGGTAGAGCCTGATTTTGATAAAATATTATGCACGTTCAAGTGGATTCGTGAATACTTTATATTCCCGACTAGCTGTTACCCGCAGCTTCGCCCGCGTGAACTTATATTTACGGATTTATCATGTCTGATGATGATCATTTTCTATTTTAATAATGACTAAGTATTTGTATTAAAATGGATATACGTAATCTTGAACGCTGCCCGTTTGGTCCCGTTCGAATCACGGCAACACGATTTATTTTCTTGCGTATTATTGTGATATTGCCATATCTCCTAAAGTATTCATTTAATTTGCACGATGTAAAGGGGAAAAATAATCTTCATGGAGTGCTTAAGCCAATTAACTGATTTAAAATGATAAGGATTCATTCTGTGTTTGTGTAAATAACTTTCAAATTATCGCGTTAAAAATTGCCCATTTTTTAAAGTATTAAATGCATATACTATGATATCCCTAAGAGATAGACATATGCCATCGCGGACTTTTTTGTAGACCTATTTAAGATACACAATTCCACCATACATTATTTTGTTATATCTCAAAGGGTTTAGGCAGCGTTTTCGTTGAAAACTCCCAGGCGGCCTATTTTTTTCCGACACTTCCAACAATTATTGTTATATCTTAGCCAATGTATATAAAAACTTAATAAATTATATACATAAACCTTCCTCTTGAATTGTCCTATCTATTAAAAAAAACCGCATCGAAATCCGTTGCGTAGTTTTAAAGATATAAGCGTACAAAGGGATATAGGGACACAAAAAGCGACTTTTTTTTATAATATGTAGTGATTCAGCTCAATACTCTGTACCTACAGGAAAACGTTTTAACGGTCTATTAGTATTAGTACAAATATAGAATATTTAAAATAAATGTAGAATAATTAGTTTTATCAGATTATTAATTATTATCATATTTGATCCTTGGGAGAGGCCAGCAGTGCATGTTTTGGCTGAGAAGAAGCAGAAGAAGAATTAGTTTTACAAAAAAATCAGATGCGATTGAAGCGAGCTCAATTTAATAGGTATCAATTTTGATGATGATTATTGGAAATTAATACGATTTTTCACTACTTATAGTATTTGTTTATCACTTCCTTTTTCCCGCCGTCGAGTTTGTGTATCAGCAAAAATATTTTTTTATAACCAATGCTAATGCATTATACATTTTTTTTAATGCATTACTTATTCATATTAAAAAAAATCCTCTCGTACCTTTACTGTAAAGAATCCTAAGCGTCAGGAATGCCAAAAACGCAAAGAACCGTTTCAAAATCCGTGGCAAGTTGTTTTAAAGTATAATAAAGCTGAAATGTTTTTGTTCGAAAGGACCTATGCTGTTGGCCTTAAGGCCTTAAAGCTGTTTTACAAGCTAACTAGAGGTTAGGTTTACAAACTTAACTAGTAATTTGCCAGTCGCATATAAAATACAATTTTTAAGACTTTAAAGATAAAGGTTACGTAAATGAGTAGCTGAGTTAAGTTAACCAGTTATCTATCTTAACAGCATGACAGTCTGATTGCTCACTTTTCAATTCAAATACTACGTCATGAACTTATCAATGCGTTTAAACTCGGACAAGATGGTAATTTAATGTTACAGCCGGTTCTAGATATCTAGACTTAGCGTCCATTCCGGCTTATGTCCAGCTGAGGACCTAACCGAGACAAGACAAGCAGACAATTTATGTCTACCATAATATGAAGGGCTTTCAGCGTAGTAAATGTGTTGTGAATTAATTATCATGTCTTTATAGCTGTTTGGCTAGTATCTAAAAATCATCTCATATATTTATTTTTAAATATGGAATTTACTAAAACCTCATTATCTTTTCACTCAAATACTGTCAAAAAGTATATTTTGTGTGCGTGCATATCAATTATCACTAGACTAATAAACAGCTGGATGGATTTAAATATTTTTTTTTTTGTATGTTAAAGTGTATAACGAGAACAGTTTCAATTTATAATTCGATCTAATATATTTTTAAACGACTTCAAGGAAGGAGCCGTTTCTCAATTCGACCGTATATATTATGCTTTTTTTATGAATAGCTAGACTAAATATAATTAAATAGTTGTTACTTTTTGAATGCGCATGAGTTTTATCGCACTTATCATTGGGCTCGTATCTTAAAATCTTATAATATTTTTTTTCGACATCCGCCAGAAAAGTAAAGTAACCAATATTACTTCAAGAATCTCACTCAGGAGAACGGATGACCGCTGGGCTGATAAGGTTCAAGAGTAAAGGCTGCGTTTAGGTAGATGGTGTCTATTCCAGTGGTCAGCCATTAACCAGGCAGGAAGACTATCTTCGTGCAGTGGCCAATCCATGTTGGATGCGAGTGGTAAGAGATCGGTCCTCTTGGCGTTCACTAAGAGAAGCATTAAGAAGAATAAATAATGATGCTCATTTTCTTCTCTTCTCTTCTTCAGTGAACAAGCGATGCTGCCAAGGTAAGGCATGGTAAAATTAACAAAAGAAAGCCAGGTCAGGTTCGAACCCAGACATCAATCTTGGGGCTAAGCCTATACAGTTTAGTCCAAACATGGGCTACGTATGACCTAACTGATTAAAATGTACTCATCGATTTTTTTATCGTGCATTTAGTGGTTTGCACAAATATTTGCACTAATTTTATCACATATCAAACACTTTCTTCCGCAAATCGATTATGTGTGATAGTGAAATCGTTCTACTTATCGAAAATAAAGAGTTTTTGGTATCATTTTTGTTACCAGGTTTTTTGGTTGTAATTATCATCAACACTTCGATAATTATATGTACACACACATACAGATAATTAATATATACATATGTAATTCTAAATAAAAACATATTGTAGATATATTACACCAAGACAGAACAAATGATCATGCCTATCTCTACAAACATTTGAGTTGGGTGGTAATCGAACCCTGACTGCTAATCTAGATGAGATTAGCAGTCAGGGTTACTAACCACTAGATCAGTCAAGTGATTTACACTTAAAGAGGCACTTAACTTTGATTCGCTAATACTCTGCTTCAATAATCATCAATCATCATGGTAACAGTCTGTTACCATTGTATACTATACTTGCCTGTTGCCCGCAGCTTCGCCTTTTTTTTTCTTTTACGCCGGGAAATGCACTAACGCATCCCGCTGGGGAGTGGGTCTCCCCTGGCGGGTATGTGAGATTCGCTGCGCCCGAAAGATGGTAAGTAGACGCAGCCCTACCCACTAAAACCCGGCGAGTGCCACCAATGCCGTCTTTGGTGAGGTGCCCCGGATCTACAAGCAACAGGGCACCTCGACGGCAATCAGTCCCTCAGGGGACTGACGCCACCTCCACAGAGCGGTTGCCCTGCACCACAGAACAACCACTCCCAACGTCGGGACAGTACGATGAGGTGAGGTTCCCATCCTCACCCCTTATAAGCCCCTACCCCTACCCCTCCAAGAGCAGGGGGGCTCTTCTTATAAGAGGGGTACAAAGAGCCCCCTCGGCTCAATTCGCTTCGCCCAAGGTATTTGGGTCACCCTGGGCTACTGTGCCCCACCGCCACGACAAGGCCTGAACCATGGTGGGGGCCCGCAGCTTCGCCTGCGTTAACTAAGATTTACAACGGGATCTTAGTACGCAAAATAAGTAACTTTTCTGGTTGATTTTTTACACCTTGTGTACTTTTTTCCTGAATAAAATTTAGCCTATGTTACTCGTGGATAATGTAGCTTTCGAACGGCGAAAGAATTTTTAAAATCGGTCCAGTACTTTTTGAGCCTATTCATTACAACCAAACAAACAAACAAAGTTTTCCTCTTTATAATATTAGTGTAGATAATTGATACTTATTAAGATCTTTACTAAATGTCTTTATATAACATTAAGTATCGAACAAACTTACAACTCACATGATGGTATGTGATCACCACCACCCACAGTATCACAACTTTAAAACAGTTCTCATAAAATTAAAGACGGAATGTATATTAGTAATTGCTTAGATCAATAATATGTCTAGATAGAGTGTCGCGCGAAAAACACGTCCAAAAATATAGCGTCCAACTGTAGGCCTCTAAATGCTTTCTCTGTGTTTAGTATCCGTCCCGCTGTCATAGAATACGCATGAATTGTTACGCATTATTGTTTTCATTTATAATGAAGGTTTGTGTTGAAGTGTAACGAGATTAAAAAGGATGATTATGGGAGAACTGTAGTAGCTTATATCACTGTTCACGAACACATCTTTGAAAATGTTGGCCAGTTTTTTTTGTTTTGATTGTAGAGCGACACTCCATCTAGACATATTAATAATCTAAGAGTAATTGTTCATCTTTTTCGTTAATATTTCATATGTTCATAATATTCTCAATTCTAATATTGATCAGAAAATTATAATGAAACATATTTATGGATTTTATCGCGATTTGTTAAGTTATTAAAAGCCCAACGTTTCGGATACTTTACAGCATATTCGAATAACTTTGTAACAATAGGACGTCTGATTCCTCAGTCCTTCCGTGATCGTGGTTGCTGTTACTGCTGTAAGCCTATCTTAAGACTTAAAATACAATATAAAATCATAATAAGATGTGTCATGTCATATCCTTATTTTTGTTATGTAAAGGAAGTTAGCTTTTAAGTTGCGAACATATTTTACGAAGTCGGCTATATCCCATCCAACGACAATGCTAAATGACGAACAGTCAAGACGTTGAACGTTTCATTCAACCACTTGACGAGTTATCCTTTAGACATTCAATTAAATGTCGTCATTACGAGACGTCATTACGACGCGCTAGCATACAATCAAAAATGACTGATTCAACCAGATGACTGCGACATATACATATCATCGACGGTAAAATATTCGTCGTACATATTTTACCACGCGCAGTCGGGCTCACGACACAAAAAAAAACTATTCGTGATAAATATTTCACTCAAGATGTAATTTATTATACCGTTTACGTATGAGATCATTTATAATTAAAGAACAGCTTAACATGTAGTTATTGAAGAATTTGTAGTTTGAGTAGTACCCCTCTGCTGCACTGAGGCTTCGGCCCCGGCGCGGTACCGGGGCGGCGCGGGGGGGAGTGTCTCCCCAGGCGGGTATGTGGGACTGACGCCCGAAAGCTGGTAAGTGGACGAAGCTCTACCCACTGAAACCCGGCGAGTGCCACCAATGCCGCCTTTGCTGAGGTGCCCCAAAATGCCACAACTTGTCCAACTCATAGGCACGGGTCTCCTCCTCAAAAGCACCCACTTAATACGAGTATATTGTAAAAATAGCATGAAAATATTTGATAAGGCTTGTGTATTTAGTATCTAGACAAAATCCGTCTAAAATCTAACTTTGAGCGGATGTAAGCTAGGGATTAATACTTCGCTCGACTCATTGCGAGCTGACACACGTACGTACCTTTTATTCGCTCCTCTCATATTACTTGCTCATAAAAAAATGTGTATGTGCGATTCATACACGATAGAAGTGAAACACACGTTAAATGCTCAAATACAAGCAAGTATTAAACAGTGTGCAATATACATACACACCGACATTTGCTCTCTCGCTCTGGCTCACTAATTACAACTATATGAAACAAAGAAAAGAGACCGATAATATAAAACAGTATCTATATTTCTGTCTCAGTCTTTGCCGGCTTCATCCTACACATTTTTGTATTTGTCTCTTACCTGTCGTTTTTTCCGTTGCATCCGGTTTGAAATCACAACGATTTTTAAGAAGTTTCACTTCAAAAACTTCTCTTTCGTGCTATTAGCTTTGAAAAAGATAAATAAAACCGTTTATATAATTAATAGAATGTACTATCTGTCCTTGATGGCAATTCATGTTATAGCGACTATAATTAAACTTTTTTAACACTTTTTTCACTATTTATTATGTACAATTATTACAATTACAATTTAAACACAACCGGTTTCGACAAACACCTGATGATGACTTTTATGAAACCGGTCGTGTTTAAATTGTAAGGGCCTGTTTCACAATCTCCAGTTAAGTTCCCAATAGGCTATCGGCAACATATTTGACAGATAGAGTATGGAGTATCTGTCAAATATGTTGCCGATAGCCTATCGGGAACTTAACTGGAGATTGTGAAACAGGCCCTAACTGTAATAACATAATATAATATAGTAAATACTGGAAAAGTGTTAAAAAAGTTTCATTATAGTTGCTAAAACTGTTTACTATTCACAAAACAAATTAGTAAGTATATTTCGCTTCTAATTCGGTGTGAAAGCTTTCCGTGTAATGACTTTCTTCAGCTTAGCTTTAATAATGACCGTATGACGTCATCTGAGAATTCTCGTTAGTCTGGACCTAGCCGTTTGAGGCGCACGTGGTTTTAGAATTACTTTGTTAGCCTAAATAGAGATTTAAGCTTCGCTAGGATCGTTGCTTTGATCCTGGAATGTCAGGTAATATAAATTCCATGATTATAATCATAGTTGACCAGTGGTCGTCAGTGCTGGACAGAGGTAAATTTATTGAAGGACAATAAACAGGACAACGATTTTTGAAGTGAAACTTCTTTAGAATCGTTGTGATTTCAAACCCGATGCAACGGAAAAAACGACAGGTAAGAGACACAGATACAAAAGAGCGAGAAAGCAAATGTGGGTGTGTTAAATATTGCACACTGTTTAATACTTGCTTGATTTTTCACACACGATAGAAGTGAAACACACGTTAAATGCTCAAATACAAGCAAGTATTAAACAGTGTGCAATATACAAATACACCGACATTTGCTCTCTCGCTCTTTTGTATTTGTGTCTCTTACCTGTCGTTTTTTCCGTTGCATCCGGTTTGAAATCAAAACGATTCTAAAGAAGTTTCACTTCAAAAATACGTAGAGTACGCCCACAGAGGAACGGAGATGGGCCACCAAAAGCGATTCCCGTAACGGCATTGCAGTGGATTTTACTGTTAAATCACACATATTTAGGGATTTCATCTAAAACTTTGCTTAACTACTAAGTTGTCAGTTGATTGAGGCGCCATGTCGGAACGTAAAAATGGTACGATACGATACGATACGATGGGATACGATACGACACACGATACGATTTATGATACCAAGAGATGGGCCACCAGCGATTTCCGTAACGGTATTGCAATGGATTTTACTATTAAGGCACACTTATTTATTTTTTTTTAAATACTTTGGGTTTCGTCTAATATCTTTGCTCAACTAATAAGTTATCTGTTGATTGAGGCGCCCGCGCCATTTCGAAACGTAAAAACGATACGATACCACACACGATGCATCTTATGATACAATACGACTTATGACACGACACGACGCAACACAAGTTGACGTATTTAAATATAAGTTGAACGGATAAACGTGTAGTGTCAGATCGATCCCCAAGTCCTTCCACGAAGCTTAGTAACGAAGATAGAGTACAGATTTATTCTTTTTAAATATTCAGATTCATCTAATTCTTATTTTAAATAATGAAGGCGGCGACGGCTAACGCCATTACATTTACCGGATTAGTTTAAGATAGATTTCTCAAAGGCTTTGCAAAGCCAATACCTAAACTATGTTGGTGTCCGCAATGTTCCTCCTGATTTAACAGAGTGCCTCGGTTGAATAAATGTCACTTGTATTTGAATATCCGCAATTCGGTGGGAAATGGAAGATATTTTGTTATTCCGGTTCAAGTTATATCAAGAATATTATCGAAGTTGTCGCCTAAGTTATATTCAGAATACTAAAATATAAAGTATTTTAGCTTAAGTGTCTGCGAGAAGCTATAAATGGTGATGAAGATCGGAGATTAAATTGGGGAGCTCTTGTCGTAAGACAAAGAGGAGGAATGCCTCATACTCCACCCTGTAGTAGACCGACGATCTGATGATGCGGAAAACCAATCATATTGGCGATACACGGCGCTAAATAAATGAGCCCCATTTAGTGTGTGGGAATATGGGTGACGGCCCCAAAGGGAGATCTCCGACCGAGCGAGGTGCAATGCTCGGCCAGGCCGAAGCCCACTAGCTATCGTTTCAGATGTCGTATATATAGCGACCGGGCGCTGGAATTCTGATAGCGCGATTCAGTATTGTGGCGCTGTGATTGGTCCGCCACAAGTGGTTACCGCTGTCGATTCTGGAAGTATACGTAGCTTTTACGGGTTTTAGCATTAAAAGCCGCGGGGCTTATTGGAGGTCCATAGGACATAGTCCTCCCGTGACCATGGTTGCTGTAAAGTATCCAAAACGCCGTGTATT
Source organism: Lycaena phlaeas (assembly GCA_905333005.2). NCBI lineage: Eukaryota > Metazoa > Arthropoda > Insecta > Lepidoptera > Lycaenidae > Lycaena > Lycaena phlaeas. The sequence goes on from HG995178.1 coordinate 11,039,956, forward strand.
AAAAATCTTAATAGACAGCGATAAAATAATTAAAAGTCGTTTCATTTTGATATTCGTGAAAACATTAAAAAACAATACACATATAATACACATCCATGACCGAGGAACACGGAAATCTTTTGGTTTTCTGCCGGGATTCCAACACGATACCTCCGGCTTGAGCGTGAGCGCACTTACCATTGAACCACAGAGGTTATTAATTTATTAATACATATAAAAAACGTAGATATTTTTTCAGGGTTCATTCAAACAGGGTTCAGAAACCGATCGGTTCTTCTGCGTTAGGAGGCGTCGTCGGATTCGCGTACAAAGGATTCCGTACCAGAAAAACCGGTAAAAATACTTTTGTTGTATGGCAGCCCCCCTTTAAAATTATTTTATTTTTAGTATTTATTATTATTGTAGCAACAAAAATACGACATCTGTGAAAATTTTAACCTCCTCGTTATTACGGTTTATGAGATACAGCAAAAAACGCCATTAACTACTCTATTGTATGGGAGCCCCACTTAATTATTATTATTATTTTAATTTTAGTATTTGTCGTTATAGCGGCAACAGAAATACACAATTTGTGAAAGTTTCAACTGTCTAGCTATTACGGTTATTGAGATACAGCCTGATGACGGACGGACGGACAGTGAAGTCTTAGTAATAGGGTCCCGTTTTTTACCCTTTGGGTACGGAACCCTAAAAAACAGTCTTCTTTCAATAAAGCCATAAATTACATAATAATTTCAACACTACAACAATGTTGGACAAAAAACGAGCACTCAGGAACAATATCGCCTTGCGCATAAGGGTTAGCCAATTACACCCACTTCATAGTGGCAGGAAATTTAATAACATGCTCTGTAGGTCAATATTGAACAAATACCAATAATCGACGAATATAAGATGACCGTAATTATTTTTATGAAAATCTATACCTACTTACTTTATGTATATTATTTTCATAAATGGGGAAAATAAAGAAGAATAATACTGAGTTATATTTGTGTCGGTATGATAGAGGCAATCTTCGTAACTATTTATGCAAATTAAATAAGATATTTTCAAGATCTCTGTAACACTACATTCTTGCAATAAACATATTATTATTATTATTTGGTGACGTGCGTCAATCAGTTTTTTTGATGATGTATTTTTTTTTGCTTTTTTGTTTAAGATTAAACAAGCGACAAGATGCCACCCACATAGATGTATCAATTAAATTGTAAATTAACTTCGACCTGACAATGTCCACTATCAGTGCAATAATATGTAATAATAAATGATATAACAACCATCGATCATTTATTAATAGATCCACAAAATTTATTTAAATCTATTTATATATTTACAATCAGATGTGCAGTCAAACACCAGAACTGCATCTATGTGTTGGAGAGTAGGGAATGGTTGTAATTATACCAAATAATTAAAGCGAAAACATGAATCAACAAAGATATTGCTACCTATAGAGCTTGTAGTGGTCGGGCCTTTATCTAAAGAGTCTGGCCTTGCCGGAGCCAGTTACTGAGATGTGTGTACGCATATGCACGTATAAGTCGTCTTACTGACTCACTGCATATGTGAACATTCACAAGCACTATCACATACCACATTACGACCACTCATGTCTCTTGTTACCGCGGAGGCCTCTTTGAGATTTGGAATATTTTTAAACTATCTTATCAGAATATTACGTTCCCTCCTCTTTTCCTTTCTCTTTCCCTCTCTCGTCAATGTCCACCACTTACCATTCCTTAATTATCTTACATAAAAAGAAGCAATAGGTACCGTATGACAAATTATGTATTTAACGTATGGATGGAAATAATTAATAAAATATAAATGGTGTATCTAGAATTGTATATCGTAGAAAATACTTGGCGTGACTCACTGGCGCCTCGTAATAAATATAATGCGACTAGATAAAACATATGGCTAAAGTGGCCTGTGTGAAGTCACGGTTAGGATTAATGGTGGTTCTGAGCTATTCTGAGACCGCATAAATTAAAACGAGAGCGGGAGTCGTCAGCGAATGTAGACAAAGTCGAAAAATCAGCGAAATAGAAGTACAAAAGTTAATAGATACCACAAACGATAGTAGCTAAACAAACAAGACTCAAAATTGTATTCTGATACTATATACGGGCATTTTGACGTAACAACGTCTAATTGCTCGTTATTACGGGCAGCATGCACGAAAAAGATGACATCATGTCGCGTTCCGCAAGCGAGAGCGCGGCACTAATGAGAGAGAGGCAAAATCAGCTCGAGTGATCGGCTCAGTTCGGCTCGTGCTGCATGTAATGTTTGACGTTTTCACGTCAAACTTCCGTCCGTAAAACGACTTTACAAAGAACCAATTTTTCATAGACAAGACGTATAAGTAGGTACTTGTAATATATTACAGTATAATACAAAGATACGTAGGCTTATCTATGGAGTCGATCATGGTATGCATCTATACCATAATATTACACACCCTGTATCACAGAATATGTATTTGTGTCGCACTGCTCGAAATTCGTATATATATATATATTTTTTAACGCCGGGAAATGCACTTAGGCATCCCGCGGGGGAGGGGTCTCCCCAGGTGGATATGTGGGACTCGCTGCACCCGAAAGCTGGTAAGTGGATGCAGTTCTGCCCACTAAAACCCGGTGAGTGCTACCAATGCCGCCTTTGGTGAGGTGCCCCGGATCTATAAGCAACAGGGCACCTCGACAGCTAGTCAGTCCCTCAGGGGACCGACACCACCTCCACAGAGAGGTTACCTCGCACCACAGAACAACCCCTCCCGACGTCGGGACAGTATAATGAGGCGAGGTTCCCGTCCTGGTACAAAGAGCCCCCTCAGCTCAATTCGCTTTGCCCTAGATGCTGGGTTCACCCTAGGCTACTGAGTCCCACCGCCACGACAAGGCTTGAACTATGATGGGGATAAACTCATATATTATATTTATGGTCAACTAACCAAAACTATTAAAAAAATGTGAGACGAGGTAGCTTAATTTACTTCCGTGCGCCAGCAAAAGAGAAGAAAGATTAATTGAAACCAAATGCGTATGCGGCATAAGCGGCGAAGGTATAAAATAAATCCTATTTAATAAACTACAAAAAAAATAACATGATTTTTCCCAATATGCTAGATAAATAGCATTACTATCATTTCTGAAAATTTCGAAGTAATAATACATATAGTTCCAGAATAAACAGCAAAAAACACGTTTTGTCGTAGGACACCAGATAGGAACGAAGTTCGTTATTACAAATACCAATTCCAAATTCTTTTCTAGACTGGCCATTTGCTGTTTGTGTTCTAAAAAAAGTAATATCCGAATGGATTGGGCGATATTTTACTACCGGCTTAAAGAAGGTCAAACACACATCCGTTATAATTCTAGTTAGATCTATGATGACGCGTTCATTAAAATAAACCGTTGATTTTATCAAAGGCCCTATATAAATAATTAGTTAAGATACCGTCATGTTTCTGGGAATCGAAATAACTTCTGCGAATAGTCCGGATGATTTATTAACACTATTATTGTTGATACTAATGTGTTGATTTAGTACAGTAGACCTTTGGGTACTATTTGTAGTACACATGTTTTAAGATCAATGTAGACGTAGAGTCGTAACCAATAACTTGCCAGATTACTGACATAGAAATATATGGACGTCGATAATGACCTTCCAATGTTGCACAATCGTCTGCATTTTGCGAGTGTGTACACGCAAGTGAACTAGATCCGGAATGAGCCAACACCAGACCTAGCAGACGCTAACTGATATTTTGGCTTATTGGTCTTATCATTATGATCATAGGTTTTCATCCTCTGCTCAACATAGGTCTCACTCAATGAACGCCAAGACGGCCGATCCCTTGCAACTTACGTCCAACTCCGGCCATAACCGGCTCGGAGATCGTCTTACCACCTGGTTAGTGGCCGAACAACACTTCGTCTACCTAAACGCAGCCTTCACTCTTGAACCCTAATGGCCCATCTGCCCTCCGTTCTCCTAAATGTTTGACCAGAGCATTGCTATTTCAACGCGCTTATTCTTCGCGTGGTATCGATAACTTTATTTCTCTGGTCAAATTTATATTTAGTGGTCAAGAGGCAATAATGTTGCACCGTTAAGTACTCGGACTTTAAATTTAATTTGTCAATAAATGTTAAAATATAAAAGCACCTGCAATATTTCACTGATATAATATCGTTGAAAACGTTACTCTCAGCGGCGCCCGTCAGATCCAATCTATGGAAGTAATGGCAAGGAAATCATTTTGATAAAAACCAGCGAATATTTCACAAGTGTTTTATTTACAATTTATGGAAGGAGATAGGGTAAGTCACATGGACTTTATCTTCATTGTGGACAGGGAACTATCCACAGTTGGACAAAGGACTCTCTAAATGGACTCCAGGATTATTCCATTTAAGTAACATATAATTTTACTTTTATATTTGATGTACATCAGATATTAAGCCTTTTTTGGAATGAGGTTAGTGGAATGACACATTTCACAATTCACAGAGAGTCAAAGTCAAAGTCAATTTTTTTTATTCAAAATAGCACAATCAAAGTATCTTTTTGAAAGTCAATTGAGTCTACCACCGGTTCCAAAGCAAGCCCACTGAGAAGAACCGGCGAAACAAACTCAGTGGAACTAATCTTTTCATATTTTCTTACAAAAAATGAAATACATAATACTTTATTAGTATAGTGAGAAACTCTGCTGGGTTGCTCTTTTTAAAATATAAAATATTTAGAAATATTGCACACTAGCCTAAGATTAATGAGTAGGTAATTTTGGACCCCGCAGCATCCAAAACAAACCAGAGGATGTTAATAAAAAAAAGAAAATCAGCTAGGAAGAAATCGTATAACACGACCAGCTACCACAGCAGCACCTCCACACAGGCCAGGACGCGTGAGCCAGCATCAACCTCTTCCACATATTAGAGGGAAGTGGAAGACCCATCCCACAACGCCACCACTGCAATGGCATGAGCGAGCATGACATGTCATACGTTTCACCTTTACACAAGTTTAGTTCAAAATACTGCAGGCTCAAAGTTTACCCACTTTCTAGATAGAAGAAGAAGAAGTTTGATAAAAGAGCAATACAATCCCAAGAGTTCGTGTCATCTAAATAATAATTATTAATTAGTCTTATACACTTAATACACTTTTTTATCTGCATGCCTGGGAGGAACGCCCTATTCCCAAGGTGTGGTATCTTCAATGAAGTATTTTACTTTGTAATATCCTTTACCACACAAACGCTCTTTAATAACTTTTTTAAATTTATTGAGAGATGGTCGTCCCGAGGAAACGTGGGATTCCTTATGATTTTTTATGACATATTAGGGTAAATGAACAGTCGAAGTTTTTTGGCAACTATTGACGTCCAAAATTATCCACAAAACCAGAGATTATGTAGATGATGGGCTACTCGAAAAGACTGCGAACCGCGACAGCATAGCTGTCACTTTATATTGGTATTGTGTTCCCCGGTCGTGCCGGTCCAATTTGGCTGCAAAGCAGCATGGCGCTACTATTAATGTATAAAAATGTATAGCGTTATAACCTAAATAAGTACTAGCTGATGCAACCAGTTAAGTTGAAAGGTGACATTGCTAAAAGAAAATAATGCTAGAAGAATCGGCGATGTGATCAAAGGTCGCAGAGACTAGGTCGATGATCTAGTGACGGTCACGAAGCAGTTGACAGCTTAGACTCAGAGAGTCACTTTCATAGGGGAAGGCTTTATCCAGCAGTAGCGTACAAAGATGAAATTTAAAAGCTAAATATTTTTATAAATTTATTCTTTCGCGACCATTGTGCTCTAAAGTATTCACAGTGTAGAGTAAGGAAAATACTTTATAAGCCGCTATAAAATCTGTTAAATTTTGTTTCATTGTAATGAGTCAAATTCGCTTTAATATTATTCTTACGTGAATTATCATAATTGCAGAACATTTAAATGGCGGCTTTTAAAACATAAGCAATTGTAAAAAAATTAAATTCGCTCTCAAGTCTTAAAATACCTCTAGTTTTACTTCGCTTAGTTTCGTATTGGCGAAGTCACGCAACCGTGTCAAAGCACTAGATGGTCTGATAGACGTAAATTGTTCCTTGGCTCTGGAAAATCACTTTACTTATGCGGTTCGATGTCTGATTGGGAAAACGATCGACTAGGTAAATATAAGTATGTGCCTTCTTATCGCCATTCTCCATAGCTAAATCGGTGGAGATACGTCACATAAGTGACATCAAATAAAATCAAAATATATTTATGTCTTAGGTAAAAAAAAATAAAAGTACAAAATATATCTTTATTTCCAAAAAAATACATTTACACAGGATTTATGACGGATCCCCACACTAGGCGTAGACCGTCCTGTGGGGCCATTCAGGACAATGTTCCAGAAAGGGGATTAACATACAGAAAATGTCCTTGTTAACGGTATTAATTCTTAGAACTACAGAAATGACTAATAACTACAGTGTGTGTGTGTGTGTGTATGTGTGTTAACACTAGAAATATGTTAAAAGAAGTGGTTAATAAAAAAAACACAGTTTAAAGAAACATCATGTAAAACCATAACAGTGAATGTTCTTAAAGTGTGCTATCTAATATCTTAAATAAAATCTTTTATTTCATTGTATACTTTACCACACAAACGTTTCAAAGATGAAGTGCTAGTCAGCTATAAACCAACTGGGAACACGATCTCCGTGCAGTGGCCGGTTGTAAATGCGAGTGTAAAAGGTCGTCTTGGCGCTTATTCAGGAAGGCCTATCTTCAGGAGGTGATAGATAAAGCTGATGATGATGATGATGGTGATATAGACCAGCATATCTTTTTAATGGCTGATTCAGTAATCATGCAACTAGACTTAACGCGGCGATCGTGGGCTTGTATTCCGCCAAAACTATGTTGAATGCTAACGTAGGCGTACATTTATAGGCTACCTAGGGCTCTTAAGAAACCTGTAGCTCAGAACATTTGTGAAATCTAAATCTAGGTTTGTCCCCTGCCATAGTATCGCAATTAGAATAATTTATTGTACTAGATAAACCTTAAAGGCTAATGTAGATAGTAAAATTATCTACTACCGCTGATATTTTGTACGATGTTATCTCGAAAAGGTCTCAAGCGACTAAAATGGATTTTGTCTAAATTTTCGATTCTAATTTTCGCAAAAAGAATACAACAACAAGAAAAATAACAATAGATTCAACAATACAAGGCTATATATATTGTGTTCAGAAGCCAGAAGTCCCGAAATTCAGAAGGAGAGCGTAACAATTGAGACTGAGGTAAGACCTATGAGACAAGATTTTGAATCAATCATGAATGTTGTGTCAGAGAAGAGCAGCGTGGTGATGATGAACAAAACTCACTCAATACGAGTGACCGCAAGTCTAGCACTGAATATAGATTTGTTTGGTGGTTAGTTAGGGTTAGTAAACATTTTATTATGACGTCATTATAATAATGATTAATGTCAATGTCATAAATTTTATTCAAAATAGTACCATCAAAGTATATTTTTGAACGTCAATTGAGTCTAGCACCGATTCCAAAGCAAGCCCACTGAGAAGAACCGGCGACACAAATTCAGTGGAAATACTTTTTTCAAATATTCTATTACAAAAAATTAAATACATACTACGGGTATAGTATATTAGAAGAATCTAACAAGAAACTCTGTTGGGTTGCACTTATCAAAATATAGTTTACTATCGTCTAAACCAGTGATTCCCAAAGTGGTCCAGGTGGACCCCTAGGGGTCTATGGAAGACTCGAAGGGGGTCCACGATGAGCGTAAAAAAATATGTTCCACAATCGTAAGTCCATAAAAATTAATTTGTTTTCGATAGTGAAGAACCAAAATGATGGTTTGATCTATTAATATTGTTAAGAGAATTTTTACTATTGTTATTGTAATATCATGAAACGAGCGATTTTTGAAAAAAAGCTCAGCAAGGGGTCTACCTGATGTTAAAAATTTTGTGGTCTATGAAACAAAAGAGTTTGGGAACCTCTGGTCTAAACAAACAAATACTATTGTATTTGTTCATGTGATCCTTAAGACTTACCACGATATCAATTTCCATTGGATTAACAAAGGGAACCTGCCAATCACAGCACTTTGTCCCTTTACAGACGAGGATAAGCCCGCAAAAACAAAACATTTTGCACACGTAACACCCGAATTAAATGAACCGTGTCACTTTTGGCCGGCCTATATTTTGACGTTGATTACCAACGTAATTAGCTCACTTGATTGCTTTTTTGATAAAATCAGGCCAAGGCTATTTTTGCTTTTTGTGCACAACGCGCAACGTTTAGAGATTTCACTAGACAAAAATATGTGTTTCGCCGGTTCTTCTGAGTGGGCTTGCTTTGGAACCGGTAGTAGACTCAATTAACGTTCAAAAAGTTACCTTGATGGTTCTATTTTGAATAAAATGTTTGACACTCACAAGCCGCAGCATCGACCTTTATCATCATACTCGCATCCCCTTTTCAAGCTATTGCATAGATTCTGTTGCGGGCCTTGAGCGCAGGGACCGAATCGAGAAAAAACCCTTATGGACTCACAGCCGTGGAAGATCATCCTTCACCGTTCTGATAACCAGATGAGACGTATTTATCAAATATTTTGTATAAAAAAATGTGTCTATAATTACTTGCCTATCCAAAAGTACTCACGTAAAAAAAAAGTATCAACCCCTTATGTCCCACTGCTGGGCACCGTGGGTCTCCTCCTCGAAATCAGGCGAGGAGGGTAATGGGCCAATAGTTCACCGCGCTGGCCCAGTGCGGGTTGGTGAACTTCACATACCTTCAAAGACTTTTAATCTCATCAGGCATGCAGGTTTCCTCACGATATTTTCCTTCACCGGTGAGCGAGCGATGGTCTCGTGTTTGGGGTGCACTTAGAAATTTTGAAAAATCCATTTCAAGGCACACACGGGGGGTCACGATCGAACCTGGAACCTCTCGCATAAGAGGCCGAGTCCATCCACCACTGGACCATCGCCGCTCTAGTGCTCTAAGTGCTCATGGCTATTTATAACTTACCAGTACAGGCATTGGGCGAGCGCCTCTGTGAACTATAGCCAGATACCCCTCCTCGCCTGATTTCGATGAGGAGACCCGTCGGTTGAACTTGGATTACTACTTAACTTTTTTTAATATGGAACTGCTAGCATAGCTAGTAAAAGGATAGTAGAACATATAAAATAATTAAAATGTATTAAAATAACTCTTAAAAATCTCGAAAGAACTGGCTGGCATGACCGGGGATGTACCTCTCGATGCATGATATTGCAATAAAGTGACAGTTATGCTGTCGCGTTTCATACGATTCGTGAGTTTCAGGTGGCTCATTGGAGGGACAGGAGGGCAAAATACAATTACGTTCAGATTGGTCGGTTATCTTCTTATCTCCTTATGACATAAAAAAATAGGCCTACCTTAATAATTAAGACGTTGCCACTAAAAATCCATTCACATTAGAGGAAAACCACCCACCAACACAACAAAGGACAGCCTGGGACAGCCCAAAAAATATTAACTCGCACAACAAAAACGTGACCTCACTACGATGAACTGACTAACCCGACAGGAAAACCAAACCGCTTGTCCTATCTTCTCTATTTATATCATTGGTTTCAGAATTAGTTCATGTTCAAATATAGTTTAATTCTTAATTTGTGACTAACCTTGTAATTTGTTATTTTCATCCGACGGTGGTGAGGCATGGATTCGCTACAGGAACGAACCCGACGCCATGAAGCCGTGGAAGTCACACTCCACGGCTGGCGAGGGGCAACCCCCATTTATCTCATCATAGGGTGAAGCTTACCGGGTCACCTTATACCCGATGAAGCATTAGGGCCACTAGGGCCACTGTCATAGCTGAAACCGAAAACACGCCTTGAAATGGTTTTTTTCTAAATTTCAAGTGTATCCTAAACAAGGGACTCTCTCGCTCTCCTGTAAAGGAATACAAAGTGGGAAAACATGCATGCCTGAAATAAAAAGTCTTTGAATTATGTGTGAAGTTAAGCAACCTTTTTTTTTTTTGATGACGCAGCGGAAATCCTTTTCAAGCCTTACCAGGGCCAGAGTAGGCGCACTGGCGTGTGTGGGGACTCGCATTGGGTACACTACCCCACTAAAACCGCTGCGTGAGCCTTTAGCTGCTATATTTGAGGGACCCGGATCTGTGCAGGCGACGGGATACCCTCAGCTACAGACTGGTCCTGGCAAGACCAGATTCTCCACAATGGGTGACTGCCCGGCTACGACTTGACAGTCCCCACGACGTCGTGTCTTAAGCTGGGCCCGGGTTCCCATCCCGAACCCGACACGAGCACAGGAGCTTTATTGAAGCATTAATTAGCGCCTCCAACGGAAGTTAACCAACTCACATTGGGCCAGCGTATCGTTGATCTATGGCCTAATAACCCCCTCATTTTATCTAGAGGAGGAGACCTGCGCCCAGCAGCGAAACATATTTTAATAAGGGTTAATACTTTCCTTTTTTTGATACTAATCAAAATCTAGGTCGTTATATTTTTCAAGAAGAATGTCTTGCAAAGTTTCACATCACAGCTAGTGATGTCATCATTTGACCCGAATATAAAGCGGTAGACGAATAACCTATATTGATGAGGCATATCCAATACTCAAGATAACCGTTGAAACATCAATTCGAATCAACGAAGCGTTATCATTTTCAACTGACAACGATTCGGCGACGCGTTAAACTCGATAATGACGCCCAACGGATGTACGCATCATTAGCCGCATCGTTAATACGTGGATGGCTAAAATACAAACCTTTGATCGCGCTATTGTTCATGAACTTCAGCTTTTGATGCATCACGCATGATGTACACTTGGATAGGCTACGTAATGATCTAAGAGTTAAGATACTTAGATGCTTGTGCAAGAAAGGCTTTACTAATTATAGATATGTTGATGGAAATCATTCAACTTAAAAAAGCACACAAACTTAAATAAATCATTATTTTTTTGCACACTGTCCTAAGCATTAAATATGTAGCTGTTGCCGAGCTTCGCCTGCGTTAACTAAGATTTACAATGGCATCTTAACATAATAATAATATATATAGCTAATAGCCTTCCTCAATAAGTAGGCTGCCTAAACTGAAAGAATCATTCAAATCCGACCAATCGTTTCTAAGATTAACGAGTTCTAGCAAAGAAACTCTTCAGCCTTATATTATATTAGTATAAGTATTGCTTTTTTTGTTCATTGATAGAGGCCTATGTTCAGTAGCAGACGAATAAAGGCTGATGATGATGATGATTATAAAGTATTGCTTGAAATTGTTCTATTTTTATAAATCCCTAAATACCGTACCAGCTTCCTCGATTATAAAAATCGTGGTATTTCGTAGAAACGAACAAATTTTATTATTTGCACTTTTTATTATGTTTTCCTTAAACCCTGGATTAAATTAGGTGGACGAAATGGTGATAAGAAAACGAAGTAAGAACGAGAGGACTGAAAGCTAACATTAAAGGAATTTAAAGATGTTTCCCTTTTTCCGTCACAGAGGGACATCTGAAACCATTTCCGTGATTGTCCACCGGCAACGTCAACGAGAACGTCAAATCGGATTTGTGCCGTGAACGGTACAATCACATCATTCATTTTTAAAAGTGCGTTATTTACGGCCTTTCATGCTCTGACTCATTAATTGACCACACTTCATACAAACAAAAATATACAAAAACGGGTGCTGTCAACAACTGCGTATTCTAGCTTGAGAACTTCATTAAAATAGACACTTAATATTTTACGCCGGATCTTTGACTAACACCCGTATTCACAAACAATACTTTGAGGTGTCAGAGTACTCCCGAACGCATAGGGTCATTCAAACCAATTCATAGACAATACTTAAATAAAATCCGCCACTTGCGTCTGTCAAACCTATAATATAAAATGCGTCTATTGATACGAGTGAATAGATAGAAGCGTTCTTTGCATAGTATTGTTTCATTACTTAGCCAAGTACGCTTCTTGAATACGGGTGTAAGATTTGTTATTTTCAAGTAGATACTTTCAATTACTATACACTTTAAAAAATAAGAAGGAATCTGCTTTTGCATGATTTAATTATGATTTTTTTATTCTTCATTTGTACATAAATAAACAGAAGCACCTAGGAATTAAATTAATTATGGTGAAGGACAAAAAAGCTGGCTTTATCGCTCATGAGCAATTTCTGCCAAGCAACCGTTTGGTTGAGAAAAATATATAAATTGCAAAAAATATGGGCTGACAGTGTACCTTAAACAAAATGTATTATTTGGCGTTCTCGATTTTTTTATCAACTTTATTCAAATCCAGGATGTTGGATATTAAGTATACGGATATTAAGTTTATATATCTTTAGCAATAATTTATGACGCAGACGGCTGACCGATTTCTCGTCGAGTGCAATGGAGAAACGCTTTAATGCTATTTAATTTTATCAGTAGGGTGTGAAGATTTCTTCCCTTCAAATTATGTCTAAGTGACTCTGCTCTTAAATGTCGTTAATAATAAAAAACGTATTGTATTTGTTCTTAACAGAATTTTAGATTAAATCCTCATTTACAATTCATTTAATATCATAGTTAGTACGACTTTTTTACTAGGTGAGCCATCTGCTCACCTACCTACCGATTGAGCTTAAAGGCCATCTGGCCTAAAAGTCTAGACCTTTCGAAAAAAAAAAATCATAGTTAGTAACGTCCCAGAAGGTATTTTGTAAAAAATAAATAAAAGATAACGTTTTGGGTTTTATCTTTCGGATACCTTACAGCAGCCATGGTCACAAGGACAGAGGGCTTAGACAAGGTAACATCGTTTCATAACGTAAAAATACCGAAATTCGTCAAGGTCTCTAAGTTATCCATGACAATTTCCTAGTCAATGAGATATTGACAATTTCGATCGATAACCAATAGACAGTTTGTGATTTACGATAATTATTGACCACGTGATTTAGCGCGACTTATGTCAATCCCTTACATCTTATTCTTTTTGTGCTTCGTTATCGTTTTATAATGTGACTTGGTTCAACCCCCCCTACCGTATACATATTACATCCATATTTTATTTAGCCCTATTTACAAAAAAAAAATGCTACGTCCTCACTGTGTGATTTAATATGCTTGGATTTTGATTTTATTATTTTAACTATTTTATCCCAAGCAGATGGTAGTCTATATACTAACGCGCTTCGTCTAGACTATGTTCATAGATTGTTGACTTGTGACGCGATAAAATCCGTAAAAGTTGATTTCATTATAATGATTGAAATTCGCGTAAACATAAGAAAACAACAGGAGATAGTTATGAGTAGAAATTCGGTTTGTGTGCATGTAATCATAAGCAAGGTACATCATTGTAGTGATGAGGATAATGACAATAATAATAGATATAATGATAATGATGATGATAATGTTAACGATGATAAAACGCTTTAATTAAAACCAAATAAGGTCAATCCAGATATTCACCCTATTGTCATATTGAATGCATAAAATAAATAGGTTACAGATATAAAATCGAATTCATAATCCCATTAAGCACCGGATTTATAAATAGCAATAAACTCGAGTAAATCTATGTATTATCAATAAATGAAGTGATGTTTTAACAGAGGCTTAATATGTAATCAAAACACCAAACAGTAATTTATTAATGATGAATCTGTAATTCTTTTAAGGTCGGATGTTTCAAATCATCTGTTAACGTAAGAGACTTCGTAAATTTTACGAAGTCTCTTACGTTTAACGTCTGTTAAAAACAACGCTCTTTGGTCACTTACGTTCGTTACCGCTATCTTTAACGATTACTTTACCATTTCTAACGGCCTCCTTAGTTTGCAGATTTTTAAATTCACGTTTAAATATCACTGTTACTAATTCTTGAGATCTGAACCGACTCCTGCTTTGTTTTGGTTTGAGCCCCATAGAGTTCTGTGCTAGATATAGATTTTGGAGCAAAAAATCTTATAATTGCATTGCACCATAGTATCTAAATGAATCACTTACCTGATTCCACCGAATATATCGAAAACCAGAGAATTGATATATACTATTGATAGATTGAGCTAATGTCACAAAAAATCTTAATATATACAAGAAAGCACCGATGACTGCTGTGCCACTAACAAGTCTGTTTGAACTAGATTTAGTTACAGTCTTCTTATCTGTAAGTTGGTTACGAGTGGCTGTCTTGGTGCTTACAGAACATCTAGCAGTAGATGTGTGGTTGCTCTAACACCGCAAATCTTGACCTCTTCCCCTGGTTGTAAATATTCGACGTCACCCATGCGCATGTTTATCTGGAACAAAAAGAGTCAACTTATTTACGCGTTTCCTTACCTGAAACACAGCAAAGTTTGTTGTTTGTTGTTGTTTTGAGGGGGAGATGAGCAAGATGAAGTACCCATGCGCGGAGCGCGGTAATAATTGAACTAACTATATCAAAATTAATATATTTCAAGAACGTTTCACCTTTGATAACAAAGTTAAACAAGACGCGAGATTCTTTGGACTAATTGCTTTTAACAACTTGAAGACGTTCAACGAACCGATTTGTAAAGTTTTCAGCGTCTTCAAATTATTCTATAGCGCAAGCAAATTAACAATTTATTGATCTTATAAAAGATAAATCTTTACTTTGCAACTTATTCGTGTTCATTATATTAAAATATTCATTCATATGGCTCATGTATAAATTAATATTTAACAAAAATGGAACATAAATAAGTTTCTAATATCTAAATATATTTTTTAATATATATAATTTTTAATAATAGGCTCGTCATCCACTCACTATACAGCATGGTTTATGGGCCAATAAGGTCAAAAGTAGAGGCCGCGTTTAGGTAGACGAAGTGTTGGTCAACCGTAAACCAAGTGGGAAGACGATCTACGTGCAGTGGACGGTGTTGATTCAAGTGGCAAGGATTCGGTCATCTTGTGGTTCATTGAAGGAGGCCTATGATCAGCATTGGGTGATCTATCTGTCTGCTGATGATGAATAATAAATGATAACGATGAATACAGTATTTACTGTACATGATATGTCATGACATCTGTGGCACAACCTCATCTTCATCATCATCATCAGCCTTTATCCGTCCACTGGTGACCGATCCCCTGCCACTCGCATCCAACGCGGACCTGCCACCGCACGGTGGTCGTCTTCCCAGCTGGTTAATAGCCAACCAACACTTCATCTACCTAAACGCGGCCTCCACACTTGAAACTTATTGGCCCATCGGCCATCCGTTCTTCTGATTGTTTGACCGGCCCACTTCTTCACGACTTCGTCGTGGCACAACTTCATGAGGCTCAGAAATCTATACATGAAGAATGTGTGTCAGAATTTAATACGACCAACTGAAAAAAGAAAAAAAAGAAAGGAGAAATAAGTAGCAATCAAAATCAAGAAAATAAACATGTAATATTATTATGTTTAAGTTCCATACTGTTAACTTAAGACCTTAATGATATGTTATCAATAATATGTCTAGATAGTGTCGCGCGGAAAACACGTCCAAAAAAATAGCGTCCAACTGTTGGCCTCTAAATGCTTTCTCCGTGTTTAGTATTTAGTATCCATCCCATTGTCATAGAATAAGCATGAATTGTTATGCATTATTATTTTTAACCGACTTCAAAAAAAGGAGGAGGTTATCAATTCGACTGTATGTTTTTTTTTTTTTTTAATAATTGTTACCTCATAACTTTTGACTGGGTGAATCGATTTTGATGATTCTTTTTTTATTAGAAAGGTGATGAAAGATGAAAGACCCCATGGGGTCCCATTTTAATCCAGACTAGTCCAGTTCTGGTGATGGTATCCATGAGAAAACCATAAAAGTCTAAAAATTTACATTAGGCACGTGCCCGACAAATAGATGAATAACTGAATATCACGCCAACCGATTTCGATGATTATTAGTTTATTTGAAAGAATGTACTTCAAAGGTAGTTTGGTGAAAACTTGGTTAGGGTCTGATCATGGGATCCATACCAAAGCAACGGAACTCTTCAATTCTTAGGAGCAAATTCGTTAATTTGCTACTATACTCGGCTGAATCTTTTATAGGCCATCCGGATATTTGCCTAACGTAACGTCTTTATGGTCAAGTGGTCAAGTAACTGTCGTAGTTGAATATGATGATCAATTCCTCAACGGCAGTAAGGATGCGATTTGTGGCAGAAATTCTAACTGTCTGTAATTTTTGTATGCACTATGTAAACTTGTGCATGCAATACTTAATGTTATCATCATCATCATCAGCCTTTCTCCGTCCACTGCTGAACATAGACCTTCCTCAATGAACGCCAAGACGGCCGATCCCTTGCTACTCGCATTCAACATGGACGGGGCACTGCTCGGAGATCGTCTTCCCACCTGATTATTGGCCGACCAACACTTCGTCTTTTAGGTACGCGGCCTTCACCCTTGAACCTAATCAGCTCATCAGCCATCCGTTCTCCTGAGCGAGTGACCAACCCATTGCCACTTCAACGAGCTGCTTCTTTGCGCTATCGTAAAATCCAATGTAATCGTCGTTATTGCTTTTGTCGCGGAGGCCACGCTTAGATAGACGAAGTGTTGGTCGGGAGTTGGGAGGCCTATGTTCAGAAGTGGATGGAGAAAGGCTGATGATGATGATAATAATTTGTGTAAGCCCTATGAGAAAGTTTACTAGCCTTACTGGCCCTACTTAAAACTAAAAAGTACAAAATAAAGTTTATTTTAAATAAAAAACCAAAACCGACTTCAAACCTATACCTTTAAATTATGTACAACTAAAAAATTAAAAATAATATTTAAATATTTCGAAGTGAAGATAATTAACAAAATTAATTAATCAATAAATATAATAAAACTTATATATCTTACTTATACTTTTATAAATTGGTTATTTTTGGAGTCGGTACCAGCCAGAGCAAAGATAACCTTAACATACTTCTACTCAATTACTGGGTGTACTCGTATGAGTACAAAATCAATAATTGCAAAGAAATTTACAATAGATGTGAGAGTATAATATTATGTATTCAAATGCTGTGAATTGTGATTAAACTGTCCTTCTTGGCTGGCACCGACTCCCAAATTTATTATTATTATTTTTAATTTTTAGTTGTACATAATTTAAAGGTATAGGTTTGGTATCAGTTTTGGTTTTTTATTTAAAATTAACTTTTTATTTATAATGAAGGTTTGTGTTAAAGTGTAACGAGATTAAAAAGGATGATTATGGGAGAACTGTAGTAGCTTATATCACTATTCACGAACACATCTTTGAAAATGTTGGCCAGTTTTTTTTTGTTTTGATTGTAGGGCGACACTCCATCTAGACATATTAATGATTTAAGCTTAAGACTTCAATCCTTACTAATATTATAAATGCGAAAGTAACTCTGTCTGTCTATCTGTTACGCTTTCACGCCTAAACCACTGAACCGATTTTGATAAAATTTGGAACAGAGATAGATTAGAGCTTGGAAAAGGACATAGGCTACTTTTTGTTGCGAAAAAAAACTTGGGGGGTTTAAATAGGGGATGGAAGTTTGTATGTAAGTTCGTCATTATACATAGAAGATGACGCCATGAAACTTTGCATTTAGGCACTTGATAAGAATTAAATAACTATTAATAATTGTTCCACCGTTTTTAAGATTTTTACCTATATGGGCCTGAAATAGTAGATGAAAGTTCGCAGGGTAGTTAAAAAAAATCTGTCTGTGTTTACTATACGTACGTACGGAACTGCGCTATTCCGAATTTAACGCGAGCGAAGCCGCGGGCAACAGCTAGTACGAAATAATTAACATAGAACAGTTTTAATAAACATAATACGAATTTGACTAATAATGATGAAACTTTTAAGGATTTTATCCACCCGTGACCATGATTGCTGTAAAGTGTTTAAAATATAGGGTATGTGAAACTCATAAACAACTATATCTCTATCTCTCAATCTAAATCTATTAAAAGTTGTTTCATTATATTATTACAAGAACTTCCTGTCTTAGAACTTACAAGGATTTATAAAAAATGAGATAACTAACACATGAAGTGTTATCTTATATGATGACCTGCTAATTTTGCGAGTTACTTGACTGATAACAACGAATATAGTACATTAAGATAGTAAACGAATTATCGTTTATTATTTTTATAAATATACTAGCTATTACGCGCAGCTTCGCCCGCGTGAACTAAGATTTACGGATTTATTATGTCTGATCATGATCATTTTCTATTTTAATAATTAAGTACTTACTAAGTTTTTGTATTAAAATGGATATAATATGTTATCTTGAACATAAAGACATATATCCCTTTGCAGACTTTCTGTAGGCATATTTAGGATACTATTATTATAATATATTCCACTATACGTTGACACCAGACAATCGCCCGATCGAATCACGGCAACACGATTTATTTTCTTGTGCATTATTTTGATTTTGCCACATCTCCTAAAGTATTCTTTTAATTTGCATGATGTAAAAGGCAAAAATAATCTTCATGAAGTGCTCAAGTCAATTAATTGATTTAAAATGATAAGGATTCATACCGTATTTGTGTAAATAACTTTCAGACTATCGCGTTAAAATTGTCCATTTTTTTTAAGTATTAAATGGATATAGTATGATATCCCTAAGAGATAGATATATACCATTGTGGACTTTTTTGTAGACCTATTTAAGACACATAATTCCACCATACATTATTTTGTTATATCTCAAAGGGTTTAGGCAGCGTTTTCGTTGAAAACTGCCAGACGGCATATTTTTTTCGACACCTCCAACTATTATTGTTATATCTTAGCCAATGTATACAAAAACTTAATAAATTATGTACACAAACCTTCCTCTTGAATTGTCCTATCAATTAAAAAAATCGCATCAAAATCCGTTGCGTAGTTTTAAAGATTTAAGCGTACAAAGGGATATAGGGACAGAAAAAGCGACTTTGTTTTATAATATGTAGTGATGATGTGGTGATGAAGAGATAAAAGTTATTTTTTTTTTTACATTACATACAAATTCAATTTCAAACTCGAACAAATCATCAATTAATATTATACAGAAAAAACAGATTATTATTATTTGTTTTTACTACCAAAGTAGTTATTAATCGTAAGATCATAAATTGGTGTGACAAAGCGCCTTTAAAATATTATTTAATATCATGAAAAGCTTTATTAAATCCACTAACATCGGACATAACCTAAAAAAATATTATTATTATTTACATACATTATTATTACATATATTATTATTATTATTATTACGGTAAAAATATTTTGTAGTAATTATAGTGGACCTAAACCATTCTCTTGTCTACAAAAACCCACACCAAAAAATCATCAAAATCGATCCGCCTGTTTAGAAGTTTAATGACATACACACGCACAGAAGAATAATTATGTATAAAATTCTGAAATAATAATTATATTATTTTATGATAAAATTTTATCATGATAATTATATTATTTTTTACATGTAACAGAAGTTTGTTAGTGAAAAATCTGGGTACTATTATTAATGATTAATTGTACAAGTGTTTGAAATTGATGTTTTGTGTAAAACAAAAAAAAAAAAATACTTTAAGCTACAAAAATGTGCATAGTCGAATTATGTTTTCAAAATCAGAAATTGATTAAGAATTATTTATTATAATATCCTTTATCAGATAATACCTACTCATGCTATAGATATAGCAAGTTTCAGAAGCCACATAAAACAAACTTTTTGGTAAACATATGTGTGTCATTTTCGCATTTTTCGCAAAATGAAACGAAAAATCCAAATTTTCGCTATCTTTGCGTTGCCTTAGTTCAAGGCCGGCTAGCATTCATCTGAAAATTTGTCAACTCAACAGTGAACTACTGAATTGTGAACAGTCAGTGACTGTCGAGACATCGGCGCGTACGCATATGCGTGTTATGAAAATGTGTTAGTAGTCTTGCCGTTTTTTAATTTATTTTTAAGTTATGATTTTTGGTTATTTGTTTTTTGGATCATAATGAAGTTTTTATTGTGAGTATTTTATTTTATTTAGTTCTTTTATATATAAATATATATTTTTTTCTTTTGTGACTTCAGTACTAAATATAAAATATGCTTTTAAAACAATGTTTTACTCGTAGTACGATCAATGGCAATCATTAATTATTCCATTTGATTTCTTGATATACGAATGAATTTGAGAAATTAAAAAATGCTTTCATCTTAGTCATATTATACTTAATGTGATTTGAATTTTGTAAAAGCTTAGCTTGAGTTTTGTAAACCTTGAGCGATATGCAGTGGGTATGGGCTCGACCTTAAAGGGTCCGGGTCGATCCTGACCCACTGTGGTGCCTGGTGCGGGCTTCCTAATATCGAAAAGCACCTTATACAAGAGACCATCGCTCTCTCACCGGTAAGGAAAATATCGTCAGGAAACTTATATATCTGATGAGATTGAAAGTCTTTGAAGTTGTGTGAACTATATGCCCGAAACCTTCCTCGCCTGATTTCGAGGAGGACCAGCAGTGGGGGTTATGGGTTGATATTTTTCATAAAACTTACGTGTAGGATGTTGAATATTACTATATTCATTAATAAACATAATTTATAAACAAATATATCATGCATGTTGCAAATCTTATTTCTACTTTTTTCGCTTTCTAGAGATTGTAAATAATATCAATAAATAGATAATTTATATTACTATCGTCACAACCGGAAAAACTGGTTTTTCTTATTACTTCCATCTATTTGTTATTCAAAGTGAGTTAAATATAGTTTTATATATTATGCATTATGTTTATTGGAATTTGGTTTTCATAGCATTTGAAAATTAATTTGTAAAAAATAACGGAATGTTTATTAATCCCTTAAATGGTGAAAACGAGAACGAATATTGATATCGAAGTTTCACCGAATTAGTGAATAGCTGTACAATACAAAATAAAAAATAAAAATTCAGCTGCAGCCAGTAATATATTTAAATTGTCATTGAAACTCGATGTTTTACATGTATTTACACGATTTACTTTAGTTCAAAGTTCGTTTTAATTTGCATTGCATGTTTTTATATTCCTTCGTGACTCTGCACGCATTTTCCAATTTACTGCAAATGCATATATCTGATCAGAATCATTTAGTATTTGTTAATGTTGCATATACAACCAACACCTCTTGTTAAGCGTCTAGATCACATGAGATACTGGATAATATTATTATCTTAATATATATATTTCTTGTGTGCGTGTGTATGTGACTGAACTCCTCCTAAACGACTGGACCGATTTGAGTGATTTTCTTTGTGTGTGTTCAAGTAGATTCGAGGATGGTTTAGATTCACAAATCAGACCGGCAGATGGCGCTGCAGTCGGTATCTAGGTTATTGATCTGTACTGCCACTATCGATTCGTATCTAAGGACAACGTCTGTGGGGTCCGCTAGTATCTTAATATATATAAATCTCGTGTCACAATGTTTGTCCTCAATGGACTCCTAAACCACTTAACCGATTTTAATGTTTTTTCTTTTAAAATGTGTGCTTTTCTCCAACTTAAAAGATAGGATAGTTTATTTCTCAAATTTGAGATTGCAATTTTCTTTATTGCAATTTAATTGTTTTGACAGAACGAAGTCTGTCGAGTCCGCTAGTATATTATATAGTCATCGCCACTTTAGAAGTCCTGCGACTAATGCCCGAACTAAATTTGACAACATTGACATCTTGACGTCTGTCTGGAGTAAGAAGTTGTGATATTTTAAATTGTTTTACGTGAAATATGGAGCATATAATATAAAGTGAGGTGTATAAAGTGAAGGCCGTATAATGATCATTAAACTGAAATAAATTTGTGAATTAGAAAGTAAAAATAAACAACAATTAACCCCGTTGAATAATATGTTTATAAATGTCACTGACATGACGGGAAAATTTTAGAGATGCCAGAGTCACTTATTTTTGCCTAATTTATGGAAAAATATTATCATTAACTCTATACCTACATTTATCTTATGATATTTTATATGAATATAAATACAAGGTAAAAGAATTAAAACCTTGTTCAGGTGAATTATATTTTCAGGTGTTTCTGTAAAAAAGGTCGAATAACAAAGGAAGTAACAATGGCAGCATTTACTTCTGAGAAAATCGTCACTCCTGGCAAAAGCCGAACACATCCGAAGAAGCTTGTTTTAGATGAATTCTACTAATCGGTTATACGTAAAAAATACAAATGAAATATTTACAAAAAAATGTTTTATTTTACTAAAACCTGGCAGGGAGATTTTTATTTTGCTGCTATAATTATTTTTGTCATTATTATCATACTCAGTCTTTATCAATCCACTACTGACCATAGGCCCTATAATTATTTAAATTTTTTATTGTACTAGACTTGGTGGAAAATCATTACACTATAAATTGGCAACATTGAGTTATGATACCGCAGCGCCGCGTCTATCGGACTTCTAAAGTGGCGATGACTATATAATGTAAGATCAGTATCCTTTAGTCTTTTTTAATGTTGCAAAACCTCTTTCGTCGTTGTACAAACCGACCTCATCGGTTACAAATACAGACATTTTGTTTTAGTGGTTATTACATTTTGTCTAGCAGCTTTGTAGCGCTTTGGATTCAAGGCCATCCGAAGCACAGCAATACCGCGTAAAGGAAGCAATGGGTGTAGCCATGCAGACAAACGTGTCAAATTCGTATTGTTTTTACCACAGCGGCATATTATTTCATCATTATCATCATCCTAATCATGATCATCCATATTTTCAATCTTATTAAGTCCCATGTTGGACTAGGCTCCTTTATGTGCCCCACTGTGGTTAAGGCCTTGTCATGGCGGTGGGGCTCAGTAGCCTTTAGTGAACCTAGCACCTTGAGCAAAGCAAATTAGGATAAGGGGGCTCTTTGAAGCTATTCTTATAAGAAAAGGGGAAAAAGAGCTGTGACATGGGGCGAGGAAGGGAACCTCACCTCATTGTACTGTCCCGACGTTAGGAGTGGTTGTTGTTGTGGTGCGGGGCAACCCCTCTGTAGAGATAGCGTCGGTCCCTTGAGGGACTGACTAGCCGTCGAGGTGCCGTGTTGCTATCAGATCCGGGGCACCTCACCAAAGGCGGCATCGGTGGCACTAGCTTTAACAAAAGCAACTTTTATGAAAGTAAAGATTTCCAACATGGATCGGCAACGTCGCATGGATTTGGAAGTAAACCAACTCGCATTCTTCACGAACTTGTCTCTACCCAAGGCCTATATTATCCCACCCGCAATCAGTTCTTTAGCCAATATACAATATGATGAAATAAAAATGTGTGCCCCACCAAAATATATGCCTAAGACGTTTGTCTTCTTATGACATAAACGACCTCGATTGTTAGCGATTGCGCGACTTTCATAACCTAAGGCCAATCGGTAGGGTTTGTGATCATAAGGAGCACACGCAAGAAAGCATGCATATATATTTATGGAATTGCTTATTATAACATTTATATAAAGGCCGTGAAAGGTCTTTTTATGGGCGATATTTGACAACACGAGTGGCCGATGAATTTTCCAATCCAATTCCAAAATCCAAACTAGACAAAAATAATCTAAGAAAGTAAGGCCTAAAGTTTTGAAATTTCATAATTTTCTATTGTTTTCCATGTCTTGTCCAAAAAAGATTTCCAGACATCCGCATACCTGATTAGATCAAAGAGAGAAACAAAAATGCCAGTGTATAAGTAAACTACAATAGGCTATTATTATATTCTAACAAATTTTTGAAATTCCAAAAAATCTTTTCCCGCTATTTATTGATATTAATTTATCTAAATAAATATATTTATGGACCTAAGTCTTTCCAACATCGGTATAAATGATTATTCAAAAGAAGAAAAAACTATTCGACTCGTATACGTGGTTAAAAATAGCGTAAGCCCTTGACCGCGACTTCCAGTTACATGTTGTGTAATTTACAAACAAACACAGTGGTTCCGTTATAAATTTAACTAGTAATTCCATAGTATTTTACCTAAATAAAGAAAAAATGTTTCTAAGCCTCATCATCATCATCATCGATCGGTAACTTTAGTTCTCTGACGGAAAAACCCAAAGCATAAATTCTCTAAGATATTAATTAAAAAAAAAATATTTTTGAAATCCGACTGGAAGAGGGAGATCACAGTGTTCAAAGAATCAAGTTCTTTATCTTTATTATGTTAATACTAGCTGACCTGGTAAAATATGTTGCTTGGCCATAGAAATATTGTGCCAAAATTCAAGTTTCTAAGTAAGTATATATAAATCAGTGACTCGGGTTTGCCCTTAGATTATTTAGTAAATAAGGATTGGGCTATTTCCTAACTATCCCCACCATGGTTCCTGGCCTGGCCTTGTCGTGGCGGTGGGGCTCAGTAGCCCAGGGTGAGCCCAACGCCTTGGGTGAAGCGAATCTTATAAGAAGAGGGACAACAGAGCAGGAGGCAAGGGTTGAGGATGGGAACCTCACCTCATCGTACTGCGAGACGTTGGGAGTGGTTGTTCTGTGGTACGGGGTAACCCCTCTGTGGAGGTGGCGTCGGTCCCCTGAGGGACTGACTAGCCGTCGAGGTGCCCTGTGCTTTTAGAGCTGCGTCCAATAACCAGCTTTCGGGCGTAGCGAGTCCCACATACCTGCCTGGGGAGACTCACTCACCAGCGGGATGCGTCAGCGCATTTCCCGGGGTAAAAGAAAAAAAAAGGGAGTCTAAGTCTAGTAATATTAAATATAGTCTAACCAGATGACAAAGATCTCCGTGCAGACCAAGCTATCGATAATGATGATAAGAATGTAAATTAATATTATATACCAGCGCTAAACGATGACGTCAGGAAATTTTCTATTCGTATACGTGACCCTAATTATAAGATAAGATTTGTTTAGTTTATCGGTTAGCGACTTCTTTGTTATTTCAGGTTAGTGAAGGAAATAGTCATTGAAACTCTCAGAGTAAACACATCATCAGATTATCAATCAGGAGCTAGATACATTAGTAATAGCTGTTGCCCGCAATTTCGCCTGTCTAAAATAAAAAATAAAATCTTTTGATGTATTTTCAAAGTAATATTTCACGCGTTCAAACAAACAAATCAAACCGCTTTATTATTTCACACAAGCAGCAGCCCGCGATTTCTGCCGCGTACTTTTAATTCCCGTGGAAGTACGAAGATAAATTATAGCCTCTGTGCCAAGAAGATATACAAATTTGTTTCATTGAAATCCATTTAGTATTTTGTGAAAGAGTAACAAACATGGATTTAAACATTATATTTGGTATTAGTCCCGCACTTGTACGATTTCCTATACAACAATAGACTAAACATTCTTGGAAATGTGTAAAGGCAAAAGAGAAGAGGTTTCTAGGAACGCTAAACCGGAAATAGGAGTGATAAATGACCTCCCGACGACCTCTGTGGCTCATAAGCCAGAGGTAGCGAGTTCGAATCTCGCCAGGGAACACAAAAAAGTTTCTGTGTTCCTGGGTCATGGATGTGTATTAAATATGTGTACTATATAAAAAAAAAAACAGTGGTTAGCGCGTTGGCGCATAAGCCAGAGGTAGCGAGTTCGAATCTCGCCAGGGAACACAAAAAAGTTTCTGTGTTCCTGGGTCATGGATGTGTATTAAATATGTGTATTATATAAAAAAAAACTTAAACAGAAGTATTAATATGAAACGCATTAAATATGTATTTCCGTTGTCTGGTACCCGTAACACAAGTCTCTTCGAGAACTTAGCACGGGACCAGATTGACGTGGTGTAAAAGTGTCCATAGATATTATTATTTATTATTGTTTATTATTATTAAATAGATTTAAACAGTAAAACTCGGATGGATATCCCGTCACTGATTAAACTCTATCTGCTTATTTCCCATGTTTGTTATCGAATGACTCACTGGCTCATGTATTATAATCATCATTATCACTTGCAGTCATTTTTAACGTCATTGCCCATACTAGCAAATCCAGCGATCTCTTATTAAACTAACAGCGGCTAGCGGTTTCACCCTCGTACTTCCTTAGGATTGTTAAGTTTCATAAAAAATGCGTGTCGGTTTTACATGATAGAGTAACAAACATACATAATATACACATACGTTATATATATATATATATATATATATATATATATATATATATATATATATATACATACGTTTAAACAAACTTTCACGTTTATAATTTAGAAATATTTTAGTGGACTAGAAGGAGAACCCTTTATGTTTGTAATCTTCTTTAGTAATGGCTGTTTGATAGCCAAATATAAAATAAATGAAAAATAAATTGAATCAAATCAATAGATCTAGACTCTAGAGGTTTCTATATTAAAACTTACGAGCAAACTAAAATCTAAATGAATTATTAAAAAAACTCCCGTTTTAGAATTCCCTACCATGCCATACCACTTATTATGTTTATCCAATGTAAATCCAATGGTTTTTTAATGATAATAATATATTATTTATATTATGGAAGATCTGACTGTCACACATCACAAAATAATTTATGGGACTAACCAGACAATTCATGCATAATCCTGAGACGTAAGATAACATACACGGTACAGTTGTGGTTTTTATCGTCACCACAACGATCATCATCATCATCATCATCATCATCATCATGATCATCATCATCATCATCATCATCATCATCATCATCATCATCATCACCATCATCATCTTACTGCCCCCTGTTGGTCATAAACGTTTTATCACCAAGGTCATACTGCTCCAAGATAGCCACATTGCGCTCGAGGCATTGCTATCAGCGCATTTCTCTGATTCATATTCAGTGAGGTCATACTTGAATGAAACTTATCTCGAGTACGTTGAACACAAACATTAATAATAATAATTCATACGCGCCGGAAGACTTGATGAAAGATAAAATCAAGTAAATAATATTTCAAGTGACTATAATGGCTGTTGAAGAACGATGGAATGCACTTAGAGCTTTATAATACTACTAGCTTCATTTTTAGGAATCCGTCTCTTGAAACCAGACAAGTCTGACTTCCAGGTCCGGATTTAGGGGAGGGCAACCGGGACGGCCGCCCTGGGGCCTCCACACACGAGAAAAAAGATTTCGGAATTTCTTTTCAAATCTCCACTAGTAAGCATCAGTAAACAACTTTTCCTTTGATATGTTTTTCCGTTGTCTTACCTTTGCCTACAGTATTTTGTGTAAACATTATTTTATTGTTCTTAAATATCAACAAAAATCGTTCAATATATTCTATATTTGTTTACTCTAATTAGGCGGTCAGTAAAATATCAAAATCTCAAATTTAACAAATCTACTTGGTTTCACAATAAATTATTTATTGAAAAAAAATCGAATGTGGAAATTGTCTATTTTATTTAGAAAATAGTTTTGGTACTTTGGTACTCCTTAGTTGCCCCGAGGCCTCCAGACCTCTAAATTCGGCCCTGCTGACCGCATATACCGCATTGGTGGTTCAGAACAACATGTTTCTAAGTAACAAACATTAAACGACAAATTAAACAGTCTAATGATTTTTTGACGACAGAAATCGAAATAAAAAAAATAAAAACGACTTCAATAATAATAATAATAATAATAAAAACAAACAAAATCACTTACCTCATAGACATTGCAGTCCCCAACACACATAACTTACAGAAAACAATTACTGAAAAAATTAATAAATACTCAGAGCTAAAAGATGAAATCACACAAATCTGGAAACAAGAAAAAGTATATGTAGTCCCTATTGTCATTTCTACCACCGGTGTAATTCCCAAACATCTAAAACATAGCCTTCAGCTCCTAGACCTAAAAGAATCCATCTATATCACCCTACAAAAAGCCGTCATACTAAACACCTGCAGGATAGTGAGAAAGTTTATGCAGATAGAGGAAAACGAAATAACACAACACCACACTCCATTGTAACACACCACACGCTTTATTTACTTGGCTTCGGTCCGTAAATGTAGCTAAAAACCAGCCTCGAGCTGAGAATACAAAACAGTTCCCCAAAATAATAATAATACATAAAATATCTATGGACGCTTTTACACCACGTCAATCTGGTCCCGTGGTAAGTTTCCGAAGAACTTGTGTTACGGGTACCAGACAACGGAAATACATGTATGTATTTAATACTATTATAGTAATACATATATTTAAGATCTTTATTATATATAATATACAAAATTAATACACATCTATGACCCAGGAAGACAGAAACCTTTTTATTCCCTAGCGAGATTCGAACCCGCTACCTCCGGATTGAGCGTTAACGCGCTTATTGAGCAGCAGAGGTTGTCAATTAATTCCCATATTCCTATGGGAGCGGGAACTAGGCGAGTAAATCCGAGGGACGCTCTAGTATATTGATGACTATACGTTTCCTGTTTGTATTAAACATGTCAGCAAATTATACGGTCTATTGATTCGTTAATAAACGATTATATATTTATTTACTGAACATAATTTGTAACTTTTAGAATAATTTGTCCTTCACTCGATGTGTACTCGATTGAATTAAACTAAATAAACAATAAGCTTTTATTTTGAAAAGCGTTTAAATATGAACGATGAGGCTGAAATGTCCGACTGCCTTCAGCCATGGCGACCACATATGACTCTTGCAGATTGATTGATGAGAATTCATCGCTGATGCGATCGGAGATGGCTAATGTAGCCTATTTTTGCGTTCCCCACCATGGTTCAAGCTTTGTCGTGGCGGTGAGGCTCAGTAGCCTAAGGTGAGCCCACCACCTTGGGCGAAGCTAATTGAGCCAATGGGGCTCTTTGTACTCCTCTTATAAGAAGAGGGGGCAAAAGAGCAGGGGGCAAGGGGCGAGGATGGGAACCTCGCATCATTGTACTGTCCCGACGGTGGGAGGGGTTGTTCTGTGGTGCGGTGCAACCCCTCTGTGGAGTGTGGAGAGGACTAGCTAGCCGTCGAGGTGCCCTGTTGCTTGTAGATCCGGGGCACTTCACCAAAGGCGGCATTGGTGGCACTCGCCGGGTTTTAGTGGGTAAAGCTGCGTCCATTTACCAGCTTTCGGGCGCAGCGAGTCCACATACCCGCCTGGGGAGACCCACTCCCCAGCGGTATGCGTCAGTGCATTTCCCGGCGTAAAAGGAAAAACAAAAGCCTATTTTTGCGTTGAAAGTCCAATTTGCACTCAAATTCTATATAAAAAAATTATCTGTAAAGTCGCTTTGCGGACGCTATTTTGACGTGACAATGTGAAATATTACATGCTGCACGAACCGAACTGAGCCGATCATGCCTATCGCTCGTTCGTGTCACGCTCTCGCTTTCGGAACGCTACATGACGTCATCTTTTTCGTGCATGCTGCCCGTAAAATCGAGTTGTTAGACGTCACAGCAGCAACCTTATACAGCAGGTAAAATGCCTTCCCCACTTTTTTCACAGTCTCTAGCGACAAATGCACACACTCCACTTATGTTAATATTTTAACATGTGATATTATTTTGACATGCTATTAAAATTCCGCATAATTTTGGATGATTTCGCATAATGTCAACATATTAATGAGTACCGGATGCGTTTGAGCATTGTCTATGGAAATAGTTGGTGATTATTGTAAACGCATTTTAATTGCAAATATTTAATGGGATCGTAAATTCCGGCCATTGGTATGGATTTAATTTCAACTGTAATATCATTATATTCATATACACAATAATATGGAATAACACCAGTGAAGGAACATCGTGTGGAAACCTGCATGCCTGACGAGATTGAAAGTCTTTGAAGGTGTTGAAGTTTACCAACCCACAATGGGCCAGTGCATCGGTAAACTATGGCCCAATAATCCTCAACCCCTAATCCAAAACCCAAAACCCTTCCCGCATAATTTCGATGAGGAGATCCGCGCCAAACAGTGGGACATGTATGGGTTGATACCTTACTTAGAACACAGGGCTGCAATGACTTCCCACGCAATTTCGAGAGTAGAGGTGGTGCAGTGACATTGGGACGGGAGGAAACCTTTTAACAGTTGACAATAATATGTCAAACTCACGATGTTTTCTTTCACCGGAGTTCTAAGTTTTTTATTAGTGCAGGTTAATTCGTGTGCTTATAATTATCTTATAGTTATGCTTATAGTTATCGAAAAAAAATGATACTATTGGTAATCCATATTCGATTTATATAATCCGTGGATTGAATAGGTCCCTAAATTTCTTCCAATTGTTTTCGTCAAATAAACATATTAACCGTAAAGGTATAAGGTAAGTTCTCATTTTATAGAATGTGCCAGAAGAATTTAATAAGATGTCTCGCTAGACAGAAGCAATTTGTTACCGTGTGAAGAAATTTTGTATTACAACGTACTCACATTTGGAGGCAGGCAACGAAATATGGTACAAAAACATTGTTTAATAAAAAAAAAATATATATTATTATAAACAGCATAATATATCGTCATATCCTACGAATAGTGACATAATTACAAATGACCAAGTTTTCAGGGGGAGGTTTTTTGTGTTTTATATCAATACTAATTGATAGTTTCAAAATATTAATATATAATACATACGTAAAGGCATCTAGGCTTAATATAAAATTGATTATGAGGCTTATAGTCCCATATTTATACTAAAATAATTATCCCTTAAAGCTTTATTCGCGGGAAAATATAGACAATATTAGCCATAATTGACATTATGGCCTTTTTCTTCGGAATACTCAGGGTCGTAAGAGCACTAAGGGCTTTTCTAATAATTATGAAACGTACATACTAATTCTAATAAGTACCAAAAAATCAATAAATATAAAGTGCACATGGAATAAGGACACAAAAGTAATTAGGGTTCCACTTTTCTCTGGCCACTACAGGCATAGTGACCCTTTTCGACGGAGCTAAGTAAAACACACTGAGTGCTGTACTAAATTACAAATTAATCTATTTATTTATTAATTTCATAGTTTTACGGGTTATTTTGGTTTAAAACACTGCCATGTCTACTATCTTGTGTCCTCGTTTATTCCTTTTGTTTTGTTTTGTGGTAATATTTGAATGTTGCGAGTGAAACCATAAGAAGTACACACATCACGCAAACACGGCGAAAAGTGGCGGTATGGCGCTTGCGACCCGCTCCGCCACCTCAAACACTCGTGGGAAATAGTTACCGTGGCCATTGTAGCCGTTGTCGGCGAACGATTCTAGCGGCAACAATTGTGGCTTATTTTAAAACATGTTTTTCTTGCTGATATAATTAGTTTTTTCATGTTTTTTTGAAAGGGAGTTATGTAAACTAGAGTGTAGATTTGGAATCTACAATAATAATAAAAAGCCACTTTGGCTTTTGTGGCACTTTTCGTAGGATATGACGATATATGATTGAATTAAGAAACGCCTCCTTCTTTGAAATCGTTTAAAAATAGTCGTTTGCTTAAGCCAAAGGACGAAATAACAAGTGTAGAAGATCTTTTTCCCATGTTGAATGCGAGTGGCAAGGGATTGGCCGTCTTAACGTTCATAGAAGGAAGCCTATTTTCAGCAGTGATGGTGATGATCAAGTATTTCTTGATGGTATTTTATTTTTAGGGTTCCATTTCTCAAAATGACAAAACAGAACCCTTGTAGGTTCATTGCGTTGTCCATTTTTATTTATGTCCATCAAATCAAAACCAGGTATTTTTCAGTAACGAAATCATGAAAGATGATGTCTCACAAGTGTAAAAGAAAAAAAAGAGTGTGTTTCAACGGTTCCGACGCACGACAGGAGTTTACTTCTTACGATTTTTTTTTTGCTTAGAGCATTAATAATATTTTTATTGAATTTACAAAGAATTTGTTTAAATAACTAGTAACTCGCCTATCGGAGGAGCTCGTGGCGCAGTCGTAACAGCCGCACGGATCGATCCACCAGGTTAAGCAACGCTTGCCGAGGTCGGTCCGTGGATGGGTGACCATCTTTACATACCGAGACGAGAAAGCACGTTAAGCTGTTGGTCCCGGCTGTCATTCGTGGATCTTTGACAGTCGTTACGGGTCGTCAGAAGCCCGAGAATCTGACAACCAGTCTAACCGCGGGGTACCGTATCACCCAGTTACTGGGTTGTGGAGGTCCGACAGCAGTCGCTCCATGTAAAATACTGGTATTCAGCTGAATCCGGTTAGACTGGAAGCCGACCCCAATATATAGTTGGGAAAAAGGCTAGGATGATTTGATTTGAACTAGTAACTCGCCTGCTGCCTTCCTTGGATGTGGTAGCCGTTTCTCAGGCTCCCTTTTCCGTTTAACGCTTCGTGTGATATCTTCGTCTAACATCGTGTGTCATCGTGTAACATCGTAGCTTGATTTTATTCCCACAGATTTTCATATGAAATTATGAAATGAAAATTAATTCTTAATGAGTAAGCTCCAAGAAATTCAAACCGTCCCTCAGCGAGCGAGTCAGTCTCGTTTGTGGTCTTTTTGTCGCACTACATTACAAAGGCTTCTAAGTTTTCGCGCCCCGCGTCACCTTTCTTGGCATTCATTTTGAGAAAAAAAAATGTTACTAGTGTACCCAGACGAAATTAGTTATTGTTGAAAAAATGTTTTCTATGATTCTGATATGTAAGCTATATTGTTAAGTTTTATCAAAACCAATTTAGCAATTTTTCGTGAAACAGTAACAAACATCCATTTACTGTTTGGGTTAGGTCCGTATTATTTTGTGAGCCACCTCCCCATCCACTCTTCGATACAGCTCAAAGGCCTTAAGGCTAGCATAGGACATATTAAAAAAAACATCACTACACTGATACATTAATAAAAATACACTTGGTATTAATTTCATCCGGACCAAAACCACTTGTCATCATGTGGCATGTCTGCCTGTTTGATAATTGAAAATAATTTTTAGACCATGGTCGCTATAAAGTATACAAGCACAGGGCCGTAGCTAGGGGGGGGGGGGGGTCATTGTCGGGCAATTACCTATCTTAAAAATACCAAAAACTAAAATAAATTATTTTAATGAAACGAATACGAATTTTTCGTGGTTTATTATGACTTTACCATGCTATATTATAATTGTCTACGAGAGACACTGGAAGTTTAAACAAACCTCTGTTCTGAATTAATAAGTATATTTAATTACAGACACTGTTTTGTATTAGATATAGAATTTTGTAACATTGTTCTTAGTACATATATGTTTTTAGCATTAATTAATAGTTGTTATTTCGTTGCTATGGATACGTTAAGCGTCCTCTTCTCAGTCGTAGTGTTGATATGTAGTCATGACAACATGACTTCTATTTGGAACGCGTTTGGCGCGCAGACATACTCCCGCCCTTGAAGAGCCGTAGGGACTTCAATCCTCTTCATCAGCCAGTAGCGGTAGGAATCAGTAGGAAAATGTCTCCTGCACGTTAGTTGCCGTTGTTGGCCTCTCGAAGCACTGTTGAAAGTCGCATATTAATTTTGCCAGCAGCGCCAGAATTGTTGTCTTATCTGCTCGATTCTAGCGTGCCGTCTGAGCGAGCTTTGGCAGTCCTCTTCCATGGCAGGACCCGGTAGCGAGGTGAGCGGCCGACCTACCAGAAAGTGTCCAAGAATGAGAGGTAGTAGTAAGTTTGGAGCGTAACGAGATATACAGATGTTCATTATCGCTTAGCAGTTTTAGCTTTCAGATTTCATAGAATCCCCAAATTTTCGCAATTTGTTTTTAAATATAGTTGGAAGACTCAAGATTGGAGGAAAAGTTGCAATGCGATAAGTTTGCCTAATAATTTTGAATTAATTCCTCGCTCAAAGAGATAGGACCGGATATAATCCAGCCGAACTGGGAATTAATTAACGTAGGTTATATTTAGATAGATAAGAATTCGACGCTCCACACTATCGGTAACCAGACCGCTGCGGGCACTCGGTGCTGCAGCAGCAGCCTACAATAGCACGATCATCGTGTTTGAACTTGACCCGATTGCACGTGATCAGCTGATGCAAGTATAAGGTGTGAAATTCACAATATCGTCCTGCTACTAAATAGATAAAATACCATAAGATATGGGGAGCACTTACTGGGAGTCTCAGAATAGACTAGTTGTAGCAATAAGATAGTAAAATATAATAATATGAAAATAAAATGTTCTTAAAATAATAAGATAAAGTGTATATAAAAATAGATTATAGCTCGCTTGGCATTGAAATAACGAGTGGTTTTTGGAAGAAATGAAAATTCATTGAATGAGAACTAGGACACTGGTTGCATAGAAAAAGATATACTTTAACTGATTAGATGCAGATTGGAAATAGGCGGAAGAATCAGTTAGGAGATAGGACACTTAGCTGGAGAGGCCTGACCGCGGTGCTGATAGCTCACCAGCGGTGACAGTTCCGGAGAGGTCTGACCGCGGCGCTGTTAGCTGACCGACGGCGACAGTTCCGGATAGGTCTGACCGCGGCGCTGATAGCTGACCGATGGCGACAGTTCCAGATGTCTTGATTCTTGCGCTCGAACTGGCACGTGGACCTGGGTCTGGCTGCGGCGCTGATGATGTCCGGCGTGGCTCAGGTATCCGACGTGGTTCGTAACTTTCGTTGATTAGTATGTCCTGTCCTGTCACGGTCGCCAAATTATGTCTATTACTTAGACACTGGAGTCCGATACCAAACTCAATTAAAACAATAATTTGCTTAAAAACATGTATAATATAGCTATTCTAGCCATCTAGTTACAGTTGTCTTATAAGAATCAATTAGGAATGTTTTTGCATTAATTAATAGTTGTTATTTCGTTGCTATGGCTATGTTAAGCGTCCTCTTCTCAGTCGTAATGTTGATATGTTGTCATGACAACATGACTTCTATTTGGAACGCGTTTGGCGCGCAGACATACTCCCGCCCTTGAAGAGCCGTAGGGACTTCAATCCTCTTCATCAGCCAGTAGCGGTAGGAATCAGTAGGAAAATGTCTCCTGCACGTTAGTTGCCGTTGTTGGCCTCTCGAAGCACTGTTGAAAGTCGCATATTAATTTTGCCAGCAGCGCCAGAATTGTTGTCTTATCTGCTCGATTCTAGCGTGCCGTCTGAGCGAGCTTTGGCAGTCCTCTTCCATGGCAGGACCCGGTAGCGAGGTGAGCGGTCGACCTACCAGAAAGTGTCCAAGAGTGAGAGGTAGTAGTAAGTTTGGAGCGTAACGAGATAAACAGATGTTCATTATCGCTTAGCAGTTTTAGCTTTCAGATTTCATAGAATCCCCAAATTTTCGCAATTTGTTTTTAAATATAGTTGGAAGACTCAAGATTGGAGGAAAAGTTGCAATGCGATAAATTTGCCTAATAATTTTGAATTAATTCCTCGCTCAAAGAGATAGGACCGGATATAATCCAGCCGAACTGGGAATTAATTAACGTAGGTTATATTTAGATAGATAAGAACTCGATGCTCCACACTATCGGTAACCAGACCGCTGCGGGCACTCGGTGCTGCAGCAGCAGCCTACAATTGCACGATCATCGTGTTTGAACTTGACCCGATTGCACGTGATCAGCTGATGCAAGTATAAGGTGTGAAATTCACAACATCGTCCTGCTACTAAATAGATAAAATACCATAAGATATGGGGAGCACTTACTGGGAGTCTCAGAATAGACTAGTTGTAGCAATAAGATAGTAAAATATAATAATATGGAAATAAAATGTTCTTAAAATAATAAGATAAAGTGTATATAAAAATAGATTATAGCTCGTTTGGCATTGAAATAACGAGTGGTTTTTAGAAGAAATGAAAATTAATTGAAAGAGAACTAGGACACTGGTTGCATAGAGAAAGATATACTTTAACTGATTAGATGCAGATTGGAAATAGGCGGAAGAATCAGTTAGGAGATAGGACACTTAGCTGGAGAGGCCTGACCGCGGTGCTGATAGCTCACCAGCGGTGACAGTTCCGGAGAGGTCTGACCGCGGCGCTGTTCGCTGACCGACGGCGACAGTTCCGGATAGGTCTGACCGCGGCGCTGATAGCTGACCGACGGCGACAGTTCCAGATGTCTTGATTCTTGCGCTCGAACTGGCACGTGGACCTGGGTCTGGCTGCGGCTGATGATGTCCGGCGTGGCTCAGGTATCCGACGTGGTTCGTAACTTTCGTTGATTAGTATGTCCTGTCCTGTCACGGTCGCCAAACTATGTCTATTACTTAGACACTGGAGTCCGATACCAAACTCAATTAAAACAATAATTTGCTTAAAAACATGTATAATATAGCTATTCTAGCCATCTAGTTACAGTTGTCTTATAAGAATCAATTAGGAATGTTTTTGCATTAATTAATAGTTGTTATTTCGTTGCTATGGCTATGTTAAGCGTCCTCTTCTCAGTCGTAATGTTGATATGTTGTCATGACAACATGACTTCTATTTGGAACGCGTTTGGCGCGCAGACATAATAAATCGATGATATTTTTTTATCTTCCACCCTGCCTGTAACAAAAGCGGCCATACCCCAAATTCGACTCTAGTTACAGAGGACATAGCGTCGGGAATGTGAAAATTAAAAAAAAAACCTCTTTGAACAGCGTATTAGCCGTGAATAGTTTCAGTACATCGTAATAACTTTCGATGATCTTCATAAAAATGTACGTTTTTAGTTTCTGTTTGCTCATGTGTAGGAGTCAGATTTAGTTATTTGTGAAATACGCAAGTCGATAAAACTTGCAGTGTTGCCCAATGCCAGCTATGTAATTTGCTTGAAACGCGCGGCTTACCCATAAGAGTTTAAACTCTTATGGGTAAGCTAAAAAATTAATTTATACAATATATTATTAGTTTTTATATTTTTTAGACAATTATATAATACCTTTTTGTTCTTTTACCCCGGTAAATGCACTGACGTATCCCGCAGGGGAGTGGGTCTCCCCAGGCAGGTATGTGGGACTCGCTGCGCCCGAATGATGGTAAGGGGACGCAGTTCTACCCACTAAAACCCGGCGAGTGCCACCACTGCCGCCCTTGGTGAGGTGCCCCGGATCTACAAGCAACAGGGCACCAATTTTATAATACCTATATTAATATAATAATTATTAAGAAATAATAAATTAAGTAAGGACAAATGGACTTCCTTGGAATAAGCTTCTCTGTAGTTCTATCAAAATTTGTTTAACCATTTTAAGGTTTTCAAGTCTATAATTTTTGAGTTTTTGTTTCTTTTTCACGTCTGCAATACCATTTAATCTGTTATAAATAATCTAATATATTATACCCGTAACGACTATAAAACTACTATGCGCTCATCTCGCGGCAAGGCTAGACGAGATTACTTATATCAATATTTTTAGTCACCTTTGTTGTGGTCAGTTTCCCGCATTTTGGGGAACTGACCACAACAGACAACCCTGTGATGTCAGTAGTTTCGATTCATTTTAAGCAAGTATTCAAAATAAATTTAGTATAAAAATTCCAGAATCTAGTAATATTGTATAGAAAGTGTGTGGGTTGAAATCATTATTTTGAAATATAGCAAATGGTTTCCGTAAATTGTTCTTTTCGATGTGAATCTTTATATAATGCGTGCATGTCACTGAACTTCTTCTTAATTTTGAAATTTACTATACAAATAATCATCAAACTACCATTTTGATGATTTTTTGTGTAGAGTAGATTCGTAAATGGCTTTGAAGCTAATATGGCATTTTCTCATTTCTGGGCTTAAAAGTATGAAAATAGGTATGATCTATGTTCTCAATTACAATTAAGAATGACGTAGGTGAAGCGGACAAAAACTCCTTCTAAAGGGTTCAAATAAGTTTGTTTGGAAACGGACGCACTGACATCCAAATGCGGTGACGAAAAGCAGCACGAATTATTTTTTTCGGATAGAGCTATGCTAATGGCCCTAATGCTTCGTTGGAAGTGGGGTGAGCCGGTTGGTATCACCCAGTGATATAGTAAGTGGGGGGTTGCCCCCCGCCAGCCATGGAGTGTGACTTCCACGGCTTCATGGCATCGGTCTGTATCTGTGGCGGATCTCTGCCTCACCACCGTCGGATAAAAAGCATGGAGTCGTCATATATGGAGTCGTCGAGGATGCAAAATATACTCGAATATACGCGTGCGAATCGTGATTCGCACTTTGTGCGAGCTCAGTGCGAGTTCGAGAGAGATTCGAGTATTTTATTCAATTCCATATTAAAAAAAAAATAATCTTTTAATAATTATTATTAGAAGATTTAAATTTTTTGTTCATAATCATACTACTTCGGACTCTTATCAGAATATTCATTCATGTTATGATGAATAAATATAGTAATGAACCGTACTAGCCTGATAAGCTATCGAATCTGCCTATTTCTTTAACGTAATTGCAAAAACATTTAAAGTTTATAATTGTAATAACTAAAATAAACAATTTAATATAAAATATTATTTCCTAATATTCACGTGTTTTTCATTCATTACAATGAAACTTTTACGGGTTTCATCGCGGTTTATTAACATTTACCGATGTTACCGTCACTTTAATAATAACAATATATCTTTACTGCACAGCACTCGTTAGGGAGTAGTATAATAATTAGGCGAGTACTTTACAGGAACCATGGTAACGGAATCTTAATAAGCCGGGACAAAATCCGTAAAAACTAGTTTCATTACAACATCCACACAACCAGCGGTTATGCAGATGCGTTACCTACCTTTTCCTTATCCCCCCAATGGGCCACCGGAAACTCGCAAACCGCACGGAACGCGACAGCATAACTGTCACTTTACGCCGGCATTATGTGAGCGACGGTGGTCCAGTGGTAGACGGACTCGGCCTCTTATGCGAGGAGTTCCGGGTTCGATCCTGACCCGTCCGTGTGTGCCTTGAAATGGGTTTTTCTAAATTTCTAAGTGCACACGAGACCATCGTTCGCTCACCGGTGAAGGAAAACATCGCCAGAAAACCTGCATGCCTGATGAGATTGAAAGTCTTTGAAGGTATGTGAAGTTCACCAACTCGCACTGTGCCAGCGCGGTGGACTATTGGCCCATTACCCTCCTCGCCTGATTTCGAGGAAGGAGACCCGTGCCCAACAGTGGGACATATAAGGTTTGATACTATACATGAGCGAGAGTACCACCCCGGTCATGCCAGCCCCGTTCGGCAGCAAACCAATATGGCACTACCTCTTAGCATTTATTACTCCTGGTTAAAATATGTAACATAAAGGGTGCAATGAGTTGTCCCGCTTGTTTTGGTGATTATTTAAAGATATCGCTGTGAATTTTAACTTACCATAAATATTCTGCTCAGATCTCAACAGACGCACGGATTGCATGCGCGCATTTTATTACTTATTGTTCGTACACAAAATACGCTGTCAAAATATATTCAAATGTTCATACATTGCAAAAATATCAATAGATGACATCATCGTACTTATGTCCACTGGTGGGCGTGGGTAAATTTCAAAGGAAGCGTAAAATGTAAGTGAGAGATTGTTTTGAAAATAATGAGCTGACGTTCTGTTATACCCCTCCAAAGTAGAATAAGGATAATGCCTAATCAGATATAACAGAACGTTAGCTAATAATATTATTACGGGTATAACGAATGTTAGCTCGTAATATTGTTGAGGTTGGTCCAGTGGTGGGTGGACTCGGCCTCTTATGCGAGAGAGGTTTCGGGTTCGATCCTGATCCTGGGAAACATCGTGAGGAATCCTACATGCCTGACGAGATTGAAAGCCTTTGAAGGTATGTGAAATTCACTAACCCGCATTGGACTAGCGCATCGGTGAATTATAGTCCATTACTCTTCTCGCCTTATTTCGAGGAGGAGACCCGTGCCCAGCAGTGGGACACATAAGGATTGATACTTTACTACTATACTATTGTTGGATGTCTAGGACTGCCGCTGCGCCAGACGGTCAATCACGCGCAGAGCGCCATATCTTCTAATTCTTTTAATTTACATCTTTCCAATTTTTCAAATTCAAATTAAGTGTTTTGGTTTAAGACAATTTGCAAAAGCCGTTATAACAGTTTCTATTTGTGATCACGTGGTCATATAAATCACGCGAACATTGATCATCTCATTAAAATTTTGTATAACTTTGTAATGCCACTTCTGTTGAGACTACATCATTTTGTTTCAAAAATAATGCAACGTAACGTAGTTGGTTTTCCAAAAAAAGCAAGATGCGGTCGGTACGTAGAGAGACGCGTATTCCAAAGTTAATCCCTTCCATCGAGATATTGTAAAAAAGGATGTTTGTAAAAAATAAGGTTACATATATTTTTAATCTAGGAGGGTTATACGTTTTTGAGTGTAATATGTTGAAGATCTTGCTGGAAGAGGTTGTGGCTGAGTAATTCCAAGCTGCGCAGATCGATCCATCAGGTTAAGCAACGTTTGCCGAAATTGGTCCGTTGATGGATAATTATAGGCATATTTGTTTATACAAATATTTGATGAAAAATACGTCTCATCTGGTTATCAGATCGGTGAAGGACGATTTTTCACGACTCTCCTACTATATCGTAAGTTTTTGAATGACAAAAACCATTTAGGTATCAAACCAATATAATCCATTATTTAAATGTTCAGGTCAGTAACCTCGAAATCTATATAGTCTAGACGAGGTAACCTAAACCAAGATTATTAATCAACTAATGATTTCTAAGCATTATTTACTTAAATTA
Source organism: Lycaena phlaeas (assembly GCA_905333005.2). Lineage (NCBI taxonomy): Eukaryota > Metazoa > Arthropoda > Insecta > Lepidoptera > Lycaenidae > Lycaena > Lycaena phlaeas. The sequence continues at coordinate 11,080,724 of HG995178.1, forward strand.
TTTGATCTTTCTACCCTTTGCGTTTTTTTATATATTTGGAGTCGAAATTTATTTAAAAGTAATCTTTAGAAAATTTATACTGAAAATAATATAAATATTGAGCATTATAAAATAAATTGAATTGCAATTTGCTTATAGAATTGAATAGCTGAAGGTTCGAGACGTTCTTATAGCTGTATCTGACTGAGTGATGGATCATAAAAATAAACCTTATCAGTCCAAAGACTGTTAAACATAATGATCAAAGTGGTCAGCTCGCGCGCTCAATCAACATGGCCTTAGCCTTTTCATGACCCAGTAATTCGGAATTTGACAAAGACGTTGATAGCATGATAACCATTGGTTATCGTGTAATGGAAACTCAAACCTTAAAATGATTGCAAGACTCAATCATATTAAAAAAATCAGTTGTCTGTAAAGTCGGTTTACTGACGATAGTTGAACGTGACAACGTCATAAGAAGATACTGATAGGCCGATTATGCCTCTTTATCACTCGTTCCGCTCTCCCACTTGCACTTCAAGCCTTAAATGGAACGCCTCAGAGCGAAGTTATCACGTCAATAACAGTTTATAGATATAGACTTTTTATATTTATAAATTGTGTTTTTTTTGATAGCCCTGCAAAGCGATTTTTTTTTATTCTTACCAAGATAAAAAAAATATCTAAAGAATTAAACTAAAATTAAATAAGCCTCAACAAAAATAAACATTTACAATCGGAGAAATGCACATTAACGTCAGAAATGGTTTAGATGTAAGTGTTCTAACGATACAAGTGTGGTAGTTACAAGCAACACCGCTATTCTCTACAATGGAGGCATTTATCTCAGCGGCCATGCCGTAAAACCGAGGCCTGCCACTCGGAGCCAGCATTCTGCATAATGTTGTGGTTACATAAACACGGAACCCAAGATAAAATACGTACCTTGTATACTTAAGAGACTTAATCATCAACATGCGTGGAACAACCGCTGTCCAGTGGCAATTGCCATTAGAAAGTTTGCGCCCTGACATTTTTTTGGCGACCACCATAGCAAAGCCGTTTCACGGAAAAAAAAAAACAATTTTTTTCCGTTAAACGGCTGTGTTTCGGATAGAAGAGAAATACAGTCAGTATAATTGATATCGAGACGCATTTTATATATATTCGTTTTCCTAAGTGGGAAACCAGTTCATTGTCACTTCAAGGAGCGTTGCTTATATCACGCGAACCATAAGCTCGATGAAGAAGCATTTTTGTTCACTATATTGATATATTGGACATGCATTAGTGATTACAAATCAACAAACTAAATTTCGAAATTTAAAACCTTCCTATTCGACAATCCTGTTTTTTAATACATAATTCTATTACTTTTATTATCTATTGCAAAATAAAAGTTTTAGCAAAATGCAGACTCTATTCTAAGCGTCTTAACAAAGTCTAGGAAGATTTCTGGAGTGTTCCATATTGTTACCTCCCATCCAAGACTAATGTCTCTACATCCGAATCTCAAAGCATTCCAATTGGCCATTGAATGTGTGGTATATTTTATTGTCATCACGGTGGTCATGCAATTTCTATTCATGGAAAATCTTCAATTGAACCATGAATTTTATTCGATATTTCTTTGTTGGCGTTATTCGCGAGTGCACTTGGAATACAATAAAACATTATGAGTTTTGTCTAGCAATCGTAGGTATTCGAAATATTAAAATGTTTGATTTGAAAATACGAAACGAGAAAATGAAAGAAAATAGAGCATTTTGCTTTTAGTTTTTCGTTCAGAGAGGAGTTTCTCATGTCTGCCTTGTCCTAGGTAGATGTCGTTAAATATATTTTGAATGCCCTTTTAGATAGCCGCTGTATAAGTATCATAAATCTATAGAATTTTCTTCTCTACAAGTGTATGTTTTACTTTCATCTGCTCGCAGGAGATGCCCTTTAGGTGCTCTGGAAAATTAAGAACAACCTTCTTTTGGCACATCCAGTCAGGTCAGGTCAGCCTACCATCGGCACTCTAAATCAAATCGGTCGCTGTTGTTTAGTGAGAATTAAATATAGAAGACTATGTTCATAAGTGTAAGATGCTGATGATGATGTTAGTGATAGTGATAACTATGTTCATAAGTGTAAGATGCTGATGATGATGATAGTGATGATAGAAGAGAGGCCGGTCCTGGTAATATAAGATACCCATTGTCCATTTTGGCTACTTATCATAAAATCTCCCGTAGACGGTAAAAGCTGATAATTATGATGCAGAAGACTTGAAATTCATCATCATAATCATCAGCTTTTATCCGTCCACTGTTGAACATCACTGCCTTATTCTGTGAACGCAAAGCCAATCGATCCCTCTGCCACACGCATCCACGCGGACCGGCCACTGCACGAAGATCGTTTTCCCATCTGGTTAATGGCCAACCAACACTTCGTCGTCGCCTTGACGTGACCTTCTTTCTTGAAAATAATACTGTAATTGTGTAATTTATAAACATGTTGTGACAAATTAAAGGCAGAAACACACTTACGTGTCGTGGCGTGTCGTGACGCGCCAGAAGCATATCGGTTTCATACATTTAATATGGTTAGGCACATATTTGCGTGTCGTATCGTTGCGATGCACCACGACACGTAAGTGTATTTCTGCCTTAATACGTACGCGTGTCATTCACCTCATGCAAATCTTTAAAAAATCCATAACTAGTTTTCCTGCGAAATTTATTTAAACACATAATAATACGCTAAAATGTATTTAAACGCTCACGTGTAAATAATAAGTATACTTGCCTCTTCTCATTTCTCATGAAACTAACTGTAATCTCACATGCTAATTAAAGATAAACGAGCGCAAGCTGTTAACGGTGAGAGCAATGGCTCTTTAATGCGTTGCGTTGTCTCTACGGATTAACGCATTGTATTTTGCGTTAGATCTAGAGATTGCATGCTGTATCAGATATTCGCATTGTTACTTGTCACACTGGGTCCACGCTTTGCACAAAATCAAAATCATTTTTTGTCGCACTTGCGTTGCGATGTCGCTGCTAGTCGGTATTTACATACGGAATTGTATGACGCACTTGCGTAGGGCATCTGAAGACGCAAAGCAATTAGATAATCAGTAGCTAAGTCAGTCTCAACAATAATTAAATAAAAAAAAGTTGTGTGTGCGATTCACACACGATAGAAGTGAAACACACGTTAAATGCTCAAATACAAGCAAGTATTAAATAGTGGGTAATACATACACACCGACATTTGCTCTCTCACGCCTTTGTATTTGTGTCTCTTAACTGTCGTTTTTTCCGTTGCATCCGGTTTGAAATCACAACGATTCTAAAGAAATTTCACTTCAAAAACATGACTCGTGCGGCGTTACCTCGCTCTGAGGCGTTCCATTTAAGGCTTGAAGTGCAAGCGAGGGCGCGAGACGAGCGACAAAGAGGCACAATCGGCAAAGTATTTTCTTAGGACGTTGTCACGTTCAACTATAGTCAGTAAACCGACTTTACAGACGACCGATTTTTTTTTTAAATAAAATGCGCTTTTCCCTTAATTTGGGGAAAAAATTGGCAGCTTAACGTGTTTGTCTCACGCTGTGATTATTGGAACCTGTTCGGACATAAATTCATATCTTAAACAACTTCAGCTTGTCACGCGTGTAATAACATGACTGTTTTATTGTGACTGGTCCGTATTCTATAATGACTCGTTTAGTACAAGATTAGAATCGTGTTAGTGTCAGCCTAGAAAATCGAGGTGACCTATACTAATTAATCTATGTATAGATTTGTTGGGCGTTCATTGACGGAGACCTATGTTCAGCTGATTATGATGATCATAATGATGATGATGATGATGATGATGATGATGATGATGATGATTATGATGATGATGATGATGATGATGAAGACGACGATGACGACGATGATGGTGATGATCATGATACAAACTACAGACGCGTCCCCTTGTAAGTGATTTTTTCATCATTTGCACATCGTCAGGCCAGGCAGCTCATTTGTGAGAGTATCCTGAGACAAGCTGATAAATCTTTATGCCAGTAATTAAACTGCCAGCTCTACCCATATCTATGAGATTTAAGCAAAGTTGCTTAAGGAAAGGTATAATCAGGTGGTACCAGGATTGCCAACCGTGCTATAAAATAGACTTATTGTATTCTATATCATATCATGTAGGCGTACTCTATAATCTATAATAATGATAGAGAATGCTTATTTCAATCAAATATAACCTATTATTGTGTCAATGATATTAAAATACCCAATAAATGATACTCATTTATGAGTCCATACTTTTTATTACGTACCTCCTTTGTAATCAGATGTACTCTACATCTGAGTACATTAAAAAAAAAAAACAACCCTAGGCGATGATCCGACTGAGAGCGCGGTACAACGCAACCTTTATTTTGGTACCCATAATGAAAGAACTTTGAAGTTTACGTTCCTAACAGCAACGGTATTAGAGGTAGTTGGTTGACTTATTTAAACACCGGAAAAAGACATCTACAGATCTATATCGATAAATTCCATAAACCTATCGACTCCTATAGTCGATCGATGTCTAGCGGACAGCTGTTGTCATTAACAAAATGATTATCAATTTCAATTTAACTCGCACGAAAAAAAATCATCAAAATCTCTCTAGCCGTTCAGGGTTCAATGAAATTTGGCACAGAAGACTTATATTTATAAAGATGGCAAAACTGGTTTCGTCTGAGGTGTGTCAAAGCGCCCGAAGACTATAAATCGATTCACTCCGTACATAATATGGTAGTAAGTTATCATTTTTTGTTGTTGATTTGATTGATGGTGATAATTTCTCTTCTGATTACCTAAACGAATTTAAGTGTTATAATAAGTGAAATTCGCATAAATATAAGAGAATTTTAGTGTTTTTGAATCGGCCTTATTTTTGAGGTCATAATTAGAATATTGATTAAAAAGTTGTTAAGTATAGTCTCGTATAATATATTTTATCATTAGTTCAAAATCTAAATATACTTTTTTATGAAAATTGTATATCTTTGCCAATAAAGTATATAATATTCTAATATCAATTAAATCTACCACCGGTTCCAAGGCAGGCAAGGCACTCAGTGAATCTAATCTATCTGTCGGTTGCATCTTTAACCGAATGAATTTAAAGGAAGGGAAGGAAGCCAAAATGGCTGACTATTTTTTTAAATTTTGCGTGAAAGAGCAACAATCATACATCCGTTCATTCTCAAAAACTTAATACGTTTATAATAATTGTAATATAATAAACAGGATTGCGCCGACACAACCGGGGTGGTTTTCTCCCCTATAATACTGGTCAAAAGTGACAGCTATGCTGTCGCGTTTCATGCGGTTTGTGAGTTACCGGTGTATAGAGAAAAGGAGAGCAAAAGATCTGTTTCATTTCTGGTTCTACGGATATCTCTCATGGGCATGGTACCTTAAAGCTCCAAATGCCTCCTTATGTCATTTAAAAAACCCGTGATATCATTCGGTGATAATTTTCAATACAGTGTTGTTTTTTTAATCGGGTAGTTACGAAGATTACCTCTTACTAGGGAGTAAGCATTATTGAATATTAACTCAAACACGGTATTAATGGGATTGAAATCACTGACATAAATTCTCCAAACTTTGTATATTAAATTTTAACAAACTTATACCATATGAAACATACGTGCTTATATTAATAATTTTAATTAAAACCATGTTAATTCCTATACTCGGAATTATAATTCGATTCCACATTTGACATTAGCTACTGTCATTTTGTAAAATAATGATACCACACAGAATGGTGTAGTGATGAACACAAAAATCGATAAACAATCGCGATTAATGTTTATGCAATCATAGTATTGGTGTGCCAATTAAAGACTAAATTATTGATTTTTATTCAAATAAATACATAATTATTCATAATAATTATATATTAATTAGTAATCACTGCTTTGTTTTATAAAAATTTAATGTTTTTGTTTTTTATATTAAAAACAAAACTTATAATAAAAGAGTCTAGATAGGTATTTTCTGTATATGCAATGCGTGTGCAAAATGTACAAAATGGCGATAGCTGCACGAGCTATCGCCATTTTGTTTATCTTCTCATATTTCTTCATTATCATTTATTTTATTTATATTAAACACAATAATTAAGGAAAACTCTCAGATCCTTAATAAAATTAATGGTCATAACTAAATTCGTTCAGAAATATTTAATTTACTGATATACTTAGTCTCTATTAAAAGTAGTAGTTGTTTAGATATACTACTATAATCGAGAGGAATCGATTCGGAAATATTCCATTTCCGTATCGAATAATTTCGCAACGACACTATTTAATACTTGTCATAACGTTGCAACACTGAAAATGTCAAATCTGGAATCGAATTAAAAGTCCGGGTATATAATCTACATGACTTATAAATCACAAACCATCGACTAAATATTCGCATTCGCTAGTATCGAAAAGTTCGTTATTTTCACCGATAGTTTTAACATGTCGCTCACAAATAAGTCATCTCCACGTCGGGTCAATCAAAACAACGCTTCGGGAAGGTAGATCCGATTCGTTGAAACAAAACCAATACAAGCTTGTTGGTAAATCTTAATCTGACTGGACTGCCTGAAATCCCCACTGACAACGGACATATAAAACTACACTCGAAATAGGGTGCGTTTTCACTGACGCGAAGTTAAAAACAGATCGTGAATTGGCCAATCGCAGTGATGGATGTGAAGTTTTGAGGACTGTGATTGGCTCATTCTCCGTTCGCTCTTGACGACTCTTTCCAGGTCCGCACAAACATATCCTTGAATAAAGCTGACCTATTTTAATGATGGCAGCCTTTGGAAACAAGAAAAATGTGTCATTGAAGTTGATGTATTTTATGCAGAGTATTTGAACCGAAGACCCATTTGGCTGAGAATTTCGATATGTGCAGCGACAGCCAACTCTTTTATCAACGTCGTATATCAATGTAATGGTGAAAAATATAGATTTTAGTGCGATAGTAAAATTTGAAGTGCATATTAAAATCTATTTTATGCAACCCATGCCAAATCACACCAAAACTACTAAGTGTATTGTGATATTTTACCTATCATCATCATCAGCATATTTACTTCCACTGCTGGACTCAATAGATGCCAAGATGGCTGACTTCCGCCGCACCAACCCATAGGAATCTTCAGGCTATTAACAGTGCAACACAATTCCTAATTTAATAGACCATTATTACTATAATCAGCTGCATAATTGCAATTTTGTCTTGCATTTATTCATAATAGAAATAAAGCCAAACCCACTGTTGTCGCTTAGAAATATAGACTTGCTTTGAACGGAACGTTCTACCTTTCTTATTGAATGAGCAAAACTGATTTGCGAAGACTTATGTCAGACTAACTATTTAAACGCTTAGACGTTGGAGTTTATAGGTCAACGATAGCTTTTTAATTATTTCCAGTTCCCAAGCCAACAAAAACACAAAAAGGGGGAAGTCACACTATTTTTCACTTTCCCTGTCACATTCTGATCGCGTGCGATAAGTTTGAATTTAATATAAATAGTTCATCACATTAAAATACGAACAGCGTGTTACAAAGTATTTTTTAAAGTCACTGAAATATCCAATATAATAAATGGTTGCACATCACGCGAAGCAATTAGAGTGAACCCCAAAATAAACAGTGTAATTTTAGAAACATTTTCGGATTTGCCATAGTTTATGAATATAATGGCTTTATAACAACGTGAAAACGCAGTGGGTCGTTGACGGAAAGTTCTGGAAACAAACACAACGGTTTTTTGAAAGAGTGTTCTGAAATAAAACGCAGTAGTCGTTGACACCGTGCTTTTTAATTTAAATTTTGAATTACTATTAAGTTCTAAAATGAAACACCGTTGAAAGAAAGTTCTCGATTGAAGCGCATTAATTTGTATAAAGAAGTTTTGAAATTAAATCAACCGTAAAGAGATTCCATTCTATTTAGGAACTTTTATTAATCATGTTACGATCATGGTAGAAGAGTTTTCCTGTGACTTGTGTAATTCCCTTAACAGTGATGTAAGAGTAAGAAGCATCCATACTCACAAAATTTGCTCCCTCCAGCTAAGAGGTAGTGTCATGCTGCTTTGCAGCCAAATTGGGCCGGCACGACCGGGTCGTACCTCTTACTCACATTAAATCGGCGTAAAGTGACAGCTACGCTGTCGCGTGTCGTGCAGCTTGTGAGTTTTCAGTGGCCCATTGAGGAGATAGGAAAAGTCTACGGTCCCAACATTGAAAAATTTGGTCTGAAGGTCCATTCTCTGTCAGGGATAAGCCCCAGATAATATGGAGTCTCGTATGGTTTCCATTCTTATTCCTCATCCACAGGGATGCAAAGGGTTTCGCGCTGTAGCTTGTGAGCTAACAACCCTACAGAATAATTTCCAATACATTATTTGAAAAAAAAAATCCACAACTTTATTCCTATTACTTTATATTATTGTAAAAAGAAAAATGTATAAAAAGTGAATAAGTTTCATAGTTTAATGATATACTTGACGTCTGACGTCGAGTGGTCAGGTTACTGCTCGTGAACACGGGTTCAAATCCCGCCAAATATAAATTTATAATATCGCTATGTGTGGGATTCTAGTTCGAGTGGCGGGGATTGACCGTCTTGGCGTTTGTAGATAGCCTAATATCTGATTGCGATCCGGGTCCCTCAAATAGCGGCTGAAGACTCACGCAGCGGTTTTAGTGGGGTAGTGCAACCAATGCGAGTCCCCACACACGCCAGCGCGCCTACCCAGGCCCTGGTAGGGTCCGAAAAGGATTTCCGCTGCGTCATCAAAAAAAAAAGGCCTAATATCTGATGGTATTGATAATAATAACGATGACGTTCTCACAAGCATACCATAGAATAAGGGCGTGTAAGTTGATCTTTATTATTTATTACAATCAATCTATTACGTAATCTGACCTATAGGATAATATTCCTATTATCCTTGCTAACATTAATGAAACGCCTTTTAGCCTCATAAAATTAATGAAGCAATTTAACTGCATCAACTAATAATGTTTTATCACACTGTGATTATTAAAGTGGCTTTGGATAACACTATGACTATAGCTTTAAACTTATTTCTAACACGTTTTTATTAGCTTCACCTGTATATTTGTATGTATGTTTGTAACCGACTCCTTTGAGCTCGATTTTGTCCTACTTTGAACGATCAGATTTAATTCAAACTTTGCACACCTGTCAAAGACCGATGACATTACAATAATTCGATTACAAAATCCGATTATCCCAATCAGATTCGCCAGGATTAATTAATTCCTTTCCGCATCCTTTGCATACGAGTAAGAGAGATTGAGCTAGTGCGCGAACTCGGAGAGACTCGAAGAGACTTGTAAAGCGTGTTTTTTTTAGTTCCTTAACTATTATTTAATATTACCTCGAACGTGCTTAACAGAAAGCTCAAGGAATTCGCTAAAATATAGATTGTTATTTTTAATTTGAATTTTATATCAATTGTTGACTTATTTATGTATGTATTATATATTATATTTATCATTATTCTATTTCGTAACTTGTAAATAACTTAATGATATTTTTTTTGGCATGACGAGTCCGAAATTAATTTCATGTTCCTAGGTTTTTATTTAATATTTCTGTGTTTCATTAATATTTTAATGCTAAAGTTTAGCAATAAATTTATTTGGTCCGATTAAATAAATAAGAGGTTCTTCAATTATAACGCCCGGTTTCCGAAGGGCTTATCAACGCAAGTATTTACAAATCAACTGTCAAGTCTCTTGTTAAGTGTGAAATGAGTAGCTAGAAGCATGGTTAAATTATTTAATTAGATCAGCTTGTCAGTTGACATAACAACTATAATGGAAAGCTGTCAAATTTGACTCTATAATCGTTTGTAAACCGCCATTAACAGCCATATTAGTTTACACACTTTGACCAACGTTTCAGAAACCGGGTGACAATTTCATATTAAACTAGTAATAATAAACTAAACTGATTTTAATGTACATGCATTGCATGTTTTGTCCTCTCTTGTTGTCTTCCACCAGCGCCTTATTATCTGGTATGTCTGTATGTCTATGCCCAAGCCTTATAAGTAAACTTACATAATGGTGATACATTCGCTGTAAGGTGGATGTCGAATTGGTGTGATTTATTGAGAAATTTAGCAAGATTCAACAAAGAAGTGTCAATGACCCAAAAGTTAAATGTCAAACCAATGTGTTAACGGGTGTAAGATACTGTTTATTAGGTAGCAATCGCCAGTGGCTTAGATTGCTCGAATAAACGACGAGTTTTGATAAAATGAACTTAAAGTAAATGTTAGCGAATAAAGATGCAATTCTAATTTTTTTTTGCAAAAAAATATATATTATTTGTAAATTTGATGATAATTAAAATTGACTATAAATATGAACGTGTGTATGTATTTGATTATGTACAAAAATTGCACTGTGCCCCGCGTAGTTTACACGGGGCACAATACATTTCAAATAATGTAAATGTAAAATTCATTTGACATTCATCATCATTGAACCCAGTTTCCCTGCTAGTTCTAAGCCCGTAAAAAGTATGAAGGGAAATAATTTTTTTAATTATTTTACCGCTCGCTCATAAACTGAACCGTCTTCATCGCGTCGATTTGCAAGCGATAATAACTTTGTCTAAGTCTAAACAGTTTAATCCGAAAGTCGTTTAATAGTTTAATTTGTGAACATGTTCCGTACGTCGAAGACGTAAAATAGTCGAAAAAATAACTGTTTTTTCAACTAGTTTATGATAAACGATAAACAGTCTCGGTTCATTCGCCAAGAAAGTGTTGACGACGACTACAGGACAACGCATCTGCATAACCTCTGGTTATCTGGATATTGATCGTCGATAGTCGCAAGGCTTCGGCTTCATTTGCACTAAATAAAAGAAACGGTCACGGGAGAGCAACATAAAGAATATTAAAATAATAATAAACCGCGATAAAATTCATAAAATATATAAAAAAAAGAAATGTGGTGTCGTGGGACACCAGGTAGGAACGAAGTTCCTTTGGCTAAAAAGAAAGGTATTATACTCTACTCGCTTGTGTATGCGACTGTCGCGCCTGCGCACGTCAGGTTTAACGCTCTTTATTCCATGCACTTTTTCTTACGGTTTTACTATCACATTTTTTTCAGTTCGGTCGCGCAGCAAAATCCCTATCCCCTCCAAGCCTGCCGTAAGGAACTTCGTTCTAATAAACGAAATTCGGGTAAATATTGCAGAACAAAAATGTACTTAAGCAAAAGGAGGAACCCAATTACGAAGAAGATTGATAAAAGATCTACATCCTTCATAATAAAATCACAAGGATATATCTCATAAGCGGATTCGTAATAAAATTATTCTGGTACAATCGAATTGATGTTTCCACCGTATGTAATTCCTTAGGGCAATTATTTTCGATCCGTTTAGGTCCGTTCTAAAAGGCTTATGGACGTACACTTTAATAGAATGTTACAAATTCTATTGTTATATTAATTTCATCATTATTATTGAAGTGAAACTTCTTTAGAATCATGATTTCAAACCGTATGCAACGGAAAAAACGACAGGTAAGAGACACAAATACAAAAGAGGGAGAGAGCAAATGTCGGTGTGTGTATATTGCACACTGTTTTATACTTGCTTGTATTCGAGCATTTAACGTGTGTTTCACTTCTATCGTGTGTGAATAGCACACATACCTTTTTTAAGTTCCTTATCATTTTTACTTCGAAAGGATTTTGGGGAAGATGGTGATAACGCTACCCCCTAAATGTAAATTGCTGAAAAAGTACTAAGGACAGATACAATCAAAATTATCGTCATATTATATAGATTTAAAACGCAGGTAAAACTGCGGGCTATATTAGTTTATTTACATGTCATTCGTAATTTTGACGACCACCAGTGCTGTTCTGTAAGAAACGCAGCGCTGTCGCAACGCTGCGTCGAGCTCGTCGTGCCCACAGCGTTGACGGCGCTAGGGTGTTTGAGATTTTGACAAGCTTAATGAATACCAAGTTGAATTCACAGCGCTGTCACTGCGTTGATACAGCGCAGCGTTTCTTACAGAATAGCACTGCGGGTCGAGTCAGGTTACACGCAACTTACACTTGATCGCTGGTTCGAATTCCGCCAAGTACAGATAAATTGTATCACATAGATTGAGAGATATAATATAGAGTCCGCGCCACTTATGAAGTCCTGCGACTAATGCCCGAACTAAATTTGACAAGATTGACATCTTGACATCTGTCTGGAGTAAGAAGTTGTGATATTTTAAATTGTTTTACGTGTAATATGGAGCATATAATATAAAGTAAGGTGTAAAAATTGATGGCCATATAATGATCGTTAAAGTGAAATAATTTTGTGAATTAGAAAGTAAAAATAAACAACAATTAACCCCGTTGAATAATATGTTTATAAATGTCACTGCCATGACAGGTAAATTTTAGAGATGCCAGTGTCACTTATTTTTGCTTAATTTATGGTTAAAATATTATCTATACCTACATTTATCTTATGATATTTTATATGAATATAAATACAAGGTAAAAGAATTAAAATAGAATTATATTTTCAGATGTTTCTGTAAAAAAAAGTCGAACAACAAAAGAAATAACATTGGCAGCAATTACTTCTGAGAAAATCGTCACCCCTGGCAAAAGCCGAACACAACCGAAGAAGCTTGTTTTAGATGAATTCTACTAATCGGTTATACGTAAAAAATACAAACGAAATATTTAAAAAAAAAATTATTTTACTGAAACCTGGCAGGGAGATTTTTATTTTGCTGCTAAAAATATTTTTGTCATTATTATCACTATCGGTCTTTATCAATCCACTACTGAACATAGGCCCTATAATTATTATTTAAAATTTTTAATGTACTAGACTTAGGGCCTGTTTCACAATCTCCCGTTAAGTTCCCTATAGGCTATAGGGAACATATTTGACAGATGGAGTATGGAGTATCTGTCAAACATCTGTCAAATATGTTGCCTATAGCCTATAGGGAACTTAACGGGAGATTGTGAAACAGGCCCTTAGTGGAAAATCATTATACTAGAAATTGGCAACATTGAGTTATGAGACCGCAGCGCCGCGTCTATCGGACTTCTTAAGTGGCGCGGACTCTAGATAGAGAGAGATGTATCTGAGTCATTTTTGTGTATACCTATTTGACATGTTTCTTTTTAATTTATAAATTTATTTCCGTTCATAAATTCGGACAAAGTTAACGGGGTTGGGTTAACATAATGTGGCTGTTGATTAATAGTAATAATAATAAAAATTATAAATTATGTATTAATTCATTTTGTCGATAATAGAGCAAGTTTTTTCTGGTTTTTCGAATCTAGGGGATCCTGCATCTCGAACGAGTTTTTTTTAAATTATTATTATTTCTTCTCATTGACTATTTCTTTTGACATATTTCAAGTATACAAGTTACGAATATATTTCTGATTTTAAATTTTTTGAATAATTCTTCTATAATCCCACTAACCAGAAGACAAATGTAACAGACAAACCTTTCACACATTATTCAAAACATTTTTTTACCTATATACCTACTATGTAAAATGTATAGTACCAACAACGTGTCCCATATTATAATATCATCAAAATATATCCGAGATTAAAAAAAAAATGATTTCTAATAAATTTTATTTTTGTTCCAGGTGTGTAGTTCTGTTCTCAATACTCCAAGCGAATTCATCTGAAAAAATTGGTAAGCATAATATATCACTAAAAAATATCTATACCTACTAATATTATAAAAAGGAAAGATTTGATTGTGTTGAATAGGCTCCGAAACTTGACCCGGTGAACATAGGCTGTATTATTAAATTTTCAGAAAAGTGAGGGACCCGTTTTTTATCTTAGTTGACGCAGGCGAAGCTGCGTGCAACAGCTAGTCTCTCCTAAAATATTTGACATCGTTCAGGTAAAATTGAAACACATGAACATCCGAATCCATTAAGATTATGAAGAACATAATATTGTGATAATATTATCATAGAATTCCAGTTCTCGTTAAAAAAAACTATGGAAAATACTGAATGGTTACTTTTCGTTGAAATTAAAACAAATATAGGGAAAACTCCTTAATTTCATAGTATGTTCAGATGAGCTCGTGCAATAAAATCCTTATGGGTCGATCCTTCAGGTTGAGTAACGCTTGCCAGGGTTGCCTGGTGGGGGTTGATGTGGAGGCACTAATGCGGAGGTGGGGGGCAGGACCTGGCGCGTCAGCCGTATGGCAAACTCCGAACGACGGCCACCGAACGGGGGTGCGTCGGAGGATCTACTTACGCGCTTCTAATAACGCCCCTGTGCTCGTGTTGGGCTCGAGATGGGAACCCGGGCGGACTGCCAAGTCTTAGCCATCGCCTGTAGATCCGGTCCCTCAGATAGCGGCTGAAGGCTCACGCAGCAGTTTTAGTGGGGTAGTGCACCCAATGCGAGTCTCCACACACGTCAGCGCGCCTACACAAGCCCCTGGTATGGTCCAAAAAGGATCTCCGCTGAGTCAAATAAAATCGGGCTGCCTCGTAGCTGGAAATATTTCTACATTCCAAGATTCCATGCCTCTACCACATCGATGTTCGAACAACAACTTGATTTTCACGGCATTTTCTGCCTCGCAGCACCAATATATGTAATCAACTGTCACCCACGGTATTTCCGAAGCAATACGACTTAGGGACCTTCAAGAAAAGAACATGCTCATATCTGATAGGTTTCCAACGCATTTGCTAATCCCCTGGTGTGGCAGGAAGCTGCTATTACGTACCATAAGGTGAAGCGACTGTTAATTTGTCCTTCTTCTTTAAAAATGACTGACATTCTCGGAACTTTGGTAGAAGTTACCTACAGGTCTTCAACATCCAGGAAGTGAGATAGCCAGTCTTACCATATTAATCAGTTATAGATATGCAATCGTTCTGTTTAAAATACTTTTATTTTGGTGCTGTTTGGAACTTAGACTGAAAGCTGTCTCCCAATAAAGTTCAGAAAATGCCTAGGCAGATGTTTTCTACTAGTTACTTTTTGTTACCTAAACGTTTCTTTAGCGAAAAGCGTTCGTTAAAATTCAAATATTAAATACTTGATTGAGTTCTGTCTTACTAGGGCTGATAATGATGGCTAGTACAAAGTGAGATAGCAAGAGATATACAAATATATTCTCTTTTTTAATTTCATAGAAGGGCAAACAAAAAGTCTAAGCCTTACGACTATCGACGCCCAGAAACATCCACATAACCAGAGGCTATACCGATGCGTTGCCCTGCTTTTCCCCCCATGAGCCCCCGGAAACTCACAAGCCGCACGAAACATGACAGCATAGCTGTCACTTTACGCCGGTATTATGTAAGCGAGAGGTACGATCCCGGTCGTGCCGGCCCAATTGGACTGCAAAATAGCATGGCAGTATCTCTTACTTTGTAATTCGCAAATGCGTATCAGTACAATAAACATGCTTAAAACCCTTAAACATAAATATTTTCATATAACAAAAACACCAGGTCGACTCAATCTTACATGGAAAATAAAGTCATTTCAAGTGCAGAAGTCTTAGGAAGTACTTCAATAAATTACCACCTCCTTATACAAGTATCAAAATCGCAATCAAGTTATACAAAAACTTACCGTGACCGATGCCATTAGCTAGGATCAAGATTATTTGAAACAGCTGCTTTAATATAAGGGTGTGTTTAAGGGTCGGTGCAGAAATATTAAGTTATTACGAGTCACACGAAGTTCACTGTTACATTTAATTTTAGTAAGCAATATTAATTATTTATAATTTTGACAGGGTTTATTATAATCTTCACGTATAAGTATTCACGACAACACGACGTTTTTAGAGTGTTTATAAATTATAAAAAAACTGACGAACGTTTTCGTACACAAAACATTTTGTAATCGATAAAATAATTAATTCAATAAACCATTTGGATAAACATAATTTTATCAAAATCGGTCTAGCCGTTTAAGAGTAGCTAGTAGTTAGTAGTAGTAAAAAAATATTTAAATAAAGAATGTTCTGGATTGTGTTCTCGGGAGAAGAACAGGGCAGGCACTATAACTAGCACCGAAACTTAACAACACGTCGCAAAATAACACATCAATCGGGCTTAGTCCTAGACGAACTTGTTTATTGTTTATAGGTGACGCTAACCATTCATTATAAGATGATGCACCTGTCCCTTTACATACATACGAAAAAGAGGTTTTAAATTCTGTCTCCAGCTACGTAATACTTGAATGAATACGGAGTACCGTGAGAAACTAATAACTCCCTAAGTAAACAATATTGATGTACCTATCTACTATTATGTGTATTATGTATCCATTATTGTGTAAAAGTTAGTTAACTCTTTATATTAACAAACACTGGAATCATTTGTAGATCATTTTAGTTCATTTTTATGATGTTTTAATTTTTGTTATAATAAAACAACTTTGCCGATTTAATGTTTGTTGCATGCCCGACTTAAGCCGCGGTTTTGGGAGGACCATTTCATTTACGTTTTATTTTTTGTATTATTTTTTTTTTTTAATTTCGCGTTGAGTTTAATATTGTAATAAAAAAAATCTAGATTACTAGCTGTTGCACGCAGCTTCGCCTAGAGATGTAAAGAACTCGAGCCTTTTGAGTCTTAAATTTTAGACTCGGCTGACAAATTGCACAGCTCGACTCGTTATACCAAGAACCCCAGACTCGAGCACTTAAGTCTAAATAAAGACACGAGCGCAACATGGCGCTCGAGTCTTGATTCGCGCTCGAGTCGTTTTACGCGACGAGTCGCGCTCAAGTTCTTTTCCATTTGGAGTTCCTTTATAAATAAACAGGAAATAAAATATGTAACTTTGTGAGATATAATAGTAATTTAATTATTTTTGTAACGTCTAATATTAAAAAAGAAAAAGCAAAAAAAAAAAAGCAAAAAAAAGCGTAAAATAAAAAGCAATAAATATTGTTCCGTACCCACATAACAAATAAGTGTCGCGTTTTTATCCCTCTTGAGGTACACAGAACATAATAATGCCATGCCTAAAGGCCACATTTAGCATGTTGCCACATAAACTATGTATTTTAAATAAATCAACCTTATTACGCTCAAGACTCGATACGCTCGAGCTCTTTTTAAGACTTGAGTTCTTTTTGAGACGTGAGTTTCTTTTTTAAGACTCGAGCTTTTTTGAAATACGAGTTCTATTTTGGCGCTCGAGTCTTCGAAAAAGGACTGGAGCTCGGGTCGACTCATAGCTCTGAGTTTTGTTAGCACACCGAGTCTTGTAAAATTGAGCCGAGTCTATCGAATTAAGACTCAAAGACTCGAGTTCTTTACATCTCTAGCTTCGCCTGCGTCAACTAAGATTTAAAAATCCCTGACTTTTTCCAAAGTTTAATATAGCCTATGTTCAACGGGGATAGTGTAGCTTTCCAAAAGTGAAAGAATTTTTCAAATCGGTCAACTAGTTTCGGAGCCTATTCAATACAAGTACACACTCAAATATTTTCTCTTTATAATATTAGTATAGATAAACTACACAAGCGTTTTAATCCAATTGAGATATTTTTAATTTTACCAATAAAATAATATATTAGGAATGCATTACACAATGCATCAATTTCATCCATTTTAATCAAAATTCCCGCCAGAGGCATATTCCAATGATCCAAGACGACGACCGATAAATTCGAACAGATTGGTTTTGTGTTCAGAACCTTATAGATACGATCTCAACACGCAATATATTTAAAGCGAAGCTTTGACAAATAGTTAAAGATAAAAAGTTCGTGTTAATGTAGTTGTAGAAACGTGTTTAGTATTTAGGTTAAGTGAATCAATTCCTTCAATTATCATGACTCCATTATTGTTCTTAATTACACTTTCTTTATAGACTAGTGACCAAGGCACGACATGATCACGCTGAATAGATGATAATGATGGACGGTTGATAATTATTTAATACTGAATCTTCATTTTCAGATTCATACAACTTCATAACGCAACTATTGGAACACGATAAAAGTGGAGAAAAACTGGAGGTTATTGGAATGGAAAATCAAAAAGATGCTTATAAATTGAAAGGAAATACAACTGTTATCATTAAACTTCACGAACTGAATCCACCATTGAAGAGTTTAGAAACTCCATTCGAGATTTACGCGAATATAGAATTACTGGAAGTACCGTCACATACTATCTTTACAATTCGTAAAAATACTGAATCGCCAAATATTTGTTTGAGCTATATTCTTATTAATTTCCTGCGGCTGGAAATATCACTTGATATAATGGGAGAAAAGATTTCATTTGAATACGATTTGAAAGCTGACAAACAATGGATGAATCTAATCTTCCATGTCGAAAAAGAAAAAGTTGACATCTTTATTGACTGCAAATTATTTCAAAGTACCGACGTGAATTTAACAGGAGCAATAAATTTTGGAGAAGACTCTGTTTTTATCTTGGGGAAATATTGGGACCATAGCGTAGATTATTACAAGGTAAGTGCAAAATATGAAATTTGTTAAAATGATTTATGATTTTATTCATTACTAGCGGTTCACGGCTACGCACGAGTATAGCCAATGTTACTCGCAAATAATATGGATCAACAGTACAGAGCAGGTGAAAGAAATTCTCAAATTGGTTGACAGTAATAATTTTGGAGCCTATTAAATGCAAGCAAGCAAATAATCAAATATTTCCTCTTTATAATATTATATTAAACGTTACAGACATAATGAAACAACTTTAACGGATTTTATGGCGGTTTATTAAGTTTATATGCCCAATGTTTTGGATAATTTACAGGTCACAGGAGTTACAGAGATATATTTGTTATAGATACATTATAGACAATTATAGCATAGACTGATTTAAGTATTTTAAATGTGATTCGTGAAGAAACTTGAAAACAAGTAAGCAATTCGCATTGGACAGTCGATTAAGAAGTCAATTCAAGGAAAGCTTTAGGCATTTCCCCTACTTACTCAATGCTGTTTGATGAAGTCCGAGCGTTATAGTAGATGATATTTCATTTCAATTAACGCTTTAACCCTTTTAAGCATAATAACCAACCTGAAATTCATAATCCACTGGAACAAATTGTTTACCTACCTCCACAATTTTGCTAAAACATCAAATTGGGTCATTCCTGAGATAGCATTTAACGAGGCAAACTTAGATTTAACATAAAGACAGATATAAAAATAATGTAACAATCTTTGAAAAATGTTGCACATTAATTAGTAAATTACGAGCAATCAATAGAAATCAATAAGATTGTGATACCCAAAAAAATTATGCTTGCACTAGGAGTCTCTTCTTAAACCTAGTTTACTCCCTTTAGTGTACACGTCATTGGATTATGAGCTATTTCAACGTGCAGCCCGTTAATGCCTTTAATAGAGATATTAGGTGCAACAAGATTACCAGCACACGTAAGTTGGCACATTATAATAAGCGCTTATACCGGCCCGTATGTCGCTTATAATGAGCGACGATGGTCCAGTGGTGGATGGACTCGGCCTCTTATGCGAGAGTTCCGAGTTCGATCCTGACCCGTCCGTGTGTGCCAGCCAAAGCAAAGATAACCTTAACATACATCTATTCAATACTGGGTGTACAAAATCAATAATTGCAAAGGAATTTATAATAGATGTGAGAGTATAATATTATGTATTCAAATGCTGTGAATTGTGATTAGACTGTCCTTATTGGCTGGCACCGACTCCCAAAATGACTAATTTTAAAAAGTAGTACTCGAAGTATTTAAATATTATTTAAAATTTTTTAGTTGTACATAATTTGAAGGTATAGTTTTGAAGTCGGTTTTGGTTTTTCATTTAGAATTAACTTTTTCTAAATTTCTAAGTGCACCCCAAAAACACGAGACCATCGCTCGCTCACCTGTGAAGGAAAACATCGTGAGGAAACCTGCATACCTGATGAGATTAAAAGTCTTTGAAGGTATGTGAAGTTCACCAACCCGCACTGGGCCAGCGCGGTGAACTATTGACCCATTACCCTCCTCGTCTGATTTCGAGGAGACCCGTGCAAAGCAGTGGGACATATAGGGTTGATACTTTACTTTTTTGTATACCGGCCCGACATAAACATTTATTGGCCTGCACAGTAGTGCATTCAAGTAGTGTAATAGTTTACACTACTTGAATTATAATTAAACAAATTTTACAGTTTTTATTTATTTATTTATTAGTTCGATCAACAAGGATATGACGTAATATTCTATAACACATTCACGAGTGTCACAGCTAAATGCGGCCTCAATTAGTGAATGCAGCATGCACAACTGACATCTTAACACTTATCTGAAAAGAAAGACGATGTTAGTAGTTCATTGACTTTTACCTGCGCGATATCATCTCCAGTTGTTGAATAATATCTAAAACGTCAAGCAACGACCTTCATAAATCGCGATAAAATTCGTAAGAAGTTGATACATTATAATGAGTGAACTTTCATAAACACTAGACTAGACTAGACTTTATCTAGATAGTATCTTGATAGCCTATTATGACTAGCTTGTAGCCATAATTGTTTGGTCACCAGTAATGGAATATTGAGAAAACCGGTAGGCAAGGTAAAATTTAAAGTATTTTTTTCGAAAGGCGAAAGGAAAGATTAGGCCTTTAAGCTCAATCGGTAAAAAGAGGAAAATTTAAAGTCATTCGGCAACGTCAAATATGCCGTATTGTTAATACAAGCCTTGTAACCGGAAGAGCGTAAAATATTTTAACCAGCAGTAATACAGCTTTTAATCGTTCTAGACACGAGATTTAAAAATGGAATATGGGCTTGACGCTGAACTATCAAGTGGACATGTAAATTCAGTGACACCCTCTTAAGAGTTCTTTTTTTAAACGTATAATGCAGGATTCCTCGCAATGTTTTCCTTATGCGATGAACAAGCAACGTTATGATAATATTAAGTTGAACACGGGAATTTAGAAACACCCACTTAAAGTTTGTAAGAGTATCAATAGAAAGTAAGAGGTAGGGCCATGTTGTATTGCAGCTGAAATTAGCCGGCACGACTGGTGTGGTACGTCTCGCTGCGTGAAGTGACAGCTATGCTGTAGATATACTTATGGCGTAAAAAAACTACAGTAACCTATCCCAGTGGTAGCACTACTAGCACTCAAAAGAACCAAATAAAAGCAACTTAACAAAGATTAGAAGCGCTTTAGCGAAAGTTAAGAGTAAATTAAGCGTTTGGTACGTTTCGTAAGGTGCAGCACACTGCACCAAAATTGGAAAAAAACGACGGGTTGCACTCCCGGAGTGCCGGCAGAAGTGAAAACTTGAATATTAACGTTGTGCATTTTTGATATTTTGAAATGTTTAGTGAACAATTTTCCTTTAATTATTAGTATTAAAAGTACTATAATTTATGTAAAAGTAAAGTAAAGTATCAACCCTTATATGTCCCACTGCTGAGCACGGGTCTCCTCCTCGAAATCAGGCGAGGAGGGTAATGGGCCAATAGTTCACCGCGCTGGCCCAGTGCGGGTTGGTGAACTTCACATACCTTCAAAGTCTTTCAATCTCGTCAGGCATGCAGGTTTCCTCACGATGTTTTCCTTTACCGGTGAGCGAACGATGGTCTCGTGTGAACTTAGAAATTTAGAAAAACCCATTTCAAGGCACACACGGGGGGGTTAGGATCGAACACGGAACATCTCGCATAAGAAGCCGAGTCCGTCCACCACTGGACCACCGTCGCTCGCATAATTTATGTAGTAGAATATAAAATTTATTTTTCGCGCTATCATACACAAACATGACAATTTATATTACATTCAAAAGTTTATCTCAGAAAAATCAATAGTTACATCATCGCAGTCCTACATATTATCAATCAGTCTAACGAAGTTCACGTCACGTGTACTGGCGCTAGTTTAATATTTTTTACCCATCACAAAAAGTGTACAACGCCGCTAAAGAAGTTTTCACTTCAAAAAAAATTACAAAAAACTTTCTTCACAACTGGGCCATCAAATGAAATAAACATCTTAATCATAGTTTTGGAGATAAGCATGAGTTTTATTATATTAGGAAAGATATATTTCATTTCAGCTACATGCTGTAT
Organism: Lycaena phlaeas; assembly: GCA_905333005.2. Lineage (NCBI taxonomy): Eukaryota > Metazoa > Arthropoda > Insecta > Lepidoptera > Lycaenidae > Lycaena > Lycaena phlaeas. The sequence goes on from HG995178.1 coordinate 11,102,918, forward strand.
ATCATCAGCATATTCTGACAGGAAGCAGTATAGCGTTAGCATAATGAACTCTGGTTTAATATTAGGGTTTAGCCTATATTAGCACTCGTGTTAGAAATGAAATTGTATTTAGCGGTTTGTAGTTTCCTTTCCTCAAAACCGTAAATCATATTGTTACGGAAATTAGAATATACAACACAACAATGTATTTTCGCTTTAAAATGTGTATGCCATTGCCCCAAGAACAAGTAATTTAGCCTTACAGATGTGTCTGATATAAAACTTTATCCATATATATTCATCAATATTAATGAAATAAATTTTACGGATTTTGTCGCGGCTAATTAAGTTTTTTTAACACTTATTATTTTACAGCAACCATGGTTGCTGGAGGACTGATTCATTAATAAAACGCGATGAAATACGAAAAGTTGTTTCATTAATAATAAGTGACATTCACGCTTACATTATTCAATCATTGATATACATTTTATCGATACATATTATTACATAAAATTAAACGAAATTAAATGCGTTTCGTAATCTTAGTATTAAAATTGGCCTCAGAAAGAAACTTCCTAAAACTAAAACTAGTAACTTCATAAAAAAGGTTTAAATTCATTTTACTGGTTTCGTTAAACTGTATTTACTTTTCAAATATAACTAATTTATTATTATCATCACAGCTCATTAATGTCAATTTATAATCATAAATGAGTTACCTTTCTTTTTCTTTTACGCCGGGAAATGCACTGACGCATCCCGCAGCTCTACCCACTATAACCCGGCGAGTGCCACCAACGCCGCCTTTGGTGAGGTGCCCCGGATCTACAAGCAACAGGGCACCTCGCCGGCTAGTCAGTCCCTCAGAATACTGACACCACCTCCACACAGCGGTTGCACCGCACCACAGAACAACCACCCCCAAGGTCTGGACATTACGATGATGTGAGGTTCCCATCCTTACCCCCTGCTCTGTTTTCCCCTCTTCTTATAAGGGTACAAAGAGCCCCCTCGTCGACTCAACTCGCTTCGCCCAAGGTGTTGAGGTCACCCTAGGCTACTGAGCCCCACCGCCACGAATAAATGAGCTACCTGGGCTGATTCCAGGTAAACAAGTTTATGTTATTGGGTGACGTCGACCATATAACATTACGTGACACGTCTGTCAGTTTGCCTGTTCAACAATACAAACAGCATTCCAGTTGTATAACAAAAAGTATTCTTATGGTAGTTACTAGTTAGATTACAAAAAAAAACTTCGACACAAACCAAGAAAACGTATCATTAAGTGATGGTTATTTTAAAGTTACGATCCTTAATTCTCGGATAAAAGATACAAACCTCAACCGCAAAACCTTTTAAAGCAGATCAAATTTAGGTTAATATTAAATAATTTAAGAGAAGAGGAGATCGAGCCGGAATTCGTGTATTCTGTGAGAAACACGCGTCCGTATACTAATCCGTTTAACCGGGACCCAAACGGCTTTGAAACGTTATAAGTAATCTACTTATGAGATAACACAATTTTTTTTATATCAAACACAAGCCCATGATAAAAACATTGATTTCATTGTTTTATCAGTATCTATTCACTACCAGAGAATTTAAGAGGTAAATTGTAAAAGGCAGTGCCATGCTGCTTTGCAGCCAAATTGGACCGGCACGACCGGGGAGGAACCTCTCGCTCACATAAAATCGGCGTAATGTGACAGCTAAGCTGTCCTGATTCGTGCGGTTTGTGAATTTCTGGTGGCTCATTGGGGGGATAGGGCAAAGGAGGGCAACGCATCTGTCTAACCTCTAGTTCTAGTCAATGGGCGTCGATAGTCGCAAGGCTTCGACTGTTCGTTTGCCCTCTTATAATATTAAAAAAAAAAAACACCGCCAGTTTGTTTGGCAAAAAAGGACATTGCTGGCACTGGAGTCTTAAGTTTCATCATATAAATGAATTTTCCTGCGACTTGTATATTAGCGTATAAGCGAAATATGGTCTAAAACCAATCACAAATCACATCCCCAAAATTTGATTTTTGTCAATCAGCGGTTATAGGAATTTTATAAGCTTATACCATCTATGCTCAAATAGGTACGCATATGTTGCAATGGACACACTTAGAAAAATGGAGGGTAAGGAGAACCATCTCATATGGGGAAATAGTATAAATAACAGTTCGAAAACCATCCGCAATGGCGCTGGCGTAGTAAAAGGGTATTGGTATACATATTTATGTGTGTGTGCGTGATTTCTTGCCGCACACACGCTTAAAAGTTTACCTTTTGCGACTGTGGCGCTACCCTTATTTAGCGCTTTTCGACAGACACTTTTCATATGCAGATAATATTATGTTACTCCTTATTTTAACACTCCATCTTAGAGCACCGGATGGGCCGATAAGTTCAAGAATGGAGACCGAGTTTTAATGCAATTTTTAAGGGATATGTTCAGCACTAAACGAGTAGTTATGCTAAGGTAACCATACAAGTCTTCCTGCCCAATCTTACTATCCTAATATTCCTACTTAATATTATAAATGCGAAAGTTTGTGAGTATCGTATGGATGTTTGTTACTCTTTCACGTAAAAATAACAGAATGGATTTTTATGAAACTTTACACTGTCATAGCTTATATATCAGAATAACACATAGGCTATAATAATTTATCACCGTACTCTCATGGGAATAGGAAGTACGCGAGTGAAAGCGCGGGGCGCTGCTTATCTTAAATAAGATTATTTCATCTTTTACTTCCAAAGTAAATATAATAGGGTTATTCAGCTGTATTTTTTATTTGTGAGTCTGAATGTCACGATACTGCATTGAATCTTTGAACCGTCTGCTCTTCGTTCAAGTCGCAGTAAGGTTGTTATGAAAAACCTCCTGACCTATTTCATATAATGATGTAAGCTGGTTTCTTTGTTAGATTCTCCTGTTAAGTATTTTAATGATAGTTAAGTAATACTAGTGAGCGACGGTGGTCCAGTGGTGGACGGACTCGACCTCTTATGCGAGGGGTTCCGGGTTCGATCCTGACCCGTCCGTGTGTGCCTTGAAATGGGTTTTTCTAAATTTCTAAGTACACACGAGACCATCGTACGCTCACCGGTGAAGGAAAACATCGTGAGGAAACCTGCATGCCTGATGAGATTGAAAGTCTTTGAAGGTATGTGAAGTTTACCAACCCGCACTGGGCCAGCGCGGTGAACTATTGGCCCATTACCCTCCTCGCCTGATTTCGAGGAGGAGACCCGTGCCCAGCAGTGGGACTAAAGGTTGATACTTTACTTTACTTTTTTTAAAAGTAATACTAAAGATTTGATATTTTTTAACAATATTATTTTCTTCTACCTATGCTTTTCCCAGCTATATTTAGAACAAGCTTCCTAACCGGATTCAGCTGAATAACAGTATTTTAAACGGAGCGACTGCTTATCTGACCTTCACAACCCAGTAACTGGGCGATACGGTACTCCGTACATTTTAGAACTGCCCAGATCATTTTAGAATCTTCTAGAACATTCTCATTTGATCAGAATATAATCGTAGATTTCAGAACTCTCTATATCATTCTAGAATGTCCCAGATCATTCTAGACATTTCTGGATCTTTCTAGAATTTTCTAGAACATTCTCGAGACAAGACTTATTGTCAGATTCTCGGGCTTCTGACAACTCGTGAGGCGTGATGACTGTCAAAGATTCTAGAATGACACCCGGGACCAACGACTTAACGTGCCAATTAGCATGTCTCTTTTCTGTCGGTTTTTATACTAGTACCAAAAAGACATTTTTTATATATGTGACTTTAATATAGACCTATACTCAGTGCGGTGTAGCTTGGTGCGGCTGACACATGCCAATATGACGTTGACATACATGATTAGAGATGTGACGTTTTGCTATTTATTTTTATCGCTAACGATACTCGCAGCGTAAGTATAGTTCTTATTAATAGTAGTGTGTGTTATTGTGTGTATTCTGTTGTGCAGTGTATCTAGGTGTATAAACTTTTCAATGTATATATTTAGGGGCTACATAATAGTAGCTTTGAACTTATATTAAATAACCAAAATCAGGTTTATATTTTTTTCGTGACGACTTTTTTAACGATAATGATATATTCTGTTGTTTCATTAGTATAATGATAGACTTTTTACAATAATAATTGAACTACGCCTAATATACATTTTTTATTATAAAGAACATCGACTTTCCATCCTAGTATAGTACGTCCCATCACTAAGCACGTCTATGGTTTTACGTTATACGCATAGGACTTTGCTTAATTTTTCTTTCCATTTGATTTTATTTGGAGACTATCACATTCTGGTTGGGTTTGATTTAATTTACCACAGTAATTGGCGATCTACTATTTTACGAATGAGGTATTAATAAAATACTTAATTATATTTTTTTAATTGCGACGGCTTGCAAGAGTAAAACGTAACGTTACTGGAACTGTCACCCGCACCATGCTACACCGAAATAGGTATAGGTAGGTTTCATTTTAGTATAAAGTCTACTGACCCTTTAATACTAATACAAGAAAAATGTAATAATTGAAAATTTGATTTTAGAAGTTAATCTTTCAATGATACAATTTTAAAATTCTTTTATCAATATTATCTTTTATAAAAAAGCTTATATAATGTGATAAATCTAAAACAACCAAAGGCTTGTTGAATATAATTTTATATATTACGGCACCATATTTCGAGTAGATTGCTATCAAATTTCTACACAAGTTAAATTAAGCGGAGTTTCACCTTCGTTAAAAAGCTCAAGCAAAATTGCGGAGCTCTATATCACTCCGAAGCCTTTAACCCTTAACTGCTGAGTAACGAGGATGCATATTAAATAGGGCATTAACTTTCTTAACAAATTGTGGAAAAGTTCTTCTTGCATCAAAACTACCTATTATACATAATATTATATATATTATATATATTATAATACTAATATAATACCGTGTTATTATAATCATGATTAATCTTTCATTTTTTTACGTAACACTATTTTACATTATTCATTCATACATTCATTCATTCATTCATTCATCATTTAAATATCTTTTGAATATCCTTAATATGGTAGGTTAATGGGCTCTCCACACCCGCGCGAATCTCTCGAAGTCGTGACAACTCGAAACTGTGTAGCTGATTCTCGAGCGAGTATGGAAGTCCCATGATTGGTTAACGATGAAAAACATAACTTATACTACATACAATTAGGTACAAATCTCAAAGGCTGTTTTGTCCTCACCCAAAAATGTTTAGCATCATCATAATTTTTTCCATAAAAACATTGTCCTCACAATGGCCAATACAACAAAAAAAATGATACAGTGGTTCTGGAGCTATGTGCGCACATACATTTCATGGATTGATTTTTATTTATATAGATGTAGATATATAACAGAGTACAACCCAGAGCTTATATATTCTGCTTCTCATTCCAATATGTCCATTTAACTTATCTATTTTACTCGGAAGCGAAAGACAAAGTTCCTTTATCTTAAATATATGTGGGATTTGCCAACGAAATAGTTGAAAGATTGAACTTGCTTTTATTTGCCAACTGAGTAGAAAAACGAATGTGAATTCACAGAGAATTCTCACAGAATCCCCGCCAAAACCTCCAATGTTTATCTCAAAATGTGGTTTAAACCACGAGAGAACAATATAAAAAATATAATATTCAACTTTGATTTTCTTAAAGGTTTATGCCACTGAGTGCAGACAAATTATATCGATGACCTCCGTGACTTAGTGGTTAGCGCGTTAGCGCTCAATACGAAGGTAGCAGGTTTGAATCCCGCCATGAAACATAAAGTTTCCGTGTTCCCGGGTTATGGATGTGTATTAAATATGTATATTACGAGTATTTGTTGCGCTGTCTGGTAACGCAAGTTCTTTAACTTACCACGGGACCAGATTGACGTGGTGTAAAAGCGCCCGTAAATGTTATTCTTATTTGAATACTAGCAGCGCCCCGGTTTCACCCGCGTACTTCCCGTTCCCGTGGGAATACGGGAAAATTTCATTAAAATCCATTCAGTCGTTTTTAAGTGAAAAAGTAACAAACATACATACTTAAAAACTTTCGCTAGCATAGCTTAGCATAGCCCTGCGAAAAAAAAACAGCATGAGATATGCACGTATTTGTCCAGTCTTTGGGAGTCATCAGTACACCACCCCCTATCAGCCCCCCTAGATAAGTGGCACAATCGCTAAATGAATAGAATAGAATAGAATAGCTGTCAAATTACATGTCGCAAGCTATACTCGGAATTATAATTCGATTCCACATTTGACATTAGCTACTGTCATTTTGTAAAATAATGATACCACACATAATTGTGTAGTGACGAACACAAAAATCGATAAACAATCGCAAATAATGTTTATGCAATCATAATATTGGTGTGGTAATTAAAGACTAAATTATTGATTTTTATTTAAATAAATACACAATTATTCATAATAATTATACATTAATTAGTAATCACTGCTTTATTTTATAAAAAGTTAATGTTTTAGTTTTTTATATTAAAAACAAAACTTATAATAAAAGAGCCTAGATAGATAGTTTTCTGTACTTATATGCAATGCGTGTGCGCTCGTGCAGCTATCGCCATTTTGTTTATCTTCTCATATTCCTTCATTATCATTTTTTTTTTTATTTTACACACAATTAATAAAGAAAACTCTCAGATCCATATTAAAATCAATGGTCATAACTAAATTCGTTCAAAAATATTTAATTTCCTGATATACTTAGTCTCTATTAAAAGTAGTAGTTGTTTAGATATACTACTATAATCGAGAGGAATCGATTCGAAAATATTCCATTTCCGTATCGAATAATTTCGCAACGACACTATTTAATACTTGTCATAACGTTGCAACACTGAAATTGTCAAATCTGGAATCGAATTAAAAGTCCGGGTATAGTGTAATTCCCTTACAATAAGTATTCAATTCTATTATATTCGTTTAGCGTTTGTGCCACTTGTGTAGGGGGGCAGAGCAGTTTATGGCTGGACTATGGTTAAACAGTTGGATGTCCAACTGTTGATAGTGATAATAATAATTACATTAATATTACAAATTATTTTGTAAAATATTTTTTTGATATCTAGAGGCGCCTAGCGACTGTCCTAAATCTTTTATTATAATCTACCAACTCATAATAACACTACTCAACTACATAATAATTATGACGCATTTGCCGACATGGAGTTGGTAGATTATAATAAAAGATTTGGACAGTCGCTAGGCGCCAATAGATATCAAAAAAATATTTTTACAAAATAATTTGTAATTCAATAAAATGCATTATCATTATAGTAAGTATTTATAAACTTTTACCGCGCCATGGAATCTAGCCAAAAACCATTTGAGATGTATTTAAAGATGCATCAACAGAAGACAGTCTAAGATTTCAATGACTTTACTCACTACATTTTACGTTTAGAAAAATCAAATAACGGAAAAAAATCTTGTTTCTCTCTTCATCTCAAGACGTTTGTAAGCGGTTCATCAAGTTGGATTATAATTATTATTGTATCAATCGCTGTTAGAAAGGAGCAAGTGTATTGAAAAATATTGTCATAGAAACTGACCATCCTTGGTTTCAAGGTTCAAAGCATGTTTTGGTGTTATTGATGTGTTTGGTAGTAGATTTGTTTATTAGTAATATTTTAAAAGTAAACCACTTATCTTTTTTTTTCATGTCATGCTTTTGGCCTTAAGGCATGTAAGCTTCATCGGAAAAGTAGATGAGCAGATGTCTTATCTAAGAATATCACTTATCGATATTTCTTAACACTTGTATCCAATCCATTTTTGATTCAATTTAAATTAATATTCTAGAAGATTCTAGTTTGTTATCGTTTTGTCTAGTCATAGCTGGATAGCAAAGTTTATTAATAAATATTCATAGGCCGTTGTTCGGATGACGGATAAAGGTTGATTGTGTGATGGTGATGATGATGAAGATGTGTGATTTCATCACACAATACATTTTGTAAAGTAGAAATTAAAGTATCAACCCTTTATCAGGCGAGGGCGGTAATGGGCCATAGTTCACCGATGCGCTGGCCCAGTGCGGGTTGGTGAACTTCAAATACCTTCAAAGACTTTCAATCTCATCAGGCATGCAGGTTTCCTCGCGATGTTTTCCTCTACAGGTGAGGTGATGGTCTCGTATTTGGGGTGCACTTAGAAATCTAGAAAAACCCATTCCAAAGCACTCACGGGGGGGGTCAGGATCGAACCCGGAACCTCTCGCAAAAGAGGCCGAGTCCATTCACCACTGGACCATCGTTGCTCGATGAAATTTGTGCCCTGGTAAATATATTTTACCTAATAATGTCTAAATGATGATCGTTATATGAACATATTGGTTTTGCCCCGCGGATTTACTAAAACACCATTAACCCTATCACCATTCCGGTCTCGTCCTCCAAGCGTGATGCCATTTTCTGTCACGTGTAACTAAGGTTGCCAACTTTTATTTATCAATAAAAAGATAACGTATATCTGATTTCAAAGGAGGTAACGTACGAGTACAGACTTACGAAAAAAATAAAAGCATCATTTATTGGACATAAAATGTCACAAGGTTTTTTGGTACTTTTTGAAGCACAAAAAATTCATAATTGTTTTTCAAGAAATATTAAAAAACCAAATATAAAACCAGGAACTTATTTGTACAACAATTATTTTAATGAAACCCTCTTCCTCTTTTACCTCCAATTATGGCTACGATCATAGATATGCATCATATAAATATTATTACATGGTGTTATATGGCATATTATACTTACATTAGTATATAAAATATTTTGTTCATAATATCGTACGGTTGGCAACCCTACGTGTAACACACGGATTTATGGACAAGAAAAATGGTTTCATAATACCCGACTTTGGTATCAAGGCACATGAAGGTTCGCGGTGATGAAGGTTTTTTTCCACTTACTGTGCATTGGTAATATAATGTTTGCAGCACTGCGTGAGTTGGTAAACGATTACCACAAGATATATCAAGAAATACGGAATACGCTAAGCAGTTATCAAAATAATAGTAAAATAGTAACTTTGGGGAATCCCCTCGGATTGTTTTATAAGAAATTATGAACAACGACATCTGTCATTGGATAAATAAAACTTCATAATTATATAGAAAATGTCGCCTTTTAATTTCATACTAGCTGTGGCCCATGGCTTCGAGAGCGTTAGCAAAAAAATCCTTTTTTAATAAAAAGTATCCTATATTTCTTCTAGTACCTCCCAGAATATGTGTACAAAGTTTCATGACGATGTTTCTTTGCGTGAAAGCGTAACAAACATCCACGCTTTCACATTTATAATATTAGTAAGGATAGCTCAGTTCTAAAACTTCAAAACATGAAATAAATATGTTATGGGCCAGAACATTTTTTATGTACTATTTTTCGTGCCGTTTTTTTATTAAATATCTCTGTATCAACGAGCCGTTTTCAAAATGAAAAAACAGCAGCTAACATGGACATATGGCTTACGGCGTTTTAGCAAAAATCATTTAGTCTGCTACGAATGTAAGCTTGTATTGTTAAAATGATAAAATAACTAGCCATTTTCCGTTTCCCGTATCCCTTGAACAGATTTTCTATTCTACGTTCGAAGTGACATAATACGCAAAATAAAAAGGAAAATTGAGGCTTGAAACTGAGCGTGAAATATTTATAATTTTTATAATCATCGTGTCTACTTTTTTTTAAAAGCAAACCATTTTCAAAGCCTAGCTCTTTACAGCCTCAGTTTTGTCTTTAGTCTGAGTTTTGGAATTTCGAAGCCTTTAGGCTTTAGACTATTAATATATGAGATACCTTTTTAAAGTTTTTTGATTGGCTTTTACTTGACATGTTTTATGTATGCATGTTTGTTATCTATGAAATAAAGGTATTTTTACTTATGTATATCTGTACTTGTATGATGACTTTTCAAATCGCACAAGGGGGCAAATGAACTTTCGGAGTCGTAAGAGAACAGCCCCCATAGACCTCACAATCAGAGGTTATGATGATGATGATGAGGAGATGCGTTCCCCACCTTTACGCTTTAACATCTTTGGGCCACGAGCTCACAAATGGCACGGAACGCAACAACATAACTGTCACTATACCCTGGTATTATGTGAGCGAGAAGTACCACCCCATTGAAGTGGTAGGGTCGTATCTGTCATTATACCCTGGTATTATATGAGCGAGAGATACCACCCCAACGCAGAACTAGTGTCGTATTTGTCACTATACGCTGGTATTATGTGAGCGAAAGGTACCACCCCAATGCAGTGGTAGTGTCGTTTCTGTTATTCTACGCTGGTATTATCTGAGCGAGAGGTAGCAAACCAAAATGGCCTCCAATGCAGTGGTATTGCTATAGCACTGTCTTTCACTAGTCCTTTATAGACCAAGCGATCGTTAAACACACGTTTTGCTCCATTTAAATATAATACCTTTTCCTGTCTACATATAGACAGTGCCTGGGAGCGGATCCAAAATGGAATCCTCCTTAAATTTGCCTCAGTTCTCAAGCGGAAAATCCAATGATTTACCGAGCTAAAAGCCTTATCATAATCTCGCACGTCCCTCATATTTTACGCTGAGTAAGTGGGTGATTCACTATTTTAACCTATTAAATAACTATTCATTTGTTTGAATATAATAACAGAATTGTCACTTAGGCAATGAACTATCTGCCCACTGATTCTGTAAGAGTCATTTTCTAGGCTGTGCGCCGCGACGAGCTCGTATCGGCGCACAGCGTTGACGGCGCTAGGGTGTTTGATATGGTTTGACAAGCTTAGAGAATGCCAAGCTGAATTCACAGCGCTGTCACAGCGTCGCGACAGCGCTGCGTTTCTTACAGAATAGCACTGCTGGGCAGCGGCCAACGGCCAGCGAATGCAGGTGAGTCAAAAAATGAAAGTAAACCAGCCAAATGCGAGTCGGACGTTTGCGCGAAGGGTTCCGTACCAATATGTCTACAACATTAGAAGCTTTAACAAAAATCACCTTTGTTATATTATTACGGAAGGCCGAAAGCATTTCATCATCATCATCAGCCTTTATCCGTCCACTGCTGAACATAGGCCTTTATAAGCATTTTATTTTATTTTTAAAGTTAATATGTTATAACAAATATTATGTAAATATTTCAAGTGTCTGTCTGTTGTAGTTATTAATATCGAGCAAAATTCATATTTGTGGTATGGGACCTAATAAATATTGTTTTCATTTCTGTTTTAGTTGTTATTATGCCAACGAAAATACATCATCTGTGGCTATATATTTGATGAAATTATACAGCCTGTTCCCGTTTTACCCTTTGGATACGGTACCCTAATAACATCTAAAATTGTCACTTTTGTTCGACACTAAAAGCATAAAAATATTATTTTATAAAAAAATATAAAACTTATCATAAAAATACATATAAGTATTTTTATGATAAGTTTTATATATTTTTTTTTTAATTATAGGTGCTTCTTAGAATTATTATTGTAAGGGCCTGTTTCACAATCTCCCGTTAAGTTCCCTATAGGCTATAGGGAACATATTTGACAGATGTTTGACAGATAGAGTATGGAGTATCTGTCAAACATCTGTCAAATATGTTGCCTATAGCCTATAGGGAACTTAACGGGAGATTGTGGAACAGGCCCTTAGTATTTCAAAATTCCAAATTAGCATAAATTAGATTACTCTCAAATATTTTTTAAGTTTTATACTTTCCTAAAAATAAGGCCTAAGGCCATAATTTCCTAAGGCCCGAAGACTCTGTTATTTCATCGTCTATCTGATAAATATTTCATCCATATATTTACATTTTTCCAAAGGGCAATTAAGAATTTTTGACTAGTTAATACTTTGCCGCTTCTGGTAGACGTTTATTTATCAACTTTTAATTATTCTTTCTAACAATTCCTCTCAGGAGAACAGTTTTAGCGTCTTCTATAAGAAATTACTTTTATATTTTGATTGAGAACATTGATAGCTTAACAGTTTTAGGTCGGAATTTATGTGAAATAATATTACTACATATTATAATATATCACATAAATTCCTACTTACAAGTTTGTATAATATTAAACCTGGGATATATAAAAAATATTATTTTCATACTTGTCTTAAATCATTATCACTTAAGTCGGCGCTAGATTAAAACAATGTTCCTTCATTTGTATAATTAATTATATTCCTCAATATTTGTCTTATGTTATTTCGGAAAGTTGTTTTAATTAATTATCATCAGATAAAGTTTTTTACTGTTCTGTGCGTTGCTATTTTATTTTACAAGAATGAATATAATATACTTAAAACAGCTAACGCTTTTTGTTAGTCGGAGATAAACAGGCCACTTGATAGGAAGTAATAATAATAATAATATCTATGCACCCTTTTCATACCACGTCAATTTGGTGCCATCGTAGTTTGAATTAATTAATTTACATATTAAAGGTTTTTATTATACATAATACATAATTAATACACAACCATGGCCCAGGAATACAGAAAGCATTTTGTTTCCTGGCGGGATTCGAACCCGCTACCTCCCGGCCATTGAGTCACAAAGGTCATCTCGTAAGTGGGCAACGTCTTTGAACATAAACAAGTTAAGGCCAGTATATTCGGGCGTTTTATGCATTGAGCGCTGTCGGCCTCCCCGCACGGCGACTTACGAATAGTCTGCCAACAAATGAACTTTCTTGAACCCGGCGTGAACTTATTGTCCGTCCTAGTATAATTTTAAACGTATGGCAACTTACTAGGTTTTTTTTTTACTTTAGTTTATTTCATAAGAATTACATTATATAAAGAGCGTTTTATGGTTTTGTTATCGATCCTGAACACACATGATCATTTTCTATTTTAATAATTACTAAGTTTTTGTATTAAAATGGATACGTTACGTGAGTATTTAATCTTGAACATAAATACATATTTCCCGTCACAGACTTTCTGAAGGCATATTTAGGATACTATTATTGCTTTCATATTTTCATTTTCATATTCATACCGTATTTGTGTCAATAACTTTCAAATTATTGCATTATAATTGCCAATTTTTTAAGTATTAAATTGATATAGTATAATATCCCTAAGAGATAGACATATGCCATCGCGGACTTTTTTATAGACCTTTTTAAGATACACAATTCCACCATACATTATTTTGTTATATCTTAATGGGTTAGGCAGCGTTTTCGTTGAAAACTCCCAGACGGCCTATTTTTTTCCGACACGTCCAACAATTATTGTTATATTTTAGCCAAAGCTTATAAAATTTTAATAAATTATATACAAAAACCTTCCTCTTGAATTGTCCTATCTATTAAAAAACCGCATTAAAATCGGTTGCGTAGTTTTGAAGATTTAAGCGTACAAACGGATACAGGGACGGAGAAAGCGACTTTGTTTCGTAATATGTTTAAATGGATATAGCATGATATTGCTAAGAGATAGACATATGCCATCGTGGACTTTTTTGTAGACCTATTTAAGCTACACAATTCCACCATACATTATTTTGCTGTATCTCAAAGGGTTTAGGCAGCGTTTTCGTTGAAAACTCCCAGGCGGCCTATTTTTTTCCGACACGTCCAACAATTATTGTTATATTTTAGCCAAGGCTTATAAAATTTTAATAAATTATATACAAAAACCTTCCTCTTGAATTGTCCTATCTATTAAAAAACCTCATTAAAATCCGTTGCGTAGTTTTGAAGATTTAAGCGTACAAACGGGTACAGGGACGGAGAAAGCGACTTTGTTTCATAATATGTTTAAATGGATATAGCATGATATTGCTAAGAGATAGACATATGCCATTGTGGACTTTTGTGTAGACCTATTTAAGCTACACCATTCCACCATACATTTTTTTGTTGTATCTCAAATGGTTCAGGCAGCGTTTTCGTTGAAAACTCCCAGGCGGCCTATTTTTTCCGACACGTCCAACAATTATTGTTATATTTTGGCTAAGGCTTATAAAATTTTAATAAATTATATACAAAAACCTTCCTCTTGAATTGTTCTATCTATTAAAAAAACCGCATCAAAATCCGTTGCGTAGTTTTGAAGATTTAAGCGTACAAACGGATACAGGGACGGAGAAAGCGACTTTGTTCCGTAATATGTTTAAATGGATATAGCATGATATCGCTAAGAGATAGACATATGCCATCGTGGACTTTTTTGTAGACCTATTTAAGCTACACAATTCCACCATACGTTTTTTTGTTGTATCTCAAATGGTTTAGGCAGCGTTTTCGTTGAAAACTCCCAGGCGGCCTATTTTTTTCCGACACGTCCAACAATTATTGTTATATTTTAGCCAAGGCTTACAAAATTTAAATAAATTATATACAAAAACCTTCCTCTTGAATTGTCCTATCTATTAAAAAACCGCATCAAAATCCGTTGCGTAGTTTTGAAGATTTAAGCGTACAAACGGATACAGGCACGGAGAAAGCGACTTTGTTTCATAATATGTTTAAATGGATATAGCATGATATCGCTAAGAGATAGACATATGCCATCGCGGACTTTTTTGTAGACCTATTTAAGCTACACAATTCCACCATACATTATTTTGTTGTATCTCAAAGGGTTTAGGCAGCGTTTTCGTTGAAAACTCCCAGGCGGCCTATTTTTTTCCGACACGTCCAACAATTATTGTTATATCTTAGCCAATGCTTATGATATTTTAATAAATTATATACAAAAACCTTCCTCTTGAATTGTTCTATCTATTAAAAAAAACCGCATCAAAATCCGTTGCGTAGTTTTAAAGATTTAAGCGTACAAACGGTTACAGGGACGGAGAAAGCGACTTTGTTTTATAGTAGTAGTAGTAGCTAACATGCGTACCCGGGATATTCTTCTGTGCATTGTTAATAATAATAATAAAATCTATGGACGCTTTTTACACCACGTCAATCTAGTCCCGTGGTAAGTACTCGAAGAGACTTGTGTTATGGGTACCAGACAACCGAAATACAATATATTTAATACGTTTTATATTAATACTTATATTTAAGATTTTTATTATATAATACACATATTTAATACACAACCATGACCCAGGAACACAGAAACTTTTTTGTTCCCTGGCGGGATTCGAACCCGCGACCTCCGGCTTGAACGCCAACGCGCTAACCATTGAGCCACAGAGGTCATATTACAAATCACACACACAAATCATTGTAAACGAAATAAGTGTTAATTATCACCTCAATCACCATTCATCACCACCACCACCACCATCATTATTCTCGTCAGCGTCATCACCACCATCATTGTAATCATCAACTTCATCATCATCACTATTACAATTTACACCCCCCCTCCCCCACCACCACCACCACCACCATCATTATTCTCGTCAGCGTCATCACCACCATCATTATAATGATCAACGTCATCATCACTATTACAATTTACACCCCCCTCCCCCACCACCACCACCACCACCATCATTATTCTCGTCAGCGTCATCACCACCATCATTATAATGATCAACGTCATCATCACTATTACAATTTACACCCCCCTCCCCCACCACCACCACCACCACCATCATTATTCTCGTCAGCGTCATCACCACCATCATTGTAATCATCAACTTCATCATCATCACTATTACAATTTACACCCCCCTCCCACACCACCACCACCACCACCATCATTATTCTCGTCAGCGTCATCACCACCATCATTGTAATCATCAACTTCATCATCATCACTATTACAATTTACACCCCCCTCCCACACCACCACCACCACAATCATCACCACTACCACCACAATCACCGCGATCATCATCATTACCACCATTTAGAACTTAAAATTAATATTTTTATAATAAAGATGCGAGTAGCAAGGGATCGGCCGTCTTGGCGTTCATTGAGGGAGGCCTATGTTCAGCAGTTGATGGATAAAGGCTGATGATGATGATGATGAATTAGTAACATTAAATCGATATTAAAATAAAAATGAGGAAAAAAACACGCTGATGATCCTGATTACGACAAAAATGAGAAAAAAATATTAAAACTAAATATTGTTCAAATTTTTATTTCCTATGTACACTATCATATCAGGCACCGGCTTATATATTCCACACGTTGTTTTAACGATCTATATCGGGGGGGAGCCGCCAGGCAGCAGCGAAACATAGGTCCTACTTTGTTAACGCCTCGCAGGCAACTAAATTGAGGCCGCGCTGGGGGCTAGACAAGTTTTTCACATTATTTGATTTTAAGAAAAATAAAAACATTTATTTTAAAAAGTAAGATCAGAATAAAATTTTAAATGTTATTACCTATTTTTTCATATAAATTTTGTAACTTAAAATCTCACATTCTTCAATTACAACTAGAAAAATAATCAAAAACATCTTGTGTTTGTGATTTTTTTTTATCGAGGCAAGTTACAATGATCGTGTTTTGAATAGGTTAATAAAAAAGAATGTATACTAAACTACAACATATATTTTTAACGGATCAAAAAAACCAACATTACTATGTTTACGACTTAAACAAAAACAGGCGCTTTGGGATATACTGGCCTTAACAATAAAATAACTCAGGCACATTCACGAGTTGACGTAATAATATGTTGCCAGCAATTACTCTACCAGCAGTGCTATTCTGTAAGAAACGCAGCGCTGTCGCAACGCTGTGACAGCGCTGTGAATTAAACTTGGTATTCACTAAGCTTGTCAAACCACATCAACAACCTAGCAACGTCAATGCTGTGGGCGCGACGAGCTCGTCGCGGCGCGATAAAATATTATGATTAGAATACGAACGTAAATTTCGCTTTCAAATAATAGGTATGTCATAGTAACTTAGTGGTGAAATTAGGCAGCTACATCCGAACGAGCCTGGTTCGAATCTCCAGTCCGAATTTTTTTTTCCTTTTTTTAAGATCATTTTTTTTTTGGAAGAATAATTTTATCGTATTTTATCACTACGGGTACCGAGCAAATGCTCGGTTAACCAGGTTCTAATATTAGTAAGGATGTATTTTCTTTAGCTAACAATTTGAATTTTCATATAAGTAGGTCAATAGTTAGAAGATAAGTCGGGTAGTTTTGATATATTTTTCGACACGCGAATCATTTATCTTGGCGAAGGTTGACGCTTGTCAGTGCGAGGATACTGCGTGATATACGATCTGGGAATGTTAATGTTTCACCATTTTTTTATATGATGATTATGTTTGCGAATAGAGATGGATCCTTAGACAAAGGTTTGTCTATATAATTCTAGAGGTACCTCGTCTCAATCGTTGCTCGAATATGTCCACGTCGATTTCACTTATCATCAAATGATTAGTAGGTTGCGCCCTACTTACCATCAACTGAGCTGCTAATCTCAATGATTAATTCTGTAGTAAAATTGATACTCGAAAAAGCTATAATTTAAAAATCATAATGTAAAAGTGTCAACCGTTATTTGCCCCACTGCTGGGCCCGTTCCCAGGCATATTACATACTGGGGCCCGACTGATTTCCAGAAGTAGACCCGTGTCTACTCCCGGAAATCAGGCGAAGAGGGTAATGGGCCGCAGTTCACTGATGCACTGGCCCAATGCTGGCTGGTGAACTTCACATACCTTGAAAGACTTTCAATTTCATCAGGCATGCAGGTTTCCTCACAATGTTTTCCTTCACAATGTAGAAAAACCCATTTCAAGGACACATGGACGGGTCAGGATCGAACCCAACTCCTTAAGCGAAGCTAATTGAGCCAAGGAGGCTCTTTGTACCCCTCTTATAAGAAGAGGGGGCAAAAGAGCAGGGGGCAAAAGGTGAGGATGGGAACCTCGCCTCATTGTACTGTCCTGACGGTGGGAGGGGTTGTTCTGTGGTGCGGGGCAACCCGTCTGTGGAGGTGGCGTTGGCCCCCTGAGGGGACTGGCTGGCCGTCCAGGTGCCCTGTGCTAGTAGATCTGGGGCGCCTCACCAAAGGCGGCATTGGTGGTACTCGCCGGGTTTTTGTGGATAAAGCTGCGTCCATTTACCAGCTTTCGGGCGCAGTGAGTCCCACATACCCGCCTGGGGAGACCCACTCCTATGGGATGCATCAGTGCATTTCCCGGCGTTAAAGAAAGAAAAGGATCAAACCTGGAAGCTCTCGCATAAGAGGGAGTCCACGCACCACTGGACCATTATCACTCCTATATAAATGTAGTACGTATCATAAATGTAGCAGCAGTTTATTTATATGATTAACGTAGCAACTTGTGACGTAGCTAAATACGTTACAAACTGCCAGCAGTCAACAGTTACGAACACCTACACGAAGCTCAGTTTGTACCACGTCCCGGCTAAATAACTTGGGAGTTGATGTTTCTATTTCGTACGACAATTAAGAGATCGCTGTGTATTTTTTAGACAAATTATCTTAATCTTATCATGATTAAATACTGAAACAAGCATCCTTGGCTTACATATTAAGACATAATATGAAAGTAATAATAACCCCACTTGATATTATAATGGCAAATCTTTGTTACTCTTTCACGTAAAAACTACTGAATGCATTTTCATGAAAATTTACAATTATATAGCTTATACATCAGAATAACGCATAGGCTATAATTTATCACCGTACTCCCACGGGAATGGGAAGTACGCGGGCGAAACCCGACGCTGCTTGTCTAAAATATTTCAGAAAAATATGTAAGGTTACTCTATCCGTAGTATTCAAAAAAGCTTCAACAGACCTACCAAAATGCTGGTAAGACTGGTCTTGCAATTGTGTATGTAAATATTCGGCTTTTGATTTTTATATTACTGACGTTTCAGATGTTTTACAGCAAAAATCGCATTTTAAAATTAAATTGTGTTCGATTCGTCTTAGTTACCACATATACCTGTGTTTTATTTCCAAAAATTTTACTTTGAACTCGCATTCTTTTTTGATTGTGTCCAAAATATTTTTGTTATACTTCTCTGTATTCTTATATTATTAAAGGTGTGTTCAGGGATGGTTAAATTTTAATTTAATTTTCAAATATCAGACGTCTTCATTTTCGTAAACCAATGTACACAGCGGAAGTGAGGGCGAGACAGCTGCGAAGTTATAACTGAACGGATATTACCCAACCAAACTGTATATAGCTTTTCACCTAAATATCGCTATTTTACATAGCTGTATAGGTTTTGCGATCGTCAAAATGGTTTGTACGGTTGTAACTACGGCTATAAGAATGTATTTCTATATGTTTAACACAATAAAGAAGCCAAATGAAGAAAGTAATATTTTTAAGTTATTTCGAAGAGCTCATGCTTTGTATTATTTTGAAATATGTATGTTTCACTTAATTTGACCAAATCAAATTACTATCTTATGAAAATTTTATTCTTGTTAGTATGTATTATTTTACAGCTCTGGTAGGTGCGTGACATTTATTTAATATTTTAGTGTAAACTACAATAATGTTCGTAACAAATCTGTGAGGCCGTAGAATCAGGCGTTACTTTACGGAAATCGATTAGATTAGATATTAAATTACGCATTAATTAGCATTTATTGCGCAAAACACGCAATCTTTACAGCAAATGTTTGAGTGTATACTTTACGCATTATAGACATTGTGGGAAAGGAGGTGCTATTGCATACATTTTAGGCGTACTTTCACACATTTTCTGTAGACTGAGTAGTTTTCGGAATTATTGCTAACCCTACTAGTAATATTATAAACGCGAAAGTATGTAAGTATGGAGGTTTGTTACTCTTTCACGTGAAAATTGCTGAATGGATTTTGATGAAACTTTACAATAATATACCGCAGGGCGCTGCTAGTTTTATTATATGTATAATAACCAGCAGCGCCCCGCGGTTTCACCCGCATACCTACTTCCCATTCCCGTGGGATTACGGTGATAAATTATAGCCTATGTGTTATTCTGATGTAGCTATATTATTGTAAAGTTCCATGAAAATGCATTCAATAGGTTTAAGCGAAAGAGTAACAAACATCCATACTTACAAACTTTCGCGTTTATAATATTAGTAGGATATACAGAATGTCCTGGAAACTAAGGATCAAACGAAAGAGGGGGTTGTGCTAGGCCATTCCAAAACTTTTTTTTCCCACGAACCTCACCTCGATCTCGTAAAGAAAAAAATATGGCCATTTTAATAATTTATAGAAATGTTAATAAAAAAAAAAATCTTTCATAAACCATTATTTTTTTTATTTTTGATAAAAAGTTTAGAGACATATCAACACTATTTTAGCAATTTCACATCTAATTGTAACGTATTGAGTGAAAGAAAAATAAATGAATTAAAAAAAAATCTTTACGTGATAGAAGGTAGGTTCCTGAGGGAAAAAGTTTGGGAAAGACCTAGAACAACACCCTGTTTCGTTTGATCCTTACTTTCCGGGACACCCTGTATAATTGTATTTCATATCCATGTTTATTTGATTTATATTTTACAATTTATTGAAATTTAAATCCACACATGTAATATTTGTCTCATCGGCTCCCATCTTAAAATAACAATATATACAACCGGCAGTGTTACGTATTTCTAGTGAACGTGCTTCCATAAGCCTAGAATCTCCTTTCAATTCTGGCACGATACGCACGAAGTGTCTCGATGCCTGCCTTAGCATACCTTTAAGCCTTTAAGTGAAAAATACAGCTTGAATTTGAGCCTCCGCTGCCAGCTCGAAGACTTTGTGACTTATTTTTATCGTATTAGTGAGAAATTGCATTTTCTTTTTAAATCCTTCATCGACTTTATATTTTGCTGAGAAAATGATAATGCTTTTAGTTTATTGCATAAGTTTGTATAAAAGTAAAGTAAAGTATCAGCCCTTGTATGTCCCACTGCTGGGCACGGGTCTCCTCCTCGAAATCAGGCGAGAAGGGTAATGGGCCATAGTTCACCGATGCGCTGGCCCAATCCGGCTTAGTGAACTTTACACATTTTCAAAGACTTTCAATCTCATCAGGCATGCAGGTTTACTCACGATGTTTTCCTTCACCGGTGAGCGAACGATGGTCTCGTGTTTGGGATGCACTTAGAAGTTTAGAAAAACCCATTTTAAGGCACACACGGTGGGGGTCAGGATCAAACCTGGAATCTCTCGCATAAGGGGCCGAGTCCACCCACCACTGAACCATCGTCGCTCGAAGTTTGTATAAAAGCCTTATAGCAAGATGGACACGGGTTCATCATCATCATCATCAGCCTTTATCCGTCCACTGCTGAACATAGGCCTCCCTCAAATACACAGGTTCACTCCCTGAAATTGAAAAAAAATTAAGGGACCCATGCGCTTTATATTAAAATATACGGCATTGTACATTTGAGTCAATTTTAGTATCTTTTAAATTCACGTCGATAAAATAAACGAAAAACTATTGTTGTGAATACTATACGAAGAAACAACCGATCTCCCTATACTGAAGACCAAATGCGGTGCAAATTGGATATCTGATTAGCAACACGGAATATTCGTAGCTTGAGGACCAAGTGCTAAAAGACCTTCGTACTTCTGGCGCTAAAAACTGGGCGCGGTGGCGCCATCACTCGCTCTCATCTCGCCAAGATCCACTTAGGGTCGTTGAGTCAGCGGAGTAGAGGAATAAAATATTTAATATTACGATATGCAGGTTCCCTCGCTGTGTTTTATTACCAGTGAGCGAATGATACCTAGAGAGACTCCTTTGCCCTGCGCAGAGGCGAATGCATACCTCGTTCTATTGCATTTACAACTAGAATTTTATTGACACATATTTAGACGGAAAAACGTGAAAGACTTGCTTTGGATTGGCTAATCAATCGATGTCAATTCATTTTTGGGACCTGACTATTTGTAGTTGTTTTTATATAAAATGATAAAGGAGCAAGCTGCTCACTAGATGGTAAAAGTTTAATGCAGCTTATGTATACCAAAAATGAAAATCATTACGAATACAATTTAACTTTTTCAAGATCATCATTTTTAACATAATTTTGAGTAGCTGTAATTTGAAAACAAGCTATATACTTCAGCTGTATATTTAGTCTAGTCAACAAGTTCAAAAACGTGAAAAATAGAGATAAAGGTCCTAAAAATATGAGCGATGGCTCATTCGATTCGGAATCACCTCTAGAAAAATGTTTTTGAAGGATTTTGGTGCAGGTAAAAAATTGCAATTGTTATTAACAAAATAAGATGGAAAAAAACGATATTTCGTTTTTTGTTAATAACTCGAAAAATATTAATATTTAAGCAATTTTGAAAAAAGCCCGTTAAAGAGGAGAAAATTTCCAAGAAAAAAGTCCGTACTCCCGGAACTCTATCTCCATTATTTATAATTTTAATTTGACGTTGAAAATAGGGCTCCGCGCGGCTGTTACGGCATGCGCGCGCCGCCGCTAAAGAGAGCTCAGCAATAAAAATAATTTTTTTATAACATAAAATGTGATTTTAAAAATTTGAAAAAATTCTAGTATCTTCTTAACACTTGAAAGAATCGAGCCGCGAAGAAAAAAAAGTTTAATCACCATTTTTGAAAAAGTTATCTAATTGTTAACTAACAAATTTTTTCCCAATCTCCGTTGGCATAAACAATGGGATAAAAGGTATAAATAATTGGCCTATAAATTTTAAACTTCGTGGAGCCCTTTTGATATATATACTTTATAAGATCCTGCGATAAATTTTCATTAAAGTTTATTAATTTGTTAATTATGATTTTTTATAACTATTGAAAAATTAAAAATCTAAAAAAAGTTGATAAAAATCAATAGTTATAAAAAATCATAATTAACAAATTAATAAACTTTAATGAAAATTTATCGCAGGATCTTATAAAGTATATATATCAAAAGGGCTCCACGAAGTTTAAAATTTATAGGCCAATTATTTATACCTTTTATCCCATTGTTTATGCCAACGGAGATTGGGAAAAAATTTGTTAGTTAACAATTAGATAACTTTTTCAAAAATGGTGATTAAACTTTTTTTTCTTCGCGGCTCGATTCTTTCAAGTGTTAAGAAGATACTAGAATTTTTTCAAATTTTTAAAATCACATTTTATGTTATAAAAAAAATATTTTTATTGCTGAGCTCTCTTTAGCGGCGGCGCGCGCATGCCGTAACAGCCGCGCGGAGCCCTATTTTCAACGTCAAATTAAAATTATAAATAATGGAGATAGAGTTCCGGGAGTACGGACTTTTTTCTTGGAAATTTTCTCCTCTTTAACGGGCTTTTTTCAAAATTGCTTAAATATTAATATTTTTCGAGTTATTAACAAAAAACGAAATATCGTTTTTTTCCATCTTATTTTGTTAATAACAATTGCAATTTTTTACCTGCACCAAAATCCTTCAAAAACATTTTTCTAGAGGTGATTCCGAATCGAATGAGCCATCGCTCATATTTTTAGGACCTTTATCTCTATTTTTCACGTTTTTGAACTTGTTGACTAGACTAATTATGTCGTTTATAAACATTTAGCTTGGAAAAGAAACACCAAAATTCTTATACAAGTTTCCCAGTAAGCCCGTTGTAGAATCACTGATTAAGCATGGCAACCTACAAAAAAAAAAACAATTATATTAAAATAGAAAAAGAACTTATTTTAAATAGGTTTATTAATGAATAATATTATATGATATAAAATATGCGAATTTTTTATTGAGCTTTTTCACAAAAGCTCTCTTTATACTTGAATTCAAAGAAAACTTTTTGGTGAAAAGCTCAGTCAAATGTAGCACAAAGCGGATACAAGATTCCATTCAAGTTGTGAAGGTGTTTTTTATTTGAGGAAAATATAAGGATACGTTGAAGCTTGGGTTCTATGTCCGCGAAAGTTTTTGTTAAAGTTTATATTTTTAGGACGATGTGAAAACTGACAATATGGACTTTTTGACCTAGATTTTATACTGGCATTAGAGGCAAGACTATTTTGATAGGCTTAATTTCTTTGAATATCATTGAAATACATACGGTTGAAATAAAATACTTAACATTTATTTCCGGACTAAAAATAATAAGATCAGCTGAGATGATATGAATAAAATTAAAAAATGTGGTGTCGTGGGACACCAGGTAGGAACGAAGTTCCTTCGGCTAAAAAGAAAGGTATTATACACTACTCGCTTGTGTATACGACTGTCGCGCCTGCGCAGGTCTCATTTAGCGCTTTTATTCCACGCACTTTTTCTTACGGTTTTACTATCACATTTTTTTCAGTTCGATCGCGCAGCAAAATCCCTATCCCCTCCAAGCCTGCCATAAGGAACTTTGTTCCAATAAAATTAGGCATGTTCCTTTGCCAGTCATTGTGCAGGCCTTATGTATGTATCTATCTGTCTCTATTCCATCCAATCCTTTTTAAGGGTACAAAATTTATATTTTTAGCAAGTAGTTATTATTTTTACTTTCTGCTAATATTATATTTAAATTGCCAAGATTGATTAAACACGATATAATCTGTTAAAAGCTATTTCATTATAAGTGAAATATACAATTGTGAAATATACAAGGTGTTTGTTACAGACAACAAAGACATATTTTTCAAAGCACCATATAACAATATTTAAACCTGTTTTCCCTCAAAATATGTATCTCGAATGCAGAGCCTAATTTATAAGTGGGAGTCGTAAATCTGACGCACGAGGTACAAAGTTTTTCACAAACTCTGGTCATATATTCCGGAGATTCATCATGGTCGTGACGTTTAAATATCTCTAAGAGTCATTTTAATAACGCTGTGCAGATTGTTGCGGAGAAAACGTTTTGTAGATTGCTTTCTTTATTGCATTTTTTTTTGAGATAATTTGTCTGGAATTTTGTAAATAAAAATAAATTTGTCTGTAAATTCGGTTTACAGGCGGTAGTTTGACGTGACTACGTCAAATATTACATGCAGCACGAAACGAACTGAGCCGATCGCTCGAGCCGATCATGCCTCTCTTTCGTGCCGCGCTCTCGCTAGCGGAACGCGACATGACGTCATATTTTTCGTGCATTCTGCCCGTAGTATCGAGCTATTAGACGTTGTCACGTCAAAATCAAGCTATGACGAAGAATCTGACTAAAAAACTTGAAAGACTTTTAGACACACGCTTGCTTAATCATCATTATTACCATTATCGTCATCAGCCTCTAACTGCCCACTGCTGAACTAGCGCCTTCCAATGAACGCCAACATTGACACAATTAATAATACATCATCACAATTAATAATTGATTTAACCACGGGTTTAACTAAAATAATCACATTTTCAAATACTCATGTTTCAATGGTCCCCCATTTCCCCACAAATTAAATCTTCCATCACGAAGAAAATCAGAATTTCGCTTTTGTAAGTTGAAGACAGATAAAATATTGAGGGACAAAGTTTACCCTGTCCTACGTGGTCAGAATTTCTCTAACGCTTCCAAAGTACGATAAAAAATGTATGAATCCATTCTGACCTAGATGTTAACATATTATGTAAGAGGCGGACCGATTTTCGTCGTATATAGTCAAGTACATGAAAAAAATGTTTATTCAATACTAGCTGTTGACCGCAGCTTTGCCAGTGTTAACTAAGATTACAACGAGATCTTAGCGGGATATATAGCATATAGTTCTCGATAAATGGGCTATCTATCACTGACAGAATCATTTAAATCCAACTAGTGGTTCCTGTGATTAACGTGTTCAAACAAACAAACTCAAAGATTATACATGCAAATATCATATTATAGGATTCTAATGTTTACACGAATTTTTCCTAATGAAAAAACTTTTAAGAATTTTATCGCGGCTTATCAAGTTTTTACACACCTAACGTTTCGGATACTTAACAGCAACCATGGTCACAGTAGTAACCATTGTGGTCACATGGTGTCAGACGTCCTAATGTTATAAAGTAATTCGAAACAACCCAATGATATTTCAATATTTTGCTACGTTCTATCTACTCACTAAGCTGCACTTTCTGTGTGTATGGATATTGGCAGCATCATGTCATTTGCTGTCACGGCATCGGAGTCAATTTCATTGCCACAGCGCGCCAAACAATATTTCACATAACAAAAAACACCCCGCCTCGTTATCTAAAAAGGTTGTCATTGTCAAAAGCCTTTATAAAGAGCTACAGCCCAACTTCTCAATTTAAATTTGCTGACTGGCTGTCATATCTCCATCGCAAGGCAGATTTAATGAATACTATTATGCTGACCCGTTTATAAGGTTGGGTAACAATTAATTTCATCTGCTTCTAGACTCTAGAGCATATAGAATTTTATAGCAAATTGCAACCTATGACGCAAAAAGTTTATTAATTTTGACAGTATTTTTGTAGCATCGCTACGGATAAGCCGATCAATATGCGATTATTTTTAATTTGAAAGCAGGTTGGCAAGCAGGCAGTTGAAATTTAAAATTCTAGATTTTATATGCATTATATTTATATGCATATAATTTATAATTAGACATTTATAAGCGACTTAAAAACGTTCCTAAAAATTGTCAACATTCCTATAATTTTTTTTAAATCTAAATTATGTAATAACGGTATCTAATATTTTATAAATGTGTACCAGTGTACACACATATATGTCTAAAGCAGTGGCGTAATGTCACGACATAGCCGCGTCACGTCAATAATTCCAAGACGCGAGTTGATGTTTTGCATTAAAAACAGTTAATAATATATTTATAATATATACAAATTCATTTATAATCTATACTCATTTTCTACTTCAAAAATATGCTAGTTTTTTTTTCCTTTGTATTAGATCTTTATATACCTAGAATAGGAAGAGCGCAGTCTACCACAGGCACTACAATGCTTAAAAGGAGGCTTCAGTCATCTGATGTTTATATACCCTTTTTACGAAATAAATATTTTTAATTTTATTAATACACCACTATTTTATAGCTACCAAAAATAAAAAATTGGGTAGTATATAAGACATACGTAATCGTATATATGTAGTCATATTTTTTTTACTCAACAATGACGAAGTTATAAAATGTTAATGTTTTCCCATATTCAATGCAAAATCACGGACACAAGAATTCTACAACGAAAAATACAATGTGTCATTTCATTAATGAAAACCAAGCGAGAAGTGAGCTATTGCGCTCCTTTTCATACCGTTGGCGCTCGGCGATTAGTATGTAGACTACCCACAATTTACTAATCATAAACATCATAACCCTGCCGCCCGACCGTCGCCTCATACCGCACAAACTCGTTTCTTATTTATTTAGTTTTGAGCTACAAATTCTCAATGAATGTTATCACTACGTGTCAGGGGCGCGTACGTACACAAATATTTTACTGCATTTGTCCAACAATTATGTATAATGTGGGATTTTTTTTAATAACGATTTTCGATTTTTTTATTAATGTAATGTGTTCAGTAGCGGCGACTGATATACCCAAATTTTTATTTTTGGTAATTTAAAAATAGTGGTGTATAATATAGTTTAATATATTCCAGTGGATTCGAAAAACAAAATGTTGGGGACATGTATCGAACCGTTACAAAATGTTTCATCCTCAAAGTGATCCTAGAGCTCAGAATCCGGGTGCATTGAAAAAGCAATCTCATAACCCGCGCCGATTGCGAGCGAGTCTTCTCTTGAATCAGTTTCATTCAAATGATTCACACAAAAGAGGCTCTCCCGCCATATTTTTAATCTCCTAACAGAACAATGATTGACGACGAAACGTAGGGAGATTTTTATTTATATAAATAACTATTACGGGAAGCTGCTGAGAGCACAGACTGGAGATTAAGGGCGGCCTGTATTCAGCTTGGAGATTGGGAGAGGCTTATGTCCAACGAGCAAGGTAGCGACGATGGTCCAGTGGTGGACGGACTCGGCCTCTTATGCCAGAGGTCCGGGTTCGATCCGGACCCCCGTGTGTGCCTTGAAATGGGTTTTTCTAATTTCTAGGTGCACCCCAAACATGAGACCATCGCTCGCTCACCGGTGAAGGAAAACATTGTGAGGAAACCTACATGCCTGATGAGATTGAAAGTCTTTGAAGGTATGTGTAGTTCACCAACCCGCACTGGGCCAGCGCGGTGAACTATTGACCCATTACCCTCCTCGCTTCGAGGGTTGATACTTTATTTTATGTCCAACAGCGGATGACCATCGACTAACACGGAGATGATTGACTATTTACCATTTAACTTAGTTCGAGCCTTTGAGTGGGAGGGTCTGAGTTCGATCCTGGTCCATCTGATCATATGCATTCATACACATCTCCTCTCGAACCCACTCGTCGAGAGTGCGGCAAACTACACCCCCGACAGCTTAGCATCTAATAGATTTAGGGCTTGTTTCACAAACTCCAGTTAAGTTCCCAATAGGCTATCGGCAACATATTTGACAGATAGAGTATGGAGTATCTGTCAAATATGTTGCCGATAGCCTATTGGGAACTTAACTGGAGATTGTGAAACAGGCCCTTAGGTTACCTTTTTTTTTTTTTTTTTGATGACGCAGCGGAAATCCTTTACCAGGGCCTGGGTAGGCGCTGGGTGTCCTACCCCACTAAAACCGCTGCGTGAGCCTTTAGCCGCTATACTTGAGGGACCCGGATCTGTGCAGGCGACGGGATACCCTCAGCGACAGACTGGTCCCGGCAAAGACCAGATTATCCACAATAGGGGGACTGCCCGGCTACGACTTGGCATTGAAACCCCTTTCGTCTCACCTCAGCTAGTTGCCAGAATACATTTAATACGAAAAATCAAACATTAGGAGTCTATAGGTTGTGTGGTCAATGGTGAACGCCCAATATTCTCCTTGTCTGATTTTGAGGAAGAGACCCGTGCTTAGCAGTAAGACATAATATATGGGTTGATATTTTACTTTACTCTTTATTGAACTTAGTTCCAAGTGATCTAGTCTAGAAGGTTACATGTCGGGTTCCTGATCCGTATAAAGTTGGGTTTTTCCTTCACCATGAAATATTTTGTGGATCTTTCTGAGTGTGCAATCCAAAGGAATGCTTATTAAATTTAAACAGTCTTTAAAGACACTTATTCTATTTCATTAATCGGCAGCTCACGCTACCTTTAAGCTTACTATATTATAGCAACCAAGGCAGCACAGATTCTTTGATAGATAAATTTTATAGATTTCAAACAGATATTTTGTGCCTTGAAAAACAAAACGGTTATTTTTATATGTCTGTTTGTGTTCTTAATACAAGGTAGACACTTTTCTACATCTACATTTACACTAATATTATAAAGAGGAAAACTTTGTTTATTTGGTTGTAATGAATAGGCTCATAAAGTACTGGACCGATTTCAAAAATGCTTGCACCATTCGAAAGCTAGATTATCCACGAGTAACATAGGCTATATTTTATTCTGAAAAAAAAATGGGTGTAAAAATGGTGTAAAAAATCAACCAGAAAAGTTACTTATTTTGCGTTCTAAGATCCCGTTGTAAATCTTAGTTAACGCAGGCGAAGCTGCGGGCAACAGCTAGGTAATATTTTAGCCTTATGGTAACTACCAACGCCTACTAGTACGTACAGCGTCATACTATGGATGTCCAAGAATCCACACCATTAGGGAGATTGATGTTTAGGAACACTCCCATAAAAATTATCATGTAATTTTTACCATTAAAATGTATTTTTATAATTTCAGGGTAATATAAGTGAACTGCAACTTTTAACGAATCTGGAAAATTACAACAGGAAGCACATTTGTGACAAGGTAAGTATTTTTAGCTTCAAATATGACCAGAGGGTCTAGCCAAAATGCCATTAAGAAAGCGTTAGCGAAGTTCGAAATGATAAAATATTTAGGATGGACCACGTGGTTAAGCGCGGCCTTATGTCGATCCCATACATTTTATCATTTTCGAACTGTGCTATCGCTTTCTTAATGGCATTTTGACTAAGCCCCCCGAGCACGTAAAAGCAAGACAAAACGTATGTTTTAAATTTTACTAACAGCATTGATTGCGTTGGATTAAATTTGATTACGTTTTATATCACCTTACACAACCAATACATTACATATACATCATAAGAATAAATATGAATAAAAGTAAGCATAATACAAATAACATAATATTTTATAGTAGGAGAGACCGTGTGGCATCGACCGTCACGATAAAAAGACGAGATCATTTTAAGACATATATTTGACACTTTTCGATAAGCGTGTTTATAAATAAAAAATATATCATAAAAGAAGGTCTCATCTGGTTATCACATGGCTTAAGGTCAATCTCTCAAGGGCTCTTAGAGTATTACGATTCGTCGGCTATTCAAGCTTTCAGCTCAATGGACTCTTCAAATAGTGGTAGCGGGTTTGAATCCCACCAAGCTCCGATGCGTCTACACTGCGCCTTAGATTTATTCCTATTTATTGTTAATAATAATCATAATAATTAAAATATATGGGCGCCTACTCACAATTGAATCGAGAGTACGACATAGTGAAAGTAAGGTATGACAGCGATAAGAGATATGAAGCCGTTTCGTGTCGTGGCATTTGAGTCAATTTTACTACCAAGGCACTATAGATGTCCTCAGTCGACTACACAAGTCCTCAACGCGTCTACAGTCTACGGTCGGCCGATCTTTTGTCTTCCCGTTTTTTCATCTGTTGGTCCATCTATTTATATAACCCTCCTAAATACAATTAGATTACATCACAACATTTTACTTTGCAGGATTTTAAGCTTCCAGATAGTGTGAGTTTTGTATATAATTGCATATTGGGCTTTAACATAACAACACAATTAAGGCGCGAGAATTCAATATCTTATAAAAAGTTCAATGAAAAAAAGTACAGCATGTAAAAAACTTAAAGAATCGCGATAAAGTCAGTAGAAGTTTAATTATATAAAAGTTTAATATTTTTGTTTTACGAAATACTAGTCCTTTTTTCGACCCATTGGCCAAACTTTTCGACTTATTGGCCTCTATGCTCAATTACAGTAGATGAGCAGATGGCTCGACTAAAAACGTATAATGAGAAAAAATTGCGGAGACAAAAAAAAACAATGTGTGTAAAAGATTAGACCATTTTTGAAATTATAATTAAATTATTTTTATATACTTTTAATACGGTATCATTTTTTGATAATTTGACAAGACTGCGAATAAACTTTAACGTACTAGGTTACCCGCGGACTGGTTTTTGAGAAAACAGCCACCGAACATGGCGAATTGCGGGTAGCCGGATCATAGTGCGTATAAAAGTATAGTCAATCGCGCAACTACCAGCGAGGCTGGTAGCCGCTTAGTGCGTATCAGGCCTAAATGTCGTTTCTCTGTATTTTCAGAGCACCATAATAAGTAAGTTTTATTTCGTTCTCTAATTACCCGTATTGTCATACGTGTCTGATAAATGAGACAATATTACAAAAAGTTATCCCTTAATTGTGTTGATATGTACATTTGTGTGCTTAACATTAATTTTAGCCCAAGAGCCCATGACGGTCAAATAACGAAGGTCTGGCCGTCGTGGGCTCTTGCTCTATTTGTAAATAACGATGTAAATAACAAACTTAGCGTCGTCTAAAACAATTAGGCGTGAGGTAAGAAAACATGTGGTGCCCAAACCCTGCCTTCGTGCGTTGCTCCCATAGTAAAGCGCAGGTCGAAAGCGGGTTTCGTTCGTCGTAGCCGCATTCCTACCATGCTTAATTGTTTTGGTAGAGACTATACTAAACACCTCTTATCTTTCGAATGAAATTTCGCAAAAGTACAGTCAAACCAAAATTATATTCTGTCATTATTTAATTTTCATTGAATATACACGTAAATCCCTTATAATATTACATTAAACAATATTATATAGAATCTGAACATCAAACTCCTATTAAAATCAGATTGAAACTTAAGTTACAACTGAAAAAATTAACAATTTTTTTTTTGTGCATATTATCCTGGTCCATTTACACCCAGATTTAATACGAATTATTAAAGAGTCATAATGCCTAGGGGTTTTTAAGGTTTGTTAATGAAAGTAACTTTTTATTTTGTATTTTTAACCGACTTCAAAAAAGGGAGGAGGTTATCAATTCGACTGTATGTTTTTTTTAAATATACGTAAATAATAAATATGGTTAGTTCACCTACCGAATAGCTACAAGAGACGTTTGCGAAAAACTATCGAATTGATATTATCTAATGTCCACGTAAATTACTATAATCTAGAATATTTTTAGCTCATTATAAGTTTTTTATCACGGCTTATCTAGATTTGGGTCCTAGGAATATTCAGGTGCGTGTTGCTAAGTATCTTAATTCCAAAACGCCGGGATTGCAATATTTACAATCCCAATGCTATCCCGATAAGAACCAACCGTTACTATAGTCGCGGCACGATAAGAAGGCCGTTTTGACGTTTGTCCGCTCATGAAGTTTCGTAATTATAATAATCAGATTTGAAGGAGAAAATTGCTATTCTTTATTGTCAATAGTGACGTGCAGTTAATCATAAAATTTTTCGAATGTATAATTTTAGGAAACTAAATTTATTTATTTAATTTCTTTTAAACAATATATATTAGGGTCCATTTTTACTTTTTATTAGATTATAATTATTGGGGTACTTGTTTACCATGACACAACTCCACATTTCATTTCCGAAAATCAAAATTTTTAAAAATGAAATCTAATACGATCGTAATATGAAAGAATTAATGGGATCGCTTGCCAACACAACTACTACCTTCGGCAAACTTGCGTCAATGTTCAATACCAGACAAAGCAGTTTTAGCCTGACGTTGCATCGAAAAGTACAGACTGAGCGCACTTCGGTTGTGATATAAATTTATTAAAACTATTTAACCAGGTATTACTTGCAATAAAAACTTAGATTTTATAATAATTTTTCGAGAATAAATTGACATTTGCATCACTATTGTAATGTGTCAAAACGGCCATCATATCGTGCCACGAGTATAACGTTAATAAAATCGTACAAAATTATTCTGCGATTCAAAATACAATAAAAAAAATGGTTGCCTGTAAAGTCGGTATACGGGCGAAAGTTTTACGTGACAACGACTTTGAGTGGTAAAATAATTTTAATGTGAATATTCATTCGTATAGTAGGAAGAAGGATGAAATAATAGTAACAATTTAAAACATTTATTTATACAAAGGATTATATTTAAAACATTAATTTATACAAAGAATATCGCACTGAATTTCATATTAACAAAATTTTTTATGTCTGTCTCTCTCGCTCTTAGGCGGGCTAACCATGCCCGAGTGGAAGGGACGCGTGCCTCTCACTCGCTCTCATTGTGAGCGCATAACGTGAGCGAAGCGTAACGCAGTTTCTTGAAGTGTCACCCGGCAAACCAATTTATAAGACGTTGTCACGTCAAAATACTTTTGTCTGTTTGATCGTTTTCCTTATTGGTTCGATTTTATAAAATATTTTGACTGTACCCTTTCCTATTGTCTTAAAGCAGATTTGCATTTACAAAAATAATATTTACTAATATTATGTGATGCTGAATGGAGCGTCTCTTAAGCTTTGCTTACATAGCATATAACATTTAATAATTCAAAATAATGATTTCTTTCGATGTAATTTCAAAAACACTTCTTGCTTTATGACGATTAATTTGCGAAATAGTTAAATATGAACATAGTAACATAATCCTTATTGATATTGTAATTATTATGTACTAATTACACTTCAATTTTTCAGTTTTTCACTAAAAGTGATTTGGATAACTTATTGAAAACTGGTAAGTGTAATCTATTTTTTGTACTACTTACGCTGTTAGATGGATAATTATCAAAGAAGTTTATGCTCAAGTAAAAGTTGGCAAATATATAAAAAGTGACGACCTCTGTGGCTCAGTGGTTAGCGCGTTGGCGCTCAAGCCGGAGGTAGCGGGTTCGAATCTCGCCAGGGAACAAAAAGTTTTCTGTGTTCCTGGGTCATGGGTGTGTATTAAATTTGTATATTATATACTTAATAAAATCCTAAATATATGTATTAATATAAAAAGTATTAAATATATGTATTTCCGTTGTCTGGTACCCGTAACACAGGTCTCTACGAGTACTTACCACGGGATCAGATTGACGTGGTGTAAAAGCGTCCATAGATATTATTATATATTATATATTATTATTATAGTCTGTTAAATGAGCACTTAATTTTAAGTTCTAAGACAAGCATTTGCTAAAATCTCAGTAAATTGAGTATTTATTGTACAACATTTTAATTTCGCCATGTCAACAGGTCAAAGAGAGTGCCAAATACTTTTCACACTTTATGTAAAGTATAAAAAGTATCAACATTCATATGTCCCACTGTTGGGCATTTGCTGCTGGGAACAGCTAAAATTTAGAAAACCTCATTTCAAGGCACACACGGACGGGTCAGGATTGAACCCGGAACCTCTCGCATAAGAGGCCGAGTCCATCAACACTAGACCATCGTCGATACACTTTATGCAATATTCTATTCAATATCATTTTCCATTCAAATATAATTCAATTGGAATCAATCGTATTTCAGGAGTAATTAGTGATGGATACAATGGAGAAACTGAACCAAGTGTACCTCAGGTATTATATATATATTTTTCTAAATATAACTATATAAAGTCATATATTACCGCGTAGAAGTTAGGCTTTCAAAAATAACGTTTTTGCCTTAGATTATCAATATTTCTAGATGAAGTGTCACCCTACAATCGAAACAATAAAGTTAATTTTAAATGAAAAACCAAAACCGACTTCAAAACTATACCTTCAAATTATGTACAACTAAAAAATTTTAAATAATATTTAAATACTTCGAGTACTACTTTTTAAAATTAGTCATTTTGGGAGTCGGTGCCAGCCAATAAGGACACTTTAATCACAATTCACAGCATTTGAATACATAATATTATACTCTCACATCTATTATAAATTCCTTTGCAATTATTGATTTTGTACTCATACGAGTACACCCAGTATTGAATAGATGTCTGTTAAGGTTATCTTTGCTTTGGCTGGTACCGACTTCAAAAATAACTAATTTTAAAAAGTAGTACTCGAAGTATTTAAATAATTTTTAAAAATTTTTAGTTGTACATAATTTGAAGGTATAGTTTTGAAGTCGGTTTTGGTTTTTCATTTAAAATTAACTTTATTTTGTACATTTTAGTTTTAAGTATAGGGCCAGTAAGGCTAGTAAACTTTCTTAGAGGGCTTACACAAATTTATCAAGGCTTAATGAAAAACAAACGAAGAAAGGATTTAAATTAACACACAGCCAAAAGCGATTTGGAAAGTTGTATGCAATACATATATTATCATCGACATCAGCCATTCTCCATCCACTGTTGAACACAGGCCTCCCTCAATGAACGCCAAGACGACCGATCAGAGAATGATGATGAGATGATGATGATAATTTTATGTTTTGCATACACAATTTTACAGCATACACAAATTAGTTAGAATTTCTGCCACAGACCGCATCCTTACAGTAAGCCGTTGAGGAATTGATCATCATATTTGGCTACGACAGTTACTTGACCACTGGACCATAAAGACGTTACGTTAGCCAAATATCCTGATGGCCTATAAGAAATTCAGCCGAGTATCGTTAATTTGCTCCTAAGAATTGAAGAGTTCCGTCACTTTATTATGGATCCCATGATCAGAACCTAACCAAGTTTTCACCAAACTATCCTTGAACTACATTCTTTCATATAAACTAATAATCATCGAAATCGGTTGACGTGATATTCAGTTATTCATCTATTTGTCGCGTACATGCCTAATGCAAATTTATGACTTTTATGGTTTTCTCATGGATACCATCATCAGAACTGGACTGGATTAAAATGGGACCACATGGGGAGCATCAGCTTTCTAATACAAAAAGAATCATCAAAATCGGTTCACCCAGTCAAAAGTTATGAGGTAACACTTATAAAAAAAAATAAAAAAAAAAAAAACATACAGTCGAATTGATAACCTCCTCCTTTTTTTTTGAAGTCGGTTAAAAAGAATGGGCCAACATTTTCAAAGATGTATTCGTGAATATATCTAGATATATTATTGATCTAACGTTTCTTGCTAAAAGCAGTCTAAAGTTATTTTGATATTAAAACATAAATTATACACTTTGTAAAGTTATTATTTGAATATTTTTAATTTATCGAGTACACTCAGATAGTTTTATCTCAGTGTACTCTTTATCTACTTATATTTAAAAACATGATTTATTTTATTTTTTCATATTATACTCATAAAAAAGTCACGTGTAGATACGATGATTTGTCGGTATTAGGTACTCTTAAACTATGTAGAAAATGTTTTCATTGGTGTCACCCTCATAACACAACACTTCAACATTAACGTATACTAAATCACTCATCGGACCTACAGGAAAAATAATAGCCCGGGAGCCAGTAACAGGTCTTCATGACCAACTTCCTCCCGCGAGATAATTCGTGAGACGTATCAGAGAATAGTATTATAAAGCCTAGTGGACGTCAGCTGGCGCGCGGTTGGGGGGATCAGGGGTGGGAGCCTCCCAATCATGTAGAAAAAATCAAATCAGTCATTTCCTCTCAGCTGAAATATTTGTTAAATTGTAGTTAGCCCAATATCTTGACGAAAAAAAAATAATCAGCTGGTTATGACATGACCTTGTACGTCAGCTGGTGACTTATAGAACATGAATTTTTTTTTACTTTCAGTGGAGTGTTTTATATGGATGATAGCTTAATATATAAAGATATCATCCATATAAACTCCACCGAAAGTGAAAAAACATTTTCATGTTCTAGTCACCAGCTGACGTACAATGTACCTTGTCATAACCAGCTGATTATTATTTTTTCTTTGAGATATTGGGTTAACTACAATTTAACAAATATTTGAGCTGAGAGAAAGTGAGTGAATTGTTATTTTATTTTTCTTCATACGTGGGGGACTCCCACCGCTCATCCCCCAACCGAGAGCCAGCTGACGTTTACGAGGCTTTATGATACTGTTCTCTGATACGTCTCACGAAGTATCTCGCGGAAGGAAATGATTGACCAAATTTTCACCTGGCTCTCGGACCATAATGGTTGAATGAAACATTACTATTTACGATCCAACATAACTGATACTCATAGGATGGTAATGTTATGTGTTTTGTATGAAAATTCCAACAAATTTGTGCTACGACGCTGTACCGTTCTGCCCCTCTAGACAAACGCTCGATTCTATTCCTTTGCGTTTACTCGCTAACTCCAAATTATTAATATAATATTTCTTGATTTTTTTTAATGTTGTAAGCTAGTGTAATTCCCATACAATAAGTATTCTTTTCTATTACATTCGTTGAGCGTTTATGCCACTCTTCTAGGGGGGACGAATTGCATAAGTTTTCAGACGTTTTTACAAACAAAACCATATACTTCATATGTCTTAATAAACATTCCTCAAAAATTTTGCAGCAACCCTATGGAGTTAGCGAGTAAACTCAAAGGAATAGAATCGAGCGGTTGCCACTTGTCTAGGGGTGCTGATTAGCCGACGCGACGGCTGGGCATTGATGGATGATTGATCGACGGGACGCACACATAGATCACTCATTGGTTGAATTGCTAGTACGTCAGTGAAAAATCACTAACATATCATCATTTTTTATTTGTATAACTCACATAACTCTCTATCCAGATAATTATGTAATAATAATGATGAATGTGAATATTTCGCGTTTTTCTATTTCAGGGTGAAGGATCACAAGAGTTTCAAGATAAAGGAGATCTCAGAAAAAATAATTCACTGGCCCTAGGGTTAGATGGAACAAAGGGTAATCAAATATGACTACTGTTACAAAACAATACTATTACTGTTGAATAAAAAAACCAATAGTCAAATAGCATTCCTTTTCATCATAAGTAGTATACCTATATTATTCATTATCCTATATTTTTCAAGGGCAAAAGGGTGAAAAGGGTGATAAAGGTTCCCCCGGAGCTAACGCAGAACTAAAATCATTGTTAGATGCCAACATAGATCAGGATTTATGTAAGTATTTAAAAAGAACAATATGTATTTAACTATATTTATAAAAAATAAAGTATCAACCCTTATAATATGTCCCACTGCTGGGCACGGGTCTCCTCCCTGAAATCAGGCGAGGGGGGAAATGGGCCATTTCGGGCGCTGGCCGAATGCGGGTTGGTGAACTTCACATACATTCAAAGACATTTAATCTCATCAGGCCGGTTTCCTCACGATGTTTTCCTTCACCGGTGAGCGAAAGATAATCTCGTGTTTTTGGGGTGCACTTAGAAAATTAGAAAAACCCATTTCATGGCACATACGGACGGGTCAGGATCGAACCCGGAACCTCTCGCATAATAGGCCGAGTCCAACCACCACTGGACCATCCTCTTTCAACTATATTTATTACGTTTAAAATAAGATACTTATGTAAATGAAAATGTTTAATTAAGACCACATGAAAACTTTTAGGAAAATCATATTTTCTGTAATAAGTTATTTAAACTAAATAAATGTAAGATAAATTAAAACTCTTTCATTAAAATGTATTTCAGATTCAAAAATAAAGAAAAGATTTAAAGGGGACAAAGGAGATAAGGGAGCAACCGGTCTTGAGGTATCATGAAAATATTTTTGCCAAATACGAACCTTAAATATTATCCTAAAGCCGATTAATTATAAACTACAAAAATTGCGTGTAATAGAATTGAGCTTGAAACCTAGATACGTTATAAATGAAACAAAAAAAACACAGATTTATAAATAAAGCAGATGGAGCATGCCGAGCACGCGACTGACTCCACCAAAGCGAATACAAATTCAAAAGCGAACACAATCTAATAGACGTTTAGAGTACGACGCTATGTCAAGCACATGAGAGCGCTTTTGAATTTGTGTTCGCTTTGAAGCTTCACTCGGGTGTTCGGCATGCTCTATCTGTCTTTTTTATAAATCTGTGAAAAAATAAAGAAATAATATTTTTTAAAAAGCACTCACATGAACGCCAGCATAAACACCATTGGATCGGACGTAATTTATAACCAATGACGATAAAGATCTCTAACTTATTATTATTTTTAGGGTAAAAGTGGACCACAGGGGCTTAGGGGTGAAAGAGGTGATCAGGGAATCAATGGAACAGCTGGAACTCCAGGGTTAAATGGCACGAACGGTAGGTAGTAAAATATTGCCCCTGTTATAGAATACTACAATTATTATTAAATTAAAAGTCATCTAAAAAAAAACATTTAATATTAAAATCCAATGTGGTAGCTTAGTAGTCTATTACATAGTTTTTTTTTTAATGTTATTTCTTAATATTAAATGCGATATATTTTTTAAGGGGCAAAGGGTGATAAAGGAGACGTAGGTCCTCCCGGAACTAACGCAGAAC
The DNA here is from genome assembly GCA_905333005.2 of Lycaena phlaeas. Lineage (NCBI taxonomy): Eukaryota > Metazoa > Arthropoda > Insecta > Lepidoptera > Lycaenidae > Lycaena > Lycaena phlaeas. Next base: position 11,142,325 of record HG995178.1, read on the forward strand.
TAAAATCATTGTTAGATGCCAACATAGATCAGGAATTGAGTAAGTATTTAAAAAGTATGTATTTAAGATTAGTAGATGTTATCTTTAAAATAAGATTATGATATCTATTACCTAAAATAACATATTATGTAAATGAAAATGTTTACTTCAGACCACACAAAAAATCATATAGGAAATCAAATTTTTCTTGAAAAAATTATTATAATTAAATAAATATAAATTTAAGTAAAAAAATTGTTTCAGATGCAAAAATAAAGAAAAGATTTAAAGGGGACAAAGGAGATAAGGGAGAAACCGGTATTGAGGTATCATAAAAATATTTTTGTCAAAAGGCACCTGAAATATTCTAAGGCCGATTAATTAAAGAAAAAAAATGACGTATTAGAATTGAGCTCTAGAGACTTAAAACCTAGATGCACTGCGATAAGGACACAAAGAAAAATAAAGACGTAATATTTTTCAGAAAGTACCCACATGAACGCCAGAATAAAAAAATCACTAAGTTTTTTATGTTTATTTTAGGGTAAAGTTGGACCACAAGGGCTTTTGGGTGAAAAAGGCAATAGCGGAATCAATGGAACATCTGGAACACCGGGGAGAAATGGCACGAACGGTAATAAAATATTGCCCATTGCTACAGAATACTACATTTATTATCAAACTAAATGTTATTTAAAAAAGGAACAATTATTAAATATTTCAACCCGCTCAGTAGTCTAATACATAGCTCTTTTTATAAATTTCTTAATGTTAATTGTGATATATATTTTTAAGGGGAAAAGGGGGATAAAGGAGACATAGGTCCGCCCGGAGCTAACGCAGAACTAAAAACATTGTTAGATGCCAACATAGACCAGGAATTGTGTAAGTATTTAATAAAACATGTATTTGTACCTAATAATAGCTTCAAAATAAGGCATGTAAATGAAACTGTTTAATTAGGACCACATAAAAACATTTAGGTAATCATGATTGTTTTAAATAAGTTATTAAAACTAAATCAATGTATTAAGTCAAAAAAAGGTAAATTAAAAATTCATTAAATTGTATTTCAGATTCAAAAATAAAGAAAAGATTTAAAGGAGATAAAGGAGATAAGGGAGCTAATGGACCTGAGGTATGTCATGAAAAAAAGTTTGCCAAATAACCAACAGTAAATATTGCCACCCAACGAATGGATAAAAACGACAGACAATTTATTTAGAATGAAGCTCATAACTGTATTGCTTGAAACCTAGATGCTCAGCGTATTGAAATGACTCTTAAACTCAGTATAAGTTATTTACTTAAAAAAAATCGTCGTTGCTGTACTCAAGGAAAATTCAGAGAAGCACCAAAATTACCTCCAGAATAAACCAAGGTGAAACGGACATATAATATTACACCAATTATCTAAAGGTTTTTTTTTTCGATTTTAGGGTAAAGATGGACCACGGGGGTCTATAGGTGACAAAGGTGACATCGGAGCCAACGGACTCGCTGGAACTCCAGGGTTAAATGGCAAGCACGGTAAATAAATCATGCTGTGGTTATAAAATAATGCAATTACAATTAACTAACTAATGGAACAAAGGGTAATCAAATATGACTACTGTTACAAAACAATACTATTACTATTGAATAAAACATTATCTGAAGAAAACAATTGTCAAATAGCATTCCTTTTCATCATAAGTAGTATACCTATATTATTCATTATCCTATATTTTTCAAGGGCAAAAGGGTGAAAAGGGTGATAAAGGTCCCCCCGGAGCTAACGCAGAACTAAAATCATTGTTAGATGCCAACATAGATCAGGATTTATGTAAGTATTTAAAAAGAACAATATGTATTTAACTATATTTATAAAAAATAAAGTATCAACCCTTATAATATCTCCCACTGCTGGGCACGGGTCTCTTCCTTGAAATCAGGCGAGGGGGGAAATGGGCCATTTCGGGCGCTGGCCGAATGCGGGTTGGTGAACTTCACATACATTCAAAGACATTTAATCTCATCAGGCATCAGGCAGGTTTCCTCAGGATGTTTTCCTTCACCGGTGAGCGGAAGATAGTCTCGTGTTTTTGGGGTGCAATTAGAAATTTAGAAAAACCCATTTCATGGCACACACGGACGGGTCAGGATCGAACCCGGAACCTCTCGCATAAGAGGCCGAGTCCATCCACCACTGGACCATCCTCTTTCAACTATATTTATTACGTTTCAAATAAGATATCTAAATGAAAATGTTTAATTAAGACCACATGAAAACTTTTAGGGAAATCATATTTTTTTAATAAGTTATTTAAACTAAATAAATGTAAGATGAATTAAAACTCTTTCATTAAATTATATTTCAGATTCAAAAATAAATAAAAGATTTAAAGGGGACAAAGGAGATAAGGGAGCAACCGGTCTTGAGGTATCATGAAAATATTTTTGCCAAATACGAACCTTAAATATTATCCTAAAGCCGATTAATTATAAACTACAAAAATTGCGTGTAATAGAATTGAGCTTGAAACCTAGATACGTTATAAATGAAACAAAAAAAAAACACAGATTTATAAATAAAGACAGATGGAGCATGCCGAGCACGCGACTGACTCCACCAAAGCGAATACAAATTGAAAAGCGAACACAATCTAATAGACGTTTAGAGTACGACGCTATGTCAAGCACTTGAGAGCGCTTTTTAATTTGTGTTCGCTTTGAAGCTTCACTCGGGTGTTCGGCATGCTCTATCTGTCTTTTTTATAAATCTGTGAAAAAATAAAGAAATAATATTTTTTAAAAAGCACTCACATGAACGCCAGCATAAACACCATTGGATCGGACGTAATTTATAACCAATGACGATAAAGATCTCTAACTTATTATTATTTTTTAGGGTAAAAGTGGACCACAGGGGCTTAGGGGTGAAAGAGGTGATCAGGGAATCAATGGAACAGCTGGAACTCCAGGGTTAAATGGCACGAACGGTAGGTAGTAAAATATTGCCCCTGTTATAGAATACTACAATTATTATTAAATTAAAAGTCATCTAAAAAAACCTATTTAATATTAAAATCCAATGTGGTAGCTTAGTAGTCTATTACATAGTTTTTTTTTTTTTTTAATTTTATTTCTTAATATTAAATGCGATATATTTTTTAAGGGGCAAAGGGTGATAAAGGAGACGTAGGTCCCCCCGGAGCTAACGCAGAACTGAAATCATTGTTAGATAACAACATAGATCAGGAATTGAGTAAGTATTTAAAAAGTATGTATTTAAGATTAGTAGATGTTATCTTTAAAATAAGATTATGATATCTATTACCTAAAATAACATATTATGTAAATGAAAATGTTTACTTCAGACCACACAAAAAATCATATAGGAAATCAATTTTTTCTTTAAAAAATTTTTATTAAAATTAAATAAATATAAATTTAAGAAAAAATTTGTTTCAGATGCAAAAATAAAGAAAAGATTTAAAGGGGACAAAGGAGATAAGGGAGAAACCGGTATTGAGGTATCATAAAAATATTTTTGTCAAAAGGCACCTGAAATATCCTAAGGCCGATTAATTAAAGAAAAAAAAATGACGTATTAGAATTGAGCTCTAGAGACTTAAAACCTAGATGCACTGCGATAAGGACACAAAGAAAAATAAAGACGTAATATTTTTCAGAAAGTACCCACATGAACGCCAGAATAAAAAAATCACTAAGTTTTTTATGTTTATTTTAGGGTAAAGTTGGACCACAAGGGCTTTTGGGTGAAAAAGGCAATAGCGGAATCAATGGAACATCTGGAACACCGGGGAAAAATGGCACGAACGGTAATAAAATATTGCCCATTGCTACAGAATACTACATTTATCATCAAACTAAATGTTATTTAGAAAAGGAACAATTATTAAATATTTCAACCCGCTCAGTAGTCTAATACATAGTTCTTTTTATAAACTTCTTAATGTTAATTGTGATATATATTTTTAAGGGGAAAAGGGGGATAAAGGAGACATAGGTCCGCCCGGAGCTAACGCAGAACTAAAAACATTGTTAGATGCCAACATAGACCAGGAATTGTGTAAGTATTTAAAAAAACATGTATTTGTACCTAATAATAGCTTCAAAATAAGACATGTAAATGAAACTATTTAATTAGGACCACATAAAAACATTTAGGTAATCATGATTGTTTTAAATAAGTTATTAAAACTAAATCAATGTATTAAGTCGAAAAAAGGTAAATTAAAAATTCATTAAATTGTATTTCAGATTCAAAAATAAAGAAAAGATTTAAAGGAGATAAAGGAGATAAGGGAGCTACTGGTGCTGAGGTATGTCATGAAAAAAAGTTTGCCAAATAACGAACAGTAAATATTGCCACCCAACGATTGGATAAAAACGACAGACAATTTATTTAGAATGAAGCTCATAACTGTATTGCTTGAAACCTAGATGCTCAGCGTATTGAAATGACTCTTAAACTCAGTAATAAGTAATTTACTTTAAAAAAATCGTCGTTGCTGTACTCAAGGAAAATTCAGAGAAGCACCAAAATTACCTCCAGAATAAACCAAGGTGAAACGGACATAATAATATTGCACCAATTATCTAAAGGTTTTTCTTTCGATTTTAGGGTAAAGATGGACCACGGGGGCCTATAGGTGACAAAGGTGATATCGGAGCCAACGGAATCGCTGGAACTCCAGGGTTAAATGGCAAGAACGGTAATTAAATCATGCTGTGGTTATAAAATAATGCAATTACAATTAAATAATAAGTTAGAGAAAGAAAACAATAATTATATGTTACGCCATTTAATATATATTAAACTACAAAAAAATAGCCTTTTATTTATTAATATTGCGATTTTTTTAAGGGGATAAGGGTGACAAAGGAGACGTTGGTCCTCCCGGAGCTAACGCAGAGCTAAAATCATTGTTAGATGCTAACATAGATCGGGATGTGTGTGAGTATTTTTTGAAAATAAACGGGTAGGTATCCCAATGTTAAAAATGGAATTAACGAACAAAACTTTTTAATTAATACGAAAATGATATTGTTTTTATGAAGTCATTAAGATTAATTATAATGAAACAACTTTTACGGATTTTATTAAGGACTAATAATAGTTTTACATGCTCGACTTTTTGATGTAACAGGTTTGATTCGAATGACACTGTAACGGTCGTGGGTCACCTTAGTTCAGGCGTGACCAAATTCATTATAGTTAAAGGACATAAAACACAAAAAAAAAATCTCAAAATTCTTACAGTAAATTGTATTTCAGATGGCAACATAACTAAAAGGCTTAAAGGAGACAAAGGAGACAAAGGAGAAATCGGCCTTGAGGTATCATTAATTTTTTTTTTCCATTCAATATGTATAGTGCCAACTATTGGTTAAAATGACAAATTAGTTAAAAGTCTTCAAAACGTATCTAACGTTGCCTACTGGAATGACTTAAGTCTGTAGAACATTTTAAGAGAATTCACGTAAATGTTATGAATAATAATAGAAAGATATTGTTTATTCATTGGGCCAGAATAAACATCGGTAAAACGGACATAATGATGATGAATATGACCATCTTAAGGATTTTTTTGTTTAATTTCAGGGTAAAGGTGGATCAAAGGGGCTTAAAGGTGAAAAAGGTGAAAATGGAATTCAAGGAATCGCTGGCATTCCAGGATTAAATGGAACAAACGGTATTTTAATTAGCCAAATTAAAAAAAACAGTGATCATATATTACGCTGCAATACATAAAAATATATTTTTCTTATAATTCATGAATATTTTTTAAGGGGAAAAAGGTGACAAAGGTGATATAGGTCCTCCCGGAGCCAACGCAAACCTTCAATCATTGCTTGATGCCAAACTAGATCAAAATGTGTGTAAGTATTTGAAAAATGTTAAAAATGGAATTAACGAATAAAACTTTTTAATTGATACGAAAATGATATTGTTTTTATGAAGTCATTAAGATTAATTATAATGAAACAACTTTTACGGATTTTATTAAGGACTAATAATAGTTTTACATGCTCGACTTTTTGATGTAACAGGGTTGATTCGAATAACACTGTAACGGTCGTGGGTCACCTTAGTTCAGGCGTGACCAAATTCATTATAAAGGACATAAAACACAAAAAAAATAATCTCAAAATTCTTACAGTAAATTGTATTTCAGATGGCAACATAACTAAGAGGCTTAAAGGAGACAAAGGAGACAAAGGAGAAATCGGCCTTGAGGTATCATTAAAAAATTTTTTCCATTCAATATGTATAGTACCAACTATTGGTTAAAATGACAAATTAGTTAGTCTTCAAAACGTATCTAACGTTGCCTACTGGAATGACTTAAGTCTGTAGAACATTTTAAGAGAATTCACGTAAATGTTATGAATACTAATAGAAATATATTGTTTATTCATTGGGCCAGAATAAACATCGGTAAAACGGACATAATGATGATGAATATGACCATCTTAAGGTTTTTTTTTTTGTTTAATTTCAGGGTAAAGGTGGATCAAAGGGGCTTAAAGGTGAAAAGGGTGAAAATGGAATTCAAGGAATCGCTGGCATTCCCGGATTAAATGGAACAAACGGTATTTTAATTAGCCAAATTAAAAAAACAATGATCATATATTACGCTGCAATACATACAAATATATTTTTCTTATAATTCATGAATATTTTTTAAGGGGAAAAGGGTGACAAAGGTGATATAGGTCCTCCCGGAGCAAACGCAAACCTTCAATCATTGCTTGATGCCAAACTAGATCAAAATGTGTGTAAGTATTTGAAAATAAACCATTTCCGTAACTCAGTTTTCCAAAATTAAATCGTAGACGTTTTTTTATTATTATTAAATTGTAAAAAACTAAACTAATGAATAAAATCAGAAAAAAAAAAATTCGTAGTAGATTATTCATCCATGGGGACAAGTAATTCTGAAACAACAAATAAATTAAGAAGTTACAAAATTTACGGATTGTGTCGCGATTTATTAATACATGATTTTTCATTTATTTATATTTTTACGTATATTTAGTTAAAATGCCTCACTTTTTTTACGTCTGTTGCGTACATTAAATTGTATTTTAGATGGAAAATAACTAAAACATTTAAAAGAAAATAAATATTTGCATATTGTTTTCTAATGTTTAGACGATTTTACATACATATTATATACATTTATTATATAATACATTTCATTCATTATAATGAAACAACTTTTACGGATTTTGTCGTGGTTTATTAATATACTAGCTGTTGCCCGCAGCTTCGCCTGCGTGTCCTACACATCCACCTTGTGTCCGAAAAACCCAAATATCTTACGGAACCCTATTTTTCTTTTCAGAATAAAATTTAGCCTATGGTAATCATGGATAAAGTAGCTTTCAAACGGTGAAAGAATTTTCGAAATCGCTCCAGTACTTTTTGAGCCAAACAAAGTTTTCCTCTTTATAATATTAGTGTAGATGATTTATATATTCATTTATATTACGTATATTTCTTTAAAATGCCACATTTTTTTTCTTTTTTTTCTTACATTTTTTTGTTTTTCAGATGCCAAAATTAAAGAAAGATTTAAAGGTGACAAAGGAGATAAGGGAGCAACTGGTCGCGAGGTATGATGATATATTATTCTAAATACCTAAGATGAAGCTCTAAAGATTTGAAACCTAGATAGAAGATACGCTATGCACTTGAATAATTATTAAACTATATAAAAATAACTTTAAAAATACTCATACATCGGTATCATGAAATAATTTAACAAAGTACATACAATCCTAAAGACGTAAAAATTATGTTAAACAACTTTTTGCTATGTTATTTGTATCAAACTAATATCTTTACTTCTAATTCCATATCCGATCCGATGCCATAGGTCCGTGCGGTCGACTACTTCACGGATGGCGGGGAAGGACCCCCCCCCCACCTTTTTATTACACTGACTTGCTTATTTATAGAAGTGTGTGATCGTTTTATGAGTATTTTGTTTTTTGCGGTATTTCTATCGAGTATCGAGTTCCTGGAGGCTAGAGGTAACTCTTAAACTATGAGTACAATTGATAAAATATATACGAAGAACTTTTTATATAGGGTGTTCGAGGTGATTCAGGCCCTAAAGGTCCAAGAGGCGAGAAGGGTGATCCTGGGAAAGATGGAGAGAAAGGTCAAAAGGGAGAAATCGGACCATCTGGTCTTCCCGGAAATGTTTCAATTACAGAAATAGGTCTTACGAAAGTAGGTATGAATTTTAATATATACCAGTTATAGTTTACGCTTTCTCAAGTGTTAGATTCAACGGCCCTTATGTCTGTTTTTAAATTTCTATATATATATATATATATATATATATATATATATATATATATATATATATATATATATATATATATATATATATGCAAATAAAACACATGAAAATGTATTTTTATATTCGGATATGCTTTTCATTGCCTTGGGTGTCATTTTCACCGCGTGCTCACTCACTACATAAGTATTACCTGTTTTTGCCCTTACTCAAAAATCTTTTCTACATTATTAGATCAAAGAAAAACAAATGCGCTGTAATTGTCCGTCTATCCATTCAATTTAATACCATTTGTGTATTTAAATTTGTGCGCAAAAAAAATTGCAGGGCATATCATAATATATTAATTGTAAAAACAATGTGCAAGCGCATTGTATAAGGGTACAGCTTATTCCATATAGTCATTTAAAAAATGAGATCTCGAAATGGTGCTGGAGCAAATATTTAATGCTTCACTGTACAAACTAAGAGGTTGTTAATAAACATATTGACGCAATAGCAAAATTATTATAATATAGCTAAATAAAGCTATATTGACACAAAAAGTTTCAAATAGACTTTGAGTTACAATAACGACCATGTCATTTCTCGTAAATTTAGAAAACAAGAACTTGTAAGCACTGTTCAAATTTTTTATTACTCATCATATTAAATAGGGATCGAAAGGAGAGCAAGGAGAAAAGGGTGAGCGGGGAGTCCAAGGAATACCGGGACATCACGGAAAAACCGGCGGCAGAGGACTACCCGGAACACGTGGTCCTAAAGGGGAACCGGGGCGAAAAGGAACTCAGGTAGAACAAAACCGATCTAATTCTTCTGATTTTAAAAAAATATTCCTAATACCAGTAGCTTTCTTCTACTCGCTAGAATACATAGGCCAGAAATTAATATTAAGAAGATCCATTGACACTCGCATCCAACCAGACTGGCGACTACACGATCAAAAATCATAATTTATTGTAATTTGAAAATTCTAATGACCAAACATAAGTTCTGTTTATTTTCCTATGCAGAGATGATGCAATAAGGATGCTCTTGAGATATTTACAACACTTTACCTGGAAAATGTACAATGGAACTACGTGATGAAAAAGCGTTACCGTCGCCCATGTTGATAATTTCTTTTCTAGGACAAAGGCTATTGAGATGCCTATATCCAAAGATATATTTAATTATTAAACAAAACGAAAAAGTTATGTTTCTAATCCACCGTGCCAATGACATCACTTTAGTGGAGACAAGTTTCCAAACAAAACTATAATATATCATGTGGAAACTTAAAAAATTTCGTCAACGCTGAAAAAATGTGTCGTTGTTTTGGATAAATTTAGTTTGTTATAGATAATGTGAAAAAGAATTTCATTTTTTTCCGATAACTTATACTTTTTATAGATTTGTTGTTTTTTAATAATTATATATTAATGTTATATATAAATTATATATTTTTTGTATATTTTAAGGGTACAAGAGGAGACAAGGGCGAAAAGGGTCTACAGGGACCAAAGGGAGAAAAAGGCGATGTGCCATTTATCAATTTAGAACAGGTTAAACTAGTTTAAATGTTTTAAATTTAAGCCAGTTCAATTAAAAAAAAAATTTTATAATTTTTACATTCCTGACATTTCAGCTACTTTATATGACAGTAATCTTTCTGTGTACCACTGTCCTATTAAAACATTTTTTTCTTATTTATTGTCTAATATCAGAATAATTTTAACTGTAAAAGTGATTTAGGGCCTGTTTCACAATCTCCCTTTAAGTTCCCTATAGGCTATTGGCAACATATTTGACAGATGTTTGACAGATAGAGTATGGAGAATCTGTCAAACATCTGTCAAATATGTTGCCAATAGCCTATAGGGAACTTAAAGGGAGATTGTGAAACAGGCCCTTACCAATTCATGTTCTTTTTTTATAAAATTCATAGTTATAGATCTATTCCGATTAATTAAATGTTATTCGAAAATTTAGATGAAAGGCGAAAAAGGTGACAAGGGCGAGACAGGAAAACCCGGAACGCCGGGTGTGGTTGGACCACCAGGTGTCTGTATGGTGGCTAACGTCACCGGAACTCAAGGACCACAAGGACCACCAGGACCACCAGGACCACCTGGTACCCCGGGCGTATCCATTGTTGGACCAAAAGGGGAACCTGGTGTAGTTTTAAAAAGTGATGATTTTGTCAATTATGATGACTCAGGTAGGTTTGTTTTTAATTAGATATCTCTCTTTTAGATATTTTATTTAATGTGTGAATTTTTGGAATTTAACTTCTTTAGGCGCGACTTGAGTGTTACTCAGATTTTATGAACTTTTTAGACTTTTTTAATATTTGCCATTTGTTAGGTCCATGGAGTTTGTTTCGACGGTTGTAGTAGACTTGCCTTTAAGCAGGTGGTAGAATTAATCGACGTTCAAAAAGCTACTTTGTTTTCAAATATATATGATAGTAAAATATATTTAAAAAATATTATATACATAATAAACATTATATTATTATTATTATACAAATATGTTGTAATAACAGTTGTCTAAGACTTATAACGGCATCTTTGCGGAATGAAATACACGTATATAGCCTATAGTTTTCCTCGAAAAATGGACTATCTAAAACTAAAAAAATATTTAAATCTGACTTATAGTTCCTGAGTTAAGCGCGTTAAAACAAACAAGCTCTTTAATAGGGCTAATCTGTAAGGTCGTTTTCGAATCTCGAAAGCGGAATCCGCGGTGATATGGCGAATTTGACGAATTTGTGTTCTTTAAAATTCCACTGTCTATCTATTATCAATAGTTTCAAAAATTCGAAGTGAGCGTAAAGTGAGCTCTATGAGAAATGGTTTTTACAGAATGGACCTACAGATTTATATTATACTAGCTGTTGCCCGCACCTTCGCCTGCGTTAACTAAGATTTACGACGGGATCTTAGTACGCAAAATAAGTAACTTTTCTGGTTGATTTTTTACACCTTGTGTCCGAAAAACCCAAATATCTTACGGAACCAAATTTTTTCCAGAATAAAATTTAGCCTATTTTACTCGTGGATAATGTAGCTTTCGAATGGTGAAAGAATTTTTGAAATCGGTCCAGTACTTTTTGAGCCTATTCATTACAACCAAACAAACAAAGTTTTCCTCTTTATAATATTAGTGTAGATTCTCGATCGGTGGCGGCTGTGCGAGACGTGCACATAGAGCATAGCCGCCGCGTCGCACCGCATCGAATTCTCGTGTCACCGCTTCATAAACGCGTTCGCTTTGAACCATGTACGTAGGACGTAGGCTTAGATTACACTAATATTTTTCCTTCCAGATGTGGAGATATACGAGGCTACCGTGATTATGATCCAAACACGACGTGCACTTGTGAAGGTAAACCTTTGACTATAAAAAAAGGTGTGTGTGCGATTCACACACAAGTTAAATGCTCAAATACAAGCAAGTATTAAACAGTGTGCAATATACATACACACCGACATTTGCTCTCTCGCCCTTTTGTATTTGTGTCTCTTACCTGTCGTTTTTTCCGTTGCATCCGGTTTGAAATCACAACGATTCTAAAGAAGTTTCACTTCAAAAAGTAAAATTGTCGTATATAATATCCATAATATAATTTAAGCTGCGTTGGATGCGAAAGGCAATCGCGTCTTGGCGTTCGGAGGCCTATCTTCAGCAGTGGACGGATAAATCTGATGATAATGACGAAGAAGCTGATGTTTGTTTAAACGCGTCTCCAAATATGCCACTTGTATTTAAATTCAATTTTCCTATTGCATTGCTTATTGATAATCCTAGAACTGAGAGAGGTGATTAATAAAATATTAATGTTGTATTTACAGTTGAAGAACATTCCCATGGGACGACTGGTGTTCATAATACAGGAGGGCAAACTGATCGTGCGAATAAAAAACAAATGGCAACCGATTTTGGTAACTATTTCAATAAACTATTTTATTATTTAATTATTTTAAATATTATTAATATTTTGATTAGTTATTAGTATACTAATATTATTATTTTAATAAAATTATAAAATACTGAATTTGTGATGAAAAGTACTTTTGACTATGAAAACTAAAGCTTTTTAAGAACTTACTAAACAAAAATAAGAAATTGAAGACGAAGAATTGTTTTCTAATAATTAATGAACCCTGGTAATTATAATTGCTTGTAAATAATATAATAATAAAATTTTGTCGTCTGTCAATTTGTTCATTTAGTTCAAAAATTCAAACCCAAATCCAATTTTAAATTTAGCCCAAATTATCAGTTTAAGTTTGGTCTACAATATTTTTTTAGATGAATCGTAAGAAACATAGTGTTGAAACACAACTGCCTATACAACAACCGTCTACTCCAACGAAAACCATCCAAACAACGCAAGCGACGACCACAGAACCGCCCAAACACACAACAATACGTCCTATAAACGTACAAAACAGTGTAAGTTTTTGTAATAATTTAAAATGCGTTTTTTTTTCATTTATCAGATTTATTCTAAGCATTTTTGTATGCAACGAAATTATTCAAGTAAGAAAATGAAATAAATAAATTAGATAAGTTTTCACACCGAAAATCGATGACAAAAAATTTTTCACTTATAAAAATGAAATTCATCAGCCTTACCTTCATTATAAAGACTCTATAGAATCACTCCGTAATCCATCTGTCAAACCAAAACCTCTATAGTATCAAATTTTCAAAAAAAAGCACATTGCAACTTATATGCGCCGCCATAAATTAAATGACTGGGTGCGCTGGCAGGTCTAAAAAAATGGCGATGTAAAATTAGCGGAATCAAAAAGGAAGAACACCGAAATTTGTTGCTTTTTGTTGCTAATTAGTTGCTAAGAAATTAATTTTTTTGCTCGGTCCGATCGCAAAATATCAGCAATAACGCTAACTTCACATGAAAATCATTGGATATGGAATAATCGAACAAGTGAGTACGGGTAAATTTGTTGCTAGTTTGTTGCTGAAAGATGCTGGGAAAACAAAATTTTAAAAAATGAAAATTCATTTTTTTTAAATATTTTTTAATAAAATATAATGTCCACGCCAACTTAACTCTGACATTATCCGTGAAAAAGCTGAGTAATAATTTGTTGCTGCTTCAACTATAGCTTGTCTGAGTACAAAGAGTCAGCAACAAAATAAAAAACCGGTCAAGTGCGAGTCGGACTCGCGCACGATGAGTACAGAACTCATCTCTCTCACCAAAAAAAAAATACTTTTGTTGTATGGAAGCCCTCCTTAAATATTATTTTTATTTTATTTTAGAATTTGTTATTATTGTGGCAATAAAAATACAACATCTGTGAAAATTTTAACCTCCTTGCTATTAGGGTTCGTGAGATAAAGTAAAAAACGCCAATAACTACTCTGTTGTATGGGAGCCCCCTTAATTATTATTATTATTTTGATTTTAGTATTTGTTGTTGTAGCCAGAATAAAAATACAAACAAAAAAGCAACAAATTTCGGTGTTTTTCTAATTGATTCCGCTAATTTTACATCGCCAGTTTTTTAGACCTTGCTTTGGCGCGGGGCAGAGGGGGAAGATTCTTCTATTTTTAAATATTTAAATTTATTGAAAAAAAAATTGTTTTTAAATTAGATAGAAAACAGGTTTTTCTAAACCGGGCACGAGTTCTTATGTCTTTTTCTTTGTGTGAATACTTTTTCTTTTTCATTTACTTTAACTGTAAATAATATTGTATTATATTTAGATACGAATAATTGCACTCAATAAACCGTATCCCGGCAATATGCTGTCCAGCTTCAATAGGACCGGGAAAACAGCAATCGACCTGGATTGCTATAAGCAAGGGCAGGAGTTGGAGAAATACAGTACATTCGCAGCTTTTATATCAACTACGTAAGTGCCTACCTATTATTTACTTAAATATCGAGTTTTGACTAATATAATAGGATATGGTATATAAAACGACCTTCACCGAGATGCTTATTTGATGAAACGTATTTTATGTTCAATTTAATATGTCGATAAACATGTTGCATATGGGTTGCCTAAAAAAATTAGTCCAGGATAATATGAATAATTAATAATTAAAAAAAAATAACATTTTATATACCGTATCTTAGACTATAACCTTCATTCTCAGATATGTTAGAATAAATTAGAACTTTTAGTATCGGAAGCAGCCGTTGGGATATAGGCAAAGTCGGTGGATTGACACTTATAATATTAAGGAAACTTTACTGAACATCATAATTATTGTAAGCTACCTTACTCGATTTATAACTTCAATATTATTTTTTTTTATCCTATTTTATACTAAAAGAAAAACATTAATATATTTTTTAATTATATTACATATTACTAAAATTTGAGTGTGGGTGTCATAAATGTTCTGTGCTCTTGGCTTCATGAGTACAATCATCTTGATCGTCTCTCCCCTTAAGGGCCTTTGAAAGAAAGCAATTTATAAGCTGCCTGAGCTTTTTATAGCCTGGGTTATTCTGTAGGGTCTTTTTCGAATCTCGACAGCGGAATCCGCGGTGATATGACGATTTTGACAAATTTGTATTCTTTAAAATTCGACTTTCTATTTATATAAATAAAGTTTGCTTTCGAAGTGACATAAAGTGAGCTCTATCACTCAGGTGAAACTCGATATCGAAATGGTTTTTTACAGATTTAGCCCTACTGGTCCCGATTCTTATTTATAGGTGATGCTGACCACTAACAATTAAAATAAAAAGTCGGAATGTCAATTTAAGTGGACCAATGTAAACTTGTCTGTCGGGAACTACTTAGTGGGGGTCGGAGGAATAGTCCTTCCGCTAGCTAGCCTTCTAGCTAGCCTAGCTAGCCTTCCGCTGATCAATCCCATGCTTTTTTTGCTCCTGTTGCCTGCAGGTCCTCCTTCCCAGAACCCTCGAAAGGCAGAAAGCGCTTGCAGCGGTTGTATTTTAGGTATCCACTGCCCAGTATGAATCCCACATAGGATCGAGAGCCACCCATAAAATATTCCCTGCGTCAAAAAACCGTGACATAATATATTTAAATATTCGGAATTTTGGAGCCCTATTAAAAATCATAATTACAGTTTCTAAACTCACTTCAATAATAAATATAATTTCAATCATTGACAAGGGTCTGCATCAGAGTTATTTATATGACCTAATTTCCGAGGCAAACCGATACACATTAAATCATAGAATTGCTGTAAAAACCCTTTAGGCCCCGTTCGCACGAACTGCTTATAAGCGTCGCGTTGAATCCCGACGTTGGCGCGTTGCTAGCTCGGCATGCTAATTTCGCTCTAACATTCAACACTTAACGTCGAAAATACAACAATGCTGAATAAAAAAGCGTCGCTCTTTACATTCACTACGACAAGGCCTTAAGGTCTTTGAATATCGTTTTGTACTAGTGGAAAATACACTTGTAGAGTAAACCTGTTATGCGCTACCTTTCCTGAAGCGATTTTAATCCCCTCAGCGGTTCCGGACCCATTGTCTTATTAGAATGCAGCTATGCATTCATATAAAGAATGATTATTCATATTTTTGGAAAACTTATATTCGCGTGTGGGGTATTTTATTTAAGTCCACCTTCAGCAATTATGGATATATTGTAATTTTAATATTTATTTTAATTTTTTTTTAATAAAGTTTATTTGTTCAATTTGGTCAAACTTATATAATATAGCCGTGTTTTTTTCATCTGCAGTTCAGAAAATCTTAGGGAGGTGATATGGAAGAGACATGAATACAGAAACTATCCCATAGTGAACTTACACCATGAGCTGTTGTTCGACTCCTGGAAGAGTATGTTCGACGGATCCGGCGCTGAGTTTGCAAATAACATCTACAGTTTCAACGGGAAAAATATTTTCCTTGATCAAAATTGGTATGCACAAAAATTATACTAGAAAACCTTCTTTGATTCTTGAAAATATATATTTATGTGTATTGAAAATAAACGGGTCGGTCGAGTGGTCAAATTATTGGACACTTTCCGCAATTGTCGCGTATTCGCGCCCTCTCTGCTCTTGCCTGCTGTTGCCTGGGGTGTATTGCAGCGTCTAGTGTATTATGGACCTTGGAATCTCATCAGTCGGCCTGAAAAGGAGGTGGGTTTTTCTCCTGATCGCAGACGGTCTGCAAACTCTCGCCAGTGGCTCCAAGTAGCTGTAGTGCATACAGCGGCCACACCCCGGTAAACCGCGTCGGCTCGCGGGCTAAACCTGGTCGAGGGGGCCTACCGTTAAGGCAGGTTTTACAGCGGATGCCTCCCGCTTAGTGCACCAAGTCTACCTCGGTGGGAAAGGCGACTCACCGCAGATATGCAACGAGCTTGGCGGACCCGGCGGGATAGCAAAGCCTGGTGGACGGCTTAGGGCGATGATAGAGGACAGAGTTATCATTGGCCAGACACATCATCTGAACCTATCTCCAGTCGTATCGGTCTCTCCGTTCCACTGGATCAAGATGGGTTAAGACGAGGGTGTGCACATGCGTCTGCGCGCACGCTTGTGCACCTAAATATTTCCTGCGCAACTGACTGCTTCCGAATATGGACTCCGATCTGACGGAAAGTCCCGTGGCGATGGGTCGAGGTAGAGAGGTCCGGTTTGATGCAGATCGGGCTTTGTCTGAGACCTACACACGGGCGGCTCCAAGGGTGTTCCTAGAATACCGTGGTCGTTCCTTCTCTGATCTGGGGGGACGGAGGGGGCTCGGCAGCACCTGGAGCGACAAAGCAGCCCTATTCAGGGAAGCACTGCTTTCCCTGCTCAGCCAGGGAGAGGGCTAGAAAAGGTGCCCTAAAAATTGCTCACCCCAACACTTCAGGACGGTAGCAACCGCGGCTGCCTCTGCATCGTTAAACTCGCGGTCGAAGTCACAGAAATAAATGTACAAATAAAAAAAAAACCCATTATGACATTCGGCGCGTGGAACGTACGTACCCTCCTTGATCGTGATGAAAATATCTGCCCCGAACGGAAAACCGCCATCGTTGCCCGTGAACTTCGTCGCTATGATATAGATGTGGCTGCTCTCAGCGAAACACATCTAGCTGATGAAGGGGAGCTGGTAGAACGCGGAGGCGAGTATACTTTCTTCTGGAAAGGACTCGCTGCCTCTGAGGCGCGTCGGTCAGGTGTTGGATTTGCGGTTAAGAATAGCCTTGTTAACCAGCTGCAAGAGTGTCCGATTCATATCTCGGACCGCGTTACCACACTGCGCCTACACCTTGATAATAACAACTTTCTTAATGTCATCAGTGTCTATGCCCCGACCATGGATAAGTCTGATGACATTAAGGACCAATTTTATGATGAGCTTACAAGATATATTGAAAGAGTAAGACCTAGAGAGCAGATTCTTCTGTTAGGTAATTTTAATGCCAGGGTAGGACGGGATTACGATGCATGGCCCAATGTCTTGGGCAGGCATGGAGTTGGTCGTATGAACAGCAACGGCCAGCTTTTACTCAGTTTATGTGCACAATTCCACCTTGCAATAACGAGTACCATGTTTAGGCTTCCCGCTAAATACAAGAATACATGGATGCACCCAAGGTCCAAGCACTGGCATCTAATTGACTTCGCAATCGTTCGGCAACGTGACGTCTCCCAAGTCCTCGTCACCCGCGTCATGCGTGGTGCGCACTGCTGGACTGATCATAGGCTTGTTGTTACTAAGTTGCGTCTTCGCCTCCATCGTCCTCGAAGATCTGGTAGATCAAAGCTCAATGCGTGTCTTAACGTAGATGGGCTTCAAGATTCTAAGATAAGGAAAGAATATGCTCGATCTTTGGCTTCTGGTCTGCCATCCATCAACAAAGAAGCTGGTCTTGTCGATTGCGACTGGAGTGCTCTGTCTTCCCACGTACTGGACACGGCCACAACTACTCTGGGTCGTAGAGTCCGTAAGAACGAGGACTGGTTTGATGAGAACGACGAAGTATTGATGGAAGCGATTGACAAGCACCGCCGTCTTCTCCGACTACACCGTGGAGCTGACCAAAATTTGAGCATTGCGGAGATCAGAGAAAGTAACTTACAGCTGAGGCGATTATCTCGGGAGATCAAAGACAAGTGGTGGCGAGGGAAGGCTCAACAGATTCAGTGGCTCGTTGACACGAATCAGCTCGGGGAGTTCTACAGCGAGGTTCGGAAATTAATTGGCACAACCTCTATTGCCAAAATACCTTTAAAGCCGTTATCTGGTGTAGGTTTTCTTAAGAGCAAAGAGGAAGTACTTGCGCGATGGGCAGAACATTTCAGCACTCTGCTAAATGTGGATCGGGCTGCTGACCTGGAACACATACGCTCGATTCCTCAACTCCCTGTCGCTACTGAGTTGGACGAGACACTCACTCGTGAGGAGATTGCTCTCGCCATCAAACAACAAAAAAATAAGCGTGCGGTGGGCATTGACTCTATACCGGGAGAACTGCTTAAATACGGTGGTGATGAGTTGCATTCGGCTATATGGGAACATTTTGTTCGTATGTGGCAAGAAGAACAAGTCCCATCTACTTTTAAAGTATCACGCATCAGGGCGTTATATAAGAACAAGGGTGACCGGTCCGATTGTAATTCATACCGTGGCATTTCACTGCTGTCAGTCCCTGGAAAAGTCTTTGCACGAGTCTTACTGAACCGCCTTATGACACTTTCTGAAAAACTTCTTCCCGAAACCCAGTTCGGCTTCCGGCCAGAACGAGGTACGTGTGAGGCTATATTCTCAGTGAGACAAATACAGGAGAAGAGCAGAGAGCAAGGTCGTCCTCTATATCTCTGTTTTGTTGACCTTGAGAAGGCCTTCGATAGTGTACCCCGTGAAGCCCTCTGGCTTGTGCTTCATAAAGTCGGGTGTACAGAGAAGTTTGTGAGACTTCTAAGACTCCTGCACGACGACATGCAGTGCTGCGTCGCTGTTAATCACGAACAGTCTGATTTTTTCCCCGTCAACTGTGGGGTGAAACAGGGGTGCGTTCTAGCACCCACACTGTTCGCGTTATATTTTTCAGTCGTAGTCCAAGAGGTCTCACAAACGACTTCTGAAGGTGTCCGTATCCGTTTTCGCACGGACGGCAATATTTTTAATCTCGCCAGGCTGAAAGCCCGCACTAAAGTGTCGCATGCCCTGATCACTGAGTTGATGTACGCCGATGACCTGTGCTTCGTAGCAGAATCCCCAGGGGGCCTGCAACAGCTAATGTCCGATTTCCACGAGTCATGCCAAAAATTTGGGTTAAAAATCAGTGTCAAAAAGACGGAGGTGATGTCTTTGGACATTCATGGTCGCGAGTCACTGAATATTACACTCGGAGGGGATATGCTGAAGCAGGTGGACAAGTTTCGCTATCTGGGGAGCACAATATCATCTAAGTGTGATCATGATGCAGAGATCAACAGCAGAATCGGCGCTGCTGCAGCGGCCTTTGGCAAGCTGGACTCTAAAGTCTTTAACTCGCACGACCTTAAGCTGGCAACGAAGATAGCTATCTACGTGGCAGTCGTGCTTCCCAACATGTTATACTCTGCCGAAACGTGGACAGTGTATCGCCGTCACATCCGTATGTTAGACCGATTCCACCTTAAATGCTTACGGAAAATACTCCACATCCGTTGGTCTGACCGCGTACGGAATACTGAAGTGCTGCGAAGGGCTAATGTAGGTGGCATTGAGTCGTACCTTATGCGGCGTCAGCTTCGGTGGTGCGGACATGTGACGCGTATGACGGAGGAAAGAACAGCTAAGCGCATCTTTTATTCAGAACTTGAGGAAGGCAAGCGGAAGCATGGCGGACAACTCCTCAGGTACAAAGATGTGCTGAAGCGACACATTAAGCAATGTGACATCAATCCTTCCCTGTGGGAGCAGCAGGCTGCCAGACGGCAGGATTGGAGAGCGCTTATTACATCTAGCGTCAAATCTTTTGAAAACAGGCGGCTCCTTGAGCTGGATGCCAGACGCGACGAGCTGAAAGCCCGACCACCTGCGGCTATCAGCTACAATTATGTAAACAGTGTGCTCTCATGCCCGCAATGTGCGAGGATTTTTACAAACAAAATTGGCTACATAAGCCACATGAGAGTCCATCAACGGCAAAACCGGAGTTGAAGACAGTCGCCGTGGCCGAAATCGGCCGGGATTTACACACACACACACACACACACACACACACACGCTCTTGCCCTCACGCTACGCGGATTTATATAAAAAAAATATTTATTCCATTCTTCGTCTTCGAAACTCAGGGTCCAATGAACCTATCACGGGGCTAGATTTTGATTTGCTATATTCAAAGTTATATTTTTATTTGCTTACACACTTAATATTACAAGCTCAAAAAAGCCATGCTTTGTAAATGTGTCTTGTCAGACGAACTCACGAAATGTGCATATTTTTTTACAGAAACTTTTTTAAAACCCTATGTAGCAGCCAAACCATTTTAGTCCTATTTTAATTTCAAATAATACAATGAAACAAATTTATCAGATTTTATAGGCGTTTATTAACATTTCTTCGTTCCTTCATTCGAACAGGCCAATCAAAGCAGTTTGGCACGGTAGCAACTTTGACGGCGTCCGGAAACCATCAGATACATGTGGGGAGTGGACCAGTAACAGCAGATGGCGGCACGGTGTAGCTTCAGAGTTATCAAGTCACAGACTTCTAGATCAGCATAGGTAAGCAGCAGAACAGTCGAAAATTGGTCATTTGGTTCGGCAACAGTATAAAATGGTATACCCAGTTACTGGGCTGTGGAGGTTAGATTGTCAGTCGCTCTATTGAAAAAATTCAGCTGAATCAGGTTAGACTGGAAGCCGACCTCAAAATATAGTTGGGAAGAAGGCTAGGCAGATGATTTACAATCCTCATGATGTGACACCAGGTGAACCGATCGACTCTCGTTTTCCATAAAAAATCTGCTCAATTCAAGTCTTAGTTAAAGGGTTGTCTCGTTACACGACTTGACATAGTAGGACATGATTTGTTTATAAAAAATATCATAGAGGGAAAGATTAATGGAAAAGGAGGAAGAGGTAGACCATGGAGTTAAATGCATAAACACGGATCACCGTCCGCTCACCGGTGAAGGAAAACATCGTGAGGAAACCTGCATACCTGATGAGATTAAAGCCTTTGAAGGTATGTGAAAGTCCACTAACACGCGTTGGGCCAGCCCTCCTTGCCTGATTTCGAGGAGGAGACCCGTGCCCAGCAGTGGGACATATAAGGGTTGACACTTTACTTTTTTTACAGTCGATTGGTCTAGTGTTACCTTACTATGTGAATATGTACTACACCTTAGGTTTTTTAGGTGCGATGCCTTTCAAATATGAGTACGCTATAAGGCTTCCATCGTTAATTTGGTTAGTCATGTCGTTGAGTAATATACGTCTATCCAAACATGGAACAATGTCCGAGCTCTCCCGGCACATTAATTTTAACTGCTACAGTTACTAACATTGTAAGACACGGTTAGATGGACGGGGGTTAAGTCGAGACTATTATAACCCTGTTGTTGTTGTCGTGTAAGTTTAAATTGTTATCGTTGCTATAAACACTTTATTTATTATTATTATCATTATGTTATTACTTTTTATTAAAGCAGAAGAAAAAGAAGAAGGAATATACTTTATTGTGCATACAACTTAATATAATACAATTGGTATCTTAAAAATAAAACTTACAATAAATAGTATGCATAAAGGCGGTCTTATTGCTAGGGTAGCGATTTCTACCGGACAACCTTGGAATAGAGGAGATTATAAAATAATACAGAGTAGGATCATCAAAAAAGTAAAACACAATTAGAAGAAACAAAAAACGAGTAAATAGAAATAATAAAAAAAAAGTAAATATTACAAACTTACTTAAAATAAGATTTGAAATTTATTTGTTTAAAAACTAACTATCTATAGAAGGTTAAAATAATAATTTAATACATCAATGTCAGCCCTTATATAAGCATCCACTGCTAAGCACGAGTCTCCTCGCAATCAAGCGAGGATAAGCCATACCTCACACGCTGGTCAAATGCGAATTGGTGAACTTCACACATCTTCAAATACGCTAAGACAATTTCCTTACAATGTTATTCTTTAGTGGCGAGCAAGGGATTATCTCAAAAAAATCGTATCGGGATTTTTGTAAATCGAATTGCTTGCTTCTTGATCTCTTGAGCAGGAAGTACGGAGAAGCCTGGAGCGTAAGGCCTAAGATGTCACTAGAATCTAAGCCATCGTAGCTCACGTGAATTTCTTATATTATTAGTTTAACTTTTAACATTTTTTTTTCAGATATACCTGTGATAAAGAACTAATCGTTCTTTGTGTAGAAACAAGTAAGCTAAGGTAAAGTATTCAAAATTGTAGCAAATACATTAAGAAACGCTTATTCTAAATTACATATTCCACAACAGGCAGGATCGGGCTCACGGATACTAGAGAATAATTATATTTAGAATATTTATCTAAGGGCCTGTTTCACAATCTCCAGATAAGTTCCGAATAGGCTATTCACAACATCTTTCACAGATACTCCATACTCTATCTGTCAAATATGTTGTGAAAAGCCTATTCGGAACTTATCTGAAGATTGTGAAACAGGCCCTAAGCCATTGAATAAACTTATTTATTTATCCGTGATCAAAACCGTTTATATTGAAAATATTTTTATCATAGTCGAAGTCGAAGGAGCCACATTTTTGATAATATTTTTTATGTGTTATAGTGTCTTATAGAATGGCAAAGATTCACAATTTGGTCCACCACATTTTTTTTATACAAAGCGCCGTTGGGTTATATTATTTTAATATAATATTTTCATCATCATCATCCTCTAGCCGTCCACTACTTAATTAGGCATCAATGAACGCCAGGACGACCGATCCCTTGCTACTCGAATCCATCGCGAACCGGTCACTGTACGGAGATCGTTTTTCCACCAGATTCATGCTGAACAACACAAATTCATCTACGTAAACGCAACCTCCACTATCTTGGCCTATCAGCCATCTGTCATTAAGTTATCCTGGGTTTGTGACCAACCCGCTCCCACTTCAACCAGCTTGTCCTTGACATGATATAATAAATATATGATTTTGTAATGTAATAATTAATATTTTCAGGTATCACCGAAGCATAAGACACCACAGATTACCATTTTTATAACACTTTTTTTACCAAAGGCTACCTTTTTAATTAGGATTAAGGTCTCAAATAAGTCCTAAGCGATCACAGTTTTATCCTTTGAATGATTAATGACAATATTTCTGACCATTATATCATATTGTATATTATATATATTTACAAATAATATTGACAGTCGAAACGTTTGATAAACTTTACACGTAAAATAGAGTTTCAAAATACTTAAAATAAACAATTATTGCACAAACCAATTAACTTCAGTTAAGTCCTACATTTTTCAAGTTTCGATTATTGTATCACACATCATTATCAGCCTTTCTTCGTCCACTGCTGGACTTAGTACTTTTTAATGAAGACAGCCCACCTAAGCAGGAGATGGAGGGCTTAACAAAATATCTTCTAGTCCATTGGTTATCAATTCTTTAGCGTCCCACCACTACCTACCGCTTCGACTTGTTTATCTTGAGTGTAATATCGGTTACTTTCATTCCCTGGCGAATGGACTTCATCGAGAACATTCTGCGATAAATAAAAACCCGAGACATCAGAAATAATTTATCCACAGCCATTTTTTAATAATCAAAAAATTGGTTTGTAGGTGGTAATTGGTATACAGTTATGCACTGCCATATTAAGTCATGATGTTTATTTATAAACGCAAACAGATATTACATAATATTATATGTATTTGACAGTCTTAACGTCATAGGATGATCCAACCGGATCACCCCATTTCCGATGACGCATAACGGTCACTAGGACCATTAGCATAGATCCAACCGAAAAAAAAAAAAAAATTTGACAGTCTATAATAATATGATAAAGTGATATTTTTATGAAAATGTGTATCTGAAGCCGGACACAAACGTTCGGAAACCGTATTTGATTTTCGAATTCGTTTTCCGTGTTCGCTGTTGTAAAATGAAAGTTTTCCATGTGGAAAAACGAACGAGTGCGACAGTCAATGTATTTTCGTATCGATTTGTTACATTTGGGTCTCCGAATTTGATGCATTGGGATTTACAAGTTCTAAATTATATTGAAAATAAGTTTCTATCACTGTCATCTTTACATAGTGTAAAACAAAGTCGCTTTCTTTGTATGTATGCTTAAATCTTTACGTACGCAACGAATTTTAATGCGGTTTTTTTAATAGAAGGAAGAATTCAATATTTTATAGTATATTAATAGTTACTTTTAATATAGTGAATATTTTAATATTATACTTTCATTTACATAATATCCAATTAAATTAATATTTGATTATATTTTAAAATATACAGTCATATTTCTTAATGTTAACGAGGATTCCACACATAATTAGAATATCCATAAGGATTTAAATTATCAGTTTTAACTAATCAGTTTATAGTTCATTATATTTAAAAAAAAAACTAGTTACTACAGTAAAATGGTATTTAGATGATAAATACTAGTCAACAAAGCTTCTTATTAATAATATTTTCTATTTTATGTCTTTAGAATATAACTTTTACTACTGGATTACTGTGCTAAATAATATTAAAAAGCTTAGTATTCAATTCAATCAACAATATGTCTAGAAGAGTGTCGCGCGGAAAACACGTCCAAAAATATAGCGTCTAACTGTTAGCCTCTAAATGCTTTCTCTGTGTTTAGTATCCGTCCCGCTGTCATAGAATACGCATGAATTATTACGCATTATTGTTTTTATCTATAATGAAGGTCTGTGTTGAAGTGTAACGAGATTAAAAAAGATGATTATGGGAGAACTGTAGTAGCTGGTATCACTATTCACGAACACATGTTTGAAAATGTTGGCCAGTTCTTTTTGTTTGATTGTAGGGCGACACTCCATCTAGACATATTAATAATCTAAGTTAAAAAGTATATATTATTTGACATAAAATATTTTTTAATCGTATGTACAGTAAAAATCGTGTAGTAAGTTGTTATCTCTACTTATTCATGGTTGTGATGTTTGTTAATTTCGACTTACCAGGATTTTGATTGTAAGTAATTTTAAGATTTTATTGATTAACAGATAAAATATGTTCAAAATAAGCCGAAAGTAGATACACACATTGACCATGTAATTATTACAATATGTGTGTGTGTGTGAAAAAGGAGCGCTTCTATGCGCTCCTGGTGTCAAGTCGGGTTTTATATGGGTTTGACAGACACAAGTGGCGGATGTCATTTAAGTATTGTCTTGGAATTAATTTGAATAACCCTATGCGTTTGGGAGTACTGTGACACATCTAAGTATTTGTGAATACGGATGTTAATCTCCTCACATTTTTACTAAAGCGTAACTGATAATTATCTTATTAGGGTCGGCTATTTCGAATTATCTGTTAACGTAAGAGACTTCGTTAAATTTTAACGTCTGTTAAAAACAACGCTCTTTGGTCACTAATGTTGGTTACCGCCATCTTTAAAGATTACATATTTGTTAAAATCGGTCGATGCAGCCCGCCCTTAATGTATTATTGTTATTATTTTTTTGTGTACCGTTGGGATGGATGCTATGCTTTTGGCTGCCTGGTACCACTATCTTGCTTATGTCACCCGACAAACAACTTCGTTGAGTTTCGGAGGGAAGAACAAGACAGATATAATTACAAGTATATAAGAGCAAGACAGACATACTGTCTTACGTCTCAGGATGGGCAACACATAAATGAGTTGCCGGGGCTAGTTCCAGGGAAACTACTTTATGTTCGTGTGTGACGTCGACCACTTGCCACCAGGTGACAAGTGTAACGAGATCAACACTATTATTGTTTAACTTTTTTTTTCGAAATGTCCTATGCTGTGGCGAAAGGCCTTTGAGCGAAATCGGAGCTGTGAGTTGGCTGGTGGCTCACCCTAGCATATGTTTTACTGAAAATAAAAAAGGTGTGTGCGATTCACACACGATAGAAGTGAAACACATGTTAAATGCTCAAATACAAGCAACTATTAAACAGTGTGCAATATTATACGTACACACCGACATTTGCTCTCTCGCTCTTTTGTATTTCTGTCTCTTACCTGTCGTTTTTTCCGTTGCATCCGGTTTGACATCACAACGATTCTAAAGAAGTTTCACTTCAAAAGTGTGTGTGTCAGCTCCGACGCACGACAGGAGTTTACTCCTTACGAATGATTATAAAATAAATGGATTACTGAATAAGAGTTAATAAATGTTGTGTTCGTTTAACGCTTCGTGTGACATCTTCGTGTGATATCGTGTGACATCGTGTAACATCGTAGTTTGTTTTTGTTCTCATAGATTTTCATACCCCAGTCTTAAATATGAAAATCGATTCTAAGGAGTAATCTCCAACTATATTATATAAGAAACATAGAATTATTAAGAACTTATTTCAAATATCTGTGTAAGAAACTAAGTCAATAAGTAAAAAAAGGTTCGTTGTAAAATTAATGTTAATGCAGTTATGTTTCCATTAAATATTTAGATACGGTCTAGGCTTAAGATAGTGCCATAAAGATTTTGTACTTTTTTATATGTTAAAATAAAATATAACCAATATACTGTATTTTATTGTGCCATAAAATTAGAACCCTTATAAATTTGTCTTGTCCGTCTGTAAATTATACATATGGAGATACGGCATGGTACGTTTTGGTGTGTATTGCTTTAAGGGGCAAATTGTTTGCTTCACACTACAATCTAGAATATAGACTATGTAAAGGTAATAAGTTACAAAATACAATACATACAATAATTGGATCCAATATGTGTGGTATGCATCAGAAGGGCTTTTAATATCCTCAGTTTTATTATGATTTCTTCGAAACACGCAAATACCAAAGAAATCAATGATTATTCTACTAAGTTCGATCTTTGCCTCTTCGCATTCACATAAGACATGGCGACATCCACGTGATTTTAAATCGCATGAAAATCGCGCGGTCGTTAATGTAGATAGATATTTATTTAGTGCTAGTTCGTACACTCAGAAATTGTACATTAGGTGTATACAATTTATAGAGTTCTGA
Source organism: Lycaena phlaeas (assembly GCA_905333005.2). Taxonomy (NCBI): domain Eukaryota; kingdom Metazoa; phylum Arthropoda; class Insecta; order Lepidoptera; family Lycaenidae; genus Lycaena; species Lycaena phlaeas. The sequence continues at coordinate 11,169,757 of HG995178.1, forward strand.
AACGCGCAGTTGTCCCTGTGTCTGAACGGGGTCTTAAATATGTGTTCACAATCTTTTCGTCAGGGTTTTTGCTCGGCCAAAACGGAGCGATATGAAGATTTTACTCCCCAAAAAAATGGGTTACCTGATACCAGAGAAATATTGTTACCATTTTACGTCGCTGAGCGACGATGGTTTGAAAGACGATGTTCCAGGGGTATGGACTCGGCCTCTTGTGAAAGGTTCCGGGTTCGATCCTGACCCACCATGTGCCTTGAAAAATGGGTTCTTCTAACGCATCCTAAAGACTATCACTCGCTCACCGGTGAAGGAAAACATCGTGAGTAAACCTGCATGCCTGATGAGATTGAAAGTCGTTGAATATAATATGTAAAGTTCACCAACCTGCATTGGGCCAGCGCATTACCCTACTCGCCTGATTTCAAGGAGGAGACCCGTGCCCAGCAATGGGCCATGAATGGCTGCTAGGTACGCTAATAGACGAAATTATAGAGAAATCCTCACAAATAGGGAATATTATCTCACATCGAGCCTTCCACAAACTCATTTGCAATAAGAGCGTCTGCTAGTGGAGGTTATTGCACCACAGCGCGTCACCGACTTTACTGAAAACAGTTAAAGCCTTGATTGTCTTTGCACTATTACGCCAAATGTACTTGTACATACGATTTATATTTAGCAGAAAACTGCCAAAGAAGATTTTTTAAATATTTTTCTTTTTTGTAAACTATGCATTCAGTAGGTTCGAGTATAAATTTGGAAATGACTAATATACTAAAACGTGAATTACAGTTTTCATCAATTTTCAACTTGCAAAAAAAAAAGGTGTGTGTGTGTGTGTGTGTGTGCGATTCACACACGATAGACGTGAAACACACGTTAAATGCTCAAATACAGGCAAGTATTAAACAGTGTACAATATACATACACACCGACATTTGATCTCTCGCTCTTTTGTATTTGTGTCTCTTACCTGTCGTTTTTTCCGTTGCACCCGGTTTGAAATCACCACGAGTCTAAAGAAGTTTCACTTCAAAAAACCGGTATGAAAACTTGAATCCGGCTCGAATTGTCGGACCAGCACAATTTTAGACCTGAGATATTATCATAATATTATAATGATTTTATGAGAAGTTAATTATTTAATTAATTAATTAACATAGTGGATGTCAACAATTTACCTTCGTGTTCTAAAGACATTGCAGCAGTTGAAGACAGCACCACAGCGTTAAACTGTCTAAAAATGAATATAAAAACTAAATAAAAAACCTGACTCGATCATTTTATCTTCCTTCGAAACCCCATGCTAAAATTCATGGTAACTGTTTGGGCCGGTTCAGATTATAAATATACAAGAATTGCTCGTTTGATTTTAAGAATGAAGAATTGTGTATGTCTAAACTAGCTAATCTGGAACTCCATCATCATCATCAGCCTTTATCCGCTGCTGAATATAGATCCCTCAATTAATGCCAATACGACCGATCCCTTTTGCCACTCGCATCTAATACGGAGATGAACGGAGATCGTCTTCCCACCTCAAAAATTAATTACAAAATTACTCCCGTACAAACAACCTAGCGAGTTAATATAACATAGTAAAATCACACACGAAGCCACGGTAACTGTTGTTTGTAAAATTATTTCTATTATCGAGAATCCATAAAAACAGCAAAATGGACAAGCTGCCAGCTGCTTCCTCCGCACCGCACAGCGCTTTGTCTGGCTACACTTGAAGCTTTTTATTGAACACAAACATTGTTCAACTTTACGCAAACCCTATTTTATATGGAAAAAAGCCCTTTTTTGCAAAGTTACTCGTACGTGTCACATGGTTTGACCTATAACTTCGTTTCATAGTTGTGAACGGGCTGAAAGGAAATCTTGATAGCATGTTATTCCCTTCTTCGGAATGTTAAACGTTACATACATTTTTTTCGACGTCGAGGCACAATGGTTAGCACGTTGGCATCCAAGTCGGAGGTAGCGGGTTCGAATACCGCCAGGAAACAAAAAAGTGTCTGTGTTCCTGGGTCATGTATGTGCATTATATAATAAAATTTTTAAATATAAGTATTAATAATAAAAGTAATATATATTCGTTGTCTGGTCTGATCTATCTGGTCGATAGTTGCGACATTAATTCAATTTTTTTTTTAATTTAATTAATAGTAAGGTTATCGTTAAAAAATATTTTTTAATAAAACGTCAATATTACCTACTACAAAATATATTTACCGACGAAATTGTATTATCTTATTAGTCTGATTACACGCGGTAGACGAATTTAACATTGGGAAATGCTACAAAACTTCTTTTTTTATCCTCACTGGCTATGACGAATTCCTGTTAGCGACTAATCATAAGTACGCGCATTGGTGCCATCTGCGTCACCTGTTTGGCGACAAGGTTAGTATTTTTTATTTTACTTACAGAACGCGAATAGCATGATTTATAAGGACAATTAGGAAATGAGTTTTTAACAGCAGTATTCTTAGATCGGCGGCAAATGTGGCTACAAATGTCTAGTGGAAGTTTTCCCATCATTTAGAAGCGTGGAGGGGGATGGAATGAGCAGCCGACCGCGAGTCTCAAAACGGAAACTTTTTTAATATATCCGACAGAGACATAATTCGACTCTCATTCAACTCGGAACCGAAATACTACTGCGATCGCCATCAAACTTTCTTATTATCTTGTATAATTTTGAATCGTTTTAAATTCAAGGATAAGCTCTCTGGAATTTGTGTGCATCATGGAAGAAGTTAATGTGACTATCAGGTAAGGTCAGCTGATGACAGAAAAGCTAAGGCTTTTTTCACGCTTTTTATGTTTATATACCTCCCTCCAGTAACTATGATCGCTGGAAGTATAAGCGTCTGGAATGTAGACTTATAAAGCGATGGAATAGCTGGAAAACGATAGAAAACAGTAAATTCTGCAACCCGTACGTCTCAACAAAATCTATTTGCTAAAGTATACGAGTAAATTAACTACAAAACAGATATGTTTATGGTACTAGTAAAGCTGATTGTTTAGATATAAGGCCGCGACTACACTGCACGACTGACTGAAGTGGTCAAAAGCAATTATATTAAAACTAGAAGACGCAACAGACGTTGTCCTTGAGATACAATTTCATTCAGCCGTTTAGTTGCAGTATAGATAAATAACCTAGATGCCGACCGCAGCGCCATCTGCCGGGCTAATTTGAAGGTACACAGAAAATTAAAATCGGTCCAGCCGTTTAGGAGTTCAGTGATAAACACAAGCTCAGAAGAAATTTATATACATACTTTACAATTATTTGTCTGGCCGTTTCGGTAAATCTCTGAAACACCTGTCCCAATTGTGAGCTGCTTTGTACAAATAAATAACTAATGTTATGAGCAGTGATAATTTTTTATTTCCACGTTTCATAATGTACGAAGATGAGACCTTTTTTTTTCTTTTTTTTCTTTAACGCCGGGAAATGCGCTTAGGCATCCCGCGGGGGGGTGGGTCTCCCCAGGCGGGTATGTGGGACACACTGCGCCCGGAAGCTGGTAAGTGGACGCAGCTCTACCCTACGCAGATCCACAAGCAACAGGGCACCTCGACGGCTAGTCAGTCTCTCAGGGGACCGACGCCACCTCAAAAGAGAGGTTGCCCCGTATCACAGAACAACACCTCCCAACGTCGGGACAGTACAATGAGGCGAGGTTCCCGTTCTCGCCCCTTGCCCCCTGCTCTTTTACCCCCTCTTCTTATAAGAGGGGCACAAAAAGCCCCCTCGGCTCAGTTAGCTTCGCCCAAGGGGTCACCCTGGGCTACTGACTACTGCGCCCCACGAAGAGGGGACCTGGAATTTGTATGCTAAATAAGAAAGCTAAACACTTACGTTTCTTTATTTTTTCGGAATGACTTCGTATCCTACCAAGTACCAAAATTACAAATAAGGAGCCACAGTTGCCTGCCACAACCACTCTACTCAAATAAAGAAGATCAAAGAGAACTCAAAGAAAGAGAAGAATATTACGTTGGCTTGGGCGTGTGAATCGGAGGTAGTGCATCCGATGGACCCTTCTCGTTCGCCTCATGAAACTCTTCCAAGAGGAGTTTCTAACGCCATACGCCCAATAAGTCGCCTCATGTTAATTAGCAGCGTGAAGAGTGAATATCAAAAGAGTTGATTGCTAAATATATCAATATGATGATTTGCTAACAAAGTTTCAAGTACTCTCATTGGAAAAGCGAAGGCTAGTCTTTGACCAGACCTTCTTATACAAAATTTGTCATAATATAATTGATAGCAACGATTTAAACAATCAACTTTATTTTGGTGGTTAAAGCGCTAAAACGAACGCAGGTGAGCGGGCACCCGTGCGACGTCTTATGCATACATATAATAATAAATTCAATAGAATTGACCTGTTCTCTTTGTCATTACCTTCTTTTAAGAAAGAAATTGTTAGCTCTCTCTTTAATCATTAAGTTGATGTATGATGTTTTACCATATTTTGTCATTAATTTTTCACGTAGGTATTATTCTCATTTCTTTGTTTTTTTTTTTTATTAAGACTTAAAATTTTGTATTTCTTTTATTTGCTACTTTGCATAAAAAATTTGTGCTGCAACTACTTTGTTTATTGTTACACTTAAAATTTAAAGTAATTTGAGGATAATGATGTTGATTGTACAACTACACATATGTTTAGTTTTAATATTTTTTATTTTTATCTACTGTACAATTGTTTTTTATCCTGAATAAAATAAAATAAAATAAAAATAAAATATGCAATAACAATGCAATTAATCAATATTTATCGACTGAATGAGATTTCAATAAAATTTAATAATAAAATTAATATAATATAAATAATATAACAATAAAAATACATACTTTATGACAGAATTGCTTTTCGTTACGAAGCCTCGTGCACAAGCAGTACAAAATATAATTTAATGTTTTAAATATATAAATAGTTTTCGTCAATTATCTCGTTAATTTTTGGGTTTGCCCTCATTAATAGTATCAATAAAAAATTTGATCAACGTTTAATATAGAAAATGATGTGAAATATTTACTACCAATTTTCGGCTAACCATACTATGTATCATAAATGTATGCATAAATCGCATCCCATGTGTAGTTTATATCATCACCTTCTTAATCATCACCATCATCATCATCATCATCATCATCATAATCATCTTCAGTCCTTATCCCTTATAACGCCGAGAGGACCGATCCCTTGCATCCAACACGGACTGACAACTGCATGGAGATTGTCTTCCCACCTGGCCGATCACTTCGTCTACCTATACGTTCAGATGTTGTGCGTATAGTCTATATTATACCGAAATGCATTTACGGTGGGTGTAAAGGTGCAATTTTTGTGTGACTACCGATTTTAATAAAATTATGAACGTTATGCAGTCTGGTTTATCTCCAGAGATTTGTTTTAGTTTTAGACTCAATAGGCGATGCTGATTTCTGTAAAAGAACCTCATTTGCCCGTGCCACTAACATAATATACAAATATCACTGATACACATTAAATAACCAATTTTAAAATAAATCACATTTTGTCTTTGTAATCATGTAGAGAATTCAAATATTAGGTACCTTAATTTTATAAGCATAGAAGCACCCACGAAGCGTATCGTGACAAAATTCAAAACAGGCAATCGATCTTTACTGCGGTGTAGTCCCAGCCTATAGCTTGTGGTTGGCTCGACTCCAACAGCGTTAGCCGCTCGCAAAAACCCGATGTTTTTTGCAGACGGTGATTAGCGGAACACGGTAAATTCACGCAGGTACCAGCCCGAACTCAAATCAGACTAAATTACGATTTAGGCTGAGACATCAGACTTTAAATAATCACACGGAACCCACAGGGGCGATAAGTTTTTAAATGGGCAAAAACAGTGGATTTTCATGTCGCTGAGCTATTTTCATGTACCCATTTGTGTTCTGTTTTACAGCGTTATAGCAACACTGCTGCTCGTGTTGACTTAATATTTTTAAGTAAAATCTCCTTAAACCGCGTTGAACACTTTTTGGTAGGGAAAAATCTTATACGATCGCCTTAATGTGACTTTATCACGTCATTATGAAATTGTTGTTTTTGAAGTGAAACTTCTTTAGAATCGTGGTGATTTCAAACCGGATGCAACGGAAAAAACGACAGGTAGAGACACAAATACAAAAGAGCGAGAGAGCAAATGTCGCTGTGTATGTATATTGCACACTGTTTAATACTTGCTTGTATTTGAGCATTTAACATGTGTTTCACTTCTATTGTGTGTGAATCGCACACACACCTGTTTTTTTGCAATATATTTTTTTATTTTCATGACGTCATAATTTTAAATTATGAGTTTTAACTTCTATCGAGAAGAGTGGGACAACGCATCTGCGTTACCTCCGTTTGTGTGGACTTTTGAAGAGGTCGATAGTGGTTATGGATATAATCTTTCATCATCATCATCATCATCATCATCAGCCTTTATAATAATAATAATAATAATAATAATAATAACCATTTATTTTCAGGCTGCATAGGCCCATAGATTAATACCATAACCTAATAATACATATTATAATAACATTTAGTGTTAGTAAATAAAACTTAAAAGTATGTTAGTATCACTTCACTTGCACTTAAGTCTTGGTGCGTTCTGGTGGAACTTGTCCGCGGAAGCGGCGGAACACCACGCCCTGTGGCCAGAAGTCCTCCTGCATGACGAGGTGCAGAAAACTAGTCGGCATTCGCACCACGAACGCCTTGAAGTTGACGTTGCGGCGCGACTCGAGCAGCTGCACTCTCACTGTGTATTTGGTCCTCTGACGCACGTACTCCACGATGTCTTTCGCCTCAGTGGTGTAGTGTAGGCGGGAGATATACACCGGGGTGTTCGGAGCTGCAGCACGTATACAGTTGGACTCCAGGGGAGCCGTGCCGCAGCGATTCCTGCTAGTCTTCTGACGGTGCTTCCTCCTTTGCACCGTCACAAAACCATCATCATCAGCCCGCTTCGATGCCTTCTCTGGCAAGGGCTTCGTAGATTGAGTACCGCTCCCGGCGGTGCTGCTGGCAAGATTCACATTTCTTGCAGACTTCGGCAGCGAGTTAGCTGGCCGTGAATTTCGTGCAGTAAGAGGAGGAGCTGCTGGGGCGGGAGAGGGGTCGCGGGGCGTGCACAGTGCACGCTCAGCAGACTCAACGTTCGGTAACGGCGAGGACAAAAGCGCTGACGCGAAGCTGACGCCCGATAAATTGAGGCATGCTCCACGACGCGTGTTTACGTTCGATGCATTAGGTGGTGACCCAGTTACTACTACCGATTTACGCAATTCTGTGAGTTCATTGCGCAACTCAGCGACAGTATTCTGGGATGCATCTAGCCTCTTTTGCACATCCACTAGGCTAGCCTTCAGGAAGACAATGTCCTTCAGCAGGCTCGTGACGTCGACATGGTCGAAGGTGACAGGAGGGAGTTTTCCCAGGTCCTTTGCCACAAACGTGGGCACGTCGTCGGGATCGGTCTCTTTCAGCAGCGTGATGATGTCTTGCAAGCTCTTCTTTGTCCCGTCACGCCGGCGGGACACCATCTGGTCACTCTTATTTAGTGACCTGTACAGCAGCAGCTTAGCAGCGGCGATATCGTCCTCGCTGAAGTTAGTGGAGCAGATCTGAACAGCAGACAGCTCGTCCATCACGTCCAACTTCTGCTGGAGGAACGCCAGCAATTCGTTCGCCACAAGTTGTTGACTCATGGCGAGATATAATTACGAGCGACGGCTTGCGCCGCGCTACACGTTTACTTTACTAAAGTAATTATAATTGTCAGCAATACGTCCGCATCGGAAGGCGGCCGAACGAGACTGAGCATTTATGCATCCACTGCTAAATATAGGCTTCTCTCAATGAACACTAAGACGACCGATCTCTGGCCACTCGCATCCAACAGAGACCGTCCACTGCACAGAAATCGTCTACCCACCTGGTTAATGACTGACTAACACTTCGTCTACCTTAGCGCGGCCTTCATGCTTAAACCTTATTGGCATATCAGGCATCCGTTCTTCAGTTCTTCAACGTGCTATGGAGCGTGCTATGCTGAGTGTTTTTTTACCGATATCAAGCGTAGTATGATAATAACCTTGTTGAAGTGGCAGTAGGCTAGTCACACACTCAGAAGAACGGATCTCCTTGGATATTAAAAAAACCATTTACTTTTGCACTAAGTAACTTTTTGGCCGTTGTCTACAATCAGCTCCAACGTCCACTAACTGCTCCGTCGATTGTCATTCAAATATTTTACGGTTCATGTTACCATTTCAGTGTCCTTTGAAACATAGTCCATTATTTCAAATCTCCATTTGCCACATAGAGGCAACGCAATGTTAGCAGGGACAGTGAAAAATTTGTGGCGACGGTGATACAAATGACATGGCGCGCACCATATTACTCTCCAGCATTGTAGCCCTCGAATATAATATACCAAATTACTACGAGTAAATAGTACATTTAAAGAAAGATAATGCAATTTTTGGTTCCAGTCTTCTATTTTTTAAATTTCATTTCAAGCTATGCTATTGACTATATTTCTGTTATCCAAAACAATTAGACGCATAACAGCGATCGCCCGAACTTAAGAGATTGAGGCGATGTGTATAATGAAAATAGGCTTGATTAGACAGTGTTATATGGAATATGCTTGTAAGAGTATCAAAAATATATGTAAATCCTGATCATATTTATGGATGGAAACAAACACATTTTCAAAAAGCTTTAGATCTATAATAAAAAAATACATTTAGAAGTAGTTTATTCACAGCGCCTTAACAAAGTTATCATTAGAAATACAAACTTGGAACTGATCTATTTCGATTCAATTTAATTTTAGTCAAACCAATCTTTGGGATACTAAAAATAATAGATAAAAATTATAATATGAAATATGAAACCTAAAAAAAACCTAAGAAAAAAACAATTTAAAAAATTAAGTGATACTGAACTGTATAATATTATGTGCATAAATAAAGGATCAAATTTTTTCGGAGTTGATGTGGAAAATTTGTTTGCTTACTATTTTTCTTTGACAGTCCTGACCATATCAATTGCATTTTAAAAAAGTTTAACATCTTTTACAATAGCAAATGAGCAAATTTATAGTTTTTAGTAAAAAAGAAAAGAAAAAAGAAGCATAAAATCAGTAAAATGGGTCATAACATGCTCAACATTTTCTCCAAGACTTTATAGCGGAATCACACACATAGCTCAAAGACACCATTCCTTGGCGGATATTACAGCATCATTCAATGGAGTCGCATTGCGCCTGAAATATAACTCATGTATGCTGGAATACCATCCATTCCTCACACTTGGAATTGGAACTGTATGCTAAAACGTTATTTATATCTGTTATCATGAATTCTGATACGTATCTCAATTCAAAATTCATAGAAGCGGTTCAAGAGGTTACTTTGGTGGAGCATTTTGATTAAGGGGCGCGTATCCTTATGCAAGGAATATGCAAACGCTTATTGCCTGGTTCCTTCCATCATCCGAGGGGATATACGTCAAAACCCTAGACCTAAATATTTTCCTAAAGAACTGGAAGAACATTAAGAAAATTATATCAATGAGAAAGAGATGTTTACATGGTCGGTTGTTAGGGTAAAATTTAGAAAAAAATGTTTTTAACGGATTGAATTAATTTTTCCTTCGACTCGCCTCTTGATCTAGTTTTAAGTGACCGTATCTGCTAAACCAAGAGGATTATCATTATTTCTGTGTCTGAGTGTATCATAGGTAATATTACATACAGTAGTACATAGGTAATATTCATCTATAATATTACCTATAGTATTTAGAAATATATGGTTGCTAAAACACAGGCTCTTTGGCATGGCCGTATTTGAGTAGTCCCAATATATACTTGTATCTATTCATTTGTTTATTAATATTGATAATACTGTGATTTCGAAGAAGCACGTATTTTCTACAACTAAGTTCCTTATTGAAACTAACCGCTTCGACAAAATGTATTGAACCATTTATGATGTAAATTAAAAATTATATATGATGAACCAGGAATTAATGGACAATGTCGAAATATTGAGAATACCATATTTAAATGAAACAAATTTAAATATGGTTTTATAATACATACGAATGAGTTTACACCAAAATATTTTGTCGTAAATAAACTTGAAATCCCACACTTTAAAAACCAGGTAACAGACAAAATATAATATTCAAAGGTTGTAATAAATTTGAGTACTATCGAAATTCAATATGCAAATCGTCTGAGGGGATCACTAGGGAGAAATAAGGCGAGGGAAAAACAAAAAATATGGAAATCAAATGTACTGAACTGGATACTGAGCCTGGCCGGGCCTACTCGGTCAGCTGAGGAAAATTGAAATTCACATTGATTGATTCCGTAATTCCACTTCAAGATAAGATGCTTTGTGAATTCAATCGGATGAAACAATTTTAACAATTCGATATAATTAATAATTTATTAATACAAGAAAGAATCTTCCACAAGAAGTGGCTAATATCTTGCCATGAATAAAATGCAATACAATATGATAAACAACATTTTATAGAATTTGTCACTGTTTATTAAGATTTTTACATTACTGTGACAGTACATTAATTTCAAGACTATGAGTCTTCGTAGTGGACACTCATCTTTACAGCAAATTGCTGAAATACCAAGAATTTGATTTTTTTTATACTGTGCAGTGTGCATATTTTTTTAAGAATAAAAATCTACTAATACTTTGCAAACAGAGTTAAGCTAATGAACTAGGCTAAGGTGTCCGAGTAAATTAGAGGAATGGCGCGGAATTGCAAACAACGTTGCTTAGTGACTTCAAAATTTCAATATGAAGATGATCTCTGCTGGTGACATAATGGAGTCTCCACACTAGTTGCCATTTGAGCTTCTTTGAATATTGTTAAATGATATATGTAATTAAATTAAATATCTAGACAATATGAAATGAGTGAAACGATTTGAGCCGATTCTTTATAGAATAATTCGTTAAGACACGCCTTGGATTTGATTTTCGTGACTGCTAAGAGTATGACGCTGTAATGTCGTGATGCTCCTAATACGCCGCTTTTCGAATCCTTTGTTTAAAGCTTCACTTGTATGTATGTTTGTAACTGACATAGAAGTCGGTAGCAAACGCGCGATTTTGACCCATTTTAAACGCCCAGAATTAGTTCAAACCTCGTAGATCTATCGCGGACCGATGACAAAACACTAAATTCGATAAGAAAATTCTCTTTTTCAATTTGCGAAAAAGCGTTTTTTAGTTTTTTTTTTTTGAACTAATAATTATTTTATAACATATTTTAATACATATATTTTTATCATAGATTTAGTTTCACATCTGCCGGGCATATAAGAGTCAACTATAATGATGATGATGATGATGCAAAATTATCTGGAATAAGTTCAAGTGATTGATGCAGACAAATAGAAGGGACAGGAAAACTAATCATTGGCCGTCAAACTGTTATGGATGTATTCGATGAGATAAAACAAGAAACCTTCCGATATATCACAGATATATATTTTTTATTTCCGCTAATATCTTATTTGAGACAATATTACGTTCATTTATAGTTCCATAGTTTTCTCTTCTATCTAATATAGAGCGATAGTCTGGTAGATATGGTGTATACCTCTTCAGGTTCAATCCTGACCCAATGTGGTTTCTTGAAATGGTTATGGTTAACTATTTAATTCCCGTAGAAAATTGAAAGGCATCATCATGCCCCCTATTCGTCCACTGCTAAACATAGGCATTGAACGCCAAGACGACTAATTCCTTGCAGCTCGCATCTGTTGGACCGGCCACTACTCTGACATCATCTTCCCACCTGGTTAATGGTTTATTTAGAACATACTATTATGTGGCTGAGCAAGCTCCGGTGGCTGAAATCCATCAAGCTTTTTTATATATATGAAAAAGCTTAATGGGTTCCAGCCACCGGAACAGGCTGGGTTTCGAAGAGGATTTAGCAACATAAACCACATCCACACAGCACATTATCAGAAGAAGAGTGGAGGCCGCGTTTAGTTAGACGAAGTGTTGGTCAACCATTAACCAGGTAGGAAGACGATGTCCGTGCAGTGGCAGGTCCGCGTTGGACGCGAGTGGCAAGGGATCGGTCGTGTTGGCGTTCATTGAGGGAGGCCTATGTTCAGCAGTGGACGGATAAAGGCTGATGATGATGATGATGATGACTACATATTATATCTCTCCTCTAGTAGTAAGTATCTACTGCGATTATATTAAGCTTCCCTAATGTGCAACTGCTTGTCCCAGTCCTTTCAATATTCACAATACTGTCCAGGGCAAGTGACAAACGACCCTGGCGGTGCTTGTGACAGGTATTCAGTATTCGATTAGGAATTGTCTGATGATGTATCGCCGTCTCCTCGCGTGAGACCGGAGAGTTATAATTCCATTTGAGCGTAAGTGATAAGATTGAATATAATTTAGTAAATTGCAAAAGGAGTTAAGAGCCCCTTCACCTTTTTAACTCATTTTGAACAATTTTGATTATCTTTTGTACGCACGGTGAGAAAGATTCGAACATTCTATTTCATTATTTTATGAGAAGAGTTCTTATTCTTGTCGACTAGATAATTTTTAAAAAGAAATAATGAATATATTAATGGCAATCACCCATATTCAAAACCCCTTTTCCGCAAAAGTAACGAGCGAGTGATGTTTGTGGTTCCTGAACAAAGAACTACGAAATATTTTGAAAATTAAAAAAATATATATAATATCATTATATAGTCTACTCGTAACTAAAATGAAAAAAATATTGATTTTGATATGAAATATAGCATAAAAAAAATGTTGAAATAACCTTATATGTGGAAAATGTCAGGACAAATAAGATTTTTTTGCGATACCTTAGAAACACTTTAAAATTTGAAAAAAAAAAAAAATACTCATTAATCTCTGGGTTACCCTTTAATATAATCTGAATTTTAATTTATAAAAAAACAATAACTTCATTTCGTAAATTAAGGGCAAAATGAACCATATATTGCCTATATTATCGTGCGCGCATTCTGCTTTAGCTAGTCGGCTGTGTGCCGCTCTAGCGTTAACACGTATCAATTTGCTGCGCGTTCAAGGTCGAGCGCTCAAAAATTTTACGTAAAAATAATTATTGAGATTTGCGAAAACTACCACATTTTGATCCAGTTAGTATTTTATGAAGTTCGTTGTTTATTAAGATTGTTAAAATTATTTCGTATTGAATACATAATTCTTATATTTATTTTAATACCTATCAAGTGTCGTCTGTCGTCAACTTCATCATCATCATCATCATCAGCCTTTATCTAACTAATATTACTTACGATCACACTATGTTGTTTTTTTTCTCATATCTTATACCTTTAAACGAGCAATCCTTGTATGTGTATATATATAACGCAAAGACGACCGATCCACCGATCTCTTGCCATTCGCATAAAACAAGAACAATATACCATCATCATCAGCAGCCTTTATCCGTCCACTGCTTAATTTAGGCCCTAATGAACGACAAGACCTACCGATCTTTTGCCACTCGCATACTACAAGATTCAAGAACAATATACCATCATCATCATCATCATCATCAGCCTTTATCCGCCCACTTCTGAACCTAGGCCCTAATGAACGCCAAGACGATCGATCTACCGATCTCTTTCCACTCGCATACTACAAGAACAATATACCATCATCATCATCATCAGCCTTTATCCGCCCACTGCTGAACATAGGCCCTAATGAACGCCAAGACGACCGATTACGCAACTTGTATTTTTACGTCTTTTGACGATTCGGTCGAAATTAGATGCAGTTATTATAATTTTTCTTATTACCAGCCAATCACTATAATATCTCAGCAACTTCGATTCTTGTTCAATACGATCTCTTTCTGCCGTAAGCACTTTTAAATTGTGGAGAAATGCTTGTTTGGCTGTCTCTAAATCATCTGACGCAATGTCAGGGCAGCACAGGCCTCACCATAATCGTTGTTAGAAACGGTTTTATTAAGATATCTAGCTTTTATGAGGATTCCTGCGATTCCACGACCTTTTGGTTTCGCGTTTCTGTTTAATTTTTTTTAAACTACTTCTAGGACTTCTTTCTAGAAATCTTTTTTGTAATAAGTATGTGTCTGGGTAGCCTATTATTAAACGTGACAACAGCTACAGCACGTCTCCCTTGGTATGCTCCTCCGCATACGGGGTAAAAACATGTTAACTTTAAATTAACTTTACAAATGTAATACTAATATTGGTATCAAATTGTATCAAATGTTTGGATTCTTCTAGAAATTTCTGGGACGATCTAAAAATTTCTGGAATGATCTAGAAATCTTTAATATGTATACCTATGTGGGAGGGATGTTTCAATCGATTTTCATATTCATACCGTACTTGTGTAAATATCTTTTAAATTATCGCGTTACAATTGCCCATTTTTTAAAGTATTAAATGGATATAGTATGAATTATTATGATATCCCCAAGAGATATAGAGACATATGCCAGCGCAGTCATTTTTGTAGACCTATTTAAGATACATAATGCTACCATACATTATTTTGTTACATCTAAAAGGGTTTATGCAGCGTTTTCGTTGAAAATTCCCAGGCGGCCTATTTTTTTCCGACACGTCCAACAATTATTGTTATATCTTAGCCAATGTATATAAAAAACTTAATTCATTACATACAAAAACCTTCCACTTGAATGGCCCTATCCTTTTAAAAAACCGCATCAAAATCCGTTGCGTAGTTTTAAAGATTTAAGCGTACAAAGGGATATAGGGACAGAGAAAGCGACATTGTTTTATAATATGTAGTGATGATGATAGTGATTTGCCATATCTCCTAAAGTATTCATTTAAATTTGCATGATGTAAATGGGAAAAATAATCTTCATGAAGTGCTCAAGCAAATTAACTGATTTAAAATAATAAAGATTCATTCTGTATTTGTGTAAATAACTTTCAAATTATCGCGTTACAATTTCCCATTTTTTAAAGTATTAAATGGATATAGTTGTGGTTCCTGAACAAAGAACTACGAAATATTCTAAAAATTAAAAAAATATATATAATATCATTACTAAAATATGTCTACTCGTAACTAAAATGAAAAAAAATATTGATTTTGATATGAAATATAACATAAAAAAAATGTTGAAATAACCTTATTATCGAGCGCGCAAACACTATCCCAACAGGCAAATATAGGCAATATATAGTTCACTTTGCCTTTAATTAACGAAATGAAGTTATTGTTTTTTTTTATAAATTAAAATTCAGATTATATTAAAGGGTAACCCAGAGATTAATGAGTATATTTTTTTTTAATTTTAAAGTGTTTCTAAGGTATCGCATAAAAATCTTATTAGTCCTGACATTTTCCACATATAAGGTTCCGTCCGTATGTCACGGCTACTTTTTTCCGAAACTATAAGAATTATACTTTTGAAATTTGGTTAGCACATATTGTATTTAGTGAACTACAAACTTCCTCCGAAAATAATTAGATCTAATTCCTAACACTTAGGTTAAGTATATAACTCACCTAATTATTAAAGGTAATTACTTATAATGTGTTTACTTGTCAATAACTTAATTTAAAATAATAAACTATTATCAAAACATCCATCAAAATTAAAACGAACACCAAAAACTGATATATTTTGTAACTTTCTGGAAATTAAATATTTTTCATAAAATTGATTCATTTATTTCATATATTTTATTGCCTGAACTGCGTCTACGAAGCGGGAGAGCATCATAATATGAATTTATAGTTCTTATATATTAGTTATAGTATATTGGTTTTACTTATAGAATTAGGTAAAAAAAAATGTAAAATAATTATTAATTTTTATTATATTTGAAAAGGATCAAGATATGTTTTTGGTTTTTACTCTATACCGAATAGCGGCAGAGGCCTCGCTCCGGGTGACTCACGCGCTGCGACCAAATTTACCTAAACTTGATGAGCGTAAAATCGTGAAGGGGCTCTTAACAGTATTACAAACAAATTAGAGAGTATAGAATTTAATAGTTATTTTATCTTAAAATGTTGTCAGATTGTAATGTAATTAAAAAAGTTTTGTTTTAAATATTTAATCTTATTAACATATTCGTCCACTTTAGGCCCCTTTTGCAAGAGTTCTTAATAAGCTCTCTACTCGAGTTGCGAGCTCAGCATGCTCAGCGTGCTCAGCGTGCTCAGCGAGCTCAGCGTGCTCAGCGTGCTCAATTCGATTTAACGTCCAACACTCAACGTCGAAAATCCAACAACACCTGATAAAAAATCGTCGCATTTCATATTTAAGGATTTCCGCTGCGTCATCAAAAAAACTATTTATCTATCCGATTGTGTAGCCAATGTTGAGTTCCCAATTCGAAATTTAATTGAATACAAATAAAAAAAAATGCAGCGTTCTCTTACGTTATAAACAACTAATTACATGTTTACCCACCCGTTAATGATTCGTCGACCGTATCGCATTGGACAAGCCAAACTCCAACTCTCCTGAGTAGCGCGCGCGATACACCGCGCCCCCAGCGGGACGCGGAGTGGGGCATCCCCCTTCTTTCTTTTTCTATGATAGCCAATCTGCCCACCTACTTACCAATCGAGCTTAAAGGCCATCAGGCTTAAAAGTCTTGACCTATCGAAAACTTATTCTCTCTACTAGATATCTTTATGAACTTTTTTATGTCAACTGAAAAGCCCTCTTCAATGAACGATCCGACCATCAATCTCTGGTTACTTTAATACCACTAGGATCACTGCACGTAAAAATTGTTGATGAAAACACTAGTTCAGAAGGATACAATGTAGTCGGACAAATAAATTACAATCGTTATTAAAACATTAACAAATACATTAAAATTAAATTCAAAGTCACTCATAAAAGTAAACTAACTTTATTTTTCAACTAGCTGTTGCCCGCAGCTTCGCCTGCGTTAACTAAGATTTACAGCGGGAGCTTAGTACGCAAAATAAGTAACTTTTCTGGTTGATTTTTTACACCTTGTGTCCGAAAAACCCAAATATCTTACGGAACCCTATTTTTTTTTTCAGAATAAAATGTAGCCTATGTTACTCGTGGATAATGTAGCTTTCGAATGGTGAAAGAATTTTTAAAATCGGTCCAGTACTTTTTGAGCCTATTCATTACAACCAAACAAACAAACAAACAAAAACCTCTTTATAATATTAGTGTAGATTAAACTGGAATCGAAATACAAACAAATAAATAAATCTCAATAAGCGCTATTAACAAATATTAAATATTGCTTAAACGATTATTACCGTGGCTTACAACTAATGGAAGCCGTTTGTTGGGGTCAGAACAAATCACCCTTATTTGCCAATCTCCTTTGTACCCAATTTCGGGAATATCATTCAGATTGGGAATGTAATATTTATCGTTTTAATTATCTTTTGTTAGGTACTTGGTAATAATAACCAGTCGAGTTTTAAATGGTAGAGAATTTTTGGCGCAGTGGTTACGGAGTTATCAATTTAATTGGTTGCTTAAAAAATGTGAATCAAATTAAAAAATGAGTGTGTCAATTTTTATTTCATCAATTTAAATTTAACAAAATTATTATAAAATCAATTTTATACGGTTCTTGAAAGGTTCCTTCAAGATTATATCAAAACATTTTTCATTTTATTCACGTGTTTTATATCATCAGACTGACGGGGTCTTTTTTCCACCGACACTCTTAAACACAAATTCATAGACTGAACGAGATTTTTTTACAGATTACAGCAATAGCACTACCTCAGACGAACATTTGATCTAGTCTCTTTCTCTTCATCTCTATCTCTTATTCTCCATCTCTATTTCTTTCTCTCTCTCTGTGTCTCTCTTACTGTCACTCAAACAAACATACCTTTTTATTGTTATCGTCAAGGTTTATTACTGATAATGGCATTTACTCCTACTTACGAATTTTACTAGTAATGATTTAAGCATTAAATAAAAAATCGACCACAAGGTAAATTGGACCAGACTAGTATCACATAATATCCTAAATATAAATATAAATTTTATAATTAATAATACATTAAATAGGCGATGCTTGATAGATAAATTATTAGGACAAGCATAGAGCATCACGGATCTCCGTCCGACGCGCGGAGAGCAGAAGCGTGATCATTATTTCAAAAATACTGATTTTGACACCTATACTAATATAATGAAGTGATTATATTGTTTGTTTGTTTGCACTGTGCAAAGCCAGGGTAGACCGATAGTATGAAATAAATTCACTGAACGGATATCATTAACTCATTAATCAGAATCGTTCTATCCACTATAACACAAAGCCAGTGCATTCCCGAATCCTGTGGGCCAAAGTGTAATCTAGGACTATCGCCTATCGGCACGGAATGTGAGCCTGTTGACCTAATAATCAAATTCCCAGAACAGATAATAATTCTCACAAATTGTCAGCATTATCTCTTGTAGCAGCTATTTCGTATCAAATCCTTAGGCGCTAAAATATCAACGTGTACAAATTGAAAGCGTACATTAATATAAGTTGGAGTCCTTCGTATGCCGTGGCGATAAATAAACATAACGTTGTCATCATCTTTTGCTATAGATTTTTATAACATGTAAATTCTAATATAACTTGTGCATCTGTCAGGAATCTCATGATGGAAAACTTTTATTTTAATTTGCCCTTACACTTTTTGCTCGCCGATGAAGAAATAAAAGAATAAACCTTCGTGCCAGATGAGATTGCCTTTGAGGATGTGTGAAATACGACAACCCGCATCAAGATTTAGGAATCATTAGTTTTATTATAGCTTTTTCCCCTCCTCGCCTGATTTCGAGGAAAAGGTCCACACCTTGTTGGGATTATACTTCATATAGGGTTCCTCCGTTTACAAGACGCTTAAATACTTTTTAAATCATCAAATTTCATCGTTATCAGAATTTCACTATTTTCCTACTGTATTGTAAATTACAATTTTTAATGCAAATTCAGGATGTTCAAAAGAGACATGGCAAATTTGCCCACACAGGCTCTGGCACATTTTGATCCCATTAAATTGGCAGTCAATCGCCTATCATCAACATTTATTAAAACGATACTCACTGAGTTTTAATGAAATAATGGAATCCAGAAACCGCATCGTCCGAAGCATCCTTTATTACACATCAAACAGGATAAAAGGCTTGGATTTTAACTTTGTTCCCTGTTCCTGAAATTATTACATTCTCTCGAGTCTGAATTTGCTGTTGAGACGCGCTTTGTTTAATGTTGACTGTATTTAGGTCGACTGCATGTGATAGTTTAATATCTTGGGACATAATAGGTTTGTTAATGGAATGTATGTTTCCCTTTTGTTCCATGGCTATAAATCTTATTTACGCCAGGTCTTCCTATTTCTGTTATGGAAGAATTGTCGCCATTGTTGTCGGACAGTTTTCGTTATTATAGTATAGATAAAGGGATATAATGTTATGCTGATTTCATAAGTGTGACATAATATTAAACGATAGGAAAATCTTGTTATTGGTATTGAAGAAGACGATAAGAGCGATGATTTCATTTAATTCCATATTTTCTTTTGTACAAATGTTATAAAAAAAAGATGTGTGTGCGATTCACACACGATAGAAGTGAAACACATGTTAAATGCTCAAATACAAGTAAGTATTAAAACAGTGTGCAATAACATACACGCCGACATTTGCTCTCTCGCTCTTTTGTATTTGTGTCTCTTACCTGTCGTTTATTCCGTTGCATCCGGTTTGAAATCACAACAATTCTAAAGAAGTTTCACTTCAAAAAATGATACCAGGAAACCTGTTTGGAGCGAGGTCTAAGAAAGTCTCCTTTGACCTGAGTTCTTCTGATGCTGACAGATACCATAAGAGTTGTACATGTATCAAAAAAAAAAGTGTTATTTATGATTATTTGAAATATTAACAGTCATGCTTATGTTGATTAATTATTGCATGCGTTTCATGTTTCTCGTAACATATTGTATAACTGTATATTGTTCGGGAAAGCCCATTTTACTGCTGAGTGTGCAGAGATAATTGCGGTGGTCCTATCCACTATAATTCCTCCTTAATTGAGTCGTATATTATCAAAGAAAATAGTGACTTTGCTGACCAAGTTCATTGCTAGAATAATAGCTTATTGCTAATTAGAGGAGCTCTGTTACATGAGAGTTATTACATGTTTGTTATCTCACTATAGTATTCTTAATTAAAATGTGTTTAATTTTGGGAATGCCTTAGGGGTTTATGATGGGTCCGCTGCTTTATATCAAGCACATATCTTAGTATTTAATGGCATGATGCAATCTTTCTCACAATTTTCCATTTCATTCCATGTTTCAACTTGTAAATTGTGAGTGTTCAAGATATTTTTTTTAAGTTTACAAAAACTTACGGAACTGAACGACTTTAGTAGACGGTATACAGTAATACAACCCATAACTCCACAACGAATTATGATTCCGACTGAGTCCAAGCAGACTCTCTCAAAAATAAAAATATAAAATATACTTATTCCATACGAATCGAATTTGAAACTCTTAAAAGAGATAAAAAGTTATCGAAGTCGGAAAGTGACTTTACTCAACACAGTCCCAATCGAATGCGGAAAAAATATTGGGTGCTTTCAACAATAATGTTTAATATAATTTATAAAAAAATATAATTTTATTTTTTTTGTAAATTATATTATTCATCCTCTGAATAATTTACACCTGAAATAAATTCCGATCCCTACTAATATCTACTGTCTAACTACTACTGTACTAACTGTCTGTCTGTTACGCTTTCACGCCTACACCACTGCACCGATTTTTATGAAATTTAGTACACATGTAGACTAGAGCTTAGGAAAGGACATAGATACCTTTTATCGCGAAAAAAGGCTCGGAGGAGCTTAAATAGGGGATGAAAGTATGTATGGACTTTCGTCATTATCGAAGATGACGCTATTAAATTTTGTATTTAGGCACTTAATAATCCCTACTATATATCCCTACCTCCCTTCATATTATAAATGCGAAAGTAGCTCTGTCTGTCTGTTACGCTTTCACGCATAAACCACTGCACCGATTTTTATGAAATTTAGTACACATGTAGACCAGAGCTTGGGAAAGGGCATACCTTTTATCGCGAAAAAAGGCTTGGAGGGATTTATTTAAGTGCGTTAGTCTCAGGAACTATTGGTCGGATTTTAATGATTCTTTCAGTGTTAGATAGCCTATTTATCGAGAATGGCTATAAGGCTTTATGCCATCCAGCATAGTCGCCGTCATAAATCATAGTTAACGCAGGCGTGTAGTATATTGTATATTGTTAATTAAACTCCTCGGTTTCGTTTATAATTTTTTTCGTTTTCTTTATTCAGACTGTCAGGTGACATCTGTCTAATGTCACCATCTAACATTAATTATTACATACATTACAAGGCGAAGCTGCGAGCAACACCTAGTATGCTATATTCTATTATGTAAGTGGTCAATTTACACAAGCCCTTGCATATGAATTATACATAAAATATACATAAAATATAATAATATAAAATATTTTTTTTTTTAAATTATAAGCTTAAAATCTTTTAAGTAGTAAATAACTTAAACGTAAAATAACATTAAGGCTTTACAGTATCACATGTAAAGCCATTAATAAAAAATGGTTTTTGTTCAAAACATCACATTTGCAAACAACAAAACTTGGCCATGTCGTCATGTTGCAGGGACGTGACTTGACAATGTGAATTCAGAATTCATTTGAGGCCTAGATGTGCCCTGTTTACGTATTACGATTTTTAAGTTGGATTTTATCAGACAGATATTTTTATGTTCATACTTTTGAATTGGCGAGTTAATGCATTTATAATGAAACAAAGGATAGTTTCAGTCAAAACTATGTCCCGATTGTAGAACTATGTGACGCAAGTATGCATAAAGATGCGTGCGTTGCACGAAGACTGTGACTGGTACAAAACTTGCATTAATTTTCCAACAGAACTATCGCGATATGATTGTTTATATAGCATAGGATACGGTATATAAAACGACCTTCACCGAGATGCTTATTTGATGAAACGTATTATATATCTAATTAATTATGTCAATAAACATGTTGCACATGGGTTGCCTAAAAAAATTCACTCCAGGATATGATTAATTAATAATTAAAATAAAAAAGGTGTGTGTGCGTTTCACACACGATAGAAGTGAAACACATGTTAAATGCTCAAATACAAGCAAGTGCAATATACATACATACAGACATATGCTCTCTCGCTCCTTTGTATTTGTGCTTCTTACCCGTCGTTTTTTCCGTTGCTTCCGGTTTGAAATCACAACGATTCTAAAGAAGTTTCACTTCAAAAATTTAAACATTTCTCCGGTTTGATTATTTGACAAATTCTATCCCAATCGAAAGTATGAAGCCCATAGATTATGCTTCTACGTTAGGTTTCCTATTATTTTCTGGTCACAACTCTCGGGTTGCCACGTGTAAACAGGTAAATCGATACAAGAGCATTTTGCACTGGTCTGATTATTGAATTGATATCAAAGATTATGAATACGGTAGTAAAGGGTTGTCTGCGAGAAACCAGTTCCGAATTCCGGTTGACGAATTTTGAAAATCATATCCTAGACTGATTTTTTTTAGGCAACGCATATGCGACATGTATATTGAGCTATTAAATTGAATATAAAACAAGTTTCATCAAATAGGCATCTCGGTGAAGGTCGTTTTATATACCGTATCTTAGACTAATTGTTTCATTTTAAAGTCGGCACATCAAGCGCAAGTCGGCACATCAAGCGTAAGTCGGCACATCAAGTGTCCTAAAAGTATAATACTTCACAGTGGCGTATCTATACCGTTCGGGGCCCGTGGCAAATTCATCGGATACTAGGAAAGACACATTTTTTTTTACTAAATGTGTAATAATAAATGTTGGAATCAAATGTTGCTCAGTTTCAGCGGGGGGCCCGTGGCATTTTGCCGACTTGCTACCCTGTAGTTACGCCATTGACACTTCAACAAAGTAAAAAATATTACTATCAAAGTTTTGTCATATCGCTTTAAAACTATTAAGCATTTCCAAGTTCTTTTCAAAAGTTGTTAGTCTTTATCGATGCGTGAGGAAAGAAGTTAGACGTTTGGAGTTACTGGCACCAAGACACCCGTATTAACAAACTATACTATAAGGTGTCACAGTACTCTCGAACGCATAGGGTCATTCAAACCAATTCATAGATAGTACTTAAAGGAAATCCGCAACTGTGTCTGTCAAACCCATATCAAACCCGACTATTGATACCAGGAGCGCATAGATAGAAACGTACTTTGCATCGTTTTGTTTCATCACTTAGCCAAGTACGCTTCTTAAATACTGGTGTAACATCAGTATTTAAAAACAATACTATGAGATGTCACATTACTCTCAAACTCATAGGGTCATTCAAACCAATTCATAAACAATGCTTAAGTGAAAACCGCCACTGGTGTCTGTCAAACCCTGTCTATGCGCTCCTCGTGAATAGTCGGGTTTAACAGATGTTTAAATGACCCTTTGCGTTCGGAAGTGCTGTGACACTTCATAGTATTGTTTGTGAATACGGCTGTTACCAACTTACCACTCAGAATATCAAACCCAAAAAAACCAGTCCCTTCATTCATTCTGATTCCTCGGCGACGCTAACTTCCAGATGGCCTATGCAACAAACTTCAAACCACTTGCATCAGTAATTTTTCTAAGAACTTTAGTGGTAGACTCAATTGACGTTCAAAAAGATACTTTGATGGTACTATTTTGAATAACATTTTTGACTTTGACTTTCATATAGAATTTAGTCTTGAGTAACAAATCAAATCAAATCAATCAAATCAAAAATATCTTTATTACGTAGGTACAACTTGTACACTTGAAATAAGTCAAAACATAAGTAGTCAATAGGTAGTAATAGTAATAAAAAAAAAATTAAAAAAAAACTCGTTTGAGATGCAGGATCCCCTAAGAAAAACGAGAAAAAAACTTAGGGGTTGCTCTTTTGTCAATAAAATGAGTACATAATATTTTATAAATACAACATGTAACATCATAACATCTTAAGAGTGAGTGTCTTATTCCCAAGGTGTGGTATCTTCAATAAAATCTTTTATTTCGTAATAGGCTTTACCACACAAACGTTCCTTAACAATTTTCTTAAATTTATTAATGGAAAGATTTTGAACGTTTTCTGGGATCCTATTGTAAAAACGTATACATTGTCCCATAAACGAAGTACTAACTTTATTCAGTCTAAAGAATGGAACATTTAATTTATTTTTGTTTCTAGTATTTATATTGTGATTGTCGCATTTTTTTACAAATTCATTAATATTTTCTACAAAAACAAATCTAAACGACCTAGATTTTTATGTTTAAAAACTTATAAGCTGATGATAGAACAATGTGCAAAACTATAACGCCAGTAAACGTACTTTCTATTTTGTGACCGGTATGTGGTCTATGCAAGCGAATAAATAGTAAATACAAGCGTTCGTGCTAAAATTACAGGTATATTTTTCGAACATCTAGTTACTCTCGTCTAACCGCGGTTTAAACTTTATAATCCGAGTGTAGACCACAAATCAACGGAACCTTATTGTTTTGTGTTACGAGCTAATTTCGTTATTATTACATCTGTAGTTTTATTTTAATGTATATGTAGAAAATTTTCTAAATGAAAAAACTTTTACGGATTATAAGCCGCGATACGCCATAATAGTTATTTGTGCAACAAGAGAGCAAAGTTGTTTTTTGCTTCGAGTACTGATTTTGAGTCCCGAGCAAGCGAAGGATTCTATGATTGATTCACGAGCGTAGCGAGTGAATCAAAGTTAGAATCCTGAGCGTAGTGAGGGACTCAACAGCACGAGATGCAAAAAACTTTGCTCTCATGTTGCACACATAATTTTTCACCTCAGCAGTGAGAACACATATATTACTTAGGAGACATGGAAATGAACAGCAATAGATTGAAATAACGTTTAACATATTACGCTATACGCTATTTTTATTTTTATTCCCGCTATTTATTAAATTGCATTTTAATACCGCATCCCTGATGTTTATTTTTCAAATATAACATAATATAATATAAATTATAAAAGCTTTATTTTTAAGATTTCTTTTTCTTCTTCTTCTTCTTCTATAACATTGTTGAATAAAAATGTATTGGTTTTATATCAATTTTATACTGTTAATCAGACTCAGTTTTATTAAAATCCAAATATAAATTAAACATAAAAAATAATATTTAAAAATAACGTACTTCCTTTATTAGAAATATATTTAAATTTACTTTTCATTCAATCTAAAAGGAAACTCATAATACCCTAGTATTACGCGTTTCCGAACGTGTTTTCTTTGAGGTCGAATTCCAAAATCAAATTTCGAAGGGGTTTGTTTTTTTAACTCGCTTTTTTATTTGTACTCTGTCTCTTTCACATGCATGGATGTGAATGAGACAGAGCACAGTAAAACTCGAATTTTTCAAATTTATGGCTGAACAATGTGAATTCGTGGCACTGAAGATTGAAAAATTAAAAAGCTACTTTGCCTCACACTCGAATCAAAATCGCATTTTGTTCACTGTTGACTCGCAGCAAAAGCGGCATGTTTGAGCTGCTGAGGTGAAAAACTTATTTAATTAGAATCATTGAAATTCGCTTAAAAATTAGAAAACATTATGTTAAAAACTAACACCCAATTATCAAGTAAGCCACAAGTATTCAAGAAGCGTACTTTGCTAAGTAATGAAACAATACTATGCAAAGAACGCTTCTATCTGTGTAGGTACTCGGTGTCAATATTTGGGTTTTATGTGGGTTTGACAGACGCACAAAAGCGGATTTCATTTATAAAGTGTCTATGAATTGGTTTGAATGATCCTATGCGTTCGAGAGTACTGTGACACCTCATAGTATTTTGCGAATCAGAATATTTCGTAGTTCTTTGTTTAGGAACCACAAACATCACTCGCTCGTCACTTTTGCGGAAAAGGGGTTTTGAATATGGGTGATTGCCATTAATGCATTCATCATTTCTTTTTAAAAATTATCTAGTCGACAAGAATAAGAACTCTACTCATAAACTAACGAAATAGAATGTTCAAATCTTTCTCACCTTGCGTACAAAAGATCATCAAAATTGTTCAAAATGAGTTAAAAAGGTGAAGGGGCTCACAACTATGGGAGAACTATGTTCAGCAATGGACTGATAAAATTTGATGAAGAAGATGATGGCGATTTATTTATTATACACTGGATAAAATTTAGTACTTAATATTTAAACTTTTTCATTTGTAAGAAACCAATTAAGGTTTTTAGAACTAATATACCAATAAATTCATTTTGTAAAAAAAAAATCCAATGAAGAATACTATAATAGGTCTCTTTTTCATTAATATTTTTAATCAAAAAAATGCCATAAAGAATAGATTCCCGGTGAAGAGAAAATTTTTTGTATCGAGCTTTTATAACACGTCGCAACTGACTGATTGGATGAATGATATATCATCGCCGGAGCGACGCCGGTGAACCCATAAATATGAAACTTGGCAGGTGGGATTTCCCGAAATTTCCCGAAATACCCCGTAACTGGGAGTCTCCGACAGCTTCCCTATGCAGCGCTACCGCTGAGAGACTCAACATGCACTATTGTAATTAAGTGATATTCCATTTTAATTACAAGACTGATTCGCAGTCTAGAATATACTATAGATATTATATTAGAGTATTTAAGTATTCGAATACAAATAACTGCAATGTGTACATTGTTATTTTATTTCATAATTTCTTATAATGAATATATTGTCATAATCGTCGAAAAATGATGATTCTGACAAAAATGCGAAATTCTTTTTTTAACATATTTGGATTTTTAATTGTCTAAATATTATTACTACATCAAAAAAAATTATGTACTTTGGATTATGAATTAATGAGGCGGTATAGTGACGGATTTGGTAGCCGCTCATTGTAAAACGTCGGTACGATATAACCGTCATTGTACGACGCGCGGGCATCTCTCGCGGGCACCTCCTAGCACCGACGAATGCGCTCAACCGCCACTATTCGACGAAATTGACCGCATTATGTATAGATTTAATTTTTCTTAAACAAATACACATATATTATTTGTTTGGGAAATAAGTAATTGGTAACTAATTTTGTGAATGTACTATGCGTAATTTTGGGAATATTTTGTAAATGTTTATGTGAAGCAAAATGTTCGCAATTTTTTTTTATATACGAATATTATGTTCATTGTCTAACCCAAGTTCTTGAGGGAGGTTATATTGCTTACCTTTCCTGTATTAGTTAATTAAATTAAGATTGTGAGTTCTTGATAAATTCAAATTATTTATATCCGATTTGATGATGATCATTTTTATAGCCTAGAGTCCCGTCAAAATCGGTCTAGCCATTTCCACTGAAATGGCGGAATTAGACGGAACAAATAGACAGAAAGACAAACAGGCAAAAATTGTAAAAAATGTAATTTTGGTATACGTATCCTTCATAAGCATGTAGTAAAAATCGGTAATTTTAATATTAAAAACAGACATTCCAATTTAATTTATACGTATAGATTAATAATACTCTTAAATCTTTGTGTTATTAAGCAATTAACATTAAATATGAACACAATTTACAATTTATACAAATAGGAACTGAGCCGTCGTAGCCAGACCCGCCTGTTCCTTTGGGCAACTGCCCAGGGCCCCGCGATCGTTATATATATCATAATTTGATCCAGTGATAATAAAAGGAAGTTAAACAATGATTGCTAATTAGAATACTCAGTAGTGTCCTAATTACTATGATTACCCTTTCTAGTCAAAGTTGAAGCCCACAGATGTATAAATTGTTATTTATGTCGGGGCTCCATTAGTGCCCAAGGCCTCCAAAAAGGTTAAAGGGCCCTAGTCATAGCATGGAGCTGTATCCAATACATTAACAGTTGGAAGTCTAACCGTCTACCCAACTCGCTCAGAAGACTAAGCTTAACGAATCACTTGCAAATGTATTATATATTTTGTAAGTATGTATATTAAATACCAACAATCATGACATATAATTTCACTTACAGCTTTCCTATTACAATTCAGGTTTTCGGAATTCTAGAACGCATTCACGGAATGCTTATTGTAGATATGACAAAGGAAATTGCCGGTGAAATTACAGGGAAATTGTGAAGTAAAATAAACTGCGGCGCATGTGAATACAAAATTACTAAATTTGACTGGGCTTAGTTCAAATTCGTAAAGTTATTTCTCAGCTGACGCATGCGATGATTTCAAAAAATGCATTCCAGTCAAAACGGGGACTTCTTAGGTGATATTAAGACATGCCCTCTTTATTCTCAATTCCACATTGCACATGCAAATTAAAAGAGGAAAACAAAAACTAAAACTAACAAATAAAAAAATCGGTTATCTGTAAAGTCGGTTTTCTGATGATAGTTGAACGTGACAACGTCATAAGAAAATACTTATGGGCCGATTGTGCGTCTTCGTCGCGCGTTCATGACGTAATACACATCTACGACCCAAGAGCACAAAACCTTTTTTTTGTTCCCTGGCGAGATTCGAACCCGCTACCTCCGGGCTTGTGTGCCAACGCGCTAACCACTGAGCCACAGAGGTCGTCAAATCTTACCCGCACTCAGTCATCATTTTATTAAGCACATCGTTTTCATCATCAGCTCATCATTGCCTACTGCTGAACAATGGCCTTCTTTTTTACCAACCTCCTGTCTCTTTCCAGCCCCTGTTTTACTCCAGCCTTCTACCATCTCGCCATAAAAGGAAAACAGAAAAAAACATTTCAAAAATATATTGCTAAAGTCTTGTGCCATGAAACTATCTTCATAATATTGTGAACGAAGTAATTATATTTCTAAAGTATTGTGTGGAAATAAAAGAGGCTGGAGGAAGTTTCCGCTGAGAAGCAGCTGGTATATAATTAATTGAAGCTACCTGCACCATATTAAGTGCAAGATGCGAAATATTTTTTGGTTCATTCGGCCATTATTTTCAACTTTGTGAATTAAAAAAAAACTCTCAGCAGCGTAAATCTGAATCGTTTTAAAAGTAAATTTGATCGATGATAATCCAGTATAGACTCTTGAACCTGAGGGTCCGGTTTCGATCCAGACGGAAAGAAGGAAAATATCGTAAGAAAACTTTTATTTGTCCCACTGCTGGGCACGGGTCGCTTACTCGAAATCAGGCGAGGAGGGTAATGAGCCATAGTTCACCGATGCGCTAGCTCTATCTCATCAGGCATGCAGGTTTCCTCACGATGTTTCACCGGTTTGCAGAACCTTTATTGGGCCAATACATTGTAGAACTATACCCTCCTCGCCTTATTTCGAGGCAGCAGTGGGACGGGTTGATACTTGACCTCTTTTTTTGTCATACATAATAACAGTACAAGTGTACATCTTAGCAAACCCATTTTGGTTGTTAATTGAAAAAAGTAGTCTGGTAATCCGTCCAGCTGCAATGCGGTGTCGGCGAAAGGGTGGCAGTATTCTGAGGAGCGATAATACAACGATATCGAAACGATATAAAAACGTTATTTTGTTTAGAATAGTCATATGAAAAAAGAAATTTTAAGATAGTCATATGAATAAACAATTCAATGACTAAATTGGATATTTAACTACTATTTCATTTAGCGGAGGTTAATATATTTTTTTTTTAATTTATTGGATTGATTGAAAAATTATATTTAATTAATTTGGATACTAATGCTCACGAGACTAAAACAAGTCAACTTAAAACATCATAGCATACAATGTTTTCATTAGCTAATATGAGTTCTTGAAATACGAAAATAATATTCAAAATTAGAAAACGACACACAAAACAAATTATTTTGTATAAGTTTTAAATTGTCTATTAAATATATTTTTTTATCGCTAAAAATATTTTTAGGAATTTTATATTGTTTTTAGGTATTTGGTCGCTTTTTTTTCAAATGCCATATGATTGGACGTGAAGTAAAACAAAATAGTAGCGATGAAGTATAAAAAGAAGAGAAAGAAAACAAAAAAAAGATAATAATATAAGATTATACAAGTTATATAAGATTATACAAGTACCGTTGTAATTTAGTTTTGATTGACAGTTTGCTTTGCTTTTTACAAAAATATTTGTAACGTTTGTGGGCGCTATTATAAAATAAATTTCAATATCGCTCCAACATCGGAGACCAGAATCAAGCGCCCGGTCGCAGTCAGCGGGATTTGCGAATAAGCCACCGTTCACCCAGTTCAGTTTGTTGCCAGATATTCTCCTACCTAACTAACGCTTTAAAATTTATTAAAAAATTTCACTACACCACGCCAGGAGTTCTGTTTGATATTAGCCACCATCATCATCATCTGCATCATCATCATAAGATTACGCATATGCAGTGTGTGAAAGGTGTTTTATTTTGCCTTCACATATCCTAATAATATTATAAATGCGAAAGTTTGTGAGGATGTTTGTTACTTTTTCACTCAAAAACTACTGAATGGATTTTGATGAAACTTCACAATAATATAGCTTATACATCAGAATAACACATAGGCTATAATTTATCTTCGTACTCCCATGGGAACGGGAATTACGCGGGTAAAACCGCGGGGCGCTGCTAGTTTGGTATAATTTTTTTTTTAAATATATTACAAGAGAGCGTAATTAATCTTGAAGTCTACAAGTGGTACTCAAAACTTTAGCCTGTTTGTGAATACAGGTATTTCTTAACTCAAGGAAGACAATAGTTATTAACAGTTTGGATGCGCTGAATCCATGTGAATTATGTGATGTTGATCAACAATCAGCAATTCCTACTGCTTGGGATTGTAAAATTTATACCCAAAACTTTATTTCATCCCTATAAATTAAGCTGAATTAGGTAACAAGAAATATATATTCAAATTCGAAAATTCATTTGAAAATATGTCTTGCCTCTTAGATATCGCAGAAAAATGTGTAAAAAGTAACGAAATGCTAAGAGGATAAGTTTATTAAAAAATGTGACCATTTATATTCAAAAAGATCTCAGTGCTGTAAAGCGAATAGTAAAATACGTGTTAGCCTGTAATAGGCGGGCTTTAGGTCTCATTTCTCAAGATTTCGCTTTTGAGTGTAAAATTATAGTAATTTTTATACATTTCCATTTGTGCTTTTGAATTTGAAATTATAATTCAAAAAAAAGTTGAAGTGGATCTTTTTTACTTAAGTCTGAAATAAGTCAAAAGGTGAAAGTTCAAGCTTTGGTTCGCTGGAAAGAACTAAGATTTCTAATAAGCGGCTCGACTTGAAAACTTTGTATCAACAAAATTTTGTTTATCCAAAGTTTTGAAGTCTATGAAAATTATAATTTATACATGGTAGAAAAATACACTTGTTTTTACTTGTACTACACTCACTTTAACGAAATCTAAAACATAATTGAAGAAAATAACTTATAACAAACAAACTTAAAACTCTGTTAATATAATATTTACCCAGGATGTTTTTCTTTCGATTCGTTTGTTATTCGCTCAAAAGATGATATTTCTTTAATAATATGCCCTATTTTTTGTTGACTACTACAAGACCTTACAAGGAGCTGGCAAGCACTTACCTACTGCTGCTTTTATGCTAGTGGGATTCGGTTGGAGGAATGCGATGCGCTGCGCTCTCGGCTGCAAAGGTTCCACCTTCCTTTCGTCTCCCGTAGCTTTGCTGGCGGCGATAAGAGCATTTGCCACCTTGTTGTCTCTCTCGGAATAGGCAACGTCACTTACTAGTAGGTGGAAAGTCAGGTGGCGCGTCTACCAGTTAGCATGTCCAACTAACATAAGAATCAAATATGGAGGGTAAAGGTAAGGACTAAGGAGTCATCTCTGTGTATGAAAATTGTGCCTCGGAAAGTGTTAAATAAAGGTGGTGCCACAGTTGCAAAAGGGTAAACTTTTAAACGTGTGTGCGCCAAGAAATCACGCACACACACATAAATATGTATACCAATACTTTTACTACACCAGCGCCATTGCGGACGGTTTTTGAACTGTTATTTATAGTATGGACACTTTTTATACTCTTTCCCTCTATAGAATCAAACTTACAGATGTGACGTTAGATAGTAAGTGTCCTGCGTCACACGTCTGTGACGACGATGGCTGCCTGTGACGTTTTAGCAAAGGCAATGCATGTGCTATCTATCCTGAGAAGCGAGCCTCGTCGCCTGTCTGTTCTTCTTTCTGAAATACTGTAAATTTATTTAACAGAAGAACGTTCTTCTGATTAAAACATTATTTAAGGCCAAACCAGCCGACGGTAAAGTAATGTATTTTTTAGATATTTCCAATACAATTAATAGTAAAAAACAGTAAAATTTAAAATACCAAGACAAAAATGAAATATCATGCAGGAAAAAGCTAGCGTTTTCAAGCAAAAAGAAAAGAAATAAATAAGGATTTGTTAGAACCGTCCAATGTGATCATTTTGGTATACAGATTAAACTGAGTGTACTTATCAATATTGCCTTTTATATTATTTTTACTTATTTCATTGTAAGTTTTATGTTATAATTTGTACTCCTATCGCGACTTTTACGTTTATATATTGAAGATACTATACGTTGGGAATAAGACACTCACTCTTAAATTTTTGCATGATGTATCAATATTATATATTATGCATTTCACGTTATTAACAAAAGAGCATTGACTAGGTGTCTTTCTCATTTTTTAAGGGAATCCTCTTCAAAAGAGTTTTTTTTTTGTTAGTACTTTTGACTATTTCTTTTGACATATTTCAAGTGTACAAGTTGTTATTATACGGAATATTTTGATTTGGTTTAAAAAAGTATCAACCCTTATAATATAATTATATGGGGATGTAGAGGGATTCTGATTATTTATAAAGCCTGTTTATTATTATATTAATTATTTTTATTATAATTATTTGATAGCTGTTCAAATTATGCTCCTACGTGTAAACTCGGAACACTACCTCTATAAACTATTTATTTATTTGCACCAACAAGATAAGCACAACTTTTTTGGTTATGCAATAAAATATTAAAAAAAAAACTAAATGTTTAAGCAGTGAGAATTAAAAAAATAGCAACAATATTTCATAGATATAAATGATTCTACTGACTTGAACAATATCGACCACAGAAGCTATAATTGGGTTATTTTTGAAGTTATTCGAACAAAACAAGTTAATAAGTTCTTATACGCTGCCATCTGAGCCGGGATAACATCTGGCGGCTACAATGGCGGCGAATCGCGGCTTAACCCACTTTCCCACCACCGACTTTCTATTTGACAAAAATTTATTTAGCATTAACAGACGTTTATTAGGAATATTGTCTCGTTATTAGCGACGGAACATAAACGTTAAATAATAGAATTTACATCGACCACATAACCCATAGACTCCTAATAATAGGGGAACGGGTTCTGGCGACACATCTGACTTATAGTTCCGATGAAAGCCGTAAACAATGTACTTAAACTATCGTGTAGTCTCATTCTTTCCCGTTGCGAAATATATCCATTTCTTTTTAACGTTCCGTGATTGATAATGTATGACATTGAATTAGCTAATCACAGAATTGGAATCCCTTTCATCTCACCTCAGCTAGTTGCCAGAATGCATTTAATACGAAAAATCAAACATTAGGAGTCTATTGGTTGTGTGGTCGATGAGAATTTAAATTATCCATACTGTCCTTTTATTTTTTAAATATTTGTAAGGTTCAAGAGTGGATGCCGCGTTTAGGTAGAAATGTTGGTCGGCCATCAACCAGTTGGGAAAACGATCTTCGTGCTAAGGCCGGTCCGCGTTGGATGCCAGTGGCAAAGGATTTTGTCTTAGCGTTCATTGAGGGAGGCCTATGTTCAGCAATGAACGGTTTAAGGCTGATGATGATGATGATGATAAACAGTGTCTCCAATTGACGATAGATATCAAAGACAGAGTATATTAGGACCGATTTTATCTTTTATTCTATTTGTTAATATCAAAAACTTTTTAGGAAGAAAACAAAATAAGGAAAATTCAAGACAAATTATAAAATGAAAGAAAACTTACATAGGTACATCCAGAGTCGTATATTAATTTATTTAGTAAGATTGAATTATATTTAACGTATTTCAAACTTTACAGCAAGTTTGATCATGACCCCTGACCCCTTTTCAACGATAAAATCCCTAGATAAGAGCATTCAATTCCTATCACTAGCTATTGCCCGCGGCTTCACCCGCGTTAGCAAAAAAAAACCCCTTTTTTAATAAAAAGTATTCACTGTTACTTCTAGTACCTCCCAAAATATGTGTACAAAGTTTCATGATGATTCGTCGAGTATTTTTGCGTGAAAGCGTTACAAACATCCACGGATTCATTTATAATATTAGCAAGGATAAGGATTTACCTTCTACATTCCTAAATGTTCAATGCAATTCAAAAACGGAACACCTGAATTCCGTAGAACCATTTGAAATTGGAACAGGTAAAGTAGACATGGACAGACCCCAGACATAATCAGGACGCATCAACGCCCAGCAGTCCGCTCCTAATCAGTCCATCGATCATCCGATGTGTAATTATTCTCGTCCAATTGATTCAGGAAAAGGTTTTCAATAACGGAAAATAAACGAGCCAATTTTTTCTTACTTGGATAGGCTAACCGGCAGATGTACCACCTTTTTTTTTCTTTATCGCTGGGAAATGCGCTAAGGCATCCCGCGGGGGAGTGGGTCTCCCCAGGCCTATGTGGGACTCGCTGCACAAATCTGGTACCAGCTCTACTCACTAAAACTCAGCGAGTGCCACCAATGCCGCCGTGAGGTACACTGGATCTACTAGCAACAGGGTACCTCGACGGCTAGTCAGTCCCTCAGGGGACCGACGCCACCTCCACAAAGGGGTTGCCCCGCACCACAGAACAACCACTCTCAACGTCGGGACAGTACAATGAGGCGAGGTTCCCGTCCTGTGCACATTTTAGAATTAGCATGCTGGGCTAGTCTTAAGTTAGCCTATCCATAGCAGTGGTGGCGTTGTGGGATGGGTCTTCAACTTCCCTCTAATATGTGGAAGAGGTTGACGCTGGCTCACGCGTCCTAGCCTGTATGGAGGTGCTGCTGTGGTGGCTGGTCGTGTTATGCGATTTCTACCTAGCTGAGTTTCTTTTTTTTATTAACATCCACTGGTTTGTTATGGATATTGCGGGGTCTAAATTTATCTACTTATTTACTTATCTTAGAATAGTGTGTATAAGATTGTAATAAATGTGTTATAGTAATAAGTTTATGTAATTATGTATGTTTATAAAAAATTGTAAACTATATTTTGAAAGGAGCAACCCAACAGAGTTTCTTGCTGAATTTTTCTTATATACTATACTACTATAGTACTATGTATTGTTTTTATTATTATTTTTTGTAATATTGTATTTGAAAAGACTAGTTCCACTGAGTTTGTTTTGCCGGTTCTTCTCAGTGGACTTACTTTGGAACCGGTGGTAGACTCAATTGACCTTCAAAAAGATACTTGGATAGTACTATTTTGAATAAAATTTTTGCCTTTGACTTTGACATATGAAATTCATAGGCTACGCAGACCACATAGCTAGGTGGCTTGACCCATTGCTCATACAACTATCAAAACAATCATATCTTTAGTATAATCAATCAAATCAATCTTGTACTACTCCACTGATAAGGGGGTGCCTTATGTGCAGGCAAAATGAGGGCGTAGGAGGCGCTACTTAACGAGACCCCAGTAAGTCAGGATGGGTATCTGGTCCACTTAGGCACGATGTCACTGTGACTGCTTATTGGCGGCCGAGCAGTCTCCCCTTACGCCGTCAATACCCAAGCGTGAGTCCTACATAATTCCAAGAGATTTAAGGGATTTATGCCCATATACTCAAACTCAAGTTTGGGAACTGCTTACATTTTGATGACATGTGGATTAAAGGCGTGCTTAGTAGTTTGAGTTAGTGTTGAGTTGGTTGAAGTTAATAAATTCTATCCGAATTAAAATGATTTTTTTATTGTTTGTGTTAGATGTGAGTGGCAAGCGGTAGGGTATCTTGCCGTTCATTCATGGAGGTCTAATTTCACTGTGCATTGATACAGGCTGATGATGAAGATGAAACTACTTCAACACAAACGCATAGCAAAAACAGGTATTACTAAAAGCGGCTTTCGTAATGATAACTATTTTAATATGAATACGAAAGAAAACAAAACGACTAAACAAACTAGTGATCAAATATGATCACAGGGTTGAAAATCATAGAAGTACGTTAAAAAAAGTAAACGCTGTCGAGATTACACCCACAAAATGTCAATACAATATAGACTTGTAATATTGCTAGCGATAAATATTTGCTAATGACCTATCGAAAAGGTCAACTGCTCCCCTTTCTGGCAGTTTCCACACTTATAACACCCTTTAGCTCTCAAGTGTGAATTCAGTTTCAATACATATCATAACTCTTTACCCAAAAATTCGTATTGTCTTCAAGACTAAGCACTATACGCTATATATAACCACATTTTGTGTTAAAACCGTTAAAATTGAGATTTGAGTATAATTTAAGAAATTTATTATTTCAGCCTTTACCACACTCGAAAAACGTTCCAAAACTTTTTTCTCAAAGGAGACGGTCCATTTCTAGTCTAGTCTTGTACAGTATACTATAAATAAATAAAAATACATAGATTTCATTAAAAATAAAATAAATTAGTTTATCGTAATAAGTTACGTGCAAAAAATT
The DNA here is from genome assembly GCA_905333005.2 of Lycaena phlaeas. Classification (NCBI taxonomy): domain Eukaryota; kingdom Metazoa; phylum Arthropoda; class Insecta; order Lepidoptera; family Lycaenidae; genus Lycaena; species Lycaena phlaeas. The sequence goes on from HG995178.1 coordinate 11,206,662, forward strand.
AGAAGTTTTATCAAGTTTTTAAAATAATAGCTATTCCACACAAAGATGGCGGCTTATGGCGTCACTCATGGTACTTTTGTAACTTTTTGTATCTATTTCAAGCTTTGTTAGATGGAGTTGTTAACTCGTAAATGTGTTTCTTGCATTTTTGTAGATATTTTGACGACTTGGACTTTTTATTTGGACATAGATTTATAGCCATAAACACCAAAGAAAATATTCATAAACCATTGTTATAAGTATCATGCAGTGTTGCATATCTTGGAAATATTAAATTATGCTTACGCTGAAATTGAAAAGAATTTATGGATTCATATCCATAACAAATTAAAACTATTTGAATATTTATTTTCATTCATATCATTATGTGTACAAAAGTAAACCAACGTCCCATACAATTTTGGACCGTCTCCTTTTTTAACGGAAAAACTTTAAACGTTTTCTGAAATCTTATTGAAAATTGTGTACGCAATTATTATTGTCTTATAAAATATAACTTAACTAACTTTTTGAAGACTTAAAATTGGTACATCTTTATGTTTGTTCTTTGTATTTATTTGTGATTGTCGAATATTGGCGTGGCACAGCGCATCCCCAAAATGAATTAATCTAGTATATTATTTGATTATTACTGAATTCACAAAAGGTTTTTTTTTTCAAAATTTGCTTGTAAGCAAGCTAATAACTAGTCCTTATATCCATAGAGTGAACGTTTAAAATCCTGATAATGGTGTTCTTTTTTCTGCCTTTTTTTAACTTTAACATTAATTATAAGCTGTCAAAGTAAATGGCAACAAAGCCACGAGGTTTTAACGAGACACCGCTGTGGGTTATTTGATACTTTATGGAAAATATTTTGAGTGAATGAAGCATTTTTATGGAGATATTAAAATTTTCGTATAAAATATATTGTGTAAAATGTATATTGTTACATTCAGCGTAGACAAAGGCTTCTAAGGGTTATCAAACCACCTCCTGGCTATCACTAAATGAAAGTACAGTTTGCTGTAATAACAACATTTATTTTAATAATTCGTTAATTACATTGCCGTTTTGATGTACTGGAATAAAATTAAAACTGCATTATGGGAATTCGAAATGTGTATATAATTTTTCAAAAGACGAAACATTTTAAATTAAAAAGATATAATATAATAACATCCAATTGCTCGATAACAAGAGAGTAATTGAGATTCTAATGAGCTATCCTGTCAACCAACCGGCTTACTAGATGGTTAATTAATTAATCCTTAATTAATAAGTTAATCCTTACCTATATAAATGTGAAAGTAGGAATGTTTGTATCGCTTTCACGCGAAATCTACTCAACCGATCATCATAAAACTTTATACACATATTGTGGATAGAAGTAACATAGGATACATTAAAAAAAGAATTCATTTTGCTAGCGCGGGGAAGCCCCGAGCTACAGCTAGTAATTTATTTACAGCTACATATTATTATCCCTAATATGTGGTATATTTATTGGTGTCTTTGTCCAACAGTGGATGACATAGTTTTATTGTTTTTTCTCTATAAAATCTGTATGCTTTTAATATAGGAGAAATGCTATAGGATTTCTCTCGGTTTTCGTTTCAAATGTTTTGATTGAGAATAAGTGTTTGAACCGGTGTCGTAAAGGGAGGACGTGACAAAAATTTAATATCAAACTTTATAGATTACACCACAGATATTGTTATGGGGTTTGGTTTGAATTGCAAAACGAAACCCTATCGAAAATATGGCATCAATAAAATCGTTTACAAAAGTCATTTTTTTTCCGAATTTGGCGCGCCTTGCCAGTTAATTCGGATTGATTGCCGTGACAAACGGCACGGCGTTGTCACTTGCGTATTTTATCATTTGATAAATTTTAATAATGGAACGTGACTCAGCTCACGTTTACACACGTCAAATGCCTGTAGTATACCTACCCATCACAGCGTATGAAACTTAGTAGTATAAGATACGCTATATAAGACGACCTTCCCCGAGATGCTTATTTAATGAAATTTGTTTTATATTCAATTTAATATGTCAATAAACATGTTGCATACCTATGTGTTGCCTAAAAAAAATCCGTCCAGGATATGATTTTCAAAATTTGTCAAACGGAATTCGCAACTGATTTTTCGCAGACAACCCTTTACCACCGTATACATAATGAAATATTCTTTTATATCATTTAATTTCAATTCAATAATCAGACCGGTGCAAAATGCTCTATTACATCGTAACGATTTACCTATATGTCAGCATATGCTATGGGCTTCATACTTTCGATTGGTATAAAATTTCTCAAATAATCAAACCGGAGAAATGTTAAAAAAATATTTTTTTAAAATATTAATTAATCATATCCTGGACTGAATTTTTTTAAACAACCCATATGCAACATGTTTATTGACATATTAAATTGAATATAAAATTAGTTTCATCAAATAAGCATCTCGGTGAAGGTCGTTTTATATACCGTATCCTATGCTATAGCCACTGTTCAGTTTATCTACTCATGTCATTTTACGATATTATATTTTGACGGTATGTACGTACTAATTGATAATAGTTTGAATTGTATACTAAAATCAAGTTTTTTTATTTCATGTTATTTATTAACACTAATAATCGTTAATATTTTCAGACATCGAACAATTTCTGATACATTTATCAAACGAAGTTTTCTTAGAAAACAACTTGGCTTGAACCCCTTAAAGCTATAACTTAATACACTAGACTCATTGGTATCAGGATACTGAAGCACAAGAAGTGTTTTTCTCCGTAAAATACAAACTTATAGTGCCTTATAACAAGCAGTTTCATAATAAGCGAAATTTTCAATATGTATTTTATGATTTTATGGAGCTAAAATTCTTTCGTTATAATTATTGTATTAAGGGAAATTATAATAAATATTCCATTAAAATAAACGCTATATCAGCAATAAATTGCAGTCATCTGTAAATGAATCAAAATTATTTTTTGTTTCACCTGGAACTAATAAATAAAAATATATAAACGAAAAGTTATGATCTCTATACTGAAATAATAAGATTCATATTAGAACAAGTAGCGACATCGTTAATGTTCGGGGACGCTAGTCATTTACCATCAGGGAATCCCAAATTTAATGTCTTTATCATAATATTAACATGCTACGACCTATTGTTAGATAAGGCCCTTTCTATAAACTCCAAAACGGCCGATCCTCCGTTAAAACCAGCCACTGCGCGGAGCCCCACGATGGAGACATTACCTAGAAGAACCCTAAAAGCTGACCGTCTGTTAGATTAAATAGGTTTTTTTAATGTATCCTATGTTACTTTGGGTAAGTACCTTCGAGAATATGTGTACAAAGTTTCATGATGATCGGTTGAGTAGTTTTCGCGTGAAAGCGTAACAAACATCCGTTCACATTTATAATACATATATTAGTAAGAATGTATTATTTTAACATACATATACCCGAATATTATACTAACAGAGGAGCTCGAGGCGCAGTGGTAACAAAAGCCCGAGAATCTGACAACCAGTCTTACCGTGGGGTACCGTATCACCCAGTTGCTGGGTTGTGGAGGTCCGATAAGCAGTCGCTCCATGTAAAATACTAGTCAAATCAAATCAAATCAAAAATATCTTTATTACGTATGTACAACTTGTACACTTGAAATAAGTAAAAAAAAAGTAGTCAATAAGAAGGAAAAGTAATAAAAAAAAATTAAAAAAAAACTCGTTTGAGATAGAGGATCCCCTGAGAAAAACGAGAAAAAAACTTAGTATTCCGATGAATCCGGTTAGACTGGAAGCCTACCCCAAAATAAAGTTGGAAAGAAGGCTAGGCAGATGATGGTGACCCGAATATACTAACTCCTACCTCATAATGATTATTATAATATCAAAATCTATGAAAAGGTAACAGACATACATACTTACAAACTTTCGCGTTAACAATATTAGTAGAATGTGATGCCATTTCCTGATACACGTCGGGGCGTGTTAGCGTGTTCGGAGTGACGGATGAAGCAACGAATTCGGTCGCCTTTGATTGCAATTCACGCCAACTCCACATACTAATGTATCCTTGTTTGTTCTGGAAAGGTCTTTTGACGTCTTGATTCAAATTGTTTACAGTTTAATTGAATCGTGCGCTTTGTTTTATGGATTTAACCAATACGCTAATTAAAGTGATTCTAATTGGACTTGATAGATACAATTCAATTTTGTAAGAAGTAGTTTCAATGTTCGGGCGTACATTTTAATGAAAGATTTTATTTTAAACTTTCATTAAAACAAAGACTTTATTCAAATATTATATAATTTCATACAGTATATAATAACACAGTTCAATGTTGTATTAGATTAGAACGACGAAACATTTTGTAACTTCGAATTATTAATATGTTTAAACATGTACAAAAATCTTAGCCTCAATTCTGAAATATCCTTATTAGTAGGAGAGACCGTGGAAGATCGTCCTTCACCGAACTTATAACCAGATGAGTCATATTTTTTATCAAATATTTTGTATAAACAAATATGCCTACGTTATATTTTGTGAGTGAGTAAGTAATAACTATAATATATTCTAAAATCACAATAGCCTTATAGTATTTCTTAACAACTTAGATATTTTATATGTTCATTAAAAATCTAGTTCTTAACATAATTGGATAGGAATACAAGTTGACGCCCAGATGATCAACGGCGCCCATGACCAATAAAGTATTCAGCCGGGCTAGCCAACAACAGACCCTGGCAACTCATGCAGTAACTACTAACTATGACTTCTTCCCTGGCTATTTGACCTGAAAACGTGCTATAAATTGACAAACGCCAGCTGCACGTACGAAAAAGTATGATCCGTGCTCACGTTCCGATTGAGGCAAGCTGTAAGGCGTAAGCGAAAGCGCGGAAGCGATAGACACGATCGGCTCAAGCGCTCGGCTTGTGACGATATGACATTATCTCGTAAAACTTAGTCCGTAAACTGACTATACGGATAATCATTTTTGAAGTGAAACTTCTTTAGAATCGTTGTGATTACAAATCGGATGCAACGGAAAAAACGACAGGTAAGAGACACAAATAGGAAAGAGCGAGAGAGCAAATGTCGGTGTGTATGTATATTGCACACTGTTTAATACTTGCTTGTATTTGAGCATTTAACATGTGTTTCACTTCTATCTTGTTTCAGTTCTATTCTATCTAAACACGGCAAAGTTTACTGACAAAATATATGTTATGCTAAATATTTTTTTCAAGCAAGAATATCGTTTCTAGAAATTCTAGTCCTGTGTAGTCTAATGCTCATTTCGCACTTATACAATATACAGCGCCTTCAAAAGATTATGCTCATTCGTCGTCCTGGATCGAGCCCCACGCTGTAAGGCGAGTCTCTTTGTACGCCTTATTTGAAACATAAGTTTGAAGTTACAAGTTACTTATATTCTTGTTTCACTGGATTTGAGCATTTCTTTGTACTTTGGAATACATGTATGGTAAGTTAACATATAATAATAATAAATAATTTATAATAATATTATGTTGGGATAACTCACACACGGTCATCTGATCCCAAACTACATATAATAGGCAAAGCCTTTTTTTTATGACGCAGTGGAAATCCTTTTCGGACCATACCAGGGCCTTGGGTAGGCGCGCTGGCGTGTGTGGGGAATCGCATTGGGTGCATTACCCCACCAAAACCGCTGCGTGAGTCTTTCTTCTGCGTTGAGGGACCCGGATCGCAGGCAACAGGAAACCCTCAGCGACAGACTGGTCCCGGCAAGACCAGATTCTCCACAGTAGAGGGACTGCCCTACTACCACTTGGCAGTCCCCACGACGTCGTGTCTTCAGCGGGGCCCGGGTTCCCATCCTGAGCCCGACACGAGCAGAGGAGTTTTACTGGAAGCGCATTAAGTAGCGCCTACGGCGTACCGCTGTTCGTCGACTACGGGGGGAGGTCACATCAGCGGCTTCCTCTCTCACCCGTTCGTCGGCCTCCTCCTGAGACATTACTGTCTCGCAGAAAGAGGTCATTGCCGAGCAAATTAAAAGTTTGGTCCTCCCGTGACCATGGTTGCTGTAAGGTATCCGAAACGTCAGGCTTGTAAAAAACTTAATAATCCGCGATAAAATCCGTAAATTTGTTTTATTATAAAGCTTAGAAGAACTATTTCAAGTCACCACAGCCGCCAGGATCAAACCCGGAAAATTTAAGAGGTCAAGCCCATATTACCCTTCCTTAACCTTTTTCTGTCAACCCCAACATAGGACTCTATTAACGAACTTCAAGACAGCCTATTCTCCACCATGGGTATCGGAGGGAGACATACTGCTTTACGCCGGTAGCGCGACTGCGAAGACGAGGTATCAACCCCGGACGTGCCGGCCTATTTGGCAGCAAAGCAGCAAAAGTCTCTTTCAAAAGTCTGTCAATCATCATCATCATCATCATCATCACTATTATAGCGATGACCTCTGTGGCTCAATGGTTAGCGCATTGGCGTTTAAGCCCGGAGGTAGCGGGTTCGAATGTCGCCAGGGAACAAAAAAGTTTCTGTGTTTCTGAGTGATGGATGTGTATTAAATATAATATGCATTATATAATAAAAATCTTAAATATATGTATTAATATAAAAAATATTATGTTACATGTATTTCCGTTGTATGGTACCCGTAACACAAGTTCTGAGAGAACTTACCACGGGACCAGATTGACGTGGTGTCAAATCGTCCATAGATATTATTATTATTACAGCCATCATAATAGTGGTGATGACTTGTCAGCTATCGGTCTATGAGACTTGATTTCTTCTATGAATATCCCACTTCCTACTTATATTATAAACGTGAAAGTTTGTGAGTATGGATGTTTGTTACTCTTTCAAGTAAAAACTACTAAATGGATTTTAATGAAACTTTACAATAATATAACTTATACATCAGAATAACACATAGGCTATAATTTATCTCCATACTCCCACGGGAACGGGAAGGCTCTGCTATCGTTTATTTATAACCCTTTATAACGCTTTGTTTATAACCCTCCTAAGGACAGGCCGGTGCGCGATTGTGCTGTGCCAAAACCACTATCAATACCGAAATACAATAACAACTTTTACGGTAACAGTTTTTCAGTGATCGCAGCACGTATGTGGAACTCTCTTCCTCTGTCTATCATTAATAGTCCTTCCATAAACACCTTTAAAAGATGCACCAAAAAGCATTTCCTCAACTCGCTCAATGTAGTTTCTTGATAATTCATATTTACTAATCTATGTATTTATAGATGTATTATATTTATATATATATATATATATATGTATGTGTGTATGTATGTATGTATATGTATGTGTTTGTGTATATAAATGTGTTAAATTATATCTATTTGTATAAAGTATAATATGTAGTTATATATGTATTTATGAAAATCTGCGAATTATAATAATGTATCCCACAACCCATAGGTTTTGCTGGAAGAGATCTCTAATAAGCACGCCTTGTAAACTAGATTTCTTTATTGTTATGTTTATTTTGTAAAATGTATAGTACTTAAGTGATAAATAAATAAATAAATAAATAAAATAATGCTGGTATATAATATCTGCTATATAAGTATCTAACGGCTCACTTTTTTTAGTATAAACATGTTATCGTATGATGCACTGTATTTAAAAATATAAATGTTAATAGCCAACTAGCTAAGTAAACTTAAAGTCATTTAAAATGAATACCCTGAATTAAGCTTCTGTTTATTTTTAAATATATTACCACAGAATTAAATTAAAGTAAGTATTTTTAGATGCGCATTCGTATTCTAGCCCGAAACAGCGCGGGATTATATAAATTTGCAATGAAAATACAGTCTCAATTTAAAAGTTTAATATGGACTTTAGTACTAAAGTAAACGTAGTGAAAAACTGCAGCACTCGCTAATCCAGCGCTTTACGGCGTCGTCAGCGCTTTCAAGCTAAAATATTAAATGACTTTCTTTAATATCCCATGGTCTCAGTTATTTAAGGTATTAGATTTACACCATCAACATAACAATAATAGCTTGTGGATAATTTTCCCTATCTAGAAACCTTTTTTGTATAATTTGATAAATGTACATTCGGTCCTTGATGGTAATTCGTGTTATAGCCACTACAATAAACCTTTTTTTAACACTTTTTCCACTATTTATTTTATAATATATTATTACCATTACAATTTAGTCGACCGGTTTCTACAGACACCTGATGATGACTTTTTCGAAACCAGTCGATTAATTTGTAACTTCTTCTCTTTCTTCCTCGTTCGTTCCTATACTCCTCCGGAACGGCTCGACCGATTTTTATAAATTCTTATTCTGATTTTTGTGTGCATATCGGGTAGGTCTGAGAATCGGCCAACACCTATTTTTCATTCTCCTAAATGATAAGGCTGACCCACCTCAAAATATATATTTTTTAAATTTTATTAACAAAATTTTCCATTTTTACAAGAAACCCAAAATTTTCACCCTTCTGCGATCAACCCCTTTTTTAAACAGCGATATTAGGACTTTTTACAGAACGAAGTCTATGGGGGCAGCTAGTAATATAGTAAAAAATAAATAGTAGATAAAGTTTAAAAAGCGTTGGATGCGAGTAGCAAGGGATCGGTCGTCTTGGCGTTCATTCAGGCCTATGTTCAGCAGTGGACGGATAAAGGCTGATGATGATGATGATGAAGAAGGTGTAAAAAAGAGTTCTCATTGTAAAGGAGGATTCCAAGGAGTCTTGGGCAAATCATGACTACAAATACGATTAAACTACTTCTATTCTCCATAGATTTGCCGGCCTAAAATTCGACATTTAAATAGTCTCTAAAACAAGGGTCATTGCTTAGCTGCTACAGCCAAGGATTTTCCAGTCTGCAATTGCAAACACGATGATATATTCCCCAATTTCCGACAGGATTTAGGTGTCAATCGTTATGGTGTTAGGAGTGAGACATTGCCAGCTATCAAAATCATTATCGATCTCCGTCTACTCGAAACTTATCTTACAAGAACTTTCTCCCCAAGTGGTCCACTAGATGCTTGTTAATCATCAGTGATGGAAGGCGATGACCTCTTGAAAAGTAAAGCAAAGAAATGAAAAGGAAAGAAAAGGAAAGGAAAGGAAAGGACAGAAAAGAAAAAAAGAAACATCTTTTACGGACTTTATCGCGGTTTATTGAGTTTTTTATAAGTCCGACGTTTCGGATACATTACAGCAACCATGGTAGCGAGAGGACTGAGGTGTCAGACGTCTTGTATCTGTGTTCCTGGGTCATAGATGTGTATTGAATATGTGCATTAATATAAAAGTATTTGTAAATGACTTTTATTTTATACTTTCAAGTTTCAACTATAAAAATACTACATAATGTATTAAGAAATAACATAAAATTATATCTTATATTATATTAAATAAAAAATCAAATTAATTAATAAAATATGGGTCCCAGATCGCTGTCGGCTGGGAACGTTCCCAAAACGCTGGCCGTATTACCTTAAAAAAGTATTAAATATATAGGTACTCGTAACACAAGTTCTTCGCGGTGAGTCTTCAACGTCTAAATAAAATCATATTTACCCAGCAGTTCATATTATATGCGTACGTTCGTCTTCATTTACTCTCAATAAGTAAGATGGTAAGCTCCGTACCAGTTGGCACCTTAATCCCTAGAGTAGGACATAACAGGGCGCCCCCCTTTCGAATTTCACTAGGTGAGCCATCTGCTCACCTACCTACCGATTGAGCTTAAAGGCCATCAGGCCTAAAAGACTAGACCTTTCGAAAAAAATCCTTACCAGTTAATATACAGAGCCTAACATCCTTTCTCTTCACAGCAAAGCTGTTGACATCATAATTAAGCAGGAAGTACTCAAGCAGCGACGCGATGTTTAAGTACTCTTTCACTGGTAAAAGGACTTGGATTATAGAACCTTAGACCGCAAGAACGCGCTGTGGTCATGATAGAAAAAAAGTAGATAAAACCTTTTTATTGACCACATATAACATTAAAACCTACAAGTTGGGCTGACTTAACGGTCCTTTGGGGTTTATTGAACAAACAAAATCCATGAAATGCTCCGTGTCCTCCCTCCTCCCGTGCGGGATGTGAGGAGCATCGCATTATTTTTACGACGGTCATCATTTTATTACCACCATAAATGACCACGAATTTGGTGCATTTAAAATTTATTGACCAATAAAGTTTACTCTATTCTGAATATGAGTATATCAAATTGTTTTAAAAGTTTGAATATTAATTTTTATTATGTATTACGATTTATATACCAACTAGCTGTTGCCCGCGGTTTACCCGCGTTAAAAAAAATCCATTTTTAATGTATATGTTACTTCTAGTACCGCCGAGAATTTGTGTATAAAGTTTCATGATGATCGGTTGAGTAGTTTTCGCGTGAAAGCGTAACAAGCATCCCATCACATTTATAATATTAGAAAGGATGTGGCTATCAACCCGGCCTAGCAGGCGCGTTTAGACAACATTTTGTCTACTATAATAATCATTACTATACTCTTTTTTTAATTTCTTTTTGAGATCTTTGTACCCAGAACACTGGCAGCATTACCTCGCTGAATAGCTAAACTTATTCTCTGCGCGAAATAGCTGCCAGCCTTCTGATCACCCGATGAGAGAATCAGTCGATTCGACATATCCTTCATAAGCCGCTACATGTCAGCCGACCACGGCCCTAACGTTTCGAAACTACTACTAACGCCGCAAACTCATAGTCTTCAGTTATAGAAGGGTATTTGCGACGCTATACTATACTCTTTTCGTTACATCAATCGAAATAATAACCGGGTTTCAATTTTAGTTGTATGTCGTTGTACGCATACAACTAGATAAGTCTTTATTATGTCAAATAAATTCTATTTGACATGATAAAGATTTAAAGGTGGCCTAATAATTAATTAATATTATTGTCTGCATGATTAGTGCAATCAAGCCTCACAAAAGACGTGTGGCACTCGGGGACTGCCGCGGTAAAGCTATTGCATAGCATTTTGTATCAACTTATGCAATTATAATTATTTATTTATTTTATTTATGCAGTATTTCTTTTTCTTTGATATTAATTTAAGTTACACTTTTTGAGCGTGGTGACCGATAAGAAAACATTTTTTTTCTTTTATGAAATAAATAATATTGTTTAAAATATTTTTATTATTTTACAATACATGTGTTATATTTTATTGTTATACGCGCGAGCTTCGTAGAGTCGTACAATACGTCTAGTTGCACGCACACAAACACCGTGTCGAAGACTGCCAAAAAGAAACGACGTTAGACAATACACGACCTTCAAGCCGTGCCCGTCGGAGTGGGGAGCGTGAGGTTTTTTTCGTTACGGAATTTCTGGATTCGGTCCCCGCGCTCAAGGCCCGCGATAGAAGCTATGCAATAGCTTAAAAACCTGTGTAAGCATTCTGTATGACTTTCATTTTACCTTTAACGAATAGACATTGTATCCTATCACTATTATCAACACGTGTGTCTCTCTGTCAGGCAAAAACTACTTAGCTTAAACATCGAAATAACACGAAGACTTTTCCCTGTGCTCCCACGGGAATGGAAAGTACACACCGATGATATGGCCTCAATCAACGCAGATTCATTTACTTATTTTTCGTTTAGCAAAAGAAGTGTTATTAATAAATTTAAAAGAAAAATATTCAATGTAAGCGGGGCTAGACTAAATCATTTAATACATTAAAAATGCTGTCAAGAGAAGCATATGGATATTGTTAAATGGGTGTAAAATAAAACCTATTGAATCCAATTTAAATGACTAACCCAGTTTTATTACGAATTGAAAGTTGGCACCAATAAAAATCGTTTTATGTAAATTAAATAAAGCCATAGCAGAAAACTCCCTGTTGGCGTATAAATAACGTTTACTGGTAGACTGGCGCTGATAGAAAACGGTCTGCAATGAAATAGTGCTCCTGAGGGAGAGCTGGATCTCTTATTGAAGTTTCATAGAGGAAACTAATCGAAAGAGACAAGTTGAATTTGTAAAGAGTTAGAAATATTTTTGAAATATGAAAGAAAATACTTTATTTATCACTAGAACGTGAAAGTTTTTTGTTTAGCTTATCAATAAGATATTTTTCAATGACAGCTCAGTGAAGCCACAATTATTTGAATTTTTTTTTAAAGGATAGACTCTTAAGGTACTGGACCGATTTCAAAAATTCTTTCACCATACGAAAGCTACATTATCCACGAGTAACATAGCCAAAATTTGATTCTGAAAAAAAATGGATTCCGTAAGATATTTGGGTTTTTCATAAATTTGTAGTTCGTTTGGATTTCGAACACGCTACTAAAGGTAATTGTCGCAACAGAAAAATGTTTTTAAGCATATCACTATCTGTATCTTTCTTATTTCTTTCAAAGCGTCGCTTGAGGAATGAGTGACAGATCACCATATGCAGCTTCCCACTTCGATTTTTTATAATCTAGATCTTTTACATATCGTTGTCTGATGTTTACGTGAGTTTCAACCGTTATAAAAGGATTTTTTTTAAGAATACTTTTTTTAAGAATATTTTTTTTTGTATCCGTGGAATATCTTACCACGTACGACCACGTCACAACAACTACCGACGTATCAGATACAGTACGATCAAAGTATTTAAAACGTACACAATCTCAAAAGAAAAAAAGTGTTGTTCTATTATAGTTTATTTTACAGATGCTGTTAAGGTTGCTGAATGCTCTTTCACGTAAAAACTACTGAATGGATTATAATGAAACTTTACAATATTATATATCGTATACATCAGAATAACACATAGGCTATATTTTATCTCTGTAGTCCCTAGGAAATGGGAAGTACGCGGGTGAAACCGCGGGGCGCTGCCAGTAACATAATGTAACTTGTAAACGCTGAAATGAGCTTAACGTTATAATTACATTATTTTGAACTGTCAAGAAGGAATGCCGGGAAATTGGGTTGTAACTTGTATTAGATTTCGCTGCGAGGAATTTCATATCCGCATGTATATTGTTTCACACAATATTAAGGTTATTCGAATTTATATCGCTTTATTGTATAGAATGGTTAATTAATAGTATTACGGTAACCAAAAAACCACAATATGTGCTAGTTTTAGGTTATTCGTTAATAATTAGAATAGCAAAAACTATTTAGACGTAGGATATATCATATATATCATTTTCCGATCGCCAATGCAAATGGAACAGGAGGATAAGAACAAATATATTAAGAAGAAAAACCATAAGTTAAAACCCGTGACTCATGCCGTTGTAGTTGCTGTAAATATTGAACATTTATGTAGATGCATTGCCCTCCTTTTCCCTACCTCCCATCGCCCTCCAATATCTCTACTTGGCCACTGAAAACTCATCAAACGCGACAAAACATAAGGTGGTAATTTTGATAACGTATAATCAGGACGGTATCATAGATGAGAGCGGGTCGGTTGTTTTAAAATCTTCTGTTAAAGTAAGAGACTTCGTTTAATTTTACCGTCTGCTAAAAACAACGCTCTTTGGTCACTAACGTTCGTTACCGTCATCTTTAACGATTACATATTCGTTAAAATCGGACGATGGAAGTAAGTAACCCACCCTAAGTAACTAACAGTAGGTATATAGAGTTGAGTTGTATGAGTTTTTTTTTTATTTTTATTAACATCCACTGTTTTGTTTTGGGTATTGCGGGGTCTAAATTTATCTACTTATTTACTTATCTTAGGATAGTGTGACTGTAATAAATGTGTTATAGTAAGAAATGTTTATAAAAAATTGTAAACTATATTTTGAAAGGAGCAACCCAACAGAGTTTCTTGCTGAATTCTTCTTATATACTATACTACTATAGTAGTATGTATTGTTTGTATTATTATTTTTTGTAATATTGTATTTGAAAAGACTAGTTCCACTGAGTTTGTTTCGCCGGTTCTTCTCAGTGGACTTGCTTTGGAACCGGTGGTAGACTCAATTGACCTTCAAAAAGATACTTCGATAGTACTATTTTGAATAAAATTTTTGACTTTGACTTTGACTATGAAAGTACGAACAAACGTTCACAATCACACACACACACACACATACAAATAAGCGCTACGACGCTCCGACACGCGGCATTTATTACTTATAGCACTGCGAGGTTCGCTTAGGAATCTCGACGATGCGCATGTGTGTGTGGGCGTTTCGAGCGTTTGATTGTAATTCCGTACTGTACCATAATATGACATATTTATACTGGCGATAGAGCGCATCCTTCTCCAGTAAATGTAATAAATTAAAGGTAAAAAAATGAAAGATAATTTAATAATATTTATTTTATTATTCATTCACAAATTTAATTAAACTTACACCTTTCCTAAATTCCATATTCAAGCGAATTTATTAAACATAATAATAAAACAATAAATACATTTATGATAAACTAAATTATTTTTATTATTTCTATCTTAAGACTAGTCAGGACGCTACATTATGTTTGAACAGTTAACCTTTTACATAATTACAGAATTCTTTTTTTTTTTTTGAAAAAAAAAATATTTTCTTTCAATTTAATCTGGATATCACAGCTATTAAAGTTAACAATTCTTTTTATATTACTTAATTAAGTGTTATATTAACAAAATAGGGCACGATTTATTAAGCTATATTTTGGTATATGCTAAATAACCTAATGGCTGATTTTTTACAATATTTCCCCGTTCACAAGAATTTAGTAACTTAAGTGCTTAGTACTTACTTAAACTTTGCATGTAAGTGCTAAAAAGGGGCAAAATATAAGTTATGACTTCTAAAAAGTCAGTCTAAGTAGAAGTTACTAAGTTCAAATGAATTGGTGATTAAAGGAATAAAAATAATAAAAATAAAATTACAATTAACCAAAGTATTACCACTTTACCTTTAATTAAAATCTAAAACACATTAAAATGTACAGATATCTGAATGTGTTTTTTATTTATTTTCAGGGGGAAAAATAAAGTTAACACATCGTTTGGTTTTCTCCGATTCAAGGATTAAATTTTCAATGAAATCATAAATATAATTAATTGGCCATACAAGGAAATAATTTTTCATACAAATAAAGCCCAATTTTGATTATATATTTCGTAAAAATCATCAAATAAAAAATATCAATAAATTAAATTTCAATCAAATTTACGAAGTTTATCATGTACATATAAACACATAAAATGATAAAATTCACTTTAAAACAACATACAAATATTCAGATAGGAGTGAACACGAGGTGGTTCGACACAAAATTCTCTTACCGCTACAACTTCAGAGCAGTGAAATTGGCGCCAGCTCAAACTATCTGTTATTTTCATTTATATAGGAAAGGCAGTAAAAGGATTAATAGTAGCATGCATTAATTAATTATATATAACAAAAATGCTTCTTATATTAGCACTTAGGCGGGTTTAGTTACGGACGCATAAATGTAGTTCTGGCAATGGACTAAAAGATTTCAGATGGCGCCACTTTATTGCCACTGATCTTTACATAAACCTGGACATCTTATAAGGCATTATGTGAAAAAACCGTTGAATTTGTGATGTGAGGTCCAAGTAAATTTCTGTAATAGTCAATTGAGTTTGCCAAAGCTTAAATGTCAAGCGTCTTGGCAAGAAAATTTACTCAAATTCCGTGATTGAAAATGGCATGTTGCTATCATTTTTTCATGTCATTAAATTTTTTGTTAAATATTTTTATTAGTTTCAGTTTTTCATTATTAGATATGTTTCATATAATATGCTGTCCCGTGATTCATTTTTATTGCCAGCAAATGTAAAGATCAATGTTAGAATGACACCTATCAGTTTCTAGTCAGCATTGGGTTGATCATGATGTTGGCGAGAGCGTTTCGCCTCTTCCTCCAGGCGCCAGCGCCCTGCGCGTGGTACTGAAGTTGGCGGTACCAAGTCCGAGTTCGTGTACTTTCTTCCGCCTGGAAAAAAAATATGATTTTTTTTATGTTTGAACTTGGAACGTTTCAACTTTACCGGAGTGAAGTTGGACGCAAATGGCATTTAGTAAAAATTTTAATAGATGTGAAGATTATACAGGATTATTCAGTACGTTTTAACTTCTGTCTCAAGTTAGTTTAACGTGAGATCGCAAAATCTTACTGATTTGCATATTTTTTTTCTACAGTACGCGTTAACGTTTCTAAACTGAACTAATTTAAGCGTCGCAAACGTCAGGGATTTTTTTGTATACCGGGTGTATTTGGAACGTTTTGAAAGATTTAAGCCTACTAATGTAGGTAACATTTATATACTATATAATGCATATAACCATTTATGTCAAAAACGTTTTTTTAAGACAATTTTAGCACTTATGTATTTTACATGCCCGCGATGTATGCATGCACGCTATGAACTCACGCTGACCGCGAGTCGCGCGGTGCGGGAGTTCGTACAACTCGCGCGACGCGGCTTTGCGTCACTTGTTACATTTCTGTTTTATTCAAAAAACGATCTTAATGTTTACCAAACCGGATTATACACAATAAGATAAAAAAGACAACCAAAAAGAAAAAAAAAATATTTCGCGTTTTTTCACTTGTATCATTGGTCCGGCAACGACTACACTATCATACCTCTTCGTTTTTCAAAGCTTTCAAAATACACCCTGTATAAAATGGGACGAGTATGTAACTCTATGAATCTAAAAAGTAATTTTAATCAATAAATGAATCGACAGGGTAAATTGTTTAAGTACTTTTATAGTAGTGATTCGGCGGTCAAACCGACTTAATATTATAAAATCGAAAGTCTATATGGATGTTTGTTACTCTTTCACGCAAAAACTATGAAATGGATTTTAATGAAACTGGTCACTGCTTGTACAGAATCACACATAGGAAGAGGAAGTACGCGGGTGAAACCGCTGAGCACTGCTAGTAAGTATCAACCCATATAATATTATGTCCTGCTGGGCATGGGTCTCCTCCTCGAAATCAGGCGAGGAGGGTATTGGGCCATAGTTCAGCGATGCGCTCGCTCAATTCGGGTAAATAAACTTCACACACCTTAATCTCATCAGACATAAAGGTTTTCTCACGAAGTTTTCCTTAGATAGCGATGGATCACCCATAGTGACAAGACCATCGGCGTCAAAATAAGGATAAAGCTGTTCGCATATGGCGCAGCAGAGACTTGGAATTTTAAGGACCCTAACACAGGTGATGATGCTGAGGCGACTGTGCCTTAGTATGCGTCATAATTATCACGTTCTAAGATTAAAAACTGGTCTAAGATCGCGCCACATCACGCCGCAGCTGTGAATAGATCTTTTTTGCCGTGCCGCAGAATTAGTTTATTGTGACATCGTAATAGTATGACCTGTTTCAAAGATATATATATTTTTATTAACAAATGAGTTTAGAATAGCTTTCATACGGGTGACCACAGTTTTTCGCAATATTCCCCAGTAAATAATGTTTCAGCCACATCCAATCAATATTGTTTTCATTGGTATGACAAACGATAGAGGAAGTCTTCATCATCATCATCAGCCTTTATCCGTCCACTGTTGAACATAGAAATTCAGTGTGATTTTAGCAGTTTGTAGTAGTTATGTATTTGAAGCGCAAAAATATTGATCCGCTTTCGATTAATAAGATGGCAATAGATTCATTATTATAGCCTCAGTAATATTACCTTTTAAACCGATTTCAAAAATGAGGCGATCGTTTTTTTTTTTATAATTTATTAACAAGCAGTATAATTTCTCTTAATTGGAGTTTTAAATTGAACATTTACTGAATTCGTAAGACGTAAACCTGTGCCCAGTAAAATCTATGTTATCAGATCTTAAAAGATATTTTAAAACCAACCAGCGTTACAAAAATATCACAAACAAACGATGCATCGGATGCAATGGTTCGTAGTAAATATACTGCGAGCTGAGTTGCAGCGGGTTGGAGCGAACAGGGGAGCGTTTAATCTAACGGAAAAGTCTTTGCTTGAGTAATTTGGTGTTTCGAATTGAAATATCTACTAATGTGACTTAGAGTTATTCTACTGTTTAATGTTTTATGACTATTAGAAAAAGGGATTTATTTTTATTTAAATTTGTTGTTAAATTAATGTGAATAAAATCCTTATAAATTTATTTATCTTTTTTTTTTGCTGTGGTCGCATTATAAGGTATATTATAATAGTCTAATTAAAAAAAAACTCTTGAGCGAAAGAGTCCGGGTTCTATCCTGACCCGCTTTTGACGGCGCCCGTGGCTAAGTACATCGCTCGCTCATCGGTGAAGGAAAACGTAAGGAAACCTGCATATCTGATGGTATAAAGTCTTTGAAGGGGGGTGAAGTTCACCAACACGCATTGGGCCAGCACCTCGGTGAACTGTGGCTCGATACCCACCGCTTCGAGGAGGAGACCCGTGTCCAACAGTGGGACTGATATGGGTTGCTACTTTTATGTTTAAAGAGGGAGTGTCATGCTTTGCAGCTGAATTAGGCTGGCATGACCGGGGTGGTATCTCGCTCACATGATACAATAAAGTGACAGTTATGCTGTCGCGTTTTGTGCGGTTTGTGAGTTTCCGGTAGCCTCTTGGGGAATTGGGTAAAGGAGGGCAACGCATCTGCATTGGTTGTGTAGATGTTTGTGGGCGTCGATAGTCGCTAAAAGACTTCCGACTGTCCGTTTGCTCTCATATAACATGATGGCAAGATTCGAACCCGCAATCCACAAGGCATATCTATAGTTATTCCTCTTACCTTAAAAATAAATGAGTCCTTGGTTGTGATCTCGTGGACCTCGAAGAAGTGTTCCGGCTCGTGGTCCGCCGCGACCACACAGCGGTCGAGGAAAAGCGGCTCCCTGTGAAGGGTATACCTCCCCGCCTTCTCCCGCACCAGCAGGAGAGCCGCCTCCCGCACTCCGCTCCTCGCGAAAAGGGAGTCCCCCTCCCGCTCGCGCGCCTCCCTGTCTCGAGCCTCTCGCGTTTCGCGTATCTCGTTCGTTTTGTGGGCAATGTTTGGCTGGGAAAAAAGGTTTTTTATTTATATATTAATTATTGATATTCAATAGTGTATGTTTTTTATAGAGATTAAATATGAGTGAAGTTTTTATTTCTGTATGAAAAGAGATTTCATTATAATAAAACTTTTACGGATTGTATCGCGGTTTATTTAGTTTTTTATAGCCCGACGTTTCGGATACTTTACAGAAACCATGTCAGTCCTCCCGTGACCATGGTTGCTGTAAAGTATCCAAAACGTCGGGCTTGTAAAAAACTTAATAAACCGCGATAAAATCCGTAAAAGTTGTTTCATTATAATGAGTGAAATTCGCGTAAACATAAGAAAACAATAGATAATATTATCATTTATACTATCATTATATGGGCGTCGTATAGTCATTAGATACAGATAACCAAAACATCATTGCATTGAACGCATGACAAATTTTTCAGATATATTATCAGGCTTATACACAATATATCCATTAACCAGAAGGGAAGATGATCTCCGTGCAGTGGCTAGTATGCGTTGAATGCGAGTGGCAAGGGATCGGTCGTCTTGGCGTTCATTGAGGGATGCCAATGTTCAGCAGGGGCCGGATAAAGGCTGATGATGATACATAATATGAGCCATTAAGCTAATATGGTCAATCGACTTAATCTGGTATACACCATAAAATATGTGGTTGGTTTTTCAGTGACACTGATTAAAAAATACCTTTTTATTTCTTATGCTTTCGCGAAGTTCACTCATTATAATGAAACAACTTTCGCGGATTCTATCGCGGTTTATTGAGTTTTTTATGAGCCCGACGTTTCGGATACTTTACAGCAACCATGGTCCTCCCGTGACCATGGTCCGAAACGACGAGCTCATAAAAAACCGCGATAGTTTTCGTGAAAGTTATTTCATTATAATAAAAAATAATCTAAATTGTATAAAATGTCTAGAATCTGAGTTAAAAATGCGATTTACCTTTCCATTAGTTACCAAAAGGGCGTTGATGGGCATCAGTTTGATCGTTCGCCCCTTGCGCCAGTTGTTGTCGTTCGGTTGGGTGAAGAGCAGCTTGCCTTCCATCGCGAACCTTAAAACACATTTTGAAATCAAAAATATATAGGCAAAATATCAGACGTGCTAACTCATCTGGTCCTGTGAATTCATCTACTAGTCCCGGTAGCTCATGAGTTGCCTATCGAGTACCTGTACTGTTTTTCCAAAATACAGCAAAGACTAGTCATTTCACAAAAGAAATAAATACAACAGTGTTATGACTACAGAAAGGCCCCATCGGCAAACACCGCGCTTCCAACTTTTATATAAATTGTTAATTAATTTAAGCATATAAATAATAAATTGATTTGTGATTTGCAAAATTATACGCATAAGATGTAGTGAAAGAAATGCTAGAAATAGATAGATAAAAGAAGACTACGATTTATAGGAGGTTAGGATTATTTTTAAAACAATTTATTTGCTAACTCTGCTTTTGTCACTGTTACTAACCTACCTTACCTACCTATTAACGGCTTTCTTGTTTGGGTTTTTGGAACTTACACATTCTAAACTAAGTGAGGAACTTTGTATGCATTATTTCTATTCCTATTTTTAGCACACCGATAAGAACCCACGAGAATAGCGTTTGCCGTTAACGACACTGAAGCGACAATTACCAAAGGTGATGGCTTAAGGTATAGGCGACGGCGGTTGACGAATTGTGAACTAAATTCCACAAGCTTTGACATTAGGTTTCAACGCGGTAAATGACGGTTTTTTTAGGTAAAATAGCGGACGAGGTAGATGGTGAGTGCAAAGCAATTCATCCTTAGGCCTAATATGATATAGTATCAGTGATTAATGTCTCTTCAAAACACAGTAAAGCTGATACACGAAGGAAAAATTAAACAGGATGCTGGCATTTAATATGCAGAAGTTTGTAAACGAGGTACAAGCGGAACTACTCTGACACCTAGGCGAGAGACCTATCGATGTTAGTGTAATGAAACATGTATTTGTTTTCGCCTATGTTTTTATTATTACAATTGTAAGAATAATGTTCGTATAGTTTTTCTAAAACGATGATGGTCTAGTAAGGGCTCGGCCTTTTGAGTGAGAGGTCGGGTTCAATCCTGACACCCGTGATACCTTGAAATAGGTTTTCGAAAATGTCTAAGGGCATCTTAAACACCAGACCATTGCTCGCTTACCAGTGAGAGACAACATCGTAGTATTTAAAGACTTTTCAGGTGTATAAAGTTCACCAGCGCTCATTGATCCAGCTTATCGCTGAACTATGGCCCAACATCCTCTCGCCTGATTTCGAAGGAGTCCTATTATCAATATAGGACATACCCTTAGGTTGATACTGATGATTTGATACTTTTCAAAACGAACATAATGGGAAATAGCACATTTTTTTTTTACATTCCGTTGGCCTAGTTTGCAAAAGTAAATTTTTATAAAAATTCCTTTCCTTTGTGAGATACCTGTGACAAGCGTGCGGGTGGACTATCCACTGGGTTTATATTCTCAATTCTAAAACAATGAATTCAGTTTCCTAAAAATTGATACGACAAGCCTTTTGTTCGTTTTGTTTCATAAAAAATGAAATGGGACATGCTTAGTGCGTGAAGTAGAGTCGAGATTGTTAGCAATTAATTGCAAGAACTAAAATCTAATATATAAGAGTAAAATAACATCTTCAAATATGTTTTTATTCTAAAGACGACGTGGAGAGAAGAACTTATAAGTACATCATTAAAAAAACAAAATAAACAAATAAAAGGAATTCAACACGTTAGAACGTAATACGGCATTGATGTAATAAAGTCTAGGAATTATTGATTTATTTATATTAAAAATTCCTGTTTTATAAGAGAAAATGACAATGCCCCGAAACAAAAGGACAAAAATTTCTTAACCCCAAGTTTACCGTCGAATGAAACGTATATGCATTATTATTTATGCGCACATTATGTTCTCTAAAAATTAAGGGTTAATAGGGAGATGTATGCATACAAACGCTTATGCCTTGAACCAAAATACGTGTATCGTCATGATACTCCTAATGGTATAATTTGTCCCATTCCAAGTAAATTACAACGAGGGGCGACAATTTGCAAAACATCAACAGCTTCCTGAGACCTCGAGAACTGTGTTTAATAAACTTTAAACTATTTACTATTCCACCTCTTTAATATAATTTAAAATACCACGTGAAAGTTTTATGGGAAATCGCGAATGAAAAATAAGCAATAATGTACGATCCGAACACCGAGAGAAGAATGGCAGTGGTGTTAACCATAATCTAAATAAGTTGATATTCAACAACCGAGATGCAGTTTAGAATTTTGTGAAAAAGAAGCTTTTGAAGAAATTAATTAGGAGGGAGCAACAAAACATGGTTAATATAAGAGGCAATGCAAGAGAAATAGTTGGTCAAGTAATAGTAGTTATGTGGTTTGGTTATTATGATATGACTTACCTAGCATCATCATGATTCCAGTCCAATACGTCTACCGCCATTTTCCTTAGTCGTATATCAGCGACGTGGAGGTCATGTGCCGTTCGCCTGGCCGCTGCTAGTCGTCTCCATAGAGGTACGTCTCTGGCCGCCGCCGCCGCTGCAGCCGCCGCCGCATTGATCTCTTCAAGTCTAGATTCCACGCAACGTTGTGCACTTTTCACATCCTCTCTTTCTGATGCGCAAGAGGCAGTTGCGCGGTATAATCGCGAGAGAAGGAGTGGATATTTTGTCACGCGTTGAACAGGAACCTGAAAGTGTTTGTTATTTACAAAAATATAGTCTCAACTAATTTGCGATGTGAGTTTGTACATTTTAAAATACTTCAACAATGATAAGCTACATTATAATCCGTGTAACATAGCCTGTAATTAATCCCCGTATATAATTTAGGAACCGAAAGTATAGTAACGTTGCCTGATAAGACATAAAAATACTGAGAGTTTACTTGATTTTAAGTTTTAAGAATTAAAAGAATAATCAACAAAGTTTGGTTCTTTAGAACAGCAGTTGGATAAAAATATCGGAATACGTTTTGTGCTATCGAACAAAAGGTTGACATCCAGTTTGAGTCAAAAAAATAATTTATGCGATGTGTTATAATATATTACCATGAGGAACGAGTTGAGGTTCATCCTCCTCAGAACCGCATTTTCCATTTGCGAGACGCGCAAGAATATCCTTAGGAGTTCCTTCTCCTTCTCGAGACCTGCTAATAGTAAAGCGGCTCCAGCTTGTTTGACGCAATATGATTGAAACGCTGTCAGCATTCCGGAACATTCCAGAAGAATTTTTCCTACATTGACAGTCAATAAATCCTGAAATTATTAAAATCGTATTATTAGAAAAAAATACATTACATGTAATTTTAATATAAATTTCTACTAAAAAACTAAATAATACTAACCTCATCTCCTTGTTCCACAGCAATTTCAAGTCCATCTCTAAGTTTTTCCGACAAAACTTGATTATTTTCTATTAACTCTTCTACATTCAAAAATATGGCGCTAAGCTGTTCATGTGTTAAAAGCCCAGCTACTAGCATTGGTTTATAAAACTCTTCGAGGATAATCAATAAATCCCGCCCGTATTTCTCTTCAGTTTCTACGATTTCTGTTATTATTTCCTTGCGTTCTGCCCTCTTTTTAGAACATTTTCGACACACCAGTGGCGCATATATAGACCCTGAAAATAAAAATATATGTAAATTGGACTTCAAATTTATTTATGTGTTTAAATCTTGTAAAAATACTTTACCTTGTTCAGTCAATTGAGTTTCCACCGCCGTTTCGCAGTCTTCACATAAATGTATGGCCGCATCTTTGTCACTCAATACATTACTGGGTGCATTTTTTCCTTGCAATCTACTTCTAGACGATTTACTTGTTTCTGAACCTACACCAGAATCATTTCTTTCTATTTCTGCGGACGTCTTTTTACAAACGACTGACTTTTCGATTATTTCTTGATGAATTATTAATGAATTGTCCTCACTGGAATCAGACGTATTGGACAATTGGCTGGTATTACTACTAATGTGTGTTTTAATTCCTGAAGTATTATTATTTTCCTTTGATCCATCTAGTAATGTTGAGGAATCATTTTCGTAATTTGTAATGTAGGTTTCTTCATCGTCAATGCCTCTTTCTTTAGCATCGACTAAGTAAGACAATATATCATACTTAGAAGCCCCTTCGAAAATTGACCGAGAGCCACTACGTTTTTCGTCATCCAACATCATTAGAGAATTCGGTGGAGGATTAATCGGTAAAGGTGGTGGCATATCTCCTATTTCTTCATATATAGGATCACTGTTTAGACGAATTGCTTCATAGTGATGATCCTCATCAGTATTATTAGCGGTTTCAAGATCACATATCGCGGCATCAACTAACATTTGATAGAATTTGGATCTAGTAGAGTTTGTATCATCTTCCGTGGATAATTCACTCGCTGATGCATTATAGCAATCTGACATTGGCTCGAGATCTGATAAAACTCCTATTGCACCGCTTTCATACTCCATACTTTCATAAGGAGCAGAGCAGCAATTGTCTTCATTTTCTGGAGAACTATTATTTGATTTTCGATCATCACTTTCCCTTTTATTATCATTTTCTTTTAATTTTGAATTATTATTTTCATTTTTCGAAACTTCTTCTTTCAAATTAATAAGTGAACTTTCTATTAACTTTTCTAGCGTTGCTTTGCTGCTATCTGTCCCTTCTTGCTGCTTTACTTCTTGCAGTTTCATTAGTGAGTTTTCAATCAGTTTTTTTACCAGATTTGAGTCAAGCCCTTCTGCCAAATGTGCAAAGAAAGGATCCTCAAATAGTTTTATAACGAAATTTCCACTTTCAAGTTGTTCATTTCCTCTACTGATAGTAATATGCCCGTCATCTTTCTTACCACATACATGTGGTATCAAGTTTCGTCTTACTGCTTCCACAGGATCGTTGAGAATTGAGCTCATAAGATTTTTGTTTAAGTCGTCATATGTTCCGTTCTTGTAACCATTGTTATAATACTCTTCATAAGTGTTTAAGTCTTCTTTATTATTGTTTGTCCCAGAAAACGTCGCACCTATGTATATTTGACTTTTTGATTTTTTTACTTCATTTTCTGGTGTTCCGACACTTATTGTTACTGTGGTTCCAGTTTGATATGTATCACAGGTATTTCCGGAGTCATCATTTACCACTACTGATGACAAATAAATAGGCGTATCACTGCTAACATTCATCGTAGAATAACAGTCGTTACCAGTAATTTGAATAGATGTTTTTCTAGAGTCAATTTCTGCTAATGATAATTTATTTCTCAGTTCATCACATTCATCAGAATCAAATTGTTTCACTCTTAATATTGTTTTTTGTTCAGTATCATTTGTATCTGACCACTCGTCACTAGTAGAACTTGTGGAATTGTTACGTACAAATCTTGTCTTTACATAATTGTGTTTCTTTGTTTTCGTTTTTTGCCTCGGTGGCGGTTCTGGTGATCCGTTAATACCACAACGAAGATTTTTCAATACGTTACTAGTTATTTCACTTGCGTCACTAAGATTACCTGTATCATCGTTGTTATTACATTCTTTAGTAGGTACCAATTCAAGTCGGTGTGCCAATCCAGAATCGTGGGACTGCGACGTTATAGATTCTGCTTCATTACCAAATTGTAGAAATACTTGGCTTGTGTGACCATGTTTAGTTTTAGAACGCAAAGCCATTGTATCCAAAAACTTCGGAGGGTGAACCAATATCGCTGGTGTCAATCGTTCCGATTCGGATCGTCGCAACATTTTTATTTTTGGAAGACTGGTATCTGTGAAACAACAATAAAATCAAAAATATTTTAAAAAAATTACTTCCCCGATCAGTAACTATTTTATAGATTTGCTTATTATGTTTTCATTAAAAAATATAAGGCGTATAGGGATGTCCAACTTGCAATTTATAATTAAACTATATCGCTTAGGCAAAATAAGAAATCAAATAAACAGAACAGAACTGCATTAATTTTATACGCAAATTTATATTTCTTTTAATTGTAAAACTTTATAAGTAAATATTTAAAAAGAAAACTTTATTCACTTTTTTATTGGATACCACAAAATAGCATACTTAATATAAAAATATTAATAGCAAAATTTACCTCCTTGGGAAACGGTAGTATCTCCTATTTTGTTTTCAGAGACGTTCTCGTTTATTTCAGTACAATTATTTTCATTATATGTATTTGGATCCACGTCTTCGTAAACTTGCGAATCGAGATGAATGTCAGTGTCAGGCGTATTCATTTCACTTGGAGCATAATCCGAAATAAAAGTGCGTTCAGTGTCCTGATGAGGAACTTTTTCTTGTTCTTTATCATCATTATTTGTATCAGACATATCTTTATCAATATTTTGAAGATTAAGATCTGCCGTATAAATAATTTTTGTTTCCTCGTTTTCCACTAAAAATTGGACACGTTTTCGCTGCGATATATTTTGAGCTGCGAGAATTCTCTTTTCTTTAGGCTTAGGTAAATAAAATTGAGAATTTACTGTTTTGTTGTTAAAATTATTTTCTTGTTGTTCTGTTTTCGAATTGTGTTTTTCTTGTTCCAGACTTTTAGGTTTTTTTAATATAGACTTTATGGTATCGTTGTTGCTATGTTTATATTTTGAATTTCGAAAAGTATCATTTGATGACTTTTTACTAAAGCTTTTTTCGGGCAGTCGTTGATTATCACTTTCACTGTCTTCATCCGTCCTTGTATTCCTAATTCTCCTTGGAGGCCGTTTTGGTGACACACTCTTTTGTTTTGTACGATTTGCAGTTAATGTTCCGCCAAATTTTTTATTACTAGTTTTATTTAATAAGCCTAATTTGCTGTTTTCATTTTTAATATTTGGTAATGATAACGCCGACGACATATCAGTTGATTTGAAGTCATATGTTTTGAGATCATAATTGACAGAATCATAAATTGACATGTCATTGTTGTTATTATTTCCTTCGTTTGATACCCTGATCCTCTGACCTCCAATAGCTTTTACGTGGCTATCCGATTTTAGTTTTGAATGATTTTTATCTTGAGTAGATTCAGAGAATTCACCAAACACATCTTCGAACTCTATTTCTGCCATTGACTTAGGAGAAGCATTAGATTGAACCAATTCGTATGGGTTTATGTCACAAGATAAAATGGATTTTTTTGTTTCATTTGTATTTGCTTCTTCGTCTATCCATACTTCATTTACACGGCTTACTGACTTACTCCTATTTTTTCGAAGTGTTTCAGGACTTAGTTTTTTAGTTTTGATTCTACAGGGACTTATACTTTTAGCGCGAGACCTAGTGACTGAGAATTGACTACCAATTCGAGTTTCATGTGGTGGGACAAGTCTGCTTCTTCGCATCAAATCATATGGGTCAGTATCTCCATTTGCCTTCAAAATGCTGGGCCTAGACTTCGTACTTTGCACACGAACAGTCCCAGCTCGCATTAACCCTGCATCACGGTTTAACTGAGGTCCTCTGACGGTACCCCCAACCAGTAATCTGGGACTTTCCGCTATTGTCAAAGGTAAACGAGATCCTTTACATTTCTTACATATACTGACTTTGGTAGAGCTTGTTTTCTTGGTACCGTTTAAATACTCGGGACAGGAACATAAAATAACTGCATAGTTATGTGGAGTAGGCTTTTGAGGAGTACTAATTAAAACTGGTCCTGGTACATCTGAGTATGTAGGAAATGGATTAGGTCTTATCGGTGGTGTTTGAGTCCTAACGGACCCATAGAGAAAAGTTTCTGCGTACTTCATTGATTTGGATAAAGATGATCCTCCTTGTCCGCTAATAGTGCCATACATATATGGACTTTCTGGTGATTTGTCCGAAGATTTTGAACTCCCAGAAGTGCTAGGCTTCAATTTTGATGACCATTTCTTAGGTCGGCTTCCCTCCGGTGTCTCATATATCTGGAAAGAGAAAAAAAAACCATTTAGTATTATTTCATTTACATATCACATGATTATCGGACAATTTGCCTAATAATCGTGTGTATTATTTTCTCTAAGCATTTTTAACAACCATTTGAAATATAATCAGGTATAATGTAATTTATAACTATTTTGTGGAAACAGACTGTATGGCGAAAGTACAGGAATCGTGGCTGAAATGATAGGGATGCAGACGCAGTTACGAGTATATATTATACATGAACAAGATCTTCTGAATATCGTCATTGCTATCATCATAGCATTCTTCCGATCAATTTTAAAAGGATTTGAAAAGACTTTGAACTTTGTTTTGTGATTTGTTCAGCAATGCTCGATATGCATTTTATTGATAGAATAAAGAGAATATCAATTATATTACAACGATAATATTCGAACTAGTAAGTCTGGTGTTTTTATACTCTTACTATCGGGTGTGATATCGGGTGATATATATAAGACTCAACCGAATTTACGTCCAAATAGTAACTTTCAATAGGGAATCGACAAGTATTAAACGTTTCCATGGCACACAATGCTTCCATTGTGCGTGTCTCATCTGATTAGCGAAACCGTCTGAATTTCGAAACTTGTTTTAACATAATGGTTGTGTTTGTTTTAATTGAGGCAATCGGAACAATTGTTCGCGCCTTTAATTGAATATTTCCTATAAACTTTGTTTCTAGATTTTAATCTAAATAAGTGAGTGGTATGAATCTTTAAGAGGTACTGGCGGCAGTTAAGCCGGCACGACCGGGGTGGTACCTCTCTATACCTATCTAAAACGGGCGTAAAGTTATGACCCGTCTTTAAATTGGGAGATGAAGGTTGACACATCTGCAAAACCTCTGGTTGTGTGAATGTGTGTGAGCGTGGGTCATAAGGCACCGACTGCTCCTTTGACATAAAAAATGAAGTTTTTTTTGTTAAGCTAGTTTTTTCTAATAAGTAAGCAGATTAAGAAGGTTCTTTCTTTATAGAGAAACTTTTACTGTTTTATAAGTACAGACCGATTAAACTAATTCGTATCATAATATTTCAAGCTATTCACAGGTCTTACTCAAATTAATATACTTAAAGGACATCTTTATCTCACTACTTTTTATATTCATAATAGCTACTGTGATTAATTAATTTCAATAAGTTCAATCAAATATTTCCTATTTAGTTCTAGTTTTAATGTAATGTATCTTATATTCAATTACATTCAAATTAACAATTTATACATGAATAACTCGCACCGCACTTCATATCAAATACATAATTGGAATTTACTAATGCATCGCATATCGCCCTATTTCAGACTGTACCTGGCGTGGGATAAATGATGCTTAGTGCTTATTCTATTGTCTTCTTAGAAAACCAATCATTTACTCTTAAATTTAAATATTACATTATCTAATGCAACATAAATCCGACCACTGGTGGCTTATTAAAAAAAATACGTCTAAAATGTAAAAAAGAACGTGATTGTTCTTTTGTGATTGGGAGTAATCATCGACAGTTCCAATAAATCATCATGAATCCCGATCAAGATGAAATCCAAAAAAACTTGTTCCATACAATCTTACCCGCTCAGGTATAAGTGTGTTAATTTGGGCATGCAGCTATGGCCCGTCCTAACGATCGTAGATAGCTTAATGAAAGTGGTCTACTATTGTCCTGGGAGGACCGGACAAAGCACGTGCCCAATTCGCCCGTGATTGGAATAGCAGTATCCCAGGCGACGTTTCATTCGTACAATCTCGGATAGCGAAACAAGCAGCGATATTTTCGCATTGAGATTGCTTTTCAGATTTCGAAGTTTATTATATCATAGTTATCTTAGCTCTGTTTCTGAAATGCTATATTATGTTAAGAAATGTGTGTATATATGTGTTGCTTGCAACCGAATCGATTCGGATGCCGTTTTTCTATTTGAAAGCAATTTTTCTAAGTGGTCCCTCAATAATTCTTATCAAAATCAGTTCAGCCTTATTATGGTTGCCAGCTTGACCCTACCAATTTTCGGATGATAATTGAAAAAACTGAAGAAGATCATAATATATACCTTCCCACCATTGACAGTCAAAACCGTCACAGTTGTACCTGAATAACTTTAAGGTGCATATTAGATCCACCTTAAAGTAGAATCCATAGTCTATATTTTCTAATTAATATTTTTTCTAGTAATTAAAATAGATAGTCCGCTTATAAAAAAAAACCAATCGAAATCCTAGAACGAACTAAAAAATATTACAGGATATTTTACAAATTGTGACTACGTCGATGGCTGATATTCATCAAGAACGTGATCATTCGGTGTCGAAAGAACTTTCAGTTTTAAATTAGTTTCCCTTCAAAGTTTCCTTTTTGAGCACTTTCAGTTTTTCATTATTTTGGTCTTTGCAAATATTCTTTCGCAAATTAATTTTGTGTGCTTTTTCAATTTAATTTACAAATATAATTTTACCATAATTATTTTACGAATACGAAGGACGAATAATTAAGCGAAACGAAGTGAAGTATATTCTGTTAATCCCAATTTATTTTATCTTTTATCGTGCTCGCCTCTTTATTTTAAGATTTCTAGCTTTTTAATCTGGAGATTGGATTGGTAACAAAAATATATTGATATCGACAATCTATACCTGATATGTTCCTTAGCGCATAAGAATTTAACTAACAACGTAGCACATAATACAATACCACTAAAACCTTTGCAATACACCATAAACAATGTTACGACAAGCTGAATCACGAATCTCATCAAGGGAGAAGGCTTATGCCCTACAAAGGGATATTAATAGACCATTACGAGGTCTCATAAAGTCCTTAATGTGGCTTGCAATACTAGACCGCGACTCGCGTAACATCTAGTGTTAGTTACAGCATTGACCTGAATATCATTCATACTAAATGATTGACTTCCGCGAACCGCTTTCTAAGATACATATTCATTGGAAAAATTAAGTACAGGACTTACTTTTTTAAATATGACAATAGCAATTTTCAGTTTAGCTAGAAATTATTTTTCTGATCGTGAGTCAAATTAACAAACAAAATTACTTTGTGATAGACGTACACTTTAGGAAATCTAATTTGAAATTTTGCTTTAATTACGGGAGAAGTTGCAGCAGGTTATAGCGCTTAAACAGGTTGGTTAAGTGATCAATGGTAATCATGATACTGAACACTTTACTCAACGAACGCGGCTTCGAATCCCGCCAAGTGCAGATATGTATGATATATATAGATTTCCGTACCGAGTCGTGAACGTCTATTTAGACGACATAAGTATGTATGTATATTTTCTTAGCTTCCTTAGTATTAGTAGGTACCCGTAACACAAGTTATTACGGACTATCATGAAGCTAGGTTATCGTGGTGTAATTGTTGAATATTATTTATATATCTATCTGATACATAAGTTTTAACAACTGATCTGATTTAAATATTTGGTAAGGAGATATTTAGTTTGAATAAGGATTGTAATAAATGACTGTTAATTGCTACGCAAGGGAAGCCGCAAGCAACGAATACTGGACTGTAAAACATAGTACCGATAACTGATAAGAAACGACATAATTCCAGAACAAGCAGTTAAAATAATTAAACAGCAAGAAATAACGGTACGCGTTATCTTTGATGGCTACAAGCGGAAAGAATAGAATGCAATTCTATTTATAAATTGTAGTCGCTTTATTTTTAGTGCCATTCGAGCTTAGACCTATTTAGCCACCCCTTTCTCGTTTTTGTGAAAAAGTTATGACTACCTTTAAGTAATTTTTAAATTTTTCTTTTACAATTGATAGTTGATAGTGAATTCAATGGAATGCAATGAAATCTGCTTATATAACCGAAAATTAGTAAAAGTTTTTAAAGCTTGAAAAACTTAAAGCTCAATACGAAATATTTGAACATTTGTAATATGCATGTATTATATTTAAAAATATTTTTTTATCTTTATAAAATTACATGGCATGTGATTGGTCGATTGTGTTCGTGTGACGTCATTATCGATGACAACATTTGTTTTCTTTTTTTTAACATTTGATATTTCTTTGCGTGACAGCTTGCACTTGAGTACAACTCGACTCTCTGCCAAAAGTCTCGTTATCAAGTTGATGTTAAGGGCGTCCACTTGCCTTTGTATTAATAATGAACTCAATCAGTCATTTCAGACCACAAAAACGATTTTACTGAAATTCATATATCTATATGAACACCTGTTCAAAAGATAAAGTAATTGTATAGTACTTCTAGTCACAACACCATAAATCTAGTCAGTGAAATAATATATGAATAAAATACATTGCCTTTGATTTTTATGACAGTTCGTAGTAACGTGTAGACGTAAATATGTCAAGGTGTCGACTGGCAGAACTACAAACATCCCACGACAAAAGACACCCCTTCATTAAAACTCTGGATATAATAGTTGAGAAACTTTATCGAGATCTTTGTCATTTATGGTTTTGATGTTTAAAGATTACTCAAATATTACTTTTAACTTCATAATATTAGTACAGAACTTATTTTAAAAAACTTTAGTCTATTCATTTTTGAGGTTTTTATTTTTATATTTTTGCCTGACTGAACAACAAGGAACAAGCTTAAACATAATATAAGCGTTGTTTCGTCACTACACTTTAAGCATAAACGTTTTCGCTAGTGACATTGTAGTGGGGCTACTTTAGGCAGTGCGGAGCCCTATTTAGGATATTATGCGGTTTTCAATTAACTACAACAACGGGTTAGGGTAAACTACTTTGAATATCTTACCGGGCCGGGAACAGCATCAAAGGTTTAACCTAAAAGGGATTTAGTGGAACAGCTTTAAACCACACGCAAATAAACAAAACGGGCACTGAGTTTCTACTACCTCAGATTTACAAAAAAATAAAATAAATTATTTTTTATTCCTCGTAAATCGAATACTTATTTCATTTATCTCTCAGTAATACTTGAACTTTACCTGGTCTGTACCTGGTCACAAGGCACGAAATAGCTTGGTTTGAAACCAACTTTCCGGACTTCATAAGAGCTGAAAACTAGCCGTTATCTAGCCCAATCCCCAACCCTTTAAACTTAAAATTATGGTCAAATTTAAAGGACATTGAGTCTATTAAAAATCATTGGAGTCGAAATTTCGTTTTGAACAGTTCGCAAATCCATAGATTCGTGACCAAACAGATTAAAGGCCTGTATAAAAACCAAAAGTGGCTATTTCGAATAAAATATTTTTTATTTTTTTTGTAAGATTTTGTTAAGTTTGTAGGTATAAATTTTAATAATATTACATTACTGTATTTAAAAAATGTATTGAATTTGTTACATACCTAATGGCTGGAATAGGTATTTTTATTTAAAAGCACCCTCTATTACCCAAGCTAAGAGATCAAAGACAAAAAAGTAAATACCTCAAAACTAACAAGTATATGCCATAAGACATAATCTCGTGCAGATACTCACAACTTCATCCACCGCTCGGGGCGGTACAGCGCCCGCATTGTACAGTCTCAGCAAAACTTCCCTATGTTGAAATATATTGGTATGTTTCTTTTCCGCAAACTTGAGATAGTTCAAAAACTTTCTTTAAGGTTATCGGATAAAAAGAAATAAGATTATATATCAATACTGCTGTTATATAAAGGTTTGAATTTAGTATTGTTCTAAAGTGGAAACTTTGAACGGACAAATATTTGTTATTAGTTTTCTAGGGAGTACAATATGAAATTTTTCGAGTTCTTTCTTGATGATTCTTCGACTGTTTAGTTTTCATTGGATACGAAAGACGGACATAAGTATCGATTTGGAATGTTTCGTTACAGACATAAGAACGTTTCCAGCGTGATTTATTAATATTTCATATTTTTTCAATGAATTTTAATACGTTGAATACGTTGTAGTGTACATAACCACGTTTGATTCCATGAATAATTACGTCTTAAAATGGAGACAAACCATCTTGCCGTATCAATCGGGATGTCTTTCTCAGTCCGATGGACAATTTATATTATAATGAAAAAATATATATTTACAATTTATATAATAAAATTTACAATTTATTTTATGCTTATATATAAAGCAGATGAGTTTGTTTGTTTGAACGCGCTAATCTCAGAAACTACTTGGTCGGATTTGAAAGATTATTTCAGTTTTAGATAGCCCATTTACCTAGACTATAGGCTATATTATCCCGCTAAGATCCCGCTGTAAGTCTTAGTAAGCAGGCGAAGCTACGGGACATAGCTAGTAAGACATAAAGCCTAAAACTCATACAAACATATAGATTTTTCACAGAAATATTTTCCAATAATGAGCTTGCCCGTATCTTTTGAGCCTATATCAAAGCACGCTAAGGTCAGTCCCTCATTACCGAATGAAAATTTTATATTTAAAAAATGAAACCTTTCGAGGTTGAGAGAGGCGTGGTAATAAAACATCCACAAAATATTTTCAGAGGCGATCCGTGTGTTTATTAGCTGAAAGAAGACTCAATTAGATATAAAAATTTGATTATCTACTTTATAATGTGCAGAAAAAATGCAATGTTTCTGAAGAAAATGTCAAGGATAGCGCGAAGTGGAAGAGTTTGATAAGTAAAACTAGCCCCACCACCATATGGGACACATAGCCAGGAAGAGAGAGAGAGAGAGAGAGAGACAGAGAGAGAGAGAGAGAGATAATATGCAGGTTAGCTTTGCTTTTAGAATACTCTTAATTTGATCGATGTACAGGAAAGTATCTTTGATTGCCCTCACCAACACCTCATATATTATCTTAAGATGAACGCATGGACTTTTTGATTTTTTTTAAATTTTGATTTTCTAGTACTTGGTTCATCGGCTTTCTCTATTTCTACATATATTAACTTAATAACTCGCTAAATATTTACATCGTTTGCTGTCAATGTATACTAATAAAAGTTAAAATTGTTATGTCCTAATTATAATCCAATGACGGACTCTCCGAAAACTAGCTGTTCAAATTTCGATAAAATTTTGTAGATATTTCAAAAATGGACATTTAATATAATCCATATTACAAATCCGATTTTAAATGGAATCGCTGAACAATATAATAAAAAATTTGAATGTTTTAATTAATGCAAAGAGCCGATAATTTCATAAGAATATCATGTGCGAACAAAAATGAGATCAACATTTTTATTCATGGCTGAAGCATTTTCATATATTTACTCAGGCAAACGTTTTTAATTGTCATTTCAGCGAAATCACGTACTTGTGTTTACCAAAGATAAATATGGAGGGATGTGACGAGCCCGCTGGTGTCTGCCTACTGCTAATATTATAACCATTATCATCATTATATTATAAAGGTATATAAGGTACATTTAAAAATAACACACGCAAAAGGACAAAAGTAACTGC
Source organism: Lycaena phlaeas (assembly GCA_905333005.2). Lineage (NCBI taxonomy): Eukaryota > Metazoa > Arthropoda > Insecta > Lepidoptera > Lycaenidae > Lycaena > Lycaena phlaeas. Next base: position 11,242,072 of record HG995178.1, read on the forward strand.
TCTACCGCGTGTATTAAAAATTTCTCTATAGAAAAGTATTGAAACAATAGCTGTTGCTTGTAGCCTCATCCGCGTCAACGTAAAGTACCTGGTTTTTTTTTTGTTTTGTTTTGGATACCCTTATAGATGATAAGATATTTTTTTCGCTGAGACTCTGACTGGAGACACGAACCAAGCTCTTTTGGATCTGAAATTGCCTAAATTTATCTTCATATTTTAATGATATTGTAGCCGTTTATCATTATGATAAAACGGATAAGACAATTTCTAAAAATGTATCCTAGCTTTATCGATTTATCACCCTCGAAATATACCTATATTTACAAGAATTGCCCCTTTAGATTTAGCTAGAAAATTTAGCATGACCACAATGCTTACGGCGCGGCGTTATAAATACGTATTTAAATAAATAAGAGTCGCAGAATCTATGGAAAAATCATGTCGTACAAAATTATAATGAAATACACACCTAAGTATGCCTTAGAAAAACGGTTTTTTTTTCATTTCTAAGTACTCGCTGCATCGTTCGCTTATCGATGAAGGAAAACATGTGAGGAAACCTGCATGCCTGTAAAGTATCAACCCTTTAATGTCCTGGGCTGGGCTGGCTGGGCACGGGTCTCCTCCTCGAAATCAGGCGAGGAGCCAATGGTTCACCACGCTGGCCCAGTGCGGGTTGGTGAACTTCACATACCTTCAAAGACTTTTAATCTCATCAGGCATGCAGGTTTCCTGACGATGTTTTCCTTCGCCGGTGAGCGAGCGATAAATTAGAAAAACCCATTTCAAGGCACACACGTGGGGGTCAGGATCGAACCCGGTACCTCTCGCATAAGAGGCCGAGTCCACCCACCACTGGACCATCGTCGCATGCCTAATGAGGTTGAAATTCTTTAAAGGTATGTGCAGTTCACCAACCCCATTGGACCAGATGGTCATTGGGTCATTGAGGTTCAAGAGAGGAAGCCGCGTTTAGGTAGACGAAGTGTAGGTCGACCAGGTTAGGTGGGTAGACCATCCGATGGGATGGGATGGTCCGTGTTGGATGCGAGTGGCAAGGGCCCGGTCGTCTTAGCGTTCATTGAGGGAGGCCTATGTTCAGCAGTCGGATAAAGGCTAATGATGATAACGATTATAATATATCTTAGATTGTCACTAGACATAATGAGTCAAATGGCCCAGCAAAACATTCAGGGATCCGACACTGACGGACAGCCAACTGTATTCAACATTTTGCGTTGATCTACATCAACGCAATGTATTTCCAGCCTCATTCCCACTTTCCCGCGTTATATTACCGTAGCTAGCGGTAACCGAGCCGGTAACAGACACCGCGTTACACTCTGACATATTATTTCCCTTTCACAATACCAACAGGTTACATTTTCTTTGCATAGACACGCCTTATATTCATGATATCCTGGTAGTTATCATGGACACCGCTTGAAGTCTTGCCTGGAAAGTTTTTCTGCTAGTAAAGCGGCAATTCAAATGGATTTTGGTCTTCGAAGTCAGGCTACTGGACAGCTAATACAGCTGTCACATGCAGATAATTTGACCTCTGTGGCTCCATGAAGCCGATAGGTAGCGGGTTCGAATCCAAATAAATTTAAGAAAAAACATACATTATTTTTACTGATTTAAAATATCTTAGAAACGTAGCCGTAAATTGGCCGTCATGGCGTTTATTGATGTCTGTCCAGGAGTGGATCTATTTATAGATAAAAGCTTGTGTCCTTAGTAAGACTGTAGTTTGATTGATCTGGCGTACGTTTAAAGAGGCAATCCAGAAGTCTGTATACAGATGATAATAATATATGGATGTAGCGGCAAATAAACCTATTAAATATACATTTAGCATAAAAGCTTTTGTCCCAACGAAGGCTTTCGACACAACGTCCCTGGGGCAGACTGTACTCAACCCGTAACCCGACCACTAGAGATTGGTGGCATGTAACCGGGTACATTTGGCCCCGAAAATTGTGTCCAGCCACATTGAGAACAACCTTTGGGGTAGGTTTTAGGATAACGACGTTAGTTTAAAATATTCTCACTGTTATAAGTAAAAAATAATCTTTATATCTATTATTTTTTTATGAATTTGTTCCCCTCAACCTCTCTGAAGCGGCTAGACCGATTTTCATGTAATTTTTTGTGTGAGTTAAATTGGATTTTTCAATCGTACTAGACTGTGAAACTAAACCGTTGGAGAATGGTTTAGTTTCACAGGACACGCTTTCTAAAACAGCATCTGTTGGTTTCGCTAGTATAGATTAAAATAATATATTTTTCAGCGACGTATAAGTGAAAAAAGTCGCGGGGAAACCTACATACATAAGATATTATGATTAATAATATTTGAAAGTGTATGAAGTTTCGGATCACGACTTATTGGCTAAAACATTAATTATAGTTTAGAGAAATAAGTAAGCTACTAATCATTATCAATTTGAGTAACGCCGAAACAGATATTTCTCTAAAAAAGCACGAAAAACGTATCACTTATTAATTTTTCAATGTTTGAAAAACGTTGATATTTTCCGCGCTATTTCCCCCGGTATAGCCGAAATTGGGGAGTACATAGTCACTTAGCCTTTGTGACTAAGCGATGCCACTTCTATTCGGTTACCCATTCAATTTTTGTATAGCGACTTTTACTTTGAGGACATATCAATTTGAATTTAACTTATTGAATGGCATATTAAGATTATTATTTAAGGCAGAAACACACGTGTCGTGGCGTGTTGTGACGCACCAGAAGCATATGGGTTTCATACATTTAATATGGTTAGGGACATATTTGCGTGTCGTGTGTTGCTTCTGGCGCGTCACGACACGCCACGACACGTAAGTATGTTTCTGCCTTTAGTACTGTTGACAGTTGCTGTAAAATATCAGACAACGAATGTTAAAGGATGATAACCACGATAAAACCACAGTCGTTTCATTAGGAAGGAGTGATTATAATTAGTTAACAATATTAATCAATACACTAAATACCATTTTTTAATTTACAATAAAATATAATCTACTCGCGGAACCAACATACATTCAACCAACATATTATTAATGCCGTAAACTGTTTATTATTATTATGTTTTCTTACTATCTTACATTGTCCTATACAGAACATCTTGTTATTGATGGTATTGTGAATCTAAACCATTCTCGAATCTGTTTCGTTGTATTGGCTATTGTCAGGACATGGTTTGTATAAAACGATGAAGACGCTAAACATTTCTGGGTGAGGACAGGGCAACTTGTGCTAGGTAGGTTTACTTTTCTTACAATAAAAATTGAAGTGTATGTTTGTAATTTAAAATGAACAGCCTTTAAAAGCATTATTATACATGTAAAAGAAGACACAGTATTTAATTTTATTTTTGTCTGTTTGTGTGTTTGTTTGGGTTAGTATATGTATATATTTTTTTAATGCAACGTAATGCATTAAAAAATATTAGACAGCGAGCGCAAATTGCCAAGCTGTATTGAAGATGCTTTCTATCCTTTACTTTGAAATCCTTTCAGTCACGTAAAGAAAAACTCATAAAAAATAATTACTAAAAGGGAACTAAGACCGTAAAAAAGGTTTTATTAGAAGCTTATTGATCTTGACGGCCACCCCGAAAAGCCTTCTTTAATTGTCAGTCTTTAAACTTGGGCGTTAATCGTAAAAACGGTCAATAAATATTGACGTTTTCACAAATTTTACTAGCAGTCCTTCCCGGCTTGGCGCGAATAAACAATTTATACCCTATGCTACTCGCTGATAATGTAGCTTTCTTCATCATCATCATCATAATCAGTCCACTGCTAAACACAGGCCTCGCTCAATGAACGCCATCTTAGCAGTTTTCTTAGTGAAAGAATTTTTAAAATTAGTCTAATAGTTTCGAAGGCCTATTCAATGCAAACGAACAAATGTTTCCTTAACAATTTAGATTTAGATTTTATTTAAGAGTTACCTTGTATTCAAGAAGCGTGCTTGGCTAAGTAATGAAACAATATTATGCAAAGAACGCTACCATCTAGATGCACAGTTGCGGATTTCATTTGAGTATTGTTTATGAATTGGTTTGAACGACCCTATGCGTTCGGGAGTACTGTGAAACCTCAAAGTATTGTTTGTGAATACGAGTGAGAAGGTCTCTATAGCACTTGAGTGACGGGGCGTTCGAGCGTATCGACTTTCATTTACAGAGGCCTATATTTAGGGGTAATTGGCATTTGGCAATTATAATCAAGAATAGTGTTTGTTATGATGATGTCATCTTTGATGATAGTATGATGATAATATCACTTGATCAATTATAAAATTAATCATAACTTTATAAGCGAGTACTAGGTAATTAAAATCTTATTTCCTGAAGTTTTTAAATGGATAATAAAATATGATATCTATGAATAAATAGAATATTAAATGTAATGGATAAATGGATGTACGACTTGTAATATTAACTTTATGTTAGCCCAATATCTTATTATTTATATATCAAATATATTTACAGCTGTAGTATAAAATTAAGTCGTTTCCTCCGTCGCTTAGATCTTTTGAACTACTCAACAGATTTTAATTATATTTATAACAATAGGTAAAGACGTGATTCAAGAGGAATTTTTTTATGACTGTATATAAACAAAATTATAAATATAAAAAGGCCGAAAAATATATTTTTTGCAAACGCAAACGCTCAAATTCACCAAATCAAACGACCTTTGTGGCTCAGTGGTTAGCGCGTGTGGCTGAATCTAAGGTAAAGTATGTAAGGGAGGTAGCGGGTTCGAATATGTTTTTAAAGCATAAGAGGGCAAACGTTTCTTCGACTATTGTCATGCCATAAACATCTTCACAACCAGAGGTTATACAGGTGCGTTGCCCTCTTGTCCCTATCTCCCCCAATGGGTCACTGGAAACCCACAAACTACACGTAATGCGACAGCTTAGCTGTCGACTTAGATGCCGACCCCAATTATAGTCAGGAAAAGGTTTGGCAAAAGTAGACGTAAACTAAAAATTTACACTATATTTTTAGTCACCATTAGCCCTAAAGTTTGCAATATTCCGTGAGATTAATAATGTTACAAATAACCCTGTATATTATCTAAACTGGGAACTCAAATAGCCGAAGCTGGAGGCCAGAACTACATTAGGTGATACACCAACTACGTGCCGGGAAAGTTCTGTTTTCGTTTAACTCGGTCGTATTATGTTGATACTCTAAACGTTTGTCTTATCGATTTAGGTTACTACAAAAACTATACAATGTACGGAATAAGGAAAATAAGAGAATTCGCTCATGTTCAATTCATAGGAAAATAGCAAAGCACTAGTTTACATGGCATAGTCTAGGCAATTCATTCACTGTTGCTGGTCATCATCATCATTCATTCACTGCTGAACATAGGCCAATGAACGCCAAGACGACCGATCCCTTGCTACTCGCATCCAACGCGGACCTGCCACTACACGGAGGTCGTCTACCCATCTGGTTAATGGCCGACCACTTCGTCTACCTAAACGCGGCCTCCACTCTTGAACCTCAATGGCCCATCGACCATCCGTTCTTCTAAGTGCGTGACCAGCCCTTTGCCACTTCATCGCTAACTTTAGTCCTCTGGCGAAGGTCTTCGTTTCGAATCCTATCTGCCAAAGAGACACCCAGCATAGCACGCTCCATAGCATGTTGAGCTACGGCAAACTTGCGGACAAGTCGTAAATTAAGAGGCCACGACCGAGATTGTAAAGTGTGTAATTTTTTGCCTATCCACCTTTTATCTGTAAAACATAAATGGTATTTTATTAAAGCATCATTTGCTTTGTATTTATGTAACTAGATTACGTTGACCCATTATCTCGTTCCCCACCATGGTTCAAGCCATGTCGTGGCGGTGGGGCTCAGTAGCCTAGGGTGAGCCCAACACCTTGGGCGAAGCTAATTGAGCCAAGAGGGCTCTTTGTACCCCTCTTATAAGAAGAGGGGGCAAAAGAGCAGGGGGCAAGGGGTGAGGATGGGAAACTCGCCTCATTGTACTGTCCCGACGGTGGGAGGGGTTGTTCTGTGGTGCGGTGCAACCCCTCTGTGGAGGTGGCGTTGGTCCCCCGAGGGACTAGCTAGCCGTCGAGGTGCCCTGTTGCTTGTAGATCCGGGGCACTTCACCAAAGGCGGCATTGGTGACACTCGCCGGGTTTTAGTGGGTAGAGCTGCGTCCATTTACCAGCTTTCAGGCGCATCGAGTACAAAAAAAATATCTCTCATCTCCGTTTACCCATTACATGATAAAATGATCATGATAAAATCCTTTAAAAATGTTGAACTCATTTTCTTTACGATAACATAAAAAAATCATAAATTAAAAGTGTATCACGGTTCCGTTTAGAATTTCGTATCCGCTTCGAATATCCCGACCTATACAGAACGTATATCTTTGAATACAAATAAGATGCTTACAAGATATAATTTAATATGGATCGGCTCTTGCATTATACAAACCTCTATCTATAATGGAACTGTATCCAATTACTTTTTTCTTTTCAGACCTAAACTAGCGTCTTTTATAAACGAAATTGATGATTTTAAGTATATTGAATGTTTTTCGACCCTTTCGTTTCGATGGGCATGGATATTTGGAATCGGGTATTTGCATGGGCGTAGAAAGGTACGGACAAGCTCCGAAAACAATTTTCGATTTTACCAAGCATGACGTTGAAGTATTGTTAATATTTCATTTCGAATATATTAGAGAATAAGAACGAAATATTCTATATTATTAAGTAGGTAACGACGCCATTTGTGAGGTTAGTTTGGAGTCCTTAAGTTAGCGGTGAATGAAAACATCGTGGGGAAACTTGCACGTCTGATAAGATTAACTCTTTGAGGATGTGAAGTTCGCTTCCCGCATTCGACTAGCGTCTAGGGAAACTTCTTTACGAGGTGAAAATATTCAAAAATGGAACGAAGATGGAAACTGTATTAATGGTAGTGATCCTTTTATTTTGTCGCCTTGGCGTTCATTGAGGGAGGCCTATGTTCAGCAGTGGACGGATAAAGGCTGATGATGATGATGATGATGATGATCCTCCTTTTATCCACTAAATTAGCTAGCTGGTCCTGGAATTAAGGGAATTTTTTGATGCAACCGGGGAGACAAAATTTGGAAAAAATAAAAATTTTAGGCCTCATTAATTCTCGAGGAAATCTGTGATAAAAATAAAATAATCTATCACGCCAAAACTGTTAGGTGTACTCTATTAACATAGAACTAAGACTGAAATCCGTGCTAAAAATAAAATTAATCGATACCTAGACTATACTCTATTGAATTATTACTTAGACTCCCGTTTTAAACGACAAATTTTAGTACTAGCTTGATTTCGAGGATATATCCATTAAAAAATCGGCCAAGTGCGAGTCAGACTCGCGCACGAAGGGTTCCGTACCAGAAAAAACGGTAAAAAAAACATACTTTTGTTGCATGGAAACCCTTAATTTAGTATTTATTAGTTGTTGCCCTTATTTTTAGTATTTGTTTTTCTTGAGATCTAGTTTGGCGAATGGTAGCCATGAAAAAGGGCTAAAATATCACGTTTTTAGTATGGGAGCTCCCTTCAATTATTATTATTATTATTATTATTTTGTTTTCAGTATTTGCTGTTATAGCGGCAACAGAACTACACAATCTGTAAAAATTTCAACTATCTAACTATTACGGTTCTTGAGATACAGCCTGGTGACAGACGGACGGACGGACAGCGAAGTCTTAGCAATAGGGTGCCTTTTTACCCTTTAAGTACGGAACTCTAAAAATGATCAGGATCGCTTGTGCTAATGTCGTAAAGCTCTATCGACTAATACCATAAATTCAAATTTATTACATCAACTTTTATTCCTCGCCTCTTTTCAAAGGCTTGACTTTCCCTGTTAAAGTAAAGCAAGAGATAGTTTCCACTAAAATTCGCATCCATAAACTAACAGAAAATATACCATCTATTATAAACATGGACGTTTTGTTTCGTTAAAATATTTATTGATCGATTTTATGCCGCCATAAAATCGCCTGTTCGTTGCGATGAAAACTCTTTTATAACCAAGCAAATCGTAACTTTTTGAATGGTTTTTTTTTATTCGTATGACACTTCCGTGTATACGATTTTAAAGCTCGTTTTATTAGGGACTCCCAGTAGACTATTTTATTCATATTTTTTATAGATAAGCATGTCTAGCTGACGATAAAGTTAAAAATAACTTAAGTGATCAGTGCGCTCAAGCCGGAGATAGTAGGTTCAAATCCCTAGGAAACAAAACGTTTCTGTGTTCCTGTTTCATGGATGTGTATAAAATATGTGTATTACATAATAAAAATCTAAAATATATGTATTAATATAAAAGTATTGAATATGTGTATTTTCGTTGTGTGTACCTATAACACAAGTTTTTTCAAACCAGATTGACGTAGTGTAAAAGCATCCATAGATATTATTATTATGCCTGCTTATAAGGATTAAGGCTACAAGGCAATATTTTTAAGAGTCAATATAAGTCCATGATCACCGTAATTAATTGATCATAAAGTGATTAAGAAGCATACAGTTTAGTACAATACAGAAGGTCGAAAAATACATTTGTCATAAATTGATTGAAAGCTTCGCCAAGCTTATTTATATGCTTGACCTTTATCATTGTTTGACCTTTTCAAATTATTCTCTGACCTTTTCTCAAACAATGTCGTCTTTTATCATATAAGATACATATTATAATCATAAATAAGCATTTTGCATGTAATATACGAAGTGTTGGAAAAATTAAAATAAATTAATATAAAAACATGTAAAATAAAGGACACTAACATTAATTTTACAAATGATAAAAATAAAATAAAATAAAAATAATAATAAATATATATAAATTAAAAATGCTAATGTTCTTTTGTAAAACCTTCATTGATATCGTACTAGTCAGTAACCATTTTTTGCAAACCGGGACGACGATTTATCGATTCCCTATTAGATGCTAATTATGACCATCATATTGAGATTTATGCTAAACTTACAAAAAATTAAATTTGTAACTATCATAGTATTTAAAAACAGATATTCTATATTCGAACCAGTTTACCGCCTTTTCCGATTTTTTAACGAAAAGGAAAATTATTGCAGCACTAATACTCTTTTCCATCCCTCGGGAAGGAAGACAAATGGACGCGGGAAACAATTGTCAAGGATTCCATTTTTTTAGGCTCTAGATATATTTTGTATGAAATATGTTCAGAAGTTTAGACAAATTGATATCGCTGGACTTAGCCCATCTCTGTGTGGGCGGTTTTTATTTGACCGCTAACATATTTCATGTATACATCGCTTCAACGACGAAACTTATGACGAAACTATTTTGTTATTTTGTATTGTTTATTTCATCATCATCATCATCATCATCATCATCAGCCTTATCCGTCCACCACTGAACATAGGCTTCCCTCAATGAACGCCAAGATCGATCCCTTACCACTCGTATCTAGCTTATATATTTATTATTTATATATGATGCACGCGGGACTATAATCGAAGGCTGATCAACTGATCACGGAAATAACTATTGTTACTTTTATTCAAATAAACTTGAGATCTGCGAACGATTTCCTCAAACCTTGATTCACGACTGGAACTTACCTGTAAAAAAAGAAAAATAATTAAGTACAGTCATTGACGTTATAGAACAAAACATAACTAAATTATTTTGGTTCGTGGACAATTGACATGATCATCATCATCAGCCTCTAACCATGTCACATCTGATGTAGGCCAACCCCATTGAACGCCAAGACAGTTTACATAAAAATAGAAAATGCCACCTATGACAATAATTTGCAAATAAGTTATTTTATCTTACATACATGAGATATTTGGTATATTTAGAGTGATCGTTCTTCTTCTTGTTTCACTTTGGCTTCCTGAACGATTTGCCAATATCAGAGTGGGGCGAGTGATCATTATCAGATGCGATGTCTTGACGTATTTCCATTAAATGATTGTAGAAATGTTCATAATGTTTAATGACTTACCACCAAACACACATAGTCCATAGACATAGTTATACTTGTTTATGTATTCAACCGGATCACGATGATAATGATGATGATGAAATGATAATAATGATGATATAATAAAATAAAGATAAAAAAGACTTTTATCTTTGTACCGTCAAAACAATTGAAATAACGGCAATATTATTGAAATGAAACCAGCTGTGAAGTTATCGGGCCATAGAATTTTATCGGTAATCCGTTGAGACCGCCCCCAAACTCTAATTACCCATTATTACGGAATCGCCCAATGTTCCTTTACAGCTCGATTTGATGGCAACAATATTGGCCCGTTTCTCCCATGAAATATGGGGGGATTTATTCCTGAAATCACGAGGTGTCTTGAATAAGAATGCTACTGATGTTATAAACGCAAAAGTTTTAAGTATTGATGTTTGTTGCTCTTTCATGTAAAAACGACTGAATAGACTTTAATGAAACTTTACAATAATATAGCTTTTACATCAGAATAACACATAGGCTATAATTTATCTCCGTACTCCCACGGGAACAGGAATAACGTGGGAGAAACCGCGGGGCGCTGCTTGTGTTTTTATAAGCTGAACGAGCAAGGCGCTTATGAGATGTTATATTATTGATTGCCGAACAAAAAAGTTGTGTGTGTTACAAAAGTTGAACTTTCTTTTTCCTAAAGGATTGAAGGAGGAAAAGGTGGAAATAAAGGAAGCATTCGTTTTTGGATAAGAAAATGTACCGAAACATAACGTCTACTTCAAGACATTTTAAGTTAGTCGGAGTTATCGAGTCTGATAAGGCTTACAGAGTTTCTAACGTGTTTACAATATTTAGTTTTCTAAATATAAAATATCGGGCCAATGAAGTATTTGAGTACACGTTTGGATGACTTTCTAAAGCAAAGTAAAAACATGCAGATTTTTGGCATTGGCTCCAAAAAATTTCTGTTAAGCAAAAAAATTTTGCTCCTTAGTTCGCAAATTTTGCATCTTAGTGGGCTGCGTGAGAATGCCAATGTCGTAGGTATACCTGATGATGCTTCTAAATATTACTGCATATTATCAGATATTCCTCGATAGTAAATCAAGGTAAAATTACCGCAGCACTAATTCGGTGTAGAGGTGACATTTTGTTGATAACCAGTGATTAATGGTGGTACGTTTCGCGTGCTCGTTCTCCACTTAAGTCAAATTACTGGTATCATAAATTAGCCCGTATTTACTGCGGTGCAATATTTCCTGTTCGGTCATCATCAGGCTACTGTTGAGTCCCTCGATCATCACGTGTCTGTATGAGCCTCAAATGACGTCTAAATTTGTCTGTATCAGGTTGTCGTTTTGACTAAAATTGGATGGATATTTATGGATATATTTAAAAAACCTTAGTTAACAAATCAACCATGGGACTGTTTATAACTTGGATGCTTGCATTGACGAAACAAATCAAGCGTCCTCGAACATCTTAGAAGTATCTGGTATACATAATGTTTTCTGTTTTCACGAATTATTACTTAGTACCTGGTTGACCGAGCATTTGATCGGTTTTTTTTTTTGTTTTGTTTTATATATCCTTAGTAATAATATGATAAAGTTTTTCTTTAAAAAAAATGAACTTGAAAAAAAGACAAAGAAGATTGCAGATACGAACCAGGTTCCTTTCGATTCAAACTTGCGGATTTTATGGCACACTAAAACCACTGCAAGTTGTATTCAGCCACTTGAAGGGCTTCCTACCAAATCTGGCTAGCAAAGGACCCATTCTGTGACGAGCTGCTTCCTCAAAATGGTACTCGACTTCCTTCTAATAGGAGAGAACTTCGCCATGTTTATGGTGCGGCCAGCGTCAGAACTTTTCTACCGAGGCCAATTTAAATAGAACACAAGTCATCACAAATCTTCTGTTTTGCGGTCAATTTATTGCTCATTAATATTTAACTCAACAATATCAAAATCAAACCCCATATAGTTATGGACAAGGTAATAATACACTTTCCAATATACCATAATGGAAACGAATTGTTAAATCCATAAAGAACGGTACGGCTAGACTTTCTAGGAGCACTAACTCCTATAGCATATAGCCTGCTCGACTGGTTCAAACTGGTTATAGAGGAAATGTAGCGAACTATATTTTAGTTCAAGTTCATTGTTCTAGAGAGCGATTTCTTTTTAGAGATCCGTTATACCAAATAATAATCTCTTTAAATAAAAAAAATAAACTTAGATATAATTTAGTAACCTAAGGGCCTGTTTCACAATGTCCAGATAAGTGCCGAATAGGCTATCGGCAACACATTTGACAGATAGAGTATGGAGTATCTGTTTCAGATTGTGAAACAGGCTCTAAGTATTGTCAAAGAGGAAGTATTGGTCACATGATACGACATGACCCGTTTTAAAAAAATATCATGTAAGGAAAGATTGAGGGAAAAAGAGAAGAGGTAGACCGAGACGGACTTATGTGGAAATAAAGGAGAAAGGTTATGTCGTATCAGGAAGTGAAGGTTTTGGCAGAGAAGAGGAGTGAGTGGCGAATACTCCACCGACAAGAGCAAAGTTCTTAAATAAAGAGAGAGAGAGAGAAGAATTGTCAATATATTAAGCGTGTCACCGCTCAGGCGTTAGCTGAAAATCAGAGCGTCTGCCATTAGAGCAGTCGCACATGCTGAGCTGACTGCCTTTTTGACCTTTTTGCCTTTGTATTTCACCGTATCATATATGTGTGTTTTATGTGTTTATGTGTTCTTTCTTTTCTTTCTTAAATGTAATGTTTATTTTTGAATATATGTTATTATTTTAGATCTTCTTCTGTCTAGCCTTTGTCCAAGTATATTTGAGGTCGCAGCCTAACAGTATTTTTAATAGAGCGACTACCCATCTATCTTCTACAAGCGAGTAGCTGTATAAGAGCTGTCATACTTTTAGGCCACTGAAGACCTGTAACGACTGTCAAAAATTTACATTCGTTCTGCAACTTGATACACTATCTGTGAAGGAATCTATTTATTTTGAAGAAATTGATTTTAGAATGGGTAAAACTGCAAGGACGGATAAAGGCTGATGATGATGATAAAAACTGAAAGGGCAGCTGTACCCCGAAGTTTATATCGGTATAATTCAAAATCAATGTTATTATTAGTTAAAACACTTAAAGGTATTTAAAGCACAACTTAAACAGATTATTTACGTAAGAGATATTCGACTAGAAAAACATGTTTTAAAAGGAAACAATATTATCGGGTCTAATTTTAGATTCCAATTAAATCTTATGCAAGCGAGCTATTTTACATGCAAAGACAGAATTTTCTAATACTAGTATTATGACTGACCTACTCGCTCATTATATTTCTTATGAAACTGAATTGACAAGTTAAAAACCCCTAAATATAATTAATTGACAAAAAATAACAGCATAGGATCACGGTTCTAAGTACAATAAACGATTTCCTTGGCATTTAAGGTTCTTGAACGGTCGTCAAGTTAGGTTCGCGTCACCGACATGTGATAACATAATACTGCTTTGTATAAAAAAAAATAAAAAATTATGTCTTAATTTTAGGTTTCAAGAGTTTTCACTTATATTGGCAGACCGTTCGACTGCGATTTTAACTACACATACCTAGCCTAGCTATAGCCTATATAAACCTTTTTTTTTTTTGTTGACGCAGCGGAAATCATTTACGACCGTACCAGGGCCTGGGTAGACGCGCTGGCTGGTGTGGGGACTCGCATTTGGGTGCCCTACCCCACTAGAACCGCTGCGTGAGCCTTCAGCCGCTATATTTGAGGGTCCCGGATCTGTGCGGGCGACGGGATGCCCTCAGCGACAGACTGGTCCCGGCAAAGACCAGATTCTCCACAATAAGGGGACTGCCCGGCTACGACTTTGACAGTCCCCACGACGTCGTGTCTTAAGCTGGGCCTAGGTTCACATCCCGAGCCCGACACGAGCACAGGGGTGTTACTAGAAGCACATTATGTAGCGCCTCCGACGTACCCCTGTTCGCCTATATAAACCTAACCCAGCCCAGTGTTAAGTTCATAATTTGTAAGGAAATTAATTTGAGAAATGAATGATACAAGCTTATGATCCGATGCAGACATGATTATTTAATTAATCACAATGTGTATTAGTCGTACAAATATAAATTATGATTATATTAATCACAAAACTGCACTTTGCAGCACTGCACATGGAAGATGCGACCGGTGCGTGAAGTTTCGCCCAACCAGCTGCATCATAAGTGATGTATGTCAAAAATTATAAGCTAAAAGTTGTTAATGATTATCCAAATAACAGACAAACAAGTTTCTACTAGCAGCGCCTCGCGGTTTCACCTGTGTATTTCCCATTCCCGTGGGAGTACGGTTAATTATAGCCTATGTGTTATTCTGATGTATAAGCTATATTACTGTAAAGATTCACTAAAATCCATTCAGTAGTTTTTACGTATAAGAGTAACAAACATCCATACTTATAAACTTTCGCGTTTCTAATATTAGTAGGATGCAATAATATTTTTAATTTTAAAGGTACAGAACCACATATTTTGTGCTCACTTGCGATATTAAAACGTGTATCGGCCCGGTATTTATTTATTTATTTATTTATTTATTTATATTTGGGAAACAAACAATTATTGTAACACTGGAATTTAAAACTAACAAGAAAAATTACAGAAATCAGCTAAGTTTCCACTAATAACTACTACATTTAAAAATAATTATGAACAGAACAGTAAATTTTACAAGTAATCCAAAATAAAATAAAATAACAATAATTACTCGTATGGCGTGCCTTATCACATAAGTCCACTTTTTCTTCCAACCTTGTAAATTATTTGTCTATTAATAACATTTATATAATTACTAATTTTATAGATACGTTTATTCTTCAGAAATGAACTAATACGGGAGAGTTATTTTCGGAATACTCACAATAAGATCAGACAGTACTAATTATCATTAACTAGCAGCTCCCCGCGGTTTCGCTCGCGTTCTTACCATTCCCGTGGAATCATAGTGTTGTGGATTAATTATAGCCTCTGTGTTATGCAGATGTTAATGCTATATTATTGTAAAGTTTCATTAAAATTCATTCGGTGGTTTCTACCTTAAAGAGTAACAAACATACGTCTATATATTATCAGAAACTTTCGTGTTTATAATATTAATAATAGTATTAATATTAATAATAGTATATATATAAAGTTGGTAGGTAGGTAGGTAAATATATTTACACTCATATTCATATACAATACTATGAGGTGTCACAGTACCAACTCACAATACATCAGAGCGTATAACTATGCAAAGAACGCTTCTATCTATGCGCTCCTGGTAGCAATAGTCGGATTTTATATGAGTATGACAAACGCACAGTGGCGGATTTCATTTAAGAATTGTCTATGAATTGATTTGAATGACCCTATGCGTTCGGGAGTACACACATCAAAGTATTGTTTGTGAATACGGTTAAGGTTTTGCTACTTACTAAAACTAGTCGTTTTAACAGAAATAATTTAAGTCCAAGTTGAAATTGCATTTTCAGTAAATCAAACTATTACCAGCTCTCTTATCAAGAACAGCGCGTGATGTTGGTACTAATTCGACTATCCCAACATCTAACAGCGAAGATTAGAAACTTTATCTTATGTCGGAGAATAGATTTCACACTTCCGACTTTGAGGGAGTTGTTTGCAACGAACAATATACAAAGGCATTATGCAATCACAATTGATTTTTGTTTAAGAACATATCAATTTATTTGCGTTCGCTTGTGAGATTAGTCACTCTCCCCCTAAATTGATAGATATACGGCGGCTTTCAATAACCTATCTATCTTAAAATTTTCTTATCGATCGTAAAATTTTGACAGATTTTGTAAGAAAATGTGTAAAAATTTCAAGATAATAAAAATAAGAAAATTTTAAGACAGATGGGATATTGAAAGGCGCCGTATATCGTGAAAAACTTACATGTCAAATAGCAAAGAAAATGTGATACGATTGATCTGACAAAGGGCATAATATTATTTTTATAGAAAACACAAGCAATTATACTCGTATTCAAGAAGCGCGCTTGGCTTAATAATAAAACAAAACCAATGCAAAGAACGCTTCTATCTATGTGCTCCTGGTGTCAATAGTCGCGTTTTATATTGGTTTGACCGACGCACAGTTGCGGATTTCATTTGAGTTCTATGAATTGGTTTGAATGACCCTATGCGTTCGGGATTACTATGACACCTCAAAGTATTGTTTGTCAATAAAGGTTTCTACTTATCACTGAGTGATACCAACCGGCTCACCACACTTCCGACAAACCATTAGGGTCATATCTTATCTCTTATCTGATATATTTGTACATACGCTTAATGCGTGTGAATAATATTGAACCCCTCCGGCGGACCAATTTTGATAACGTTTGTGTTCATGTTCAAATGGATTCGAGAATGCTTTAAATTTAATTCGGTCTACTACAAAATGTTTTGTACACCTGTCTAATAGTGACTTTTTGTACATCTGTCTAGTAGTGATAGACTCAATTGACGTTAAAAAGGATACTTTGATGGTACTCCATCATAGTATCTTTTTTAACGTAAAGTCAAAGTCAAAAAATTTATTCAAAATAGTAATTTTGAATAAAATTTTGACTTTGACTTGTCCTAATAATCTCTAGAAATTGTAAAGAAACGCATAAATAACACACTTGATTTAGATCCAAATACTTGCAAAACTGTATACTATCAATATACATATTTATTTTTCCGACGTCTGAAGAGTCTTTACATTAATCTTCGTTGAAATTCGTGACCAAGCCTATAAAGTAAGATACCGGACGAAATCCTTTTTTATTCAAACTATAGTTTTATCTCTTGGGGTCCATTTGTAAGAAATTGCACGTCACCGATCAGGCGGGCTGATATATTAAGATAACATGATACAAGGGTCCACTCGACGCTATCGGATGAGACTTAAAAACCCTAACAGCGCTATGAATTTATTTTATGTTTTATATTGTGCCTTAAAATTGCACAGAGTATATACGACAGGACTCAAAAGCGAAAGCCTTAGAATACTTTAAACAATAGCTTTTTTTATATTCTATTCTATCTATAACTGATTATGAACTGCGAGAAGTCTGTAGGAAAATGGGCGGTAAATGAATGATGATTAAAATAGTTTTCTAAGAAATTTCAAAACTATCTAAATTTCGAAGAATTTTTTATAGCATCATAGCTAAAACAGACAGTCGAAGCATTGCGGCTATCAACGCCCATTAACGTCCACATAACCAGTGATTATGCAGATGCTTTGCCTCCTTTTCCAACGGGCTACCGGAAACTCACAAACCAAACATAACGCGACAGAATAGCTATCACTTTACGCCGGTGTTATTTGAGCGATAGATTCCTCCCCGGTCGTGCCGGCCCATCCGACTGCAAAGCAGCATGATCTTAAAAAACTTGGCACGGACTTTTTTTTTATAGCATAGGAGGGCAAACGAACAGTCGAAGCATTCGAGTATCGGCGCCCATTAACATCCACACAACCAAAAGTTATGCAGATGCGTTGCCCTCCTATTCCTTATACCCTCCAACGGACCACCGAAAACTCACAAACCAAACAAAACGCGACAGCATAACTGACACTTTATGCCGGTGTTATTTGAGCGATAGGTTCCTCCCCGGTCGTGCCGACCCAATTAGACTGCAAAAGCAGCAACGACCTCTTAAAAAACTTGGCTGTAACTGGAGGACTTATCTAGACTAGCTCCAGGTAAAACTAGTTTATATTAATGGGCGACGTCGGGCACTTGCCATCAGGTGGTGGACCTTACCCGAGACATAGTTCCGGTGTCAGTAAAAGTAATATCGAGCCATAACAAACGATGATTATGATGAAATTCTTAAGTTCCTCCCATTCGCAGTAATGAATTTACCAACTAAAATTTCATAACAAGAGCAAGTTCTCTCATCTAATTCTCTAGTTAACTTCACTATACAGTCTTAAAGTGAATAACTTTGGAGTATTCACTAACAATACTGGGGATGCTTGCTGAGATATATTTAAACTATTTTGAATAAAAGTGCCGCTTTCTGAGACAATTTTTTTTATAGTTTTTCAGAAATAACTGCTGTGATATGATTTCCGCGAATTCGCCGCGTAATCTTAGATTTACGGACGTATCCGGTTTCATGATGATTATTTTTATAGCCTAAGTTACTCCTTATTATAACAGAAAAAACCTTCCTCTACGCCCACTGAAAAGTAATACTGCTGGTTTAATTTGTGCGAATCGTCCCGAAACAAGACGTACTCGTTTATTCTTTTTATGAATTAACATTTTCGTCTGCCGGACGTCTTAAAACATGTGACTTTATTTACGAGTATTCAAATAAATAAAATACAGAAAGTAATTGTACCAGTGAGGTCCAAATTTGAACCCCCTAAGATATTCACTCGAGGAAAGGTATATCATCATCATCATCATTCGTACCTTGCCACTCGCATCCAACGCAGTTATTTCGGGGGTCATTTTGGAGAGTTACAATAGCGGACAAAGGATATATACGTCCCTTTATATTTGTTTATGAGTGGCAAGGGATCGGTCGTCTTGACGTTCATTGAGGGAGACCTATGTTCAGCAGTGGATAGATAAAAGCTTATGATGATGATAAACCATACCAACAAATACCACCAGATTGCGAAACAATATTCATATACAAAATTACTCTCGAGTCAAATAAATTGTCTATTGTGCCAAACCTTTTTACAAACAATATATAGTCTCTTACCTCGGTATTCTCACAAGCGAGGCATAAGCTGAAATCACACAGCGGGCTTGATGATGCCACCCGAGATATTGCAATGCTAAGACAAACAAACAGTTTTCATTTGTTTCATATCTAGTTTCATTTCGCGATATTATTAGCTATGATATTGCGTTTAAGGAGGTGTGACAATTCGAGTATAACTTAATAGGCTCTTGCAAAGCAAGGGATCAGCTTTCTGTGTTCATTAAACACTGACTGAACATACCAATAGCGGACCGAAAAATGAAAAATACGGGCAAATAATGATCAAAATATATATATTTTTTTTGATGACGAAGCGGAAATTCTTTTCGGACCCTACCAGGGCCTTGGGTAAGCGCGATGGCGTGTGTGGGAACATTGGAGATAAGTCAACAATATGGGTATAGCAATAATAAAATCTAGCAATAGTAAAGAAAGGTTTTGAAGATAGTGAAAGAGAAAAAAAGAATTATTAAAACTGTTGAGAACCGGAGAGGAAAGATAGGTCACCTGATACGATATGACTTGTTTATAAAAAATATCATAGAGGGAAAGATTGATAGAAAAAGAGGAAGAGGTAGACCGAGGGGGAGTTATATGCAACAAATAAAGGAGAAGGTACAGGTTATGTCGTATCAGGAGATGAAGGTGTTTGCGGTGAGGAGGAATGAGTGGCGAATACTCCACCGACAAGAGCAAAGCTCTAAAATAGAGATAGAATAATAAAGTAATGATGAAAATCATTAAGTATAATCATATTCCTTCTGCCTTCTATAACAATAATCCTTATCCGCAGAATTAAAAATGAACTATTCTTAAATTAGCAGCGAACCGCGGTTTCAACCGCGTACTTCCCATTCCCGTAGGAGAACGGGGATACATTAAAGCCTACTTGGATACTTTACAATAATTTTATTTATTTATTTATTGCTATAAGGTACACCAACAGCACTACATATTAAAACATTTACAAATAGAACATATTAATTAAGAAACAGTATCTGATATGTATGCTAATAAAAGGTATACACAGCATTCACCACAAGCTTAGCCTAGTTAATTACAATGAAGATAAAAAAAAGACTTAATCATAATATAACTTAAAATTAAACTAAACGGCAAAAAAAAAACAATATGAATTCTCTAGCTTAAACAATACTGACATAAGCTATTTTTATTTGACATGAATTTTAAATATTATCATGAAACAACTTCCACGGATATCTAAGGCCCGTGATAAGTTCGTAGAAGTTACACCACTACTACAATATTCTAATAATTTGATAACATTCTGATGTTACAAGCTATATTATTGTAAAGTTTCATTAAAATCATCCATCCATCCATCCAAAACATCCATTCATCCATCCATACTTCCAAACTTTCGCGTTTATAATATTAGTTCTTAAATGACATGTTATAATTTAGAATCTGAAATTGCCAATCACAGATAAATTCAATGATCCCCAATGAGCAGGAATGCCAATTGGCCCATATCATTCCGTGCATGAACTTTTACCTTTAAACAAGGCTTATTCCCTCAAACATTACCGATCCGATTGTTAAGCCCCCAATCAACTTTACCGATTTACGATTGAACGAAATTTTCCGATGAAATTGTTTTCTGCAATATATAAAACATTTTAGCCGATTTTTTGTTGTCAGTGCAATTGCGGTTTTGTATCCATTGCAGTGTTCAATGCGATATGTCTATCACTTTGAGAGCGAAACAAAATGCTATAATCGTTTGTGAAACGATTGTTTTTTGTAGCCGGCCATTGAAAATTTAGAGCGTTTTTACGGTTTTTCACAACATTTGAAAAATGTTCGATGTTGTATATAATCATTATCATTCTACCTGTGTATGTTTTGTATTTATATTGCTAAATTACAATGTATATTGTAATTTAGCAAGGAGGGCATTCTTTTCACTATCCTCCCCAATGAGCCACCGGAATCTCAAAAGCCGCATCAAACGCGGCAGAATAGCTGTCAATTTACTGTTATGTGAGCGAGAATTACCAACCCGTTCGTACCGACCAAATTCGGTTGCATTGCATTAGTGCAACCTAAGCACGAACCGAGGAGGCTTTTTGTACCCCTCTTATAAGAAGAGGGGGCAAAAGAGTAAGGGGCAAGGGGCGAGGACGGGAACCTCTCCTCATTGTACTGTCCCGACGTTGGGACGGGTTGTTCTGTGGTGCGGGGCAACCTCTCTGTGGATATGGCGTAGGTCTCTTTAGGGACTGACTAGCCGTCGAGGTGCCCTGGTGCAGATCCGGGGCACCTCAACAAAGGCGGCAGTGGTGGCATTCGCCGGGTTTTAGTGGGTACAGCTGCGTCCGCTTACCATCATTCGGGCGCAGCGAGTCCCACATACCCGCCTGGGGAGACGAGACCATCGCTGGCTCACCGGTGAAGGAAAACAGCATGAGGAAGTTCACAAATCCGCATTGGGCCAGCGCATCGGTGAACTATGGCATATTACCCTCCTCGGCTGATGTGTGGGACATAATATATTGGGGGTTGATACTTTACTTTTAATACAATTTATGACGAGAGATCTTGTCTCAAATTTTCAATATAGGTTTATAATCATCACCCCGCTCTTTACCCGTCGCGGACCCGATTAGCCGACTTTATAGGTCGTTTGGTATAATTCGTGCGTCTTTACGATTATTACCCAAATTGGATGCGGGATAAAGTCGTATCTTAAGGTTTTACGAGTCTGATTTGTCTCCTTTTACTTTCAACGCAAACTTGTTTGTTATAATACATTGTTGGGTTTATCGTGGAAAGTACATTTTATTAACAGCTCGCGTGTATACAGGACAAGAGTGTGCTTTAAATTCGAACCTACTTACTCTTTAATAGCTTTCTTTCTAATAGCTAATTCTTATTATGGCACGTGGTTAACGTCGGCCAACTAATAAATCACTTTTCACTCATCATCATGATCAGGCAACTTCCATATGTAATACTGAGACATAAAATGGTAAGTACCGCTATCATACAGACTGCCGTCATTTCGGTAAGACAGTAGTTACTTTGCGTAGAAATGAGTAGGATGGTAGTACCAATGAAAAGGTAGAACTCAGGGACAACACTTCGAGCCTTTGTAAGAGGTAGTGTCATAGCAGCATTGTATACTGGACCAACACGACCGGGGTGGTATGTACCACTCGCTCACATAATAATGGTGTAAGGTGACAGCTATGCTGTCGCGTTTCGTGCGTCTGTGAGTGGTCCATTGGGGGATAGGAAAAAAGGGCAATGCATCTGTATAACTTTTGGTGGTGCGGATGTCTATGGGCGTCAGTTATTAACCATAAAGCTCCGACTGCAGTGTTGCCTTTTTATGAAATAAGAAAGAGACAAAAGAACCATACAGAGGTGTTATTTTATCAGCATTATATATACTAATATTTTCAATAACACTACTATCTTAATTCTCTAGAAATCACTTCTGAGAATTTCCAGAGAAAACGTGATTTAATACAAGTTATCACAAAAAGGTACCGCTCGTGACTGCGCAATTCGAGTACGTCGGTTCGTCATCCGACAATCGTCAGAAAAACATCACGAAAACACCGAGAAAGATCTGATAAGAACCATTGAAACCGCAGTATTAAAATAATATCCACCAGATGAACGTACAAATTGTTTTAAGGAAGTTACAGCGTCATCATCAATCTCAGTCCACTGCTAAATGGAATTCTATCGAAACGTCAAGAAGGACACTATTAATTAGCTTCATAAAGATCGGCCACTGCGTGTAAAATAAAGAGTTGAACATTGTTTTCGTAGAACAAAAAAATATGACGAAAAATTTTTGTACCGCGTCACTAAAGCGGACTACTTTTTTTGCCGATCCGCTCTACTTGCTCTGTTAGTAAAAACGTTGTTATACATATTTCTCGTTATCTGGCAAGCATACTGACACAGGTTCACCTCCCGAAGGATAATAATCCGTGTTAAGGAGATATTTGTGTTGATATTTATCAGTAATTTATACTATTAAAGTATATTTGGGTCCTACATGTATTTATAAATCAAGAATGTTTTTTTTAAAGTTTGATAGACAATCTACAAAATACGCCACCTAATATTAGTAAGGTAAAAAAGTATTCAATTTTGTACCTAAAAGTATCTTATTACGCCACATAGCTCTACTATAGGTTCCAAAGCTACACGACTGAAAAGAACCAGCGAAGAAAACTCAGAAAGTCAGAACAAAAATATTGTTCACAACAAAAAAAAAAACAAAATGGTGGTTTGTAAGCGTCGCGTGCGCATTCATTCCACCGATATTGTGTGGATAGTAGATAGTAGTAGTAGATAAAGTGAAGGAGCAAATCAAATCAAAATATTGTTATTTTGATGGCACTTATAAAAAGTTGAGTTACATTAAAAGTTGGAAACTCTGGAGAGAAACCGGTAAGGAACTTCATGGTTACTCTTTTCAAATCAGAATTACAATATTATGGTTATATTAGTAATACAAAAAATGCAAAACAAGAAGAGGTTGTGCCACTAATTTTGTTACTATAAAATAGATGTTTAATAACTTAAAATAAAAATAGTGAGATCAATCAAACAGTTCTAGGCAATTCTAAGGGCGTTTGGCTACGGTACGGCCAAATCTGTACCACGTGCAATAAATATTTAACTGTGCCCTACAGCGATGAAGTACAAAACCTACAGCCAATCTCGACCGGTATAGCGCACGTAAAATTTATGTCCACAATAAAATGGAATCCGTGGACCGGCTAAAAGCGCACCCTGATTCGGAGCCAACGTTTATATCTTTAGTTTTTACAATACAATGTTTCATTTGGAAATTAATTTCACTCCAAGCTTGGGCGTTAATGTTTTCTTTTATAATACACATAGTAGCACTCAAAATAAGCTTTTTTGTATTCTACTAATATAAAGGCGAAAGTTGGTGAGTTATGGATGTACGTTTGTTATTTATTAGCGCGGAAACTACTGAATGGATTGTGATGAAACTTTATATTGATATAGCTTGCACCTTATAAAAACATATCGTACTATCACAGGAATGGGAAGTAGGTGGGTAAAATCACAGGGTGCTGTTAGTATTATATAGTCTATACAAACTATTTAAAAAAATAGTAGTCCACCTTGATTGAAAATAAGGTTAATATAAACCCAATATTGTTTTAGCCAAAATATTTTGTTCTAATCAATTGTATGCATAATTTTTTATTGTTATTTTCATTTTAGTGCAAATCTTTGCAATTTCCTGTAAAGCTCTTGTCGGCAAAGTACCTAATCACCGATCCCTTCTCTCAGCTTTACCAGATTACTACGGCTGCTAATATAAACGAAGGAACATAAGATAAAATCGATTGTAAGCATATATAAATATTAAGGGCCTGTTTCACAATCTCCAGATAAGTTCCCAATAGGATATCGGCAACATATTTGACAGATAGAGTATGGAGTATCTGTCAAATATGTTGCCGATAGCCTATTGGGAACTTATCTGGAGATTGTGAAACAGGCCCTTAATGAAATAAGTTCAATATATATGAAATAAGGTATATACTAAACATATTTATGAATATTATGTCCTAGGTAATACACGAGTTTATTGCAATGTTTGACTCGCTAATAAAGAGGTTTTATGTGCGTCGTGAGATCGAGTTCGCTTTCGAAAACGATTTCACTCTTATACGCGAACTCGCACTTACGATCGACAATATTGTGATAACAATTACGGCCTTCTGGGTACTATAGATATTTTGGTAACTTTGCATTTATAGCTTATTAGTTGTTCCATCCACAGTAAAATAATTTGAAACTTTACTCTAAAATAAATAGCCTGTAACTTATCAAAATGAAAAATAAAAGTTTTAGAATTAAGATTCACATATTCTAAGATCCACACGTTCCAAAAACAAACTTAAGCTTAACTACATTATTGATATGTCCTTTTTTGAGTGTAAAATCCTCATGGCCTATTCCTCTGCTTTGGCTGAGAAAAGGGGGTGTGCAGGACTTTAATCCGCTAAAAGCACTCCGGTGTTCTTCATCCGACCTATAGGCGGGGTACGGAGTACGCATTCTTGCATTTACCAGGTCCCCCGCCTCCAGTCCTGGTAATGGCAGGTCCGTTCGCAGTCAGTACTTATTACAGGTACCGAATCACCCTGAGAATTATTGATGTGTATGTTTATGTGATTGCTAATTTGGACATTAATACATCATAAGTTTCTGAAAACTAGAAATATCATAATCACTTGTGATTTTCCTCATCAGAAAAAAATTACGGATTTTATCGCAGTTTTTTTTCCTCCCAGGTGCTCATGATAATGGTTGCTGTAAAGTATTCGGAACGTCGGACTAATAAAAAAACATAATAACCCGTCATGAAATCTAAAATTGTTTCATTTAAATTCCGCTACTATTTCATTGTATGGTATCTTCGATTGACATAAGCTATATAAATCATCAATGCTAACACGGCTGTGAATGTAAAATAACGCAGCACAAAGTAAAATACTAGTTCTTTTATCTCCTTCGAAGCGTTTAAAAACATCGCTTCAAGAGCTGCAGCTCATTTACATAGTCTTAAAATTATGTAAGATATAAATACGACTGACGCAACAGTTGATTGGTGGTTGGAGGCAATTTGTGGCAGGTGAGAGAGCCGGTGTGGAAACATTTGACCTATATTCAGATTACGATGAAGATTAAGGTGCCTGCAAACCTAAATGGACTCTAAAACGGGCTCTAGCTTCCCTAATATTACAAATGCAGAAGATATCAAATCAAATTAATCTTTATGTCATAGGTACTCTGGAAATAGGTTAAATGACTACATTTGTCGTTATTGATACTAAATCAATAAGAGTAGGTAAGAAAAACTCGTTTGCGATGCAGGATCCATTAAGGAGAAAAACCTTAGGGGGAAAAGATATTGTAGTAAGAAGAGATAGATTAAGTTTATTCTATTCTGTTTTGTGTTCTGTGTTCTATTGTGTTATGGGGACCAGACAACGGAAATACATATATTTAATACGTTTTATATTAATACATATATTGGGGATTTTTATATAATTCACATCCAGGACATTACCTTTTTTTTTGTTCTTTGGCGAGATTCGAACCCGCTACCTCCGGGCTTAACCATTGAGCCACAGAGGTCGTCAAAATTCCTATCCGATCCTTTTGTCCGAAATACAGCAAAGGTGTTTTACGGGAGAAACAAGGATGTTGGTAAATGCTCTAGGCGGGAGCAAGGTACATCGGTGATATATTTTATAATGAACTATATTACTGATGGTCGGTAAAGAAAAATCTTTTGGAAACCAAGTTTTCTAACTCCCATCAATTTTTGTACTATATTATCTAAGAAGATCGAGCAATGTATCATAACAACAATCATTATAAACCATTATATAAAATAAATATCACCATTAAATTATCATCATCAGGTCACTGACACCGATTTGAACTCCTAACTTATTGTGCCAGCCATTACTTAATTAATGCCTGTGAAGTGGAAACTAAGATCTCATCACATAAAATTTTAGCAATTCCTCTGATATCACGACCCAGGACGCGTCTACATCATCACTAAATGTGAACATTGATTAATAAGATGATAAGATACCACTGACCGAAGGGACCACGATAAGACAAAAGCCTCGTCTAAATACATCCTGAAATTACAATGTTAGTCGCAACGAAACTGTTTCCAACGAAATAAGGCATCATAGAATCCTGCCGTATGATGCAGATCACATTAGCCTCACGTAAAAAGCAAATCGTAAATTAGTAAATGTAATTATTATTAAAGTATTATTCAGTAGCAATGCAACGTGCTTTTCGCATGGACCTTGGCATATTGGCGCCAGTTTTTTGTCAACGAATACCTGACAAATACCTTGGCCAAGATTCTTAATGATTCGGATAGATTGCATTTCGGAATGTTGCATAGACAATATTTCTGTATAACTCATGTAGAGGCGTTGCCTGTTTCAACTTAGATTCACATATCTTAGCAGAATTCGCCTTATTCAATAAATGGGCTATCCAATACTGAAATAATCATCCAAATCTAACCAGTAGTTCCTTACTTACACTTTAGTTAATGAGGCATATTTTGATAAGATATTTAAAAAATAATATTAGATGTAGGCTAGTTAGTTTGTCAAAGTGTATGTCAACTATCATGGCTGTTAATGGTGGCTAACATACAATTTTAGAGTAAAAGACAGCTTTTCACTGTAGTGGCTATGTCAACTGCCAGGCCTATCAAATTAATTTAACGATGCTTCTAGCGACTCATTTGACACTTAACAAGAGATTTGACAGTTTATTTGTTAACTTTTGGTCAGCCTTTCGAAAACTACACGTAAGTGTGATTGATACACAGTAGCCAAATTTATGAAGTCCCTTTTTATAATAGTTGAATATGCAAGCGAGCAGACGATCCATGTGTTGGTAAGTGGTTAGCGTCACAAATTAACCGGAAGACTAGCACAGACAATTAATTAATAATAATGATATTTTATTCAAGTAACTAAAGACTCAATTTGGTTATAAAGCAAAAGTTTATTAGCAAATATGTCAGTAGTATTTTTACATTCATGTTTCGCCTATCCTGAGACATAACATGCTAAGTCTCTTTACCAGTAATTACACTACCTTTCTCCTCCCAGAAACACAACAAGAAAAGCGGAACAAACAAACACAATGGTGGTACACAAGCAGACGGGATTGCTTATAATCCCTCCCTAAAATCCCTCTTTTCGCGTCGAATTTAAAAAGTAATCTACAAGTTTCGTCCACAAACTATAGAGGTCACAGTAGACGGGTGATAACAAAACCTTTGCATGTAAACGATAAATCCTAACAATTGTCCCAACAAATAGTCCGGGACCTTTTTTCCCGGCCAAGCAATTGCGCGATCCGCTTTATTCAAGGATTGAAATGAACGTTGAAAACATTTTAAAATACAGTTTGTTCTGACCGGAGGTTTAAGCTTCATTGTGGAGAAATAGGTTTTGCATTTTAACTGTAAACGGTTTAAATATTCAACTCAACGGTTGCTGATTAAAAACGAAACGTATACATTTTATTGTAAACTTCAACTAAACTTGTTATGGTTGTATTTTTAGTTGAGAATTTTATCACGATTCTTATAAGAAAATTATTAAATTTAATGATTATTCTAATGAGAATACAACCAGCTCCTAAGTTTTAAAAATGCGTATTAAGGGCGGGTTGCCTCGACCGATTTTAACGAATATGTAATCGTTAAAGATGGCGGTAACGAACGTCAGTGATCAAAGAGCTTTGTTTTTAACAGACGTGAAAATTTAACGAAGTCTCTTACATTAACAGACGATTTGAAACAACCGACCCTAAGTCACTATGGTTAACACCACCACTATGGTATACAGATAACTAATAGTGACGATTTAAGTGTAGCACTTATTTAAACTATGTTTTTGTTTGCTGATAATATATTTCTTTGTTTTTTAATATCATAAATAAAGTAAAAAAAGAAATAGATCTCTGAAACAAAAAATATATATTTCGCCTTTAGTTTGTTAACAGAATATTTTTCGATTAATAATCAAAAAAACTTAGATAAACATAAATTACTTTTGACTCAAAAAGCCTTATTATATTTTTATACTAAGGTAAAAGAATACTAAGGTCGAAGTTTGCGTCAAAGGTAAGTAAATATTCCAAAATTTAGATAGTAAAATGTTGAATGCGAAAAATATTTCGAGTTTATATCTTTGATCACGGCGGCTCGGAACACAATAAACTAGACCATAAACCTTGTAACTTGCTTGAAGTTACTTTTATTTTATAGAAATATAAGTCCCGATTTTTCATGGATAAAATATAACAAAGCTTAATAAAAAAGTACGTAAGTACCTAAGTAAAACATCGCCCGTGGATCTGACAGATTTTTTTTCGAAATGTCCTATGCTGTGGCCTTAGGGTCTTTGAGCGAAATCGGAACTGAGGGTTGGCAGGTGGCTTCCCTAAGCATGGACCTGATAGACATCATCCCTGTACGTTTTATAGTCGACCCAACCTCGTTTAGAAGTTTAGGAGAAGTGCAGTCACATATACACACCGAAGAATTATATGTGTTAAAAAGGAGGTGTTTCGTTAGTCTTAGGTAAGCCATTCGCTTTTGTACTAACAAAGCTCAAGCTTGAAAATTGAGACAGGCCTATGTTTAGCAGTAGGTGCATAGAAGCTGCTGATGATGATGAAGATATAAGAATAGTTAAGACTTAAGACGACAGTTTTTGTTTTTTCTTAAACCTTTTAGTTATGATTTATTATAATAGTGCGGTAATATTATTTGTTCTGTATGAAAATAAATTACGTCAAAGTGCTCTGCGATTCTCGCTCCCCCCCCCCCCCGACAAGTGGCACAAACGCTAAACGAATAGAATACGTATTGTATGGAAAATGCACTAGCTTGCGACATGTAATTTGACAGCTAGTGTCATCCCCATACAATAAGACGTATTATATTCTATTCGTTTACCATTTGTGCCACTTATCTAGGGGGGCTAATAGGCCGACCGAATAGATTTGATAGACGATTGGCTAAAAGGACTGACGCACGTCACTGGTTGGCTATTGGTTAAACAAATATATTGAAAAACGTATATCCATCATTCATTTTCAGCACTTTTCCATGCACTGCAGCGATTGGAAAAGTGTGGTAATAATGATAATATGATCACGAGAAATATTTTAGAGTATTCGAGTAAAAACGAGTGCGAGTATTCGAGTAAAAACGAGTCAATTCAAGTAAAAAAAGGTAAGATCCGTTAAGCCTAAGACCTGCTAAAGGTTTATTATCTATTCATACCGTAATATTTGCCGTACGTATCGGTATTTCTGATTGTTCTGCATAAAAACCAACCTCGAATGGATTATACGTACTTTCATTATAGTTATAACTAGCTGTCCCAACAGACTTCGTTCTGCCATAAGTACTAATAAGCTGCTATTAAATCTGCTATAAGTTGCTATTAAAAATCAGGGGTTGATCGTAGAGGTGTGAAAATTTAGGGTTGTATGTATTTTTAATGCCACATTATAAAAAAAATAAAAACAAAAAATTTCGTTCAAAAATTAAAAAAAAAATTTAACGGTGAACAACCCTTATTACTTAGGGATATGAAAAATAGATGTTGGCCGATTCTCAGACCTACTCAATATGCTCACAAAATTCCATGAGAATCGGTCAAGCCGTTTCGGTGTTCCGTTCGAACACCGTGACACGAGAATTTTATATAAGAGATTATTTTAAAACTAAATGTATCTTCTAGATTGACTTTTTAAGCCTGAAGTTTTTAAAGATATATTACCATATTTCCATACTTCTCAAGTAAGAACTTGTTACAATATTAGTACATATTTTGTTGGCCTGGTAAACTTCCTCTCCTAATGGTGAAACTATAATCCTATGTATAAGCTCGTTGATGTGCGCTCGTTGATGTGAGCTGGTCACACTCTCGGGAGGAAGAATGGTCGATGGGCCAAGAGTGGAGGCCGCGTTTAAGAAGACAAAGTGTTAGTCGACTATTAACCAGATGTTTAGACGATCCCGAGCAGTGGCCGCTCCGTGTTAAATGACAGTGGCAAGGGATCAGCCGTCTTGGCGTTCATTAAAAGAAGCCTATGTTCTGCAGTAGACAGATAGAGGCTGATGATGATAAACTATACTTTCTCATAAAATCATGATTTCTTTAATTATTTATTATAATTATATTAATTTAGAAATTTGGCTATGTAAATAAATTTCCTTTTCTAACTATTTATGTTTACTGGAATTATAATTAAAAAGTAATTACGACATTTTAAAGTATTTTCTTTTGACTTTCGTTTTGTAATGAACATGACTTCCTGACCATTATCATCCGGAAGTGACTTTCGCCTTTGCGTTAGAGTTTGTAATCATATGCCCATCAATTTCATATTAAAATCTGTCATGGAAATATTGTTACCTGAGGTTCACTTAATCTATTTTTAACCGACTTTTAGAGTTAATTTAAAACATATGTTTTTTTTATACTTTTTAAGTCACTCGAATCCATTGCTGGCAAACTGATGTTTATGTTATGGTGATATTTTGGATGCCAGAAGATGGACGTCGTTGCCGAAGTCAGCCCCGAAAAAGATGGCCTGTGGTGGTGCAGGACCGCGATTTGTAGAAGAGCTTGGGAGAGGCCTTTGCCCAGCAGTGGAACAGCATAGGCTAATAAAAAATATTTGATAAACGATCACGTTAATTATGAATGGATTTCTATTTTTTTTTTGTAGGGGCCCATACAAATTTTATAGTGCATTTCATTATAAATAACCCACAATAAAAAGGTAGTTCGTGAATAAAAGAATCAAAGAGAGACCTCCGCCAGAAAACCGACGTTACCATCACGTTACCATGAGCTCGTTGAAATATTATGTCTATACTAATATTATAAGGAGGAAAGATTGTTTGTTTGTATTGAATAGGCTCCGATACTACATGACTGATTTGAAAAATTATTTCACTGTTGGGAAGCTACACTATCCCGGTGAACATAGGGTATATTAAATTTTAAAATAAGTTGGGGAACCCGTTTTAAATCCTAGTTAACGCAGGCGAAGCTGCGGACAACAGCTAGTATAGAACACGCGATGTTTCAAGTAAAATATGGCTCTTGTATTAAGTCGTTAAGTAATGTGTATAAAATCGACAGAAGCCAATATCAAGTAAATCTCGTTATGAAGGTTGCGTAATGTCCTTTGCATTAATATACGGTATAGTTACATGTTGCTAGGCGCCTTTAAATACTACCTTTATTAGGGTTCCGTTTACAAAAAAGAAGTAAAGTATCAACCCTTATATGTCCCACTGCTAGGCACGGGTCTCCTCCTCGAAATCAGGCGAAGAGGGTTCCGTTTACAAACTAAAATCTCTTTATTCATTTAGGAGCACTTGTTCTTTCACTCCGCCAATTTCTTTGCCTTGTATATGTTAGTTAGATAGGCAACCTGGTGGGCCCCCTGGGGGTAAGCAGTCGTCATCGCTCTTATGAGCAATACCTTGAAGGTTAGTTTATGTTCAAACGTAAACTAGTTCATATGAAACTACCCTACTCATACACGTGTTGCCTACCCTGAGACAGAAGTCTTGGCGTTAGTAACTACACAGATGTTTCAAGGGAGAAGCTAGATTCGATTCAACGTGAACCTGTGACAAATGAACTTTTCTAACATTTAATCTTGAAACACAAGCTGGGTCAAACAGCAAAACTGAGCTCAATAACTACTAGCTGCCCCGACAGACGTTCTGCCAAAAATACTAATATCACTGTTAAGAAATGGCGTTGATTGTAAAAGGGTGAAAATTTGCTGTTTGTATTTTTTTTATTGCTGTAGATATTATATATAAAAAAAAGGATTCGTAGACCCGCCCGATGTGCACACAAAATTTCATGAGATTAGGTCAAGCCATTCCAGAGGAGTTTTTCAAAAAGAACCTCGACACAAGAATTTTATATTAGACTAGCTGTTGCCCGCAGCTTCGCTTGCGTTATCTTAGATTTACAGCGGCATCTCAACGGGATGATATATTGTCTACAGCCTTCCTCGATAAATGGGCTATCTAACATTGAAAGAATCATTCAAATCCGACCAATAGTTCCTGAGATTACCACGTTCAAACAGATTTACCTATTTTTACTTAAAAATAAGTTTAACGGAACCCTCAGCGAATCAGACTCCACTACTCCGAGTTATATTTTTTATACTGAGTACTAATGGCCTACAATATACAATAATTAAATTATTACCTTCATTTTTATTAACAAGGTTATTTAGTTCAATAATAAAATAGATATTTGTTTTTAACAAATATTATCTATATTTAATTACAATTTATTTGTCAGGGGTGTTCTTAAAATTCGAACCGATATAAACTGATCTTGAAAAATAGATGCATTTTAAAATGCATTTGTATGCATTTGAAATTAGTAATTGATTTCAACATTTTATATTTCGTTCATTAATCCTACTAATATTATAAACGCGAAGGTTTGTAAGTATGGATGTTTACTTACTTTTTGTTACTCTTTCATGTAAAAACTACTGAATGGATTTTAACGAAACCTGACAATAATATAGCTTATACATCAGAATAACACATAGGCTATAATTTATCCCCCTACTCCCACGGGAATGGGAAGTACGCGGGTGAAACTGCGGGGCGCTGCTAGTACTGTACAAAGTCTGCAGATCCGGGACCCTCAAAAAGCGGCTGAACGCGCTCGCAGTGTTTAGTTTGAATTGGATACCCCACGTGCCAGTCGCACATAGGATCAAGAACCTTTTTTTTTTCGAAAGGACCTATACTGTTGACCTTAAGGCCTTAAAGCTACATCGGAAAAGTAGATGAGCAGATGGCTCATCTAAGAAAGGATCAAAAACCAACAATGCATAAATCATTTATCTGCGACAAAAAACAACTCACCGAAGGACTTAGTACTTAATATCTAAATCAAGTGACACAAAAAATATTTTCATTATCATATCGCTTCCGAATTGGAAAGCCTATAGATTAATGTAAAAGAAAAACTCGCTTATCACGCTGAGGCAGCGTATTCGCGATATATTCATATCAGAGAAATCTTAATATTGCGAGTCCTTTTTTTTCAAAACTACCATTAGTACCTTTATCATCATCATCAGTCTTGTCAGTACACCGCTAGACGTAAACTGCTTTTAATGAACAGCAAGAACAACCGGTCCTAGTATAGCATCAACTCATATATTATTTGGTAAAAGGTAGTGCCACGCTGCTTTGCAGCCAAATTGCGCCGGCACGACCGGGGAAGGAACCTCTCGCTCACAATAAATCGGCGTAAAGTGACGGTTAAGCTGTGCGGTTTGTGAGTTTCCGGTGGCCCCTTTATAGCGAAAAGGAGGACAAAGCATCTGCATAATCTCTGGTTATGTGGATATTAATGGGCGTCGATACTCGCAAGGCTTTCGACTGTTTGTTTGCCCTCTTATGATATAAAAAAAAATGTCACACTGTGGGCACAAGTCTCCTCCTCGATATCAGATGCCGATGCGCTGGCCCAATACGAGTTGCTGAACTTCAGACACCTTCAAAGACTTTTCAATCTCATCAGGCATCACACGTTCTCTCATCTCATCAGGTTCACGATGTTTTCCTTCACCGATGATGATGAGGATGGGTGGATGAGATTCATGGTCTCGTGTTATGCTCTCGGAAAATGAAAATATACAAAATATATTTCACGGCATTACAGGGAGGTGTGGTCAAAATCGAACCCGGAGCCTCTCGCTCAAGAGGACGAACCATACCCACTAGACCATCGTCGCATTGGTCCTAGATGAAGATAACATAAAAATTAAAAAAATTGAATTAAATTAAAATTGGTTGCCTGTAAAGTCGGTATACGGACGGTAGTTTGACATGAAGTCAAACATTACATGCAGCACGAACCGAACTGAGCCGATCGTGCCTCTCTTTCGTTCATGCCGCGCTCTCACATGCGGAACGCGACATGACGTCATCTTTTTCGTGCATGCTGCCCGTAATATCAAGTAATTAGACGTTGTCACATCAAAAACCATGTAAACAGAATATTTTGAGCTAACAATACACCTGCCATTTTTCCCAATACACATTATGATGTATACGTATCGTAGATCCGTAGATCAATGATTTCTCTCATAAAAACCGAATCCTCATTAATAAAGATCCAAGCCAACGAGCCGAGGGCTGACCGTCGAGTGTTTTTCCAATATCTCTTTACGTGACATGCTTTTCTTTTATATAGTATAGATGAAAAACTTGGAAATTAGGATGAAAATACGGTCTTTGATGAAGCGGTATCATTTATAGGAATGGAAATGGACACAAAAACGCCGTGATTTATTGGAATTGGACTTATTGGAATTTTCCCATTAAACTTTTATATGATCAATATGCATGTAATTTGTTGGGGATGTGCTCACATCGGTCATGTTCGGTCGTCTTGGCCTATTGAGGGAGGCCAATGTTCAGCAGTGGACGGATAAAGGCTGATGATGATGATAACCAATATTCAATCTACGGCATAATATAGTTGTTTAATATAATTGTTTAAGGGCCTGTTTCACAATCTCCAGATGAGTTCCGAATAGGCTATCGGCAACATATTTGACAGATATTTGACAGATACTCCATACTCTATCTGTCAAATATGTTGCCGATAGCCTATTGGGAACTTATCTGGAGATTGTGAAACAGGCCCTAGAACTTATTACGAGTGTATTTTTGAAACGAAGCTTAAGCTTTCGAGATAGCGTCAAATACGGCTTAGCTTCGCTTCTTTCGGATATCAAAACACTGGCTTTTTTTTGCCAAATACATAATAGGTGACATATGTGCCAAATACATAGTGGTAATGTGTGTCGTGAGTGGCGTCACCACATACGACGAAACACGACCATAAACATGTTAAGCTGAAACTGTCACGATAACTTATTCATTTGTTTGCTGAGACCTAAGAGGACTTACCAGATGGAGTGGAGTGGAGTAGCAGCCAGTACACCGCCTATTCTGTCCTACCATTCCTAACTATAGATATTTCACGGATGAAAATGAGCACTAAATTACGTATATAACATACTAGCTGTTGCACACAGCTTCGCCTGCGTCAACCAAGTTTTAATACGGATCTCTTAACTTTTTTGAAAATTTAATATAGCCTATGTTCTATAATGATAGTGTAGCTTCCCAGCTGTGAAATAACTTTTCAAATCGGTCTTGTAGTTTCGGAGCCTATTCAATACAAACTAACAATCAAATCTTTCCTAGAAAGCATATCGTACATCCTGTTCCCGTGGGACTGAGGGGATAAATTATAGTATATGTGTTAAGCTGATGTGTAAGCTATATAATTGTAAAGTTTCATCAATATCTATGCAGTAGTTTTTGTGTGACGAGTGAAGAGAAAAATACATTCTCATATTCATACAAACTTTCGCTTTTATATTAGGATACACGTTTTTGTCTACGTCCGTTAGCTATATATGGAACTTTTTAATTTATTATCATTTAAATGTAACTTTAAGCTTTTACTTGTTTAATGGTAATAAATGTTTAAGACTACGTATTGATAGTATTTGAGAGACAATTGAATGTTAAGCGTAATTGGCAGAACAATAGATCTATTAAAAATGGAAAGCACTTGGTGTTGAAGCATCTGTCTAACTCCCTTCTCTACTATAGTATAGACGCTTTCACAGCACTAGAAGAAGTCTTAAGTTTAAATTGAAACTAGCAGCGCCCCGCAGTTTGACCCGAATACTTTCCACTCCCGTTGGAGTACGGTGATAAATTATAGCATATGCGTTATTCTGGTGTATAAGCTATATTATTGTAGTTTCGTTAAAATCCAAATATTTACTGAGATTAGCGCGTTCAAACAAACAAACTCTTCAGCTTTATAAATCTTATACTAAGATGATGAGAAATTGAGACTGAATTTCGATTCTGGATAATAAACAGGGCGCCCATTGTAAAAACAGCTTTATGTATGTTGCTTACATAAGATCCTTTGTATGCTCACACTTAGTGCAGTCATTGTTGCAAATTGTATGGAATAACGGTTTCCGACCGGTTTTTCAACCTCTGCCGCGGAGATAAACTGAACATTAGGTTTCGATGAAAGTTCTGCTTAAATAATTTTAATATACCAAAATGTTAACATTAATAATAATAGTACATATTAAATTTTAAACATTTTACAGATTTAATCGCGGTTTGTTAAGAATTTTAAAATTCCCGACCATGGTTACGGGAGGAGAATGATGAAGACGACTTATCTCTACCGAGCTGATTGACTGATGACTCGAGATGATTTACCACAATTCTCGGTGATGACGAACCCTGGACGTCGATGGTCTCTTACTACGAGGCAGTAATGTCCCAGAAAAGGCAGATAAACCGGTGAGAGACGGTCGCCGACGAGGCCTCCTGCCGTGGGCGACGAACAGTAACGTATCTGTGCTCGTTAGTCGGACCAGGAATAGACACCTGGTCCCATTAGGCACGAAGTGGTGGGAACTTAGTGGCGGCCGGGCAGTCCCCCCTTACGAAGAGTATTTGGGCCTTTGCCAGGGTCAGCCAGTACGTTGCCTGCAGATCCATTACTTTCAAAAGCGGCTGTAAGCGTCAGAAGTTAGTGGGCTGGTGCATTCTCAAGTGAGAGTACATAGGTCCAGGAGCCTTACACGAGGTAAGCCTGGATGATCAAATAAAGGCACAATTATCTATAAAGATAGAATACATAGATGAGAGAGATCAGGATACTAGTTTCAGAATCTTATCATCGTTGAGAATAAGTCCGTATTATCTTCATCACCTGTCCCCAACAAATTCCCTATTCCCTGTAAGCCCTGATCACTATTTTTGATTACTAATCCTTAAATCGTTTCTAAGTATAGTATATATTTTAGTTTCTACGTAAAAGTAAATAAAGAACGTTTTCCAGCTTCTCCTTTACCTTTTCAAATATACTCGGTCTAAACTACACAAAGACTTTTACAAAAATACAACATACAAATAGCAGCTAAACAGTGAAAAAGCTCTCAAAATATCTGAAGTTTCACAAACAATGCCAGCAATGATTGCTTTGACCGACGAAATAAAACTTGTAACGGAGTGTTTGACCAAACGCTTTTCATAAAGCTATTGTATTAGGGTTGGCACATAAGGGTTTTAAATTTATTGATACAATAAAAATAACAATAATATTATAATTATAACATCACCTAGACTACGAAGATCTGTGTGTGATATTATTTACGTTCAACGCAGTGGAATACAGGTTGTTAGTGACTTCCTGGCAGGCTTGTACAGTTGTCCTAATATTGGCTGTACCTTAAAGGTTTTAAAGGCGATAAGAGAACTATTGGACAATTAATTACTCCAAGGTATTGCCAGATGTTGGTTTGGTTAATTTAGTTTTACATTTAATAAGATATTGTCGGTTTTCAGTTTTCAATTAGCACATCTCTACTAAGATGGGAAGACTTGGCAAGCAAAATAACAGAATAGTTTACTTTACGGAAATCAATTACATCAAATAAAATTATTATTTTTCCGCACCCATCTTCTTTATGAGAAATATTTATAGATAGATACATAGAGATATAATTTATGGGAGATAGGGCTAGTTAATATATAATTTAATAAAATAATAGAAGCCAATCATTTTGCTTGTGCTTAAACTTAATTATACCACTTTAAAAGTTTAAAATGTTATTATTAAGATTTGTTTATTAGTTAGTTATCCGACTATCATAAACACACATCATTCATTCATTCATTCATTCACACACACGGCAGATATTTCATCACGAGTCATAATATGATCAACGTCACTCGCGAACATGTCACTATCGCATTTGTGTTGCCTTTCCTGAGACAGAACAGAACAAACAGCGCATCTCCTCCGGTTCCTATCATCACGAATCAAAAATGTATTTCTCAAAGTGCCAACCCTGATCGCGACATATTTGCCCAGTATTCGCTTTCCTTGAGGAATGCCACTTATATAATGAAAGGTGTAATCCTTGGTCGATCGCTCGCATATTTATGGACAGGTTCTCTTTGACACGGCGTACGTTATCTTTATTATACAATCTCAGGCACCCAGTATATATTAAAGATTGCAAAACCAATCATCAGTATTGGTGGCTCCTTTCAATCAACGCAAAAAATAACTCGTACCAAAAGTTCCAAATTAGGACCAGCTAAAGTATATAGATTCCGTGTTGGATGCGAGTAGCAAGGGATCGGTCGTGATGATGATGATGATGATGATGAAAGTATATAGAAGAGCGACTATGGTCCTGTGAGTATGGGCTCGGCCTCTTGAGCGAGAGGGTCGGGGTTCAGTCCTGACCCCTCCACCTGTGAAAAATTGCCTTAGGTTTTTCTACAACTTTCTAGTGCACCTTGAACATAGTGACCATCGCTAGCTCATCGGTGATGGAAAACATCTTGAGGAAACCTGCAAGCCGGATGAGATTGAGTCTTTGAAGGTGTTTAAGGTTCATCAACCCGCATTGGGCCAGCGCCTCGGTAAACTATGACCCGATCCCTCCTCGCCTGATTTCGAGGAGGAGACCTGTGCCCAGCAATGGGACACTTGTGGGTAGCTACTTTAAAGCAGTAGATTGCTATCTCAATTTTTCGAGAACACTGAAGTCGCCATCTTCCAGAATGCCAAAACAATAGAACTTGGTGCTATGTTAGTTTTGGTATAACCTCTTCCTGTGCTCGTCTTAGTTTCTACTCGAATTGCAAATAAACTTAGCATGTAATTAAGCATATTGTGTTATGATACATCCTACTAACATAAAAGACGCGAAAGTTTTCATAGATCTTTTTTACTCTTTCACGCAAAAATTACTGAATAGATTTTAATAAAGCTTTAAAAAATTTAATATTGAATGGAATTTAAGCTCTAAAAATTATTTTAAAAAAGCTTTTAATATAGCTTATAAATCAGCATATCACATAGTCTATAATTATTCCCTGTACTCCCACGGGAATGGGAAATATGCGGGTGAAACTGTGTGATGCTGCAGCAGTTTGTTTGCTTGAACACGTTAATCTCAGGAACTACTTGACAGATTTGGAAGATTATTTCAATGTTAGATAGTAAGTTTATCTAGGAAGACTATAATAGGCTTTATCATTTCCCTAAGATGTCGTTAAAAACTTAGTAAAAGCAGGCGAAACTGCGGACAACAGCTAGTATTCAATCATTTCAGCTTTTAAAACATGTTTTCATATTCAATTTTTATCAATTATTACTCTTTATACAAGAAATAAACGGATATATCGTAATATCTTATAGTTTTATTGCAAACGTGAATGCTTTCGATGTCTATTGCACGCTTTTAAGATAACCTGTAGGTGCCTGTGTTTTCCTTAATCGTTATGCCTTCGTTTTTATTTCTTCGGGTATTTCACGGGAAATATCGCTTTCTCAGAGAGTATTTGATTGTACATCTTCTTAGTACACAGATATTGTGATGAAATACAACGATTGACCTATTTTACGTAGTAATTGTGAAGGGAATGGAAATATATTTTATAATACTATATTTCGTTATATCCTTCTGTGGTCTTTGCGACCATTCTCTGAACAAATTAGGGGACTCGTGCAGTTTTTAGAAATATTAGAAATGTTACACAAACAATCTAAAGGACTCATTCCATGACCTGAGTCCGTTCCAATGTAAATTACCCAAAAATACTTAAATTATTATTAAAATACCAGAGGCACTCAGTCCAGGTCGAAATTAAGTAATCTAAGGACCTGTTTGAGTCGTGAATCAAGTGACCTCATT
This sequence comes from Lycaena phlaeas, assembly GCA_905333005.2. Classification (NCBI taxonomy): domain Eukaryota; kingdom Metazoa; phylum Arthropoda; class Insecta; order Lepidoptera; family Lycaenidae; genus Lycaena; species Lycaena phlaeas. The sequence goes on from HG995178.1 coordinate 11,282,365, forward strand.
ACTGATCAGTCGTGATGTTAGGTTTTCTATGCATACCAGAGCGTAGACAATCGTGTGCGAAAGGAAGGTCATCTTTATGTCCATTTTTGGACTATCTGTTGAATTTGATCTACCAAACTGGTTAGGCGTGGCAATGAGCGCAAAGATTTTTATAACAAACAAAACAAAGTGTTAGAATAACAAAAATAAGTATGACACTTTTTATATAAACTGCTTAAGGCCGGCACATACGCTTTGATCGAGCGTTAAAAAAGCGTTTGAACGAGACAAACGGATACTCGTGTATTTGTACACACGAAAGCGTTTTTTACTGTTGAATTTTCGTCACTGAGCGTTGGATCTTAAATCGAATTTAGCATGCTCGTTAAAATGATGATGATAGATCCGTAGTCCAGGGTGACCCTAATACCTTGGGCGAAGCAAATTAAGACGAGGGGGCTCTTTGTACCCCTCTTATAAGATGGGAACCTAACCTCATCGTACTGTCCAGACGTTGAAAGCGGTTGTTCTGTGGTGCGAGGCAAACGGTCTGTGGAGGTGGCGTCGGTCCCCTGAGGGACTGACTAGCCGTCAAGGTGCCCTGTTGCTTATAGATCCGGGCACCTCACCAAAGGCAGCAGTGGTGGCACCGCCGGGTTTTAGTGGGTAGAGCTGCGTCCACTTACTATCTTTCGGGTGCAGCGTGTCCCACATACCCGCCTGGGGAGACCCACTCCCTAGCGGGATACGTCATGCATTTCACGGCGTAAAAGAAAAAAAAGTAGTAAGACGTTCGGTCGACTAAGAAGTCCTATCTCCAAAAAAAATAGTGGTAATGATAAGTTTGATAGAGTAAATTACTAATTAGTGACTTTACTCCTAAACTCGTTCGACTCGATACTCGTAAACAAACTACAGCAAACATTTCAAATCAGAATTAGATTGAAATGCACGTAATTAGATACAAACATTGTTAAATGTATTGGGCAAATCGAATTAGTCAATTGTGAGAGACGTGACTTTTTGTTCCCGAGTAATATTGATCATGTCAACACACGCCCGACGCACGGAGGGATCTTAATTTTATTACAGGCCCAATTTGTAACGTTTTGATGAAAATTATAATTTGTGAAAATCGCAAAATGCCGTCCAGATTTATTGTAATTTCAGTGATGAATTATAATTTCTTTATTGCGTTTAAATAAAAAAAATAATCAAGCGGAGTCAATATTAGAGACAGTAGCAACTAAGATCATCATCATCATCATCACCACGGGTGCCATCTTCATATCTTGAAGTTTGTAGGTCAGATTTCGGTACTCCATCCGATCACGGGATATTCTCTTCATCTAGTGTTATCTTAGTCCAGTCCTATCCTTGATATCGGCCAAATCGGCCGTTTGGCCTGGCCGAGCATTGCACCTCGCTCGGTCGGAGATCTCCCTTTGGGGCCTATCACCATAACCCCACACATTATTATAACAGACATTTGTCAATGGAAGGGATGAGCTATCTCCATCCGCTTGCACGAACAAGTCTTGAATGCTAGTCCTAAATACTGCAGTCGACGGACCAGTATGTAACACGTATATTGTTTGTTATAAATATGTAAATTGAGGAACAATGGGTCCGTTTTGGGCAGCGAGCAAAAGAACCAGTTAATTGATCGAAAACGTTCGGTACATATAATTGCAAGGTAAATATTTAGGTTGCTTTCTTTTGGGTATGCGGGTCATTCGTGTCTTAATCAAGATCTCAATATATTTTGAGGGCTTCCAATGTGCTATTAAAATATATGTAGACGATTAAAAATATATGGTTTCTAGCTTATAGCTTCCTTGATTTTTTCTTGATATGTTGAACATTGGAGTGCGATGGTCTGGGGGGGTACAGGCTCGGCCTCCAGTGAGAGATCTGGGTTCGATCCTCACCCCTGGTGGTGCCTTGTGGTTTTTCTAAATTTCAAAGTGCACCTGGACACGAGACCACCGCCTGTTCGCCGGTGATCAAATTAATTCAAGTTGGAATTCGAGAAGGAGAGTCGTGTCCAAAATTGGGATATAATTGTAGGTTGACACTTTTTGCCCAAAATACTATTTACCCCTTACCATAAATATACTCCTGATTACATATATTTTTTAGATTAGAAATACTTTAGTTTATCTTACTATGCCAAGCCTTGAAAAGAAGTCCTTAATATCCGGTATCCGATATTGTCATATAGATATCATAGAAACTTCTTTAAGAAGTATGGCCTTAGATAAACTAGTCAGGCTCAAGAACAGACATTAACAATCTTATCTTATACTGATATATAAGGCTGAAGAGTTTGTTTATTTGGACGCACTAATCTTAGGAGCTGTTGATCGGATTTGAATGATTATTTCGATTTTAGATAGCCCATTTATCAAGGAAGCGGATCAGATCCCGTTGTATGTAAATCTTAGCTAATTCAGGCAAAGCTGCAGGCAACATCTATTATATACTGAACGGGAAAACATAGATCACAAAATATGTCTTTTTGTGCATGCAATATTAAATTAGTTACCACTAGAGTAATGCGTGAATGCGTGATTTAAAAATGTGTTTCTGTTATAGTAGACTTGTGTACTTATGCCTTGGCCGTACATTTAATAACCCACTTGCCTTCCTTCTTCTGTATTCCATGTTATTGTGGTTTATCTGTATTTTATTTCAGCGCCATCTGTTAAGGATCCGTTGAACTACTTACCCTTTGCGAAGCATAACATGGAGGGTCGAGCGCTCCGGGCCGGTACATCGCCGCGCCCACTACTGCCATCTGCCGGCTACCTCACCTTCCCCTTCCACCGAGACATTGCTCTAGAAAGAAAAACTCCTTTTAGTTATACAGTACGATGTCTCCACTCGTACTCAATATAGAGAGAGCCCATTTCAAGGCAAGGCACAAGGGACCTGGACCCTCAGGTTGAAGGTTATGCCTAACGGTTCATCGTCGCCCAACTCTTGTAAGCAATTACTGATGTAATAATCACCAATCATGTTGAGTAGCTGGCGAGGCGGACGGTGGGTTTGTCAACCGTTCAAAATCATAGTAATATGGGTTGCTGTGCGTAGGATACTGGTAGTTATCATAAAGCAATAAAGTATACATCTATATAAGACTGACGCCTGGTTTCTGAAACGTTGGTCAAAATGTATGTCAACTAACATGACTGTTAATGGCGGTTAACATACGATTCTAGATTAAATTTGACAGCTTTTGACACTTAACAAGAGACTTGACAGTTGATTTGTTAATTTTAGCCTTTCGGAAACCTTGCGTTGGACTAACTTACGTCTCAGATAGGCAACAAAGTGGTGAGTTGCCTGGGCTGGACCTAGTTAAGCTCAATAATGAATCCACGGGCGACGCCTACCGTGGTTGTTTGCCTTTCCAACTTACAAAATAATCCTCTACGAAGCATATGCACAATTCTCAATATTAAAGTGAGTTTTAGGTGTCTTGCTCTAAATCTTATTTTAAACGAAAATTATCAAAATACTCTATTACACTCACGACAATATATTCTAAAGGCCTTTACGATGTTATAGGGGCTAATCTGAAGATCGAGTGTGAGTTAATCACGAGCGATATGTATTAGACTTAAGATAAATACGACTTAATCAAGAACGGGAAATCAAATCCAATTACATAAGCAGAATAACCGTTATATATACAGCCCATTGCTGTTATAACCATATTATAAATAAAATTAATGTAACAAGCGCAGTAGTATAGTTCCGTAGACCGAACTACTTACCATTGGTTTGTAAGCTTTATGGGTAAAATTATGGGGAAATCTCTACCGATTGAGCTTAAGGGCCATCAGGCCTAAAAGGCCAAGACATTTGGAAAAAAGGGTAGAAACGTTTCAGTGCTAGCTCAGACGTTCTTATTTACACTAAGGGCCTGTTTCACAATCTCCCGTTAAGTTCCCTATAGGCTATAGGCAACATATTTGACAGATGTTTGACAGATACTCCATACTCTATCTGTCAAACATCTGTCAAATATGTTCCCTATAGCCTATAGGGAACTTAACGGGAGATTGTGAAACAGGCCCTAAGTCATTAATATTATCTACTTGGTTTATAATATATAAAATATTACTGGCAGCATGCACGAAAAAGATTGTGTCATGATGACTGACCCTATGCGTGACTCGAATTCGGTCCGTGTTGGATGCGAGTGGCAAGGGATCGGTCGTTTCGGCGTTTGTTGAGGAAGGCCTATGCTTAGCAGTAAACAGATAAAGGCTGATGATCCTTATGAGAGTCCCGGATCTGCAAGCAACAGGAGCACCTCTGCGATAGCCTAGACGAAAGGTCCTCATAAGGAAATACCTCCCGATCACCAAAAGGGGCCTAGGCCGCAAAGGAGGTTATTTGTCGTAATCTAAATATTTATATTTTATTATTGTTTTTATTTTTATATTTATGTAATATTATTTTGATATATTTAACTTTCGACTGGATAAGTTGTTACCATAGAAGTCTAAATAATAAGGTAATAACTTACCTACGATTTTATTTACTCTGGTATTCAATTGAACCGACTACTAAACGATACTATATTACATTACATACAACTATAAACAACATTATAAAACAAACTCGATCCAAATAAATCACATATCAAAGTTTACGAAACATACGAATAGATACGGTGGTATCTAGCAATACGGCATTCGCTTAACATTCCTAAGGTTAAGAATTTGAACCTAGAACTTCCAATCACGCGAACCACCAGCCATGACTAATATAACCTTTACGTCGATTACTTCGAGGATCGTTATGCATCAAAGACTGGTTTCGTGGTAAAAAAGTAAATGAGTGTATGAAAACTCGTTATAATGAAAGGCAGACAAATGCTGCTAATGCTAATGTTGATGATGATGATAATGATGATCATGATGAAGAAGAAGAAAAAGAAGACGATGATGATGAAACGACTGTTAACGGATTTAATCGCGTTTTATTAGCATTTGACATGTCCGGCTTATTGGATACTTTCAGTAACTATGGTCTCGGAGGACCAGGTGTGACTCTAAAAGGGAGGGCAACGCATGCGTAACCTTTAGTTGTACGGATCTCAGGCGTCGAAAGTCACCGGATTCGATTGCTCAATTACATAAGACATAATAAGCAGTTATTTAATGTCACAATCATACACTCCAATTTTTTTTACCTGTATATATTAATATTTCTTAATCTGTAACATTTTGTGAGATCCTGAATGTAAGTCATACTTTCTCTTTATGTTGCTTTTATTTCTAAAAGAAAGTAGAATCGTAAAACAAGGGCCCAAATCCAGTTTTTGTCAGTCATCATAAGTTTCATTAAAATTGTATTCATCAGAGCAAGTAACAAATTTTATGACTGGATGAGAAGTGCCGCGCTATCGTCTACATGGGTACCTATATCCTGTTTTTTTTTCTAAAATGGAGGGGAGGGGTGGTTTAAATGGACAGTCGGTTCACCTGATGATATGTGATAATCAACAACTATTGAAATGAGCCACACGAGAGAGAGCAAGTGCGATGCCGACCTTTCAAATAAGAGAAAAAGAGTACCTACTTATGATGTTTTTTGAAGAGTTATTTCTTCCGCTGTTTTTCCTGGACTTGTGTGGCACCTAGCCACTAATGATCCTTACTCTCTTAGGGTTAAACAAAGCCTATAAAGAAGAGACTGCGGATAAATGTAGCTGGCATATAACTTTCTATATCTCCCTTTAAACATCTTTACTGTGCTTCGAAGAGAAGGGCACCAAGACTTCTTGTCTCAGGATAAAAACACATAATGAGCTATTTGGACCGGTTTCAGGTAAATTTAAGATTTAGACCCAATCAAATGCATTAGTACAATTTTAGATACACTTTATTGAAGAGATAGAAAAACCGATTCATTGAATGGTAGTTAAAAAAAGCTTACAAGAAAAAAGGGGTGAAAATTATTCTAGGTCTTTTAAGACCAATATTATAGGAAGCAATTTTCAAACGATTTTCGCTCTAAGTTGCATAGTTTCCAAGAGATTGGCCAAAAACTTTTTGTCAAGATGGCCCTACCTAAACATTTTGTGATTTTATTCTTCCTGTACGTGACCCTTAAATTTATATAAAAAATATGATCGAAAAATTTGTGCGAGGTTAATTTTATTTAACTGTACAAGAAATTCAGTCTCATTACATACTAAAAAACAAATTTGTATTATGACAATGTTTTATCACGTAGTGGAAAGGTTCCAAAGAACCAAAGTGACATTTTTCATTAAACTACTTTTACCGCGTTTTTTCTCCACATTTTTCTTAAACGCCCGCCATTATTGTGCAACGTGCATCCGTATGATGTCAATGACCCCGCTTCCTATAGTATTTCCCACACGGGACACATTTAGGGATGCGCTTGTACATCGATAACGAAATATTATTATGCATATTATGTTAAATAGTTTACAACTTTGAATACAAAAATGCATATTTATAATTCTTCACATATAAAAATCTTCTGTACGTGTGTACGTGACAGCTCCAAAACGGTAGGACCGACTAATGAAATCTTTGTACAAGTATTCAAGTGGACTCGAAAATGGCTTAAAATAATAAATCGCTCCAAATCATAACGTTTTATGCAGGGTAATATCTGTCTGGTCCACTAGTATTATATATTTCTAGTCTAGTTTAAGTTTTCTTATGCTTACGCGAATTTCATTCATTATTATGAAACAAGATTTGCGGATTTTATTGCGATTTGTTAAGTTTTTAACATATCCGATGTTTCGGATGCTTAACACCAACCATAGTCACGAGAGATCAGAATATAAACCACGATAAAAATCCGTAAAAGTTTAATTATAATATTATGAATATGTTAAATAGTTTGCATCATTGAATACAAAAATGCATCGATTTATGTAATTATTATGTAAGTTTAGTCTCGGATAATCCTTTATGTTAATGGGCTCTTGGAGATGATATGAGATGAATGGCTTCTTTAGAGGTTACTGATCCAAATAATAATAATATGTTGGGAAAACTCACATATGTCCATCTGATCCCAAACTAGGCAGAGTCTGTATTATGTCAACCAGACAACTGATCCATACTTATACTACTTATACTTATAGACAGGATTTTAAATTAACATTGTTATTTTCAATATTTAAGCTATTTAAAACGGGATATTTACCATGTTTTTTAATATCTTGTTTTCTAAGCGTATCTCTCTCTATCGCATTCTTTAAGTTCTCGTGAACATGACATCCGCGAAAGAATATTAAAAAACATGGTAAATATCCTGTTTTAAATAGTTTAAGTATATATATAGTTATGTATATAAATTATAATACAAAATAAATAAATACAAGCCATAGCAAATTTTGCAACATATAATGTGACGAAAATATTTATATACTTTGCTTACATTTAAATTTTGTTTTTATATAGGCATCCTACTGCAAAATGACAAGCATGATGACGTGATGTTTTTCTATGCCAAAATCACGAGACATTTGTCACTTTATTCCACCAACTCAAATCGCGCGTACGATAAATGTTATTTTGTCGATATCGTGCGAGTGTGCGTCCCTATTTCGTGTACACACTATTGTTAGTTCAAGTACCCAATAGACAAAGAAATTATATTCCTGTTTCCATAATCACCTAAAAACATGTTTCTGAGGTTATGTATGTGTTTATGTGCCTTAAATTCTTTACTAATCGGTGTGAATAATCTTCAATTTAGATTAATGTTGCATTTGAATGTTGATATTCATCATCATCAACACAAACTCTACTTTCATCATCATCAGGCTGCAACCTTTCACTGCTTGACTTAGATCCTTTATGCAGTTTGGTCATTATACAAATATATTTCTTTAATCGTGTTACTGTGACAGATCCTCGCATCCCAACTCATATTATACTATCATTTAGCGGTGCCTCCTGTCACAGGTATTGTTTACTCAAAAGGTTGTTTACTCATCCACAACTTATGTATGGACTAAGAAAAGATACAGAGAATAAATGATTATAATTATTATTACCCTGTGAACCAGTGTTATGGCAACATGCGGGTGTTGCGCGTTCGAATGTAAGTAAGGTTTTTTACGTAATGAAGGTTTAAAATGTATTGAATTTACTTCCGTTATCTTATATCATAAGACAATGTATTAAGACAACATATGATAAAAACTAATATTTTTCATCAATACTTAATTTTCTTTCGTTGACTAATCGATTTTATTCCGTAGGCGGAGATCCTAAAATTTAGTGGTACACAGCTTTATAGCTACTATTGAAATTCTTTAACTTAAGAAAAAAAATGTAGTAATTAAAAGTATTAGAGAGTTCGGTTTCCCTAAAGTAATCTGTGAAAGTATCAAGGCTGATCTGGCGATACTTTCTGCACCCTACATAGTTGTATCTGAGTCGTATCGGTACACGCACGCGACAAAGGCGGATGCGATGGAAACACACGGGCCTATATTGTATTCAAGCAAATAATACGCAATAATCATTACTAATTAGTAAAAGCTCACGGCTCATATTCGTTTTCTTAGGACTAAAAAAATATGGAAGACCCAATTCGAAAACATTATACTAAGTTACCGCAAGAAAACATCCAGGACCTTATTGCGAGAGCAAAAAAAAACGTAAAATACAATAACGAAATTAGTCTCGTCCTTACCGATAAATATAAACTATTGTTACTGGCCAAAGGAGAAAAATAAAACTCCGAACTAAAAGAATACTAAAATATGCTTTCCGCCTTACTAAATACAACAGAATATCCATCGTCTACTTTGGGACTATAATATTTTGATATACCTGTATACTATAAATTATAATACATTTTTTTTCAATAATTTAATGAGGTGTTCGCATATGTTTGATCAAGCAATTTGATGGAAAAACAGAGCTGTTAAGGTTAATTAGAAAATATGTAAATATATGTTTACACATCTGTTTTACGTATTATGAACTGGTTTAGATAATTTCTATTCAAATTAGATTATATATTACATCTTCTAAAGGACCAGTCATACTACATTCCACTGATTGGGACAAGGTTGAGAATTGCCAAGTCAGTACATCATCAGCGTCTGTCATTTCATCATCTATCATAGTCAAGATGATTAAAAACAACCGGATATACCATGATCCACAGTGACGACCAAATATTATCCTGGGACCAAATTTTCTTAAATAAATCAATTGAAATATGGATTTCCATGACAGTTATATTGATGTATTGAAATTTCAAAGACTCGGTCTTCAGAGTTGGCCAAACAATATCCTAAATCTGATAAAACATAATCCCGAAGAGATTTCGTTGGACGTAATATATTTTAATATGATCGGACTTCTCCAGTGTCATCTGTGGATATTATCACTGTATAAATAAGTTATAGGCTTTAAGATTATATTTAATATTATATAAAGTATTATCATTACCCGTGGCATATGGCATTTAGGACAAAATGTACTCAAAATTGAACACTATAGCCGATTTATGCCATATGCCACGGGCGTTAAATTTACGGCTTAAGGTTTATTCAGGGATGTAATTTTTCCACATTATGTAATCACGAAAAACATTTTGTATGATAGAAACGTTCGTCCATATTTAACACCGACACTTCTTAATACGCCTCATCAAGTTTGCCCCCGTATGTTTCCAACTCAAATTAATATACTTGATTGTTGGACTACTGCTACAGGGCCGTTAAGTTTGTCCCCGTGTGTTCCTACAATCAAATATATCTACAAAGTAACTTAGTGGTTCTAGTATATCTCAACCTTTTGAAGTATCTATGGTTTAGGCATGGACACGCCACAGGAACGAAGTCACACTCCCCGGCTGTCGGGGGGCAACCCCCTACTTACTATATCACAGGACACAGGGCTCACCTCGCTACCGATTAGCATAGCTCTAACCGAAAAAAAATATGTGCTCCTAGATGGCTACATCTACTGGAGCTCCCCCCGCACCGCGAACGTCTAATGTGTTCTATCTCATTCTCTCGCCGGCTGAATCCTATACATTTACGCGTTTGTCTCTCTCTCTCTCTCTTGGATTTATCTTTTCGTTTCATCGAGTTTGAAATCACATCGATCCTAAAGAAGTTTCACTTCAAAATATTATTCCCGTGTGTTTCCACCAATCAACAGTACGGACAAGGGCCTGTACAAATATGACGTGGTAAGGTTCAAGTAACGGTATGGTTAACGATATGAGGTGCGATCGTTAAGTGTTACCATGTTGAGAGAACAGGAATAAGTGTTCTGAGTCATTATACAATTTTCATAAGAGACAGTAAATTTGATTGTTTATTAAACAGGCATATAATGGTTATGTATGTCTAGCACAAATTCAATTATCTATAACTATAACATTTTTAAACATTAATTTAATTTTAACTGAATTATTTAAAGAGGAATGTTTGTCATGTTTTTATTTCGCGGCGCTCGATATTTTGGCATTATCTACTAATACCCACGATATCGTAAAACGATTTACAGTTATTGACTAATTAATGAATTCCTCATTAACGTATAGCTTTAATATAGTTGATTAAGCATAATCATAATAATTAATCGTTAATTAATAAGTTAATCATTGTAACTAATATTTCTGCTTATATTTATGATTACAGTATACGGACGAAGCTATATAATCTCGAAATTATAAACCACATCTGGACTCTTAGGATAGCCATCAACTCGACAACTATTCTCATGAATATTAAAGACCGGACGCTACGCAAAACTATATCTTAATGAACTTAGCCATCTTGGCTCTCATCGGAAGAGGCCTTCAGCAATGGACGGAAAAAAGTATGATGACGATGATGATGATAATGGAATGAACTCAAAACCTGACGACACACAGACACTATTCAGACTAATTAACTCTCGAGCAATTTCTCATTATACTTTTCTCGATAAAAATAGTATCTGAAACGTTTTGTCCTTATTTTAAACAAGTTGTCGTTGGTGACAGCCGGAGGTTTTTATTGGCGTCGTTAAGCCTTATCTTGGTCACGGGCGTATCTCATTGACTTTTGCAATTATTGAACCTGTCCTGATTATTGCAATTTTTAACTCGTGTACAATGCAATGAAAAGACGAATACCGTGCAGTGGCCGGTGCGAATGGCGAGGGATCGGTCGTCTTGTCATTAATTGAGGGAGACTTCAAAGGACAGATAAGGGCTGATGATGATGATGTAATGATATGAAACTAATGTATAAGCTTAATCTCTTAGATCCTGTCCCTTAACTTAGAACGTGTACACTCCAATGACATGGTGCAGTCATAAAAATAAAGTCATAAAAATACAGGACAACGAAATGAAAGCATCATGTTATTTTCCGTCACGGCATTAGAGTCGATTTTATTGCCACGGTATGCCAATAGGTCATACACGTAAAACGTATGGGTTTTGTATGGCTTTTAAGCTGTATGAGTTTGCCATATTTCGAAAAAAAAGAGATGCGAGATAATATTACATTCACCGTACTATTTACATTTACAGCAGAATTCAGAAAAAGTTTAAATTTGAATAGTGTTCGCGTTCGAAAATTAAGATTGATCTTCATCACATAGTCAGACACGCGTGTAAAATATCAAAGGCTATCGCATGCATGACATATGCATACATGCATAATAGCGTGTATAAGGATACAATAATTATCCGTTTAATCACCTGCAGCTATGTTAGGAGACTGTAACTAAAAATATAATTAGAGAAATTTACATAGCATCAAATGCTATAATTTCAACCAATTTTACAGTTTTATTATGCTAAACAGTAAAAAAGAGTGTTATTTGCGTAAATATAAGAGAAGAATTGAAAGAATATTACCAGTTTAGTTCCCTGCTGAACTAAAATAGCCTTACTATATACTGACCAGTGAATTGAAGGCAGAAGGAATTCCTCCGGCGAATAATAGTTATGTTTTTCCTAATATCCTGACATATTTTTGAGCATCCTGTGTTCTTGAAGTCAAACAGTATTGTGTGCTAAGATATTCATGGACACTGCTAACTGCTCGGATTAATTAGGGGAATGCGTCGCGCAGATATATTGTCTACGTTGGACGATAACAATTATATGACAACTCTGAATGCACAGATATTATTGAATTTGTGTCCATTTTTTTGGAACGAAGTTCCTTACGGCAGGCTTGGAGGGGATAGGGATTTTGCTGCGCGACCGAACTGAAAAAAATGTGATAGTAAAACCGTAAGAAAAAGTGTGTGGAATAAAAAGCGTTAAATGAGACGTGCGCAGGCGCAACAGTCGCATACACAAGCGAGTAGTGTATAATATCTTTCTTTTTAGCCGAAGGAACTTCGTTCCTACCTGGTGTCCCACGACACCACATTTCTTTTCCATTTTTTTAAACAGTTCGGATACTAACATCAATCTGTCGATGACTGGACTCTCTTCAGGGGGCTTAGACAAGGCTTAAACATTAAAAAAACGATAACGAATTTTAAAAAGCGTTCACAAACAACGTGATCAGTCGTTATCGTAACAAAATCACAAACTGTCAATTGGTTATCGATCGTTATTGTCAACATATTATTGGCTAGGAAATTGTCATTGATAACTCAGAGACGATGACGAATTTCGGTATCTTTCTGTTAGAAACGATTTCACTTTGTCTAAACCCCTGACTCTTTCATATAGTATACGTTTATTAATGTATTCTATCACCAAATCCGCAAGCTAAGAAAGTTGCATAATATTTGTTAAATGTACAAACAACGACTTTCTCTAAATGGTCCAAATGAACAGTTTTGAGTAATGACCTGTCTGTATTGTCGCTGGATACATTAAATATGTTGCTCAAGCAGAACCGCATGGCTAGGGGCGTGGGTTCATTCCCGACATGACTTTGTATAAGGACATATTATATTACATAGTATATTGTATTCATCGTCTGGAAAGTCGGTTTACGGACGGTAGTTTAACGTGACAACGTCAAACATTACATTAGAGGTAGAGGTAAGGAGTATCATCTCTGTGTATGAAAATTGTCCGTCGAACAGCGTTAAATAAGGGTGGCGCTACAGTCGCAATAGGGTAAACTTTTAAACGTGTGTGCGCCAAGAAATCACGCACACATAAATATGTATGTAACACTTTTACTACACCAGCGCCATTGCGGACGGTTTTTGAACTGTTATTTATAGCATAGAGTTGGACACTTTTTATACTATTTCCCCATATGAGATGATACTCCTTACCTCTACCCTCCATACATTACATGCAGCACAAACCGAACTAAGCCGATCGCTCGACCCGATCATGCCTCTGGTTGCGCTCTCGCTTGCGGAACGTGACAATGAGCGTAACTAGACAATGACGTCATCTTTTCGTGCATGCAGCCCGTAGTATCGACTTATTAGACGTTGTCACGTCAAAAATATTAAAATGGCCGCATTTGATGCGAGTGCAAGACCAATAAAAAAGTTATATTTTGACGATATCCTTATTGATATCAAATTTTGATAAGGTTTTAAATGTACACATAGATAGTGTAATTATTAATACTTATACGTCTTTTAAATATATCTACACTAATATTATAAAGAGGAAAGATTTGTACCTATTTTTGTATGTTTGTAATGAATAGGCTCGAAAAGTACTGGACCGATTTCAAAAATTCTTTCACCATTCGAAAGCTACATTATCCACGAGTAACATAGGCTAAAGGTGTAAAAATGTTATTTCGCGTACTAAGATCCCGTTGTAAATCTTAGTTAACGCAGGCGAATCTGCGCGCAACAGCTAGTTTAAGATATAATTAAGATAGATACCCCTTGAATTCATCATCATCATCATCATCATCATCATCATCATCATCATCATCATCATCATCATCATCATCATCATCATCATCATCATAATGCAAGACCACGTCTTATGTTATAATAGTTTGTCATAATATGATTCTGACACGTTTTTCCGTGACGAAACTAGGCCATAGTTCCACGTTGCGTCCGGAACTGATACGTCCATTGACAGTCTGTCTATACAACCACTTTCTAGGGAAAGGCGGGCATGTTAATGTGTCGCGTATTAGGCAATATGAATGCGCGTGCTTCCTTTCAATTGTACTTGGACAAAGTTTGATGGAAATCGCAAATCTACATTTAGATCATTTCTTTTTAAATTACTAAAGGGATATCCTTAAGTCGGATTCAATTAAGATGACCTTGAAGGCTAGAAATGTAAGCTAATTTTAAAGCTTTATTAAATTCCATTCAACTGTGTATGGAAGAGTAACCAATATCCATACATTCTTACTTTTCGCGTTTATAATATTAGTAGGATAACTAAGGCATGATTGCAGATTGATTAAGCAAATGAATAAAAATAAAAAATAATGGATAGTTTAAAACATTCTTCACTCAAAGAGCTAATTATTCAACATTGACCTATCTGTGCATCATATATCTATCATCCATCCATCCATTATCATTATAACGGCGAGATGTCCCAAAAACGTAATATAATACAAAACGCCCGGTATTTTTTTTTAATAATGAATAATAATTTTTTAACATGCAGGGAAAACTCACACACGGCCATCTGATCCCAAACTAGGCAGAGTCTCTATTATGGCAACCAGACAACTGATACATACTAACATATCTCTAAATACATACAAATTATACATAAATTACGCTCGGATACAGAATAAATGTTCGTGCATTTTTTTTTCCTGGTTAGGAATCGAACCCACAACCTTCCAGTTTAGCAGTCAGTGTCACTAACCACTAGACCAACAGGCCAGTCATATAGTCACTATTTCATCAAAAGCTAAGTTGGCTAGTGTGTCGCAGCTATTAAAATAATAAAACAAATTATGTAATTAAACACAATTATTTGTACTCGCCTGTACTGTGCAAATGGGTTACCAAGTATAGAACAAGAAATCTTCCTATTGGCCTACTGACTTTTTCTGTGAGAACAATGTCATTAAATGAAAAAGCTGATTTTCATCATCACCAATATGAACTTCATATTCTAATATGAAATTCATCATCATCAATACCTTGATTATGTATCATCAAATCTGTCAAACGCAGACCCAGGCTGTATGGACTATAGTTCTTTGCCTTTCTGTAGTGGGATAAATAATTAAAAAAAATATAAGATTATTTCAAATTTCAATGGAAAAAAATTGAAATTTCATAGTGACGTCATAAAGTCACAATAACATGTAGGTGATTCTAATCTATTATGATTTTCCCTTACCAAAAAAACTCATTGCGGTTCAAGAAGTTTTTGCGTTAAAAATAATTATGTGATTACCTAAAAAATTATACTTCCACGAAAGCACTAGGAGTCTAGGAGATAACACTACGACCAGCGGGAGGGATATGCTGTGCCGCTGCCGACTGTAACGGCACCACCATCTTGCTGCTTCTCCCGTGAAACAGCTTTGCTGTGTTAATGTGAGAAGGACATGTATAAGTAATTATGCCAGTAATTACACATAATCTTACTTAGGGACTTAACATATTATGTTTCTCGTAGGTAGCACATAAACGAGATGCCCGGGCTAGTTCCAAATAAACTAGTTTATATTCAGGTGCAACGTCGATCACTTGCCATCAGGTAACACGACCAATTGCCAATAAAGAATATTTAAAGGCATGATGGGGTATGATCTCAGCGCAGTGGCCGTTCCATGTTGGATGCAAGTGGCAAGGCTTCGTCTTAGCGTTCATTGAAAGTAACCTATGTGCCGTAGTGGCCATAGATAATAAAGATGCCAGTAAGGTGAGGTCAAAAATGATAAGCTTATCCATCGGCCCTGTGGCGCAATGGATAACGCGTCTGACTACGGATCAGAAGATTCCAGGTTCGAATCCTGGCAGGGTCGCGGTTATTTTTAACTGAGTTAATATATTTGTTTTACTTTTCTTCTCTATAAAAATATTAAAAGGATTACTTTATAAAAAAAAAACTCGAAACCATAGAGCTTATGACCTTGAAGCAGTTGAACTTTGATAAAACATGTCTAAGAATTGCCGCTTTAACATGCTTCCAAAAAAACCGTATACTGGTTCACTTCTTTAACAGCTAAGGTACCACAGAGACCTAACTTATAACATCCCTCTTTTTATCATCTGTTAGAAACAAAAAGTATTTAGTAAAGTATCAACCCTAATATGTGTCCCACTGCTAGGCACGGGTCTCCTCCTCGAAATCAGGCGAGGAGGGTATTGGGCCATAGTTCACCGCGCTGGCCCAATGCGGGTTGGTAAACTTTACATACCTTCAAAGACTTTCAATCTCATCAGGCATGCAGGTTTCCTCACGATGTTTTCCTTCACCGATGAGCGATGGTCTTGTGTGTGCACTTAGAAATTTAGAAAAACCCATTTCAAGGCACACACGGGGGAGGTCAGGATCGAACCCGGAACCTCTCGCATAAGATGCCGAGTCCGTCCACCACTGGACCATCGTCGCTCATTTAAAAAAGTATTTACTGATAATTGATAAACAATTCGTCTCACTTTCATTACACTTGGCGGATAAACTATCTGACATACGTGTTTTAATCTCGTAAGAAATCTCATACCAGACGTGCCTCGTGGGACGCAGACCGAACATCACGTCCATCATTTTTATTCGACGTCCGATTTATTTCCCGATTAAATCATTTTAAATGAAGGTGACAACATTATTTTCTATCTCTTTCTTAATTTTTGTTAGACACTGCAATCTGTCACCCGCTTTGAACGGGAAGGGAAACTGGAATATTTCCTACTTTTCTTGAATTCTTCTGATTAATTCCTTTGCGGGTACCAAATCAGTTTTATCCCCCGGGCTGCCGGAGGGTCATTTGGCGGTTACCATTGTCGATCCTGGGCTATACAGGAGTTGCATACTTATAGCTTGGAAAGTCTACTATTATTTCTAAGCTTTTGTCTATTGTTAAAGTGGCAGTGGGCCGGTCATTAACGCCAAAGGATCTCGGTAAGCTAATTTAGTTCTGGAGTGGAGGTCTCGTTCGGAACGACTAGGGTCAGTGACCTCAAGGCAGATGGGACGACCTTTATGCGGTTGCCGGTAATAGCATGAAAGTGGCCGGAGATCAGACGTCTTCGAATGGTTCTACCATAGACAACACTATTTTCTTCTTTTTTTTTAGGAGAAGGGTAAACGAACATCCATTCCGCTGATTGCAAGTGATTAGAGAAATCCATGACAAAGCTATACTCATCAACCACACAACCTATAGACTCCCAATGTTTGTTTTTTCGTATTAAATGCATTCTGGCAACTAGCTGAGGTGAGACGAATGGGGTTCCAATGCTGTGTTTAGCTAATTCAATGTCATACATTAACAATCACGGAACGTTAAAAAGAAATGGATATATTTCGCAACGGGAAAGAATGAGACGACACGTTAGTTTGAGTACATTGTTTACGGTTTACATCGGAACTATAAGTCAGATGTGTCGCCAGAACCCGTTCCCCTGTTATTAGGAGTCTATGGGTTATGTGGTCGATGACTATACTATTTATTCTCACTTTTCCTCGTAACCGGGTTAGCGTGTAAGTGTTCGTAAAAACCAATAAAATATAAATCATTCCTTGCTATACCTATGATTGATGATTGCCAAAGTTAGACTTGGTTACGTAATAACAAGGTTCGGTTTGGTATGACAGAAACAATGTCTACATTATTTATTACTTTCATGTATGTAATATTTCTTACAAAATTTATGGACTCTCTTTACGAGTATATGTAATTTATCAATACGCTATATGTTAGGTATATTTCTATTGTAATGATACAAATAAGTAATTTTACATATTTTCATGGTAAGAATACATTGAAATGAAAAAGTAAGCTAAATTGACAATTTAGTTTCATTAATGATATCTTGAAATTCCTCTTTTTTAAGTTCTTCACAATCAAATAACATACAGAATTTAACTCGAGTACCTACAAAATAATCACACAAAATTACATGTCTTTATTGTTAACAACATTTCCAATGTCTATATAATTTGGAGTGCTTAAGTTTATTTTTTTAATATAAGTAGATATCATGAGCTTTCAAATGCTATAAATCTTATTATAAAATATATCAAAGCTTAAATGTATATTAACACTTAATCATATTGAAATGGCTGTACGAGTTATAATTTAGAACACTAAGAACATAATATATGGAATACCAAAAGAAATAATAATTCAACACAAGAAGTAAAATACCTATATAGGTCCTTTAGAAAGCCATCGAGATAAGTCAGTAAGCATTTTAAGGTGAAAAATGTACGACGAAGTCGCGGTAAGTAACTAGTATTTAACTCGTTATCACTTATATTATGTTGCCACAAAAGCTGTCATATATATAATTACAACCTCGTTGGACACAAGGCTTCAAAAAACTTTAATTACAAGGTGACCACGATCCGAAATGCACATAACAAAGCTTGTTATCGACGTCAGGGTTGCCACTTGAGACAAAACTGATTTTAAAATTTTATTCCATTACTTAAATGTATTTTGAAAACTTTTAAAGCTATTCGTTATGAGACCAGTATGGTGAAAAGGAGGAGTACCGCCGTAGATTATCAGTTTTCTTCGGCTTGAATTTAAATAGTAGGAAGAGTTTTATTATCATAATATTTTTGCCTGCCCATTTTAAACATATAAATTTTTAAAACAAAATATGATCGGTTTAGATATCCAAATCATCGAATTATTATTTCATTTACTTTGATTAGAAGGCCGAACGATAGCTTAGACTACATCGTTGAAGATGTCAAGGCTATGAAATTCTTTGAGGTTTACCAACTGAGAAAGGAAAGCCCAGGATCGTCACAAATGGCAGTCTAGTATTGAAGAGGTAAGGACTGTATTGTAGAGCCAAAGAAATGACGTTATTTTATTATTTCTTTTAATAAACAATCCTTACTAATATTATTAATGCGAAAGTAATTCTGTCTGTCTGTCTGTCTGTCTGTTACGCTTTCACGCCTAAATCACTGAACCGATTTCGATGAAATTTGGAACAGAGATAGATTAGACCTTGGGAAAGGACATAGGCTACTTTTTGTCGCGAAAAAAAGCTTAGGGGGTTTAAATAGGGGATGAAAGTTTGTATGGAAGTTCGTCATCAATAGAAGATGACGCCATGAAACTTTGCATTTAGGCACTTGATAAGAATTAAATAATCATTAATAATAATTGTTCCACCGTTTTTAAGATTTTTACCTATATGGACATAGGAGATGAAAGTTCTCAGGGTTAAAAAAAATATGTCTGTGTTTACTATACGTACGTTAATTTAACGCGAGCGAAGGCGCGGGCAACAGCTAGTATAAAATAAAATTACATTAATTTTACATTTTGAAGCATAAACATAATGTTAAGTAGTTGACAACCCTAGACGCCAAAGTGCTAACTAGCCTAACTTGGTAACATTCGCAATGTGAAGTTGTAGATTGTCCAAACATTTGTTAGCGCCATATGTTGCACCTCCATAAATTATTGTATAATAAACTTATGGACAAACGTACTAACGATGTACGTGTAGTAAAGCTACCAATCGTATACCACCTATTAAATTTCTGAGGCAAGATGAGAGATTTGAAGGCAACTTGAAGCTTTATCAATACGATTTTTTAAACGGGATTTTTACCGTGTTTCTCGATGTTTCGACGTAAAGTAAAGATTTATTGTAGCTTCAAATATAGTGAACGCCCAATCCGAGGGAATCATTGTAAGAACTAATGCTAATTAAAAGTATACCCTAGGATAATTTAATGAGTACCCTGGGCTAATTTAATTAGTACTTTAGTATAATTTAATGAGTACCTTAGGCTAATTTAATGAGTACCCTAGGCTAATTTAATAAATACCTCCGGCTACTTTAGGTGAACTCGTTTATGGCCGCGGGTCTAATCTCAGCTGGATCATCGGCCATATGATACGAGACATCATGTTCTTTAAAATGATTTCTTTGGTTGCAAGAGCAATGAAATGCATAAGATTGCCCCATGTAATATGATAATAGTATAAGCGTCGCTTGGTCTATGGGTGTGCATAATAATGACAAAGCATTTCTCAGGAACTTCACGTAATGCCTCAAGTTAACACATGATCATCACGTCCGCTTTATTACCTTATTGCAGTTTTTCTCACGTTTCACATAACTGATATGAAGTTTTTGAAAATTTTTACGTGATAACACGCGTGGAATCTGAATAGTTTATTTTCTAATTGAAGACTCCTTAGTATATCAGTTAGTGCGTTTAACGCGTCTAGTAACGTAATAGAAAACAAGGTAACCAAAATAGAATTTGAGTCGAATTAACTAAGAATCCACTCGGTAATATTTTCATAGGTCAAACGGATGTAAGAAACTGGAATAAATAATTTTATTACATTTAACATTTTTTAACGTGACTAACAACCGTATTCACAAACAATACTTTGAGGTGTCACAGTACTCTCGAACGCATAGGGTCATTCAAACCAATTCTTAAAGTATCAACCCTTATATGTCCCACTGCTGGGCACGGGTCTCCTTCCTCGAAATCAGGCGAGGAGGGTAATGGGCCAATACTCCACTGCGCTGGCCCAGTGCGGATTGGTGAACTTCACATACCTTCAAAGACTTTCAATCTCATCAGGCATGCAGGTTTCCTCACGATGTTTTCCTTCACCGGTGAGCGAACGATGGCCTCGTGTGCACTTAGAAACTTAGAAAAACCCATTTCAAGGTACACATGGACGGGTCAGGATCGAACCCGGTACCCCTCGCGTAAGAGGCCGAGTCCGTCCACCACTGGACCACCGTCACCGTCAAGGACCGTCAACCAATTCTTAGGCAGTACTTAAATGAAATCCGCCACTGTGCGTCTGTCGAACCCATATAAAACCCGACTTTTGATACCAGGAGCGCATAGATAGAAGCGTTATTTACGTAGTATTGTTTCATTGTTTACTATACCTCAAATTATTGTTTGTAAATACGGTTTTTTTTTCGAAAGTTCTAGACTTTTAGGCCTGATGGCCTTTAAGCTCAATCGGTAGGTAGGTGAGTAGATGGCTCACTTAGTAAAATTCGCAAGGGGGGCGCCCCCCTCCGTGCCCCGCAGGGGGCGCGGTATATCGCGCGCGCTACTCTGGAGAGTAGGTGTTTGGCTAGTCAAATCCAATACGGTCGACGAGTCATTAGCGGATGAATTGATATTGATAAAAAAAAATTATTAACTCGGTGTTATTAAAAGACACTTTAGTAGAAAGGCAGAGTTTAACAAAAACTAGATAATTTGTTTTCATTATGATCAGCTTGTGATCATCCATTTACGTATTTTTAGCTAACGGTCATCGACCTCGGTATTGTGTGGAAATTCCCGTTTATTAGCATAAAGTTTCGCTTCAAATAAATGCTTCTATATTTCAAATTATTAAATTCGAGTATGAAAATCAAAGTTAGAACTGGTATATTTGTTAGTATAGATTATCTATATGAAATTTTACAATAATACTACAGCTTCAGTCTCTAACACAGTATCTAATCCTAAACTAGGCAAAGCCTGTATTATGGCAATCTGATAACTGATACATACTTCTATAATATTAAATACTAGCTGTTGCCCGCAGCTTCGCCTGCGTTAACTAAGATTTACAACGGGATCTTAGTACGCGAAACAACATTTTTTACACCTTATGTCCGAAAAACCAAAATATCTTACGAAACCCTATTTTTATCAGAATAAAATGTAGCCTATGTTACTCGTGGATAATGTAGCTTTCGAATGGTGAAAGAATTTTTTAAATTGGCCCAGTACTTTTTGAGCCTATTCATTACAAACATACAAAAATAGGTACAAATCTTTCCTCTTTATAATATTAGTGTAGATATACATCATCGTCATCATCATCATCATCAGCCTCTATCCGTCCACTGCTGAACATACGCCTCTCTCAATGAACGCCAAGACGACCGATCCCTAGCTACTCGCATCCAACACGGACCTGCCACTGCACTTTGGCTTTATATTATATCCTTACTAATATTACAAATGTGAATGTATAGGAGTAAGTAAGAGATGTTTGTTACGCTTTTACGCGAAAAATACTCAACCGATTTCCATGAAACTTTGTACACGTTTTCTCGGAGTTACAAGAAGTAGGCAACATGGGATACATAAAAAAGGGATTATTTGCTAACAGCTAGTTGCTTTTACATCAGAATAACACACAGGCTATAATTTATCCCTCCCGTAACTCCAACGGGATTGGAAATTACGCGGTCGAATCCGCGGGGCGCTGTTAGTTCCAAATATTTAAATCAAAATAGTATTTTGATGAATCATGTGTTTCGTATCTGCGATCTGTCAGTTACGCAACATAACTTAACTAGACTGAAACGGATAGAGTTATATTCAGTATAATCTTACATTGCTTACTATTGACAAACAGGGTATTCGAGTGTGAAAGAAATTGAGTCAAAACTATGAGGAAAATCATTTCTAAATAAAATTTTAGTAGCTAAATAGGATCGGATAAAATTCAAATGTAGAACTTTCATTTTTTTAGATGTCGGTAGAATATTTACTATGTACATAGTACTTCTAAAGTAAAGTAAAACTGCAAGCTAGTGTAATAAGCAAGGTATGTACCATTCATATAGAGCAAGACAAGTAAATCCGCAGTCAAAACTTAGTACGCACTAGTTCATCTGGACTATATTTTACCTAATTCTAGATTCTAGAGTTAAGTTAAGTCGCGTCAAAAACTAGTGTAACAAGCAAGGTAGTCAGTTTATCTTTAAGACGAGTAAAGCCACAGCCAGGGGTTAGTGTATAACAAGGTATGCTGACAATCAGGTGCAAGGTCCATGTTATGGGTCAGTATACATCCCGTGCGGATCACCGTTAACGTCACCGTTCGGAGCTAATAAAAAATGACGTGTGGTACAAGACATGAGAGACTGGATTTGTTAATTCAATGCATCCAGTTAAAAATACGTATGCTGTCCGATGTATCATAGAGATCTGTGATTATCGTGATAAAAGCCACATTTATAGTTTTTACTATATTATATGAGTCTTTACTAAGAAAGTCAAATAAATGATTGATAAAAAATCAATGAATGAATTAATTAATGTGTAAAAAAATGTACATGTACTATGTACTATGTATGTAATGTAAATGTACTCCTCCCTTAAAATGTATAAGAAGATAAATAGTGTGAAAATTTCGTATTTTCCTATAACGCTGTATTACAACTACAATAATTGAAGAAAATAAAGGTTTAGAACCTGTTTTCAGTACACGCTTAATTTAATAGACGAAAATAATCTTAGCATATTATGCCTGGCATGTATTTTTGTTGCCATTCATAAAACAATATATATTTGCAGAACACAATAAAAATATAATAAGGAAACCTGCTTGCCTGATGAAATTAAAAGACTTTGAATGTGTATGAAATTTACCAACCAGTATTAGGCATCACATATGTGAATTATGGCTCAATATCTTCCTCGTCAAATTTCGAGGAGAAGACCGTGCCTTGCAGTGGAACGTAAAAAGGGCTGATGTTTTTTAGTGTTGATTTTAAGAATATTTAAATCAAGTCACTTAAGTAAGTCTTATAATATTGAAAAAATATATAATTTTATCGCCGCCCGCTTATAACGTTACCCACACAACCAAGTGACAGGCTTCTGTCCTTAATTATGTAAGAAACTAGTCAGGACTAGGGCAATGACTTCATTTGTGCCACATTAAATTTCTAGCGAAGAATAAGCTTTAGTGTTAGTGGACCGGTCATATAGATTTACAAACTCAAGTTGTTAGAAGATGAACAAAGTCAGAAACAAAAGTTGTTTTCAGTTCTCATGCCGCGTTAACCGACTTTTTAAAATGTAATTTGAAATAACTGAAAACAAGGAGAAAATCTGGCGTTAAAAACACACGGTTGGAATAGAACCTCCCTATATGTCAATGTTGTGAGGACCTCTGTAGCTCAGTGGTTAACGCGTTGGCGGTCAAGCTGGGGATAAAAAGTTTGAATCCCACCAGATAATACAATATAACACATATGGGTCATGAATGTTTATTAAATATCTGTATTATTCATAAAAATTCTTAAATATATGTCGGGTAACACGGGACCAGATTGACGCGTTGTAAAAAGCGTTCGTAGGTTTAATAACAACAATAATAATTATTATTTTTATTGTTTAGGTTTGCATGACAGAAAACTAGAAATTAGTTTTTAATTCTAATTATAATAAATATGAACATTTAATTATGCATTTTGTTACCTAATTAAAACAGACATAATACATAAATAAGAATTAATAATTTAACTATACGCTGCAAATCTTTAGGTCGAAATATTCGTGAAGAAATTTCACGTTTTATTAATAGAAACATATGACAGATTGCAATTTCCATAATAGTTTAAAAAATACTGAATGACTTTGAAAAATAATAAAAGACTCCAAAAATAAGTAAACGACTCTAAAAATAAGTAAACGAATCTAAAAATAAGTAAACGACTCTAAAATAAGTAAACGACTCTAAAAATAAGTTAACAACTCTAAAAATAAGTAAGCGACTCTAAAAATAATCTTAGAATAAAGAATATTTTCATTCGAATATAAAATATTTCAAATCGAATAAAGAATATCTCCAATCGAAACGAGATATG
Organism: Lycaena phlaeas; assembly: GCA_905333005.2. Classification (NCBI taxonomy): domain Eukaryota; kingdom Metazoa; phylum Arthropoda; class Insecta; order Lepidoptera; family Lycaenidae; genus Lycaena; species Lycaena phlaeas. The sequence goes on from HG995178.1 coordinate 11,307,087, forward strand.
CCATGACCTGGTTGTACGCGTTTCCATGAAGTTGACCGACCCGCCATAACGGTAGATCACTCTTTAATAATTGCGTGGATAATTTTACGAGATTTTATGAATGATTGTCACGGGTACATAACGGAAATAAATTTATCAGAAGGTGAAATTATCAAATTGACGCGCCGGTACCGAAATCACCCATGCTCATAAACAAATTAAGAAAAAAAGGAGTTCCAAAATTCCACCCGAATGAACTGTATACACTAATTTCAAGTTAAATAAAAGTTTTTAAAATGGTAATTCTATTTTTGCCAGTCCTTTAGTGAACAATTATTGAGCTATTTTGTTTTTTTTTAATTTTTCTTTCTTTCTTTAGGCAATAGAAAATAGATGTAAAGATGATTTCAAAAACGAGTTGAATTTAGCTTCATTGTGTTAGATTTATTAGTAGTTCTGTAGTAGATCTTATGTAGAGACTGGTAAGAGCTAATTTGACGAGCAATAAGATGATTTAATGTACATTAAATATTCCGACTTTACTTTTATTGTGTTACTTTTCAAATATGCTTCTTTCAAATTTCCTTACAATTTCCTAGCCTTGAACAAGCGTAACATACCAGGGAGACTCGTCATTGTTTAATAAACATCTGCACGCTCCGTTTGACAAGTGGGTTAAATAGAGAAACAATACGCGCCTGTTCCTGTGTTACGTAACCGGCTGAACAAACTTGTGCATACCGATGCAGATCGGGAGCTATGTGTTAAGTCTACATGTGTTTGCATAGAACGTCTGTTGGTGCTCCTGACTATGTAAAATATTAATTCTGATTTTCTTATACAGTTTAAACTGATATACATATACCCCAAAAATTATAATACTTTGTTTTAGACCAACGTGTTCGTCTCTATTCAGTTATATCTTAATCTGAAGAATATTTTGTTTGAACGCGCTAATCTCAGGAACTATTGATCGAATTTGAATACTTTCAGTGTTAGATAGCCTAATCATCAGCGTATAGCCATGCCGAAATATCAGGACATAAATTATAAAACTTTATACTTAATTAACTCATTTATAAAGAGCACCCGAACAAGTATGTGTTAAAATATATCCAAATATTATCAGATACACTTGCTGTAACGACGGCCTATACGTCTGCGATGCGGCAATGCACAATATATGAAAAAGTGTGTTAAGTCACTGTATGTGGACCACCTGTGGTAGGTGGCCAGTTTGCAGTTTGCCGTTTTCAGCGTTACTTGTAATAGAAAATAATCTCACGCCCGAATTCTCAAACGCCATTTAAATAGGAAACTCCTCAAACAAAAAAAAAGATATTAAATTATATATTAATTAGCAGTATCCCGCGAACCATGCAGTCTTTATAGTAAATGTGTGAGTGCACGCATATCGTTAAGTTAAACTTAACGATTACTAATCGTAGAGTCTACATCCTGAGGATGCCTCGGTGTCGGGGTGAAACGTGCGTAGATTTTATGGTGGTGGTCTTTTATGGTAGTGTGTGTGGTGGTGGTGCATGCGAGTGTACGCATATGCAGTGTGGGAAAGGAGGGCGGTGCTATATGCATGCATATGCGTGCACTCACACATTTACTATAAAGACTGCATGGTTCGCGGGATACTGCTAATTAATATATAATTTAATATCTTTTTTAAAATGGATTTCCGCAAAGTAACGCCTGATTCTATTAACTAACTCCTCAAACTACTAAGCACGCCTTAAATCCATATGTCATCAAAGTAAGCAACTCCCAAGTATGAGCTGCGTTTGAGTATTCGGGCGTCATTCTGTTGTAATAGTGGTAGGGATAAAAGCCGTATTTTAACAGCCAGACGGTAAATCAAAGCCGTATACTGATGAAATCAGGATAGACATACCACTAATAAAATCACTCCGTTATCAGTAAGTACCTGAAAATAAAAACTATGATTAATATCATATATTTTTCAAAACATATATTATATTATGTCTTTAGTTATAAGAATCTTAGTGTTTAATTTAATCTTAGTGGAAATATAAACACAATACCATCTAATTCCTGATCAGTGGAACTCAATATAGCCATTTATATTTGGTGACAAGATGAGTCTCAAGTGATAATGTTCTTGTTGTAATTATTCTTACGTTCTAACATAATGGATTTCATATTTTAGATATCTCAGGAGCTCTGCTCATCTAATACTTAATATATAAAGTTGAAGAGTTTGTTTGGTAGAACGCGCTAATCACTCTCAGACTCATTCAGTGTTAGATAGCCCATTTATCGAGGAAGGCAAATCCTCATTAACGCAGGCGAAGCTGCGGCAAACAGCTAATAATTTCATAAAAATCACAAATGTTCTACGATCAATATAACATGCGATCAACGATGAAGTAAGCCAAAACACTACAAGACTACAATACTTCAAGAAGTCCCACTTTCCAAGTCGTCAATAGCAACGCCGAATGTGAGCCATAAAAATCACGTGACATGTCGCATGCATCATGTTCGTTATTTCACTAAAGATAGACATCTTGTTGTTTATCAACTTACATAAACCACTACAACGTTTCAACAAATACAAAACTGAAAATAGTATGAATACAAGAAATGTTTAGGCTATTTATATTCTAGGTCAATTATTATTCTGAAGGGAATAAGAACTCTGGGAACAGATATAGGAGTATAAAATTAAATGGTCGTAACCAGCACTACACTCGGACGGGTAACCCGTTCCAAAATTGAAAAAAAAACGTCCTTCGAAGAGAGCCTAAAAGTTTTCTACCTTTAAGGTTAATAGATATCTAAACTATATGTTAGTTTAGATATCTATTCCAATTCAGAGACTTATGTTAAGATTTAAAAAAAAAACAATAATTGTCGCTATATTACATCATAAAAATTTACTAATGGATCTTACAGAACGTCTTGTACGAAATTTTTGTAGATCGAATATTCTCGAATCTACTTGAACACACACAATTAAAAAAATCACTCCAGTCCAGAAGTTCATTGACACACGAAAAATTTATATAATACGAATATATCTATTATGAAAGTCCATTCACATAAATCACAGTAAACAATAAGCAGACCTCAAGACCCGGGCCATACCTGAACACGTTCGCTCTAATTTCCCAACGTACTGCGCAATCCGTTGCGTTTTTTCTCTAATGGCGCTTAAAGTTAATGGCGTTCAATTTGATAACAAACCACAAATGGATTATTGTCTAACATGAGATTATGGAAGGTATTCATGTAAGAAAGCGATTGCTTGGTATAGGTAGTCGAGCTGGGACAGCATATAACTTATATAAGAAATAGATATAGATTTGAGGCATATTTTTCATTTAATTTAATTTAAGGCATGTTTAGATGCCAGCAAGGGTCATTTTGGAAGTTTAGACGGTCAGCCAAATCTGATTATAATTCTAATAGCCCTAAATGCAATCATTAAGTTTAACAACCTCATGAATAATACATAGCTTCTGAAGTAGCTGAGTTAGAAATTTGCATTACTTTTTATAAAACTCAACTTAATAACATGTAAACTACATGATTCCTCACGCAACGATGCAAAATATGAAACCGCGTAAAAAGAACACGCAATGAAAAACGATAAACATTGTAATGAGAACGAAAATAGATGATGTATTTGATTTACGATTGAAATGACTACTAAAGTACGTAAAAGTAATTTTGATTTTGACGAAATAACGGATTTTGCAGGTTTATAATTTACTTGCAAGGATATAGATATAATAGAAACGGGAAAGGATTTTAAGTCGTATAGAAGCATCGACCACATAACCCATAGACTCCTAATAACAGGGGAACGGGTTCTGGCAACACATCTGACTTATAGTTCCGATGTAAGCCGCAAACAATGTACTCAAACTATCGTGTCGTCTCATTATTTCCCGTTGTATATATCCATTTCTTTTTAACGTTCCGTGATTGGTAATGACATTTAATTAGCTAATCTCAGCATTGCAACCCCTTTCGTCTCACCTCAGCTAGTAGTGGCCAGAATGCATTTAATACGATTAATCAAACATTAGGAGTCTATAGGTTGTGTGGTCGATGGAAGAAAAAGTAGGGAAGAATCGATTACACTTAATTATAGTGGGATATTAGAATATGTTATATATTCTGTTATTGCATAAGTGACCAAACTGAAGCCACATTACAACTACTAAGAAGTTCCGCCAATGACGGGCATTTGATTAATTAATAGTATTTTCAATTTATCTAGAGTAAACATTTTCGCTTTCACCTCTCATTTTGCTGTAACTTAATACAAAGAGACGTTCAGTTTCATTGTAATTACTTATTTCATTGTCCATTATCGATCGAGAAAAAAACAAAACGATTGTTCGAGATTCAATTAAATTCTGACTGGAGGCGTAAACGTTATGCAATAGTCGATGTGGGTCGATTTTGTGCGCAAGCGCCGCTAGCGAAAGCAAAATAGGTGCAGGGCTTTGAGCAATTTTATTAAACTATTGTTGTTGGTTGATGCAAGTATAATAAAAACAAGTCTAAAATCAAAAATCTTGACAACATTGTATTTTACGGAGCCTTTGTAAATTCATAACGCATTATCTTGTAGTCATAAACAAGGGAAATAAAAACAAAGATGTGTAACCATTTAAACCATTATCCAAGTGACTTCTATGTTCATCATGTACGAGAAGCCATCTGTTTCCTTGGTCATGGATATAGAGCTTATAGGGTCCTATATGATCTTCCGTTGAACAAAATATGAACCTAAACTTAAAGTGAGTAATAAAATTTTCGTAACGAACCTGTCGTGTATTAAATTTTTCTCTGCTCTGTTATATAAAACAGCCTCATAAATCGCCTTCAAAAATTCTTAGAATACGCTTAAGACGATCTAAAACAGATGAATTACCATAGATCTTATATTTCTATTTCCTGTCGATATCAAATCTTCACAAATTGCAGTTCCATCTAGAAACGGTTTATTCGAAATAATTGCAAATGAACGGCGATCACCATAAACACAATAGTAGAACAACGCTAACAACACCCCGGTAATAGCAGAACTGACGCTCGCAGCTCGCCGCTCAGTCTTAATACAGACATTAGTGACTAAGTTTAACGATAACTGTATGCATTCAGAGTATTTAAAAAACATTTACAAATGTTTTTCTTTTATATATAATAAGTGCAATCCACTACATTTTTATTTACGCCGTATTTTCTATATACTAAATTTCAATCTCTAAAAAAACCAGCGTATTTAGAATTAAGTTATGTATTATAGTAGTCTAGCAAAAAGTGACATACGGGCTTTATGAAATAGTTGATTATGGCATTTTGTGGCTAGGACCTTAAAAGGCGACATAACGTAAAGGGATACTTTATGCTACTTTGTCCGACCCTTGCGGTTTCCGAGCTTCCGCGGTGTGGTTTATAAAATTTACCGTGGGAAGCATCCTGCGTAAATCAGGATTAAGTAATATTCACATTACCAATAAAAACTCTTAAATGTGATAAAATAACAGCTCTTGTCATGATCATTTAAGCTGATTATTCTAAACTTTCAAATCATTTCAAAAATATGATCCCAAAAAGTAAAAAAAGGCTCTAAAAATAAATTTTAATCCACGCATGTAAAGCCATAGGCATAAGTCTAAATTAAAATATCCTAGCTATAATACTTCGTCCCCACCATAGTTCAGGCCTTGTCGTGCTCTTTGTACCCCTCTTATAAGAAGAGGGGACAAAAGAGCAGGGGGCAAGGGGTGAGGATGGGAACCTCACCTCATTGTACTGTTCAGACGTTGGGAGTGGTTGTTCTGGGCAACCGCACTGTGGAGGTGGCGTCAGTCCCCTGAGGGACTGACTAGCCGTCGAGGTGCCCTGTTGCTTGTAGATCCGGGACACCTCACCAAAGGCGGCATTGGTGGCACTCGCCGGGTTTTAGTGGGTAGAGCTGCGTCCACTTACCATCTTTCGGGCTCAGCGAGTCCCACATACCCGCCTGGGGAGCCCCACTCCCAAAGAAAAAGAAAAAAAAAAAAAAAAGCTATAATACTTCGTCCACCTAAACCCAGCCTTAACATGGCTATATTAAATTAAATAACTTATATTAGCTTTCTTGCTTTTATCTTGCTCCTTCGTCACAAAACTATACATTTACATTTTCATAGCTCTCTAATAAATTCTGTTAATTCACTTCAGTAATGTTCTCAGCCATCTAACAGGTCACACAATTCCGAACCTTATAATCACTAATATAACGTTGAAGTCGAAAGACAACACGAGACAATGGATCACTAAGAACAAAGTGATATAAACAGTGGATACTATGATTTATGTCGAATTGACATGACAGAGAATGTATTGAAATTGTACAATTGAATTCGATTAGTGAATTAATTATCAGAGGCTGGTCATGGACTTGAAGAGATCACTGGCCTTTTAATGTGACTGACAAAGGTGCGACCGAATACTCGTACAGGTTGATGCTAATTATTTTAATTGCCATCTTCATGCCGCATCGACAAGGAGGGCAAATATGTGCGTGATGAATATAAATCGTACCGGAATTTATTTTCTTGGATCCAGACTCAACATACACAACCTACTATTCCAAAATACCAGGTGTATTGCCTGATATATTGATACCTGGTAAAAGGTTCTTCTTCTTACGAATTTATGGTGACAGTAGGTTAATTAAAACTTACCTAGAAAAGAGTAAAATAAACATTAATTTCTCTTTCCAAACGCACATAAAATACGAAGGATTTTACAATGTTCTAAGCTGCAATAGACGGTAGGAGTATTTACGTGAGTTAGACTGTTGTGATAGCGCATATATTATGTTACATAGCTAGCAATTTTTGTCTGATATAGATAGTGATCCGAATTTTGTCAATCCTAACGTTCTTGGCGTTGATCATATTTGATTGTTCGGTTTTCAGCTCATGCAATGGCTACAGCAAAACCTTTGACATGTGAATTTGACTAAACTGTGATAATTTTTCGGTTTCGGTTTCGGCAAGGTCAGCACCCGTTGTTTAATTTGTAATTGTAATAATATATATAATAAATAATGGAAAAAGGGAAAAAAGATTATATTGTAGTGGCAATACAATAATCACGTCTAGGCGTGAAGTAAACTCTTCCTATATTTAATGAAGTAGACCCAATGTTATATTCAATGAAAGCCTAATTTCGAAAGGTATAGTCTCCAAGTTAGGGCATATCAGTGGGCGACATTAGAACAGACTTGATAAGGATTATGTAGAAGTCATTTAAAATAACAAATATCCGTAAACTGATGTGGACCAATAGTATATCTATTCTAAAAAAGGAAATGATGAAGGTAGGAGACATTTGCTTTTGAAAACATCTATATTTTTCTTATGAGTAAATTAACATTATACTGGATTAAAATTTAATTAAAAGCTCATGTAGGCTTTTGCTTAAGTTACATTATAATGTGAAAGTTGATCTATATTTTTACGTTAAGCCTTTTGAGAATAAAATAGCCGGTTTTATTGATGTATTTGTATATTACGTTTTTATAAGTCGCAATCGTTTGTGGACATGTTGATTGATTTAAGAATAAATTATACAACATTTCTGTCTCTCTGAAGTAATAAATTACTGCATTTCTCAATTTCTACTAACAATGTAAATTGGATGAATGTCCATAAATATAATCGGTTTCTTTTATGTTTAATTATTTTATCGTATTAAAATGATAGAAGTTATAGTTTACGTTTAATTAATTTTATGAGACATGATAATTTGTTAATGCTGTTTGATGATCTCTTAGATTTTATATTTACGTTGTTTACAATAAGTATAAATTTTTTATTTTATACTAATTGTACATACATAAAAAAATACTCATATAAAATTGATTGCCTTTGCGATCGAATTGCGGTTCTATTTCATCAAGTCTGGACTGATAGTTGATCGATTCATCAATCACCATAGATCTATTACTGGTCTTAACGATCGAAAGATAAATATTACTTCATACTTATTATATAACTTTAGTATGTATTATAAGATCATGAATGTATTCGAACGAAATCTTGTAACCGCTGCTACTGTTTCTTTCCCACCGCCTTAGTATTATCGAATTTTGAATTCTGTTATCGTGTTGAATAATGTAATTACTTTTATGAATTGTAAATTATATTTGACAAATGTATCTGTAAATGTAATTGAAATATCAGCCGAATTAAAATCGACTTTAAGGGGCTTTGATAGAGTTGAAGTTAGAGTAAGAGAGTTGGCATAAACAAAAACAAGAATTAGAATCCATTGGTCATAGGTAACCATCCTGCTCCCTCAGAAGTCAAAGGAAACCTTGTCTTAACCATTTTGGTGGAGCATTAGGACAGTACGTAATGCTAGTTTACTTTACATACACATTCATCATCATCAGCCTTTATCCATCCACGGCTGACCATAGGCCTCGCCAAGACGGCCGTGCACTGCCCACTCTCATCCTACACGGAGCAGCCATTGTATGGAGATCGTTGTCGTTACTAATTTATACACATTAAAGTCTTTAATAGTCAATAGCTCAAATTCCCCCCAAAGTTTTCTTTTACCTCGCCTTCTAAAAGAAATAAAATATGTGACATTTCGAGCAGGAGAATATAAAGTGTATCTTTGTACCTATATATAATTCTGTACATGTGTATGTCACTGAACTCCTCCTAAAGGGCTGCACCGATTTGAATGAATTTATGTCTGTGTATTTTCAAATTGAGTATGGTTTTGATTTACAATTTGGTTACAAGTTAGTTTGGTTAGTCACGAGATATTTTGCGCGGGACAGTGTCTGTCGGATGCGCTAGTTTTTAAACAATATTAACAATTTTCCCGGGTCAAAATCTATTGTCAATGTAAGTTTTTCGACAATCCAACAAGAAAAAGATTTTTCAACAATATAACATGTTGATTCGCGTAGATGTTCCATTCATTGAACAACAAATGCAATACAAATTCCACAACAAGATTCATTTGATAAAAACACATGACACATTTTTCGTGACTCTTCACGTGTACGCTCTAGTAAGTAACAGGTAAAACAGTGAGACCAAATAACACAATACAAGATTTACTTTCGTCTATTTGTACCTGTCATTTGAATGCGGTTTGATGGTCCAATGAATTTGAATAGGACTTTCGTTTGTGCCCGTGCATTGTTCGTATGTGGGCTAGGTTAAAACGCTTATTGTTTCTCGTATATAATCCGTTTTTAAACTAGATATTATCTATTGAAACACTAGATTAATAAGTTTCTTTCTATAAATGCAAAAGGTACTTACCAAAGATATAATATTACACAATAAGATATGTTTATGATTAATTAACAAGAATGTTTGTACCTAATTACATTAGAATTACGGGGCGACATCGTCATTGTTGACCGAGTCCCCTTAAATAAAGATAAAAAAAAAAAAAAAGAGATATTATGGACTGGTAATACAAAACTTTGCGATACGTAATTCTTTTTTAAGGCTTTGGTTTTACAAACCGTTAGAACTAAACAGACTCTTAGAAATTGGAAAAATTACCAATCGAATTGAGCACCTTGTTGAAGTCGGTTAAAATATTTCAAAGGTTGTACTGAAACACTCATGTCTACATGATTCGAACAAAAATGTGAGAGCTGAAAAATCAACCATGAAAAACGAGTGAAAGCAAAAAATTGGCAAACTGCCAGCAAATACTGGAGTATTGAGCTGGAGCTCCCATTACGTCCGTATTGAATTAGCATTGCCAAGTGCCGTTATCAGCCACTAATCATCAATAATTCCGTTCCATTATGAAACGGGACCCGCGAAATTCAATCTAGCTCAGTTGCCTAAGCTCCGAGCTAAATGTTAGATCCCAATCGTTCAGAACAACGGGCATTGCTGGCCCTGCCATTAATTTGGTCTTGAGTCCAAGTGAAACGTTAATAGAACATTTTAAAATATATTTTAGATCAAGGTATTATATTTATACTTACTATACTATCATTATTGTTTTTCATCTACTGCAGAAAGAATATGAGATATGTGAGAAAGTGAAGTTGTATTTATTTATTTCTCCTTCAATTTGACAAAACTATAAAAAAAAACACTTTGGCAAAGAGATATAACATAGAGATATAACAGAGATAGACATAATAATACTAACCTCTTAAAGGTTAGTATTATCAATCCGAATACTGAAGTAAACCTTACATAACGTGGATTCAAGTGGTCAGTGATTTAAGTGACGTTACAACAATTCAACCAACATGTGATACTGTGTACGTCCCAGCAACCAATTATACATCAATGGCCATCAGTCGGCCAATCAGAGCGCAGAGCCGATGCAGCGTCGCATCACAATTTTGTTAAAATTTGTTTTTATACAAAACACATAGCAGTACCGATCTATCCCGGTTATATGCTCGATGGGGTTAAACGAATTTTCCAATATCTAAACATTTTACCAAATACGATTATACCGAAAATAGCATTTCCTAAAATATACATCCTGGTCATTATCAATACAGGATCAACAATACCGCCATATTTGACAGTCGATTCTCATTCATATTAAAATTTTAAAAATTCAAATGGCAATGTTAAGGCCGAACAATGCTTTTTGCATTTGCATGACCTTAAACTTGCCGTTTCTAATTGGCTCGGCTTGTGTTTATGGACATGCTAATTACTCAGGCTGCTGCTTGTTATGTTTCCTATCCTATACAATAGGATAGGAAAGATAACAAGCAGCAGCCTTGAAATATTGGATAGGTCTGGCAGAGTATCCTGCTATCGTTATCGAAATTAAAGCCAAAGCTCCAGAAAAACCTCACAAAGTCTCGCATTAGCTAAGACTTGGGACAGGACTTTCTCTGGCAGATAGGTCAAATAACAAGGAGTAACTTAGGCTATAAAACAATCATGATCAATATAGATACGTCTGTTAATCATAGTTTACGCAGGCGAAACCGCGGGCAACAGCTAGTTATAATTAAAGCTTTTAAAATAGTTTCATTTCGTGTAATATAATCAAAGTTTAAGACTAAATGATCATTATATAATTAATTATTAATTACATTCTAGCGATACCGATATGTACTATCATATACTATCATATACAAGATTAAACTACAAGGCCGGTTTCCAGTGTCCCATTGGGGGAATAGGGAAAAGGAGAGCAAGCATTTGCTTAAACTATAGTGCGGATGTCTATGGGTGTCAAAAGTCGCCATAAGACTACGATTGCTCGTTTGCTTCTTTATACCATAAAACAGCGCTGTAGTGAATGTAGAGGCAAATTATTAGATACGCTAAAGTTCACAAATTGCTCCATCGTGGTGCACAGTCCATGAAATGACTTAAGGCAATAATTTACGGTGGAAAGCCGCGAAGATGCACAAAACTAGCGGAACAGCGCTGGACCAGATACGAATACTTTGGATTTATTGAGGTCAGACTACATGTTTTCGGACCATTGTATCCTACGGTAACACAATCACTACTATCATTACTGTTATAAACGTTTTTGCCATTTCACTGCTAATAAAATCAATAAAAAAAAACAAAGATGGCTGAATGCGGCTAAATTCCCGCCACTCGCAACGAGGACATCCACAGTAAATATGAAAATGCATATACCAAAAAAAAAGTAAAGTAATAACTTGCACCTGGAAATGATTTTTTTTTTTAAATTAATTTGCAAGTTTATGAAGTCGTTTAAAAAGCAAATAAACAAATTAATTATCAAACCTCACGGTGACTTAGTCTCCTTTAAAGCTTTTAATGTTAATAGCTTTTCTGGATTCAAATTAACTAGAACTCTTAACAGAGCACACAAAAAGAAAATGGAAGATCGATCCAAGAAGCTGAAACCGCAATAATGAAACCACCATAGTCCATTATTACTATAAATATTTACTCAATTGCTAATCCATTTACAGTCGGTAAGTCTTAAAGGTTAAGTAAGTCACGGGGAGACAGACAATTAGCACTTCCTCGTTCTAGTACCTAAGAATCGGAGCCCAGGCCGTTAGCCGCTCCAAATGTATGAATACTTCACGGTTTTACATATCAATGGAGATAGGTACGGAAATACCTGAATTATACAATCATAATAATGGATTTCTCTGTGGAATATATTACCACTTTCGTTTGAAAATTTTGCTTTTTTATCGATAGTGCATCATTTTGTAATTCTATGGTAAAGTGATTCTTATTTGTAAAGAAAAATTTGTACATTTTCATTATGTTATTTTGTATCTCTGTTTATTATATTGTTACTTTCTTAATTTAATCGGAATTGTTATTAGCTTATTGTTTTATCAGTCTCTTTCGTCTACGTATTGTGTCCGCTTAAATTTGTTACATTATTATCCAATCTTAAATTTTGTCATGATTAAGGAACAAACATCCACTTCCGTATTTACCTCTTATATCGCGGTCGATTTTATCGCGGTTTATTAAGTTTTTACATGCCCGGCTTTTTGGATACTTTACAGCAACCATGTTCTCGGGAGGATTTGTACACGGGAGGACTTGGACGATATCGCGGCTTTTTAAGTTTCTTACATGCCCTAGTAAAAAACTTAATAATCCAGAAAAAGTTAAAGGAAAAGAAAAAATTATTTCATTATAATCAATTTTGTCAGTTTTATAGCTTTTTGTAATGTACTAAGATCTACCTTTGTCAGGCGCAGACAGGTTTTTAGATAGATATGTGAATTCATTATTACGTGAACGATTGATCAATTGTAAAAACTGGTACCTATACAATGTATTACTTGTTTTTCTCGTAGTTATAAAAATTTATAGTGTATGTATTGGGTGTGCCGCATCGCGGTGAGAGGCGGGTCACCTTGGTGCATATACTTCCTTCTAATGCCAAGTCTATAAATTCATATTTATCCTAATATGATTGTGACTCTTTGTCTTCACAGCTTTCACGATGAAACCAATCTTACTAAATAACGTCGTTATTCCCAGAGTTAGACAGGTCAAGTACCTGGGGGTCACCCTTGACAGGTCGATGTCGTTTAGACCACACATCGCCGCGATTTCTAAAAAAGCCCGTTTCGTCAGTAGTAGACTGTACTTCCTCATAAACAAAAAGAGCAAAATGCCCCTCAGGCACAAGCTCACCCTCTATAAATCATGTATCCGCCCCATCATGTCATACTCCTGTGTGGCATTCGCGCATGTGCCTCAGTATAGACTCCGAGGCCTCCAAACGATCCAAAATAAATTCTTACGTGTGGCAACCGGTTGCCCGTGGTACGTAAGAAACATCGACCTACATCGCGACCTCAGACTAGATTCGATTAGGGGCCATTTCAAAGCGATGTCAGAACGTCACTTCGAAAAGGCACTTCTCCACCCGAACCCACTCGTCGTGAGTGCGGCAAACTACACCCCCGATAGCTTAGCACCTAATAAGTCTAGGTTACCTAAGAATGTCATAACCGATCCTGTTGATAAAATCACAGAACTGTTAAAGCGCGACGCTGAAGCGCGACGTAAGCTACAACACACACTCAGACATAACACAGCCGGTGTTAGGCACACATTCACACCGCATGGGCCCCGGGGTCGTATGCGACGTCGAACCCTACACTCCGTTGACCAGTTGATCCGGATCAACCGCGACAGCATAGGCTCAGATCAGCTACGAGTCGACACCAATATAGACCGTGTAATCACCGATAGCACTCTGCTATCGGCAGCTTGCTCGGGTCCCGCGCTTGACCCGCCTCCCCCGCTACCGGGGGAGGGGAGGGCCGGTCCTCACGATAGGTTTCTAACGTCACCCGTTCCAAACCAGTCGACCGTAGCTGACCAAGTTAGGTACAAACCCGACGCCATGAACATGGCGGGGGGCAACCCCCCAAATTTTTAACGTCATAGGATGATCCAACCGGATCACCCCATTTCCGATGACGCATAACGGTCACTAGGACCATTAGCATAGATCCAACCGAAAAAAAAAAAAAAAAAAAAAAAAAAAATCTTCACAGCAAAAGTATTTCAGATTTATCGCGGCTTCTTAAGATATTCGATTCTCGACTTTCGGATTTACATCAACTTTACTTATGGTAAAATAAAATATTGTTTTCGACTGTTAATGCTTTGGCGTACTTCAATTTTACCTCACGTTTAATAAACTACTGCTCACTGAGGCACCTGCGAGTGCCTTTAGCCGCTTTTTGAAGGCTTTGCGAGCAACAGGATCACCTCAGAGACATGCTGTATCGGGCGAAGGTCAGATTCCTTGGAAGGGGGAACTGCTTACCCGCTACTAAGCAATCCCTGCGACGAAAGTAAGACCTCCTAATATTTTAATGATAGTTAAAGTACAAAAGATTTTTGTCATCACTGAGTTCTGGATTGTTATAAGAAGGATGTTGATAAAACTTTTTACTGATTCTAAGTTGAGGAAAAACAATGTTATCCATGTAAGTTCTGTATTTTAGTTATTTTTAGTCAGATAGAATTCAAAACGACCAACAATTTATTTCACGTGACGAAAAAAATAACGCCAGCAAAAAAAGTTTTATTTGATTTGACATGATTCGATGACACTAGACTGATGAGACGAGATGAAGAAACCGGTATACATTTTGTTACACTGGTTTTATGCGAACATCTGTTACGAAAGGTGTATCAAAGTTTTAAGGCCTCAAATGTAAATGTACTGCATGAGTCAGGAAGGGCAGATGTCTTTGTATATCCTGGTTACGTTCCTGTTTTCGGTCACCACCTGACACTTTTGAGTCCTTAAAAGAGAATGTTGAATAAATTTACATGTCCCTTGAAGAACTTGAGTTTGTTATAATTATTAATCTCTTTTTAAAGTTTGTCATTTAGTTGTAATAATAATTTGCAAATCATTCATAAATACTATTACTTTTATTTAATAAATAATATTACTTTTAATTATTAATTAATATAGTAAATATTTTATTAAGAGCTTTTTTTTACTATGCATGTCGATTTTTTTATATTTTAGTTCTGTTGCACTATACAATTAAAGAGTAGGATGTAGCAGAAAGTTAATCACTATAAATTTTTAGCGCCGCATGGACGTATTTTTGTTTTTATTTATCGTTGAAGAGTGTGGTAACGGTAAAATTTAAATAATGTATACACAAATAAAGTATATAATTTATCATATTTAAACGGTCAGTATATTTTAATTTATACAAACTTATTTTAAAATATTCAAATTCAACTGCTTATTAATATTACATAGTAATGCTTAGAATATATAGTTATTGTATATTTCTTTAAAGATTTTTATTTGAGGAAGTCACATTTTTTAATATTTTATGTATTTGTTTCCGCATATACCCAAAGACTGAAACAAGGCAAATCGATGATGATGATGATGATGATGATGTCCTTCTGCTACAATCTATATAACCTTGTTTAATTTTATCGAAATCGATAAGCGGTATCTGCGTGCCACGGTGGACAAAACTACTTTCCCATTTATATCGGGCTAAACAATAAATATAATTGTAATTTTTTGAGAAAGCTTAAGTAAATTGAGAAAGTAAATCAATAAACGTTTTTAATCGTTTTTTGTCAGGGCCATTAGATCATTTATCAATGCGCCTTTAACATAATAGATTGCCGTTTGAGACTTGAATAACTCACAAACTTTCAAGCTAGATTTATCTTGAGATAGCTTACGATAGCAAACTAGAATAATGGTATATAAATAATATTGTTGCGATGTTAAATAGGAGACTTTAATATTAAATTAAATATCAAATTATATTATAAATGTGAAAGTTTGTAAGTATGGATGGATGGATGGATGGATCTTTCACGTAAAAACTACTGAATAGATTTTGATAAAACTTTACAGTCATATGACTCCGCGGTTTCACCCGCGTACTTCCCATTCCCAAAGAGTACAGGGATAAATTATATATAGCCTATGTTTTATTCTGATGTATAAGCTAAATTATGGTAAAGTTTCATTTAAATCCATTCAATAGTTTTTACGTTAAAGAGTAACAAACATCCATGCTTACAAACTTTTACGTTTATAATATTAGTAAGATTATCTACACTTCGAAAACGAATTCGAATCCGCAAACGCTGTAAGTGTCCAGCCAGCCATCAATAATGATGATGACAATTTCAATATTGTAAATTGTAGAAGAAGACATCGCTCAAATACTGACTTTTTTTTGCTTTCCACGAAAATGACTCTTTTGATGCAAATTCTTATTACTTTTTTTTATGCAGAAAATGTTTTTATGGTTATTAAACCATTATGAGAGAAACCGCAGTGAGGTCCATAAATTACTTTTACTAACGATTGACAGCTTTAGTTAGTAATTAGGATTAGACTTTCCCTCGCCGATAGTGCAGAGTAATGTTTTATTACCTCAAATATTAAGTGAAATCATTTTGGATAGCCTTGCCATTCGAATGGACTACTAAGATTATTTTTAAAACATAGCAGCGCCCCGCTGTTTCACCCGCGTACTTTCCATTCCCGTGTGAGTACATGGAGAAACTATAGCCTATGTGTTATTCTGATGTAAAAGCTATATTATTGTAAATTTTCATCAAAATCTATGTAGTAGCTTTTTACGTGAAACATCCATGTACATACATGTTCAACATATATGTCGAAAGTCCCAATCGATCCCGCTTGTGCGTTGTTTTTATTCGAGGTCAAAGGCACAAATATGCGTTTTTTGCGTATATCTCTGAAACAACTAGAGCTATCGAAAAATGGTTCAGACAAAGTTTGTAGATCGTAAAATTGTCTACAAAAAAGATCCCGCTATTTAGAAATAAAAGAAAAGCGAAAATTTTCGCTCCAATCGAAACCAATATTCATTACTCCTTACAAATATAAACTACCAACGCACTTAGACATCCGCAACAAAAGGCTATGTAGATGCGTTGCCCTCCTTTTCCCTAACTCCCAATAGGTCGCCTGAAACTCAAAAACCGCATGAATCGCTAGAACATAGCTGCCACCTTATGCCGGTACTGTGTTAGAGAGATACCACTTACTAGTAGGGCACTACCTCCTTACAAACATCTTTAAGCATAAAAGTACAGATTCATGGACTGGAAATCAATCGATATCATAACCCGGCCTAGATTTTAATTAACTTCAGACAGAGGTATTTTAAAAAAATTGCCAACGTTAACTATACGTATCTAAGAGTGCAAATTGTGCCTTAAATTATTGCATTATAGACCATATCTAATTGTCACTATTGTTTAATAATTGTTTGATTGAATTTATCTATTGGTAACACAATCGCCTTAAATTACATAGTATCAGAGCACACAAAGGCGTATTAATATGTTATGAGCTTTTTGTTACATTAATTTGACCTTTGTCAAAACGAATAGATATCTCCTTTCTTACTTGCGGACTGCGGTTTTCATATACAAGTGATATTTTGTTATAGGCAAGACAGAGTGATCGAAAGATGCGTCTAAAACTCATTGTTTTTTGGATATTTATTTAATGTTAGGAGATACTGTTTTTGGCTCTTAGTCGTAAACTTGTATGATGTGAATAATCGTAGTGAATAATCGATCATTATTTTGACCCCAACGGCTTGTTTGCCGAATCTATACAGATCTTTCACACGAATGTACTTTGAATGAAAAATTCGGATAAGTCGGGAGTATTCTTAGGTATGTTTTAGAAAAATCTGTTCAAGATGGTAATGATGAAACTCCCTCAGCATAGGGATCAAATGAAAGGCCTTGAATATGGGAATACTATACTGTATACACTGACAAATTCAAGATGACCATCATTACTTATTGACGACCTCCGTGGCGCAGTGGTTAGCGCGGTGGCGCACAAGCCGGAGGTAGCGGGTTCGAATCTCGCCAGGGAACAAAAAAAAAAAAAGTTTATTTGTTCCTGGGTCATGGATGTGTATTAAATATGTGTATTATATAATAAAAATCTTAAATATAAGTATTAATATAAAAAGTATTAAATATATGTATTTCCGTTGTCTGGTACCCGTAACACAAGTCTCTTCGAGTACTTAGCACAGGACCAGATTGACGTGGTGTAAAAAGCGTCCATAGATAGATATTATTACTAAACATTATATACCTATGTAAGAAGTTTTTATTTCAATGATCTTATGCAGCTCAAAACCAGCATAGAACTCATGTTATAGATAAGACAATGCAAATAATTATCACTTTTGTACATTAGTCATGACTTCCCTAGAAATTATAACACTGACCGCATCCGTAATCAAGGCAAAAATTAACTAATAATCTGTTAAGTCCCTTGTTAAGTGTCAAATGAGTTGCTAAAAGCCTGCTCAAATTACTTAATTTGATCAGCCTGTCAGTTGACATAACAACTACAATGAAAAGCTGTCAAATTCGACACTAGTATCGTATGTTAACCGCCATTAACAGCCATATTAATGACATACACTTAGACCAACGTTTCAGAAACCGGGCGTCAGTATACTAAAAATTATCATTAATTTCAACTAGCGACAAACTCGGCCAGACTACATAACAATAGAATTTTGTTCATATGTCAAATGTTCATATAAAAATGTCAGTAATTATGTTGATCGTTAGTACAATAAGAAATGTAACAATTTAAATATTATATGAAATATAAGAGTTGTAACACTCTCACGTATAAAGCGAAAGCCTAATTCATTACATCAAATTATAAAGCTTTATGACGCAACAATTAGCTGTTATAATCTCGATTGTGAAGGTCTGGGAAAATCTTAGGATCCGCTTTCATCTTTCTCACTTTTGTTTCGTGTATCTGTTTCGTGATCTCACTAAGGGCTGAGTACTTTCATGACAAAATTTAAAAAATTTCCATATGCCCTTGAACAAACACAAATTGAGCGGCGATGGTCCAGTGGTGGATGGACTGTGCCTCTTATGCGAGAGGTTCCGGGTTCGATCCTAACTCCCCGTGTGTGCCTTGAAATTGGTTTTTCTAAATTTCTAAGTGCACCCCAAACACGAGACCATCGCTCGCTCACCGGTGAAGGAAAACATCGTGAGGAAACCTGCATGCCTGATGTGAATAAAAAGTCTTTGAAGGTATGTGAAGTTTACCAACCCGCACTGGGCCAGCGCGGTGAACTATTGGCTTAGGAAGAATTGACAACATTTCAAATTTTAAACCCGCATGTATTATCACTATTCACTACATATTATAAAACAAAGTCACTTTTTCTGTCCCTATATCCCTTTGTACGCTTAAATCTTTAGAACTACGCAACGGATTTTAATGCGGTTTTTTTTAGTAGATAGGACAATTCAAGAGGAAGGTTTATGTACATAATTTATAAAGTTTTTATATACATTGACTAAGATATAACAATAATTGTTTGAGATGTCGGAAAAAAATAGGCCGTCTGGGAGTTTTCAACGATAACGCTGCCTAAACCCTTTGAGATATAACAAAATAATGTATGGTGGAATTGTGTATCTTAAATAGGCCTACAAAAAAGTCCGCGATGGCATATGTCTATCTCTTAGGGATATCATACTATATCCATTTAATACTTTAAAAAATGGGCAAATTATAACGTGATAGTTTGAAAGTTATTTACACAAATACGGTATGAATCCTTATCATTTTAAATCAGTTAATTGGCTTCTGCACTTCATGAAGATTATTTTTGCCCTTTACATCATGCAAATTCAATGAATACTTTAGGAGATATGGCAAAATCAAAATAATGCACAAGAAAATAAATCGTGTTGCCACGATTCGAACTGGCGGTTGTCTAAGGCCGTAGTGTATCAATCAACTCTGGTAGACATAATATTATTATGATCAACGTATGGTGGGATATATTATAATAATAGTATCCTAAATAATCAAATATGCTTACAGAAAGTCTGCGAAGGGATATAATATTATGTCTTTATGTTCAAGATAACATACATATTATATACATTTTAATCCAAAATCTTACTAATTATTAAAATAGAAAATGATCATCATCAGACATGATAAATTCGTAAACCTAAGTTCACGCGGGCGAAGCTGCGGGTAACAGCTAGTTACGTAATATAAAAGTAAATACAAAACTAGAGCACACGCATTTTTCCTTTTTTAGAAATTATGTACTTTTTATTCATAATTTCGACTTTGGAATCCGGTGTAGTCTAAAAAGACGTAAGCGCCAAATGACGTCACACTTATGGTAGAATGAATAAAGGCTTTTGATTTCTTGTGACCCGTCAACAAAAACTGTCATAATATATGTCGAGTTGTTGTTATTTGTCAGCTTGGCAAACTTGTTTGTTTTCAATTAATTTCTTGAATTTCCTTATTTTCCACTGTTATTAACCTCATTCTGTTTTATTAAGTAACTATGAAAGTTTCGGAAGGATTTCAAATATGTGAACCATATATGTGACGTCACCACATGTTTTTTGGTTTTCATTTTTTTTCTCAGAAATGAAAAAATATATAAATATATAATATGAAAATAAGGAAATGGTATTTTTATTTTACGGTCGTGTCAATTTTGAAATTTTATGAATTCAGTAACATTAACACGCATTGAAGAAGATGAATGGAAAGTCCTGATAACTCGCATGTCCCGTGTCCAGTAATTACACCTTACTGTTACGTGTTTGTTTTGTGTGTTTTTTAATGTTTCAAAAATAAATAAAAGTCCAGGATAGGATGAGGTCGCATCTGGCAACCCTAGACTCACACGTCATTAGTTCTATTCATTCCATCTAGAAATAGTTTTATAGGGTTTTTTACACGATATTTTATATTGCTTTGATAAGCCTGTGCTTGGCTCCTGGATCTTAATCTTTAATAACGTATCACTTATAATAATCAATCTGTGCAGATCTAGAATCTGCCAGGCTGCCTAGCATAGATAAAGACAAATATATTAATATATACAAATGGTAAAAGAAACCGTCTTTTATGACAGTTTTCTTTATGGTGAAATTTCTATTTACATAACCAGACGATTTAGAGTTGAAAAGTTGTAGTTTTCGAAATGCTTTCTTTTAGTAATAAATTTTCTATCATAATAACAGTGTTATTAATAATAACTGATAGGACTTATTTATGTCCTATGATTTAATAGACGAGGACATGAAATAGTTTTTAAATAAAATATAGGCATGCGAAAATTTCCAACTAACATAAAAATTCATTCCACGTTACTAAATTAAGTATAAATAGAATAACTATAATCAGACGTCAGACACGATATAAATTGTTTTATTATAATTCATGGATGGATGGATATTAGAGGATAATTGTAATGTATTATGTAATAACTACGGTATAATCGAATGCAATTTTTAAATCTTACAAATGCGAATTAATGCAAATCAGTACTTTAATTAAACTCGCTCATAAACGTATGTTTGAACAAAATTGTATTATTTTAATGTATTAGTACGATATTGCATATTTGATAGAATTTAGTTTAATACGGGTCAAAGCGTCAATAATTGATTAGTTTCATACCGAGCAGTGAATAAATTATTATATTAGAGAAATGATACGTTATGGTACATAAACGTGTTTAGGAAGAATGTTATGTGTTAGAGCAAAATGATAATGTAAAAATCGTTAGATGTTGTGCATAGTGAAAATCACAGATTTATAAATAAACAGACAGATGGAGCGTGTCGAACACGCGAGACACCACCAAAGCGAATACAAATTTAAAAACGAACACAATCTAATAGACTTTTAGAGTACGACGCTACGTAGTACGTCAAGCACTTGAGCTTTCGAATTTGTATCCGCTTTGAAGCGTCACTCGGGTGTTCGGCATGCTTCATCTGTCTTTATTTATAAATCTGTGGTGAAAATGAGGAAATTATAAGTTATTTAGGAAAATGTACGTGAGAACATAAAAATAAGTATCTCTTGATCATATTATGTATTATGAGTGGACTGTTGCGTTCAAAACAGATTTTCGACAAAAATTCTTGATAACAAAATATCATAAAATAACCCATAAAACATACATAATTTGATAAAATTAATAACCAGTTGTTATACTTAATCGATTGAAAAGTTTTTAATTGTAGTTTACCACTAGATGACGATCTTGAGATACGCTCAAGCGAAGCTGTGGGCAACAGATAGTTTGGTTATAAATTCAATTTGCGTCTGGAATAAGTAAAATGGGAATCCATGGCATGATGTATGACAGTCTTGACGTCTGAGATCTGTCTCACGAACCTAAGTTATGGACACCTTGTCACTTATGTTAATACAATGGAAAGTTTCTCTTGAAATGTGACAGAAGTCAAAAACCATTATTGCAAGACATTGTACATATTTCACTCAAATCTTTTCTTAGTTACGTGAGCTCGTCTTTTTGAATAAGAGATCCGGGTTTGATCCTGAGTCCTGTGGTGTCATAAAATTGTTTTTTTCTAGATTTCTAAGTGCTCCGGAACACGAGTCCACCGCTCGCTTACCAGTGAAGGAATTCTTCATCAGATACCTACTTAGGTATCTGATGAAGTTCCCCTGCCTAAAAGCCTCTGAAATTCACCAATCCGCGTTGAACCACCACATTTGTGAACTTTGGCCCAATAACCTTCTCGCCTGATTTGTGAACTTTGGCTCAATAACCTCCTCGCCTGATTTCGAGGAGAAGTCGAGAAGAGATTATCTGTATAGGTTGACTGACCTTTTTACGAATCGATTTATGAAAAACTTCGTTTCTAGAGAAATAGTGGTCATCAGCACATTACAGCATAACACAACGACATCAGGCTATCATGTAAGACACCGTCAGTTTGCTCCACAAAGAGAAGATCTTCCAGAAGAACGACCAGCAGGAACTGATAAAGAAGATTCTCATCTGAGATATTTGAAAGAAACAAAAATATTTTTATTGTCCACAACAAAAATCATTACGTTATAATTACAAAGTAACATAAGATAGGTATTTGATTATATAACATAAAATACTAAAATGTTATGTAGTTTCAATATCCCACGTGAAGTAATAAGCGAGTGACATTTGACATCGCTGAATATGCTAATACGGTCCGTTAAGATTGACGTTACGTTAGCCGCATATGGTCTGTTACGTGCTATCGTCCTTGTACGAATATAAAACCTTCAAAGGAATATGACCACTATAATATTTATAGGTATAGTTAAATTGTTGTTTTAGGACAGAATGGTGAAAATAAAAAATATCCTACTAATATTATAAACACGAAAGTTTATTAGTATGGATGTTTGTTACTCTTTCACGTAAAAACTACTGAATTGATTTTAATGAAACTTAACAATAATATAGCTTATACATCAGAATAGCACATAGGCTATAATTTATCCCCGTACTTCCACGGGAATGGGAATTACGCGGGTAAAATCGCGAGGCGCTCCAAACTTATTATAAATAATCGTAACGTTTTAAACTAGATCATCATCAACATTACCAGCCTTATCCATCCACTGCTGAACATAGGCCTCCCTCAATGAATGCCAAGACGACCGATCCCTTGATATTAGTATGAAACACGGACCAGCTACTGCATCGTCTTCTAAAACTAGATACCTAATAAAAAACAGCATTCAAGTGCCAATGGAGCCGTCTTGACATTCATTGAGGAAGGCCTATGTTCTAAGCATTATGATGGAGTACATAATTCGTACTCAAAAATTCCTACGCGTTCACACGTTCTACAGTATTATATTGGCATTTTGATAATTATATAACCGTTGAGGTCGAAGTCACGCAGATCGCATACTTTAATCAATTCCTCAGACCATCTAGAACTGTACCACTGGTATTATAACTTGGGCCGCAAATATATGCGTGCAAATGCCATGCTATACCCCGCCCGTTATCCTCAAATGTCAGAATCGTGATTTTTGTGTAGAAATGTTTCGCAAACCCCTCCATATACTGAGTCAGAACTATCATGGCTGTTGTATTAGATTTTATCGGTTCGCGAATTTATTTACCAAGGGAATGTACTCAGGGCATCAAACGTACCTCTCCTAGTACTTAGTGATCTTCAAGAAAAGAATCAGAATGTTCTTAACGAAGAGAAAAAAAATCAAGAAAAAAAAATCGGTTATATAAAATAGAATAAATAATCTAGAACTAACAACGAAACTTACTAACAGATGCGGGTTGTAGAGGCAAACTGGCGAGCCACATCATTTCGTAGAATTCCAACAGCTATCATATTTTATGAAAGGTTTAATATATCTGAATTATATGGAGTGCTGTCAGCGGAAAATAAAATAATTGAAATTAATACGACATATTGTTCATGATACTGAAATATTTATTTTTGTATGTTAACCTTAGAAGTTAATGTTTATACTTATCTTTTTGTAGGTAAAACATTAAAAAAATATTGCTCTCTAAAGTTACCATTTCACCCTCGACAGGTCGATGTCGTTTAGACCACACATCGCCGCGATTTCTAAAAAAAGCCCGTTTCGTCAGTAGTAGACTGTACTTCCTCATAAACAAAAAGAGCAAAATGCCCCTCAGGCACAAGCTCACTCTCTATAAAGCATGTATCCGCCCCATCATGTCATACTCCTGTGTGGCATTCGCGCATGTGCCTCAGCATAGACTCAGAGGCCTCCAAACGATCCAAAATAAATTCTTACGTGTGGCAACCGGTTGCCCGTGGTACGTAAGAAACATCGACCTACACCGTGACCTCAGACTAGATTCGATTAGGGGCCATTTCAAAGCGATGTCAGAACGTCACTTCGAAAAGGCACTTCTCCACCCGAACCCACTTGTCGTGAGTGCGGCAAACTACACCCCCGATAGCTTAGCACCTAATAAGTCTAGGTTACCTAAGAATGTCATAACCGATCCTGTTGATAAAATCGCAGAACTGTTAAAGCGCGACGCTGAAGCGCGACGTAAGCTACAACACACACTCAGACAAAACACAGCCGGTGTTAGGCACACATTCACACCGCATGGGCCCCGGGGTCGTATGCGACGTCGAACCCTACACTCCGTTGACCAGTTGATCCGGATCAACCGCGACAGCATAGGCTCAGATCAGCTACGAGTCGACACCAATACAGACCGTGTAAACACCGATAGCACTCTGCTATCGGCAGCTTGCTCGGGTCCCGCGCTTGACCCGCCTCCCCCGCTACCGGGGGAGGAGAGGGCCGGCCCTCACGATAGGTTTCTAACGTCACCCGTTCCAAACCAGTCGACCGTAGCTGACCAAGTTAGGTACAAACCCGACGCCATGAACATGGCGGGGGGAAACCCCCCAAATTATAACGTCATAGGATGATCCAACCGGATCATCCCATTTCCGATGACGCATAACGGTCACTAGGACCATTAGCATAGATCCAATCGAAAAAAAAAAAAACAAAAAAAAAGTTACCATTTTTCGGTGGAAAGCTTGTTTGGTGACAACACATAATATGAAATATCATAATTCATGGGCAAAGGACTTGTATCCAGCTCTTAGTAAATTAAAAAAAAACAGAATTCATATATTATAACATAAATCTCGGAACAAAAGAGCAGAAAGATCCCGTTCTCTAATTTTGTATAAGATTTATATCATTTCTCTCATTTCCACTTTACACTTTGTTTACGTACTTAGTCTGTATACGCCTGGGATTTGAAACCGGTACCGCTGGCCTAACGTCTGGGTTCCCAGATCTCATCACGGCTGTGAACCGATTGCTATCTTTATGGTCATCCAGAGGTTCAATTGTCGTTTGTATAACCTATGTTATTACGCCATGGTCACGATAAACACAGGGAGATACAAGGGAATCCATAAACCTGTATGACATTTAACAACCACAAGAATTTTATCCTATTATAAGCGTGTAATTTTGTAAGAATGTAAGGATGCATCAAGGGATCGGTCGTCTTGGCGTTCATTTTTTCCGATCCAGGCCGATTTTCAGCAGTGGATGGATTAAGGCTAATGATGATGATGGTGGATGTATGTTTGTTACTCTTTCACGCTAAAACTATTGAATAGATTTTGAAAACATAACTTGATTTTGAAAAGAAAACTTAAGATGCGATGGTATCAGAATTCACCATCGCAAACAGTTTGGAAAACTGGTTCCGAATAGACAACGCATATATAAACTTTTGAGTGAGTGGCTAAGTTCATAGGTCATGTATTCTATATTCTACAAACCCTTTGCGTACATTCAAAGGTCCTTCAAACAATGGAGACTGGTAAAGATGATGATTTATGATCCATTGATCATGCCATACACCGTTAGAGTAGGACGCCCTAACAGATTGAGCAGGACAACTAAAATAAAGCCTATTTTCAAAGTAGGCGAAAATCATTTCAAAATTCTGGGTCGCCGGTACTCGGGTACGTCCATTCGCAAGATTCCAGTACCTAATGCGATTTTAATGGAAATATTTTGTAGGTAAAGAAAGTAGGTAGGTTAGAGTAAGGAAATAGAGCATTGAAATCATAGTACAGTATATAAATTAAAATGCATGGGACATTTGATGAGAACTAAATTATAACGTATACCTCTCCAATTTGATGCCAATACCCCCATTTCATGGTCTAAAAAGCGACCATTTAAAGTTGATCCGCGGTCCGGATGTATACGTTCCCAGTGATAGTCATTTGTCTGGTTATTGTGATACCAAATAAAATGATCTATCAATTGGAGTATCGAAGGCGGGAATACGGCTCGTGACTAATTGGACAGTTATGAAGAATTTGCTTTGGTCACGCTCGACCTCGCGTCGCGGAAGAAATGCAACAGGGTCAAACTACCCACTTGTTTCAATACAATCGTAACAGTCTTGCTCTATTAATTCTATTTTTCCTATTGTCTTATCATGATTGTATCGAGGTTATATTTCGATTAAGCTATTCTCAATGTTTGTGATTTTAATCTAGTTTTGATTTACTTGGGATCTTTCATCTTGGCCAACGAAATAAATACCAATGTTGTTACTTTAGCGACCGTATAATATATCCTAGCTGTTGCCTACAACTTAGCCTGATTTAGCTAAAATTTAACAAAATGTATAATACTCATAAAAAAGCTTCTTTTTACATACAATTTCATTGTCGTACCTATCTGCTGCGACAGAATCCTCGATAATGTTGGGTGCCCGGTCTTTCTACCCAAGTGTCTGGTCAGGCTGGCTGATCTGTCCGGTTTTTAGGTTTGGCGACCTGGCCACCTTAAACATAGACCTTGCTAAATGAACGCCAAGACAACAATCACTCGCTACTCTCATCCAACACGATAAATCAAAAAGTCACCCCTCCTACAATCTCACTCAATAATATTTTTATATTACATGATTAAGAGGATGTTGCTAACCTACTCATAAGTTATTAACATCAGAATATGCAAATGATAACTGTAAGGTGTATTTATTTACCAACGGTGTGAAGGATGTACTAATTAAGCCCGACGTAATATATCTTGATCTCTGACGTTAATATTTTAATCACGATGACCTAGAATCGTACGAGTAAGTGAAAAAATAACGCGATATTATTTAATAGGATGAATATGAAGAATACTTGGGAATGTCAGTTGTTTTTTATCTTGTCCAAAAGCAAAGAAATTATGGCAGTGCCTCTAGCGATTTATAAAAGAATAATTATGCCATACTTTTTTTTTTTCTTCTTTTACGCCGGGAAATGCACTGACGCATACCGCTGGGGAGTGGGTCTCCCCAGGCGGGTATGTGGGACTCGCTGCGCCCGAAAGATGGTAAGTGGACGCAGCTCTACCCACTAAAGCCCGGCGAGTGCCACCAATGCCACCTTTGATGAGGTGCCCCGGATCTACCAGCAACAGGGCACCTCGACGGCAAGTCAGTCCCTCAGGGGACCAACACCACCTCCACAGAGCGATTGCCCCGCACCACAGAACAACCACTCCCAATGTCTGGACAGCACGATGAGGTGAGGTTCCCATCCTCAACCCCTGCCTTCTGCTCTGTTGTCCCCTCTTTTTATAAGAGGGGTACAAAGAGCCCCCTCGCATTCGACTTAATTCGCTTCGCCCAAGGTATTGGGGTCACCCTGGGCTACTGAGACCCACCGCCACGACAAGGCTCGAACCATGGTGGGGATCATTATGCAATACTAGCTGTTGCCCGCAGTTTCACCGTTAGCTAAGATTTACAACGGCATCTTAGCGGGATGATATATATCCTATAGCCTCCTCGATAAATGGGCCATAACATTGAAATAATCATTCAAATCTGATCAAAAGTTACTAAGATTAGTGCTCCCTTTGAGTTGCGTTATTCGGGCATTTGTAACCGCGAACGCAGGCGTGGGCAGTATCTAGTGTTGATGATAAAATGAAAACAAAGTTTAAAGCTTAATAAATGATGGAATATCGCAGGAACAAATCATTGGTTGTTTGCTCAGACCAGGGTGGACGTTATGTGCAGTTCGCCAACCCGCATGAGGTCTTCACGTTAGCCGTGCTAATACCTCTTGGCTTGCATCAAAGAGCTTTGATCAGAGAATATGTGGGTTCAAATTGGGAGAAGAACGTATTTTAAGCTTGCCATAGGTACTTAGACTTAATTTTTTTAGCATATAATGAGTATTCAAATAAGAATTTCATTATTTTTAATTAACATAATTATTTTTACTTCTAAAAGTAATTAAAATGGTATGATAAAAGACGAATCAAACAAGATTCGGATCAAGAGATGAATCTTGAAACATGATCAGTCAATAATCAACCAATCTTAAAAATATATGTTTTCTTTCACTTTCTCACTCTTACTTAAGAGACAAATAAGGATCGAATATATAAAATGACAAATCCATATTTGTATAAATGGATCAATGATCAAGCATATGTGCAAAATATATGGGAAGCGATAAGTTTAAGTTTCAAGACAAAACCCTTTAAAAAAAAAATAGAGAAAAAAGTTGTAGTTTACACTCACGTCGCCTATTTTGCGCTTACTTGGATTAAAATGAGACGATTAGCGCCGAATAAGTGTCGAATCTATCAATGGACGAATATTCTAATACGATCATATTCACCATCATCATCAGCCTCTATACGTCCACTGCTGAACATAGGCCTACCCCAATGAACGCCAAGACCGATCAACACGGATCATACTGATGATGAATAATTGGAAGGTGCCCTCCATTGCAGGCCTTGTGTCGGGGTCGGCGGACCGTGTATCCGCGGTATTGTACCCGCACCATTTACGTACCTGTTATACAACATTGCGATTCCTCCGATATTCGGTTGTATCGTGCTATGTGAATGAGTAATGAATGAATGAATGGAAGAGAGTAGAGAAGACATAGATCATTGATTCCCAAAGTGGTCCAGGTTTATTTGTTTGGCTAACATCCTAGTGATCTAAAGGGGAACTTGACGGGGTCATTGTCAACGTGACCAAAAAAAAGGGTTCACGATTTGTAAAAGAGAGTTCTTGAAAATTGATTATTTACCACACAGCAGAAACAAATGAGTAACTAGCCATTCAACCCTTAGTTTTTTTTTTCGAAAACTCTTTACCCTTCTTTTGAGTTTTGGAAGTAGATTGTAAATGTATTTTTTTTTTAATTTAGTTGCAGGGCTCCACCAGAATCCGGAAAAAAGTTTAGGAGCCTCTGACATATATGAATGTCAATGTTTATTGGTTTTTGATTTTTTTTGCGTCTTTGATTTTAAAAACTTTCTTCAATTTGAACTAAATTACATTTTATAACTACGTAACGATATCAACAATAAACAACAATATCAAACTAAAAACTTATAATTAAAAATTAACCCTAAAATATTCATATAAATATTTACAAAAATTCCAATAATAGGTATTCAGAACACTGGCAGCATTACCTCGCCGAATAGCTAAATTCTATGCGCGAAATAGAAATTATTCTTTAAATTAGTATTGAGTTGTCACTAATATAATTACTTCAAACAATGATATTTTATGGTTATCTCAATCTGTTAGTTCTAGTTAGCTTTGTGTAGAAAGCGTTTCACTACGCACCAATAGGTGTCAGACCATTCGATGGCAATAAATTTTATTTGCAAAACGTTTTTAGTTTTATTATCTACTATCCCAGGGTATTTTAGTTGTATAGATAAAAGAGAAACTATTTAAATATTCTCCTGACACATTTATTTTACGTTTTATGAAGGTTTACACTGCTTGATACTTTTGTGTGCCGCGCTCCTGGATGCATGAGTACTACCATTTAGCTTCTTTCTTCTGTGACACAGCTTTGCTGTGTTTCAAAGAGTATGATTGTGCAGCCAGTGCACAGAGACTTAACATCTTATCTTAGGATAAGCAACACGGTAAGCTAGGCAAGTTTCAGGTAATGTTTTCTGATAGGTGGCGCTGTAGAATACGCTTCAGCTCCGTATAATTTATGTGATTAAAAATAGTAAATGAAAGTGTTTTATAGTTTTTAACAATTGTTTTAGTAACTAAGTGTACAGTGACTATGTGACAATGTTATCCAAGTAAATAAAGGACTCGGAACTCAGAACTATGTGAAAATAAAAAAGTGAATAAAACAGTACGTAAACATACTACAATAATTGAATATTTATAAAAACTAAGGAATATAAACCACTTTTCAATTGATTCAGTTAACATCAAATAAATAAAACAGAAAAAATTATTATTATTTTCATATGTTTACGCGAATTTCACTCATTATAATGAAACAACTTTTACGGATTTTATCGCGGTTTATTTAGTATTTTATGAGCCCGACGTTTCGGATACTTTACAGCAACCATGGTCACGTGAGGACTGAGATAAAATCCGTAAAATTTGTTTCACTATAATAAGTTTTGAAACTAGTTTATGTTCTGTACGTCGATCACTTGACATCAGGCACGCTGCTAGCCTATCCAACTATAAGAAAGAGGTATGCTAAGCTATCCAAAGAAACTGTGATTACACGTGGCATGAATATTGGCACCAAACCGCTGAACGGCGACTGTCATAGAAGAAGATATTGCTCCAAGCAAGCTTGTTTATTAAAGTACATTAATATTCATAAAATCGACGAAGTTTAGTACCTACATCAGTAGTTACTAAAAGATATCACATATAGTCTTCATAACACGTAACGTACATAAAACAACCGCCACCAACTTCGTTTGCTTATCGATGAAAGAAAACTTACAAGGAAACATGCATGCCTTCTGAGATTAATGCTAAAGATGTGTATAAAATATCTACACTGGGACAGCCCAGCAGTGGGGCACATGGAAAACATGATAGTAAAGAGGCAGTGCCAAGCTGCTTTGCAACCGAATTGCAGAATAATACCGACGCAAAGTGACAGTTATGCTGTCGCGTTTTGTGCGGTTTGTGAGTTTCCAGTGACCCATTAAGGGGGATAAGGAAAAGGAAGGCAGCACATCATTTTTTTTTCTTTTTTTTTCTTTTACGCCGGGAAATGCACTGACGCATACCACTGGGGAGTGGGTCTCTCCAGGCGGGTATGTGGGACTCACTGCGCCCGAAAGATGGTAAGTGGACGCAGCTCTACCCACTAAAACCCGGCGAGTGCCTCCAATGCCGCCTTTGGTGAGGTGCCCCGGATCTACAAGCAACAGGGCACCTCGACGGCTAGTCAGTCCCTCAGGGGACCGACACCACCTCCACATAGCGGTTGCCACGCACCACAGCACAACCGCTCCCAACGTCTGGACAGTACAATGAGGTGAGGTTCCCATCCTCACCCCTTGCCCCCTGCTCTTTTGTCCCCAAAGAGCCCCCTCGGCTCAATTCGCTTCACCCAAGGTGTTTGGGTCACCCTGGGCTACTGTGCCCCACCGCCACAACAAGGCCTGAACCATGGTGGGGAAGGCAGCACGTCTGCGTGACCTCTGGTTATGTGGGTGTTTATGGGCGTCGATAGTCTAGACTGTTCGTTTGCCCTACTATGCTATAAAAAATGACAAGGATACGTGCATGTCTTCGGAGGTTAAGTCGTTGAAGATGTGTACGAAATATGTACATTGGAACCGCGGATGTATCTATTTACGGTAATGCCCAGCTGTGGGGTAAATCAGACATTGTAAATTTTATACAATATAAAAAAAAAACTATTTCACAGCAGATGACATGATGACAATTGTCTGACTGTTAAAATACCAAAGCACCCTGACCGGACAATTTGTACGGCATCGCTAAACAGTTTACCACCTCTTGTTTGTCAAGGTATTATTTGTAAAGGACCTCAATTTTAGTACTTACAGTTATAACGGGATATTCTGTAAATATTACGGAGAAAATGTTACGTTGGGAAATTGTATTCTCGAAAGTAATTTCTTGAAAATATATTCAAAGTAAATATTATAGTGGCCGGTCCGTTTGATGCGTATGGTTGGTGTTCTTGGGATTCATTAAGATACGTTGTTCAGCAGTGAACGGATAAAGGCTGATGATGACGATGAAATATTATAGCGTTTAACACGTTTTTTTCACGCTTGCATGTTAAATATGTAAAATCCTTGAGAAACAATAATAATAATTAATTATTGGATGGTTCGTAAATTAATAAGTTTTGTCTTACTAGTAATACTAATATTATAAACGTGAAAGTTTGTGAGAATGGATGTTTGTTATTCTTTCACGAAAAAACTACGGGATGGATTTTAATGAAACTTTACAATAATATAGCTTATACTATATCCGAATAACACATCCCTGTTTTCCACGGGGATGGGAAGTACGCGGGTGAAACTGAGGGGCGCTGCTAGTTAAAAATAATGTTAGTTACTTAATTAAATTAGATTTCTATGCCTAATAATGATTATTTTATAGCCATATATGTGACACAGTGATGACTAAGCAATATACTAACCAAAGAGTTATTTTAATCGGAAAAGTAGTTTTCAAAATTTACCATATACAATCCATACTCCATAGACACAAACTTTTTTTTTTCTTTAATGATTTATTTCTAAACTTCAATTATTTATTTCCAATTATTATTTCTTTAGTGGAGGGAAGCTTAAGCTTCTTACGGATACTCGGGCCGGCCACTCCTTCCTGCTAAGCGTCATATTTTACCGTTACACTAAACGCTTAGTTCCTACTTTATACTATAAAGATTCGCTTTATTCGGTCGTCCTTAGACGGGAATGTCTATTGATATTAATATAAACTATCTGAAAGTAAAGATCAAGCGTAGGTGTAACGCATAGGACTGAGTATATAATAAAAATACTAGGTATTCGATTTTATATGTTATGAACACAGACTAGACATTGTTTTTCTATAATATGAAATTAAAATTAGCTTATTATATGATTTGCTTCTCGATAAAGTATCAACCCTTGTATGTCCCACTAATGGACACAGGTCTCCTCCTCGAAATCAGGCGAGGAGGGTAATGGGCCATAAGTCACCGATGCGCTGGCCCAATGCGGGTTGGTGAACTTCACATACCTTCAAAGTTTTCAATCTCATCAGACATGCAGGTTCCTCACGATGATTTCCTTCACCGGTAAACGATTTCGCTTTTCGATAAGACAACACTAAATGAATGACTTACAAAGTTTTGTGATTAATTGGGAAATTACTCTGCGATAGACTTTTTATCTCAAAAAGTACACTCTGCTACAATAGGTATAAAGCATATTACTCTCAAGGCGGTAAGTGATTGCAGCCGCTCATGGATGTTGACTATTCAGTGAGGAACAATGAAGGAAAATAAGATTGAAATGACGAGATAAAGAAAAATTGAATAGCGGGGCTCTCGTATGTTCCATTCTAGAATGTACTAGAAATTACACTGTTGCTGGAGTTTAAATGAAACAGAGATACTACCAACAGATCGGTTCCGCCCTAGGTGCTGTCTTAAGGCTATGCGCAGACATAGTTTTCAATTACGTCTGGACGTTGAATAACGCTCACATAAGACGACGCATGGTCTGACCGAGACCTCCAAGCTATGCGCTTATATAACAAACGCTAGCGAAAGTAACAGGTGCCATACCGACCTTTAACGTGTGAATTTCTCTTCCTCTTCACCATCATCAGTGTATATGGACATAAAGAATACTCTTTCAACCATTTATATAATCTGGTGGAATTTAACGCCGTGCCTTCTTCATTGGTCCCTTATCGTGCCTATTCCACCCGTGAAAAAGTACCGTGTCTCGAAAACAAGGAATGGAGTGTGGAGGTAGAGATAGGCCGAATTTTTTTTTTCGGTGAAAATTCGATGAAAAAAAATCGGATAGTATAAAGACTATTTTATACGAAAGATATAATTTCAGTAAAAAAAGAAATGTGGTGTCGTGGGACACCAGGTAGGATCGAAGTTCCTTCGCCTGAAAAGAAACATATTATACACTACTCGCTTGTGTATGCGACTGTCGCGCCTGCGCACGTCTCATTTAACGCTTTTTATTCCACGCACTTTTTCTTACGGTTTTATTATCACATTTTTTTCAGTTCGGTCGCGCAGCAAAATCCCTATCCCCTCCAAGCCTGCCGTAAGGAACTTCGTTCCAATAGTGCATTATAATGAAACAACTTTTACGGATTTTATCGCGGCTTATTGAGTTATTTATATATATGCCCGACGTTTCGGATACTTCACAGCAACCATGCATGTTGTTTGCATAGATGTTTGTTACTCATTCACAATAAAATTACTGAAAGGACTTTAATAATAATAACATATAAATATTTTCAAAGATATTGCTTGAATCGTTTGAAATCTAAATCCTGCGCAGACGAAGTCGTAAACACCAGGTAATTGTCTATTAATAATTCAAAAAGATCTCCTAGGGGTCTTTAGATTTTATACTAATTTTACAAAAAAAAAAATTACACTTTTTTTGTCGATTCAATCGTTCTTTTAAAATATACATCAATCCTTTCCCCAGTCTTCAACATACATAACACGGTGACATTGGCACAGTTCGCTCGCCAATTACGTGCAAAGGTCAGTACCAATTTCGCCATCTCGTCTTATTTATGTACATTAACATTTCAACTCGATTTTTACAATCTCTATTAGTGGCGCCACGTTAAACAAGCCGTTTTTTTTCTGATCCTGTCTAAATTATTATTTTTCCTATATTATTAAAAGATTCTTGCTTTGCTGGATTTGTAAATCGACTGGACCTACTACTCACTATTAAAAAAGTTAACTCTTGAAATTCGAATAAAAAATTAAGTAAGTAAAAAAAGTATTAAGTAAGTCAAAAAAATTAAAAAACGTGGTAGTTGTTATTTTCCATCATGAGTCAGCCGACCGCTGATGATACGCCCTCTCTAAAAATGGCAAAAAGCCAAAACTCCGCCACTCGCCATAAAAAAGTTATTTTCAAAATTCGAATGCAAATTTGAATAGATGCACCGCTTCTAACAATGAACACGAATCGCAATTTACCTATCGATCATCATTATCGATACTTTTAAATCGTTTAACGTTCATCAATGCAATTTCAACCTAAACTTGCGGTGTTAAAGTATACTGGGTTGAACTTTTAAACAGATGAAAATGCAATACGTGATGCGGAGTTTGGATTGTTGCCTCATTAACTTAATAACCGATTTCAAAATTGGCCACGAGTTTCGCGCCCGGGTAATTGTACATTTGAGCTAACGATCGATCGATTTGTACGAATCGGTTTTTTAATGAACAGAGCGCCGCGCTCCGTATGGGTGGTTTTTTGTTTTTATTTTTCGTCTAAATCCTAGAGTGAATTCCTTACATGACAAGTAATAAATGCCCGCAATACTTGTATATTAAATTAAATTAAATTAATAACTTTAAATGCATACGATCTTAATTTAGTATTAGTAATAATATCTAATATATAAAATTTCCCTGTCACAATGTTAGTTACCGTACTCCTCCGAAACGGCTTGACCGATCTTTATGAAATTTTATATGCATATTCAGTAGGTCTGAGAATCGGCCAAAATTTTTCATACCCCTAAGTGATATTTCACCCTTTCAATCAAGAAGAGATTGTTCACCCTTAAAATTTTTTTGTTAATTTTTGGACGAAATTTTTTGTTTTTATTTTTTTATGATACAGCATACAAAAATACATACAACCCTAAATTTTCACCCTTCTACGATCAACCCCTATTTTGTAATTGCAATTTTAATATTGGCAGAACGAAGTCTGTCCGGACAGCTAGTAGTAATATAGTAATTTTTATACATACTTTCGACACTGTCCTGCGTTTTATATAATCCGAAAGCTCCTACTTGTCTGAAAGATAGATTTATGTTTCGTATTCCAACACACAAAAATTTACGCTCCATGGGAAACTTACTCCTACAAGTGCCAACCTTTTATAGCAATTATTATAAAATGTCGTAATATTTTTTGTTTGTTTTGCTGTATTCTACCTTGTTAAGTAGTCGCTAAGTTTCCTTCACATACACAGAGGTTGCCTGGAAGAAATTGCTGATTAAGCAATAAGGCCGCCTTTCGTGTACATAAAATATTTCATGTTTAGTATTAGTCTTGATATATTGTTTGTGTTCATTTTGTGTATGCAATAAAGTATATTTCATTCATTCATTCATTCATTCATACTGTATACAGTATTAAATCACTTAATAATCTTTTGTTAAACAACTTCGACGTATAATTTAAGCCCCTTTTCATAAATCACATACCTTAACGTCTATTGTATTTTTACTCTTTTGCCATTTTTACTATATTACCGATTAGATACACTAGCCCACATAAAAACAACATTCAATATTTATAATCCTTTGACATTAGAATTCACAAGATCCGCCATCTTGTTTTACCTTAATGTCAAAATGTTAGTGACCTTTGCCGGTCATGTCTATATATAAAGTCACATTCCGTGATGTATGACTTGGAATATCATTTACAAATGACCGGTTAATTAACTTAATTAATGGCGACTAAAATATATTGACGTTTATTTTTTAAAAGGATGAGGATAATACCTGTAAAGCCCTTAAAAGCTTGATGAGAAATTGTGGTTGGCAAAATAGAATATTCGACAGAGGTAAAATTCGACGAAACAAAGTCATGGTTGTCTAGAACCATGAGTTTGTTTCGTCGGTTCTTCTCAGAGAGAACGTTTGAACCGTTACAATTAATAACGTTTACTATTTTGAATATTATTTATTTTTGTATTTAAATTTTACGAAAGTAATTGTATGTTACAACTGAGTACCTAATCCCATGTCATCATATTTTTTCATAAAGGTATTCAGGTAAGTAAAGCTATTAAAGTTACGTTTTTCGGTTAGCAATTTAAATATTTAAAACAAAGCTATAAATTCTACTGACACATTTATACTTTTAACACTATTAGTAGGTGATGTTATCTGTGTGTAAACATTCGTACCCCATGTAAATAATGTTTAGTGGCGCTATAAAAACTCATTTCTGTTTGGACTTTCATCTGGTTTCTTTTGAAGTGTAGGTTTGTCAACGTTACTATCTAAAACACGAGAGATAATATTTGTTTAAGCATGTTAGCCTGATAAAATGCTGGTGGGCAGATGCATAAATAAGTTAATTCTCAATAGAGATGTTTTTATGTTTGAATATTTTTATATGTTTATTATATTTAAGCATAATTTATGCGAGTAGCGGGGGTCGAGACAGCCAATCCTCAAAAAAGGCCACCTATCAGATGACAGAAAAGTATAATAATCATATTTTATACAAATTTAATCAGTCGGTTTTTTTTAAAAGCCAGTATTAACGTTCCTTGAGAGAAGTATGTGTAGTAACGAAAGATTGATAGAGATGATAAGGATGATAACGTTGCGATTTTACCAAGACCTTTTATGAGGTACGCAGGTTTGGATCGAACTCAAAACCCTAGACTACGAAGCTATCATCTCCCGTAAGTACTATGTGGTAATTACCCTAGTTCCTAGTACATAATCGCTGCGTATTTGAAACCTTTTATCTTAGAAAAAAAAATAACCAACAATTTAGTAATAAAAAAAAATTATAAAAATCATACCTCTATTTTATAATAGCAGTAGATCAGTACCTGTAAGAAAAAAAATGTTGATTAAAATAATTGTTTACTTCAGATAATAACGCAATTAAAATGTACTTTAAGTAGCGCAGTCATTGAATTAAAATTTTCAAAATAATTATGGGAAAGGTTAACCAAGGGCATTTTACACACGTCTTAATTGACAAAATAATCTATTACACTGACTTTAATATGCAGCACCCCTAGACAAGTGGCATACGCGCCGATTCTATTCCTTTGCGTTGTTTCGCTAACTCATAGGGTTGCTGCAAAATATTTGAAGAACGTTTATTAAGACACACAAAGCGTTAGCTTTCAGTAATCTTATACATTTTATGTCAATCTTGTCGTTTTTTTATGTTACTTACCTAAGGCCTAATAATAGCAGAGTACGTCTCATACAAAACATTTTGTCGATTCGAATTGTCATTATAAACCATTTTTGAATCCACTTAGCTCAAAAAATTCATTGCAATCATTCAGTACAGGAGAATAATAATATAACCTACATCATTGGCCTTTAACATCTTTGAAAGATGATTTAAACAGCGTCAATTATTCGTTTTGGGGTTGTTACGGCATTTGTTTTCGTGGCTTAATAAGCCAATCCGGGATTTACATATCCGGCCACACAATGTGCAGTGGTTAGAAGGCTGCATGTCCCTAGGTGGTGGGAGATCATTTGTACAACTGTGTATTTTTGCGCGTTTACTGGCCAGCGCTGCAAACCATTCCTTATCGTGCACACTAACTCCATCCGCAATGGTCTTTCTCCAGGAGTTGCGGTCCTCTGCCAGATTCTCCCACCTAGTCCAGTCGATGTCAAAAGCTATCATGTCTCGCTTCACACTGTCCTCAAACCTCAACATGGGGCGACCTATTGGACGTTTTGCGTTGGAAACTTCACTCAAAAGAGTTCTACGAGGCAGGCGATAAGGGTCCATCCGATTCACATGCCCTAACCAACGCAATCTTCTTTGTTTAAGTTACAGGTGTTTGAAACTTGTGTTACGGGTACCAGACAACGGAAATACATATATATTTAATACTTTTTATATTAATACTTATATTTAAGATTTTTATTATATATTACACATATTTAATACACATCCATGACTCAGGAACACAGAAACTTTTTTTGTGTTCCCTGGCGAAATTCGAACCCGCTACCTCCGGCTTGTGCGCCAACGCGCTTACCACAGATGTCGTCAGATTATGTCATACGGATCTCCAACGTCATGTTGAAGGTATAAATTGCGGGTAAAACTTTTGGAAATTGTTGTTTGTCAAGTGACGCTCCTTAAAGAGATTATTGACACGCAACAGTTATGTATTTTTGATACGTAACTTACTTCAGACGAAAGTGAAAATAACGAAAGTAAGAGGCGGCCAAACAGGTTGATATGATCATCTGATTGATTCTCAACATCATCTTGTATAAGCGATATTCGTTTGTAAGCTTCCGATTATAAGAGCTATATTTCAAATTCCGTAAACGTGAATTTGCCGCCTTGGCGTTCGTTAAAGGAGGCTTATGTTCATCAGTGGACAGCTATAGGCCAATGATGATGATATATTCAATTTGAATCGATATTTATTTTTTCTACATATAAGGTATGTTTAAATTAGTTTTCAGTAAAAATATTGTCTAAAATATGGAGATTACTTAGAGAAGCTTTTAAGTAAACACTTTTTTTTTATCTTTATGGAAACAAAGGTGTTTTATCTTATCTTATTAATGCCAATACCGTGTTTACTATATATTGAACCTTGTTATATTATTTACTCAACTAATAATATTATAAACTAATAAAACAAGAAACAGTCATTTAGAGAATCACTGATTAGGCATATTATTTTTATGTTTTACAAAAGTACATCTTAAGAATATAAAGTAATAAATACACAAAAAATAACATACCAAAAGTCCCTAATAATAATCATCTTTATAAATATAATTCTGTTTTACATGTGTGTATCTGAACTCCCAAACGGCTGAACCGATTTTGATAAAACTTATTTTGTTAAAGAAAATTTGAGAAGAGTTTAGATTAACAATTCGCTCATCAAAGCACAAATAATTTCGAATAGGACGTCTGTCATATCCACTAGTCTATTAAATATAATTCGAGTGTCACGATGTTTGTCCGGGATGAACTCCGAAACTGTTGAACCGATTTTAATGTTTTTTCTTAAAAAATATGTGCTTTTCTCCAACTTAAAAGATAGGATGTTTTTTTCTCGAATTTGAGATAAAATAGGAACAAAAAATTGCTCAATCTTTTTGACAGAACGAAATCTATATATATATATATATATATAATTCAAGTGGCTTTACGTTTATTAAAATGGATAATTGCAATAGGCTTCTCATAATGTTAGAAACGAAACACTTTTTTTATAAAAATGATGTGTTTGGTCGTAATTTAATCTCTGAACATTTTCTCTTCCGGACGAAAAAAAAATGATTACCTTAACGCGTTTAATGAATATTTTTCCCACATATCAAAAGCTATTAAAGCTATTTCGACTAATTAACGGACAACTGTTGCAATATTTAAAATATTAATTGAACATATTAACGTATCGTCATCAACGTTTATCCGACTGTTAGACATAGGCCTCCCTCAATGAACACCAAGACGATCGATACCTTGCTGTTTACTTTTACACCACGTCAATCTGGTCCCGTGGTAAGATTTCAATGAACTTGTGTTACAGGTACCAGACAACGGAAATATATTTAATACTTTTATATATATTTAATATTTTAAGGATTATATAATATATATTAATTATATATTGAATATTTAAGTATTTTGTATTTTATAACACATCCATGACCCAAGAACTCGGAAAACTTTGTGTTCCCTTGCGGGATTCGAACCTCCGGCTTGAGCGTTAACGCGCTTCCCATTGAGCCACTGAACTTTGTTAAAATTTGAATGGATGTTATTTCAAAAATTAATATGAGTGCACATATTTCAAGTTGCCTGGGATCTGGAAATCCTTAATGTCAAAAAAACATCGCTTAATCGGGCAATACTCGGATATCCATCCGGTTAACGATGAAAGTCACATTAATTAATTAATTAATCCCGTTTAAAATGTACATGTTGTTAATATCTAAATTATTGAATAAAATAAATTCATATCTATACTAATATATACAGAGGAAAGATTTGATTGTTTTTTGTACTGAATAGACTCCGAAACTACTTGACCGATTTGAAAAATTCTTCCACTGTTAGGAAGCGACACTATCTCCGGTGAACTTAGGCTGTATTAAATTTTCAAATAGTTTTAAATTTTAGTAGATGCAGATGATGCAGATGCATAATTCAATTCCAATTTTATAACAATAAGTTAAAAATATAGCTTCCAAGCATACAATTGTAGGAAAAATGTTGTAATCGATGTTACTACCTTACTAAGATAGTTCATATTATATATGTAACAACTTTATATTACACCAGCTGTTGCCCGCAGCTTTGCCTGCGTTGACTAAGATTTCAAGGCATCCGTGGGGGATAATTTATATCGTATAACATTCCTCAATAAATAAGCTATCTAACACTAAAAGAATTCTCAAAGTCCAACCAATAGTTTCTGAGATTAGCGCGTTCAAACAAACAAATTCTTAAACTTTATATACATTTAGTATAAGATTAATCTCCTACAAATAAGAAAAAAATGTCAGACCTCACATAGACGTTAGTTCCTGCATATGCAGGAACAATACATATAGATAGGCAGCTATAAATAGTATATCTCGACGTTCATTATAAAGGCCCATGTCCAGCGGCAACTCGACACGGGCTTAATATTGATGATGAAACTCTCAAAATTCTCATGATATTAAGTAATGTAATAAATTATTTCTTAGTATAGACGAGGCCAAAATACCAAAACGAAAGTAATTTTTTTAATAACCTTTTGCCACTAAACATTACATTGCTTCTTCAGAACCGGTACTGTCGCTTGCAACAGTGTTAAATTTATTTACTCAACAAATATAAAATCGTTTATCGAAATCGCGTAATCGAAACGAATGGGTGACACAACAAAATCTTATCCTATTAAAGTTAAATAGATACTAAAGTTTGTAAGGATGGTTATTAGGTAACAAATAACGACATATCGCTTTCGATAAATTCTTATGAATAGTAAAAATTTGTTAACTTTGAAAATAGTTATTATCTCGACATCTTGAACACGATTTTTTATTGATTATTTTATAGAAACAAATATTATTTAATGTACAGGCTATCAATATTCATTACTTAAAAAGGCGAATGACACACTTCAAGAAAGAAAGAAAAAGACGGTACTAACGGGTTTATGTGTTGCCAGGTCCTAGTAAATTTTAAGGATAAGTAACTGTGGCCTATACTGAGGATATTAAGAAAAATATTTTTACGGATGTTTATTGAAGTGAAACATCTTTAGAATCGTTGTGATCTGCAATGCAACAGAAAAAACGACAGGTAAGAGACACAAATACAAAAGAGCGAGAGAGCAAATGTCGGTGTGTATGTATATTGCAGACTGTTTAATACTTGCTTGCATTTGAGCATTTAACGTGTGTTTCACTTCTATCGTGTATGAATCGTACACACACCTTTTTTTTTAATACTAACTTGAGTGCACCACTGTACAAGCGTCCGCTGTGAGCGAGGCGTTGAACTCTATTCCACGCGTAGTGCATACGCCGCCGGTAATTACGTTACATTACCATTATATATGTAATTAACACTATTTGTTTAGACAATATATCACATTATAAATCAGTAGGAACCATGGCTAGACAACTTTATTCATACAAGCAGCGTCCCGCGGTTGCCCGCGTATTTCCCATCCTAGTTGGAGTAAGGGGATAAATTATAGCCTACGTGTTATTCTGATGTGTAAGCTATATTATTGTAAAGTTTTATTAAAATTCATTCAGTAGTTTTTACGTGAAAAAGTAACATTCATCCATCCATACTAACAAGCTTTCGCGTTTATAATATTAGTACAAAGTAGGAAGTAGGACTAGTAGGATAGTAGGATTGTGTGCCCATAAGAATTAGTCTAGTCATTTTTTTAAACGATTGTGATAAAAATCTTGTTTTATACCGTTTATGTAAATAGGTGCCTTATCGCACCGCCAAAACTGCTTAAAGGATATTTGTGTTTAGCATACAGATTAATAATATAGAGTTTAAGCTTTTTTTTTATCAAAAACTGATGAAAATGACTTTAAACTGATGACTTAAATTAGCATTTAATGTAATTAAAGTTCAAGGACAAAGCTGTCAACAGTAGTTTGTATGTATACTTAGCACTATTTTTAGTAATTAGCATGAAATTAAATTTATTGTCACTGTAATAACTATTGTACGTAACTAGGGCTGTCTAATATTAATTATCGATGTCGACAATGAAATCGATTTGTTAACAATCGAATCGATTGAAACATATTGTAATAAGTGATACCAGTGATACGGATGTTTGTAATATTTCGTAAGCATAAGATATGTTTTATTTAGAAATTATTATCATAATGTAGTATCAATTTAGAATTTCGATAATGATCCATAGTTATGTTATAAAGGTTTATGAGTTTTGATGTAGATAGTATCCAACGAAACTCTTCATCTGATTTAAAATAGTTATTAGTTGAAAAAACTAAAAAAACACGCTTTTGCATATTTAAAAAAAATGGAATAATCTTTTCGAGAAGTCGGTTAAAACATACACACCTGAAAACCCAAATTACCACTGGTAATATGTTATATTATCAATATGAAAATGCTGTAAATCTAAGTTAACGCGGACACAGTTGCAGACAACAGCTGGTACTAAATAAACGACAAAATACAGTAACGTCAGGTGAATTGGTTCATTCTCTTCATCTCCAGCCTTTATCCATGAGCTGAGCATATATGCTCCC
This sequence comes from Lycaena phlaeas, assembly GCA_905333005.2. Lineage (NCBI taxonomy): Eukaryota > Metazoa > Arthropoda > Insecta > Lepidoptera > Lycaenidae > Lycaena > Lycaena phlaeas. The sequence continues at coordinate 11,351,021 of HG995178.1, forward strand.
TTGCCACTTACATCCAACATGGACCAAACACTTCATCTATCCGCCAGAGAAAAAAAGGTACCTATGTCACGCGAAGAATAAGCTCGTTGATGTGGCAATGGGTTAGTCACACTAGGGCCGTGGTTCTTAACCGGTGGTCCACGGACCACTGGTGGTCCCTAGAAGCATCCCAAGTGGTCCGTCCTCCGAACCATCCTCATAAGATGATAGTGACAAGTCAACACAACGCGATCCGCGCTTAATAGATCAATTAGAACAACCCTCCTTTTTACATTTAGGTACTTCATATTAACTACCAACAAAACTTGGTGGTCCATGCCCCATATCAAGACAGAAATTTTGACAAATGGTTCATGACTATAAGGTTAAAAACCACTGCACTAGGAGAATGGATGGCCGATGTACCAAGAAGTTCAAGAATTGGTAAAATTAAATATCACGATCTCATGTGGACATTAAACTAAATAATGGTGACGATAAATGCTTGTTGGAGAAATAAATTAGCATGTATAAAACAATGTGAAAACGCCAAGCTAGTAATCTCGTATCGAGCATCTTACAATGTATTGCTATCCGCTAAGAATCTCAGACACAAACATTTATACGAAATGTTTTAACCATTTTATTGTATTTCGTCTGGTTACTGGTACTCGTACAGTAAAAAAACTATTTGATATGCTTCTTTGTTAAGTGCAAGTATAATACATATGACTAAAACTATCTTTTATCTGCAACTGTCTACTAAATAGGCCTCTTCTAATGAAGTACAAGATGGCCTTGCATTGATTGAAGGGGCCTTTTTGACAAGTACCAAAACCACTGCGAGTGCGTTTTTAAGGATCTGTGATCTGAAGGCAACGGCATCATCATCAATGCTGATGATGATCATTTCAGCAATAGGCTATCGATCGACCCACATAGTCTACAGAAGCATTTTAAGTGTTGAAATCAACATTCAAATGTTTTGGTACAATCTAGTATCTCATCGAATATACAGATAACTCAGAATTACAAGCAAAATTAAAAATGTAATAACACATCTTTTTTATAAAATTCATTCCTCTTCTTCTTTTATCAATGACATGTCTTGTGACATGCCAGTAATGTGAGGTTTTATTTTTTTTAATTCTGTCATTCATATATTCGTTAAGGCATTCACAAACAACATGTCAATGTTTGTCACAGTAAAGAAAATACTTAGTCAAATTTTATGGCAAGCGAATATGATTCTTAAATATTAAAGAGAAACTCAAGGAGACTGTTTACGTAAAGGACTGAGACGAATCGACATGGAAACTCACTACGACACAATTTCGAAGTAATAATATGCAATGAGAATAAATTAACTAAAGCTTAAATAATTATTTAAAAAAATATTTTACTTAATTAAATTTACACTTTCTTAAAAATATTTATGAAAGTTTAAAATTGAAATCCAGATGGGTAGTGACAGTCCTATTAAAACACTAGCAGCGTCCCGCCGTTTGCATGTGAACTCCTATATTCCCGTGGGAATACCGGGATAAACTATAGCCTCTGTATCATTCTAATGTGTAAGCTAACTCATAGTAATATTTCATCAAAATTCATTAATTTATGTCTTAAAGGTTAAAAAATTTACATCCATACATTTTTACAATCTTTCGCGTTTATATTAGTAAGGATTTCAATGTAAAACTTATTCTATGTAATATGCTTAATCGAGTAAATCGTATCGGTAATCCAATTACATCACTTTTACGGGATGATTAATCGATAAAAATAGTGTAATAGTGATGTAGCCAGTCCGGTACACGTAAAATAGATTAAATGTACTTCCTCACTAGTTCTCCAAGATTTGTGGCGTAACACTTGATTCGAAGATAACGTGTAACGGATAACTGTTACAATAATTGCAACACTGTTGCGTAAAATGCTCCTTAAAGTGTTCATGGTTGTCCGTTGTGCTTTTGGAATCAGTGTTGCCATTTTGTACGTATTTTTGGAATAGTAAATAGGCAAATAAAAATTAATTCCAAGACTAAAAAAGGTAACTGAATCAGCGCTAATAAACAAGGCTTTGTTTTTAATCTCCAACGAAAAGAAAGTCGGGGTGTTATAAGTTTGTCGTGTATGTGTGTCTTGTTTGCGGCGTTGTAGTTCGCAAATAGAGGAAGCGAATTTATTTTGGTTTGTTTTTTGTTTGAAAGGTGAATTTGTAGGGGGTATTCTTAACTCTGTTTTATTAAAATCTGTCCAAGATGCGATGATGATACAAGAAAATAGCGGATTACATATTCATTACATATTCTTATACAACTTCCTCAATATAGGTATCAAATGAAAGGGCTTTACTAGTAGAATACTATACAAATTTAAGATGTCCGCCACTACAAAATGGCGCATATATATGTCGGATTTTTTTTTTGTAATATTAATTTAATTATAAGGTTATTCTTCTTGAGATCAAATTGTATGAAAATATATTATCCATCCAAAAGATGAGTACAGAATAATAATAATAAAAATAATAATAATTTTGTATATACTATATATATTACTACTACATATAATAAATTAGGAGTGTTTTACATCTAGTAAATAGTTAATGACAAACAAAACTTTATATTTGTTGCATTTGTTTCAAAGTTCCTCGACCTATATCATACGTAGTGTCTAAACACAGTTTCGTAGAACAGACGAGACAGACATACTAATGAGGCGTGAAATAAAACCTCATTAACATAACACGAGATGCCACATCCGTATGTTGTGTTTTAATTTTTTTTTCCATATTATTATTCATGGATGTAGGTACTTGGTGTTTATTGAGATATGTCTATGTTCAGCACTAGACGGATAAAGCCTGATAATGATTATGATGATGATGATTATGATGGTGATGATGATCATGATGATGATGATGATGATGATGATTATGAAGATGATGATGATGGTGGTGATGATGATGATGACGATGATGATGATGATGACGATTTACAGTAATGATATTGCCCAGTAAAATTGATAAATCATATTTGGGAACAGATACACCGCGTTAACCTACCAACAAACCAGTAGGAACTTGCGTTATAGTTAGCATGTGAGATAATTAAAAAAAACTCTATCCGTATGCACATTGACAATACAAATCGACAGCAGTCTTAACGGGAATCAAACCCGCAACTGCACAAACAATGTTAGTTTAAAAAAATAGTGGGTAACTAAGCCGGCAGTTCCTTATTATCATCACCAGCATATTATTGTCTACTGGTGAGCATCGGCCTCCATTTATCTCTTTCGCCTGTCTTATCTATGATTTGCCCATCGCACCTTAGGAGACTGCCCTCCCATATAATGACGCTTAATAAATGTATATTTAAAAATATTATACCTGCGTAATATTTATCCAATGTAAATTACATAATTTAATATTTTATTAACATCAGAAATTTCCTAATTAAAACGACGAACAGCGACCTCCGGAGGTGAGCCTTCGGAGTTCGTTAGCTGTTCACACTAAATACTGTTTTAGTTAAAATAAATTAATTATACTTCATATGATTAGTTACTGTTACAATGTTGAATTATCTGTTAATAATATTATCAAAAGTAAAGTATATTTTTGACATTGGCCGATCTATATTCATCATCATCAGCTTCTATCTTTACAGCAATAGGCCGTCCTTAATGAACGCCAAGACCGGTCCTTCATCACTCGTATCCTTTAATAAATATAAGTGTTGGTCGGCCATTAACCAGGCGGGAAGACGATCTCCGTGCAGGGGTCCACGTTAGATGCGAGTGGCAAGGGATCGGTCGTCTTGGCGTTCATTGAAGAGGCTTACGTTCAGCAGTGGACAGATAAAGGCTGATAATGATGATGATAAAGGTTGTCTTCAAGTATTGCTTTGTCGAGGAGCCGGTGCTTAGTAATAGACGGATAAAGGCTGACGACTCATCAGATAGTGATGACGGTTATTATACCTGTCTCTCAGTGATGACTGATGAAGAAGCATTATCACCATCATCATCATCAGCCTCAATCCGTCAACCAACATGGGAGGCCTATGTTGGTTCGTTCAATGAACGCCTAATACCTAGTTTTTTGTTTTTTTAATTCACATAATTTAAAAAAATAAAACCAATATCCAAACATACAAACATTATATCCTTAGCCTACATCGCTAGACAAGAAAACATGTATAATATATGCATAATCAATTATCAAACAAAAACAAGTTTGAGTTCGTCTAAAAAGCACACCCAACAAACTCTCTGTATAATTATTTATTAATTCATTATAAAAGCAATAACATATATCACATTAATACATAATTCATAATGCTAAGGTCCACTTGCGTGATAGGATATTTAATATTGGAAATAGAAAATGTTTAGTATTCAAATATTTGAAAGATATTAGCGACTCTTTATGCCAGGCCGTTAGAGGAAGTAATCCTGTTGCCTGCGGATCCGGGACTCGCACACGCACTCGCAGTGGTTTTAGTGGGGTAGTGCACCCAATGCGAGTCCCCACATACGCCAGTGCGCTTACCCGAGTCCCTGGTATGGTGCAAAAGCATTTCCATCAAGCAAAAAGGCCGTCAGAGGAGAAAATGTTGAGAAAAAAGACGGACGACATAAACGTATGAAGGAAGCAGCCTGGTATGGTAGAATTTGCCAACTGACCGAACTTCAATATGAAGATCACACCTAATGATGATGAATGACTTACTTGCACTATAGCTTAATATTTGTGTTACCTTCGAATGTCTTGTACACTATATAAATATCCTATTTCAAACAGCTTCAACAGCGAAAATAACCACTGCAGTTACTGTAAGTCATTCAGAATATACTGCCGTGGTATGACTAAAATGCCGTTATCCAACATCTGGGCGATTTTCGTTTTTTGACACTAAAAAAAATCTCTATCGATCTGTATTTTCAGTTTTTTGATATCTTCATTAGTTTTAAAAATAAAAATAAAAATATTGCCGTTAACGGCATACGTTATGTACTATTACAAATCATAGTTTTTTCGCGTTTACTCAAAACTATGATTTGGTAGATAACGGCATTTAAGTCATACCACGGCAGTATATAAGTAAGTCATTCATCATCATTAGGTGTGATCTTCATATAGAAGTTCGGTCAGTTGGCAAATTCTACGATACCAGGCTGCTTTTAAACTAAATCTATGAAATTGATAATGTCTTTTTTTCACTTAGGTACAACAGATAGTACAGTTTAATAATACATAAATAAGAGGTCTTGAAAAATAATTCTTGAAATCCTTTCCAATTCAACTATTTGGATATAAGCAAGTTTGATATATTAATGAGACATTTTAAACCTCTCTTGTGACCTTCTTCTTTGTATATTGTTGAATAATACAAAAAACAAATCAAATTTTTTAATGTATAATTAAAATAAAATCGTAATATTTTGGTTATGACGCTTTCCCGTGAAAACTACTTAACTGATCATCATGAAACTTTGTACAAATATTCGTGGAGATATTAGTATATTCCGTAAGCTAAAACAGCCCGCGGGCAACACACCTAGAGTAAAATTGAATAATATAAATCTAATGTAACCTTGAACCGTGACCTTAGACAATAATATGATCGCAAATGTCAGCCAGTTCCGCTGTGGCCTAGCAGGAAGCGTTCGGGTTACGGATGGAGGTGTTAACTTCCATGACTTAGAGCCTAGCAACTGGCAATGACACACGATAACGGACACCAGTACAAAAAATATTATAGTATAATCGATCTTATTATAAATTGAATCAGTTATTTTATCATACACGTCTTTAGCACATCATAAATATGATCATGATATTACACATAAAGCCCAAAAACCAATAATCATATCAACAATAATAATAATAGCGAAAAATCAATTCTCGGCCACGTGGTCAGAATGGGTGAAGATCGGCGAGTACTGAGAGCATATCTTGGATAACAGAGTGGACAGCGCTCAGTCGGTCAGCTCAGATATCGCTGGAAGGACATGGTGGAGGCTGACCTGCGTGAACTTGGGGTTGAGGACTGGTCAGAGGTTGCGCAGGACACAGACCAGTGGAAGTTTCTCGTTTCGGAAGCCAAGACCCACTTTGGGTCGCTAAGCCACAGAAGTTAAGTTAATAGCGAAGTCATTAAGCCACAACTTCGCGAACTTCTCGTCTATCACCATAATTCCATTTAAACAACAACTCTTCTTCTTTCCCCGCCTTCTCTTACACGGAGTCGGCTTTACCAATCATGCGTCGCAAAGTCCGCATGATTTTAAACTAACACCTCGATTGTAAAAACACACTCTTTTGTAAGACAAAGAAACACTTTCTCATAACTCATATTCAGGAGTATATGCGTCGTGCGAACGAACCTTAAACTTTCCTCTGACTATTTAACCAAATAGCGGCTTGGTTTCACGTGCTTTCTATTAGCACGCGGCCGATGACGCCTCACGACAATGATGTCACTATGGTCACTACTTACTATAAATAGTCATTATAGTAGATTAGTGGCAAGATGGTCTCCGAATGGCCGGTCAGTGTTGAATGTGAGTGGCAAAGGATCGTGTGGCCCATATTCAGCACCCCACCGTGGTTCAAGCCTTGTCGTGACGGCGGGGCTCAGTAGCCTAGGGTGAACTTAACTTGAGCCAAGGGGGCTCTTTGTACCCCTCTTATAAGAAGAGGGGGCAAAAGAGCAGGGGGAAAGGGGCGAGAACGGGAACCTCGCCTCATTGTACTGTCCCGGCGTTGGGAGGGTTTGTTTTGTGGTGCGGGGCACTCCTTCTGTGTGGTGGTGGCGTCGGTCCCCTGTGGGACTGACTAGCGGTCGAGGTGCCCTGTTACTTGTAGATCCGGGGCGGTACCAAAGGGGCCCCGCTTGATTGAACGGGCTTAAGGCTTGTCCACAGTCACGGTCACTGATCCCCGTCGATCCACAGACTATAAATTATACTATTTAATTTTCTTCGTAATAATAAATATTTATAACAATGAAGCTTTTACTTTTCAACTAAAAAAAAGTCGTTTTTACATACGTTTGCATAAGCTGTACCAAACACAAGTATTCCAACAAAGACATCATAATACATAATTAACACTACTCATTCCCATGTAACTAAACATTTACGTAACAGCCATTATAACGCACTTAGACCTGACCTTTCACTCTTGCTTCTTAATCGTTGTAATATCCATTTGTCTAACATTTTATGCGACTGGGAAAAAGTCTAGTCTATCCCGTTATAGTAAGTCTAGCTTGTGATACAGATATAAGTCAATTTCTCAACGATTACAATATGATAAAGCTGAATAGTCCAAAGGTCTTTAAATCGAAATGTCGAGTTAAAGCTTAAATTTTGATATAAGTTACTTTAAAAACGAACTCCAGAGTTTTTTTAAGTAACACCCGATAAGACGGAAAAAATTAAGACGAGTGTTTTTTTTTTAAATTAAAATGTTAGAAAATAAAGTTATAAGAACATTTTTATATAAAATTTTACGCTCAACAATTTTTGTTTGAAGGTTTTTCTTCTAAGACACCGTTTCCCAAAAATTAAGGAAAACCCAATTCTTTTATATTTTTCACCCCTTCCCGGGGGTGCAATTAAAAAAAACTATCACAGTTCATTTTTAAATTCTTTAAAGTAACTTATATCAAAAATTTAAGCTTTAACTCGAAATTTTAATTTAAAGACCTATTTTCTTGGACTAAAAGTATTTAAGACGATCTTAATGTAAGTGACAAAGGATCTTGGCGTTCACTAAAGGAGGTAATTCAACAGTGGATGGATAAAGGCTGATGATGTTGATTTGTTTAAGCGCCCTGATCTCTGATAAGTCCGATTTCAAAATATTTTGTATTTAACCCAATGATAGAACAATAAATAAAATGTCTAGTTGAAATAAATATGTGTTTTTTTTATTTTGGGACTGGTAAAACCGCGAAATAGCTTGATATGAGCTGTACGATTCAATAATTCTTACTTACATTAGTTTTTTGAACAGTCTATATACAATTTAATATAAAACTCTGCACTCGATAGGACTCGAACCAATCTCATGTATTATTATATACACAAACGCTTGTATACGTATTTAGTAAAGTTACGTTGTATGTCAACGTAATTTTACTAAATACGTATACAAAAATAATATTATACTCTTAGGGCCTGTTTCACAATCTCCCGTTAAGTTCCCTATAGGCTATTGGCAACATATTTGACAGATGTTTGACAGATACTCCATACTCTATCTGGAATCTGGATCTGGATCTGGAAACAGGCCCTTAATATGAAACCAGGTTTAATGTCGATAAAAACTTTTTACTGTAATAGATAATTGATTGCACAATTCAAAGCTGTTGTAATATAGAATGTTGATAACTAGATTATTTTTTTGTTATCTCAACTTATGTACACAATCGAGGTTACGAGGTTTTTGAGTAACGGAAGTAGCTCTCAGCTAATATTAGATTTAATATTTGTATTATTAATCTTGGTAACTTGGACTCACTGTTGCAATATCTTATGACTTTTAACATTTTAGCTTCATCGGAGTTTATAATCTTTAGCCATGTTAATGTATGTGTGAATGTAGAAAATATTTTCATTACATGTAACAGATACAGACTTTTTCTGTTTGTCATTGAACTCTGATTTTTGTTGTTTCAAATATAATTCTCTGATCAAATTCTATCCATTAAATTTTTTTTGAAGTGAAACTTCTTTAGAATTGTGATTTCAAACCGGATGCAACGGAAAAACGACAGGTAAGAGACACAAATACAAAAGAGCGAGAGAATTTCAATTTTAAGCGGTATTTTAATAACTTGGTGTAATTGCCTACAACGAATCAGGCTAAATAGTTTTCAGTAGACTATGTACGACTTCACACCAAACAAACCAAATTGGACACAAAAAGTACGCACAAGAAACAATTGTCGAAGAAACGCTAAAAAAGTAAACATGACACCGATAATGGAGAAAGTTAATGGCGCTTCCTATTCTCACGACAAACGTATCTTCATATGATTGAAGACTTAAATGCGGAAATATATTACATTAAGTAAGAGTTTTTTTCCGGCTGTACTATATACTATCAAAGTCAAAGCAATCAAAACGGTACCAAGTTTATATTAGTTTTGATGATGTCAGCTAAAATGTTGAGTACAAATACAACAAGTACAAATTTCGTGTCGTTTTTACGTCAGTTACAAAAACATCATATGTTCTTAATACTCCAGTGATAATAATATTGATTTGACTTAGAATGCAGGATTTAAGAATTACATTGATATGACATAAACTGGAATATATTCTACTCCTGCGTTCTTCTGATTATTTCGTTGCGGGTCCTAAGGCAGTTTTACCGTATCCCCCGGACTCCCAGAGATCGTATCAAAGGATCATTCGGTGGTTACCGTCGATCCTGGCTATCCAGGAGTTGCAGCGGTGGGAACGAGTGGTGGGCCGAACTCGATGGTGGCAACATGTCACCTAAGAGAACTTACCGGCCGTAGGGAAAAAGGCAAGGCATCTCCATAACTACTGATTGTGCGGATGTCTATGAACGTCCGTAAGACTTCGACTTCTCATTTGCCTCCGTAAGAATTTAAAAAAAAAAGTGACGATTGTAAATCTGTTAAATTACTGTCGATAATAAATATTCTTGATACATGAAACACGCACGAGATTTAATGAAGCCGTTGTATATTGCGTGCCATAGAAACACGTTCCGTATGGAATATGAAACGAGCACAACCCTATGCGGAGATTTCTAGTCATGTAGCACGATTAGTGAGGCGTGGAGGTTGATACTCGATGAAAACGATCTTCCTCGCTTTCGAGAGAACCAGTCACATATGGACATCTAGGCTGTGACGGAACTTGAGTTGTTTTTGTTACTTCATTAATGGAAATAAAAATAGGCGAAAAAAATGATTTTTATCGGCAGCCCTATAACTTATAGGGTTGACGGTTGAAATAAAAGTACTTTATAAAATTTTATCTTGTATACCCGTGACATGGCCACCCTGAATAGCCATCCTCAATGTATGTAACACTCTCTCTCTCTTTCTATCTTTAATAACATACAATATCTCCCCCTCAACTGGCGTAACGCTCTTGTCAAGCGTTCATCAGCCGAGTTAGCATACGTATAAAGTGATAGTGTTTGAGAACGACTTAATTTAGTGGAAGTTATAGAGTACTAAAAAAAACATTTTTAAATTTAGAATCGTTATTCTAAATTTTAAAATATTAACGTTAATAAAAGTAACCAGTATAAAATGAGCCACGTACGCTGACATTTATAAAAGACCTTGCTCGCCAAAGGCTGTTCGATATGGATCAAACAAAACAATCCTTTTCAAAGCCACGACACTGACACCCAGACCACAGCCGGATCTCAGAACTGGTAGTCCATTTGTCCTAACCCAACTTACCTTGGTTGCGGTTGGGCATAACAAGCTAATACTCGTTTTTCGTTACCAAGTTCTATTAGGACCTTGTGTTTTTAAAAATGTAAATAACACTATAACATTATTTAATGTCTAGGCTCTTTCAGTCCTTAATAAAGATTTCTAGAATATCGCAAATATTTTCAGAACATCAAAATAGATAAGAAAATTTAAATATCAGAAATAAACTTTTTAGTAAAAAAAAAATATTTGACTTCAATGTAATAATGCCGCGTATGTATTATGCCCACAGCCAATTCAGACCAAAGAATTTAAAAATAAGTAAAAAAAAACGTTTTCAGAGACTTTTTGCAATTAGACTTTTTGTAAAAAATACCTTTTTATAACGGTATCTGAGAAATGCCTTTTATAAATAAGCTTGTCTTGTCTAAAAGAAATTCTACAATTACAATTCGAATTAGCCGCGTTTAAAATGCGCTTGGAATCTTAATATTGAAGTATAGCGAGATGGAGTTTTAAAGATAGTCAAATCACGTTTGAGGCTGGAAATGGAAAAGGTCCTTGACTTCAAAACAAAGAAATTACGTCACTTAACAGTAAAACACAAATATCTCTAAAAGGGTCAAGTTAATGTTTAGTTAAAAAGTGATGGATGATACGTGGAACATTATGGGTTCGAATATTATCAAAAACAATTTGTATCGCATAATAAAGATTTAAAAAAAAATTGTATCGTAAATATTTGCATATAAAATTATAAAATAATTACTTATTTGATAATTTTTAATCACCTAAAATAAAAGAACGTTTTACTTTGTGCAAAGTAGATTTATTTTTGTTATCAGTCGTTTTATTTTTTGATCACACAAAATCTATTGAATTTTATAAAACTTTTCAATAATCTAGCTTAATGAAGAAAAATTTAGTATTATAAGTTTTTCGCAATATGGCGAGGGTTTATATGTTTCTGGTCTGGCTATTAATGTATTTATAAAACATTTACATATTGGTTATATACATAGTAACGAGCATTCAAGTAACTAAAAAGCTAAAAGGTATAATTAACTCGCCACTAAAGAAATCGACACCGCAAAATATAATCTAGGTCGGCGACAACCTTTAGGCGCCAATACCACAGATAAGAAATCTTATTTTTTTTATTTGCTTTTTACATAATTGCAAAAGCAATAAGGCCATATGGTACATGTTTTTCGTAAAAAACGGAACCTTATTTTACTGACCATGGATTTTTCCACACGATAAGCCGATTTTTATTTGGCACTAGCTGTTGCCCGCGGCTTCGCTCGCGTTAAATTTGGAGTAGCGCAGTTCCCCTTTCCTGATTTAGAACAAAAAAGACAACTCGGAACAGAATATTTTTTTAATAAACTATTGTAAACAATATTATATATTGTCTTTCCATTTGGGGATAGAATGTAGAGATTCTAGGCATTGGACACACGCGAGCATGCTACATACAATTGTCAATGGGAAAAATTGTCATTACATAGTCTCTGGGCATCCAAATTTCGCATGAGCATGACTGGGACACCTAGTTTTAATTTAAGCTTTTGTGAGGGTACATCTGACAGCTCAAGCGAATTTAGAAACTCTACGGGATATGATATGCTCTTTTCTGTACCATAACTGTGTCTATTGATAGATACTCTGTTGTACCTGTCCTGTTACTTTACTCTATATGTCAGGATTTACTTAGTTGATAATATCATTTTTAGGTGCTAAAATTGCTCTTTCTCATAAATATTGATGTTCTTGTATGTTGTTTTGTAAGTCTGGGTAAACACTTGCAACTAATTCTAAACCACTGTGTACTAATTGAATCAGCCCTCTACATTAGTTTCTAGCCGACCATCTCCTATTTAAAATAGTGTTTCGGCATGGTTGCCACCATTTGTGTCATCATATTTGTAGTCAAACTGAACTTCATTACGGTGGCCCATATAGTGAACGACTTGAGACATGCTTTAATTTCGTCTGCAAGTGTCCCCTTCTGAATGACTGCTAACGTTTGGCGGAAATCACCAGCCAATAAAACCACCATCTCTCCCATATATTAAAGTAAAAATTAAAATAACATAGGTACTGTTGCGCAAATCCTGGAGCGTTTAATTTAGTGATTCTACCCTTTTTTGTGCGCCATAGTACTTTCATCCCACACCAAAATTTTGCACTGACGTGCAATAGCATGCCATGCGCTATTTTTACTAAAATTACAGATAGGTGAATCTTCCTGGGCAAGATCAAAGAGTAGCGCGCCATTCCCAGGTTCTGTTAGCTGCAATACTTCGTCAAATACTCGTTTTTGTTCTGGTAGTAATTTGGGTATCAATTCAGCTACTTGCTGCTGCAAAGCTGGTATGTCATAGTTTTTTTCTCGTACAATCTCATCTGATAGTTTATTTTCGTTCGTTCTCTGAGGGCTAATCATTCCAAATTCATTCAAACGCTTACCCACTATAGCCATTACTTTGTCTTAAATTTTTCCAGGGGCTTCGTTATGCTGATGATGATAAATGTGTTCATTGTATATCATGTCCGTATCTGTCTAATGTAGCCTACGCAAAATGTCTTCCGCCATGTACTCTTTATATTTGTTCCATAATTCATTAGGATAAGATAGCCCGCAAGATGATAGTATTAATTATTATTATTATTATAATAGGGTTGCATAAAGGTCTCTGATTTTGGCTGGTGATTTGCACTGGACCGCTTCCTTTATAGTTTCGTCTCAGTGATTATCATTCTCTAACAGACCCAGAGTTTCACATGCTTCTCTATATGTTCCGAATTCCTGGCCGTTGACAATTTTAAGATCACTATAGCTTATAGGACCCTGAACTTGGTGTAGCAGCAAACGTAAACAGAAACATTCAAAATTAGTATCGTGGACGGTGTACACATGACCAAGGGCATCAGATGATTTCACTCCGGGCCAATTTTCAACAGACATTGAAAACGGCGTTCGCAGTCCTTTGTAGATGTGTTTCAGGTATAATAACGGGGGATTTCAGCACAGAAACACGTTTTGGCAAAGTCCTGAGTTTGTCCGAGTTTGTCGCCCTGACAAAGATGGAAAAAGGCTGTTAATGTTGTCTTGGGCGGTGTAGATACTTTTTCTTGGAAATTGTTCTTATTAAAATATATGCGCTCTCTATTTTCTAAGTGTACAGCAAGATAGGTTACTGTTGGATGTCTTTCAGGCAAGAGGAAGCTACGGAGCCGCCACGCTACCTTATTACTGCTGACGTAACGTCCTGCTTGAAAGATTTCTTCTTCAGAAGATGTGCTCCACCTTCATTCCTGAGATTTAATATAGCCTGTCAATTCCTTTGTTTATATATTTGATTGCGCGGACAGAGCTACAGGCTTCTACATTAATATGAGCATTGAAAATTTTATATAAAATAGGCAAATACGGGACGATCCAACTGTTGTCTAAGGTTTCGTTCGCTCCAGATCGAGTCTTAATTGTAACTGTTCGGCCATCGTCTTTGGGCGCTGTGCATAGCATAGTTTCTTTTATCAACTGATAAACAGAAAAGAAAATCGTTGTGCATTTTCCAATGTTCATGTATTGCGAGGCTGTATTTCTAACACCACGGGACCGTGTACCATGTTTTGGATAATAGTGTCAAACAATTCTTTATCTTGCACAGGATCAGGAATCTCGGCGCTAATTAGCCCATCTATTTGGATGGGCCACATCTTCTTTTTTAAGCTTTATTAGAACGTGCACATGTGGCAGTTCCCTTTTTTTTCCATTCAATAACATATAATTAAATAATTAAATACAAATAACAATACATGAAACTTTGTATTTCGCCGAATATATCAAGAACATTAACGAAAGCAAAATTCTATGAACAAATCGAAATTGTTACAGCGGAAAAATGCTCTCACGTGTCTGCCTGTTCGGGTAGCAATATTTCCCCCACTACGTCGCACTGCGCCAACGCAGATTTTTTTTTGAACTACCCTGGAAACTTTCACCTCCTATGTTATGCCCATATAGGCGAAAACCTTAAAAACGGTGGAACAATTAATTAATCATGGTTATTTAATTCTTATTCAGTGCCTAAATACAAAGTCTTAAGGCGTCATCTTCTATATATAATGACGAACTTCCATACAAACTTTCATCCCCTATTTAAACCCCCCTAAGCTTTTTGCGATAAAAAATAGCCTATGTCCTTTACCAAGCTCTAGTTTATCTCTGCACCTTTCACCAAAATCGGTGAAGTGGTTTAGGCGTAAAAGCGTAACTGCCAGACAGACAGACAGAGTTACTTTCGCATTTATAATATTATAGTAAGGATTGCTATTCCTTTCCAACGTTTTAGGGTTTTAACAAAATATAATAACAAATTCGTTAAACTTAACAAATAGGATCAGATACATGCAACGCCATCTGTTGACGACCTACATACCTACTTATAAGTCGGCACTGTAAGTTGTCAATAAGTCAGTACTATAACGGCGGCTTTCAATATCCTATCTTAAAATTTTCTTATGTATCTTAAAATTTTGACAGATTTTTTAAGAAAATGTGTCAAAATTTCAAGTTAGATAAGAAAATTTTATGATAGATAGGATAATGAAAGCCGCGGTAAATCGTCAATAGATGGCGTTGATCTGATCCTATTTGTTAAGTATCTTATTAAGCTACATTTCAAATACATATATCTTTTGATAGAGTGAAGCGATTGCGATGAAACAAAAACTAAATGTTACTCCAAGTTACGCTAAATTTTTATGGATAAAATTTATTTACACTGGTTTTGTAGTTCTCACGTGATGCGTGCACAACTAAACAGACAAACAGACATACAGACAAACAGACAAAAATTCCAAAAATGCTGGAAATGGATTCTGTTAGTAATCCTTTAACACCCTGGCTATTCTTTTTTTAAATATTATCAATGTACAGAAACGACTCCTCTACAAATTTATTATATGTATAGATATAGATAGGTATTCATAAATCGTTGTTTATCAAAAATCGATTTTTAATGGAAACCTAATATAAAGGGACAATATGGAAAGAAAACCTGTGCTAACTTAGTGCTAAAGTAGCATACTTCTGCTTTTCTTTTCCCAAGTATATTTTCTGTCGGCTTCCAGTCTAAGCAAATGCAGCTCAATACCAGTATTTTACTTGAAGCGACTGCTTATCTGACCTCCACAACCCAGTCACTAGATAATACATGGTATGAATGGTTGTCAGACTTTTGGACTTCTGACTACCCGTAAGCCAACGGCTTAACGTGCTTTCCGAGGCACGGAGGAGCCTCGGTATGTAATGATGGTCACCCATCCACGGATCAACCTCGGTAAGCGTTGCTTAACCTGATAGACCGATCCGCGCAGCTATTATCACTTAGCCACGAGCTACTCTGTCTAAATTAACAGTATTGCATGAATGACACGGATTAGGTTACCTGAACGGACACAACAAAGACCAGTACTACTGAACTGGTATGTCTGATGGTCATACCTTTGTATGTTTTCTAATATCTAAAGAACAGCTTGACAAATGTTGATACTTTATCCCATCAAAAATGTACTTTGTGAAAACGTATGATTGTGTATGTAATATACACCATTTATGACACCAGTGAATCAAGTAGTAATTATTAAGATTTAAATCTATACCACGTCAAGCTATGGTGGACGGATATACTAAAATGAGATTTGATTTTTTGTTTGTTCCGATTTAACTCGAAAACTTTTCGACTAATTGTAAAACAATCATTTAGCCTTAAAATGCTATATTAACAGAGATAATGGCTATAAAAATAATCATCATATCAATAAACTATGGACGCCATTGTTTTATACAAAATAATGTTATTTTTGTATTTATCTATGCTAATATTTTACAGTACTAATGTTTTTAATTAATGTATCCAAACGATTATTGGTAACTACAGAGCGGATAAAAGAGAAAATGCAGTAAAAAGCTATCGAGGTCTATGCACCGGCTCCGACGCACTCAGATGTGACAGATTGTCCCTGTCATTGCGAATGACTGTTCGAAAATATTTAAAGTTCTTCGACCTCTTTTATACCGGGCCTAATCCAGAAAAAATGGGGGTGCGGCGTTAATGATTTACGATTACGTAATTTATCTCGCGTACATTTTTGGCTAGTATTATAAGACGTAACTTTAACTTTTTTTTTTTTTATGAGGAAAAGGCTTTTGACGCATACAACCAGAGTCCGGGTGGAAACTTATGTAGGACTCCGCTTTAGACTCTGGAGTACACAGTGCAGTAAGAAATGATGCATGCAGATGCCATCGGCCAACATTATTGAAGAGTCCCAGGGAACCTAGGCGACTGGCTGGTCCAGAGAGAGAGAGACAAGAAACTGGTCTCCTAAATTAACAGGAGCAGTTCTAAAACCTGGAAGAGTCTTTAACGACGTTAAGACCATGCATTGACCACTATAGCCTAGATAAACAAAGTATCTAATAAAACTGTTTAAAAATATATGTAATAGTAGCGTTATAAAGTTATATGTAATAGTAGCGTTATAAAGTTAAGATCCCACAACCATTAAGCATAAAACAGAATGTTACAGTAGTGTTATAAAGTTATGATCTCACTACCCTTAAGCATGAATCAGATTGTTATATTAATGTTTTAAAGTTATGATCTCACTAGCCTTAAGCATAAAAAGATTGTTTAATAGTTTTGTAGTTTTAAGATACTTTTACAGGTTTAATATAATGTATACGCACATTGTTGGTACCCTAATGGTATTGCACCGATCCCAAGATGTTATCGTAGGGTTAGGGTATCACATACATACATGTGCAAGTGTATACTTTTTAAGGTTGTGTGTATACACACGCACACATTTGCACCTTTTATTAAGTTTAGAAAATGTTCTTTTCTTAAAATTTTTAAAGCATTAATTTACTAATTTTTCTTTGTTTTTGTTGTTAATTTAACCTTAGTGTTGCATTGCATAGTTTCACACTGGCAAGCGGTGATATTCCGTTATTATAGATACTTTTAGTTTTATTATTACTAATGTTTATAACATAGAATAAGGTTATCTATGTGGAATGTCCATAAATAAATAAATAAATAAATAAAATAAAAATAAATAAAATCTAGAAAGTTCTGAGAAGTGAAATATAACTACTGCATTATGATTTTGGTAAAGCAATAGTAAAATCATCTATTTATTATCCATTTAAGAAATCATTTTCATACAAATTCTGTCCTAGACAATAACTAAGCCTTTGCTCTTATGTTAGTTAGAGCAACCCGACTTACAACCTGATGATAAGTAGTCGACGCCATGAACATAAGCTAGTTAACCTGGAACTAGCCCAGGCTCATTTATGTGTTGCCTATCCTGATACATAAGATGCGTCTTGATGCCACTGTCTGTCTTGGCGTTCTCTCTGAAACACAGCAAAGCTGTTTAACGGGAGACAAGCAATAAAGCCCGTGTAGCTAGGACATGGCACAGCGTATCACTCCCATCGGTATCAATCAGATTCTGGCAATCAATTCGTCTGATATTTTGCAACATTACAACAGCGATCGTTTAAAAACAATAAAAAAAGTTGCCTTATAACAATTTCCAATTTAATTAACAATGACACACTTGCCATACCGTTCAAGATCGTTTGGTAACGCTAGCGAGCTTTCCATTATATTTTGGCAATACACAACCATGCGTTTATGATATTAAATGTTATTGACCCTTTTTAAAGTATTATACAGTACTCTGATGACCAAGCTTTGCTTACTAACTAATAGTATAAACGTGAAAGTTTCTAAGTATGATGTTTGTTACTCTTTTACGTAAAAACTACTTAATGGATTTGATGAAACTTTACAATGAAATAGCTTATACATCAGAATAACTAATAGGCTATAATTTATCACCGTACCCCCACGGGAATGGGAAGCATGCGGTTGAAACCGCGGGACGCTGCTAGTTATAAATACAAATAAAACGATATTTTCTAAAAATAAATCCTAACTATATCGATTTATTGCCCCCGAAACTCCATGTAGGTATAGGTACTAAATTTTATGAAAATTGTTGAAACATTCAGGTATAAATAGGATAATCAGGTATAAGATAAGAGCGATGGTCTCTAAGAGGTCTGAGTTTGAATTTTAAACTTTAAAATTAAAAAAAGGTTTTTTTTTTCATTCTCTGCTAGCACATAGTAAATAGGTATCTACTATGTGCTATGCGCTAGCCGAATAACAAATGTTCTAATAATCTCGTTGCCTAATTTCTAAGAGACATTTAGTCGCTTATGTTACTAACGCAACTAATTATTTTACAATTTTTATTTCAGTTTCATGGCAAAACTTCAGAGGAATACTATATACGCTTTTTCAAGTTCTGCTGCAGAAAACTATATGACGAGTAAGTGTATGGATGTAAATGTATTTTTTCACGTGACAACCTCTTATAATTCAATGGATCCGGCTACACACACGAAAAAACATCTCATGCGGCGTTACCTCGCTCGGAAGCGTTCCATTAAAGGCTTGAAGTGCAAGCGAGAGCGCGGAACGAGCGACACAGAGGCACAATCGGAACATCAGAGTTTTCTTATGACGTTGTCACGTTCAACTATCATCAGTAAACCGACTTTACAGACAACTAATTTTTTATTATCTTTATTAAGTATATTCAAAAAACAAAAGACCTTATCACCGCCAATAATGCTTTATTAGTATACAATATTTATAAATTAACATAACTATTTCTTAAAATAATTCCGTTATCTATTAGCACGCGTTAACAAGCTTCGAGACTAGGTTAACATTGTGTGATTGCTCACAATCATAACTTTTATTGCCCTCCATAACGATACACTAACATTTCACGTAACGGTATCCAATATATTTAATTGCACAAATATAGTTAACACCTGATACTTTACTGTAAAGCAATTAGATATGCGGTGATCTCAATTCGCTGATAAGCCTATTTAAAATAAAAAGCATAGCATACATAAGCTTGATTTAATGTGCTCGAAATCAGGCGAAGGAAATATCAGTTTTAATGCAAGTTTAATTTTGTATGATTATTTTATATAAACCTCAAAATAATAAGATCATAAGACCATATTATGTGCTCACTGCTGGGCACGGGTCTATCTATCTCTCTATCTCACGGGTAGCTATAGACTGTTAATAATAAAGCCAGGTAAAGATGATGTTTTTTTTTTTCTTCAAATAACGATTATAATTTAATGCGAATAATAAACATGAGAAGCGTAAGGACAATAGCGTATTAATTCTTTTGTTTTAATTCTATTAAATGTGTTTTTATATTTTCAAGATATGTGAGAAATAGGATTAACTATTTTTATTATACCTATAGGCTAACGTACTTAGGTACGTAGGTCCGGAGTCGGTTACCTAAATATCTTTCAAATGGAAATTATATCATATCGAAATCATTATAAAATCATTTATATAAACAATAGACTTACATTTTCTTAGTTCCTAATATACATACATACATATACATATATTGCCTATAAGATGTAGGTGTAGTTCTAAAACCTATCGAGCATGTACGGTAGGGCTATTCTGTAAAAACCATTTCGATATCGAGCTTCACCTGAGTGATAGACACTTTACTCTCACTTCAAAAGCGAACTTTATTAAATAGACAGATAGTCGAGTTTTGAAGGTTAAATGAAGGAAAGGATAAGTGAAGCAATTCACTTATCATCCAGGACCGTATCTTTCAAAATAAATAAATGTTATTTCAGAATTTTGTCTGTCGCTGCTTTACCAATTCTTTGGAACAAGTTTTAGAAGCGACATCAGGTTTTTTTGTTATCCACCAGGTAAAAATCCATTAATTAATGATCATCACTCACAATACAGGTTTTTATATATTTTTCTCATCGCACACATGTTTCAATGATTCGTATTTCCATATTTTAAAATGTTATTTATTACAAGCTCTGCCGACCGCTGTCCTGCCTTCCAAAAATGTTTGGGTGACATTATTTTTTATCATACAAACCTTGTCCAGACGATAGACAATACAAGAAAAAAAGAATTATCCAATTTGGTGCAGTGGTTCTATAGGTATGTGCGTACCTACATACATTACGACGATTAATTTCTATATTTTTTTTCGAATGGACCTATGCTGTTGGTCTTTAGGACTTTAAGCTTCATCAGAAAAGTAGTAGCAGATGGCTCATCTAAGAATTTTTATGAGGGGAATGTCCCCCCGCCAGCTTCCCCGGGGGGCGTGGCTTGACGGTCAATTCTATTTATATAGTAAATACCTATTTCAATTGTGATTTGTGGTCAATACACTGTCTTATTAATACAGAGAATTTACCTATTTTTGTATATATAAAAAAAACCTTTCATCGCCTTAAAGTGCACCATGCCTATTGTTACTTAGAATTATCCGAAACATCAGGAATGTTAAAATTTTAATAAGCCGCAATAAAATCCCTCAGATTTTTTTTCCTCATAATAAGAGTAAAAACGTCATAGAATGATCCAACCGGATCACCCCATTTCCGATGACGCATAACGGTCACTAGGACCATTAGCATAGATCCAACCGAAAAAAAAAATAAAAAAAATAAGAGTAAAAAAGTTCTTTAGGTATATGATTTTCTAAACGTTTAAGAAGATTCGCTAAGCAGCTGTTTAAAAAGATGGCTTCAAACAACCCTATAAGAAAGATATCTCGTAGTACACTACACTATGTAGGGCCTGTCCTTCTTAGGTCATTTACTATCGTCACAAAAGATTGTTTGCTAACAAAATGTACTCGAAATTAAAACACTTTAAAATCTTATAAACACATCAGCATAAAACAATAACAATTATTATATAACCTTCAAGCGTTTCCCATTAAATTGTTTTCCTTATTTTGAAAACGTATAATTACAGTATAAAGATTTCGTAACCTAAACTAAGTTTACAAATTATTTAGGAATTCTACGCTGTCTTATATTTTCACTCATAATGAAACAACTTTCTCGTATTTTTATTTATTATATATTAAGTATATTTATTTCTTTATTTTTTTTAGGAAACAAACAGTCATTTACACCTTCTTAAACTAAAAATAAGAAAATACTTAAAGACTAACAGTTCCATAGATTTTTAAAGCTACAAAAATACGGCATAATACTAAATTCTTATTAAATTCTCTAACTAGGTACAAAAAAAGTGATTTATGTATTAAGTTCTTCACATGCCCGAGAATTCGGATACATTACAGCAACCATGATCACGAGAGGACTATGGTTGTTGAAATCTAAGTCAAAAAGAGAGCATTTTCTTAGTTCATCCATATCTGAACATTCTAGATAATCCGTCGTTCCTCTTGGCGTTCATAGAGGGAGGGCTGAGGCTTAGGATAAAGCCTAATGATGGTGATGATGATGATGAATACGTCATCTACTAAAAACATATCAGTTAAATACTTTCCATGTCAGTACAATACTTAATTAGCTACAAATGTAATTACCTCAAGGTAAAATATACGCCAATGACTTTAAACATATAGATCCCACGGTAGGTTCAAGATTTTATTCACATTTTGTGAGGAAACCTGAGTATGAATAGTGATTTAAAAATGCTGGATGCGCCTGAGTGGCGTAATAGCCTGAATTAGAGCCCTTTCTTATAATAATAATAGTCAGAATGTTTCTGTCAATAGAATAAAAAATAGTCTACAACAATTTTTTTAAGCAAACCAATGATGTCTTGGTCAAACGCCCGCAACTTTGGAGCTACCCCAGAAATGGGAGAGTTCGAAACCGAAAAAAAGTAATCATTTATTTGCAAGAACATAGTAGGTTATAATAAAAAAATATATACTATAATGAATAAACACATATGTTAGTGCGGATATGCGCTTGAGTGGCGTAACAATGTGAGTCCCTTTTCCCTTTTTTCTGTATGTTGGCAAAATTGACTATTTGCCATTGGGTGGTCAATAAATCGGTTTGCCTATTATACACTTATTGCCTATTAAAATAGAATACTCAATAATAATATCTAATGTATTACTATTACTTATTAAATATTCTTAATCTTGTATTCCTTGTTTATAATTCAAAGCAATAATAATGTTGTTATATGCTCCTAGAACTTATAAGCCTAGGTAAGTATCGCTAAGCGATAAGACCTTATCGCTATGTGAAAGTGTTTTAAGTTCAATGCTCAAAGCAAACGCATCTTTAATCCCAGTCGTTAAGTAGGTAATAACAAGAGGCTACTCAACCGGTTAATGCATTACATAAACCTAATAATTATCACTGGTAATACTAGCATAAAATATGAAATCGAAATGTATGTATTTTGCTTTCTTTGCTTGTTATATTTATGCTTGTAAATGTCTATTTTTTAGGATAAAATTTAGCCTATGCTACTCGTGGATAATGTAGCTTTCGAATGGTGAAAGAATTTTTGAAATCGGTCCAGTACTTTTTGAGCCTTCTCATTACAACCAAACAAACAAAGTTTTCCTGTTTATAATATTAAGTATAGATTACCAAGAAAGCGAGTTTGAATAGCACATAATACAAGATTTAAAGCTTATTTATTTATTTTCCAGGAACACGAACAGTTATAATAGAACATACAATTAAATTTATAAACATAAAACATAAACCAAAAATGTGTCCACAAACAAATTTTATAACATCAGCTTCCGCTTAAACAACTAAAAAATAAGAAAAGAAAAAAAACCACTTTATTGTAGTAATAATTAATGAAAATGTACAAATGTTTCGAGTTCCACCGTTCCAATCATGACTCCTCAAGATAAACCTAGGAGAGTATTAATCAGAGCCCTTCCAAACTCTGTAAGAGAATTATCAAGGGCGCAAACGATTAACTTAATGAATGCAAGTCAAGTTATGTTAAAGTTAAAGAGTGGAGGCCGCGTTTAGGTAGACGAAGTGTTGGTCGGCCATTAACCAGATGGGACGACGATCTCCGTGCAGTGGCCGGCCCGTGTTAGATGCGAGTAGCAAGAGATCGGTCTTGGCGTTCATTGAGGGAGGCCTATGTTCAGCAATGGACGGATAAAGGCTGATGATGATGATGATGCAAGTCGAATCCACTACTCAACTATTAATAATGCGATTTTTTTTTTTTTGGAAAGGTCTAGAACTTTTTTTTTGTTTTTTTTTTCAATACAGCAATTTCTTTGCTCAATCGGTACAGTGAGCAGATGGCTCTCCTAAAAACCAGTATCTATATGATGTAATAACGTATAAACACATCGTTGCCCGAGGCGCAAATTATTTCTCATTATTATTACACATGTTATGCGTACATGCCGTAAACATTTTAATTGATACAACCATTTCATGCTTTGAATTATATTAAACTAGGAGCGCCCCGCGGCTTCACCCGCGTAAGTCGTATTCCCGTGGGAGTACGGGGATAAATTATAGCCTTTGTTATTCTGATGTGTAAGCAATATTATTGTAATGTTTCATTAAAATTCATTCAGTAGTTTTTACGTGAGAGTAACAAACATCCATACTCACAAACTTTCACCTTTATATTAAGATTTTTTTGATTTTTAATTAATTATTAATATAATATTTGATGGTATAATATCAATGTTTAGTTCATTGAAACTTATCTTTCAACAGATTATACTTAAAACCATTGTCAAAATGATGTGATTAAATATAATGTAATATTCTTACAAAATATAACTTATGTTTCCTCAACGTATCCGCTAGGTCAAGACCGAGCGAGTTATAATCTCCATAACTAAGGTCTCTGACCAGCTGAGTATTTCCCGTCGATTATGGCGGTATCCGTCCACTATAATACAGCTGATAAAAGATTAATGAGGGCCTGTTTCACAATCTCCAGTTAAGTTCCCAATATATATAACATATTTGACAGATATTTGACAGATACTCCATACTCTATCTGTCAAATATGTTGCCGATAGCCTATTGGGAACTTATCGGGAGATTGTGAAACAGGCCCTAAATGCATATGCTGCCAGCAGTTTATTGCTTTGAATGATAATTTGAAGATACTTTTACACTTTTAATTTTTTGTCTAAATCTATTTAATCATTTTAATGAAACCATGTTTATGACAATAATAATAATTACTTTGGCACTTTTATTTATTTATTTTGATAGTGGGTCGAGTATCAATTCGTAGTAAGTCGGAGCCTTATGGAGACTCCCGACACCAATTATTCCAAGGTTAGTAAGTACTGCCCTCCTAAGTAAAGTAAATTATCAACCCTTTATGTCCTACTGCTGGGCACGGGTCTCCTCCTCGAAATCAGGTAAGGAGAGTAATGGGCCGTAGTACACCGATGCGCTGGCCCAATGCGGGTTGGTGAACTTCACATACCTTCAAAGATTTTCAATCTCAACAGGCATAAAGGTTTCCTCACGATGTTTTCCTTTACCGGTGAGCGAACGATGGTCTCGTGTTTGGGTTGCACTTAGAAATTTAGAAGATCACGATCGAACCCGGAACCTCTCGCATAAGAGGCCAAGTCCACCCACCACTGGACACTCGTCGCTCGATTGCCCTCCTATTCCCTATATTTCGAGATAATATTTATATAATTATTTTAATACACAGTTTCAAAAGTCTTGCACCAAGTCGACCTCAACGAAAGAGTTCTCATGGTCCAAAACGATAAACTGCGAAACTATGGATATGGTTGTCTCAAATTGCACATGAAGAAACAGCCACAATGCTAGACAAGGCCACATCCACTCGTGAATAGTTTTATAACATCGAGTGTCTCTCCTTGAATGATAAAAGAAACTTGCACGCGACGTTTTCACATACACTCGCTTTAGCTATATAAGTACAAGTACTTGTTTGACGTTTCTAACGATTCCTCGTACCTCTGGGTACAGTTATTAGGTGAAAAACATTTAAATCTATTGAATATATTAACAGCGGCATATTTGCAATGTCATTCAATTTAAATCGTGAGCAAAGAATTCAATAGTATAAAAAATATGAAGCTTTAAAAATAAAATAGCCTGCTTTAAAAAAATATATTTGAATGTAGTTAGAACGAATCTAATAAAAAATTAAAAATATATATTGGTCATCGAACATATGACCCGAATAAAGAGGTAATTTAAATGTTTTTTTATAAAAACAAATTCCGCCAAATTTGTGCTGCGACGTTGCGCCGTTTTCGCGCTCTGATTGGCCGACTTGGGGGCATTGATAGATGATTAGTTGATGGGACGTAAGCTGATCACTGGCTGGTTCAATTGCTATTAAATCAGTGACACTATCCGGTTGTATGTTAGATGGTGTTGGTATACATGATAATGAACAAGACCACCTTTTATTCTATTCTTTTCGTACTATTGCAGATTGTGTTGCAGAATCCAATCACACCGACCATGACTCTCGTGAATCTGTATATCTAATTAGTACTTTAATACGATTGACATAAAATTTAAATTTGAACAAGATAACGTTGTACACTGTGAAAAAATACCTTTACA
Source organism: Lycaena phlaeas (assembly GCA_905333005.2). NCBI lineage: Eukaryota > Metazoa > Arthropoda > Insecta > Lepidoptera > Lycaenidae > Lycaena > Lycaena phlaeas. The sequence continues at coordinate 11,376,971 of HG995178.1, forward strand.
GCGGATATCCAGAATACTTAAAATTATTTTATAACTACAATTCTGGATATCCGTATATCTATACTATATCTTTAACTTCCAATTACCGGTTTTAAATAATAATGTCAATGACACACATACTGAATTTACCGATATAATGTGTTTTGTGCGAATTTCTGAAATTAATATCTTCCGTTAGAAGATGGCAGGATCAACATGACAGGATGTATGATTATAATCTCATGGTATTTAGGCAAACAGTAAAAGGCAGTGCCATTACTAGGGTATTAGACACCTCTTGATCACATTATACAAAGACTTTTTAAAGAAATAGCAAAAAGGTTAGTCGACATTACAGGAGACCAAAGGGCTGGCAGCTACCTCGGACAAAGATTAGTCTAGCTATTTAAAGGGGGAACGCTGCCAGTATCTTCGGAACTTTGCCTAAAGGGACGCCTCATATTATTAGATATTTTAGTTACATATTATAATAATTAAAAAACTTTAGATCTAGCTTGAAACAACTAAAATAACACCGCTATACAACCAGTCGTCACCGTCTACACAATTTCGAATTATTACTACAGGAAGCAGATTAAAGATTAGATAACCAAGAAGGTCATATATCATAAAATCAGATAAATCTATACAATCAAAACACGTTATTAAATATTTTGATTGCTTTATATCTAAATATTATCTATAATCTGCTAATATGTTTATCTACTCCCTTCCATTTTACTTCTACGAATGTAAATTATTGAATGTATATTTATAATTGTTATCTCTTGAAATCGAAGACTTCGTCGGCTAGTGATTAAGTCTATACTTACCCAGAAGTTAAAGATTCAAATCCACAAATGATATTATAATGAAACAAATTTACGGATTTTTTTACAAGCCAGCCAAGGTTTATAGTTTTTTACAAGCCAGACGTTTCGGATACTTTACAGCAACCATGGTCCACAAATGAAATTTATAATATACTTTCACGCACTTTAATCAGTGATAAATATTTATGCAAAGTATGGAAATCTTTATAAGGTTGCTAATATTAACAGGTAAGATAATAATAAAAATAAATCATTTATTCTGATTGATATTTATTATTAACAAAGATTTAAGGAAATTATTTCTCAGAATTTTATCTCGCATACATTGTCATCAGAAACGAAAAATAACATATGACAAACTGAAATTATAATATATCATTTTGGAGTCAACATTTATATCCAATCGCACCTCAATTTATGCTCTTACGCAATGTAATCTGACAATTAAATAACATATTTTCGATATACCTATATCATAAGGCATATAGAAAGTCAATTATGCATTACATACTTTCCAATTTCACCGTTGTGTAAGAGACCGGTCCAAGTTACCGAAAAACGTCAAAATACCAACAGATAAAATGCTAATTCTTGATAATGACTCAATGCAGATAGGCAGCCCGGTGAACTTCCTGATCCTGACCTGATATACTATAGCAAAGAATTCAGACTTACATAGAAGGACAATTTTTAAGGATTTTTAGTGCCGACACGTCCCCAGTTCGCACTCGCTCGCTCATATGCTGGGGACATCTTGTTGTCCCTCTCGTCTCGCCAAGCGGACGTTTGCATCGCAGAAAGTTTGTCCCCAAAGCGCTCATAAGAACTGTCCTTCTATGTACGTCTGAATTCTTTGACTATAGGTAGACGCGAGAGACAAGAGATCGGCCTTCTTAGATTTCATTGAAAGAGGGAAATTTCAGCAGGGGACGGTTAGAGGCTGATGATTATGATGAACTGGGGAGTCTGATGATTATGATGAACTGGGGAGTCTGATGATTATGATGAACTGGGGAGTCTGGTGGTTATTCCACATCGCAAAATTCAAATCTTAATATGACTTATTGGGTGGAAAGGTAAGGCCAGACAAGGTGTTCGGTCAATAGCCTGAACTCGTTATTTAAACATTAGCTAAAAATCAACCTACATATTTCCTACGGCTGGGCACGAGTCTTCTCCTCGAAATCGCAAGGAGGGCATTGGGCCATAGTTCACTGATACGCTTGCCCCATAGGGTTGGTCAACACAAATACAACGCTTTTTTATCGAGTACTGTTGAATATTCGACGTTAACCCTTTAACTTTAAATCGAATTTAGTCTGGATTTAACTCAACGCTTAAAAAGCGCTCGTGCAAACGGAGACTAAAATTTATGCATTTAAAATATGCTTAAAAATTATATAAACTTCTTAAATTCATATCCACTACGCAATACAGGATCTTAAGTAACTCATACGGTTCTAGTTGTCGTGATCTAGTTTAAAATGTTATTTTTTAAGGCACCACTTGACATTCAGAAACCATATGTAGTATTTAATATGAATGGCGAACGAGAAGTTTCTAATACGAGTTTTTCGGCCGCATTAACATTCATTATTGAGCTGGTCTGATGTAAATAAAAGCTCTTATTGATAGTTGTAGCGTATAAAATATAGCCCGGTAGAGGTTCGTCCTGACTTCGCACGAGTAGACCTCGTTCTATACTCGCTGGCTGTGGCTAACAATAGATAAAAGATTTTTTCAAATCCGTCTAGTAATTTCGAAACATGTTCAATACAAACAAACAAATCTTTCTTTTTTTATATTTAGTATAGATTATACACAGTTACTGGCTGATAATTAATAATGACTTTTACTTAAGTTACTAAAGACCTTTAAAAATAAAGATTAAAAAAACAAATCCCATAACTTGTAATATAATTTACAATTTGTAAGCCATCATCAACATTCTACAGAAGTAATGGCCTCTATGAATAAACGTAAAGACGGCTATTCCTCTTACTCGCATATAAAAGATACCATTCTTTGTCTTTTAACATGACTTTCCATAATTCATAATCTTCATATTTTTTGTAATTTATGTGGAATTTCATAAAAGTATCCTTTAAACTTTTACGCCTTAAATATTTCATTATTCTAGAACTGATGACGATGATGATGATGCTGATGATGACGAAGATGATAATGATGATGATAATGGAAATCAAAATAATATTCAGACAGTTTATTATGTTAATATAAGCAGTTAATGGTGATTTTATTCATTTTTTATGTCAAATGTATACCCTATATCTAGCTCTAGTAGTATCTGCTAACTCTTTAATGTTTTAAAAATGATTTACATAAATTTCTATTTATCAATATATCACGAAGATGTATGTGTGTATGTATAACATCTAACAACATTCCTTCCAATAAGATCAGACAAGCGATATTTTATAAACATGTAAAAAGAGTTTATATTTCTTAGTATATTGTAGTAGAGTTCAAAGATATCCGTTTTATGATTAATTCAATAATATGTGCGTTACGTTCTTTGAGTTAGGCCTATGTCCAGAAGTTCGCGAATAAAGGCTGATGATGATGATGATGATGATGATGATGATGACGATGATGGTGATGATGGTGATGATGGTGATGATGATGATGATGATGATGATGATGATGGTGATGATGGTGATGATGATGATGATGAATAGTAAAGTGACATCTGCTATATTTATAAACATCAAACGCAGATAAATCAAAGCTCAAACAAGCTAAATTAAATCGTTTTTAATAGGCCAAAGCTTAAGCTCACTTGTAATTTACCTGCGATTGCTTCTGTTATCATCATCACCATCATCATAATCCATCTTATTGCAGTAAGTCTTATAATCGTCGTCGTCGTCGCCTTTATAATACTAAAATTATAAAGGCGAAAGTTTGTAAGTATGGATGTTCTTTACTATTTCACGTAAAACTACTGAATGGATTTTAATGAAACAATGATATATCTTATACATCATAATAACACATATAGGCTATAATATATAATTTATCCCCGTAATCCCACGGGAAACCCAGTTTCAGTAGTTTATAATATTGATTAAATAATATAATATATGAATTAAAATAATATTTCACAGGTGTCTCTAAATGAAGAACGAATTAATTTATATAGGATTTTAAATTAACATGGTTATTTTTATTATTTAAAGTATTTAAAACGGGATATTTACCATGTTTTTTAATATTGTTTTGCGGAGCTCGATATTTCCACATTGTCTACGAATGTCATGTTCACGAGAACATGACATTCGTTTTAAATACTTTAAAGAATTAATTAATATTTATGGCAATAATTAATCTGGACAGTATTTTGACCGTCCCCGACCAACGCATAAATTCTTAGCGAAATAAATATTCCTTCCAAATTTTTAGAGATATCGTGAGTGAGTCAGATCATACGGAAACATCACATCAGATAGATTTCGAGAGCGACAATTTCAAGTATCAAAACTATCAGATCCAACAAACAAGGTCTGTAGCGCATCACGTATACAATTTCCAAACCGCGGTCACTTTCGAAACCCATTGAGATTCCGCCGCGCCAGTCATTTTGACCATTGTCTCATATTTACAATGGACGTCCAGTCTACAATTTACAGCGCTTTGAAACGAGAATTATTACCATTATAACATGTGTATGAACTAGATTTTTCGGAAAGATACTGATGATGAAGACGATAATGGTGAATAAAAATTAATAATCACACTAAATAAATTATACATCGGGCTTGGCCCACCACTCGTTCCCACCGCTGCAACTCCTGTATAGCCAGGATCGATAGCGGTAACCACCAAAAGACCCTTTTATACGATCTCCGGGAGTAGGTTAAAACTGCATTGGGACCCGCAACGAAATAATCAGTAGAATGCAGTAGTAGGAAATATACCAATACCCCCCCAGGACAGACCAGATAGACAGTACAGGATCGCAGTGACCACCATAAGTCAAGAAAGAGATAGCAGCTAGATGAAGACCAGCTGCAATGCACCACGCAGAAATAAATTCAATGTCTACATTTATTTTTTACAAATCTTACTAATATTATAAACGCGAAAGTTTGTCAGTATGGTTGTTTGTTTCTCTTTCACATAAAAACTACTGAATGGATTTTAATGAAACTTTGCAATAATGTAGCTTATATATCAGAATAACACATAGGTTATAATTTATCACCGTACTCCCACGGGAATAGGAAGTGGGTGAAACCGCGGGGCGCGGCTTGTTATACATATTTAAGACACACAACGGCACAAATTAGAACCCACGTTCGTTTAGACACAACACCATCAGCCAGGTGATAATTATAGTAAGACTAAAACGATGATCTTGTAAAACAATACATAACTACACTTGTGAAAAGAAAAGTGAAAATTACGTTAGATGCGTGTAAGAAAGTATGTGTGTATGTGTGTGTGTAATGTATATGCGTTGTGTCAATGTGGTTGCTAAAGAAAAGCGTTGGTACACATCAACAAACTTATACTTTATGACGTCACTGAATAACGGCGGCCTTTCAGGCCTTGTCGTGGCAGTGGGGCTCAGTAGCCCAGGGTGACCCCAACACCTTGGGCCAAGCTAATTGAGCCGAGGGGGCTCTTAGTACCCCTCTTATAAGAAAAGGGGACGACCGAGCAAGGGGTGAGGATGGGAACCTCACCTCATCGTACTGTCCAGACGTTGGGAGTGGTTATTTAAAGTATTTAAAACGGGATATTTACCATGTTTTTTAATATTATTTTGCGGAGCTCGATATTTCGACATTGTCTACGAATGTCATGTTCACGAGAGTTTCGTTGAGAGTGGTTGTTTTGTGGTGCGGGGCAACCGCTTGGTGGAGGTGGCGTCGGTCCCCTGAAGAACTGACTAGCCGTTGAGGTGCCCTGTTGCTTGTAGATCCGGGGAACCTCACCAAAGGCGGCAGTGGTGGCACTCGCCAGGTTTTAGAGGATAGAGCTGCGTCCACTTACCATCTTTCGGGCGCAGCAAGTATAGCATTTCCGCCTAGGGAGACCTACTCCCCAGCGGGATGCGTCAGTGCATTTCCCGGCGTAAAAGGAAAAAAAAACTTGTTCTAGTGGGGTACTGTATCGGACTTTAAATGGTTTGAAGACTTGTTTATACAAATAAGGGCCGCTTTAGACTGGAGGCCCCCTTATACTTGATACCGCGATACCAGTTTTCATAAACACGCCTGTCTTAATCTATGCTAAAATCCTTAGACACACAAAATTTGGGGTCTTTTTTGTGAGGAAAGATAGAAGATGATAATGGTAAAGTATAACATGTTAGAAATTCATTTTGGTCCGCGTTGGAGTAAGAGATCGGTCGTCTTGGCGTTTATTGATGAAGGCCTTTGGTCAGCAGTGGACGGATAGAGGCTGAAGATGATGAAGCTGTATCATTTTCTTTCACCGTTAAAATCGAACCATACAAGCATGCTGCTGATTCAGTCACCAGTCTAATAAATATGAATGAAACTACTGGATCTTAGTATTTTAAGGTCCGTTAAGATGGGGGGGGGGGGGGCATCGTAACGGGGCCTCCCTGGACAAGGCTTATGTGCCCTTATAGTAAAGATACTGCGTCCAAGTTAAATTGATCGTATTATGTTTTTAATCTGTAGTGTTTGGAGGTTGTGACTTGCATCATTCTCTTAGTCACCAAATCTGACCCAGATTCGAGGGAATATGGTAATGTCCATAGCGACGATAGCCCTGAATTAATTCCGTCATTGTTATGATTAAGGTGCCTAGATTTAATCACACCTCCCGATTTCACATCGATCGAGAGTCTTGACGTAGATAGTACTTTTAAACTCGTAACATTTATGGCAAAAAAATGGAATATATATCCACTTTAACTCAATTTTACACACTTTACTAGATAATTAACAAAAAACAAAACATTAAGGAATTACAAATAGGCGGCCTTATCGCTTACAAGCGATATCTACCAGGCAACCAGCGGGGAAAGAGAAAAACAAAAAAGCAAATTAAGGGCAGGGAGTCAGTGATCAAACTCCTTTCTTGGTAATAAAAAACACAAAATGTGCGCATAATGTTTTTTTTTAATAATTATTGGTTTTTTTTCTTATTTAATTAGAAGATAATTTGCATAATGGATACGTATTTATTACACACATTATTCATCTAAATAACATAAGGTCTCAAGACGCTTCCTAATGAAAAAAAGAATGCAAAAACTGAAACTGCATATTCAACGCAAAGATTAATTCCAGCTTCAAGGATTGTGAAACTCTATTTCCTTATAAATTCTTAGTTTCTCTACAAATAAATCACATGTTATACCGTTTTTTTAATGTCTCACATCCGGACTTTTATTAACTAATGCATATTTTGTTTCATAATAGTTGTCGTATTTAATCAATAAAACAGAAAGATAATCCTTGACATTATCTGTAACGAGGCTGTCGAGAAATGGAATCGTATTGTACCAAAAATAAGAGCTGGAAGATCTCTTGATATCAATAAATGAAGAGGCGTTAAGATATTTTACCTAAATATGTTTTCACAGATTGATCTGACACTGACAAGATATTAATATCGCTCTTTAGGGGAATGCATTTCGTATGAATCCACTAACCGACTCGACAGGCTGCTAACCTGTGTAGGACTTGCACTTGAAAATGCATTGAACTACCTGTACGTGTCTTCAACCGCCTGCTCTAAGATCTGCAGGCAACAGGAACATATCAGCGACTGACTGTCCCTGGCGAAAGCCAGATTAGTGGGGGGGGGGGGCTCAAGCAGGCCATCGTAAAGATCTATTAAACAAGTTCTAGTAGACTAATTAATTATTTATCCGCGATTCCTGACGATTGTCCGACTACGAATGCGATTTGAAACGTAATATACGCACTCTTTTTTAAAATAATATACAGAGTAACGTTTGGAAAGAAGAAACTCCTCTTTTTAAAATAATCCAAGGCGGTGTGTTAGCTTCATTTTGACTTATTCACTACAAAAATAATTAATTACGTTGTTTTGATTAACTTACGATTTCCTCATTAATAGGGATGTTGACTATTTTTTTAATTGATTTTATTTGATAGATATACTATAGATAAACACGAAAAAAATCCTTTTGTAAAGAAATATGTCCAATTTTAACAAAAAATTAAATAAAGAAAAATAGTTTTTAAAATTGCCCTTGAAACGCTACAAGCGTCATTACGTCACACACCGCTAGAGATGTAAAGAACTCGAGTCTTTGAGTCTTAATTCGATAGACTCGGCTCAATTTTACAAGACTCGGTGTGCTAACAAAACTCAGAGCTATGAGTCGACCCGAGCTCCAGTCCTTTTTCGAAGACTCGAGCGCCAAAATAGAACTCGTATTTCAAAAAAGCTCGAGTCTTAAAAAAGAAACTCACGTCTCAAAAAGAACTCAAGTCTTAAAAAGAGCTCGAGCGTATCGAGTCTTGAGCGTAATAAGGTTGATTTATTTAAAATACATAGTTTATGTGGCAACATGCTAAATGTGGCCTTTAGGCATGGCATTATTATGTTCTGTGTACCTCAAGAGGGATAAAAACGCGACACTTATTTGTTATGTGGGTACGGAACAATATTTATTGCTTTTTATTTTACGCTTTTTTTTGCTTTTTTTTTTTTGCTTTTTCTTTTTTAATATTAGACGTTACAAAAATAATTAAATTACTATTATATCTCACAAAGTTACATATTTTATTTCCTGTTTATTTATAAAGGAACTCCAAATGGAAAAGAACTTGAGCGCGACTCGTCGCGTAAAACGACTCGAGCGCGAATCAAGACTCGAGCGCCATGTTGCGCTCGTGTCTTTATTTAGACTTAAGTGCTCGAGTCTGGGGTTCTTGGTATAACGAGTCGAGCTGTGCAATTTGTCAGCCGAGTCTAAAATTTAAGACTCAAAAGGCTCGAGTTCTTTACATCTCTACACACCGCATTCAGAGCTCGCGCTATATAAGGTGAGTTTGTACTTAGCTCAATGTTCAGTGACGTCATCGCCTTATTGGCGTTTACAGTCACGTGATCATGCATGATAAATAACGCATTTTAAATTAATTTTCTAAATTTTAAGACAAATAAGTAGACTTTTAAAATGTTATTTTAGGTTTTCAAATAGTGTATTTAATATGTAAAACATAACTTTACATGAATTTGTAACATGTGTCAACATCCCTATTGTTTACGTAGTTACCAAAACTTTAAAAGCCGCTGAAATGTGCTTAATAATTTTATTCGAAATGAATAAAATGTGAAGATTTTATTTCATATCTGCAAGTCAATCACAATGATTTGTGACTAATTTCTTATATTCTTGAATCTTCTCAAAATGAATATAAAATTTATAAAAACATTTCCCATGCACTTATGACTTCTAAGCGTTTATTTATATTAAGAACACAGCAGGTTTATTTGGACGGTGATTGTGATACCATGATCGAAATGAACATGACAGTTAAGAATAAACCAACCAGAAAAATACATGGTATTCATGAAAAAGCATGACCAGCAATTTACACTGGAATGATTTTAGCTACAATTTGAACCAACGCAATTCATGATTTGTAGCGTATTTATCAACTTTATTCCATTGTTATACTAAAATATAATCGTCGTTTCGTTTTTTTTAGACCAAGAATAGCTTCAAAGAGCAAAATTAATTCTTCCGTCAAAAAGTTTTTTATTTTATCTTATTGATATTGGCACACTTTACAAAACGTGTACACACCATATATATATATATATATATATATATATATTTAATTCTAAGGTCCTGTTTCACAATCTCCAGATAAGTTCCGAATAGGCTATGGGCAACATATTTGACAGATATTTAACAGATACTCCATACTCTATCTGTCAAATATGTTCCCGATAGCCTATTCGGAACTTATCTGGAGATTGTGAAACAGGCCCTAAATAAATACCTTATGACATTTTCATCATCATAATCACCAACCAGCCTTTTTGCCATTTGCCATTCGCCTCCAAAACGGACCGGCCTGCACGGAGATCAACTTACGCACACAATATTGCCACCCGGCACCCCGATTCAACATTACCTTTATATTCGTACTAGCTGTTGCCCGCAGCTATGCCTGCGATAACTCAGATTTACAACGGCATCCTAGCGGGATGATATATAGCCTCTAGCCTGGCTCGATAAATGGGCTATCTAAACACTAGATTACTAGATTAGTGCGATCAAACAAACTCTAAACGCGTAAGTTCTAAGTATGGATGCTTGTTACTCTTTCACGTAAAAACTACTGAATGGATTTTAATGAAACTTTACAATAATATAGCCTATACATCAGAATAACACATAGGCTATTATTTATCCCTGTATCCCCACAGGAATTCAAAGTACGCGGGTGAAACCACGGGGCGCTAATATTAGTATAAGATTAAAGAAAACTATTCTGAAGCATAGATGAAATACACAAATGTAACAACATACACACTATTGTTTTTATCAAAACATACGCGTTACTCCAAGGTCCAAACAATCTAATAAGCAAGGTCATCAAATCCGGAAAGAAAGTAAAACTAAGCCGTTGAAAGCGGACCCCCGCGTATTGTGAGGTACTGCGTGTGAAGCGTTACCTATTATGATATAAGCGTTTCGCAACTTTTTTTACGTATTTAATTTCGAGGTAATTCACATATTTATACATACAATGCAGAACATTATCCACGTTTTCATTTTCATTGTTAAATTCAGTTTTTTTTACTCGCCAGTAGTCACGCGAGCTTAGGATTTGTTTTCACTTTTTATATATTTTACGTTCGTACTATGATTGTTCTTTTTAATGGGCGTCAATATCTTATGGACGCTTTTACACCACGTCAATATGGTCCCGGTTCCAGACAGCAGAAATTTATTCAATACTTAAGATTTTTACTATATAATATTAACTATAGATCAATGACCGCGGAACATATTTTTTTTGTTCCTTGGCGGAATTCGAACCCACTACCTCTAAGCTTGAGCGCCAACGCGCTACACAGAGGTTATCATATTATGATCAGTTGAATACCTTTTCAATCGCATATATTTTTTTTTACATCCGACGGTGGTGAGGCATAAGCCGACACAGGCACAAATCCGACGCAATGAAGCTGTGGAAGTCACACTCCAGGGCTGGCGGGGGGTAACCCCCTATTTACTATATCAACCGAAAAAAAAATTTTTAGCTTCTCTTTATTTTTTCTACTTTGTTTAAATCCGATTCGATATCAATAATCACTATCGACCCATACAAGTCCTCGTTTTGGAAATCGATGATTCAATAATCACTACATATTATAAAACAAAGTCGCTTTTTCTGTCCCTATATCCCTTTGTACGCTTAAATCTTTAAAACTACGCAACGGATTTTAATACGGTTTCTTTTAATAGATAGGACAATTCAAGAGGAAGGTTTATGTATATAATTTATTAAGTTTTTATATACATTGGCTAAGATATAACAATAATTGTTGAAGGTGTCGGGAAAAAATAGGCCGCTTGGGAGTTTTCAACGAAAACGCTGCCTAAACCCTTTGAGATATAACATAATAATGTATGGTGGAATTGTGTATCTTAAATAGGTCTACAAAAAAGTCCGCGATGGGATATGTCTATCTCTTAGGGATATCATACTATATCCATTTAATACTTAAAAAAATGGGCAATTATAACGTGATAATTTGAAAGTTATTTACACAAATACGGTATGAATCCTTATCATTTTAAATCAGTTAATTGGCATGTGCATTTTATGAAGATTATTTTTGCCCTTTACATCATGCAAATTAAATGAATACTTTAGGAGATATGGCAAAATCAAAATAATGCAGAAGAAAATAAATCGTGTTGCTGTGATACGAACGGGCGCGGGTGGTTGTCTGGTGTCTAAGGCCGTAGTGTATCAACTCTGGTAGACGTAATAATATGATCAACGTATGGTGGAACATATAATAATAGTATTATATATCCTAAATATGCCTACAGAAAATCTGCGAAGGGATATATTTGTCTTTATGTTCAAGATGACATATATTCATTTTAATACAAAAACTTAGTAATTATTAAAATAGAAAATGATCATCATCAGACATGATAAATCCGTAAACCTAAGTTCACGCGGGCGAAGCTGCGGGTAACAGCTAGTAATGTTTATATTAATTACTATTCATACAGAACTGATTAGTGTCTAATTTGCGTATAAGATTTCTTTACTTTGCATAGGCGTTTCAATTAACTTTACAAAACTCTTGTGTTTATAACTTAACAAAAAACTTTTGAACAAAGAGAGACTTTTTGCGACATTATCGTGTAAAAAGTTTATATTTAAAGATTTTAGCCAATAGCATCGGTGAATGCGCCGCCGAGGCTGTGGCGAGGTCGGCCCGAGGTTCCGCTGACCGATCGAAAAACACCAGATGTTTTTACTCGCAACCGGTAGGTTTCGCACAATTTCACACTAATTGACTAATATTATCAAGATTCTTCAGGGTTTTTTATATGATAACTTATAGTAAAACTTAATATTAAAAACGTTTACATGATTACAAGATAAAGAAAGACGCATTTACTTATTATTACCGGAACGCTCTTATTAATCCTCTGGTGCTGCTCCACCATGTCTTTGGCTATCGCTAACACTTACCATCAGGCGAACCGACTGTCCGTTTGCTATTCTACAAACAAACAACAAATTCGTGAAAAAATTGATAACAAGATTCGCAACGAATTCAATATCAGTAATTTACTTTCGCTATAATGTTCACTTTTAGTTTCTGTACGAATATTTTACAGGCTTTTTTTTTTATTTATTAGCTTCACTTGTATGTCAGTTTGTCAGTTTGTCAGTATGTCAGTATGTAACTCTCCGTGGGTAATCTGCGCGCCTGCGGCCTTCCTTGGTTCTGGTAGCCGTTTCTCAGGCTCCCTCTCCGACATCGAACTACGATTCCCCGTATTGTTAAAACTAAAAAGTAAAAAATAAATAATAGTTTAAAAAAACTAAAAACACGCTTTTTATAGAAACCCAAACTAAAAAATAGAAAATAAATTTTAATAAATTTTAATTAAGAATAGTGTTAAAAATTTCAATAACTATAAATTAATAATAGTGTAAATAAAAAAAAATTATTTTATTTTAAAAAAAGCGTGGGGTGCATGGTGTCAATATAGTTATAAATATTTTATTGACAGATATGAGTAGAGTGATTATCATTTTGATAATATCTTAAAAAGCACCCCACGCTTTTTTTAAAATAAAATATATTTTTTTTATTTACACTATTATTAATTTATAGTTATTGAAATTTTTAACACTATTCTTAATTAAAATTTATTAAAATTTATTTTCTATTTTTTAGTTTGGGTTTCTATAAAAAGCGTGTTTTTAGTTTTTTTAAACTATTATTTTTTACAGATTACTTATGTTTACTAAATTTTGGTATGAATGTAAAAAAAAGCGTAACAAACATCCACGATGTTTGTTACGCTTTCACGCAAAAACTACTCGACGTATCATCGCAAAACACATATTTTGTGAGATACTAAAAGTAACATAGGATACTTTTTTATTAAAAAAAGGGTTTTTTTGTTAAAGCTGACGAAGCCGCGGGCAACAACTAGTTCACCTAAATATTAACATCAATTTCGCGTTGTCTACTCGCTCAACTGGAAAAGCACAAGAATATAAACTCGGACAAAAAAAGCACACAAGGGACTGGTACAATACAATCAATGAATATTAATGACTAATAAAACATGTTCCCTACTGTGCCACGGGATGAATAAGCTATTTTTTTATAAAAATAGCCCTAGAATGCATCAATGGGACATCCAAGTGGTATAAATATAAGGCTAGAATCAAGCGTAATGTTACCATAAACTTAATAAATAAAGCTAACGAGTTTGTTTGCTTGAACGCACTAACCTCAGGAACTAATGGTCGGATTTAAATTTTATGATTATTTCATTGTTAGATAGCCCTCTTATTGAGGAAGGTTATATAATATACTTATCTAATTCTATTTTTGGCTGAAGAGTTGGTTTGTTTGAACGCGCTAATCTCAGAAACTATTGATCGGATTTCAATAATTGTTTCAGTTTTAGATAGCCTATATTATATCATGGAAGGCTATAAAATATATTATCCCGCTCAGATATCTTTGTAAATCTTAGTTAGCGCAGGCGAAGCTGCGGTAAATGCTGGTTTATTAAAAAAAGATTTGAAACGGGTCCCTAACTTTTTGATAATTTAATATAGCCTATGTTCATCGAGGATAGTGTAGCTTCCCAACAATGCAATCATTTTTCAGATCAGTCAAGTAGTTTCGGAGCCTATTTAATACAAACAAACAATCAAATCTGTCCTGCTTATAATATGAGTATAGAGTATAGACTAACTAGAACATATCGGAGGATTATGATTAATTATATTTATGTATTTAATTATGATAAAATCAATGTATCCAAACATAGAATCAAATAAAAGAGATCTTTATTTCGTTGGCAACAAGGTTGTTAACTTGAAACACGTCAAATAAAAAGATTTGCTGTTTTGCCATAAAATTTAATTCACCGGTGAAGGAAACCTGCATGCCTGATAAGATATTTTTTAATATTATAGAAGGGCAAACTATATGTTATATGTAATATAAATGTTATATATAACTATATTATATGTATATTATATAAAGTTACAAAATAATTGTATTAGAGTATTACATACAAAATGTATTAGTTTGAGCGGAACGCCTACAAACTGCTTGAACAGTTTGGCGATTGATTGATATGAATAACAAATGTATGTATAAAGTGAAATAAAAAAAAAAAAAAATAAAATAAAAAAAAAAAAAAAAACGAACAGCCTAAGCCTTGCTATTATCGACGCCCATTAACATCCACATAACCACAGGTTATGCAGGTGCGTTGCCCTCATTTTCCCTATCCCCAATCGGGCACCGGATACTCACAAACCGCACGAAACGCGACAGCTTAGCTGTCATTTTACGCCGATTTCATGTGAGCGAGCGGTAGGTCTCTGGTCGTGCCGGTCTATTTTGGCTGTAAAACAGCATGGCACCGCCTCCTACAAAATTAATTAAGATTGAAGATCTTTGATGGTGTGTGATGTCAAGTAACCTGCATTGGATCAGCGTATCGGACATCAACTGTCACAACACCCTAGCCTGGTTTTGAGGACGTGCCCAGCAGTGGGCTAGTGGGCTATTTATATAAAGGTTGATATTATTCAATTTGTTCAATATATCTTCAAGTTTACAAAATATTAATTACTTGAAAGTTGTTTTAATCGTTAATGAAGTAGAGGCTACATACGACACGACTGGCAGGTCCGTGTCTGGAGCCTTGAAACGGTTCACGTTTATGAACTAGTTTCCAATTTTAAATATTTAAACATTTAACGTTTCTAATTCGAATTCGAGTTTTAATGGAGTCCATCTTATGTATAAAACATGCGCATAATGATTTATTCAAATATATTATGTTTTTATTTATGAATAAAGCTGATGATTTCTTCCATTAAAACTTTTTACTTATACGGCCATCTGATACCAAACTAGGCAGAACCTGTATTATGGCAACCAGACAACAAATACATACAAAGATACATTACGCTCAGACACATAACAAATTATCATGCTAATCTCACAAAGATTTGTCCTGGGTGAAGTTTGAAGATCCAACTCCACATCACTAACCTCACTAACCACTAAGCCAGGGGTGCCCAAACGGTCGATCGCGATCGATCGGTCGATAGCGAGAGGTTCCACTGTCGATCTTAGAGGTTAAGCAAGTTAGTACCTACAGTCCTACAAGATTTTATTTTCGAAAATTTCTTAATCACCTACTGAGCATTCCGATCGTTTTTGTTTCAATTCATTTATTTATGTGACGCAACGATGATGAACGGTGAACGATGCAACTCTGCTTGCAATTCATTTCTGTATTTTTGTACTGATTTGACATTTGCCAGTTTGACAGTTTTGACAATTCATTTGCTGAATTAATTGAGAGGAATTGCTTAAATGTGACCATTTTAGCCCCGCTGTATTTATTTTCTTTACTTATAATATTTTTTATCTACAAATATGTGTAAAGAGTAAGAAACTATGTAAAACGGCTAATAATTACTTATTATTACAACATAAAAATAAATGATAACATTAATATAAAATTAATAAAATAAATAATAAAAACTAATACATAAAAATAAATCTGTCGATCTTATACCCTTAACTTTTTCTCAAGTCGATCTTCATAGCAAAAAGTATGGGCACCCCTGCACTAAGCCAATAAGCCAATCAATTTGAGCCGACATTTTGTCAAGCATTGTAAATAAGATGGCGCACTGTAACAATCGAATGTTATTCAAATTAAAATACCATAAACAAAATTTCATATTCGATAGAATCTAAATACGAAAATTTCCATTAAAAGTTCAAGAGATATTCGGTCAATATGATCGATTGTATATTTCATCACAAAAAAATCCTCGTTCCAATTTAAGTGCCCTAATGTGGGTAGAGGCGACTGCTCGAGTGGGCAGCCGCATACAGATGCTGGTTCACCTTTACCAACGACCTAACTTTTACCGCGGTTTCTCACGAGGGAAAAGGTTTAACAAAAGCTTTCAGAAAAAAATATCCAAATCCTTAATAAAAGATTTTTTAACGATTCATAAATGTAGAGATTTAAACCCTTGAGTTTAATTATTTTAGTGCAGTTATATTATTAAGGGCCTGTTTCACAATCTCCAGTTAAGTTCCCAATAGGCTATCGGCAACATATTTGATACATATACATGAATATACATGAACAGATACTCCATACTCTATCTGTCAAATATGTTGCCAATAGCCTATTGGGAACTTAACTGGAGATTGTGAAACAGGCCCTAAGAACCTGACAACATAAGTTATTTACATTATACACCTTCTAGGTAGGAATTTAGTTACATAAGCGATTAATGATCTACATTTGTGATTACACAGTGTGTTTATAAAATATAATTATGATAATGTGTGAATGTGTAATTTGTAATTTAGTTTCTGGCGTGAAATAATGAAAATAGTTCTAGTATCTTATCTGTATAGTTTAAATGTTAGTGAAAATTAGAAATGAACTTAATGTGATGAATTCAAATGACGGACGTTAGAAAATGCATAACACCATGATCGTTGAAAATTTAAAGATAAAGATATTTAAAATATAATTTGTTCCAAAACCGGTTGATATTGGCCTTGTACATCCTCATATCGATACTTTACCCAAAACAAAGTATCAAGTAACCTTTAAATGTCGTTAGCGCCGTTGTCTAACATTTTCAATATATCACAAGAACATGGAATTTATTGATGCGATTTTCATATTCACATTATTTTTTTGCACACAAAAAAACTCATAAGATTTATAATCAATATGACATCATGATCATCGTGATCATTATATTAAATATATCTGCACTTTTAAGTTTACTGTAAGTATTTATTATTTATTTCACACTAGCTGTTACCCGCAGCTTCGCCCGCGTGAACTTAGGTTTACGGATTTATCATGTTTGATGATGATGATTTTCCATTTTAATAATGACTAAGATTTGTATTAAAATGGATATAATATGGTATATTGAATATAAAGACATATTATATTCCTTCGCAGACTTTCTGCATGCATATTTACTATTTAGGATACTATTATTACACTGCCCGTTCAAATCACACGATTTATTTTCTTGGGTATTATTTTGATATTGCCATATCTTCTAAAGTATTCATTTAATTTGCATGATGTAAAGGGGAAAAATAATCTTCATGAAGTGCTAATTAACTGATTTAAAATGATAAGGATTCATATCGTATTTGTGTAAATAACTTTCAAATTATAGCGTTATAATTGTCCATTTTTTAAAGTATTAAATGTATATAGTATGATATCCCTAAGAGATAGACATATGCCATCGCGGACTTTTTTACAGATCTATTTAAGATACACAATTCCACCATACATTATTTTGTTATATCTCAAAGGGTTTAGGCAGCGTTTTCGTTGGAAACTCCCAGACGGCCAATTTTTTTCCGACACCTTCAACAATTATTGTTATATCTTAGCCACTGTAAAAGCTTGATAAATTATGTACATAAACCTTCCTCTTGAATTGTCCTATCCATTAAAGAAAACCGCATCAAAATCCGTTGCGTAGTTTTAAAGATTTAAGCGTACAAAGGGATATAGGGACAAAAAAAGCGACTTTGTTTTATAATATGTAGTGATGATGATAGTGAAGTATGATATAATTTTTGTAGGTTCAGATTTTTTTACAAAGGTTTTTCACTCATTTTTTCAAAATCTTATGTATTTTCAAACCATGATTAAATTCGATATTTAATTTCTTATTTTACTAGAAATTTTGCTTGAAATGCTTATCATCATTGGGATGTAATACTTGTTTTATATTTTTCGTTTATAATTTGCTACAAGTTTCTTAACCCCTGAATAAGTCTCGTAAAGAGTTATTTTGTTTAGATGAGCCATCTGCTCACCTACCTACCGATTGAGCTTATAGGCCATTAGGCCTAAAAGTCTAGACCTTTCGAAAAAAAAAGAGTTCTTTTGCACGAACTATATTGCCAACAAAGGGCTTCTTCCTATTAATGTCAACGTACTTCTTGACCTTTAAAAGTATTATCATTTAATGAAGCTCCGACGAAATGGACTTTTAGTTTATTTGAATGCGCGCTTTGAGTGGATGCATTTTAAAAATATTTTTATTAGCTCTAGCGGACCCGACGGCCGTTGTCCTATGAACATTTTGTAGTGAATCTAATTATAAATCTAAATCATTCTTGAAACCACTTGAACATACAAAATAAAAAATAAAAATTACAAAAATCGATCCAGCAGTTTAGGAGTTATTCTCACACACGCACAGAAGAGATTCTATATATATATATATATATATATATATATATATATATATATATATATATATATATATATATATATATATATGTGTATATATATATATTACTAACAGCGCCCCGCGGCTCACCCGCGACCTCCCATTCCCGTGGGAGTACGGGGATAAATTATAGCCTATGTGTTATTATGATGTATAAGCTATACTAGTAGTGTCGTTTCTTTAAAATCCGTTCAGTAGTTTTTACGTGATAGAGTAACAAACATCCATACTTACACAAACTTTCACGTTTATAATATTAGTAAGATAATTTATCCGATTTTTTTACTGTGTAAAAAAGTGGGTAGACCTTGGTCCTGTCAAAGTTAAAAGCAATGGAAATTTTATAACGCGATAAACGAGGTTTTTCACTCATTTTTCCAAAATCTTATGTATTTTCAAACCATGATTAAATTCGATATTTAATTTCTTATTTTACTAGAAATTTTGCTTGAAATGCTTAGTTAAATTATACTATAATTTAGCTTCAACATTGGGATGTAATACTTGTTTTATATTTTTCGTTTATAATTTGCTACAAGTTTCTTAACCCCTGAATAAGTCTCGTAAAGAGTTATTTTGTTTAGATGAGCCATCTGGTCACCTACCTACACCTACCGACCTTATAGGCCATTAGGCCTAAAAGTCTAGACCTTTCGAAAAAAAAAGAGTTCTTTTGCACGAACTATATTGCCAACAAAGGGCTTCTTCCTATTAATGTCAACGTACTTCTTGACCTTTAAAAGTATTATCATTTAATGAAGCCCCGACGAAATGGACTTTTAGTTTATTTGAATGCGCGCTTTGAGTGGATGCATTTTAAAAATATTTTTATTAGCTCTAGCGGACCCGACGGCCGTTGTCCTATGAACATTTTGTAGTGAATCTAATTATAAATCTAAATCATTCTTGAAACCACTTGAACATACAAAATAAAAAATAAAAATTACAAAAATCGATCCAGCAGTTTAGGAGTTATTCTCACACACGCACAGAAGAGATTCTATATATATATATATATATATATATATATATATATGTGTATATATATATATTACTAACAGCGCCCCGCGGCTCACCCGCGACCTCCCATTCCCGTGGGAGTACGGGGATAAATTATAGCCTATGTGTTATTATGATGTATAAGCTATACTAGTAGTGTCGTTTCTTTAAAATCCGTTCAGTAGTTTTTACGTGATAGAGTAACAAACATCCATACTTACACAAACTTTCACGTTTATAATATTAGTAAGATAATTTATCCGATTTTTTTACTGTGTAAAAAAGTGGGTAGACCTTGGTCCTGTCAAAGTTAAAAGCAATGGAAATTTTATAACGCGATAAACGAGTTTTTGTCTTAAGCCTCAAAGTGTGAGCATCACGCAGATTTTACCAAATTCAAGGCCTGTTTCACCACTTCCTGATAAGTGCCAGATAGGCTATCCACAACATATTTAACAGATACTCCCTACTCTATCTGTTGGATACCTGGTGGATAGCCTATTCGGCACTTATCAGGAAGTGGTGAAACAGGCCCTCAATATATTATATTATACTACTAGCTGTTACCCGCAGCTTCGCCCACGTGAACTAAGGTTTACGGATTTATCATGTCTGATGATGATCATTTTCTATTTTAATAATGACTAAGTTTTTGTATTAAAATGAATATATGTTATCTTGAACATAAAGACATATATCCCTTCGCAGATTTTCTATAGGTATATCTAGTATACTATTATTATATATTCCACCATACGTTGATCATATTATTACGTCTACTCTGGTGAGTTGATACACTACGGCCTTAGACACCAGACAACCGCCCGCGCCCGTGCGAATCACGCCAACACAATTTATTTTCTTGTGCATTATTTTGATTTTGCCATATCTCCTAAAGTATTCATTTAATTTGCATGATGTAAAGGGCAAAGATAATCTTTAGGAAGTTCTCAAGCTAATTAATTGATTTAAAATGATAAGTATTCATATCGTATTTGTGTAAATAACTTTCAAATTATCGCGTTATAATTGCCCATTTTTTTAAAGTATTAAATGGATATAGTATGATATCTCTAAGAGATAGATATATGCCATCGCGGACTTTTTTGTAGACCTATTTAAGATACACAATTCCACCATACATTATTTTGTTATATCTGAAACGGTTTAGGCAGCGTTTTCGTTGAAAACTCCCAGACGGCCTATTTTTTTCCGACACCTCCAACAATTATTGTTATATCTTAGCCAATGTATATAAAAACTTAATAAATTATGTACATAAACCTTCCTCTTGAATTGCCCTATCCATTAAAAAAAATCACATCAAAATCCGTTACATAGTTTTAAAGATTTAAGCGTACAAAGGGATATAGGGACAGAAAAAGCGACTTTGTTTTATAATATGTAGTGATGTAGAGGAATATTTTAATCGTCAGTAGGATAGACAACTGGCAGACGTGTCACCTGATGGTAAGAGGCTTTGCCCACTAATATAACAAGTTCATCTGAAACTATCCCAGATAACTTATTTATTTATGTGCGTCGTGGTCATTGAATCTGGCAAGGAATCGTCTTAGTGTTCATTGAGAGAGGCCTATGTTCAGATAAAGGCTGATGATAGTGATGACGAAACGCGCTATAAACAAAGAAACATTACAATTATTATTTACATGTTGTTTTGTTTCCGCAAGCAATATAATTTAACAGATAACATCTTACATGATTCTCATTATCGCCTCCCATCATATAGCAGAACCTCCGCTACTTCGATCTTCTTAATTAATGTTAAGATTTGAAGACTAGTTGTTTGTTGGACAATAGATAGTCTTCATCTATACAAAAAGATAATCAAGTCCGTCCGTGTTGGATGCGAGTAACTTGGGATCGGCCGTCTTGGCGTTCATTATGACATTTTAACGATCGACGAATAAAGGATGATCATAATAAATAGATAGATAGATAATTGATCTTAGAATATGTGTGAAATTATTCATTTATTTAGTATTTAGAAGATTATTCAGAGCCGGCTGCACGCACAAAAAAAACATGACTCATGCGGCGTTACCTCGTTCTGAGGTGTTCCATTTAAGGCTTGAAGTGCAAGCGAGAGCGCGGTACGAGCGATAGAGGCACACTCGGCCCATCAGTATTTTCTTATGACGTTGCCACATTCAACTATCGTCAATAAACCGATTTCATGTAACTGTTGTCTGTAACAACCGATTTTTGTTTTCGTAAGCGTTAAGGTACCATTTTAGTAAAATTATTTTCTGGGCAGCCATTCGTTGTTATATTCACGATCATTTGACGGTAAGGTTAATATGTAAACCCCAAATAACATAGTGGCAGGAAAATTTACAAAACTCTTACTATTCTCAGCAACTCGGACCTAACTTCTCCAAAGTCTTACAAGTATTAATTTATATAAAGCGGATTGCATTATATCGACCTTTATTAATAAAATGCCAAATATATTTACGAAATAATACAAAAATGAAAATATTTTCGGTATTTAAACTGTGTAACATTAGATAATACTGTTACAATGTATGGAGTTATTGTTGTCACGAAAACATTTCCTATTATTACGACATTCCTTTATGTAACGCTTCACTAGTTCAATGATTGTCACCATCATCATCGCGTGTTTGTACAGTAGGGCTATTCTGTAAGCTCGATTTCGAATCTCGAAGACGGAAACCGCAGTCCCAAAAAATTAGCTCGCGCCTAACTAAGTAGGCAATGGTATTCTATTTTTAAACTATTACATTCAGTATGTCTGTGGTACGTAAGTATAAACTGTAAAAAAACTATAACATTATTGAATTCCCATTTTATCTTCAAAACAAGTTATTCCGGCTATCAACAATAAGGAGTTATAATTAGAGTATTTAGCAATAAAAATACCATTAGGTCTCGTTTATGGCCACGTTCGGTGAGTGGATATCACCAGCCTATATATAGTTAGACCATTTGTTTTTGCGAGTATGAGGTTTATTGATTTCTCATGTACGTATCCGATTCTGTTCATGACTATTACTTGTTTCTACAAAACGTAGAAACGATTCAAAAGTATTTTGTAAACATCTTAGAGTAGTGATTCACCATCATCATCATCACAGCCTTTATACGTCCACTGCTCAACATAAGTGTCCCTTAATGAACGCCAAGACGACCGACCTTGCTGCATCCAACACGGACCTGCCACTGCAGATAGAGTAGCGATTACCGAAATTAAATTATCTTATGGTTAGTCCTGGCTGTGATCTATGAACGTCTAAAGTCGCATGCAAATCTGTTCGAATAGAAATTAGTTTGTACAATTTCAAGTCTTTACCTCTATTCGTACTTTTTTTACCAACGGAAATATAATCAGCAGTAAAAGTAGGCTATGTTATCCCCGTATTAAAACGTTTTAAAACGACGGGATGCTGCTAGTCTCAGTGAAAGATTACTGCAAACACTTTTATAATTGCTCATCTGTAAAGAACGAACAAAGAATGAACAAGTGATTCATTTCTATTAACTAAGAAGGCTAAGAAACTAAAAGGCGGAAAGCTTGTTAACAACTCCTGAGAGGAATAAAATTTCTTGGCAATGTTCATTTTATTATGGCGAAGGCGATAAATGACTACCTAATAATAATCGAGTAGTAAAAGTATTTATACCCAAGTGGGTTTATATGGCTAGGGAATTTATATTACAAACATTTTGAATTGAGACTATTCTTTCGTAATTATCTACTTTTTAATGACGTCATTATCATCAGCAACTTCTATCGATCCACTGCTGAACACCTATTTCCCTTGTTAATCTTTATTATCAAATAAAGATTTCTTGCCTTCTATTGAATTAAAGTCTAAATTATAAATTAATTAATTTTCAGGATTCTTGTAATAAAGTATGTTACGACTTGTGCCAGTGGTCTAAACGTATATGTGTGTGCATGTATCTGTGTGTGCCACAAGTAAGCACAAATCCTGAGTTCGAATACATTATAAACTTATGTAAAGTTTAATCATATTAAAACGAAATTCGGAGTATATTTAAATTACATGAATTATATAATAATAAGATTTCTTTGAGTCTAGACAATAAGTTGTTAAGTAATATTTGACTAACTTTTAACAGTTAAAAACATGTTTTTGTGCATTAGTGAGAAGTGAAACTTTAGTATAACATATTAAAACAAAAGAATGAGCTCGTTGACGTGGTAGTGAGCTGGCCCACATTTGGGAGAATGGATGGCCGATGGGCCAATAAGTACAAGAGGAGGCCGCGTATAGGTAGATCAAGTGGTGGTCGGCGATTGACCAGGCGATTAGCGAGGTCTATGTCCAGCAGTGGACGGAGAACAGCTGATGGTGATGATTAAAACTTAATACCCTCCAATGTTTTGAGAGATATTTACAAAGATTTATTTATTATTACCCAACTATATAAAGCCATATAAATAAACCAGAATTAAATATATTACTGTGCCTAATGCACTTTTCATCCTTCCTATATTTGAAAGATCCTTGAGTAACCATTATCATCATCAGCCGCTATACGTCCGCTGCTGAACATAGGTCTCCTTCAATGAACGCTAAGACGGCATATCTCTTACCAGAAACACGTCCCGCCCACGGCACAGTGATCGCCTTTACAACTCATTATGTTCGGCATATACTTTGACTAAAAAGGTACTTGAAAACAATACAATTACAGAAGATTTTATGCATATACGTATGTTTTTTTTTATTTTTTATAAATATAAAAATATCAAAGTCTGAGAATAGTTCTTATTGTTCTTGAAGTTCGACGTGTAGTGGAAAAATACTAGCTTTATCTTTACTCAATAATTGTCTTCTTGGTAATAAATGTTCTGAGATGAAATTGACGAAAACGTCTCTTCTTACGGGTGGTCCAGGAGCCAGGTGAAAATTTGGTCAATCATTTCCTCCCGCGAGATACTTCGTGAGACGTATCAGAGAACAGTATCATAAAGCCTCCTGAACATCAGCTGGTTCTCGGTTGGGGGGATGAGCGGTGGGAGCCCCCCACGCATGAAAAAAATAAATAAATAACAATTCAGTCACTGTCAAAACCCAATATCTCAACGAAAAAAAATGATCAGCTGGTTATGACATGGTACATTGTACGTCAGCTGGTGACTCGAACATGAAACTTTTTTTTCACTTTCAGTGGAGTGGTTTATATGGATGATATCTTTATATATTAAGCTATTAGCATAACCAGCTGATTATTTTTTTTCGTTAAGATACTGGGCTAACTACAATTTAACAAATATTTGAGCTGAGAGGAAATTACTGATTTGTTTTTTCTACATGATTGGGAGGCTCCCACCCCTCATCCCCCCAACCGCACGCCAGCTGACGTCCACTAGGCTTTATAATACTATTCTCTGATACGTCTCACGAATTATCTCGCGGGAGGAAGTTGGTCATGAAGACCTGTTACTGGCACCCGGGCTAAGGCTTTTTATTATCTTCATCTGTATGTTTGTTTGTATGTTGGCAGCGGACTCCTTTAGACGCGATTTTGACCCACTTGAAACTTCTTGATTCCGTTCAAATTTTGTAGATCCATTTAGTACCGATGACTATAAAAATTCTATAATATTCAATTTTTTCAATTTGCAAAAGCGTGTTATACATATATCCTAATAATATTATAAACGCTAAAGTTTGTAAGTATGGATATTTTTTACTCTTTTACGTAAAAACTACTGAATGGATTTTAACGAAACTTTACAATAATATAGCTTATACATCAGAATAATACATAGGCTATAATTCATCACCATACTCCCACGGGAACGGGAAGTACGCGGGTGTGTAATTAATAGTTCAGAAAAACTTTTTAATTTTTTGAACTATTAATTATATTATTTATTTTAGTTGGTTCTAGAGTGGTATTTTACATCCATAACCTGGTGGCTGGTACCTTTCATCTTAGGTAGGAAAAGATAAAATAACAATCTTGTCCAAATTTTCGATTATATAATCATCATATGCCGTATCTTCCTAATAGCACCTATTTGTAAACTTGCAATGAAGTCCAAATCTGTTATCTAATTTAAGATCGAGAAACATAATACAATTTCCCTCTAATCCAAGTATAAGATAACAATATGTACGCAGCATCTTAATTCCAATAAACCTTATCTAAACAAACGACCCTAAGCATGTGTTATCGGGTAGGGTATTTACGACCCCAAGGTACCATTGTACAGGGTGTTCCATACAACCGATAAGGATGTTTAACATGTTGTGTAGACATGCGAAGACAAAAGTATCGAATTCGAATTTGTCATGACAAATATTTACGTTGGTATTGATTATCGTAAAAGCTATTTGATTATTGTATGATATAAATTGTTTTATTTATGTTACTTGGATAAGTAAACTATCTGACTTTGATAGTAAGTGGTTAACGTCCATAAACATAAAATAGTTTACCCGGAACTAGGCCAGCAGCTGATTTATGTATTGCCTATTCTGAGACAATATTATGTTAAGTCTAAGTGTCAGGAATTACACTGCCAGGTTAAATTTCTTTCTAAAACACAGCAGAGCTGTTTCACGGGAGTGATAAGCGAGATGGTGCTATCCAGGCAGCCGGAAGCGCGGCACGCATCCCTCCGACTGCTGATCTAGTGGGGTTAAATAGAAGAGCTGGATAAGGAGTGTCATTACTGATCCTGAATTGGACCGGCATAACGACGGTAGTGTCTCACGCTCACATACCAGCGTAAAATGTCAGCTATGCTGTCGCGTTTCGTGCGGTTTGTGAGTTTCCAGTCGCTCATTGGTAATATTAGGAGGACTGTTTTCTTAATTTTACGCGAATGTCACTCATTATAGTGAAAAAAAACTTTTACGGATTCTATCACGGTTTATTTAGTTTTTTATAAACGTTTCGAATACTTTGCAAGCATGGTCATGTGACTCGTGCGGATGTCTGCATAATCTCTGATGCAACGAATATCTACGGTATCGGGAGTAACCATAAATCTCGGCATGCTCACTTTTCTCCTTATACCATAAGATAGACCTACCTTATCCTATAACACTTGGAAGAAAATTGGACCGACAACCCACTTTGAGCCAGCGCATTGGTAAACTATGGGACTATACCCACCTCGCCTGATTTCGAGGAGACCCGTGCCAAGCAGTGGTACTATGGACATATATGGATACATGGGGCTGATACTTTACTTTTAAGCCGTATAATTGAGGACATTAAAACGAGGACAGGTCATGCTTAGGCGTATTGTCCATCAATTACCACCTTAACAATGGATCACGATTCACGGTGTCTATCCGTTGTCCGAAACACTTTAAATGCACTAATGGAATAAACAATCTGACCCACCAACGCAAAAGGATATCCATTTGACATATGCCTTCCAATTAAGGTTGCCACATGTTCGGGAATCGTCTGGATTCTCCCGATTTTTTATGGATCTCCAGACTCCAGAAAACATGATATTTCTAAAATTCCCTACGAAAATTATTTTAAAATATTTTTTCTTACTAATATTTTCTTTCTCCCGACAACAATGCCCAAATCCCGACTATTTGCATTTTCTTCCCGATATTTTGAAATTCTGATCTGGCAACCCTACTTTCAATACCAAACGAAATACTTTTAAATATACACAGCAAAGAGCAGAAGCCATAGATTTATACATTAAAGATTATTGTATAATTTATATTACTAATGTAATTATGAAATATTTTATAATATAAAATATAATAATATACTTAGTCATACATTATGTCCATTAATATTCAAATGAATACTACGAATATAAAGTACAGAATGAACACGTTATTTCTGTTAATTAAAGTTATATTGTATTGATGTTATAAAACTTCATAATATACAATGCAAAATGTTCTTGGTTATTTTTAATACAAAGACTACTATGTAGAGTCTAGTACGAAAACAAAGAGTATTTTTAATACAAAGTCTACATCTACAATATCCAATAATTAACATTTTTTTTTCTTTACAACTTAATGTTTGCATGATTCCTTAGCCATGGTTAACTGATATAATGTTAACTTATAAGAGAATTTACCGTAAACATGAGAAAACAATATAACATTATGTACATAAATATATAGTTTATACATATAACAGGTAAGTACACATAAAAATCAAAACATGCAAACATTCTTCGTTATTGACACTTGAGCCGAGGTTGCGATATTAGCAATAAACTGCAACTTGATATTATGTACTAAAGAATATAAATTTTATATTTATTACAAAGAAACATATTTTTTGAATGGTAAGATTATCGGTGTCTATACAAATTATGTATAACTAGCGGACCCGACAGACTTCGTTCTGTCAAATCAATTAATTCGCAATAAATCAAATTGCAATCTCAAACTCGCGAAATAAACTATCCTATCTTTAGGTTAGAGAAAAGCACACATTTTAAAAGAAAAAACATTAAATAGCGTATATTATGTTTAGATGTGATGATGTGATTTCTATTACGAGTGGTTTTCATATTGTTTTCTTATGTTTATGCGAATTTAACTCATGATAATGAAACAAATTTTACGAATTTTGTCGCGTTTTATTGTGTTTTTTAACAGCCCGCGACGTTTCGGATACTTTACAGCAACCATGGTCACGTGAGGAGAACCGTTGTTTCTATTCGTTTTGTTGATTTGTCTGTGATTTTATCAAATAATAGAAGAACAAAAAGTTTTCTATTTTTACTCTCTTGTAACATCATATAATTTTGGATGATAATTGGATAATTATCTGATAATTATTGGATAATATAAAATTATTATGTTGATAATTTCCAACCTTGGACTAAGCTTATGGGACTAGCTTGACGTAATGTAAGTGCTCACAAGCTTTCGCCCACTGAACCCTCATACCTCAATAAACGCATCTAACTGTAAAAGTAAATATTATTGTTTAAGGTTTTAGTAAAATGACTCACTCCCATTTAAGCCTATTAGAGGTCTAAAACCAGTTTCTTGGGCTCCATGACGGCGACTGGCGAGATCAGAATCGTCACGTCATTCAATTTTCTCCTCATATTAATAGCGAAAGCGCGTGAGTAAATGTTTTTGTAAGCAAAATGTGATTTATCTAAATTAACATATTGGTAGCGACATATTATACTGTCTATGAGTATTAAGTAATATATTGTATATGAATAAAAGTAAGTAAAGTATCAACCCTTTATGTCCCACTGCTGGGCACGGATCTCCTCCTCGAAATCAGGCGAGCAGGGTAATAGGCCAATAGTTCACCGCGCTGGCCCAGAGCGGGTTGGTGAACTTCACATACCTTTTACCATACTTTCAATCTCATTAGGCATGCAGGTTTCCTCACGATGTTTTCCTTCACCGGTATTGTCTATGAATATTGAGTTACTATTTTCTTTAATATGAAGTCAAGTAAGGTATCCAATAGTTTATTTTCAAAAAAAAAAGAGTTTTCCTTTAAATTTAATTCGTTTTATAAAATTTAAAGAGTCTCAAAGATTTATTATCTCAAAGCATTTTTAGAGTGGGCGAGCAAGCGAAGCTGCCATCTGAGCAGTTGACACGATTACCCTTAAAAGTTGAGGTCGACCTCTTTTATACCTGCTACAAGAATTTAGCAATTGTATACAAGTTTAAATTTACACAATTTTTAGTGATTGTATCCAATTCTTTATAAAAATATTTTAAATTTCATAACGCGTACAAATAAGTGGATATTAAATAATTATGTAATTTCTGTTATTATTTCACACAAATTATTTATATACTTTATTTCGCAATAAATGCATCATTATATTTACTCCATTATTCTCTGGTCCAAAAAATAATAAAACCTAGAGTTAAAAAATAAATCATACATAATAAAAAAACATAAAAATATACTCATTAATATTATGTAGTACTTATTTCGACACGTACCAGTCTCATATTAAATATTCAACATTTTCAACATTTCCAACACCAAATACTTTACAAAACTGTAAAAAGATTAAAGTGAAGTTGCATTGATTAGGAAATTTTTACGCACACACTTCAGCTTAAATAGGGTTGCCAGGCCGCCAAGCCTAAAAGCCGGACAGATCAGCCAGTTTGACCGGATATTTGAGTAGAAAGACCGGACCCCCCCGGACATATATTATTGAGGATTTTGTCTCAGTATTAATAGGTACGAAAAAAAAGGTATGTAAAATCAAGCTTTTTTGATTTGCCTCAGACTGAATTGGCATCGTTCGTTTGCGAAATTTCAAAAGCCTAACAAATATAAAACGCCGAAAACGAAACAAAATGTAAAAAGCCGGACACCGTATAATTTGGCCGGACTCGCCATCAAAAAGCCTATGTCCGGCTTTATCCGGACGCCTGGCAACCCTAAGCTTAGAGAGTATTGTTATCTCTTATAGTACGAGCAAATTATCTTGATCATATTGAGGTTAGTTGGAGCTCAGCAAGCGCATAATGCATACACGTTGCAACGTCACTCGCACCTAACTTCAGTCCAAGTTACTCGCACATAAACTTCACCACGCTATTTATCATAGCAATGATTTTCAGTTACGCCATCGGTCATCGCCCATCGGTCATACTACGGTCACATTAGCCAAAGCACTTAAAGTTTCATTAAGGTTGCATTGCGTACGATTTAATAGGGAAGTGTTACATACGAACACAACGCTTGTCTTGGAACGCACAAATTACATGGCATAAGCTTTTGTTTATTATATTACTAGCGGGCCCGAAAGACGTTGTTCTTTAAATACAAATCAATCCAGGCGTTTAGTTGAGATATAGATGAATAACCTAGATATCAACTGCAACGCCATCTGCCGGGCTGATTTGTAAATCTAAACCATCCTGGACGCCACCCAAACACTTACAATACAATAAGAATCGGTCCAGCCGTTTAATGTTTACGCGAATTTTACTCATTATGAAACAACTTTTACGTAGGACTAGTCCTCCCGTCACCCCATGGTTAGTTAATAATATTAGTGTAAATAGACAATTTGTCCGTGCATAGAAACCATATTGTGTATAATGCTAAAGTTTGGCGGCTTTGAAAATTTACAGTTTTAGCTTTTAAACTATATGTTAAGGTCAAATTTTAGACCATAAATTAGGCTCTATAACATGATATGTAATTGTTAAGTTCAAGAGAGTGAGATTGTATAGTATGTACTCTACTTTATACCTTTATATTTTTGTAATATTTCTGTACATTTTACAAATCAAGAGCCAGTATCTTTTCCTCTTAAGTACTTACTGATTGAATATTCTGATGATGATGAGTTTCGACATCATTAATAAAGTCACGAGAGACTTAAATATCGACAACGAAGGAAGAAGTCTTGACATTATAAGCTTTCATCGCTAATACCTACTCATTATATAATTTCGTATTCATTTTATAACTAGACATTCTACTTTTGCACGAAAATAGCTTCATTGTGATGAGATCACTATTTAAATAGTCTTATACACTTCTACAAAAGGCGTGTGCAGATTTTTTTGAGTTTCTGACCATAAAATAACATGTCTACCTATTTGTCATGTCTTTTTTTGTTTTTGAGAAAAAAATGTATCTCATATTAAAAAATATAATGCCTAAATTATTTCAGTAACTTTTCAGTAGAATTCATAGCCTTATTAACACATAGGCCATAGCTTCAACTAAATAATTTAGTAACAACACGACTCAGTTACTAGGTACCTTTATAACTTAAATTCAACGCAGCACTGCAAATTATGGAAAATTAAGAAGACATAAAAAATATTATCTTGGATTATACGAGTATGTTACATCATATGGTAATCTATGATAGAAATGACGCTCAAAAGAATTTTGATTACCTTAAATTACTAATACCAAATATCAACTGTTTCAATTAACTATAAAATACATTAACTCGGATTAATAGTTATTTAACTTGAAACCTTGAAATGTGACGTCATATTTTAATGTATATTGTCTACATAATGTGTATTTTAATATTTTGCTTATAATATGTTCCGGTTTACGGCTATGTGGGGTACGCCTCTTCAAGGTTACAATGCCCCTCTTTCGCCATCTCTACCCGTGAATAAAAATTCAAATTTTGATACAAATTACTTTTTAAACAAGCGTAACAACATTTGAGGTTACATTTTGTTTGATTATATTCGAAGGAGTATTTTTATTTATGTATAATGGTGCTAAAAACGCTGCCTTAAATAATGAGGGTAGTTTCATTTTAATATTTTCATTACCTACTTATAGCATTTTATATTTTGTAGTATTTCACTATGATCGCAAATATTTTTAAACATAGCCATTTCTTTTAATTTCGATATATGTATGTTATATTTAGGTATGTTCTCTGTTATATACCTGTTGCGTAATATTTACATCATATGTACCTTGAACAAGAGAAAAGGTTGTATATGCCGAATCATTAAAACCTGTGAGAAAAAGACAATCGCTTGTACATTTCTTGTCTCCTTCTAAACAATGACAGTGAGTGAGACATTTGATTAATGGAAATGTGATATTGTCGTGGATGCAAAGTAACAGCACATTTGCAACTGCAGATATGACGCTCTATTTGTTCAAATGAATCCGCCATCTTAGTTATCATTTGTCCACTTATTAATTATGTGCATGCATGTTGATGACACTTTATAAAAAACATTATTTAGATTTTCGTAAATTTGAGATTTATAAATTCAGGGTACTTACATAATTTAACAAATTTTTTATACTAGACAGATAGAAAGAGATAGAGGTAGATTTATATATTGACGTTTTATTTTATCTGTATCCAGAGTGACAGATATGGCCGACGATAGCACATTTATTGTCTATGTCCAGCTCATCTTGCTCGCACTTGGCTGGTTTGTTCTTCATCATCTTCACTTTATGAGACTTCATCATAATAAGTGGTAGTTTACATCTCAGTTAAGCACAACCTAATAGATATTTCAATTACTACTCTAATTTCTAGGGGTATTATCGTGACCTCGAGTATATTAAATGT
Source organism: Lycaena phlaeas (assembly GCA_905333005.2). Lineage (NCBI taxonomy): Eukaryota > Metazoa > Arthropoda > Insecta > Lepidoptera > Lycaenidae > Lycaena > Lycaena phlaeas. The sequence goes on from HG995178.1 coordinate 11,409,868, forward strand.
AATTATTGAATTATCGCCGGTTGACTAAGGTGTCAACTGTTACCAGTTTAATATTTAGTCAAATCACCAAAGCCACAAGCTTGTAGGTCAGATGATTAGCAGAAACTCGGATTGAATTCATAGGTCTAATAGGTACATACTATGATAATATGTGTATGTAGTATACGTATAAATAAAATAATAACTTTTTACTGAATGCAAAACATATTTTTTTTTTTACAATTTTTGTCTGTCTGTCTGAGCGACGAAGGTACAGTGGGTAAGGGGCTCGGACTCTTTTGCAGAAGGGCCCGGTTTCGATCCTGATTTTTTTGTTCAGTTACGGGTACCTCCTATGCTCTAAATAATATTAGGATTTCCGTTAGTATGTCTCATTTAACTATTAAACCAAAAAAGGCAGGCAAAGCTGTAGAAACATTGAAATGCCTATTACTTTGATTGATTTGCAACTCATATGTAAAACGTGCGTGCGTGAGTACAAGAAACGTTAACGGCACGTAAAGTTCACTGTATTCCCAGCAAAAGTACGTTAGCCAGAATCAGCATGTCTAAACCAGAGCCTTTTATACCGAAGGCCTCCATTTAATACATGTTTTTTTTATAAAAGATAAAAGATGGTAAAATTTTTTGTACATTTACTTAATAATATATTCGGAATAAAAAGGGGTATTGCACATTTTAACGTTCTTATTGTATTAAAATATACATTTTTAAACGTAAAAGGACAAATGAATTGTTGATTTACGAGAATGAAAAATCGATAGCTTGTCTTCATTCATCATTCTCTCTGGAAGAATGCCAGAACAGCTGATGTTTATTTATTGCCATCTCATTGTGAACTTTGTGTGTTTTTAACGGAATAACTGGAATCCGGCTGATGATGATTCTATAAGCTATCTGACTTTCCAATGATTGTAAGCCTTAAATTTTGTTTCCAAAATGTGGGGTATTTCAATTTTTTTCTTTCTATAAAATATTTAAAAATGTAACGTTATATTTCTGAACGAATATTGAATTTTAAAAGTCGAACTCAATGTATTGAGTATTCCATTTTAATAGATAGATACAATATGGCTGAATATTGTGAAATATTTTGAAAAAGTTGCCGGTATCTGTCCTACTCATTCATATATCATACAGGAAAATGGACTTTTATATTTTAAACACACAACAAAGGTAAAAGAGAACCGTAAAGATGAGTCAGGTACATTTAACATTTCTCTCGTATTATTTATTCTAAGCGCAAACCAGATATACAAACGGTTTCTCAGACATTTTATATTTCTGCGATCAGTAAATAAATAAAGACGTATAATGAATAATTTATTTATACATTTCTATTGATTAAATTAAGATTTTATGATACACGCACACAACCGTCATTAATATCGCCACTTTCATGACGAGCTTGTAAATTTTATTACAACTCGCGGACCGAGTTCGCAATTCTTAATACAGATAATGAAGTTAAGAATGCTTTCTCCCAAGTTATACAATATGCATAACTGTAAACATCCGTTCTTACCTTCTCTTAGGCAATTCCGTTAAAATCTCTACACTGGTTTTTGATACACTGCACTGAAATAATCAAGTCTACAGATCGTTACTCGACAGAACACACCGTTACACGTTATTTACGTCGGATAGTAGATAACACAAAAGTACACAAACACTGAACACAAGTTCCGTCTATAACACTTTTTATTCAAATTAGACAAGATTCGATAAACAGTCGATGTTATTGTATGCGCGCGCGGCGTACGTACTGTCGCGCAAGCGTTCTACTCTCAACTCCCTCTACGACACGACTGGCGTAATGGCGTCGCGTTCACTTTGCCGCGTTCACTTGTTGTGGTTTCGCTCAACGTTTCTTTGCAGAATCTAGTTGCATGGCAACTATAAAAATGCCGCAATAAGATTTCAAGTATAATTTAATTTAGTAACTTTGTTATTGCGCCCGTCTAAACCTACGAGTTACGACGCCATGACAAAAACGCTATTGCGGTTAAATTTATTTTAAGTTACTGTTTGGCATTGAAATGAGTACTTACCTATATTTTGTAACACAAAGTAAGATTTAACTTTAACTCGCCTAATAGGAGCTACTATGAAAGTCGGTAACGCCGATTGTTTGTCATGCTTATTACCTATAAGTACCTATACTTTAATCGTCTGTATTGGGGTTCATTGAACTACATTCGCTAGATGGACACGGGCTGATGATAATTATAAAACACAAAACGTCCGCACTCCGGTTTATTTTTAAAGACTGTCGATATATACTGTATATTTTATATGAACCATTAATAAAATGTTAATGAGGAAAATCAGAGTTAAAAATCATTTTCATCTTCTTCTTCATCAGCCTTTATCCGTCCACTGCTGAACATAGGCCGACCTTAATGAACGCCAAGACGACTGATCTCTTGCCACTCGCATCTAACGGACCACCACCGCGAAAATCGTCTTTCCACCTGGTTCATAGCCACCAATCCACTAACATAGCTGAGAAAGGTGTCATTAATTGAGTTGTATGTGCTTCCATTCGATAAAATGCTCTCTGCATTCGATATTTTGAACAAATGGTAGTTTTAGAACCCATGTATGCAACCGCGCGGAACGAAGGGCATCCCTTCCACCAGTAACATCCAATCTATTTTAGATTCAATATATAATTACATAGTAAAACAAAATTCCTGAGAGGATGTTACGTAAATGCAGATTACATTTGTAGAGCAAAATTGATGATTTATGTAACTAATAGCGTCTTCCATTTGCAAGTAGCTTATTACAGCATAGGTAATATTAGTGAAAAAAAGGAAAAATAGGATAACGATCTTCGTCATAATATTTCCATCCTACATTATATACCCGATTGACGTGGGTCGTCCGACCTAAAATTGTAAAAAAAACTATAAAACAAAGATAAAGATATTATTCGATGAATATCCCTACCATATTATGTATATTATATGTTATATTATTATAGTATAAAATGTTAAAAAAATCTAAAATACTTCAACTTTATTAGACTATGGGTCTGGTTACAAAGGATGGCCGATAGGCCAATAACGTTCGAGAGTGAGAGGTAGACGAAGTGTTGGTTGGCCATTAACCAAGTGGGAAGACGATCTCCATGCAGTGGCCAGTCCATGTAGGATACAAGACGAGTTCTGAGATCGGCCCTATTGGCATCCATTGAGAAAGGACTATTTTCAGGACCGGCCGGATGTATAGATAATGAGTACTTACGTATAGAACAACGACTAGTCAACAAAATAAAACATTTCATTTTGTAACAATAAACCGGCCTATTGAGCATAAAAATCAAATTGTGCTGATCGATTAAGTCGCGGATCAAATCTGAGTTTCACTCACCCAGTACTCGTAACGGTGATTCTACTCATGTACCAAAAATCATACCATAGTGCCGTATACCGGATGACGTAGCGTGGGAAGGCCGCGATGAACCGACTTTCTTGTGAGGGCCAAATTGAAAAGCCCCTGGTTGGAGATTGAGGAAGGCCAGAGTCCAATGGACGTCTATCGACTGAAATTACGATCAAAATCAATCAATAATACTACTACTTTTGCTATATAACTTACTTAAAGATATTTGTTTTCAACGAATAAAAATAGAATAACATAGAGGTCCTCATTCATTATTATCAGCCAATAACCACTCATTATATAGGATTCCTCAATTAAATTACAGCCGGTCTCACAAAACTCCGAGTTTTTCATGAAATCAATAAAAACATTCATCATCATCATCAGCCTTTATCCGTCCACTGCTGAATATAGGCCTGCCTAAATGAACTCCAAGACGACCGATCCCTTGCTACTCGCATCCAATACGGACCTGTCACTGCAAGGAGATCGTCTTCCCATATGGTTAATGGCCCACCAACACTTCGTCAATAAATACAAACAATAAATAAAAACATTATCAATAGTGAATTCTTAAAATTGGTTTATTTTTGAACGTCATCGCTTGCATAGCTTGAATTCAAGTGCTCCAAATGCATATTTTAATTACGATATGTAAAAATTGGCTTTAATCATTCTGTTCCGTTCTGAATACAATTCACACATAAATCCAGTTATTCTCTCAATTCGTAAGTGGGAAGGCTTAGTATACCATACCAGCCAAGATGTTTTCGATAGTAGGAGTGAGCTAATTCAACACTCGTAGATTTAGCTATCATCGTCAATATCATTCTGTACCCAGTTAGCATTCGAATTCAAATTTAAATAAAACCCAACATGTTACATGATATGCGTTTAGGTAGACGAAGTGTTGGTTGGGCATTAACCAGATGGGAAGACGATCTCCGTGCAGTGGCAGGTCCGCGTTGGATGCCAGTGGCAAGGGATCGTCGTCTTGGCATTCATTGAGGTAGGCCTATGTTCAGCCCGAAGGCGGGGCGACCTACGGACTCGGCATCGTCGGTGCGACCGGTGGTGCTGCTGAGCGAGGCTGGGAAGGCTCTGGAAAGAGTGGTGGCTTCCCGGCTCGTTCGGCACCTGGAGGAGGGCCCGGGACCCGGACTTTCAGAGTCCCAATACGGGTTCCGGGCACACCGGTCGACGATTGACGCCCTCAAACGCCTGCGGGCGGTGACGGGTGAGGCGGAACGCGAGAGGGAGGTGGTGGTCGCGGTGTCGTTGGACATCGCGAATGCCTTCAACAGTCTCCCGCACAGTGTGATACGGGAGGCACTGGCCTACTTTGGCGTGCCTCCCTATCTCAGGAGACTGTTGGACGCGTACCTCTCCGAAAGGAGGGTGGCTTGCGAGAACCGGTGTGGGTCCATCGAGTGGTGGCGAGTCGGCTGCGGTGTCCCGCAGGGATCGGTCCTTGGTCCGATACTGTGGGACATCGGGTACGACTGGGTCCTGCGAGGCCGTCTCCTCCCCGGGACGGGTGTCATATGTTATGCAGATGACACCCTAATGTATTCCCGGGGAAAGACTTACAGGGAGGCGGCGCGGCTGGCCGAGGTTTCGCTAGACCTCGTGATCAGCCGCATAGAGATGATAGGGCTTCGGGTCAGACCATCTAAGACCGAAGCCGTTCTCTTCCGCGGGACCGGGCGGAAAGGACCTCCACCGGGAGCTACCCTCCAGATCGGAGGGGAGAGAGTCGGGATGAGCCCCCACATTAATTACTTGGGACTCATCCTTGACGGAGGATGGACCTTCGGCCCACATTTCAAACTGTTGGGACCGAAGGTCGTTGAGGTGGCGAGTGCACTGGGCAGACTCCTCCCGAACCTCGGAGGACCCAGCGCCGCCTGCAGGCAGCTGTACTCTGGTGTCTGCCGGAGTATGGCGATGTACGGTGCTCCGATTTGGGCGGGTAACCTCACTGCGAGCCTTAAGGCCATGCTGCGCTCGGCGCAGCGGGTTATCGCGGTGAGGGTAATCCGGGGGTACCGCACAGTATCGTGGGCTGCAGCAACCGCTCTGGCCGGCGATCCCCCGTGGGAACTCGTGGCGGAGGTTCTGGCCGAGACATACTCCTACGTCTCGGGTAGGAGGTGTCTGGGCTTGACCCCTTCGCCAGACGGATTCCTACGGGTCCGCCGGCTAGGGCAGGAAGCGTTAATGCGGAGGTGGGGGGAGGACCTGGCGAGTCAGCCGTATGGCCAACGCCTAACGGCTGCTCTACGCCCGGTCCTTGAGCGGTGGATGCGCCGTAAGCGCAAGCCCCTCACCTTCCGTCTGACGCAGGTTCTCACCGGGCACGGATGCTTTGGTGATTTCTTGTGTCGGACGGCCCACAGGGAGCCGACGACTGAATGTCATGATTGTGGCGCGGCGGTGGACTCTGCCCAGCACACCCTCGAGGTGTGCCCGAGATGGGCGGCGCTGCGTCATGATGTGACGTCTGTCATCGGAGGCGACTTGTCTTTGTCGAGCGTCATCACTGCGATGCTTGACTCTGACGAGTCCTGGACGGCAATGGCCTCTTTCTGCGAGACAGTGATGTCCCAGAAGGAGGCCGACGAACGGGTGAGAGAGGAGGCCGCTGACGCAGCCTCCCCCCGTAGACGACGAACGGGGGTGCGTCGGAGGCGCTATTTAATGCGCCTTCAATAAAGCCCCTGTGCTCGTGTCGGGCTCGGGATGGGAACCCGGGCCCAGCTTAAGACACGACGTCGTGGGGACTGCCAAGTCGTAGCCGGGCAGTCCCCCTATTGTGGAGAATCTGGTCTTTGCCGGGACCAGTCTGTCGCTGAGGGTATCCCGTCGCCTGCACAGATCCGGGTCCCTCAAATATAGCGGCTGAAGGCTCACGCAGCGGTTTTAGTGGGGTAGGGCACCCAAATGCGAGTCCCCACACACGCCAGCGCGCCTACCCAGGCCCTGGTATGGTCGTAAATGATTTCCGCTGCGTCATCAAAAAAAAAAAAAAAAAAAAAAAAAAAAAAAAAAAAAAAAAAAAAAAAAAAAAAAAAAAAAAAAAAAAAAAAAAAAAAAAAAAAAAAAAAAAAAAAAAAAAAAAAAAAAAAAAAAAAAAAAAAAAAAAAAGGCCTATGTTCAGCAGTGGACGGATAAAGGCTGACGGTGATGATGATGATGATAATATGACAGATAAGAAAAATCAGAGACATAAGATTGATTCCTGCAAAACAGCAAGTTTGAGTTGTTAAACTTCACACACCTTCAAAGACTTTTAATCTCAGATATTTCCTCACGATGTTTTCCTTCACCGGTAAGCAAGTAATGGTCTAATGTTCAGTTGCAATTTGAAATTTATAATAACCAATTTCAAGGCACTACAGGTCAAAATCGAAACCTGACTTCTCACTCAAAAGGCCGGACCCATAAGCCATACCCATAAGCTAGACTAACGACGCTCATTCGTCGCTTTGTCTTTATTTTCCTAGTGAATCAAGATAGCATGGAAAACTCTTAACAGTCTTATCACACTAAAGCCTCTTTACTTCAAACATTTCTGATCACAGGCTGTGAGGCCATCAGAAAGCTGGTACTGATGGTATATAATTTGGTATAAGCATTATGCCATTACCAAGAAGTTATCTTATTACGTAACATACGGTGATGAGGCAATACATTTCGCTACCGTGAAATGGATCACGCGACTCATCTATTACGAATATAAATACGTATTACCGAACATGTCATCATGGTTTTGAGATGGGACTATGAACAACTGAACGATTTTTTGGTCCTTCGATTTATTGATTACAAAAATAAGTAACCTCAGTGCCTAAGCGAGGCGATAAAGTATTCTAAGCGTGGGGTCAATCTAAAAGTCTTAATAAGCCGCGATAAAATCCGTAAAAGTTATTTCTTTATACCATTTTTTTTTTTATTACAATAATGATGTCTCCCATTCCTTAAAGGAGTCTTGTAATTTTATCTGAAGACTCACTGATGGCTCTCACACCCAAATTAAATATAGACAGCATCCTGGAAATTTTATAAATAATTTTGCTACTCCAATAAGCGTGGGACGGTCTCTTCCTCGAAATCAGGCGAGGAGGGGTACCGGGCTATAGTTCTCCGAGGCGCTGGTCCAATGCGGGTTGGTGAATTTTAAAAAACTTTTTTAATCTCATCAGGTATGCTGGGTTCCTCGCCTGGTTTCCTTACCTGGGTTTTACGGACTCTCGGAAACCATTAGGAATTATGTCATAAGAGTAAATTCTTATCACAAACGTCATCTACGATGATCACATATTATACTTCACTAGAAAAATTCCAACACTTATCAAAAAAATATAAAGCACAAGTCTAAAAACCATTTCTTAGGTTTACCATCTAAATTCTAAAGAGTTATATTTGTTGACACGTCGACAATATCCCTTCAAATGTAAATTCGTTTGTACTAAGAGGACAAATCGCCCTGAATTTTTGTTACAAAACTATGTGCACAGTTGTTCTATTTCAACACGTACATTGGTCTTTATCAAATGCGTACGTGACGGTATGAGAATTTCTATAACTATCACGTTATTTGTGACCAAGAAACGTTAATTACCGGATCCTCATCTTATACTAATAACCCACGTTTTGGATGGATGAATTTCCATGTTTACTATATTATTGGAACGAAGTTCCTTACGGCAGGCTTGGATTAGGGATTTTGCTGCGCGACCGAACTGAAAAAAATGTGATAGTAAAACCGCAAGAAAAAGTGCGTGGAATAAAAAGCGTTAAATGAGACGTGCGCAGGCGCGACAGTCGCATACACAAGCGAGTAGTGTATAATACCTTTATTTTTAGCCGAAGGAACTTCGTTCCTACCTGGTGTCCCACGACACCACATTCCTTTTTTGTATGGTTCTTTAGGCATGCGCACTACAGCGCTGAAACTACATGTTAGCTCGTAATAATAAACCACATAATACTGAGACAATAAGTGTTCTATGAGCGACGATGGTCCAGTGGTGGATGGACTTGGCCTCTTATGCGTGAGGTTCCGGGTTCGATCCTGACCCGTCGGTGTGTTTAGAAATGGGTTTTTCTAAATTAAAAAGTGTACCCCAAACACGAGACCATCGCTCGCTCGCTCGCAAACCTGCATACCTGATAAGACTGAAAGTCTTTGAAGGTATGTGAAGTTCACCAACCCGCATTGGACCAGCGCCTGAACTATGGCCCATTACCCTCCTCGCCTGATTTCGAGGAGGAGTTTCCCAGCAGTGGGACATAATATAAGGGTTGATACTTTACTTTTTTTTAAGTGGTCTATATTCTAAACCTAATCATATGTGTACTTTTTTTGCTATAGTGGAAAGGTCTTACACAGTATATATGGGACACCTCGGTACTAGTCACTCACTGACCTGTACCGGACCGAAATAACTTCAAGTAATCTTTCGCCGCTTGCTGTGAATTGTTCCGGATCTGACTAACGCTTCCAGCGACCTGTTAGTCCCCAAAACTGGGACTTTCTCCTAGTATCGGTAAATTCCCACAATTATTGTCATTGATTTGTCGTATATTTTGGATGTGCGTATTTTGTAAATAATTTTATTTTAGTAAAGTGATTCACTATAGTATAATAACTTCTTAATCTTCGCGTGTAAAATTCACAAATTGTTTGTCTCTGATAAAAAGTTATTAACTTTATAATACTCTGATATCCAAATGTATAAGCTACATATTTAATTGTACCAAAAACTATTAATATTTCGATTTGTTAATATTGCTGGTTTTTAGTTTTTTCAATATTACTGTGACCAATCCCGCTAAAATGCCTTGAAATTAGTTTTAGAAAGATTCAAAATCAATATAACAGTAAATTTATATTATTACTAAAAATAAATAAAAATCCTACTTAGGTCAATAACAAATCGGACACATTTTTATATAAATAGAAACGATAGAAATATTTTTTACAATCAAATTCTCTCCAACTATCCGATATATTTCAAAAGTCTCCAACTATAATTAATATAATATACAAATATCATAAAGACGAAATAATTGACTGTTTGTTTGCACTGAATAATAAATATGCTCCGAAGCTACTGGTCCGATTTAAAAATTATTTAAAAACCGGTTAAAAAACATAGGCTATATACCTACCTAGTATCTTTTTAATAAACTTTTGATTATTAAATTGTTTATCCATGCAAAGCTGGGACGGACTGCAAGTCTTAAATATTTATAGGAATTTCATAATTTTTTAAACTATACTAATGTAAGTGATCTCAATTATCCTAGAAACTCAACGCGGGCGAAGCTGCGTGCCACATCTAGTTCATTTATATAAATTAGTTCCATATTTTCTTAATTTTACTATAATGAAATTGATGTATCTGAATGTGTTTCTGAGTTATAATTACCAATGATATGTGGGTCGTTGGTAATGGTGGATGAGCGTGGTCAGTGATGGGTCGCTGCATCCAACGGTCAACGTTCCGGCCGTGTGCCCACTGTTACACGACACGACACGTCATCACGCACGTCAATTTACGTACGTTATACTGGTCAAATATATTGGATTTTTTGTACCAAACATTTTTGGCTAGTATAGTGGGACGTTTTTGCTGACGAATGTTGCTGCATCCTTTAGCTCCTTTTTTCTTTGAGTGATCATGGTCATGAGCTAGGGGTCGATTGTCTTAGCGTTCATTGAGGGAAGCCTTTGTTCAGCAGTGGACGGATAAAGGCTGATGTTGATGATGATGATGATCATGATGAAAGTTGGCATATAAGTATCTACCTATGTAGTATTTTTTTATTCATAAAAATGGATCTTCAAACTGACAAAACAGTTTGTCGGTCCGTATAACCAAATCTTAAAAAGTACTTCCCAATATGGGACGGCCTTTCGAACTGGGCATGCTCTTTTCTTGAAGGTCCCTCAGTCGTATCCATTCGGAAATAGATAGTGGTGAAAAGGAAATTGAAAAAATTAGGTAGCATTTATTTTGGCTGTCAGCTAACGCCATCGGTTGATGTATGCTCCATGGATGTTGTGCTGCGCTGACCGTAAGCCAGGTTGTTATGATACCTACTACATTATTGTCATTACTTAAACTAGTACGAGCAACTCGACAAATTATTACCCTAAATCAAAATGTTCGTGAGCTCCAATGGAAACAGTCACTCAATGATGGCCGCCGTTCACTGCTTGAAGTATCGCATTTTATTACGCAACACGAAATATCCAAAAAATATAGTTACCTTTCAATAGTCACGATAATCATGAAAATAAAAAGCATCTAGATCACATCTATTGCCACATAATCGTGTAATATAAGCTTCTAATACCGATTGCAACACAATTTTAAATCTAGTCGTTATAAGAAGACCAGTCGAAAGTCTGCGTTTTATTTTTGTGTATTGTCAAGTAAGATAATGCGCCTACTTATTTGTCAATACATTGGTAATTACTGGCATCAATCTTTGTCTTAACAATATAGGCCTTTATTTGGCACTGTTTAAACGAGTCACCTGAACATAATCGGTGAGAGAGGCGCCGTTCTGTGCTACCGGATCTATGGGTAACACAGGGGTACAACCTGCACCTTGCTTGTTTCTCCTGTGAAAAAGCTTTGCCGTGTTGTAGACAAGCAGTGTAATAGCATCGCGACTTAAGGTCGTATGTCTCTGGATAGGCAACATACAAATGAGTTGCATGAACTTGTTCCAAGTAAAATAGGTTGTGGTCATAATTTTGACCACTTACCAAAAAGTAGCACGTGTGCCTCTTTGTCTAGCCACTAATATAAAAATTACAATAAAACTTAGTGCTGTGAAATATAAGAGGTTCTAGGTAATAAATACTTACAGAATAACATGAAATAACCCCTTTTAATGAGTGGCTGAATAATGAAAGCTGCAGCCTTCATTTGCTACTTTGACATATACATAATATTATGTTGTCGTGAGCGTTAATTTCCCGCCAATTTAACGAAAATGTCTAACAATAAATCCTATTTAGATGTGCGATACTATACTTTTAATAGAGTATTTTTTTAAATAGCCAACCAATTTGCCAATATTAAAGTGATAGAATCACTCTGATGTTGGTAAATCCTAGAAGAAGCTAAAACTTAAAAGAAGAAGGAGTAAATTTACTATTACGTTATTAATAAATTTTGTTTATAATAACAACGCCAGTTCATCGTCCATGTCAGTACATGCAAAGAAAACGTGTGTTTTCGAAAGATTTGTAAGCGACGTCACCCGCTAATGAAATAGACAAAGGTGTTAATAAAATTGTTTGCCGGACTCGCTTTACGAACGTTGTAGGTATGTCTCAAATATGGTTTGTTTCAATAATATTGATACCACACGAAAGAGAATTCTTCGAGTCGCCACGAAAGAGGTGGCTTCAAATGAGATGGTATATCCTATATCTTTAAACCAGCAATTCTTGTATATTATGTTCGAATTTGAATACAAAAAGAATCATAATTTCAGAATGCCTCATAACTCATAAGCATGTCGGTGACGTGAACTTATAAGATTTTCTCCAACCAAAAAATGCTTAAGTAGTTTGCGCTTAAAAAAATGATTAAGCAGCAAAGAAATAAGATAATGATGGTCAGGAACATGTAAAAAGACTTCCGTGACAACGGTAACCACTTTGTTACCATCAGACAACTATACAATGACATGGAATGCCTAGATATTAACACCTATATTAGCCCCTCTTACCACTATTGTTAGGTCAAATGTCACAATCTAGATCTTTCCGAGCCGAACTGGTTTGAGGCGCTTTACAATTTATTGAACCCAAGTTCAACCACATTATTTACATTCAAAGCCTAGCCTTAGCTTGGTAAATAAACAATATAGCTGTTTATCTTACCTCTGGATCTACTGAACCGATTTTGAAAATTCTTTTATCAATAAAAGGCTACGTTATATTTTGTGGAATTTGAAGTACGCGCGTGAAACCGCGGGGCGCTGCAATCATAATATGTATATGAATAAACAAAAGTTACTTCGCTATTTGTATCTATACAAGTATTTAAAATTTAATCGTCATTTCAAATTACCCGCTTTTTACTAAGTGCACGTGAAAGTACAAAATTTAATCACATCAAAAAATATTTTTTGTACCTCCGACTTTTGGTTCCGGATAATCTCTTAAAAATGCTTAACAGATTTACTAGCTTAACTAGCTAAGCTATTACTTAGCCTATAAAGTAACAAATCCGGATAAGACGCTGTTATGGTCACCCTATTTAATTTGAAGTTAAACAAATATTATGTATATATAATAATATGTATATAAATTTTACTGAAATTCATTTCATGTTAGTCACGTGACATCTCGCAAGAAATGGTCTTACAGATACTAAATAACAGATACGAATTGAAACGATTGAAAAACGATTGAACTATGTTCAAAAAAACTTCTGTAGGTACTTATTTAGACTTCTACCATTCTAAGATTCTCATATACGCTACATATAGAAAATTATAGACTGTTTATTTTTGAGTTCGTAGTAAAATCGATTCAAATGCCGTTACGGCAAACCGCACGACGTTACCATGTCACCTGTTATTGTATTCTAACATTGACATAGATGTTTTAACTTGGTCGAGCTTTTCAACCCGCCGACTTTTTTAAACGACCTACTTTAAGAGGTAAGTACATAATATACATACATGAAACTAAATAATTTTATACTAACTATTGCGATTATCTTCAGATCTTGTAATACGATACAATGAATAGACTGGTCTGTTAGTCTAGACTCTAGTGGATAGTGACAGTCTGGAATTTGATTCCTACCCAATACAAATCTTTTTGTGATGAGCTATGATCATTTGTTCTGTGTCTGGGCGCAATTTGTCTATAATATATTTTATAGAGTCTATAAAATGGACGATGGTCCAGTGAGCTTTGCCTCTCGAGCGAGAGGGTCCGGGTTTGATCCTGAGCTCCCACCGTCGTGTCTAAGTGCACCCTGAACACGAGACCATCGCTAGCTCACCGGTGAAAGAAAACATCGTGAGGAAACCTGCATGCCTGATAAGATTAAAAGTCTTTAAATATGTGTGAAGTTCTACTAACCTGCATTGGACCAGCAAATCGGTGAACTATTGGTCCATTACCCTCCTCGCCTGATTGCGAGGAAAAGATCCGTGCCCAGAAGTGGGACTTTTTTTACTTGTATATATTTAGAAAGAAAGACTCTGCCTAGTTTCGAATCAAAATGCCGTGTTTAAGTTGTCTCATAAAAATATGAATACAATATGACAACAAAAACGAAATCCACTAAACAAACAACCCTCCTTCACTCTTTTTAGAGGTTTTTTATTCAAATATTATATAAAGGTATAAAAGCAATTTATAAACGATATCGTCGCGAATATGGTCACGAAGTTTATTGTAAACAAATACCGTTGAAAGCGTACATAATCAGCTACTTAATGGAACGGAAAGTCGGAGCAAATATTAGGTTTTATAGCGGGTAAAAAAGTGGCAACATTCAATAAATTACGACCACAAAACAAGATGGCCGTTCAAATGTTTTTTAGTGTAATTGAGATACGCAAACGAGGTTGCAAAAATCCGCAGATACGCTGTGTGGCCAACAATAACCATTAAAATAGGCTAATTCTCCCGTGAGCAGACTTTTTCAGGATATTAATTATTACATTTGTTCTAATCTAAGATCCCGTTTATACGAGCGCTTTTTTATCGATCCGCACGAAACGCGACAGCTTAGCTGTCACTTTACGTCTTCGTTCTTATTTAAAGCACTAAACTTATGACTCAGGATAGGCAACACAGTAAGTAGCCTGGGCTGATTTCTAGTAACTAAAGTTATGTTCATGGATGACGTCAATCACTTACCATCGGGTGGTACCATCTGCCAGTTGCCAGTCGTTATATTCAACTAGCATAAAATACAAACTGGCGCATGATACTCGCGTGATTATTTTTATTCTTTCTATTTAGGAAAAGTGTTCAGACATTATTTAGGCATGCGAAGTATTTTAAACAAGTATTAATTATAACCTACTAAAGTTTAATTAAACTTATAAACTTGATTTTAAATCACACAATCAATCAAATCATATCAACCGTGGATTTCAATTTCTTTATTACATTATGGTAATCCGTTAAGATTTTGATATTTTGAAAAGGAGACTGTCCAAAATAGTATGGGACATTGGTCTAATTTGTACACTTAATGATATGAAGTAAAATAAATATCCAAACAGTTTTAATTAGTTCATATCCATAAATTCTTTTCAATTTCAGCGTAAGCATAATTTAATATTTCCAAGATATGCAACACTACATGATATAACAATGGCAATGGCGTATGAATGTTTTCTTTGGCGTTTATGGCTATAAATCTATGTCCAAATAAAAAGTTCAAGTCGTCAAAATATCCACAAAAATGCAAGAAATACATTCATTAGTTAACAACTCCATAACAAAGCTTGAAATAGATACAAAAAATTACGAAAGTACCATGAGTGACGCCATTTTTCAATAATGACGCTTAAGTAATAGCCTTTGTTTGAAAATCTTGATAATTTCTTAAATTTTTTGCACGTAACTTATTACGATACACTAATTTATTTTATTTTTAATGAAATCTATGTATTTTTATTTATTTATAGTATACTGTACAAGACTAGACCAGAAATGGACCGTCTCCTTTGGAGCTAATTAAGGATTT
Source organism: Lycaena phlaeas (assembly GCA_905333005.2). Taxonomy (NCBI): domain Eukaryota; kingdom Metazoa; phylum Arthropoda; class Insecta; order Lepidoptera; family Lycaenidae; genus Lycaena; species Lycaena phlaeas. Next base: position 11,425,011 of record HG995178.1, read on the forward strand.
TGCTTATACAATAAGCGAAGAAAAATTGTCAGTCTACCCAAAATTTAAAAAGAAAAACAATTAAAAAAAGAACATTCTTGCAATTCCAAATACAAACATTACATTCATTAAAATCTGCAGCACGCGAATTAGTGGTTAATGTCAATTAAGAACAGTGTCAAGTGTCTGCCCCACATCGACTCCTGCATTAAGACTTGCATTCATGCAACTTGCTAGCTTCAAGAAAAAACTGCCTAGTGAGGAGACGATTTTACACAAAAGCATCTCACACGTAAAATTTCGTACCACCATAATACATAAAATGTAACTTAATTTTCTTTTAAACTTTAATGTATATTATGATTGAGAAATAAATCTGAAACATTTGCTTCCACTCAAACAAGGATACAAAGGAATAGGGACTACAAATTCTAAAAATAGATGTAGATGTTTGAATGGATTCGAAAATCAAAATCAAAGAAAGGTAATATGCCCAACTTTTTTTTTACTTAATTTATATTTAATACTTGTTGCTATAGCGATCAAAGACTTCATCACAAAAAGACAAAGCCCTATGTAACAGTCCAGTTCTGGGCTCTCTTTAAGTACAAAACCTTAAAAAAAGGTTTTACATTTCAAACCAAACAACGTGTGGTCAGTGTTCTGTAAAGGTCACTAGTTCTGATTCCTGTTTAAAAATGGAACATACAATATCAGATTTAAATATATTCTCAAGTTGATCCAATTATGAATCAGTCAAACTGTCAATTTACTTTGTTTAGTGAAAATATTTAATTCACTTTATTCAAAATTGAAATTGAATTATTTTTTTAATTCAATTTTTAAAATAATGTAATATTTTAAATTCCTTATATTCAGAATTTAATTGACTATGATCACACGTTTTAACAATTTCAGAACTAGATTTCATCTCCTTGTTAACATGAACGGATTTTTTTTAATATAATGAATATATTTCCGTTGGCTAGTAACCGTAACACAAGTTCTTCAAGAACTTACCACGGGACCAGATTGACATGGTGTAAAAAGAAAAGAGATAAATTGCACTCATTTATTTATAAGCAATGAAACAGAAGTAAAGCTATTTGACTTTTTGAAGTGAAACTTCTTTAGAATCGTTGTGATTTCAAACCGGATGCAACGGAAAAAACGACAGGTAAGAGACACAAATACAAAAGAGTAAGAGGGCAAATGTCGGTGTGTATGTATATTGCACACTGTTTAATACTTGCTTGTATTTGAGCATTTAACATGTGTTTCACTTCTATCGTGTGTGAATCACACACACACACACACACACACACACACACATACCTTTTTTCTCCTAACTTTAATTGAAAAGATACCTATATAATTTGAGCAGTGAATAACAACCGTCTTATCTCAACTTACGATAGACATACAATCCAGCATCATTATTATTAGTCTTTAATCTTTATCCATCCGCATTTTTACTCAATATAACAATTTAAGGATTTCATCTCGGTTTATTAAGATTTATTACCATTTATTACCATTGTTGCTAATTGTCCGAAAAGTAAGGCATGTAAAAATCTTAATAACTTAACAAATTATAAACACTTAAGATAATCTTAAGTGTTTTACGTCTCACAGAAGGAGAATATCTAAACTATACATCAACGTGAAAGATTACAAAATCATTTCAATGATTGTTGTATGAATTGGACACAATATATCTCATAGTACGTTACATAAAAAAGTCATGATAGAAGCCGCCATTACAAATTAAAACAAATGGCCGCCGCTCCCGCCATCTCTCAGCTCGTGTCCTATGAACCGGCCCCAGGAACAGGGTCTGACCCGCCAGGACAATTTGTAGGTGTCATTATCTGTTAAAGTTTGTCTCAGTGTGCCGCGATTGACGGGCTCGCGTAACAAACGTCCTTGCTTGGCTGTGTATACCTATCTACTGTAAAAAATCGTTTTGAAAATAGAATACTGGCTGCGTTATATGCAGCGTTAAAATTTTGAAAATAGAATATAAAAGTTCCTTTCACATGTGATAGCAACAATGGTTTGAATTAAATTGAAAGTGATTTGTGGTACATGATTTTTGAAATCAGATAAATATAATTTTATAACGTAAGTAGCTTACTTTATGACTTTTCTCTTAGTATTTTATATTTATATTAGTTTTCGTATAGCAAATAATCCAGCAGATGATTTTAAATCAAACTAAGAAAACACAGTAGTATTTTTTAGAGTTTGCTTCTATGTTATGCCCGACTTAACGGTTTTTCTATTAATAACAAATAATTTGAATTGTTTTCTCTTTTCGCCATTTTCAAATAAGTAATAAAAATTTAAAAGTTTTTTGAATCAAAAATTTTATCCTAAAACTATCCAGCAACTCTTGAATCAATTGCGTCTGATGAGAAACCATTTAAGTTGACCTCTCGAATTAATATAAAATCCTTTTGGGTATCTACTTTAATTGAATACCTCGTGAGCCGCATGGGTCAAGACAAGCTGGCTGTAGAGCCAACAGTAGTGTGTGTGCATCTGATTCCATATTTCCGCTCCATACCCTATGTAGAAATTGAAGTTTCAATAATAAGCCCTAATACGTAGGCAAAGGGTTTAAATTCTTTGAACAGATTTTAGCAATTTAAAGAACGGAAGCCGATTTTTTAAGGAAATTGTTCTCTTCGTGAAGATAATCTATTATTTATTATTGATATTGACACTTTGTAACAATTTTTATTTTATTTTAACAGATTCAATTAGCTTCAGCCGTTGTGCCTAAATAATAGAAACTATGTAAATAAAGTATCAACCCTTATATGTCCTACTGCTGGGCACGGGTCTCCTCCTCGAAATCAGGCGAGGAGGGTAATGGGCCAATAGTCCACCACGCTGGCCCAGAGCGGATTGGTGAACTTCACATACCTTCCAAGACTTTCAATCTCATCAGGCATGCAGGTTTCCTCACGATGTTTTCCTTCACCGGTGAGCGAACGATGGTCTCGTGTGCACTTAGAAATTTAGAAAAACCCATTTCAAGGCACACATGGACGGGTCAGGATCGAACCCGGAACCCCTCGCGTAAGAGGCCGAGTCCATCCACCACTGGACCGTCGTCGCTAGAGCGACGGTGGTCCAGTGGTGGACGGGCCCTGGGCCAGCGCGGTGAACTATTTTCCCATTACCCTCCTCGCCTGATTTCGAGGAGGAGACCCGTGTCCAGCAGTGGGACATAAAAGGGTTGATACTTTACTTTTTATACTTTTATGTAAATAATTTTTGCTTGAATCTTTCCACTCCTTTTTGGGGTCCGTGACAGTATAAAAACGTGTTTTTTAAGTTTTTTCTTTAACTATGATTGGCCAAAGCCCCTCTAAAGATTAAAAAAAACGAAATTGTTTTCTAATGTTTACGCAAATTTTACCCATAATGAAACAACTTTTACGAATTTTATCGCGGTTTATTAAGATATTTACATGCCGGCCGTTTCGGATACATTAACAGCAACCAGAGTCATTATGTCATGAGGTATAATAAAAAAAACAATATATGTATTTTTAAACACAAGGTAATCAGACAAATTCTTACGAATCTATCTACCAGTGAAACACCCAGCATAGCACCCTACATAGCACGTTGAGCTACGGCAAACTTTTGAACCAGTCGTAAATTTAGAGGCCGCGCTCGACCCCGTAGCCCGTAGGTCATCACGGGGAGAACGCATTGGTTGAAGACTTTCGTCTATAGACTCTGCAGTTTAGATAACGAGAGAATATGGCTAGGCTTCCTCAATGCTGCCTACTCTAATTGAATCCTCCTATCGGCTTCCCTCTCAAGGTCTAAAACATACTCTTGCACTATTATTTTTCCATCGTGGTATCCGAAACCGTAACATAACCGATCTAGGGAGTACGTGTTCGTAAGCCCTCCAGGGGCACGGCCAATATAACAATATCGTCGACGAAACGAAGATGTTAAAGATGCTCGCTGCTAATGCTAGTGCCACATTCTGTCCAGCTTAAAGCCTTCAAGACATCCTCCAAAAATATTCGTGAACAGCTTCGGGGAAAGAACATGCCCCTGTCGCACTCCGCGATGCAGATGAATAAGGATTGGTCTTGTTTGACCTTCCGTAATCAGAACGGACATAAAGGATCGTTTAATCCTCTTAATACTTCAACGTATCGTCAATCGACTTACGAGTAACATCGCTGCAGAACTTCCAACATCTAATGTTTCAACCGAGTCAAAAGCTTTCTCAAAGCACATCAAATAATCTTTTTTTAATATATCCGAACATGGTGTAAATGTGAAAGTAATAACAACTAAAATGATAAGACAAAATTTGGTCGTAAAGTTTTGGTTTAGCAATTAACGTATTTTTATTTTATTTTATAAACTTTCTTTTGTCAAATGCTATAGCTATTAACAGCAAATAAGTGTTACACCATAAATATACAATATCTTTTTCTTAAATCAAATATGGTAATTTTAAAAACTTCTTTGCAACACAGCTGTTTCTTTCAATTATTAAAAAAAGTTTTTTTATACATATCTGGCAAAATAGATGTAGTGCGGTGGAAGTGCAGCATGGGTATCCTCCATCTTGCTTCTACTGTGAAACAGCTTTGCTGTATTTTTGAGGAAAGAAAGGCGCTGTAATAACTGGCCCCTAGACTTAACATAACATACGTCTCAGGATAGGTGAGTCACTCATGAGTGAGTTACCTGAACTTACTTCGGGTGAACTTGTTCTACTACTTGGCTGACCACTTAGTATTAGGTGTCTTGTCTATTAGTTCCTAAAGGTTTTCAGCTATATTGTACAGATATTACTACACAACCTACACAAAAATAATTTCAAGAAAACTATACATCGCACAACTATGCAAAGATTTGCTCCTTGGATTCAGTACAGGGGGATAAATGGTTCATATTTGCGCTCCCCACATGTCCACTTAGACTTGTTAAAATGACGAAGCGGACTCTAGGTAGCGATTTCGAAAAAGTATTACGGAATATTCTGGAATTCATCTTTCATATAAGTACTAAGCCTTACTGGTCATGTCTAAGCCTGCCCTCACGGCCAAGTCTATGTCAGAAAGATTAATTCAGGGGTATTAATCAACATTTTTTTTTTCAGATAAATGACATTAATAGAGCAAAATGGGAGTGCGGGTAAGACGAGGAACATACATAGCCGTTATATTATTTTTATATGGGATAGCTGATGTCCGCACCAGCCTACCAATAGACCTAGCATCTGATGATAAAGGTAAGTACTAAGCCTAAACTTTTGGTCTAAGCTGACTCCGGGACTTTATTTACCCGTAACAGAGAGACAGTTACAGAGACTGCCAATAGAAGTGAAAAATCACGGGACAACGTGTGAAAACTTATAACTAAGAAATACGACAGTGAAATTTAAATATTACTAAAAGGCGATGAAGAAGAAGAATAATGTCACATTGGTGTGTCGATAGCGAACCCATCCCTGGCTACCGATCTATTATATATAATTGCAGATTCACGACGTTTGTCCGGGATGAACTCCGAAACTACTGAACCGATTTTAATGGTTTTTTTTTTAATGTGTGCTTTTCTCCAACTTAAAAGACAGGATAGTGAGATAAAATAGGTAGGAACAAAAAACTGCTACATACCAAATCTTTTTGACAGAACGAAGTCTGTCGGGTCTGCTAGTGTACTATAATTTCTAAAATGTACCTAATTTTACGTGGTAATCACATAATAATATGACACAATTTGATTGATAAATAAATCCAATGTGAAAATATGGATGTTTGTTACGCTTTCACGCGAAACCGATCATCATAAAACTTTGTACACATATTCTTGGAGGTACTAGAAGTAACATAGGTTACGTAAAAAAAGGATATTTTTGCACAAATCTAGTTTTTTTGAATTAGTTTATTCGGTAAAATATCGCATACTTATTCACTTAGAAAAATTATACTAAGAAATATAATGAATGTCTAATATCATTGAACAAGAATTATTACCATAATTTAATTGGCTATTACAGTCCAGTTCTATAGGTACTAGGTCGCTATCAATATAACTCTGACGTTGGTAGTTAATAGTCTAAGGATTTGTGAGATATTCTAGGATCTCGTAGACTCTATTGAAGACGGAATTTATATTTAAATAACTAAAAGCCCCTTAGTAATGAACCCCTTAGAAATGAGGTTTCCTGTTCATCAATAAGCTGTTTTAAAAAAATACCAAGATATTATTTCTGCTTTAGTAAAGAATCTTTAATATACTTTATAAAAGAATATATTATGTTTGTTACTCTTTAATGAAAAATGTACTAAATCGATTTTAATGAAACTGTACATTAATATAGGTTACACATCAGATAGGTTATAAATAATCTGCATACTTCCACAAGAATGGGAATTACACGGTCGAAACTGCGGGGTGCTACTAGCTACGTAATAGTTAAGAAATAACAACAGACAGGATATACTGAAGTTTTCTTGAGTTTTAAAACATATATGATTTTCCTGAAATAAAGAGATATCGCTATAAATCACACCTACGTCACTAATTATTGGAACGAAGTTCCTTACGGCAGACTTGGAGGGGATAGGGATTTTGCTGCGCGACCGAACTGAAAAAAATGTGATAGTAAAACCGTAAGAAAATGTACGTGGAATAAAAGCGTTAAATGAGACGTGCGCAGGCGCGACAGTCGCATACACAAGTGAGTAGTGTATAATACCTTTCTTTTTAGCCGAAGGAACTTCGTTCCTACCTGGTGTCCCACGACACCACATTTCTTTTATTATTATTTATTATTTCTTTAACCAGAGCAGAGAGTAATAGTAAAGTAGCAACTTGAAAGCTTTTAATAATATATGGGACAAGCATAGTCCCGCGGATTCACCCGCGTATTTTCCATTCCCGTGGGACTACGGGAATAAATTATAGCCTATGTGTAATTCTGATATCTAACATATCATATTAAAGTTTCATAATAATCCATTCAGTAATTTTTACGTGAAATAGTCAATATCCATACTTACAAACTTTCGCTTTTATAGTTTTGTAGGATAATTATTTTCGAAAATCACCTCCTACATACAAACAAACAATAAACCTCCTCATTACTTTCATCGTCTTCTTCAACAGCCAACGACAAAAAGACCAATAGCCGACTAACCACATCTCTTATCTAATAGCATGGATATCATAGTCCCATATAGCTAGGGACCTTTTTATATCATAAGCAAGCAACTGAGCGGTCAAGGACTTATGGTGACTATTGAAGCTCATTGACATGACCACAACCAAATGCAGGTGCGAGCCTGCTTCTCCCTGTAGGCCACTGAAAACTCACAAACACGAAACGCGACTGTTGTCACGTGTCGTCAAAAGCCCGAGAGTGTGACCAGTCTTATCGCGGGGTACCGTACCAAGTTACTGGGTTGTGCAGGTCAGATAGGTTGTCGCATCTTTCAAAGTACTGGCATTCAGCTGCATCCGCTTAAACTGGAAGCCGACCCCAATTATACTTGGGAAAAGGCTAGAAAGATAAGTTTCTTAATAATATTGTTGGAACCAATCGTAATTTCAGCGCCACAGCCGACCACAATCACCCCGACATCCACGTCCCCCGCCACCACAGCCAACACCTCCTACATAACGATCATCCCACCCGTACCGCCCAGCGACCGGGACCGGTTCCTCACCTTCGCGGAGTCTGGCCACCACCAGACATTCATGTTCGCGAAGGACAATACATACATACAACTCGATGGAGACATCATACAGAGGTTCCAATTGAGGTGAGAACTATTGTTAATGTTATAAAGTAAGGAAAATACTGATTTAAATTGGTTATTATTGACGTGCAGTAAGTAATATAGAAAATACAATTCACGAAACACATAGAAATAGAAGATATAAAGAAAGAAACTAAAAATACAGCAAAATTCAGGCAAATAAACAGGCCAATATATAGAGCATTTTCGAGAAACCCAGTGTTAATTGAATAGAAAACACTGCGTTTGGAGATCTCAAGCAGATTACGTTCATCAGAAGTATGCAATAAAATGACTAGGAAATAGGCAGTGTAATCGAAGCAAACTAATATTTTCCGTCTGAAAATAGGCAAAGTATTAGAAAAGGAAACTTATAAAATCGCTTATATTCATGGGGGACGTTGACCCCTACCATAGACGGTAGGGGTCAACGTCCCCACGGGCTCTAAGATAACTAAATAGGTAATACAGACTGGAGTCTGTATTACCTATTTAGTTATCTTAGAGCTCCTAGTATGGAAATGAACGGTTGTAGAAACTTTTTTGTAATTTTTAAAATTGGAATTAATTTTGAATTTGCAAAATTGCAGGCTATGCCGGGAGATATCGTTCAAGTTCCGCACCAGACTTCCGCACGGACTACTCGTGTACCACAATGTCAAGAATCCCGTCTTCAAGATGCAACCGTACGCTTTGTATGTCATCGTCGAGAAAGGAGAACTAAAAGGTAAACATTGTTACTAAAAATTGGGTCACTAATGGCGTAACACCATCAAGATTGGCACGATAACTTTATAGAATCTGTTTTTTTTTTCGCTGGGGAATGTGTTTAGGATCAGCGCAGAGTATGGGGGGACCGACTTTTATATAAATTATAAACCATAATCTATAGACAATAAACTCTTTTTTTTGTTTGATAAAACATCATTCCCTACTTTTTTTTCTTGTTTGCCTTTTTATACGTGCGATTTTTATTTTTATTCAAACTAATATCATATTGCAGAAAGATGGGATTGTTTACCTTCTTAAATAGTCTCCTTCTCTTATAGAAAGCCTATAGAAACATAATGTTATCAGCGAGTGAACCATGTTACTTTACCATGCTACATTATATAAGAGTTCTGGAACGTTCTAGTGGTACACGTGTTCGGTAAGCACCTCACGTCTGTGACGGTGGGTCGAGCTCTCAACAGGGACCAGTGGCACAGCGTGGTGGTCACCATCGACGTGCACGGAGCAAGACTCATCGCCAAGGTCGACCACCTGAAGGAGGAGGTGTATTTGAAGGTAATATTAGCATATTATATTGATATGAGCGAGATAGATAAGGCGATAGGATAGTACGTAAGTTTAGTAAATGGTAGTGCTATGCTGCAAGGCAGCATACCTTGCAGCCAAATTGGGCATGACCAGGGAGGAACCTCTCGCTCACATGAAATCGGCGTTAAGTGACAGCTAAGCTGTCGCGTTTCGTGCGGCGCGTGAGTTTCCACACTGGAAACCCAACCCAAAACACCCATTGGCGGGATAGGGTAAAGAAGGGAAACAGATCTACATAGCTCTGGTTATGTGGATGTTAATGAGCGTCGATAGTCGCAAAGCTTCAACTGTTCGTTTCTCTTCTATGCTGTAAAAAAAGTGCAGGCTATGTCGTATCAGGTGAAGGTGTTGGCGGAGAAGAGAAATGAGAGGCGAATACTCCACCGACAAAAGCAAAGCTCTTAAATAAAGAGAGAGAGGAGAGAGATAACGAGTAATAATAAAAATTGTAAAACCATCTGAAACTTCAAAAGCTATTATTTAGCTGTGTATAACATTCTTATATAATTCCCAATAATATATCAAACGCCAGTGCTGCAATTATAAAATATATATTTAAGCTTTGTATTATAAATATCTTTTACGTCCATAAAAATCTTAATAAACTAGAACTTGGCTTTACACTCTGCCGCGTGTCTAGATAAGGTAATATTAAATCTTAATAAAAAAAGTTATCTTATTATTTAGATTACGTCCTATTTCTCGCCTGACTGAAATCAATACGCCCAGTGCTTATATAATCTTTGAATCTGCTTTCCTTATTTTTCTTGTCATTCCATTTTTAAAGAGATGTTGTATGTTCTTTTTCTATTTTCAAAAACGCTTATATCCTTCTTTACTAATTGCCAACATTTAAAATTAAGAACAAATTTTAATACATAACATATTCAATTCCAGGGACTGAGCTTCGATACTAACTACGGCATAACAGATAACTTAACTTCAGTCATTCTTGTTGGAGGTAAGTCGAATCATTGTTATAATACAGAATCCTGAAGCCTTGATTAATACAATGAATATCAAGTCATTTTCATGATTGATCTTCTTGAGGTAACATTGTTTCGTACCGGAAAGATACCGAAATTTGCTATGGTCTTTGAGTTATCGAAGACAATTTCTTAGCCTATAAGATATTGATAATAACGATTAATAACCAATAGGCAGTTAATTGTGATTTTGTTACGATAACGATTGACCACGTGATTTAGCGCGGCTTATGTCAATCCCATAAACATTTTTTTATGACGACATCTGTGGCTCAGTGGTTAGCGCGTTGGCGATCAAGCCGCAGGTAGTGGGTTCGAATCTCGCCAGGGAACAAAAAAGTTTCTGTGTTCCTGGGTCATGGATGTATAATAAAATTAAATATAAGTATTAATATGAAAAGTATTAAATATAATATGTATTTCCGTTGTCTGGTACCCGTAACACAAGTCTCTTCGAGAACTTACCACGGGACCAGGTTGACGTGGTATAAAAGTGTCCATAGATATTATTATTATTATTTTAGAACTTCGCTATAGTTTTTTAATGTTACTTTGTCTAAGCCCCCTGATCTGTAACTTAATAACACAATGCAACACGGGCCTCCTTCCAATGTTTAATAATGATCAAAAATATAACAATAAAAATAAAAATAACAAAATATTAAAACCTAACAATCGAGCTTGAGACTTTACGTATAACTTGTATATCCTTAAAGATATGTTTTTATGTAAAATCCGTCCTAACGAGGATACATTATAGTCTTCATATCTCACCAGTTCACCTTGGAGTGCATTTTATTGTTAAAAAACATATTTGAAAGTGTTCTGAGGTCACCTCTATTTTAAAAAAGCTTGTTTTTCACGTTTTTTTGGAAGACCTCCAGAGGTGAATATTAAGTACATGCAAAATTTTACATACAAAGCGTCTATTAACATACCAGATATTGCTGGACCAACAGACCAGTATCCAGCACTGAAAAAAGGCTGATAATGATGATGAATCTTCACTGTGCTCTATACAAAAATCAAAAACAATCTAGTCTTGGCAACGCATCTTTGCAGCGAAAGAAATTTTCCACGTTTCATTTATTATAGTTATCACAGGACATATTACATAAGAAAACGATCTCCGTGCAATATCCATTTTGTATTGGATGTAAATAGCAAAGGATCGGTCGTCTAAGCGTTCATTGTAGAAGGCCCATGTTCAGCAGTGGACGGATAGAGGCTGCTACTGCTGATGATGATGATGATGATAATGATGATGATGATGATGATGATGGTGGTGGTGATGATGATGATGGTGATGATAATGATACACTAATACCTAAATTACCTAAATTGGTGCTTAATCAAACTATTAAGTAATAAAATACTCGTGTCAGGTCTCAGCTCTGAAGAAAAGCTTCATGGAGTCAAATACATCATCGAATCATTCGTCGGTTGCATCAGTGACATGGTTCTGAGCTCCGGTAAAGCAGCCTCCGATCTGCTCCCAATAGTTCCCCTCATAGCCACTAAACACGAGAACGTGAAGGAAGGTTGTATCAACAAATGCAGAACCATGGAGAACCTGTGCTTCGAAGGTTCTAGATGTATTAACGAGTACAATGGCTACAGGTGCGATTGTTTTGGAACTTTATATGAGGAACAACTGTGTGATGTTTATAGTGAGTATTTTTAGATATTCCATTTTGCTTTGATTTTATAATGAAACATTTACAGATTTTATCATGGCTTATTAAGTTTACAATCTTTATAAGCCGATATTTGGGCCTTAATAAAGCGAATATTGCCCCACATTTGGGATATTTTACAGCAGCCATGGGCACGGGAGGACTGAGGGGTCAGCTTTAAAAATACTTCATGGTAGTGGACATATAGAACACCTGATTTGTATAATAACCCTTATCGCTATTTCTACAGGTAGTAATAATAGCGATAAGGTCTAAAAAGTTCGGAAAATTTGCCAAGCATAAAAAAGCATTGATTTTGTGCGCAACCCATACTCCATATTTTATTCCAATTAATAATTACTAAGTACTAATAATTTAAATTACTAAGACTAAATCTTAATTTCAAACCCTGGAATTTTAATAATGCTGAAAATGTAATTTTAGTGTATTAGTTTCGGTCCTACTATGAGTCAAATTGTACATAGTTTATATTATCATTAGCGTTCAAAACCGTCGCATATTTATCTACGATTAATAGCAAAAGCCAATTTTGTATCAGGTTTTAACTAATTTGAATACCTATGTGTCACTTTTATATAATAGAATGCTAATTCTAAATTTTTGTCGCCAGCTGCAAATCCGGTTGTGAATTACCACAAATGATCGAATAAAACATAATTTTATACTATGGCTAATTAGTAATTATTCAATTGATTAAGTCTTAAAACTCTAAGCTTATAATCGATTAGTTAAATTAACGCGGAATCCGTGCGATTCAGGCGTTAGAAAATTACTTGTAGCCACGTAATTTTCCTACCGTAGCAAATTATACTAAGATATTAGATAATAAATTTAGTTGGTAAAGCCGGTGGCAGAATCAAACGCGATTCAATTTTGAATAAAAAGTATTTTGATTTAAGATCATTCGCAACAATTATAATAAAGAAACTTGCATCACTTGCAGCGGCGACAGTGCTAACCCTGCGCGGATCAAGTTACGTGTCGTATCGCGTGTACGACTGGAAAGACCGCGTGCACTCGACCAACACGAGAGTCAGCTTGCACTTTAAGGTGAGATCGATTGGGGATCCCGAAGCGAATACATAACTAGCCATGTAGTTCCGTCGACTTTTGCTAATAAACTTTAAGAGTTTAATTGTGTGTGAACAAAAACGAACGAAAACAAGTGACATGTCCTTACATGGATACCGCTATTCTGCTTATAACTACCAAAACACTTCTGTGTTTCGGTGAGAAAGCCGGAACAGGCAGCGCAATTACTGGCACTGGATAGGTGATGAATGAGCTACCTGGACTGACCGAGGTCCCGAGACCTTGCCTTGAAAGACGGCTGATCATTATCACACCCATATCTCATTTGAATATTTAATATATAAAACACAGATTGTGTCAATCCACGATATACAAAATATATAATCATAACATTTATATTTCAGACACGTTTCGACGATTCAGCATTATTCTACGCGAGTGGACAAATAGACGACAAACACCATTACATAGCTTTATCAATTCACAAAGAGAAAGTGGCCATACAGATAGACTTAGGCGATGGGCCCGTTGAAGACTACCTGGGCGAAAAAGTGAACAACAATCTTTGGCACAACATCACAATCATAATACAAGAAAAACTCGTCTTGACATATCTTGATGACGTCATTCAATCCTACGAGATGCCGGGCGACGCGAAGTTCGTGTGCATAGACCCAGAAATATACATTTGCGGTGGACCAGACTTGCACAAGATGAAAGGGCTAAAATCCTTCAACAATTTCGCTGGCAACTTGAAATATGTGTATTACAACGACGTGTCGATATTGTACGAGTTGAAGCAGAACAATCCGAAAGTACATTACATAGGGCAACTGGACGCGGAATTCGAGGAGGTGGACATCGAGGTTATACCCATAACGTATCCTTTCGCGACGTCGCATATATGGTGGCCGTTAAACCAGAGCAACAGCATGAATCTGATTTTCGACTTTAAGACCAGCAAGAATATGGCTGTATTGGCGTACAGTCAGATCACAACCGGGCAAGGTTATTGGGAGGTAAGAAATATATAACTTTATTACATTATATTTTATTGGAATTAACCTTATACGAACGATGTCCTTAAACTGAATGTAGTCTTTATATAATGCGTATTTGTGTCCTGATTTACTTTTGACAAAGCGACACAATTAATTAATTAGGTCTTCACTAGGACGGGGAAATTTAAATCACAAATTATAATTAGAAAGAAATAAAATAATAATAGTTACATAATGAGTAATATAATTTTTTTAGTATTTTTTTTTTGTAACGACTTGAAATAGATAGAAGCTTTTTTTTATTATACGAGATGTCTAGACAGAATCAACATCATATTATGTTAATTAAATACAAAGGCTTCCTATTCAGCTCCAATTATCGTTCGCTCAATTTACTAAATTCCAATATTGAGTCATAAGACTTTAGACAGAACAATATTATGGCCTCTTGGCTGAATCCTTATTTTAATGCAGTGATGGATGTAAACAGGCTGATGTATATATATTAATTAAAATATAATACCGGTGGTTGGGACTCGCTGTGCCCCCGTATAGTAAAGTATCAACCCTTATATGTCCCACTGCTGGGCACGGGTCTCCTTCCTCGAAATCAGGCGAGGAGGGTAATGGGCCAATAGTCCACCGCGCTGGCCCAGTGCGGGTTGGTGAATTTCACATATCTTCAAAGACTTTCAATCTCGACAGGCATGCAGGTTTCCTCACGATGTTTTCCTTCACCGGTGAGCGAACGATGGTCTCGTGGGCCCTTAGAAATTTAGAAAAACCCATTTCAAGGCACACGCGGACGGGTCAGGATCGAACCCGGAACCCCACGGATAAGAGGCCGAGTCCGTCCACCACTGGAACGCCTCCCGTATGCATGGGTCTCATCTTACTTGTTACTTCTGTGTCTTTCGGAAATAGGGCAAGAGAGGCTTTTTTTTTTCTTTAACGCTGGGAAATGCGCTGAGGCATCTCGCGAGCATCAGCTTGATGCAAACCATTCATCTGGGTTCTTTATGTTTGTCGGATAGGCAAACCGATAGACGTGCCACTTTACCACCAAGCTTAGGTGGGGCTAGTCCAGGCAACTTATTTTTGTGTTGTCCATCCTGAGACAAAAGTGTGAAGTCATGGTTCCAGAATACACTGCCTGTCTTCCCCCGTTTCTCTCTGAAACACAACAAAGCTGTTTCACGGGGAAAACAAGGATGAAAGAAGGAGATGGAAGTACCCATGCAAAAGGGAACGCTAAAAAAGAAAGAAAAACCAAAAATAAAAAAAATATGTGTGCGATTCACACACGATAGAAGTGAAACACACGTTAAATGCTCGAATACAAACAATTATTAATAGTGTTCAATATACATACACACCGACATTTGCTCTCTCGCTCTTTTGTATTTATGTCCCTTACCGGTCGTTTTTTCCGTTGCATCCGGTTTGAAATCACAACGATTCTAAAGAAGTTTCACTTCAAAATAAGAAGCCTTAGTTTATTTTCATTAATTTTTATTATATAGCATACAAATCCAGCAAACCGTGTCTCTAAAATATACAATATGATTAAAGTAACATGTTATTTACATAACCGAATGGAGCTTATGCAAATGTACGTAATTGTATAAGCATAAATTAATCTTTATTAGCACAAAATGCACACCGAATATTGGATTTGGGTATTGTCATTTAATACCCTTTCGCTCATGTTCGGTGGTTGTTAAAATATTTTTTAATCATTTTGTAATATACCATTGAGTTTATAATATTATTAATATTGATTACTTATTCTGTATTTGTTCATACATAGTTTCTTCTCCCTTAATTTTTTTAAACAGGCTTGCTTAAATCCGTCTACTAAACAGAAATCTTCCTAAACGCGGTATTATATCTCTTCTAATTAATATTACTTAAATGTAATAGACAATTTTAAACATACCATAATATTTATATATAACAAACATCGTCATTAGCAGAATTGCTACCAGTACTACTATTAGCTACTACTAAAGAGTATAATGCCATATAAATAGCAACATTAGTTCTTTTTTATTCTGATATTACTTCGTCTTTAAAGGTACGGATGGTTAAAGAGGAAATTCGATTCGAGCTAGTGCCTGACGTTGGCAAAAACGTCACCGTTTTGAAATCAGTGAAATTCAACGTGAGCAACGACTGGCACAACGTGGAACTAGACTACAGGAAGGGAAGGATCAAATTGACAGTGGACTACCATAACAAGCACGCACAGATGTTTGGTGAGCCTTAAAATAATACTCTAAATGAACAACTATGACATGACTCGCGTTTCAACTGAGATGAGAGAAGAAACAACCTGGAAGTATTTCCAACTCCTCCTAAATCCTTCCGATTAAATTTGTACCAGGTCCCAAGTTTTAAAGTATTCTTTGGGCCACCAGAGGTCGTATCTAGATTATTTGGTAGTAGTCTTTCAAAGAGTTTTATCCTAGGTTGTTTCTAGAATAAAATTGATTTCAAAAAGATGAGACAGAAAATTTGTATCGTCGTATCATACTATGTACACTCTCTTATTCTGCGCTATAAAAAAATATCCTTTTTCTGAAAATATGGAATAATGTGTTTCCGTTATAATTCTGCTAAACAAACACTTTTAGGTTTAGATTTCCAACTTCAAGACAAAATCGTCATTGGAAGCGGATTGAAATCGGCGAATTTAGGTTTGATTGGTTGTATGCGTAACATCAAAATTAATGGCCTACTTATTGAACCGAGGTACGTATTTTTTGTATTTTTTATGTATTAATGTCTGCTTTCAAAGTATTTACTCTTTAGTCTCAAAACATCATCGAGTATTTTGTTTTGTTGCCGAATTATGCGACGTAATTCGTTAAACACGATAAATCTCTGTATAACAGTGGTTGAACAATGATTGAATTTATTGAAGCCGACAAAACTTGGAATAGATTAAAAACAATTTTTTTTCTCCTTATCTTTCCTTCTCTTAGATTTGTAATAAACACGGAGCGAGTGGTCGGCGAGGTGGCCATCGACGACTGCAGATATGTTGACCCATGCACGCGACCCAACACATGCGAGCACGGGGGCATCTGCTCCATCAGAGAGGACAGAGTCATTTGCAACTGCGAGAATACAGGTGAGAAAAAGATACCGCCTTATATCAATCAAATCAAAAATATCTTTATTACGTAGTAATATAATAATTAAGTTTGTAAAAACAAATTTTATGACAAAAACTTAAAAGGGTATAAATGATAAGCAATGATAAAGGATATTAAAACGAAGTATGAGGGATAATTATTTGTTATGATTTTAGAAATTAGAATTAAGAAAATAAATTCCAATTTTAATACGAAGAAACCTGTAAGGTTTAAAAACAGTTAGAGAGTTTAGTGCCAGATGCTTTGGATACTTTACAGCAATCACAATCACGGGAGAACTCTCGACGTTTTAGGTGGACTAAAACGTCAGGCATATAAAAATCTTAATAAACCGCGATTAAATTCCTAAAAAGATATTTTATTAGTAGGAATGAAATTCTGTGGTCTGCCAAAGTATTGGCAAAGTGGGCTGACAGGTCTTATGCTAATATCAATAGCACTGTAGAGCGTATTGAACGAAGAGGTATAATACAAATTAACTACAAATACGCACCATTATCAATATTTCATGATTCTACAAATAAGTAAAAATACAAATATAACATATCAACATTCTAATCAACATTCTAAATTCAAAAGGCTACATTGGGGAGAACTGTCACTTCGCAACATTCAGGAAGACCTGCGAAGAGCTAGCTCTCCTCGGATACACGCGGAATGACGTGTACTTGATCGATATAGACGGCAACGGCAAGTTCCCACCCGCGCACGTCAAATGCGAGTTCCAGATAGAGGCAGACTCCTCCACCACCGTGGTGGAACACAACCTGCCCAGCCAAGTGGTCAGTCTATTTGATTCACACACAATCATCCAATAGAGTAAAAATAGCATGCGTAATCTATGTAAAAACAGCTGCCATTTCTGAACCGATGCGATATAGGAACCTCAAGAAAAGAGCATTCTGGAAACTGAATGGTGAGCAATCAGATGAACCGACTATTCGTTTCGTAAAATACCTGTCTGATTTTAGGGATTAGGAAATTTAAGTGTCCATTTGACTCCGAGTGCTTTTAGAAAACTAAATTTTTAACCACTTTTCTTGAAAACTTGGAACTTAATAATAATAACAACTATAGCGTATGATATTAACGCTATAGCCAGCAACTCCGCGGTAATAGTTGCTTAATTTAAATGTTGTAGGATGTTCGATCCGCACTCGGTCAAGATTTCAGCTTCAAGATCAAGTACCGCGAATTTACGGCGGAGATGCTACAAGAGCTGATCTCCCACTCGCTGTTCTGTCGCCAGTATATCAAGTACGACTGCTTCATGGCACCTTTGGAGCTCCATAGTGCCACCTGGTTCACATCGTCTTCTGATGACACTGTTGATTATATTGGAAATGTTAAACGGTACTGTTCATGTTATTTTGTACGTTACAAGTTTTTCTTTCTGCGTTCCCTTGTATACTAACGTCTACAGCTTGTTAATTATAGATATACAGCTTGTTAATTATAGATATACTCGAGAGATTTTAAATTAACATGGTTATTTTCATTATTTAAAGTATTTAAAACGGGATATTTACCATGTTTTTTAATATTGTTTTGCGGAGCTCGATATTTCGACATTGTCTACGAATGTCATGTTCACGAGACATATCGAGCTCCGCAAAACAATATTAAAAAACATGGTAAATATCCCGTTTTAAATACTTTAAATACTCGAGAGAGTACAGTAGGGCTATTCTTTAAGGTCGTTTTCGAATCTCAAAAGCGAAATCCGCGGTGATATGACGAATTTGACGAATTTGTATTCTTTAAAACTCGACTATCTATCTAGATCAGTAAAGTTCACTTCCGAAGTGAGCACAAAGTGAGCTCTATCACTCAGGTGAAGCTCGATATCAAAATGATTTTTACAAAATAGCCCTACAGATAAACACGGCTTAGGTTAGGTGAAGCCATTCTGCTCACTCAAAAAAGAAGGCGAGATAAAACAATTCAATTGATTTTTTTTTGATTTGCAATAACTTTGCTGATTAGTAATTGTTATAAACAGCAACACAAAAAAGTCCGAGATAAGCAGGGACTTATCGAAACTCCAAATCATAGATTGAAATATTGAAAAATCTGACGCAAAAGAAGGGAATTAGTGTAGGCTAATAAGATGAGGATCGGTCCAATACTTCCAGCTTCGGGCTATATTTTTAATGCACTTGCACTGAAAAGAGGCATATGTCGGACAATTGACGAAAAGCTAATGATCACGATTATTCCAGAGGCTACTGTCCGTGCGGAGTGAACGCGACATGCGTGAACCCCACACAGTCGTGTAACTGCGACGCCAACGAGAACAAGTGGCACTGCGATGAGGGCACATTGGTGGATCCCTCCAGCCTCGGCATCACCGAGATGTTCTTCCTGCAACAGAAGGATCTGGCTGAGGAGGCCCAGGGACGGATCACGTTGGGGCCGCTCGAGTGTGTGGAGACAAGTAAGTAATAAAACAATAGGAATAGGACAGTCAATAAAATAAGTGTTTTTAATCAATTGATTATCTTGGTCAGACCGCAGACGGATCAAAAAATATGAACGTTAAAGCTGATATAATAAAATATATAGAAATTGTGTGATAGAATATGCGAATCTAATAAGAAAAACGTGCTTTAAGGCTATATGCTGGGCCACTAAAGTAGGTGAAGATAAGCATCTGGTAATAGAGGATATCGTTTATTGGTAGAAACAATAGAGTAGAAGGTATACTTTGAGATTTTAAATTGGTTGTTACCAGTTGATACGAATGGTCAGATTAACATAGGCGCTTTTAGAGTGTTTACTCACTGATTGGCGACTAGCCAACTAGCGTGATAATATAGTAAGGAAGTGGCACTTTTAGATTGAATTCACTAAGGAACTAAGAAGAAAAGAAGGTTAGGTATCTTCACGATTTTTGAGAAAAGTCATAGAGACGCTTAGCAGAGCCTACAATGTAACTAAAAAAGCAGCGACTTGCACTTCAGGATATAGCATGTAGGAATAACCTTTTCATTTTCGCCATAATGCTGAACACAACAAAACAGAATACACAACGTAATATAAAAAAGATTAATCTGTATATTTCACAATGGTTATAATTTATTGTTCCAAATTTGGTTACTTGAAATTCCCCCGCATATACCGCAAATCCTTGGGGTTAAAATTTAAACAAAGGACGCATACCATCCCTAAGAGCGACTGAACTGAAAAGTGTTTGGAACAGATATTTAAGCCGACCCTCGTAAATCTTTAAAGGTAAGGAATCTTCGTTTAAGGGTTGTACTAATGGCAAATATCTTAAAATACTTAAATTTATACATACAATACAAAATAGACAAATATTCATTAAAATATGGTCCCACCATTAATGAATAGATGTCTTATATTAACTACCTTTAAAGTATTTTAAATAGAGATAAAACGAATTGTTTTTGTTTTTTTCACACATAAAAGTCTGAAGTGTTTTGTTTATAAAACGAAGTAAAGTTATAACTTCAGTTACTATAGTAAGTACAGGATTTTTTTAGGTTAAAATATATAAAACTGAAGCTTAAAATCATGTTTTTATTGAAAATGCTTCAAACGAGTGCACTGATATGCCTGGATGGAAAATTCGGTGAAACAGTTGCTGATTAGGTCAGGATTTAGTCATAATTCGAAAATGAACTTAAACGAGTCGGGCGCATTGATGAACAGAAGCTTAGAAACACTTGGGGATATTTAATTAAAATTAGTTAGTGAAGTGTGCAAGCAAATTTACCGAAAGTAAGACGGACAGTGCTATGGATCCGTATGAAACAGTAGGACCCCTATGTCCTGCTTCTTTCATACTGGTGGTAATTATGATGGTATTTAAATAAAAAATTCGCAAGTGTAGTTTTGTAGTAAAAATTAATTATCAGATACTCAGCGGTACGTAGTGACGTTCACCACATCGCAGTCGTACATCGAGGTGCCGGGCTGGCGCAAGGGAGACATCGCCTTCAGCTTCCGAACAACCGGCACCAGTGCCATCTTGCTGTTCCAACCTCCCATTAGACCCAACTACCCCTCCTTCATGGTCGCACTCACCAGTGGTAAGTTGTATAACATCAGTGCTAATAGAATCCTCAAACACGACCGAGTTAAGATGAATATTAATACAAATCAAAACCAACTACGCCTTAATGATTTGCGTGAACACTTATTTAGTTTAGGTAATAATGTATCATCATCATCAGTCTTTATCCTGACACTGATGAACAAGCATCCCTCAATCCTTGTCGTGGCTGTGGGGCTCAGAAGCCTAGGTTGAGCCAGCACCTTGGGCGAAGCGAATTGAGCCGAGGGGGCTTTTTGTATCCCTCTTATAAGAAGAGAGGATAAAAGAACATGGGGCAAGGGGTGAGGACGAGAACCTCACCCACTGCCCAGCAGGATACATGAAAAAAGGCATCTCTCAATGAACGCCAAGACGCAACCGATCCATAACTCCAAGGTCGCACTAACCAGCGGTAAGTTTAATCGCAAAAAGCCAAACATACAATAATTCCAAAAAATACAAGCAGTATGTGTCCTGTGAAGGTTACTAGAGATCAGATAGATTTTTTTTTATATATGCTGTGTTATTTAAGATTTATCATCATATAACAATATATAGAAGGGCAAACGAATAGTCGAAGCCTTGCGACCATCAACGCCCATTAACGGGAACTCACAAGCCGTACACATCACATGTCTGTCACTTTACGCCGGCATCATCTGAGCGAGAGGTTCCTCCCCGTTCGTGCCGGCCCAATTTGGCTGCAAAGCAGCATGGCATTACCTCTTACTTAATAACCCTATCTTGCTTACTAGAACACGAGCTAACTTTCAACTTCACCCTCAACACTGGCACCACGAGGAAGCTGGTGATCAACTCCAAGCGACGTCTCAACGGCGGGGAGTGGCATAAGATCTGGATCGACTACAACTTCTACCACGTGCGGTTCATGCTCAACACCGAGTACCAGATGCTCAACCTGCTGCAAGAGGAGGAGTTCGGGCCCTTCGAGGGCTCCATGTTCATCGGGGGCGCCACCGCGTGAGTATCTTTTGGAATCTTTTGTTTCTATAAAAAAAATGTACGTTTTTTAAGGTTCCGTTCCTCGTAAAAAACGATTCTATATAAGATCACTTTGTTGTCCGTTTGTATGTCAGTCTGTTAGTCTGTCGGACTATGAAACCAGAACCCATGAGCTACTTCCCATTGGCATAGAACCATTCGGTTTGGTAACAGCTAGGGTTTATAAGAGTGAATGAAAATATCTTCAAATCCTTAGTTTGTTTTTCTGTTATATTTAAAAAAATACGGCTTTTCCTAACTGTCAACGCGTATACTTTAGCTGGTGATAAGTTTATAATCAAAAATTTCGGAAAATTAAGAAAAACCTTGGAGTGTAATCAATTTTGAAATAACTGTGTAAAGATTTGATTTGATGAGTTGATTTGCAGATACAACCAATATTAATTAAACAGTCTATCTATATATCTATTTATTTATTTTATATAATGGATTTCTGTTCATACATTCCCGCCAACATAAGGAAACAGTTTATTCGGACAGCAAAACAAAAAAAAACCAAATTGCACATGTACATATGGAGCGTTTCTGGCTAAGATACGACTATCACATGATGGTAAGAGGACGACGTCACTGATCCATGAACTGGAGCTAGCCAAGGCAGCTCAGTCTCTATGCCAGTAATTATACTGCCGGCTAGCCCTTCTCTCCGAAAAAAAAATTTAATTTAAATACTTTCCTTTTATATTGAATTCTGTGCTCATCCAATAAGACCTACATTTGACGTATTTGAATTCAAGTTCAATACAGAGACGGTGAACAGTACGCAATAAACCCAGTCTACCGAACAACCAAATTAGTACATCTCTAGTTCCACCCCAACTAACACAATTATATCATCTCAGAGACATGCCGTGATGCCGCTCCGGTTAACTCGAGTTTGTGATAGAGAGATATCATACAAACACCATACGAGCCATCATATTATATATGATACTAGCTGCCCCGACAGACTTCGTTCTGTGAAAATACTAATATCGCTCATAAATACAGGGGTTAATCTAGAAGGGTGAAAATTTAGGATTGTATGTATTTTTTAATGCCACGTCATAAAAAAAATAAAAATTGATTTTTTTTTTTAAATAATATTTTGGGTAGATCACCCTTTTCATTTAGGGGGATGAAAAATGGCCGATTCTCAAACCAGTACCCGATATGTACACAAAATTTTGTAAAAATCGGTCGTGCCGTTTCGGAGGAGTATGGGAACGAACATTGTGACACGCGAATTTTATATATTATTAGATTAGCTCTTCCCTGCGATTTTAACTTCAATATCCACCACGGTTGGCTAAACTAAACAAAATTGTAAATGTATTTTTTAATGGCAGAAATTCTAGGACAGGTTGAAATTCCATCATCAATAAGGTAGCACTTTGCTATCGGTCGATTGCCCGGGTCCCACGCATACCCACCTCCCCCGTCAGAGGGGGAGGGGAGGGCCGGCCCTCCGAATAATAGTTTAACTTCATCCGCTAACGACTCGTCGACCGTATTGGATTTGACTAGCCAAACACCTACTCTCCAGAGTAGCGCGCGCGATATACCGCGCCCCCTGCAGGGCACGGAGGGGGTGCCCCCCTTTCGAATTTTACTGGGTGAGCCATCTGCTCACCTACCTACCGATTGAGCTTAAAGGCCATCAGGCCTAAAAGTCTAGACCTTTCAAAAAAAAATATCATCAATAAGATTTGCCTTTGAATTATTTATAAATAATCTGCAGTTTTAATAGTTATCCTATTATTACAATAGGATAATAAATACAGTAGAACCTCGATAACTCAAACCTCGATAACTTTAAAACTTCTATAACTTCAAAAAATAATATGTTCCCTTCGCTTAACCTATTACTATTAAAGTATATTCATTCACTAATATGACCCTTGATAACTTAAAACCTTAAAATATTTTGTTTCCCTTGGACTTTAACTTATCGAGGTTCTACTGTATATAGTCTAGCTAAATTATAAGATTATCGCGTTGGAAATATACGCATATGTAAACAACAAAAAAAATAACACTAATGAAAAATCTCTTACAAATTTATAAGAGTTTTTCATTTTGATATTTGGATTACTGATATTTATCGAGTTTTGAACAGGGCTTAGTAGCGGGTTTCCTTTTAAAATAGGCAGAACCGTCGATCTTATATTGATTCACCGGTTCTGCTTAAAGTTAATATAATTTTACACATTACATAGGGAATACTACAATAATTGTAAGGAACCTTTTAGCTAAAGGTAACTAATAGATTTTTAATAAAAACAAGATAAGTGAAGAACAATTACTTTTAATAAAATATGTTCAACTTACTATATTTCGTCTCTCAGGATCGATCACAATAATTAATACTTAATACTTTTGTTAATAGTTCGCCCGAATTGTTATGTTACTCACGAGAGGTGGCTTACGAATTACTTTCCTATCGGTATGATCCCATTTATATCTAACAGAGGGGAGTGGTTGCGGGAGACGGGTCCAGGCGACTGCGGCGGCTGCATCAGAGGCGGCGGCGGCGGCGTTTGCTGTGTAATGTGTTTACACAAGGCGTCGGATGCTGGCGTCCCTGGAACCACTAGCGTCTAATCGTTTCTTCGCCTATTAGGCCAGGGATGTTTATGGTGGTGTCGGGCTTATTCGTTGAATTCATTATTCTATGCTAATCTTTGTTAAGGTAACATAACTCTCATCATGGGGCACGGGCGAACTAACTGATATTTAAATTAAGAGTGTATTTACTCTACACATAAACCTTTATATAAATGTTGGTACATAATTCTTATTACAATTTAATTAATAATATTAACTAATATTAATATATTTATCCGCCGAATAATTATTGCGGCGACACGGCCATACTGAAGTGCGATGCGTGCCCTGCATCGCTTCTGGTCTTTTCTGTAATAAAAATAGTTTATGTGAGGCCAGGCACTTCCACAGTACACATTAGCCGATTCATAATATGTATTCCAATTCGTAGAGGCATTTTTAATATTTAACTTTTTGTTTACCATTCACTCAACGTGACCATAGGTAAATAAAAAAAATACTTTTATAAAAATTCTAATGATTGATGAAATCAATCACAAATTTCTCAAATCAATGATTGATAGTAATTCAGCTGATAAATTTCATTCCATTATAATAATAATTAATATAATTATACAGCGTATTTTATGCTGTTTTCATTCTCTAAGAATAAATATTTGAAATGTTTTGTTATTAAGTATAACTGTTCATTCCACATGACAACAGTTAGTAAATATCGCTAAATATTACTTGTTCATTCCACACAACAAAGGCAAGTAAATATCGTTAAGTATTACTGTTCATTCCACATGATAACAGCAAGTAAATATCGTTGAGTATTACTGTTCATTCCACATGATAACAGCAAGTAAATATAATTAAGTATTACTGCTCATTCTACATGACAACAGTAAGTATGTATAATATGTCGTTAAATTTTACTGTTCATTCCACATGACAACAGTAAGTAACTTTTTTTTTTTTTTTTTTGGAAGGATAGGTCGGTGAGAGGTCGATGCTGTATAGAACAGAGGCTCTAATGATAATTGGGTAGGTCGATGCTGTGCTCTGGGCGGTCTTGTACGCCGTGGTACACAGGGGATATTTTTATTCTTTCAGGATAGGTCGGCTCCACACGCCAATAGCATCTTTTCGGTTCATTTTTTTTTTTTGGCTTATTGGTCGGCTCCACACGCCAATAGCATCTTTTCGGTTCATTTTTTTAGCATCTTTTTTTTTTTTTTTTTTTTTTTTTTTAATTACTATATTTAATTTTGTTTTGTGGAAGAACAGAATACCATCAGTAATCAATATTAAATTTTATTATGGAACTTGCTCACCGTTATATTCTTGTATGTAGTTCATCAGGGGTAAGCAACGCGTAGTCTGGAGGCGACATGGCCGCATGGCTACTCTCTCCAGATGGTTGTAGGGCGTGCCGTAGCTGGTCATGGGCGACGCCCATGGCTTCCTTCATCTTTCTTACAAGATAGCGATTGTTTCCTAGAACCCTGTGAACTTGAAACTAAGGAACGCTAACTTTAACACCAAAAGAGGTCTGTTTTCTGAAACATTATTTTTATCAAAAAAAAAATATATCTCCACGCTGAAATGATTGAATTTCAGACCTGTCTCTATCAAATCTCGGTTTATCCCTTATAGTAGAGATTGCGCCATTTTTTGTTGCACGTCACGTTAAAGGACTTCGATGTTAATCATTGCATCATTCATATTAACCAAGTCAATTAAGTCTAAAGGGACATAGTATCAACGTCGAGCTCGAGGTCTATGAACTTTGCAACTAGGGGCAAGTTGAAGGCTTCTAGGGCAGTGTGCCTCTTCATGCAGTCTAGAGCCTTATAGTTTTTAGTCATAAGGAAACAGTTCTTTAGTGTTGCTATCATCCGCTTCACTGCAAATGACTTTGGCATGACGGTAAGCTTTTGTTACAATAAGACAGAGTTTTAGTTTTCATAATATTTAAGAACAATACATTTTCATTTCCAGAAATATTATCACCATTACACAGAGCATCTATGATGGGCTACAAATGATTATCACATCTTTTTTTCAATATTTATCCAGTCCAGAATATTAGTCAAGACGTTGACTGTCAAAGGGTTCGGATTACTACTTTGCTTAGCTAGTCAGTATGCTGCATCCGCTCGCCCTTCCTGACATGTCTCAAACTGATAGGAGTGCTTTCTATATCCGTTGGGCGCATACTGAAGTAGGTCATCACGTTTTAACGCCCGTTAATGATCTGAATAAGTCAATCTCCAATGCCAAGCCACTAGCATTGGTATATAATACAATAGGCATACATAGGTAATATAGGATCTTTTAACGCGCCTCTTCATGAACATGAGTCCGTTGCCATCTAGTACCCTGTTTAGTTAACTCATAAAGAGGAGTCATAGTGCGACCAAAATTGGCAATAAAACACCGCAAGTATCCCGGCCGTTAAATTGACAAACTTGTCTTACATTATGGTATTGGGGCCTTTAACAAGGCCTCGACCTTTATAGGACTATGACGAATCTTACTGTTTGGTACCGAGATATTTGATTGACCGTTTAGAGAATAGACACTTGTCAATATTAACTGAAAATCCGGATCCACGTAGGGCGTATCGTATAAAAATCCGTGTATATAAAAATAAAAAATAAAAATCTGTATGATTACAAGGCCGGATGAAAAATCTCGGCATTTACAGATTACTTCACTCCTCAGATGATGACGTATGAACACTAGTTTCTGCGAAACAGCGCGTGAAAATACCCATATATTTATGAAGCAGGCATTTTAAGCAGCATTTTAAGCTCCAATTCACCGATTAGATTTCAGTTTATATTAACGAATAATTTAGATGTTAATCGCATGTGCATGACGCGACGTTCGTAGCACAAAGTTGCTTTGAGTCAACATTACAGTTAAACCCGTTTCAAGTAAAGGATTCGCGCCTATCAATACGTCTGACGTCATTTCGTAATCGGACAGAATATGGAATTCGATTTCTAGGTTTATGTTATCAATAACACAAGTATTACGGTGGTAGACATACTAGTGGAGACCACGGGAAACTGGCCTATTACACTTGACGTCGCTTCCCAGGAAAATTTAAAACAACATGACTCGCATATTACAGAACACTTCACGCCACTGTTGAATAACGTTTTGATTATCTTATTATTAGTTTTGTGTATTACTTATAATTAGGCTAAAAATAAGAGCTTATATTACAGGTTACATTAGGGGCTAAATTAGAGGTTCGAGATTATTTGTTTTTCCCGACGATAACACGTGTCAAACGTATGACCAGGTTTTGAGCAAAATGAACAAATTTTATTATCACTTTGTCGAGGTTGCGAAATAAGGGCCTTTAAAGGTCTGTCACTAGTTTGTTTATCCGCAACTACTGACACATTTTTGTTACGACAATCGCGAATAACATGTCCCGGTTTCCTACAAAAGTTACAATAAGAGCCGTTGCGATTATCAATGGCAAATTTAAAACGTTTAGGAGATGTTTGATTATCACTTTTATTAGTATGCTTAACGCGAATAGAGGAGGCTACAGAAATTAATTCAGGGACTGAGACAGCTCTGGCATTCATTAGTTCAATCCGAAGACATTCGTCATTCACCGTTCCTATCACCGCTTCAACAGCGTCTTTACCATCAAGCTTATCCCTAGTAACCCGTCTCCACAGGATCCACGATTGTGATAGAAAATTGGCAATGTCTTCGGTAGGATTGTAATTGTGTTCCTTGAACTTTAGTATATCCTTTGAATAGCGACTCTCAGGTTCAAATGTAGTAATAATATTTTGACACAGCTCATCCCACGTTGACGTTGTGACAAGCCAGTCATCAGCCCACATTTTAGCCCGACCTTTCAGTAAGCTAGTCGCTTTCATGCGGATATCATAATCACTGAGGTTATAATTAGTTTTTGCAGAAGAAATATGAGCACACCACTCGCGTACGCCTAAGTTACCATCAGGGTCATATGAAGGCAAAAATACATCAGTAATTTTAACTTTATCATGATCCTTTGCGAGATTTTTACTCATGTTTTGCATCATCTTTATCATATGCAGATAAAATTCAGGAGGTACATTACCAGCCTGCAGCGCCGTCTCATGGTCGGACGTAGTTGGTCCTTGATCGTCAGTTACAGGTCCGGTCACGGTGCACGCAGGAACTGTCGGCATCATAGACTCGTTCTGGTTATCCATGGTGGCACACAAGATTTTCCAATGTGAGAAAATATAATCTGAAACATAAAATAATACGGACAGAAAGAGTAGGTTCGTATCCCACTTCTGATATCGAGTTTTGAACAGGGCTTAGTAGCGGGTTTCCTTTTAAAATAGGCAGAACCGTCGATCTTATATTGATTCACCGGTTCTGCTTAAAGTTAATATAATTTTACACATTACATAGGGAATACTACAATAATTGTAAGGAACCTTTTAGCTAAAGGTAACTAATAGATTTTTAATAAAAACAAGATAAGTGAAGAACAATTACTTTTAATAAAATATGTTCAACTTACTATATTTCGTCTCTCAGGATCGATCACAATAATTAATACTTAATACTTTTGTTAATAGTTCGCCCGAATTGTTATGTTACTCACGAGAGGTGGCTTACGAATTACTTTCCTATCGGTATGATCCCATTTATATCTAACAGAGGGGAGTGGTTGCGGGAGACGGGTCCAGGCGACTGCGGCGGCTGCATCAGAGGCGGCGGCGGCGGCGTTTGCTGTGTAATGTGTTTACACAAGGCGTCGGATGCTGGCGTCCCTGGAACCACTAGCGTCTAATCGTTTCTTCGCCTATTAGGCCAGGGATGTTTATGGTGGTGTCGGGCTTATTCGTTGAATTCATTATTCTATGCTAATCTTTGTTAAGGTAACATAACTCTCATCATGGGGCACGGGCGAACTAACTGATATTTAAATTAAGAGTGTATTTACTCTACACATAAACCTTTATATAAATGTTGGTACATAATTCTTATTACAATTTAATTAATAATATTAACTAATATTAATATATTTATCCGCCGAATAATTATTGCGGCGACATATTATATTATGATAAAACTACTTTCATACATGTACGTGTAGATACCGAAATTTTAATGACAGAACTTGGTCTAACTTCTTTCCGGGCCTAAAATTAAAAAATAATTTCATCATTAATCTATAAATACAGATATTTGATTAAAAATTGCTTCATAAAGCTACAAATAATTTCTTCCACAAACGTAATTACAGCTTAATTAAAAGTTTTGAAGTTTACCGTTCTATAATTTTCCCAATGAAATACGTGCTAGTGTAATTGCTTAATTATACGATTGTTCAAAGTGGTAATACTGTCTTAATAATATTGTGCTAACGTATTATATTGAAAAGAGATAGAGAATCGGAAAGCCATCAGTGATGGTCGACCATTAACTAGGTGGGAAGACTTGCTCCGTGCAGTGGTCGGCCCGTGGATGCGAGTGGCAAAGAAAGAGCCGTCTTGGCGATCATTGAAGGAGGCCCAGCAGTGGACGGTTAAAGGCTGATGATGATGAATTGCAAAGAGACTGAACAATAGAACTACATAATATAGTTTGTATCTAATATTAATAATAGTAGTAAGTCACGTTTCTAAAGAATAGATAAGTTTCATCATCATGCGTATTTTATCGTCTACATTTTGTAATAAAAAAATATGTTATCTATATAAGTTCTTGAGAGAATTCATAATAAAATATTCAGGGATAATAAGTAATAACTATAGTAACTATTATAATTTTTATTAGATAATACCATTCCAATATGAAGGCCTAGGAAGGTAAGGTAATGGGCTCTTATCTTCCGCTGTGATTTTTTTTTTTTTTTTTTCGGTTGGATCTATGCTAATGATCCTAGTGACCGCTATGCGTCATCGGAAATGGGGTGATCCGGTTGGATCATCCTATGACGTTAAAAATTTGGGGGGTTTCCCCCCGCCATGTTCATGGCGTCGGGTTTGTACCTAACTTGGTCAGCTACGGTCGACTGGTTTGGAACGGGTGACGTTAGAAACCTATCGTGAGGGCCGGCCCTCCCCTCCCCCGGTAGCGGGGGAGGCGGGTCAAGCGCGGGACCCGAGCAAGCTGCCGATAGCAGAGTGCTATCGGTGATTACACGGTCTATATTGGTGTCGACTCGTAGCTGATCTGAGCCTATGCTGTCGCGGTTGATCCGGATCAACTGGTCAACGGAGTGTAGGGTTCGACGTCGCATACGACCCCGGGGCCCATGCGGTGTGAATGTGTGAGCGCTGTGAAATTATATCTGATGTACTATGAAGGTGTAACTAGAGTAATATCTATGCAATAGCAAAGGCCTTAAGGCAAACAGCATGAGTCCATTCGAAAAAAAAGCAAAATTATCAGTTTCTTATGTCAAAAGGAGGCAAACAACCAGTCGGCCTCATGGTGACAACCGACGCTTATATGATAGACATACGAACAATCAAAGGTTATGCAGATGAGTTGCGATCCTTCTCCCTATAATGGAACACCGAAAACTCACAAAACGCACGAAACCCCACAGCACTTTTCGCTGGTTTCGTGTGAGCTGCTGAGCAGTGAGAGTATGCTGCAATGCAGGAACTCTTAAGATATCTAACTAAATAAACACTCATTTGCCCTAATCTCGATAAATCTATCTGCATGGCACAGCCATCTTTGTTATTTCCTCCGTCGAACAGCTTGCTGTGTTGCTGGAAAGCCGGGATAGGAAGTGTAATTACTGCTTGCCGAGTTTTGGAAATAACGTAAGACGTTGAGTATAATTACTGACACCAAAACTAAGCATCTTGTCTTTGTTAATGAGGATCGTTATATCCAACCCACATAAAAATATTCTAAAGATATAAGGTGTGATATATTTCATAATAGGTAAAGTATCAACCATTTATGTCCCACTGCTGGACCCGGGTCTCCTCCTCGAAATCAGGCGAAGAGGGTCATTGACCAATAGTTCACCGCGCTGGCCCAGTGCGGGTTGGTGCTACTTCACATACCTTTCTTAGCAATATTTCGACTAATCTTATACTTATATATAAAGCTGAAATGTTTGTTTGTTTGAACATGCTAATATCAGGAACTGTAGGTCGGATTTGGAAGATTATTTCAGTGTTACATCCCATTTATCTAGGAAGGCTATCTATCTATCACCTATATCATCTAATCTATATAATATTATCCCGCTAAGGTGGCGTTGTAAATCTTAGTTAACGTAGGCGAAGCTGCAGGCAATAGCTAGTACATATAGGTCATATAACATAAAATACATTTTCTAAAAGAAATACGTGCGCGAAGCCGCAGGCAAAACACTAGCGTAGTTAAAACGCATATGCATGCATATAGCACCTTCGTCCATATGACAAGGACGCGTTCGCCAGCTAGCACCACCACAGCACTCCACAAAAAAATCCACAAACACACAATCAACGTGCGTTTCAACCAGGGCATCATCAGGATGTAGACTCTACAATTAACAATCGTTAAGGAACGTAATTAATGATAATTTAATATCTCATATGGATTTCTGCGAAGAAACGCTTGATTATTTTAACGATATTTCAGAGAACACCTAAAAAAGTCTGCCGTGAACCAAGGTCTCATAGGTTGTTTCCGTGGGCTGGTCGTCAACGGTGAGATACTGGACATCTACAGCTACATGTCGGTACATCTGTCCGAGATCATCAAGGACTGCAAGCCGTCCTGCGTACCCAACCCCTGCCTCAACAGGGCAGTCTGCAAGGAGCTCTGGTCCACCTATGAATGTATTTGTAAAAATCCCTGGGCCCATCTTGGTGTACATTGTGAAGAAAGTAAGTAGTTAATGTGTTGAAATGTTTTATGTTTCCTATTTTCTTTATTTATTAAATTGTATAAATTTTTGATGTGACAACGTCTTATAATTTATTGGAGCCAGACACAAAAAACATGACTCATGCGGCGTTACCTCGCTCTGAGGTGTTCCATTTAAGGCTTAAATTGCAAGCGAGAGCGCGGAGCGACAAAGAGGCACAATCGGCCCATCAGTATTTTCTTATGACGTTATCACGTTCAACTATCGTCAGTAAGCCGACTTTACAGACAACCGACAGACAACTTATGGCCTTAGCTTCATAATTATTATCCTTATCAACCCATATCTGGATCATTATTGGAAATAGTTCGATCCTACAAATGCAACTTGTACCGTCATTTCATATGGTTGTAGGTCGACTGAGCTTCTATTGTCTCCCCTCCAAAACCTTATTGTACTTTCGACCAAACCGATGAAATCAAAAAATTCTACATTCGTTAAGTTTGGTAAATAATTAGTTTTTAATATATAAATCTTATATTAAACTGCCCTATTAAAATCAAACATGTTTTACACGGGAGCCAACCTTTTCCGTACAATGTACATACAACTTCCCGATACTATTAAAATCTAATGAACTACACTAATTGCCTACGCTTCTTGTAAGGAAAGGGATTCTAATCGAACGCTGTGCTAAGAATTTGCATAACAACCTGTACATAATATTGTCACATTGACCTTTCATGCCTATTATATGCTGCATTGTGTAACAATAATTTTCCCCAGATATACCTTATCTAGATTATTATCCTACTAATATTATAAACGCGAAAGTTTGTGAGTATGGATGTTTGTTACTCTTTTACGTCAAAACTACTAAATGGATTTCAATGAAACTTTACAATAATATGGCCTATACACCAGAATAGCACATAGGCTATAATTTGTCCCCATACTCCAACGGAAACGGGAAGTACGCGGGTGAAGCCGTGGAGCGCTGCTAGTTTAATAATAAAATATTAGATTTTCCTGATCCAATATTCCATCGTTGTCTTAAAAACAGACGTATCATACGTCTTTTCCTTAATCCAAAAAAAATTAATGATAACTTTCTCCGTAGATATAAACGAAAAAGCGTTAACATTTCAAACACGAGATGCATATTTAAAGAAGAACTATTTAGTGGACAACGCAACGGACGCGGAGAAGGAAAGATTGAAAAAGATGATGGTCGAGAACGTTCTAATGAACCTACGAACGTACGACGACAACGCAATAGTACTATACGCGAACGACAACCTAAACAACTTCATACATCTATTCATACACAACGGAACAGAGATTATTTATCTTTTCAACAACGAAGATGAAATAGTGCAGATGAACGTTACGTACGAGAAAATCAACAAAGGTGAAAGTGTACAGATAGCGATCATACGCACAGAAAACAGTACTACACTGCACGTGAACGACAAAAACACGACGATCGATAAAACAGCAAAGCTACTATCCAACTACACAAACAAGCCGTGGAAAAATCCAGAACTTGGTTTGTATATCCTACTAATATTATGTGCCGGTGAAGGAAAACATCGTGAGGAAACCTGCATGCCTGATGAGATAGAAAGTCTTTGAAAGGTATGTGAAGTTCACCAACCCGCACTGGGCCAGCGCGGTGGACTATTGGCCCATTACCCTCCTCGCCTGATTTCGAGGAAGGAGACCCGTGCCCAGCAGTGGGACATATAAGGGTTGATACTTTATTGTGCAAAAGTTTGTAAGTATGGATGGATGGATGGATGTTTATTGCTCTTTCACGTAAAAACTACTGAATGGATTATTATGAAACTGTACAATAATATAGCTTATACAGCTTAGCTTATTAGCTTATAGCAGAATAATACTTAGGCTATAATTTATCCCCATACTCCCACGGGAATGGGAAGTACGCGGGTGAAACCGCGGGACGCTGCTTGTTTAGTTTTACAAAGATCTTGTTTTAAATATCCTTTCTTGAAATTCAACAAAAATACAGGTTATTTATTTAAAATTTAATTTATACATATAATCAGGTTATACAAAATAAAACTTTTTGTTTTGTTCGTCGACTAAATATGAACTTTTTATGTGTGATTATCGCTTAAATTTCTAAGTGGTCTGGTTGAAGCCGTGTAACTTTGCGATCAACACTTTACTGGTATTATAAAAATATGCAATGAGGAAGTCAGTGTACCTAATTACCTACTTGATAAAAAATATTTGAACGTCCTATGTTCGCAAACTCTCATAGATCCAGTACTAAACAAATATTTATCCTTTTACCTGATTTCAAGGAGGACTCCATAGTAGGACGTATAATGAAGGAGCAGAGCTAAATCAATACTTTCTAATATAACAATTTTTATGAACGCGTAATCTCGAAATATTTGGTATAAAAAAATATTCCCACTTTTGATAGCCCAATTATTAGGAAGAAGGTGGATACATACATGGCTATATACTATATAGTACATTTTGAAGGGAATTTAATTTTAATGTAAAGGCTAGTGAAATCAAACAAGATACGACGATCTCTGTGGCTCAATGGTTAGCGCGTTGGCGCTCAAGCCCGAGGTAGCGGGATCGAATCTCGCCAGGGAACAAAAAGTTTTCTGTGTTCCTGGGTCATGGATGTGTATTAAATATGTGTATTATATAATAAAAATATTAAATATAAGTATTAATATAAAAGTATTAAATGTATGTATTTCCGTTGTCTCTGGTATATTATAAAACTCACGGGCCTAAGCCAAGTGAGAATCATTATTATTTATTATTATTATTATACAGCTAATATATCTATTGACCCATTTCCAGAGGTGATCCGTCCTCAGCGGCCTCCCGCACCGCCGATGGACTATTTCCAAATGAACTTGGGTGGATTCGATCCCTTCTCCTTGCATCTAGCACCACGAGCTACTCTCCTACCCCAAGGTGGCTACGTCGGTTGCGTTAGAGGTTTCAAGATAGCCGACCACGTGGTGGACTTATCGAAGAAAGCGCAGCAGAATATCGAACAAGGTGCGTTTTAATGCGTTTTTTTTGTACTGACCCTAAACAAGTCCCACAACCACAAAACGAATAGAATAGAATTGAAATCACACTATGGAATTTGACTCAAGGAATATAATAATAATTATAGTACTTTTCGTTTTAAACAAAGTACAAATTCATGGCCAAGTGGCCCTTTTTTAGAATGACTTTTTAACGGTTGTGTTACGAGGGTTCGTCTAATTTTTTGCTAAAACGCGAAGGCGTTAGCGTTTTGAATAGATTCGAAGCGTTTGATACTTGTCTAGAAGAGCTGGAATCTCTATATCCCGAGTTGCATGGTCGTCTCGGTCAGTCCCTTTAAGTCAGACCTGTACTTCATTCCAAAACAACAAAGCTGTCTGATGCAAAAAATTACTAGGACGATAACAGTGATGGAGTCAGGGGTTCCGAATGGGTACCACGTCTTCTTTGATCCTTTCTTCATTCATTTGATTTAAATGATTGAATTTATTCAAATATAAGAGAAACGGTTGCGGTTGTACCGTGCACTGCTTTTAATGCTTTTAACCGTACTACATTCAGTTTATATCCGAATACTTTTATATCATCAACTATAGATTTAACCGGTGTATTACCTGAGTGCGATATGAAGTGCGACGCGGAACCTTGCAAGAACGGCGGCGTGTGCACCGAGGACTTCTCCAACCGGGAGAGCAGTTGCGACTGCGACCTCACCAGCTACTTCGGCGAGTACTGCGTCGACGAGAAGGGCGCTGACTTCAACGGGGAGAGCATATTGCAGAGGAAGTTCTTGCTCGCTGACACTATCACACAAGTGAGAACTCATACTTAAAACATTTCAACGCGCATGACCCTGATACCAAAGAATTATACGTATATAGAAGCACAATTCTTAAGGATTTTTTGTGCCGACTTTATTCACATGTCCCCAGTTCGCACTCGCTCGCTCTCGTAGGCTCATATGCTGGGGACATTGCGGTGTCCCTCTCGTCACGTCGCCAAACAGACGTTTACATCGCAGAGTTTGTCCTCAAAGTGCTCATAAGAACTATCCTTCTATGTACGTCTGAATACTTTGCTGATACTAAGATATTATGCGACGTTGTTTTAACCTATTTTAAGACATCAGATTTAAATCCATGTATACATATTACAAATATTATATATTATATAATAATTATAACAATAATTTCACTAATTATAGCTATTTTTAACAAGAAAGTTCGTTTAAAGTGAAATATTATTTTCGGGTGGCAAGGGATCGGTCGTCTTGGCGTTCATTGAGCGTGGCCTATGTTCAGCAGTGGACGGATAAAGGCTGATGATGATATTAATGATGAAGATATTAACTGTTTATTATATTAAAAATTAAATTAATCATTTAGTAAAATAGCTCCTTTTTCTTTGTATATTAAATATTATTTTTGTTAATCCTCCATCTGATTTTGCTTACCTCACTTCTTTTCTGTATTCCAGGTAAAGATAAAACTAGCTTTCTCCAGCAACGATCTCCGCCAGAAGAATACTGTCATCCTTCTCGTCCAGACAGAAAATAAGTAAGCATTATTAGCAGATACCTTTACTTTTTTAATTTAATGTTACCCTCGTTAAAAAAGCGCTCGTGCAAAACAAAGTGTATGAAAAAGTGTGTTTTTGTAAGAACATCACATGGTATTTTGTTATAAAAATAATAAATACATTGGATTTAGCATAATCTTCATATACGCCGCACTTATTAGAAAAACATTTTTCAATAATATTTTCAATGAAACGCCTCTTTAAAAATGGAAATTTATAAATTAAGTCATTTGAGCATTGATTTTTTGCAGTCGAATTTAAGAACTGCTTTAGTATGATCGGCTAATGTATTTAATGTCTTAGGCGCAGTTATTACCTTCTAGTCGCTATAACTCAAGAGGGCTTCTTGAAGTTCGAGGAAGATCGAGAGGAATCGGCCTACGGAGTAGAGGTTAAAGACAGAAACTTCTTAAACGGTACGTTATAAAAACATTATTGATACTTTTGACCGCGACTTTGAACACGTTAGAATTTACAGCCAGATTCCTCTGGAGTGTTGTTTTTTTTCACAGCGTGAAAGTACTTAAGTGACTCCTTACGATATCAGCTATCTACCACTTAATGTGAGCAATGAAAATCAGCACAGCCATTTAGAGATTAACTGGAACAAACGGACTAATAGACCAAAATTATATATATTGATTTTTTGATCTATCTATCTAAGCATCGAGTAAAAAACTGTAAAGGCAGAAACACACTTACGCGTCGTGGCGTGTCGTGACGCGCCAGAAGCATATCGGTTTCATACATTTAATATGGCTAGGGACATATTTGCGTGGCGACACGACACGACGGGCAAATATTATGTCCCTTACCATATTAAATGTATGAAACCGATATGCTTCTGGCGCGTCACGACACGCCACGACACGTAAGTATGTTTCCGCCTTTACTCTGAAATTACAAAACAGATGTTTAAATTTTATTAATATTATTTGGGGACAGTATTTTAAATTTGTATTATTTTTTCGGTTGGGGCTATGCTAATGGCCCGAATGCTCCATCGGGTATGAGGTAGGCCGGTTGGCTTCACCCTATGATGAGATAAATGGAGGGTTGCCCCCCCCCCCCCGCCAGCCCTGGAGTGTGACTTTCACGGCTTCATGGCGTCGGGTTTATTTTTAAATTGGCATTATTTAGGACAGGATATTTTATAATGTTTTTACTATTTTACGAGCTCAATATGTCTACAATATAGAGCCGATGATACTGAAATATCAAGGTCACAGAACTTTTACAAATACCCGTGTTAATTGTTTGAATAATGATGAATAATTCCAATATGAAGGAGCACGGCATACAGTATACTACACGCGGGTGGGACAGGAAGCGAAGTTGCTGATAGACAGGATAGAAGTGCCCCTCGAGAAGTTACCACCGCAGGGGCTCTGGGAGGTATTCGACGTGGGCTCCAATGAGGTGCAGATCGGGGGTCTCAACACCACTGACCCCAGACTCAAGATCTACAAGGGCTACAATGGCTGCCTGTCAAGTAAGATTATACATTTTGATGAAATTCTATTGTATTATCGACGACCTCCAGTCCATCGACGTGCTACCATCTCTACATACTACCATCCATCATGCATCATGTTACTAGCACTGAGCTTAATCCTACTAAATAAATAGTCCAGACATCCTGATGTTGGTATACGGTGACGAAATGGAAACGCGGAAAGAGTACGTACTATTCACACCATAGGATAGAACTGGTAGTGTAATCGCCCTCCGACTAATAGTTTAACTTCATCCGCTAATGACTCGTCGACCGTATTGGATTTGTCTAGCCAAACACCTACTCTCCAGAGTAGCGCGCGCGATATACCGCGCCCCCTGCAGGGCACGGAGGGGGTGCCCTCCTTTCGAATTTTACTGGGTGAGCCATCTGCTCACCTACCTACCGATTAAGCTTAAAGGCCATCAGGCCTAAAAGTCTAGACCTTTCGAAAAAAAAGTAGTGTAATTATTCTGAATGAGACATAACATACGTCTTACGATATCCTACTCTAGATATCCTGGTAGAAGTGAACGGCGACGAAATGAAGCCACTGGAGGAGTACATGCTGTTCACGCGCGAGTCGGCCGCCGTGAGCGCTGTGAACGCGCGCGGCGTGCGCAGCGCCCAATGCTCCGACCACTTCGACGGCGTCTGGCCGCGGCAGCCCACCACCGCGCACAACGGCAGCTTCCTCGTCGTGAGTTGGCTTTGTATTAACAGTATATCCCTAAACTTATATCCAAGTTTCGTACGATATTTAACTAAGAACGAGTTACTATTTTGTCCTTGTTTTAGCAGTATGTTCTAAGTTTTGTTATCTTCAAGCGTTTTCAGTTCGTTATGCTTTGTTGTATCCGCCCGATGTTATGTGTGTGCTTCAAGCCTTTTTTATGATAGATCTACGCTGGCTTAAGACATTAATTAAAGTTGCATCGATACAGTAGGCGGCGATAGATCCAAAAAGTTATTAGTTCGTCCCATGCGTTACGAGTTATTCCCGTGCGTTACGAGTTCGTACCGTACTATTTCCTCTTATATGTTACGAGTTCGTCCCAAGAGTTCATTCTGTACTATTTCGTCCAATGTGTTGCGAGTCTGACCCATGCGTTACTAAGTCCCTGTGAGGAGTACTAGTCCATTCAATGAATTACTAGCACGCTCCGTTTATAACCAATGTACTACATGTATGGACTTTGCTTCAGTTTTATAGTATGGTTACAGTTTACTTGTTTTTCTTAGGGGATCCTGCATCTAAAACGAGAACTTTTTATTACCTTTTATTGACTACTTCAAGTTGCTGTCTACATAATAAAGATATTTTGATTCGATAGTTCTTCCAGTTTTTATCATAATATTTTAAATAGTATAGTCGGTCTTATGTGGCTGATATTCTAAGTATAATAAAGACATTATAAAATTACTTTAAATGTTTAAGCCATTTCAGAGCATGGACAAGACCTGGGTAGAGGACCCGCCATCCCGTTTACCATATGACCTGCTCCACCAGCTACCTGATGCTGAGGAGGAAAACACCGACAAGTTTTTCATCGCGCTTATTGTCCTATTTCTACTTGGACTCTGCTATTGCGGGTCACATGTAAGTCTGCAATATCTTCATTATAAATGTGTGATTCTGAATTGGATAAATCTGAATAAAAAGTTTATTCATATAAAATATGTAGTACCACCATATTTACTACCAAAAAATATTTTTTTTAGATGTGGCGAACCCAGAAAGCATACAAACTACGATTAGAAAAGGAAACGGATGCGAACATCATGAGAAACAAGGAGAAGGCTACGAAACTGATGGAGCCTTCAGTATCATTTCAGGTAGGATAAATAAATAAATAAAAGTTTA
This sequence comes from Lycaena phlaeas, assembly GCA_905333005.2. NCBI lineage: Eukaryota > Metazoa > Arthropoda > Insecta > Lepidoptera > Lycaenidae > Lycaena > Lycaena phlaeas. The sequence continues at coordinate 11,465,450 of HG995178.1, forward strand.
AAACATGAAACAACTTTTACTGATATTTCCGCTGCTTATAATTAAGTTGCTTTAACATGCTTTACGTTTCGCGTACTTGACCATAGTCGTTGTAAAGTTACTGAAATATGGGGAATGTAGATCGTGTTATACACGATGAAATCCGTAAAAGTTGTTACAATAAAAAAATATTGGTTGTGAAAAAATTTGAAACTTCACAGAATAAGGAAGAAGCTGAAGACGACAAAAAGACAAACGGAATAGTAATTGAGGTGATACCGACTGTCAAGATTGAACCAACAGACGACAAGTCCACGACCAGACGGGGATCTATACGGTTCCGAGGTATTTGTTCCGCCTTTTTATAAATATTTGAAGAATGTAGTAGCAGTAAACATTTTGAAGAATGTAGTAGCACTAATTTAGAAAAATGTAGTAGCACTAATTTAGAAATATGTGGTAGTACTAATTTAGAAAATGTAGTAGCACTAATTTTTTAGGTAGTTAGTAGGTTTCATTGAATTCAATGAAAATTATTTAAAAAAAAATTAGCATTATTTTTTTTAGAAAAAATTAATATTCAATCTCAAACTACCACTCTTGTCACTCGTCTACCACATACAACTCGAATGTTTGAATTTAATCAGATTTCTTCTCACGTAAAAATTAAAATTTTAATATTATTAAATTAAAAATACGGAGTAATCCGGTTAAATTCTAGATGTGGTCGATAAAGACATCTCATGGGAGCCGCTTGAAGAGAAAGATGAACCTTTGGAAAATGATGAAGAAGAGTCGTCAGAAATAGAAACGGATAGTGGAGGTGAAGACAAAGAGGTAATATTAATAAACATAAACGTCTAATAAACTGCATAGTATTTTGTACTATTACAGAAAAAAAAACAAGTTGAATGGAAGGCTCTGAAAGTAATGGTGCGTCTCTTTCTAATATATTAATTCTAATATATATTATTACGGCGTGCTTTGACGTTTAATACTACGCAACGGCTCGGCGTTTTAAGCCATTTCTGGCTCCAAATTAGGTGCTTTAAAATGAACGTGCGAACTATATTTCTATAAATTATCATTCTATTCTACCTGTTTATTTTATTTTAACAAACGCTATAAAAATCGTTGAAAGATTTATTTTAAAATTTTCGTATATAATCCTTTTGTGTTTCTAGTACGAAGACAAGGGCCCAGAAACGACTAATCCTTCACCAACATTGCCCACGCAACTCTATAGAGTAGAAGAAGAGAACTCTATTGAATTGACATCTAGCGCTTAATAAATTGTACACTAACTGCAATACTGGTTTTATTGTACCTTTCACTTCTTTTATTTATTTCTTTTTCTTTCTTTGCACAAGCGTTCAGCAAGGGTGAGGGTCAATAAATTAATAACGATTAATAAATTAATCGATTTTATGTAGTGCTCAGTGTATTTCCTATGGTCCTGTCCGCCCAGCGTTATTTCACCGCCAATTTTTTTTTGACAACATCTAATAACTCGATATGACGGGCAGCATGCACGAAAAAGATGACGTCTAATAGCATTCTGAAAGCGAGGGCGCGGCACGAACGAGAAAGACGCATGATCGGCTCAGTTCGGTTTGTGCTGCATGTTAAGGTCTGATTTCACCGTTTGTATCCAAAACAAAGCTTAATAGAACTACGTTTTGCTTAATCAAGGTTATAGTTCTATGATAATCTTGGTTTACCTTAAATTGATTTCACCAGCTGCAATTCAATAGCGCTTACGAAAACATATTTAGATAACTTTAATGTAAACTTCACCTTAAATCTAAGGGCAGATGTCACATATTATAACGCTATGACATATTGACATCTCTAGTTTTATTTTTAATTGTTGACTTTTTGCTCGTGGAGTGTTTATTTGAAAATTGATTTCTGCTTTATTTGATTTTTATAATACATATTATATTATGTCATGCAGTACAATAATGTCGAAACGAAATGGGACACGACCTTCACCACTAGCGAGAAAGAGGCTCTTCTTGAACTTGTTACCACAATTTTTTCTATTATCAAGTTCAAGAAGACAGATGCCGTAAACATAAAACATAAAACGGAAGAGTGGCGTAAATTGCCAATAAATTCTATAATTTAACGCCATCTCCGGTATCTATCCTAGATATTGGAGCTAGACAATCTCTCTAAACGAGTTGTTAGGACTAAAACGTAAAAAATCGGCAGTTTAGAATTAAAACTCAATTATGCTCTAATTGCGGTTAGTTTCTGTTGGTGAAATGCAATTTGGAGCTGTAACTTCAATTAAATGCGTAAACCGAGCTTAAGTCGAATTAATTGCGTTTATTTGCATCGGTGAAATCCGCCCTAAGTTTGACGTTGTCATGCAAAACTACCGTCCGTAAACGTTAATATTTCCTTAAAGAGATTATACTTGGCTTTATTCACTTGGTTTTCCTTTTTGCGCTGACTATTTATTACATAATATATTGGTCGCCTCGACTCACGTCATGGATAGGATGAAAAAATAACCGCGCTAATAGTCACTTTTAACCCTAATGTATTGTGTATGATGTTTAACTAACCATGTATTATCTCCATTAAATAACATGTCATAAATAACAAAAAGAATATGAACCGTTAACTATCTTTGGCATTATCTTCTTCTTCTTAAATTTAAGAGCTTCGCTCTTGTCGGTGGAGCTTTTTCCATTCCTGTCTGCACTTCGCCCTTCTCTTGACCGCCTGATACGACACGACCATCAGTTTTTCCTTCACCTGGTCTATAAAACTTCTTCTCGGTCTGCCTCGCTTCCTTCTACCTTCTACCTTCCCTTCAATTATTCCTCTCATAAAGTGGTCGTGCCGTATCAAGTGTCCTAACATCTTTCCTCTTCTGTTTTCGATGGTATTTAATATCTCTCTCTTCTCACCTACTAATTCCAAAACTTCTTTATTACTTTTCTTGTCAGTCCAACTTATTTTCTCCATTCTTCGCCAACACCACATCTCGAATGCTTCCAATCTTTCTCTATCGCGTTGTGTCATGGTCCACGTCTCGCTACCATACAAAGCAATACTCCAAACGTATACTTTAATAAACTTTTTTCGGATGTGACGTGATATGCGGGCTGTAAAAAGGTATTTCTTATTGTTGAAGGTTTTCTTTGCTATCGCTATTCTTGTTACTATGTCCGATGTACTTTGGCATTATAAGCAATGAAAAAAAAACGTTACATTATGGTTGGATCATGGACCGCAATTTGGCAAGCCTCGGCAAACTCTCACAAATTCAAACGTGTGGATACAGAGTTTGTCCGAGCTTGCGTAGGTTTTCAAGGGTTTGAGGCTAAATCCAACGAGTGTCAATTTTGTGCACAAATCAAATTGTGTTTGGAGTTTGCGTCAAGCCGCAAACGTGTGGATCGGCTATAATAATATACAAATTATGTACTCTGTGATCACAGATCACTTGACACTTTATGGTTTGGTTGTCAGTTTTTGATTTCAGAAATTAGAAATATTAAGCTTTTCTGTGACTAATAATAATGGACGAAATTGAAAAAGAGAAAATAGCCGCTCTACCGTCACAACTAGTCATATCTACAATATGCCATCCTATGGAATATGCAAAAGTTCTCATTCAACTGGGTTATGAGCCATTGCCGCCGCGGCGCTCCACTACTCTGTTCGGTCGCCCCGCGATGATATTACCGAACGTATTCCAATATATAAAGTATATCAAGAAGTCTGACGGATTCTTTGGATGCTATAGAGGACTATCAGCAAAAGTGCTAGGGCTGGTGGCGTCGAGTCAACTTACATCGAAAGTTGTTCAAGGCTTAGGCATTGACCTGCCTGAAATTAATGACCCTCCAAATATCGTGACCGATGAAGAACCTAAAATTGAGGACTACTTGAAACTCGGTCGTAGAGATATGATTATGCATACAGCATCTGTTGTAGTGTCATACCCATTTCACGTTGTTTCTGTGAGAATGATGGCTTCATTTGTGGGAAAAGAAGAAGATTACAGTTCCCTACTTGGTGCTATTGTATCAATTTATAGAGATGATGGAATCCTTGGCTTCTATCATGGCATAATACCCAAGTTACTTGGAGATCTAACTTGTGTTGCTGTTACTGGAATATTAGCATATTATGTTAACAAGTATTTGGTGAAAACAAAAGACCTGCGATACTATACTGTACCATTATTTACATTTATAACCAGCACTATAACTTACCCGCTGGTGGTTGTGTCTACATGTATGGCCGTTGCAGGCAGCAGTCTTAAGGCAGGCAATCCACCACATATGCCTCCGTATAATTCATGGCAGGCTTGCTGGAGGGAGCTACTACAGAACAAGCAACACAAACGCGGATCCTCGCTCATCTTTAGGTACTATATTGCTCCTATTGCAGCTATGCAATAATAATACCTCAAAGCAAAACTATTGCATTTATCTATTTGTGTTACTTTGTTAAGTATCAGTCACCAAAGTAGAGATTTTGACTTCTTGTAGTGAATTGTGTAAATTTTTATTGTACATAGTATATGTGTTTCATGAAGATTTTAATTTTGTTGAGCAAAGGTGGTGTTATATTCAAATAAACATATTTTGTTTTCAAGCGATTTATTTATTTATAAACATAAGCAATTATTTTAATTTAGCTAAAGCTTGTGCTTGTATAAAATCATTCACGATATCCTTATTTAAGACAGCAATTGCTCTTCTGTGAATAGCGGGTGCCGCATGAACATTGCCACTTTCGGTTTCAAATTTAATGAAGTCATTCCACAATTTAACATTACTCTGGCCGTGATGTTGAATAGCGCATTCATAGTACTTTCTGATGTTTTTCAAGGATAGTTTCTCTTGTGACATTTCAATCTCGATCATAACATTGTGAACATCTACTTGTGTTGGAGGAGTCCTGATGAATTCTTCGTAAATGTCTCGGGCTGCTTTTAAACCATTGTGTTCATAAACTTTTCTTAGAAACTTAGGTTTCAAAGACAACAAAACTGCAATTTCACATTGTTGTAACTTCTTAAAACAGTTTTTGAACTGAAAAAAGATGAATATATTTTAATCCATAATATCCATAAATACTGACTATTTATAAGTCTTGGAATACTTTAAATTATATTCTGTAAATGAAAAAGGCAAAAGTCATTTTATTACAATTAATATTCATCTGAAGATTTTATTCCATAGACCTCTCTGAGCATTGGTCCGTATATAAAACTTACTGTCAGTCTCTTTTTCATGTCTAAACTACTGAACCAATTTAAATGGAATTTGGTATAAAATAATCTGATTGACCTAAGAAAGGTATGCCCTTTCTTATTGATAAATTTTATGCTGGAAATCCCACAAGAATGGGAAATATGCTAGTAAATTCCCAAGGACTTATAAACTTATACGATAAGATGGCTCTGGCTTATCTTTATTATCTAGAAGGTATAGAAGTGATAGTATAAATATCACACTAATTTGAAGTGCAGTTTAAGTGTACTAACTTAAAATATTAATTTAATTCCAAATTATAATCATAGGAGAAATACATATACCTAGATTAAAGACATGAAAAATGACATCAACATTTTTAACATAACAAAATTGTTTGTTGCAACATCATGTTTGAATTATAGTTTCTTTGACACCATTCTATCATTTTAGTAAGTCTTTTTAAAGTAATGTATTATTACAATATGGTAACTTCAAGAGTAGTAATTTTTTTTAATTTGTATCTTCAATGTCTGTCACTTACCACTATTTTAGACTCTAGATTGTCCAAAACAAAGTTCCAGAGGTATATCAAATCATCTGTCTTAAAACTTTTATTTGCTTCTTCCAATATGGATAGCATCTTATTTTCATCATCCTTATGTAGTGCAAGCTTTTCCTCCCACAAGTATCTGTACTGTGGGTTTTTACTTATAGCAACTTGTAGAATCTGAACACAAAAGAAAGAGTTAAATAAATTTAAATTATGAGAATTGGATATATTAGTAATTACTTATCTTTTAAATGACAGTAAATTGTTAACATAAAAACATAATAACTATGGATTTAAATCAATTTGGAGGGAGTTGAGGTTTCTGATGAGCAATAGATGGCACATAAGAAAATGATCTGAAAATCTGTATGTAAAATTATTATAATATATAGCATATTATTATACCTCAGAGTACTCTTCTTTAGAAATACCTTCTAGCTTTAACACGTTGAAACCAAAAGCATACATGTCATTGTCTAACAGTCCGTTTTCATGGCCATAGTACCACGCATGTTTGACAACATTAATCTTCTGAGAGTCGGAGCACAGACTCTCATTTAAACCTAGTAAGCCATGAATGTATCTTGTACAAAGCATTTTATCTGGAACCTAAAAAGTATTTTTTTTTAAATATTTTTTTTACACAAGTTATTATACATTATTATATTATGTATTTAATTACAAAATTAATTAAATATTTTGAATACAATGATGTGACCAACCTGTTTTAGAGCTTCTTCATACACAGCAATATAATAATTTATTTGTTCAGGATATTTAAACTGTTCAGTAACAAACACTTCAATCTCTTCCCAATGGCATCCCTTAAAAATTAAAAATATAATCATTTTGTGAAGTACATTACATTTCAGAAAAACAATTTTTACACAACCTCAATAAAACAACAGACCTATTAAGTTTCTAAAATTTAAGAATGTCTCAATCAATACAAAATAAATTATATATTATTTTTTTTTCGAAAGGTCTAGACTTTTAGGCCAGATGGCCTTGAAGCTCAATCGGTAGGTAGGTGAGCAGATGGCTCACCTAGTAAAAATAAATTATATAATAAATATCATACTTCCAGTTCCTTTTGAGCTATGTATGACCAAACTTCCTTGTCCGATTTTCTATTCCAGATTTCAGCCTTTATTGAATTAGTGATTGAGTCATCAATATCATATTTTAGAGACACATTACAAACTTTGAACAGATATCTAACATCTGATATATTTTTTAATCCATTTCTCCATACAACATCAGCTTTTTTAACATATTTTTCCTGAAAATAAAATCATTATTTATAGTTAAGTCACAATATAAATTACTCTTATTTATTTTATTATAATAATATTTACTAAAATAATAATTGATTCATATAATTTTACTGCTGAAAGTCTTCTTTGATAAATAGTAAGATAGCTAATCTTCTGCGGCACTCATATAACTAGGTACAAGGATATCTTTGCCATAGTTAGAAATAAGATTCTTATTTATAATATTATAAAATAATCGTTTAAAATCTTTGTGGCATATGACTCACTTTTTCATCATCAGTTTCTGCTTTAAATGCATTCATGAGTTCAATTTCAAACAAGTCCAAATATAAATATTCAGCATTAGGATGTCTGTGAATACCCTTTAATAAGAAGCCAGAAGCATTCTCCAGGTTATTCTGTTCTTTACTTTCCCAAATACTAGCCATTTGCCATGCTTTGGGCTTGTCTCCATGAATCTGAAAAACAAAAAATGAAGTTTTTTTACATTAAATATTTGCTTACATTAAATACTAACTAAAATTGCAAAAAAAAATACCCACTGAATTTTATTATATGGTTAGTGCAAGCAACATTTCTTTCATATTGATAATTTTTAAAGTGTAAAAAAACTTATACATTGAATTTTAAAAACAAAGAATATATTATATACCTGCAACATTTGCCCAATTATAGAAGATACAGCATGATCAAATCCAACACTACGACAAAACTTGAGATATTCGAAATAAATTGCTATATCGTTTTGGAACCTGAATAAGAACTGTTTAAAAACTTTGTTTACTCGTTTCGCTATCGCAAACTCAATGTCGTGTTTTTTTTCCGTCATTTTTGTTTGTTTTCGTCGGAGCCTAATATCTTCTAGAAGGGCTAACTCAAACGCTATATACTGGACGAAATCATCCTTTGCTTTCACCCTTCTTTGTATTCTATATTCAAACTCTTTTCGCTTACGAGAAATGTCCCTGTGAATATTTATATGTTTAAGCATAAATAAAGACCCATATTACCTACCCAAGTACTAAAGTAATACAATTATAAAATGTACTGTCTGAGTAAATATTAACCTTATTTCATCGTCTTGATATAAACCAATACGTCGCATTTGTTCAAGCTCACCTATCATACCCTCAATTCTTTGATTTACTTGTTCCGCCATTTTAATAGGTTTATATTACTAAAATAATTAGTCAAATAAACACCTAAACCATTAAAATATTAACAAAATTTACGCACTTTAACTTTTAGGTTACTTTGTTTATCCTTATCACATCCTTATGTCAGAGTCACACTATTTTCATCTTCTTCTTTTATTTTTGTGAGACATAGACAACGCAACTTTCACACATTGATATAAAAAAATATCCATGCTTCCATGTGGCATTTTTATAAAATTAAATATAATTCTAAAAATATTTTTCTTTATGAATATAATATATTATAATATGTTTTTATAAATATTATTCTAGAATGTAATGCATTCTGCCAATTGTTACATTGAAACCAAAAATAATAATTCTTAGGAGATTTTTAATTTATTAATAAAAATTTTAATTTCGTAAGCTGGAGCATAGCTGGATCCTGAAAAACTAAAGCTGACACTTATTATTGCACTTATATAATTATAAAATTAAATAAAAATATATACATAAATAGCTTTTTCTATAATAATAAATACATTGAATCACAAAAAAATTTGACAGACATAAGTGCAGCCGACTAGGACCAGCACGGCCAGCGAGGAACCTCTCTTTCACGTGAAACAGGCGCCAAGCAACAGCTCTGCTGTCGCATTTCGTGCGGCTTGTGAGTTTCCGGTGGCCCATTGGTCGATAGGAAAAAGAAAAATATAATGGGCGTCGGTAGTGACTGTAAGGTTCCGATTGCTGAAATACAGGATAAAACAAAACAATGGAGGTCACCGAGAGTACCTCTTATGCCTTAACTCCTTGTATACCTCGCTCATATCTGTACTACGACTGTGCTGCGCATAGAGTAAAGTAATACAACGGAAAGTGCTGCGTTTGATAACAATATTGAATAAGAGCCACAGAACATTATACCCTAAAGATATTATGACCGCGGTAGTAACACGCGCCACGCAACTTACGCGTCTCACAATTTCTGTAGTCTTTATCTGTTCCATTTATAAAATTCTACGTCTGATAATCAAAAGCTATTATGTAAAAAAAGCAAGTTGAGGGCAAGGAAGTTGAGACTGCGTGCTCATTATTCGCTAACATCATCATACATATTCTCATTAATCAAGTGCTCATTTTGAGTATGTGAAATAATAGTAGATGGAAATGGTTTGAAAATGATGAAATAAGAATTTGAGAAACATGTATTACGAAAGAACTTAATATAGTTATTTACAAATTATTCTTAAAATTATAAATAAAATTAATACATTATTAGAGTGTGTTGGTTTTGCTAGACTTTTTTCTGGTATTTTGAGTAATTTCATGTCCAAAAAAATATTTTGTACTATGATTCATAATTTATAGGAATTAATATTGAAATTATCAGTTAGCCGTCATTTTAAATTTGGAAACAGATAATTATTTTTTGTATAAATACAAAATTTACAATACTTCTTGGCTTATAAAGCCTAACATAACCTTAATTATATACATAACCCACTAAATTTATATTAAACTCTCAATAATCAAACAACTAGGTCTAATTCATAATAGTAAGTTCTTCTTCGTCAAATGTTATCACTAATACAATTAATATTATCTTGCAGTGAACTTAGTGAAATTTCCATCGCTGTGCTCAATCATACCCCGACCTTTGAAACAGCTGAGCCATGTTTTAGAAAAAGCTTTATAAGCGTCTCTTTCTTCGTCGGTTCTTAATGTGGGTGTGACATTAATTTCTGGGATGCACCTGCCAAAGTCCACGGCTGGCAGCCAAACTTGAAAGTCAGAATCTGGGGAATATTTGAATATATCCTGGCAACCCTCGAGATTGATCTGTGGCACCGGTGGCTGCCGTTGTAATAGCTTTTTAAGTGCAATGAAAGTAAGATTATTTTCCTTCAATGAGATGGACTGTAAATTTTTAGCTCGACCAAGACACCTGTAAGAAAATATATAACATAAATAATTGTAACCATGTGCCGTCAAAGATAGAGAACATGTAAGATATATAAGATAGAGGACATAGAGAACAATGTTGCCAGTATTATTGTTTTCTGTTTTCTCGAAAAAACTAATCTCTTTTTTTTAACTGATTATTTACATTACTTGTCCTTAGAATAACATTATATTGCTTTATTAATTTACCTGAATATCCTCATAAATTGTCCATCAACTAATTTACATTTAGATAAACTGAATCTTCGTATTTTCAAGTCTTTAGCGGTATCCATGAAGCTGGCTATACAGCCCACCACGCTGCCATCTGCCCCCACATTGTCAAGATCCAGCTCAATCAATATATTTGGGTTCAGTGACGTCACTATACAACTCACCATAGCATTCTTTATATTGTTGTTACTTAAATCAATCGCTTCCAACATATCAAAGTTGTTACAAACTTTATTGCCCTCATTCACATCGGTTATATTACAATTGTTCATCTTTAAAACCTTCAATTTTAAATACTGGCTCAGTTTGATGATGGTTTTAAATCCATCATTCAATATAGGGTTGCCGCTTACGTCCAATTCTTCTAAACCTTGGCACATTTGTCGGGTGGGTTTTTCAAAGGCATTTACAAATATTTTCAGTCCATTGTCTGTTATATTATTATGGCTGATATCCAGGTGGGTTAGTTGTTTCATGGTGCACATAGCATCTGTGAGGTATTTTAGACCATCGTCTCCAATATTGTTGTTGGCTATCATGATAGCGGTGATGTGTGTTTGGTGGGTGAGTGCTCTGAACAGGGGTCTCATCTGTGATGCTGCGAGGGTCTGTGTGCCCAGCGCTATCCGCCGTGTTGTAAGACTTCTGGCGATCGCGTGTTGTATTTCTTGTGAGGGTACTGAAAACAAACAACTTAATGTTATATCATAAAAAACTCATATACATAAATGAAAACGGAATCTACTAAATTGTTGGACTGATTTTGAAGATTTTTATTATAAAAATAAAATTTCATTAAAAATACTACGCGAGTGAATTTAGCGAAAGGGATAAATATTAATGATATACTAATGTTCCTGCATTTGTAAGTAAAATTCAATAAAAAAAGACGAGTTGCACTTCGGGAGTGCCAGCAGAAGTGAAAACTTGATTATTATCGTTGTGCATTTTTGATGTGTTGGAATAGTTAGGGAATAATTTTGAACGGATTGCTTTTATTATCAATATAAAAGTACTATCATTTATGTGGTAGAATACAATATTTATTTTTTGCGCTATCGTACACAAACATTCAATTTATATTACATTAAATTTCTAATTCTTTTCTTTTTTTTTTCATACTTTGAAAAAAAAAATTTTTAACCAATTTCTTATGAAAATAGATTTTTAAAAAATCGATTTTTTGAATTAATCGAAACCCTTACAATCGATTAAAAAATATCGACAATCAAAAGAAAACAATCGATTGTTCGATTTCGATGTTACAACACTACTCTCCAACCGTCTTACGAATTTTCGATCAGCCCACGTGTCCTGACGTGAGTTTCACAGTTTTTACCCATCCCACAAAAGTACTCAACGCCGCTAAAGAAGTAGTAAGAAACTTCAAAAAATATTTAGATACCTAACAGTTAAACAGTCATACATGTAAGAAAAAATTAAACTTACCAACACCCAAAGCGTCGCAGCACTCCAGATATCTCTCCTCGGCCGGGGACGCTTTGAAGTTACTGATGCAGGTGTTGAGCTCCGGAGACGACAGAACCAGGCTCAGGGGGTCTTCCTCTGACAGGATCGCACCGTCGGACGTCATCAGACTGAACATCGGTCTGACTCCGGTTAACCTGGAAGAGGAGTAGATTAAAAAATCACATTTAAATCGGTTCAGTCGTTTATGAGCTACTACTGAAGAATCAACACACACAGCAGTCATAAAAGTTACAAAATCCCTCTTTTTGTTTTAGGGCACTACTCGACCAAAGCAATTAGGCGCAAGACTGTAGACACCTCGCTTTCGGCCCGCATTTCTCCTTATTTAGGGTAAGAACAAGTAGTGATATTCCGTTATTATAGATACTTTTAGTTTTATTACTACTGATGTTTAAAACATAGAATAAGGTAATCTATGTGGAATGTCCATAAATAATTAAATAACTATTAATGTTTATAGAAACATTACAGTTTTCACTCTGTTGTCTATACTAATATTATAAAGAGGAAAGATTTGATTGTTTGTTTGTATTGAATAGACAGACAGCGACAACATGGAGCGACGGTGGTCCAGTTGTGGACGGACTCGGCCTCTTATGCGAGGGGTTCCGGGTTCGATTCTGACCCGTCCGTGTGTGCCTTGAAATGGGTTTTTCTAAATTTCTAAGTGCACACGAGACCATCGTTCGCTCGCCGGTGAAGGAAAACATCGCGAGGAAACCTGCATGCCTGATGAGATTTAAAGTCTTTGAAGGTATGTGAAGTTCACCAACCCGCACTGGGCCAGCGCGGTGGACTATTGGCCCATTACCCTCACCTCGCCTGATTTCGAGGAAGGAGACCCATGCCCAGCAGTGGGACATATAAGGGTTGACACTTTACTTTTTTTTTATTGAATAGGCTTCAAAACTACTTGACCGATTTAAAAAAGAATTCACTGTTGGGAAGCTACACTATCCCCAGTGAACAAAGGCTATATTAAATTTTCAAAAAGTTAGGGACCCGTTTCAAATCTTAGTTGACGCAGGCGAAGCTGCAACAGCTAGTGACTAATAATAATGTTGTACACAACAATCAAATAATACTATTCAAACACAAATATACGAATATTCTTGAACACGGTTCAAGTCTTATATTTAAAAAAGGGAATGCTATTTCTTACTTGTAGTATCTCGATTTAACTTCTTCGACCAACCAACTGATTGTCAACTTATTAATCGTCTCCAGTTTCAATGATATCAACAATACTTTGTCTTCTACTTTCACTTTTACCGCTGCTGGTGGTAATATTTGTGTTTGCATTGGCCTACCAGTCTTCGACGGCTGAACTATATTTATCGGTTGTATAACATTCATTGCTTGTACTATATTGGGATTCATGTTTTGCATTATATTAAAACCATCGTTGGAGTTTGAATAATTGAAATTCTCCGAGGAGGATTTTCTGGAAAATATTCCAGTTCTACTGTCTTTACTTTCGCAATCGCTTCCGCTGTTGCTTGACCAGTCAAATGACTTTTTCCTCTGGAATCCAGCTCTTAATAATGTGCTCTGCCTTTTCCATCGCCGTCTCATACCATCTCTGCTATCTCTGGATTTGCTTTCATTTAGTTCTCTTGATATATCTCTAAAGCTAGTATTACTTTTGGGACAGACATTTTCATTTCTCTGAAAATGTTCCGAGTCAGAACTATTATCGCTCAAGTCCATTATTTCAGTAACTCTAGACTTTTTCTGTTTCAAATCAACGTTGTTCTCTACCAGTGGTTCTATTTTATTAATATTGTCAATACTTTTCTTTATGCTATCAACACTTGGTTTTTTAGCAACTATTGTCAATGGGTCATTGAGTTTTCTTTTTTTGTTTCTGTTTGCGATACCCAAGTCATCGTCTAGCCAATCATCGTCAACTTCATTGGGGTCTAACAAGGCTGGTTTTGGTTTCTTTTTCACGTCAACTTCAGGTAAGTCTGTGTTTCTATTTCTTAAAGCTGATATAGCGTTTCTATATTCTTTGACCCCTGATGTTTTGCGTTCTTGGTTAGGTGCATCATCATCGGAATTAGAGTCATCGGAGGGAAAAGCAGCTTGATTGTTAATATCCTGTGTAAGATTTATTTCATCGTCACTATCTTCGTCTATAATATTGCGTCGTTTGAAAGCTGGTGTGTCTAGTTCTTTGATTCTGCTGTTCATTTTTGAAGTACTTGGTGGAGTCCTCTCCCGTATTGGTTTTACTGGTGTTTTAGATTTCGATCTATTTAATATTGGCTCGGAAGCATTACTTTTATCTATGTAGTTTTGTATGTGATTGCATATGCTTTTGTATAGTACTTCTTCGTCTTTAGTTAGAATCGTCCCAGCGCGCCACTTCTGTAGAACTTGTAAGGGCGTTTCACCAAAGTCCGTTTTTAAGGAAGGGATTGCACCGTTTTGTAAAAGCATTTGAACAACATCTAAGTGACCATTACTGGCTGCATCATACAGAGGTGTTATACCTGAAATCAAAAAAGAAGTGTAAACACAAATATATTATAATTTTTTATTTATTTCGTTTTATTACCTGAGGTGTTAAATAAGAATATTTAACACCTACCTACAAGCAAATGGATATTCTAAAGTCGTACCATTCGTGTTTTACGAGATTGCGCCCCGCGCCCACAAGTGACTCGCTTGCGCCTATAGAAAGTTATACCACTCATCTATTTAGCTATATATTATATAAGTTAACCTAAAAACGTCAGTCATTGTTGACGATCGCATCAGAATAACTAAGTAATTCGTGTTAGCTACGTATAACTACGACTTACTGACGAACTTATTATTATTTTTGTGATATACAATAACGAAGCAAAATAATTCTTATGTAGTATATAGTATATCTTTGTAGGTGACACAGCGTTCACAATATTATGTCAAGTAAGTTATAATAATTATAATTAATAGTTATATTTATTATTACAATAGAAATTATTCAAAATAATCTAAAAGCATTACCATCACAGTTGACTCCGCCCCTATCGTTGACGTTTGCGCCGTGCTCTATGAGCGTGCGGGCCACGCCCACATGCCCGTGTATACACGCCTCGTGTAGCGGGAGCCAGCCCGCGTTGTCACGGATGTTAACAGGATGCCCCTGGGCTAACAATCGCTCCACCAGCAGACTGTTTCCGGATATACACGCCTGCAAATATAAAACACGTGACAATAAAAAAAATCTAATACTTATTAGATACTAACAAAAACACTAACATTTTAATAGTAGCCTTAATTACTTGGCTTGGCCTTTTTAATGTTATAAGAAGGCAAACGAGCAGTCGTTGGCTTATAGTGACTACCGACGACTTTTTTTCGAAAGGTCTAGACTTTTTGGCCTTTAAGTTCAATCGGCAGGTAGGTGAGCAGATGGCTCATCTAGTAACACCGACGCCCATAGACATCCGTACAAGCAGCTAATAGCTATCCCTTGGCGCCGGTATTATGTCAATTATAAGTAGATGGCACCCTTTCCAAAGCTTAGCTCATAGCTGTATCATCTTGCCACATGACTAGAAACTAGTTTGTATATAATACTAGCAGAAACCCGCGGTTTCACTCGCTTACTTCCCATTCCCGTGGGAGTACAGCGATAAATGATATATAAGCTACTAGCTGTTGCCCGCAGCTTAGTCAAAAAAAAATCAAAATATCTAAATAAAAATATGATTCTTGTGCCTCACTCGACATAGATAGGTATAACGTGTCGCGGACCTTTTTGTAGATAATTATAAGATCTACAATTAATAAGAACATTTTATGGTTCTATCTTTTATAGTTTAGGCAGCGTACGCAAAATAAATAACTTTTCTGGTTGATTTTTTACACCTCGTGTCCGAAAAACCCAAATATCTTACGGAGCCCTGTTTTTTTCCAGAATAAAATTTAGCCTAAGTTACTCGTGAATAGTGTAAGTTTCAAATGGTGAAAGAATTTTTGAAATCGGTCCAGAATTTTTGAACCTATTCATTACAACCAAACAAACAAAGTTTTCCTCTTTATAATAGTGTAGATATCATTGTAAATTTCCATAATAATCCATTCAGTAGTTTTTACTAACAAACTTTGGCGTTTATAATATGAATAGGATAGCGTACTTACAACATGCAGCTGCGTCTCCCCCTTCATGTTCTTCTTGATGGCGAACCCCTTGCCCCGCCGGCGCGTCTCCCGCTTCTTGTCAACTACATCCTCTTCGTTTGTGTCCGATAGATCTGAATTACATTACGTGTACAATTTTATTTACTTGTTCATGACCACGTGGCTTCTGTTTAATAATTTAGTCAATAGCTTAGTTATGTGTCAAATCGTAGAGTAAGAATTAGTAATGTATTACTTCTTTATTACTAGAAACGTAAATTTCCAAAGGCCCCTTTCACACGAGCGCTTTTTTTAAACGAACATTAAAAAACGTTTAAATGGATCGACAGACATGGATATCCATGTATTTATAGTTTATACACACGGAAGCGTTTTAAAACTTTATATTAAGCGCTGTTGAATTTTCGACGTTGAGCGTTGAAAATTAAATCGAATTGAGCATATTATGAAACACACATCTCACGCAAACGGGTTTTAACAAGACGCTTATTAAAATTGCGTACGAACGGGACCTAAGACCTTATGTCTGTCTTAACGGGCTAAATGACATACCCCATTGTATGATATCTTCTTTATATTTCTATGCTTTATTTTTTTTCTTTTATTAGGATAAAAATCTGAACATACCGGTCAAATCTTCAAGGCATATATCATCTCCTATATGGGTGTCGTCTTCCCCTCCCCCCGCAGAACTCTGCTCGTCCTCGGAAAGTTCTAGACTGTCGAAGTCCTCGCAGCCCAGGAGCCTCAGGCTAGCCTTGGTCTCCTCCATTTTGTCGAACTCACAATATTCGTCCTGATACTTCAAGAGGTTTTTGAGGATCCTTATTTCATATTTCCTTCGATTCCATTCGCGTGCCTGTTGAATATAATATGTAACAATAATCTATAGTAATTATTGATTATATAGCCGTGCAGATAAGTAATGTGAGCCACAAAATCTGGCCCGAAATTGATTAGTGTTTTGCAACTGATGTAAGAGTAATTCCAACTCTGTACACGGAGTATAGATATAAGGATTCCGAACATAATGTTGAAAGAATGGTCGCAATTTAGATGACAGAAGATTTTCCGATAGAGCGCGCCTTTTTTAATAAGTACTCGTTTAAATATACGCGGGAAGTATTGTGGCGCTGATTGGTCCGCTACAATAGCATCGGTACGCATTCGATTCTAGCGCCAGTGGCAGAAACAAGAACTAAGATCTGGGTTTATTATTGTGTATATTATGAATACTATGGAAAGCCTTTATCCACGGAGTATATATATAAGGAGTTAGAATGTTGAATGAATGGTCGCAATTTAGATGACAGAAATTTTACAGGTAAATCACGCCTTCTTTAATAAGTACACGTTTAAATCTTTACGCGGGAAGTATTGTAGCGCTGATTGGTCCGCTTGCGGGAAGTACTACGGATAAAGGCTGAATCAAAATATCTTTATTTCGTAAGTAATAATCAAATACACTTGAAATACATATTATCATCATCATCATCAGCCATAGTCTGCTGCTGAACATAGGCCTTCCTCAATGAACGCCAAGACGACCGATCCCTTGCTACTCGTATCCAACGCGGACCTGCCACTGCACGGAGATCGTCGATGATAAAATAAATAAAATCAATATACTTACAGCATCTCTGGCATCTAAGCAAGCCTTTTCAATTTGATCGTAGGTTCTCTTTGCCAAAAACGAGACCTCGGCTATATTGCACAGCGTCGTGTAGGCTTCCTTTGGCACGTCCTTAATTAATTCATACTCCTTACACATATACTGCAGGGCCTCGTTGTAACAACCCATGTCTTTATAAGTTTGATACAGACTGTAAACAATATTAATAAAATAAAGAAAATCGGTTGTCTGTAAAGTCGGTTAACTGACGATAGTTGAACGTGACAACGTCATAAGAGAATACTGATGGACCGATTGTGCCTCTTTGCCGCTTGCACTTCAAGCCTTAAATGGAACGCCTCAGAGCGAGGTAACGCCGCATGAGTCATGCCTTTTCGTGCCCGCAGCCGGCTCTTTTGTATTATAAGACATTGTCACGTCAATAAATTTCTTATAATTATAATACGAGTATATCATGTAAAAAATTTACGTTCATTTATTTTTAGTATTACATTAATAATATATCATCACTATATCCTAATTGACAACACACTGAGTCGTACTTTACACAATACTTTTTGACGTGATAATATCTTACGAATCGAAGAACGCCGGCTGCATGCACGAAAAAACATGACTTATGCTCACGTTCCACCGGAGTCAGGTTTGTAATCGAGGGCGCCGCACAAGCGATAGAGGCACGATCGGCCTAAGCGTTCGGCTTGTGACGATATATAATTAATAACATTATAGAAGCAGTGATAACGTTCAAACTATCCAGACACATACCTGACATAAATAGGTATAAGTTTTTTCCCACAATCTCCTGCCAATTCGGCGTGGTGTAGCATCTTCAAGTAATATTCCACAGCGCCGGCATAGTTCTTCACGTGGCAAGCCCCATCGCCGAGCTTTTCATACAACTTCTTAAATGCAGCATGATCAGATGGATTTGATGATATCAATAAGTCCTCGGTATAACACATTGCAGCAACTGTTAAGAAAAATTGTATTTACAACAACAACAAGAAACCTGTAATGTCATGTCATGACCCCCCCCCCCCCCCGTGGATCCGCCGCTGACAGGGTGTCCGAACGTAATGTTCAACAAATGGTCTCAATTTAGGGGACAGAATTTTTGCCGGTAGAGCGCGCCATTTTTCTAGAAGTTCTTGTAAATGGTATTTAAGTTACAAACAAAACATTTTTAATATTTAAAATGTGTTATTTACGTGTGTAGTTTATTTTAAATGTTTTATTTTATACTTTCGCCGCTTATTTATGCGTTTTTGTTTGTTTTTCGTCTATTTGTTTGGTGAAGTAAATTAAACTATCTCATTCAAATTATGTAAAATGGGCGAACAAGCGTGGAAATTATTTTCGGGTTCCTCGTCTTAACTGCTATTATGTTAAAAAGGTTAAACGGACTGTCAGGAAATCTTGAGTGTTCATTGTAGGCAAATTTTCATGAAACTTATCGCTAAGAACACTCCTGACTAATTCACTTTTCAGGAAAATTAATTATTGAAATTGGTTCATACGTTAGAGAGATATGATGCCTCAGATAGACGCACACATGTCAAACTTATAACACCGCATAGTTTTTGCATTAGGGGTTGAAAAAAATACAATATAAACTATACCATACTTACCAACTTTCAAGTTAGACTCAATGTTTTCCCTTTCGTCTTCATCTGGTGTCGTCAGTTTCCAAGCCTTTAGAAGTACCTGCTTCGCACTCTGATAATCTGACATCTTACATAATATGTCAGCCTTTGACGAGAGGGTTTCACAAGTCTTCAGTACCTTTGAAAAAGATGACCAGTAAGTAAAAAAAATGTCTCATAGAACATAGATTGAAGTGAAAACTTTTAACTTAGCGTTATGACATTTGTAAGAATAAAAAATTTAATACAAAAATATAGAAATTTCATAATGATTTGATATTAAAATTATTATATGCCTATAGGAGTTTCCTTTACCACTAAATGGTTAATAAATACACAAAAAAAATTATCACAATCAGTCCAGCAGTTTAGTTTAATGAGTAACTTAAACACAACAAAATATAATAGATACCTTATCCTCCAATCTACTAGCAACTTCAAGGGCTTTATTTAAACAACTGAGAGCCTTCGCATAGTCTTTTCTCTTATTACAATGCAGTAAAGCCTCTGTTGTGTAGCAGTTGTGCAAAACTTCATACAAATCTTGATTAGAACAGATTGCGATAGCTTTATTAATACAATCCAGAGCCTTGTCCAAAGACCCCATGTGCTCCTGAACCACACCAATGTTAAGAAGCAGCCTCGCCCGCATATCCATTAACTCAGCTTTATTAATTTTACCATTTAATCTGAAATTATTGTCAAATTGTATACATATAATATATATGTTTAATTTTATTTGTGAATTTTTTTTTTAGCTTATTCTGTCCCACTGCTGGGCAAAGGCCTTTCCCATGCTTTTTCACATATTGCAGTCTTGCGCCCAGTTCGATAGTATAATCTGTATAATTGCCCCATCTTATTTGGGCCATGTATGATTGGAACATTATATTAAAAAGATTGTATTAGTACTCAGGTTTGTTACAGTATTTAATAACATAGCATCTGCATCAGTAGTTGAATAAGAAAATAGAGCCATAAGCCAAATAAACCATTTAAACTTATTTTACATATAACTAGCAGAAAAAAACAAAGTTGTAATACTGTAGGAGACAAACTGTGAAAATTTAAAATATTCTGGAATCCACTTAAACACACACAAAAAATTTCATCAAAATCAATCCAGATATTAAGGAGAACTTTATTGACATACACGTTTTAAGAATTATACAATATAAAGATTTCTTACTTTTCACAAAGCACAAGGCTCTTCATAAAAGCCCGTTCTGCAGCCGTTAATGATGTTTTAGCTTTATCATCCTTTGTAGAGCTTTGTCCCTGGAGAAGGTAGATTCGTCCTAGTGTTGCCAAAGCTCTCTGTTCCTCTACTAGATTATTTAGCTCTTTTGCCACAGCTTAAAATATGGAAAAAATTCATATAAAAAAAAACAAAGGTTAATATTCTAGTCTACACTAATGATTTTAAGCCGGATATTTTATAAATAAATATCAAATATATTTGTAATATTTTGATAATTATTTACAATAAAACAATACTGATTTGCATTTTGCATTTATTTTAACTTCATAATATATGTTTTTAGACGCAAAGTATAAAAACCCACCTAAATGTCTCTCTTCATATTTCAGAGCCTTATCAAATTCGGCCAAAAGCATGTACATTTCACCAACCATTCGGTTGCAAGTTGCCCACTCTAGACGGAGTCCAAGTTCTTTACAAATAGCCGCCTCGTTTTTATATTCTTCCAGGGCATCACTGTATCTACTGTTTTTGTAATAAAAGGATGCTAAATCGTTACATGCTTCGGCTAAAAGACGTCTATTGCTACCATTCAGTGCTTTCTTTTTCTTTCGAATTAATTCTGAAAAATTAGTATTATAAAGATACAAATTCATTTCAATAATTCATGAATTACATAAATTAAAAACATACTTTCTTCCTCCATAATAGCAAACCATGCAATATTATTTATTTACACTAATGAATCTTAAGAATGTTCTAATCTTTATAAAAAATTAGCGCTTATTTTATAAACACGAACTTCTAAAAACATTTTTGACATTTGACATAGACTGATCAAAAATATTTTTTTTTAATTTATTTAAAGGCACGAGCTACTAAGCTATTAGCCATACTTAAATTACAATTTAACTTAATATCTATTAATGAGAATCGTTTATTTAACAACCAAAAACAAATATACTTTTAAAACACTAAACACTTACAGAAATAATATCAATAATAATTACAACACTTTTAAATAAATGTAAACACGTATATAAAGATAGATGTAACCACATTGATAGCAATCGCTACATTGAAATAATTTTAATTTCATTATGGTTGTGTTATTTTAGTACGTCATGAAGTTTTTATTATATTTAATAAATACAAATATGTAAGCTGGGTTATTGCTAACACTAATTAAATTAAAAATTTAATTTCAGCTGTTGCTTGTTGTGACATGATTTGTCAGCTGTCAGCATTCAAAAAAAAAAGTAATAACCGTTGTCTGTTGCTGACGGCTAAAATTGTATGAGTACCTATAATACTGTTTGTTTTTTGCGCGTATTTTTTCTATAATAAAGCGAAATTTTATACGTTTTTCTAAACAAATAATAAAATTGTGACTGAAACTCTTTCTTATGTTTGAACTTGCATTTTTTAATGTAGTTAAAAATACGATACAAATTATAAAGTGAACCGTGAATCGAACGTACACAGTACCAGCCGGTGTCTCTATTTTATGCTCGACGTGAGTATATTTTTGTTTTAATTTATGAGCATTGAAGCTTCAGCAATAAAGTTTTTGGTTAATTAACATTGAGAATAATCTGTTTACTGTTACAAGTCTGATTGAAATATATATCACATTTCAAAATGACTTGGTATAATGAATTTGTCTATCAATGAAACATATTTTTGTTCGTGTTTATTTGCATATGAAATGTTTTACAATTCCAGGCCAAAAATTTGGTGACTAAATATTTTTTTTTTTTAAATACTATTTACTTTATCTCACATAATATATAAATGATGGAAGAAGTTTGGCTAGGGTACTTCACATTGAATGGTTGGAGAAATCTTTGAAGTTGTCTGGTTAAGATAAATGTGCACAGTACAGGATAAGGGCTCTTTGTGATTGTTGTGAAACAAGTAGTTTATTGCATAGTATTGAGGGAGGCCTGTGTTCAGCATAAGGATAAAAGCTGATTATGATGAAGAAGTAGTTTATATTGTGTAGTATGTAAATTCCTACTGTTGTGACTATTACCTATACTTATATAATCTATTTACACTATAGTCTTATATATAATCAGGCAACACAGGCATATTATATTGAAACTTCCTCAAGATACAAAACATTTTTGGTCTGAACAATGTAGGAGAGGTACGAAGTATTTAGCATTGCGAGGACAATTCTTAAAATTATGTCAACATGCATATAAATTTTCTAACTAATGAAGTGGTGATAGCCTAAAACAGACCTGTAAATGTCCTCATGGGACCAATATAGATCTATCCTTTAAGGATAGATTGGATAAACTAGATATCTTCAAACTATTCAACAGACATGCACCAGCTTATTAAGCTGCTAGTGTGGTTTCCTTATAGATAATAATAATATGCACTAGAATCTCATTAAATCTACTGCTCAATAGATTTAATGAGATGACACATTTAACAATCCGGCTCAGTCCATTTCCACCTTTCCTGACCCTCAACGATTAGAAGCTGCACAAAAACAAACTTCAATTAAATATAATAATAAAAATACATAAATACAAGTTAACTGTGAGAAAACTATAATACTGTATAGTACATATAAATACTGTGTAAAACATAAACCCAAAAAAAAATGCATATAACTTGTAACTTGTAAATACAATGTAACTTTAAAGGTTTTTTTAAACTATGCCTTATATAATATTTCTAGACAGGTGACAAAATTTTTAAAGAATGTAGTATGACTATGTTATATACCATAGTCATACTGGATTCTTTTAACTATACATAATTACCTGTATTTTAAATTTTATCCCTTAAAGTTTCTGTCAAAATTAATATAATTTGAAATGTCGATAATATAGCTATGACGCTCGACATTATTAGATCCTAGCCTAGATACCTATTTGCGTTTATACATTTTATGCATCCTTCGTCTTAGTACCATGGGATTGGCGACGAATCGGCGCCTGATGAGGCGCCAGAGCTCCGACCTTCACTGCTTAATGTCTTGAGTGCTAACGAATGTTTTACGAAATCGAAATTTTAATTTTAATAAAGAATAGAATATGGAACGATATAAAATGTGACCTAATATTGTTTTTTCTTGTTGCTAATTTTAATTGTTTTTTTTCTGTTGCAAATTTTAATTACTAAGTGTTTAAAATTTTGCAGTAAAATCGAATCGAATGCCGTGACTCCAACAGGTAATAGGTACTCGCGCACAAACCACTCTTGTCCTTAAACCACCTTTTGTTGTACATTTTTATTAATTGTGACTTTTAATATTAAGGGCCTGTTTCACAATCTCCAGTTAAGTGCCCAATAGGCTATTGGCAACATATTTGACAGATAGAGTATGGAGTATCTGTCAAATATGTTGCCGATAGCCTATTGGGCACTTAACTGGAGATTGTGAAACAGGCCCTTATAATAATATGTTAATAACGGGATATTCGTCACGTGACTTCTGACAACTAACTTTAGTTTTACAGATTTTGACGCGGTTTGTTATAACATGATGATGATAATACTGAATGATGATAACTATTTAGCCTGAATTACTCCTTTTAATATTTGCTATCTGCCAGTGAAAGTCTATTTAAAATCTTTTCAGCCCTTTCAGAGATGAGACGGTACATATCGACAGAATGGCAGATAAAGTTAAAATTGTTTTTTTTTTTTTATCACAGTTTTATTAGGCGTTTATCATAAGAATACGTCTTAAAACCTAAAACGGAACGTAATATTGAAATATAAAACGCTCTTCCCAATAAACATCCTTGCATCGGAAAGGAGGCCTTCAGGCAAACAGCACCTGCGATCTCAGATCCGATATCCTCGTGAAATGAACGCGAAAATGGCCGACGAACCGACAAAACTAGGCCATGAAAATATTCATGCATTTCTACTTGTATATTTCCTCAATCGATTTCAACTTTCGAATGTATAATACCCATATTTTGTCAATCTGAAAGTATAAGTTTTGATTATCATCATCAGCCTTTATTCGTCCACCGCTGAACATAGGCCTCCCTCAATGAACGCCAAGACGACCGATCCTTTGCTACTCTCATCCAACGCGGACCTGCCACTGCACGGAGGTGGTCTTCCGTTCTGGTTAATGCCGACGAACACTACGTCTACCTAAACTACTACACTACTAGATTTGATAGTAAGTTTATGCGTGGGCTAAACGGTGTTAGATAAAGTTTTTCACATGTATAGACCATAAACTCGGAGTAGTAATAGAATACTCTATTTTTTATAACTTATAAGATTCTAGTATAATACTTTTCGCTCTGTTTTAAGGCGTCATGACGCTGAAAGGTTAGCCGACCTCATACTCGACTATAATATGCGTCTACGCGGGCAAAACCGGATGCGACAGCTAGTGTTTTAAAGATTGGTATCGTGATACATTATGCATCATTAATCCGATTTCTTACGTCACGTAATTACTTTATAATCAGTTAAGTTTAATCGCCGATATAATTTCAAGTTAATCCCTAGTACGATTTGTATAACGTGGTGTATCTTTATGTATATAATAATTAATAAACAATACAAACATTACGACAAAAATATATTTAGTAAGTTTCGATTTAAATTTATTTAAGAAATTATTTTTTTTAATTATTGAGGACTAGCGGACCCGACAGACGACGTTCTGTCAAAAAGATTTGGTATGTGGCAGTTTTTTGTTCCTACCTATTTTAGTCTTTTATTTTCGGCCTTGGCATGCCTCACTGAACTGGATGTATTATTGTGTACGTGAATACTACGGAAAATCCCATATCAGCAGTGCAGTCCATAAAAATAGTACTATGTCACCCGGTATCTGTGACAGTGACGTTTCGCTAGAGTGGTCAATAGGCTATTATGTCATTGTATTTTAATGGACTGCGATTTGTCTGTCAGCACCATCCTTGAACTTCAGCGAATATTTAAAAAAAAGAATTGGCAAAATTGGTTCAGCCGTTGAGGCGTGATGGCGTGACCAAGGGATAGATAGATTACTTTAAATTCACACATACATTATAATGAATTGAGACAGAAGCTGTAAGTTTGAGATGAGAAACAGACATTTCAGTTTTATTTATTTGTTTATCGCTCGCTCGTTTCAATTTCAAGAAACTACTTTCACGCAACTAGTTTCATGACAATGTATATACAATAACTGGTTCCTATGCAATTAAAACACGCATTATAAGTGTATTCTAAACGCTATAACGCGTTACTGAGGTGGCCTTAGAGTGCCCATTTAACTTGATCCCCCATTACACATATTACAGTACCGAATGTGTGACAACAAGGAGTCCAGTGACTGGTTACCCGCTATTGATTCACGCGTACGGTTCGTGGAAAACGTTCGACGGTACAGAGGTGTCGGACGGTGTAATTCCGGTTCTAATTAAAGCCGAATGATTCAACGAATGCATTCGGTGTCAGATTAGGCGCGCGCTGGTTTTGTATGTGAAACATAATATAACAACATTTACTATATTAAGGGCCTGTCTCACAATCTCCAGATAAGTTCCCAATAGGCTATCGGCAACATATTTGACAGATAGAGTATGGAGTATCAACAGACCCTAAGTACTGTGGTTTACTCCCCCCCCCCTCTCCTCCGTCCTCTCTCGCTAAAGTTAGATACGGTAGATGGGCATAATGCAATACTACACATGCTGATCAATCAAAATTAAATTCCGTGAAGCAGAATTAATGTGTTCGGGAAAAGAGCGGGACAGCTAATAACTACTGGAATCGAGATCACATCTTAGGATAGGATGTGTTGCCAGAGACGATTTTTGTTGCGCCGATAAATTTATGCTTATTGACAGCCCTAGGTGTGATCTGGCGCTGATGGAAAGCCCTACTGAAATCACTCCAAAATCAGTCTGAAATGGGAACTTTTGTTTTGTCGATATACGACTAGACAGTTCTTTCGAAGTCCTTCACACATTATACTCTAGCAACCTGGAGCTAACCCTAACATCTTTCTTGTGCAATGGACAGTGGCGTAACCACAGGGTGGCCAGTCGGCAAAATGCCACGGGCCCCCAGCTGAAAGGGGCCCCCGGTCGGAGGAGAATTCCAACTTCCAACATTTACACATTTAGTTTAAAAAAATTGTGTCTTTCCTAGCATCCGGTGAATTTGCCACAAGCCCCGAACGGTATAGTTACGCCTCTGGCAATGGATAATCTCCATTAGAGTGACAACTTCCAGTTACTCGTTTACCAATTTTTTTAAATGTTTGAATCGATTATCGGTAAAATCGCGTTAACGCCCGTGATTACAAGAAGAACAAACATTGCATTGAATTTAAAATTCAAATGGAATAACTTCTGCCTGCGATGCGTAACGGTGACCCATTTTTTTTATCTGTATTGTGTAGTAGCGAAATTAATTAAAATTATCTCTATCTATTTTTTGTGTCATCTTTACAACAATGATAATAAATGAGATCCGTTCGGATCTCATCGACCCAGTTCGGCGTGAGTAACAAAAGAAATCACAAAGCTATCTTCGTTCTTGTTCATAACCTTTTATAGAACAATAGGACGAAAAGGACACATAAATGCTGTGTGTTCCGTTTCCTTGTATACGCATTTTATTATTTTTCTCTTAGAGTTAATCAATAATTGCTGCCAAAAAATAAAGTATTATCTCCATAGTATTAATTTCCCAGAGTACTATCCCAGTAACTCCCTAAGAGGATTTGGATAAGATAAGTTATATTCCGGACAAAATTTACACCTGGCATTCGTAAGATCTTCGTCGAAATTGAAGAATATGTTTTTAAAAATACAGACATAAAATACGGCAGATCAATAAAACCTCGAGCGTTCAAATTGAATTACCAGAAATAGCCTCCATATTCCAGTTCACCGTTTCTGTTTAGCAACAATTCCAAAAATAATGGATCAGTGACCAGGAGATGTGAATGGGTTTATTATAGGCCTCATCTTTTATGCATTCAGTGGAGCCCAATCGCGGGCGAGGAGCATAAACGAAAATCGTTACTGGTTGAAAGTGGAGCGGCTACATCGACTGTACAAATTAAAACATATCCAAGTAAAACGTAATACATACTTTTGATTGGACATTTTTTTACGGTGTAAAAATTCGTTTGTCGTTTTTGGGTTACGTGCCCCAGGAAAATAACTGTTTTACGTTTATATAAAGTTTTTTTTTTTTGAGATGCGGTCTGCAGTTTATAAGTACCCAAAATTCTTAAATATTTTATCTTATGACCTTCCTAAATAATTGAACTATATTCCATATAGATATTTATTTGGATTTCGATTGTTATAATAAGTATGGGATGACTTTGATATGTTCTTACTCCGGGTTCAAAACGTTGATTCAAATAAATTAAACGTAAATTTTCTAGTGATGTCGTTTACGGTCCCAATTTAATACCACAGTCGTATGATGTGAAATCAAATGCCTATTTTGGGATGTTAATCGGAAATTGAGACGCTAAAATTAATAAAGTAGAATAGAAGATTATATTTATTAGGAGTATTTTTTTCATAATATGTAATTATTACTTTAACTGGCAATAAAGTGACTCTGAATTCGCTTCGCTTGACGTTTCGTTATCAGTTTATATGGGAACGGAGAATCTTGTGCTCGTAAAAGTAATGTATGCGGTGAAAGCATGAGTCATCAGAAACGATTCCACCCACGAGTGCGTTGGCGTACGGGACGCGGCGTTTCGTTTTGGGGTCCATGTCTAAGAATAACGGAAATCCTCATTATGCATCTCCAGTGATTGCTTGATTCGTCATCATCGTCAGCCTTTTTTGTTCACTGCTAGTTTGTTCAAGAACGCCAAGACGGTAAATACTCTTAGATATTGACTTCAACATATAATCAGGATTAAGGCTACACGACTATTAGGTTTTAAAAACTATTAATGCCTGCTAATGTGATACCTTTTTTATGTATGTTAACATTTTCTTATTATCATCAGCCTCCACCCATTCAATGATGGATAAAGGCCCCCTTCAATGAACACACTACGCTTAAATCTTACTTGACTAGCAGAGCAACTATATTAAATCGTAAATAGTTCAGTCATTTAAGCTTAAATTAGGTAAGAATCTCGGAATAGAGATACCCAGCTGTAAATTTGTAAATAATTGTATTTTGACATCCTTAAAGTTGTCTCAAACCCTACTTATGGTAGGATGTACGCGACTATTAATTTTCAAGGTCAAAAGTCACGAAAATCGGTTTTTTGCACTTTTTTTGTAAATATCTCATTTCCTATGTAGTCCATTGAAATGTTACATTTTTTAGGACTTACCTTGCGTTTTTTAGAGGACGCATTTTTATTTTTTTTATGTGTAGGGGGGTCAGTGTAAAGCTTAAACCAATTTTGTGGGGTTGCCGCCCTTGTCCCATGGCCGCCATCTTGAATTGAAATTGTTTTTACGATATATCTCTTAAAATAATTATCTGTTAAAAAAAAATTGTAGAAATTTTTTGTTCCAAATTAAAAGCTCTACAACTTTGGTTCAGTAACTTTTAGTCGTAGAACTATAAATAAAAAAGTTATAAGCGAAAATGTTCGGTTAATGTTACAGCTTGGTCTAGTAAAAGTGGATAGGTTAGAAAAAAAATGATAAAATATAATATAATAGTTAATAAAAATTGACAAAGGCTTATAACCATTGATTTTGATCATAGTTCATCAACTATATTTGGCGCGTTTTCGACCGGAGGCAACGGTTGACTCGATGCTATGACCGCGCGCTTTCTGCTCTTTATCTCGAAAACAGTTCACCGTCTAAAAAAAATTTTAAACAAAAGTTGTAGAGAATTTTGTTTCCTACAATATTTATCATATATAGTCAAAAACCCATAGGCAATGAGATATTTACAAGTAAAGCGCAAAAAATCGATTTTCGTGACTTTTGACCTTGAAAATTAAAAGTATCATAAGTAGGTTTTGAGACAACTTTCAGGATGTCAATATACATGTATTTACAAATTTATAGCTGGGTATCTCGAATTCCGAGGTGAACTTACTATAATGATTGGACTAAAAACTCCAAATGCTTATTGCTTGCGTCAAAAACTAATAATTATTAAAAACTAGCAGCGCCTCGCTAGCCAGGTAACAAAAACATATTCTTTACCCAATATCTTACTGATACTACTTATGACAATGGAAGTAATATATTCCTATATTGTGGGCATGATAAATATTCATGCGTTCTGACTAACCACTTCTACCAAACTAGAATCTTATATAATCTAAAATAGCGTATTAGAATGGCAACTGTCAGATAATGGTTTGACAGCTGTCATGCTAATTTTAGATTATAACCTATTTCGGTGCGGTTTGTCCGCCATTTTGTACCTGGGATCGTTAATCTTTGAAGCTAAATATAAAGTTGAAATGAGCGATGACCTACTTGTTTCTCCGCAGGCTTTTGTCGTCCTATTTATAGACCAAATCGTCACATTGTTATTGCGTGTTATTTAAGATTTTACTGCCTCGGAATAACGATTATGTTGTGGGTAGGTGCCATGCTGAATCAGAAAAGATACCCCAAGGGATTCCCGAGATTGTTGAAATTAAAAAAAATCCTAATTTCAATGGATAAGATAGCTGGCCATTACCATCTGTTTGGGATCTCATAATAAAATCTAAATCCAAGCATAATATGACACAGAATAAAGTGTCAGCACTTTTTGCGTAGACATGACTAAATAAAATATTGATGTATCATAGTAGTAGTAGTTAGTAGGTAGTTTCGAATAACTTTGTAACAGTAGGACGTCTGACACCTCGGTCCTCTCGTGACCATGGTTGCTGTAAAGTATCCGAAACGTCGGGCTCATAAAAAACATAATAAACCGCGATAAAACCGTAAAAGTTCTTACATTATAATACCTCAAGGAAGTTATCCCAAGGATAAATGTATGTTATAGTACGAATTTTGGTTGTTTGATAATGGTAAATGACTTTTTTAATTTGATTCACAGAATAAAACTTATTCTAGATAAAATCTAAGGCTACAGAGCAGATATTAAGCCATCAATCTTCAGTAACAGTTAATATTAGGGCTTACACTGCTGACCCGAGTATTGTGACATATGATTTATTATGGATGCCATGTTATGTATGTGAATGTGAGTGTCTACCACTCAGGCCGTCTTAGCGTTTATTAGAAGGGACCTATAATGATATTTGGTATGAGATGATGTTGATAATATATACACCATCATAAATAAAATCTTTTAAAAACTTAACAATTCGATCCTAGCTAATGCTTCGGGTAGTCTATCGTACAAGGTATTATACTACATAATTTATGTGATTGGGCCTGTTTCACAATATCCAGATAAGTTCCGAATAGGCTATCGGCAACATATTTGACAGATACTTGACAGATACTCCATACTCTATGTGTCAAATATGTTGCCGATAGCCTATTCGGAACTTATCTGGAGATTGTGAAACGGGCCCTAAATCTCCACCACTATAGAATTTTAAAGTAAGTCAAAAGACGCGTGTAGATAATTTTGAAAATGGTAGTGTTATGCTGCTGACCGGGGTGGTATCTCGCTTACATGATACCGGCGTAAAGTGATAGCTATTCTGTGAGTTTTCGGTGGCCCATTGGAGGGATAGGGAAAAAGAGGGCAACACACCTGCATAACCTTTGGTGCGGATGTCTATAGGCGTCGGTAGTCACCGTAAAACTCTGCTCGGCTACCTTCTTATGACATAAAAAAATATCTATACCAAAAGATGACAGCATAATGTCGTTTGCTGTCACGACATACTAGTCGATTTTCCCGCCAAGGCGCGCCAACTGATATTTCAAATTAAAAACCTTTAATAAATATGAAACAATAACCCCTACCTTTTTATTAATTTCTTATCAATACCAATCAGATATATTAGAAACGCTACCGCGTGGAGAAAGAATGGAGGCTTTGATTCGAAGATTTCCAATATCCATTGTACAGGCCTGCATTGTGATAGTTGTGGCGTCTAAGCCTGACTACAATTAGTATTGCTATATTCAATGACTATTTATACCAAATAATAAGAGTAAACTTTTTTTTTGCGAAAGGCCAAGACTTTTAGTTCTGATGGCATAGAGAGATAATACGAGAAAAGAGGTACATACATTTTTATCGCGGCATGCTAGGCCGATTTCTACTCAGTGCTGTTCTAATAGCTCTTATTAATAATTAGTACCCAGATGATCGAGCTTTGCTCCCTAAAGTTGATTATTAGAAATACAAATTAAACGACATTTTCTAAAAATAAATCCTAACTAAGTATATAGATTTATTGCCCCCCGAAATACCATGTATACTAAATTTGATGAAAATCGTTGGAGCCTTTTCCGACATTCAGATTATACAAGAATTGCTCGTTTAAAGGTATAAGATAAGTAAATGTTATGTAACAGTAGATCCTTGATCTGCAGTCCGCTGCAACAGATTGAAAGTTAATAAAGCGTTAAACACAAGCGAGCAAATATGTAAATTATAGTAAGTGGAATAATAGATCATAATAGAAATCTAGACTTTAGTATTCAAAGTGCGGACTAAATTAATATGCGCGGTAACTGTTAATATTAAAGAAGTGATTCCGTTAATTGCCGCAGCATTGTTTAAACCTACAATAACTGGGGTTACCGTTTCAGAGTTTCTATATTACCATATCTAAGTGTTGTGATAACAGTCTTGGTTTTAGTTCGAATTTGCAAGATTAGGGCAATGTATCTAACATTATTTTGTTTGCTAATGTACCTTATGTTAAATCGAAGTTACAGAAAAGTTGAATGGAAATGAAAATACCTACAGATGATTAAATAAACCATGATCACGCGATGAATTAAGTAAAAAAGAAATTTTATAATTAGTACAAAGTTAATTTAAATTAAATTAATTTCATGATGAAAGAGGCATACGCCGAGCAGAAGACAAAAAAAGGCTTATAGGTACTGATGACGATTTATTATTATAATGCTTGTCCCTATTATTGAGTACTAGCTGTTGCCCACAGCTTCTCTTGCGTTAGATGACTTACAACGGCATCTTAACGGGATAATTCAGTCTTCTTCGATAAATGGGCTATCTAACACTGAAAGAATCGTTCAAATTTAGATCAAAAATTCCTAAGATTAGCTCGTTCAAACAAACAAACTCTTCAGCGTTAAATATTAAGCTCGCGTCAAACTAGGACCAGCAACTGCAGGTACATATAATGACGACAATCGTGGACCTATTTATATATGGTTCTGGATGATTCACTTGTATTACTAATCCGTCTTTATCAACGAGTTCAAACCGCAGAAATTACAGGAAAAACTACGTATATACCTATATGTAATACATTAAAAGTGATGGATATGTGAACAGTGAAGTGGTATCACAGATCAAATTCCGTGGCAAAATATTTTTATTTAGATTTTATTGTAATGACTTGCAACATTAAATTGAGCCTAATTATTTCATTTTTGTCTTGACTTTGTCTTTTCTTACTAGTTTCTAGGCTTCCCAATCCAATCTTTTTAGCTGCCATTCTTAAAAGCTGTCCGTGCGATGTCTCGGGCTCCCGGCTTCATGGTTATCACAATCTTGCTTGTTTCTTCAATAAAACTAGTCTGAGATAAGGGCGATGAGGGCCAGACAGGCAGGGCAAACACAGGCAACGAGGCTTATGCCCCGAATACTCAAACGCATCTAAAATTTGAGAGAGCTGCTTACATAATATTGATGATGGATTTGTGGACGCTGATTGATCCTCTACAGATTAAAGGCGTGCTTAATAGTTTGAAGAGCCTCCAAGTATTTAAGTATTTAAGTTTGAGCGTTTGAGAATTCGGGAGTTAGTCTCAGAAGAGGCAACATATTATATTGTTTGAGTTGCCAGGGATAGTTCCAGGTAAACTAGTTAATGTTAACGGTGCCGCTGACTTACCATCAGGTGGCACGTCTGCCAGTTTGCCGACCCGACTAACATAAAAAAGATGATTGTTTTTGTCGTCTGTAATCAGCCCCAAATAAAAAAAAGATACTTAAAAAAGGGTGTCAAATTAATAACGCCAAAACTATGGCTTCCAAAATGGCTTCCAGTACGTAACCTTATTGCCATAGGTGCACATCTGTTCTACGTATTATGTGACCGGCCAAATGTTTTCACTTTCGCGTTTATTAGGTCTCTTTCGCGTTGTAACTTTTAAAAGGACTCTATAGGATAGAACACACTTTAATTGATTACCTTTTACCCGACTGCGTCTGAAGGGTTATTTTTTTCGGGCAACATGTATATCTA
The DNA here is from genome assembly GCA_905333005.2 of Lycaena phlaeas. Taxonomy (NCBI): domain Eukaryota; kingdom Metazoa; phylum Arthropoda; class Insecta; order Lepidoptera; family Lycaenidae; genus Lycaena; species Lycaena phlaeas. Next base: position 11,499,215 of record HG995178.1, read on the forward strand.
TTTTTTGACGAGCTCTGTGGCTCAATGGGTAGCGCGTTGGCGCTCAAGCCGGAGGTAGCGGGTTCGAATCTCGCCAGGAAACAAAAAAGTTTCTGTGTGCCCAGGCATAACCCAGGTTATGGATGTGTATTAAATATGTGTATTATATAATAAAAATCTGAAATATATTATGTATTAACTCGTAGCGTACCGCGTACTTCCCATTCCCGTGGGAGTACAGGGATAAATTATAGCCTATATTTCACGCTTATAATATTTGATAGATATAATATTAATGCACTAGAAACTATACGAACTATACTGATGTCTGCCGATGTCAGCCATGTTACATTCCGTCATTACTACTTGTACTACGAAACTTTTAACCGCAACACACCCTACAAAGATCTAATTATGACATCTCTTTGAAGATAACCATTCTTTCACGTTAAAATTTAAAGCCTTATTTTTGTAACGGATAGTGCCATGATGCATTACATGCGAATAAGTCTGGCGACTGGCACGATCTGGGTGATCCCTCAATAATACCGCGGTAAGTGACAGCTATGCTGTCGCGTTTTGTGCTATTTGTAAGTTTCCGGTGACCCATTGGTGCCTTTTTGTGTCTATGGGCGTCGGTAGTCCTAGTATGGCTCCAAAGTATCTTTTTGAACGTCAATTGAGTCTACCACCGGTTCCAAAGCAAGCCCACTGAGAAGAACCGGCAAAACATACTCAGTGGAACTAATCTTTTCAAATAATCTATTACAAAAATTGAAATATGTACATACTACTAGTATAGTGCATGACAAGAATCTAGCAAGAATCTGTTAGGTTGCTCTTTTCAAAATATAGTTTACAATTTTTATAAACATACATAGTTTCATCTGACTGCTCGGTTGTCCCCTTGTGATGTAAAAAAAAAAAACATTATTGAAGTATAAAAGTTCGTTTTATTGATATCGTTGAAATGCACCCGGCTGCAAATTATGGAGTAAAAACTTACGTCACTGGGTCAGTGGGCTCAGGGCTGTTATAAAGTTTGCGAAATTATATTCATTACGTCGAGCTGTGAATGTTTGAACTGGACCGAAGGATTTATTTCTAGAAGTTATCTGGATTATGTGAATGTTTGCATGTTTCTTCTTCATCACTTGAAGAATTGTCTGCTAATAATGCTGTGTATTTTTTAATAATCGGAATGTTGTTTTCGGAACACTATTGACGCATTTTTGGGAACCTAGTTTATGTTTGTTGTCGACATTGACCACTCACTCTCAGATGGCACGTTTGCCAGTTTGCCCAAATTGACTGGTTTGACAATGAACGAAATTTTGAAAACAGGAATCCAATAGAGTTTCTTGGCAGGTTCTTCTCATATAATATGCTAGTATAGTAGTATTTCGTATTTTGTAATAGAATATTTTAAGTTTAGTACCAATGAGTTTGTTTCGCCGGTTCTTCTCGGTGGGCTTTTTTCGGAACCGGTGGTAGACTCAATTGGCATTCACAAAGATACTTTGGTGGTACTTTTTTGGATTATTAAAATTGACTTTAATTTTGATTTTGAATAACATTTCAAGCTTAAAAGTTTTATTGAGATATTATTAACTTATGCAAATTTCGAGGTGATAGAATCACTAACGTAACATGTTTAGATTAAGCCCCCGTTCGCACGAGCGCTTTTTTACCGAGCGTTAAAAAACCGTTTGAAAGAGACAAATGGAAAATGTTTCTGTTCACACGAAGGCGTTTTTAAAACGCAACGCTTTTTTATCGAGCACTGTTGTATTTTCGACGTTAAATGTTTGACGTTAAAATCGAATTTAGCATGCCAAACTTACAACTCAAACCGTCGGGTTTTACCGCGATGGTTTTTAAGCGCTCGTCAACTGACTAATGTGTGTCTACTGGCTTGTCCCTGTTAATCACACTGAAACACAAGTGGTTTCCGATCAATAAAAGGAACCACTGCCTTAGACCATAAGCCCTGATATGATTGTAAATGTAAAGTAAGGCGAAGCGGTGGCTTACGGCTATTTGTGGGATATATTTTAGGCATATATTCGTAAGGTTCTTGAGATACCTTTTCAATGAGATATAAATAGACGCAATAAAAAGAGAACGATTATCATTTGCCAGAAATAACTTTTACGGCTTTCATTCCATCTGCGGGTAAAGGTCACCCATTTTATAGTATGGAATAACATTTGATATCGTTACGAAAGTTGAATACGAAATACTGTACTTATTTAACATAGCAGCGCCCCGCGGTTTCACCCGCGTATTCATTCCCATGGGAGAACGTTGATAAATAGATTGTGTTATTCTGATGTATAAACTATATAACTGTAAAGTTTCATAATCATTCAGTAGTTTAAGCGTGAAAGAGTAATAAAACATCCATCCATCCATCTATCTATCCATATTTACAAACTTTCGCGTTTATAATATTAGTAGAATATGGCTTTCGGAGATTACTTTATACATCCAAACAAACAAATTTTATATTATGAATTGAAATATATACTTTAAGGTCTTTTTATGTTACCTGCATAGGAACTGGCGAGGTACCTGATGGGAAGTGATCGACCCCCATAAACTAGGGCACCCGGATCTACCCCAGGTAATACGTATATGATTTGCCTGGACTAGTTCTAGTTTCAGACATAGGTTAAGTCTCGGCGCCATTAATTATATTACCTGCCTTCACGAAAAAGTTGGTACCCATGCAGCCGGGAGTATGGCACAACGCATCCCTCCCACTTTACTTATATATCATACTATTATCTTACTAATATTATAAACGTGAACGTTTGTATGTATGGATGTTTGTTACTCTTTCACGTAAAAACTACTGAATGGATTTTAATGAAACATTACAATAATATAGCTTATACATTAGGATAACACAAATGCTATAGTTTATCCCCGTACTCCCACGGGAATGGGAAGTACGGGTGAAGCCGTGGGGCGCTGCTAGTACATTATACGCATACTGGCACTCGAGACAAGAGTAGGCGATGCCGCAGGCAACATATAAAATATATTCTCTTTTAAAACTAGCTTCTGTAAATTTTCTAAGGGGATTTTTTTTTCTGATGTAAAATTTCATATGCAGCTTCAATGTCCCGTAATGAGCAGGGATATCCTCAAGACTGTCTTTGTCTGGTTCAAACGGAGGTCGCTTTGTAGTGCCCGTCTAGACGGATATGGTTTTTAGGTGTTACCAGTTCGGATAATACATTTTCCCGGCGGCCGGCATACTCGACTTATCAAAAGGTTTGCCTGATATTTTGTTAATTTTGTGTTGATGTATTGCAACTCAATAGCAATAGCAAATTTTCTCAACCAAGTTATTTGGAGTATGGAAATAGCTCAATGCCATGTTGAGTTATAGAAGTGCCTGGATCAGGTATCCTTTTAAGGTATTATGTGTAATATTGCTTTTTTTCGTACCTGACTGTAATTTTTTCGCATTAACTTAAAATTAGAGCGAGATATATTGAAGATAATTAAATAAGTTAAGCTTCTTAAGTTGGATGCGAGTAGCAAGGGGTCGGTCGCCTTGGCGTTAATTGAGGGAGGCCTATGTTCAGCAGTGGACGGATAAAGGCTGATGATGATGATGATGATGACGATGAAATAAGTTAAGCGACGATGATCCAGTGGGTAATGGGTTCGGTCTCTTGTGCGAGAGGTTCTGGGTTCGATCCTGACCCCCTTGTGCCTTTAAATGGGGTTTTCTAAAATTTCTAAGTGCACCTTGAACCCTAAACACGAGACCATCACTCGCTCACCGGTGAAGGAAAATAACGTGAGGAAATCTGAATGCCTGATGAGGTTGAAAGTCTTTGAAGGTATGTGAATTTCACCAACCCGCATTGGGCCAGCTCATCGGTGAACTATGACCCAATACACCTCATTATCCCTGCATGTTTCTAGGAGGAGACCCGTGCCCAGCAGTGAGACATATAAGGGTTGATACTTTACTTTTTTTAATTAGATTGATTGCCTCTATCCCTTGAGTTTTTTCTATTTTCAAATTTTATTAAAAACCAATCGGCCATTCGGATGTTTGAATTCACGAATAATCTGACTTATTCTTGCATGGCAACCTCGCATTTCATAGTTCCATTTTACGATTAATATGTTTCAGAAAAACATTCCATGTTGTAAATATACATGAAAATATGTTTTTATAATTTAAATGTATGTATCATACCATCTTTACGCCATTTATTTACATAGACATTGTATATAATGTTATCCCTTAATTATTAAACGTTCAAAACACAATTTAAATTATTTTGTATATTACTGTTACCGGAACGTCAAATTGTCAAATGTCGTGAAGCTGTCAACCGCGTATATATCTGTCAACTAATTTATGTTGCAGATAAATTTGCTAATGGCCAGTTGATCCGACCTATAGTTTACAGGGAACTTTATTAGGCAAATATTGCTATTTGTCAATTGTGAAACAAAAACGTTGTAGTTATGTGGTAAATATGTTGCAAATAGCTTAATTGGAACTTTATTAGGACATTGTGAAACAAACCCTTAGTAATATTTTAGATGAACTTTTTCGTCACCTGTTATGTCTTAGTATTTTTGATTTGAAAGCCAGACGTATTACAGAAAATAAATACCGATAAAAAAAAGTATGCACTATGTTTTTCTAGTTATTCGAATGAGAATTTTAAAACTATATTTGAAATGAAACTTTTACGGATTTTATCGCGATATATTGAGTTTTTCTTATGCTCCTCCCGTGACCATGGTTGCTGTAAACCAAAACGTCGGGCATAAAAAGAGAACTCAATAAACCGCAATAAAATCCGCAAAAGTTGTTTTATTATAATGAGTGAAATTCGCGTATACACAAGAAAACCATATATTTTTGTAATTTTCTTTAATTTTTTTAAATTTCACTATTTATTTTTTTAGAATTTGATACCGAAAAAGTACAATATTATTTGTTTCAGGAACAACTGTCCTACATCCAATTTGGTCTTCGTCGTTGTAATATACAACCTTTTGTAATAGTTTTATTTGTAAAAACAATCTTTTGTTTGCTCTTTCATTGTGCTAACCGAATAAAACTAGTAGGACGAAGTTTTCGCCACAAGCGTTTCACTGGGTCAAAAGGTTGGCCCGAGTACCTTCTTGATGCTTCTCGAAAACTTAAGTTACACGTGTATTAAAATTGCCATCTTTCAAGATTATATGAATAGCTTGTTAAAGCTTAGACATACGTACTACCGTTTATGGAATCCGAGATAACAGATAGCATGGAATTTTTTCTTGTGTTTACGCGATTGCAGAAAGAGTTCTCACGCATCGTTGCTGGAAATTCTCCGACGGCATGTTAAAATCTCAATACACCGCGATAAAATCTATAAAGTTGTTTCCGGAATGCTTAGAAATTTTTGTTCAACGTTTAGCTTAGTTTTGGTAGCGTCCGAAGCATCACATAGCAACTCCTATACGTGAGAGTACTGAGTGCGAGTTGTTCTCGAAATCAAGCAGGTCATAATTTGCTTTTCCACTGTCTTAAAGCAGCGCAAACTTCATACACTCAGAGTTCTAATATTATCCTCGGGTTTTTGTCCAGCGATGTTGCAACGATCAATCTTCCCAACCATCAAAACTAATACTTGAGCTCAGGCCAGGCTCAACCACTGGCCTCTCACTTCACTTCACTGATCTGGAGTCACCATCCCTCTAGTTTTAGTAGAAGTAATAAGTTACCGCTGTAATTATTTCTGTATTATAATTGTAATAGTTTTACCCGTATCATAGATTGATACGGGTAAAAACCCATATCATTTTTTTTTTCTATTAATCGAAGGAACCGATGTAGTCAATTTGACTATTCAAATTTCGAACGGGATATATATCAGGTTTTTTCTGAGTCCAATATATCGGCATTATCTACGAATGTCTAGTGCATGAGATTCATATTAAAATCCTCTACTACACTCTTAGAATTACTTTAAAACACACTTAGCAGTAAGTTCATTGTTAATCTATTCGCGACACCAAACGGATGTCAAATGATGTATATTATGAATGCGTCTCGTCTGATCACCGGCTGCTTAACTTAGGTTTAACAATCATCATCATCAGCCATTATCAAAGTCAAAAATTTTATTGAAATCGTACCATAAAAGTATATTTTTGAACGTCAGTTGAGTCTAGCACCGGTTCCAAAGCAAGCCCATTGAGAAGAATCGGCGAAACAAACTCAGTGGAACTAATCTTTTCAAATATTCTATTACAAAAAAATGATATACCTACATATTACTATACTAGTATAGTACATGAGAAGAATCTAGCGAGAAACTCTGTTGGGTTGCTCTTTTGAAATCTTCGTCCGTCCACTGCTGAACATGGGCCTCTTTTAATGAACAATAAATGGCTTATTTAATCGAATTTTCCTTGTTCCTAATTCGTACCGTTTAAGACTAAAGTGTATGTTAATTGTTAACGACAACTATTAACAAAAAGATAAGAAGTTTTGTTGAACATTAAAAGTATTAAGTTAAAGCTTTTAGTTTTAGGATCACGAATGAAAAACTAGAACCATAACCTCTTTGGAAAATCTAGATCTGAGAGGAGTTTGCCCTATGGATCTCTGAAATATGGCTCTTTCTATTTCCATTTATAAATATGCCATTGAAGACACCATTCATGATTACGGATGGCCACCATGCTAACGACATGCTCACCGACACATAAATATAAATAATATAAATAACATAAATATCATGAGGAAAGTTGTGTCCATGTCCGAGAAAATTATAATGATCAGAAACCTAACACCAAAAAAATTTTAAGGGCCTAAGTTGAAAACTGAAAATTAAATTACTCTATTAAAAATTCTTTTTCTTTCCCCTTTTACTGAGTTTTAATAAATATCCCAGTATCTATTTGGGGGGGGGGGGGGGGGGGTTAAGATCGAACCCGGAACCTCTCGCATAAGATGTTGACTCCTTACCCACTGGACCGTCGCTCACTAGGTGATATAATGCAGTTCAACTACCCGTTGGTACGAAACTTATCATCTCGTAACGACTGTCAAAGATCCACGAATGACAGCCGGGACCAACGGCTTAAAGTGCTTTCCGAGGCACGGAGGAGTCTCGGTATGTAAAGATGGTCACCCATCCACGGACCAACCTCGGCAAGCGTTGCTTAACGTGGTGGATCGATCCGCGCGGCTGTTACCACTGCGCCACGAGCTCCTCAAACGGTACGGAACTTATCGTGTGTAATTCCTAATCGTACTTGACCAGTTTTTATGTTCAGTTTTACTATAACACTACATTACACTACACTTTAACAATTTAAGTAAAACGGTTTCGAGCACGTTCGGTTCCCGAACATTAATTCGATAAAGTTGTTTCATCTCTTCAGTATAAATACAATTTTATTTTTGTCGAAAGGTTTAGGCCTGATGGCTTTTAAGCTCAATCAGTAAGTATGTAAATACAAATATACAAACAAATACATATAAATATTTCTTAAATATGTATAAGCAATACTAGCCTTTTTAGTAGTAGCTTTGTATTTATTAATAATGTCTCCTTTGAATCACTTTGTCCTTCTGTATGTCTCTCATTGCCATCATCATCATCAGCCTGCGGCAGTCCACTGCTGGACATAAGTATTTTCTAAGGCACGCCACTTTTCTCGACCTTGAGCTTTGAGCATCAGCCACCTTCCGCAGATCGTCGCTCCATCTAACAATATGATTTGATTTGAAGAGAAGCAAGATCTGGCAGCAGGCTTGAAAGGCCGACTACGCACCTGCCCATCCTCAGGTGTAGCGGCTGTCTATGACATACCATAAGGTGACTGTCTATGACATACCATAAGGTGACTGTCTATGACATACCATAAGGTGACTGTCCGTTTGCCGTCTCTTGTATAAAAAAAGAAGTAAAGTTGTTAATATATTATTGCTTTTTTGTAAAAAAATATTTTATATAGCTCGCAAAAGCTTGCGCTTATCTGCTTTTTTGTGTTATTGATATTTTTAAAATATATCTGGAATTGCTCACAGCCACGTCCGCGTTTACTTAGATATACAGTCGTACTGGGACTGATAGGCGATGCCGACTGAAATTCTGTGAAAATGTATTAGTATCATGTACACCTGGAAAATAATCTTTGAAATATGAACAGTGATTTCTAATATTTACTCATACATTCAAAGTCACAATAGTAGTGTATAACACTCTTAAATTTGTGATATTAGTATAGAAACGCGCTGATCGGAAAAATTTTACCTAGGTAGTTCACGTAAATGGCTAGTGACAATTAAGATTTTTGTAAATCGAATTAATGAAAATTTATTTTGACACTGGCAATTCCGCAAGGGAGCTAAAATCAAAGAAGAAGAAGAATGAAAGTTTTATCACCAGCGCTGGCGTTAAATGGTGAGAGAATGGATGCAAGTCTGGTTTGCCCGTTGGATGTATTGATTTTTGTTATTTGCATCCCGTCTGCCCTCCATATCTACAGCTATTGTGGGACGGATGTTCAATTGTGGTCTCTTTTTTAGCCGTTATTGAATTTTTCGGCATCATGCATGAGTTTTGTTTTTAGACGAGATTACAGAAATTTGTGCAGGTGCATATAAAGTGTTTTTATTTTTAAAACAGATATTCGATGATATCCCTCTTCTTAAAGGAATTCGAAAGTCAAATTTCTCCTATTAAAAGTGAATATGAAAAACCACTGCCTGAAGCTAATCTTAATATTTCAATCTTAATCTATAAACGTGAAATTTTGTAAGTATGGATGGATGGACGGACGTTTGTTAAACTTTCACGTAAAAACTACTGAGTGGATTTTAATAAAACTTTACAATAATATAGCTTATACATCAGAATAACACATAGGCTATAATCTATCCCTGTACTCCCACGGGAATGGGAAGTACGCGGGTGAAAAGTTCCGTGCAGTGGTCGGTCTGTGTTGAATACGATTACGAAAGTATCGGTCGTCTTGGCGATCATTGCAGGAGGCCTGTCTTTAGCAGTGGACATATAAAGGCTGATGATGATGGCAATAATAAATAATTTTATGCAAACACAATACAATAAAATAAATATTTATATTACATCAAATATTTATTGTTTACATTCGTATCACAAACAAAATATCACAATTTATTTGTTTGCAATTTGCTCGATAAATAATAACGATGAACTTCTTGTATAGAACAAAAATATATACAAACTTATAGGACTTACATAAACTTGTGGTTAATAAGTTAACCAACAATTAAAGTCAACATTAGCTAGGCAAGAAGACATAACTGGAAAAGGCATCTTGTATAACAAGTCCATAGCAATATTACTGAGTAGAGAACTGTACACCTCGAATACGTTGGTTTCGCCGTTAAGGCTTACAATGGCTGGAAAAGCTTTCGCCTTACCTGTGTAACTTAGAAGTCTCTAAGAAGTTTTTAATTACACTGAGATGATATATATTATTAATTAAGATACTTGAACTCTTAAGATGCTAAAATGATTAACTCCTGGAGATTTGACGAGAATGTCAGAATTCGGTCTTGACCAAGCCGTCTTAGATAGAATACAAACACCAATAAGCAAAGGTACAGAAGCAATGAACCAATGACATTTTACAGTGCTTATATTGTATTGGATGCGAGAGGCAAGGGATCGGTCGTTTTGGCGTTCATCGAAGGAGGCTTATGTTCAGCAGGGGACGGATAAAGGCTGATGATGATGATGATGATGATCGTCTTTTAAGAAATATGTATGCATGAATATTTTCGAGGTGTGTCAAATTGCTCCATTCGCATTAATATAATATAATATGTATCTTTGAAAGCGTTTACACCTCATCAATCTGGTCCCGTGGTAAGTTCTCGAAGGGACTTATGTTACGTGTACCAGACAACGGAAATACATATATATTTAATACTTTTAATATCAATACATACATACATATATTTAAGATTTTTATTATACATTTATTATAATACACATATTTAATACACATCTGGCGAGATTCGAACCCGCTACCTCCAGGTTGATCCCCAATGCGCTAATCGTAGAGCCACAGAGGTCGTCAAATTATGTTAGTGTTTCTAAAAATAAGGTTCACACCCTCGTCTAACTTCGAAGCACGTGTTCATCAGAAAGATTATATTCTGAGGAGCGCATAAACTGTCATGAATAGTACATATGCGACGGTAATTGTGAAATACTAGAGAAGCCATTAGCCCTCGTCCGCTCGAGCGCTTAAAACGCGTCGCAGTAAAACCCGACGTTGGGTCGATTTTTCGATTGGATTGATTCAGCGTCAAACACTCAACGTTGAATATCCAACAGTGTCCGATAAAAAAGCGTTGCACTTTGAAAACGTCATCTTGTGATGAGATACCAACATACATCCATTATATGGATACCTTTTACATTCCAACGCTTTTTTAACGCTCAGTAAAAAAGCGCTCGGACGAACGATCCCTAACTTTGTTATGATATACACTCGAATATTCAACTGTTATTCGTATGAAATATTTACGTAATGTCCCGTATAAATATTGGATAAACGACCCGACAGGACCTTTTATTGTGATTGGAACAGTGTGTGAAGCGGGAGATAATGGCGGCGCTATTTCCAAAGGTACCTGAAATACCGCGCGTCTGGAAATAGTCTTCACGTGGATCTAGGTCGAGTCCGTTCCTCTTATAATTATACCCGCCGAGGTATTGCTTGAAGTCAATTAGCACGATGTGATTGTTTTGTCACAGTTATCACCGTGATAAATGACGATCTAATTATTTCGTGTTAATAATTATAAAATAATGCGAGTCTTAGGGCCTGTTTCACAATCTCCAGTTAAGTTCCCAATAGGCAACATATTTGACAGATACTTTATACTCTATCTCTCAAATATGTTGCCGATAGCCTATTGGGAACTTAACTGGAGATTGTGAAACAGGCCCTTATAAATAAATTAATATGAACCGACTAGCAGCGCACCGCAGTTTCACCCGTGTACTTCCCGTTTCCGTGGGAATACGGGGATAAATTATGGCCTATGTGTTATTCTGATGTATAAGATATATTATTGTAAGGTTTTATTAAAATCCATTCGGTAGATTTTACGTGAAAGAGTAACAGAAATGCATCCATCCAATCTTACAAACTTTCGCATTTAGAATATTAAGTAGGATAATCACACCGTTAATTTCTCCCTGTGAATCCGTAGTATTTTTTGTATATTTTAAATACACAAACACATCTACAAGCTATACAATATGTAGGTACTCATCATACAAATTATCTGCACTTGACTAGATTCGAACCAGCGACTATTGCGGTGAATTGTCAAGTAGCCTGACTATTTGACCCGTAATTTAAAATTGCGGTTTTTGCATTCTTATACACAAGAGAACGGCTATTATTGAGTCTGTAATCAACATTATCTTCACCAGCTTTTATCCATCCCTTACTGAACATAGGCCGATGCCTTGCCACTTGAGTTTATTTGATCCTGTATCATTTTAATTTCAAATTTTATTTATTACTATCAAATTCCATAGTGCAGCCATAACACACCACATTTTTAATGTCGTCAGGCGGCTCTCGTTAAATTTAATCACTGTAGGGCGATATTTCAACGTGATTTTTATATCACCAATGATTTATCGAGTGATACGTAAAATGTTTCATACCTGGGCGTGGTCGCTGCCCATATTAAATCTTCGTTTGAGTATTTAACATAGAGCTTAATTACATAGTGATTTAACTGGTCTCATATTCGAGTTTAAGTCATTAATGTTTGTGGCTTCTGTTGGGTTTATTTTTGAATGTGTGTTCTATTAGCGGATGTAGATTTAGTTAGTTTGTTAAGACGTTTGTAAATTGTTGAATAATTAATGAATTAGTCATTTTAGGTCAGTTATTTATCACGTTTGTTAAAGGCATGGTAACAGCCACCTTAATCGATTTGTCTCTTCGTCGCTTTCTCAGTTTTTGGAAATGGAACGGGTAGCTTATAAAATTATACGAAGTCTGTTTCTTCTTCTTCTTCTTCTTATATAATGGCTCCCACGAAGATTTGCCAATGTCAGTATAAAGTCTTAAGTATTATATTAGTATGAATTATGAAGTTCGCATTTTGCGCGCCATTTATTCTTCATAGTTGTCAAGCGAAGACGAGTATAACCTCAGAAACTTATAGATGAGTCTTGGAAGTTGGAACTTTGAACTTACACGGATATAAGTAGGAGTTATCTGTACAGTGAATCAGTATAATTGTAGGTAAGTTATTATATATCGAGGCATTGTATGGAATTGCTAAATCGTTTCGGCTGAATGTGACTCACAATTTTTTTCAAGATTTGCTATTTTCTACCATCAATGTGCGGAATTAAAGCTGTTGGCGGATTTGCAGATAATTTTTAGGGTTCCGTTACCTTAAAATCATTCCGTTGTCAGTTGGTCTGTAAAAACCTATCCGGAACTTATCGTCACATATCATAAAACCCAATATAAAAACCCTCTATTTGTTATAATACATAAAAATATGTTTTTTCGGAACCATCAACGCTTGTGTCAGATTCGCGCTTGTCTCGGTTGCTGATGTCAATGAGCTGTTGACATTCTAAAATATTTAAAAAAAGTATATTTTACGTTTGTGCTAATTGCCACAAAGGAGGAATATATTCTCAGTATACTAATCACCAATGGCCACAGAATACATGTGTTTCAAATATGACATGACCCTAAAAAGATGATTCTTTTTGCTGGAAAGGCCATCTCCTGGGTGGTCCTATATTATAGTCATAAAATCATGATTCGGATTTCAATCTCGCAAATAGTCGAATTACTGTGAGTTGTAACTTTTCACTCAGTTATTAGGATAGCTATCGTTCCCGGTAATTATTGTTTCTGCTATTGATTCCCGGGGATATCCTTTAAGACTTTTACCATCTTCTTTCTTTTTCATATAAGTATAGGAATAAATAAAAAAAAATATACGAATCAGTCGAGCCATTTTCGAGTTACCCGCTTAGCAATAGATATAGATAGATTATGTCAATGATTATTTATATTATTACACATCATATATTTTCTGTATATAGTTTTTAATTATTAACATATAAATGTTATTTAAAATGGCTTTAAAATTCACGTAACTAAATATCTACTTATCTCTGGAGCGCACCGTTATGCCTGGCAGTGGCTTGTAATAAATTACCTTTTATTTTTACTGGTCTAACGGCTCCGAATCTCCAAGTTCAGCCACCGTATATCTCAACAAATTATTGCAAATGAACATAAATAGCTTCTCGAACAAGTAAAAATAATTGGCAGAAAAAAATCTATGCCTTTGTTCAAACATATAATAGTCATTAGCTAGATTCATTTTAAAGATTAACAGAGTTTAATGATGAGATTTTCATCGTAACTTTTTTTGTGGATATAAAAACTTTATTCGTACGTCAATTCGTTCTTTTTGGCTGGCGTGGAATTTATAATTATACGGATAATAAACGGACATGCTTCATCTACACTCGCGTGAGCACGAGCATTCGGCGGATCAGATTGTTTACTCTCTCGCTCTATCTCACGTAGATCACCTATCATAGAGATGAGGTATTGTCACCAGCCCTATCGCCACAGCCCACACCTTAAATATGGGTGTTATTTTAAGATGCTTTATAGTTTATAGTAAAAAGTATAGTGTACGACAATACTATAACCGCAAGAAATTCAGATGTTGACTCCATCCAACCATTTCAACCAATAAGTGCAAAGGCTTCTAATGTATTAGTATGCTGGTATGGATATAGGAAAAATATATTCATATCTTGAGGGGGAGACGATCATAAATATGTTTGATTCGTAATATTTGACAGAAATTATATGGGAACCATGTTGGGATCTATGTAAGAGTTCTTGCGATAGTGTGAAACGCTCGTGCGCGAATCGGTGAGGCGCGTTATATGGTACCGTGTTGATATAAAGGCTTTTGATGTTGTTTTGAAATATTGTCTCACTTAGTCTCACCGTTTGAGATCTGATCATGCTATCAATTTTTTAAACAACCTGTGTTACAGCTAATTTGTTGAAATGAGAGAAAGTTGTGGCGTTTGAGAGATCACAAATATTTTGTGATTTGTTATGTAACGTATTGTAATAATATTTTAAACTAGCTGTTGCCCGCAGCTTCGCCTGCGTTAACTAAGATTTACAGCGGGATCTAAGTATGCAAAATAAGTAAATTTCTGGTTGATTTTTTACCCCTTGTGTCCGAAAAACCCAAATAAGAACGGAACCCTATTTTTTCCAGAACAAAATTTAGCCTATGTTACTCGTAGATAATGTAGCTTTCAAACGGTGAAGGAATTTTTGAAATCGGTCCAGTACTTTTTCAGCCTATTCATTACAACCAAACAAAGTTTTTTTGTATAGATAAGCAATGGTTGTGTTTTGTAGAAAGTAATGTTTGCAATCTACTCATCCGAATAAAGAAAATCTTTCATCGGTATATACCAACATAATAGATAGTAGTAGTAAAACAATTTTTAACAGTTATAATCTGTGATAATGGCAGATAAACCGTATGCAGGGTTAACTTACGCGTGTAGGTCTAGTTTATAATTTGTAATGCTTGTACGAGAGAGCGACGTAACAACTTACAATTCCGGATCCTGTTAAGTTATCAGAAATGTAAATAATTCCGATTAAGCCGGAAACGTTGGAGTTAAATTCGCGTATGTAAAACTACTTAAGGATATTATTGTCTCCTCCTCTTTACAATTATTAAATTTAAATTAAGCTATATGAAGCCGCATAAATCGATCTTTTGCTTTCAATCTAGTATTTATCCTCCTGGTTTGAATTAGTAGCTTAAGACAGACCGTCGTAAAGGAGCTAAGGGGCTGGTCGCGCGTGTTTATCATTGTTGAATTTACATACCGTAAGATATGCCGCGGCATGTGTTGGCGACTTGGTATGTAAATATTGTATAGTCTGTGCTATGCCGTCATGATGACAACGGGATAGCTATAGTATTTGGTTTGTAAACGAACATAAAAAACCGCGCCAAATCCGTGAAACCTATCTCGTGAGTGGTGATGTGGGTTTTTAATGGTAGTTTTATAGGAAAATTGGCGGACGCACCGCCTAATAGTGTTGCGGATTTTTAGTTTCAAAAATGTATGAATATTATAACTAATTAAATGCAAAATTACAATTAAATTACAAACAATAAAACGCGCGAGAGACACTTCCAGTGTGGTAATATGTGGGTGACATTTGTAACTTTTAAAATAGGAGAATGATAAAACTAAAAATAAAAATATATGATGTACAATAATAATAATAATAATATAACTTTATTGCACACACATAGTTTAAAATAATAATAATTTATACATAAAATGAAAAGGAGAAGTACAACAAGGCGACCTTATCGCTATAAAGCGATTTCTTCCAGGTAACCATATATTGAAAGAATAAATTACAAAAGGAGAAAGGGTGTGCGCCAGAAGTTATAACATGTAATTATAATTTATACAAAAAACACAAAAAGCAGCACTAAAACTAAACATTATAAAAATAAATTGCACAATAATATCATACGATGAATAAACGAAGAAGAAGAAGAAGAGAAAAAAAAAAAAAAAAACGAGAAGCATCAAAGAAAGATGGCTTGTAACAATAATATATTATACTCTATGGCTTGTAAATTGTAATTTGTGTTGATAAATAATTAAAATTAAATAACAAAATATATATTTAAGCATCTAAATAATGTTCTCTGAGGAGTCCCTTAAAAATGTTGAGACTCTTAATGTACATTACCATGCAAACTACCTCGGAAAATTAGTTTGAACCATTTTAGTAAGCAGTTTTTTTAATGCGTCATAAATCCAAAACCGCAATTTATCTTCCATTCAATCAAATCAAATATTATGTTATTTATAATGTTACTTGCTTTTGCCGAACCTTTTACGGGAGATTCCAACTCGCACTTTGCCACTTTTTTCTGTTTACATATTTTCGTAATTTTACGATAGCGAAGGTATTTATTTACCTTTGGCGGAACTCACGTCTATCTGCCGTCATTCTTAGGTCATTTAAAGGTTATTCGATGTTGTGTTACTGTGTAGGTGTAACAAGTTATGTCGTCCCGTTACGAGCACCATCTGCCGTGCAGGCTGCAGGGGGACGCACCACGACGCACGTGCTGGTTCTGTAGGGCTATTCTGTAAAATGTTTCCGAATCTCAAAAGCGGAATCCGCGGTGATATGACGATTTGTATTCTTTAAAACTCGACTATCTATCTATATTAATAAAGTTCACTTTCGAAGTAAGCATAAAGTGAGTTCTCTCACTCAGATGAAGCTCGATATCGAAATGGTTTTTACAGAATCGCCCTACTGTACGTGCAGCATGTTATTATTAGCACTTGAACGCTACTTCATTGCATTTGGAAGTATTTTTAAACTCACCTTTTCAACTTTTACGGATATTATCGCGCTTCAAGATTTACATTCACGTTTCGAATAGTTTACAGCAACCGCGGTCGCGGGAAAACTTAAAAATTTGTTTCATTATAATAATACTAGCAGACCCGACAGACTTCGTTCTGTCAAAAAGATTTGGTATGTAGCAGTTTTTTGTTACTACCTATTTTATCTCAAATTCGAGAAATAAACAATCCTATCTTTTACGCTGTACTGTACGCTGAAAGGCACACATTTTAAAAGACAAAAAATTAAAATCGGTTCAGTAGTTTCAGAGTTCATCCCGGACAAACATCGTGACACTGGAATTATATTTAATAGGTGTAAGTGAATTTTGTGTAAATATTAAAAAAACGATATGAAATACTGTTACTACTGTTCAAAAGAGGATGTTTTATAGTGTGAGATAAAAGACGCTGATGATGATGATGAAGAGGATGACGATGATAATGATGATAAAAGTGTTACATTGAATATTTTGCAACATTGATGTAATAAATTCAGATTGAAGTTTTTAATTTCCCGTTCGCTCCATCTTAAAATAGTTCTATCTCTTATGGCGACCCAATTTCTTTTACCGCCATATAAGTCGTGTCCTACATTTAAATATAGTATTCAGTATAACATCTCTGAATTTTCCACTTGTATATAATTAGTTTTTTTTTTCTAGAAAGATTTCGAAATAGGTCGTTGTCAAAATCGTTTTAATCCGATGAAACTTTTATCGTTTCCAAACAATGAAAAGTTTTCGACTGGTAAATGGATTGCATTTGAAATGAATTTGTTTACATGTACAATATGCAGCTTAATGAAATATACTCGCAATACTGCTTCCTTTTTTTATTTTATTTTTTATCGATTTTAAGGTTTCATTTTTAGGTAGACCGGCTTCAAATTTGCCCCCTCTTCTAAAACTAATAAAACACAATTGCATACATGAAGGGAACAGGTCTCAATACAAAAAAAAACACACACACACAGAGACACACAAACTGAGAGAAGGTAAATAATGTACCTACATATTAATGGCGAATGCACGACTCAATTCTACACAAATTCGACAGATCTAATAACTTTTTAATTTATACAATTTGATTTCTATAGGTCGGTTATCTAACTTTTTCACACGTTTTTAGCTTCGCTTAATTATTGGAGATTGTGACGGATTCTCTGAACTTTATTTTTGAGACGTAAGCCATTTAATTTGAGATTAAGCACACATATCAAGGATCCATGGCATCGTAAATTTAAAAAGTTAATGTCATAATCTTTACGGGAGCCTACAGGATTTGCGTTTATATCGAGAAAAACTAAATGGTAACAGTTGCACAGGTACTAACTACTAAGTACTAAAGGTAACTCGGATAGAACACTCGGAGAATCATCATTTAGTACATAGCTGTTATCAATTTTATCATTTATTTACAAATAATACAGATAGTATTGCTAGAATATAAATTTTAATGGTTGTTTTATATATTTTTTTCTGATAACTTTTTCCAAAAAATTATTTTGAAGACTAGTCCATCCATAAGCATGATCAAGTTTTACGTTTTTTTATGCTCTCAAATGATGATTTGATGCTCACAACCATTTCCCTAAAGACTGTTTAAGTAAACCTGCGCCTTAATAAATTTTTAAAGTATTCCGCATTTTTATTTATTCAGCTATTTATTCAATTCCTATTCAAATCAACATAACACATGTGACGTGTCCCACCGTCCGCACATGTCATTGAGTACGACACAAGTTGTACCTACAAAGAGAACCGCACACGCAGATTAGCGATAAATCTTACTGTGAATACAACTATGTTTTGGACATGCGTCGGGGCTTTTGTTTGCTTGCTCATTTTTATAGCTGTCCCTTTACTTCGCAGTGTTTGTTCTCGTTTCGTTTTACCGCCTTCCTTAAATACACAGTTTCATATTGTTTTCGTTTACGCGAATTTCGCTCATTATAATGAAACTTTTGTGGATTTTATCGCGGTTTATTTAGTTTTTTACATGATCGCATTTTGGATACTTTACAGCAAACATGGTCACGTTCTTCCTGCGTGATCCTCATGACCATAGTTGTAATACAATGATAAAGATTATATGTCCCAATTGTTGAGGAAGGTATGAGGCTATTTGATTTAGTGGAAATTAGTACATAATATATTATACACGTTAGATTTTAAACAAAGTTTTTCAGATTCATCTGGGTATCGACCAGGTTTTAACAAGACCACGTTGCAGCTTTGCTGTTTTAGAGAGAAGGGCAGAACAGACACAGAGCGTAGCTCTTACAAGCGACTTGACATGAGACATAAGATGTCAAGTCGCTTTCAAGAGCTACGCTCTGTGGCTGTTGTCATGTATTGCCTATCGGCAAAGCATGAATGAATTATGCTCTTATGATCATAAGTCACATTGACAACTTATGGTAAACTTACCTATAGATAACTATCTATAATATCACTCTCCAGCCCGTTTGTTTATCCACATATCATATAAAGTATTAGCTCGTGAAGAAGACATTCGTAGGTAACGTAGGTGTGATGGACTCCGCGCAATAAAATTGAAAAATAATAAATATTCTGCTTTTAACTAGCAACCTAACCTCAGGACTATTGGTCGGATTTGAATGATTCTTTCAGTATTATGTAGCTCATTTATCAAGTAAGGCTGTATCTATATCATCCCGCTAAGATGCCGCTAGTTGACGCAGGCGAAGCTTCGAGCAACAGTATTATAATGCACCGTGGGCGAGTGAAATCGCGTGCAAAATCTTATAGTATTAGTTTAAATATGTGAATCTCAGTAGATACTGTGAGTTCGTGTAATTTATTACTTCGGATCCGAGCCATGTGAGATGCGCCGTCTTAATGGCTGTGACTCAATATTGTGGAATGATTAAGCGTTTGCGTTTTTGTCATCTATTTTCGTTTAAAATTAATTAGAAGTATGTCTCATTAATAGGTTAAAATAAATAAACAATTTATATTAATTTAGATTATTTATATTGATTAATTAACTTCAGAAACACTGCACCGAATTAGATATTTATTTTTTATCGTGTTGGTTATCCTCAGGATAGTAATTTGGATATCACATGACGCCCAACAAAATTCGATCATACGTGGTAACCAAATTCATATGATCATCATCTCGTCTTTTCCCAACTATATTATGGAGTCGGTTTCCAGACTAACCGGATTCAGCTTTCAGCAGAACACCCAGTAACTGGGTAATACGGTGCCCAGTAGTAAGACTGGTTGTCAGACTCCCGGGCTTCTACTCGTAACGACTGTCAAAGATCCACGAATAACAGCCGATATGTAAAGATCACCCATTGTCACCCCTTCACGGATTAGCCACGGTAAGCGTTGCTTAACCTGGTGCATCGTTCCGCGCGGCTATCACCACTAAGCCACGAGCCCCTCCTGTTATTCAAATTCATAATTGATGAAAATTTAAAATCCTAAAGACTACTTAAAGAAATGATAGCAACGTTCCGTTAATCATCATGACACTCAAAACGATTTAGGGTCGGTTGTTGCAAATCATCCGTTAACGTAAGAGACTTCGTTAAATTCTGACGTGAAAATATTCGTTAGTCGAACTGCGAACATCGGATAAATGGACAATTTGTAAAGTAAAATAAAAGACACCAGGGTGTACATTGATTAATACGCACTTCAAAGTCTTCACCCGGAAACCTCCGCGCCTTTAATTCCCTACACACTGTCGAATACAAGTTTAGCTTAAGTTTGAAGTTCATCATCATCATGCCAGCCGAACGACGCCCACTGCTGGCCATAGGTCTCCCTTAGGATCTCCACAATAAAGAATGAATTTCGATAATTGATAACTAGGTGATGCTCACGACATTCTTTCAATTACTCGGATAGGGA
Source organism: Lycaena phlaeas (assembly GCA_905333005.2). NCBI lineage: Eukaryota > Metazoa > Arthropoda > Insecta > Lepidoptera > Lycaenidae > Lycaena > Lycaena phlaeas. Next base: position 11,519,622 of record HG995178.1, read on the forward strand.
AAGTTGTAGACGTGCCACCCGATTGTAAGTGGTCAACGTCACCCATCAACATAAATGCGTTTTCTTGGAATTAGCTCAGGCAACTACTCCGTTGTCTATTCTCTGACATAAGATGTTAAATATCTGTGCGGTAATAGCACTGTCTGGCTTGCCTTTGCTCTCCAAAACACAGCAAAGCTGTCTCACGGGTGAATTAAGTTGGTCTTATCCCTCCCAACGGTAAAGATCTCTTTACCGTTGGGAGGGATAAGAAGGAACATACATTTTTTTTTAAATTTGTATGTGTAATGCGGAATTGTGAATAAGAAGTTTATCTATCTATAATCTTAAAATGGTAGCATATTATGTTACCTACTTCTTAGTATCTTTGCCTACCTTTATCTCTTTCTGTGCTAATCTTTTTATAACCGCAGCTACGTCGTGATAAGGTAGTATACCTACAGGGGTTTTTTTACATGTATAATTTTATAATTTTATATGTATGCCTTGTTTTGAACTCTGACCCCTAAGGTACGTCAGGTTGTGCAAGCCTTTCACGTGCAACACATTGCCCTCCTTTTTTGGCAATTTACTTTTTCAAAGTTCATAATAAGAGCAATAAATATCTGTATGTTATTACGCGAAGAGAAATCTTTGTACTTATTAAAGCACATTTCGCGCTAATACCAGTGAGAGAGTGATATAGATAAAACGCGAATGACTCAATTCATCATCAAGATTAATTAATCATCAGCGCGTCTACGTCCCGATGGCTATGGGCCGATCACAGACGAACAGATAGATCGGTCAATAGAGTTCCGGGTGGAACTCTATTGACCGACACGTTCGGGAGCATTCGGGACGTATACTACCTACTGGATGTGATGACGATGCGAGCTTAGACAGACAAGGATTAGAACCAGAACTAGAATAGAACCGGATTAGAAGAATTAGAATAGCGGCCGGTCTAGATAGATGGGAGTGATGGGGAATGCTGTCTTAGCGTTGATTGAGGCAGACCTTTTGTCCCGCAGTAGACGGACAGAGTTTAATAATGTTTGAAAAACGTCCATGTGGACTAGACAAGATACAATACGCATTATAGTGTGTTCAAAACTAGTATATTCTACTAATATAAACCAAAAGGTCCGCGTTGGATGCGAGTGGCAGGGGATCGGTCGTCTTGGCGTTCATTGAGGGAGGCCTATATTCGTGTACTGCTACACGGATAAAGACTGATGATGATGATGATGAAACCAAAATGTGGTGACGATGACCTAGTGGTTATGGGTTCGGGCTTTTGATTGGGTCTGCGTTCGATCCTGACCCGTGAGGTGCGTTGTAACACGTTTTTCAAAATTTCGACGTGCGCTTGCGCATGAGACCTTCGCTCGCTCACCGGTGAAGGAATATCGTGAGGAAACCTGAATGCCTGATGAGATTAATAGTCTTTTAAGATGCATTAAGTTCAACAATCCGCATTGAGTCATAGCATCGGTGATGGACCCTCCTCGTCGGAGGAGATCCGGTAGTGTGACATATAAGGGCTGATATTATTATAGAAAAATAATCTCTTAATGATCTTACATCGCTGTGAAAGGGTGAGCCCTTTATTTGTTGTTACTATTTTAAAATCCGTCTTATGTCAAATAGGAACCACATGCTCCGAATTACGGTACGCGTGACGAAACAGACGTTTTTTGTTTATATTTACTCTGGCACGAGTCTTCAAGAAAATGGGATCAAGTCATCAACCACTCAGCATCAACTGAGACCTGTTTGTTTTGGTTCTATATTTCAGCAAAGTATCGTGTTGAATTTTTCTAGAAACTATTCACAGTGATTTTTATTAAATTTATTTTTGACAATAAAAGGTGAGTTTCGAAAATTGTACAGTCGGCTTCAATAATATGTCAAATATTTCATTTGTATTACTGTAATGTACCTTAAACTATAACATTTTAATAGTTTTGTTGGGGAATGGACACACACACACATATATATATATATATATATATATATATATATATACATTATTGTAGACAGTAATTTGTAACAGCATTTTGAAAATATTTTGCGTAAACAATTTATTTATTATTTTAACGTTTTGTTTAATAAAAATTGAATAGGCATATGTATTATATTATATAAGCAGTTTTCATATTTAAAAAAAAATCTTATAGGCCATAGCAACACAAATTCCTGATATTCACAGAAGTTGTTATTTCAGTGAAGTCAAGCGTAAACGTACATAATATGTATTGATGTCTTGTCATTTCATGGAAAATTTGCCGGGGAAGGTTATAATGTTTCTTCCACTGTGATTAGATAGACGTAATGTGATTATTGATTTATAAGTACTAAGTCTACTATATAATACAGTAGTGCTGTAACTTAAGATTTAATTTTTTGCACTCATATGTGAAATACATGTTTAGTACCTCGTATAATGGAAGGTTTCCGTCTAAACATTATAATAATAATTATGATATGATCATTATTATTTTTATAATATGACAACTTAATTGTCAAAAACTCAAAATGTTTGATGTAAAGTATCAGATGTAGAGTCCACTAAGCTATAAAAAAACGAATAATTTGCTGCAAAGTAAAGCAAGTAAATGCAAGTTATTATCTCGTGAGCTAATAATATAAAAATACATACAAAAAAAAATGGATTATTATTTTAAATTTACTAGCCTAGCTAATTTAAATCTAAGTATTTAAAAAAAAATTACACGTATTATTTCAAAATCATGAAATGACGTTCGATTTTAAATACTGGAAATACACAGTGTAATAGTTGGACAGTATCTATTACGGTCATTCCCAATCGTACATGTAAGACGGGGAACGAAAGCGTCACTAAAGGTCATCAGCCCATTTTCGTCCTGTGAACTCGAACGTTAAAAAACGCCGAATCGATCTTCCAATTATTTTTAGTTTCCATTTGGATGCACATCGTAGATTATATAATTCTGTTATGTTTATTTATTTCTAGATACAATATGATTTAATTGTTTGTTATTGTTGTTCTTTTTATTGTTAAAAGTTATTCCCTTCTGACTGTACTAAGCTAATTTTCCAATTCTTGCCGGTTCGTATTTCGTTCTTTCCCGGTGTTGTTCGTAACTTTGTATACCTTCGTTATCATATCACAGTAACATGGCTGGTTCGTCGCCTCTGTCGATGTGAGCGCCCCCTACCGCGTCCCCTCTCCACTCTCCTCATGCAGTCTCCACCCGACCGTCGCAGTGAGCGCACGTCGCGTATACGAAATAAGCTTGTCGTAATCGAGCTTTTTATATGTAATGTGGTGATAATTTTGAAAAGTATTTTTAATATTGCGGTCATTTTTAAGTTTAAGTGAGTGTGTCGTGCTGTGTTTACAGTCTGTTATCAAATGGTTTTGAATTACGGAATGTCCAGAGTTTGAATTCTCATATAAAAAAAACAGGTAATGTATTTGAGATGTATAAAAGTTTTATTGTAATTTTATTTTTTGTTAATTAAAAACAATGGTTATTAAAAGATTATTTGTTTTTAATTAATGGTATGGGGAGTTATTTAATGGCTTAAATATTTAATTATCCCACGATTCAGTAGAGGGTGGGACGGAGGTGTGGGGGACAGAGACAGATATATCAATACAGAGGGGTTGCCAACGCTGCATAGCCCTTAGCTACAATAGAGGGATTTCCAAGGGAATGTACTTAGACACATAGGTTTTTTGAAGTAGTTTTAGCATTGTTCTCTTAAAATGCAGCTAGTGTGGAGCAGTGTTCTTTTAAGCCTAGTGCCAATCCACTTAGATGGCAGATTGGAGAATTTTTAATAACTATCAGAGTCCAGACCGGATGGCAAGTTAAATGACAAGCTTAAACATGATCTAACAAGAAATGAAACACGAGTTATCTGTACCAACCTAGTTTTAGTTTTGTTTATGTATTAGTTCTGTTACTCTTATTGGTTTAATATTTTATATAACGATTTTTTTTATAAAACACTGAATTGAAACCGATCAATGCAATTTTATTCATATGACTGATTAACTTAAAAATATAGTTTTAATAAGAAACGAGATTTTTTGACCTTTTATAAATTATATTGATATTATTATTAAATTATTATATTTAATATTTTAAATATTCAATATTTTTAAATAGTTCTTATAATTCCATTCTTTCAAAATAAGTAAGTATATAAATGTTTGATTTGTTGGGTTGTTTTGTCCGACAATTTGTTGAATGAATTGACGATTGTGTTGGCTATAATCAAAATGGGAAAATTAGAAACAGCGTATTGCCATATTACCAACTTATTTGCGGTTTCCCTTTTTCTCAATTTGAACAATGTTTTTTATTTATTAAATCTGAATGATGTTTTCATGAACGTTGCAGAAAAACAAAACCATGCAAACGTAAAATCAACTTTATCTACCTATATCATTGATTCGATGGGATCAAATAACAAATTTTGGCACAAAAATACTATTACAGCACCAAAAACAATAAGACATTTTAAGACGAAAAAAAAAACAATACAACAATTTTAATAACAAAAAAATATTAGAAGTGTGACATAGATATGTTAAGAAAGTAAGATTTACTGTGTTAACGAGGAACATGTGAAGAGAAACTCGAGTGGTGATTGTTGTCATTAATTACAGAGCAGACTCCAAACCTAATCATTGAATTAAGTATTGTTACACGACATTAATAGATAATTGAAGAAACCTTATTGTGTACATGGGAGCATCTTTACATACGAGTTTAGAATGATACGTTAAGACTTAGGCAAAAGAGGAAAGGAACATTAATAAAACAATAGAGAACTAGGAAATATGATTAATCACCTGGTACTGTGACTCGTTTAAAAAAAATACATAGACGAAAGCATTGAGGGAAAGAGAGGAAGAGGTAGATCGAGGAGAACTTATATGGAACAAATACAGGAGAAGGTACAGGTGATGTCGTATCTGGAGGTGTTAGCGGAGAAGAGAAATGAGTGGAGAATACTCCGACAAGAGCGAGGCTCTTATGGAGAGAGAGGACTTAGGTCATGACACCTCTCAACACACATGACACTAAAATTCCGTTGTAAATGTCTCCTAAATTATAATGAAGAGGCATAAAAAATAAGACGCGTAGACAGGCTATTGATGAAAATTCCATGCATACGATTCTTAATTATATTATTGCTCATAATAAAGTTTGTCAGGATGTTTTTTTTTCGAAAGGTCTAGACTTTTAGGCCTGACCGTCTTTAAGCTCAATCGGTAGGTAGGTAATGTACAATAAGTAAAGTATGAATCCTTTATGTCCCATTGCTGGGCACTGGTCTCGAGGCGAGGAGGCCTGATTTCGAGGAGAGTTTTTGAATGTACAATAGGTGTATTGTAATAATATGAGGTTTTAATCAGTGGGATCACCTTGCTTGTTTCTCTCGTTAGCTTCGCAAGGCTTTAAGGAGTGTGCCGAGATTTAACATCTACCTCTGGATACCCGTAAAGTTGTCTAGGCTAGTTCTTGGTAATCTAGTTTTAGTTTTTTTCCCATCAGGTGGGTCTGCCAGTATGCCAAGCAGAGCCGTAAATAGGGCGGTGCCACCAGTGCCCAGGCACATGGCGTAGACTCTTGGGTGCACAATATTATTTTTTTCGGTTTGCTAAGGGCGCAGTTATAGAAGCTCGCACAGGGCCCAAAAAAGGCTATTTACGGCTCTTATGCCAAGCTAATATTTAAACAATAATTATAGTTTTTGTTGTCGCAGATAAACATTGATGACATTAAAGATAAGACTTAAATTGTAGTACTAATCGAATAGCATCAATAAAAAATAAACCAAGATTGTTATCGGTAATAAATTGGTTTAAGAGATAAATTTCAATAAAGATATGAAATGAGTGGTGAAATTACAGTGATAAACCACACCGATACGCGTACAATATCAAGGTCAAGAGGTTTAAATTAAAAAATAGGACCAAACGCATTTACATCATAAGAAATACGGGGAAATAAAGCTTTAAATTAAGTCGCAATACCTGGTTAAGTATTAAAAACAATTATTATTTACATAATTATTTACAAGGTACAAAATAGAATAACGATAAAATTTATCGTAATATTTAATATTACATTCATTTATTAATCAACAACGAATGTTTTAAAAATCAAATCGTACTAATAATATTGAAAATGTGTAAATAGGAATGTTTGTTACCGTTTCACGCGAAAACTACTCAACTGATCATCATGAAACTTTGTACCCAAATTCTCGGAGGTACTAGAAGTCAAATAAGATTCATTTAAAAGATAAAAAGGATTTTTTTGCTAACGCGGGTGAGAGCTAGTTATAAAAGAAAAAATAACAGAAGTTCAGAAGATCTGTGTCTAGTCATATATTTTAAACTATATCAACCTAAAATGTCCTGGAAACCTCTTTAAAGATAGAAAACTTCGTTACTCGTAGTAAAAGTTTGCCGTCAAGGGACTACAGATGTGAAATGACTTTGTTCGTATTAGAATTCAGAATTAAGCAAATGGCGTCATGCCGTTTGTCGTAACGGTATATTCTATTTTAGTGTCAAGGCGCGCCAATTTATGTATCACACGAAAAATTTAATTGATGCTTTAGACTTGTCGTATCTAATATGAATTTTACTTTTTAGTATGCCCCGTATGCTGAAAATATCCTTAAACATTACAAAAAGTCTATAAAAGTTTTGCCCCACGTTCCACTCATATCAATAATTAACTTTAGGGTGGGACCCCCGACTTGGCGCTACTTCATTGACGAAAACCTAAATGCGTACAACGTGCTTAGAAATTGAGTTCGTTTTAACCGCTCAAGTATATTTACTAATTGTAGTTTGAAAAGTTGAAGATGCTGTTTTTAATATAACAATTATTTAGTAATCGTCTCAAATCTTGAATTTTTTTTAAGAAAAGGAAATGTTTAATTTATAAAAAATAAACTTTAATATGTAATGCATTTTTAATCAATAAAATTTTGAATGAATGAACAAATTGCAATGAAATTTTATTTTTTATTAAATAATAAGAGTTCCAAGTAGCTAAAGCTACACTACTGCTGTACTAAAGCGAGTATCACACTCGCTTTATTGTGGTAAAAATCATACCGATTTTTTACAGCAAAGTCACACGAGGGTTATGTTAATTCACTTTATAGCACTTTTAATATCTTATAGCGTCGAATATAAACAAGTCATGCTATGTACGTGATTGATTGTCCAGCTTTTCCATTAAATGGCTACCACGGCTCTCCTACAAGCCGTGGGACACGACATTTTATTGTTACATGGTAAGCTGTCTTTGTGGGCTGTTCGATGTATACTGCGAGATATTTTATGCGTCGTAATATTATTCGACAGACGTATACATGGTGTCCTTATCTCTGGAAATTCTATGACTAGATTTGTGTTAGTGATATCTGTATCTCGGGTTCTGGTAAATTGAAAGCGATGTCTTAATACTCAAGTTGAATTGGAGTGTATATTTTGCTGTATACCATTTTTAATAATATGGATTTCGTTCGTTGAAATAACAAAACTGATTTTTTATGGAATTAGTCTTTTATACAGTGTTTCCCATTGTTAAATGATAAATAAATTTAGCAATAGGTTATTATTTATTTATTATTCTGTCGTCTTGGCGTTGACGGATAAAGGATGATGATGATGATGATAATGAATAAGCATAAGCAAAGGCAAAAAATATGTAAAATTTCAATTAGTAGTTTTATAACAATGAAAATCTTTTTTACTTAATCCTCAGCGCGCGGGTTAACTTATATTAGTCTCATTTTGGATATCATCATCATCAGTCTTTATCTGTCCACTGCTGAACATAGGCCTTACTTACTGAACGTTAAGACGACCGTTCCCTTGCTTCTCGCAAGCCCAACCAACAATGATCGGCCACTGCACGGATATCATCTTAGTTTTGATTTCGCATATATATTCTCTGTTTCAATAATATAGTTGTATAATGCATGTGCTAAAAATAAATATTTTACCGATGTATGGCTTCAATACAACAGAGGTACTAGACTGCTTGTCGGCACTGTTTCTTAAGACTTATTCTCGGAATGATAACCGCTTATCGGCTCATTGCTTATTGGCTTTTAACCCATTTAACAGACGTCAAGACATTTTTATTTATATATTTACATTGTGTATTGATTATTTTGTTTCTGCGTTCATTTTGGTCAGGACCTGTTAAATGTAAATTGTTTTATATTTATTTAATAGGTACTTATAAATTCTTTAAGACTCAAGGCAATCTAAAAGTTACTTCTAATAACTACCACTTAGCATTTTATTTGCGTAGCATTTAATTTAGTGAAAAACTTTTTACTTCATTCACCGAATAACAAAAAAAATACAATTAATATCTACTCCTAATTGATTTAGATTTTTGCGTTGTTATTTGTTTGCATTAAACATTAGATAAGCTCGACAAAACGCAAAGACATGTAAACAAAACTTTAGATTTTAGAATATTGAACGGCTATTAGGAAAGCTTTGTTCTATTTGTATGTACATAACGCGATGGACATAAATTGTTTTATTGGTGTGGGAGCAATCACTTACTCAATGTATCGGACGCTGACCCAAAGGTTAGTAGTGTGCGTCGGGCCTTACCGCTTACGTCATAAAAATATTATTATTCATAAGATTTTTTTATATTCCACTTAGACAGAGACAGAGAGACACATACATTTTTAAGTCTTTCTCAACTCTGTCCTTTAAATTAGGTGCCTCTGAAACTCGGATTTAGAAGGCTCAACGCCGTCTATTTCTAGCTTGGATGTCTAGGCTATAGTGTGTCTAGATCTAGGATCAATTAGGACCATGCAAGTCACCTGAGCATCGTGACGTATCAGTGATCGCTCCAGAAAATCTCAAAGAGACCAATGTGTCGTATAAAAAGTATTTGTAGTAGTAAATTAAGTTTTTCACAAGCCCGACGTTTCAGATACTTTACAGCAACCATGGTCACGGGAGGACATACTAAACTTAATAAACTGAACAAACTAAATAAACCGCTATAAAATCCGTAAATTTGTTTCATTATAATGAGTGAAATTCGCGTAAACATAAGAAAACAATATGTGAACCTTGGCTACAATATTAAGCTCATTGAACAAATATTCCGCATTCAGCTGAGTTCGGAGTCTACGACCTTACAACAGTACCTAAATATCATTTCTTATTTAAGTTCCAAATTCGAATAAGCATCTCCTAAATATGAAATTTTTACATCTGAGTGAACACCAAAATAACCGATTTCCGGTTACTCTTCTGAACCGGTAAGAAATCGTTTTTATCATGTACACAAATTAAGCTCTTTGATATTATAGAATAAGATATGTAAATAAAGAATGCACCAACGGAGCAATGGATATCATCTGTTTTCATCGGATTTCCGAAAGAGAGCACTCGAGTGTTTTTGTATAGCGCTATCTCTTTTGTACACCCCTGTTTTTTCGACTAACATCGGAAAGAACCGAGCGTATAACGGAAAAGAGAACTTGCTAATCAAATGTATAATTTTTAAGCACAACATTATGTAAATATCTTAATTGTACTGTTGTGCAACGCGCACGGTATCGGTGAATCTCCGTTCAGTCTGTAAACAGTTATAATAAGCATATTTATGAGAACAAGTTTTTCTACTTTTACCGAAATTTACGTTTGCTGATAATCAGCCTGTGTTAAAACTATTTCTAGATAAAATGTGACGACTATAGGCGCTTTTTGATAAATGCCGTGATTCCAAGTGGCATGATGCTCTAATGTCGTGATGCCACTACGTTTTAGATCTCCTCCTCATTTTGGTGTCCATCTTTCGTTATAAATTATGAATTCTAGTACCTATAGATCTTACATAGGTGACCTACGCAGGTCATCTACTCAGTAGTAAGTGCTTAAGCAGCAGTAGAAGAAAGTGCTTAGGCACTAAACTCTCGCATACTTCTATCACTATGTGAATGACGAGGTATCACTGACCACTTACCATTCTCTTCTTCTGCCATTTTTTTTTCCAACTAACATAAAACACAAGACGTCTGTATAAAGTCAATTGTGTAGTCGATCATTATTAGTGTCCCATCAGTGTCTAGCTTTTTGAGTCAACTACCTGCCGCGTGGTTTCGCTAACCTCATTCACTAACGATCTTCAACGTTTTTCGTTAATCAATGGGTGTAAAGTGAGGTTATGAGGCAATAACTTACGGTTAACGATCTTATTGATATGTCGCCAGTAGGTCATCGCTTTGTTCGGTCATGACTCAGCCCCAAACGAGTTTGGTACATTAGCCAGAGCATTACACAAATAACCACTGTTCTATTTACATGTTGGGATGTGGTTTTGGACTTTTGTTTGTCGGTTGAATATCTTAAATGGTATTCTCTTCTTTGCATCATGTTTTTAAACCCCCACGCAAAAAAATACGGTGTGGTATAAGTATGACGTGTCTGTGTCTGTGCATATGTGTCTGTCTGCGGCATCGTAGCTCGCGAATGGATGAACTGATTTTGTTTTTTTTGGGCTTGAAAGGTGAATTAGTTGCAAGTGTTCTGAGCTATTTTTGATGAAAATCGGCCCAAGATTACCGCTACCACAAAAAAAGCGGGTTTCTATTCACGGGGGTTTCTATTTTTTTATATTTATGCATAGGTAACTGGTAAACCGACAATAGCGAGAATTCGACAAGTAATAAATTCTTCATTTCATTTAAGTTGGATAAACATACTGACCAGATAACTGTTGGGAAGTGGCCCACAAACATAACAAGTTGTTCGGGGAGTCCTAAGACATAGCTCGTCGATGGTCGAAATGGAGTACTCAAGGCGCAACGTAACCTCCATACATCATCCTTTTTGCGTTTCAAGGACCAGTAATCTGTTCAGTACCAATAAGCATGGTCTTTACGTTTGAGAGCGGCATCTAGCACTTACTATTCGCCCTCAAGTAACTTAAAAATTATATTCATATTAGAACAAGACGGAAACTATAATAAAAATGGCTAGTCACACTATAATTAAGTATAAGTAGTGTTGATGCAGTTGAGCATACAATAGGATGAAAGGTCGCTGACCTGTCTGCGGGTCTGAATCAGTGTTTAATATTTATAACCGACACCCTTCCACCGCGAGGAAGACATTCTTCTTTTCCTTAATGCGATGATAAAGTTACTGTTTCATTCATTATCTATGAGTCAATGTGTCATGTATGGTTTAAAGAAAACTGCTATTAAAGAAACACAAAATCACTGTCATTGTCTCTGATTTATATACCTATGTTGCCCATTACTTCACCCGCGTTAGCAAAAAAAATCCTGTTTTTAATGTATCCTATTCCTATGTTACTTTAGTACCTCCGAGAATATGTGTACAAAGTTTCATGATGATCGGTTGAGCGAAAACTATCGTGTGAAAGCGTAACAAACATCCCAACTTTCACATTTATAGTATTAGTAAGGGCCCTGTTTCACAATCTCCAGATAAGTTCCCAATAGGCTATCGGCAACATATTTGACAGATAGAGTATGGAGTATCTGTCAAATATGTTGCCGATAGCCTATTGGGAACTTATCTGGAGATTGTGAAACAGGCCCTAAGTGTAATAACAATTAAAAAAAAACGCGAATATTATACCTAGTTTATTATTAGATTTCACAGATTGTTAGTAAATCTGTTTTGTGCTAGTGTCTCACACTTTAATTGTAATGTTATCAAACTAAGGGCCTGTTTCACAATCTCCCTTTAAGTTCCCTATAGGCTATTGGCAACATATTTGACAGATAGAGTATGGAGTATCTGTCAAACATCTGTCAAATATGTTGCCAATAGCCTATAGGGAACTTAAAGGGAGATTGTGAAACAGGCCCTAATAATTGTTTTATTTATCTGTTACCTCTATTTCTTCACCTGTTAATATCATTTGTTTTGTTTTAAAATTTTCATTACTAACCTTATAATATTGTATTTATTGTATCAGAATGGGCTTGGTGTTAAATGTGATCGTTGGTGCGACCGCGTTGTCACAAAACGGCTCAAGCGTAAGATCGGCGCTGACAGCTTCGCCAGCAAATGCCTAGCTTGAGACCGGGCTTGCAAAGTCCTCAATTTGTAAAATTGTTTACAGAGAGAGAGAGGATTAAATCATTTTATTTGAGGTTCTCAAATAAAAAGATATATTATAATTTTGTTGTTATGATAATGTCTTTTTCATTAGTATTTATTCTAGCACACAATATTAATTCGAAAACCTTTGCCATCATCACGTATTTGTGAGTATAAATCCATATAAAACTAGTAAATATTAGTCTTATATCAATTTGTACAAGAAAATATATTTAGCTTCTACATACATGTTTGGCATCATAATTCACTGAGATCCTTATCAAATATACAGCCAGGGTCAATGACCTTGCTAAACAGGATAGCTGTCTCGCATATCGATCCTCAACAAATATTCTATATTTTAACGACCGTGTACAAATTTGAGTCTGTTGGCATGTTGTTATCTTATCTGTTCCTTGATCAAATAAAATGTCTCGAAATGCACCCAGGGTCGTATGCACTGTACCATCGCTGTCACCGTTTCCTGTTGGATTGCATCAATTCTGTATAGGATTGAACATTTTAACTCACAGCTAGCTTGTACGCATTTCATTTTGCATTAGTTATAGTGCTTATATACAATATAAGTTGATACATTTTTGTAGGTACAGTTGTCGAAGGAGATAATAATTAAATTGGTATATGGATTTTTACTATTGGTAGTATTTTTTAGTAAACGACGAAGAATATATATTATGTAGTACATATAACATAGGTACCAAACTAAGCCACCGACCTAGTTAAAGTACCAACCCTTATATGACCCGCTGCTAATCACGGTAATTCATCTATACGCTAGTCCCATGCGGGTTCGTGAACTTCGTACACCATTTTTCAATATCATCAGGCATGCAGTTATTCTCTCGATGTTTTCCCTCATCGCTGAGTGAGTCTCGTGTTCAGAGTGCACTTAGAAATTTATTATTAACCTATCTAAAATGGGTTTTTCTAAATTTCTAAGTGCACCCAAAACACGAGACCATCGCTCGCTCATCGGTAAAGGAAACCATCGTGAGGAAACCTGCATGCCTGATGAAATTGAAAGTCTTTGAAGGTATGTGAAGTTCACCAACCCGCATTGGGCCAGCGCGGTGAACTATGGCCCATTACCCTCCTCGCCTCATTTCGAGGAGGAGAACCGTGCCCAGCAGTGGGACATATAAGGATTGATACTTTACTTGCTAAGGCAGCGCAGGGGTCAGAATCGAACCCGGCTCTCTCATTTTATAGGCTGAGCCATTAGACCAACTTGGTAACCAACTTTAAATTGAAGAACGTCTATTAAGAGACATTGTGGAGACAATATACAATATCTACTATTAACAGAGTTACCTAATGAGAAGATAATCATATTGGCTTCCATGTATCTATTTGTTAATTTAATCTACATTATAAATACTTGTGTAAGTGTACCATTTATTTTGAATAATATACATGTGAATAGAACTACTGAGGGCAGTCGGCACTGAGTTAATAATCAAACTTCTTCCTTCAATTATGTACATTTTTATTTGTACGTTGCAAAACTTGACAATTTAATTCTCAAGTACAAGTATTGTCGTGCGGACGTGGGATGACAGTTAGTTGCGAAACACTTCCACGATCCATCCTGACCCTGCGTACGTCTCTGGCATAAGTAATCTTGACATTAATACAACTCGATATGGTTGAATTGAACGCTAATATGGCTCACATCACATTAAAATAGCTATTGTTAACATGTGGAAGTTTCCGATCAAACATACAATTATTGTAATGTAACGTTCTGAACAAAGCTAATCTAGTCGTCGTATGAAATACTCCTTTATGATTTTCATATTGTATGCTAGACTTACATAATACATTCTATGTTGCTTTATTGATAGACATAGTAAAATTATGATCATTAATTCACTGTCTCACACGCAATTGCAAACGCAAATAATAACAATATGGTTAGATCGATATGTTGAATCGATCGATCTATGTTGATATAGATTGCTTATCGGTAGTAATTTTGACATTAATGAGAAAAGAGAGTGAGAAATAAAATCAATGAGAAATAAAACAATATGAAATGATTCAATCAACAAACATTTTATAACATTATTAATAACATTTAAAGCTAATAATACTAATCTACAAAGACAAAAAAACATTCAAACCTTTAATAAACATTAGGCATGTATTAGTAAAGTAAAACGTAGAGACAACCGAACACAATTTTGATCTCACCAATCATTAATAAATGTTATCTATTCATATTTATTATTAGTTATTATTATTTAACTAAGGGCCTGTTTCACAATCTCCAGTTAAGTTCCCAATAGGCTATCGGCAACATATTTGACAGATAGAGTATGGAGTATCTGTCAAATATCATTCAAATATGTTGCCGATAGCCTATTGGGAACTTAACTGGAGATTGTGAAACCGGCCCTAAGTATAAGTCTCGACTATACTATACATGCTGACAATCGTTTAAACTTTAAACTATTAAAGTACTTGCATTATGAACAATCACAGGCTAGAATAGCAATTGTGGACTAAAGAGAGCTATTTAACTAGAATATTAAAATTCAAATCACAGTTTACACTTTGATTATTGTTACGGTTACGTAAATAGGCCGTTTACCAGCGATAAGCAATCTAAATATGAAACTGCATAGGCTCCAGTCTCTAGAGAACTGTTGCAATATTAGGAAATGTAGATTTTATGATATAATTTGTCTCTTGGCGCCAATTTTGCTAATTACATTTAATTTGCAATGGCCCGAATTTCCTAAATGTACTGAGACTGATTGTTCCCATTTTTGCGTCTGATTTTCGTGTGGCGGCTTTTCATATTAATTCGTAGTTAAACAGTCCTTTTTATATAATAAATTATAGTTGTAAATGGGACCAACAACTGTCTTATGATATTATTTTCTTATAATGATAGAAAATTGAGACAAAGGATCAGAAAATTATAAGAAACGATATTGTACTTTATTTGGAAGAAAGATAAAATGGTATGCCATTAAGAGCAAATATGAAATAATTATAGCACAATGTATCTGAGTGGATAGAGCAAGCCAGACATTATTGATGTGCTGTCGTCGGATTCGGTCCACATCATTAACTACAATGTCGATATAGGCCGAGGTCCATGATCGCCTTGAACGGTGCTTCAAATCGTATAATGCCATTATCATGATCTTGTATTTGCGTAAATGATTCAGAAATATGAGGACATAGATTACGCTTGGCCGATTAGCTCGGCGATCAAAGCGCGGTACAATACACAAATGTTACTAGTGACACATTTTGAATCACGTTATCTAGTACGCAACATATCATAGCAGATCATTACTATTAACCCAATAAAGGTCGACGATAAACATTTTTGTAGTAAACATAACATTGATAGTGATAATAGTTATTAATAATAATTAGTCAAAATTTACATTTGCCAAAAAACTAATTCCAATGATGGAAAGGGCAATTAAAGATAAGCGTCCTGGAGCATAGGCAAAATGCCATTAAGAAAGCGTTAGCGAAGTTCGAAAATGATAAAATGTATGGGATTGACATAAGGCCGCGCTTAATCACGTGGTCCATCCTATACATTTTATCATTTCGAACTTCGGCATTTTGACTAGGCCCCCTGTACGTATAGGAGGAATCGGATGAAAGATTTTAAAGAAAGAAACTACAATTAATTTGATGCTTTACGTATGATCCGGATCCTCACCTTAAATCTCCTAAAAAGAGATCTAGATGTAGAGATATAGAATGCTCTAGTATTATGTGTTTAACAAAGCGAAATTATTATTACAAAGGTGAGAACTAATTCGTAAACTTATGTCAGTCAAACCAGCAAGCTTAGCGTGACTGTGATTAGTTAATTGGTAAACTTGCTTCCAATTAATATCAAAGTTTAGAAATTCAGATCAAACTAAATCGCGTTGACTTTGTTTTTGTTTTGGCATAGCATAAGAGATTGTTCTATCAAATTGGGATTAAACTTTCAAAATCCTTTTACTAATATGAAGATAAAGCTAAAACGGGTTATGTCGTTTACACTTGCGTTCAACGCACAAATAATGTTTAGGTTTTTCCAAAAGTGGCATTCATAAAAACATGTTTGTGCATCCGCGATGTAAATTACGGGATCTTAACGGAAGTGTGTTCCATAAGTACAGAGATTAGAGCTATTAGGAGACTTGATCGTGATGTTAGGACGGACAAACAATTACCGCTTAATGACTATGAATATTATTCATGAAGGCTATCGTCGACGTTGATTGTTTTAATTTGCAAATGTTGGTTTGTACTTGCTCATACTGTTGTGTTTTAAATAGGAAGTCTATATGAGCTGTTGGTAGCAAGAAGCTTTCTTTAAATTTATAACGCTATAAGCGTATGAAATCTGAAGTTGTATCTTTTCTTCTAAAACCCAAGAGTGGTTCTTGAGACGGTAAATAATTTCATAATGTTTTTTAAAAAACAAATACTTACACAAAGTAACTATTTAACTAATGCTTAACGTAAGCAAGATCTAAGTATTAGAATTTTTAAAAGGAATGCTGTATCTTTTACTTTGACGGTCGACAAACAATTGGGAAGAACAAATTTTTGTGAACATTTAGAAACGAAATACTAGTACTAGAAATGTAATTTCTCCTCGCTGGTTCTAAGTTAATGGACGCCATCTATCTCATTCCAGAAAACGTCTTCATTCGTGTGTCTGGCATTTAATTTACTCATCTTCTTAAACAAATTACAACTTAAAGCTTACTATTTATATTTAAATAAATGATATCGTTTCAAAAACTCTCCATAAGTACTTAAATGTTTTAATATGTTTAACATAATGCCACTCAAATAAATAATTCAAAGTCTCAAGATTATTCTTTTTCCATAAAATCATGATTGCCATCAAAAAGGTTAAATCTCACAAACTCATATCAATAAATACGACATTTAAATCTTAATCCAAATTGACATTAAAATAAAAAATCGTGATTGCGAACTCAGCTACCGTAGATAGTTCCAAAGGCCAAAGAATACTAATTTTAAAAGCTACCAACAAACATACAAATCCAGTTCTCCAACTGCTTTTGTACTGCACCAAATATGAGTAGGTGTAAAGATTTCGTGCTAGTCTAAAAATATATTAAAAGGACATGGCTGTTGCAAAACTGCCAGAAACTAGGGACATTGTCGAAATGATAACATTACGGATGAAAAATGTTTACTCATAGCGGTAGTAACAGTAGTGTATGGTGGTAATAATCGAGAGTTGTTGCTTTGGGCGTCGTTGCAGTCTCGCGACGGTTGTGTTGAAATTGATTGAATTTTCGTGTACATGCTTCAACAGTTTGGAATAGAAGCGTTGTAGTGTTAGTAGTGCTTGTTGAAATTGGAGTGTGCTGGTGTTATGCTCAAGCTATAAAAACGATTTAGAACTAAAAACCTGTTCATATTAAAAATATTCGTTAAATGTACTGCAAGTGTTTTTGATACAAATAGTTATAAGAATGTTTCAATTCGTTGCCGCATCGTGTATTCTTATTTTTGAACAGTGTGTTAGCACAGGTGTTAGTATATGATATTAAGGATTTTAGCAACACAGATAGCGATACAAACGTCTTGTCTTGTCTAGGGACAAGAAATATTAATTAGAATTTTATGATCACTGACAGCGTTATACTAAATTACACTATCATCCACAAGTAACATACCGTAAGTTAAATAAATAATGATCTTGACGGTACGCATAAGTTTCTATGCTCTGATAGCCACAAAGTTGGGATAACAGTTTTTTATCAACTGTGATATAACGGTACAAGAACACCTCAAAATACCGCTATGAATAAATTAAAAATAACATGTTATAGACAAACTTTCATATATTTTGAGACCTATATCATCCGCTAGCTATTATAGCACGCTTCGCCTGCGTCAACTAAGATTTAAAACGGGTCCCTGACTTTTTTAAAAATTAATATAGCCTATGTTCACCGGGGATAGTGTAGCTTCCCAACAGTGATAGCATTCTTCAAATCGGTCAAGTAGTTTCGGAGCCTATTCAATACAAACAAACAATCAAATCTTTCCTCTTTATAATATTAGTATAGATAGGAATAAGTGTGCTTAGATTTACTAGTCAATATATTTATTGCAATTCTGTTGTATTTAGAATAATTTGATAATTTGTGTGAATATCGCGATGTTACGTATCTTGATTGGAGTGAACACTAATTAATCCTCTTGATTACAGTCTCCATTGATCTCATTCACATGATACAGACTATTGAAGCTGATGTGTATACCTCTGATCTTCATTACAGAATAGTTTAACTACGAACTTTCCAGAACTATATTAGTTGCAGTAAGCTCTTGCTGCCTAGTGTTTTCCATCGTATAGGTGTAAGCTAACATAGAAACAAATAAACAAGTTATTTAATCACATACTTTTAATATACATATTCATAAATTAAATGATTATGAAGCACTTTTCCTTTTGGAAAAAAGGTCAATACGTGCATTGTAATTTGTAACTGCTGCAACCGATACTTACTGTTTTACGTCGGAGGATAGGAAACACGTAAATATATTGCCTGGGCTTGTTTCAGGATTGTTTTCACAGGAATTTGGGTGACGTCCATATCTTGTGACTCGTCGGCCGTTTTCCTGTCTGACTAACATAAAAAATGTTCCTTGTAAAAAACATTAATAAGAATGCTTATATATCCAACATATTTTCTATAATTATCGTTCGTCTTGACATTCGTTGAAGGAGACCCTCAGCAGTGGATAGATAAAAGCTGATGATGATACTGAATAATGCATAGATACGGCCATAAAGTCGCACTAAAAGTAATCAGCCGGATGAACGGTTAAAGTGTTGTGATTGAACGCAGAGGCCGAGTTAACATTAATTAAACTTCAGACCCACCCATTAGTTAATTCAGTCTATCATCGCTCGGTAATGAAATCGTTGTGGGATTAACAGATCATGGCGACGATCTAAATATGGATACGTGCTTAGTAAATCGTGCTATCTATTTAGATGATTTATTCTTCAATTCTTTAGTCATTCTTTATAATGATATTAAGAATGACGCAAAGAAATTTCTTTATAACAGTTTCAAGTAAGAACTTGTCTAGCTATCTAGTTTTTATTGCAAATTTTGTGTACCTTGCATCCCATGCATACCTCTTATTTAGATGTTATACTTAGTCATCAGTAGCCTTTTTCTATCAATTAATATTCATCATTATAATTCTTGTAATAGTATCAATTTCAACTTTGCAGTCATATGGTGCAAGTTTTCTGGTGCTTGTTCGAGGTGTATTTTATTTAAAGCAAAGGCGACTTATAATCATCAACCAACTGGCGTTTGATTGTTGCAAAATCATTATACAACAAGTATTTGTTAGTATTTATCATTATGTTCAACAGATATCATTCGGACGACTGATTGAGTTTAATGGACCATTTCAATGTCGCTATCAAGTTTCTGTTTCTAAGCGATTTCAATACAACGATTATTGAAATGTTGTTTATAGGTTACATATTATGTATATTATAATGTTAAATTTAAATAGTTAAATAAGTTATTATTGAGGAAATGATTCTGTTTAATGACCTGGAAATACATATTCGACATTAGCTTTGAGTATTTGTAGATATAAAGCTAGTATTTTTAGTATGATGTTAATAATTTAATAAATACCTACTCGTACCTATAATAATATATCGCCGTCTTGTATTAGCGTGTCATTTTGGGCGGGGCAGAAAATTGGTTCCAATTTAGCGTATAAGATGACATTAAAATTGATACTCATAAAGTTTCAACTTGATCGTTAACAGAAAGGTGTTCTTTGATCGGGAATGCTACGACGTTTATATAACCATTTAAAGTGGTCCAGTAATGAATCAGAGAATAATCATTTAAGAAAATTAGACAAGTTTCTACTTACTATGTCTGCCTAATAGCTCAAAATTTGGAGCGCGTTAAAACATAACTATCTGAATTTCAAAAGAGCTTCGCGTATTGAAAGAACATTTAAAGTTGAGAATAGAATAGGCTTGCTTTAAAGTGAAAGACTTCTAAAATCATATTCATAATTTAACTGAAACTATTACTGAACATGCTGTCTCAAAAATAATAAAAACATATGTGTCATTATCCTTCCACTGCTGAACATGGCTTATGTTCCTCAATTAACGCCAAGACGATCGATCCCTTGCCACTCGGAACCAACACGGATCTGACCTTCCTGGTGGACCTGGTTAATAGCCGACCGCTACTTCGTCGGTCTCAACACTTGTATCTTATTGGCTCTCCGGCTCTCCTGGGTGTGACCTGCCCACTGCCGTGCACGAGCTTATGAGTCATCGCATGATATTGTTATTTTAAAAGACACTGTAGGGTCCTAATTATGTATAAGGACATACGAAAAATTATGTAGTTATAAAATATGAAGTTATAAAAAAACCTCGTAAATAATTCTAGAAGAGAATATTTATTCACATATCTATTTCCTTAGTTGCTTTATACCCTTTCTCATTAAGAATTTTAATTTTACATTCTTCCTGAGTGTAACGGGAACGTCGACCTTATTCCTCAACAAAGAACGGTTCCATAATACAAGTAATAATAATAAATTGCAGTGTAGTAGTTGAAACGTCCATGGAGTGTTTAATTTTCATATTTTCAGACACGTACGTGACTTTACCCAAATTAGAGTAAACGTCAACTGTATAAAATTTAATTTTAATTTTGTGGGCTCAAGCGAAAACGGATGACAAGTTCAAGCTTTGGAAATTGAAATCTGTGGTTTTCATATTGTATTTGAAATATTTATTTGTTTGCAACAATGATTGTTTTATCAAATATATATATATATATATATATATATATATATATATATTATACTTATGCTGTCTTAACTCTAGCAACCGCTTCTGTTTAATTTCTAGTTGAAATTAAGTTGTATATTTGCTTTCCATCAGGAAGTGAACAGTAAGTTGATAAAGATGATACTGTTGGTGAGGAGATAAATTACAGTCTGAGAAAGTGTTGAAGAATCAAAACAATATTAACAGGTTATTCGTGTTAAACTGTGCAATAATAGTGTCGAAACGGTGCAATGAATTTCGTTTAAAATAATCTTCGAAAATGTTTCCTTCATTGGATTTTAACTACGAAATCTGAATCCTGTTTTGCTTGTTAACAGCTTACCAACCCACTCGGGCCCGGGCTTTGGCAAACCAATCAAAGTCGAGAGCGGAAGCGAAACACCACAAAATATGATCCAATAGATGTTATTTATTTAACGCGCTTTTTTTACAATAGAGGCTAGGGAAATTAACATTTTCCGGAACATTAACGAGCTCTCAAAATTAATGTTTTGGCACTCGAGATACACAACCACAAAGTTACGTTTATCAAACACTAGGAATTTTTATTTTTTTACCTTTTACTAATAGATTTATTTTAATTAAGAACAGAATTCTTTAAAACTTAAATCGTGGGATCCACATTAGGTGCACTTATGTTTATCGGTTACGATGACTAGATACAGACTAACAATGAGGGGTTCGTACTCTAAAAATATAGAAAAAAAAACTTCAACTTCCTTAAGCAACCGGTCAGTCCATCAGTACCCCGAATATCGTGAATCACACAACTTGAAAACCTCATACACGATCTCAACGAAAGATAAAGCTGCGTCGTATTCAATTAAACTACTCTTTTGTTTTTTCGGTCCTTTTGGTCCTGCTACCGGATTACTGTAACATGAGACTTGTATATTTTTTCCATAGTATCATAAATAGATCGCTTGTGTTCATTGGGGATTACGTTTAGTAATTTATCATTTTCGGTACCCAAACATCAAAGCAACGAATTGCCGTTTAAAAACACGACTTAAGTGTCTAAATCCCATCATTAATTAACGCTGTTGTTATGATTGAAATACACCATTGCTTTTGATGTGAATATAGTTCACGCTCTAAAAATATAACCTTAAGGGGATTATTGTTCCCACACACACATTTCGGGCTATTTTCGATGTCGGGGTGATGTTTGGATCATATTAAACGTAGCGGAAACATTGTGAGCGATAAAACTAATGTCGCAACGGTATCTTGATAAAACACTAAAGTTTTGAATGGCAGATCGCGGTGCGCTGACCTCCACTGAGTGGCCGTTAAATGTACGCTTATGTTAGGATCTCTTTTTATTTCCACATCCTCGATTCACGCATTGATTTAAGATTTTATGTTTCCTGTGAATTAGTTGTGTGACTCGTATGGTTGATCAAAAGGTCATTGATACATTTCATTTATATCATAATTAGTCTGTTGTTTTCTCGTTGACTATATACTTAAAATGCTAAATTGATTTGTTCTGCAACTTTTAAATAATTTATCTAAAGTACCCTCTTAAACTTATTTAATATTAGATTATACTTAATTCAAGAATTGTGCCATTGTAGTTAAAGTTAATCCGATATTTCCATTTATTTGGGATTATAATTCATATTAATATGTGCTAAAAGCGTTTGCATGAAAATTAATTATATTATTTAAAGTCTCAGAAATTCGTATATTATATTTTACATATAAACTACAGACATATTTGAAAAAATTTCTTAACAAATAAAAAGAAACAAAAAAACAATATGACAGTTCAATTAATTGTAAGTACACTGCAACAATTCATGCAACCAAGTATCGTGTAACCAAATGCAAATCGTTATTGTTTTGCAAAAAGATGTCAAGATGCTAAAAAACCTGTTTAATATTTTGCAATCAACAAAAAGTAGTATTACGGTTTGAGCAAACTACTCCGATACGCACAATTGCACAAACTTACAAACGAAGGCAACACAGACAATATTTAACGCTACTAATTTGCGTATAATAAAATTTAGCGCGACATCTAATTGTGTAAGTCATGGCAATAAGAAAAAATCTTATAATAGTGTGTTATGTAAAGTTTAATTATTTTTTTTTCAAATTTAACAATAAAGGATGATTATTTGCAAAAATATCTCAGTTAAATTCGCCATTTCGATCTTGATTCTTGATCTTGTTTTTAATGGCGTGTTTATTTCGTTATCGTTTGTCGATGACTTCTGTATTGAACACGTATTGTGTATTATTGTGTGTAATTTTCTATATCTTGCTACTCATTCACCAGGAATTCCTTTTACAGTAGAAACTCGATAAGTTAAAGTCCACGGGAAACACAAAATATTTTAAGCTGTAGAGGTTTTAAGTTATCGAGGTTCTACTGTATTACAATTTACATTGCTTTAACTTTGCACAGGTATTTTTAATCTAGATTTAATAATAATTACTATTTGTATTTTTTCAGGTATAAGTCATGTGATTGCGGTTTTAATTTGGTAAGATTTGAATAAAATATTGCGTATTATTTATATTTGCACCATCGATTCCTTAAGTTTTCAAAATAGGGAAATATTTATTTAATTATTGGACCTTCGATTATTAGCTTTTTATATTATTTAAATTTAAGAAATTAGCAAACTGGCAAATGCTGATTGGCTATCACTATTGTTCGCAATATTAATATCTATGTCGAACTGCTTTGCGACTACGATGTCTTGATTTTTGTTGGCAACAATAAAATATTGTTCTTTCCTTCTTTCTCCAAATATTGTTCAAATATGTGTTATGTTTCAAATATTGTTCTCTAATTATTTTATTCGCAAGACACTTTCTCTCTGATGTGTTTACTTATCGATTATATAAATCTTTATTTAGTCACGTTTCACATTTGAATATTACCACGACTGAAAAAAACATGTTTGAATATATTCGTCTAGCGTCTACATTATTGTATATTAAATATGTACGGAGCAAGAATATGACTTTCCCTGCTTCATTGAAGTTAACGTACCGTGGCATCACTCGGTGATACAGTTATGAGGCTTATACGGTTTTAATGAAAATGGTATATGTACCAATTATATTCGTACTATTTTATTTTATATACTTTTAAGGCAACAATAAGCTGTTCGGATGATAGACCTGTTTAATGGAATTTTTACAAAGGTATTAAGAGAAGCTCCCGATCAAATTAATTTACCAATAAATTACACGTATCTTGGTACGTGATTGCAGGTTTTAATTTATTCGGTGCTACCGGTTCCCCGCCGTTTTACCGTACTTTACATTTTTGTAAAAATAATTTTCAAACTCGATTCAATAAATGTAGAGACTATTCTCTACAGCCACACAAACATTACCTCTTTGAAATATTATAGATAATGACCGGTGTTTAATTTTAATTTTAATTTTTTAATTAGAAATGTCCCAAAATGTGCTCAAAATTATTCATATTTAGAGACGGTTTTGGTGGAAAAATGTTGTTTGCTTTTATAGTGTATACAGAGTCAAACGTTTTTACGTTCCTGTAACGTCGTAGCGTTTGGTGCGCGGATAGTTTATGACTCAGGAACGGACATAAATTATTTATCGATTGAACGAGCAGTACGTAGGTGGGTTTCATTCCATACATTCGAGTAAGGTTAGATATATACTAAATACATAACCATGGTTCTCTGCGACTTTTCACAATACTGACCGTATTTGAAGGCCTATTTTTTTTAATTTTTGCTTTATAGAGATTTATAATTTAGTATATACTAATAATTTCGTATACAAGACATTCGGAGATAATTTTGAAATATGCAAGTCCAAAAAATACAGACAAAAATGTCGTATAAATATTTTTTTTAATTAAACTAAAATATAGTAAATAGAATTAAAAAAATAAAATAATATCTGTTTACGGATTACGAGCCAAAAGTTCGCCAAAGTATTCTGGTTCTTGTGTTCTTTGATAGTCATTTGTTTGAAGATAATATATGCAAAATGGATAGCAGAAAGTGAATGAACTTCTTGGCGCGTAATTATGCGAATTGGTAACTAAGGTACGCCTTAGTTAGGTAGGTAGGTTCCTTGGGTTTGTGAGCAGCCCATTGCCACTTTAACGAGCTTATTCTTCACTATAAGCTCGTTAAAGTGGCAATGGGCTGCTCACAAACCCAGGAAAACAGAAGACCGATGGGTCAATAAGGCTCAAGAGTGGAAGCTGAGTTTAGGTAGACGAGGTGTTGGTCGGCCATTAACTAGGGGGGAAAACATCTCCCTGCAGTGGCCGGTTCGTGTTGAATGTGAGTGCCAAGTGATCGATCGTCTTGGCATTCACTGAGAGAGGCCTATGTTCAGCAATGGACAAACAAAGGTTGATGATGATGGGGAGGAAGTCAGAGAAGTCCAATTGGGACTATAGACGATGCAATGCTCGTCAGCCGTCACAAACTCACCGCAATTTGCAATTCTCGTGATATCCTGTCATCTTTAGGACAACTGATTGCAATTGATTGCAAGTTTATACTGTCACAATAAGACAGACATGTCGTCGTGATATTATGTTGTCACCATTATATTGTCTTCTGTAATTAATTTTTTTAACGTGGGTTGGCTTACGAATTGCTACTCATTCGTGGATTTTATCAGTGTGCCTGTTTTCAAAGTTCTAAATTCGGCTAAGTTAATTGAGTAGTTGTAGCGCAAGTAGATCTAGTAGTAGTTCATTGAAAAATGCTTATGTGAAATTAGGTCTATTTTAGTGTATATAATGAAGTAGGCGAATAGGGGGGACTTTTGAATAATTATATGTGTACTCTTTATGATATGCATACTAGATGTTGCTCGCAGCTTCGCCTGCGCTAACTAAGGTTTACAACGTGATTTTAGCAGGCTTATAGTCATCCTCGATAAATGGGCTATTCAACACTGAAAGACTTCCAAATCCGCTTTTAAATGTTTCGTTCAAACAAGCAAATTCTTCAGCTTTGGTATATTAGTATAATATAAGCTGAAAATATAAATCGTTTACATATCAGCAGTTAGTATCGATCCTGATACCCGTTAGTCGAAGGTCCGTCGGGAACTGTCGAAAACCGAGATCCCGCATCAGATGGCGTATCACGTATTGCTCCGGAATCTTTTCACGTAATTTGTGTGATATTGAGTTACTGGATTTAATGCGGCCATCTTACGTTGAATAATTCCATTGGGTATACTTTCATTAACGTAATTCTATGCATTATGTAGTAGAACACACCCAGAAAGGGATACGTGAATGTTTAATGATAATCTTTATCTAATCGAATTTGGGTGCCCTTATTTTGATTAAGGCGCACCTTGCTTTTTACGCGCAGGAGTTTTGGCTCACGATACTTAATTTCCACTGCGAAGCTAAACGACCAACGACGCAAACGACCACGTTTGCGTCGTTGGTCGTTTAGCTTTAACCGTTTTATCTTGATGCAAATTATATAATAAATTAAGTTCTTTGTAATCAAAAATTCTCGTGCTTATGACTTTTGTGTGTGGCGTTTTCAAAACATTTGCAATACTCGAACATGGTTCGATGGTTAGCGGGTACAATTTTCTGTGTGTTATGATAAAGGAGCATGTCTGCATTCGCACCACGAACGCCTTGAAGTTGACGTTGCGGTGCAACTCCAGTAGCTGCACTCTCGCTGTGTATTTGGTCCTCTGACGCTCGTACTCCACGATGTCTTTCGCCTCAGTGGTGTAGTGTAGGCGGGAGATATACACTGGGGTGTTCGGTGCTGCAGCACGTATACATTTGGAATCCACGGGCGCATTACCACAGCGGTTCCTGCTAGTCTTCTGACGGCGCTTCCTCCTTTGCACCGTTACAAAACTATCATCATCAGCCCGCTTCGATGCCTTCTCTGGCAAGGGCTTCGTAGATTAAGTATAAATGATAAAGATAAAAGTTTGACGTGTAAGTTCACTCATGGAACACATACAGTTAGATTTTTTAAATATCCATATAATTTTACCACATATTGCATACCACTAGATGCTATTTTTTCGTGTTCGCTCATTACCATAATTATTTTATATCAACACCAAGCGAACTCGTTTCTGATGTTTCTTGTAACAGTTATGTGAACGGTATGTTGTGGAATATTTTTTTGTATTTAGTACATATTTAATGAGAATACCTACTTAAGTTCAGGTAGAAGAATGAAGAGTCATTAGCACCTTTTTTGTTTGTATTTTATTTAAAGCTATACATTTACAAGGAGGAAAACATCTGTTTAAAACTGAGCGGCAAAAAATCATTCGTCCTTGAGATTCTACGGCCGTAATAATATCGGGCTTATTTATTAGAGACTCCTCTTAACTTGTACGTGTATTGATTGTTTTTGTTTTTAAAATATTAGACTATTAATCAAATGGAAGCATTTTTCAGAACTTGTAGGCGTGTTAATTGTTTTTATATTATTAAGAATTTAATTTAAATGGATGAACGTCGGCTGGTAATGATTGATACATATTTTTGTATTTTTGAGTGCATACAAGAGAAGCATTTAAAGCCAGAAGAAAAGAAGTAAGATGATGCATGGCACCCATGACTTTTACTATTGGTTCAGTTAAAGTTTTTCCTGAGACAATGCTGAACTAAACAATTTTGACCCACATGAGAGACACACAATCAAATTACAATTTCCGTTAGCAATTATTGTTTTTTCTTTTTCTTTTGTCTGTGCGAACTGCGATCACATTCATATTTTTCCGGGTGTCTCTTCATGTGTGTCTGTTTGTATCGAATGTTTTTTTCTTTCAAGTAGTATTTGTATTTGCTACCTCCACTATAGTTTATATATTATATGGAATATATCTCAATACATTTATGTTTTGAATACTTTGTGGAAAAAAAAAAGTTTTTTTATGTATATAAAGTCCATTGTCATGTCGAGCTACAGTAGTGGTCTTGTTTATATAAACATTTTTTGTTGTGCCAGTTACTGTAGGATCAACAATGGTGGGTCGTTTATTGTTATACTTGTTTAAACAAATGTGCATGTCGTTTAAATATAAAAACAAACAATACAGCTTTTTGTTTGTTGTTAATATCTTGCAATAGCAAGCATATATTTTGACATGGTTGTAGTATTATGAAGATGTATATACTTTTTGAAGTGAATACTTCTTTAGGCGCGTTGAACACTTTTTGTTAGTGGGAAATCTATAGATTAGCGTCACCGACATGCTAATAACACATTATGACGTAATTATAAATTTCACATTTTTTGGATTAAATTTTCAAATTTCATTATGTCGTTATTCTAAGTTAAAAGCTTTTATTGGTATCGGCAGTATCTACTATGACTGGGGTTTTTTTTTTGTGAAAGTTGCAAAATTTACAGTTATCCACGTTTGTGGTATACACCATAGAATTCATCTCGTAATGATCCGTGTTGCTCATTCAAAAAAATGTATTATATTTGGTTAGGTCATGTTATTTTATGATATAATTACCAGATTTGAAAATCTACACTAATATTATAAAGAGGAAAGATTTGTACCTATTTTTGTATGTTTGTATGATTGTAATGAATAGGCTCAAAAAGTACTGGGCTGATTTAAAAAATTATTTCACCATTCGAAAGCTACATTATCCACGAGTAACATAGGCTAAATTTTATTCTGATAAAAATAGGGTTCCGTAAGATATTTTAGTTTTGCGGACACAAGGTGTAAAAAATGTTATTTCGCCTACTAAGATCCCGTTGTAAATCTTAGTTAACGCAGGCGAAGCTGCGGGCAACAGCTAGTAGCATATAAAATTATGGTCAATCAGTAATCAGTATCCGCGCAGTATCATGATTTTACTATATAAAAAAATGCGCAATTTAGAAAAATTACCGCATACAATATATTCAACAGTGCCCTCAAAAAGACGTGAACCCGGCAACCCATTAGCTGACTTAAAGCCCTAACTACTTGTGTCCACTTTTAGAAACAAAAACTGCATGGTTTGCGTGCTACAATGAATATTTTATAAAGTGTATGTTACTGCATGCATGCTTCTGTATCCACGGTATTATGTTTGTGTCATTTATGTATATTATGCACATATATGCACAGTACTGCATATGCTTGCACGTTACTCATGCATTCCCACTCACTCTGCCACGTCAGGCTAAATACAGTTCTCAAGTTCATGGACCTGATATTGGACGCCGATCAGTCTGGCTAATTTATGCGTGCATTGAAATTGTATTTGGACGAGTATAGCTTTAGTTATTGTAGAGTTCCGTCCCTCAAAATGGCGAAACAGGACCCTTATAGTATTGCCAACAGGAGACGTGTCTAGGCGTAGTATTCTTAGTTCATTAATGCTAGATTGTCGTTAAAGACCACATGGGAAAAAGTTGACGACAGTTCTTCTTCTTCTTCTTTGGCTTAAGCTCTCAAAAGGATTTGCCAGTTTCAGAGTGGGAGATATAATGTTCAGTTTGTTGAGTTTGACTCTGCTATTTTGAGATTTTTATATGGTGCTATTTTAATTGTTAAATAAATAAGACCGTCATAATAATTATCATCATAATTATGGCCTTGATTGAAGACTTATTCAAAGCCAAGACAACAGATCAAACACTATTTCGACCTTTCAAGGTCATTTTATCGCAGACGAAGTGAGAGTGTGGAGGATATCGAAATAAATCTTTCTCAGAATTTTATATAATACTCATTCTATACACGTACGACACTGTTGAATTAATGTCGCACCACTGTCTGCGAAACTAGCATTTTTGCCACCCGAAATGAATTTTATGTTAGTTAAATAAGAAACTATTATCGCCTTAATCCTGAGTTTGAGGTGAGTCTCGACGCTAGTAACTATACAGTCTGGTCTTTGCAAACAAAACAAAGCTGTTTCTCGGGTGATATATAAGTGGTGGTAAAGATAGATGGAAGCGCAGCTTAAGAGCATCCCTCGCGCCATACGAATATCCTGTGATGATATAGTATAACAAGTGGATACTGTAGATAGCTCGTCATGAACAAGGGGAATGTGCACTCCTGCCTAGCTCATTTCTGTCTGTCCGCTGTTTTACAATCTCCCTGCAATGCTCGCTTAAATTCTGGATTGCCTGTTGCCTGCTGGATTAAACTTGGGTCCATAAAAAAACCCCACGCGCATCTAGCAGCCCCGGCTGATGCTCATAAGTCATTAGCACATTTAGTTTGTCTTCCCAATCGTGACCTCCATTCTAGATCCCCTATGAAATATCCAAAACTTCAATACTTTTGTGTACCGATTTTCTTGGCGATCATAAGGTTTGCAAGTTACTGTAGCTATATCTTATTCTCGCGCCATGCATTATATATTGATGGAATGAAACCTTCACGTGGGAGGCAGGGCTATAAGTCTCCGTCGTTTGAAAAAAAAGGCCGGCTTTTTATGTTATAAATAGAGATTATATTACCGATTTATTGTATCTGTATCTGATTTATTATGCATTATTTCCTAATGTTTACGCGAATTTTCATTAAAACGATCTGTTTTGCTAATGGATTTTTTGATTACTTATATTTCAAAAGAGCACTTTTAAAATTAATGAAAAATCATCTCTACGACGACTAGTAAAATAGCTGGTGACTGCAGATTCGCCCATTTTAACTTAGATTTCCATAATATTATGTATCTGTACTGAAATTGATAACACCTTATTAGCCTTAGTTATCACGTAGTGTAACATTGGTGAATGGTTATTTTTTTCAAACCGGTGGGCTAGTTTCAAAGATTTTTTTTACATCGATTCTCTGATCATCATCATCATTTATCTATCCACTGCTGAACGTATGCATGCAAAGACGACCGATCTCTTACCACTCGCATCAAACTAGGACCGACTCTGCATGGAGATCGTCGTCCAGATGGAACGGGTTAATGGCGGACTATCTCTGATGACTTTATTATATTCATAAGGTATATCTTTCTTTCTAGAGAAGTTTAGCGAAGGAGTGAGTGGACTCACAAAATATATATTGGTTTCAAAGCTGTTCCGCCTTACACGATAGAATTAATACGATTTGATAATGCTAAATGTAATTGCCGTGTAATTGCACCATTAATTTTAATGGCTGTGGTACAAGTCGTTATTTATTAGTCATTAGTTGATAGCTGCATTATATTTTAATAATTGTGTTCAAAAAGTTTAAATAAAGCTTGTTATGTATTTAACTTGTGTTAAATTGCTCCAAGAGACCATGTTTCCATGACAGTCTTCTTGAAATTACCTATTAGTTCTTGTTGTGTTTCGGTAATGGAAAGGGACTACGCTTAACTTCTTCACCGTGTTTTATTTTAATGCCTTGTTCCAAATTTCCATGTCTTCCTTATGAGAAGAGTATCTCTCTCTTACTAGTTACCTGTTATAGGAAGAGCTGGTAATGTAGCTATAATGTCATTATTACTAATTCGATTTTAAAATACTCCGTATGTATAATTAAGGATTCAATTTCTTATCGATGTTAAAATCGATAAATGTATGTTTTAACTGCAGTGATTTATTTCGGTTTCCGAAAATGTGTCAGTGCCTTTATAAATTAAAAATCCAGCACAGCTATCGACATGTATTATGAGAGATCAACCTTTACAGTCTGAAAAAATGAAGGTAGATTGAAAATTGCTGTGTAGTTATGCAAAAACAAACGCGATACTCAAAGCCTTTGACGATGTGCACGCGAAATTGTGCCGGTGTAAAATGGGCTTTACCTTACAGTGCCACGCTCTTTATCGGATAAATGGAAAAACTACATTATCAAGGTTTTATATTTTCATATAAATGTGTTGCAAATAAAAGGTTTTTATTCATAAATTGCAAATTGTAAAGGAAGCAGATGTTTAAACTTTTTTATGACATAAGTTAATCGGAAACTCACAAACCACACAAAACGCGGAATAGTTGTCACATAACGAAGGTATTATGCGAGCGAGAGGTACCACTGTGGTCGCGCCGGCCTAAATTTTCTCGAATTGAATGAAATGGGCAATTATGTAGTAACGAAAGAAAGAAACATTTATTCAACACTAACAGGAGACACACATGAAAAAATAAAAACAAAAGGATTTGTATGAAAAAATAAAAACAAAAATACACATAGAGGTGCCTACTAGTAACACATATCAGTAACATTGATGATAAAACCATAATTGCAAAACACAAATTGAATTGAAATTGAAAAATAAAGTGTGTGTCTCACGTGTAGGTCAAAAAGGTCCAGTTCAGCATTATGCCAGGCAAGGCTTACCTGACGCTGATGTAGTAGATGGGTCTGGATAAATTTTATTTATATATTATATTATAAATACTTCTAATTTTGTATAAGTTGTTGTAAATTAATTCATTTTGAAAGTTGTTTCATATCAAGAATGAAAGTCTTTTGACACCTCTCGATGTAGTGGGGCCTGCAACCCCCTAATGGACGTACCGGGAGGGTTGCGGACTGCGGTCGACTCGCCGCATATGCAACGAGATAAGATGAAATGCCCCCTTTGGTTACGGTTTACATAATATGCTTGTATACAGTTTAAACGTATCTCTCTTTTACCTAAAAAAAATGTTTAAGAAATGGTAGGGAGTTTTTCACGAGCTATTCTTTGAGTAGTATATATATGGACAAACAAATTAGGAACCCGGATAATATCTGCTTTTTTTTTTTCTCGAAAGGTCTAGACTTTTAGGCCTGATGGCCTTTAAGCTCAATCGGTAGGTAGGTGAGCAGATGGCTCACCTAGTAAAATTCGAAAGGGGGGCGCCCCCCTCCGTGCCCCGCAGGGGGCGCGGTATATCGCGCGCGCTACTCTGGAGAGTAGGTGTTTGGCTAGACAAATCCAATACGGTCGACGAGTCATTAGCGGATGAATATCTGCAGTTCCAATAGCTCGCTAATACATGGATATTTATGATTTTCAATTTAATCATATTTTTCCTAAGCATTTGATTTTCAAGAAATGGAAAGCAAATAAATTATTGTATATGGCAACATAATACTATTTCAACACTATCAAGGCGCAGCTTCACCGCGACTGGCAAGGGAAGGCGTGTATTCAAGAAAATGTTAACTAATGCGTTGCGTATCCATGGGTTGCAGTGGAGACAATCTTATACTATTTCTTGGAAAACGAAGCTTGACAAACGTACCTACATAGTCTATTCGTGCGCCGCGCTGGAGCTACGCCTATATAATTAGTATAAATATTTATTTGTAATTTAATAAATCAGTAATTGTTTAACATATTGAAACACTATTATGTCTAGCAGTTGATAGAAAATCTTCGTTGATTATGATGATGACACGAATCTAATATATTAAAACAGAAGAAAGTCGGTGCTGCTTAAGAAAACGGATTATAGAGGAATGATTAAAAATTTCAATGTATTCAACAATTGGTCATGGCACGCGAGCACTTACAACCATTAGTCTAAGTACCCGTAATGAGTATTAGGCAAATATGTCGCGTATAGGCGGAATTTCTCGCATTCTTCGCATTGTAACGCAACTTGCGTTGTACGTCTGATATGGCCACGGGTACTGGCTCGTCAACGATTCCAGCACGGTAAACAACGCAACTGAACGACGCAGAAATGCTCAAGGAATGGTCTGCATGCGGCAAACGAATGCCACTCTGTCTGTGCTATTATGAAAGTCCATGAATATAGATTTGTCTGAACAAAATAATATTTTGTGATAAATATACGTTTTATGACAGGTCACCATTGTACCGTTGTCCCTTTTACTGAAATTTTATTAATTCTATAAAAAAATACTTATTGTTGTCCTATTAAAAAAGGCTTACATCATCATCATCCTAGTATTTAAATTTCCCATTCATTTGGGGTCGGCTTTATATGTCTTGTGCCTTCACTCTGGCCTCATACTTGTTAGTTCCCGTGTCACTCCACACTCCTCCATATCTCTCTTCTTCGGTCTTCCCCTTCCCTATACCCTTCCACCCGCATGTCCATTACCCTACGTGTCACGTGATCGGTTTCTTGTCTACACAAAAAAAATACATATCAATGCAAAAAATTCTAAACCTAGAACGATAGTCCGTTCTGGGAATTGGAAAAATGCAATAGCTATCACGTTCTTAATTTGCTGGAAACAGGAAATTGTACTTTGTAATCAACGAGAAATTTAATATTGCGGAATATTATTGGGCTTATTCTTTATTATCAGCTCTCGCTATTCTCTAAGACTTTGAAGACATTGCTCTCGTTCCAAGATCCAAGAGACTCATGTCCTGAAGTGCCGAGAACCTTAATTAGCCATCTATCATAATTTACGAAAGACGAAATTTAAAATAACCTAACCTTAACTCGTTTGTGTAACAAAAAAATATATTGGTTGGCAAAGTCGCACATTCTTCGTCGAGTCTATTCTCAACAACGGGTATTTAAATACGATTTTGCTTAAAAATATTCATAGTATTTAGAATGCTTTGAAAATCCAAATAGCCTAAAATATCCTAAGCTTATTTAACTATTTGGCTCATAATATATATCAAGTTTGCTAAATCTTGTTTGGTTTTCGTCCTTTTTTTTAATATTCCTTAAAAAATATAGTTTTACCAGTAGACTCGTATTAAAAAAAGTTTACAATATAACATATAACAAATGTATATCCTGGATAAGCTGGAACGCTTGATCATATGCGTAAGTAAGAATTAACACAAAACTAACCCACCTGGATGTTGGCCTAATTTGGCCTAGCTTGTTGCGCCTGCGCACATTATTATACACTCTTCAGCTCTAACATATCCTGACCCCTCTTGAGACAAGAGATTATCATATTTGCTGCCACTCTATCATGCATATATCTCCTTAGGGTTCCTAGGGTAGGGCTTGGCCCACCCCTCTTTCTGCAACTCTACTTATATATCTACTATGACTATTACGGCGAAGGCAAACATCGTGAGCAAACCTGCCAGCCTGATGAGATTAAAAATCTTTCAAGTTTAAAATTCACTATTCTGCATTTGTCTAACGCAACGGTGAACTATAGCCCAACACCCCCGAATAATTTCGAGGAGACCCGTGCCTAAATGTGGGATGTATAAGAGTAGATGATTACGATAGGAGAATCAGCTTTCGATGTCTTAAAAAATGGACGTCATCTACTCCACGTATCTCTCTTTCAGTAAACGCTAAACTATTGCACCAAACTAAACCTACAATATTCACCAGATACGAACCAATACTAATCAATTTGTTTGACAGTTGTATAAACACAACTTCAGTAACAATGGTATAGAAGCCTTCGCTCGTCACTGGCACGCTATCGAATCGACTCAAGTTACCGATATTTTATTACGTGTTACGACTTGTTCCTAATAGCTTATTTATACAACTTATTAAGTTATGTAGCACAGCATTTGCAAATTTTTCTATTTGGAAGTGGTAGCAAAGTGGTACAATGTTATTAAAGCTTTTAGTGTAATGATGATATTATATGGCATGTATGGTTTATAGTTTAGTTCAAATTAAAGGTTTCAGTGGCAGGAAAAAACTAGATCCTAACATCTCATCTCCTTCAAAAAAAATATATATATATATATACGCCGTCAATCAGCGATTAAGGGAAACTTTTGAGTTTTATTTAGGAATGTCACTTGTTATACGATTAACATATTAGGTTTTTATGATACCTTCATAATGTGTAAAATACGCTAGAATGAGTATAATTTTGTCTAACCCAAACCATCCTCGTTATCACGAAGTAAGTTAAAATAAAGCCTCTTTGAAATACTTACAATATAAAATCATTATAATATAAGGTGCGGAAATATTAAATTTTAACATTTGAGTTCAAAAATAACTTGGCTAATGCTAAGTTATTTCTATCCGAAAATTGGCGTGGTTTGAATAAATTATTAAACGTCGTTTGAGTGGATCCTTTTGAAGAGTTTGACCCTCTTAAATAATCCAGTACACTGTGACGTCACTTTGATGTTCCCGGAGGAATTCTTGTTCAATGGCTACGTTTGCTTCGTCTCGGAGATACGTAATACGTATGTAATGAAGTTTCTCTTTGTTGGCACTACAAGGATTTGTGGGTGGTTCGAGATGTCTCTACATATATTATTCCAATTTACTATATATTTAAAGAGGACTTTGTATAATATATATTGTGTAGTTTGTGTAACAACAAATGTTTATTACTGCTTACAAGCCTTCAACCATGGTGGGAACTATTATGAGAACCTGTCGTTACATGGATCTTACACATCCTTTCCAAAAGAAGATACTTGGCGAAATAAGTAATATTCACAACCCAGAAATACTGGCTCTAAAATATTCTCCTGCCGGTGGTAAAATTATTCTGCAATATTCTGGTTTCTTCCAAGGCTCCAGTTACAATTGAAACTGAAAATTGCTGTGAAATTTGTGTAACATGAAAAGTATGTTTTCTCCTCTTTGATTATAAAGTTAAAACACAGATTACAAAACATTAAAAGACGCTGAAGGGTACGTTTCAACGCGAAGTTTGTTTGGAGTTGAGCGTTCCAACCCTTTCAAATTAGCCCGTCTATTAAATTACGGTAGGTGCTTATTATTAGGTTTAGTGGAACTCGGATCGGTTCCGTGGAACATTGTACGTGTTCCATGAGTGTGTACGGAATTTATATTGTACATACTTAAGTTTGAAGACTTTGAACTGGAATAACGTATAATTTAGTACCACTATCACTGTTATTTTATTTTTCTTCATAAAGTAATATCTTTTAGAATTGTGTTGATTCATTTATAATTTAATTAGTCCAATCAAAACGGAAATAATATTTTAATGAACCATGATAACATCCGTGAAGATTTGTTTCATTATAATGAGCTAAATTTGCGTAAACATTAGAAAATGTTATAGATGTACAAATTTGAATTTCCTTTCTAGAGTGTTCTATGAGTATGGGACGATACGTATGAATATAAATCTCAGTACAGGGTTAAGGTTGTGTACATGTATTTATATTAACTTACAATTTATAACCGTTTTTAGTACGGGTAACACGAGATGCGAGCTTACTCCTTGCCCATTTGGGTTGGGTTTGTATTTTGATAAAAATGCAGACCTTACAATCTTACAACCTTCATGGACAAAATATTTTTTTTTGTTCAAATCCCAAACTAATACAAATATTTCATCAAAATCGATCCAGTCGTTTAGCAGTTCAATGACATAGCACAGGACAAATACTGGCTGTTGCTCGCAGGCCGCAGCTTCGGCCGCGTCGCCTAACTTTAAGCCATGTACCGGATTTACGTTCATATATTATATCACTCAGTAATAACGTAATGAATTAGTTAAATATCTTTTTAATAGTATAAGTAGTTTTAAAGATTACATTCTGCATTGAAACCCACAAATATTGTCTCTTTATTTACATTTAGCACGCTAGTTTTTGCAGTCATTATAACCATAAATCACTTAAAACTGAAAAAAAAGCGTGCCAAAATATAGAGCTCATTATCAAAGTAATTAAGTTTTGAAACGATTAAAATTACATATCTTCTTTTATTAAAAGGATTAACTTCAAAGCGGTCGTTTTAGCTGTATTTTTATTATAATAAATAATTATAATTTAGTAGAAATATGATATGAGTAGATATTATTTAAAACGAGATATTTTTCATGATTTTTAACTTTATTTCGCGCAGCTCGATATTTCATGAACAAGGCATTCGTAGACAATATCTAAATATCGAGTACCGCGAAATAAATTTAAATAATATAGAGAATAGAAGAATGGAAGAATATAGAGATACTAAACATCCCCCTTTAAATAGTGTCAATAATGAAAATAACCGTGTTAATTTACGAGCATTTCTAGTATTGTTAGTGGATGTATAATGTCAGTACTCACTAGTTGAAAGATAGTTTTAATGCACTTTTATATAATAATAAAGATAGCTCAGCATAACTCGAGAGTTAGTTTTTGCGGCGTAATTAACCGTATGATGTGCTTGTGCACTGGCTGTGTGACCAGCGCGACAGATTGCGACGTCTTAGTGGAAAGTATACACGTGGGGCATTGTTACGGAACACTTGGTGTGATCATTCTCATTGGATACACTTGCCATATTGTAAAATTATATTTACAATTAAAAAGTGATATTTACCACTTTATTACACGAAGATAGATATTTCGTTATTGTCTGTGAATTGCTTGCTCATGAAACGGAACGTTTTAAGTAGGTTTTTCACAGAAGATAGATAAATTCGCAAATGTGTATGAGCAGAAATGACTTTATCCAGAAAAGGCATTGGGAACTCATACTTGCGTTGCCTGTCTACTCACACCTAGTACAGTATACCTTTGACAAGTAAATATAAGTCCTTACGAGCTAACCATGGGGATAAATACGTAGTTAAACTGCATTAAGTGGTGTTTCAAAATTACTCAACAATTTTAAAATAGAAACTACAAATTTGCATTTATACATACTATGATGTGAACAAAAATCATTTGATAATGATCATCACAAGGTAAAAACATTTCTGTCAAGGCGTCGCATTAGTTCTATCACCTACAAAAATATGTGGTATAAAGTCTTGGTCCCACTATGGCGCTGGAAGACGCTTCGCATCTTTTTAAAGCTGCGCTTTACAAGAAAATATCTGCGATTGTCTCCACTACAACCTACTGACACCGCTACGCACCAATCGACATTATATTGTGCGCCGCGGAGAAGCCGCGTCGATATAGATCCTTTTACGACGTCTCTTGTCGGTGGAGTAGTCGCTAGTTATTCCTTCTCTCTGCCAATAGCTTCTCCTCCTGATAAGTCACAGACTTTACCTGCTCCTTGATCTAATCCAAATAAGTTCCTATATTCATCATCATCCTCAGCTTTTATTGGTTCACTGCTGCAAATAGGCCTCCCTCAATGAACGCCAAGACGACCGACCCCTTGCCACTCGTATCCAACACGGATCGGCCACTGCTCGGAGATCGTCTTCCCACCTGGTCAATGGCCGACCAACACTTCATCTACCTAAACGCGGCCTTTACTCTTGAACCTGGTCCATCAGCCATCCGTTCTCCTGATATAGGTATATACAATATACATACTTCTTATTTTTAATTGGTTAGCAAGTAACGTTATACGCTTAGAGGGCTTCTCCGTTAACCGCTACATAATCACGTAGATTCACGTAAGAGTCATTATTATAATTTTATACTCGCGCGACCTATTTTATAGGGTTTTGTTATTTATGTCAAGAGTTTCTGATTTTCAACCCAAATAATAGCGCATAAGTAAGTTTACTTGTTTAGGTACATTAGATATTATAATGTTCTAGTTCACCAGATGTTTGTAACGAATATTGAGGAGCATAGTCATAATAGACTTAATTAAATCGTTTATTTGGGAAACGTATACATTTGAGAGAATAAAAAATGTGCTGTCCCGCACTTCGTTAGCCCCTGAAATACATTAATAAGTTGACTATTTACCACGCCTTAAGACGAACCTAGTGGAAATATCAACTGAGTCGGAACGTTTTTGAAAAGTATTTTTTTGCTTGTTATATTATGTAGAAATAATTCATCTGTAACGTCTTGCGTCGTCGACTTTGTCTATTGTGGAAAGAGTTTGGCAGTTTGGCCTAAAATAGCCAAAAAAAATACTAATGGACGCTCTGTTCACTCTGTGAAAAATACAGGAATTGTTTTCCAGTAAATGCATTCATAAGGATATAATAATATTCTTTACTTTAGTTAAATGTGAGAACGTCAAACATTACATGCAACAAACCGAACTGAGCCGATCATGCTTCTCTCTCGTTCGTGTCGCGCTCTCGCTATCGGAACGCTACATGACGTCATCTTTTTCGTGCATGCTGCCCGTAATATCGAGTCACGTCAAAAAAATTATACATGTATTGGTGCGAAAAATTATGTTGCTTCGGTTATTTTAATACAATTATTTATTCATTCAGTGTTTGACTAGTAGGTACTCTAGTTTCAATCCGTTCCTGGCACGCTATGTCTTACATAACACCTGGTACCACAATGCATGGAAGCGATAAGCTTGGACGTAAGTCGTAAGTGTAATGGTTACATAGAAACTGCATATCTCTTCATCGATCACAGTGGAAACGACGTGGGACATGTAATCGAGGTAGCTATATACGGGCCGCGGCTTCACCTGACAGTTGTTAGGTAATGGGCAAGAGTTACGAGTGAAAACAGAAAATAAGGTTATCGTACGCGTTGGTTTATACCATCGGAATGTACATATTATATTAATTCTATTTATTAAATTTCGAATAACCAGCAGTTCTCCAAAATTAATTTATACCAAAATTGAAAAAAGGAACATTTTCTTTACAACAGAACAACAGATATGTTTTTTCAATCAAACTTAAAAAAGTTTTAATATACCTACCAAGGACCTAAATAAAAATTCTGTTTAATCTCTTAAAAGGACCATAAAACGAAAATTTTAATTTATAAAAAAATATAAATTTTATTAAGTGGACACATCACTATTTTCTGTGTCGTTTTGAAACCTCTTTTAAGGTAAATTGTGACAGTTTTTGTTCCTTGCAATAAATAATATATACTTTGCTAGTTACAAGTAGATTTTACTATGAACAAAACTTGTTTATGTACTTAACTAGTTCAAGCGATTGTAAGTTCAGAAATTTGACAGAACCGAAAGTTGGTTAAAATTTAATTATATAAGCTCTATGTGAAGATACATTCAAACTAATGTTTTGTGAGATTAAATTTAAACTTCTTATTTCACAAAAACTTTACATTTTAGCAAGCGTAAAATTAGCTACAGATGTAATCTTTTTAGCTACTTACAAGTACATTGTATGAGTTTCAAAATATATTTATGTACTTGTCTAGTTAGCAGTTGTTACTATGTTAGCAACTTGCAAAGTTCTGACAGCACCGTCGGAAACTACAATTTAAAATTATAAAGTCAAAAGTGTTTATATTTTCTCTCGAATTCGTTTTTGTGACTTACAAGCGGATCAAGATGGACTTTGTAATGCGCGTAACCTTTATGTATTTGAGTACGGTTTTTATATTTATTTTTTGCTTAAATATACGATGATATTGTATGAGTTACGATGAATCATATTTTCCGCTTGTTTAAATATTTCCTGCAAAGATAATTTTTTACGTAACTTGACTTTTTGTTTTAATTTAGTCTTGAATAAGAGTAAAGTATTTTTATATATGGGACCACGATCTTCATGCAGTGATCTGTTTTGGTGTTAATTGAAGGTAGGTATATGACCAGCATTGAAAGGAAAAAGGGTAATAATGATCGCATCAGAAACATAATTTTAATTAGTAAGATCATTTTGAAAGAGGTAATGCTAATGTTGCACAGCTGAAGTGAGCCAGCATGACCGGAGTGGTACCTCTGGTGTTATCACATATTATTTACATTAAAAATTAATTGTTTGTATTTATTATGTGCTGTTTTTGACATTTCTATATTATGATTTGATTTTTTATTATT
Organism: Lycaena phlaeas; assembly: GCA_905333005.2. Taxonomy (NCBI): domain Eukaryota; kingdom Metazoa; phylum Arthropoda; class Insecta; order Lepidoptera; family Lycaenidae; genus Lycaena; species Lycaena phlaeas. The sequence goes on from HG995178.1 coordinate 11,561,146, forward strand.
ATTATTATTATGTATATTTGTAACTTATTAACTGATTAATTTTAGATTTGTTTGATTCTTATACTATGGGTGATACCTGAAATAAATGAATTTTATTTTATTTTTATTTATTTATTTATTATACAGTAGCATAGTCTAGTAGGCATTAAAAATTATTAACAAATATCGAAGAAATTACAGACAACATAATTATTTAAATTCAAGTAAAAAGATAGAAATGCTCACTAAAACTAACTTTTTTACGCTCTTGCGTTATGTTGGTAAAATATTGGAGCCTATCCAGTTGAACAAATCGACGTTTCAACTTATTTGAACTTTGATTTGTATGAGTCATTGTGCGCAAATAGGGGGCCACATTAAGAGTACATTTCAATGAAGGCATGTTTTTGAGATTTAATTGAAGTGTATTGTGAATGAGTAGAACGTACTGACGGCTGTTTGAAAATACAAACAAAATACTTAGATTACAATAGGCTCGGTCTCTTGAACGAAAGGGTCCAGGGTAGATTCTGACCTATGGTGCTTTGAAATGGGTTTTTCTAAAATTTCTAAGGGCACCCTGAACACGAGACCATCACTCGCTCACCGGTGAAGGAAACATCGTGAGGACCTTCAGGCCTTATAAGACTAAAAGTCAGTCTTTGAAGGTATGTGAAGCTCACTAACCCGCATTGGCCCAGCGCATCGGTGAAGTATTTTACTACTTTTTTTTTCACTTATAGTAAAGGATGTATTCGTGGCCTCACAGTCAGTCTTTGAGTTTCAGTGATCACTTGCTACCAGGTGAATCAGCTGCTCAGAATACCGCCACTTTTTTAATAACACACTGACATATTATATTTTTCGCTACGATACCAAATAAAAAAATGAACACCTATTATGTAAATTGTATTAACTATAAGCAATAGGAGGTCCAACAATAAAATGTTAAATATCAAGTTTGTAGGGTCGCGTCGCATTGCGGTTACTTGAGCCTACTCGCTTCTACCTTCCCTCGAAAACGGGAATTTTTATATGGTCGTGCCACTAAAATCTCTACATATTGTTTAGTATTCAAAAACCCTTTATACAAAGTTATAGAAAAAGCATGAGTTTTTGTCTTCCATTAGACATATTGTTTTCTTCTTGTAGTCCTTCCGTGACCGTGGTTGCTGTAAAGTATCCTAAACGTCGGGCTTGTAAAAAACTTAATAATCCACGATAAAATTCGTAAAAGTTGTTTCATTATAATAGACTTGTACTAGTCACTCTAATGACAACGTGGATTTAGTACTTCTCTAGTCTATAAAGGCACAAATAGGCTGGTATATGCCTTTACATCTCGTGTGGGAAGCATTTGTGAAGTTCATCCAGAGATCCGAGGGCTTCTCAGCACAATCAATAAACGGGAAGTGGACTACCAAGGGTTTTTTTCGTGAGTATAATCTGCACATATCCAGGCTTGATCTTTTAAAATTCTCGACAATCGTTTAAAAGTATTTTCTTCGTCAAAAGAAAATGGGTTTTCGGGAACAGTCACAGCTCAAAACCAGGACCCCATATAGCAACCTAGGACCAGGTGCTATAAAGATATGCTACAGAGCATTTTCCGCACCAAAAAGTATTGTGCAAACAATATGCTCGCATTTACTTACAATCGATTTATTATAATCGATGTTATGATGTATCGCCTGTCGCTTGGGCAACATCGATGTTTGGTAAGCCTATAAATTAATCGAAATTAGCATTTGCCGTTAAAATATTCTAAACTGGTCCAATAATTGCCGTTGATGAAGTAATTACCTAATTACCGATAAGTAATTGTTGGCATATTCGTGTTTTATAGCTCATAAAATTCTGCAAACTAGATTTTAGATGGCGGCTTTTCTAATCATTTTATTTTTATCATCGACATCGCCTGATAAAATGGTTTAGTGTCCTTTATAAGTGGTCAGTCCGGATACCTTTTCCTGTGTGTGTTTTATACACAAAAATAAACCCAAATCTTAGTTCTCGTTTCTGCCACTGGCTGCGCTAGAATCGAGTACGTACCGATGTTATTGTAGCGGACCAATCAGCGCCACAATACTTGCCGCGTAAAGATTTAAACGTGTACTTATTAAACGTTTTTTACTTTTCCTTCTCGAACCTCGAAGTATCTTCTAAAATGGCTATTGGCGAAATAAAATCGAAAATTCTTATCTAATATCCCGTACATATCATATAATATTAATAGTGACTCATGTTAATTTCAAATTTTATATATATTGTCGTCTTGGCGTTCATTGAAATAGGGTTACATAGGTTCAGCAGCAGCAGCAACTGGACGGATAAAAGCTGATGATGATAATGATGATGATGATTGAATTAATCCCTTTACCAAAGTAAAATTGCACCATTCAAATCAGTCTAGGAGTTTGTTCCGAGTACGTTTAAAATGATTTAGGTTTAAAAACTGAACTTAGACACGAATAGCAAATAAATACCACGTGTTAAGCAAATGCATATTAACCTAATATTATTGTCTCAACAGGCCATATTGTCTATAATCGTATTTGCAAAGAATGGCTTATTATCTACATAATATATTGTTAATGATTGTATATAGGTTACTGAACTAGCCGAGAGAGCTCAATTTGGAGTACATTAATGATTGATTCTATCATCCCATGGCGTGTGTGAGTTCGTACGTTCGTACTTGCGTGCATATTGTGTGCGTCAATAGTTATCCATTTCACGCTTATTGTGATAATATTCAGCGATGAGATCTTTGCGGAAGGCAAGATGAGCAAGTGAACAGATGGGACAAGAGATATCTTCTTTATGTTAGTTAGATCCATCAAGTGATTAGCATCGCCCGTAAACAAAAAGCATAACCAAAGACTAGACGAATCAACCGTGTTGCCTGCCCTGAGGGGTAATATGGTCAAACTCGGTGAAGGTGATTACATTGCTCTTCTTTCCAACACAACAAATCTGTTTCCTTGCAGCTTTAGTTTGTCTCAGTAGGATAGTCCTACACATCTGCATGGGACTTTCTCTGTGTCTGCACAAAGCGGCGCCCTTGCGGTACTTTACCCTCCTACCAGTAAAATAGTCGAAATAATTAAAGTCAACATAGACAAGGCCGGGGGTATAAACGTATCAATAGTTTATAGCCCGCCTAATACCAGCAATAAAATTGAATCCCCAGAACAAACACCATCTGCTCCACTAATACACAAGGAGAATTTTAAATTGCTCTCGCTACCATCAATTCAATCCCAATGTTATGTAATTATAAGTTAGTTTTAATTGCTATTTGCTATCGCATTCGGGGTTCATTCATTAGTATAATACATGTTTTATACATGGGCAAACGTAGTGTTGGACGCCCCCCTCTTAGATGGTGCGACGATCTGCGCAAGATGGCTGGCAGCAAAGCTCAAGATAGACAAAAGTGGCGAGCCTTGGGACAGGTCTATGTCTAGCAGTGGACTGCCGCAGGCTGACGATACTATACTTACCTCCAACTAATAGCCAGACCTTAAGAAGCTTCTAAAGAAATTACAGAATGTATAATGTATGCTGGGCCATCGCAAAATTACCTATGTACAAATGTCTATTTCATTGCATTTCCATTCTATATTAATCTCAATCTCAAACAAGGGCTATATGGACGTATTAAAATTGAAATTATTGATATATTTTAACCCAGTATTTATGATATGATCTCGATTCACGAGTGTTTCTTCTGAAGAAGTACGATCTATCAGTTGTTCCTTAGGTTATTAATCAGGTACCACTTTGATTTCAGCGTGATTAACAGGGACCACAAAATAATACAAAGAATCCAAACGTTTAACGTTAGTGATTATGATATCTAGAAATTAACATATTGCATTAGGTAACATTATTTCAATGAGACTTTTAAGTTAGCGTCTATGTTATTCATTATTAGATCGGTGAATTTCGCAGACCTGCTTTAGCTTTCTCATTGGTTGTTTTTTTTTTCTAAAAGTATAGACTTTTGTGCCTGGCCCTTTAAGCTCAATCGGTAGGTAGGTAAGCAGATGGCTCACCTAATCCACTGGTTGAGAACTCTTGATCTATATTAACGTATCAAAGGGGTAATTATTGATGTTTTGAAATATGGAATGTGTCCTAATTTAATCAGTTTTCTCATAGCTACTGTTTAAAGTATTGTCCCATATTGTAGTGAACGATGTTTTGAATACCACCGTCGCTTAGCTTCCAACATCCCGTTTGCGAGGATATGGGTTACCCAAATATAATTTAGTGGGCCGACCAGGAAATGAGTTTACCAAACATAATCTTCGTTCACTGCGTCGTTACAAATTACAAGGCAATAACGGAAACAAGGTTGGCTATTAATGCGCACTTTCATCATCAGTTCTTATCGTGTTTTGTACGATATGAGCTACTAATTAACATTATCTTTGTTGTAAAAGTTATAATATTACCTCAAATACCTTTCTTTCTAGTGGGTTGTAGTAAATTAAACGTTAAAATTGATTTTATCAACAATAACGCTGGGTGTTCCACAAGGTACTGTATTGAACCCCATATGTTTATCTTACAAATTAATGGAAATAACTTCTATTTTAAAAATTTGCACCAATCACTCTATGAATTGGTAGAAAAAATACTAAGATTAACGTTCAATTTCGAAGGTATATACTATATGGATATTGCTGTACTGTAAAAGACACTATGATAAGTATTCCTTGGTCAAAGTTTTATACTTTGAAGGAAAAAGGTGTTTTTGCTTCAAGCTTTTTTGGAATGCTTAAGATCTGAAAATATATGCGTTTCCGAGGGTCCTATAAATAGTGTTAGCGGAACGAGATTGCGTGATATAGTGGCCATATGCGGGTCCATTGTTAATCTCCACCCCGTCCCCGGGAGCGATGCTATCCCAGGAAGCCGAGTATACGCATAAACAAGATTTATTAACTTTATAAGGTAAATAATGGTGTCACCAATGCTAGAGTTTAGATAAAAAAATATTTATATGAAGGTTCGATTCAAATGCATATGTTGAAACGAAAATGTTGATTCATAATTAATGTACGATTGCTGTGAAACAAAGTAAGGAAATAACGTTTGAGGGATTTGGTCGCGGTTTAATAAGATTTTTTATGTGCTTGATGTTTTGAAAACTGAAAAGTTGTTGATTGTTTAAATTTTTCGCTACAAGGAACGTTTCGGATTTAAAAAAATGAATGCAATGACAAGCGCCGAAACCTAAACCAATGCACTGTAACCACAAAAATGACTATTATATTTGATGATATTGCTTTTTGTAACCTCACAATTATTAATAATTCGGTAACATTCCAGCGGCGTGTTATCGGGTAATATTAATTACTGTTAATGAAAACGCGACGCTTGTTAATATCAATGACCACATTTAATGGACCAGAACACACCCAGAACACGCTTGTCGATTTTTATAACACACCTTTTAAACATTCCTCTTATTAAATTTAAAAAAAAAATCTTAATCTACCTTAATATTTTCGTTTTACTGTCGGGCACGGAACAACTCGCGCGAGGAGAGTTCTAAAAAGTTAACAAAACCATTTGTTGGTCATCAAAAAAAATCATTTCTTTTGTTACCATTTTTCAAAGATTTGGTCAATATTAGGCATGCAGTTTTTTTACAGTACCTAGCTACCCTAAACATATATATACGTATATGATTTATTTTAAAATTTACACAGGTGATGCTACGATCGAATTAAGTCTACGTAAATCTAAAGTCCGTAATGGCTCGACTAACGCTTTAAATATTCCTTTGAAGTACAAAATCAAATGCTAAACTGGAAACCAATAAACCGGAAAATAATACTGTGGAAAACGGGTTTAGGGATACTATAATGTGGTCAGGGGCTATTTACGGATAAATACCAAGAATATTTCTGTTTGAGGTAATCGCTTGTTTATCAAATTTCCTGATCCGGTGATTAGTTTCGAATTACAATAATATTATAAATATAATAAATACTAGAATATTTATTTAACTTGCAAAGTATACATATTATGTCAGTCCTAGTTCGAATCGAGTCGCGGGGAATATGAAGGGTCATCAACATCAACGCCAGATGAGCAAAAGATGCCTATAGCAGTGGATGGAAATGAGTTTAGCAGGATGAAAAAATGGATCACTTAAAAGTGTATTCAATAGTTTTAAGTAATCGAGGCTAGTAAATCCACTTCCGATTTCAGAGGATAATATAATTTTTTGTACTAAATGAGTGTTACTAGTAAAATAAAATTACTCCTTCAATATGTTGATAAAATATGCAGATTCGAATAACGAGCGAGTGGCAAACGGTCTGACTCCATAGCGGGATTGGATCCCGCAACTCTCAGAAGTAGCACAGACTAACTGATATACGCTTCTCTAACGGTGTTAAAACTTTAAACTTTAAAAATCATTTCTATTCTATAACACGCTACTAGAAACCGTTTTCAAAGAAGGGTCCTATGTAATACTAATATATAAATTTGAAGAGTTTGTCTAATCACAGGAATCTGGTCGGATTTAAATGATTCTTTCAGTGTTAGAAAACACTTTATCGAAGAAGCCTATAGGCTATACTATATCAGCCCGCTAAGATGCCGTTGTAAATCTTAGTTAACGCAAGCGAAGCTGGCAACAGCTAGTAAGTGTAATATAATCTAAATTGGCATAGCTGTAATCATATATTTTCAATTGTAACCTATCCACTTAATAATAAAACTTGTTTGCATTTTCGAGGTATCAATACATTTCCATAGCAACCATATCCGGCGGAAAACGTCTAAGTCTTCACTTGTATCGATCCGTGTATTGCCTTTTAATAAGCCTTATTATAATCTTGATACTCGGCTTGTTCGTTTCCTGCATAATCAGTCGCATTTTCCTGGGAAACAGTAAGAATAGTTATTCGGTCCATTGACTTCGAAACATGTTACGTGCCTATAATTTAAGGATGCATTAGCATATCCAATTGCTTATCTTATGTAAGCACATTTTCTTTATTGCGGTGTAGGCTTTGGAACAGTGAAGCCTTATCGTTACCCTAATTGTGTTTCAGATTGCGTAGCTTTGTCTATGGAATTGTTCCGGATGATGTATGGGTCTAGTTTATTATGTCTTGGTTGACTGTGTAATCTATGCTTATGTACTCTATGTTTATATTTTAGGCCGTTCACTAGACATGAAAGGTGCTTTTTATGTAGCACTGAAACTTTTGTACCGTTTAATTTAAACGTCTAGTTGATAGTCGTTAGATTTTCGTGGATGCAGCTTTACTATTACTCGTATTAAATAAACAAGACTTTGAAAAAATATGCATATTTACTTGTTTACTGGAAGACTTTCTTGTCAATGTGTTCAAATTACCAAAAAAGTCTTAAATAATGGGTAAATTTTAAATCAAAAATACATGTTTTCATAAAGGTAATAAAAACTCTGAGTAAAACATTTATGTTTTTGCTTTCAATGATAAATTATTTTTGTTACTAGTACGTATCCGGTATTAAGTCTTTAATGATTTAATGAATAAACATTGTAATATTTAAAGAGCTGTTTTCTGTTGGAAAGTTTTAACGAATGGCACGGTAGTCGGCTCTCTCTATGTCTTCAAAAGTAATTTGATGACAAAGCAATTGTGTCTTTGTGATGTATGAAACATTCCTCGCTTCCAACTTATAACAAGTCGTGTTATAATGATTTGTGTGAATCAAGGAAAGTTTATTACGATCTAGTTTGAATGCTAGTGATATTTTCTTTCAATTTTACTACTTTGTTCCGTATCAGTTTCTATATACTATCTACTGGTTATGAGAGAGTTTATTTATTCACAATCTTCTTTTCACAATCTTTCCTAAATTTAATATTTCTTATGATTCTTTATAGAAAGTCAATCTATATTATTCAATATTATAGGTAAAGAGGAAAGATTTGATTGTTTGTTTGTATTGAATATACTTCGAAACTACTTGACCGATTTGAAAAATTCTTTTACTTTTGAGAAGCTACACTATCCCCGGTGAACATAGGCTAAAATTAACGGGTCCCGTTTTAAATCTTAGTTGACGCAGGCGAAGCTGCGTGTTACATCTAGTACTTTTACTAATTTATTAAAACGACTTTTTTCAGATTTTATCGCGACTTATTAATATTTTTATAGGCCCAACGTTTCATGTACTTTACAAGGAACAAGGTAATATAATAGACCTTTGCATGTAAGGTATCCCCTTGGTTACTATATAAAAGTATATTCATGTTACAGACAATTGAAGATCCGGCATTTTACTACTAATTAAAAGTCGGTATCAGTCCCCTTCTTATCGTTACACGGTACGTCAGGCACGTACCAGCTCCTGTAGATAAGTGTATTATCACAGGAGCATTTGAACCGGCCATTGTCTCGGCAGCTGCGTTGGACGACGCGTCCTCAAAATTAAAATCATTGTCAAGTTCAAGGAATCCTATGCGTGGGGACGTTGTTTGTTAGACAAGCTTTCGGCGGGTTCTGATAGAATTGTATTGGGATGTGAATTATACGAATTGAGAAAAAGGCCTTTGTTATTTATCGCGTAAATTCAGTTTTATAAATGCAATGTGGATGGCTTGCTACAAAACTTTGCTTAGTTTTTTATGTGAGACATTTTAACTTCCTACAGCCTAATAATATTAGAAACGCGAAAGTTTATAAGTATGGATGGATGGATGGATGTTTTTCACGTGAAACTACTGAATGGATTTTAAGGAAACTTTACAATAATATAGCTTATACATCAGAATAAAACACAGGCTATAATTTATCACCGTCCTCTCACGGGAATGGAAAATACGTGGGTAAAACTACTGGACGCTGCTTTTCTACAATAAAATAAAACGAGATAGAGTGAAAGAGAGATTCAAATTTGACAAGATTTTGTGTCAAGTGTATTTTCAAAAATCTATAAATAATTTTAAGAGGATTTAGATATTTAAAAATCTGAAAATAGTTTATAACGTTAAAAGAGGGGGAACTATAATTTATGAAGTACTGAATTGTAGATTACTTTACATAGGCTGATCAACAATTATCTACTCAAACTTTCTCGCAAGGCTTCGGTCGTCTTGGCGTTCATTGAGAGAAGCCTATGTTCAGCAGTGGAATATAATAATAATGATTTACCTATGTAAATAAATTTGAGATATGTAAATCATAGTATATTATGTTTATATATTAGATGCCTCATTCTAGCAATATAAATGATTGGTATACATCTGGAAGCTTTTCTAAGAAAATGTGGGCATTATAGTAACATTAAGTGTTTTATTACGTTCCTGCGCTTTATTTTTTGTATATAACATCAGTTCATATTACATAAAATCTCGTTAGTGTAAACATGACTAGTTCAAAGAATATGAAACCACATCAACATCGTAAAGCTACTGAGATGCTAATTTAATTTTAACTATATAAACTTACTTTAGTATATTTACGAACACACTGATTAAAGACCGCTGAAATAGCCGATATCCTTACTTGTTCCTAGCCATAACATGGGGAAATTTGTCACGAAAATATTAACTAAGGTGACAACACTGGTCACAATATGTACGGTGAAACAAGAGGGTTCTGGAGTGGAATCGTGCTTGGAAAATAAAGAATCGGTCTAGCTCCAATGATGAATTGGCTAGAGTTGGATAAAAAAAAATATCGACTTGGAGGTCCTATATTCCATGCTGATAATAATTTATGCCTATGTTTCAGAGAAGATGAAATAGAGAAAATTGTATAAGACAAAATGATTTAAGCACAAATTTTAAATGCAAACGCAAAAAATTAAATAAAAAATTCTTTATATCATATTATGAACTTATATCGTAATATATTGACATTGCCACACAATTCTGAAACTCCCCAACAAAAACACCTAGCTGTGTAACGAAATCCCGAAACAAAGGCCGAAAATTCATTGTCCTTTATCGGTTTTGAAATGCTTTCACGATCCGCGCCATGTGTTGCGTGGCGTGCTCTCACATAAGCCTTAACATTCACACATCATATTAGCAAATAACCCAAGTTAAATTGGAGGCTTTTGAACCAGAGAAGAAAGCGAAGGTGGATGCGCGGGGTGCGACGCCCCAGCAACCTGTTGCCGGCAATCAATAACAAAACGCGATATACCCCCACAAAGCCCATGGCATAACACATCCAAATCTCCGAATCTATTGTTTGGCGAATAAAGGAAACGAGGGAGTGAGCGTTCAAACGAATTAAATGGTACGATTATTTAAGACCGTGTTGAATTTCTAAATTTCTTTGTTGCAAAAACAAAGGCACAGTCTAATAGAATCAACCTTGAAATTCAGGTAAACTAATCTTGAAGTAAATTTCCAAAGAGCTAGAAATACTTGTATGGTATTTACTTATAACTTAATGAATGTAGTTATACAAATATGTGTTAAATGTAAAAACTGCGAGGGAAAATTGAGTTAGGAATTAATGGTAATGAACTAAAAGAAAATTAAGAATAACACTTAAACGACTAAAGTTACTGACTTAATTTTCTTTTAGTTTACCTTTACAGGTTAGTGATGTATTAATGAGGATTCTAAAAACCTTTTCAAACGAAGGTGTAGTGAAATTCATATAACACTTCAAATTAATACGCATAATGCAACTGATAACATGTTCATAAATAGTTTTAGGGCCAAAAACGTCACAACGAAGATACAAAATGCAATAAGTAGCATATTAATCTATGCCGTAAATCCGAAACACCATATTGCCATTAGAGCGCGATAAAATCGTTTAATCAGTGCATATTCACAAAACAAACCATCGATAAGTGAAATCAATAACGTATCTGTGAATAATGAGATACCTGAGGATTATAGAGCTTTTGGGAATTTAAGCACTTATTATAATTATAGGTTACTAAATATGTGATGAAAAATATGTAGTTCGATAAGTTTTCTGACCAGTTGAGTCAAGCTTTAATATTTTTCGAATAGTAAACAATGTATAAAAACCTATAGTTGTAAACCATGGTGGTTCTGTATTACTAGCTATTATCCGCAGTTTTGCCCGAAGTTATTCTCTATAGTGCCATCTATCGGCGAGATTCAACCATGTGAATAGCCTAAAAAACATACATATGAGTGCCCAAACTTCATGGTAAACGTTTAAATGGTACGGCGTCCATGTTTAAAGAAATAGTATACTGTTACTTTTTGTTAAGTAATAAATAATGTACGACGAATAAATATAGACTTTCTAAAAATAGGCACTGCTGCTTAATGAACAACGGTTACTGAACATCCATTTATATTGTAAGGACACCGGAAAATTGGTGAGGAAATGATCAGAGCGCATGATCCGAGAACGGTCAATAACCCGACCGACGGCATCTTGAACTTGAACTACAAACCACTACATGAAATTTACCCCCACTAAGATGTGTTCTTTTACATCAACAACTTTGGTCTACGAAGGTAATGAAAATAATACTTGCCTTTAAAACACTGAAAAAAATATATCTTACATGTTTTGGAATATTTGGAAATGTATTGACACGATAATTCAAACTTGGTAAGGACTTGATGTTATTTTTAGTATGGTACGTACTTAACAACCAATGCATAAGGCATTTTTTTGAAGATTGCCTTGTGATATTTCGGTGAAAAGTAGTAGTAGTAATGAATTAAAGAAACTTAAAAAAATAATAAATAATAATAATAAATAAACTAAAAAGATCCAAATCTGATGACTGAGTCAATTTGCAGCTACATCGTTTAAAGCGACAGCTTTAAGAGAATCTTGCAATATTCGTAATACAAAATTTGAAGCGTGCTTTGAAGAAACAAAATTTGTAATTAATTTTTAAATATTTTTACTAGGACAAGGAGTTTATAGTCGATTTTTTTAATAAATCATATGTTTAGAAGTAATCATAAAGTATTTTTGAAACTTGAAAAAGACGCTAAGAAAGGGTATACGAAACAAAGAACATATGAAATGTGAATATAATTGTCCTAATTAGATCATACAAAGTATAAAAAATAATCAAAAACTTTTCAATCATTTTTCATAATATAAAGACTTACAAAAAGTGTCAAGCAATGCTGGGTAGCAGTTGGTATCATAATCAAGGAAGCTAATGGAGGAAAAATATGAAAGGAAGTTGGAACAAATACAGAACAAAAGGCAAAAGGAATGAATAAGATTAATGACGTAATTGTTCTCCTTTTCAACGATTGCATAATAAAGCAGCGGTGAGCCTAGCTCTGTGATATATTATGATTCTTACGTTGAATGTCTTTATAATTCATTTACATTAATATGAAGCCATACGTTCATAAATTTGACTACGTAATACGCATTGAAAAGGACTATTGTGTTATATCAAATACATCGGTGTAAGTAATGCCGAGTTTAAATTATTATCTGTTTACAGGAGTTCTATATATTTGCATTCATACCATGTAGAAGGCTTTTTGATGTGTAACTTTTTTTGGGTTTAATTTTGATAGATTTTCCACATCCGTGACAGCCAACTATTTTTCCTAAATAAGTTTAAAATTATTTTAAACTAGGTGATTATTTGATGTCTAGTGCTAAGCTTGTAATCAGCTCGAGTCATTTTTTATGCTAGTTGAATAGGCAAACTTTCTGGTAGACCACCTGACGTGAAGTGATCAGAGTCGCCCATAAACATAACGAGTTCACCTGGCGCTGACCCAGGCACCTATCCTGACACGTAAGATATTAAGTCTCGGTGGCACCGGTCGATGACACAAACCTAGCCTTATTTTGCGAAATTTTCACAACGATTATGTATTAAGAAATATATAAACTGCCGAAGTGCAGGTGTGATTCGTACCAAACGTTCACCGTTATCGGAGGTTACACGAGCGATTAGTTTACGAGATATGAGAAATACAGATTAATAGTTATTTGGCAGCGTGTTATGAACGCTCTAGTAGTGAGAATTATATTAAACTGTTGCCTGCGGCTTTGTCTGCTTACAAACTGTTAGTTTTCCACGATTTAGTCAATGCTATTTGGAGAACTCTTTGCTCTCGAATAAATAGATTATTAAGATTTTTTACATGCTTTTATGTTGGTTTTATTAAATTATTTTGATCAATCAAAGAGAGAGAGAGAGAGAGAGAGAAGCATTCAAAATTTTCTAATGAAAAAAATCGTTTCAAATAAGGTTTCACTGTATAGGTTCGGTTGTCTTAATGTTCATTGATAGTATCCATCCAGCAACACTCAATAAACGCATAGAGATTGATAATAATGAATTATGAATTGTAATCGTAGGTCGTTATTGTTTATAGACTCCTAGTATCTGTGTAAATGACCGTCCTGACGTTTTGTCAACACCATTGAACGTGACCACAACAATGGCCGCTCTCGGTATTGACACAATGGTCCGAGGTGACGTCGGTATGAATTCCAATGAGGCAGGAAGTTTTTTGAAGTTGAACAGGTGTTAAGTCCTTAAAATTGTATTCTCAGTAAAGACAGAAGGAAACCACGGTCGTACATGGTCTGTGGGTTTCATTTGCGATTAGGTGATCAATTATCCGATTGCCTTTTCGATATTTTTTTTTATATTAAGACAAAATATATCGAATATTTTACAATTATAACGATTTACAAAATATAACGACGTTATACAGTAGCTGATCTAAGATACGTATTAGACAACAACTTAATGTTAATTTGAGTATCCAGCAGTGAAAGTGAAAGTGATGATAACTAATACCTAGTTATATTAATATCATATTTTGTGTTGAAGGTTCAATCAAATCGGCTTAAACATTTCATTTATCCATACACAAATGGATTTGAAATCAACTCAAACGAGATTCGATTATAGGTGAAACGTAATAATAAAGAATACTTTTATTACTTGTTTAAAACTAGTTGATATAATCAAAACGTAAAAAATTCTATCCTTTAGCTACTGGAAATGAATAAACAATAAAAGGGTAAAAGAAATTACTCTTAAAAATAGTGCTAATAAAACCCAAACGAATGTTTGTTGTTCATGTATAATTAAACTTATTTAATCTTTCTATAAATACACTGTACGGGCTTTCGAAGTACAAGACGTCGATACTTTTACACCATTTTAAATTTAAACGACAATTGTATCGCTAAAATCAATCGGTATTTGTTTTGAGCCTCTGCTACGTGTAATTTTCTCCCTCTCCGAAAAAATACATATCGCATACAGATTGGTCATAAGCATATAAATCAATGTCTACGGTACCATATTCCCTATCACGTAGAAAGCTCTGGGCGTGGGAACTGGTTGTTGACACAAGTTTGACGTCGGATCAGCTCGATAAGGGCATGATTAATGCGGACCAGCTATCAATAGTTTCTTGTTATTGAACGATTGCTTCATAACGATTAACGATTGTTATCCAAGTCATGATGGAGCTATTTTGTATTTTTATCTTCTAGTGCTTGTAATGGTGGTAATGGATTTACATGATTATCTATTGTACTGACTGTTTCAATGATTGGCCAGTGTCACCTCTTATACACGGAGGTTGTCATCCTATTGCTTCACTCTAGGGCCTAATAGCTCGTCGATATATTTGGCTTGCTCGTTTCAAAAAGTTCGTCTTTTGTCTATTGGCTTTTGAATAGATTTTTTTTTTGTCTGTAGTTTTCTTTTATTCTTTTTTATTCTTGTTCATTACTTCACTCCAAGCTTTTTTTACATATAAATAATATATTTAGTGCATAGTGTATCTGGCGTCTGTGATCTTTGTATACTTGTTTCATATTGAATATTAATTCTTTGCAGACGGGGCTTGGCGCGGTAACCGGCGGGCCGCGCCATGGGTAACAAATGCTGCAGCCGCCGCCACGACCCCGACAGACCTCTTGGTGAGTTCACACTATTTGTATTCACTGAATATGGTTATTCTGCACCATTAATTATATAATGTTGCTTGCTTGAATCAAAATTACCGATTAAATAATAAACGATGCTGATGATTAGTAAAGCATATTTGATTACAAGACTAGAAAAATAATGACAATAGAAACAGTTTAATCACATGCACTGAATTTTATTTTGCACCTCATGGTAAAAACGAGCAAGGCAATATTGAATTCGAGTCATATCAGTAATACTTATTAATCAGTTTTGCACAGTCTAAAAATTATTTGACTTTATTCCCCTACGTGGAATAGCCAAACATAACCGACCATCACGCAAAAGTTTTCACCCCATCCGTATTTGGCCTTTGGATTACCCCATCCAAAGTGCGACCTCGCTTCCTAAACATTCACCCACCGTACATCCCCTTTTCCCTGTTAAAAGCCCAGAGTCCTTCAAACAAAATAAATTTTTAAATATATTAGCGAAAAATTTTTTTAATTTATTAATTATTTAGCTCGGTTTGAACGTATTATAATACTGAAAGAATTTTATATAAACTATATAAAACCGCAAGCGAGTAAAAATTTAGCTTAAAATTTCATACATTCTTTTATATTTACAAGCTGCCCCTACAGACTTCGTTCTGCCAAAAGTAGTAATATTGAAAAATATATGTTGGCCGATTCACAGACCTACCGATATGCACACAAAATTTAATAAAAATCGGTCGAGCCATTTCTATAATCTGCAATAAAATAATATCGCGGCTATAAATTAAGATGTAAGCTATCGTATGTCGTCGTAGCTATGTTTGAAGTTGGATCAAACTGTAGTTTCGAAGTCCATCCCGGTCAAACGACGTGACACGTGATTTATAGAATAAAAAATAAGATAATTACATAATTTGAATTTATTGAAAGTCGCGTGTGTATAGCAGTGGACGAAGAAAGGTTGATAATTATGATGATGCAATATTGATCCTATATCTTTAATATATTCCCAATCATTAAAAATATCGAAAAGAAAACCAAACCATTTGAATGGCTTTAAATTTTATGAAAATCTGGGCAACTGGTAATAGAGATATTACGGAATAAATTTTAAAAATACCATGTTACCTGTATTGTAAAAGTTACTATATGTACTGCACGAACGGAATAGTTATGTACGAGTGTTCCCTTAAAATTTGGTAATAATTTAGAATTACAGATAGTACTAACTATAAATAAGAGCCATAGATTGATATTTACATTTAGAAATAAGATATATTTACGATTAAGATATAATATGACACAATAAGATATGTTTATGATTAATTAACAAGAATGTTTGTACCTAATTACATTAGAATTACGGGGCGACATCGTCATTGTTGACCGAGTCCCCTTAAATAAAGATAAAAAAAAAAAAAAAATAAGAGCCGTAAATAAATTGTGAAAGTAATGCCATGTTGAGATCCGCTTCCCTGCGGCCCACACATAATCCTCTTTGCATCTAGTTCCGAGTAAGCCTTGCTCAAACCTTGCACTGAAACCTGTAAGGCGATGTTGCACGCAAGTCATTATTCACGCTGTAGATTATTTGTCGTCCATATTTTAAGATTAGAATTGAAGATTAATATACAATTCTATTAGAAGCAAGATAAGTCAGATATCAAACTTAATTGATGCATTCTGAATGTATAGATATACATATTTTTAAAGGAATTAGATTCATTATGACATAATATTTCAAATTGAAAGTATTTTGAGAAAGACATAATAGAGAGAAGTAGACGAAGGCTTCTTCATAGATCACAAAGATGTGTAGAAGAAGCGGCTAAATCGGTGGGAGAAGGAAATAATCCGTATTTAATTTGTAAGAAATTATTTTTATTGTAAGCTGGCTTTGTTATATTTCAAAGAGAAACATATCTCCCAAAATTACTGACACTAAGATTTACCCTACTACATATTAGGAAAGGTCCAGCATTTACGTGTGTGTCAATGTATCAGTGATATGACGTGTTGCCGCGAATTCATTTATTCTTACCAGAAAGTGCCAAAGAAATATTCACTCCAAAACCCTCGACTTAGCATGAGTCTCATCTGCCAGTATGTTTATTCACCAAACCAAAACATCAAGACATTTCTTTTGCTCTCTATAACTCTCGCAACTCTCTACGGATATATTTTAATAAATGTAATCATAACTCAACGACTAATCAGGAGAGTTAAACAGCGAAAAATTTTTCAGATCCGAATAACCAGGCGGAAATAATTTTCTTTGAGAACAATGCTTGAGATATTTTCGCACGATGTTTGAAGTTGGCCACTTAGCGTCTGTCTTTGTTACCCGGGCTTTTATGCTGAAAATGGGAAAAAACGCATTAGGATGTTAGTGATGGCTGACGTGTTATGTTAAAAAAAATAAAATACAAAAGTTCTGCAGGTGGAAATTTGTTGCAGATTTTACAGCGATTTTACACTTTTACACGACGAGTCTTTGATGATTAACATTATTTTTACGGGTTATATCGCAGTTCAATTAGATTTGTAATGTTTGAAAGATTTCACAGTAAGGATTATTACAATTACTGAAATTTCGAAGAAAAAAAACCATAACAATATTAGTATGTAACATAAATTATTGTTGAAATTCCAAATTGTGAATAATAACAATTATTAACAACCTGCATGCTGTATAAACAGAGATGGCCTTTCCATGCAATATATGGACCGTAAATTTGCAATTTATAAATAAATTCAATTGACGGTATCAATCGCAGCCCGTGCCTTACGATACTGAGGTCAAACGGCGGCCGAAGACCTATAATTCCTTGGTCAAGTGTACATGCTGCATTCGTAATGATTCATGCTTTTGTTATTCCAACTGCCGCTACAGTTTTACTCGCTCCACAATTCTATTAGAAATGTTTTCTCTTAAACAAATAGGATATTAAACCTTCCTCAATACTAGAGCTATAAAATTTATATATTGCAGTTCCGGAGATAAGGCAATTGAAACGAACCAATTCCTTACTTTTATTACATTAGTACCTATGGACATTGCTTTTTTAATTTCGCTTGGAATCACTCTTTGTTAATGAATTGCTTTTTGGGATTTCATCGCAACGAATTAAGGCTATAGCTCGATTCTGCGGATAATGTTCAATAACCATTGACCATTGTCCATATTAAAAATGTGGATAGGTTGAATTGATTTTTATTTGAACATAGATATAATTGAAATGTTACATACTAATAAAAATACAAATTAATAGTTGTAAAAAATTACTGACACATACACAAGAACTCACATCATAGCGTTCACAAAATATTGAATTTGATTTATTTTCTTTTTATTATACTATGAAGTTAGGGTCAGTAGCATTTATTTAATGTTGCATCATGTCTAAAATGTGTTTTCAGGAATGTTAGCCTGAGACCTAAACTTAAAAACTGAGATGAACGATACTATGTTTCTTTCCTTTTATGTTATTTTTTCCTGACGTTGCTAATGTGTTACACATAAAACCACAGCAAGTACGTGTTATGATTAAAAGCATCGAAGTTAAACAAATATAATTGTGCTCGTACACGTATTGTCCGCTAAATCGATCTCTGGAGAATATCTGTGTTCCAGATTTCCTTTACCATTGTGTTTGCAGCTTTCGAAACCGATGAAAGTCAAGAGGTCCTAGATTTCAATTCTATTCATCTATCTGACCTTATTTTTGTGTGATTGCGTGGCATTCATTATGCACACGATTTTTCTTCATTAAACTTATAAATTTTTGGGTCAGATTTAAGTATGCAGTTTTTCGGCATGTCCCGGATATTTGAATGAGGCGCTAACGAACCCAATCAGGTAACTTGTGAGCTTTTGGATATTCAGGTCGTAAGTCGTTTTTAATAAAGGCTTTTACATATGCATTTCCTACCGTATACTCTTTACATGTTTGAGATTATGTATTCCTCTCAATTTATCTACAAATATATCAATACTTTTTACAAATGTATTACCAAATATCTCAATTTTACTGCGTGTACATACGTGCAATTGAAATATTTGTCCATTAATAGTAATAACGATTAAAATCACTATATGTAGTTGAGGTACCTATATCTGTAAGGATCGGTTTATACAATTAGTTTCTTCGGTATGTACGAAAAATAGCTAAAAATTATAATGTTACA
Source organism: Lycaena phlaeas (assembly GCA_905333005.2). NCBI lineage: Eukaryota > Metazoa > Arthropoda > Insecta > Lepidoptera > Lycaenidae > Lycaena > Lycaena phlaeas. Next base: position 11,580,210 of record HG995178.1, read on the forward strand.
AGCAGCATTAATTCTTAGAAAAGTACTCGTCGAATTTTTTGGCACTTATTAAATGCGCACTTCCAACGGTCTACAAAAAGGTAGTAGTGATACTTAAGAGAATTGACATACCGTAAAATTTTCCCCAGCCTTGCTCACTGCGAAATCACTTCCAGGGAAGTGAGCTAATATTTTTCCACTCGAGATTATTAAAGGAATATAAAAATTGCCGCTCGAGTTTACTAAAGCAATATTACAAACGGAATGTAAATTTTGTTAGAGCTCTCAACGAAGTGCGGCAGGACTCGGGAGGAGAAGAAACATCTTTAATATTATGGCCGTGAGCTGTTCTCGGGTATATTAGTTTTATATTAAATTTGTTAATTACAAATACCACTGTAACCTTATCAGTCTTTGTCTGCTAGATTTATTTGTAGGTCGCCTTAGATGTATTGTCGTCATCATTATCATCATCAACCGCTTTTCGTTTTGTGATGGACTTAGATCCGAACTTTTTTTTTCGTATGGAGCTATGCTAATGGCCCTAATGCTTCATCGGAAGTGGGTGTGTGACTTCCACGGCTTCATGGCGTCGGGTTTGTACCTGTGGCGGATCTCTGCCTCACCACCGTCGGATAAGAGATCCGAACTGTCCCGACAAGTTATCTTTAAAGAATTGTGGCAATACCTAGATTGTTATGAGTTCTTTATTCGACAGTCGATACAGCTGCTAAAGAAATGTAAATAATCTTTATTCGCATAATTAATCTCTAGTATTTTTTTGGGATCGGTCGTCTTGGAGTTCATTGAGGGAGGCCTATGTTCATCAGTGGACGGATAAAGGCTGATTATGATGATGATTTTTTATTTGCAATTGTCATTTTACATGATTTCATTTTAGAACCTTTCCCTTGTCGGTGGAGTAATAGCCAATACTTCCTTCTCTTTGTCAATTCCTTCGCCTCTTGATCATTCTTCATTCCTTCGCGTCATTTATTCCATAAAAATCAATAATGATTCCTTTCGTTTCAGTATACCCAGCGTACAAGAAGAACGAGGCCGGCTTCACAACCTGCCCATCGTTGGAGACGAGGTACACCGGCGAGCCCAACAACCGCGCCGTCTCCAGGAGGCCCGCTGACATCGTAAGGACGCGGAATCCGGGAGCATGTATGTATAATTCTCGCAGGACTGAGACCAGAGCCATAATAATGTACATCGGTATTATAACATTAGGAATAGAGACTGTTGCTTTTGTATTTGTGCGTCATTCATTCTAATCATAATGTAGTCCTCAATTAGTCATGTTTAAAGATGGAGTGCACTAAGAAATAATAAAGAAAGTCTATCCGTTGGTAAACTTAAGGGTTAATCTTATAAAGTCAGATAAGTATAATTTCCGCGTGTGTGCCATAAACAAACACATGCTGCATCCGTACGACATAAAAGCATAGTTGTAATACTCGTAAGTCGAATAATAAATGCGGAAGAAATTGTCCTAAATTTTTGTTTGCTTGCGGGATTTTGCTGGTCCGGTGGTTTTCGTTACAAAATAGATGAGAGAAATATATTATATTTTACTAATGACCAAGCAGACAACTTGACTTTCATCACGGACAGACATGACGTGACAATCAATTTTTTATTTGTAAAATTTACATCCGTATTCAAGAGCGTACTTGACTAAGAAATAAAACAATACTTGGTTGGTTATCGGAAGTATTGTCTATGAATTGGTTTGAATGACCCTATGCGTTCGAGAGTACTGTGACACCTCAGAGTATTGTTTGTGAATACGGGTGTTTTTTGCTTTTATTTTAATAAGGCCTTTTAATTCAATATAACTAATCATAAAACACGTTTTTACACAAATTTATATATTTCCAGGTATATCAAACGGTGGTCGACGTGTGGTGAAAGCGCTATGCGCGTACTCTGCACGAGCGGAGTCGGACATCTCGTTCAGGAAGGGGGACCGCATGGAGGTACTCAGCGACGCCGAGACCGACTGGTGGAGGGTGCTGCATCTCACCACCAGGAGAGAGGGGCTGGTGCCGGCGAACTTCGTGGCGGAAGAGAGCTCAGTGGAGTGTGAAGAGTACGTATCTTTACTTATATAATATAATGTTTTGTCAGTTTAAATGCAGAAAAATTCGATGCTTCTTATCCAGTAAAAAATCTTTCGCCAGTATAATGATACGCTATTAGTTCATGCTAAAGGCTATAAAAATATCAATCTGAACACGAAAGTGAATCTAGAGATCGTGAGATTGAGTGATGGTCTTTTCTTAAAGTCGATTGATTGAGGCAATATTCACGAAATCTAAAATAACTGTTGGTTTTTGTAACCTAAGAAGTAAGAATATAATGTAAAATGAAAATTATAATAATATAATCAAAACTTACAATAAACTCATTTGCACCATACTAAGCAGAAATTAAGTTCCTAAGGGCCTGTTTCACAATCTCCAGATAAGGTCCGAATAGGCTATAGGCAACATATTTGACAGATACTTAACAGATAAAGTATGGAGTAAGTATCTGTCAAATATGTTGCCGATAGCCTATTCGGAACTTATTTGGAGATTGTGAAACAGGCCCTAAATATAATTTGTTAATAATAAATTAAAATAATTTATTTTTACTTTCGGATTCACCGCACGGACAGTTGGTGCTACACAGCTAAAGTGCCTGCAGAACTTGATGAGACTCCGTTTAGTGTCCAATAAGATAATTTTTTAATTTGAATAAATAACTATTTTTGGAAACGTTGTGGCATACTTACATGCATCTGAAACGTTATGAGATATTTAAAAAGTTAATTTTACATTATTCGGCATCGTCTACGTTTCGCTAGACGAGCGTGACGGGTTGCAATTTGCACGCTTGTTGCCGCTACGGAATAATAATTAACGATGCACCAATTTAGCGAAATTCCAAACGGAATCAATATAGTGGTCGATGTTCCATCTCGAATTGGAATTTTTAAATTCCATCAAGATCCAGGGAATGTTTTAATCAAGTTGGTTTTTACTCGAGTACCAACATCTAGATTAGATATATAGGTTCACTGCTTTTGCCCCTTGAATTATTTAGAGAAATAAAAATTACAAAATGACTAGAGCAGAGTTCCATCAAAGATGAATATAAAATCATTAATGAATCAGCTAAGTAATGTTAAATTTGTTAATGAATAGCTATGTCAGATTTTATGGATTTTCTGTGTTAGAGAAAAGAAAGTATGCATACACGTTATTTGAGATCATGTGCCCAAGCACAAGGGTAATGGAACCCCGACATAATAACAATTTATACATTTGTGGGCCTCAATTTTGGACTAGAAAAAGGTAAGGTCACTGCTTAGTATTCTAATCAGCAATAATACTTCTGATAGAAATATATCTGGCTCGCGGCACTTGCCTGGACTGCCCAATAGAAAAGAAGGGCCTGGATGAACCAACTCACCATGATCATAGAAAGGCTACAGCAGCTAAAGGATTAGACGTTGTAATGCTGCTTTTGTCTGTAAATTCAATTTCTTTAAATTCTTCAATTAAACATGTTTATTTGAAGAATTTACAGACAAAAACAGATAAATCTGAAATATCTAAAATCTGAAAATATTTTTGCAGCTGGTTTTTTCCTCACGTATCAAGAAAAGAAGCTGACAAGCTCCTCCTAGCTGAGATCAATCCTCGGGGTACGTTCCTGGTGAGACCTGCCGAGCACAACCCCCACGGGTTCAGTCTCAGTGTGAAGGACTGGGAGGAGGGGAGGGGGTACCACGTTAAACACTACAAGATCAAGCCGCTGGACAATGGGGGGTTCTACATCGCCACCAACCAGACATTCCCCAGCCTGCCCGCGCTGGTTATGTCATATACAAGTGAGTACTAAACTACTTTTTATGTTGAGGAGGCAGTTTGACCGTCTTGGAGTTCATTGATAGAGGAATGTCTGGTTGTGGGACAAACGCTGATGATGATGTTAAACTGAATCGACTTAACCTAGCCAACTAAACAGTACCATACCGATTTGGATTATAGAATAAAAAAATTAACAGTAAAATGAATTACAAGATTTAAGACTGATATCGTTTAGGAGTTTGTTTTGTGTTCAGGAGCGAGTTTGAATTGCATTGTCGTGTCGTTTGTTCCTGTAATTTTCTGTTTGTCCTGCCAATACGGAAACTATAGTAGATAAATTGTATTATAGTAGAATTGGCAAGACCGGTTCACAGCAACAAATATTGCCATATTGAAGTGGAACTATCAATAATGAATGTATCCAACTCAATCGATGTGCTACCAGTTTACAAATTTATAGCGAAAACGTTTATCGAGTTGCAGAGAACGCGCTTGGTCTGTGCCACGTACTCGCCCGACCCTGCCCCAAACCGGAGCCCCAGATGTGGGACCTCGGTCCGGAGCTGCGGGACAAGTGGGAGATACCGCGCAGCCAGATACAGCTCATCAAGAAACTGGGTCAGGGCAACTTCGGCGAGGTGTACTACGGCAAATGGTGCAACAATATTGAGGTGAGCGCTTGGTTTGCCTTATCGTTTAGCCAACTTCAAAATTTTTCGTTCTTCAAATTCGAAATCAGTTGAGCAGGACGATGGCCTTATTCACTTTTGCGCTGATTTTTTAAACTTAGAATATAAATTGTGGGGTTATTAATTGTATTCTACGGATGTATTTATAATTCTACGGAATCAGTCTCTTCTAATATATAATATACTACTAACTAATTCACACTATATACGTATGTATTTTTTCGGTGAACTTTAGTAGAACCCATTTTATGTGTATCGATGGAAATTGAACTAAGAACTCCCAATTTAAGGTCCGATACTAAAAGTCTCGAATATCCGAATAGAACTTGGGATAGTCAATTTAAATCAGGATATAGAACCCGCCACCAAAAAAGGAAGTCGTATTGATTTTATATAGAGAAGTTGACAATTAGGTAAATAATTATTAAGAAAGCATTTTCATCCAAAACAATCCCTGCTATAAACTTCAACTAGTCAAAAAAAATAGTGAGCATAAAGTCATATAACGTAATTTTATGGTTTACAGGTCGCCGTGAAAACACTTAGGGAAGGCACAATGTCCAAACAAGCGTTCCTTCAAGAAGCAGCCATCATGAAGAAGTTCAGGCACAAGCGGCTCGTGGCGCTGTACGCGGTCTGCTCCACGCAGGAACCAGTCTACATCGTCCAGGAATACATGTGCAAGGGCTCACTCCTGGAATTCCTCAGGAATGGAGAGGGAAAGTCCCTACATTTCGAAGATCTAGTCTACATCGCCGCGCAAGTCGCCTCCGGCATGGAATACTTGGAGTCCAAACTTTTGATACACAGAGACTTAGCGGCCAGAAATGTGTTAATAGGTGAAAATAATGTAGCGAAAATATGTGATTTTGGACTAGCTAGAGTTATAGAGGACAATGAGTATTGTCCAAAACAGGGCTCCCGGTTCCCAGTAAAGTGGACTGCCCCAGAAGCAATCATATACGGAAGATTCTCAATAAAGAGTGACGTTTGGTCATATGGTATTCTGTTAATGGAATTATTCACATACGGTCAAATACCATATCCAGGTCTACATGGTAAAGAAGTGATTGAACAAGTCGAAAGGGGATATAGAATGCCAAAGCCGGTTGGACATTACCTGCCTGATGACATATATAGACTAATGTTGCAATGTTGGGATGCGATACCAGAGAAGAGGCCTACGTTTGAATTCCTCAATCATTATTTCGAATCATTCACAGTTACAAGTGAAATACCGTACAGAGAGGTTCAGGACTAGTGCTGTGATATAGTGAAATAAAATTCTTCCGGTCAGGTGTACACGTCCGAAGTGCTTAGAACAATGTGCAACCACGGACCAAGTGTTAACAGTGATTAATCTAACTGGAAGTAACTGTGTGCGAAAGTGTAAGGTCCTTAGCGAATAACTGGAATTATGATGTGTGTGTATGTAAGTGTTTACACCGTAAAATGTATACTCAATGTCCACCACATTGTACGAGGTAGCATATTATGTGTTTTATAAGTATGAGTATATCAATGGGTCACATTCTATTAAAATAGAAAATATCAGGCTTTATATTATCTATTTCAAATGTTTCACCGATAAACAACCTTGATTTGATTTTGTTATAATCTATTCTTATTTTCAAATTGTGATTTAATTTTTTGAATTTATGATATTTCACATTGTAACATTAAGCACACACACCGTCATAGCTTCCATTTTTAAATGTTTTTGAAACAAACTATACAGGAAAGTGTGAGCTTGTCATTCTAATTATCAAATTTCATCTCATTATAAAGTTACAAGGCGGACATACTTCCTTATAATATCATCTTGCGACACTTTCTATTTTATTTGTGAGCTAGCTTAAGCACATTTAGAGGTGTTATTTTGCATTTGTACAAACTCGATAATGTAAGCAATAACTGTAAAACAAAATTAGGATACACGATATTTTCATATTCTAAATTGAAATGTGATATTTTTTTATCACGTTAGGCCAAACAAATTTTGTATATCTGAAGGATTAGCCCCAAACATAAGCAGTATAATTCCATAAAATCACTGCCATATAAATTTATATAAAAAATAGAACCTCTTCTAAGTCGGTAAAGGATTTTTGTTTAATTTATAATTTATGAGGTTAGAAACATTATATCAACTGATGATTGGTTACGAATTGAATAATTGATCATATTATGAACAATAGCATTATACGGTTGTCAAATACTGAGAAGTTTCTAAGTCGTTTCATGTAATGATTTTTAAAATATCATTCCTTAGTATAACAATTATAAAATATTTTAAAGCATTGCTGTAAATAGCAAATAAATATAGAATAATAGGATAAACATACACTCCCTTAATGTTTTTAACAAGGGGCTAATCATCTCTTCCTGAACCATGCACATATTATTTTCTTGTCTCAATTTTACACCAATATTAATTTATACTGTAGATTGGTAAATAACCCAAGTGTTTAGAGAATTTGTATTTCAATACATATTATTAATATGTATATTGGATTATATACCAAGTTTTTTGAATATATACCCCTGTATATTTAGTCCCTTTTTCACAGATATTGCTATGAAAAAAATGACTGTTGACTTTCAGTTAACATCGCCTCATAAATGTATGTAAAGGCGCCAAATTGTTTTAAAAATTAACAAATATAGCTTTAGGACCATATACCAAAGAGTTATTGTAAATTAAGAGCAAATGATAGTTTAAGATGGGAGCATATTTAATTTCTAGAGTATTTAGAATTTGTGACCTGTTTAATGTTAATTGATTTGACCAATATCCTCAAGTTTGATGTGTACGGCTAAATTATATTAAAGTTGTAAACACGATATTTTACTAATATGACTATCGACTGATCACAAACTAATTTACGGCAAAATTGCAAAAAAAAAAAACTTTTGTTATCTTAAAGTAAATCGCTTTAATCACTTAATCATTTTTATTGTCCTAGAAATTGTATAGATCAAAGGAAAATAGTGTCTTATAACATTCCAAGTAATCAAACTCTGAATTTGGACACTTTTGTATGAAAACAATTAGATTTATAAGATTTTGTACATACAATGAAATAAATGTAATTGATATAAAAAACTTTTATTTATCCCTTAGAACTATTTTACATATAAATTGCACAGACACAATCAAAGTGTATAATAGGTGACAAAAGTAACCCGTGCGCGCATAGCCTAATATCTATATAATTTAAAATATTTCATATCATTGAATAATTTCATAAAATAATTTTGTCTACTTCATTATTATATGTAATGAGCCATGAGGAAAGTCTTTTGATTATATCACTTATGGACCTACACCGTGTCGGCATACATCTTGCTTCGTATCCTCAGATATGAGTACTCCGACTGGTAGAAACCTTGCATGAATTGCCAACATTTTAATATAGGCATAGGAACGTATCTCGGATGTTTCTTGCTGTAATGATTTAAATAAATAGCTAAAACCACTAACATTCCAGACCATGCATACCTAAAATAAAAATAAAAATTGAAATTAGTTATTCAATTCAATTTGTTCACAAAATCATGTTTGTTTGTCCTTTGTCTTTGTAAAATTAAGTAGTTTTTAAAAACATGTTCAAATACCATCCAAAATGGCGCTTGTGGAAAAAACGAAAGTAAGAGCGGCCCCATTTGTGCGTTGCGCTGCGTCGTTTTTCATATATTTTTATGGTAGGCCCCATTAGACCGTTGCGTCGTCGCGCACGACGTTTCTCCAAGAGACGAAGTGGGAGGGAGGGTGATGCGCTGCTTTACTTTATTAATGCTATCAAAGGAGATATCCAGAATCTTCCATGGTTTCTACGTCTATTTCGACGGTGGCGTAATAAAAGCAACAAAAGAACACTATCCATTGCAAAGAGTGAACTGAGACGCAGTTGCGACGGCCTGCATACCCTCATGCGTTGCGTTGTCGCAGCGTCAACGCAACGCATGCGTGGCATACAATGAACGCATCGCAACGCACAAATGGGGCCTCGTTCTAAGAAGTAGCAGTTCTCGACAAATTGGTTGCGTATACACTGTAAACATAATATAAATTTTTGTGTGTGCATGTATGTCTAAGCACACGCCACTCATTAAGAATGTACTCTTGTAATGTACTGCGCCACTTTTATATAAGAAAGGCTTTATAACTGACGTGTAAAGATAACTCCTTGCTTTACAATATACTAGCAGCGCCCCGCGGTTTCACCCGTGTACTTCCCATTCCCGTGGGAGTACGGGGATAAATTATAGCCTATGGTTATTCTGATGTATAAGTCCGTTCAGTAGTTTTTACGTGAAAGTGTAACACACATCCATACTTACAAACTATCGCGTTTATTATATTAGTAGGAGTAGGATTACATGACCTAAGATCAGTGGCGTAACTACAGGGTGGCAAGTCGGCAAAATCCCACGGCCAAAGTCGGAGGAGAATTCCAACTCCCAACATTTATTATTACATTACATATATATTTAGCAAAAAAAAAATGTCTTTCCTAGCATCCGATGAATTCGCTTCGGGTCCCGAACGGTATAGTTACGCCACTGCCTAAGGTTATAAGAAAGTGACACATTAACACAGAGCAAGACATATACTTACTGGAAAACAAAAGGTTTGCTGAATAATAAGAATGATATGATAATAGATAGAGCTTTTCTCATGGTGGTCACAGTCACCGCTACTGTGGCCCCACAGATCCTCACTAAAGTGAGTACGGCCTGCAATCCCATATACCCACTAACACTTAGAAGGAATATATTGGTATACATTGTTGTGGGATTCTGAAAAGAATTACAATTCAGTTAAAAAATATTATATGAGAATGGCGTAGGTTCATCTGGGTGTGATCCACCATGCTGCCTATTTCTTCTGCGAAGCAGCTAGCCGTGTTTGGAAGAGAAGGATGGGACAGGCAGTATAAGCACTAAGACATCATCTTACGCAGGATCTTCGCAGGATTGGCAACACATAAACAAGTTGCTTGCTCTAGTCCTGAGTAAACTTATTTCATATGAGACGCTAACCTCTTACTATGACAGTTCGATTTTTTTTTATGCCATGAGAAGTCAAACAAGCAGTCAGAGCCTTGTGGCGGCTACCCACACCCATAGACATCCGCACAAGAGGTTATGCTGCAGCAAAGAATTCAGAGGTTCATAGAAGGACAGTTCTTATGAGCACTTTGAGGACAAACTCTGCGATGTAAACGCCCGCTTGGCGGCGTGACGAGAGGGACACCGCGATGTCCCCAGCATATGAGCCGACGAGAGCGAGAGAGTGCGTACTGGGGACTTGTCCCCTATAAAGTCGGCACAAAAAATCCTTAAGGATTGTGCTTCTATGTACGTCTGAATTCTTTGGCTGCAGTTCTATCCCAACCAATGGGCCATGACGATCTAGACGCATACCAGGCTGGCTGGCCGGCGGTTGCGCAGGATCGCGATATGTGGAAAAACTTGAGGAGGCCTTTGCCCAGCAGTGGGACAGCATATGCTAATAATTGGCATTGCATTGAAATAAAGGAAGTAAAAGAAAAAGATATTTTCTTTCTTTAAAAGGTATTTAAACGTCTCTTTCTAAATATCATCATCATTTAGCCTAGCCTTTTCCCGACTATATATTGGGGTCGGCTTCTAGTCTAACCGGATTCAGCTGAATACCAGTATTTTACATGAACAACTGCTGTCGGACCTCTACAACCCAGTAACTGGGTGATACGGTACCCTGAGGTGTCTTTAGAAATATATGTATAACAATATCTTACCTGAGCACAATACACAAATCCATCTGACAATATGCCACTGAATGTTGTTATCACAATGAGATAAATACATGCTATTGCATACGAGTAAAATACAACTTCATTGTTTGAAGCTTGGAACTGTTTCATAGCCTTCTCCTGTACATTTCCTATGATGGCATCACAGAGTAAAGCGAGTGAAATCACTATAACACCAACAAAATCAAAATTTGGTGATGTCTTTGAGTCCGCTGAAAATAGTTAATATAAAATTGCTTAACTTCTCTTAATCTTAAAAAAATAATAAAATACATTTGTCAGATATATCCAGCTAAGAACATCCACTACATAGAGATTGTTGTTTCACTGTGTTGAGAGTCAAAATTTAGCAACTAATAATAACTATAATAAAATAACACATAAATGTATTGTGTATTAATATAAATTTACTGTGATAAAATAATTAAATGTTATTTTGAATGTTATTCATACAAAAATACTTTACCTAAGGTAAACATAGTTAATCCAATGCACATTATAATTGCAGCTGTATAATCTAAGAAGTTATATCTCTTGCCCAATATTATAATACTGCCAATCATCACGGGGATCAACTTGCAACTCTTGAATATCAATTGAGTTGGGTAGTTCAGGTAACTTAGTGCTAGATTCGAAAAAGACATTGTGCCTAGTGTTAAGGCTGCTAATATAGCATATGTTCTTAATGGTACTCTGAAAGAATTAAAATTGATTTTAATTATAAATTCACTGACTATACTGACTATACTGACTATACTGACACACATATGACTATGATCTCAAAATTATTTAAATTTTATACAGTATGCATGCCTAATACTCTGAGTCTAGAATCAGTACTTCTTACATATGGCAAGAGTTTAGATACATGCCACTTTTGGAGGGGGAACTTTCCTTTGCATGATAACTTGTCAGGGAGAATTGGAAAAAACATCTTTAAAAATGGGTTATTTATTGTATATACATAAAATATACAAAAAAGCTATTAGTATCATGTATGTATCATATATTAGTGCTTTATTATTTAATATAATGCACTTGTGTATATTAATATTTTCAATGTAATATTTTATATTGTTTTCTTGTTTATGCGAATTTCACTCATTATATTGAAAGACTTAGTTAGCACCTTCTGCATAGATAGGACTAAATAAAAAATATTGTTGTATCATAGGGTAGTTTTGAATAACTTTGTAACAGTAGGACATCTGACACCTCAGTCCTCCCGTGACCATGGTTGCTGTAAAGTATCTGAAACGTTGGGCTTGTAAAAAACTTAATAAGCCGCGATAAATCCGTAAAGTTGTTTCATTATAATGTAATATTTTACTTGTAAATCTCAAATTTGTCATTTTTACCAATTTTCATTAATTTTATCAAATCCTCTGGCAATTGTAGGATATAAAGCCCACCCTCTTCCTCTAAAATGATTAGCCATCCCATATCGAAGGAGCATATTTCTAGCCCATTGCTTGTATAAATACTCACTTTCTTTTTGTAGAGTTCCTTATCAATGATTCCATATAACTGAGGCATGTTGTGATCAAAAATTGAACTAATGTTATGTACAGACTGACAGGCTTAACCTCACTGCCAGAAAATATTAACTCTAGAAAATACCCGTATGCTAAATAGCACACAAATAAAAATGCAGAACAGCACATAAATTGTACTAATTGGCTATATGGAGAGATATCAAGGCATAGTATATTAACCTCTGCCTTTTGAGGCTCCCCATTTGGACTTTTAAAGTCTTCGATCTTGATTACAGTATCCTTAGACATTATATCAACATTAAATTAAATGACTATGAATATCTGTAAAACCAATAACTGATAACACATAATTCCATAATCCTTCACCTATTATATGGAGCAGAAACTTATACATCATGTTAACATCTTTACGTATAAAAAATAAATTTAATGAATGTATTTAATGTAAAACGTTTGTAAAAATGTTCGACTCCACGTAAACAGTTTTAATTTCACTCAATAAAAATAATAAAGGAATTAAAAATATGTTTCAATCAGTACGGCAAATGTCATATTAGACAGTATTGTCAAAGTCAGGTGTCAGTAATCAGTATTTGTTTTTTTTATTTTCTATTATGAAGGACTGAGGCTAGTTTTGGCGGTACCAAAATCTAGTATCAAGCGCCGATCAGCGCTCAAGTCACGTCTCTGAATACGGCCCTGAGGCTCGAATTCTAAAACGTGACTTGAGCGATCGGCGCTTGATACTAGTTTTGGGTAATTGTTGTTTGACAATAATTTATCTTCAATAGGGAAGACAAAGAAATTCTGTATTTTTGTTTGATAAAACCGCATCCCTCCAGGGACCAGGCCCCGTTAATCATCTATCTATTAACTATCATTCTTAAACACGCCCACTTAGGACTGTCCCCCAAAATATTCACCAAACAACAATCAAAATATATTATGCAGATTAATTATTTTATAAAAAAGTCTCCCACTGAATTGTTCATTCAGAATATTAGAGAGCGATGATGCATATTTCATAATTATTCATACGCTTCGCAGCTTCGCATTTCACAAAATTTAACTACATTTAATTTACTAAATGCTAATGTAGCTAATAATGAATGTGAAAGCGAATTAATCCATTACTACTAACACTATTACTACGTGTACGTCATGTAGGTAATCTAACAGAATACTATTTTTCCCTTATAAAATAGGCTGTAGAGAAGGAAAAGAGACGGGAAATATTAGGGCCCGCGGTTGTGGTTTTTATATTTTCCGGTAAATAATAATTGTTATTTAGTTCAATTTAAAGCAGTTGTTTCCATAATACATTTGTCACGAAATTCACAATATCGTAAATACCATTCATCCACGTGGATATGTCGCAGTCATCTGGTTGAATCAGTCATTTGATTGTATCACTAGCGCGTTAATCGAATGACGACATTTAATTGAATCACTAGGCCGAACGTTGATTGAACAAGCGTCGCTCAACGTCCAACTAGATAGCGGATTGTAACATAGCCCATTGAACAGAGCGGACGTAAAATCAGTCAGGTGATTGTAATTTAGTTCATTTTTTTTACCACCGCGGCGTTAGTAGTCACTAAAACAAACTTGGCGTAAAATAGCTCGCGCAGATAGCTAGAAACTGATCCTGTGATTACCCAAACTCTCATTTCACAAGGTGACAAAGACTTAAGTTTTCAACTTTCTGGAATCATAGAGACTTCCATATTTTAATACATTACTTTTTCAAAAATATCATATATTAAGACTTAAAGTCATAATAAGGTGTGTCATGTTATGTCCTCCATTTTTGTTATGTAAAGGAAGCTACCTTTTGAGTTGCGAACTTACGGTCACTCACATTACAAAGTCGGCTATATCCCATATAACGACAATGGTAAATGACGTTCAGTCAAGACGTTAAACGTTACATATTCAACAACTTGACGAGTTGTCCTTTAGTCATTCAATTAAATGTCGTCATTCGATTAACGCGCTAGTGATACAATCAAATGACTGATTCAACCAGATGACTGCGACATATACATCGTCATGGTAGCATGGCTATAGGTCTTAGCCAGTTGCAATAGGAACAAAAATAGTATTTGATCTTTAGTCTATGGGAAATAGGATAGCAAATGTCAGTGATGTAGAAGAAACCAAGAAATAGGATCAAGAGAATTTTCATCGTTTCGTATAATCGTTGTTTTATTGACTGGGAGTGTTTTAGTGATATCTAATATTATTGTCGTATAATGTATGAACTAAGTTGTATCGGTGCACATTATTAAAATAGTAAAGTGACATATTTGTGCATCTCATTAATTTCGCGAACAAAAGATTCGATTAAAGAGCAATGATGGATACTGATAATTCCGGTGCTGATTTCTGTCGATTCTGCAGATCCGAGGCATCCTCGGACCGTCCTCTTTTCCACCCTTGTATTTGTACTGGCTCTATAAAATGGATTCATCAGGAATGTTTAGTACAATGGATGCGATACTCACGAAAGGAAATATGCGAATTATGTGGTCATCGTTTCTCATTCATGCCAATTTACTCCCCCGACATGCCAAGACGGCTGCCTATTCGTGATGTGGTCGGTGGTCTCGTAACATCTGTCGCTTCGGCGGTGAAAGACTGGCTACACTACACCCTCGTCGCCCTGGCTTGGCTCGGTATCGTGCCCCTAACAGCCTGTCGAACGTATCGATGCCTATTCTCTGGCTCACTGGACCCAGTGATATCCTTGCCCTTCGATATAGTCTCAGCAGAAAATTTAGCAAAAGATGTTTTCTCTGGTTGTTTCGTTGTCACCTGTACACTATTCTCGTTTATCGGACTAGTGTGGTTGCGCGAGCAGATCATGCATGGTGGTGGTCCCGACTGGATGGAAAGAGAAAACCTGCAGGTACCACCAGCAGATGAAATTCCTCCTCAAGACAACAATAATGAGCAAGTGAATGACGGTCCTGGTGGAGCAGGTGGAGCAGGGGATGAACCACCACCACCAAGAGAGGAGCCCAATGTTGAAAATGCAGATGATCCACTTGTCGGTGATGAAGCTAATTGGAATCCAATGGAGTGGGACAGAGCTGCAGCGGAGGAACTAACTTGGGCCCGACTGCTCGGCTTAGACGGCTCTATGGTCTTTTTGGAACATGTATTTTGGGTTGTGTCACTAAATACACTCTTTATTGTGGTATTTGCTTTCTGTCCTTACCATATTGGAAAGCTGGGAGCTGCAATAGCCGGATTGGCTGCAGAAGGACCATTTGCTGGTCCTTTGACTGCCTTGGCAGGATATGTTATACTTGGAGCAGTACTGGCAGTTTTGCACGGAATGGCATCATTGTTAAGGCTAAGAAGTGCTAAAAAGGCTTTAGGATTCTGTTATGTAGTAGTGAAGGTGGCCCTGCTGTCTGTTGTAGAGGTATCTAATTCATTTTTTATTTGTAGTAATACACAAGTTACTATAATAATAATAAACGAGGAGATATTATAACAAGTAATGTCTAAAAGAAAAAAAAAATATTTCTCCAAAAAAATATTTTATTTATCATTGATTATATTTATAATTTTGAATTAAGAACTTTTAAAATAGAGTCAATATATTAAGAATCAATATCATTTATAACTAGTAATTGATTTAGTTTTGTTGAAACAAAATACTTATAGTATTTTAAGTCTTAATTATTATAGATTTTTTCACTAAATATTCAAAGTCAATGTAAATGTCCATTGTAGCATTAACATAATATACACAACATCAGATAAAAATTGCTATGTCATATACCCATTAACATATTTACAATGCATTAGTCTTTATTACGTTTTACATAAATTTATTCCTTACACATGTTTAATAATTCCTTTTAGTGCAAAGTAAAGAATATTATAGTTGTAAATGTACTTTCACTTAATGTGATCAATATGAAGTAACTAATTAATGAATATATTAAAAAATGTTGTCATTTAGCTGAGGTTATGTTAGCTCCATTTACATAACTTGTTTCAATTCAGTCTCTATGTAATAAAACAATTTTTTATTAATTTTATCATGGTTTATTAAGATTTTTTACATAAGCTTTTGTACATGCCATAATCATGAAATGATATCAGTCTAAGATTGAGCCACATTAAAATTATTTCTACACTAATATTATAAAGAGGAAAACTTTGTTTGTTTGGTTGTAATGGCTCAAAAAGTACTGGACCAATTTCAAAAATTCTTTCACCATTCGAAAGCTACATTATCCACGATTAAATATTAGACTACATTTTATTCTGAAAAAAATTGGGTTCCGTAAGATATTTGGGTTTTTCGGACACAAGGTGTAAAAAATCAACAAGAAAAGTTACTTATTTTGTGTACTAAGCTCCCGTTGTAAATCTTAGTTAACTCAGGCGAAGCTGCGGGCAACAGCTAGTCATGAATATGAGTGAAATTTGCATAAACATTATAAAGCAATATCCAGTTCAAACCTATTAAATCTTTTTTTATCTATATTCAAAATCAGAAGTTTATGTATGTTTCCAGTTGAATAATATTTTTATTTTAAAGATTGGATACATAACCTGTTATTGAATATATAGCATAAACAGTTACTTAACATTAAAAGCTTTTTAATCATTATTCAAAAAATACAATAAAAAATAATAATGATTGTTTATACAATCAAGCATTATTATTTTTTAATCAATCCTTTGTTTATTTTTTCCCTAAGGGCATTGCTCTACATAAATACAATAAATCATATTAATCATGTCAAATTGTTACTATCTAAACCGATAAGATTTTTATAAGTATATTATAGGAATATGCAATAGTGGTGAGGCTTGTTTTTAGAACTTGATTTGTTTTTTTTTTTTTTAAATGTATGCATATTGGCCATTAGTTAATCTGAAGTTTAAGTGTTTTTTAGGTCATTTTATTATATTTGTATAATGATTTTAGATTGGGGTTATTCCCTTGGTCTGTGGATGGTGGCTAGACCTCTGCTCTCTATCAATGTTCGATGCAACCCTCAAAGACCGAGAATCAAGCTTGCATGCGGCACCATGGACTCTAATGTTCATACACTGGCTGGTCGGAATGGTCTATGTATACTATTTTGCATCGTTTATCCTGTTATTAAGAGAAGTCTTAAGACCCGGTGTGCTCTGGTTCTTGAAGAATTTGAATGACCCCGATTTTAGTCCAGTTCAGGTCAGTATATATTAATAAACTATGGCCTTTATCTATAATTATGTAGGCATTCTATTTTACGATTCTATCTCTTGTCGTGGTGGTGGGACTCAGTAGCCCAGGGTGTCCCCGAAACCTTGGGGTCACCAACTACCCCTCTTACAAGAAGAGGGGAAAACATAGCAAGGGGTAAGGATGGGAACCTCGCCTCATCGTACTGTCCGGATGTTGGGAGTGGTTGTTCTGTGATGCGGGGCAACTGCTCTGAGGAGGTGGCGTCGGTCTTCTGAGGGACTGACTAGGTGTCGAGGTGTAGCAGATCCGAGGCACCTCACCAAAGGCGGCATCTCCGGATTTTGTGTTGTGGGTTTAGTGGGTAGAGCTGTGTCCACTTACCATCTTTCGGGCGCAGCGAGTCCCACATACCTGCATACATGAAAAAAGAAAAATCTGTTGCCATATACATGAAATAATGTCTTTATTAAAATTTCTTAAATTATTTCCTTTCCACACAATTTTACGATATGACCAAGGTTATAGCTATAGGTTAACCTGGTGAGAATTTCATTTAATATGTATTAATTTAACTTTTGTAGGAAATGATCCATCTTCCCGTATGGTCTCACATGCGGCGTCTGGTTGTTTCGGCCATGGTGTTCGGAACCGCCGTTCTGTTCATGCTCTGGTTGCCGATTAGAGTTATAAAGAACCTGTTGCCCGGCTTCCTGCCCTACGCCGTCGCCGTTCACACTGAAGCTCCGGTGAATGAGCTCAGCTTAGAGCTGCTTTTGCTTCAGGTGAGTTCTATATTATATCAATTTATTAATTAGTTGACATGTGAAACAATCTTGTATAAGTATTTGAAAAGATCAACCATTCAATTAGTGACATTACAAGGCGCATTATTCTCTTCTTTTCTCGTGGTAATGGGTGCTCACATAACTTTAATACTCTGTTAAGCTAATTAATTTACAAAGTCGCACAGAGTTTTCTGATCACGGCTCGGATATCCAAAAATAAATTTGACCAAATGATTGGTTAATACATAACATAATAGATATGCGCACATTCCATTAGCCAAATGATAAATATTAGTTCTTGTATATGTATGTAATTATATTCTTTGGATATTTCCTGGCAGACAGGCTTTACCCCTGAGTACCGGGAGCAACCGCTGACTCTCTCATTGTATTGCAGGTGATCCTCCCAGCGCTCCTGGAGCAGTCGCACACTCGTACGTGGCTGAAAGCTGGTCTGCGCGCGTGGTGCGCGTGCGCGGCGGGCGCGCTCGGCCTGCGCTCGTACCTGCTGGGCGACGCGGCGCGCGACGAGCCCCACCCCCCGCCACACCCACCACACCAGCTGGGCGCCGCCCACCAGGTCTGTGACAGATATATGTATGAAGGGCAGGCGAATGCATTCTGCTATCAAGTTACGTGACTTTGTTAGTGCTAAAAGTGCCTGTACAATCAGAATGTTAGGATAGCGTAATTACCGAACGGCAATACGCTGCGGGTGTTAATCTATCTTTTTATAAACGGGAGGTTTATTCCGGGCGTCCCCTGACGGCAATTTTTTATTAATAAATAAATTATAATATAACAGAGTATTTCGCCAAAGTGCTGAGTCCTATGCAGTAGTCGGGACAGGACAGTCACACATTGTGCAGGACAGACATTGTGATTTTTTTTAATATAAACAATTAGTGCAATGCTTATAATGTGGCTTAAAATAAAATTGAATATAATACAATATGTGCTACAGAATTATTGA
Source organism: Lycaena phlaeas (assembly GCA_905333005.2). Lineage (NCBI taxonomy): Eukaryota > Metazoa > Arthropoda > Insecta > Lepidoptera > Lycaenidae > Lycaena > Lycaena phlaeas. The sequence continues at coordinate 11,599,002 of HG995178.1, forward strand.
GTTGCTTGACAAAAACTTCATGGACTGTAGTAAAAAAAAAAAAATTCATGGACTGTAAAATAATTAAACTTTACCTAGACGTGTCGCATTAATTCGATACGGTTCGGTGACTGCTATGTATAGACTTTACAATAGTAATAGAAAAAAGTCTTAAGACTCTGTTTTTGTGCCATACAATGCCCGTATTTATACTTAGTCATAATCGAATCACCAATGAAATGTAAATTTTTCTTTTTTTTAAATATCATACGAAATAATCTTGACACAGGATAAATATAAAAAGAAACTTGAAACAATTTTTTTTTCAATATTCTAATTTGCCATGACGACTCTTATTACATTGAAATAAGATGTAATTTTACCAATCTAATCCAAAACGAAAGAGTAAAACTTGTCATTTGCCACATTTTATCAAATCTAAGAAAAAGTAAAACTTGTCATTTGCCACATTCTATCAAATCTAAGAAGAAGTAAAACTAGACGTTTGCAAATGGCGCCAATTGCGCGGGGGCCATGTCCGTTTCCAAATATAAGATGTCCTCAGTTGCAGGCGCTGATGCGGCGCGACGGGCCCGCCGGGTTCGAGCCGTACGTGCGCGTGTCGTGGTTCCCGCTGCGGCTGGGGGCGCTGCTGCTGCTCATATCGCTCTCGCTGGTCATGGCGAGTGCTCTGACACTGGTAAGTTTTTTTTTAATATATAACACGCTAAGTGATGATCTATTATTACGTTTACAGTTTTGGTAGGCATATGTAGGCATTTGCTTTAAAAAATAAAAAAAGAATAAAACATGTTTAAATCACTTTTTTTCAATTTGGGTAAGAATTCACCAAATTAAGTGAGTATGGGGAAGGGGAATTATTCAATGATTTATTAAGTTTGAATAATTGTGTAAACACTGTTTAATAGAGTTGTTTTTTTTTACTGATTAATAATTATAATTAATAAAAAAATATATAACAGAAATAGAAAGCAAAAAGCTATTTACTTTTTTTATTTACAATTTTTTACGTTATTGTATTCTTTTTAAGGTAATCCCCGTGGCGATTGGAAGAAAAGTGATGACCCTGTGGCTTCCTAAAGCCTCGGATGGAGTGCACGAACTGTACACTGCTGCTTGTGGTAATATTACATACTATGTAATATTGTAACAAATAAAAAAAGTCAAGTCTAGGCAACTCATTCGTGTTTTGCCCATCCTGAGACAAAATGTTAATCTCCAAGCTAGTAATAACACTACCTGTCCAGATCTTCTCTTCGAAACACAGCAAAGCTGTTTGACGGGAGAAATTAGCATGATGGTTGTACCCATGCAGCCGGGATCGCGGCACAGTGCATCATCCCCACCGGTCCCATTCGTATTTGTATTTGTGATGTACTACAATAGCCAGGTAAAAATCTTAAAAACGGTGGAAAAATTATATTATTAATGGTTATTTAATTCTTATCAAGTGCCTAAATGCAAAGTTTCATTGCGTCCTCTTCTATGTATAATGACGAATTTCCATACAAACTTTGATCCCCTATTTAAACCCCCTAAGGTTTTTTTCGCAACAAAAGGATTCGCCTATGTCCTTTCTCAAGCTCTAATCTATCCCTGTTCCAAATTTCATCAAAATCGGTTCAGTGGTTTAGGCGTGAAAGCGTAACAGACGGACAGACAGACAGAGTTACTTTCGCATTTATAATATTAGTGAGGATAACAGTTATAATTTAAACACGACCAGTTTCGACAAAGTCATCATCAGGCTACATTTGTGGTCCCCATCAGGTCTGTACCTGTGCTGGGCGGCGGGGCGTGGCGGCGCGCTGCTGGCGGGCTGGGCGCGCGGCGGGCGAGCGGCGCTGGCGGCGCGCGCGGCTTTGTGGGCGCGGCAGGCGGCGCGCGCGGCGCTCGCGGCGGTGGCGCTGCTGGGACTGGTGCCGCTCATGTTCGGTCTGCTGCTCGAGTTGGTGAGTGCCGCACCCAATAGACCCGCTTTATATAAATATACATAGTATGTAAGCCAGTAAAATAGTATATTCGACGTTAGAGCGAGATAGATATGGTAGTTATTGTGTTGTTGATATACATAATATTAGTCTAAGATACGGTATATAAAACGACCTTGACCGAGATGCTTATTTGATGAAACGTATTTTATATTTAATTTAATATGTCAACAAACATGTTGCATATGGGTTGCCTAAAAAATTCAGTCCAGGATATGATTAATTAATGATTTAAAAAAAAAATTATTTCACTGGTTTGATTATTAGACAAATTCTATACCAATCGAAAGTATGAAGCCCATAGAATATGCTGACGTTAGGTTTCCTATTATTTTCTGGTCACAACTCTTGGGTTGCCAAGTGTAAACAGGTAGATCGCCACTAGAGCGTTTTGCACCGATCTGATTATTGAATTGAAATTAAATGATAATAAAGATTATTTCATTATGAACACGGTGGTATGGGGTTGCCTGCAAAAAATCAATCCCGATTTCCGGTTGTCGAATTTTGAAAAGTTAGAAGACAAAATAAGAAACAACATTAAAAAAAACTTCTCTTTATTGTAAAAGATTATTATAAATACTTACAATTTTTGAGTTTGTTTAAATTATTCAGTTTCCGAGACATCAGACGTAGGTATAGCTAGCCGCGAAATCGCGCTAACCATGCCACAGAGGTCGTCGAAATTATTATCCCTATAAGAATGCAATTAAATCGTTGACTTCCTGGTCGCGTAGGTGCTGGTGATCCCACTCCGCGTGCCGCTGGAGCAGTCTCCGGTGCTGTTCATGTGGCAGGACTGGGCCCTGGGGGTGCTGTACACCAAGATCGTGTGCGCGCTCACCATGATGGGCCCCGACTGGAGCATGCGACGGGCCATAGAGAAGGCCTATAGGGACGGCATCAGGGAGATGGATCTTAAGTGAGTACTCATCTAGAATTTTCCATCGCCAATTTTAAACTCAAGTATCAAGTAGCGTCTTTGAATGTTTGTCTAATAGATAGATATAATAAAATAAACTAGCCGTACAAGTGTTATAAAATGGTATATGGTATGCTAAAGCGAGACATAAAGGCGGGACTAAAGTAACATTATTAATTGTAGTCAAAAAAATTAATTGTAGTCAGTAAAATGACATTTCCAGTGTTGCAGGTTTTTAGTCCCAAATAAATAGTTATGTTGTCGAATCGAATTTTTACAATTAAAAGTTAGCCGAGATAGCGATAGCGAGATATATTCAATATCAAATTGCCATTCCTCAAAACTCTGAGTATTTTGAGGAATGGCTTAAAAGCATTTTGCCAAATTTAAAGCCAAATGCGGTGCTGGTATTAGATAATGCAACAAGAAAAGTCGAGTGTATCCGTACTTAAAACTGGCGGAAGGCTGTTATTATTTAGTGGTTGAATGAAAAACAAATTCAATATCAACCTACAATGATGTCATGATGATGACAATGATGAAAATGTCAATTAATAGAAATAGTTAAATTACAAAAATCTAATTACGAACGCTATACGCTAAGTATACCGGAGGATCTAATCTATGGATTCGGTCTATGGTCCCATGTCGATGGTATGGTAATCTATACGCACGTGTGTGTCGCAGGTTCATCCTGGGCTCGGTGGCAGCGCCGCTGGTCCGCTGGCTGGGCCTGGCGCTGGCGGTGCCGTACGCGCTGGCGCGGTCCGCGGCGCCGCTGCTGCTGGGCTCGCCAGCGCACCGCAACCTGGTCGCGCGCCGCGTCTACCCGGCGCTGCTGCTGGCCGCCGTGCTGGGCGCGCTCGCCGTCTTCCAGGTGAGCTGACGTCTCTCATCCGGCATTAAATTACGTCAAATGGTCGTATAGGTGTACGAGAGCTGGGTAGGAGGTGGCAGGCCATAAAGTACCTTCTATAAATTATATCACAAGTTATGAGGGAGATAGAGGGTCAAAGAAACGTAACATGGAGAGGGTGTAGCTCTGGAATTTCATGACACCACATTTTAAGATCTAATATATTGTATAAATGGATGCTTATATATAACAATAAAAAGTAAAAAAACTGCGGACGGTGGTCCAGTGGTGGACGGACTCGGCCTCTTATGCGAGGGGTTCCGGGTTCGATCCTGACCCGTCCGTGTGTGCCTTAAAATGGGTTTTTCTAAATATATATAACAATACTTATTGTGAAATGAACATCTAAGCTGGAAATAGGCCTTTACACCAATGAGCAGGTCACGAGTATACATAAACTTACGCACACACGAACACACTATAATGCGATGCGTCCGTGTGTGCGTACTCACACACTTGCGTCCGTGTGTGCGTACACACACCTGCGTCCATGTGTGCGTACTCACCGTTGATTCTTTATTGCAAATAATAGTTACATTCCCATTAATGTTTTGATTTACACTATATTACCTATCTCCTTTAATACAATCGAATGCTGCCAGCAATTGTCATAAACTAAACCTAACTCACCCCCTAGATAAAGCAGTTCCGAAAACTGTACGAGCACATAAAGAACGACAAGTACCTGGTGGGGCAGAGGCTCGTCAACTACGACCACAGGCGGCACAAGCAACAGCAGAACATCGCGCCTGCCAACTGAACGGCAGGAGACAGGCAGGACGGGAGGCAGGCAGGAGACAGACGACAGGCTACCTGTCCCGCACATGTGATAATCCGATCGAGGTTAGAGTAGTACTAGATGTAATTCTTTAATAGTGTCAAATATTTGTCATTCCTTTTGAAATGTGAATTCTTCTAGTATTCGTATGATTTGCTATTGTATAAGTATTCATTGTTAAAGATTTTAATTGTCATACGCTACTCTGCCTGTGTGATATGGCGTTGGAATTGGTTATTATTAAATGGTTTTTATTTGGACTTTCATTTGATTTGAGCCCTTCCGTGGAGTGTTGAAACGATTGGAAGAATTTTATCATGTTAGAAATTTCGAATTAAGTAATTAGAAATAATGGTATGATAGAAATACATTTGTAGTAGAATATGTTAAAATACACCGCTAATTTTTAATTACCAAAATAATATTAACGGTAAACAATGATGAGCATTATATCCGCGCAATCTGATATTGTAAATATTTCTTTTTGGCAAAATTTTAAGTCTTTAAAATAAATTAAATTGTAATTATATGAAACAATTTAGCAACGGCAGGATTTTCGTGGCCATGGTTGCAGTAAAGTATCCAAAACTTGTAAAAAAAACCTTAAAAGCGTTGGAAATCAATATAAAATTATAAGGTCACTATGGTAAAATACTACTACAAATACGTAAAATTGTTGAACCTATAGTTACGTAACTCTGAGTCGTTAAAATGACGCTCGGTAATGTACGATCGAACGTTTAAAAGGTTAGAGAAACTAATATTAACATTCAATTAAGTTTAGTAAATAACTCACAACCGATAATTATTATAAAGTGAAAATTCTAGTCTTATATGAATGTTTTGAAATGGCTTAAATACTCTTTCTTTATAAATATTATGCCATCAATATATAGATACTTATTATGTGATTTTTTTGGTAAATAAAATTAGAGGTGTAGTTTTTTCTATCGTAACATAAAATTGTCTTCTTGCTTAGTTTGGTCTATTAAATATTTGCTCAATAGAATTTGTATTTATTTATTTTTTAAGTTACTGGTGCAGTGGTCAATAGCGTTTTGTTTATGTGCCAAAATAATACAATACGAATCATTCAGACATTTCCAATTATATTTTATTATGTAAATATGCACCATCTCTGGTTGTGTTTATAGGCAAAGCTTACAATAGTACTCGCGTCTCATTGTAAATAGACCATCATTGTTTAAGGCGTCGTAATATATATGCTATATTATTTACATGGAAATAAATGTTTTTCTCCTATCATTTTGTTTTGGTCTTATTTCACTAAAGAGCTGAATAAAGTAAGAAAATCATGCACGATGTTGATGAATGGCTTGGTTACGATGACGGATAATAACTTAGATGATGACAATAACTTAGTTCTGTGACAAATATGAATACTTATTGTACTATGTAACTAAGGGTTGAAAGAGAAAGAAATAATCCAGCAACGCTGGATTATTTCTGCATTTTTAAATTATAAAAAAGGTGTGTGTGCGATTCACACACGAAAGAAGTGAAACACACGTTAAATGCTCAAATACATGCAAGTATTAAACAGTGTGCAATATACATACAGACATTTGCTCTCTCGATCTTTTTTATTTGTGTCTCTTATCTAACCTGTCGTTTTTTCCGTTGCATCCGGTTTGAAAACACGATTCTAAAGAAGTTTCACTTCAAAATACTTAATACGTGCTTTGGAAATCCAGTAGCAGAAAAGCTGATAATGATGAATAAAAAAAAACGGGAGTCTAACCGGAACCCAACTTGAATTTTACAGCAGCCTTATACCGGATCCACACATTTGCGGCTTGCCACAAACTCCAAACCTCTACAAGGCACAAACATGTGGACGCGTCGCAAGCGCTTGAGGCAAATTCAATTTGATTTTGACTGTGATTTGGACTTTGTATGGTTTTTTGATGTTTTTAAGGAAAAAAAAAGATGGTCAGCAAATCTTGACGGTGGCAAATATGTTGCTAATCAGATATCCATTTTGCACCGCAAATAGTCTTTAGTTTATAAAGATCAGTTATTTCTTCGTATCGTTTTCACAACAATAGTTTTTCACGTGGGAGGGTCTACGTCACGTCACGTGACTAGCCGCACAACCTCCGAATTGCCGGAGCACCACATCCTATTGATTAATATAACATCCTGATAAAATAAAATATCTATCATTATCACGGAACAAATACTGGACTGGACTCAGCCTGAAAAAACACCTGGATGTGGTGGTGAGTACTGCTAAAGTAAGATAAAAAGTAAAATGATTTTATACCATTAAAAAAATATAGCCAATGAGGTTCAAGAGTGGAGGCCGCGTCGGCCATTAACCAGATGAGAAGACGATCTCCGTGCAGTGGCAAGTCTGTGTTGGATGCGAGTAGCAAGGGATCGGTCGTCTTGGCGTTCATTGAGGGAGGCCTATGTTCAGCAGTAGACTGAAAAAGGCTGATGATGATAACGAAAAATATATGTGTTCTACGAACAGTATGTAGTGGGTAAGCTACACACAAGCAACCACGAAATAGCTTTTTGTTGTAATTCATTTAATATCGTGGCTTGAAAGTGATGTAACAAACCATATCAGTTTAAATATCATGAAAAACCCTTCAGATAACGTTTATCTCATTTGAATATTAAAAGGGTCTGTATCGGCTAGCAGCTGGGCGCCCGTACTTTTGTATCTGAATCTTCTTCGTCTCTTTAGTCTTTAACAGGGTTATCAAATCAAATCAAATCAAAAATATCTTTATTACGTAGGTACAACTTGTACACTTGAAATAAGTCAAAACATAAGTAGTCAATAAGTAGTAATAGTATATAAAAATAGTATATAAAAAAAAAAAAAAAAAAAAAAAAAAAACTCGTTTGAGATGCAGGATCCCCTAAGAAAAACGAGAAAAAAACTTAGGGGTTGCTCTTTTGTCAATAAAATGAGTACATAATATTTTATAAATACAACATGTAACATCATATCTTAAGAGTGAGTGTCTTATTCCCAAGGTGTGGTATCTTCAATAAAATCTTTTATTTCGTAATAGGCTTTACCACACAAACGTTCCTTAACAATTTTCTTAAATTTATTAATGGAAAGATTTTGAACGTTTTCTGGGATCCTATTGTAAAAACGTATACATTGTCCCATAAACGAAGTACTAACTTTATTCAGTCTAAAGAATGGAACATTTAATTTATTTTTGTTTCTGGTATTTATATTGTGGTTGTCGCATTTTTTTACAAATTCATTAATATTTTTACGGACATACATCACATTAGCAAATATGTATTGAGAAGCGACAGTCAAGATGGCAATTTCTTTAAATTTATCTCTCAATGATACACGGGGGCCTAAACAATATATGGCTCGAATAGCTCGCTTCTGCAACAAGAAGATCGTATTAATATCCGCGGCATTCCCCCACAGTAGAATGCCGTAAGACATAATACTGTGGAAATATGCATGATATACTAATCGCGCCGTATTTTCATCCGTTATGATTCTTATTTTCTTAACTGCAAAAGCTGCAGTACCGAGCCTACTTGCCAACGTGGCTATATGTGGCGCCCACTGTAGCTTAGTATCTATGGTAATTCCGAGAAATTTGGTTGAATCCACCAAGTCCATCACCTCTCCGTTAATTGATACACTAGTTTGCACCTGCTTAACATTAGGGAGCGTAAATTTTATCAGTTTTGTTTTATTTGAGTTAAGCAATAAGTTATTGGCGCTAAACCAATGCACCATGTTCGAAAGAGCATTGTTTACCTCGTCAAAGAAAAAGGTTAATTTGTCAAATTAGTGATTCAAAGAAAAGTACTTTTGTAATCAGTACGATTTTATCATCGCTGTAGTTACGATCTGTATCTAAACCGTATTTATTTACTGTTGGAATAGGCTTCAAAGAACTTCAAAAACTTCAACTTCTGGGATTCTTATCCTAAAAATTACATATAAAGTATCAACCCTTATATGTCCCACCTGCTGGGCACGGGTCTCCTCGAAATCAGGCGAGGACGGAGGAGGGTAATGGGCCATAGTTCAGGGATGCGCTGGCATTGGCGGATTGGTGAAATTCACATACCTTCAAAGATTTTCGATCTTATCTGGCATGCCTGGTTTCCTCACGATGTTTTCCTTCACCGGTGAGTGAACGATAGTCTCGTGTTTGGAGTGCACTTAGAAATTTAGAAAAACCCGTTTCAAGTCACACACCCCTGTGTCCCGGTCAGGATCGAACCCGGAACCTCTCGCATAAGAGGCCGCATCATCGCTCACACGAATTACATATATTGTGTGAATATTTTATAAAACAGGTAAAGTAACAAAGGGGGACACTTAAAATTGGCATTGCTAGAGGGAACCCTAAATTGCTACCCTAACGATAAAATACTTTATTTTTGGAATCAAGACTTATTGAGTAATTTTGTTAGCAACAAATCGGAAAAAGCTTTGATGATAAACTAATTACGTCGAAAAATATTAAAAGGCCTCGTGTTTATCGAAAAACGAATTAGAATTTGATCAGTCGTGTGAAGTTCTGACGTCAATACGGTGTAAGGGAATGTAAGGGCGCGTCAGTTTATCAGACTGATAAATTATTATTACAATTATATCGCTTGGCGGGACTCGAACCTGATCAGTAAATTAAGTTTTTATTAGTTTTATTAATTAAGCTAAGCCCTGTCATAGAATGATTTTTTGTGCCAAACGATCAGTCGGAATAATGGAGTCGGTAGACTCACACACATCGACCACACCACCTATAGACTCCTTTGATTTTTCGTATTAAATGTATTCAGGCAACTAGCTGTGGTGAGACGAAAGGAGTTGCAATGCTGTGATCATGGATGTAGTATAATAACAGGATGGCTTACTCGGAAAAAATGTATTTACGAAAGTGAACACTAACTCAACGCATTAAGTATTATATTCTAATGGGCATTACACAGATGCTGATCCGAGCCGAGCGGGATAGCAATATGTAAGAAGTGTGTCTCGTTCTTTTATCTTGCCAGCTTAAAAATGTATTTTATTAAAAATTTGGGCTGATCAAAAATTTCATCGAAAAAAAATGTCTTTTTAATATTATTTTGACAATTGTATGTCAAGAAATTGTAATTGAATTTATTTATTTAAATATATTTCCAATTCAAAAAGAAAACATAAATTATTATTTTGCTTATTTCTTTTATTTCTTATGGTAGCCCTGTTAAGTGTCATCTTGACATTTTGTATTGTAATGGTTGCTATGGTTACTTAAATAACATAATTAGTCAATCAAACTACTATGGTGACCATGATTTTTTGAAACGAAGTTCCTTACGGCAGGCTTGGAGGGGAATAATAGCAATGCGAAAAGCAATGGTCAGAACGTGAGACAGAGTGACTCCGTACTAAACTTCCCACGTTCCTAATTATTTTAATCAGTTTGAATCCATGGCATCTTTAATTGTTTTGTAATCTTAATTCAAGAATGCGTTATAATGAGAGTAAACCTAAGATTTGCAGTTAATATTTTGGGATGATAATGATAACTCGACCACCTGATGACGGATTCCTGTCAAGTCTGTAGTATGGAAGTATTTGTATTATGTATTTCGTAATCCATCTACTATTCTTCAGATTTTAACCATTGCTAATGTTGGTATTTTCGTTTATAAGTAAGTATAATACTTGTGTCAGATTTTTCAAGCACCCTAAATGCATTCAAGCTAACTTGCGATATCTGCCGGGTCTAAACGCGCCTTTTGAAGAACTTAAAAACTCGAGATTTATAATATTATGGCAGACGTGGTAAACTCATGCAACTTAAAACTGCATACATCAAGTATGTACTAGTAGGATATAAACCTTACAAAAAAAAAACCAATAAAAAAAATTAAAATTAAATAAAAATTTTCAATACCCATTTCCTGACAGTTTGAATTTTTGAAAGACATTTGTCCCACCTGTCAAAATCTTATTGTCACCTTGTAAGAAAGGGACACACTCCTTAACACTGGCTATCTCTGTCGGCTCGTTTTTCTGTTACGAGTGCTCGGTCCTGTTATATATTATTACGTCCATTGCTGTGATTAGCTAATTTAATGTCATACATTACCAATTCTGAACGTTGAAAAGAAATTGATATATTTAGCAACGGGAAAGAATGAGATAACACGATAGTTTGAGTACTTTGTCTTAAGAACCGACCAGTGAAACGTGAACTCCGCACTTGCTAAATAAATTGTTGTTTTGTAAATATAAATTAAGATAATAAAATACTAACAAGTGAAATGTTAACCTATCTTTCTCCATATTCGATAAGTTCCTTAATTATAAATCAACTTTTCATACTACATTGAGGCGTTTTGAGTTTTTTAGCAATTTTGTATAAACACACTCCGATTGTGTTGACAGGTCTCAATAATGGTCGACGCTGATTGAGTATTTCAGCGCGGACGCTTACATCGGAACTATGAGTCAGATGTGTCGCCAGAACCCGTTCCCCTGTTATTAGGAGTCTATGGGTTATGTGGTCGATGCACACACACACAACCAAAGGTTATGAAAAGTATGTACTGCTCTCCTTTTCCCTCTCCCCAATCGCACGCATCAAGAGCACTCTCTGTTCTGTCTTTTTTCCAAAAACACGCGTTTCACGGATGGAATCATCAGCATGGTGGGTTGGACGGGTGCGTTTAACGTGGTAACCAAGTATATATCATCCAATATAGAAACATCGAACAAACGTTCGCAATAATACACTCACACAAACGTGCGCTACGACGCGTCCGCCAAACGGCACTTACTACACAGTACTGCGAGGTTCGCTTAGAAATCTCGTTGATGCACATGTTTGTATGAGTGTGCCGTTTCGTGCGATAGTTCGTAGTTCCGTACCATTGCCTCATTTAGTTTGTTTCTCCGATTCTTCTCAGTGAGCTCGCCTTGGAACCGATGGTGGATTTAATTGACGCTCGAAAACATACTTTGTTGCTACTATTTTTAGTGAAAGTTATTGATACTTTTGCCGGTCGTCAAAATATAAGTGCTGATCAAATATTAGAACATATTAATTATTATAAGAGCATTGTTGCTGGTAACCAAAGTGCCAACTGGCTTCTTACGTTAGTTACATTTACCACAGAAACAATTACTGTCTGGAAGAACTACTCATTCCTGAAATACAAGTCGTGGTGCCAGTAAGCATTGCCTGGTCCTCCGAAGGCCGTGGTTTCCTCCAGCATAATCAGGAAATAATCTAACTGAGATGAACTTCAATAAGAATTAAAAGGATTTATTAGATAAAAAGGGAAAGTTTGCTTCGCAGTAATTAATAAATATCTAAAAAAATATAGGATTAAAAATGAATATGGTTATTATATTAATTATAAAACAATTTAACATGTAGGATTTTAACATGTTTTTATTTTTATTTCGAACTCGATATTTCGGGCGCTGCTAGTTTAAAATAGTTTAAGCACCTAATCGACATTTTTTTTCCGCTTTTACCAAACAGTAGCCAAGCATAAACTAACAATCGCACTCACAGTTACAGGGTGCGAAAATCCAATCAATTTAGTAGAGTAATAAGTGAAATTGTTTTCATTCTGTTCTTTGATTAGGCACCACTCTTGTAATGAATCAACAGATTAATAAACTGTTTCAAATATCTTGCATCCAAAAACACCTGTTTTATTTATCAATTAGAAGATAAAAATAATCAAATATAGGTATTGCTATTCGCGTGTGTCCATGAAACGGATCAATATTTATCAATGAATAATGTATATTATGGATTTGGAATAATTTATTGATATTCCTACCTATATTAATTTATTCAAAAACATTTGTTTTTCATAATTGGAACCCGTTCTAATAATAAACAAACTTTTTCTATTCTACAAGCAAATAGAAAAAGTTTGTCAAGTCATTTTCAGTAATTACATAGTATTAGCGGCCGGCAGTCGGTACGTTAGGACGAGGGTGAACGTGTCTTTACTAATTCATGATTGCTGTTGGTTTTCAATTCTTTACGTGTTTTCTTTATTCATTTAAAATCGCTAATTGGCATCTTTATTAAATTCGTAATTTAAATTCTATGTTTTTAATTCATAATTAATTAATTAATTAATTTAATAATTTATGTACCCTTAGAAACATATAAAGTGAAATAGTGCTGAAGAACACTGGTACAAAGGTATTATAATAATATTAACCCTTATATTATTCTTGCTGGGCACGGATCTCCTCGAAATCAGGCGAGGAGCGTGCTGGACTATAGTTGACCGATTCGCATGCCATGTGGTTGATGAACTTCAAACACAATCGAAGACTTAATCTCATCAGGCATGTAGTTTTTCTTACTACGAGTATAATTGTTTTGTCAAGCCTTCAAATATATGGAGTATGTTCAAACTGTATAGGTGAATGCTCCAAAGTATTCGCGTAGTAATGGATTACATTTCAACCCCGGATACTTGAAGTTTGAAGGAATATTGTCAATGGGAAATTGCAACTGGAATGGATTGAGGGTTACTCTTCAATATAGAGGTATATTAAATAGTTACAGTCTTCCTGACTTGTCCGCAATTCGTATTTCGTGCTAAGATTATGTTAACAATGACATATTTTATAATCATTATCTGTAAACCTTTTCCCGTATTTTTAAACGATATAAGGTATAGATAAAGCACGCTCTTAAATAAAAAAAAAACAAAAATTTCATAAATGGAACTGCTTATTCATCTGAATATAAAAGTAGAGTAGGCAAAAAAAAATCTTAATATTGTTTAATAAATAAGTACATAAATTCGCAAGATAGTTCATAAAACAAATTAGTGATGTAATCATGTTCAGTATTATAATACTGAACAGGATCAACTCAGTAACTTGTTCTAGCGTAGTATGACTAATATCTTCGCTAGATTTCAAGAAGACCACATCCACAGTGGATCATATATGGATCGTTAAACGTAAATTAGTTTGTGTCAGCCACTACTTAATAATGATCTAAAAAGCTTTCGTTGTATTTCGACGGGCGGTCCCATTCGTAGCATGATAACTCGGGTAACCACAAGGCACACTATCTAGGAAATTTAGGACAATTTTTTTTTAATTTTTTTAAACTTCTATCTCGACTAATTTCAAGTATATTTGATTTATTATCCTTTTGGCCGCTAATTGGCGTGAGTAAAAAAGCGCGGAATATATGAAGGCTATGTATGTTAATATGTACTGCTGTACAGCACTGCAGCACATGAAATGTGTTGTGCATAAAACGGCCCACGTCGGCCGAAGGCAGTTGGCCAACGTGTAATACAGACTTTACTTATATTATATTAACAATGCACAATTTCTAAACATAGAATCCGTCAAAAAAAGTTACTATCTAGCCTCGCTCAAAGAAGTTTTACTTCAAAATGTTAAAACAACAAATTTCACCCTATCTTCTTTGTAGACGTCTATGTCTGGCTTCTACTGTAATAGGAAAACCCTCTTAGCGTCTATATACAAGCGTATGTAGGTTATTCGTTAAACTATAATGAAGACCTATGAGTTAAGTTGAATATTTAATAGTTAGTAAGGATTATTTAGAGCGAAAGTTGAACAATATATCAGATAATTAACAAACTTTCACTTGATAATAATAAATTGTGAAGGATCAACGTCATTATGTCAATATTCTTGTTATAGGTTTGTTTTTCTATGAGCCTGAAGCTTAAATTCCTTAAAATCGACGTCGAACATGTCCATTCTTTTTTTATTTTTCTTTTATAGAAAAGCGGACAAACGAACAGTCGGTTTACCTGATGGTAAGTGATAGCGATATCCACAGACATCCGCTACACTAGAGGATTAGCAGATGCGTTACCGGCCTTCGAAATAAGAGTATGTTCTTTTCTTGAAGATCCCTAAGTAGTATCGCTTCGGTTATACTGCAGGTGGTAGTTGATTCCATATAGGTGGTAGGATTTCCGGACATCGAGGTTGTGTGGGTGTAATTTGGAATTTTGACGCATAACATAAACATCTATTTCTATAGCTCAGCTAATGTAAACTACTACGAGTATATACCAGTAATGCTACCGGGTTGACACTTGATAGCTTTACTTATCCCCTAAATTACAAAGACCTCTTTTCTTGGAGCGTAGTATATAAGTATCAATCCTTATATGTCCCGCTGCTGGTGACGGGCTTCTCGAAATCAGGCGATGTTGGGCTATAGTTCACCGATTCGCTGGCCCAATGCGGGTTGTTGAACTCCACATACCTTCAAAGACTTTCAATCTCATCAGGCATGCAGGTTTCCTCACGATGTTCTCCTTCACCGGTGAGCGAGCGATGGTCTCGTGTTTACGGTGCACTTAGAAATTTTGAGAAACCCATTTCAAAGCACACATGGGAGTCGGAATCTAACCCGAAACCTCTGGCATAATAGGCAGAGTCAACCCACCACTGGACCATCGTCGCTCTTGATATATGTATCTATATATAATAAGAAACACAACATGCCTTCCAAATAACTGTAATAACGATTTCATACGAATATTAATTAATCTTTCAAAGGTTGATTTTGATCATACGTGTGTTTACGGCACGCCAATTACAAATAAGCCGAATGAAATGATACGCTAAAAACCATCGTACATACAATAGCAACATTGTTTGATTAAAAACTAATTAATGTGAACTTCGATATGCGAAGTCAACATTGAATTAATTTTGTTGTTTCTATTTCGTGAAATGTTTTAATAATATTGAATGTTTTCAATAGGTGTTCGATTACTATAGCGATGTTATTTCACTTACGACATCATCATCATCATCAGCCGATAAATTCCATTCAAGTCAATTGCTGAACATAAGCCTCCTTCAATTAAAAGCCAAGACGACAGATCCCTGCCACTAGCATCCAACACTTTTTATTTTAATTAATGTCCTATGCTGTGTCCTTAGGGTCTTTGAGCGAAATCGGAGCTCTGGGTTGGCAGGTGGCTCACGCAAGCACTCAAGCATCCAACACCTAGCCACTACACGGAGATCTGCCCAATTGGTTAATAGCCGACCATCACTTTGTTTACTAAAGCGGTCTCCTATCTTGATTCTTATGTGCGATCAAGTTTCATTGGTCATGTTTTTATGGTAGGGCAAGCAACGTATAAGTGATCACCGTCGCCCATGAACATAAAGAAAGAAACCTGTAACTGGTCCAGGCTGATTCATTCACATGAAGATGATGTCTTGACCTTCTCTCCGAAAACTAAAACAAATTTTGATTTAGTAGCCATTTTTAAACAAAAATATACTAATGGTTAAGCTCTACATGTTATGTGACCACATTATGAATTTTATGAGGAATTTTCTTTTTCGTTCTCTCTTTCATTCCTTTCTGTTTTCGTTTTGTTTATCCAGCCCCTTCTTTGAACGGAGTGTAAAAATGTATAGTAAATATAATTATATCACTTGTTTATATCACAGAAGGCTTAATTAAAAGAGTTGGTTATAATAAACAAATAATTGTGTGGTTTTATCAAAACACAGTAAAAGTGAAACTTTTTTCACATTATAGACATTTAACCAAACATTTTCGGAATAATATTCCATTAAAGGTTTAAAAATCTAAAATATGCACTGGCACAAATGAGTTATAGTCTCCACTCCGGGGCCAACCGCCACGCGACATGCAACACGCGATTTGAGACGATGTCATAAAAGTTTCATTTTAAAACTTAATTGTAAGAGTCTTAAGCGGGATACAGTGTGGTCACCGCGGGAGGCTTCTCGGCGCCAGATTGAGTAATGGGGATTTGTTAAGTACTCTTTAATGCCTCTACCTATACCGTATGTATGTATGTTGATGGAGTGTCACTATGAATATCACTGGCATCATAAAGTTAGGAAAAGTTCAAATATTTTATTTATGCTATGCTATATATTATGTTCTCCTGAAAGAATTTCACTGAAAATCAGAGTCATCGCTGTAATGGTACGACAAATGCTAAGTGGCTATTTCTATTGTTCATGATATTAATATTTATAAACTAACTAGCGGACTCGACAGACTTCGTTCTGTCAAAACAATAAATTTGCAATAAATAAAATTGCAATCTCAAATTTGAGAAATAAACTATCCTATCTTTTAAGTTTGAGAAAAGCACACATTTTAAAAGAAAAAAACATTAAAATCGGTTAAGTGGTTTAGGAGTCCATTGAGGACAAACATTGTGACACGAGATTTATATATATTAAGATTTATATATATTTAAGTATTGTCTTCTAAAAATTTATCTTTCTTTCAAAGTCTTTGACAGCCTCTATTATTCCATAGATAGTGACACTGTGCCAAATTTATTTTCGTAAATTTATCAAAATCAGATCACTGGTTTCAGCGTGTAACAAACAAACATACTTTAACATACAGGGTGTATTTTGAACGCTTTGAAAAACAAAAAGGTGTGATAGCGTAGGCGTGGCCTGACTTGATAGAAGTGAAAAGAAAAACGCCAAATTGGTTGTCTTTTTTAACTTTTTTTTTTTTCGTATAATCCGGTTTGGTAAACATAATGATACAGACATTCGATGACAATAGTTTAAAATAATCGTTTTTTGAATAAAACAGACATGTAACATTTATTTACCAACCGCGATTAATTCCGTAAAAGTTGTTTCCTTACGTACGAATATCCTCTTCACGCGGTATGTAATGTAGTATACGCGTATGTATCGATTACATGTATCGATACAATGTATCGATTGTCATTTTATCGACTTTGTGTCTAGCTACATGTTGCTTCATCTAGCCAAGCTCACTTTATGAGCTCGTAAATATTATATTTGAATACTCAAGCGAACACTTAAGGCAACAGGTGGCGTTGGACTCGAGCCAGCTAATGTCTGGGTATCTTACAGCTTGGAATGTTTGGTGTTTTATGGAATTAATGATAATATCGAGTGCCTTCATACCATATCATGAGCGAACCCTCTATGATTTTTTGGTGCTAGATAGATAAAAGTAATGTAGCAACCCATAAACATCCCACTGGGCACAGGTCTTCTCCTCGAAATCAGGCGAGGAGGGTATTGGGTTAAAGTTCACCGGAGACGGTAGCCCAATGCGGATTGGTGAACTTCACACACCTTCAAAGATTTTTTAATCTCATCAGGCAGGTTTCCTCACGATGTTTTCCTTCACCGATGAGCCAGTGATGGTCTTATGTTCAAGGTGTACTTAGAAATTTTATGTTTCTTACGACAACCACTTACTCAGGTCTGGCAGATTGCCAATCCAAATAACGAGACGTAGAGTAGTAGGATTCGATGTTAGTAAATACACTGTTTATTTTCCCCTTGAAACACAGAAAAGCTGTTTAATAGAAAAGAAAAGCTGCTTTCCGGGGTCCCATTGGGGGGATAGGGAAAAGGAGGGCGACGCATCTGTATAACCTATGGTTGTCTGGACGTTAATGTCGATAGTCGCAAGGCTTCGACTGTTCGTTTGCCCTCCAATGGCATAAAAAATTGAAAAATAAGCAGTGGTACCTTTCCACATAAAGTTTATATATTTTTCCGCCACAAATATATTTTCTAAATTCATGTTATTCGTGATTATGATCTCCTGGTATCTTTCCTATTTTTATATTTCTATTTTCTGGTATTCTTCTGGTAAATTTCTATTCGTCCCAAAATTGTCACTGAACGTGCTCTTTACTAGTTTCTAGTATGATCTACTGAAAGTTAACAACTAGTTAATAATTGAAGAGCTGAATTTGATGCATTAGCTGGTCTTTCCTGAGCGCAACAGATATCTGTTGCTAGTTTGTACAGTGTTGCCAGCTAAACACGTTTACCTATATTCGTGGTAATTACTTTTCACGTAACATAAAGTGAGTCTAATTTGTCAAATTTAATTTTATGGTAATTATTTCGGTACAATTATGACTTTTTAAGTGGTTAATCAATGAAGGAGTGACGATGGTACAGTGTGTATGGAATCGGCCTTTGGAATTAGAGGATATGGTTCGATCCTGACCTGGAAATGGGTTTTATAAATTTCTTACTCTACCTGTACACGAGACCATCGTTTGCTCACCGGTGAAGGAAAATATCACAAGTAAATTAAAAGTCTTTGAAGGTGTATGATGTTTTCTAGCCTGCATCAACCCAGTGCCCGACCCAATTAGCTCCTCGTCTGATTTCGAGGAGAAGACCCCAGCAGTGGAATACATAAGGGTTGATATTTTATTCCGTATCTATAAATATCCCATTCATTCGATACTAATATATGCTAAGGCCTTAAGCACTTATTAAGCTGAGACACAAGTCTGACCAATAATATATTTAGACATGGAAAAAGCAGTTTTTTTATAGCATAGGAGGGCAAACGAACGACTATCGACGCCCATTAACATCCACATAACCAGAGGTTATGCAGATGCGTTGCCCTCCTTTTCCCTATCCCCCCCAATGGGCCACGGGAAACTCACAAACCGCACGAAACGCGACAGCTTATCTGTCACTTTACGCAAATTTTATGTGAGCGAGAGGTTCCTCCCCGGTCGTGCCGACCCAATTTGGCTACAAAGCATGGCACTACCTCTTATGGTAGAATGGTGAATGGTTAGAATGGTAGAATTAAAGTACAAAACGCAATACACATATTCCATTCCAATTTGGAAAAAAAATCAGAACATAGATTGATAGCATAACGTGACGAACAATAAATAAGTAATATATTAAAAAGTATTTTATAAAACAAAATGTATACTCTGAAGAAATTCACTTTATCCATTACGTAAGCGCTAAAGTCGGCTAATCCTTATATCAAAAGTTCACGTCAATTTTGAGGAAGTTTTTTGTAAGCGCTGGTAATGCTCAGTACTCAGTAGTCACTAGTCAGTACACCCTGCGTCTCGGTCGTAGACGGTCGTCTCTACGTAGAGCCCGCGCTACGGATTACGCGAATTGTTTTAATAAGTGAAGTGTAATTGTATTATTATTACGAAAATTTATATTTAGATTAACCAGGTAAAATTGAGTAATATCTAATTACTTAATAAGGTAATTGCTTTAAACTGAAAACTGATAAAATCATTAAATAATTATAATTATACTAATTATAATTAGACGAAATGTTTAAAAGTGATATAATTTTTTTGGGATTTTCTCAATTATGGCGAAAAAGTGATTTTCTTTACTCTTACATAAATATGAATAACAATATACGGAAAACGTTTCTTTAAGTTAACAAAATTTTAGATATTATGTTATATTTTTCTATATTTGCAATATATAATCGTATATAATAGCGTGTGAAGGGTTTTAAGTCGTAAGTTTAGTTTTAGCCATTATAATAAACTAGTTATCTCTCGTAGCTCCGTCTGCGTTAACTTATAAATACATCCGCTGTGGTGATGATGATGATAATATTTTAAAAGCACTCTACCTACAAAGTACCTATATAATATTAGAGGAAAAAATCTTTAAATTTAATGAGTAGTTTAAAATATTCGAAGTGGTAAAACAAATTTTACTCTTTACAATTTTTACTTACCATTTCTCATAGAAATGAAACTACTTTTTCCGTAATTTATCGCATTTAGTTTACTCTCCCATTTGGGATACTTTATAGGAACCGCAAGTTTCTACTTTCATTATAATGAGTATTTTGATGTTAATACGAAGTTAACATCAAAATGCGGTACATTTGAACCATCCAATCTATGGAAATGTTCCAAAGTATTTGGTAGGAGTAGAAGTAGGTAGTGTTTGTTAGTATTAGGTAGCTAGGCAGTAGTAGTTTGGTATATGAGCGATGATAGTCCAGTGGTGGATGGACTCGGCCTCTTATGCAAGAGGTTCCGGGTTCTATCCTGACCCCCCCCCCCTGTGTGCCTTGAAATGGGTTATTCTAAATTTCTAAGTGCACCCTAAACACATGAGTGTCGCTCGATCATCGGTGAATGAAACCATCGTAAGGAAACCGGCATGCCTGATGAGATTAAAAGTCTTTGCAGGTATGTGAAGTTCACCAACCTGCTTGGGCCAGCGCCTCGATGAACTATGGCCTGATACCCTCCTCGCATGATTGGTCCCAGGCTGTCATTCGAAGATTTTACTCGTTACGGTTCGTCAGAAGCCCGAGAGTCTGACAACCAGTCTTGGTACCGTGGTAAGCCACGGGGCACCACATCAGCCGGTTATTTGGTTGTGAAGGTCTGACAAGTAGTCGCTCTTGTTAAAATACTGATATTTAGCAGAATCCGGTTAGACTGGAAGCTCACCCCAAAATATAGTTAGGAAAAGACTAGGCAGATAATGCTACCTGCTTTAGTTAAGACTTTTTTAAATAAGGCCTGACAATAATGATTTTGATGGGCTAGTGTGCACCAACCCGTATTAAGTCATAACTACAGCCGCCTAAAGAACTCTTAGCCTTATATTGTAGAAGCGTTATCCCGCCTTTCTACCGTGGCTTTCACGTTTATAGAATAAAATAGTTTTAATTTTTTTTTGTTATAGTTTTTTTAAACTTTTTATTGACTACATTTTTGACGTATTTCAAATGTAAGTTACTACGGATAAAGATATTTTGAATCCATTTTATTCGTGGAATTAAATTGAAAGCGAACGTCTATGTATGTACATTGATGCATAATATATTCTACTCTAATTATTAAATATAGAAGCCATTTGCTATACATAAAATTTTTGTCAATATTTCATCGTTGGAAAAGCGTTTTGTCGCACGGTCCACTATTTACTTCTCCTGTAAAACAGTTTTCAGTGTTTCAGAGAAAGGCGGTATAGTAAGAGGCGAGTAATTGCTGGCAGATTTACTTTGTCTCAGGATTACATGAACGAGGGCTTGTCCCAGATGCACTGGTTTATGTTCGTAGATAGTGCACTTACCATAAGCTTTTTGCCCGCCAGTTTGTCTATATAACTATAATTTGATAAAAAATTATAAAAAAATATTTTAAAGTCAAAGTCAACAATTTTATTCAAAATAGTACCATCAAAGTATATCTTTGAACGTCAATTGAGTCTACCACCGGTTCCAAAGCAAGCCCACTGAGAAGATCCGGCGAAACAAACTCAGTGGAACTACTCTTTTCAAATATTCTATTAGAAAAAAAAATGTGGTGTCGTGGGACACCAGGTAGCAACGAAGTTCCTTCGGCTAAAAAGAAAGGTATTATTTACTATTACTCGCTTGTGTATGCGACTGTCGCGCCTACGCACGTCTCATTTAACGCTTTTTATTCCACGCACTTTTTCTTATGGATTTACTATCACATTTTTTTCAGTTCGGTCGCGCAGCAAAATCCCTATCCCCTCCAAGCCTGCTGTAGGGAACTTCGTTTCAATAAATACATAATATTATACTAGTATACTTACTATATGAGAATAATCTAGCAAGAAACTCTGTTGGGTTGCTCTTTTCAAAAGTTCTTTTTTTTGTGTTGAGTCTTAACAAATACAATTTTATTGAATATAATGAGATAAACGAAGAAATATTAATTAGGTAGACGAAGTGTTGGTCGGCCACTAACCAGACGGGAAGACGATCTCCGTGCAGTGGCAGGTCCGTGTTGAATGCGAGAAGCAAGGGATCGGTCGTCTTGGCGTTCATTGAGGGAGGCTTATTTTCAGCAGTGGACGGATAAAGGCTGATGATGATGAATGAGATAAGCTACACAACAGTGTACCGCACTAATAATAAACCCATATAAGCCGTTATTAAGGCTAAGGTACCCGAAGTGACATGACTGACGGATAGATTAGAAGTCAGGGAGCACGTACCTCCTTCAGTATGTTCTTTTTGTCTGTCTGTGTACTTTATCAATTTGTGTTAACTTGTAATTGTGTTCTACGTTCTATTGTGGGTTCGATGATCTATGATTTAATGTTAGCAGTCACACATAACCACTGCTAAATTATATTGATATTTACTTTTCGCAGTTTTAGCAGAATATTAAAAAAAGCCTCAAAATAATTTTAAATCTTTCTTCAATTATTGGTCTATAAAATGCAAATCACCTAAACACATTAGGTTGATTTAGAACCTCACACACATCAAAGACTTTCAATCACATCAGGTATGCAGGTTTCTTCACTATGTTTTCCTTCACCGGTGAGTGAACGATGGTCACGCATTTAGAGTCCACTTAAAATAGTCAAAATTTTTATTCAAAATAGTACCATCAAAGTATATTTTTGAACGTCAATTGAGTCTACCACCGGTTCCGAAGCAAGCCTATTGAGAAGAACCGGCGAAACAAACTCAGTGGAACTAATCTTTTCATAAAATAAAAAACCCATTTTAAAACACCACAGAAGATTACGATTGAACCTGGATCCTCTCATTCAAGATCCCATATGATGAACCACAGTCACTTGTATTATTTATCTTTATTTTTTATTTAGGAACAAAACAGTTACATAGTAAACTTAGAGCATCGCAGACCCCATTCCTCCTTATGGTGTTCCGTGATGAAGACCGTGATGCTCTAAGATAGTAAAGGATTAAATAATACAGTAGAACCTCGATAAGTTTAAGTCCAAGGGAAACACAAAATATTTTAAGTTATAGAGGTTTTAAGTTATCAAGGGTCATATTAGTGATAGGTTAAGGGAAGGGAACATATTATTTTTTGAAGTTATAGAGGTTTTTAAGTTATCGAGGTTCTACTGTATTATTTAATCCTTTACTATCTTAGAGCATCAATTATAATGTACAAGTTTTGAAAACTTATATGTTCCATGCAAAAACAATATAGCATGTTTTGTAACAGACAATACCATCACCAACAAAGGTATTATATTGTATTTATCAATAAAAGGTAACTTGAATCGCTCGAGATACTTCAAAAGTAGGGTGTATTCACACATGGCCGAATAACGACGGCTGGTCGCGGCTGCCCAGTCACCTGTAGCGCAATCCATACGAGCCCTTGATAGGATTCAAATGATGCCCTTTGTAATAGTTATTTTATTTCGTAAACTACGTAACATCAAAGGTGATTTATAATGTCTAGGATATTCATAGTAAAACTATTACATACTTAACATTAGAATATAATTTACAGTTCAAGAATATAGGTCTTTAAATCGAAATATCGAGTTAAAGCTTGAATTTTTGATATAAGTTACTTTGAAAAATTTAAAAACGAACTGTGATAGTTTTTTTACTGCACCCCCGGGAAAGGGTGAAAAAGAAAAGAAGTGGGTTTTTCTTAATTTTTTTTAGTTAGAAGAAAAAACTTTCAAACAAAAGTTGTAGAGCATAAAATTTTAAGTCCATATTTAAAAATGATCTAATAACTTTTTAAGAAGCCCAAAAAATACGTATTTGACTTGCTGAGTTTGCTATGGAATTTACATTTTTACACTATGGAGGGAGACCTTCTATTGCCTGACATTCTATACCACAATCCTGCACATTCCTGCCGTAAAGCAGTGATACGGTGTGATGCAGAGGAGGCTGAGTTACTAGCATTGAGACTCTTACAATAGACATCGCCTGTTCGACTGTTCTACTTTCAAAATAATTGCATTGGAGATTTAGATTAAAAGTTTTGACATTAGAAAACATCTGATTGAAAAACCTTCGTTATTCAACTTTTTAAGCTCAAGCAAAATCGGGGATAACGTTTTGTATAGACCTGACCTTTATGTCCCACTAATGGGCGATTTTCGTCCTCGAAATTAGGCGAGGGAAGTATTAGTCGGATTAATTATTAAACAGCGTTTGTGTGAGAGATTATATACCGTGAATATCGCGCTTTGGAATTGATCTGAAAATAAAATTATATATGCACTTAAATATGCCACAATACAGAGCCATAATTTCTAGCTATGACCACGGATATACATTTTTTTTCGAATGGACCTATGCTGTTGGCCTTAAGGCCTTAATATTCATCGGAAGAGTAGATGAGCAGATGGCTCATCTAAGAATTTTTGTGAGGGGGTTTCCCCTCCAGGGCTCCTCTGCCAGTCGAGAACGACCGCACTTTTTGGCATCAGGTCGGAACGGATATAACTATAATGTCTACTTTCACACATCGGAGTATCATACTTTTTGAAAGGACGGACCAAGACTTGAACAAGACTGACTTTTAGGTTGCTAGTTCCCTCATCCTATAAGGAAGTCTGGTTAGCCCGTTTGGGGGAACCGGCCGGACTCTTGGGAGCATGAGACAGCCCCCTAAAAGCGGTTAAATGCAACCCGCAATGGTATTTGTGCGGTATACCGGCGCTCGGGGAAGAGGGGGGGGGGGTATATTCCCGGGGACGTTCCATCACATCACAGACATCACAATCTCTATCACGCGTCGTGATGGCGTGATAACAATATAAACGAGCGCTTATCGCCGCCCAAACCTTTGTCAGATCTTTTGATTATAGCATACGTTGGTATTAAGCCATTTTCCAGAACATTCTGTACGCGGCGTAGAATACAAATTAGCCCATCTCGTGTTTCAGTTGTTTTTTTGATATTTTTTACGCGACTTTGTAAAGCTTTTTACGATTCTAGACGCTTCTTGGAAGTTTAAAACACTTTTGTCGAGTTTCGAAGGCTTTGTAGCTATTAAAATGGAAATTGTCAAGGAGTTTTGTTTTTAATATAATAATCATACTTCATCATCGTCATCTTTATCTGTCCACTGCTGAAAATAGGTCCCCTTCACTGAACACCGAGACGACAGATCCCGTATGTTTTTTTTGAAAAACGGTTCGCTGGAAACTTTTTGTTTTCTTGTTTTCCGACCAGCCCCTCCAGACAAGTGGCACAAACGCCAAAGGAATAGAATAGAATACTTATTGTATAGGAATGACACTAGCTTACGACATGTAATTTGACAGCTAGTGCCATTCCCATATAGTAAGTATTCTATTCATTTAGCGTTTGAGCCACTTATCTAGGGGGGCATCCTGCCCCTATATATGCCCCTATATATATTCCGTGGCTTGACTAATCTTGTAGAACCTATGTGTTGCCTACTACCTTAAAGTAGTCCGAGACGTGTAGGTACTTATAGTTTTTATTTTGTAAACGAATTTTGTCTAAAAATCGACTAAATTTAAGTAAGTTTGTAGATAAATGACATATGAATTAAGTTTTTTTGAATCCTTTGCGCGCGTTTTTGTGCCTGGTTTTTAAGTTTTGAAGCGTTGTTTTATGTACCGTTCCGCCACATAAAATATACTCTTTGTAACTACTGCTGAATTATTCAATGTTTATTAGCGTTGGCCTGTGGATATCTTGCGTCTGTTAATAGCACTCAACACGGACAATGGGCCCTTGTTAATGGGGCAGCGAGAATTAGCCGTCGAGTCATCTTTATCGTGTGGTTCAATAGTGGCCAAATAAGATGGAAAATTTAGTGACTCAATTTAAATACATTCTCATGCTCTACTTATAATTGCTCACATTATACCGGCCAGCGTCTCGGTGAACTATGACCCAATGTCCCTCCTAGCCTGATTTCGAGGAGACCCGTGCCCAGACAAAAGTGTCAACCCATATTTGTCCTAGACTCGTGCCTAGCAGGGCATTATAAATTGGACTCCCTCTTATGTGAATATGGCCCGTAGATTTTTTTATGTTAGATAGGTAAAGTGGCAGACGGCAGGCCACCTGATGATAAGTTATGTAAGTTATGTAGTAGAGTAACAGTTATGGGCGACGTTGACCAACGGCACCCATAAACTAGTTTACCTGGGACTAACCTAGACCAATCCTATCCTGCCTGTCTTGCCCTTCTCTCTGAAACACAGCATAACTGTTTTACGAGAGAAACTAGCAAGAATTAGTCAAGAGGTAGTAAATGCCATGGCAGCCAAATTGAGCTAGCACGACCGGGTTACCTCTATGCTGTTGCGTGTCGTGCGGTTTGTGAGCTTCCGGTAGCCCATTGGGGGGATAGGGAAAAGGAGGGCAACGCATCAGCATAACCTCTGGTTGTGCAGATGTCTATGGGCGTAGGTAGATACTATTAGGCAACGACTGCTCGTTTGCCTTATGGCATAAAAGGATGGTGCTAGGCATCCAGTCGGTATACAGCGCATGCCTCCTTACTCCTTTAATAACGACTATGAGAGTGTGGGTAACACTCGTAGAATGTCTTTCGTCACGTGTCTATTAAATCTTAATATATACAATCATAAACCCTCTCCTATTCCTGTTGCCTGAACATGAATATGCTAATTTTATTAACCATTAAAATGATTACCGAGTCAGAGTTTTCATAAGACCAACCTAGGGGATTACTCCTGTTAAGTGACAGATTGAATTATATTTTCATTCATTATTGACCGAGCATTTGCTCATTTTTTTTTTGTTTTGTTTTCTATACCCTTAGTAATAATATGATAATTGTTTTCTTAAAAAAAAAGACAAAAAAGTGGTCGAACTGGAGTTACAAACCAAGGTCCTTTTGATTCATAACTGCCTAACATAATTTCTCCACTAAACTATCATGACATACTATTTGACAGCGAAATTTAAGTTCGTATTCTAATCATATTTGATCGTTGTCTCAAAACACAGATAAAAAAGTTTTCTAAAAATTAATCCTAGCTAGATCGATTTATCGCCGTTTTTAACCCGTGTATACAAAATTTCATGAAAATCCTTGGAGCCGTCCGAGATTCAGATTATATATAAAAATATTTACAAAAATTGCTCGTTTAAAGGTATAAGATTTAAAAAAATAATCGCAAAATGTGTTGTTAAGCGCATCACTCAACAACGCCTGAACCAATTTTGTCAATTCTTTTTTTTTAATACTCATTGAAGTCTAAGGGTGGTTTTCACGGCGAGAAGAATTCAAATAATTGTCAGAAAAACCTTAAAAACAACCCTTTTTTGCCAACAACTAGGCATGGTTCTAATTTAGAATAAAGCTTTTTCATAAATTAGCACAGAAACCTGCAAAGTTATTAAGGACATAGATTAATTAGCTAGTTTACTTAGTCGGGCATTAACCAAGTGTTGGATTCGAGTGGTAAGAATCGGTTGACGTTCATGTTCAGAAGTGGACGTATAGAGGCTGATGATGATGATGAAGAAGAAGAAAAAGAACCTGCCCCTGTTAGATATGAGGGTGACATTAAGGAGGTAAATGATCAGCCAGTTTGCTGATAAGGTAAGTTTTACATAAGAAAACCTCCATTCTTCAGGCCATGTAAGATTTTCTTAAGCCTAGAGAATTAAGGCTCGATCCGTCTCGTGAATAAAACATTCCTAGACAATGCTGAAATACTCGATTTGGTATTCCAAAATTAAAGCCGCATATAAAAGAGAAATGACAGAAAGAGAATGAGTCTCTAGCATCAGAAACCTAAACAAATAAAACAATAAAATACATAAGAGATGAAGAGAAAAGGTTGAGATTAGGACTAAACATTTTATTATATAAATATAAATAAGGGCCTGTTTCACAATCTCCAGATAAGTTCCGAATAGACTATTGGCAACATATTTGACAGATACTCCATACCCTATCTGTCAAATATGTTGCCGATAGCCTATTCGGAACTTATCCGGAGATTGTGAAACAGGCCCTAAAGTAGTCGAAATAATATTTTTTTAAATATAATTATAGTATTATTATCTATATATTAAAACCGAATTCATTTGGCGTCATGTGATTGTCATCTGAATTATTTGGGGCGGGAAATATAAGACAAGACATTAGGATGGAATTCTAGACAGGAATGCCTTCTTATTTCATACATGAACCTTTTAATTAAAGAACACTGGAAGCCATCCGTTTGATGCGGCTTAAAGAATTTATAAGAACAAAAGTTGAAGTACTTATATTTCGCAATTTTAATGCTATTTATTATCTTGAAATGTATTTATGTTTCTTTTTTTTTATATCAGAGGGCAAACGAACAGTCGAAGCCTTGCGACTATCGACGCCCATTAACATCCACATAACCGGAGGTTATGCAGATGCGTTGCCCTTCTTTTCCCTATCCCCCCCAATGGGCCATCGGAAACTCACAAACCGCATGAAACGCGATAGCTTAGCCGTCACTTTACGCCGATTTTATGTGAGCGAGAGGTTTCTTCCGGGTCGTGTCGGCCCAATTTGGTTGCAAAGCAGCATGGCACTACCTCATACGCTTTTTATTATTATCTTATTTTTAAGTGACTGACGTGCAATTTAATAAACACGTGTTCTAATTCCAACATAGCGGAAAACTTAAAATGGCCGACAATTTATTATCAGTTGCCTCTTCAATTAGTGAATAACCATCTTGGCGTGCCTTTGCTTGCAGCATGTGTACGACCAACTTACTTATTGCTCCTGTGAAACAGCTTTGCTGTGTTTCGGAGAAAGGCAAGACCACAATTACTGCCACCGAGACTTATGTCTTAAGACACAATAGTGTGTTAAGTTTTATTCAAAACTGTACTAGCTTGCTTCTCTTTAGCTTTGAATAGGTAACACAATAATAAGTTGCCAGGGCTAGTTGTAGGTAAACTAGGTTATGTGATGGGTGACGTCGTCCACATACCATCAGGAGGCACGACTGCCAGTTTGAAACGAAAAGAAGAAAAAAAAAGGTTTCAACCTCTTTGCTCATTTTGAAGTAAAATAAAAATATTTTATAAAAATGAGACAGGAAATCTTAAAAATGGCGGAAAGTTTCCTAGAAAGGTTTTTTTAAGCGTGTTTTTTAATATTTGATATCATAAGTCGTTAATAAGTTTTACGATTTAAGTTTGCCAGTTTTTTTTACTGGGCTGAATTTTTTATGTGCTTGCGTAAACACAGCTTTTTGAGTTTTTTAAATTCCCTAGGCTAGAATCAGTTCCTTCTAGAAATAGACTCTTACGAGGAGTCTATTTCTATTTTCTGAGCAAGTGATCATGTGGACGGCAAATTGATAAATTTGTTTCAATAATATTATATTGATATAATTATTATTATTGAGATTAGATACGATACGGGGGGAGGGAGGATATATTTATTACCAATTTAAAAAAATCTTTTTTTTATTTTAGTGCAAACTGGCACACGTGCCGCTCGATAGTAATTCAACGTCGCACGTAAAACAGGAACTAGTTTTACTGGAAATGTATTGCCTGTCATGAAGCTGAACTGAACTTAAGAGTAGCTCATGAGCGAGTACAGTCTTCAATTGTACTTTGAACATTGTCTCTATGTCGAGGGATAGGTTGGTTTTAGACACGATGAAGGACGCTGCCTACAGCCTGTAGCGAAAGGATGATTGAATTATTTACAAAGTACATAAATATGAGCCAACAATAACACCATGTTAATCTAAAGAAATTGTTACGGGAAACATTGGAAATGAACTAAAAAAATATATTTTTTTTCGGGCCATGGACTCGGCGCAGACACCTATATCACTTACATATTATAAAACAAAGTCGCTTTTTCTGTCCCTATATCCCTTTGTACGCTTAAATCTTTAAAACTACGCAACGGATTTTGAAGCGGTTTTTTTTAATAGATAGGACAATTCAAGAGGAAGGTTTATGTATATAATTTATTAAGTTTTTATATACATTGGCTAAGATATAACAATAATTGATGAAGGTGTCGGGAAAAAATAGGCCGCTTGGGAGTTTTCAACGAAAACGCTGCCTAAACCCTTTGAGATATAACAAAATAATGTATGGTGGAATTGTAAATAGGTCTACAAAAAAGTCCGCGATGGCATATGTCTATCTCTTAGGGATATCATACTATATCCATTTAATACTTAAAAAAATGGGCAATTATAACGTGATAATTTGAAAGTTATTTACACAAATACGGTATGAATCCTTATCATTTTAAATCAGTTAATAAGCATGTGCATTTTATGAAGATTATTTTTGCCCTTTACATCATGCAAATTAAATGAATACTTTAGGAGATATGGCAAAATCAAAATAATGCAGAAGAAAATAAATCGTGTTGCTGTGATACGAAAGGGCGCGGGCGGTTGTCTGCTGTCTAAGGCCGTAGTGTATCAACTATCAACTCTGGTAGACGTAATAATATGATCAACGTATGGTGGAATATATAATAATAGTATTATATATCCTAAATATGCCTACAGTAAATCTGCGAAGGGATATATGTCTTTATGTTACAGATGACATATATTCATTTTAATACAAAAACTTAGTAATTATTAAAATAGAAAATGATCATCATCAGACATGATAAATCCGTAAACCTAAGATCACGCGGGCGAAGCTGCGGGTAACAGCTAGTCCATCATAAAATTATGTCGATTTAGCGGAATTTGAACCCGCAACCTCTACTCTACGCAAAGAGTCCATCGGCTCTATCACCAACCGGATGTCATAGTGTCTGTTACAAAGGACTTAAAAAAAGTTTATCTGCTAATTACTTCACAGTAATTATGAATATTATATAATATCTGGTTTATTAATTAATATAAACTTCTAAGACGCATCAATCACTCGAGAAAATTAGCGATATCGACAGGATTTTAAGATCAGCCGATGTTAACTTGGTTCTCCAATTTCATGAGACTTTTTTAATTTTATCACGCTGTGAAGAATTCTCTGATAGATTTTATCTTCGTCATTAACCTGACTTTTCTGTCATCATCATCATCATGAACATCACGATAATCATTATAAACCTATTTTCGGTCAGGTCAGACGAGCTCTGACAGACCTCATATAAAGAACACCTAGACGGCACATACCTTTATAATTATTGTATTTAAAATATATTTTGGCCGCTTAGTAGTTTTTTTCAGTAGTGGACTGTTTGTTGACGGCCGACGTTGATGAAATACAATTAACTGATAACCAAAGAAATTTATCTGAGACAATCATAGGGAAGCCCCTCTTTTAAGACTTCGATAGCAGAGTGGTTACGAACTGGTATTACAACGTACAGGTCTAAGTTCGACTCCACGATATCCTTTTATTTGTGAATCTTTCGCCATCATTTCTACTTTGAAGAAAAGGAAATAGGAAATAGTTAGGGTTATAGGTAGTGTAACAGCCCCTCTAGACAAGTGGCAAACGATAAACGAATAGAAATAGAATAGAATACCTATTGTATGGTAATAACAATAGCTGCTCAAATTACATGTCGTAAACTAGTGTCATTCCCATATAATAAGTATTCTATTCTATTTCTATTCGTTTAGCGTTTGTGCCACTTGTCTAGGAGGGCAGGTATTAATTAATATGATTGGGAGTTTTCATGAATTTTATGACTTTAACAGCATTATATAAGATAAAGATTTGTCGGCGAGCAGGTAAATGAATACCTACCTAATGAAATAAGACCTTCATCTAGGTACTGATTTACGGCGGTTTTCAATATCCTATCTTAAAATTTTCTTATCCATCTTACAATTTTGACAGATTTTGTAAGAAAATGTGTCAAAATGTAACGATATATAAGAACATTATAAGATAGATAGGATATAGAAACCCGCCGTTTGAGAGAATAAAAGCTATCGAAAATTCATATCCAATCCTA
The DNA here is from genome assembly GCA_905333005.2 of Lycaena phlaeas. Taxonomy (NCBI): domain Eukaryota; kingdom Metazoa; phylum Arthropoda; class Insecta; order Lepidoptera; family Lycaenidae; genus Lycaena; species Lycaena phlaeas. The sequence continues at coordinate 11,631,110 of HG995178.1, forward strand.
GATGTAATATTTGTTCAAATTTTAATAGAAAATTGTGAAATATATTCTTTATTGTACGCGTATTCCCAAGACGTCTCTACAGATGGTATTATTATCCACAAACTGCTAAGCTAAGATGAATCGCTCCTGCAGGAATCTCTGGAAATCGCACGAAAGCATTTCTAAACCATTTTGAAATTTATCTTTAGATATAATATAATTTTGCACTAAAATATATTTTATTGTTTAAATACGGAATTAAGAGAAATAATTCTTATGATTACTTTTACAGTATTAATGGCAAGGCATTTTCATAACCCCACCCAAGTCAAGGGTAAATCCAGCACTTTGGACGAAGCGAATTGAGTTCTTTGTATCCCTCTTATAAAAAGTCGGGACAAAAGAGCCCCTGCTCTTTTTTGCTCTGCTCTTCTTTAGGTAAGGGGTGAGGACAGGAACCTCGCCTCACTGTACTGTCCCGACATTGGGAGGGGTTGTACTGTGATGCAGGGCAACCCCTCTATGGAGGTGGCATCGGTCCCCTGACGGGCTGAATAGCCGCCGAGGTGCCCTGTTGCTTGTAGATCCGGGGCATCTCACCAAAGGCGGCATTGGTGCAATTCGCCAGGTTTTAGTGGGTAGAGCTGCAAACTTACCAGCTTTCGGGCACAGCGAGTCCCACATATGGAGACCCACGGATGCCTAAGCGCTTCCCGGCGTTAAAGGAAAAAAAAGAAAAAGGGCATTTTCATAAAACTTGAATGAAATGAAAACTAAAATGAAAACAAGGAGAATCCCACCAAGGAGAGGCATATGGATTGTCCACCGATGAGCCAATAGGGCTTGAGTGGAAGCCGTGTTTAGGTAGACGAAGTATTGGTCGGCCATTAACCAGATGCGAAGACGATCATCGTGTTGTAGCCGGTTCGTGTTGGATGCGAGTGGCATAGGATCAGTCGTCTTGGCCTTCATTAAGGGAACTATTCAGAAATGGAAGGACACATGTTGATGATGGTGATGATGATGATGATGATAAAAATAAAAGCCTGGTTTTGACAATAACCAACATAAAAAAAAAACAAATTTCTGATTTGATTCTACATTTTACATTTCAAGTAATTTATTTTTATGTATATAATAAATATTGGCATTGATGTGAGATGCATATTTTAGGTTTATAATTAGAAATAGATTGGAATGTCTAAACAAATTTTTAGCATATTAAAAACATATACAAATATGCAATCCCTTGTTAGTGTCACATCCAATCTTGATAAATATTCACCCGCCCTGCGAATGTATCAGTGAACACAGAATTGCTCTCACAATATTGTAATATGAGAGTGTAAGCGTGACAGCTTTGTGGTGCCAAAATTTACGTTACTGTGTTATAATAATAAGCTGGTTAAATTATTGAATCATTAAATTTACTTACAATAGTTAATGCAAAAAAACAGGTGTGTGTGCGATTCACACACGATAGAAGTGAAACACATGTTAAATGCTCAAATACAAGCAAGTATTAAACAGTCTGCAATATACATACACATCGACATTTGCTCTCTCGCTCTTTTGTATTTGTGTCTCTTACCTGTCGTTTTTTCCGTTGCATCCGGTTTCAAATCACATTTTTTTGATTCTAAAGAAGTTTTACTTCAAAAAGTTTTTAATATACTAGAGTAAGAAACATAGTATATTGAAAGGGCTTTCTGAAGATTAGCTCGTAACTAATTTAAAAATGGAAAAATATTTTTTTATTTGAAACAGAACCGAACTAAAAGTGCCACGAGCGCGGGTCCGACCCAACTTTGTGAGGCAGAATTTTCAATTTTCACGTGCACTTGACTTTATGAAAGTTTTTTTGCGATGAAAAATATGCCTGATTTCTTTGACTATGTTAAGTGTGCCAATCAAAGCTCATCACGAAAACTGGCTTCACCTGGAAGACCTGGTATTACACGTTTTAATACCCAGTTTTTGGGATATTTGTTTCGGTAATAAGATTAATGTGTGCTCTGTAAATACATCGTATACCGGCCATGGAAGAAATAGGTTTAATTTATTTAACAATCAATGTGCATGGAATAAGAACTTTAAACAGATCACACGCAAAGTAAAATACATTTTAAAAAATATGTTTTCAGCACCCCGCATCATTGAACAAAACAAAAACTAAAATGATAGTTTTGTATTAAATGTATTTTTTTTTTGCTTTTGTAAATTGCTTACAACTTAAAAAGCAAAAAAAAAAAGCTTTGAGTTTTTAGTTTGCAAACGGGCAGATGGTAAAGGGTCGAATAAAAAAATACATTTAATTGCCTACATTTTGTTCAGCAAACAATATGAAATTTGTTGCAAAAAAGTTACATAGAATATATTCTATGTTTCGATGAATATGTTTCAAAGGATTGTTTTGTTTTAATATTAGGATGGGTAAAACTGTTACCTGGTAAACTGGTTCAGCCGCACACCTATTATACCAATATGTCCACTAATAAAATATATGGTAACGTTATTTCCCTGGAGAAACATATTTAGGGAATATAACAGAAAATTTCGCTGTGACATTACATGTAAGTGCAGTCGTTTATTTTCTGTGATACTTAAAACAGCGTCCTCTTGTACAATACAGAAATTGTTACCGGTAAAGTGTTGCCAGAATTACGGTCAAAACCGAGCATAATTCCAAGGATTACCATTTTAATTAATTTACACCAGAATATTGTTTTTGTTATTTTTAGTTAAATTATATTTTCAAACTCGCTGTTCTATTCTTTAGTATTTGCAATATTATCAAAGGTTTGATTTTCTGCGGTTTGTATTGTAAGCTAGCTGAAGTTGCCAGTCAATATTCAGGTGAAAATACTATCTTTGTATTGTATTATTAGTCAATATGAAACATTTAGAGATATAGTGTTATGGTGCTTTTCAGGCGAATTAGGCCGGCATGACTGGGGTGGTACCTCTCGCTCATGATACCGTAAAGTAGCAGCTATGCTGTCGCATTTCGTGCAGTTTGCGAGTTTTCGGTGGCACTTGGGGGGATAGGGAAAAGGAGGTGTAGGAGTACACTTAGAAAATAAAAACTAACCACGATAACTTAGTCCTTTTACGCAGGTATCACATAAGTGAGGGGTACCACCCGGTCGTGCTGTCCCAATTAGTTTCTAACGCAGCATACCACTTTTTGCCTTTTATTTTATTTATTTATTTCATAATTTATGTACACTAAGAAATATATACAGTGAAATAGTGATGACGACCATACAACATTTTATTGATTCCCACTATTTTTTCAATTGTTTCTTGTACTTGACTTAACAAAAAACTGAATCCGCTTTACAAACCAAGATTATTATCCTCAAGAGACTTTTTTTAAAGATGGAAAACCAATATGGCCGTCGATATTCCAACCATTCTATTTTATCGTAAAAATAATGAATTTTATTACGATATTATCGGGTTTTCTCAAGTTTAGTCCATTTTTAACGAAATGTTGCCTTGAAATCGCATTGGGATTAATTATAATATGATTAGTTGTTTATTTATGGTCCCTTAAGGGCCCAGCTCGAAACAAGCTGTGATTTATTGTTCCTCCACGGGGATTATACAATCTTAAGCGATATGCCAAGAATATATTATGAACTGTTTAAGAAGCGTATCAGAAAGTTAATTAGAATTGGCTTATCTGCTTATGGATAGGATATTTTTAGTAATTGTAAGTAAAAAAAATATATAACACAAAGTTTTACATTAGAAAAAATATCTAAGCTTATGTTAAAATTTTCAACAAAATGAATATTAAAGTGTTTTATTACACTGTCTTGACTTTTTCGTCTGTGTGTTGCATGTCGCGCGACGGTCGGTGGCCAATATGGCGGCGCCTATAGTTCGCATCAGCTGACCGTGTGTTGTATAAACTATTACTTATTTGTATCTGTGCTCCACGCTATTTTGTTTGTTATATGTCTATAATGTGAAAAAAAAAATCACTTTTACCGTGGTTTCTTAAAACCACACAATCCTTTTTTTTCATCATCATCATTTGTTTCTGTCTAAACATAGAAAACGTATCACAAACAAAATAGTTAAAGGGAAACAAATTATATCAAATGTTGTAGCTTTTACTACACATTCTGTAAATATCACTTAGTTTAAAACGTATGCAAAAAGATAATAAGATTTGCTAACTAGAACGATTTCGCAAAAAGGCGATTGATTTAAATTCGTAATACAATATACATAATTCTAGCTTGGAACCAAATGCTTCGTCACGACTGAAATCGAAAAAAAGGCATATCGGATTTTACAGATTTTATTACCACTTATTTTCAAATTATGTTTCAGACTATTGTGTTTTGAGAGTGCTTTTTATGAAATTACAATTATCACTTAACTTTGACTTTTGAAGTGAAACTTCTTTAGAATCGTTGTGATTTCAAACCGGATGCAACGGAAATAACGACAGGTAAGAGACACAAATACAAAAGAGCGAGAGAGTAAATGTCGGTGTGTATATTGCACACTGTTTAATACTTGCTTGTATTTTAGCATTTAACGTCTGTTTCACTTCTATCGTGTGTGAATCGCACACACACCTTTTTTTTCTATACCTTTGCCGTGAATTTTGAGATGTCGCAATTTAAAAAAAAATATTCATAACTGTTGGCTTTCCCCTATTAAAATTTCGGTTTCTCCTAAAAAAAACCTATTTTGCTTCGCTTACTGTAACTGGATTTGGTGCAGAGTATTTTAATCCAAATACTACGAGGGAAATGGCAGTGAAATAGAGACGAACAGACATGCTTGTACAGTTGCTTTACGACTCAAGGTACCCAACGAAGAATAGTACAGAGGGCTTAGACAAAGTATCATCGTTTTGTAGCGAAAAGATACCGTAATTCGTCATGGACTCTGAGTTATCAATGACAATCTCCTAGTAAATAAGATATTGACAATAGCGATCGATAACCAATAGACAGTGTAATTTTGTTACGATAACGATTGACCACGTAATTTGGCACGATTTAGGCCAATCCCATATATTTTATTGTTTTCGAACTTCGTTATGTTGTTTTTTAATGTTACTTTGTCTAAGGCTTAGATAAGAAGAGCTAGAGCAGACTGGGAGCTTAGACTCTAAGCTCCCAGTCTGCTCTAGCTCTTCTTATCTTACTAGTCTTACTAATATTATAAACGTGAAAGTTTGTAAGGATACATGTTTGTTACTCTTTCACGTAAAAACTACTGAATGGATTTTAATGAAATTTTCAATAATTTAGCTTATACATCAGAATCACACATAGGCTAAAATTTATCCTCGTACTCCCACAGGAATGGGAAATACACGGATATAACCGCGGGGCGCTGCTAGTACTAAATACTGTATCTGTTTTGTCTATCCTATGTTTATTTCTTAACCGTTCCACGTATAAGGCGAACAGGTATAATATATTGTTTTCATTAATTTGCGAATGTTGTTTTGAATGTATTTCGGTGTCTGTTACATTCGTACACCCAATTAAAACTTGTGATTCAAAATGTTGTATTATGTTTGAGAGTCGACTTGCCTTCCCGCGAGTCTAAAATATTTGAATACTATTTCATCATTATCATCACCAGCATGACTATATTAAGCAAATAGCTGTTGCCCGCAGCTTCGCCTGCGTTAAATAAGATTTACAACGGGATATTAGTACGCAAAATTAGTAACTTTTCTAGTTGATTTTTCACACCTAATATCTTACGGAACCCTATTTTTTTCAGAATAAATTTAGCCTATGTTACTCGTGGATAACGTAGATTTCGAATGGTGAAAGAATTTTTAAAATCGGTCCAGTACTTTTTGAGCCTATTCATTACAACCAAACAAACAAACAAAGTTTTACTCTTTATAATATTATAGTGTAGAAGTGTAGATGTAGTTTAATTATAATAAAGATATAGATTTTTTCCCGTGTTGGATAGGAATGGCAAGGATCGGTCGTCTTAGCGTTCATTGAGGGATGCCTATGTTCAGCAGTGGACGGATAAAGGCTGATGATGATGATGATAGTTAAATCATCAATGTAACCGTAGAACATTTGTATGCGTGTTTTAAGAAGTAGGCAATTTGACCGTGGCGGTATCGCTCACAAAATACCGGCGTAAAGTGGGAGTTATGCTGTCGCGTTTCGTGTTGTTTATAAGTTTCAAGTGGGGTTTCAATTGGGGTGATAAAAAAAGGAACATATCGTAGGGCGTCGATAGTCGCTAAAAGACTTCGACTATTCGTTTGCCCTCCTATGCTATAAAAACATAAGAAAAATATTTTTCAGGAAAATGTTTCATATTGGAAAATATTTTTTAGTTTTTTTAACTATATTAAAAAAAAACTAAAAAACACGCATGTATTTTCATCGGTTCTTAAAAAGTGTAGATTTCGATTTAATCTGTTGTAAGTAAGTAAAAATCATGTTAAAGTTTCCGTCTGAAGCTAAAAAAATAAGGCTAAAAAGCGTGTTTAAAAGCTATGAAATGCGAATTATATAAAATCTACCAACTATAAAGCTATTAGAGCGTAAAAATATGAATCAAATTAATTGCACCGTTTAACTATATTTGCATTAATTTTGTTTCGTTGTCCATTATATAAATGCATAATTAATGAATAGGTGTTAACTGTTCAAATATTTTGTGTTATTTTATGATTATGGTAATATTTACTCTTATTTATACTCCTATTTTACTTATTGTATTTAAAACGTGGTTCGAAATTTATAAAAAAGAAAACCGTTGTGAAAAAACGAAATGAATTGCAATTTTGATTTTCATTTCATCTTTGAAATTAACAATGAAAACAAGGATTTATACTTGACAGTAGTGACTAGAATTGACAGATACTTGACAGATACTCCATACTCTATCTGTCAAATATGTTGCCGATAGCCTATTGGGAACGTAACTGGAGATTGTGAAACAGGCCCTTAATCTAATAACATATTTTGATATCAGCCCAGGTAATTCATTCGCGTACTGTTTAAATAGATTCCATAGACATATCAGGTTCAATGTCGGTCATTTTCAACAGCAAAGCTGTTTAAGGGAAGAAAAAAAAGCCAACAGTTATTTTCGTTTTACAAATATTGGTTTTAAACGTATTTCCCCGGGAATGTTGATCCGAAAGTTTTTCCATTCAAATGTAAGGGATTTTAATATTCGAATTTTAATACGAGTAAATCCCGCTTTTATACATTCTGTTACAACGGATTAAGCTTTCATTTTAAAATCATCATCATCATCATCACGCGTGGTGCCATTTACCCATTGTAAGCAAAAGTTGGCCATTAACCAGGTTAGAAGATGACCTTGTAGTGGCCGGTCCGTATTGGACCTATTGTCTTCCAAACAATTTCTCAACAGCAAAAAATCATTCAATTACCATTAAAATATACATTATAGCAATTGTATCTGTATTGTAAACAAATCTTGATCAAATTAATGACAATGGTGTATTGAACGATAATAATGTAAACTTTTTTTAAAATTTCTTGATTTAAAAATTAATAAAAAATAATATACTCGAACGATTCGGTCGCAACATCGTACCATTGCGGCGTTTTTCCCCTTCTTTTTCATTACTACGAGCGATAGTGACTTCAGACAGACAGAGTTTCCACCTTTTAAGTTTTAAGAGTTAAAATTAAGAGTTTGCTTCACCATTTAAATTATTTATTATATTTGTATCTTACACAAATAAACAATAATTTATTTACGCCTACCACTGGCCATCTTGTCGACTTCTAACACTTTGTCTGCCAGTTGGCCTATCTAATGAGCATAAAAAATTATTCCCGAAGAAGATACAAAAAATATCATTAAAATAAATAAATCGATTTCATCATTATTTACTATCATTGAAACCTGCTTTTACACTGCTTTATTAAAAAAGGAGCTATAGATTAATTAAAAGTCTACAGCTACATTCAACAATTTGTAAGCCGCACTTTTTATAATATTTTTTATACATGAGATCCGTATAAACTAGTTAAGTACAGCTTGATCTTTCTTCGTACATATTAATAGTATCGTGTAGATATAGAAATGGTATTAATTATTTAATAAGGATTTTTAACGATAGTAATTCGTTTTCGGTCCTAATTTGAGTGGTGTTCAAATTTGCCTGACTCTACGACTGCTGTTAATTGGGTCGCTTGGTTTATGATAGCAAAAATTCGACGACAGTTAATTATAGAACAGTGCGAGAATTATGTGGAGAGCAAATATTGTTTTTGTGTCTAGTGCCGTGACCGCCAGAGAAATGACGCTGTCTGGGTGCTCCCACTATATCGGTCTCGAATCTCTTTGTATATGCGCATATATATGACTAACTGTTGCCTGCAGTTTCTAGTAAAACTGAAAGAATCGTTCAAATCTGACCAATAGTTGATGAGATTAGCGCGTTCAAACAAACAAGCTACTTTTTATGCATGCACAGATTTATAATATACTCTTGTTCAACTTGAACATTGTCATCTCTATTTTACATAAATAGTAGCTAATAAAATACATCTGTCGAACGGAAACAAGTAAATCAAACGACAATATTATATTATGAAAGCTCTCTAGTTCTATTTTCAAACGTCAGACTGTTTTCTGATATCAATATTTGATGCGGTGAAAATTGAAGACGTATTGAACATTGGATCTTAATTTCAAGTAAGTAAGTTTTCTTAAAAAGACTTAATTTGTATCAGGTAATAAATCTATAAATAGTTATATTAATTACAAGAAATATAAATAAAATTACAAGAAATCAAGAACCGGTGAGTGCGCCGCGCTACCGATTAAATGAGTTCCATTTTGTTTGTTTCTTCCTTGATACAGCATAGCTGTGTTTCGGAGAGACAAGATGACATGGCACTGAGGCATCTTAAGTCTCCGTTTAGGCAATACTAACACGAGCTGACTGGACGACGTCAATGACTTACTATCAGGTGGAACACAGCCAGTTTGCTTAAGTAACTGAGAATAAAAAAAAATATACAAAATAACACATAAAACAAAAAATAAATAGCACCACTAAAAGATACTTTATCAACTCATTTTAAATTCGTACTTAACTAGTCTTAGGATAGATTTTATCCGACTAGTCGTAAAAAAAGTATTATAAGGAGTATGATAATAGAAAATCTGGATGTATGAAGATAGCTCGCCAATGGAAGCTATACCCTTATTATAATAAAACTACTTTTGTGGATTTTATCGCGGTTTATTAAGTTTTTTATATGCCCGATGTGACGCTCCGTGGCCAGGCCCTCTACAAGGTGGACCGACGATCTGGTAAAGGTCGCGGGAGCCCGCTGGACGCGGACAGCGCTGGACCGATCGTTGTGGTGATCCTTGGGGGACGCCTGTGCCCAGCGGTGGGCGTCGATTAGCTGATATGATGGTGATGATGCCCGATGTTTCGGATACTTTACCATGGTTGTTTGAAGAAGTTGTTTCTATATAGGATTTTAAATTAACATGGTTATTTTCTTTATTTAACTCGTGAGCATGACATTCGTAGACAATTTCGAAATATCGAGCTCCGCGAAATAATGGTAAAAACATGGTAAATATCCCGTTTTAAATAGTTTCAATAATGAGAAGTTGTTTTATTATAATGAGTGAAATTCGAGTAAATTTGAGAATATACCCGTATTCCCTAACTTACTTTGATGACTCTTTTTCACACATGCATAAAACGTGTTTAATGCAAAAACTCCAAGTATGAAAAGCACTCATCTGGTGCAACTGAAGAATGTTAAGTATATTTGTGAAGGAAATAGTTCCTTCGGGAGATTCTTTCCAAACTAAAATAAAAGAACAACTGAAAAAGTTCTTCGTGTGCTGTAATAGGATTTGATAAAGTTAAAAAGGGTGGACGGTGGAACGAGTCCTTTTGGTTATTATTCAAACAATACCGATAATCGAATTTTGATGACTTGACTAGATAGTTTTTTATATACAAACGAGCAGATATTTACCTAATATAAAGTGTTTACATCACAATAGGATTTTCAGGAGTTGCGCTGTCCTCGTATTAGTTAGTTAAGAATAATATTAGTGTGTTTTGAACTTTTTTTATTTTTTATTTCGTTATAAAAATTGTCTATGAATATCATTGCAGTTTATTAAAATTGAAAAAAGAACCTCTGGTTTGTCCAAATTAAAGAATCATTTAAATCCGTTAATTTAAACCAGTTGGTGTTTCTACTATAGTTTCAACCGCAATTACAATTACACACAGATTATAATTACAGCCAGTATGAGGAATAGAACTTCATCATCATCATCAGCCTTTATCCGTTCACTGCTCAACATAGGCCTCCCTCAATGAACATCAAGACGACCGATTCCGTGCCACTCGCATCCAACGCGGACCTGCTACTGCACGGAGATCATCTTCCCACGTGGTTAATGGCCGACCAACATTTCGTCTACCTAAACGCGGCCTCCACTCTCGAACCTTATTGACCCATTGGCCATCCATTCTTCTGACCACCCCATAACAATAATATAATAATAGGAATAGAACTTATAGATAAAATATATTTCCACTGACGATAGATAATAGAAATATCTCGATTCGTTAGTCAAAAACCATTTTCACTTTGCTGCCCGCAAAAATAAAATATTCAATAAATAAATGAATTAAGCTCTTATATTAAAAGCTTTTGTGAAAGTCAAATGAATATGCAAAAGCTTTTCTCTGCGACTTTCATATCGACGGCCTGTAATTTGTACTGTTATAAAATCGGCATGCCTTTATTATAATGAAACAACTTTTACGGATATTATATTATAATGAGTGAAATTCGCGTAAACTTAAGAAAACGGCATGCCTTTATTTCATTAAAGTGTTATATTACTGTGAATTAAGGCCAACATATAATTCGACATATAACCATATCATTTACTTGTTCACTGCTATATTATACGTCAAAATGGCATTCAAAGGAAACAAGAGATGGCGTGATATAAAGACGCTATAATGAAACAACTTTTATGGATTTTATCGCGGTTTATTTAGTTTTTTACAAGGCCCACGTGTCGACCGAGTCCTTCCATGACTATGGTAAACCAGAACAGGCTTGTTATAACATCATAAACCGCGATAAAATCTGTAAAAGTTGTTTCATTATGATGAGTGAAATTCGCGTAAGTATTAGAAAACAATATTGAAGTCGTTTTTAGGGAAAGTTAGAGAGTAAGGTTAAGGCCAGAGCTGTTGACCCAAGCGGAATGCCCTTCTCAAAAGCAATCGATTCCATATTATATTGACCTAAAGCCTTAGTAACAATTACTTTTCCTTAGATCCTAGATTTATCATCATCATCATCATCATCATCCTTTATTTGTTCACAGTTTAAAATAGACCTGTCAAACCTTTATCCAAACCTAAATTTATTTAAAACGAGATATCTAGAACGTGTTTCATTTTTATTTCGCAGAGCTCAATATTTCGACATTAGGTATATATCGGAACGCCCGCCTCGTCGTCGAATATAAGATACTAGCTGTTGCACGCAGCTTCGCCTGCGATAATTATGATTTAAAACGAGTCTCTAGCTTTTGTGAAAATTTAATATGGCCTATGTTCACCGGGGATAGTGTAGCTTCACAACAGAGAAAGAATTTTTCAAATCGGTCAAGTAGTTTCGGAGCTTATTCAATTCAAACAAACAATCAAATCTTTCCACTTTATAATATTAAGTATAGATTATAATATGACGTTCTGAATAATTTAGCTACTGAAATTACCCATGTTGTATATATTTTTTTTCTCATACAAATACTGCGAATCAGAAATAAGTGAAATTGAAAGTGAGTTGAAAAATTGTTTAAACAACATCATTATGAGCCTCTGCTGCTGTCTCTATCAATGAACGCCAAGACGACCGATCCATTCGCATCTAAGTTTCTCGGCCATATTCTTATACTTGCTACGTGTACGTTTTTTTATATTACGTAGATAGGCAACCTAGCAGACAGGCCACCTGATGGTTAGTGGTTAACGTAGCCTCACGTAAGCTGGTTTATATGAACCTGGCCCAGGCAGCAAAGCTGTTCCCCGGGAGAAACAAGTTGGTGGTACCATGTAGCCGTGGGCGCATCTCTTATACCTTTCTCAAGTTGCTCCTAAAATGTTTAACCCAAAAACACATAATAAACTGCTTTTATGTTAGACAATCCTTTAATACCAAAGTTAAGTAAATGGAAGTACCCGCGACCCTTCGTTTACATATTCACAATGTAATATTAATGCTGGTATTTTATCTGATCGTTTTATGAATATAATGTAATAGGTAAAGCTTATTTGGGATATGTGGTGATAGGCCCCAAATCCCGATCTCCGACCGAGCGTGGTGCAATGCTCGGCCAGGCCGAAGCCCACTAGCTATCGTGTCAGAGGTTGTATATATAGCCACCGGGCGCTGGAATTCTGATAGCGCGATTCAGGATTGTGGCGTTGTGATTGGTCCGCCACACTTATTTTAATTAACGAAAATCGATCTTCAGTCTAGCAGCCCTCTTAGACAAGTGGCACAAACGCTAAACGAATAGAATAGAATACTTATTATATAGGAATGACAGCTGTCAAATTAAATGTTGTAAGCTAGTGTCATTCCCATACAATAAGTAGGTATTCCATTCAATTATATTCGTTTAGCGTTTGCGCCACTTGTCTGGGGAGGCAGATCATTCGCTCACATAATATATCATCATCATTAGTCTTTATCCGTCCCCTGCTCAACATAGGCCTCTCTCAATGAACGCCTAGACGACCGATCCCCTCTCGCATCCAACGCGGACATCATAATATCTTAATATATATAAATCTCGTGTCACAATGTTTGTCCTCAATGGACTCCTAAACCACTTAACCGATTTTAATGTTTTTTCTTTTAAAATGTGTGCTTTTCTCCAACTTAAAAGATAGGATAGTTTATTTCTCAAATTTGAGATTGCAATTTTATTTATTGCAAATTAATTGTTTTGACAAAACGAAGTCTGTCGAGTCCGCTAGTATAATATAATAATATTAATCAACCCTTATAAACATATAACAAACACATTTGGGCTCGGGTGTCTTCGAAATCAGAAAATATAATGTTTGGTATAGTATACATAGTTCACCGATGCGCTGGCCGAATTCGGGTTAGTGACCTCCACACAACTTCAAAGACTTTTAATCTCATCAGGCATGCAGGTCTCCTACAATGTTATCCTTGAGCGAGCCACTAATGAGCGGTCTCGTGTTCAGGTGCACGTAGAAATTTAGAAAAGTTATTTTTCAAGAAAAAAAAGGGGGGAGGTGGGGGGAGGACAGGATTGAACCCGGACCTTCTCGCTCCAGAGGTCAAGCCCATAACCACTGGACTATAGTTGATATATTACAAAAAATATTTACCATAAATATAATATCAAGTAACATTATGTTATGTATATAGTATAGTATCAACCCTTTATGTTCCACTGCTGGGCACGAGTCTCCTCCTCGATCCCTCCCTCCTCGAGGCGAGGAGGGAATGAGCCATAGTTCACCAATGCTCTGGCCTTATGCGTGTTGGTGAACTTCACATACCTCCAAAGACTTTCAATCTCATCAGGCATGCAGGTAGGAAACCTGACGTTTTCCTTCACCGGTGAGCGAGCGATGGTCACGTGTTTGGTGAACTTAGAAATTTAGAAAAACCCATTTTAAGGCACACACACACGGGAGGGGGTCAGAATTGAACCCGGAACCTCTCGCACAAGAGGTCGAGTCCATCCACCACTGGACCATCGTCGATATGTTATGTAGTTGATATTATATTTGATTTACCTATCGTCAATATTTAACTCGAATATTGAAATGATACTAGCATTTCTATTATTTGTAAAGGCTTAAATAAATATTATACAATTTTCGCATATTCTATGTGCTTTTCAATTACAAATTCTTGATTAAACGCTTTGAATAAAGAATGAAACAAATGTTGTATTTTTCGTTTGGAATTCATTGACAATTTGTACAAATCACTGAAATTGCAGTCTATTTATTTTATTTCGAATACTTGTAATTTTTTTTTCTTTAACACCGGGAAATGCGCTTCGGCACTCCGCGGGGGAGTAGGTCTCCCCAGGCGGGTCACCGCTACTCTTTTGCCCCCGGTACAAAGAGCCGCCGTGCTCAATTCGCTTCGCCCAAAGTGCTGGGTTCACCCTAGGCTACTGAGCCCCACCGCCACGACAAGTCTTGAACCATGGTGGAGTCGAATAGTTAGTTTTTCCATATTCCGACGGAAACTGTTTGTTTCCGAGATAAATGGTAACTTCGGTTTCCTGGTATTTCTACTTGTTGTTCGATTGCAACGTGGAATAGACAAACGGATTTTCACATTTATATATTTTTTACTCATATTATTGGAATGAAATTCCTTACGGCAGTCTTGGAGGGGATAGGGATTTTGCTGCGCGACCGAACTGAAAAAATGTGATAGTAAAACCGTAAGAAAAAGTGCGTGGAATAAAAGCGTTACATGAGACGTGCGCAGGCGCGACAGTCGCATACACAAGCGAGTAGTGTATAATACCTTTCTTTTTAGCCGAAGGAACTTTGTTCCTACCTGATGTCCCACGACACGACATTTCTTTTTAAACTCTGAAATCGATAAGCCGATTTTATTAAAATTTTGTTTTATTCCTGCATTACAACTAGTAATATTCATTAGTTTTAGATTAATTCTAACTATCTATAAGAACTAGTAATATGAGATTACCTACATTAAAGAGAGAGACAGAGATGAGTAAGTATTTACTCAAGTAAACAAGTAAGTTTAAACGTCTGCGTGTTGCATGTCGCGTGACGGTCGGACGCGGAGTAGGGATAAAGTGAAAGGCGCTCGTCAGAGCAGCCGAGGTCAATATGGCGGCGTCTATAGTTCGCATAAGCTGAAAGTGTAGTGTATAGACTAGACTCATTTGTGTAACCAGGGGCGGAGCTATCGCCGTATCAGCCGTATCAATTATATGGGGCCCCGAGCCACGGGGGCCCCCGACGATATTGCCTAAGAACTTTGATGGGAAATGAACGCCTATCAGACATGTCACTATTGCCCTTAAAAGAAGAATCATTAGAAAAATCAAAGTCATCACCAGCTAATAAATCAGTTTGCCGAAAAAAAGCAAGGAGAGTGTATATTTAATTTTTTTCGAATTGTTTTTTTGAAAAATATAAAATTGAAACTTTGGAAAAAGTTACAGATAAATAATTATGATGAATTTTTTTTGAATTTCATGCGAACATTTTTTTATGTGAGAAATCTTTACCCTTCATACGGGCCCAAACAAATTTTTATAGGGGGCCCAGCCAAGGCCAGCTACGGCTCTGTGTGCCAGTGTTCCATATTTTAGATTTTTTATACTCATAATGGAATACTATTTCGAAAATTTCATGTATAAAATGTGAAAAAAAGTTTCACTTTTACTGTGGTTTCATAAAACAATCCTTTATTTGACCTAATATTTTTTTCATATTTATACAGTATAAACTATAAAAAAAATGTAATTTACTTAGATATTATAAAATATACAATAATCGTAGTTATATACGTGATACAAAAATGTGGTGTTAAGAAGTTACAGTCTGTTAAAGAAAGTGTTAAAACTAATGTAAAGTGAGTGATGTGAGAGAAACAATGCTAAACGGTACCGACCGAGGGAGTTCCCTCCAGTCCTCTCCCGTGAAGGTAACCTCCTCCCCAGTACGAGCATCTCCCAGTCCAGTCCGCGTACCCTCCCCTCTCAAATCCTCCTTGTCACCAGCGGGGAGACAGAGATCCCCCCGCCGTTGCCAGTTCGCGGCACCCACAGAGGATCCCAAGGACAAATGCGGCACATCCTGGCTGTGTCGACGAGGGGCGGGAGTGGACACGGGAGATGACTCAGGGTCGGAGCCAGGCCCGAGCGTCCCACAGGGATGTGAGGATTCGGCGCCCCCGCCCAAGAACTGCTTCAGACTGGTTATGTTAGGGTAAGTACTTAAGTTATCAAAATTACTTTTAAGTAGAGAACAACTTAGTTGGTAAAGGAAAGGGTAAACATAGTGACTTATGTACCAATTGAAGTTTTAAGAGGGATGTAATTTGGCTGCGACCTTGTCTGCATCGTCATCATCATCATCATCAGTCTTTATCTGTCCATGCTGAACATAGGCCTCTCTCAATGAACGCCAAGATGAACGATCCCTTGTCTGTATGCATCATATTATTTCTTCAGCTTTGCTGTTAATTAATAAGTCCAGCCCTTCAGAAAAACTATTTGATGCTTTAAGGGAATTAGGGAATAAATTCTAACCGTGATACGTGGTCCAGGGCTGCTTTAAAAAGTAAAAGTTCATTGTGATAAAAGAAGAAAAAAAGTAGAATAATATGTTATTTAAATAATTGATGAAATTCATTTTATAATAAAACAAAATTTACGACTCTTATCGCGGTTTATAAAGTCTTTTATGTGCCCAACGTTTAGGATACTTTGCCAAAAATATCGATGTATAGATCAATAGATATAATGTGGCAAGGGATCGGTCGTATTGGCTTTCATTAAGGCAGGCCTGTGTTCAACAGTGGACGGATAAAGGCTGATGATGATGATAGACCTGGATAAATTCAAAAAGATCTTAATTCATTATTGGTAACAGGGCAGCGGGCAGACGGGCCCTAATCCCTGGTAAGTGGATCAGGAAAGGTCAGGTCGCGGGTCATCGACCTCGGAATAGTTTCGATACAAATATAAGAATCCTTCATTATCTCCAAAGTTTTGTATTGCAATTTCTATCAATTATTTTAAATAGAATATTTACCATGTTTGGGTGCCTCTTCAGCGAGAGGGTCCAGGTTCAATACCGATCCCAATTTGATGCCTCGAAATGGGGTTTCCTATGTTTCTGAGTGCTCTCATCACGAGACCATCGCTCGCTCACCGGTGAAGGAAAACATCGTGAGAAATCTACCTGATGAGATTGAAACTCTTTGAGGTGAAGTTCACCAACCCGCATCGGTGAACTATGTTCCAATATCTTCCTCGTCATGCCGTTTTTTGTCACAGCGTCAAACTACAACAACAACATCAAAATTCTCCATAAAAAATAAAGTTAAGATACTTGGAATTTTGTAATACTATTTTCTATCCTAGTTCCTACTAATATTATAAACTCGGAAGCTTGTACGAATGTATGTTACGTAAGGCTGTTACTCTTTCATTAAAAAAACTACTGGATTTATATTGATGAAACTTAACAATAATATAGCTCACATATCAGAATAACACATAGTTATATAATTTATCCCCATACTCCAGCGGGAATGGGAAGTAAGCGGGTGAAACCGAGGGTCGCTGTTCGTATCCTACACTATCAGCACTGATGTAGAGTTTAATGAGAGATCGGAAACTCGAAAACAAACCGATATGAGACGGTCAAAGTCGTGATAGCTAAATGATCATACATCGAAAATCCACTACTTTTCCCTTTATAAAAAAGCTTGATGCTGCGAAAGTTATCACTTTCAAAAAAACATCTAATATTTTCTAAGGATTTTTTGAGAAATTCATCACACATTGTAATATCGCAGACGCCAATACAATCTGCATATATTTAAACGTCTATAACATACGCTCATAAATGTACAATCGTAAACGCAAATTCGCGCGACCCCGAAACAGTAATACATCCGAACCAGCGATAAATCAGGGAGCGTTGACAGCACGCAACCAAATTGCAAATTCCACATCACTCTGATTGCCGCCTCTATGCCTAATATGTTACGTTTTTAAACCAATATGTAAAAGTCGTTTTAACAGTCATCGTAACGTATTTATTAAAAAGTATAGTGAAGTAGCAACATTTTAATAAAGTATGTATTTAAAAAAATTGGTGAAACTATATTTTGAAAAGAGCAACCCTACAGACTTTCTTGCTAGATTCTTCTCTGGGAAAAACTTCCCCCAACGTACTAACGACTATTAAATTTATATTTTTGTGAGTGTTCTTTAAGCAAAACGTAAAAAAAATGTGTGTGCGATTCACACATGATAGAAGTGAAACACACGTTAAATGCTCAAATACAAGCAAGTATTAAACAGTCTGCAATATACATACACACCGACATTTGCTCTCTCGCTCTTTTGTGTTTTGTGTCTCTTACCTGTCGTTTTTTCCGTTGCATCCGGTTTGAAATCACAACGATTCTAAAGAAGTTTCACTTCAAAAAAATGTGCGGTACATATTCACTTACAGATAAATTAATAACAATATTAAGATTAAATATAGTATGTTGCAAAGTTTAATCTGATCCATTCACTGCTGAACATAGCCCTCGCCAAAACAACAGATACCTTGCCACTCGCATCCAATTAATAAAATTAGGATTATCAACCAAGTAAATTATTTAGTATGGTACAAAGTAACACAATGCAATTCGTAATTAAAAATAAAACCGTAGAATGCTTTGGACGATGCTAATAACGTATGCTTATATTATTTTGACGTTATACATATAATATTAGTAAGCCGTAAGTAAAAAAAGTTATTCGAAACATTCTACACTATTATGTAAAATTATTTGTTATAAGGGATTCAAGTAAGGCATGATTTGCCACATTTTTTCGATCACACTTTATTTTCTTTATGATCTCTATTCAAAATAGGGTATTTCTTTATTTATTACGAAAACATATCGACCTTAAAATAAATGTCATAAGTTTTGTTTTGTTTGTCTGTATATAAGACACTGTATCTCTTTAGCGAGTGATCCAATATGGATGAGGCTTTTTAAATTAAAAAAAAATAACAGGATATTAATGGTAGTCATTTTATACATGTTTTTCAAATTCAGGCTTCAGCCATATTAAGAAAATCTTTTTCGTTATTGCTTTGATCTTACACCCTATTCTAATTAGCGACATTTGAAAACAGGCCAAGATTAAGAATATAAATTGATAACTTTTTTTTATAAATATTTATTATAATATAAGGTACAATGCGATACATTTTAGAACCTAAATAATAGGAACGAATATAAGGGGAATATCTCGATTTCTTTTGTACTACGAATATTAATTTCTCGATATTGTAAGTTTAATAAAATGTTCTGTGAAGACGGATTTTTTATGTTCTCAGAAAACAATACGTTCTCAAATTTATGACTATATATAAGTTAAAACTTATAGATCAACTTTCGGAGGGTATTTTGTGATATTTATCTAAAATACTCTAAAGGAGAGGCTAGTGATGTAATTGGGACGAAATATTTTTTCATTTCATTCATTCATTATTTAAAAGTAAGAAAGAAAAAAGGCTTTAGAATCGTTGTGATTTCAAATCAGATGCAACGGAAAAAACGACAGGTAAGAGACACAAATACAAAAGAGCGAGAGAGCAAATGTGGGTGTGTTAAATATTGCACACTGTTTAATACTTGCTTGTATTTGAGCATTTAACGTGTGTTTCACTTCTATCGTGTGTGAATCGCGCACACATTTTTTTTTTACGACTTTATATTTACGACTTTATAGTTACGACTTTAATGAAAAGAGAATAAAATCGCTTACTGAGATTTCGAACTCATCAGACGGAGTCAGTCCAATGGAATAATGGGCAGAGCCGATCTGGCAAAAATAAATGTTGTGTTACTGCTTAGCCTTCCTCAGGTCTTATTTGAATTCGCTATGTCTTAAAAATTTCAACTGTCATATTAGCTGTTGCCCGCAGTTTCGCCTGCGTTAATTAAGATTTGCAACCGGGATGATATATAGCGTATAGCCTTACCCGATAAATGGCCTAACACTGAATGAAATAATCCGACCTGTACATTTCTGAGCAAACTCTTCAGCTTTATATATAAATTAGTATAAGATTCCATAGCTACATGGCAGAGAAACTCCTGCAGTTGTTCTCTCTGTACATACTGTAAATTTTATATCTGAAACCTCTAAATAGACGATACTAATATTATGTTCACTTTAAATATGATTAAAAAAGGTGATATTTGAATGTCTTAATTTTTGAAGTGAAACTTCTTTAGAATCGTTGTGATTTCAAACTGGATGCAACGGAAAAAACGACAGGTAAGAGACACAAATACAAAAGAACGAGAGAACAAATTTCGGTGTGTATATTGCAGACTGTTTAATACTTGCTTGTATTTGAGCATTTAGCATGTGTTTCACTTCTATCATGTGTAAATCGCACACCTTTTTTTTCTTTTGAAGTTCGATATTTCGAAAAAAAGATTCACCAGGCCTAACAATGGTCATCATGAACAAAACATTCGGAGACATTTGAAAATTGAAAATATTGGTAATACGAATCTAATACTTTTTGTGGCCCTAGACAAGATTTATCGCTGGAGAAGGTACTTAAAGCGTTTTTCGCGCTTCGAGTGCTCAGTAGACTTACTGAGCCGGATGTTTCGAGCGTTGATGAGAACAATATCTATAATATATATAAATCTCGTGTCACAATGTTTGTCCTCAATGGACTCCTAAACCACTTAAACGATTTTAATGTTTTTTCTTTTAAAATGTGTGCTTTTTTCCAACTTAAAAGATAGGATAGTTTATTTCTCAAATTTGAGATTGCAATTTTATTTATTGCAAATTAATTGTTTTGACAGAACGAAGTCTGTCCAGTCCGCTAGTAAAAATATATAGATTATAGAATGTATATTACTAAATAGGAAAGATTTGAGATAATATGTACATAATCTTTCGAATCTTACATACAAGATACCCACCATAGATTAACGTATCCTATAGATGAATTCGACATTAAGAAGTCTATACTAATAGTAAAACATATACTATTTTTATATTACATAGGTAAGCTAAGGAGTCATTTAATGACACATGTACCTACCTAATAGTAAAATTAAAAAAAGGAAGGAAAGTAGCAACCTTTATATGTTCCATTGATAGGCACAGGTCTTCAAAATCAGGCGAGGATTTTTTATAGGACAGGTTATAGGGCCATAGTTCACCGAGGCACTGGCCAATGCGAGATGGTGAAGTTCACACACCTTCAAAGACTTTTAATCACATCAAGCACATCAGTTTACTCACGATATTTTCATTTACCGGTGAGCGAGCGGTAGTCTCGTATTTCCTTAAATACGAGACTACCGCTCGCTCAATTAGTCAAAGTAAAAATTTTTTTCAAAATAGTACCATCAAAGTATCTTTTTAACGTCAATTGAGTCTACCACTAGAAATTATACTTGGAAATTAAGAAAGATCTATTTCAAGGCACAAAAACCCATTTCAAACCCAGAACCTCTCGCACAAGAGACCGAGCTTGTAGCTATCATCGCTTACTGTCTTGTCTGCCAAAGTTATAATTGGCAAATGTCTAGTCATTGCCATAGGTGAACTAGCATTTGATAGCTCACCCGCTAATAACCAACTCACTCATGCCCAACCTGTAAGGCTATTCTGTAAGGTCGTTTTCGAATCTCGAAAGCGGAATACGCGGTGATATGACGAATTTGACGAATTTGTATTCTTTAAAACTCAACTAAGTGTCTATGTATATTAATAAAGTTCACTTTCGATGTGAGCGTAAAGTGAGCTCTATCACTCGGGTGAAGCTCGATGTCGAAATGATTTTTACAGAATAGCCCTACTGAGACCTAAGTTTTTAGATTTCAGTGACGGTAATTACACTGTTCTGCCCTAGTTTACTAACACTAAAGCTTTACAGTAGGAATGCGCTGAATACCGGAGCGAAACAAAGAGCATCCTTTCCACCATAAGCACTGCATCATCATCATCAGACTTTATCTCTCTTCCTGAACTTAGGCCTCCCTCAATGAACGACGATCCCTTGCCACTCGCATCCAACGCGGACCGGCTAATGGCCGACCTAAATTTTCTCTACCTAAACACTTCTTCTATCTTGAATCTGTTAACTCATCGGCCATCCGACACTAATATTATAATCGTTTTTTTATGTTAGTAGCATATGCGTTGGCCTATGCAATTGACAGAATTGTGTTTCGAAGGCACAAATGTATCTCTTCTACGTAGAACGTATGTAAAATACCCAAAAGTTCGTAACTTTCTTACATAGGAACCCAATGAATTACAAATTAAGTTGTCAACAAGCTTCTTTATTGATGAATTTTCAATCATTTTGAAATGCAACCCTATAATATACGTACGGGCGAATCTGAAGGCAACAGATCCTTACAAATATAATGTGAAAGTAGAGATATTTGTTACGCATTCACGAGAAAACTACCCAACTGATCATCATGTAACTTTGTACACATATTCTAGAAAGTGCTAGAAGTAAAATAAACATTTAAAAAAAGGATTTTTTGCCAACGCGGGTGAAACCACGAGCAATAGCTAGTATATTCTAAGCTCAAAAACATATTTTATGAAACAGCTAAATTTTTAAGCCGCATAAGTGTAAAATGTAATAAAGGCACATAATATAATAAAAGCTACCTTTTACGCTGTATAATTCAAAAGCAGAACTTCAAAGAGAACATAACTTTGTCTAGATAGTGTTAGCTTGAAGTGCTACGAAATGTTTGTTTCATGTTCGTATTCTGAGGAAAATAGTAAAGTTGTATATAAAATGAATGCTTTTGTTCTTGTAATTCCTGTCGCCAATCTGGCTGCGATAGATGTGGTCAAATATTAATTTATCAGGAAATATTGATATACAAATAAAGGAGAGTATTTCTTTCTTCCGAAGCAGCTAAGAAGTAAGAGAATTTTTGAAGTGAAACTTCTTTAGGCGCGTCTAGAATCTCGGAATGTTTTTCCTGAATTTGACGGAAATAACGATTCGTATTCGATATTCAAAAATAGTTACAATGCATTGGTCGTATTTTTGTAACTCAACGATTGTAGTCTCAGTCTTTGAGGAGCTCGTGGCTCAGTGGATATTAGCCGCGAGAGAGAGAGTGTATACCGAGACTCCTCCGTGCTTCGGAAACCACGTTAAGCCTTTTTACTCTAAATTTCTCCCCCCCCCCCCTTTCGAACTTCACGTGTGATGAATGTGGTTTGTCAAGACTTGTGAACCTTGGCTTTTTCTCTCGCGTTAAGATTTCATCCCGTACCGGTTTAGTGTGAAATAGTTTAGTCAGGATTAGTCTATAGTTAATTTAGGCCGGTTGATTTAGTCGAAACAGTCCGTATACCATTGTATATAGGTATTAGTCCGTTTGATCGCCGAAGCGGGAAATTGATGGGTTATCGAGAGGACACCGGGCCCGGTGCATTTGCATACGGTATGTGACGTCACTTGAAATATGACAGAATGGCCTTTGTGTTTATCTAAGCTCATGTATTTTCGATACTAGAACAAATTTGAGGGTGGAATAGATATCCTTTTTTTTTTCTTTTACGCCGGGAAATGCACTGACGCATACCGCTGGGGAGTGGGTCTCCCCAGGCGGGTATGTGGGACTCGCTGCGCCCGAAAGATGGCAAGTGGACGCAGCTCTACCCACTAAAACCCGGCGAGAGCCACCACTGCCGCCTTTAGTGAGGTACCCCGGATCTGCAAACAACAGGGCACCTCGACGGCTAGTCAGTCCCTCAGGGGACCGACGCCACCTCCACAGAGCGGTTGATCCGCACCACAGAACAACCACTCCCAACGTCGGGACAGTACGATGAGGTGAGGTTCCCATCCTCACCCCTTGCCCCCTGCTCTTTTGTCCCCTCTTCTTATAAGAGGGGTACAAAGAGCTCCCTCGGCTCAATTCGCTTCTTCCATGGTGTTGGGGTCACCCTGGGCTACTGAGCTCCACCGCCACGACAAGGCTTGAACCATGGTGGGGGTGGAATAGATATCCTATCATGATCTATCTTAAATGCGATTTGTCGTAAATTTAACTTAAAATTACGCGTCCTCTATCTATATGAAATATACTTTAAAAAAATGATGGGAACGCAGCAGAGTTTCTTGTGGGTATCTTCTTTGGCATGAGCGCGTTGCGAACCCTCATAAAAACTTAGCCGCTAAGACGATCATAAGTGACCATTATATAGATCCTAAATATAAAATTAAACAATACTAAATAAAATTAAATAATAAGATAGTTAATAGACTCAGGCGTTACTTTGAGAAAATCCATTAACAAAAAAAGATAGAAAAGATTTTATTATATTAAGTAGCAATATTACCCGCGAACCATGCATGCATGCATTGTCTTTACAGAAAATCTGTGAGTGCACGCATATTATACTATACTATACTTTTAAAATGATTATTTCCAAAACTGATAATATATCATACAAAAATCACAAACACTTTAATTTATAGTTACAAAAAAAAAACTGAAAAACACGCTTTTATTTTTGCGAATTAAAAAATGGAATCTTATCGAATTGGTGTATTGTCATGAGTCCTCTATAGATCTAGAAAGTTTGAACGAAATCTGGATGTTTAAAGTGGATCAAAATCACGCCCAAAGGAGTAGGTTACAAACAAACATACAGGTGCAGTGGCAGGTTCGCGTTGGATGTGAGTAGCAAGGGATCGGTCATCTTTGCGTTCATTTCCTATGTTCAGCAGTGGACGGATAAAGGCTGATGATGATAAGCAGCGTGTTTTTACACGCTTGACTTTTTAGTCAAAAAGGCGTGGTAGTACCACGCCTTTTTGTATGTGGTACTAGGGATGGCGATTCTTTACGAAAAAGATCGATTTTTAAATCGATTCGAATCGTAGTCTAATGAATCGATTCACGAAAAAATCGAGGCCTACAAAATCGATTCTTGAAAAATCGATCTTTTTTTCAAGTTTGCGTTTACAATGTAAATTTGTATCAATTTTACTAAAAACAAGATTAATATTGCAATTAACGATATCTTATCAATAAAATCAGGGAATTCAAAAATAACAACTATTTTTATTACCGTATCAAACTATAAGATCAACTATAAAAAAAATAAGTATTTATATACTGAATGTTTTTATTGATTGCAAAAAAGTAAAAAATAAGGTAAGAGTTAAAAGTTTAAATATTAAGCATTGGGAATTATAACTGGGAACTATAGTTCCCAATGCTCAATATCTAAACTTTTTAAAAACAACAGTCTGTCAAGCCTTTTGGGATCCAAGCGGTTACGCTCATCACTTGCGATGTTCCCAGCAATTGAAAACAGGCACTCACAAGGAACGGATGATCCAACGATACTCATATACATCATGGCGATTGGGTGAACGTGATGATAAATGGAGCTCTTTTGTTCTTGCCAGTAAAGTACAGAAATCAATCATGAAAATACTTATATTACGCTAATAACAACAAATGAATAATGCAATATCAATCGTGACAGATTATAGATACATAAAGTCAAAGACTACAAACGTAACTATTTTATTAAAGAGAGGCGAGTAAAGGATACTAAACATACAGCCATCTCGCGAGTTTATGAGTAGTTAACTCTTTAACCGGCAGCACTCTTATAATTCAGGCACATTCAACTAAATGCAAATAATTGTATGGTTTATAACAAAACAGAAAAAATCGAATGTCGATTTTCAAGGGTGATATATCGATTCAGTGAATCGATACAGTACTTCATATCGATTTAAAAAATCGATATTTTCTGCTCAAAAAATCGATTCTTCGATTAATCGATCTCAGATCGCCATCCCTACGTGGTACCCTTAAACTGGGTACGTACATTACGAGGTTTAAAAGCACAATTTGAAGTTGAAATTAAAACGTAGTTCTACTCAAAAATGTATGAGGTACGTAGATAACATGAGAATTAGTTTAGTCTGCGACGAAGTTGGAACTCATGTACTAGTACATAAATATGGCATAAGTTGAAAATTACTGCAATTGCCGGAGAGGATCTACTTTTGAGCTTATAAATAAACCACTTTAGGTTTTCGTCTAGACTAAAGTGTAGAGTATTTCTATCCTGAATATGACGTTCTGAGGAATTTTACTGAATGTAATTTTAAAACTATCGTTAGTAGGATAGGAGAACGGATAGACGAGCACGAAGTCACGTGGTCAGCGTCGCCCATCAAGAAACAAGTTAACTTGAAACTGGTCCAAGGCAGTGCATTCATGCTTTGGTGATTACTTGTGTCGGACGGCTCAAAGGGAGCCGACGACTGAATGTCACTATTGTGGTGCGGCGGTGGACTCTGCCCAGCACACCCTCAAGGTGTGCCCGAGATGGGCGGCGCTGCGTCAGGATCTGACGTCTGTCATCGGAGGGGACTTGTCTTTGTCGAGCGTCATCACCGCGATGCTCAGCTGTGACGAGTCCTGGGCGGCAATGGCCTCTTTCTGCGAGACAGTAATGTCCCAGAAGGAGGCCGATGAACGGGTGAGAGAGGAAGCCGCTGATGTGGCCTCCCCTCGTAGACGACGAACGGGAGTGCGTCGGAGGCGCTACTTAATGCGCTTCCAGTGACACCCCTGTGCCCGTGTCGGGCTCGGGATGGGAACCCGGGCCCAGCTCAAGACACGACGTCGTGGGGACTGCCAAGTCGTAGCCGGGCAGTCCCCCTATTGTGGAGAATCTGGTCTTGCCGGGACCAGTCTGTCGCTGAGGGTATCCCGTCGCCTGCACAGATCCGGGTCCCTCAAATATAGCGGCTGAAGGCTCACGTAGCGGTTTTAGTGGGGTAGGGCACCCAAATGCGAATCCCCACACACGCCAGCGCGCCTACCCAGGCCCTGGTAAGGTCGTAAAGGATTTCCGCTGCGTCATCAAAAAAAAAAAAAACCAGTGCATTCATGTGTTGAGTCGTGATACGTGAGATAGCACTGCCTGGCCATTTTGACGTGACAACGTCTTATAATTCGATGGAGCCGGTTGCACGCACGAAAATATACAAAAAAAAACAAAACATAAAAACATGACTCATGCGGCGTTACCTCTCTCTGAGGCGTTCCATTTAAGGCTCTAAGTGCAAGCGAGAGCGCGGAATGAGAAACAAAGAGGCACAATCGGCCCATCAGTATTTTCTTATGACGTTGTCACGTTCAACTATCGTCAGTAAACCGACTTTATAGACAACCGATTTTTTTAATACTCGGAAAAAACAAGCAAGCAAGTCTGCACTAAAGAATAAGCTTAATAAGAAATAAGCATGTGGCCAATTAACCAGGTGGGAAGACGATCTCCGCGCAGTGGCCAGTCCATGTTGGATGCAAGTGGCAAGGGATCGGTCGTCTTGGCGTTCATTGAGGGATGCCTATGTTCAGCAGTGGACATATAAAGGCTGATAATGATGAAGTCAAATTCCCGTAGACCGGAGCACGGCAAAAACATCGCCTGCAACTCACCTTCAGAAAAAAAGGACTCTTTCTCTTTCTTTATTCGAATACCCGGGCTCTCTAAAATACATGTATTTATTACCCGGCTTACAATGCCTTACTTGAAAACTGTATATTTCAACCTAAAAATTGGACGACCTTCTTAAAGTGGCCAATTATATACTTAACTAGCAGTGCCCCGCGGTTTCTTTCGCGTACTTCCATTTCTCGTACTCGGAGGTACGGGAATAAATTAAAGCCTTTAGCGTTATTCTGATGTGTACGCTATGTTATTGTCAACATTCATCAAAAACCATATAATAGTTTATGCGTAAAAGAGTAACAAACATCCATACATACATTCTTATAAAATGTCGCGTTTATAAATATTAGCAGGATAAGAATATATTAGTATAATTTTCTAGCTACTAGTACTAGTAACTAGACCAACTATTTTTTCAGTAAAATAGATCGCATGGCTTAGTCCGCACATTCTCTAGTTTAATTCGTTAACTGAGTTTATTAAACTGACTCGACGTACGTCTTCTACCGACAAGCTAGTTGGACTAATTCTACTAGAAAGGGGAGTGACCAATACGAAACAAAAACAGTCTGTCCCATTTCATGTACTGATTACCTAATACTTTCAAAAATCAAACCTTTGAACAAGTTAAATTTGTATGTATATTGTAATCTGAATCCAGCGAAACAATACGCGAAGTTAAACTAAATTTTAATTATTTTTTCAAATATATTTCTGTAATTGTTCAATTTATTAATTTTGAAGGTATGTGAAGTTCACCAATACGCATTGTGCCAGCGCATCGGTAAATTATGGCCTATTACCCTCCTCGCCTGATTTCGAGGAGGAGACCCGTGTCCAGCAGTGGGAAAAATTTTAAGGGTTGATACTTTTTATATTTATGCGTTTTCGAGGCGATATAACGATATTGCTAGATTTCATATTTAGGAATCGTCGTTTTATCCGTGAGTACTGAACTATATATTTTTTTAATTAGGAGCAAGAAACAAAAAATTCAAAAAAGCTAAAAAAATCATGTTCACGTTTGTAGTCATTAAAAGGATCCGATCCGACTGATCGTAAGTACGTTTACTTTAAAGAAATTACTAAATTTGACAGTAAACTAAAATCTAAATCCACTCTTCTCCTTCTCCGGTTAGACGGACTGTTTTGTCCGGCTAGACGGACACTTCAGTCCGGATAGACGGACTAATTCTCTCGGCAACTAGATGGAATAATCCAACCGGGAACCAGATAGACTAATTTAAACGGCTAACTAAACTGACTAACAAACTGATAAAATTTACGAACTGACGAAGCGGAAATGGGTTAACAGAATTTTTCGATGTTTTTTTATCCTATTCTATATAATATGTACTTTTATACCTTTCACAAGTAACACTGTAATCTCAGAAATTGGAGTGCATACTAATGAGGTCTACATTAAGTTTTAATTAAGCATCTAATTGACATAGTGCGCTGTAATTAAAAATAATATGTAAACCGTAGAGGTAACTGAAAAGGTAAGGGAATATGCTTTTTTTAGGGCTTTTATAAATGGTTGCATTATATGCTTATACAGGGTCTGTCGTAAATAATGGATATCCCGTAAACTGTAGTTGGTCCGGATGTGAAACTGTAAGAAAATCTTATTTTTTTACCAGGGTTTCTAACCATATGAAAATGGCGTAGCATTTTATACTTTTTCATAAATTTCGCTACTCTTTTCGTTCATTCCGTTGCGATTTCATCCAATTTAGGTATTTCTGTGTGTTTTTTTTTAGTATGAAGATGAGTATTATTTAATTTTAATACAATTTTAGGTGTTTTTAGCGTAAACAATTTTCAAAATCATCTTTTTGTGCTTTTCTAAAAATTCATCTTTTTATTACATAAATAAAATCGTAATATTTTTTTTTAATTCATACATACACCAAAGTATCTTTTAGAACGTCAATTAAATAGGAAGTGAGGAATCGACGAAAATGTCAGGGACACAAGAGTGCGTTTCAGCAATTATTAATAGGGCTCCCGTACCCTTCGAGCGACGATGGTCCAGTGGTGGATGGACTCGGCCTCTTATGCGAGAGGTTCGGGCTTCAATCCTGACCCCCCGTGTGTGCCTTGAAATGGGTTTTCTAATTTCTAAGAGCACCCTTAACACGACCATCGCTTGCTCACCGGTGAAGGAAAACAGATTGAAAGTCTTTGAAGGTATGTGAAGTTCACCAACACGCACTGGGCCAGCGCGGTGAACTATTGGCCCATTACCCTCCTCGCCTGAATTCGAGGAGGAGACCCGTGCCCAGCAGTGGGACATAAAAGGTTGATACTTTTTACCCTTCGGATACGGAACCCTAAAGATGACTGGATTCGAGTAAAGTTTCACTGTCGCAGACGTTGATGAATCGGTCAAACTCTACCATTCGCAATGTTTACGCAAATTAAACTCTGTTATAACTTACAGGGTGTCTTCCGAGTTTAAACTTTCCTTGCCATTCCATTCCATTAATGTAGATATCATTTGTGAAGGATGGAAATATATTAAAAAATAAAGATTTTTAAATTAATCCAGTTTTTATTAAAAGTATTTCATCATCATCATCATCAATATTTATCTGAAATAAATATAATGTTATAACAATTTAATTTAGAGTGGATTAAAATAAGGCGTCATTAAATTGACTGGCATGTTGGTCTAGTGGTTAGTGACCCTAACTACTAAACCAGAAGGTCGTGGGTTCGATTCCCACCGAGGACTAATGTTTGTGTGATGAGCATGATCATTTGTTCTGTGTCTAGGTGTAATTTATCTATAATATGTCTATATTTAGAAATATATAAGTAATGTATCAGTTGTCTAATTACTATAAGAACAGGCTTTGCCTAGTTTGGGATCAGTTGGCCGTGTGTGAGTTGTCCCAACATAAAAAAATAGGTCTTCCTCACTAGGACTGTCTAT
Organism: Lycaena phlaeas; assembly: GCA_905333005.2. Lineage (NCBI taxonomy): Eukaryota > Metazoa > Arthropoda > Insecta > Lepidoptera > Lycaenidae > Lycaena > Lycaena phlaeas. The sequence goes on from HG995178.1 coordinate 11,661,387, forward strand.
TTCAATAAACACTAAGACGGCAGAAATTTCGACCGCGGTTAGTGCACCTTGCTCTTATTATATAAGAAATATAGGCATCAGATTTTAATCTTGATTTAGTTAAAACTTACAGTATAAATTCCTTTTACGTTATCATTTTATTTTCCATTTCGTATCTCACAAACCTTCGCGGCTACGAATTAGTAAGATAAAAAACTAATTCCGAGGCTGGAGTTAGCCTCGGATTAACCTAAGTATATGTAATGTAGTTATAAAATATATTTCTGTAGCTGTAAAATGGTGTTAGGTAAAACCTTTGTAATGCTTATCATCATCATCATCACCCTTTATCCGTCCTGCTGAACATGTCCTCCCTCAATGAACGCCAAGACGACCGATCTAATGCCACCCGCATCCAACACGGACCGACCACTGCACGGAAATCATCTTTGTCAAAAAAAAATTAACACTCAAAATGTTAAAATTTTTCGTTAAGGCGCGGTCTTAGCTCAAAACTCACAAAACTGGGTTTTTTTGACGCTCCGGTACGAGGAAACCCAATGAATATAACTAATGCAAAAAATACAGACCATAGAAAAGGGTCTAAAGAAAATGTTTACGGTCATATAATATTAAATATTTGTTTAATATATCCAATAAAAAAATCGTAATTTCCTTCTCAAAAATAGACTTAGACGTTGGAGTTCTCTGTATTTTCAGCGGTAACAACATATTTTTTTATAAGAATATAATTAGAATATGGTTTTATTAATTATTTGGCCCAACAGATATTGAATTTCATGCGTATATTCTGAGTTATTAAAGAAAAACCCGCAAATTAAATGTTTATTTGCAACAGGGTTACACTTCTGCTTTGCAATTTTTAACCTTATTCAATGTGTGGTAAATGTAGCATTAGATTACGCGGTCATGTTCAGATCTCGGGCGACCCCCGAGCTGGAAGGTTCTGTTACGGACGCTCGTCTTGTGACATAAAACTTTGTGATTTATGCGTAAATTGTAAAAAATTATTGGAATATTTGGGAAAGTATAGGATGGATAATAAGGCTATAATGTTTTTTTGTTGAAATATACGATATTGTGTAATTTGAGTAATTGCACAAACATAACATTCTAAATCCAAAAACATATTGTGGCATTCTATTTATATGCGCATAGAATACATATTTGAATGCGCCAGGTGCAAGCGTGGTTTGTCTGCTACGTCGATCGACCATATCGGTCATGGCTTGCATAGTAAACGTAACATAAACGAAATAATATCATGTTTTCTTTTTAAGATCAACAAAACGAATCATCATCATCCTTTATCCGTCCACTGCTGAACATAGGCCCCTTCTAATGATTGCCAAGACGACCGATCTACCGATCTCTTGCCACTCGAATACAACAAGAACAATATACCATCATCATCATCAGCCTTTATCCGTCCACTGCTGAACTTAGACCTCTCCTAATGAACGCCAAGACGACCGATCTACCGATCTCTTGCCACTCGAATACAACAAGAACAATATACCATCATCATCATCAGCCTTTATCCGTCCACTGCTGAACTTAGACCTCTCCTAATGAACGCCAAGACGACCGATCTACCGATCTCTTGCCACTCGAATACAACAAGAACAATACACCATCATCATTATCATCCTTTATCCGTCCACAGCTGACAAAATACAAAATATTCAATAAACCAAATTTGATACTTTGCAATCATTTTTTACCACAATTAATTTTTATGGAATTGGTTTATTTCACATAAGTACATAGGTAGACGAAATGTTGGTTGGTCATTTTAACCAGGTGGGAAGACGTTCTCTCTCAACGTTTGCTCACTTATCATCATCATCATCAGCCTAAATCCGTCCACTGCCGAACATAGGCCTCCCTCAATGAACGCCAAGACGGCCGATCCCTTGCTACTCTGATCAGGCAGCAGTGCCGTCGATGCGACTTCATCATCATCTGCGATTGTCAATCCGCCTGCTCAGCGTGGCAGTTATGAGCAAAGGCGAATTACAGATAACAGCTTACTTACATATAATTATTGTAAGTAAAAATTATACATCTTTAGTAGTGAAGTGTTTGCTAACTCATCATCATCATCATCATCATCATCAGCTTAAATCCGTCCACTGCTGAACATAGGCCCCTTCTAATGATTGCCAAGACGGCCGATCTACTGATCTCTTGCCACTCGAATACAACAAGAACAATATACCATCATCATCATCAGCCTTTATCCGTTCACTGCTGAACTTAGACCTTTCCTAATGAACGCCAAGACGGCCGATCCCGTGCTACTCTGATCAGGCAGCAGTGCCATCGATGCGACTTCATCATCATCTGCGATTGTCAATCCGCCTGCTCAGCGTGGCAGCTATGAGCAAAGGCGAATTACAGATATCAGTTTACTTACATAAAATTATTGTAAGTAAAAATTATACATCTTTAGTAGTGAAGTGTTTGCTCACTCATCATCATCATCATCATCAGCTTAAATCCGTCCACTGCTGAACATAGGCCCCTTCTAATGATTGCCAAGACGACCGATCTACCGATCTCTTGCCACTCGAATACAACAAGAACAATATACCATCATCATCATCAGCCTTTATCCGCCCACTGCTGAACTTAGACCTCTCCTAATGAACGCCAAGACGACCGATCCCGTGCTACTCATCATCTGCGACTGCGACTGCTGATGGAGGATTCAATTAGGATGGGCAGCATTTAGAAAGCTTCGCCATATTCTCACGTCGTCTATACCGCAGAGTTTGAAGACGAAAGTCTTCAACCGATGCGTTCTCCCCGTGATGACCTATCATCATCAGCCTTTATCCGTCCACTGCCGAACTTAGACCTCTTCTAATGAACGCCAAGACGGCCGATCCCGTGCTACTCTGATCAGGCAGCAGTGCCATCGATGCGACTTTGTCATCATCTGCGACTGCGACTGCCGATGGAGGATTCAATTAGGATGGGCAGCATTTAGGAAGCTTCGCCATATTCTCACGTCGTCTATACCGCAGAGTTTGAAGACGAAAGTCTTCAACCGATGCGTTCTCCCCGTGATGACCTACGGGGCCGAAACGTGGCCTCTTAATTTACGACTGGTCCGCAAGTTTGCCGTAGCTCAACGTGCTGTGGAGCGTGCTATGCTGGGTGTTTCTTTGGCAGATAGGATTCGAAACGAAGACCTTCGCCAGAGAATTAAAGTTACCGATATCACGCGAAGAATAAGCACGTTGAAGTGGCAATGGGCTGGTCACGCACTCAGAAGAACGGATGGCCGATGGGCCGTTTAGGTTCAAGAGTGGAGGCCGCACTTAGGTAGACGAAGTGTTGGTCGGCCATTAACCAGATGGGAAGACGATCTCCGTGCAGTGGCAGGTCCACGTTGGATGCGAGTAGCAAGGGATCGGTCGTCTTGGCATTCGTTGAGGGAGGCCTATGTTCAGCAGTGGACGGATAATCATCATCGGTTGAACTTTCGTCTTCAAACTCTGCGGTATAGACGACGTGAGAATATGGCGAAGCTATCTAAATGCTGCCCATCCTAATTGAATCGTCCTATCGGCTTATTTAGGATACTATTATTATATATTCCACCATACTTTAATAATATTATTACACCTATCAGAGTTGATACACCATGGCCTTAGACATCAGACCATGGGCGTAGCCAGCTTTGGGCTCAACGTGGGGCAATAAAGGGGTTTTTTTAATTAAGCCGTTTGGGCTGCATCTATGCCAATTTGTTAATGTATAAATTTTGAGGGTTTTCGGACCCACTTTTTGTTTTGATTAATTGATTGATTTGACATAATAACAAAACAAAAATTATGATAGTTGTTAATATTAGAAAAAATATTTTATGTTTAATTAGGCAGCCTATAGGTGCCAGGGTGGGGCAAGCGCCCCAGCTTGCCTCAGTGTGGCTACGCCCATGCACCAGACAACCGCCAGTTCGAATCATGGCAACACGATTTCTTTTCTTGTGCATTAATTTGATTTTGCCATATCTCCTAAAGTATTCATTTAATTTGCATGATGTAAAGGGCAAAAATAATCTTCATGAAGTGCAGATGCCAATTTACTCATTTACAATGGGATTCATACCGTATTCGTGTAAATAACTTTCAAACTATTACGTTATAGTTGCCCATTTTTAACCGACTTCAAAAAAAGGAGGAGGTTATCAATTCGACTGTATGTTTTTTTTTTATAAGTGTTACCTCATAACTTTTGACTGGGTGAACCGATTTTGATGATTCTTTTTGTATTAGAAAGCTTATGCTCCCCATGTGGTCCCATTTTAATCTAGTCCAGTTCTGATGATGGTATCCATGAGAAAACCATAAAAGTCATAAATTTGCATTAGGCATGTACGCGACAAATAGATGAATAACTGAATATCACGCCAACCGATTTCGATGATTATTAGTTTATATGAAAGAATATAGTTCAAGGATAGTTTGGTGAAAACTTGGTTAGGTTCTGATCATGGGATCCATAATAAAGTGACGGAACTCTTCAATTCTTAGGAGCAAATTAACGATACTCGGCTGAATTTTTTATAGGCCATCAGGATATTTGGCTTACGTAACGTCTTTATGGTCCAGTGGTCAAGTAACTGTCGTAGCCAAACATGATGATCAATTCCTCAACGGCTTCCTGTAAGGATGCGGTCTGTGGCAGAAATTCTAACTAATTTGTGTATGCACTCTGTAAAATTGTGTAAGTATGCAAAACATAAAATTATCATCATCATCTCATTGTCATTCTCTGATCGGTCATTGAGGGAGGCCTATGTTCAACAGTGGATGGAGAAAGGCTGATGTCGATGATAATATATGTATTGCATACAACTTTCCAAATCGCTTTTGGCTGTGTGTTAATTTAAATCCTTTCTTTGTTCGTTTTTCATTAAGCCTTGATAAATTTGTGTAAGCCCTCTAAGAAAGTTTACTAGCCTTACTGGCTCTATACTTAAAACTAAAAAGTACAAAATAAAGTTAATTTTAAATGAAAAACCAAAACCGACTTCAAAACTATACCCTCAAATTATGTACAACTAAAAAAATTTAAATAATATTTAAATACTTCGAGTACTACTTTTTAAAATTAGTTATTTTTGGAGTCGGTACCAGCCAAAGCAAAGATAACCTTAACAGACATCTATTCAATACTGGGTGTACTCGTATGAGTACAAAATCAATAATTGCAAAGGAATTTATAATAGATGTGAGAGTATAATATTATGTATTCAAATGCTGTGAATTGTGATTAAACTGTCCTTATTGGCTGGCACCGACTCCCAAAATGACTAATTTTAAAAAGTAGTACTCGAAGTATTTAAATATTATTTAAAATTTTTTAGTTGTACATAATTTGAAGGTATAGTTTTGAAGTCGGTTTTGGTTTTTCATTTAAAATTAACTTTTTTAAAGTATTAAATGGATATAGTATAATATTCCTAAGAGATAGACATATGTCATCGCGGACTTTTTTGTAGGCCTATTTAAGATATACAATTCCACCATACATTATTTTGTTATATCTCAAAGGGCAATTTAGGCAGCGTTTTCGTTGAAAACTCCCAGACGGCCTATTTTTTCCGACACCTCCAACAATTATAGTTGTAACTTAGATAATGTATATGTCGCAGTCATCTGGTTGAATCAGTCATTTGATTGTATCACTAGCGCGTTATTGAAATGACGACATTTAATTGAATGACTAGGCCGAACGTTGATTGAACAAGCGTCGCTCATCGTCCAACTAGATAGCGGATTGTAACATAGCCTTTTGAACAGAGCGGACGTAAAATCAGTCAGGTGATTGTAATTTAGTTCATTTTTTTCCCAACGCGGCGTTAGTAGTCACTAAAACAAACTTGGCGTAAAACAGCTAGAAACTGATCCTATGATTATACATTTTTTGTTTTTTTTTACCTAAACTTTCATTTCACAAGGTGACAAAGACTTAAATTAAAAACTTTCTGGAGTCATAGAGACTTCCATATTTTAATACATTACTTTAAAAAAAATATCATATATTTTTAGCCTATGATAAGACTTAAAATACAATATAAAATCATAATGTTCATTGCTCATTTTTGTTATGTAAAGGAAGCTACCTTTTGAGTTGCGAACTTATGGTCACTCTTAAAACATTACAAAGTCGGCTATATCCCATTCAACGACAATGCTAAATGACGTTCAGTCAAGGCGTTAAACGTCACATTCAACAACTTGACGAGTTGTCCTTTAGTCATTCAATTAAATGTCGTCATTTGATTAACGCGTTAGTGATACAATCAAATGACTGATTCAACCAGATGACTGCGACATATATAAAAACTTAATAAATTATGTACATAAACCTTCCTCTTGAATTGTCCTATCCATGAAAAAAAACCGCTTCAAAATCCGTTGCGTAGTTTTAAAGATTTAAGCGGTTTTTTTTTAATAATATGTAGTGATATGAGTAGGAAATGTCTGATTACTTTGTAAAAAAAAATAATTTTATTTTTTGTTTTATTTAACTAATGATTGTAACTATCTATTATAAACATAAAAGTGTATGCATTTATGCTGGTGGTTACGCTTTTTTATTTTTAATATAACACCCATGTTTACTCTGCTCGTTGCGTATAACCATGCATCTTTCTGTGAGCAAAAATGGTTGATGGCGCGTGTGTGTGTGTTACCGTATCGCGCGTAGATATGCGGTTGTGTGAGTGAAATCGCAATTTCAAATCGTACTAAGACCGCGCCTTAACTAAGGGTAGCTGAACGTGCTAGGAGCGCGCCATGCTAGGCGATTCTTTGGTAGATAGGATTGAAATGAACAAATGCTAGTGAACTAAAATTACCGATATCACGGTTGAAGTGGCGGTGGGCTGTCACACATTCAGAAGAACGGATGGTCGATAAGCCAATAAGGTTCAAGAGTAGAGGCCGCGTTTAGGTAGACAAAGTATTGGTCGGTAATTAACCAGGTGGAAGGATGATCTCCGAGCCGTGCTGGCCATATTGGTTGCGAGTGGCAAGGGATCGGCCGTCTCGGTGTTAATTAATGGAGGCCTATGTTAAGTAGTGGTTTGATAAAGGATGATGAAGATGATGATAAACTAAGTTAATAGCTTTCACAGTTATTTAATATTGCAAGATTTATTGTATACTAGCTGTTGCCCGCGGCTTCGCCTGCGTTAGAAAAAAAAACCCTTTTTTAATATAAAGTATCCTATGATTCCTATGTTACTTCTAGTACCTCCCAGAATATGTGTACAAAGTTTCATGATGTTTAGTCGAGTAGTTTTCGCGTGGAAGAGTAACAAGCAACCGCAATTTCACTATTATAATATTAGCAAGGATAGTATACAACCTACTTTATTATGGTTTGTAAGTCATAGCGCGCCTACTTATGTTCAATTAAATTCAATTCAAAATATTTTTTTCAGTTCTGCCCGCGTCGGGAAGACCTCGCTCGTCTCCCGGTTCCTGGGCAACAAGTTCGAGGACAGTTACACGCCCACCATCGAGGACTTCCACCGGAAGCTGTACCGCATCAGGGGCGAGGTATACCAGCTTGACCTGCTGGATACGTCGGGCAACCATCCCTTTCCGGCGATGAGGAGGCTTTCGTTCCTCACAGGTCAGATATTAGCTTTTAGTTCGACCAATTTGTAGGTTCAGAAATTATTATAATAACCATGTTTTAACCATTTTCTATGAGACTGTCTTTTTAACTTAGATAGCCAAACTGGCAGACGTACCGGGTCCTTTACCAGTACACTGCTCAACATAGGTCTACCTCAATGAACGCCAAGATCGCCGATTCTGATTATGAGATTATCCCCTCGAGTGGATTTTAAGCTGAAACATATGTAATGGAAATAGAGTGACAATTATATAGTAAATAGACATTTGTTACTTACCTAATAATATTTATTGCTAGCAGTGCTTTGCGGTTACTTGTATTCCCGTGGGGTATGGAGATAAATTATAGGCTATGTGCTATTCTGATGTGCGATACATATTCATACAAACTAGCATTTTTATAATATTACTGGCTGTTGCAAGCAATTTCGCCCACTAACATAAAAAAGATTATTTATTAATGTATCCTATGTTATTTCTTGTACCTTCAAGAATCGAGAATATGTGTACAAAGTTTAATGATGATCGGTTGAGTGGTTTTCGGGGGAAAGCGTAACAAACATCCCTACTTTCACATTTATAATATTGGTACGGATTAGAACGTGCAATGTAGCAGACATGCACAAAAAAAATCGGGGTAATGTTGGAAGTTGCATTTGAAACGCAGTGGTGTAATATTTATCTTTCAAATGCATTTCACAAACGTCGATATCCGTTTCCGATTAATTTCCGGCGATAGATTGCAGCCCTTACACCGCCCCCCTCTCGGAAGGGGGAAGAGTTAATACTAATTGGAGTGGAAAACATTTGTGAACATGAATTAAAGGGAAGTAAGATTTTTTAATCATTAAGCGTAACAAGAGTGCCATGCTGCTTTTGCAGCCCAATAGGGTAGACACGACCGCGGTGATACCTCTCGCTCTCATGATACCATCGTATAGAGACAGCTATGCTGTCGCGTTTCGTGTGATTTGTGAGTTTTCGAGGAGATAGGATACAAGAGGGCAAAGAATCGGATAACCTTTTGTTGTGCGGGATTACCTATGAAAAAAATCTGAGTTACTCCCTAGTCACGCCTAAAGAAGTTTTACTTAAAAAATCTGTCAACCATAAGCAGTGGCTCAGTTCTTGGGTTGTATTATCCCAAGAACGGCGCCACTGTCTCAATAAATATAATTTCATAAATATTGATATTATGTGTTATAATATTAATTATATATAAATATTGATATTATGTGACTTATCCTGTCCAATGTTATAGAATAGAATAAAAATATTAATTTCAGACAAAAATGCTCATATTTACATAGTTATTACGTTAATTACAATATTAATTCATAATTGACTACTTATGTTTTGACTTATTTCAAGTGTACAAGTTGTACCTACGTAATAAAGATATTTTTGATTTGATTGATTTGATTTGATTATGTTATAATACTTAGGCCGGGTTGCATCGACCGATTTTAACGAATATGTAATCGTTAAAGATGGCTGTAACGAACGTTAGTGACCAAAGAGCGTTGTTTTTAACAGACGTTAAAATTTAACGAAGTCTCTTACGTTAACTGATAATTTGAAACAACCCTTAGAAAGAAATCTGTAATTCTATTTAAATGTATATTAAAATAACTTGCTTATTATAATGATGGTAAAAATGACAATTATTATAAGAAAACCAACTTAAAATTATTATACCGCCAATGTCCGATGCGGCGGTATTAAAAATCGTTTGCATACTTGGAGTATGGAGTTTTTCTCATAATCTCTCTCTCGCCACGGCATCTGGGTCACGCGGATCGCATAACCAAGGGGTAGTCTTGGGCTGGACATGTCTTAAAATGAAGAAATCTTGGTCTCATTCGGTTTTGACGCTTGGATTATTCCCTTTTAAACAATAAGATTTCGTAATAATAATATTTATGAACCTTTTTCTACACCACGTCAATCTCGTCCCGTGGTAAGTTTCCGAAGTACTTACGGTATCAGACAACGGAAATACATATATTTAATATGTACTTGTATATTAATACATATATTTAAGATTTTTAATACACATCCATGACCCAGGAATATTTTTGTTTCCAGGCGGGATTCGAACCCGCTATCTTTCGCTTATAATACTCGACAGATCATGGTTTTAGATTCTGCATATTGTTTCCTTATTATTATAATGATCAGGCTTTATCCGTCCACTGCTGAACATAGGTCTCCCTCAATGAACGCAAAGACGGATCGGCCACTACACGGATATTGTTTTAATAGTCGACAAACACCACCTAAATGCGGCCTCCAGCCCAGTGTGTGACCAGCCCTAATAATTAAAATTGCATTTTGAAATTATTCTACAATCGCTGTATATATATAATATACTAGCGGACTCGACAGACTTCGTTCTGTCAAAACAATTAATTTGCAATAAATAAAATTGCAATCTCAAATTTGAGAAATAAACTATCCTATCTTTTAAGTTGGAGAAAAGCACACATTTTAAAAGAAAAAACATTAAAATCGGTTAAGTGGTTTAGGAGTCCATTGAGGACAAACATTGTGACACGAGATTTATATATATTAGATATGTATTTATATGAATACTAGTTGTTGCCCGCAGCTTTGCCTGCGTTAACTAAAATTTATAAAGGCATCTTAGCGGGATGATATAGATTATAGTCTATATTATCCCGCGTTCCCGTGGGATTACGGGGATGGATTATAGCCTATGTGTTAATCTGGTGTGGGTGGGTGGGTGTGGGTGGTGTATTATGAAGTTTCATCAAAATCCATTCTGTAGTTTTTGCGTGAAAGAGTAACAAACATCCTCACAAACTTTCGCATTTATATTATTAGTAGGATAATAACAGGCGTCAAATAGATAATAAGTAAGTTGTTGATTATATTTTTATCCATCCAAGCATACAGCTTGAACAAAAGGGGTATTGTTATGAGGACAACAGTTTAAAGGGGGGCTTAAAGGGGGGTCCAAGTGGGGTTAGTATCACATTATTCCTACGCGTGTAATAGCTGCCGACCTGTATATTGTGTAGTTCTTGTTATTACAATACTATATACTGATCATTAATTAAAATATATAAAATACAATAGGAAGTGTGCTCGTCGCTCAGTAGTAATAGCTGCGGATCTATTCACCAGGTCAAGCAACGCTTGCCGAGGTTAGTCCGTGGATGGGTGACCATCTTTATATACTAAAACTCCTCCGTGCCTCGTAAAGCCCGTTAAGCCGTAGGTCCCGGCTATCATTCGTGGATCTTTGACAGTCATCACGGGTCGTCAGAAGCCCGAGAGTCTGACAACCAGTCTTACCTAGTTCCTGGGTTGTGGAGATCAGATAGGCAGTCGCTCCATTTAAAATACTGGTATTCAGCTAAATCGGGTTAGACTGAATGCCTGATGAGATTAAAAGTCTTTGAAGGTATGTGAAATTCATCAACCCGCACTGGGCCAGCGCATCGGTGAACAATGGCCCATTTAACCCTACTAATCTGATTTCGAGGAGGAGACCCGCGCCCAGCAGTGGGATATAAAGGGTTGATACTTTACCTTTTCTTTCTTTTTTAATATAGGAAGCAGAGGTTTTTTTTTTCTTTTTATACTATAAAGGCACTTTTAGGGAGTTGGAGAGGGTATTGGAGATTTCACTTATATCATACACGATAATATTCAAATTAGTACGATTTTATTAAATTAGTTTCATTAAAAATCATGTCTAAATATTTTTCGTTTTAAAAATATTCTTGTTTTTTATTGTAATGCTAACTATATAATCTAAAATCTAAACCGTACATTTTTCCTGTAAAATATGACAAAAGAACATTTTTAACATAAAAAATATTTTAGGAAATTCTTTAAATAACGTTGGCAGACGAAACAGGTTCGTTACTACAATATAATATCATATTATAACAACATAGTATGAATACATTTTGAATGTGACCAAAGAGCCCACATATTTTCATGTAAAACGAGCATAATTTAAAAAGGTTGTTAACGTCGCCTACAAACGTGGACGAGGTCGCCGGACACAAGTCCTGGCTACTCATGTATTTGCCTACCCTGAGATGTTAAGCCTTGATGACAGTAATTACTATGACTGTTTTGCCCTACTCTCCACAACATAGCAATACAACACACGCTACTCGTAAGCTACAAAAAAATCGCGGTCATAATAACATGTATAAAGTATATAAATACAAAGAAAGTATTACCAGACAACAAACATACGCTTGTATATTTAATTCGGTTATTTTTTGTGCATTTTATTACAATATAGTGCGGCTCAAAACCTTATAAACACGCTAACTCGACGAGCGCTCCGCCATATCCTACACTTCTTATTGCGCTATTTTTTTGAATAAACCTACATCTGGGTTTTGTAGTGAAAGAGAAAAACATTTTCTGTTTAATCAAATAGTTATTGAGTCTAGCTAATTCTAAATAAGCTAAAGCTAAAAAGAGAGCTATGTTTCCTGGAGGTCTGATTGCGCAACCATGGGCATAAGAAGAGAATACATCATCATCATCATCAGCCTTTATCCGTCCACTGCTGAACATAGGCCTCCCTCAATGAACGCCAAGTCGACCGATCCCTTGCTACTCGGTCCGCACGCGGACCTGCCACTGCACGGAGATCGTCTTCCCATCTGGTTAATGGCCGACCAACACTTCGTCTACCTAAACGCGGAGAAGAGAATACATATTTATATTAATATGTATAAATTAAGTAAATAAAAGTGAAGATAACTGTTTGTGAATTTCGTTGTAGGAAATAATTCTAAGCTACATCATCCATAAAATAACTTTCATCAGAGTTGAATAGAACTTTACCATTGAGGTACGGAACAACCGCTCTGTGGAGGTGGCGTCGGTCCCCTGAGGGACTAACTAGCCGTCGAGGTGCCCTATTGCTTGTAGATCCGGGGCACATCACCTAAGGCGGCAGTGGTGGCACTCGCCAGGTTTTAGTGGGTAGAGCTGCTTCCACTTACCATCTTTCGGGCGCAGCGAGTCCCACATACCCGCCTGGGGAGACCCACTCCCCTGCGGGATGCGTCAGTGCATTTCCCGGCGTAAAAGGAAAAAAAAATGGTTTACATCTCATGCGGATAACCTGCTATTATTGATGCTTATAGCATCTCTAACGACCGAGAAAAACTTCTCTATAGATGGGAACTCTATTTATTTAAAATACTGTCCACGGTCTGTTTACCCTGTGTTCCCAACGACAATCAGCTTTCCAGCCTCTCATCAGGGTTAAGGATAAGATATATGACGTATAAAAGGCTTTGATCTTGCAAAGTATCATAACACAAAGACGCGCTAATACACGTCAGCCATAAGGGACTCTCTTAACTACCTTTGTTGTTTCATTAATTTCAAATTATGCAAATCCAATGTATTGTTAATGAACTGCTTCCTAAATCAAGCTTGATTAATAACGACTTAAACATTAAAGGTAGGAAACGGGCTAAAAATGATTAATTTTTAATATATTTTAGGGCCTGTTTCACAATCTCCAGTTAAGTTCCCAATAGGCTATCGGCAACATATTTGACAGATAGAGTATGGAGTATCTGTCAAATATCTGACAAATATGTTGCCGATAGCCTATTGGGCACTTAACTGGAGATTGTGAAACAGGCCCTAATTATAATTTAATCACAACTTAATAAATCCATTATACTTTATACATTTTTTGGCGTTTGGAGTCGAGACTCTTGGACCATGGGGCCCGGAAGCTTTCAGCTTTATCGAGACCTATCAACTCGTTTGATAGAGGTCTTACGTGACCAAAAGGCTGGCCTGTATTTGGGGCAACGCATCAGCGTTGCAATCCAACGTGGTAATGCGGCCAGCGTTTTGGGAACGTTCCCAGCCGACAGCGATCATAAAATATAACACATGTATTGTAAAATAATAAAAATATTTTAAACAATATTAGTTAATATTGTTTAAAATATTTATATTTTTTTATTTATTTAATAAAGGAAAAAAAAATGTTTTCTTATCGGTCACCACGCTCAAAAAGTGTAACTTGAATTAATATCAAAGAAAAAGAAATACTGCATTAATTTATTATAATTTTCATAATATTTTCACATCATTAGGAATTTTATTATAATAAAATTAATCATGTAATAAGAACTATTACATGAATAATGGTAAGTGTTTAACATAAGTTATGAATGTGAGAAATTAGGAATAATTTAAACCTTTGCTGATGTTTTGTTAAGAATTTCAAGCTATGTAAATCCGTTGCTTTGTTAATTAATTCCTTTCCAAATCAAGCTCAAACTACTAAGTACCATTTCAGTGAAGCTTAACCCCAGCGGGAGACGAATTATTGGATCCGATTCACATTTAAACACCCGGCGATTTATGGGCTCTAGAATGCATTTAATTTTATAAACATGTACAGTTGGTTTCGAAAATCGTATTAAATAATATCCTAAGTAAATTAGTAAAGTAGCTGTAAAGTGGTAAAAATATTTGTGTGCTTAAAAGCGAAGCGTAGATACTAATATTATAGAGAAAAGATTTGATTGTTTGTTTGTATTAAATAGGTTACGAAACTACTTGACCGATTTGAGAAATTCTTTCACTGGTTGGAAGCTACACTATCCCCGGTGGACATAGACTATATTAATTTTTCTAAAAATTTAGGTTAAAAACTTTAAACGGGTTCCTAACTTTTTTTAAACTTAGTTGACACAGGCGAAGCTGCGCGCAACAGCTAGTATTATATATAGATAAGATTGTTCAAATAATAATTATATTTATGTATCAATAGAAATAGAAACTATTGAATAATTGAATATAGTAAACACAGCGACACAGCAGCGAAAAGCAACTGACTATATTTCTCGCTCGGGTACACTCGGCGGCCCCGAGTTCGCCCGATCGAGCCTTTCACTTAAGAATGTGATGGATTATCCTCATTCACAGCCTACAAAAAATATGTGTGCGGTGCGCCAAAAGAAGTTTTAACTTTAAAAAGTGAAAAGTAAAGTAGTAGGTAAGTGTAGATAATTCTGATAAAACTTTAAGTAAGCAATTTTGAATTTATTTTGCGATACAAATACAGAACCACTTTTATGTAAATTTGAAAGTTATAAAGTTGACAAGCAACTTTTCTTGTCACTTGATTGGCTACAACTTTTGATGGGAATATACATATATTGGTGTGATATTTAAGAGTTATCTATACTTTTAACTAAGCCTCTATTCGACCTCCTCCTCGAAATCAGACCAGCAGAGTGTTGATGAACTTCACATACATTCAAAGACTTTCAGTCTTATCAGGCATGCAGGTTTCCTCACGGTGTTTTTCTTTGCGTGCGTTATTTCTAATCTTTGTAGTAGCTGGATATTTTTGATAGTTTTATCTGGGAGAACGTATTTGTTCGGGGCAGAAAGGTAGTAACGACAGTGCAGTTAGTTTTCACAATTACTACGCGCCGATCGACCGAGTCTGATCAGGGAATCGATTGGATGGGAACGCTGATTGGAGTTCTGCATGCACATCATATATTAAAAAAGAAATGAGATTTTGTTTCTAGAATGCACTGCCAACCTATATAGGTTGTTTTTTTTTTGCTAGGAGACCCTTTTTTGACGCAGGTTAATGCTATAGTATCCAGGACCTAGGCTGGGTGAGATACACTTCTATGTATGTGATACTATCTATGTATCGGACAGGAGGCCTCTGGGAGGGAGCCCTTTGCCAGACGGGATCCTATGCCGATTAGGGCAGGAGGAGGCATTGATGCGGCATCGAGGGAGGACTTGGCGCGTCAGCCGTATGGCACTGCCTAAAGCTGCTCTGTGCCCGCTCCGAGGTGTTGGAAGCGCATTAAGCAGTGCCTCCTACACACACCGTTAGTCGTCCGCGGAGTGAGGCCTCGTCGAGGGCCTCCACTCTTTTGAGCTCGTCGACCAACTTCATGCTAGGAGATCCTACGACTTGCTAATTGAAAGGCATTTACTCTAATTATTGATTCTAATTTCGAAATATTATTAAGCTGTCTACAAATGGTTAACCTGGCTAATAAATAAATTGATTTCTAAATCATCAACGTAGCAATTAAAATATTTTCTCCAAAGTGGTTTCCTTTGATATTATTTTGCGTATTTCTTGAAATTAAATTTACTATTTTAACTAGAAATTAGAATTGGCTTAATGTTTACTGGTCTCGTATAACGTGTTAATATGTGTGGATATTTTTTATTAGAGAAATGGTGAATATTGTAACGTTTTTTTTTTGAAAGCACAGGTTTAGTTTGATTTTATTGTAAAGCTACAATTACATTTCTTTAAATTTCTTGAGTTTAAATTACTTCAAGACTATTTAGTGTATGCCTTTCTTATAATATTTTCCCCCATTAAATGAGGAAACTGCTTAATTTATACTTCGTCGTACTACCGAAACAATATAATTCCAAAAGTATCTTAATAAAATTTTAAAACTTATTTAGAATGGGATATAATTCAAAATTCATTTGTCAAAAAGTTTTTCAAAAAAATTGAATATTATTTCGTTGACTGTACGCCGAGGTTTGACCTACTTGTTGAAATCGCATTCGTTATGGGTGTGGGAATTATGAATGGCTTTCCAATGGAACGGGCCGACTTGAATCGAATTATTTTTCCAAAGACCAAACAATCCATCGCTGTAGTTGGTGGGGAAAAAGACACAGGCCTTTGTACTGAAATTAAATTGAGAAGTTGTAGGCATGCATATACATTTTGGGCTTCATATATGCAAGGGATCGCTCGTCTTGGCGTTGATTGAGGGAGGCCTATGTTCAGCCCCCACCATGGTTCAAGCCTCGTCGTGGCGCTGGGGCTCAGTAGCCCAGGGTGACCCCAACACCTTGGGCGAAGCGAATTGAGCCGAGGGGGCTCTTTGTACTCTTGTCTGTCTTATAAGAAGAGGGGATAACAGAGCAAGGGGTGAGGATGGGAACCTCACCTCATCGTACTGTCCAGACGTTGGGAGTGGTTGTTCTGTGGTGCGGGGTAACCGTTCTGTGGAGGTGGCGTCGGTCCACCGAGGGACTATCGAGGTGCCCTGTTGCTTGCAGATCCGGGGCACCTCACCAAAGGCGGCATTGGTGGCACTCGCCGGGTTTTAGTGGGTAGAGCTGCGTCCACTTACCAGCTTTCGGGCGCAGCGAGTCCCACATACACGCTAGATGCGTTAGTGCATTTCCCGACGTAAAAGAAAAAAAAGGCCTATGTTCAGCAGCCAATACCGTCTTCACCATAAGGGCACACGGGGCCCGTGCTCGGGGCCCCCTGAGAACGGGGGCCCCGAGGACCTACAAATTCTTTCACACATTTATTCTTAAAACATTTTTGTCAGGCACATTACACTTTTACAAATCAGTAGGTAATCTTATCAGAAGGTCTTTACAACTAAGAACCTTTACCATAAGATATAAAGCAGAAGAGTTTGTTTGTTTGAACGCGCTAATCATAAAAATTATTGGTCAGGTTTAAATCTTAGTTAACGCAGGCGAACTTGCAGGCAACTGCTAGTCTATAATAAATGGTCATAGGTACCTTAGGTACTTAATAAATAATGTTATTATAATTAGTTTTTTTTTAGTTTCTAAAAGGGCCCACAATTTAGTGTGCCCAAGGGCCCCAGCCTAGTTTAAGACGGCCTTGTCAGCAACAAAATATTATATGATTATTAAAAGTTTTACTTTAACACAAAAGATCAATACATGAAAATATTATTTAGAAATAAGACGCGTTGGTTTGATTAATATCCGATATAACTCTCACAACCTTTGATCATAGGTTGGTTGAAATCAAAGCATTAAGCTCGTCCTGAAGTCTCCTCGGTGAAGCCGTCAAAGTTTTTCAATCTTTCAACATACACGTTCTTTGATGGTATTTTCAAAGAGCGATATTAATAGTTATAAGTAAAATACTACTAAAAATATCGTGTCTAAGTAATAACAGCCGCGCGGATTAGGTTAAGCAACGCTTGCCGGGGTTGGTCCGTGGATGGGTGACCATCTTTATATACCGAGACTCCGTGCCTCGGAATGCACGTTAAGCGGTCGGTATCGGCTGTCATTCGTGGATCTCTGACAACTTTTAATTGAAACTAAAGCATCTGACTGGTTGTCAGATGCTTGAAATCCTGACAAGTCTAGCCCCAGTACTTACCCGCTGGCTCATACGAGATGGCGCCCTCGTCCCTGTCTTTAGCGATCTCCTCCCAGTTTACAACGCCCAGGGTACGTAGATCTTTTTGCACTTGGTCCTTCAGTACACATGGAAGTGTATTATCAGTTATGGGTTGTAAAGATAGATAATTGCATTTCAGCTATATCTGGATAGACTGGAAGCCGACCCCAGATATATTTGGGAAAAGGCTAGGCAGGCGAGCCAGAATATTGTTTTTGTGTTGAAGTGAATTTAACTCACAGTGAAACAATTTTTACGGACTTTATCGCTATTTATTAAGTATTTGACATGCCCGACGTTTGGTTTCCAGCAACCATCGTCTCAGGACCATTACAAATATTAATACGACAGAGCGACGATTGTCTAGTGGGTATAAGTGATAACCTCTTTTTTTGACGTGACAATGTCTTATAATTCGATGGAGCCGGCTGCACGCACGAAAAAACATGACTCACGCGGCGTTACCTCGCTCTGAGGCGTCCAATTTAATGCTTGAAGTGCAAGCGAGAGCGCGGAACGAGCGACAAAGAGGCACAATCGAACAATCAGTATTTTCTTATGACGTTTAACTATCTTTAGTAAACCGACTTTACAGACAACCGATTTTATATAATTTTGTATAGCACCTGATGTTTTATTTGTTTATCGTTGAAGGAGAATATTGTGAGGAAACAAGATGTACTTAAAATGATTTGTAATGTGAAATTCACCAGATATTTTTATTTTTGGACATGTTGAATAACTGCAAAATTAATTGTATCGGATTTCCATGTTCCACACCGATACGTCTTGTCTACGGATATTTTAATTAACCTGTATGTCGATATCGTTTCAACGAATACAGTATCAAGTACGTTGTTATTTTGTAAATATTGATATATTAATTAAAAGTTCGAAATAACTAAAAAACAGATTGCTTTTGCAGATAAAAAATTGAAATATGGAATGATCTTATCGAATTATTTTAATGTCATCGGTCCTCGACCTACAAAGTTTGAATAAAATCTAGCCGTTTTGAGTGGCTCAGAATCGCGTCCAAAAGGAGTAGGAGTAGATCACAAACATACATACCAATAAAAAGCTAATAAAATGAAAAATAAAATAAAAATAAGAAGCTAATAAAAAGCGCGTAAAAACGTGTTACCGGTAATCTGTATAACCTGGTAAAGCAAAGTATAAAATAAATAATTAACACGTTGCATGAACGCGATAGGTATTTGCGTTTGCGTTGTCCTGCGTTAACTAAGATTTACAGCGGGATCTTAGCGGCATGATATATCTTTATCGATAAATGGGCTATCTAACACTGAAAGAAACATTCAATATAATATCTTACGGAACCCTATTTTTTTTCCAGAAAAAAATTTAGCCATACAAAATATGTTACTTGTGTAGCTTTCGAAAATTGAAAGAATTTTTGAAATCGGTCCAGTACTTTTTGAGCCTATTAATTACAACCAACCAAACAAACAAAGTTTTCCTCTTTATAATATTAGGGTAGATATTGCCCGGACTTTGTTTATTATACCCAAATAATATGTATATTGCTGGTAAGATAAAGAAGGAAAGATGTCCTTAATCAACTAGTCGGACAACCAAATATTAAGGGGACTTTTTGACCAGGAATTCGGAAGCATACCTACATAATAACCTAGTTAATGCCAAAATGGTATAGTGCAAGAATTAGTATGAATTAAGACAGGTAAGAAAGTTGGATTTTGACTTTGACTTTTTCCTGATCGAAATGGGTTTTTCTAATAACATCCTGAGACCATTGCTCACTCATCAGTCTTCGGTAAAGGAAAACAGGATTAAAATTCTCTTTGAAGGTATGTGAAGTTCACCAGCCCGCATTGGGCAAGCGCCTCGGTGAATTATGGCCGATACCTTCCTCGCTTGATTTCGAGGAGACCCGTGTTTAGCAGTGGGACATTTATGGGTTGCTTTACTTTTACTTATACCAGGCAACAAGCCTATAGGTATGGTTGGTAACGGGTTAATAATAATGAATCAAAATAACACAGGTATTCTACAAGCGCTGTACAATAGACTAACGTTGTAGGGAAGTGTTAGAGTTTACTGAGGCGAGGTATTTTGCATACCATGAGCGTTACACGTCGCCAGGGATAATTTAGTTGACTTTATATACAACGTGTTATGTAAGGCTTTATTGCTACGATACGTATTTTTTTGGTGGGCTCAAAGCGAAATAGTGCGTTAGAAAGTTAGTACATTATCTTTTGGCGGGTTGGAATCTAAATCTAAATAAAAATGGGTGTTATTTAAATGACTAGCATAATATTCGTATTTTTGTGAGCGGAAAAATATAATCTGGTAGCAGAAATAACTAATTGAGTGGCAACTTATGTTCAGCAAACATTTTAAAATCAAACAGCAATTTTGTGTCATTCTGGATGGCTGTAATTATCTCCTTTTAATAAAATTTTGGTAAGCACTCAAAGGGCACCAAAAAAAAAATCATTTTGTGCTGCATATATAAGTAGCATGATTATAACTTTTCTTTTTCATTAAATTCTGCGTTACAGTAATCCCAGTCTACAGGATATAGCGTCATGATTTGAATTAATTCCCTAGTCCTTTATTAAGAATGATAATATAATTTATTAATTTCTTCTTCAATTTTTATAATTTGTTCACAATATTTTAGTTTGTAAGTAAATCTTATTTGTAATTGTAAAACCAAAAAATTTATTTAAAAATGTATAAACAAACAAAAGAAAAAAGTCGCCTGCAGCTACATATATATTACTCATCATGTTTTTAATAGGCAAACCAATCAAATATACTGCTTGTAGACATGTTTTTCTACCGAGAAATATTTAAATCTTGCCGTTCAAGTAGTTATTTTGCCCAGTGAATGTTTATTATGCGAGCTCATAATATTGTAAGCTGCTTATATATGATTTAATTTTTGACCATTATCAAAATTATTTGCGGTACAATAATTTCTACCAGATTTATTTTATTGCGTACAAAATCTTTGTATGCCAACCAAATTATTTAAATGCCGATTTTTTTGGCCCTGCAAAATTTATTATTGCCGTTCATCTAATTACTTCCCATAAAATATTATAAAGGCGAAAGTTTGTATGTTTTGATGTCTGTCACTCTTTTATGCAAAAACCACTGAAGGGATTTTGATGTAACTTGACAAAAATATGGCTTATACATTAGAATAACAAATAGGCTATAATTTATCAGCGTACTCCCACGGGAAAGGGAAGTAGACGGGTGGAACCGCGGGGTTTTGCTAGTAACGTAAAGTGAGATATGACAAAGTCTTATTTTTTTTTTTTTTTTCGGTTGGATCTGTGCTAATGGTCCTAGTGACCGTTATGCGTCATCGGAAATGGGATGATCCGGTTGGATCATCCTATGACGTTATAATTTGGGGGGTTTCCCCCCGCCATGTTCATGGCGTCGGGTTTGTACCTAACTTGGTCAGCTACGGTCGACTGGTTTGGAACGGGTGACGATAGAAACCTATCGTGAGGGCCGGCCCTCTCCTCCCCCGGTAGCGGGGGAGGCGGGTCAAGCGCGGGACCCGAGCAAGCTGCCGATAGCAGAGTGCTATCGGTGTTTACACGGTCTGTATTGGTGTCGACTCGTAGCTGATCTGAGCCTATGCTGTCGCGGTTGATCCGGATCAACTGGTCAACGGAGTGTAGGGTTCGACGTCGCATACGACCCCGGGGCCCATGCGGTGTGAATGTGTGCCTAACACCGGCTGTGTATTGTCTGAGAGGACAAAGTCTTGTAGATGGACTAGTATATGGAGGGCGCATTCACTATAGTACAAGACGTACACATAGACGATATCCAATCACGACGATCGGTCGTCTTGGCGTTCATTGAAGGACGCCTATGTTCAGCAGTGGACTGATAAGGGTTGATGATGATGATGATGATGATGATGATGATGATGGTGGTGGTGGTGGTGGTGGTGATGGTGATGGTGATGATAATGATAATGATGATCATAGACATTTCATTTCATAATTTTGTCTTATACCTTGAAATTAAAGAAAAATATTTTTTTTTACCCTTAAGCAAGCGAACGTGTTCTCAGAATTTCTAAAAAAATGATTACAGTCATGTTGATGACGTCATAAAGGTAGAAAGGCAAACTACAAATGCTGATAGGAAATCGGCTTGGATCAATACGGTTTTGAATTCGCAGAGGATCGCACAGGTATTTTTGCACCGAAATTCTGCTCCATCGGGAAAATGAAAAAGAAACTACATTTCCGTATCCGCATTACAAGCACATCATTGCCATCAGCACAGTTTTAACGAAGGATCAGGATATTCCACGGACGAGTTCACGGATTACAGATAAACCTCTGCTAGCTGTTCCCTGCGTTTTGGATTCCAAAATCTATACTAATATTATAAAGAGGAAAGGTTTGTTTGTATGTTTGTAACGGATTGGCTCAAAAAGTACTGGACTGATTTTAGAATACTGTCACCATTTTATTTCTGCATTATCACTGATAAATATAGGCCATTTTAATTGTAACAATAAAATTACCCAAGGCTTAAAAATAATGCCTATGTAAATAAAAAATGTATCTATCCTGGTGTCAATAGTCGGGTTTTATATGAGTTTGACAGACGCACAGTTGTAGATTTCAACTGAAAAAAAAAAGATTTCTGGGAAAAGTCTTGTCGACTTGGCTAATTATATGTAGGATAATGGCCCAAATATTTTCAATTTTCCTGTAGTTTATGATTACTGCATGTTGTGAAATATAGCTAACTAGGACCGCCCCGCGATTTCACCCGCGTGATTCCTGTTCCCGTGGGAGTACGGGGATAAATTATAGCCTATGGGCTATTATGATATATAAGCTATATTATTGTAAAGTTTCATCAAAATCCATTCAGTAGTTTTTGCGTGAAAGAGTAACAAACATCTTCACAAACTTTCGCATTTATAATATTAGTAGGATGCTGTTTCTATAGTTATATATACTAAATATATAATCATACTTATACTATAGGTATATATTATAGTGTCCCTAAGTGTCACTTGATGCCTAGTACTTAATACATATTGATCGCAACCTAACACATAGGTCCAATTTCTACGCTTGGTTTATATTGTCATGTGAAGATAATAAGGGTGTTAACTAACGTTAATAATGTGTATTATTTAAAACCAGATAGAAGTATGGCACGGTCCAAACGGTGCCCTAACATGACATATTATGTAATTTTATTTATAAAATTCTCGTGTCACGGTGTGCGTTATTGAACTCCTCCGAAATGACTGAACCGATTTTGATAAAATATTGTGTGCTTATCAGGTAGGTCTGAGAATCGGTCAACATCTATTTTTCATCCCCTTAAATGATAGGTTTTTTCTTGATAGAACGAAGTCTGTCGGGGCAGCTAGTTAGTATATAAGATATTGTATTCATTTAAAAAACGAGTATTCTACCGACACCCAAGCCGCGCATGGCGACTCACACATGGCGGCCACTCACATGGCGACCCTGCCATGTGCCACCTCACAGAATGCAGCAACAAATAGTCCGAAACGAATGCCACTGTATTTTTGTTTTCAAGATAATTTAACGTAGATACTGCTAAAGTTATAGACTCGGCCTCTTTGCGAGAGGTTCCGGGTTCGATTCTGACCCCTCTTTTGCCTTGAAATGGGTTAAATTTCTAAGTGCTCCCTGAACACCAGACCATCGCTCGCTCTCCGGTGAAGGGAAACATCGTGAGGAAACCTGCATGCCTGATGAGATTGAAAGTCTTTGAAGGTTCAGTTCACCAACCCGCTGAGCCGCTGAGACAGAAAACACAAACTGCTTTTAAATAAAGACAATTTAGTATTCAAGAAAGGAAATATGTTAATTATAATTAAAATTTTAAATAAACAAACTAAAGGAACCTTACAAAGTTTTAATTATAATAAGACACGAGTTGGAAATTCAAGCTCGGAAAATAAACGTCACTTAAATAGATTCTTCCATTTAAACTATTCTAATTACAAACCTACTCTATAATCTATTGTAGTTTTGTAAAGGAAACGAGAGAAGCTGATGCAGCTTCTCTCTTTTCATCATTACCATCATCATCAGCCTTTATCCGTCCACTGCTGAACACAGGCCTCCCTCAATGAACGCCAAGACGACTGATCTCCTTTTCCTTTTTATGACGAGAGAATTTTAGTTAGTGGGTGTATATTTTATTTTATTATATTCAGTTCACCAACCCGCATTGGGCCTGCGCATTGGTGAACTATGGCTCATTACCCTCCTCGCCTGATTTCGAGGAGATCCGTGCCCAGTAGTGGGACATATATGGGTTGCTACTTTACTTCTTTACTGTAAAAACATCTTACTCAATTATCATCATCATCACGCCGTCCGTCATCATTATCCGTCCACTTCTGAGCATAGGCATTTGAAAGAAGTAGTGCCATGCTGCTTTGCAGCCGAATTGGGCCGGCACGACCGGGGTGGTGGACTTCTTGCTCACATAATACCGGCGTAAAGCAGTTATGCTGTCGCGTTTTATGCGGTTTGTGAGTTTTGGGTTGATAAAATAATCATACTAATTTAAAATCTTATATTTAGGTAAGGTGGTCTCACAGACTCAATAAATAATTGCAGCAGTTATTCAATAATGATAATAGCTTTAAACTTCTTCCAGATACGCCTGCTTTTCGAAAGGCTGATCAACGCAAAAATTAACAAATCAACTGTCAAACCTTTTGTTAAGTGTCAAATAAGTTTCTAAAATAGAAGCATGGTTAAATTACTTAATTTGATCGGCCTGTCTGTCAAATTTGAGTCTAGAATCGTATGTTAGCCGGCATTATCAGCCATGTCTGTTGACATACACTAGGACCAACGTTTCAGAAACCGAGCAAGAGTCTCTATTTCTTCATTAAACATTTTAAAATAATCGTTGCTGATTGAGCCGCTGAGACAGAAAACACAAACTGCTTTTAAATAAAGACAATTTAGTATTCAAGAAAGGAAATATGTTAATTATAATTAAAATTTTAAATAAACAAACTAAAGGAACCTTACAAAGTTTTAATTATAATAAGACACGAGTTGGAAATTCAAGCTCGGAAAATAAACGTCACTTAAATAGATTCTTCCATTTAAACTATTCTAATTACAAACCTACTCTATAATCTATTGTAGTTTTGTAAAGGAAACGAGAGAAGCTGATGCAGCTTCTCTCTTTTCATCATTACCATCATCATCAGCCTTTATCCGTCCACTGCTGAACACAGGCCTCCCTCAATGAACGCCAAGACGACTGATCTCCTTTTCCTTTTTATGACGCGAGAATTTTAGTTAGTGGGTGTATATTTTATTAAACCTTAAAGCTTAGTTTTTTATAACATAGAAATTGAAACAAATAGTAAACGCCTTTTCCCTATCCCGTCAAATCCAAAAACGAACAAACCGCACGAAATGCGACAGCATAACTGCCAATTTACGCAGGTATCATGTGAGCGAGATACCACCCCAGTCATGCCGAACCGATTCGGCTGCAAGCATAGACCTGCCTCTTATAAAAGATTTCATTAGGACATCGAACGTTTTACCCTTAGTCCTCATTACTGAGTAGTTTTCACAAAATCCAGAGTAGTTTTTATTTAAAACGATTTTCAAAACAATAAAACCATATAGAATTTTAAATTAACACGGATATTATTATTGGTTTTCTATTTATATTTACCATGTTTTTTACCTTAATTTCGCGGAGCTCGATATATATATATATATATATATATATATATATATATATATATATATATATATATATATATATATATATATATATATATATATATAGTACTATTTCATAAGATTTTTTACCTCATCATCATCATCATCATCAGCCCTTATCCGTCCACTGCTGAACATAGGCCTCCCTCAATGAACGCCAAGACGACCGATCCCTTGCTAGTCGCATCCAACACGGACCTGCCACTGCACGGAGATCGTCTTCCCATCTGGTTAATGGCCGACCAACACTTCGTCTACCTAGACGCGGCCTCCACGCTTGAACCTTAATGGCCCATCGGCCATCCGTTCTTCTGAGTGCGTGACCAGCCCATTGGCACTGCAACGTGCTTATTCTTCGCGTGATATCGGTAACTTTAGTTCTCTGGCGGAGCTTGATTTAACCTCAGATAGTTTTAAATATCGAATGCTTTAGTTAATGGCAAGTTTTTTTGATCTCAGGTGACTTATTCGTGCTGGTCTTCGCAATGGACTGCCGGGAGTCCTTCGAAGAGGTGATACGTTTGCGAGAGCAAATTCTGGAGACGAAGGCGAGCGCCGGCAGCGGCAGCAGCAGGGGGCGGAGACAGGCTCCGAGGGTACCAATGGCGATAGCTGGTAACAAATGCGATAGAGAACTTAAGTGAGTGCCATAACATCATCTAAATAAACTTATCTATATCTTAATATAGATAAAGACAAAATACAAGCTTCATTTATACTCATAAATAAAATTAGTGTCTGTAAAATAACTAATTTTTATAATATATAACGGTGATATTCCAAAATATTTTTTTTTATAATTTTGGTATGTCTGTCTGTCTGTTTTAACTAATCTTTGAAAATCTTTCGCTGGCTGGCTTGACTTTGGCTGGCTAGATGCTTAGCTTATATTATTATTCTTTTTATTTATCTGATGTAACAAAGAGTAACTAAGGCTATAAGAATGATCATCGTAAGTGCGAATACGTCCGTAAATGTAAGTTAACGGCAAGTTACAACCAAAGCCGCTGGCAACACCTAGTTCTGAAATAACTTTCCCATGCGTGTTCTTTTGAAAATGGACGACATTGATTACTTGACATACGGTAACTTTTCTCTACCTAATCTGCCCAATATTTCTCTTCATTGAAGTTCATGTGTAAACCAAACAAGTATGAAATATACATTTACCTAGATCAGAGCCACAGATAACCTGAAGTCATTAAGCAAAGTAGTTTTAAGACGCAACTCAGCCGTACGCTTAGACTACACATTTACCGTTGCGAGGAAAGCGTTGTACCGCGCTTACCATCATCTTGCTTGTTCCTCCCGTAAAACAGCTTTGCTGTGTTTCAGAGAGAGGCAAGATAAACAGTGAGAATTAACATCTTACGTCTTAGGATAGGCAACACATAATTGTAGTTACCTGATCTATCGCGGTATAGGTTTAGTGGACGGATAAAGTTTGATGACGATGTTGATTTATAACCAAGTTACGATTTCAGGACTGTACAACCTGAAGAGGCGACCGCATACTGCGCGACTCAAGACTCGTGTTGCGTGTTCGTCGAAACATCAGCCAAAAAGAATTTCCACGTCGACGATCTCTTCTACGAACTGTTCGTCGTTGCCAATTTACCGCTGGAGATGGCGCCGAATCACCACAAACGTGTCACCACAACCTTCGGCAGCCCGTGTACATTACCCCCCACGAGTAGTCAAAGTAGTAGAAGCAAAAAATGCACCTTATCTATAAAGAGAAGATTGTCTGATGCGTGTGGTGTTGTTGCACCGAATGTAAGAAGACCAAGTATACGGACAGATCTGATGATAATGAGGACGAAGACGTGTGCCAAAGGAGATGGGGACAGTGTGGGGGGGAGCCCCAAGCTCAACTTGCATAGACTGGTCCGTAGCTCGAATGATAAGCGATCATGCGTCATACAGTGATAATTTGGTCGCAAAATATGTTACCACGCCAAAATCGATTTAACAATTCAATTATGGGTAACCGGTGTAATTCAATTATAAAGGATCGCAAGTTATAACTGATTTAATGTTTTAATTGATCCCACTTGTTTTGGTACCATTATTTTTAATATAAATAGAAGAGAATGGTTACTCGATGTATGGCGGTTTTCAATATCCTATCTATCTTAAAATTTTCTTATCCATCTTACAATTTTGACAGATTTTGTAAGAAAATGTGTCAAAATATAAGTAATATAACAGATAAGAACTTTACGATAGATAGGATATTGAAAATCGCCGCTAGTAATAAGCGATATGCGACATCCAGAAATACATGATTTGCATTTTTCCAAAATAAGTGATATTTAGTATAAGAATTAAATAGTAAGACTTTTGTATGAATTCCAAAAAAAACATATAATGTTCCAAAGCATAAAATACAGAGAAGTGACGTAATAAAGTTATGGAATTGAGATATGTTTCTGTGGATCATTATATAGATATAGTTTTGCAAAAGGTTGTCCAAGCGTTACATTTTACTTTGTAATTAAAGAACTAATTTTTTTTTTGTTATAACCATTTTATTACCATATGTCTTTCTTCAATGATATTGAGATTGGAAATTTAAATTTCGAAATCGAAATCTTTTGGATATTAAAATTTAAAAAAAAAAAACATTCTTCGTATGGTAGAATTAATCGATTAATAGGAGTGTTATAAAACACTGGTGCTAGTAAATTGTTTCGTTGACATCTAAGACAAATTTAGGGCCAAACAAACCTAGCACAAAGGGGCATAAAAATTAATGATGTCATCGACCCCTAACGTGCGTACCCCTTACGTTTGATTTAAGTATGTTTGACTCTAAATTTAATTTGCAAATTGTGATTCAGCATTAAATTTATTAACTCATTAATTTGTAAAAATAAAATGAATTTCTACTTATTACTTAGACTTTTTTATACTGTTCGTTTCTAAGATTTTAACGTACATTTCCGTTTTTTAAATAATGTTATATTTTAATTATATGTTGTTTCTATTAACATGTTATCTTTGTAATAGCTTGTATATTGTCTAAAAATGGCGTGCTAAATACATAATTGGTTTTAACTTTTAAGGCCTAAAGTATAAGTCCCATATTGACATGTTTTATGTTGTTTCGTGTCGTTACTTGCGTGTAAATATCGTTCAATGAATAAAGGCTAATATAATTGTATATTTTATATACGAATAGTAATATAGTTCGTATATATCAACAACTGTTACACATGGCTGTCTATTGTAAATGTTTGTGTGTTTGTTCGCAATATATGTATCTGTTTTAATAATTATATATATTGGAACTTACGTGAAAATTACCGACTTATTGTCAGTTTATAATGGCATCAACGGATTCAGAGAACGTGAAAACCTAGCAATTTCACTAAATGATTAAGCTTACTAACGCTGCTAACAAAAAAAAAGATCGCCAATAAAAACACTCACAAATCCCAAAAGAATTATTATATAATTTATTTAAAGCACTTGCAAATCTCTTGCTTCAATGCTTTTTCTAGATACCAAAGATTTGATTCCTTTGCCAAAAATCAACAAAGTTACATTAACATTAGTCCCGAATAATGTATTATCATTTTATATTATATGTAGACGAAATGCTGGTTGGTCATTAACCTGGTGGGAAGACAATCTCCGTGGAGTGGTCGGTCCGCGTCAGATGCGAGTGGCAAGGGATCGGTCGTCTTGGCGTTCATTGAGGTCTATGTTCAGCAGTCGAAAAAGGCTGATGATGATGATGAACTTCATATCTTATTTCTTTCCAATAGACTTCTAATACTATGAGCTAGAAGCTTATTATCAGTAAGTATGTAAATTCAGTGGAAACTTTTTCCATATCCTCCAGCTGTAAAAGCTGCGGCTTGCAGCTCGATTTATCATAACCCTTACATATATTCCCGTTTCAATATCCGTTCCACTTTCAAACTCTTTGACATTCCATCGTTCAGGTTTTCAAATATTTGGTTCCTTTACTTTTGCATTCCATTTGACATCTGTGGAATATTTTGAACGTGTTTTATTAGTTTCACGTATGACACACTCTTAAGCAACTCTAACGTGTTACGCTTAACGTTGAAAATCCAACAGTGCTTGATAAAAAAGTGCCACGCTTTAAAAATTCTGTCGTGTGAACAATGTTATATGGATATTTGACTAATTTAAACGCTTTTTTAACGCTCGTGTGAACGAGGCCTTATAGTGACTATCGACGCCCGTACAAATCCACACAACCAGATTATGCAGATGCATTGCTTCCTTTCCCCTATGCCCCAATGGGCCACCAGAAAATTATGCATTTCAAATGAGTTTTTTTTAATTACTTTTTATTACTTCTTATTGCGACGATGGTCCAGTGGTGGATGGACTCGACCTCTTATGCGAGAGGTCCGGGTTCGATCCTGACCCCCTCCACCGTGTGTGCCTTGAAATGGGTTTTTCTAATTTCTAAGTGCACCCAAAACACGAGACTATCGCTCGCTCACCGGTGAAGGAAAACATCGTGAGGAAACCTGCATGCCTGATGAGGTTGAAAGTCTTTGAAGGTATATGAAGTTCACCAACTCACACTGGGCCAGCGCGGTGAACTATTGGCCCATTACCTCGCCTCGCCTGATTTCGAGAAGGGAACCCGTGCTCAGCAGTGGGACGTAATGTGTGTGACTTTTTTTTTACTTTTTTTTTACTTCTTATTGACTTTTTTTTTACTTATTTCAAGTGTACAAGTTGTTAACTAAGAAATAAATATATTTTTGATTTGGTTTGTATTTTATTCATTTAATTTCTCATGTGATAATCCGACAAAAGTATTTTTATATGTGAGAAGAAGTAAGGCTTTCTTTTTTATTCCGTAACATGTTTGGTAAGATATCGAAAACAAGCTAAGCTGCAAGAACATTTTATAAGCAGTTTGTAAAAATTGAGAGATGCTATTATGAAAGATGATAATTTATGCTTACTACAAGTAACGTACAAAGTATAAGAATAAACGTAATAAGCTATAAGAAAATTAATATTGTTATAACTTTTATGGATTATTTGTGAGTATAATTTTATAATATTGAATCAGAATTATCCATTTATTTAATTAGTGTTTTATTAAAATTATATTATTATGATTTTTATTGTGCTAATATCGCTAAGCCGTTCAATATCTATT
Organism: Lycaena phlaeas; assembly: GCA_905333005.2. NCBI lineage: Eukaryota > Metazoa > Arthropoda > Insecta > Lepidoptera > Lycaenidae > Lycaena > Lycaena phlaeas. Next base: position 11,692,218 of record HG995178.1, read on the forward strand.
ATTAAATCAAAATGTACGGATTACAAAAAAAACATACATATCAAAATCTTATTGTTTTGCAAGTTCTCCTCTACGTTGCTAAATTCTAAAAGCGATTCAGATAAGGGACCAAATGTAAACTTATAAGTTATTTAGCGGCGCCCTGTTCTTTGGACTGATTCAGAAAAAAGTTTATCTATACTTGTAAATTCGTATTTATAACGCTCTGTGTCTGTATTAAGATATTGTGTATCGTTTTGTGTACTCTCTTGTCTACTCTGCGAATAAATATGTTTCAATGTATATTGTGTTTTATTTTATTGTTTGTCGTAATTGTACTAAGAACGAAACTTAATTTATTTTTTGAAAAAAAAAAAAAATAGCAGGAAAGTCATTAAAAAAAGCATTTATCAATAATTATTTATTCTTATAATAGAATATTACGTACAATATAACAAATCACGTAGCATAGCTACGTAATGTTTCTACGTGTAAAGGAGTTCGTAGCAGTCCTACGCAAGCGTAACTGTGCTACGAACATAATAAAATAATATTTTTACAAAAGACAAAAATATAAAATGAAAACATAGTCGACTAAGTTTTTTTTAGGGCGTGTCTAAAGTGCTTCTTATAAGTAAAATTGACTTAAAGACCGTGACGGCAAACGACATGACGGCGTCATGACGTGATACCAGCTACGCTGCCGCTTTCAACTCCTCTTATTTGTTTATTGATTATTATCAATTCTGCCGTGGTATGACTTAAATGCCGTTATCTACCAAATCATAGTTTTGAGTAAACGCGAAAAAACTATGATTTGTAATAGTACATAACGTATGCCGTTAACGGCAATATTTTAATTTTAATTTTTAAAACTAATGAAGATATCAAAAAACTGAAAATACAGATCGATTATGATTTTTTGATTTGATTGAGATCGACAGAGATTTTTTTTCTCTATTCCTTAGTGTCAAAAAACGAAAATCGCCCAGATGCTGGATAACGGCATTTTACATTAGTCATACCACGGCAGAATTATAATATTGACAGTTGTTAGTTCACATGTGACGAGCTGCCAACATTTTTTGCAAGGATTAATCTGTGATACGAATATCTGTGATGCTATACGTGTCGTATAGCGACGCATTGGTTGAAAATTTATGCTTTTGTGAGGGCAACGATCGCTCGTACCAAACCCTAAGAGTCCGACTACTTTTTACATTTTTCGATGACACAGTTGAAAAGAAAGAGGGCGACGAAATTATATAAGTCACTTTCAAAGATCTCATCAAATATTCCCCTAAAATGAGAAATGACTTTGGGAACTCGACGTCGCTTAAGCACCTATCACAATGACGTTTAAGATTTTTTTGTCATACAAAGTTTAGACCATTGATTTTTAGACAGTTTTATCTTTATGGAATACTAGCTGTTGCTCGCAGAGTCGCCTGCGTTAACTAATATTTACAACGGCATTTTAGTATGCAAAATAAGTAACTTTTCTGGTTAATTTTTTACACCTTGTGTCCGATAAACCAGAATAAAATTTAGCTTAGTTACTTTTTTTTCAGAATAAAATTTAGCCTATGTTACTTGTGGATAGTGTAGCTTTCAAACGTTTTTTTCATTATTTTTACTTTATTCATTACAACCAAACAAACAAAGTTTCCTCTTTATAATATTACTAGCGGACTCGACAGACTTCGTTCTGTCAAAACAATTAATTTCCAATAAATAAAATTGCAATCTCAAATTTGAGAAATAAACTATCCTATCTTTTAAGTTGGAGAAAAGCACACATTTTAAAAGAAAAAACATTAAAATCGGTTAAGTGGTTTAGGAGTCCATTGAGGACAAACATTGTGACACGAGATTTATATATATTAAGATAGTATAGATTACATATGGTGGTTTTGCTTGCAGATTTTTTTTGTGCCAATATAAACAAACAAATTGACTATTTCGAATGTGAATCGAGAACATTCTGTGTTCAAAATGAAGACAGAACATTCTGAGTCCAAAATAAAGACAAACGTCACCTTATGATTCGAGGTAGATTTCACGGGACAAAGAGTTTTGTGTGCGGGAATTGGAGCAGAAATCTCCAGCCTCTTGCCGGTGTTGCTCTCAAACGTCGACAATCGCGGATGTAACAGATAAAAAAACTCTTCAGAGATACACCAACGATAAACACCTTTATAGTTTATGGATAAAAGCTTTAAATATATATTAAAATATCATATTGTAATGTAATATATTTTGCTACTACATCATTTATTGTTTTCTGATGTTTATATGAATTTTACTTATTATAATGTAATAATTTTTAAGACTTCGCGATGTTATATTAAGTCATGTTGTTTATACAACTTTAAAATGTATTTGAGGCGTCAAAGCAAATGAAGTGTAGGACGTTTCTCGCTGTTGGAAATCGAAATGCAAACGAAATGACGTTACAATGGTACGATTTTTCGTTTGATTCGTTCCAGTATATTATTAATTATTTGAACATATCTTATTTCAATCGATAAATTAAAACAACAATTCCCCTTATTATCATATTCATCACTGTTATAATTCTCACACAGATTTGTTTACAAATAATACAGATCAGATATAATGTAAATTTTAAAAGTTATTTTATAATTTTTGTTCACGAGATTATTTTTTTTTGAAAATGTGTTTTAAACACAATAGTCTACCCGTAAATATGATCAATATTAACATTTTTTATGTTTTAAAATGTATACATTTCCATAAAAAACTATTTGGTTTAACCTATTTTGACCATGCATAGCGTTTTGATGTTTTTACCCACCTATTACTGTCCTTTTTTTTTTTCTTTACGCCGAGAAATGCACTAACGCATCCTACAGGGGAGTGGGTCTTCCCAGCCAGGTATGTGGGACTCGCTGCGCCCGAAAGCTGGTAAGTGGACGCAGCTCTACCCACTAAAACCCGACGAGTGCCACCACTGCCGCCTTTGGTGAGGTGCCCCGGATCTACAAGCAACAGGGCACCTCGACGGCTAGTCAGTCCCTCAGGGGACCAACGCCACCTCCACAGAGCGGTTGTTCCACACCACAGAACAACCACTCCCAAGGTCGGGACAGTACGATGAGGTGAGGTTCCCATCCTCACCCCTTGCCCCCTGCTCTTTTGTCCCCTCTTCTTAAAAGAGGGATACAAAGAGCCCCCTCGGCTCAATTCGCTTCGCCCAAGGTGTTGGGGTCACCCTGGGCTTCTGAGCCCCACCGCCACGACAAGGCCTGAGCCATGGTGGGGATTACATTACTGTCCTCCCGTGACTATGGTTGGAGTAAAGTATCCAAAACATCGGCCATGTAAAAATATTAAATCGAGATAAAACTTATAAAAGTTGTTTTATTATAATTTAAGTTCTGTGATTGGTCAGCATAAATTGTCTATTAATTAAAGCGTTAACCGCCACTCAATCTATATAAGCAATTTTAACACTTTGATTAATTGCTTCTATTAGTTTTAAATTAAGCGGTCAATTCGTTCTCATTCCTGTTACGGACAGATTTTAACTAAACAAGAACATTCGTTGAAACAATTCAAGTGCATTTTAGTTTTCTACAATATATTTTAATGAATAATTAATGATAATTTTTAAATTATACCGATTGTTTTGAGAACATAACTCTAAATATGGAATATCTTTTTAAAGACATGCTACATGATTGTAAATCAATGTAAACTAAATATAGAAGACCTGAAACCGGTAGACTCATTCGTGGGTTTTCTATCTACATCTACACTAAAATTATAAAGAGGAAAACTTGTTTGTTTGTAATGAATAGGCTCAAAAAGTACTGGACCGATTTCAAAAATTTTTTCACCGTTCGAAAGCAAAATTATCCAAGAGTAACATAGTCTAAATTTTATTCTGAAAAAAAATAAGGTTCCGCAAGATATTTGGGTTTTTCGGACACAAGATGTTAAAAATCAACCAGAAAAATTACTTATTTTGCGTACTAAGATCCCGCTGTAAATCTTACTTAACGCAGGCGAAGCTGCGGGCAACATCTAGTACTCTATATAGGAAGATAATAAGTCAGTGTTGTTCTTGAATGCTTATTATATGTTTTATTATAAATCAATAATGAAACACAGAACTTATTTCTAATATAACTTACTAACTTACTCCCAAATAGCATTTTGATGACATATGGATTTAAGGCGTGCTTAGTAGTTTGAGGAGCCCCCAAATATTTAAGTGGCGTTTGAGAATTTGGGCGTAGTTATAAATGAAAAACCCAAAAGAAGCAAGAGAATTAGGACAGATCATTAATTGTTATAAAATGTCTATGAGACTGAGATTAATAATAGATAGATACGGATTGATTATGATGACGTTACAAATTCATTCGCTCACAATATATTTGTTAAATAAACTCAAAAATATTTTAGAACCAGTGAAGGAAAACATTGTGAGGAAACCTGCATGCCTGATGAGATTAAAAGTCTTTGAACTAAGATAATAAGTTCACCAACGGTTCACGGCCAGCGCATCTGTGAACAATGGGCCATTAACCCTCCTCGCCTGATTTCGAGGAGGAGGCCCGTGCCCAGCAGTGGGACATAATATAAGGGTTGATACTTTTTTATATTTTAGAAAATTATGTTTAATTATATTTTATTACATTCATGAAATGGAACTTAAAACTTCATGTTGAAGCCGCTGTGTTTAGTGAAAATAGATTTAACTAGCTGTTGCCCGCAGCTTCGCCTGCGTTAACTAAGATTTACAACGGGATCTTAGTACGCGAAATAACATTTTTTACACCTTGTGTCCGAAAAACCAAAATATCTTACGGAACCCTATTTTTATCAGAATAAAATTTAGCCTATGTTACTCGTGAATAATGTAGCTTCCGAATGGTGAAAGAATTTTTTATATCGGCCCAGTACTTTTTGAGCCTATTCATTACAAACATACCAACATACAAAAATAGGTACAAATCTTTCCTCTTTATAATATTAGTGTAGATTTAGAAAAATATACATAATATGTGAGAGTTTCAAAAATGAATCGATGGTAATTATATTTATGAGAGGACTGTTATGTTCGAAACACATTTTTGAAAAGAGAATCCCGATAGCAAAAAATCATAATGTTTCATTCATTTAATTGGCATTATATTAATTGTATATGTATTATTAGTTGAACGATTTATGAAAATAATATCAGTGATAAAATCTAATGGTATGGGAAACTGTTTTTTTTTATCGATTGAAATAAGATATTTGCATGGTATAATATATAAACGATAACTTTGTTAAAAAATAAAATAAAAGATAAATGAAAATGATATTTGCACGTAATACTTAGTAGAACGTTTCTCGACAACCTAATAGACATGCTTTACAAAAGTTATACGTAGTTATTAGCGTAGTCAGGGAAGGAATTAATTCAGCATTAAGGAAACTGAGAAGTGATACTCTTTGAGTCACTTTGACGACTTGCAAAACGCTTTTACACGACAGTTTCTTTCAAAGGTGGAGTGTACGTACAAACGTACAAAGCTTAAGCAGAATCATGTTATTAATTATTTTCGTAGAACCTTTTGCATTCGATAAAATTTAAAAGTTTCATTTAAAAAGACAATACAAAATACTCAAAAAGCTACTTTATAAAGCTTCCGAACGAAGGTGCAGGAATTTTTGCCCTTTAAGTACAAACCCAATATAAATTAATTCCTGGATCAAAGTTATTTTTGCTATTTAGGCTATGCCAAATATTTTATTCCATCAGATTTAAGACGAATTTGTTAAAATATATCTAAGAAAGTACCTGTAGTAAAGTTCTAACGACAATGTTATTCAAAGCATTTGAATTATGAAATGCGTAAGATGACATCTATTTAGATGGTTATTTCTTTATTCCTTAACGATAATTTTCTGCTTTAATTTAAACAATATATTTGCAAAATTATCTAAATGAGTGTATCAAAAATATGTTATACCTAAAAATAAATATTATGCCTCTTCCTCGAAATTAGACGAGGAATATGTTGTGCCATAGTTCACTGATGTGCTGACCAAATGTGGTTGGTGAACTTTTTACACCTTATAGACTTTTAATTTCACTAGGCATGCAAGTTTGCCACGATGTTTTTGCTCACCGGTGAGCGAACGATGGTCTAAATTTCAGGTGCAATTAGAAATATAAGAGAGAGATAATATATATAATTAGAAATATATATAATATAAAAAGTCATTTCAAAGTACCACGCGGAGTCGGGATCGAACCCGGACCCCTCACACAGATGCCGAGTCGATACCTACGAGACCCTCGTCGCTAGATTATAGGACTAGATATCATCATCATCATCAACATCATCAGCCTTTATCCGTCCACTGCTGAACATAGGCCTCCTTCAATGAACGCCAAGACGACCAATCCCTTGCTACTCGCATCCAACACGAACCTGCCACTGCACGGAGATCGTCTTCCCACCTGGTTAATGGCCGACCAACACTTCGTCTACCTAAACGCTAGATATACTTAAATATAAAATGAAACCGATGATATTTTGTATGTAGTTGGTTTAAATCAATTGTCACACCATTAACTCACCGACACACAAAATATTTGTATGTCTCTCCATTTATGAGTGTGTAAATAAACCAGCTTTAGGAATAAATAATAGTAGTCTTATCTTTTTCACAATCCTCACAATCTGACCATATTCTAAATTTAAGCTCCTGCTAGAATAAAAATAAGGATTTTTTTCAAATCACCGGGGATTTTGTAGAAAACTTTTAAACATAATAACCGTTGTGTTTCGCCCCTAAATTCCATTCGTATTTTGCAACTAATTTGCATACTAATTCCCATTGTAAAAGCTACTTGCATGCAGTCACTATGCTATGCAATAATTGCTTCTACTTTTTAATGCCTTTCGTGACAATGTTTTTAGATGGAACATTTTTGTATTTTTTTTTCTAGTACATATTTTTTGTAAAAGCACAATTTAAAATTAGAACAATAAATGTAACATGAATGCTGTTATAAATAAGACTCTTAAGTATTTTACATATTTTTACATTTCGCTAGCAAAAATATTATATATAGTTATAGTTGTTATTAAATACGAGAGGTTTTTACATATAACATCGTTTAACAGAATAGTATTTTAAATTTTAATACGCTACTGAGCGTATTAAAATTTAAAATACTATTCTGTTTCGAGTTCTCTTCTGTGTCCTAAATCAGGAAAGGGGAACCGTGATATCCCGAATTTAACACGAGTAAATCTGCGGGCAAAAGCTCGTTATTTTACAAAATAATTTCTTAAATGAACGTATCCTAATATCCGCGATACATGATCTTCAGACAACCACGTGACTTTTAATGAGGCAAGTTATTTAGTATACAGAAATGTTTATCAAAGTAACGTATACACGCCTATTAAATTCTTAACTAAAGATATCTTGACGTATAAGTTGTTAATTGACCTCCGAAAATACATCGAAAACGAGGAATTGTTTGAGCATTGATAGAGTTTCAAAAAAAACGAAACAGAATTAAGAATATATTCGGCTATCTGCAACTTTTTGGGGCAGTTCATACTTCATAGGCAAACTGGCATATTTAGGGCCTGTTTCACAATCTTCAGATAAGTTCCGGATAGGCTATTCACAACATATTTGACAGATAGAGTATGGATTATCTGTCAAATATGTTACCGATAGCCTATCTGGAACTTATTTGGAGATTGTGAAACAGGCCTTTAGTAAACAATCAATGAAAAAAATTACAATGTTCATCATCATTATCATCATATCTTTCAGTCCACTACTGGAACACAGGACAACGCTAAGAGTACCCCTGTTTTTTGTAGTTGTTGGATTGGCAAACTGGCTGAATTCTTGGTGCCAATATCTGAAATAAAGTAAAGCTAGAAGAAATAGCTAGATTGTGGTAGAAATACAAGTGAGAATTCAAGAGTGTATAATAAATAAAAAAAAGCCTTTTATTTCTTACAGATTATGAAGCAAAAAAAAGAGGTTAAAAGTTAAATTTTAAATAAATTTATGTAATTAATATACATAGATCTTATTTATAATGTTAGTAATATTTTTTTTGTTAGTTCTATATTATTGTTGTTTTTTTATTCATTGGTCTGTAAGAACCCCTCTGTAGGTGAAGGCCTCCTACAAAGATAGCCAAGTCTCTCTAGATTGGGCTGCTTGAACCCAGTTGTGGCCAGCTGTTTTTTTGATGTCATCTTCCCAGTTAGCTACAGGTCTATCTCTCTTTCTTTTGCCTTGTGGACCCACCCATGTGGTTGTGCAGAGTGTATAATATACAATGAAAAATAAAATGCAATCACATCAAAAAACATAGTAGGATGGTATAAAGTTATGCTACAAGCAAGGGAACAGTCGTCTTGGCGATCATTAAGGGAGCCCTAAATTCAGTAGGGGGTAGATAGAGGCTGATGATGATGATGACGATCATGATTATGGCGATGATCGTGGTGGTGGTGATGATGATGATGATGATGATAATGATGTTGGTGGTGGGCTAGGTAGTTAAAGTAGGTTGTTAGTAGCTTCCACCTTCTTAGCATTCATAGCTCACATCCAAAAATGGTAATCCATTCCCGATTTAAAACCTAAATAACAAGAGACTTTCCCAACGACACCCATTAGTAATCAAAGCGTTCGGGTTTTTCCCAGAGATTTTCAATCTCCTTTCAATTCGGCTAGTGTTAAATACGCGGCGTTGTGGGTGACATCGCAATTAAAATTTGAAAGGCGCCCTTCGATTACAGGTTGGATATCTGTAATACAGGATTTAAAAGGTTTACATTCTTTACATAAGTACCACATGCGGATGTTTTTATAGGAAAATGGTTGCGCCATGGCCGTAAAATCACTTTTAGATTTTTTGACATACTTCTGATATTAGTCTAATATTAGGCTAATATTAGCCTAATATTTAGCTTAGTGAGCTCAAAAAATATTAGCTTCTACTTTCTAGCTTTAGTATACGTTATATGTTGTAAGCATTTTCGCGTCTCTAAAAACGTGAAAATTTCTAAGAATGTATGGTATGTATGCTAGTTACTCTTTCACACTAAAACCGCTGCATTGATTTTGATAAAACCTTATAATAATATAGCTTACACATTAGAGTAACAAATTAATTTATCCTCGTACTCCAAAGGGAATAGAAATATTGTGGCAGAAACTGTGGGGCCCTAATCCTAAAGATTGGCAACATAATAATTCGTGAATTTTCACCTAAACCAATCTAAAGATTGAGAACATGTTAATAATCCGCGAATTCCGTGGTATTATTATCTATATTAAATAAGTATGCTGCTGGGCACGGATCTCCTCCTCGAAATCAGGCGAGGAGGGTAATGGGCCTATTTTACCGATACGTTGGCCCAGATCATTCCAGCTTTCAAAAATACTCAACACCTTAGAAACTTTACCATGGATAGATAGATAGATAAACTTTTTATTCACAGTTCCACATTACACATACAAATCATGGATGGATATGGATCATATTCATGTTTCATTTTGTCCAAGCCCCACTCAAATTCCCATCGCAAATCCCAACTGGAACGTGACCTATCTATAGCCCAATATCACGCATGGCATCATTTAGTTACCAGCCCCAGCGTCACATAATTGCATATACAGGCCTCGGGCGTCTCAGTTTAGGTAGCTCCAATCTGCAGGCAATTTACATGCACTGTAGTTTATAAACTATCGACCGAGGCTTACGACCGGTTTCTGAAACGTTGGTCAAAGTGTGTGTCAACTAACATGGATCTTAATGGCGGCTAACATACGATTCTAGAGCCAAAGATAGCCTTTCAATGTAGTGGCTATGTCAATTGACAGGCCGATCAAATTATGTAGTTTAACCATGCTTTTAGCTGGCATTCAAAATTCAAAAAAGAGGTGTGCACTTCACACGCGATAGAAGTGAAACACACGTTAAATGCTCAAATACAAGCATTAAACAGTGTGCAATATACATACACACCGACATTTGCTCTCTCGCTCTTTTGTATCTCTGTCTCTTACCTGTCGTTTTTTCCGTTGCATCCGGATTGAAATCACAACGGTTCTATAGAAGTTTCACTTAAATTAGACGCCCAACGCTCTACGTCGAAAATCCAACAGTCGATAAAAAGCGTTGCGTTTTAAAAACGCCTTCGTGCGGACAGATACATGGGTGTCCATTTGTCTCATTCAAACGGTTCTTTACCGCTCAGTAAAAAAGCGCTCGCGATAACGTGGCCTTAGTGATTGACTAGTGGCTGCACGTGGTTTGCGATGCGCATTTTTTAATCTGAAAATATTGGATGAAGCAGATTTTGGAATATATACTATAAATATTTAGAATGTTCATCGTAGCACCAAAACTACATATCGGGTTTTCATAAATGAGGTCACGATTGACGTCAAAGGATTCGCGTAATGAAACAAATTCTACGGGTTTTATTGCGGCTAATATTTTGATACGGTTGACGTTTATGATTTACGCGAGCGCTGTAAAAGACAAAAGGAGTCCTTCTGCCGCGATAAAATCCGTGAAAGTTCTTTATTATAATGAGTAAAATTCGCGTAAACATAAGATAACAATGTGTCAATCGATTCGTTATTATCCCCCAAGTAAAATGGGCTACTTCTAATAATCAAGTTCTTTTATATTTGTATATATTACGTAAATAACTCTTTACATATTGGATTTGTTTTCATGTATCGTAAGCGGTAAATCTTACAAAAAAAAAATCATTGCTGTCCCGCAAAAAAATCGTGTACTACAAAAAAAATTGTATCTATCCGTTATTTACCTCATCTTGCCAATAATCCTGTGATATGCGTATTACTTTATTCACGTAAGGCACGAGGCATACCATTCGCTTAAAATTTAAAAGTTTCGTAATATACGTGAACTAATAACTGGCGTCGGAGTAATGTACATTTAAGCTCTAGTAAAGCACCTCGCGGGACGCGCCAACCTGTAAATATTTTGAGTGTTTTAACAAAATTTTGATATATTTATAGTAAATATAAAGTGAATGTACGAGATGTTGGAGTTTTTCAAAGTATACTGGTAGCACCTTTATCAGATGCAGCCAAGGATATTTACAACGGATATGTACATTTAATTAATAATCGTTCTGTTTGATTTGGTAATGATTTGTATACTTAATTAGTTTCTTTTACGTTTTGTGTTTTGTATTTCAATGTTAAATAAACGGGGCTGACATAGTCGCCAAGTGACTAAAGTCCCTTAAAAAAATAAAGATTAAAAAAAAAAAATTTTGAATATTAACTAGTACTTTAATTTTATATCAACCCTGAAACTTAGGTACAAGTAAAATCAGGATTGTGGCTTCTCCGGACACCACAATCACACAACTGAATGAAACGGTGAGGTACCTTTTGAGGAATTATGTTACACTGTTGTGCATTTCCCAGCGCATATTTATGTCTAAATAGTGAAAATTTTATTTTTGTAACTACATTTATTTTTAATTTTAAGTGTTTGTTTTTGAAACTTTTATATGTGCAGTGTGATTGTGTATTAGATTAAGTATGTGTAGCAGTGTATACATAAATGTTTATTTTATTATATTCTATTTTAAAATAGAATAAATATAATAATAATATTAACAATAATTATACTGTAAGAGATGAAAACAAGAGGTCTTGAAAGAGGAAGAAGAATTCTTAAATGACCGACACGTCATTTGCTTGTCACTTGTCAGCTGTCATTCGGGCACTACGCAATTAGTCATATAGACGAATGGACGTAATAATATATAATTATATAATAATACTAACTAATTACGTAATAATATATAATTATATAATTACGTAACTAATTACGTAATAATATATAATTACGTAATAATATATAACTAACTAACTATATATATAACTAACTAACTATAAATATATAACTAACTATATATAACTAACTAACTAAAAATATATAACTAACTAACTATATAACTGACTAATTACGTAATAATATATAATTATATAATAATACGTAATAATATATAGTTATATACTACATCCATGTATAGACGTCACGGAGTTGTGATTTGATTAAGATTCGTTTATAAATAATTATTTACTTAATTTGTGGGTTTTTATATCGAAGTCTATGTTGTGCAAACTTTGCCTAAGCTATTTTATATTGTGATTTATAAGATTGGTCTTGTTGTTTCTAAATAATTAATAAAACTAATGTTGTAATTTGTGGCCGTTAGTAGTTTCTTTATTTTTTATCTTCATCCTGTTTCTATTGCTAAAAATACAATTAAACGAACTTACCTGAAGTGAAGTTCTATTGTAATAATTTTAATTAATTGCCCTTTAATTTTTTTTCCAATCGCTTTATTTTCCTTCGATATCTCTCTTCTACACTTATACGCCTTCTATTCGGCATTTTATACTAATAATCTTAAAAATATATATCAAAGATTTTTTCTTTGACAAGCACGCACGTCGCGAAAATTATGAATGACTTACAGATATTATAGGGGCCAGTGCATGACCTTTTTAGATTTTAAATGCTCTAAAATAGTCGCGACACGCACAATGCAAGGATTGTGGTACTACAATGTAAATTAGAAGATCTCGGACTAAGCATCTCGTATAATAATTAACAAAAATAATAATATTCATTACCCATTAGTCTGGCAGTACGGACACTTGATTTTTTTTAAACTGCCCACTACTCGTTACCACTGCCGCAACTCCTGTATAGCCAGGATCGACGGCGGTAACCAAATGACCCTTTGATATGATCTCGGGAGCCAGAATATATAAGATGCGTTAAAACTGCCTTAGGAATCGGGACCCGCAACGAATCAGAAGGTAGAGCACTCGGATGAATTTATAGTCTGTGTTATTTTGATGTATCAGCTATATTATTATAAAGTTTCATCAAAATTCATTCAGTAGTTTTAGCAGAGTAACAAACATACATCCATACATTCTTACAAAATTTCGCAATTATAATATCAGTTAGATAGCGTATTTTACTAACTATATTATGTACTTACATCATGTATAAAAGATGCAAATATAGACATCAGATATAATGCTACATTTCTATTAAACGTAATGAATATAACACAAACAAAATTTAGTCGTATTTAATAAAATTCAGTCACGATCTACCTTTATATTACGTTTGCTTTCGTGAATAACAAATAAAAATTTAATGAATACAGAACAAGCTACATAATGACGTACCATAATATTGAAATAGGTATTTTAAAAACGTTCACGTGTGTCGTGTAGGAACATTTGAATTAAGTTAAGTAAAGTAAAGTATCAACCCTTATATGTCCCACTGCTGTGCACGGGTCTCCTCCTCGAAATCAGGCGAGGAGGGTAATAGGCCAATAGTTCACCGCGCTGGCCCAGTGCGGGTTGGTGAACTTCACATACCTTCAAAGACTTTTAATCTCATCAGGCATACAGGTTTACTCACGATGTTTTCCTTCACCGGTGAGCGAACGATGGTCTCGTGTGCACTTAGAAATTTAGAAAAACCCATTTCAAGGCACACACGGACGAGTCAGGATCGAAACCGGAACCCCTCGCATAAGAGGCCGAGTCCGTCCACCACTGGACCATCGTCGCACACAACATTTGAAGACTTACAAAAAATTACTTGTATGGGACACTTTAATTACTATTAATATTATTTTTTTAAGATTTTGTTTTAACTGTTTAATTATCACGGTTCATTAAATACAGTAGATACACGGAGAGATGGATAGAAGGAGGAGAAAATAATAATTCTTTAAAATATCCGTTTTCAATGTCACTCATTATTTAAATAAAAAACCTTTTTGATAAAGTACTTATTCCTCTTTGGTAAACGGACTCCGGTTTTATCCGTTTTACATAAAAGGATTCGAAATTCAAAATGTAATTTACTAAGAACATTAATTAATATAAGGCACTCAATTTTTACGCTCGTTTTCCTATAGTTTAGCTCTGGCCTCAGCATAAAGTTATGATGAGGTTCTTTCGCAAAAGAAAGAGACGAAATACGGCGTCAAATCAAGGTATCGGTTGTCTCGGTGTTCATTGATGGAGGTCTATGTTCATCGGTGAACGGCTAAAGGATGATAATGATCTAGGCCCTCTCTTGGCAGTGGGCACTAGGGTAATAGAGCCCCGACATAAATATGTGGGCTTCAATTGTGGCCTAGAAAAAGTAATCTTTTTTTTAAATATTATAGGAGGGCAAACGAACAGTCGAAGCCTTGCGACTATCGACGCCCATTAACATCCACACAACCAAAGATTATGCAGATGCGTTACCCTCCTTTTCCCTATCCTTCCAATGGGCCACTGGAGACTCACAAACCGCACGAAACGCGACAGCTTAGCAGTCACTTTACGTCGGTATTATGTGAGCGAGAGGTTCCTCCCCGGTCGTGCCGACCCAATTTGGCTGCAAAGCATGGCACTATCTCTTACAAAATATATCATAGTAATTTAGACACTACTAAGTATTCTGATCAGCAATCATTGTTTAACTTCCTAGAATTATCACTAGATCATATATAAATAACGGCGCCCATGGATCGCGGGGCCCTGGGCAGCCCAGCGTGCCCAATGGAAAAGACTGATGATGATGATGACGTAAAATGTCAGGTAAAGTTTAATGACTCAGTCTAAAACTGATCAATATCGAGATTGTAATGTAATCTTCGTGTCATTATAAATTAATGTCATGAGCGATATTCCTTCGATACGATCTTAATTAAGTATCGCGGATGGGGCTTATGGGATATTTGATTGGATGCAGTGCTTTGAGTAATTACCTGGTATATAGTTTCACTTAGACCATATATGTCCCACTGCGGGGCACGGGTCTCCAAATCAGCCGAGGAGGCGATGCGCTAGCCCAGTAGGGCTTTTCTGTAAGATCGTTTTCGAATATCGAAAGCGAAATCCGCGGTGATATGAAGAATTTGATGAATTTGTATTTTTTTAAACTCGACTATCTATTTATATCAATAAAGTTTGCTTTCAAAGTGACGTAAATTGAGCTGTATCACTCAGGTGAAGCTTTATATCGAAATGTTTTTTTTACAGAATAGCCCTACAGTGCGGGTTGGTGAATTTCACACGATGTTTTGTGGTGAGCGAGCGATGTTCTCGTTTTTATGGTGCACTTAGTAATTTAAAAACACCTTTCAGGGCTCAGGGTCAGGATCGAACCCGGGACCTTTCACACTAGAGGCAGATTCCATACCCACTGGAACATGGTCGCTTTCTTATTTAGTTTCATTATAATTACATATTTCATACAGATCCATGACCCGGGAACACAGAAAGTTTTTGTTCTCGGGCGGGATTCGAACCCGCTACCTCCGGCTTGAGCGTCAACGCGCTAACCATTGGGCCGCAGGTCGTTAAAGTAGACTTACTCTACTTGTAAGAGTTAGGACTCTTCACAGGTTTCGACAGGCTCAATAATTAGGATGTGGAATGTAGAAAGATTTTTTTTGTGTGATCTGTGGTTTCAGAAGCCAATGCGCTTAAAGAAACTCATTTGACTTTGATGTTAGTATAGGCAGGTACAGAAATTGAAAACTAGTTCAAAGTTATCATACAAAAGCATCCAGATAAATACTAACAATATAGCAAAGTGCTCCAGCGAATTCTAACAACAATAACAATATTAAGCCCAGGTAGGAAAGTGGGAAAGTGGCACAAATGCTCTAACGTTTATGTAATGACGTCACTGGTATATTTGCTACTTCCCAGTGGACTCCGCAGCTACCATGAAGTGGCAGAGATAGTGAGGAAGCTATCAAAACCGGTTACATTCACACCGATATTGTATTTGAGATTTTAACGAACAAAAACGTAACAATTTTCAAGTGAAACTTCTTTAGAATCGTTGTGATTTTAAACCGGATGCAACGAAAAAAACGACAGGTAAGAGACACAGATACAAAAGAGCGAGAGAGCGAATGTCGGTGTGTATGTATATTGCAGACTGTTTAATATTTGCTTGTATTTGAGCATTTAACATGTGTTTCACTTCTGTCGTGTGTGAATCGCACACACACCTTTTTTTATTTTTTTTATTCTCGTACGACGAAATATTAGATTTCTTTTTTGTTTTGTTTTTTTTTGCTTTGTTTGATTGAAAATTATTTGTGATTCGATAGTAAGTAAGTAGATATTGATGTAAAGTTAAAGTAAGGTAAAAAATAAGTATTTTAAACCAAAAGAAATATGTGTTGGGAGATAAAAAGATTTAACAATAATTTTACCAAATCAATCAGGTTACTAAAATTGAATCATTCTCATAAATTCGGAGGTATCCTAAAAAAATAATATTAGTATTTTTTTTTTCACTTCCTACCATTTTTTATTCTAATAATTATTGAGATTTAAAATTGGTTTATATGTTTATAATTTTTTTTAGTGTGATCTGTGGTTCAGTTTTGCAATAGCGATATTCCTTAAGAACTTGGTCTCCTTAAGTCGACCTTAGTATCTTGCAATTACAAGTACAATAAGTTACCAAGCGACGATGGTCCAGTGGTGGGTGGACTCGGCTTCTTATCCGATAGGTTCCGGGTTCGATCCTGACCCCCCGTGTGTGCCTTAAAATGGTTTTTTTTAAATTTCCAAGTTCACCCCAAACACGAGACCATCGTTCGCTCACCGGTGAAGGAAAACATCGTGAGAAAACCTGTATGCCTGATGAATTGAAAGTCTTTGAAGGTGTGTAAAGTTCACCAACCCGCATTGGGCCAGCGCATCGGTGAACT
Source organism: Lycaena phlaeas (assembly GCA_905333005.2). Classification (NCBI taxonomy): domain Eukaryota; kingdom Metazoa; phylum Arthropoda; class Insecta; order Lepidoptera; family Lycaenidae; genus Lycaena; species Lycaena phlaeas. The sequence goes on from HG995178.1 coordinate 11,709,029, forward strand.
ATGGTCCATTACCCTCCTCCTGATTTCGAGGTCGAACCCAGCAGTAGGACATGTGAGGGTTGATACTTTTTTAGCTACCAAAAATTAATAAAAACCCAATTCGGTGTGATATCAGCCAAAGCTGCATCTGAGTGGTTTAATGGACCGGAACTATCGGTCGAGTTTACTATACAGTAAACTAATAGTAGCTTAACTAGTGGGTCCAGACTTAAGGTGGACGCTGGACCACTGGAGTGTTGGATAGTGCGTTCTGAAATACTTATAATAAATTACTTATCTACGTCCGCGTTGAAATTATGGAGGAAATTTGTTTTTGTGTAGACTTTTGTTTTTTATTGCTTTTTTTAGCTCCAGTTGTATGTATGTTTGAAAACGAATCCTTTGGGCGCGATTTGACCCACTTTAAACATCCAGATTTCGTTCAAACTAGGACCTATGACAATACACTAACTCGATAAGATTATTCCATTTATAAATTTGCAAAAGCAAAAACGTGATTTTTAGTTTTTTTGAACGATTAATTAATTAAAAATTAATTATTCACCATATTACATGATAGTACTTTCTACTGATAAACTAAAATTCCAAGTATGTTTTCACTTCCATCAGGAGTCTATAGTACTGGCGAGTTTTCTTTAGTGAATCTACGTTGCTGTCTATTGCTTTTTTTTGCTTTTATTGATGTATCTTTTATGTTTGAATTCACCTGATTGTGTATGGTCAGCATCACCCATAAACATAATAAGATTTTGAGCACTTCCACGTCGAATATCCAATGTCGATTTCATTTAGAGTGCAAATATATTGCAGTGCAATGCTTTATGTATTTTTGAAATTATAAATACGTTCGTATGCTCGAATTTTATTTCACAAAGTCCGATATTCCTTTTGTAAGGTAAAATATATATATAAGATAAAATTTGGGTGTATATTCTATATACATCGTAGAAATTATCTTAAAATACAAATAATGGTCCCAAAGAAGTAGGCGAGATAAAAAAAACCAATTTCTATAGTAACGACAAAAAAAACCTATACTCGGAATTATAATTCGATTCCACATTTGACATTAGCTAATGTCATTTTGTAAAATAATGATACCACATATAATAGTTTAGTGATGAACACAAAAATCGATAAACAATCGCGATTTATGTTTATGCAATCATAATATTGGTGTGCCAATTAAAGACTAAATTATTGATTTTTATTCAAATAAATACATAATTATTCATAATCATTATATATTCATTAGTAATCACTGCTTTATTTAAAAAAAAGTTAATGTTTTTGTTTTTTATATTAAAAACAAAACTTATTATAAAAGAGCCCAGATAGATAGTTTTCTGTATATGCAATGCGTGCGCGCTCGTGCAGCTATCGCCATTTTATTTATCTTCTCATATTCCTTCATTATCAATTTTTATTTATTTATTTTACACACAATTAATAAAGGAAACTCTCAGATCCTTTATAAAATTAATAGTCATAACTAAATCCGTTCAGAAATATTTAACTTCCTGATATGCTTAGTCTCTATTAAAAGTAGTAGTTGTTTAGATATACTACTATAATCGAGAGAAATCGATTCGGAAATATTCCATTTCCGTATCGAATAATTTCGCAACGTTACTATCTAATACTTGTCATAACGCTGCAACACTGAAACTGTCAAATCTGGAATCGAATTAAAAGTCCGGGTATAGTTAAAAACTAGTCTCAGTTTTCCATTTTGCCAGTTTGCACTAACAGATTAATTGTTTAAACTTTTGTTGCTGACTTTACTCGAAGCGAAATCACAAAATTTCTAAAAAACCGAAGCTTAGAAAATAATAAGAAGCTTATTGTACCGATAAAATTATTTATAATATCTATACCTATATATATTATAAAATACACAAAAAATCAACTTCTAATGCTTGTAAGTTTGTAAGGTTTTATCTATTGAACCAATTTTTTAAATTATTTAACCAAGAGATGGGAAATTATTTGGGAACAGGAACTCTGCTATTACATAGTTGAAAATATCGGTTCCAAACAAAATACTTCTGAAATATAACTTTCCTCTTCTTCGAATGCGGGGAAATTCGTTTTAACGCTTCCAAATCGTAAGAATTTATTAATTATCCCGAGCCCAAACAACTTTATTCATATATAACTGCCAAGTTTGAGTTCAAAATATTCATCTTTGGGGCTTTCGATGGATCAGCATCGACATCAGCAATCGTTGTCTAAAGAGGGGATAGACCACTGGTACGAGTGGTCTATCCCCTCTTTAGTCTCTCTCTCTCTTTCTCTCTCACAGTCTTGTTTAGCCAGAATCGATAGTGGTACGCATATAGGTAATGTGATAAGAATACAATAGAGAAGACGACTGGCAATCATTACCTGCTTGGGATTCCAGAATATTATAAAATCACAAACTAAGCACAAAATAGAAGCACGAAAAAAAATGGTGTCGATAGTCGCAAGACTTCGACTGTTCGTTTGCCCTTCTATGCTATAAAGAAAAAATGTATATCACATACTAAAGACAGCATTAAATGCTTAATTATTGTTCAGCGTAAAGTGAGAAAATGAAAAAGTAAAGATCAACCCAGATAATATTATGTCCCACGGCTGTGCACGGTGAGATGGAGACTAAACTTCATCTGCAAAGATTTTCAATCTCATCGGGCATGCAAGTTTCCTCACGATGTTTCCCGTCACCGTTGGAAAGGATACCACATCCTTTACCCATGGCTAAACCGCGATAACATCCGTGAAAGTTATTTCTAAGAAGCATTATACTTGCCTAGGCAACGACTTTAGTCAGAAGAATTTAATTGAAACGGGAGACAGTACCAGATTGCAATTACTTGTGAGAAAACAATACAGCCGGGAAAAGCATTATGGTATAATGGTAATGTCTGGTAATGTCAAGTTTATTTTTGCATCTTCATCATGATCATAAACCTTTTTTTTTTGCTTAATTTTATTTAACTCTGCATTATCATATAAAATATAAGGGAGGGGAGGATTGAGATTTGGATGAAATTTTGCACACCATGTACAATTAAGTTCGACTTGTGAGATGGTATACGCATATTTCACTCATTATAATGAAATTACTTTTACGGATTTTTATGTGCCCAAAGTTTCGAACATTTTACAGCAATGAAAAAAGGAGGAACGACTGACGTGACCATGGTTGCTGTAAAGTATCCGTAACGTCGGGCTCAAAAAAAACAAAATAAACCGCGATAAAATCCGTAAAAGTAATTTCATTATAATTGTGAGAAGGTTGTTTCTTAGATCCTGTCAGAGTCCATGACAGGTTCTGTGTGCTAAATATATATACATTATACATAATAGTATATATACTTAGTATATATGCATGTATAACCGGGTAATATTAGGACTTAAAAAAGTTGTTCTATAAATAAAATTAGAGTTAACATTATGAAGTATATTTATGACTTTGACTTTGACTTTGAAGTAAAATCAATTTATTTTAAAGTGTTTATTTCTCCGACCTATTTGTATATAAATTGAGTCTTAAGACAAACCATTTGTTGCGAAATAAAATGTTCGTAAACGTCTAATTTTGGTTTTTATGCTCGGAGCTTTATGCTTTGGGGTGGTGCCCCTCCACACCCCCTACTTACCTGCTGCTATGGCCTTTCGGGAACTCACGTATATAGCCATAGATGTTTAAGGTACTAGACTAATCATAGGTTTCACTGTAAGTGGATTACATTTTTATAATTTGAATACTTGTGGTCGATCAGAGATGTATATTCGAAGATGGCATGTATCTTTTGGAACCTGGAATAACAAACGTCTAAACTGAATTCTTTGGCTAATGAGATCTATTCGGATCGCAGGGAAATCTTTTATTCACTCGTAACATATACATTTGTAATTATAATCCTTTGATTGTAGCCAGAGTTATTCCTTTTCCTATTTATTGTGTCCTAAATTTTAGCAGTGCATACCCAAGGTAAAAAGACCTCGAGCGCCTTCAGTCGCTTTTTGAGGGTTCGAGATTTGGCAACACTTTTTGGTAGGGCAAGCAGGAGACGACATGAGATAATCCATTGTTTGCGGCAATAATAATAATAATAATAATCCTACTAATATTATAATTAATGCGACAGTTTGTAAGTATGGATGTTTGTTACTCTTTTCAGAAAAACTACTGAATAGATTATTATGAAACTTTAGTTAATTACGGGAATGAAAAATATGCGATAAAACTGCGGGACACTGCTTGTACTTCAATAAAATAATAATATTATAGGCGTAAATACGATACGTATAGGTAAATTAAATAAATCATTCAAACCTTTTACTTACAAATATGAGATTGAAATTTCGCCATAATAAAACAAATTCAGAAAAGCGTTGCATATTATGGATACGAAATTAAAAATTTCATGAGATCAAAGTCTATAACGTTTGTTTTAATTTGTTTTATTGCGTAGCTTAAGATAACATTTGAATATCTTTTGTCTTATCGTTCTGAAATGTCTTTTGTCTTAATGTAAACTCTTCGAGCTTAATTGTTTTTCTTCGTAGTCTATAGTTTTATAGTATCATTTTGAAAGTTACCCTTCCGTATGCCGTAGAGTTGAAATTTTGATTTTAGCTCAACTCAGGAATTTTAGTTTACGATTAAATTGAATTAATTAAATTTGTTTTTTTTCCCGGCCCATTAATTTTGGTAAAAGCTCATTAAATTTAGTGAAAATGTCTCAGCGAAGTAGCTTATATTTAACTCTTTACCTAATTTCATGTTATCAAAAATTTCAACATAATGGAAAAAAAAACATTTTAAGCTATAATTTTTATGGCTTAAAATGTTTTTTTAAGCCAAAGCCAAAGTAAAAATAAAAACATTTTAAGCCATAAAAATTATGGCTTAAAATGTTTTTATTTTTTTTCCATTATGTTGAGTTTTTCCCTGAGAGCCGAGTTAGTTTCCTGAATTTCGACCGCACACATCTAAAACTGTGTATTTTGGAAATACAACTTTTACAAACTATAACCGATATATTAAACATTTGAATGAATAGAAACTCGTCAAATGGGGTCAAACACTTAGTCGAATATTCGTCGAATTTAACCGTCGAAGGTCTGGCGTTGACGGGTACAATTTGTCACCCGTTGTAATAAGTGGAGACATTCACACCTATTCTTAATGAGTTCGAGAATAGTGCTTGTAATTAATAGGTTTCAGCTTGACCTAAATTTTAAGTTGGTAGTCCTAAAATACATATATTGTAAGTGATATAGGCTATAGATTCGTTGTTTGCTAAGACAAAAAATAAAACCTTATTTTTATAAATTTATAAAAGCATTTTTTTAATAAAAATAATAAAAATGGATCTACAATGGATTTCAGGATCGAACCCGATACTCGGACCTCCATTTAAGAGGCCGAGTCCATATCGACTGAACCACTGTCGCTTACATGAATAGGCTTTAAATATAAGGTTGTAATAAAACCTAACTAATGAAATTGCATTAGGAGCAATTTATTATAAGGGGAGAAAGGGAATAAATATGGGATGGTTTAAGGATAAGGGATTAAGGCTTGCGATCCGGTATTAGGTTTGCGATCTATGTTATTAGTAACAGCATTATCAGATCCAGTCTACTTCATTTAACTTATGTATAGTATTACTTACGATACATATGAGCATAGTCTCGATTGGTTCAATAGTGAAAAAATATAAGCACGTTATAAAGAAGAGCAAGAGAGCAACCCATATGTGTCCTGCACAGGTCTCCTCGAAATCAGGCGAGGAGGGTATCGGGCCACGGTTCAATGAGGCATTAGCATGGAGTGGGTTGGCGAACTTCACACACTTTCAAAGACTTTTAATCTTATCAGGCATACAGGTTTCCTCGCGATGTTTTTAGTGATGAGTGAGCGATGGTCTTGTGTTCAGGTCGCACTTAGAAATTTAGAAAAACCCATTTCGAGATATCATAGGGGGTGGGGGTCAGGATTGGACCCGGACCCTCTCGCTAAATAAGCCGAGCCCATGCCTACTATCTACTAAGAACATATCTTCGACACTAGCGCGCGTATGCTTAGTATGCGCTACCCTCCTCTTCTGATTTCGAGTAGGAAGTCCTAGATCCAGCCTCTTTTTTGTCATATTTAGTTTATATTCCTCAAAATCAAAGCAGAACAGAGATAGGATCCCACCACTGTCTGTCTGTCAGAGAAAAATCTATGAGGTACTTTCAACTGGCAAAGAATCAAGGGATTTGGCTAGGAGCTTCCTCTTATTGCAAGTAAAGTAGAAAAAGGCTAAAAACATGACAAACTATGACGTCATAAGCACGTGTTATCATAAAATGAATTAAAAATTTACAAGGCTTATAACTTGTTTCATAATTTATTATTCAAAATTCTCAGGTGCAGTCCTTTGAAGATAAAAGTTGTAAAGTAAAAAGAAAGTACTTGTCATTATTATAAAACATTTTGATCACTTGATGTACAAAGAAAATGTAATCATATTTACAGTAGAACCTCGATAAGTTAAAGTCATAAAGGTTAATAAATATAAGTTATAGAGGTTTTAAGTTATCAAGGAGCGTATTAGTGATAGGTTAAGGGAAGGGAACATATTATTTTTTGAAGTTATAGAGGTTTTTAAGTTATCGAGGTTTGAGTTATCGAGGTTCTACTGTAGTTTATCTTTGACGAAAAAAATATTTTATCGCACGTTACCAGAGACTTGAAATCTTGTGCAGCTTACGAGTAGTCTGGCTAAGTTGGGGTCAGCCTGTTGCTGAGGTTGTTGCCTGCAGATCCGGTACCCTAAAGAAGAGGTTGAATTAACTGGCAAGTGCCAGTCTGACATAGGATCAGGATTCGCCTGAAGATCCTGGCTACATCGATAAAGCATTTCCACGCATTATAAAAAAAATCGTTTGTCTGTAAAGTCGGTTTACTTACGATAGTTGAACGTGACAGCGTCATAAGAAAATACTGATGGGCCGATTGTGCCTCTTTGTCGGTCGTTCCGCGCTCTCGCTTGCACTTCAAGCCTTAAATGGAATGCCTCAGAGCGAGGTAACGCCGCATGGGTCATGTTTTTTTGTGCGTGCAGCCGGCTCCATCGAATTATAAGACGTTGTCACGTCAAAAAGTCTTAAAAGTCTTGTGAAATTCCCTTGCCAAATTAAGTTACGCGTGGGTGATTTAGAGTAAGTTTTACTTCAATAAATAATAGTTTAAAAAAACTAAAAACACGCTTTTTATAGAAACCCAAACTAAAAAAATAGAAAATAAATTTTAATAAATTTAAATTAAGAATAGTGTTAAAAATTTCAATAACTATAAATTAATAATAGTGTAAATAAAAAAAAAATATTTTATTTTAAAAAAAGCGTGGGGTGCTTTTTAAGATATATTATCAAAATGATAATCACTCTACTCATATCTGTCAATAAAATATTTATAACTATATTGACACCATGCACCCCACGCTTTTTTTTAAAATAAAATATATTTTTTTTATTTACACTATTATTAATTTATAGTTATTGAAATTTTTAACACTATTCTTAATTTAAATTTATTAAAATTTATTTTCTATTTTTTTAGTTTGGGTTTCTATAAAAAGCGTGTTTTTAGTTTTTTTTTACTATTATTTATTTTTTACTTTTTAGTTTTAACAATACGGAGAATCAGAGTTCGATTTCGGAGCCTGAGAAACGGCTACCAGAACCAAGGAAGGCCGCAGGCGCGCAGATTACCCACGGAGAGTTACATACTGACATACTGACAAACTGACAAACTGACAAACTGACATACAAGTGAAGCTAATAAAAAGCGTGTAAAAATCCATGCCATGCTATCTAAAATTCTACCGATTCTTTATACCGTTAACGACGTGGATGTGGTCTTATATTACACGTGATTTTCAAATCTTCTTTACTTTTATTACATCAGATTGTACAAAAGTGAGGCTTATAAAAAATAATTTGTATAGAAAAGATTACCAAATAAATAGATTACATTTGCGTTTAACTGCAAAGTCATGCGAATAAAAATTATAGATAACCTAGTCTTCTAAGTTCGCTGAAATAACATTTGCCGAATTGCCTACGGTTCATGAATGAATTCGCAAAAAAGTCATATAAAACATGACATAACTAAATCTGACAGTATTTCATGTTGAATCTGGAACATCAAATTCTTTATGACGGAGCACACTCATAAATCCCGCGCTTTTCTCGTTTAACACACACTAACACAAGATGACTTATTCCTTCCATTTTTCAATACATTTCAAACAAGAAATTACCACTCAAATCATATCAATCAAGTAAAACGATATTTAAAATAGTAGCAACAAAGTATATTTTTGAACGATCGAATCTACCACCGGTTCCAAGGCGAGCCCTCTGAGAAGATCGGCGAAACAAACTCAGGGAAACTAATCATTTCAAATACTCTATAACAAACTTTACACGTTATCCTGAAACGTTATCTTGGGAACGCTCTTTTATAAAGACGTGGTATCTTCCATAATATCTTTTACTTTATAATATCTCTAGTAATTTTAGTAGGGTGAATTTATAATTATTTTAATTTAATGAATTTAAGTGTATTTTATAAAATTGACTCAGTATTCCGTTATTGAAAATATCTTTAACTCTTAGAAATAAGGGAGGTTTATTGGTTTTTACCGCGTTGTATTAGATTTTTTCATTTCTCACATTTGTAGACCCAGAATGTTAAAAGATTCATTTTGGCAGAATTTAATAGTGATATTCTATCACAAATAAAACATTATAGAGCCAGTCGATTGGATTTACTGGACACTGTATATAGCGATCCCGGGCTCAAATCCGGGAAAAATCGGATAATTTAAATGAGCTAGAAAAACCCATTTCAAGGCACACTAGCGGTTAGGATCGAACCCGGAACCTCGCGCTCAAGAGGCCGAACCCATACCCAACGCTCGAGAGTTACTTGGTTTTTATTCTATGGCACCCATTACACTGCTGTTAGAGCCGGAGCCCCGCTCAAGCTCGACAGCAAATCGTTTATCGACGTCCGATCAATTGCCGTTTTGGCCGATGGAAACCCATTCCACGAAATAGTTCCCTCATACCAATTACCATTTACCACTTACCACTAAAAAGTGGTAAATTGTAATTGGTATGAGGGAGGAATAATTTCTGCCCTATATGTAACTCTCTTGAGAAGTTGTATTTAGGTAGTTTGAGATGTGAGTGCAAAAAAAGGGCGCGAGAAGGAGAGTTCTAAGTTTATAAAACGTGTAACGTAATTTACAATTTACGTTTAGCAGTGGACGGATAAAGGATAGCGATGATGATGATGATGATGATGGTGGTGGTGGTGGTTATGATGATGATATACTATTATGCTCTATAAATAATTTTGAAAAAAGATTTTTTGACTAATATATTATATTACTATTATGGCAGTAAAATAAACTTGAAGGCCGTGACAGCAAACGGTATGACGTGATGCCGAAATACGCCTCCGCCCTCGACTCCCTTGTACTCTATTTCATTTTCCACTAATAAAATAATAGCAAAGAAAATATCCTACTTTAAAAATTCCAATATTATAAGAAAATACGTTACCACTAGTTTTTAAATTAATGATATTAAAACTTAAGAAGGATATAAAACCGCTCACATAAAATTAGCTTTAAAATCTCGGGAGGAGATAAGGATGAAGTAGATGTTCATAAGTGACATCTTCCCACTTTGCAGCGGGGACAAGATAAGCACTTAAACCAGTTAGTAATGTGTGACTACGGGGCCTTAGGTCAGGAAAATTCCCTGTCCTTTTTGCGTATATTCACATTAAGCGGACCTTATTTTTTCATATTCTTATACAGTTTTGCGAAAGAGATACAGAAAGAGAATTGCCATATAGTTTCTTGAAATATGTTCCTTGAATATAGAAATGAAAAAATCGATAAAAATATAAGAAAATGGTAATTTTAAGGAACTAGTGCCTTATGGTAATTTTAAAGAAAATAATTAGTTTAGCACGCCCCGGGGTATCACTCGCTCTGCAGCCGAATTGGTCTAGCACGACCGAGGCATCTCTCGCTCTGCAGCCGAATTGGTCCAGCACGACCGAGGCATCTCTCGCTCTGCAGCCGAATTGGTCTAGCACGACCGAGGCATCTCTAGCTCTGCAGCCGAATTGGTCCAGCACGACCGAGGCATCTCTCGCTCTGCAGCCGAATTGGTCCAGCACGACCGAGGCACCTCTCGCTCTGTAGCCGAATTGGTCCAGCACGACCGAGGCATCTCTCGCTCTGCAGCCGAATTGGTCTAGCACGACCGAGGCATCTCTCGCTCTGCAGCCGAATTGGTCCAGCACGACCGAGGCATCTCTCGCTCTGCAGCCGAATTGGTCCAGCACGACCGAGGCATCTCTCGCTCTGCAGCCGAATTGGTCTAGCACGACCGAGGCATCTCTCGCTCTGCAGCCGAATTGGTCCAGCACGACCGAGGCATCTCTCGCTCTGCAGCCGAATTGGTCTAGCACGACCGAGGCACCTCTCGATCTGCAGCTGAATTTGTCCAGCACGACCGAGGCATCTCTCGCTGTGTAGTCGAATTGGTCCAGCACGACCGAGGTATCTCTTGCTCTGCAGCCTTGTTTGAAAATGACCTTGTTTTTAAAATATCCTTTGCTTTCGCTATGTTTTTTTTTTTACATGTGTGATAATGTACATTGTACAGCCCAATACTATACCAAAATTCAGAGTTTACCCGATATCTTTTTCAGTGAGACAGCTTACCTACTTTCCCTATTGAGTTTAAAGGCCAATACGCAAAAAGACCTTTCGAAAAAAACCCGATATCTATTGCTTATGTAGACTCTAAGGTTTCGGTTTATAAACTAGGCTCTGCATTACAATATACGCTCTGTCATTTTCACGTTCATTGATAATGTAATCTTTTCCCTGGTACCTTGTCACTGAAAATGGTTGATATTTTTTCCCTCCTTTTGTACATTTTTTTATGCACGGCGATCCGTTTATGTCGGATTCTGTATGTTAAATCATATTGTTGTGTAAAATATATGTAAGTTTATTTATAATATGTATCTCTTGTTATCTTCAAACTGCACTGGACGGCAACAAAATACGTGTCTTAAAAATGAGTATAAAAGTTGTATTATGTAGTGTTATTGCCTTTGCCTTTAGTTCTCGAGAAAATGTGATTACCACGTGCAAAAATAGCTGGGTCATAGAGTCTTGCTATTGTTTTTTTAAATTAAATTAAGGACAAATCATCTGTATAGTAAGATATATTGTTGATCAATCGGGTATGTGGGACTCGCTGCGCCCGAAAGATGGCAAGTGGACGCTCTACCCACTATAACCCGGCGAGTGCCACCACTGCCGCCTTTGGTGAGGTGCCTCAGATCTACAAGTAACAGGGCACCTCGACGACTAGTCAGTCCCTCAGAAGACCGACGACGCCACCTCCACAGAGCGGTTGCCCCGCACCACAGAACAACCACTCCCAACGGCTGGACAGCACGATGAGGTGAGGTTCCCATCCTTACCCCTTGCCCTCTGCTCTGTTGTCCCTTCTTCTTATAAAAGAGGACAACGAGGGGGAGGTACAAAGCCGAGGGGGCTCCTCGGCTCAATTCGCTTCGCCCAAGGTGTTGGGGTCACCCTGGGCTACTGAGCCCCACCGCCACGACAAGGCCTGAACCATGGTAGGGAGATTCCCACCTGGTTAATGGTTTAACCAACACTTCGTCTACATAAGATGGCCTCCTCTCTTGAATCTTAATGGTCTATCGGCTATCCGCTCTATTGAGTTGTTCTTCGCGTGATATTAGTTATCCTTAATGAAATAAAATTATGAAAAATCTTTAAACATTCTTAAAACATTCAGATCTCTGACTCAGGGCCAAGAACTCTTTATTGTATCCCAGATAATCTTGAAAATCTCTATAGGTTTTTATCTTTTATGCAGGAAGCCCTAAAGGAGTAATGGCTCTACGTAAAAACTTAACGACGTCTAAAGGAGTTTTGTTCCTAATTTAATGATAAGTTTACGTGGACCATCAGCATCATTTTACCAACCAACATGAGAATTACTATCGCAAATTTATAAATATTGACAGATGGAGCATGCCGAACACGCGAGTGACGCCACCAAAGTGAATACAAATTCTTAAGCGAATACAATCTTGACGCAGTGCTTGATATGGCGTCGTACTCTAAAACTTCGTAACCACAAGCAATGAAAGATCGATGCCTTGTGATACACAATATGTCATATTTCATATGTTTTTGAAAAACGTATTTATAACCAAAATAAGAATTCGTATAATCTTGTAAATATATAAAGCCGAAGAGTTTGTTTATTTGAACGTTATCTCAGGAACTATTTGTCTAATATGAAAGATATTTAGTTTTTGATAGCCTATTTATCGAATAACCCTATATATCATCCTACTAAGATGCCGTTGTAAATCTTAGTTAGGGCAACAGCTAGTAAAGTCTAGATTATTATTGGATGGGAAGTTCATTTCCAACTAAAATCCACTGTACTGAGCTGTCTGAGACACACTTCACCATCTCCACAATCACCCAACCTAGTAAGTAATACCTTTATCTGCCCAATGCAAGATGTAGGCCTCTATCAACGAACAACGCCACGACCACGACGCGATGGTCGATTCCTTGCGGTTCGCATATAACTATAACCATAGGCAAAGAGTATGCGGTTTAAACCTGAGACAATTTTTTCTTATACCAAAGTCGAAGTCAAAAATTTTATTCAAAATATGTAACTTACCATCAAAGTATCTTAAATATTTCATTACAAAAAATTTGATACTAATTAAAATAATTTTACTCTATAGTATCTAGTATGCTATTGCTTTTAATAACATGATGAAGAAGAAGATGATGATGATGATGAGAATTGACACATGGTACCTTTTAATAATATTGTCATATGATCGATACCTCGATCTATCTAGTTTTGTTAAGTAAACTAGTTTGCCTCGCCCACACAGAATACAGATTGATAGTTGATTCACTAACTTAATAAACATATAACTTTAGTATAACTTAAAATATTCAGTAACTTTTGATTAAGCGTAAGTCGAGGTTTTAATGAAGTTGATGCATTTTAGTTACATGTTCGTTTTATTAGACTTAGGACCTGTTTCACAATCTCCAGTTAAGTTCCCAATAGGCTATCGGCAACATATTTGACAGATAGAGTATGGAGTATCTGTCAAATATCTGTCAAATATGTTGCCGATAGCCTATTGGGAACTTAACTGGATATTGTGAAACAGGCCCTTATATATTTGATTTACGAGATGAAAAAAAATTGTTCTTTTTGTATTCCAAGTTAAATTTACCGGTAACAAAAAAAAATAGATTATCTTTATTTCATGGATAAGAGATGTAATAAGACAGCGAAATACTTAAAACATGTCACGAAACGACAAAAACTTTAGGGTTGTTGTTTTTTATAAAATATTTTTGAAAATCGTATACTACATTAAACATTTTATCTGGCAAAAAATAGAATGGAAAAATGAGGGCGAAAATGTCTTATTTAGATCTCATCATTGTGAGAAACCATAAGAGAATTTAATTAAATCGTTAATAATAAATGTAAGACAACAATTATTACTTAAAATGTAGCATTTGTCGGCTAAGTACGTAAAGCATCATAATATGTTTTATCTACATCTACACTAATATTATAAAGAGGAAAACTTTGTTTGTTTGTTTGGTTGTAATGAATAGGCTCAAAAAGTACTGGACCGATTTCAAAAATTCTTTCACCATTCGAAAGCTACATTATCCACGAGTAACATAGGCTAAATTTTATTCTGGAAAAAAATAGGGTTCCGTAAGATTTGGGTTTTTCGGACACAAGATGTTAAAAATCAACCAGAAAAGTTACTTATTTTGCGTACTAAGATCCCGTTGTAAATTTTAGTTAACGAAGGCGAAGCTGCGGGCAACAGCTAGTATATAAAAATAAAAATACCTTCATAATATTCCAAAGTTATATGCAGTATACGCGCACCATTAGGTCAGATAAAACTCTGACCTCAAACAAGGAGAATTTATTCATTAACAACTTTTGCATTTCCTACGCCAGCTAGTTGCTCTGACATTCTCATAACAATAAACTTGCTGACATTATTTTCAACTTGTTTTCATATTAATTTATATCGTCGATTGCTTTATTAAAGTAACGATACATTATCTCAATACCATAAACACAAAATGGAACAGTCTGGCAAATAATAGTTTGGAAAAATTAAGGCGCCACTATCTCACTATATCATCATAATGGCAAATATTTAGTAAGAAAATTAAATTTATGTGTTAAGTTTGTGAGAAATGAGGGCAATGCAACTTCTGGTTAAACAGATGTCTAAAGGCGTCGGTAGCACCGACTAATCCGTTGCCTCCTAATGGCATAAAAAAAGAACAAAAAAAGTCCTGTAAGTCATAATTTATAATTCAGGATGCAATCCAGCTAAACCGACTCGCCTGCCAGATTCTAAGATAAGCTAACATAAAAACATCAATTTTCGAATAATGGTGCAATTTTTGGAATTTATTCCGACACAGTTTAATAAACACTCGTATGCTATTATACAAAGTAGCATCTCGCAATAAAAATATACCAATACAAAGTAAAGGTGTTCTTGAAATCCTGGCACTCAGCCAGAACACTGATCCGTGGAAATTTATGTCGTAACTTGTGGAAACTTGCGCCGTCCAAGATAAACGGAAAATTCGAGAACCTAATTGGCCACTTTTATCTTTGCAGTGTACTCAAGATTTTGGAAATTTTGCATTAAGATATATAAATTTGTTTGCATCAGATAAAAATTACTGAATTTTTAAATATCGTTTGTAGTTGACCAGATTCGTAAAATCTTTTGCTGGAAATTCGTGCACTTTTATCTTTATAGTGTACCCAAGTTCCGGAAATTTTGCATTAGGATATATAAATTTGTTTGTATTAGATAAAAATTATTGGATTTTTAAATATCGTTTTTAGTTTACCAGATTTGTAAAATCTCTTGCTGAAAATTCGTGCAAAAATCTTTGTATTGTACCCAAGATTCGGGAAATTTTGCATTAGGATATATAAAGTTTGTATCAGATAAAGATTACTTGACTTTTAAATATCGATTGCCAGATACGTAAAGAAATTCTTTGGCTGTGTAAAAAAGTAATTTAAAGCAAAATATTTCGGGTGAGCTTAAATTCTTGCAAAAGATAATATTATCTTCATTAAGATGAAGATATTATTATTAGAATATTACACTAGATGAGGACGATAATTGAGTTGGAGCAAAATTGGGCGGCGGTATCTCTCGCTTACATAATACCGGCGTAAAAAGATAGCTATGCTGTCGCGTTACGTGCAGTGATAGGAGAAATGACGACAATCTGTCTGCATCTGTAATAATTAATCTATAAATCTGATCCACGCCACAGATCCACACAACCAAGATAATGAATCTATGGTTGTGTGGATCTCTGGGCGTCGGTTCACCACAAGATTCCGAAATCTCGTTTACCAGCTGATGCCATGAAAAAACGTCTAAAGACTTTTAATGTCATCAGGCATGCAGGTTTCCTCACGATGTTTTCCTTTATCGGTAAGTGAGCGATCGTTTCATGTTTAAATGCACTTATTAATTTAGAAATACCCATTTCAAAGCACATCAGGGTAATAAAATAAACCTGTCATCCAAGCCGAGTCCATACCTACTAGACCCTTGTCTGTCATAGACCATAGCCATTTAACGCTCATCTCGTCGCTTTTAACAAAAAACAAGATACGAATACGACGTATTTTACGCCAAGTTTACGTATTTCACACGCCATATCTGCAGGATCGAAAGACCCTTCGAATTTTAGCAGCTTAGTGGTGGAATCTATTAATGTTTTAATAATAATATGCGACGCGGCGGCTTGCTTGTCGACAGTGTTATGTACGATTTATTTATCTGTGATTTTTTTAAACAGAAATATCCTAGTTAAATAATAATATGATTACAAAGTCGATTTTATTTGATTAGGTTGTTTATTTACGCTTTCAAACATTTGAAAACCCATATATGTTTATCTAAATTAGTTTGAACCTTTTAGGTGGCATAAAAAGCCCAGCCAAATGTGAGGTCAAGTCGATTTTCTAACTTTGTAACACCATTATCATCTTTGTTGTCATTGTTATCATCATCATTATTATCATCATTATCATTATCGTCATCATCATTATCATCATCATTATCACTAGCCTTTATCCGTCCACTACTAAATATAGGCCTTCCTTTATGAAAGTCAATACGACTGATCCCTTGCTACTCACATCCAACCGGACCGGCCACTGCTCGGTGATTGTCTTCCCACCTGGTTTATGGCTGACCAACACTTCGTCTACCTAAACGCGGCCTCCACGCTTGAACTATAATGGTCCATCGTCCATCCGTTTTCCTGAGCATGTGACCGGCCCACAGTCACTTTAACGAGCTCATTCTGGATAATTTAATTTTATATTAACTTTACATGTAATTCTTTTGTAATTTTTTCAAGAAATCTTATCTACGATTTATAAGATATTTAGGTAACCATTTATAGATACGTGTCCTTCTATTAAGAGTTGATCTAGGAGGTTTAAGGCTTAACTTTAATAAACTTTACATTAGGTAATCTTTTATAATTTATATTACTTATAAAATTTTATTCAACCAAATTTCAGGCTCCACTACGTTAAGGGCACCTCTATACTACTCATTGATAGATAAATAGACACAGCAATAAATGAACACCCGCCACACCACTGAGAACTTCTCATCTGATTAATAAACAAAAAACCTTCATAATAAATATAATTTTGAAACGGGGCCATGCTACTTTGCAGCCAATGAGGGATGTCGGCATAAAATGGCAGTTGTGCTGTCGCGTTTCGTACAGTTTGTGAGTTTTTGGTGGCTCATTGGGGAATAGGGAAAAGGAGGGCAACGCATCTGGTTGCGTGGATGTTTATGGGCGTAGGTCTTCGCCAAAAGGCTTCGGCTGTTCGTTTGCACTGTTATGCTATAAAACAATAATAATAACACTTATCTGTGTTGGATGTGAGGGGCAATGGAGGGGCCGTCTTGGTGTTCATTAAAGGAGGCCTATGTTCAGCAGTGGACGAGATGTTAATGATGATAATAAATGAACACTCATACGATGTGAACCAGTAGAACAAATATTTACTCTATAAAGTGTAGTGCGATAAACTACTTTTCTACTAAACAAAGTAGAAGCAACATATAAGCTGCATTAGAGAAGCGATAACGCTATCGTTATCGTTCAGGTAATAAAGTACTATCTCGAAGACATTAAAAAGTTCAGGAGGTAAGCATTTTTGAACTTTTACCAAACGCTGCAAAAGAAAAGCTTTAATTAAGTGTTATTGCAAAAAGATCTTACAAATAAAATGTTGAACGCACGAAGAATTCCGTACCAGCAATAAACGCCAATAACTACTCTGTTCACTGTTACACTCAAGGCCCCCTTAGGCCCCCCCCCCTTATTATTATGATTTTAGTATTTGTTGTTATAGCAGCAACAGAAATACACAATCTGTGAAAATTTCAACTGTCTAGCTTTTACGGCTCTTGAGATACAGCCTGGTGACAAACGGACAAACGGACAGCGAAGTCTTATCAATAGGGTCCCATTTTTACCCTTCGGGTACTGAAACCTAAAAATGGGATGAGTATATTCCTATCATTGGAGGCAATCTAGTTTTAGTATTGGTCATCATCAACCCTTCCACTGCTAAACTAAAACCTGTTTCAATAAACTTCCTACGTACCAAATGAGTTATTACACTTTTAGACGTAACAACATCTGATAATTCGATGGAACCGGCTGCACGCACGAATAAACATGACTTATGCGGCGTTACCTCGCTCTGAGGCGTTCCATTTAAGGCTTGAAGTGCAAGCGAGAGCGCGGAACGAGCGACAAAGAGGCACAATCGGCCCACCAGTATTTTCTTATGACTTTTGATGTGACAACGTCTTATAATTCGATGGAGCCGGCTGCACGCACGAATAAACATGACTCATGCGGCGTTACCTCGCTCTGAGGCGTTCAATTTAACACTTGAAGTGCAAGCGAGAATGCGTTGTTGTCGTCAGTTTGTCTAATACATGCATAACGCTGTGATTGAGCTTTTTCTAATTAAGTACGAGTACTGTTCTAAAATCAAAATAATACATAGTTCACATTTAATAACCAAACAAATACAATATTTTTGGTAAACATATTTGGGAATCATAGGCGTAATAATACACTTCTATTCATCTCCTGACCTCTCACGTTCATTTTACCATATTTATTAAATCATTTCATTTGTTCATCCGTACGTGTGCAACGGCCTTATTTTCATTTATATCGAAAGATAAAAAATAGATTCCATTTTATTTTAAAAAGAAAGAACCGACCGATAAATATATAAGCTATAAAATCACTGATTCCAATCAATAAAAACAAAACAATATATAACGCCTTATACGAAAGCATTAAAGAAATAGAAAATACAATTAGCAAAGTAAACGTTACAATTTCATTAGTTGAAGAGCTTTCGCTTACGATAAATATTCAAATAGAGAATTATTTTGAACCACAAAATGGCATTTAAAGACCGTATACGAATATTATATCTCCGATTATCATTAATAACAATTCAATTACGAAACGGCAATTTCGAGATTTCGTGATAAAAATAGAGAGCCCCTAAAATGGGTTCGTCGTAAAAACCCCACGGATAAATTACGCAGAAACGAGGGTTTCTTTTTCGTTAATAAATCCCATTTTATTATTTTAAATTAATAATGTTTTGATTTACATCTGGAGTTTGAAACTGTGGAACATAATATTTTGCGGAACGTTTTGAAGCAATCATTTGAATTTAACAGTACCTTTTCAAAAAATTGTACCAGATATATTATATTATATAGGTACTTTAAAATGCCCGACGATCACTTTACTACACATGGGTTGATGATTTCGGAACATAAGTCAATCTAACTAAGACTCATTTTTAGAAAGTGTCATTCTACCTTTGTTTCCAGGGATGAAAAACTGGTGCAATATTATAATTTAGTAGATAATATAATTTCAATACAAAGGAAAATTTACGCCACATATTACAATGCTCCGGGGTCGAATCTAATGTCTGATTATCATTTGTTTGGTTTATTTTTGAAGTTCCTTTGTTAGAAAAACTATTTATATATTTTCATTATTTAAACTATTTAAAACAGGATATTTACCGTCCGAAACTTGAGTCTCGTGAACATGACATTCGTAGGTAACGTCGAAATATCAAGCTCCGCGAAATAATACTAGAAAACATGGTAAGTTTCCCGTTTTAAATAGTTTAAATCTATTGTCGACTAGTAATACAATTGGTATTTTGATTGACATCTTTCTGTCCACTTCCCTGCTAATTTTAATTAACTAAATTAATCAGCCTCGATAAAATCCGTTAATTTTGTTTCATTATAATTAGTAAAAACCGCCTCCGATGACTCGGCCACTTAATCAGAATGAGGGAGGGTCGGGGAGTACTGAGAGCATATCTGGGACGACAGAGTGGACAGCGCCCAGTCGGTCGGCCGGAGGACACGGTGGAGGCTGACCTGCATAAGCTCAGGGTTGAGGACTGGTCAGAGGCTGCGAAGGATAAAGACCTGTGGAAGTCTCTCGTTTTGGAGGCCTTGGCCTCACTTACTTACTTTTGCGGCTCAGCGACCCAAAGTGTACAAAGTAAGTAAGTATAATTATTAGTAAAATTCGCGTAAACATAAGAAAACAATATGTGAATTATATATTTTTGGTAGCTAGTACATAACTGCTTTACCAACACAGGAACTGTATGAGACCCCACCATGGATTAGACGTTGTCGTGGCGGTGTGGCTCAGTAGCCTAGGGTGAGCTTAACACCTTGGGCGAAGCTAATTGAGCCGAGGGGCTCTTTGTACCCCTTTTATAAGAAGGGGCAAAAGAGCAGGGGGCAAGGGGCGAAGATGGGATGGACTCGCCTCATTGTACTGTATTGACGGTTGGAGGGGTTGTTCTGTGGTGCGGGGCATCCGGTCTGGCGTTGGCCGTGGCGTTGGCCAAGGTTGGTTAAGTACATTATGTCTGAGAGTAATATGCTTTTTAACTTTAATAGTGTGATTCAAGTTTCGCGAAACTCTATTCCAACTGCAGTTTCGTAAATATGCATTGTACGAGGACGAGTCGATTTTGTACCGACACTTGACGATTCAGGGCGCTCCAACTTGACAGATACTTTAAAATTTATAAGTGTTCTAGGTTATCTAAATACGCGAGAAGTTGGCAATTTAATGGTTGGATTTTTACACCTGTAATCGATTATATAGTGCAAGTAATCAAACTAAGAACTATGCAAGATTAAAATTAAAAAATTCTTGCTTAGAATAATAAAATATAATGTGTATGGACACTTTTTACACAACGTCAATCTGGTCTCGTGGAAGTTCTCGAAGAACTTATGTTCCGGGTACCAGACAACGGAAATATGTTTAATACTTTAATACTATGGAAATTCGGTCAATATAAAACTAGACTAGACGACCATCTCTGACCATCGCTGATAATGATCACTATCAGGGGACTTAGCCAAAGTGCCATTAATAAAGCGTTAGCGAAGTTCGAAAATGATATGATAATGAAATATCATTTTCGAACTTTGCTAACGCTTTCTTATGTATGGGATTGACATAAGGCCGTGCTTAATCACGTGGTCGGTGTTGTTTTGATTTGACACTTATGACTATTTCGATACCATTACCAATATTTTTTGGTTATCGAATAACCATTTCGAAACAACGATCGCTACAGGCATTGTACATTGGCTACGATTGTTGTCGATAACTTACAGGCGATAGCGAATTTCACTACGAAGCGATGTCACTTTGGCTAGGCCCTCAGATACTTTCTAATCTAGATCCACTGGCGTGGAGAGATGTCGGGTGACTCTGAGGAAATGTCTTAACGGAATTTCATGGTCATCGCGTCAAAATTCAATCATCCTCACTGCCTCCGTCCGGACGGACCTTCTAGAAAAGATCCGAGACAATTATACCACCACGTTCTTCAGTACTATATCCATACCACCAGGTGATCCCACCTCCATATAAAAAAGTTATTTATGCGTACTAGTAATATCACAATACAACTAAGTGATTCTTTTTTTTTTCATTTTTAAACCCGACGCCATGAAGCCGTGGAAGTCACACTCCACGGCTGGCGGGGGGCAACCCCCCACTTACTATATCACTGGGTGATACCAACCGGCTCACCCCACTTCCGACGAAGCATAAGGGTCATTAGGGCCATTAGCATAGCTCCATCCGAAAACAAAAAAAAATCTTTTTTCATTCTCTTTCTTTTTCCTTACTTTTTCTGTAATTTCAGAGACAGTATAATTGCTCGTCTAAGCGGAACCACTATCTCTAGTCTGGAGATAATTGTCTATTACTTTGTTTTTAACGTTTCAGATTCCTAGACTCAACTAATACTTACTTCAAAGGAGCAGAATTAACGATTTTCAGAAAAGATTCTTTATATTTACATTACTATATACTTATTCAATAAACCTTGTAATTATAAAATACGTAATATGATATAATGAATCTAAAACTAAAAACCTAAAATAATTTAAAATTTACATTTTTACTTACATAGTAATAACTAAAATATAATATTATTAGAAGGTGTCCCTATAGGCAAGGTTCCGAAGATACTGGCAGCATTCCCCCTTTGAATAGCTAGACTAAGTCTCTATATGAGGTAGCTGCCAGGTCTTCGGTCTCCTGTAACGTCGACTAATCTTTTTGCTATTTTTAAAAAGTCTTAAAGCACTAGGATCCTACGGACCAAGGGTCTCGACAACGAATGGGACAAAATCATATTCAGAGCCTAGACCCCTTGTACAGTGGCGTAACTACAGGGTGGCAAGACGGCAAAATGCCACGGGCCCCCAGCTGAAGGGGGCTCCCGGTCGGAGGAGTATTCAAACTCCCAACATTTATTATTACACATTTAGTAAAAAAAAAATTGTGTCTTTCCTAGCATGCGATGAATTTGCCACGGGCCCCGAACGGTATAGTTACGCCACTGCCCCTGTATTATTATGCTTATTCCATTCATACAGAATAATGTATAGTGGCTCCATAATAATTCACAATTCAGACTCAAAACTTCATAGTGTCCATATATTTTGTGTTATCTTAAAAGTGGGGTAAGTCAGTTTCGGAGCTAAATTCTATCTTAACGATGTGGGAAAGTTTAGCGCAGACCGTGGCACTAACTAGTGGCATTACTCATGTTTCCAGACCAGCGTTCTTGCCTCAGGTTTCGTGAGCTACGAAACCTGAAACAAGATTTTATTTATTTACAAACTAGATATTGGCTCAGACACTTTGTCTAAGATAAATCTTTCATTGGGTTAGTTGGCTAAAAATAAAAAGGTAGCGAATAGAATTTCAATTATTATTTAGTATAAATAAATATTAAAATGGTTTTAAGGGCTGAATAAACTGAACTAAACCGCCTACCAAAGACACAGCAAGGGAAAAATCCTTTTTATGGTGATTTGCGCACATCGGTAATGATTCGGAAAATCGAAGAATTGAGATTTGCAGATTAAATTCCAAACAGTATTTTAATTTTCAGACAAGCTGGTCACCGGTCTTTGGAGTAGCACAATTGTGTATATATAATGTTATAGATAGTAGGTACCTAAGTCACGTGTCTTAGTTTCAATAAAAATCAAATTGTGTTTCCTTTTGTTCTTTTTCATGGTCTTAGGAAGAGCAGTAGAAGCCTTAATGTTATTACGCATGCCCATATACATCCATACAACCAGAGGTTATGAAGAGGCGTTGCCCTCCTTTTCCATATCCTCCCAATATGACACCTGAAACTCACAAGCTGCACAAGGCGCGACAACAAGCAACCTCTTTACTATAGTATTTCGTGAGCGATAGGTACCACCTAGGTCGTGCCAGGCCACTTCAGCAGCAATGCAGCAATGCAAAAAATTACAAGAATGAAAAAGTGATTAATCTTACTTCTATGAACTGAAAATTAGCAACGTACCTCCCTCCATATCACTTAGAAAACCATTACTTTTCCCAATTTTTCGAAACATTAAGTTACCCCAAACACAAAACGGAAAGACGGAATTATATCCGATGAAGATGAGACTTACATGAATAGTTACACGTTAATAGAATTTTGCGTATGAAGTAATTTCAAAACGAAAACATCCAAAATTCAAAGGGCTTTCTCTCTTTCTTTAAAAATCTCATTCTTCTAAAATGGGGTTTTCTTCTCTTTATGTAAGGGGACTTTTATAAAAAAAGGGAATGCCATCTAATAGCACGTAAGAAACGTAGTAGCACAATGGATCCGCAAAATACGTAAACGACCCGTTATCAGGAATGGCACCGCGAGCTATTATCACTCAATTTAACATAAAGCCTTATCAGAAAATAACATCTTTAGGTTCGTGTCGAGCTCGTAAATATTGCTCCGCGGATGAGAGCTCGATACAAAACATTTTGTTCCGAACCAACGAACAAAAAAATTATACCATTTTCTATTTCATAGAATATCAAATCAGAGCTGAACATCTGAATTGAGGCCTCTCTGAAATATCATCAGTACAAGGATACTATCGGAATAAAGACATAATATTTTTTCGAACAAATATCAGCTTACAATAAAATTCTGTCAGTTCCTAACTAACGTATGTTCCTACCAACCTATGACGTAAAAAAAATCTAATACTGATAAATGAGATATGCTGAAGAGTTTGTTTGCTTGAACGCCCTAATTTCAGAAACTTTATTAATTTATTGGTCGGTTTTGGAAGATTCTTCCAGGGCCTATTTATAGCCCATTTATCGAGGAAGGCTTTAGCTTAAACATCGCCCCGCTGAAATCCCGTTGTGAATCTTAGTTAACGCAGGCGAAGCTGTGGGCAACGGCTATTTATTTTAGTCTCATTACATCTCACAAACAAGACATTTTCTCAGTCCCCCGTTTTGTATGTAAAGTTACAGTTTTAATGGGCAGTGACAACAAAAGCCTATTCTCTGATATCAGCCTTCTAGATCTATCTTCCGTTTCACCACCCCTGCTTATTCAATATAATGTTCAGATTCACTTGGAGCCATCTGACCCCTTTTCTAGCGAATCACAAAACGTGCCGTGCTTTGTAAAGCATTTTATAATATGTTTCGCATAAATTTACTACATATCACGTTAATGTGGCATTAGGTTGCGATTATATTGAACTTATTGGGTTTTTTTATAATTCATAATAGAAGCTAATAACAATTACAGTAGAACCTCGATAACTCAAACCTCTTTAGCTGCAAAAATTAATATGTTCCCTTCCTTCTTTCCTTTAACCTACCACTAATATGACCCTTGATGACTTAAAATCTTTATAACTTAAAACCTCTATAACTTAAAATATTTTGTGTTTCCCTTGGACTTTAACTTGTCGAGATACTACCGTATAAACAAGAATAACAAACTTTTGGTATGCAACTATAACGTATCGTTTATATTGAAGAAACAATAAGTTTGATTCGATTTAGGATGGTGTTTTCTAGAAGGACGATATAAAAATGTATAGATGTGGAAGACATTTATAAATTTGGATTTATAAAAGTTATAAATCCAATATTTTGATTGTAAGATAAAATACAAGCTACAGTTTGTTCATCATTAAAGGCGATCTATATCTAACAATTGATGGATTGAAAACAGATGATGTTAAAGAAGAACGAAGACGCTTCTCTCAAGAAATAGGAAAAATAGAGGATGAAGTAAGTTTATCAAAAAATAAATAGACATCGTTAAAATGTTCGAAACTTTGCCGAGAATTTATAAATGGCGGCCACGGTTAAACAGATAATATAATTACACTAACGTATTTAACTTGCACAAATTAATTCGACATAAAATCTCGCTTAGCACTTCAAGAACATTATCGCTATGCTTTAAGTTTTTCAAATTTAACACACACGACGAAGTGTAAATGTTTATTTATTATTTGTAGATTTTTGATTTTCTTTAACAATATTTCTATATTTTCTATATAACTAAAAAAATGATTGAAAGATACAAAGGAATAGGAAAAGAGATTAAGGAGTCTATAGGAATAAGAAACGATCTTGGAATTAAGAAAACAAAATTGTTCAATACATTATATACTGCAGCCATATTGGATTGAAAGGAATTTTTGTCCCTACAAAATTTGCAACTCGTCACGAAACCAGGGAAAACTAGTTCGAAATAAAACTTGTGAATAGAAATATAGTTTCTGAACACGTACGAGGGCCGTTAGAAAAATGCTGTTATACTCGTACACTCCTAGTGACATTTTTAGAGAATGTTACGCCTTTGTGTAGAAATATGAATAGCGCCATCTATCCGATAAAAGAAAGTTTATTTTTACAGAATCTCTTTTTTGTGGTAAATATAAATTAAATTTATGTTGAAATTTATAGAATTATGCAAAAAAATGCGACATGGTCGATCCCACGAACTGTAATGTATGGAAATCAATCATTTGAGCAAATTAATTAATGATAATTAATTGATCGATGAGATGGTGATTGATATTTACGATGAGTGTGAATATGTATGATGAGGAATAAGGTAACCATTCATCATCATCATTATCAGCCTTTATACGTCCACTGCTGAAGTCTGAACATAGTCCTCCCTCAATGAACGCCAAGACGATTTGATCCCTTGTCACTCATATCCAATACGGACCGGCCACTGCACGTAGATCGTCTTCCCATCTGGTTAATGGCCGACCAACACTTCGTCTACCTAAACACGGCCTCCACTCTTGCCTCTGGCCATCCGCTTCTGAATGTGTGACGAAGTGCACGAAGAATATGCACGTTGCACATATTCTTTGCATGATATCGGTAACTTTAGTTCTCTGGCAATGGAGTTCGTTTCGAATCCTATCTGCCAAAGAAACAGTCATCATAACACGCTCCATAGCACGTTGAGCTACGGCAAACTTACAGACCAGTCGTAACTTAAGATAGATCGTAGGTCACCGCGGAGAGAACGCATTGGTTGAAGACTTTCGTCTTCAAACTCTGCGGGTCAACCATTACTGTATTATACGCACAGGTAGCCATTACCATATTATAATTATCATTTTACAAACGGATCAAAACAATATATTATAAATTTTAAGTAACAAGTACAAACCTCGGAGGATTTGTAATAGGTATACCTCCATAATTCCTTTCTTCTTAGAAGAAACTTAGACAAAAATATCTAGATATATTATACTAGGAAATAGTACAAACTTGTTCTTCTTGGATATTAAGATATTCGATATCAGTTCGTGTGTTGTTCGTGCATTGTTGGCTTTGTTGAATTAAGAGCGGTGAAATAATATTATCATTTTGTTTGAAGAAAGATTGAGCAATAAAAAATATGTGTGTGCAAGTGACACACGGTAAAAGTGGAACTCTTAAAAAGTCCCTGAATACTTATTGAAAAGCATTGAAAAAAATTATCAATTACAAGCGACAACTAACAAATCATACCTAAACTGTTACCGACAGTAGTAGTGCACCAGCTTTAGCTTCTAGCCGCTAGATAGCTACATCTACTTGAGCTTCCCCCGCACCCCGAACATCTAATGTGTTCTATCTTATTCTCTCTCTCTCTTGGGCTTACTTTTTCGTTTCATCAAGTGGAGGTGCCTAATCTCCACCATTTCTATATGCGGGGTGCGGGAGAAATATCTTCCCTCGATAGCTCGTGAGGCCAGATAATATATAAGGAAGATAATCCAGTTTAACCATATAAAGTTGAATACGGGAAGTAAATGAGAGAGTGGACTGTATTTTTGCGGTTGTTACAAATATATAAAATTAACCTGCATTAGCTCGTATAATATATAGGACAGACTTAAGCTCGATGTACAGGATGCAATAGGAAATATGTGACTGACCTGGTGTATTCTTGCTCTTCTTCCAGGGATTCCAGCAGCTCTCGTACCCCCTCGTGTAATCTTCTAACAGCACACACACACACACACGATCGAGTTCAAGCTTTGAAAGGCATAGGCCTACCGCCTAGCTATAGAGCTTGGTTTATAGTTAGCAAAAAAGCGTCTATTACTGGTTAACGGCTGGCGGAAGAGACGCGCGAAGCATCACACATGTAAGGAGGGACGTTGACAGCTGGTGTCAAGTATTATGCAAGTTTTTATTTAGCTACCCTCAGTTTTAAGAATAATTAAAAATTCAACATCAAGTTTGAAATCACTTCAAAAATGAAATAGAATTAACTTAAACATAACAAATTTTCCATAAAATCCAATTTTAATTGGTTTTAGCATTGCATTGCATTGCCGTTGTTGCTGTAAAGTATCCGAAACGTCGGGCATGTAATATGTAATGTAGATGTAAAAATGCAATAAGCTTGGATCAATAATATCTCTAGATAGTGTCACGCGGAAAACACGTCCAAAAAATAGCGTCCAACTGTTAGCCTCTAAATGCTTTCTCCGTGTTTAGTATCCGTCCCGCTGTCATAGAATACGCATTATTGTTTTATTTATAATGAAGGTTGAAGTGTGACGAGATTAAAAAGCATGATTATGGGAGAACTGTAGTAGCTGGTATCATTATTCACGAACACATGTTTGAAAATGTTGGCCAGTTTTTTTTTGTTTTGATTGTAGGGCGACACTCCATCTAGACATAAATTAATGATCTAAGGTCGCGACAAAGTCCGTAATTTTTATTATTATAATAATAATTATTATTATAATAATAATAATTATTATTATTATTATTTAAGGTCGCTTGGAGCAACCACTAATGGAACTTATATTATACAGCATAATTTACTGTGATGCAGAAACTGAATTACATTATTACAAATAACAGGGTCAGTTAACAAAAAATACTTATGACTACTTATATTATACAATTGTCTCTAAGAATTATAACTATAACAATCCACTAATAGGTTGAAAACTACATGCTTAACAGGAAAAAATGATTTTTTTTCCGTAAAAATTTGTTTCATTATAATTACTTAAATTCACGTTAACTTTAAAAACGATAAGTTCGAAGTAATTTTAATATAAACCGTTCTATGTCATCACATGTTCTGATGACGATGATTAGAACACCAATAAAAAGCTACAGCCCGAGGGTTTTATGTGAAAGTGTTTAACACTTTCCCCCACGTCGTCAAAGATTATCCCCTGTCGTCGGGCAACTTAGTTTTACTTACGCGTAAATGTGCCTCATATCCACTTACCCACTTACTGGCCTTTTTATGTCCTAAACGGCCATTAAGCGAGCCATACACATTGTCATACATTTACAGTTACTTGAGACTTTATACGCTTTGTTTTAAGGAAATCTCGTGCAGTAAAACTTGGGAGAATCGACGTTTGCAAAAACAATTTTAAAGTGGTTTTTTTTATTCTGATATTTTAGATATTTAAGACCAACTGAAAATCCGACTGCAAATACTTGAAATAGCTTTTCTATTGGATAAATCTATTATATATAATTCCAGTGTCACGATGTGTGTCCGGGATGAACTCCGAAACTATTGAACCGATTTTAATGTCTTTTTCTTTTAAAATGTGTGCTTTTCTCAAACTTAAAAGATAGGATAGTTTATTTCTTAAGCAAAAACTGCTACAAACAGTCCGAGCAGTCCGTCAGAGCAGGAATTTATTTCAATTCACTTGCTACAAAGTAGAAAGGACAAAGGCTGATGATGATTATAAAGCAAAAAATAATATGTTCTAATCACAAATTTATAAATAAAGACAGATGGAGCATGTCGAACACGCGAGTGTCGCCACCAAAGCGAATACAAATTCAAAAGCGCTCTCAAGTGCTGAAATAGCGTCGTACTTATACGTACGTACGTATTAGATTGTGTTCGCTTTTGATTCTGTATTCGCTTTGGTGGCGCCACTTGCGTGTTCGGCATGCTCCATCTGTCTTTATTTATAAATCTGTGGCTCTAACTTCTAATGAACAAATAGGTATTATATACCCAATTTTCTCCTAGCTTCGCAGCAAAATACCTAAGTAAATTTTACACAACAAACTAATAATACGGAGCTGATATCATTTCACCATTATCACCGATATTAATTATGAATAGATAACACACAACGTAAGTCATTAAGTTTTCACTTTGTTATGCAAAACCCCCAGGAGATTGGGGGAGCCACGCGAAGCAAAAATTACAACGTACATTGAACCTGGCTTGTTTCATTAAATTACTGGCTTTCACGGGCTTTTACGTGCAATTTGTGTAACGTAAACATGTTACAGGATCTATTCGATTACTAATAAAATGTCTCCAATAGAATGGAACTCATAAAACAAATATGTACACCAAATTGACAAAAGCGATTTGTGATCCGTTTTGAGTGAAATAAAACTCTTTGCAGGCTGATTTGTGTGGTATATTATTATTAAGTTGAATAAGTAATATTCAATAATCAAACCACATTAACCTAGCCCCAAGGTAAGTTAAAGAATAAAGGTACTAAATAAAAATAATATAAAAAACTAGCTGTGCTGATTCACTTTTAATTGTATATAATATAGTCATAGTATATAAGATATTTTCAAATTATTCATGTTCTAGATAATTCAATTTCTAGAATTTTTTAGAACATTCTCATTCGATCATAATCTGAACGCAGATTATAGAACGCTCTGGACTATTTTAGAATTTTCTAGAACATGCTCGATCGATCAGAACATTGGTATACATATGAAAGCTTTCTAGATTATTCCAGAAATTTCTAGTATATCCCAGAAATTTTTAGAGCCAATAAAATACATTCATAAAGTTAATTTAAGGTCAGCATGACGTTTCAACCACCGTATCTTCTTATAACTATCGACTTGCAACCACCATAGAGAACTTCGCGGTTTCACTTTGCAGCGAACTACGCATCGCAAACGAAGTGATTCCTTTCGTGAATTAAAAAGGAAGGTAGATAAACTGTGAGTGATGATTATATAAAATATTATCAGCAATTGGCGGGTTTTTTTTGAAAGGTCTAGACTTTTAGGCCTTTAAGCTCAATCTGTGGGTAACAATTGGCGGGATTATGGCCCGCGACCGCTGCGTTGAGTGGCTATCAAATAACATTGAATAACTAACGATGCGTCTCTGATGCAGTCGTTAGTTATTCAGCTGAACGAAGCATTTAACATATATTTTTCATAAACTACACAAAATGTCATTTGCATGGAATGCCATTATAACTTCTTGATGAGGGAAAAGAGAGAGAGAAATTTTAGTATACTTAATATCCCATTGTTTTGTTTGTACACCTAACTTTATCAACGTTTAAGCTCATAAAGGCTCAATACAGACAGTTTACCTTCAGATCTGACTAACCGCAGGCAAATCCGTATCTTGTGTGTGATTTGGCCTTACGGGAAGCTCGCTTTAGTTAGCCGGAGCGACTGAAGCAATTCGTTCACATCAGCCTGAACGGAATGTCTGAAAGGAACATGTATCGTCATATCATTTCAGTTTACTTCTGACTGATGACTGTAAGCGACGATGGTCCAGCTGTGGTGGATGGACTCGGCCTCCTTTGCGAGAGGTCCGGGTTCGATCCTGGCCCCACCGTGTGTGCCTTGAAATGGGTTTTTCTAATTTCTAAGTGCACCCCAAACACGAGACCATCGCTCGCTCACCGGTGAAGGAAAACATAGTGAGGAAACCTGCATGCCTGATGAGATTGAAAGTCTTTGAAGGTATGTGAAGTTCACCAACTCGCCAGAGGCCCAGTGGCCAGCGCGGTGAACTATTGGCCCATTACTCTCCTCGCCTGATTTCGAGGAGGAGACCCGTGCCCAGCAGTGGGACATAAAGGGTTGATACTTTACTTTTTTTTATACTTCTGACTCCAGCTATGAGGACGTAGTGCGATTTCGATTTATGATTTAGAAATAGCCTCGTGGTCGTGGTATAACAATTATTTGTACTTTATTGAGTTATTCAAAACGTTAGAGCCGCTTAGCACAGTGCTCTTATTTCCCTTTTTTGAAAAAACTAGCGCTAAGATAGACGAAGTGTAAGGCGATTAACCATGTGGGATGACAACCTCGTAATGTGAGGGCCTAGGAATTTCCGGACCGTTCTAGAAGATAGTTTAAATTTCGAATCGAGTTACGTTCAAACTCTGTGCATAGCGTTATGGAAATATTAAAAAGTTTATTATTAAAATAACACAGCATTAATTGTAAATTTCACCGTTGGATGAGGGACATGCCATTCGCAGAGACGCGGTTTGGAATTTTGCAAATGAATGAGAAGTAAAATTTGAATTATGAACATTTGAGGCTTGAGCTTTCCCTGTGGTAAGTTTATATTATGTTCTTTTATGAACATGACATGACATGATTTAAAAACAATCTTTTCAAATTTAAGTCTGTTGTACGTGTGCATGTCACTGAACTCTAAGTAAACGGCTAAACCGATTTGAATTAAATATTTGTACGCGTTTGGGTGGCGTCCTGAATGGTGAAGATTAAAAAATCAGCCCGGCAGATGGCGCTGCAGTCGGTATCTACATTATTTATCTATACTGCAACTAAACGGCTCGTTTTGTATCTAAAGGACAACGTCTGTCGGGTCCGTTAGTCTATTATAAAATCTTGGCACTGTGGTAAGACATTTTCGTAAGCTAACATAAGACAAAGAAATTCAAATCTAAATAGTATGGATCACCACTTTTTAACCTACAATTTGAGCGTCAGCGGTAGCTTTTACTTTTATCATTTTTTTTATCTATAGACGCTTTTTACACCACGGTAATCTAGTCCCGTGGTAAGTTCTCGAAGAGACTTGTGTTCCGGGTACCAGACAACGGAAATACATATATTTAATACACATTCATGACCCAGGAACACAGAAACATTTTTTTGTTCCCTGGCGAGATTCGAACCCGCTACCTCCGGCTTGTGCGCCAACGCGCTAACCACTGGGCCACAGAGGTCATTTAACATATAATTAAACTTAGTTGTCAGTGAAATTAAATTTGGCCTCGAATGTTTATTCGTGGGGCAAATGTGTGCCAACTGTGTCCCTCATTAAAAAATACTGGCATAATGAGCATGTGCGGCTCAATGTGAACAACGCCAGTGCTTCATTTGTATTTTACCTTTTTAAATATGGAATATTTGTTTTATATTCATAAGTTTAATGTCCATGTGCGTATTAAGGGAAAACTGTTTTAGAATCTGCTGTTATAAATTAGAAAAAATATGTCGATGATAGAATGTAAAAAATTTAAAAATATAAATTAAAATGTTATTTAAAAAAAATATATATCTACCTAATAAAAAATAATAAAAATCGTAAGCACCACTACAAAACCAAGTAGGTAAAACTCCAGAGACTTTCATCATTATCAGCCTTTATCCATCCACTGCTCATCATATGGCCTCCCTCAATAAACGCCAAGACTACCGATCCATTGCCACTCGCATCTAATGCGGACAGGACACTTTACTTAACAATTATTTTAAAAAAAAATTGTGGTGTGAATGCGATATTAATAGACACTTAGCTATTTACCACTAAGTAACAAGTTGTAAAGCACAAGAAACTATTACAAAAGAAATAATTTATTTATTATTATATTATTACTAGCTGTCCCGACAGACTTCGTTCTGCCAATATTAAAATAAAATAAAAAATGCTGTATTGTATGCTGTATCATAAAAAAATAAAAACAAAAAATTTCGTCCAAAAATAAAAAATAATAATTTAGGGGTGGACTACCCCTAACATTTAGGGGGATAAAAATAGATCTTGGCCGATTCTCATAGATACCGGATAAGCACAAAAAATTTCATCAAAATCGGTCAAGCCGTTTCGGAGGAGTAGGGCAACGAAAACTGTGACACGAGAATTTTATATATTAGATTAATATTTTATACACAATAATTATTGCAAGACTCGGGTCCTTAGCGATTTATTTGCAGTATAATTTCTATTCGCATCTTTACAAATCATATCAAAGCAATCGTACGACATCCACAACACAATGCACATCTCAGAACACAAGAAACTTTTCGCAAACATATTCTCTATGAATACCATTCCAGACATATTCTATTTTTTTTGTATTTTCCATCTTAACTATAATAATTACCTTATACCTACTTCCTAATAAATAAAGTATGTAACGAAACGATTTATACGTTACTAACTGTTGCCCGCGGCTTCACCCGCGTTATCAAAAAAAATCCTTTTTTATGTATCCTATGGTACTTCTAGTATCTCCAAAAATATGTGTACAGAGTTTCATGATGATCGATTGAGTGGTTTTCGCGTGAAATCGTAACAAACATTATTACTTTTACATTTTAAATAATACAAGCAGCGGCCCGCGGTTTCACCCGCGTACATCCTATTCCCGTGGGAGTACCGTGAAAAATTATAGCCTATGTGTTATTCTGTAAAATCCATTAGTAGTTTTTACATGAGAGTAACAAACATCCATCCATCCATACTCATAAACTTTCGCGTTTCTAATATAAGTAGGATTAGTAAGGATGAATTTAATGATCATAATATTTAAACAGGCTTCTTAATTCCGTCAAAATTCAAGTCAAGTCGTGAACTCCAAGAAACTCAAAAAAACTAATTCGCGATATTTAATCTTAACGATGGCGAGTGCCACCAATGCCACCTTTGGTGGATCTACAAGCAACAGAACACCTCGACGGCGAGTCAGTTCCTCAGGGAACCGACTCCACCTCCACAGAGTGGTTGTCCTGCACCACAAAACAGACCCTCCCAACGTCGGGACAGTACAATGAGGTGAGGTTCCCGTCCTCACCCTTTGCCCCCTGCTCTTTTGTCCCCTCTTCTTATAGAGGGGTAAAAAGAGCCTCCTCGGCTCAATTAGCTTCGCCCAAGGTGCTGGCTCACCTGCTAGGCTAAGCTACTGAGCCCCACCGCCACGACAAGGCCTGAACCATGGTGGGGGAGATGACCGACCTACGCAATACAGCTGTTTCGGAAAAGTGCCTCAAATACCGTGACACTAGATTAATTTATACAAAATATAAATACCAAAGTGAAAATAAATCACGTGCGAAGTAAAATTATTGTTTAAATCGATTCGAATGTATTTTCGATTGTTTGGTTCGCTGAATATACTCGGTCTGTTGAATTCGCTGTCTATTGTGTACTAGCACTGGCCACAACATTCTGAAGCAATAAAATCGAGTCGCCTTTCATCGAAAATTCCATGATTTTTTTACATTTGAAAGGAATTTTTGCCGCATGTCTGTTCGACCTTCTTGGGTACCCAGTAGATTTAAAAATTTCGAAATTTACTACGAAAGTAAATGAACATTTAAATATTTTCTAAATCAGTTTATTATATGAAATACTTAAATAAAATCGATGTACCTCTTGTCCTAGTATAATTCTCGTTTTTAACCCTTTAACCGCCCAACTTCCTATAAATTGTCGTGCTCCTAGCGCCCGGCACTGTGAAACTAAAAATAAATTTTTGATAGGAAACAGCGTAATTAAATAAAAAAGTGCACTAAACAAGTTGTGGTATTTCGGTCGGAGATATACGACGCAAGCGAAATGGACCCGAAAATATTTGTCGGACAAATTCGACGTAAGCGGTTAAAGGGTTAAATCTTGACTCTATAAAACTTATATTTACAAATTATTAACTAGTAAAATATTTTTTCATTCCCGTGTAGTTGATTAAAACCTTATCCGATTTGTTACACTCCTAGTTAGATAACCCGCTAGGAACCGAGTCCGGCACAACCGATGCCGGATCGGAAAACACGCGGACTTCCCGCTCGTCAACTCCGTCAGAGGAGGAGATGTCGGTAGCCGGCAGCTCCTCCGAGGAGGAGACCACCAACAGCGGATTCACGGAGGTCCGCAATAAAAAGAAGAGGCGGCGCCCGGACACCGGGTCCGCGCCGTCCTCCGCGCCATCCCCCCCGCCTAAGGCTCCGAAGGTAGGGACCCCGCCCCCTCAGGGCAAGACAGCGGCATCATCATCATCGCCGCAGCTCACTAGGCGCGACCAAGTCGCGTCCCCCGCGCCCGGTACATCGGCGTCCACCCCAAACGAGGACATGGACACCGAAACGCGCACGAAAGCGCCCCCCCCGATAGTCGTCCAGGATACCAAAAGCTGGACAATAGTCTCGAAGGCTATATACGCGAAGCAGATTTTATACAAATCTGCACGTTCGTGCGCAGACGGCATAAGAGTCCAAGTGGCGGATTCTAATGACCACCGAAGGTTGACCGCTTTCTTAAGCGCCAACAAAATTGGATACCACACGTACGCGCTCGAAGATGAGCGCGTACTGCGTGTTGTCATCGGCGGTGTCCCCCGGGATATGGACCCGTCCGAAATCAAGGAGGACTTGATCCTCCAGGGATACCCTGTGGAGGAGGTACATAGAATGTACCACCCCCGCAATAAATTCAAGTACAAGATGGTACTTGTGATCCTGCCGCTAACGCCGGCGGCGAAAGCGATTTTTAATGTCCGGGCCGTGTGTAACATGACCGGGCTAAAGGTAGAGTCCCCCCGTAAAAGGGGCATCATAGGGCAATTTCATCGTTGCCAATTATATGGTCATTCGGCAAGAAATTGCCAGGCGCACCCCAGGTGCGTTAAGTGTCTCGGCGACCACGGGACCCCCGACTGTCCCCGCGATAGGGCCACAGCTACGGAACCACCTAGCTGTGTCATCTGCAGAGGCCAAGGGCACCCGGCTAACTACCGCGGCTGCCCGAAAGCCCCCGCGGTGGTAAGGAAAGGGAGGAGAGCCCTTTTTATTTGTAGTACAAATATAACTTCAAATAAGTTATTTATATACAATATTATTTTCATTACAATTATCATTATCTTATAATAATTACAGTAGGATTCTTTCAAAAAATTATTAATTATAATAATGCATTTTTTCTACTGCTCCGCGAAAAGTAAGAAATGCCTTCGTAATATTCATGTCAAATTATGAAAAAAAAAACGTCTGTCTGCATAATTATAAATGGGAAGTAATTGAATGAACAGCAATTATAAAATTTGTTGGGCCAAAAAA
Source organism: Lycaena phlaeas (assembly GCA_905333005.2). Classification (NCBI taxonomy): domain Eukaryota; kingdom Metazoa; phylum Arthropoda; class Insecta; order Lepidoptera; family Lycaenidae; genus Lycaena; species Lycaena phlaeas. Next base: position 11,745,310 of record HG995178.1, read on the forward strand.
AATCGGCATTTAAATAATTTGGTTGGCATACAAAGATTTTGTACGCAATAAAATAAATCTGGTAGCAATTCTTGTACCTCAAATAATTTTGATAATGGTCAAAAATTAAATCATATATAAGTAGCTTACAATATTATGAACTCGCATAATAAACATTCATCGGGCAAAATAATTACTTGAGCGGCACATTTCTTTGCATTACATTTTATGTCCTGTGTTCACACCGGTGTAGGTTTGCGCTATTTACCGCTAGATGGTGTTGTAAGTATGTTATTGAACATAATTATAAAAATTGAAGAAGAAATTGATAAACTATATTATCATATATAAAAGACTATAGAATTAAATCAGGTCATGACGTCGTCAAATCCTGTGTTCAGCAGTGGTCCGTCCACTAAAGGCTGAATATGATGATGAAATTTTTTTCTTCAAGATTTTATTTTTTTCAGTTTCATAGATTTATGTAGATAGTAGATAGATTATGCAGGTTTTAAAAATTGTAGGTGGTGTGTATAATAAACAAGCAGTTCAAAAACTTGCAATATTCAATTCAATCATTACCTACAAAAATCAAATCAAATTAAAACATTCAATACGCAAGAATGGATCCACAATTTTAAACTTATTTGTAACAAGACGTAGTAGACGTAGCTCTACGGTTAACACTGTCCGCGCGTGCTCAGTCCGTACGCTGTCGTTCGTAAGCTCAAATCCTCAACACACCATTAGCTATGAATTTCTTCTTTTGTTTGTTTATACATTTTTAAATAATATTTTTTGATATTACAATAATTATAAATACGATTTACAAACTAAAATTTTGTATAAAAATTGAATAAGAAATAAATTATATTATCATTCTTAACAAAGAACCAGGGAATTAATTCAAATCATGACGTCATCAAATCCTGTGGACTGGGCTATAACGCAGAATTTAATGAAAAAGAAAGTTGCTTGAAGTTATATTCATGCTACTTATATAAGCAGCACAAAATTATTTATTGCTTACCCTCCGAGTGCTTACCAAAATTTTATTAAACAGGAGCAGCACATTGCCCCTCTTTTAATTAATATGCCGTCCAAAAATAATTACAGCCATCCAGAATGACAAAAATTGCTGCTTGATTTTAAAATGTTTGCTGAACATAAGTTGCCGCTCAATTAGCTATTTCTGCTACCAGATTATATTTTTCTGCTCACAAAAATACGAATATTATGCTAGCCATTTAAATAACACCCATTATAAATTAGGTACTTCATGAAACAAGACACTTCAATCCTACTATACTATTTTCCCACAATATTTTCATGGTGAAATGTTACACGAACTTAAGAAACATTGTATTTGATCTGAATATTACACCCGTATTCACAAACAATACTATGAGGTGTCACAGTACTCCCGAACGCATAGGGTCATTCAAGCCAATTCATAGACAATACTTAAATGAAATCCGACACTGTGCGTATGACAAACCATGACATTATAATATATTGGCACGAGAAACGCATAGATCATGGTAACGTCATTTGCATAGTGTTGTTTTATTACTTAGCCAAGTACGCTTCTTGAATACTGGTGTTAAACATACGATACCATTGGCTAACCACAAGCCTGCCTAAGAAAAACACGTGAGCTCTAGACGTATATTATATTGTTATAATAATTAGATATTCATTTAGGTCTTACAGCCTCTACACACTAGCGTTTGACCAGCACGGTTCGTAGCACGTACACGCAGTGCGAAGCGTGCCTTTCTAGCTCACGTTTGTGACGTACATGACAAATATTTATCTACTTTTTGTACACGACTTAGGGCCTGTTTCACAATCTCCAAATAAGTTCCAAATAGGCTATTCACAACATATTTGACAGATAGAGTATGGAGTATCTGTCAAATATGTTGCGGATAGCCTATTCGGAACTTATCTGGAGATTGTGAAACAGGCCCTTAACTACTGCAGAAAGTGGGAGTGTTTAGTGCCTCTACTAAGTCACTTCATACTAGCGTTTATTATTATTATTCAAAAAACGGCTGTTCCAGGCAAGGCCTGCCTTCGTATCCCTGCTACCAGGGTTGATCTATTGTGATCGCCACTATTTACAGCTCCGGTCCAAGTCCTGTTGTTTCTATGAACTCTAGGACTTTTTTGGCACCAAGAGATTTGATCTCTTCTCGGTGCAATACATGCTTCCCTAGAACAGAGCTACGACTGTGTATTAGGTTGGGGCATTCAGTCAGAATATGCATAGGCGTTTCCTCTGTCCTCCTCCTTCCTCTATACTAGCGTTAAGTGTAAGCGTTACGCACTTCCATAAACGATGCGCAGCGCGAAATGTACAACGCAAGGCGTACATTTCTGACAGTAACCATTATATTTTTTTTTTTTTGTCGTTTAATAGACGTTGAAAATTCTAAGCCTATGTCTGTCTGGCACCTACGCGTAACAAACGCCAGTATAAAGAGGACTAAAGACATATCAAGTTACAATGTAAAAATATTTAAAATAATTTAATGAAGCTAGTAGGTACATTATCTTTTGAAGATTATTGGTATAGATTGGTATTCTTCAATTCTTTTATTGATGTTTTATCTTAAGTCTTATATAAAATTCGTATAACATTTCACAACAATTTGTGAATATCGAGTCAAGTAAATAGCGAAGACACAATAAAAAATGTGACTAAATAAATTTGAGAAAGTATTTATCTCCGGTTAACTTTAACTAATCTTTACCTTTGGTTATTGCTAGATAGTAGACTATTGAAATATCAGTTGCTTATCTTATATATAAAAATGAATCGCAAAATGTGTTGGTAAGCGGATAACTCAACAACGCCTGAACCAATTTGGCCAATTCTTTTTTTTAAATAATCGCTGAAGTCCAAGGATGGATGTTCCGGCGAAAAAAAATCGAATAATTGCCGGGAAAGCCCTAAAAACAGCCCTTTTATCTTTTCCATACAAACGTTTTCTAACTAAAATGTAGAGTCAATCTGAACTTTATCGCTATTATATAAAGCTCATATTAGATTACAAACACTCATTGTTGTCTAAGCTATATCATATTAATAATTTCGTCGTAGACTCAATCTAAAAGTTACCTAAATAATAAAACATAAATAACTAAAGGTTTCGAGTCGACAACATATATCCCCAAAATTTGGATTGTCGAGTATTTTGTTAAATCCTAATGGTGTTGACAGACAAAATATTGCAGTCCATTAAAATACAATGACATAATTGCATATTATCACTGTCATTGATAACGGGCGACATCTACTTTTTTTTAATACGCTTTTCTTCCTTCATTTATGGCAAGGAGTATTTACTATTTGCCAGTGTCAAGTTTTGTTTTGTATTGTATTACGAAAGGGATTATTTAGACAAAGAAATAATATGATCAGGAGAATTTATAGGTACTATATCAGGAGAATTTATAGGTATACATTCTGTTCCACCTTGATGGCCCAAGAGGAACTGAAAAAAAATTTTGTATTTACAACTATTATACATTCTAAGATCTGAAAACAAAATATGCCTGCCTATAGCATTTACTGGGATTGCATCAAATTTTTAGATGACGGTAGAACAGATCACTCGAGATTTAAAATTCCAATTGATTCTGATGAAGTCTCTACATCTTACATTGTAAATCAAATTTCACCCGCGCAAAGTCGGAATTTCATTTATTCTATCAAAACAACAGCAAACGCACACTGCTTTTGCTGTTGGAGGGTCTAATGTCGTGTCCAGAAACTCAAAAAAGGTGATAATATCGCGAATCCGACCAAATTACATAGGCACAAAATTTACGGGCTATGGATCATTAGTACTGATTTTTAATTAGGTCGGTTTCGCGATATTATTCCGTTTGTTTTAGTTTCGGCAAGCGACATAAAATACACCAGTTTCCACGTCATTACATCAGTCAAACACAAACCGCGTTACCAAGAGTGTTTTATTATTTTTAATTATTAATTTAATATCCCGGTCTGTGCAAAATTATTTAAATTTACATACTAATATTATTATGTACTTGGGATGAACACCGAATTAAATAATAAATATAGGAAAATTAAAACTTTACACACATGTGATTATTTGCTTTTAAATGTATTTTGTACATATTATATAGTATCGAAAACTTATCTGTTCGGGTGGATTGTTGCTATAAGCTATTGACAATGAATAATTTCACTACAGTTTGTACATGAAGCCATCTGTCGAAGATTAGGACAGCTTCTGGCGCGACCGTTTCTTCTAGGCCGGAGATCTTATGATCGAAGACTTCCATAGCAGATTGTACACGTCCCATGCTCCTCAACCCGATACCCGGAACAACGATCTGCGTGCCAGCCTAACACGACACCTCTCTGGCGAGCTTCCGAACATCAGATTAGACGTGGTTAGTCTGGCTCTTACGCAGCTAAAAGGGAAGGATTTAGCACCATAGACCACATCCACACTATACGGCAAGTTGTACAGAAGACCCATGAGTACAACCAGCCACCGTACCTTGCTTTTGTGGATTATGAGAAAGCTTTTGACTCCATTGAAACCTGGGCTGTTTTGGAAGCTCTGCAGCGATGTCAGGTCGATTGGTGATACGTCAAGGCAATGAGAGGATTGTACGAAGCCGCTTTTATGTACGTTCTGATTCCGGGAGGTCAAACAAGACCAATCCAATTGCATCGAGGAGTGCGGCAGTGCGATGTTCATTCCCCGAAACTGTTCACGAATGCTTTGGAGGACGTCTTCAAGACTTTAAATTGGGCAGGATGTGGCATAAACATTAATGGCGAGTATCTCTCACACCTTCATTTCGCCAACGATAAACTTATTTTGGCTAAGTCACTGGAGGGTTTGCAGGAGATACTGCACAGTCTAAACGAATCCTCCCGACGTGTGGGCCTTAGGATGAACTTGGACAACACGAAAGTCATGTTCAACGAACATGTTCTCCTTTATAGGTCAGTTAACGTCGATGGCATACTGTGCAAGGGCCGTGCAAGAGTATGTCTACCTTGGTTATACCTTGCAGCTAGGTCGACATAACTTCGAGAGGCAAGCTGATAGGAGGATTCAATTTGGGTGGGCAGCATATAGGAAGCTTCACCATATTCTCACGTCGTCTATACCGTAGAGTTTAAAGACGAAAGCCTTCAACCAATGCGTTCTCTCCGTGATGACCTACGGGGCCGAAATGTGGCCTCTTAATTTACGACTGGTCCGTATGTTTTCCATAGCTCAACGTGCTATGTAGCGTGCAATGCTGGGTGTTTCTTTGGCAGATAGGATTTGAAACGAAGTCCTCCTCCAGATTACTAAAGTTACCGATATCATGCGAAGAATATCCAGTGGCAAATATGGGCTGGTCACACACTCAGAAGAACAGATGGCCGATGGGTCAATAAGGTTCAAGAGTGGAGGCCGCGTTTAGACAGACTAAGTGTTGGTCGGCCATTAACCAGGTGGGAAGACGATCTCCGTTCAGTGGCAGGTCCGCGTTGCACGCGAGTGTTACGGGATCGATCATCTTGGCGTTCATTGAGGGGGGCCTATGTTCAGCAGTGGACGGATAAATGCTGATGATGATGATGATTATAAACAATGCCATCACAAGAACGTAACCAAAATAGATGAGTTTGTGTGTTGTAATAAGTTGTTGATTATTGTAGGTATGCTTATTAAATTCCCATGACTTCCTTTCCAGATCATAATCTCCACTATATGAGCGAGGCACCCACTTTTTAAATATTTGTCACCTTGAGGTTCACCACGAACACAAAGTTCGCCTCTTAGTCTGAAGCCCTATGGCAAATATCTCAGTCGGGGTTTTTAGTGGATCCCAGAAGGGAAGAGGTCAAAGTTCGTGGAAGCCAAGATCCTTTGGCCACCCGAGCTAAACCCCACACTGCCCTATCACCAGGGTGACAATTTCGTTCAGAAGAACTTTTTGCGCCGACTATTGAAGATCCGATGGTGGTAAGGCATGCCTCGCCACAGGAACGAACCCGACGCCATGAAGCCGAGGAAGTCACACTGCACGACTGGCGGAGCCCCCCCCCCCCCCCATTTTTTCGTATCACAGGGTGAAGCCAACTGGCTCACCTCACACCCGATGAAGCATTACGGCCACCAGGGCCATTAGCATAGCTCAAACCGAAAATAAAAGATTAGTATTTTGTTTTATTCTTCAAAAGGTAGGAACAAAAAACTGCCACATACCAGATCTTTGTGGCAGAACGAAGTCTGCCGGGTCCGCTAGTATAGAATGAAAATAAGACGTGTCAACACTATTTACTTAGTAAGTAACAATCAATTTATATATTGCCTATCGCTAGTTTAATTTGGCTTTTTTCAAGATCGGCTAAAGATAAGTCGAAAGTGTGCACGAACTTAACCAATCAATTGATGACGAATTTCTCAAAAAAGATACATAGAATATACTATAACTGAATTTAGTAACTATAATTAAAACGCTATCTAATATCTTTTTACCATTATAAACCTGCTACATCAAATTAGTTCAAAACATTGTATAATACGAATGTACCGAATTAGTGGCCAACACGGAACGCCTGGCAGATGTAAAACATCTAGGTTTATGTTAGAATTCTTAATTAATTTGAATCAATAACTATATAAATATAAAGTATAAAAGTGAGTCGAGAAGCGTAGGGCATTATGACAGAAGTCATACGTTTGCTACACGGAGTATAGATATAAGGAGTCCGAACGATATGGGCTTTTCCGTAGTATACACGTACTCAATAATAAGCCCAAATCTTAGTTCTTTTTTCTGCCGCTGTCTGCGCTAAGATCGGTTGATTACCGATGCTACGCTACGCTGATTGGTGCGATTGTAGCGGACTAATCAGTACTTCCCGCGAGCGGACCAATCAGCGCCACAATACTTCCCGCGTAAAGATTTAAACGAGTACTTATTAAGGTAAACCTAGTGATTATATTCTCTTGGGGCTATGCCGGCATTACCGGCAAAACTTCTGTCCCCTAAATTGCGACCATTTGTTCAACATTACGTTCAGACTCCTTATATCTATACTCCATGCTGTCACGGTATTACTAAGGTGTGCCAATATATTATGTTTCACATTCAGAGCCGTAAATAGGGCGGTGCCACCGGTGCCTAGGCACAGGGCGTAGACTCTGGGGGGCGCAAGAACGGCCAGACCAGGTAGGACTATTATTTTTTTCGGTTTGCTAAGGGCGCAGTTATAGAAGCCTGCACATGGCGCAAAAAAGCTATTTACGGCTCTGTTCACATTAAACGTTTAAACAATTAAAATTGGTTACAAACGAATTTAGTAGCCCAATTATTTAATCATGTAGTCAAAACGCTACGTAAGTTAGGTTAATATAAATAGAACTCAAACCATAATCACTCTTTCCGGCTTCGAGTCGATAAGGTAAGTATAATGGAGAATCAATATACGCACGTATTAAATTTCAAAATATGACTACATTTTACATTAAAGTAGGGCATTAATTGAATAAACTATGACTTATAAATCTCTAATAAGATTAGTAGCAAGTACATTTTTGTTATTGAGGTTAATACGCGTTTCGTAAAACTACTTAGCAAATTAAAAAGCAATACTAGGTATATTTTGAATGCCAGTCAGGTTTATAATTGAAAAAAAAACCACATTAATTTATCTAATAATTGCATAATGCTACAATTTTATTTATGAATATCTTAAAACTAAATTGATTACATCACGAGCGTTACTATAGACGTTTTACTTCACGAAGGCGGGTGATTCCTTCTTGTGTTTGTGAATGTAGTATGTACATGCACATTGCCCTTGTGTGCGTAAGCTCGGGAGGCGAGAGCGCTCGGTGTTTTTTTTTTCGAAAGGTCTAGACTTTTAGGCCTAATGGCCTTTAAGCTCAATCGGCAGGTAGGTGAGCAGATGGCTCATCTAGTAAAATTCAAAAGGGGGCGCCCCCCTCCCTACTCTGGAGAGTAGGTGTTTGGCTAGCCACAGTGGCGTAACTATACCGTTCAGGGTCCGTGACAAATTCATCGGATGCTAGGAAAGACACATTTTTTTTTTACTCAATGTGTAATAATAAATGTTGGGATTTGGAATTCTCCGACCGGGGGCCCCTTTCAGCTGGAGGCCCCTGGCATTTTGCCGACTTACCACCTTTGCAATTAACTGTAGTTACGCCACTGGCTAGTCAAATCCAATACGGTCGACGAGTCATTAGCGGATGAAGTTAAACTATTAGTCGGAGGGCACTGCAATACGCTCCCTGTAGTTAGGCACACAGGAACACGCGTATAACCATACGCATCTCAACTACATGTATGACCCACCCGCTTTCGGAAAATAAAACATCTGTACCAATATAAAACAATTGTAACATAATTTTGAAATACCACATAGAATCTACATCGTATTAAAGGGACCATAAAAAACATATTATATCACGGCATAATATATTCTAACGGTCTTTTATCAATGAAAATTTTGTAAGAAAATTATTTTCTTATAAGTCTCTTACACAAAAGTATTTTGACAATTAAATCATAAATATAGTCGTCGCCACTTTTAAAGTCCTGCGACTAATGGCCGAACTAAATTTGACAACATTGACATCTTAACGTCTGTCTGGAGTAAGAAGTTGTGATATTTTAAATTGTTTTACGTGAAATATGGAGCATATAATATAAAGTGAGGTGTAAAAAGTGAAGGCCGTAAAATGATCATTAAAGTGAAATAATTTTGTGAATTAGAAAGTTAAAATAAACAACAATTAACCCCGTTGAATAAAATGTTTATAAATGTCACTGCCATGACAGGTAAATTTTAGAGATGCCAGAGTCACTTATTTTTGCCTAATTTATGGTTAAAATATTATCATTAACTCTATACCTACATTTATCTTATGATATTTTATATGAATATAAATACAAGGTAAAAGAATTAAATCCTTGCTCAGATGAATTATATTTTCAGGTGTTTCTGTAAAAAAGTTCGAATAACAAAAGAAGTAACAATGGCAGCAATTACTTCTGAGAAAATCGTCACTCCTGGCAAAAGCCGAACACATCTGAAGAAGCTTGTTTTAGATGAATTCTACTAATCGGTTATACGTAAAAAATACGAATGAAATATTTACAAAAAAAATGTTTTATGTTACTAAAACCTGGCAGGGAGATTTTTATTTTGCTGCTATAATTATTTTTGTCATTATTATCATACTCAGTCTTTATCAATCCACTACTGACCATAGGCCCTATAATTATTTAAATTTTTTACTGTACTAGACTTGGTGGAAAATCATTACACTATAAATTGGCAACATTGAGTTATGAGACCGCAGCGCCGCGTCTATCGGACTTCTAAAGTGGCGATGACTCTAGTGTAACATTTTACTATAGTCCTAATAATTGCAAATAAAAATAAAATATTAATTAATGTTATTAAATATCTGTAAAAGTTTGTGTTTTTTACTTATTTAGTAATTGTGAAAAAATATAGGTAGGTATATTTTTCTTTCTTTCTTCACGATACAATTATAATATGAAACACAAAATGCAGTGTTCTAATAAATAGGCACTTCCTTCGATAGTATTTTAAAAGTAATTGACAATTAATATATTCTAATATAGTATACACATAGGGAATATCAAAATTAAAATAGTATAATATTGGATGCCTTTAAACAAATGAATTAAAATGATATAATAGTAGAGTAAGAAGACTATAACACCTATCTTAACCAATATAATAAAGTAAATAGAGTTCATATTATAAAGAAAATATAATAGGTACTACAAGGAAACTTTTGGTAGATATGTGACTATTCAGTTCAATAAGGATAACAATTAACAATGCGTAGTGACTACTTCATAATAATATAATTTTATGTACACAATAAACCATATATATGCACTCTATTTACTTAGCACAATGACCTTAGTTTAAACAACTAAATAATCATTATAGATAATACAAATACATGATCTTTAAATATTCTATGGCCACCATTAATTAAAAGCAAATTTGTACAAATTTTTTCATTAAATTGCGATTGATGTATGAGAAAACAGAAAACATTAAGAAACGGTACAGTCAAAATTTTATATAGTATTGTGTAAACACAATGTAAATGTTAAGAATTTATGTTCATCTAGCACAACTATTCATTGTATATAATATTTTGTAACAATTCAAGTATAAACAATAATGGAGTCATAGCATATAGCATTAACAATATATGGATATATATATATATATATATATATATATATAAGTATAAAGATAGACCACCAAATAATATCTTTACTTTTTCTTAATTTTATTATCACAATAACTTTATTCTTTATTAAACAACAGATCCTTAATAGACATCAAATGTATTATGAAATACAACATTGTTAACGACAATTGTTACTCAATAAAAAATAATATCAAAGATTGGTATTTTGAAGTTATCTTATAATCCATGGAAGTTGGTCTCCTATTTAGCGAAGATGAATTTTTATTACAGTGGATTTATGATTTTGGTGCAACCCTTTTTTCATGTTTCGGCTGGTTTTGAAAATTGCTGTAGTTTTAAGGAAGAATAATTTCTTACAACTTTATAAGTAGTGATTTCTTTACCTTTGTATCTGGACGGGAATCATTTGACCAATTATATTGTATTTTATCCAAACATTGCACCGCAGTTTGAGCATCTTCTGTTCTTGAGAGCTAGACAACATAGTATTCCCAGCGGGAAGAACAGTATGGCGCATAGAATTCCAAGACATGTAAAGTCATCTTCAAGTATACCAACTCGACAGGCTGGACAGGCGCCAACTGCTATTATTGTGGGTGGTATGATTATACTTGTGGCTCCGTAATTGGGAACATACGCTGTTGCCTGTGGTGCTGATGCATATGGTGTGTAGCCTGGTGGTGGAGGCGGAAATGCACCAGGATGAGCTTGTGGTTGTGGAGGTGCGTTATACTGTGGCGTTGAGTCTGAAATGTGGAATATAAAAATTTACCTTTAACCGTTACCTGTTTCCGATCTAGGGTATGTACATGTCATACATAAAATGTTGTTCTTTAAAAAAGTCAGTAACAAACAAGCTGATAACCATAATACTGCTGAACTGATTTTGATGAAATCTGTCTCAGAATTACTGCTATAAGATACTTTTTTAAAATAAAACAATCTATTAAAATCAGTTTACTCCTTATAAAGCTGTGGTGCCAAATTTATAACACATAACACACCTCGCATGACTTATCGCCATCTGACCTTGGATAATGTATTATATTATTACATGTAATATTTAATATGTATCTCATATGACTGTTACAAAGGAATAGTGTATGTATATTATTGATCAAGGCTAAAATCTGCTGTCTAATAATGATTATTTTTTACAACTTACATTAATTTTATTTATCATTATTCTCCATGATAACCTAGCATCATACTGGTGAATATAATTATAAGATCAGATAAATATAAACTCATAAACTTCAAATTTTAAAGTTAGCCTAGCTTACTCACTGATAATGTGGCTTTCTATAGGTAAAATATTGTTTATAATTGTTCCAGTAGTATCAGTCTTATTTAACGCAAATAAAGAAACAAATCTGTCCTCTTTATAATATTAATATAGATTAATATAGAAAATAAACTATCATGTTTTGACTATTGTTATCAAAGAAAACAATAAATATTAAAACATCATATTGTTGGAATGTGCATGAGTCATCAATAATTTCTATCAATGAGACAGGCACTATCTCTATTTTACATACCTACATTAATGCACCTAAAATTAAACGCCTATTTCATATACATTAATACATGGAAATTCATACAAAAATTAAAAAGTCATAGGATTTAGTATACACTATACATGTTATATAAACTACTAGCTGTAGCCCGCAGCTTCGCCTGCGTTAACTAAGATTTACAACAAGATCTTAGTATGCAAAAAAGTAACTTTTTTGGTTGATTTTTTACACCTTGTGTCCGAAAAACCCAAATATTTTTTCCAGAATAAAATTTAGCCTATGTTACTTGTGGATAATGTAGCTTTCGAATAGTGAAACAATTTTTGAAACCGGTCCAGTACTTTTTGAGCCTATTTCATTACAACCAAACAAAGTTTTCCTCTTTATAATATTAGTGTAGAAGTGTAGATTAGACGTTTAGAGTATGATGCTATGTCAAGCACTGTGTCAACATTGTGATTGCTTTGGTGGTGTCACTTGTGTTCATCATGCTTCATCTGTCTTTAACTTTTCCATATAAAACTGTGATAATAAGAATAAAACTAAAGAGTGTGAGTGGTACTTTTTTATGAACACAATGAACCTAAAACAAAGTTAACTTTATTTTTTTTTATTATCTTGACTACAGATATAAGGTTCCTATTTTTGTATAAAATTAGTCTGTGCTTTCACCTAAGCAATAATTACCTTTGTGGTCTATATAATAGAAAATCTGTTGTCGAATAAATGAGCGATATTATTAAATAGGTGGACTGCGACCGACGTGTCTCACTTACTGGTTTCTTTTGGTTTAGAGAAAAAGGCACACTTTTATTATGAAAACCTAAAGAGTTTTTTCAAACGATTATTCAATATCAAATTAGAAAACAAACTCTTTACATAATAAAACATGGGGATAGTTCATCGTTATTATTACTCATGGTAATTCCCGTAATTATTATGAAATGTTAAATGTTTTTGTATTTAGTTCTATATTTGAAATATATTCATATATTTGAAACATAATTTTTTAAATCAGGTCAATTAAAACTATATTTAATTTGCGTAATATCATAAACAAATCGTTATCTACATTTGATTCATATCATCGAACAATAAAGAAATACATAGTTGCCATTGTAATCTTACCTGGCGGTACACTAGCTGAATATGGAGGAGGCTGATCTGTTACAGTGGGTTTTTCCATAGTTCTTGTTAGTTACTTTTTAACTAAAGTATAATAAATTGGAAATAAGCACAATATATTATAGTGCAAATTACAAACTTATAAAAATGCTGTGAAACAACAATATTTTTTCTACATTTGATAATCACTGTCAAGAGTGTCAAGTGTCAAAATGTCAACAGTTTTTTTTTTGTTTTATTTAAAGCATTAGTCACAAACTATCAGCCACGAGTAACAAAATCTTTAAAGGCGAAGAAGAAACTACCATTAGTCTGTAATTTGGAGAAACGGCGGAAAACGCCAAGGGGTTAGCTTTTGCCCTTCACGTCTATATCAATCAACTATCGCCTTTAAGTCTAGAACACTTTACCACAATATTCGAGAACGAATCACATTATATTATATGGATAATGTTTTTAAAACAAACTTTAAGCAAAACCACCAGAACAGTCCTACTCTATAAAACACACTAAGTTGTCAAAAACTGTATGAACACATTACATCATCATCAATGGTCTTTTAAATCTTTGAAAAATGATTTTGATCGTGTTCGTTGTTTCAGTAAAGTACATGGGCTACCGAGCTTAGCTCGGTTATTACTATTTACTGGAATATGGTGGTCTTTAGGCGATAATCTACATAAACTTAAAAGTCAAATGTGAACTGACAATTTTTATTATTTACAATCGATTTCTGTTAAATTAAATTTATTTCTGTTAATATTTGTTATTTTTGGCTTGTCTTAAAACAATAAAATATATAAACTTAAACATAACGTCCGCGTCTTAACCGCCTAGACCAGACGCTCAGTGGCCGGCAGGGCGAAATTGGCGACCATACTATATAAAGCTAAATGCACAAAATCTTGAAAACAAGCGTTTTCCCAAACATTAGAATAATCTAGATTGATTGTTTATCCCGACCCCTATACACCAAAATATGTCATCATTAGAGCCATTTCCAAAATCGCAGAAATATATAAATATACAAGATTTGCTCGTTTAAATGTACAAGATAACTTAATAGGTAGAAACTTCATTGAAAACATTATTTAATATTATAATATAGATGATCAAAAGAATTTTAAAATAATAATAGTAAGGGTACCACCATCGTGCCAATTTATACCGTAAAGAAGCAGATATGTTTCCATGAGAAAGACAAAAGCTACACCAAACAAACGCCTCAATAACTTGAACCTTGTTCATCAAGGCTGTATAATAATATTATTATTATTCATCCGACGGTGGTGCGGCATGGACCCGCCACAGGAATGAACCCGACGCCATGAAGCCGTGGAAGTCACACTCGACGGCTGGCGGGGACAACCCCTCATTTTTTGTCATCACAGGGTGAAGCCAACCGGCTTACTCCATACTCGATGAAGCATTAAGGCCACTAGGGCTATTAGCATAATTCCAACCGAAAAAAAAAACATTAAGACATTATTAAAAAAATTAAAAAAAACCTAGGGTAATTTTAATTTTTAATATAATACAACTATACTAGACGCAGGTGTGTCTAGTACCGTTAATAACGGTCAGAGAGATTTATTCGCCAACTTAAGTAATTAAATTCATTAAGGAAATCTCCTACGAAATAAAACAACGAAAGCTAATAAAACTTTCAATATATTCATTATATTTCACAAAACAGTAACTATTAACGCCATTTAACTAACTTATATCAATTACTAAGGTATTTACAACATAACTCTTGTCATATTGTCAATTAAAAACTACCGTTACATATTTATTCTAAATCTAGATCTACTTTATCAAATTTACAACATATTTATATTATCTGTCCGTCGTTTTTTATAGTTTTAATCAAAGAAAACATTTAACTTCACAATATAAATATCTACTTATAATAAAATCAAAGAAATACAATACCAAGCCCGAAGCTAAAGGGATATTATAAAATATTTCTATGACCAATGCCACTTGTAAAGCAAAAGCAGAACCATAAATTCGCAGTCTAAAATATCAAAATAACTAAATCACTTAATAACGCAATTGGTCAGTCATATTTTTTAAAATTTCGTTATAATTTTAATCATGTTTTATTTATATCAAAGTCAAATACACATTACATAAATTTAATAATTAATCATATTTACACAAAATAATTAAATATACAACCTTTTGGCTGTCAATCCATAGACAAGAAAGGAACATAGTGGGCAAAGGACTTGTATCCAGCTCTTATTTCTTAATAAATTAAAAAAAAATGCGCAAAATTATCAAATGACTGCAAAGTCGTAAAAATATATAAATCATTGTTTAAATATTTTTATTATACCATACCGTAATTTTTATCTGCCCACGGTGTAAATATAATCCAAAACACGAAATACCCTTACAATTATTATGCTTCAAATTTTATATAAGTAATATTATAACAATTAAATATACATACACAAAATGTAATAATTATAACACATAATGTTATTATTGAATCTGATTGAATTAAACATCACATCGAAAATATATACATAATTTATTAATGTTAACTCAAAAATATATAAATATTTTGTATTTAAACTTATTGAAATTGGAATGCATACCAGGCACAAAAATTAGCCATAAATAACATTGTTTTCGTATTGTTTTAATGTACACAACTTTTTAAGTTAAATATTTAATTGTACTTTTTTAGTATATTTATGGAGGAATATTATGCAGAGACAGGTGACGATTTTATTAACACGACATAGGGGTATTGTAACTTATTGATATGTTTATAATATATTGGCAAGGCCGGCATTGAAAGGGCTTCGAGGCCAATCCACAATATTCCAGGCTAGCCTAGTAAATAGCCTGCACAATAAAAGTACGAACCTGCTTTATGTACCAAGTCAGCATTTAATTTTCATTGTTCAACGATTTCTCAATAAAGACGTTGTAATTTGAGATTATTTAATGTCAAATGTTAGGTACAATTCCGAGAAATAATTTAATTCACTCTTAATGAATTATGGTTCGCGAAATTATAAGTAGCACATATGCTATATGTTTCACATTACGCATTTCTGCCCGATCCCAGTATATTTCATTTAGTTGTTTGAGGCCCCTTATTAGCAAAATTCGGCCAATGAAGACGCTAAGGGTCCTTTTAGCGTCAATTGATGTAGACTGGACTAGGGCCTATAAGCGGACAGTTAGTGCTCAAGTAGCATCATCTGTTGACCCTGACTGGACGAGGGTCTAAGAGCGTCCAGGTAGTGCTCTAGTAGCATCAGTGGGGACCTTGGCTGGACGAGTATCTAGAAGCGGACGGGCAGCCAGCAGCCGCTCTGGTCGTCGCGGCGGTAGTAGTGCGGACGGTTCTCCGGGAACACGGTCACCGCGGGGAACGGATGCTGCTGGATAAACTTCAGCGTCATACGGATCTGGAAATAAAATAAATAAAATAATAATAAATGTCATATTGTTAAGTAAAAGCGCGTGGCAAAATTACCATTGAAAACAACGTAAAGACTATATACTAAATAAGTAACTGAAGTAGTTTTTTAAAGTGAAACTTCTTTAGAATCGTTGTGATTTCAAACTCGATGAAACGAAAAAGTAAGTCCAAGAGAGAGAGAGAGACAAACACGTAATGCTAGTTCAGCCGGCGAGAGAATGAGATAGAACACATTAGACGTTCGTGGTGCGGGGGAAGCTCAAGTAGATGTAGCCATCTAGCGGCAAGAAGCTAAAGCTGGTGCACTACTGTTGGTAACAGTTCAGGTATGATTTGTTAGGTGTCCCTTTTAACTGATAATTTTTTTCAATACTTAAAGTATTTTTATTCAGGGCCTTTTTAAGAGTTTCACTTCTACCGTGTGTGACTTGCACACACGGTAGAAGTGATTTTTTTTTAATTTGTTCGAACTAGCGCGGGCATCATTTATGAATTGCCTATGCTAAGAGACATATTAAGATGTAAGCACTCGTATTCACAAACAATACTATGAGGTGCCACAGTACTCCCAAGCGCATAGAGTCATTCGAACCAATTCATAGACAATACTGTTCTTCTATTGACATTGATACCAGGAGCGCATAGATAGAAGCGTTCTTGTCATAGCATTGTTTTATTACTTTGACAGGGCATGCTTCTTGAATACGGGTTAGTCTAGGTGCCAGTAATTTTTCTGCGGTCGGTCGGTGTACCCGTACAGACGACGCCATGCCCCACCGGTAAAAATTACCACCAGTCTGCAAGTTAAGTAGAAAATTACTTACATTGTGAACGAAGTGCGGCGGCTCCACAGCGGGAGTGGTGCTGAGGTGTTGCAATATGAACTCGTCGGATTGTTCCAGCCACAGATCCACCCCGCGCAGGGGGTCGTAGTTGAAGGGACCTATGCGGAGCATGCCCACGCTGTTGTCGTATATCTCTAATACCTATGTGATAAAGGGATAAGGTATATAAGTTTCCACATGACGTTACGTTTCGTATTCACAGGTGGAATGTGATGATATGCACCACGAAGTATATCTTCATCTTATCTTTCGACTCCGACTAATAGTCCATGAGAATAGCGCGTTTAAATAAACAAACACTAAAGCTTGATATATTAGTATAAGGGCCTGTTTCACAATCTCCCATTAAGTTCCCTATAGGCTATAGGCAACATATTTGACAGATGTTTGACAGATACTCCATACTCTATCTGTCAAACATCTGTCAAATATGTTCCCTATAGCCTATAGGGAACTTAACGGGAGATTGTGAAACAGGCCCTAAGATTATTAACATAGGTTGGTTAGCATGACAGCTAAATGGATTCCGGGTACCAGCCCGGAGACCATTCTAGAAAGTACGAAAGCCAAACTCGAACCTTCCAGGTGTCTATTCGGCGCGTCTGCCTTGCTTCAACTTTCTTCCTTATTTTAACAACTATCGCCATGCGCGATTAAACGAGTACATGATATTATATTGATTAAGCTAGCATACTGTAGCTGAGCTATTCCCGTTGCCTGCAGTAGGGCTATTCTGTAAAACACCATTTCGACATCGAGCTTCACCTTAGTGATAGAGCTCACTTTACGTCACTTTGAAAGCGAACTTTATTGATATAGATAGATAGTCGAGTTTTAAAGAATGTATTCTTTCTTATTTTAAATCGTCAAATTCGACATATCACCGCGGATTCTGCTTTCGAGATTCGAAAACGACCTTACAGAATAGCCCTACTGATTCGGAACCCTTAAATAGCGGCTGAAGACGCTCACAGGTGGTTTAGTGGGATAGTACATTCCAAGTGCGAGATCCAGGTTAAGTTATTAAAAAAAGCTATCAATCCCTGAGGAGACTTACCTGCGATGAATTGTTTCCACCGGTGATGGTCCTGGCGCACCGCAGCGGCAGTTCGGGCCCCTTGTCCGGAAAGTTTGCCGGGAACAGATCCCCGGAGCGGATGTCCACCCCGACACCGGTGACGAGGGGCGCGGGGGAGGCGCCCCCCAGCGCGGTGTTCAGCTCGCAGCAGCACGCGAGCGTTAGGTCTATCTCCTCCGTCAGCCGATGGAACGATACTGGAATGGAGTGAGTGAAAATCAATTATTTATTTTATCAAAATAAACATGTATCGATGACATGGAGATACGAGAAAAAAATCGAAGTAGACAACATGGAATTAGTGTTCCTTAAAAATAAAATATTTAGTTTTTTTAGAATTGAAATTAGTTTTATAGACTACTAGCGGTTATAAGCAGTTATGCATGCTTTTACTAAGATTTACAACAAGATATTAGCGGGATGATATACAGGGTATCTCGGAAAACAAGGATCAAACTAAACAGGGTGTTGTGCTAAGCCATTCCAAAACTTTTCTATATATAAAAAGTTTTCTATCTCTCTCTCTATCTCGCAAAGAAAAAAAATATGTTTAAATACATTTATTTTTCTTTCACTCATTACGTTACAATTAGATGTGAAATTGCTAACATAGTGTTGATACGTCTCTAAACTTTTTACCAAAAATAAAATTATTTTTTTTCTTTACGAGATAGAGGTTAGGTTCCTGGGAGAAAAAGTTTTGGAATGGCCTAGCACAACACCCTGTTTCGTTTGATCCTTACTTTCCGGGACACCCTGTATTATAGCCTATAGCCTTCCTAGGGCTATTCAACACTAAAAGAAACATTCAATCTACGACTTAAATTTCGATGTAGGTATTGTATTGCTATACGCCCTTTATACAGTTTCACTGGCATTCAATTCTAGACCATATATCATTGTGATATGTTCTATAATATGTATAATATTCGTCCAACGCCCACCTGGCACTTGGCACGCTGATACCGAGCCGACCTTCGCGGCTAATTTAATTGTTGAGTTGGTCATTAAGGATGACACGACGTCTTTAGCACTTACACATAATATTAGCGAACAGTTTGTCGGAGTATCTGTGGGGGTCATTGAACCCGCCCACTAGCTGCAACTCCAGCCGTCCTTCGGGGTAGCCCACCGCCAGCTGCTGGGTTTTGGACACCATCGCAGCCGCCGCGTCGGCAGTGCCCGAACCATCCAAGTGCGCTACAGCAACTGCGCCTGAGCCTGAAATGGTGGGATTTACTTTATTTATTGATGTAAATATGTAAAATATGTACCAGTGGGAATAGACTGAAATGTCCCAAAGGGAGATCTCAGACCGAGCGAGATGCTGCGTCTTAAGCCCACTAGCTATCGTTATTAATTTTTTTTCGAAATGTCCTATGCTATATATAAATCGGAGCTGTGGGTGCTAGCTATCGTATCAGGTGTTGTAGGTATATATAGCAACCGGACGCTGGAATTCTGATAGCGCGATTCAGAATTCTGGCACAGATTGATCCGCCACATACCCATACAGAAGGCCAGCCCGTAGATGGTAGGAACACAGAGTCAGGGATGGAGGTTATGTTTAGCACCGAGTGGTGATTAACTTCCGACAAAGTGGACCGTGTAGTGCCTGGTCTTGGTCAGATGTGGGCGGCGCAGAATAGGCCATCATGATATTCATTGAAAGAGGCCTACATCCATGTACATGAATAACAAACACATAGTGAGTAATTATTCATCATCATAATTTTGTTTTTTTTTTCCTGAGCAACCTTTCAATTGAAACGTGACTTAAATATAGGCCTCCCTTAATTAACGCCAAGACGATCGATCCCACCACTCGCATCCAACACGGGCCGGAGATGATCTTCCCGTCTGGTCAATGTTAATATTGTATGTAAAATGATAATTACCTGAATGTCTGACGACAACTATAATACATGATGTGGCATCGTCTGATCCTATGACACTAATGTTTTCTGAAAAGTTAGAAAGACGAAAAATTATTACACTAAAACAATTTACAATTTACATTTTTATATTTAAAAAAAATCCCCCCTCCCTCTAGCCCAGTGGTTCCCAAACTCTTTTGTTTCATAGACCTCTTTCAAAATTTTCCTGCATCAGGTTGCTGACCACTTGCTGAGTTTTTTTTTTTTCAAGAATTGCTCGTTTAAATATATTACATTATAAAAATAAAATTCTCTTAACAATATTGATAGGAGAGAAGTCAAGCCAATATTTTGGTTCTTCACTATCGAAACCAAATTAATTTTCATGGTAAAGATTGTGGACCCCCTTCGAGTCTGCCGTGGACCCCTGGGAGTCTGGACCACTTTGGGAATCACTGCTCTAGCCATTTATGTATGCTTCTATTAGAGACCCAAGATTTTACAGAGAGGAAATCTATCAAAAAAAGAGTTTCCAGGTGTAAAATATCATTATTAACATCAGAATTCCTCTTTTATAAATTTTAAAATAAAAAATACTGAAACAAATTGTTCAGTATGCGCATGCGCACACAAAGACGCCGCGATCGGCGGCGTAGTTGTGTGCGACAGCGTCATTCCGTTACAGCATGCCAGTCGATATTTATGGTGACTACTCACTGTCATGCGGCACGACGGCCGCCAGCTCCCTCTGCGCGACGTACAGCAACCCGTGAGGGGGTACTACCCGTGGCGCGCCGGCCAGCAGCTGCGCTGCCGCATCCCGGTAGCCCGGGTGAGCGGACAGCAGCGCGCGCACCGACGTCGGACACTCGTCCGCGAGCACGCCGTTCAACACCACCACCATGCTGACCCTGGAAGAAACGGCTCCTTATAGAATATATACAGACAAACGGACCAATTCTTACCAAAATATACGTAATTTTACTTGTTTTAGGCGTACCGCGTATGTGTTGTGTATTTTCAAGCGTAAACCAGGCAGAATATTTAACAAACGTGATAAAACTTAGAAAAAATTTCAATACACACAAGGTTTTTGCGATATTTCTCGGCGAGATAAAGTGATGTATTATAAAAAATAACAAAACTTATCTTTGTGTCGCGGATGCGTGTTGTATCGCCTGGGCCAGCGATAAGACGATCATTAATATCGCTATCCCTATTTATAACTTTATGTATTACAAATATTATTAATCTAATTATCACCATAAGATTTTTTATGTTATTTGTGTAGCTAAACGGGCAAAAATAATTGACAACATAATGCTGTTTTGGTCAATAATTATCAATCTAAAACGGCCTTTTTTTTCTTTAACGCCAGGGAATGCGCTTTTGCATCCCGCGGGGGAGTGGGTCTCCCCAGGCGGGTATGCGGGACTCGCTGCGCCCGAAAGATGGTAAGTGGACGCAGCTCTACCCACTCTAACCCGGCGAGTGCCACTAATGCTGCCTTTGGTGAGGTGCCCCGGATCTACAAGAACGCTGGTTTTTACGGTGAAATATTTATACTTCAGCTAAAAAGAGACCAAAGGAACATTTTAAATTATTTTCCAAAACTCTTCCTCCGTAACTCCCCAATACGAGTTAAGGATGAGAGATAGAGAGTTGAGGGAGAAGAGTTGAATTTCGCATGACGACTTTCGTCTCCAAACCGTTGCTTGGCGACTTAAGAATATGGCTAGGCTTCCCGTATGCAATCATAGTGACCTGACCAATCAACCAACCGACCTCCTAAGTGCATCTTTCATATGTTATTATTATCAGTATTACTAGTCCGTACTACAGCCAGAGCAACGATGTCCCAGTGGTCACTTCCCGAGGCACTCCAAAGCAGGGCGAGCCTTTACACTCAAACGGTAGCGCTCGCCTGCCCCGGCTTGTCATCTTCTTTCTACATAGAGTTCTGCTGTACGTTTGTATGTCACCCTTAAACGGCTAGACTGATGTGAATGATTTTTTTGTATGGCGCTCCAGTCGGTATTTAGGTTGTTTATCTATGCTGCAACTAAACGGCTGGACCGATTTGTTTCTAACAACGTTTGTGGGGTCCACTAGTACCACTAGCTTTTTTTTCAAAAGGTCTAGACTCTTAGACTTTTAGGTCTGGTGGCCTTTAAACTCAATCGGTAGGTAGGTGAGCAGATGGCTCACCTAGTAAAATTCGAAAGGGGGGGGGGCGCCCTTACGTGCCCCGCAAGGGACGCGGTATATCGCGCGCGCTACTCTGGAGAGTAAGTGTTTGGCTAGACAAATCCAATACGGTCGACGAGTCATTGAAATGAAGTTGAACTATTAGCCGGAGGGCTAGTACCACTAGCACTCGAGCGAGTGCTCTCGAGCGAGTGCTTTCGAGCGAGAGTGTAGAGACGCAATAAAAAGCTTTAAGTGAAATTCGCGTGAACATTACTAACATAAAATTCCTACACAGTCGCCATTGTGTCTTAATATATCTTGTTTGTACGTTATTTAAGCAACATTGGAAACTTACGATTGTCTACGATAATATATTCCGAACGGCGGCAGGTCAGGCGCATGTCACCGTACACACATACAAAAATACGTTTGCATATATTTATACTATTTGTAGGTATTGGTCATGTTTGTAAGCTGATAATTTATAAAATACGCTTTGATTGTAAATAATATAAACGTGCCTATATAATATATTTTTCGCTCGCACTCGCTTACCAATCAAAAGGAAAACATCGTAAGGAAAATTGCATGCCTGATGATGAGATTGAAAGTCTTTGAAGATTTGTGAAGTGTCCAGATAAGAATGGCCCGACTCGTATTGGTAACAACACCTCGGTGAATTTGGCACCCTCCTCGCATGATTTTAAGGAGGAGACCCGTGCCGTACTATTTGTCGACATATAAGGGTTGGTAGGTTGACAAAACCAATTTCCATATAATAGGCTACGGAAAAAAATCCATATAAAAAGCTTACAGAAGATATAGGCACGAGTGACGCGGCAACTGACGAACATGAGGGCAGAATGGAGGCACAAGACAAAACCCACACCAAATGAATGGGAGTCATCATCTTTCATGCCATTATAAAATGATGACAATATACATAATATACGCAGAATCGTGGTACCCTTGCCGCCCCCTACATCTCCCCTCAAAAATACAGTTATACCTAAAGTTAGGCCACATGTGATATGACAATAATATTTGAAGTTCTTTCCGTAGGTACTATAATTAAAACGTCTTTATTTTTGTTACGGGACAAAGATGCAAACCAAACCTAATTATGCGAAATAAATTCTCAATAACCCGGTTAAATCCGAGCGTAATGAATGTTTAGTACAACACGAGATACGTTTAATTGGTCTGATAAAAGACATCGCAAAAAAACCGACGCTACATATAATCAAAATAAAACATTCCAACTGATAATGCAAACAATGACGTCATACTGCAATATATTTCCCACACAAAAGTAACAGGTCGCTGAGGTAACTAAAAATAATTTACTATTTCAAATTAGATTTTTTTTATTTCCATGCGTCGAAGCAGTAAAATCATTTCGATTGCCTCAGCTCCAAACGGCATGACGCAGTCATATCTTTTTAAACAACTTCAGGCGCTTCCCAATTCGATCGTATAATATATGCTTTTTTATATTTGTTCGCGATATAACTTCATCATTACGTTACGTCACGTCTGAGAACCTATTTTGATCATTCTTTTTTTTATTGGAAAGAATTCCAAGGTTTTTTCCATTCCTGATGGGGAAATCAGGATCTGATGTTGGCTGACCAGAGAAATCTATGGGAACTTTCAAAAATTTTAACCTAAGTTTAATATTTCCTTACATTTTTTATAATATTATTTATTGATTTTACTTCTTCTTCTTCTTTTTAATGTTAGCTTCCTAAAGGATTTGCCAATGTCAGAGTGATTTTACTTTTTAAACATGCATGTATAGTTTTGACGTACATCTAAAACACTTTGTAATTTTCTATTTTCGTGATTATTCGTGATAGTATACACGAAATTATTATTCGTGAAAATTTCTGTCCTGTTCAAGAGTTTAAATTTCGAATTGCCCGTCTCTCACCGTTGGCACCACTGTGTTGTCAGGAGCAACAGAGGCATCAACAACCGGCCCTGAGAGCCGACACCACGTCCCCAGAAACACATGCTAATCGGCCTGTAACCAATCAGGAATGCGATATTTGACTTTTACGACACACTAGATAATAAAGACTAAGGATTGATAATGACGTCACAATTTCGTTTCAATTTAATACACATCATGAGGATTTAGAAGCGTGATTTTATACGTCAATTATTGTTGTGTTAGAAAATAGTAGCGAATTCCGCTATAGGCAAGAATGAATATAAATATTTTTTCACGCGCAGGCGCAGATGTGTAATATGCATGTAAAAATTTATTTAAATATTTAAAAGACTAAGTAAAGTAAAAGTAAGTAAAAGAAAAAGTATTTAAAAGACTTTAAAACTTTGTATTTTAAGTTAAATTGAATTATTGCGTACTTATTAAGGACCAAAAACGGTAATTATACTGTCATAAATATAAGTTATTCCGATAGGATTTGACGACATTAAATTATAACCAATGTGTTATCCTGATGTGTAAACTGTGTTACTGAAGTTTAATCAAAATCAAAGAATATTTAATATATATTAACATACATACATACATATACCCATACATTCTTGGAAACTTTGCGGATGCAAAACTATTTGTAAACCTAAATAATTTCGACATTTACCAAGCGTACAAGACTTGTAATAAATATCTCGCAACGACTCTACAAAATCATTTTTATGTTATCCTTGACAAAACAAGTGATGATTAATGAATCTGTCCATTCACACGTGAACTTAATCAGTATAAGTGCGCTCTCGGTCAATTTAACGCCGATAAAATTAGAGGGTCAAAATAACAATAGCTCAATTATGTGTCGAAGTGCGCTCGATGCATCGCATTCCTACGTATTCATTTTTATGTCTCAATCTTACTTGTTACTTATAATATTATAAACAAGAAAGTTTGTAATTATGGATGTTTGCTACCCTTTCACGTAAAAACTACTGAATGGATTTTAATGAAACTTTACAATGATATAGCGTATACTATACATCAGAATAGCACAGGCTATAATTTATCCCTGTATAATTATTCCCACGGGAATGGGAAGTACGCGGGCGCTACTGTATACTTGAAATTGGACTTCTCATAACGTTACTGGTTTAGCTGTGGATGCGCTATGCTGGTGTAAAGGATGGGCTGTACTGCGCTCTCTTCTTCAAGAATACCACCACCTTGCTATTTTGTTCTATTAAGCCGCATTTGGAGGGAAGGGGAAGATAACCTTTTTGAAGTGAAACTTCTTTAGAATCGTTGTGATTTCAAACCGGATGCAACGGAAAAAACGACAGGTAAGAGACACTAATACAAAAGAGCGAGAGAGCAAATGTCGGTGTGTATGTATATTGCACACTGTTTGATATTTGCTTGCATTTAACATGTGTTTCACTTCAATCGTGTGTGAATCGCACACACCTTTTTTTTTTTTTTTTTGGATTTCACGTGTATGGACCCTATGTAGGACTCGCATTTGGGAGTGCACTGTACACCTGCGAGAGGCTTTGATGCTTTTAGAGGGTCCTGGATCTGCAGGCACCTCAGCCACCTCAGCGACAGGCTAGCTCCGGCGAAAGCCAAATTACTCCTCGTAAGAGGACCTTCATGGCCGACGTTTACCACTTGAGGGGCACCTCTGTCACTTACCTAGCTATCACAAAAAATGGTGATGGAGCTCAGGATAACAGTGGAAGTAGCTGATGACAACGAACCGCGAGGCGCCATTTTAACGTTAATCAAGGTAGGAGTAATGAAATATCGTCAAGTGTATGATTTTTATAGACGAGTGATTATAATGAAAGAACTTTAGATTATTAAGTATTTTACAAGCCCGCCATTTCGGATGATTTAGTCAGATGTAAGTGTAGTTCGTAAGCCATCCATTATAGGAATAATTTTAAATTTCATCATTATTATCATTATCATCATCATCAGCCTTTATCCGTCCACTGCTGAACATATACCTCCCTCAAGACCAAGACGACCGATCCCTTGCCACTCGCATCCAACGCGGACCTGCCACTACACGGAGGTCGTCTTCCTCCCCTCAATTGATCCCAAGCTAAAGGTTTTTAATTTATTATCATTATATTATGCCTGATACTTTAAACTTAAAAATACACAGTAATTATGAATATTCAATATATATAATAAAAAGAAAAAAAATTGGGATATAAAAGAATCCGAAAAGTAAAAGCCTGTATTGTTTTCTTATGTTTACGCGAATTTCACTCATTATAATAAAACAACTTTTACGGATTTTATCGCCTCCTCCCGTGACCATGGTTGCTGTAAAGTATCCGAAACGTCGGGCTCATAAAAAACTAAATAAACCGCGATAAAATCCATAAAAGTTGTTTTATTATAATGAGTAAAAGCCTGTTTAAATGACTAAGCTCTATATACCGTGCAGAAAAAAAAAACATAAAACTCATTAAAAATTATCAATCATATAAAAATATTACCTTTAAAAATCTAATAACCGGCACATACACAATATCAAGTAGTTTAGACTGAAAATACAATTTATTCAAAAAAAAAAACCACCATAAAATCACTTGAACCACGAGCAAACTGTTCAAGAGGAGAACTAAGATCACACTGCTCGGCAGTAGGTTATCGCTGCGAACCCTGTTATTGTTGTGATAACGTGTTGGAAATAGTCCGATATTATTATACATATCGCGTATCGTGAAACCAATTAACTTATCGTTGTAAATAACCCGCCAACTGTCAACACATTTCCTCGAACACTGGTACCGACGAGCCAAGGAGTGTCACCGACTCACCAATTTTTTTGATAAAAGAATGCATCACGTAGATAAGAGCATCCGTTTGAGGAACGATATCGCTCATCACCGTTATCTTTTGATCCGAATTCTTGAAGAACAATTTGAAATATATGCGGTCTTTTTCTTATGCCTTTTAATCTGACTTTAACTTATTGCAGAGTAACGTAATAAGTAATAACATTAATAAAACTATAAATATGAACAAAAATATTGATAAATATGTGTAGCGTTAAAATTGGTATTAATGTTAATTTTGATATAGATAATAAACTAATAAAATAAAAAATAAGATTTTATATTATAGCATAGGAGGGCAAACAAACAGACAAAGCTATTTGGCGACTATCGACGCCCATAAACATCCACTCAACCAGAGGTTGTGCAGATGCGTCGCCCTACTTTTCCCTACCCGCAATGGGCCACCGGAAACTTACAAACTGCACGAAACGCGACAGCCTAGCTGTCACTTTACTCCAGTATTATATGAGCGTGATGTCATCACCCCGGTCGTGCCATTCCAATTTGGCAGCTAACTACGAAGCAGCATGAAACTACCTCATACAAAAAGTTAAAGCTAACTTTCATGTTCGTTTTCAAAATCTTTAATAATAACTATTTAACACGCTTTTTACTAGCTTTTTAGCTTCACTTGTATATTATGTTTATAACAGTCTCCATGGGCGCGATTTCGACCCGCTTAAAACGGTCAAATTTAGTTTAAATGTTTATTTTATTTCAAAATATCGAGCTCCCCGAAACAGAAGTGAAAAACGGTAATATTCCATTTTTAAAAATTTTAGTAATTAAAATAACCATTAACTTAGTATGATAATTAAATTTGGGTTGATAATTTCGAGTTGTATCACTCGAGTCATATGTACGAGAGCATGTGGGTCGATAGATCAAAGGGATCGCCGAGGGTAATTGGCGCTAATCGAATGACGCGACGCGTGCGCCGGTGCACCAGCACTCATTCATGACCGGATGATGCAGTGAATGGACATCAATTACTGTAAATGAAACAAATATTCAAGACCGAATTGAAAATATTTGCAATGCAGCGAAAACGTAACAAATTGAGCAATGAACGTAGAGTCTGAAGACCGAATGTTGAAGAGACTAGTTACTGTAGGGACCACACATAAAGTGCATGCTTGCATTTTTAACTTGTGTTACATGTTAACAGTGGCTAGTGCAACAGTCTCTCCCTAACCTCCGTATAAGAAACTTGTATAAATTGTTATAGTAAGACAATAAATAATTATACCGGGACTTAACGTTTATTTATCACGTTGCCACCAAACTCCCACAGCTACTATTAAATATTCTAGTTACTATTAAAAATTGATTTTCGAAGTGAAGCTCCTAATGCGACTTCCAATAACGCTACCATGGATGGGGTATGAAAGAACTGTTGCGTTAAACGTTCAACGCTCCTGAAGAGGGGGAATAGAAAGAGTCAGAGCGAGAGTGAATGTCCTTTTTCAGTGAGTGAATATCACTAGTTCCGCGCGGAGAGACTCCACGCACTATTTTTTTATAATTGTGATTAAGGGAATGGGGACCAACTTATGTAATGAATGAACCTAGAGGCTAATGATCGAATGTAGAAGAGATTAATTACTATTAAAAAACAATCTTAATTATTGTGATGCAGTGAATGGAGACTAAAACTGTAACGAATGAACCCAGAAACTGAACAACGAATGTAGAAGAAATTACAACGTTCCAGGGTTTACATTATCACGTAGATATGTTGATTTGAACACAGATGACTAAGAACATATTTAGAAAGCATAAACACACAAACAAACATATTTATCTTTGCGAGAAAGATCTTAATCTAGTATTTATAATTATAGGCGTAAAAATATATCACGGGGCGCCGGGTAAATATGGAACATGTGCTATAAATTATGAGAATAATAATTAATAAAAAAATTCAATGCAAATGGATTTTTTTTTAAATCTAGCCGCACTAATGATAGCGTAATGGCGTTTGCTGTCACGATGTTTTAGTAATTTTTATTGCGGACACACGCACATAACATATTATATTTCACATAAAAAATGAACGCGCTAATATCAGGAACCATTGGTCGAATTTGAAAGATTATTTCAGTTTTGGATAACCCCCGTTTTAAATCTCAGTTAGGCGAAGCTACGGACAACAGCTAGTTACTTATATAACTAGTATCATATCACATAATATCGTCATACAAAACAACATCTTTTATGTAACAAACACTTGACGTTAAAGTCTAGTACAATAATTAGTTACAAATAGCAGTCCTTGCTTAGTCGAACCATTAATAAGAAATAACTGAGTCGTCATACAATCGTCATAATTAAGATTGTAAAATTGCAGAAGCCCGAAAGTATGATAAGCAATCTTAGCGCGGGCTACCGTATGTAATGGGGATGTTGACTATTTTTTTAAATTGATTTTATTTGATAGATATACTATAGATAAACACGAAAAAAAGATTTTTGTAAAGAAATATGTCCAATTTTAACAAAAAATTATGTAAAGAATGTATGTCACACTGCTGGGCACAGGTCTCCTCCTCGAAATCAGGCGAGGAGGGTAATGGGCCAAGTGCGGGTTGGTGAACTTCACATACCTTCAAAGACTTTCAATCTCATCAGGCATGCAGGTTTCCTCGCGATGTTTTCCTTCACCGGTGAGCGAGCGATGGTCTCGTGTTTGGGGTGCACTTAGAAATTAGAAAAACCCATTTCAAGGCACACACGGAGGGGCCAGGATCGAACCCGGTACCTCTCCTATAAGAGGCCGAGTCCGTCCACCACTGGACCATCGTCGCTTCGAAAATCTAGTATTTTCGAAGCGTATTCAGCTGCATTTTATTAAGACTGGAAGCCGACAGCAAATATAATTGGGAAAGCTCTAGAAGAATAAAGATCTAGAATAACCTTATTGGTCTATTATCCATCTCCTCTCTTGAGATGTTCTATTTGTTACGGACGAACTCATATCTTGTTATTATGAAATCATTCGGTATCGCAACGTTATCGAAGTGAATGTGAGTTACACACAATGAGTTCATTAGTTCATCTTACTTGGACACTTATGCTGTGGGGAATATTACCCATATTTTCCACTCGTAGTATAAATTAATAAACAATATTAAATATTTGTCAATACTCGAGTTTAGTTGATTAGGTAAACTGGCAGAGATGCCACTCAATTAAGGTAAGTTCTCTGGGTTCCCACCATGGTTCAAGCCTTGGCAGTGAGGCTCAGGAGCCCAGGGTGAACCCAGTACCTTGGGGGAGCGAATTGAGCCGAGGGGGCTCAATTCAATATTCCCTGTACCCCTCTTAAAGAAGAGGGGCAAAGGAGCAGGGGGCGAGGACGGGAACCTCGCCTCATTGTACTGTTCCGACGTTGGGAGGAGTTGTTTTGTGGTGCAGGGCATCCCCTCTGTGGAGGTGGCGTCGGTCCCTTGAGGAACTGACTAGCCATCGATGCACCCTGTTGCTTGCAGATCCGAAGCACCTCACCAGCAGGCAGAATTGGTGGAACTCGTCGGGATTTAGTGGGTAGAGCTGCATCCACTTACCAGCTTCCAGGGATTCCTAATTCCCGTCGTTAAAGAGAAAAAAAGTTTACTGGGTGTTGCTTTGACAGATAGGATTCGTAACGAACGCCGCCAGAGAACTAAAGTTGCCGATATCACGCGAAGAATAGGCTCCTTGAAGAGGCAATGAGCTGATTACACGCTCAAGAGAACGGATGGCGGATGGGCCAAGAAAGTTCTAGAGTGGAGGCCACGTTTAGCTAGACGAAGTGTTGGTTAGCTATTAACCAGGTGGGAAGACGATAGATACGAATGGCGGGGGATCGGTCGTCTTGGCCTTCATGGAGGAAGGCCTATGTTCAGCATTGGACAGATAGAAGCTGATGATGACGATGATGATCCTCATATTATAACAATATTGATTGATCTAAAAATAGTAAAGTACCAACCAATATATTTGGTCCTACTGCTGGGCACGGGTTTCATCTTCGAAATCAAGCGATAAGACCGCTCCATATTGGGGCATAGTTGGTGGACGTCAGACACCTTCAAATATTTTCAATGGTTAGGCATGCAAGTCTCCTCACGGTGTTTTCCTTCACCGATGAGCGAGCGATGGTCTCGTGTTTAGGGTACACTTACAAATTTAGAAAAAATCTTTTTAAACCTGGTGGTTTACCGGTGGTTAACCACAGGGGGTCAGGATCCATTCACTTTATGCGTTTGATTGATCTAAACAAACGAATAAATCTTCAAATACCTTTACTAATTCCATTTTAGACATTAAATATAACTGAACGGAATGACTACTTATCTTCATGTCGTGGTAAGTCCTAGCTTGATACGGCATCAGCCGTCTCGATTTTCATTAAAAAAAATCTTAAACAGCAGCTTTGAGCAGTCAATGGAAAAATTAAAGCAATTAAAACATTACCTAAATCATCACATTTGGACCCAACATAAAACCATTATTCCAACCGTTCAAAACGAACGCTCCATATAAATTAAAACCTCATTGGAACCTGTATATCCCGAGGGTAAGGAGACTCGTGACACGGCAGACCAGCCCGTTATGGCCAATAGAACTGTCCAGACACTTATTAATGTCCGCTAGACAATGACTGTAATGGCATTAAGCGGGATCCGCGCTGAACTTTGCCTCCGTTCAATTATAAATCCCTATATGCTATCATATACATCTGGACGAACGAATGGAAGTTTGTGAATGAGATGAGAAATGTTTCAGTTCATTCGACAGTTCGTTTGTTCATTCGATAGCTTTGTACATTATGGTCCAGGAGTGATGTGATGTTTCTTTAGATTATACTGAATATAGGTAGCTTTCTATGAGCACCATTAAATCCATTCAGTAGTTTTTACGTGAAAGAGTAACAAACATACATACTTACAAACTTTCAAGTTTATAATATAAGCAGGATCGAAAACCAAATACATCGCCAACAAGTGACAGTCTTGTAAAATCTAGTATCTAAGAACACCGTTAGGGAATGCTATGCAACCCTGGCATGGTCTATTACAGCATTGTTCTGGTAAACTCTTAACACACGAGTGTCACATTCAATATTTTATACGCCTTTGTGTTTACGCATCCTAAACAACACCGAAACACCGGCAAAACATATCCTTTCAATAGGAATGAATACCGCTCATAATGCGAACCGCAAGAAAAGATAGCAGACAGTTTATTAGCTATTTAAATGAAATAATAATAATTGTGAAAATCAGTGGTCTATAAATTGACTAAGATAATTATAACATATATTAATTATAATAAAATAATAATAATAATATCTATGGACACTTTTACACCACGTCAATCTTGGCCCGTGGTACTCTCGAAGAGACTTGTGTTACGGGTACTAGACAACGAAAATACATAATATATTTAATAGTTTTTATACTAATACTTATATTTAAGATTTTCTTTATACAATACACATCCATGACCCAGGAACACTGAAACTTTTTATAACCTGGCGAGATTCGAAACCGCTACCTACGGCTTGAGCGCCAACGTACTAACCGTTGAGCCACATACAATAGTTATACTTTTACTCGACGCTTATACGTAGAGTAACATAAGTGTAGTATAACACTAACGGGCTACCTGACAATCTACACTAATATTATAAAGAGGAAAACTTTGTTTGTTTGTTTGTTTGGTTGTAATGAATAGGCTCAAAAAGTACTGGATCGATTTCAAAAATTCTTTCACCATTTGAAACCTTTTTTTTTTTTCTTTTACGCCGGGAAATGCACTGACGCATACCGCTGGGGA
This sequence comes from Lycaena phlaeas, assembly GCA_905333005.2. Classification (NCBI taxonomy): domain Eukaryota; kingdom Metazoa; phylum Arthropoda; class Insecta; order Lepidoptera; family Lycaenidae; genus Lycaena; species Lycaena phlaeas. Next base: position 11,778,275 of record HG995178.1, read on the forward strand.
GTGGGTCTCCCCAGGCGGGTATGTGGGACTCGCTGCGCCCGAAAGATGGTAAGTGGACGCAGCTCTACCCACTAAAACCCGGCGAGTGCCACCAATGCCGCCTTTGGTGAGGTGCCCCGGATCTACAAGCAACAGGGCACCTCGACGGCTAGTCAGTCCCTCAGGGGACTGACGCCACCTCCACAGAGCGGTTGCCCCGCACCACAGAACAACCACTCCCAACGTCTGGACAGTACAATGAGGTGAGGTTCCCATCCTCACCCCTTGCCCCCTGCTCTTTTGTCCCCTCTTCTTATAAGAGGGGTACAAAGAGCCCCCTCGGCTCAATTCGCTTCACCCAAGGTGTTTGGGTCACCCTGGGCTACTGTGCCCCACCGCCACGACAAGGCCTGAACCATGGTGGGGACCATTTGAAACCTACATTATCCACGAGTAACATTGGCTAAATTTTATACTGGAAAAAAACAGGGTTCCGTAAGATATTTGGGTTTTTCGGACACGAGGTGTAAAAAATCAACCAGAAAAGTTACTTATTTTGCGTACGCTGCCTAAACTATAAAAGATAGAACCATAAAATGTTCTAATTAATTGTAGATCTTATAAATATCTACAAAAAAGTCCACGACACACTATACCTATCTATGTCGAGTGAGGCACAACAACCATATTTTATTCAGAAAATTTGATTTTTTGGACATTTAAACGAGTTTATTTTACTCATGCTTTTAATCCTTAAGATATGAAGCTAAAGTTTGTTTATTTGAACGCGCTAATCTGAGGAACTATCGGCCGGATTTTAATGAAACATTTGTGTTCGATAGCCCATTTATCGGTAAAGATCATCCCACTAAGATCCCGTTGTAAATCTTAGTTAACGCAGGCGAAGCTGCGGGCAACAGCTAGTATAACATAAAAAACAAGCCAAGAGCGAGTTGGATATAACAATACCACAGACAGAAAATTATACAAAAAGAAGCCATTGTCTGTGATCTGAAAAAAAAAGTGTCAACTCATACCAACCAGTTCCCACGTAGTACAAATGACTTGACATAAAATTTAGCGGAATCCCATAGCTCTCATTTGCGGCGAGACGGCAGATATGATCGTAAGTAAGACAATGGTTATCGCTCGCAGCGATGCCGATACCGCTGATGGATGCGGCACGCTCCGCGATACCATCGCTCGTGACCAGCCCGTGTGCACCAATTATTATTCAATATAATTCATATAATTCCAATTGGATATCCCTTATCGCCATCGACCACATAGCCCATAGACTCCTAATAACAGTGGAACGGGTTCTGGCGACACATCTGGCTTATAGTTCCGATGTAAGCCGTAAACAATGTACTCAAACTATCGTGTCGTCTCATTCTTTCCAGTTGCGAAATATATCCATTTCTTTTTAACGTTCCGTGATTGGTAATGTATTACATTGAATTAGCTAATCACAGCATTGTAACCCATTCGTCTCACCTCAGCTAGTTGCCAGAATGCATTTTATACGAAAAATCAAACATTAGGAGTCTATAGGTTGTGTGGTCGATGCTTTTCGCGGAATGTTCCTTTGCGTTTGTTTCGCGTCATATTGTATTCATATCATTACTCGGTTGAAAGAAAAGACCATCTAGATCAGTGGTTCCCAAACTCTTTTGCTTCATCGACCCCTTTTAAACTTTTCCTGCATCAGGTGGACCCGTTTTGACTGAGCTGACTCTTTTTTTGCTCGTTTAAAACATTTCATTATAATAGTAAAATTCTCTTAACAACATTGATAGGAGAAGCCAAGCCAATTCTTGGTTGAATGGCTCATTGATTTTGTCACGCTCATCGTGGACCCCCTGCGAGTCTTCCGTGGACCCCTGTGGGTCCACCTGGACCACTTTGGGAACCACTGATCTAGATGAAAATAATTTCCAAATTCGCCCCGCTCGTTCCGACGAGAAATCTCACCTTACTTCCCCGCGCCAACAAAAGAGACGAAAGACGAATGAACACCAACAGGAATTTCGTTACAATTAATAATTGTCGTATTAATATTTGGATTTATTAATGTTACAATTTAATTGTTATTAATTAACATTATATTCGTGAATAGAATATCGGTTTGGCGGCCGGTACTAACAGTTGGTTTGTAACTAGTGTAGAGTGAATATAGAAAATGTATGTAAAATAAATGCTCATGCTTGATAATTACGTGAGAATAGTTTTTTAAATACGTAACTCTATCTCTGTCAACAACAACAACAACAATTCTAACACTCTTGATACACGATGGAAAAAAACAAGGAAGAAAATATATTAATAATAGGTAATGTGCCCAATGTCGAAATAAATAAAATAGAATAAATTAACTGTTTTGTATGAAATTACGTTCAACGTCACGTCACGTAGACGAATGTTTATTTAATAATAATATAATAATAATTGTTTTACAATTTTTTATAAAGTCTCTGACACTCAAACTAGGCTAGATGCCCGTTTCTCAGGAGTCAGTGGCTTCTCCCATATATATTCTATTATATTTAAACAAAATTACGATTTGTATAAGCTCATTGATTTTCATAATATGATAAGTTTTAGTACACAATCAGGGAAGAACATCGCACTAAAGCGTAAACTTTTACAACAACAGTCGAAGTTATTTACGTACTAATATACGACATATTATTCGTGAGGTATTTGAAGAATTTATAAATCAACTACATGGACATAATTATGTCAACATGACATGGTGATTTAAATGTAGGTACTGTAAATGTGACGTGTATGTATGTACTGTAAATGTACTGTAAACTAATGTGACGTACAAGTACTTATTATATACAAGCAATTATCTTATTTGTATTTTCGCTATCATGGACTAGATGGCGTTGATAATAAAATTAAATCGTCACACGTGTTATACTGTACGCGAGATTTTTATTTATGTACTTGGCTTCAGCCAAGAAAATAATATTTGTATCTATGTTGTAGAGTCATAATTCTGGAAAATCAACTTGAATATTGTCAAGTAGCGATAAGTGTACTGTAGCGATAAGTCTTCTAGTATAATATAATGACCACGTGATTTTTAATAGTATCTTCAATAGAATAATATTGCGAAAAAAATTACAAGGTACGGAGTGCACAGCTGACTATAATTACGCCGATGTTGATCCATAAATATACGATAATAACATAGTATTATGACTATTTACTACAAATTAATTTTTTTGCCCCAGTACCTAGATTAAGCTAATTAAGAGCATTGAAGAAATCATCAGTTGCTAAAAGTACTTGAAATCCTAGATTCGAATCTACTCCAGTTTTTTTTTAAATTATTGAATTTAACATGGCTATATAAGATTAAAAAAACAGGGAAAACGAGATGTTTACCACAATTTTATACATTTGATTTTCGAAGCTCGATATCACGTGAACACAGACATTCGTGAACGACATTCATGAATATCGAGCACCGCAAAAATGGTAGATATTCATTTTTAAATCCTTCTATTTTCGACAGAATTTTCACGGCTGGCAGCCCTACACCAACAGCTCACATATCAAGTGTGGGTCAAATGACAATTAAACCAAACCACCGAGGTGCTTGTAATTGAATAATGGACTAAATGTAGGACGTATTGATGTCATCATCTATTATCGACAGTCGAGATTGAGCACCGATTGATAAACGCCATATTGACATTTTACTGTCTCCCCCTTTAATTAGGGAGGGGAAAAATCTTAGTTCTTTTAATTGATTTCGTTACAAGTCCAGTTTAAACGTATCCGCCTGGCTCCCTGAGGTTAAAGACAAAGTATATATTAAAGACAAAGTATATATTGCAACTAAGTGTACTGAATGATTTCTTATAATATTATAAAAGTGCTTAAAACTTAGCAACTTTTATAAGCATTGCAATATAATTTGTAGATACCTAATCAATATGCGTTATTACATTGAGAAATAGCTTAAATTACAATTTATACAGTATACTTTTAAGTCCATTTTCATATCAAAGGGTCATTTTGTGGTTATCGCTGTTGATCCTGACTAAACAGGAAAAGCAGCGGTGAGATCGAATGATGCAACGTTATACTTATTGATGGAACAATGAAAAAATGATTTTAAGAAGATGCCTAGATCCTGTTAGGTGGCTGAAGATTGAAAAATTTGACTTAACACTACAAAGCCAAAGTCGTAGACCGTAGACGATTTTTTTTTTTTTTTTTTTTTTTTTTTTCGGTTGGATCTATGCTAATGGTCCTAGTGACCGTTATGCGTCATCGGAAATGGGGTGATCCGGTTGGATCATCCTATGACGTTAAAAATTTGGGGGGTTGCCCCCCGCCATGTTCATGGCGTCGGGTTTGTACCTAACTTGGTAAGCTACGGTCGACTGGTTTGGAACGGGTGACGTTAGAAACCTATCGTGAGGGCCGGCCCTCCCCTCCCCCGGTAGCGGGGGAGGCGGGTCAAGCGCGGGACCCGAGCAAGCTGCCGATAGCAGAGTGCTGTCGGTGATTACACGGTCTATATTGGTGTCGACTCGTAGCTGATCTGAGCCTATGCTGTCGCGGTTGATCCGGATCAACTGGTCAACGGAGTGTAGGGTTCGACGTCGCATACGACCCCGGGGCCCATGCGGTGTGAATGTGTGCCTAACACCGGCTGTGTTATGTCTGAGTGTGTGTTGTAGCTTACGTCGCGCTTCAGCGTCGCGCTTTAACAGTTCTGTGATTTTATCAACAGGATCGGTTATGACCGTAGACGAAGGAGGTCGCAAACCCGTGGATGTATGGACTTTAACAGTTTCCCATTTCTTGTTTTATGTCATCCGACCTAAAATTAAAAAGAAACAATTTGCCCTAGAATTTATATTTTAATTTAATAGAGGGTTATCAAATGCGAAGACAATTTTCCAAATACAAATAGAGGATGAGATGTGATTGCCAAATCAACTCTACAGCTTTAGTTTGTAATATTCATTTTGATTAACATAGTATATATTTTTTTCAATAAGTCGCTTTTATAAGAAACTCCTATAATCCCAATACCACTTACGACACGACTAACCTAACCATACTATCACTGATAAATACCTAAGCATACTATTTTCTACCATAGAAAGTCGCATGTAAAATAAATACACCGAAATAAGCACATTTTATTTATAAGGAAATTGATAATAATGCAATTTAGAATTTAGATCACACAATTCCTGGTAGTTTATTAACAAGTACCCAGTACTAGGCCTCTTTTGATAACAAACTAATGTTGTTATGTTGAAACACTAAAATTATTTTGCGATAGTAAATAACAAGAATAGTCTAAAGGTGACAGATTTTTTTAAGGTTGACCTAATAATTAACATCTAATATTTATTACTTTATTAAAGTACTACGGTACTTTTTGCATCAATCTTATCTTCCAACAATTTTGCAGCCAAATCATCATAAATATAAGAGTTTTTAAAGTTATATTGAGTAACCCAAGAACTTTGGTTCAATAATAACTTTAGCGTGTATGGAGAAATCTCTTATTACATTCATTATATTAAAGCCTTTATAATGAATGTAATAAGCAGAGCCGTAAATAGCCTTCTTTGCGCCCTGTGCGAGCTTCTATAACTGCGCCCTTAGCAAACAAAAAATAATAATAGCCCTGCCTGGTCTGGCCATTCTTGCGCCCCCCAGAGTCTACGCCCTGTGCCTGGGCACCAGTGGCACCACCCGATTTACGGCTCTGGTAATAAATAGACGAGAACATATAATTCGTACGAGAGTAGATTTTATTAGACATTAAGTTGACTGTATCAAGAGATAGATGGCGCTAAATATAATTACACAGAAATCGTGACATTAAAAATCTGCATTTAGTAGAAATGTTTAGATATGCGGGAACATAAAGCTAAACGACTTCAGATTATAATAAAAATGACGGTTAGTTTATTCCGATTCCACTTAATAGTAATATAAGATTATATTAAAATAATAATAAATATGAGAATACAAACAAATTAGACTTACGTTTAATCGCCGTTGATGTGAACCATTCAGATGACGGACCTACAACAAAAAAAGCAACATCAATACGAATCGTAACAGAAGCGAAACAATCTCCAGATCTGGCACGATTCCATATCCACGACAGAAATTAAAATAATACGACCATGATAAATGAGACATGAGCCGGGAATACGATGTAGGGAACAGCGGTAATGCTAATTCAATGGCGTAATACCGTATCTGTGTAGCCCGGGGATCTGATCGTCTACGATCGCCGATATGGGCCCGCTCGTGATTTATTTTGGCCTCACCCATATAAGAACTTACAATGGATACGATTTACGACAATCGATTCGGTATCGATAAAACTTAGCCTCTTTTAGGTTGAGCACGAGGGTAATTACAGTCGTGTTACATGACATTCACTTAGAGGTTTAAGTTCGCCTTACCTATCCATTAAATTTCGCCTTGAGGGACACCTTATCATTAGACAACAGACTGAGCCTGACGAGGGACACCTCATTCATGGTAGAACTAGATTAATATAATGTTGATTTTATAGTTTGTTGTTTAAGCTGCTTGGATTCAAGTGGTTGAGAACGTGGATATACTTCCACTGCTACCATAGTATTACATAGTGGTACGAATGAAAAACGAACCTACGAGTGTTAATCTGTAGCGCGGCCCACCACAGAGCACATACAGGCTATGCACGTGTTTTCTGAATATGGAGGGCAGAGGCAAGGAGAACCATCTAGTATGGGGGATCAGTTGAAAAAGTGTCCACTTGTAAATAGCAAATTATGGTTCGAAAACTCATCAAAATAGCGCTAGTGTCGGAAAAGGAAATGATGTGAATTTAGTAATGATGTAAAACATGCAATAGTTACATTTTCGTAAAATCCGCGGTGACAAAGAGGAAGTTTTTCTTTCCTTCTCCTACTCTAATTATTTGTGGCGCCTTCTATCTTCTATAGCAAGTGGAAAGTATTTAACTTTCCACTTGCTATTATGGCGCCATCTTAATTTGCTGCTTTTCAGTGGACACTTTTTAATATACTGAGATGGTTCTCCTTGCTTTCTATACTCCATGTTTCTAAAGTCACATGCATGAATTGACGTTATCTAGACCTAGGTTGTCAAACTTTTAAATCCACGTTGCTAAGACCGTGCGTGTGCGCAGCACTCGCAGCAATGTGATGCGCAGCGGTAGAGCCTCGTCGCGGGTTCCACGCGGATTTGCCAATTTGTAACGGTTTTTCTTTGGTCACATCAAGTCACAGGCTTGTGCATCGCGTTGACATATGTAAGCGCCTATTAGAGCAAGCCACGTGTGTAACCAATGACGTCAATTAATGCATATCGTGTCCGTAAAGTTGCAGTGGACATAACTACTTATTACATACATTTTATTGCAAAACGAAGCTACACTTGTGTAGCCTCTTCGTACGCCGGCGTGGATCCGCACCTTTATAAGATTTTTTTTCGACAAACACTGAAAATCAGCCAGTGTTGCCAGCCTATAAGTTTTGGCATACTCATAGCCTAAATACAATATTGAGTTGTACATTATTAAACACTAGCTGTTGCCCGCAGCTTCGTCTGCGTTAACTAAGATTTACATCGGGATCTTAGTACGCAAAATAAGTTTTCTGGTTGATACACCCTGTGTCCGAAAAACCCACATATCTTACGGAACCCTATTTATTTCCAGAATAAAATTTAGCCTATGTTACAGGTGGATAATGTAGCTTTCGAATGGTGAAAAAAAATCGGTCCAGTACTTTTTGAGCCTATTCATTACAACCAAACAAACAAACAAAGTTTTCCTCTTTATAATATTAGTGTAGAGTGTAGATGTAGATTCAACAATAATTCATGTCATAACAAATCAGCATTGCTGTGCCATTAATGACATTAAGGGCCTGTTTCACAATCTCCCGTTAAGTTCCCTATAGGCTATAGGCAACATATTTGACAGATGTTTGACAGATACTCCATACTCTATCTGTCTATAGGGAACTTAACGGGAGATTGTGAAACAGGCCCTAAATATCAGGAAAGTTTATTATGCGGATAACAAATCGTCAGGCGACATTCGATTACTCACGAGATACCGAGGATGTCGCATTAACACAAATAACAATAATAGTGGAAACTCGAAGAAAGTGTCATTTGGAATGAAATCTACCCAATGACATACCTATTAAGCACTAACTTATAAATAAGTGTGTATAACTGAATGTATAAACGTGACACATTGCACACATACATTTTCGAAATAACAACCTCTCCACGTTGATCACTTTTTGATAGGACAAAATCTTATAAATTCATGTCACCTACATGCTTAAGTGGCACTATGGCATCATTGGGAAAATTATTATTATCTCCTTATGTGACGACCTCTGTGGCCCAGTGGTTAGTGCGTTGGCGCACAAGTCGGAGGTAGCGGGTTCGAATCTCGCCAGGGAACACAAAAAAGTTTCTGTGTTCCTGGGTCATGGGTGTTTATTAAATATGTGTATAATATAATAAAAATCTTAAATATAAGTATTAATATAAGAAGTATTAAATATATGTATTTCCGTTGTCTGGTACCCGTAACACAAGTCTCTTCGAGAACTTAGCACGGGAAAAGATTGACGTGATGTAAAAAAATCGTCTATAGATCGTCTATAGATATTATGTTTACGCGAATTTCACTCATTATAATGAAACAACTTACGGATTTTATCGAGATTTATCTAGTTCTTTATATGCCCGACGTTTCAGATACTTTACAGCAACCATGTTCACGGGAGGACCGAGGGAGGCTGAGCGAGGAGGGAGGGAGGTTGCTGTAAAATTATTAGTGCTAAAATTTTAAATTTCATTTTGCGTCTGTCGAACCCGACTATTGACATGAGGAGCGTTTAGATAGTAGTGTTCTTTGCATAGTTGTTTCATTAGTTAGCTAAGTACGCTTCTTGAATAGGAGTGCAATTTTCATTCTTAGTCTTTACCACAAAGTTGTATGTACCCGATTAAAATGGTGTGATGTTTGTCTAACATTTATTTATTTCTGCATAAGTTTCGACATAGTTTAGGAAAGTTTTGAAACGTCGTTTCTATACTAATTTAGAATTGAACGTTAAATTAAACGTTTACACGTAATTCCGTATTTAATTCTCATTGTAGGGCTCACATTGTATGTTAATAAGCGAATATTAAGAGGTCCACCGGGCCAACGCCGTACAACATTGCTTAAACAATCCACTCTAATAATTATTAAATTACATGATTATTCGACCACTAACTATAGCCCGCTGTTATGTCCGCTTCAACTTTATGGACTGAATTAAGAAACTTTTTAATTCAATCAGAAACATAATGTGCTAATAAATAATCATTAATCTTTACTAATATTACACAGAGGGAAGATTTGATTGTTTGTTCGCATTGAATGGGCTCCTACACAACTTGAAAATTTGGAAAATTCTTAAACGCCACTGTCAGCAAGTAATATAGACTTTAAAATGTTTACCTGTGCGAAGCTGAGAGGAACAATATAATAGTTGCATTACACTTTTCCACGTAATAATATCACATAAGTTGGTCCTTCAAGCCGGATATGTGTTACAATCATAACATACAATGTAATAATATCATTACATGAAATATTGAAAAACAGCACGTTTAAATTTCAATTAACTTTTTGTGGGAAGGAATTTTAGCCTCAAGGCAGCGAACCAATTACCTTATAATCTCTATGTATAACTGTAAATTACGCTCATTATACTGGGTGTAAAGAATGCAGACAGTATATCACCAAGTCGAGCATTACTCATTACCATCGACCACATAACCCATAGACTCCTAATAACAGGGGAACGGGTTCTGGCGACACATCTGTCTTATAGTTCCGATGTAAGCCGTAAACAATGTACTCAAACTATCGTGTCGTCTCATTCTTTCCAGTTGCGAAATATATCCATTTCTTTTTAACGTTCCGTGATTGGTAATGTATGACATTGAATAAGCTAATCACAGCATTGCAACCCCTTTCGTCTCACCTCAGCTAGTTGCCAGAATGCATTTAATACGAAAAATCAAACATTAGGAGTCTATAGGTTGTGTGGTCGATGCTCATTACACTGAGTGCGAAGAATACAGATACTATATCACTGAGTTCGTTATCGCGATCCGACTCGCGTGATAGTGGACAATGAGTCGGTGAGTCTGTGACATACCGGGACTCAGATGTGATCTAAGTCGCGTGATATCAGTGAGTTTGTGACCATGCTCCGATACAGCACGCGATGGTAAATGTACCGATGAAATGACACCGAATTATTACTAATCTTATTGTTTTCTTATGTTTACGCGAATTTCACTCATTATAATAAAACAACTTTTACGGATTTTAAACTTTTACGGCTGTAAAGTATCCGAAACGTCGGGCTCTTAAAAAACTAAATAAACCGCGATAAAATCCGTAAAAGTTGTTTTATTATAATTACTAATCTTTTTTAAAAAATATCGATATCGTGTTGACATTAAGTTCGCACAAGCGCTTAATAAGCGTCGCGTTTAATTCTGAGTTGCGAATTCCACAGGCTCAATCAAATTTAATTTCCAACGTCAATAATTAAACAGCGCTTGATTAAGAAGCGCGGTGCTTTAAAAACGCTTTCGTATGAACAAATATATAGGTATTCGTTTGTGTTATTTCAACGTTGCCATAACGCTCCGCAAAAAACTGCTCGCGCGAAGGCAGTTTAAGGTTTTGGTAAAATAGGCAATTTCATTTCAGGCTAGTCTTAAAATTTGCTTACGTCAGTTTTATTAAAAGCCCAAAAACAAAACCTATCAACTACGAGTACGACTGGGGAAACATGTATATTAAAACAATAATTATCCTCATACCAGCGACTCTTTTACTGAACGAAGTGTAGGTCACTTCGTTTGAAATTTAAGAATATATTTTAATATGCATTTAAACATAATAATCATCATCAGCGTATATCCGTCCACAGTTAAAAATAGACCTTTTTTTTTCTTTAACGTCGGGAAACGCGCTTAGGCATCCCGCTGGGAGTGGGTCTCCCCAGGCGGGTATGTGGGACTCGCTGCGCTCGAAAGATGGTAAGTGGTCGCAGCTCTACCCACCAAAACCCGGCGAGTGCCACCAATACCACCTATGGTGAGGTGCCCCGAATCTACAAGCAACAGGGCACCTCGACGGCTAGTCAGTCCCTCAGGGAACCAACGCCACCTCAACAGAGAGGTTGCCCCGCACCATCGAACAACCACTCCCAACGTAGCATCGGGACAGTACAATGAGGCGAGGTTCCCGTCCTCGCCCCTTGCCCCCTGCTCTTTTGCCCCCTCTTCATATAAGAGGGGTACAAAGAGCCCCCTCGGCTCAATTAGCTTCGACCAAGGTGTTGGGGTCGCCCTGGGCTACTGAGCCCCACCGCCACGACAAGGCCTGAACCGTCGTGGGGGCTGAACAAAGACCTCCCCCAATGCACGCCATATAAACATATTGTCAATAATTTCATCAGTTCAAGTGGCAGGGGGCTTGTCACACTCAGAAGAACGGATGGTCGATTGCCCAATAAGGTGTGAAGGCCGCGCTTAGGTAGATGAAGTATTGGCCGGCCATTAACCAAGTTGGACGATCTCCGTGCAGTGGCCGATCCATGTTGGATGCGAATGGCAAACTCCGTATTGGCGTTTATTGAAGCTATGTCTATGTTCATCAGTAGATGGATAAAGGGTGGTGATGATGATGATGATGATGATACATATTTCCGCTCAAACAGAACTTTAAGTTAAAATAATAAACATATGTAAGCCAAATAGATATTACACGACTTGCATGTCCAATCGTTAACATAAACATTTATAATGCGACGTAACGGACACGACACGTCACCCCGACGGCGCCGACACCGTGAAATATCCTCGTACAGATTGAATCTAGAAATGTACTAACTTTTATAACCAATGGGGACGCGTGTGCGCTCGACCGGTTCTTTATAATCTGTACGAGAACGAAATATTAAATTAATTTTATTTTAGATACTTTCGAAGTCTTGCCGATTGCGAAATATCGGGTTGCTCTTATTGATATGAGCGACGATGGTCTAGTGGTGGGTAGATTCGGCCTCTTATGCGAGATGTTGTGGCTTTGATCATGACCCCCGTGTGCCTTGAAATGGGTTTTACTAAATTTGTAAACGCTTCCTGAGCACAAAACTTCGTGATATGAGTAAACCTGCATGCCTGATGAGAATGAAAGTCTTTGAAGGTATATTGGTTCACCAACCCGTATTGGGCCAGCGCATCGGCGAACTATGGCCCATTACCCTCTTCGCCTGATTTCGAGGAGGAGACCCGTGCCCAGCAGTGGGACATATCAGTGTATCAACTCTATATATATATATATATATATATATATATATATATATATATATATATATATATATATATATATATATATATATATATGCACTTAGATAAAAGTTACTTTAGTATTAGAAACAGACACTTGGATTTTGTTTAACTGTATAGATTTAAATAAAAACACGATATTATAATAAATATGTACTGTTAACAGACAAAATCAGGTAGAGCTGTCGCCATAACTTCAGCTTTTCCAAGAGAAAGTCTGTTATCCTGCTATGGGATAACATTTGTATGATAAATATAAATGTTTATGTCGAGAATATAAATGTATACGACGTTAACTTAGTCAATACAAGACACGACAAACGGCGTGGCTAATTTTGCGCGTAGTTTTATAAAATGTTTTATCGATATCAGAATATACGGTTAGTTTGTATACTTTCATTGTAATTTTGTGTTTGAGATTATTTTATATTAATAATAATAAAATAATATATTGGGACAACCCGCATACGGCCTTTACCTGATTCCAAACTAGGCAGAGTCTGTTATGGCAGCCCGACAACTGATACAAACTTATATCTCTAAATACATACATATTGAGACTAAATTACTTTCAGACAGAACAATTAATGATTATGCTAATTACAAAAAAAATGTCCTGAGTGGGAATCGAAACCACGATCTTATGGTTTAACAGTTCGGGTCACCACCCACTAGACCAACAGGTCAGTCAAACCGTTTAATTACACTTCATTAAGATAGACCATTTAGCAATGGAAGATAAAGGCTGATGACGATGACGTTAAAGTCGCAAATTTTTTACATATATATAAATCAGACTTGGGGAACATAAAAGCATACTTCACCTGCGCTCCACCAACTCACAATACTGATTTAAACCATTTGTCCTATCAACAGGCAAGCTATACATCATCATCATTAGCCTTTATCCATTCATTGCTAAACATTAGCCTCCCTCAATGATCTTATTTAAAAAAGTATCATCCCATATATGTCCCACTGCTGGGCACGGGTCTCTTCCTCGAAATCAGGCGAGGATGGTAATCTGTCAACCTATCGCTGTCTGAACTCTGAACAAAACTCTGCCATTATAGAGTTATTGTTTAACATGTAAAAAAGTCGTAATTTTTTCATATTTTCTCTCCGTTTAAACCTTCTCTGGACTTCCACAAATATTTCAAGACTAAAATAAGCCACATTGGTTCATCTATTCTCGAGTTTTAGCGAGACTAACGAACGGCTATTTCATTTTTTTTAAATTTTTCTATAATATACTAGCGAACCCGACAGACTTCGTTCTGTCAAAAAGATTTGGTATGCAGCAGTTTTTTGTTCCTACCTATTTTATCTCAAAATTCGAGAAATAAACTATCCTATCTTTTAAGTTGGAAAAAGGAAACATTTTAAAAGAAAAAAACATTAAAATCGGTTCAGTAGTTTCGGAGTTCATGCCGAACAAACATCGTGACGCTGGAATTATATATCATATAAAATATCAATTGTATTACCCAGGAAAAAACTCGTACAAGTCCACACAATCTCACCGAACAAAGTCCCACAGCTTTAACAACATACGCAAAACATGAAATAGATTATTGATACAAAACATGCACGGTGTAAGTCACGATCTTTAATTTTAAATCATTTACGGACAGACACACGTCCAGCTTGATATTGTGCGAATCGGAATGTTCTCGAACACACTCGACGGGAACAGCGATGGTGGAAATTGAAATACACCTCGAAACAAACGCCACATCTCATTCGCAATGGGAATTGAAAACTATTACTTTACGAATATTCTATCAACTTGAAAGATAAGGTCACATAAGCATGAGCTAAATAAGCCAAAGAAAAATTAAATACGAAAAATAAACTTTTATATTCAAGATTTTGGGAAAAAAATACTTCTATAATAATTATTCTTCAACTTGTTTTTTTTTTTTTTTTTTTTTTTAATTTATATTCATAGGCTAGCCGCTAGACAATATTAAATTTCATCCGTACAAAACAATAAGTAGTTAAGCTAGTATTTTTTTTAAGTATTAAGTGAAAACTTCTTTTCAGTTTTTTGTAAGTGTTGCTTATCCATCACGCTCTGAAGTGAAAGGCTCGATCGGGTAAACTCGGGATCCCTAATTAAATATAGTTATTTACATGACGAAATATCGAACTCCAGCAAAGAAGTAGTGAAGGATACTATTCGGATGAGATGTGAGATGTGCATTTTCGAAAATCGTAAGATCTTCCGCTACCGGAATACGCGTATTCGTATGGGACGACGTTAGCATGGTGGTATTTATTACGCCTATTTGAAACTTTCACGAAAGCCATACCGTAAATTCAGTGTCAAAAAATAATAATTTTCTATAACATATTTTATGACAAGATGTTGCCCGCAGCTTCGTGGGCTTAAATTTACAATGATTTCCACGTCTGTTTGGTTATAAAAATATATGATTTAACACAAACAAAAGAAAATCTCTACATCCACACAAAGAGAAAACTTTTTAGTATATTTTATCTCGCCAAATAAGATATTTACATTTTTGACGTTTGGGATATTTTACCTACCATAGTCCTCGCTACCCTAATCCCGTACTCCCCAGCTACCATAATCCTCTAAAGACTCCTCCTTCCTTTATCTTCTTTACTCCCCCTTAAAATAATAAACCACGATGAAATCCGTAAAACACACGTATAATGTGCAAATTTTGCGTGGACTTTAGAGGACTTAAGATTATATAGGATCAAATCATTATATTTTATCGAAATCACGATCTATCTATCTATTTCAAAATTTCATGCAAATACCTATAGCTCTGACACCAAACGCATAGTATACAAGCTAAACTGTAAATCTCACGATACAAATATACTACCCGTAAACAAGCAAAAAAAAACTAATTACGTACATTAATGTGAATGTCCTATTGTCCTAACATCGCTCGACTCATGTTCATAAACCTAAACGTAGGTAGCTGAATCATTGAGATAAACCACCTACAGCCAACCTTATGACTCTGGTAGTGAAGTCCACGATGGTTCTGCGCAATCGTCGCTCCGATACACGCGCGTGGGTTCACTCCGTTATACGTACGGAATGGATCTGTCAAATCTACACAGATCTTTTTCACTGATCGCGTGGGTTTTTATTAGTGTAATGTTCTAGAATCTAGATTCTAGAATCTAGATAGAATAGCTAAGGATATTTTTTATGTTATAATGATGCCCAGACAACCGCATAACCAGAGATTATACTGATGCGTTGGTCGCCTTTTCCCTATCCCAATGGGCCACTGGAAAATCACAAGCCGCAATACAAGCGACAGCATAGCTGTCACTTTACGACATAATGGCGAGTGAGAGGTTACCTCTTTATTTATTTTTTCATTTCAATACAATATCATCATCATCATCATCATCAGCCTTTATCCGTCCACTGCTGAACATAGGCCTCCCTCAATGAACGCCAAGACGACCGATCCCTTGCTACTCGCATCCAACGCGGACTTGCCACTGCACGGAGATCGTCTTCCCATCTAATATAATATAGTTATTAAAATTGCCGCTTTATTTTATTGTAATGTCAATATCGGATATGGTAAAACGATATGAGACGGACGAAGTTATTTTTGTATATAAAATATTTTTGTATAAAGTAAATAGGTATAATATAAAATGTAAATTCAAGTACAAAAAACCTTTAAGTCACAACTGGTATTCCATCATATTCTTGTATTATATGGTTCGCGCCAGAATTTGCCTATTAGAATCAAGAATTAGTGTTTCATTTTATGTTAGATAGCTAGAACATAGAGAGCTAGATGCTAAATCAGCTAGTGATCAAAAAAAGTAGTTTCCAGTTCCAAGAAGTTTCTTCGCTTTTGAAATCCTACAAAAAAGAGGTCTTATAGTCTGACTATGTGTGTGCATGAGACATTGTAGCTCATATTATTATTATTGGTTAACCGATTTCGATACTTTTTATTAGAAAGCATATTCTCTATAGCTGACATTCGGGAACATGTTTTATCAAAATCAGCACAGCCGTATTAAGGTCATCATCGTCTTGCGGTATTGCGTTAGGTTTTATTCAATGTATTATTGAAAAAAAAATCATGAATAATTAATATTCTTAGTTAATAAATCGACATGTTTGTTAACGTACGACAATTACTATAAAATCAATGATACAATACGTACACATGGAACGTACGTAGTTCAGCCGAGGTAAGTGCGAGAGCAACACATAATTATGGTGCGCTTGCGCATATCTGATGAGTTCGACCAAGTTGAGCCATATTTAATCGATCTTTGATAACACGTAGGTGGGAATTTAAGCTTATGTATGGAATGAAAAAGTTTTATTTCAAATAGAACACAAAATCTGCGAGACAGTAAATGGTGAGCGGTATTGATGAGCAAGGGTATATATTGAGCGCAGATTACAGGTCATTTAATTAATTAACAAGTGTTGAAGATCCTATTTTTTTGCACCGCGGTGTAAACGCATTTATACCGCCAGTTCTGGTTAGTTGTGGCGGTTATATAGGTCTGGTCGTAAACCAACACTCACAAGCACCGTGCATGCCTTTGGCCGCCCATGGCGAGGTGTCCTGGATCTATCAGCCAGTCGGCATGCCGGTCAACCAGGGATGGACTACTTCAAAGTGTTGATCATCCCACGACGGATGATATTCCTCTTATCGTAATGCTACTGAAATATATTAAAAATTAAGATTTGGTGCCCAAACAGCGATGGTCTCATTGAAATGGAAATTTATAAAAACTCATTTCAAGGCACACACGGTGGGGTCAGAATCGAACCCGGAATCTCTCGCATAAGAGGAAGAATCCACACCCGCTGGACCGTCGTAGCTCATATCCAATATAAAAAACATAAAAAAACTGCCCTGACGTCTATTATATCACAATTCACTTCACACATTTGACACTGGTAAATACATACACACAGTTGAAGTTGTATGTGTGTGTATGAATATATTAAAATACGTCATGACCAGCCTTATTTTCATTCCGCAAGCTCTAATCCTCCGCAAATTACTTCCAAGAACTAGTCGCTCATTAGTTTGCAATAATTACATTTCAGAACGAGCGACCGTCTCTATGATATAACTGTCCCATGGACGACTCGTGCGCTGATCGGATGGAGAACATGTTTTAATAATCTTGCATTATTCATTGTATGTTCTGAAATCTAAATCAACGTGTCTATCGACTATCGTATTTGAAAATATTTTTGCAGCGGATTTTCCCATGATTTTTATTTTTGTGTTGTGGAGCCAGATATTTACAATATTGTTCACGAGACTCGAGATATTATGTTTTAAAAGAGTCTAAAATTATAATGCAGGAATACGAACGGCGGAGGCGGATACAGTTTGAGATCGATGATGATTATAAAAATCTTGTCAATTATTGGTGAGCAGACACGGCCTCTTATGCGAGAGGTTCCGGGTTCGATCCTGACCCTTCCGTGTGTGCCTTGAAATGGATTTTTCTAAATTTCTAAGTGCACTCCAAACACGAGACCATCGTTCGCTCATTGGTGAAGGAAAACATCGTGAGGAAACTTGCATGCCTGATGAGATTGAAAGTCTTTGAAGGTATGTGAAGTTCACCACCCCGCACTGGGCCAGAGCATCGGTGAACTATTGCTCATTATCCTCTTCGCCTGATTTCGAGGAGGAGACCCGTGCCCAGCAGTGGGACATACAATGGTTGATACTTTTTTGTCAATTATTGATGATGAATGATATAAAAGATGATTTATTATATACATGGTGTGATAAAATCAATTAAGGACACTTTGGGCATGTGATCTACTGCTTATGTAAAGACGTTTAGGAAAAAAAATATTTTTGAAATTCGAAAGAAAAAAATGCTTAAATGAAATCTATTGCATTAAACCTTCCGCCCGCAACACGTTTCAAGTGAATGAAATAGTTAAAACGCCGTTATTTAGTACATTCACCACGTGGGAAGACGATCGGGATCGGTCTTGGAGTTCATTGAGGGAGGCCTATGTTCGGCAGTGGACGGGTAAGTCATGATAATGATGATGTATTACGAAGTTCCGAATCAATAAAATATCGGCAATACATACAATGCAAACATAGTCTATATGTTTATTATACATTCAAATATATTACATTAAAAAAAAAAAACTTACGTTTATTTCATGTTTTTGGAATGTGCTTGGAGTCCACTAATTTATCTGAAACAAATATTCAAATTTATCGTGACGAATTTTAGAATTTTTTCAAAATTATGTTCATCAACTATTTCCACTTGGTACATTCAAAGCTTCAGTATCGACTTCAATTCCCTTCGATGTAATTACCATCGATAAGGGGCCTTCTAGAATAATCATATACAAACAAAAGGCTTCGAGGTAAAAAATCCGTCATAAAAACTTAATTAGCATCACGCATTATAAATACACTTGTCACTGGACTTTAAACGTTTCTAATAATTCAAATGTTTATCTTAATGGATTACCATAAAGCATAAACTAATTTAAACAAAACTGTTATGTTTGATTTGTATAAGGAGACTCTCTCGTTTCTTGTTTTGAAAAGCAGCATACCATTTTCGTATAAAATGTGAGTTTGTTAGTTTTGTTTGTAATTCAATAACACGTGTGACAAAAGTTATTAAAATTATTATAATAGTTATAATGTATTATTATTTTTTATATATTATTTGAAATTCCATAAAATATTGTATTTTCCTACACTTTTTGTTCCAGTAGTAATAATTCTGAAGTATAATTCTATTTGTTATTGCGAAAATCCTTTCTTATTGTAGGAATATAAAGTTATTATTTAATATTGCACATACTTAATCTCAGGAACTACTGGTCAGATTTGAAAGATTCTTTCAGTGTTAGATAGCCCATACAGGGTGGCCATCGGTAACGATACAAAAGACCAAAAAAAAACCTACATTTACAGTATTAGTTGTAGCCATAAACAGAAATCATTATCATGCCGCTAAGATCCCGTTATAAATCTATAGTTAAAGCAGGTGACGCTGCTGACAACAGCTAGTATTAATGTAAAATTCTTCTTTTCGTGTGTTTATCGCCTAACTTCTTTAAACGGCCGGATCGGTTTGGATTATACTTTGAATTTGAGTGAATCTCCGAATAGTAGCAATTGAAATTACAATCGATGACATCGCAATTTTATAAAATAAAATTATGTGCCAAACAACTGATAGCCCGGGAGCCAGTAACAGGTCATCGTGACCAACTTCCTCCCGCGAGATAATTCGTGAGATGAATAAGAGAATAGTAACATGAAGCCTCGTGGACGTCAGCTGGCGCGCGGTTGGGTGGGATGAGCGGTGGGAGCCCCCCAAACATGTAAAAAAAAAATTTAGTCATTTCCTCTCAGCTGAAATATTTGTTAAGTGGTAGTTAACCCAATATCTTAACGAAAAAAAATAATCAGCTGGTTATGACATGGTACCTTGTACGTCAGCTGGTGGCTCAAGCATGAATTTTTTTTTAAATTTTCAGTGATTTCCTCTCAAACCAAAATTTGCCTGATGATAGCTTGTATGTAACGGACTCACGGAACATGAGAACAATTAAAACACTAAATTATGGTGTATATATATATATATATATATATATATATATATATATATATATATATATATATATATTATTTTATTTTTAAATATTATTGTCAAGTATAAAGTTTTAACGCCAATTTTAGGACATTCCGTCGGGTCCCTATCTAAAGGTCAATTGTTTCAAATCATCTGTTAACGTAAGAGACTTCGTTAAATTTTAACGTCTGTTAAAACAACGCTCTTTGGTTCGTCACCGCCATCTTTAACGATTACATATTCGTTAAAATCGATCGATGCAACCCGCCCTTAATCTTATTGGCAAATCGACCACTTTCTCACGAGCTTTTAAAGAAGAAGAAGAAGGAGGTTATTTTAAAAATAGCAGAGATCAACAATCGCTTAAATAGTGTGTCGCGGCGATAAAAAATGATTACGGCTGATTATGAATGCACGTCGGGCGTACTCGGGCGGACTTGCGCGCGGTGAACGGCCTGCCGCGGAGCCGACACAGCTTCGCTTACATAATCCTTTAACGCTTATAACAAACACGCATTATCGTATTTAGAATCATTTTTACATACGTTTAAACTAATAATATAGCTTATATTTATATCATGAGGAGAGACATCCGCACACTTAAAGGGAGATGCGCTGTATATGCTCATTTCCCTATAATATATGGATAATCGGAAACTTACAGACCCTACGAAACGCGTAGCATACACTTTACGCCAGTTTACTAATTAAGTTAGCGAGAAACATTTCGGTCGTGCCGGTCCAATTCGGATGCAAAGCAGCATAGCACTACTTCTTATAATTAACTATCGATAATTTTCAATTTATACAAAATTCGCATTGAAATCATTACAAAAATATAGCCTTTTATTAGCGAATGATTATAAGAGTATCTTCATCATCGTCGGCCTTTATCCTCTGCTGAGCATAGGCCTCCATCAATAAACGTCAAGAGGACTGAGTATACTGCTATTAATAGGCCTCTTTCAGGGGGAGAGACACTTATCTCAAAAAATCAAAATCTTCAACGTATAAGTACGTAGTTTTCGATTCCAATCAAAAGCAGCAATAAATATAGAGCAACTATATCCAAAGTTCGAAAATTAATAGATATTTAAAAACAAAATTAATTATTATATATATATATATATATTACCATAAATTGAAAATAAATGTAAAAATGTAAGTGCAAATACGAGCTTAACCACAAAATATTAAACACCGTTAACAATATATTACAAAATAACTAAATATATAACTTAGAAACTAATTCCAGAAACTGACTGAACACACCCAGTATACTAATATAACCATTATATCATTAACTACAAACATAAAGACTTACAATTAGACGAAGCAGTAAAGGTAAGGAACGCGGTCGAATATCAATTATTGCATACTCCATGGCATACTTACAACTTTACAACTGTATCCAATGAATTATTATAAATTTAGATAGCTTCAAACATTCGACTAATTAAGAAATCGTGAAAAATAATAGCACGTCCAGAGCAAATTAGTATATTCCTTTCGAGATCAGAGAATCGGAAAACAAAACGTCCCCTTAGCTAAGCCCACGACTTCTATATTTCAAGTATCGAATCCTTAATTTCACACCGCCATTGGTAACGATGTAAAAGACGAAAAAAAAACTAACATTTACAACATTAGTTGTAGCCATAAACAGAAATTATTACGTTTCCTGTATTGCACGCAAGTTGTAAATCTAGCCGGCTCTTTCTATATTTCATTATTGCAATAAAGAAGATGGGGGCGATATCTTCATTACCTCGCAGAGAATCGATGCCATAATTACGGACCACGCAACCGAGGGCCCAGCCGATGAAATTAATTTCAAACCAAGCTCGGACAACGCCATGCCGCATAGGAATTTTATGGATGAGCGTAAGAATTATAAATTTGACTGTACGTACATAGGAATTTCGTAATGGTCGTTCTTGTTCATATATTATCGTAAATCACAACGTAATTTAAGCAATGTTACAATTATTATAGAATTTTGTACTTAGAGTCAGTTGTTTTAAATCATCTGTTAACGTAAGACTTCGTTAAATTTTAACGTCTGTTAAAAACAACGCTCGTTGGTCAATAACGTTCGTTACCGCTCTCCTCATCTTTAAGGATTACATATTCGTTAAAATCGGTCGATACCACCCGCCCTTAATCATCGAAAAACTATGAATTAACTACGAAAAGTTTGATAAAACTATTAACGTTAGCAAGTTCTTATAATTCATTTGTAAACATCAAATAAAAGAGGATTATGTGGTTTTATGAACTTTTTTTCATTATAGACATTTAACAAACAAAAATATAGCGTAGAGCACAAATGAGTAATATTTTGTACACTACACGGTCAGCTGATGCGAACTATAGGCGCCGTTATATTGGCTTCCGACCGTCACGCGACATGCTACACACAGACGAAAAAGTTTGAGGCAATCTAATATTAGTTTTACTTTAAAAACAAAATTCGAAACTATCCATATCTGAAGGGCAAGGAATTGATCTTTTAACTTCATTAATGAACTCAAGATGTACTAAATCATTTTAGATTCAAATGAGGCTATTGTCACAGCAATTGATCAAAATTAGATTTATGATAATTTATTAATTTTAAACAAATTTTAAGCGAGTTCCAATTCTGTAGTAATTATGGTCCTTTTTTCACTTATTTTTAACTTTATCTATAAGTGAACGACTGTTAAGAGCCCGATAACTTATCTCAACGAAGCGTTGAATACCCACTTCTATATCACTGTCATCTCTTATCTATTGACATAAAACTTGAGATGATGATTAAAATGCACCAAATAAAAACCGCTCAAACTTATCACATTACAGGGAATTGGACAAAAAATATTAACGGACTGACACAAAACATATTTTAATGAGTGATTGCTGTGTCTAGACGATACAACACGAGAACAGAGTAAAATAACCCGTATACCCAAACAACAAGGCTCACATTTGGGGATTAAATATTCGAATAGTACAGTTAAAAAATTTCTCATATTGTCGTGCTGGCCTTGACGATTTATAAAAAGCCCGAATACCTATCATCTACGTTCGTTTCAAAAGAATTACATTGTGTCCGAGTATTCGTGTAGTGAAAGTCACGATTTAGAAGGCGTAGATAGCTTATTGTACCAAGAACAATAGTATTAAGAGAATCAACACCGACCGAGGTGTTGGCGATTTGGAATAAAGTTAATATCGGTGTTTGAAAGTAAATCACAGCAATTTTTGACACTTGGCAACGTAATTACGCATAAATAATGATACGTATCATTCGAAATTTGGGGCATTCATCACGAATCTAGTCTTAGGCACTGACAGTCTAAAATCTAAAAAAAGCTTATGTTCGCAAGATAAAGTAAATCAATATTGAAAAGTTATATTATATAATACTAGCGGACTCGACAGACTTCGTTCTGTCAAAACAATCAATTTGCAATACACAGATTTATAAATATAATTTGCAATAAATAAAATTGCAATCTCAAATTTGAGAAATAAACTATCCTATCTTTTAAGTTGGAGAAAAGCACACATTTTAAAAGAAAAAACATTAAAATCGGTTAAGTGGTTTAGGAGTCCATTGAGGACAAACATTGTGACACGAGATTTATATATATTAAGACTAGGTGTTACACGCAGCTAAGTCAACTAAGATTTAAAACAGGTACCTAACTTTTTTTTAAATTGAATATAGCCTATGTTCACCGGGGATACTGTAGCTTCCCAACAGTGAATGAATTTTTCAAATCGGTCAAGCATTTTCGGAGCTCATAATATTAGTATAGACAAACAGCGCAGCGCTTCCCATTTCCGTGGTATAGAGATAAATTATAGCCTATTCGTTACTCTATGGCTTACATAGAGTAACGAATAGGCTATATTATTGAAAAACTGAAAGAATCACAAACAAACTTCCATCCGTTCTTGCGAACATTCAAGTTGCTAATATTATTAGGATTACACTCGAAAAAATATATTAATTGATACGAATCTGCCAAGGGTTCGAAAGAGTAGCCGGTCCTCAGAAATCATATCACTACTTTCTGGGAATGTAAACTGAGACATAAAGAACAACACAATCCAAGAGGCGATACAACCGCTCGTATGATAATGGAGTATCTCACAGTGACAGTGAGTGATAGATGAATAAGATCTATCACGTAATCACTCTTCAAAGTAAGAGCCGGATACTCAAACTTCAAAAGTCCATGCCAGTGACGTCACCGACGAAGGGACAGCGGCAGTGATTTATCCAGCACAGAAATCATACCACACAGAATGGCATTCTTAAACCTGACAGTCCCTATATTATATCACTAGCAGCGCCCCGCAGTTTTAATCGCGTATTTCCCGTTCCCGTGGGAGTACGGGGATAAATTATAGCCTATGTGTTATTCTGATGTATAAGCTATATTATTGTAGAGTTTCATTAAAATCCATTCAGTAGTTTTTACGTGAAAAAGTAACAAACATTCATACTTATGTGCAAACTTTCGCGTTTATAATATTAGTAGGATTGATATCTAAGCCAATAATAAAATTTTAGACTGTCCTTTAACCTGTTATTGACCCTGACTGCCAAGAAGGAAGGTTCTGGATTCGATTCACACTCAGGGCTGTTTGTGTGATGAGCATCATCATTTGTTCTGTGTCTGGGTGTTTATCTTATATGTATGTATATCAGTTGTCGGTTTGCCATAATACATACTGCCTAGTTAGGATTCAGATGACCGTGTGTGAGTTGTAATAACGTATTATTATTATTAAGTAGTTACTTATGATCTTAAAACCTGGTCGGACTGACCAGATTCTAAGACAAGTGGCAAACGCTCCGAATCTATTCCGTTGCGAATTGCGATAAACGGCGACACATAAAGTATGTATATGGTTTGGTTTGTAAAAATGTCTAAAACCTTCTGTAAGCGTCATGCCGTTTGTTGTCACAGCATATGCGCATATTTACTGTCAAGGCTCGCCAATAGATCGTACATCATAAACAGTCCTTTATTGTTAGTAGCCAGCCACCTAATATGCTAATGGTCTCCAATAAAGTCATTAATCATTCGCACATCCTTAGCTCACACGAATTTGAGTAATAAATGGAAAAAAAATGCTTTAAGATATACTAAAAATTCCAATGCCATTAGTTTAATATTTGCTTTTATAACAAATAACCTGCTTTTAGAGAATTATTTATGCGCTCATCTGAGGTTATCTGTGAAATCTTCGTCTCGATCGTTACACAGATTGTTATCGCGTTTCATATATAAGCTACGCAAATATCAAGAATATTTATAACTGTTACCCGCAGCTTCGTCTGCGTTAAGGGTAGGTTACATAGACATATATTTATTGGGGAGTAAGGGGAGAACGGAACCAACACCTCATCCGACCCTAATGCCAACCTCACCTGCCCGTGGTCAAAGAATTCAGACCTACTTAGAAAGACAGTTCTTATGGGCACTTTGAGGACAAACTCTGCGGTGTAAACGTCCGCTTGGCGGCGTGACGAGAGGGACACCGCGATGTCCCCAGCATATGAGCCTACGAGAGCGAGCGAGTGCGAACTGGGGACACGTCCCCAATAAAGTCGACACAAAATATCTTTAAGAACTGTCCTTCTATTGACGTGGTCCTCCCTGCTAGATCACAATGCGTCCATACTTGAAGAGCTGAACATAGAATATGCCAAGCCAGGGTTCTGGACTTCTTCGGTCACATTATGCGTTCTCCAAATCCTGATCTGGAAAGGACTTTCATTCTGGGAGAATTCTGGGATTCTGAGATGGGCCGATGCCGTTAAGACCAAAATAGGGGGCGATTTGCACCGAGCAGTCCACTTGGACCAAGACCGTATCCAGTGGAAAATTATATGTGATCACGATCCTCAGCAGTGAGGGAAAGACGAGAGACAGACATATCCGAACTGACAATGATGATGACCTACGATGGTCCAGTGGGTATGGACTCAACCTTCTTGTGCGAGAGGTTCCGGGTTCGATCCTGACCACCAGTTTGCCTTGAACTGGAATTTCCTAAATTTATAAATGCACCCTAAGCACGAGACCATCGCTCGCTCACCGAGGAAGGAAAACATCGTTAGGAAACCTGGATGCCTGATGAGATTAAGTCTTAGAAGGTATGTGAGGTTCACTAACTCGCATTGGGCAAGCGCCTTATTAGCAAGATTTAGAGGAGGAGACCCGTGTCCAGCAGTGGGACATATATGGGTTGAGACTTTTTTACCGACAGCTAACGTACTCCCCGCCCATTTTACCACTTGGGAGAGGCGGAATATCCAGATACGTTTTAATTGTAATCGATAATTTATACCTATTTTCACACTAAGTTCAGAAATGAGAAAATTCTAAAAATCCTTTTTTAAACCTCACCTCACCTTGCATCATGAAGGCAACTCGTGCACCAAATTTAAAGTTTCCAGGTAGATTACATAGTATTAGAGGCTGTGCGTTGAGAAATGAGTCTGTGAGACAGATTTGTTTTAAATATACGGAAAACCATTATTACGTCAATAAAAAGAATTATTTTGACCAACCGTAACGCATGAAAAATTCTCTTAAACATGACATTAGTTGACAGTGTCAAAAATCAAGGCGCGCAAAATGGCAATGAAAGGCACAATATCCAGGTTTCATATTACTACGTATCTATCAGAAAGAGAAATAAGAATCTATCATTAAACACAAGTACAGTCGGAAGCAACATCTTCCGTTCTAAAATTAGTCTTAACAATCTTGTGAAAGTGAAAACCAATGTTCAAAATAAGAGGTGGTAAATTAAAGTCCGTTAGAGCTTGCTTAGAAAGCCTCTAAATTTGCGATGTAAGGAAAGAAACAAGATACAATCTGAGAACCACTGCGGTGGCTGGGCGTTCACATTCCGCGAATACACGACGTACCTTGCACGCGACTAAGTTGAAATACTAGAATTTGAATATACATTTCCATCTCCATTTTAAATCGACAATAAAATTATGGTTACCAACAAACAATTTAAAAATGTTCAATGTAAAAAATGCTATAGCAAATACGGGTTTTGTTTTTGTGTCCTATTATAGCATTGCAGATATGTCATATTACGTAAAATTTATTAGAAATTTTTATTTATAGGTAAAAAACAGTGACTTATGGAAGAATATAATTCATGAGAAGCCAAAAAGCTCTCTAGTGGACAACTGGAACTCAAAGATTATAAAACATCCATTTACTTACAGACTAAATATCTATAGTTTTTGGCAGATCAGACAAATGACATTCGTTCTTAAACTTAAAAAATATTTAGTGAAAAGTATTTCATGTTTATATTATGTAACCCACAGATTTATAAATAAAGACAGATGGAGCATGCCTAATACCCGGTGACGCCATCAAAGCGAATACAAATTGAAAAGCGAACACAATCTAATAGACGTTTAGAGTACGACAATATGTCAAGCACTTGCGAGCGCTTTTGAATTTGTATTCGCTTTTAAGCGTCACTCAGGTGCTTATGCTCCATCTGTCTTTATTTATAAATCTGTGATGTAACCTATATACTATTCATATTATATTAAATATTATGTAAGCGAGAGGTACTAGCTCGTGCTGACCCAATTCGTCGGACTACAGCTTGACACTACTTCTTACAAATTTGGAAGTTTTAAAAGCATTAGTAATAACACAGTCAAATTGAGGTTACCATACGAGCTTTAAAAATCTACTGCTAAACATAGGTATCCATCTATGAACACCAAGACGACCGATCCCTTCCTACTCGCATCCAACATGGACCGGCAACTGCAGAGACATCGTCGTCCCATCTTATTAATGGCCGATCAACCCTACGTCTACTTGAACGCGGCCTCCACTCTCGAACCTTAATAGTCCATCGGCCATTCGCTCTCCTTAGTATTTTACCAGCCCAATACCACTTTAAAGGGCTTATCTTCGGATGATATAGGTAACTTTTGAAAATGCTTCGTATTAACTATCAATACAAAAAGAAGTCTTGATGATGTATTGATAATAGCAGCTTTTATCAATAGCTAGCTGCAAGCTTTGATTAATTGAAGGCAATCTTGTCCTAATGCAATTACGCCATTCTAAACGACATCATTCCATCATCAGCATTATTTGTGTTTTAGGGTTTCGTATCCAAATAATAAAACGGGAGTCCTCTCTGTCCGTCTGTCTGTCCATCTGTCACCAGACTATATCTCATGAACTTTGATAGCTAGCCAGTCAAACTTTTCACTGGTGTATTTTTTGTCTTATTGTTGCAGCTATATCAAATACTAAAAGCAATAAAATCAATTTGTAATAGGGGCTTTCATAGAATTAACGTGATTTTTGGCGTTTTTGGCTCCCTATTAATAACGGCAAGATGCCTGAAATATTCACAGAATATTTAGTTATAAAAAAAAATAAGAATCAAACCTTATATGTCCCACTGCTGGTCTCCTCCTCGAAATCAGGCGAGGAGGTTAATAGTTTAGTTATATAATAACTTTAAAAATAAATGTCTACTAATGTTGGTACGGAACCCTTCGTCCGCGAATCCGACTGGTTCTTGAACGATATTTCTGTTGATTGCTGGAAATAGGCCTTTTGCATTGAAGGCCAATATATATTTAATGTTCAACTTCTTTGCTTGGGACTATAATCCACTGAATTATCTCGCTAACTAGAAAGAAGCTAACTGCAAGGTTGAATGCACTTAGTTCCTAGGAAATAAAACTTGAAGCCTTAGACAACTTGTTGATAACATCGTTGGGAAGCGCAAGTCTAAAGACAAAATGTATAAATTACGCACTGTTATTTCGAGTTACACAGCTGATCCTAGAATAAGCAATAATGATAAGGTATATATACATCTATTCAATAAAATAAACATCTTACGTCTAAGCGAATTTGACCTATTATAATGAAACAACTTTTACGAATTTTGTCGCGGTTTATTTAGTTTTTTATAAGCTCGACGTTTCGAATACTTTACAGAAACCATGGTCATGGAACAGTAGTGTAAGTACTGCTGCTCCCTGTGAAAACCCCCAAAATAGTTCCTTTAAAATATTTTAATTAAAAAAAAGCCTAGCAAATGAAATAATCAATGCAAACACTAATAACAATACAAAAATATTTACTTATATAATATTTGCACATATTTTACACCGCATAGGCACATCATCAAGTAACGTGACCGAAAAAAGCTAAATTCAAAATGTACATTTTTTTGTATTTATTTATTTATTTAAGTAAAAAAATGTAGTTCAAACATAAATTATTCATACACTCTTTTATAACAATTAGACAAACAAATATGTACACTTATAATTGATTCAGAACCAACCATTCAAAAGTCGATTGATCTACGCTGTATTGAAATGTCACTGATAAAATCTGTAGATCATTAAACCTCCCAACGTCACTCCTGCGCATCGCTTATTCAATTATGCGAATCTGATAAGCCATGAAAGACCGGGAGAGGGTCTAAATTTGAATAGACGATAAGGGAGGTCAAAGACCCGAAACGATCAAGATGTAAGCTAATTCAAATTCGTGATCCATCAAAGCAACAGGGGGGGGTGTAAAAAAACGTCGCAGGCGCATCTCGCTCGTTACGCGCCTAGCTATGATGGATGGCCGTGATCCAACATCGGAGTAGTTTCTATGGACCACGAATAAGGGGTAAAATCATTCGGATTAACAATCATCTGTGTCGGATGATTGACAAGTCCGGGCGATGGTACCGATATAAATAACAGAGACTAGTTAGTACATATTCATTGGTAAATGTAATGCTTCGATTATATCATCAAGTGAATTTTTGTTTCGAACCAACACTATGTTTATAGATGGGAAAATGCAAAAGTAGTAATACCTATATCGGAGTATTTTTTTTTTTTTTCTTTTACGCCGGGACATGCACTGACGCATCCCGCTGGGAAGTGGGTCTCCCCAGGCAAGTATGTGGGTCTTGCTGCGCCCGAAAGATGGTAAGTGGACCCAATAAAACCCGGAAAGTGCCACCACTACCGGCTTTGTTGTACACGTATTCTGGGAGATACTAGAAGTAACATTACTTTTTATTTAATTTTTGCTAACGAGGGCGAAGGCGCGAGAAATAGCTGGTTAGAAAATAATTATTTAAGAATTAATAAATACAATACATTTTATAGTATATCGTATAGTTTGGTTAGGAATTTTTATTTGTAACCCAAAATGCAAAGAATTTCCTAACTGTAATTAGTTATCATCGGATTTTCTTCGAATGTTTTAAATAATTTCTTAAGATTGTGTTTTTTACAATATAGATTATGACAGTCGTAAAAATGTCTGTATTTATCGTAAATCTGTAATGGGAGTTATAAACATAATATAATAAAAATATCGAGGAGATTTCAAATCAAAAAACATGTTTTTAAGCTTTTATCTATGCTATATCATAAAAACGTTGTCGTTTTAACTACAGCTAAAACTTTTAGGTTACAGACACAGCTAAAATTCCTATTAATATAAAATTTCGTGTCTATCATTATGTTCTTAAAATATATAAAGTACGACGTTATGACCTCCACCGATAAAAGCGTGTTATAAGCGTGATCGCTAGGTTTATACTTTATAGTAAGTACTACAATAAGAATTCCAATAGGTACTGGAATTCTCGAACGCGTGAACAAATGTGGATGCGGCGTTTTTATTCAAGAGCAGGTTTTCTAGCGGTGGTTCTTATACACGTTACAATCGGTTTATATATTTATTTTATTAATTTCCATTTACATTTATTACACTTACAGTAAAAACCAAGGCGCACAATAAATATCAATCATAAAATAACTATAACAAATAGGTAACAAACAAACAAACACACAATAAAAATGAATTTACTATGTTTCGGGCGCAGCGAGTCCCACATACCCGCCTGGGGAGACCCACTCCCCAGCGGGATGCGTCAGTGCATTTCCCGGCGTAAAAGAAAAAAAAAATATAATTTTAAATTACTCCGATATAGGTATTACTACTTTTGCATTTTTCTACATCTACACTAATATTATAAAGAGGAAAACTTTGTTTGTTTGTTTGTTTGTTTGGTTGTAACGAATAGGCTCAAAAAGTACTGGACCGATTTCAAAAATTCTTTCACCATTCGAAAGCTACATTATCCACGAGTAACATAGGCTACATTTTATTCTGAAAAAAATAGGGTTCCGTAAGATATTTGGGTTTTTCGGACACAAGGTGTAAAAAATCAACCAGAAAAGTTACTTATTTTGCGTACGCTGCCTAAACTATAAAAGATAGAACCATAAAATGATGCAATTAATTGTAGATCTTATAAATATCTACAAGAAAGTCTACGACACACTATACCTATCTATGTCGAGTGAGGCACAACAACCATATTTTATTCAGAAATTTTGATTTTTTTGGACTACATTTAAACGAGTTTATTTTACTCATGCTTTTTTAATCCTTAAGATATGAAGCTAAAGAGTTTGTTTATTTGAACGCGCTAATCTCAGGAACTATCGGTCGGATTTTAATGAAACATTTCAGTGTTCGATAGCCCATTTATCGGTAAAGATATATCATCCCGCTAAGATCCCGTTGTAAATCTTAGTTAACGCAGGCGAAGCTGCGGGCAACAGCTAGTACATCTATAAACATAGTGTTGGTTCGAAACAAAAATTCACTTGATTATATAATTAAAATTTAAAATAAAAAGTCTTTAAAGATGTATCAGTTTCAACAACCGGCATTGGGCTAGAGCAGAGGTTCCCAAACTCTTTTGTTTCATAGACCACTTTCAAAATTTTCCTGCATCAGGTGGACCCCTTACTGAGCTTTTTTTTTAAGAATTGCTCGTTTAAAGATTCATAATAATAGTCAAATTTTCTTAACAATATTGATAGAAGTCAATATTTTGGTTTTTCACTATCGAAACCAAATTAATTTTCATAGACCCCTTACGATTGTGGACCCCCATTTTTTATCACGCTCATCATGGACCCCCTTCGAGTCTTCCGTGGACACCTGGCTAGAGCATCGATGAACTATGGCTCAATACCCTTCTCGACTGATTTCTTGGAGGAGGCCCTGGCCCAGCAGTGGGACATACATGGGTTGATACTTTAAAGAACTTAAACTCTTGTTATACAAAGATATATATAAAATACCTACTATAAAATATTATTAGAAATTGATAAAACAAGCCTAGCTTTTCCTCGGGGTCCGTATCGTATATTAATAATCCAAGTGTCTGGGTTACCAATGCGACATTAGAAAGTGTTCTTTGCATTCGCGGACACAGCGCACGCCTTCATTTAAATTATTACCAACAAAACATTTTTTAGCTTTAATGATGTTCAAATGTGATAAGTTCCAGTACTGACTTGTTAATTAAGTTGGATTAGCCCAGTAGGGCTATTCTGTAAGGTCGTTTTCGAATCTCGAAAGCGGAATACGCGGTGATATGTCGAATTTGACGAATTTGTATTCTTTAAAACTCGACTATTTCTCTATAACAATAAAGTTCACTTTCGAAGTGACGTAATGTGAGCTCTATCACTCGGGTGAAGCTCGATATCGAAATAGTTTTTTACAGAATAGCCTTACTGTTTCTCGTCGAAATTAGATTCCACTAGTTCAGCGTTTCTCATTCAGTGGGTCACAACTCACAAGCCCGGAACCGGGTCTCGAAAAAAACTGTAATAATTGACTTTACAATCATATGTTAGCCGGCATTAATAATAATAATATCTATGGACGTTTTTACACCACGTCAATTTGGTCCCGTGGTAAGTTCTCGAAGAGATTTGTGTTATGGGTACCAGACAACAGAAGTACATATTATATAATACTTTTTATATTAATACTTATATTTATGATTTTTATAATATAATACAAATCCATGACCCAGGAACACAAGAGGTCGCCATGTTAGTTGAAATACACTTTGACAAACGTTTCAGACACCGGGTGTGACTTTCATTCAGTATTCCATAGCTACATATAACAACGCTAACATGAAAACCTAACATTTCACGATAAAGATATATTGATCATTAAACGATCAATATACAATCCTTACATCCTGGTAATACATCAACCACTGAAGCAGCAAACGCACCATCTTCGTGACCAATAAATCCAAGAACAAACGACAGTAATAAGGAACCATCCAGGCATCCATCTTGTCAAACACACAGACAAACAATCAGGCGTCAGACGTACAGCACAAGGTGATAAATCAAAATCGATTATAACTGTTCCCGATCGAAGTTCTGAATATTAAATGGTCCATTTCGTAAACATTCGAATAATTCAAATCGATATACGATGAAGTAACAACACCGTAATCGAGATAAATCGAATGCATTGGGAATATGTAATGATAATGGTTACCGATCATTTTTGTCTATAGACTTAAAAACTTTTTTTGATCAACCTCAGAATTAAAAACATTAATTTTATTGCCAAAATATATAGTCTATATGGATCGGCTGTCTTGGCATTCATTAAGTGAGACCTATGTCAGTTCAGTCTAGCAGTGAACGGATTGATGATGATGATGCATGTGACTCCCCAATCATTAGGCTAGCTAATACATATTTTTTTGTCCCACGTATTTAGAACCCGTCGAATCAAAAAAAAAAAAAATTACTATCCTACATTAGCGCGTACATCAACGCTAAAGCTTCATTATAATATTAGCTATTGCCCACAACTTCTGTGCTAACTAAGATTTACAGCGGCATCTTAGCGGCATGATATATAGCATATAGCTTTGATAAACGGGCTATCCCGGAAATAATTTTTCTAATCCGAATCTTAGTTTATAAAATAAGCGCATTCAAACAAACTCTTCAGCTCTATATCACTACATATTTTAAACAAAGTCGCTTTTTCTGTCCCTATATCCCTTTGTACGCTTAAATCTTTAAAACTACGCAACGAATTTTGATGCGGTTTTTTTAATGGACAGGACAATTCAAGAGGAAGGTTTGTGTACATCATTTATTAAGTTTTTATATACATTGGCTAAGATATAACAATAATTGTTGGAGGTGTCGGAAAAAAATTGGCCGTCTAGGAGTTTCCCTTTGAGAAATATCAAAATAATGTATGGTGGAATTGTGTGTCTTAAATAGGTCTACAAAAAAGTCCGCGATTTTTTTTTTTTTTTTTTTCGGTTGGATCTATGCTAATGGTCCTAGTGACCGTTATGCGTCATCGGAAATGGGGTGATCCGGTTGGATCATCCTATGACGTTAAA
Organism: Lycaena phlaeas; assembly: GCA_905333005.2. Classification (NCBI taxonomy): domain Eukaryota; kingdom Metazoa; phylum Arthropoda; class Insecta; order Lepidoptera; family Lycaenidae; genus Lycaena; species Lycaena phlaeas. Next base: position 11,812,628 of record HG995178.1, read on the forward strand.
AATTTGGCAAAGTCCGCGATGGCATATATCTATCTCTTAGGGATATCATACTATATCCATTTAATACTTCAAATAAATGGGCAATTATAACGCGATAATTTGAAAGTTATTTAGACAAATACGGTATGAATCCTTATCATTTTAAATTAGTTAATTAGCTGGAGCACTTAATGAAGATTATTTTTCCCCTTTCCACCATGCAAATTAAATGAATACTTTAGAAGATATGGCAATATCAAAATGATACGCAAGAAAATAAACCGTGTTGCCGTGATTTGAGAGGGCAGTGTAATATGTAATAGTATACTAAATAGTAAATATGCATGCAGAAAGTCTGCGAAGGAATATAATATGTCTTTATATTCAAGATACCATATTATATCCATTTTAAAACAAAAACTTAGTCATTATTGAAATGGAAAATGATCGTCATCAAACATGATAAATTCGTAAACCTAAGTTCACGCGGGCGAAGCTGCGGGTAACAGCTAGTAATAGTATAAGATGTATTATGGCTACTTATTACTTACTTGTTTATAAAAAAATTCATAGAAGGAAAGAAGGAGGACTGATATGGAACAGATAAAGGAGAAGGTACAGGTTATGTCGTATCAGGAGATGAAGATGCCGACCGACAAGGGCAAGGCTCTTAAATATAGAGAGAGAGAGAGAAAGAGAGAGAGAGAGTACTTACTACTTACGAAACATGTTAAATAATATTTATTCAAATGCATCGATACTACTGACAGTATAACATCAATAAGATTAGTTTTATTCTCTATTCGTTCTAAGCGTGACAATATCAAGTTTTAGTACGATTATTACATCGTAGTCATTTGCTTAGATTATTTTTTAAAAGCTTTTATTCGGTTCTTTATCTGTGCGGCCGCATCCATGTTATCAGGCAATTGAACCGTAAATCCATCGTATGCTGTACACAAATAAAGATAATAATCGACAATATAATAGCGCAATAAAATTGTAAGAAATAATTGTCCGTTTGGTTAAAAAATAACAGACTATAATCCTTATAATATTATTTTAGTTTTCAGAGGAATAGAATTGTTCGATAGTCATTTTGGAAATTCCGATCTAACTTCCTCTAAAATTATAAACAAGGTATCAATCGATGAAGTGGAGATCGCGTTCAAAAAAATTGCAAGTTTAATAAGAGCAAATTGTAAAGAGCCCTATGTAGAGAATTGCTGATGATGATGAATATATCACAGATAAAACATAATAACACCGTCCGTAGACCGGCTAAGTATTATTATCATCAGCGTTTACCCGTCCACTGCTACGCATAGGCATCGCTCAATGATCCCTTGCCACTCGCATCCAACACGGGCCGAACTTATTCTACTAATATTATAAATGCGAAAGTTTGTAAGTGTAGACTTTTGTTACTCTTTCACGTAAAAACTACTGAAGGAATTATTATGAAACTTTACAATAATATAGCTTGCACATCAGAATAACACATAGGCTACAACTTATGCCCGTACTCCCACGGGAATGGGAAATACGCGGTCAACCGCGGGACGCTGCTTGTAGTTTTAATAACGAAAATAACCATGTTAACTTAAAATACTTAAGGCAGAATCGGTGAAGGAAAACAGCGTGAGGAAACCTGCATGCCTGATGTGATTAAGAGTCTTTGAAGGTATGAAGTTCACCAACCCGCATTGGGCCAGCGCCTCGGTTAACTATGGCCCATTACCCTCCTCGCCTGATTTCGAGGAGGAGACCCGTGCCCAGCAGTGGGACATATAAGGGTTGATACTTTACTTTTACTTAAGGCAAATTGTCCATCAAAATTTATTAAAATCCTTGAGATTCATAACCGTCAAGACAAAACTGATAGCAGATGTCCATCAGCGGATGTTAGTCATGGCTGTAGCGATACGAGTGCGAACCGAGACGCACTAATTGTTATTGAGGACTTCCCGTCGCCTGTCGCCCCGGGGCCCGGCCTAAATCAATTACACCGCACATACAATCATAAGGTATAATTATCATTATTCATTGATATTAAACCAATATCACGCGAAGAATAAGCTCGTTGAAGTGACAGTGGGCTGGTCACACACTCACAAGAACGGATGGGCTGAGGTTCTAGAGTGGAGACCGCGCTTAGGTTGACGAAGTATCGGTCCACCATTAACCAGAGGGGAAGACGATCTCCGAGCAGTTGCCGGTCCGTGTTGGATGCGAGTGAGAGGCAAGGGATCGATGGTCTTGGCGTTCATTGAGGGAGGCATACGTTCAGCAGTGGACGGATAAAGGCTGATGATGATAATACTGATAGCCGGTCTACGGACCGTGTGATTGTGGTTTATCTGTGATAAATTCATCATCATCAGCATTTGTCTACACCGGGCTCTCCCTCTTTACTAAAATGCTTATAATTTTTGCAATTTTTTTCAACACGAACTCTACTTTTTTGGAAACTTTTTCAGCGCGATTTACCGTCGAATGACCGTTCATAGTTTTCGAGGAAGGTAGATATTCAGAGTGGAAAAACTATGAAGTGCTTTGTGTATAAAATTCAGCCGATAATTAACGATTTGCACTGTTAGTCTCAGTTTTATTCCAAGCTAAAAATCTCACCACTTTTAATCCAGTAATTATTCCGAGCGGAGCGTATGCGGTCACGTCCCTGCTATTAGCGGGCTAAAGTCTAATAGACATGCAAACTAGACCCGATTTAGAAATATACTGTTGTTTCTTTACAATGAGAACACGCTCATTAGCATTTCTAAATACCCTTTAACCGGTATTGCTGATGTCCCATCAGTTAACCGTTCTTGCATAGGCTAAATACTAGGTCCATATGGACCTAGGAAATCCTATTAATGTTATAAATGCGAAAGTTTGTGAGGATGTTTGTTACTCTTTCACGTAAAAACTACTGAATATATTTTGATGTAACTTCATAATAATGTAGCTTATACATCCGATTAACACATAGGCTATAATTTATCCCCGTACTCCTACGGGAACGCGGGACACTGATATACTATATATAAATGCCGTTGCAAATCTTAGTTAACACAGGCGAAGCTGCGGGCAACAGCTATTAATTAAAAAGTTTTTTAAAAATTAGTAAAATGCTATTACGAAAGATGGGACAAATGACAGCGTTATGCCAATTTTCATCACGGCATCAAATTTAATTTAACTGCAAGGCGTACCAACCGATGTCTCAAATAACAACCTATGTTGTTGGGAGGACATCAAATCAGGTAATCCAAGTTCAGTTGCATTTTTTTTTAATTTAACGTGGATTTTACGCCGACTTTTTGTGGGTTGCCTTCACGTGATCTACATCTGAAAAAGCTTTACCGCCATAGCAAACACGGCTAAGTGGGTCCGGACTCCGAAACGCGTGTGCTGAGTATGCTCAAATATAAAACATCTATACTATTGTAAAACTTCATCGAAATCCATTCAGGAGTTTTTGCGTGAAAGACTAATAACATCCATTCATTCTTACATACTTTCACGTTTATAATATTAGCACATAGGACATTAGGATTCTAGTTTATCTTATTACAGTTCAACGCAGTGGGTTTTAAAAGATATAAGCAAATAGGGTTGCCAGGTCGGTAAACCTAATAACCGGACAGACCAACCAGCTTGGCCGGACATTTGGGTAAAAAGACCGGACACCCAACATTATTGAGAATTTTGTCTCAGTGTCAATTACCTAAAAACCAACGACAAAAATTGTATGTAAAAGCTTTTTTAATTAGTATTATAAATCTTATTAAATTCTAGTCAAAAAAAAAATCGAATGCCAAATCAGTCTTAGTCTAAGACAGATTTGGCATCGCTCTTTTACAAAACGTAAAAAGCCTTATCAAAAGCCGGACACCGTTTATTTTTGCCGGACGGCCGGACCGGCTTTATTAGCCTGGCAACGTTATACATGCAAATATTCGGATGTACAAGGTAATAATAACTCACACAATGTTACGATCAGCCGATACACAGTACATAGGGCCCGTCTTGTGGAGGCATTGTTTATAACAATGTGGTATTCTAGTGTCGCCTGTCATACTTTCCACGGGTATCTCACATCTTGTACGTCCTGTAGGTATAACTATATGAGTAAGCTACATACATGTCCAGAGCTTCACCTGCGTTAAGATTTTTAGCCGTTCTCGGAATGATGATTGTTATTTTGACGGAAATACCACTTGGGAATAGAGCGTTCCTACCAGGCACTTCAGGATAATAAAATGTATGTAACTAAGTATGTTTATAAAAATTGTAAACAACATTTTGAAACGAGCAACCCAACGGAGTTTCTTGCTAGATTCTTTTCATGTACTATACTAGTATACTACTACTAATATGTATTTCATTTTTTTGTAATAGAATATTTGAAAAGATTAGTTTCACTGAGTTTGTTTCGCCGGTTCTTCTCAGTGGGCCTGCTTTGGAACCGGTGATAGACTCGATTGACGTTCAAAAAGATACTTTGATTGTACTATTTAGAATAAATTTTTTGACTTTGAATAATCTGATACCTATACGAAATTCCCGTGTCACAATGTTCGTTCCGATACTCCTCCGAAACGGCTCGATTTTTACGAAATTTTGTGTGCATATCGGATATTTTTGAGAATCGAGCAACATCTTTTTTTCGTCCCCCTAAATAATAAGGGTGACATATATTTGATTATTTTATTGACAAAATTCTTTGTTTTTATTTTTCATGATATAACATACAACAATACATATAACCATAAATTTTCACCCTTCTACGATTAACCCCTATTTTATGATATGATATATATTATTATTATTAGCCTATGCTGTCACACTGCTGGGCAAAGGCCTCACATCATATACATATATGATAAAAAATGCTCAGCTATGTTATCACTAAAACCATCAAATCCAGTCATAAATTAAGTTAAAGCGGGCGTTAAAATGTCTAGTATTTGTGTACTCAAAATCAGCTGATCCATGTACTTGAAACATCTCAATATCATGTTAGTATGATCATTACTACTATAAACATAGAAGAAAATGTTATAGAAGTTAAATTATCAGCAGAACTAATCTGCTATAAGCACAAAAATCTAACCTGATAAAAATAAGTTACACTATCTCTACTAAGTATAATCGAAACGCATTTATAATATAATGCAAAACAATCATATAATTTTTGCTTTATCAAATTTTATATACAAGGTTGCGGTCTAAATACATTTATAAAAATAAATATATAAATTTAAAAGTTATCTTTGCGACTAGCCTGATAAATAAACCAAAACTCCAAATATATTTTGATAACGATGTACATTAATCACGTACAAAATAATTCCTAAATCAAACAATTGCACAGAATATTTTTTAACTCAATATAGATATCTTATTATGGAAATATATAATTTTAAACTTTTTCTAAAACTTTCATTTTCGTTTTTGCGCTTGCGTACATTACAGCTCCGCCCACAAGCAACAAGTTGTTACATTGTTTTCTAATCTTTACGCGAATTTCACTAATTAATAAAAAAAATTTATTTTATTCCAGTCCAGTAACCATTGTCTGAAGCCTATAATACTTGATATAATCCGCAATATTTTAAATATACACAAAAATAAAAAAGATGAAACTCACTTTATCAACAATCGAAAACACCTCACACACACTGACACAACCGCGCTCGTCGACGACTGACCGTGGAATGATGTTGGGAGAAGACGAGGGTACCGCGGCGTGGGCGGGGCTACAGGTGTACCAGATGATGTATACACGAACACGCCTCACTGTCACGCTTTGTCCAATTCATTCATACATATGCTTGATAAAAATCTGTGGTGCGAGACCCGATCGCAACGATACCATACGCAGACGGCAATGATGGTTACGAATGGATGGTAATAAGTCAAATCAAATAATATTTATTTCGTAGGCAAATTACATAGCACTTGAAACATGTCAATATTTTTTTTATAATTTAATGCTAGATTCGCAAAGTAGCAGTTTTCCCCAGAGAAGAATCTAGCAAGAAGCTCTGTAGGATTGCTCTTTTTAAAATATGGTTTTACAATTTTTGTACATACATCTAAATAACAACATACTAGTATACATATAAATAATAACAACATGCTAGTTATATAAATTTATTAACATTTGCCTAAAATAAATAAATAATTAAATAAATTTAGACCCCGCAATATCAAAACAAACAAGAGGATGTTAATAAAAAGAAAAAAGAAACCAAGCGAGGTAGAAACCACATAACACGACCAGCCACCACAGCGGCACCTTCATATAGGCCTGGACGCGTGAGCCAGCGTCCAGCGTCAACCTCTTCCACATGTTAGAGGGAAGTGGTAGACCCATCACACAGCGCCACGATTTATAACAAGGAATGCATGTTTAGGCCGGGTTGTATCGACCGATTTTAACGAATATGTAATCGTTAAAGATGGCGGTAACGAACGTTAGTGACCAAAGGGCGTTGTTTTTACAGGCGTTAAAATTTAACGAAGTCTCTTAAGTTAACAGATGATTTGAAACAACCGACACTTAATTAAGTTGGAACATAATATATATATAATAGGTCTTAGGTTAGTTACACTAGACTGGAAAGTGCTATGGTATAGCGTGGTGGGAGTTCTGGTGTTGTTCTTACCACGATCCCAGGATTCCCCTGCAAGCGCGTAGAAAAATCTAGGTTCACCTGAAAACCTAAGCTTTAATAGGTTAATCCATATTATCTAATTTAATTGCAATAGACTTGTTTAGCTTTAGCTCCCTCCGAAAATAAATCTAGCACGGGCAAAATATATCTAAGTTTTTGCATACTTCAAAATTATATGAAATTGGTTAAGCAGTAATATAATGCACAAACGTGACACAAATTCTTAATAATAACACTAAAAAAATTAAAATAATAAACATAAAAAAAAGTAAAAATTATTTAATAAAAAAATAATTTCATTAAATTAGTAAATAATAATAGCATAATATTGACATTATTGTTTTAGTGAAAGCATAGCGATGAGTTATCGTTATGTAAGTGTAATAAAAATTATCTCAGATGACAGACTAATTACAAACAGCTCTCATGTTATCGCGATAGAGGCAACGAACACTTGACAACTGACGTTGACAACAAGCGCTCCCTTCATATCTTATCGCTGTAACTTTAATTTCTTTAACAAAAACTATTCCTTTTCTTGTTCATTATTATCATCATGACATGTTTGAGTGGTGCGACTAGCGTGTTTCTGAATTAAAACTTTAAGCTTGAAGCGCTTTAAGCGCGACTAGTTTTACTCTAGGTTACCAGTAGGGCTATTCTGTAAGGTCGTTTTCGAATCTCGAAAGCGAAATCCGCGGTGATATGACGAATTTGTTTTCTTTAAAACTCGACTCTCTATCTATATCGATAAAGTTCGCTTTCGAAGCGAGCGTATAGTGAGCTCTATCAGTCAGGTGAAGCTCGACATAGAAATGGTTTTTACAGAATAGCCCTACAGTTCAGATTTATTTCTGAGGGAAGTGAGAAGTGTATGTCAACTAACATGGCTGTTAATGGCGGTTAACATATGTACTAGAGTTAAATTTCACAGCTTTTCGTTGTAGTTGTTATGTCAACTGACAGGCTGATCTAATTAAGCAATTTAAGCTTGCTTCTAGCAACTTATTTGATACTTAAAGACAGGTTTGACAGTTGCTAAGTTAATTTTTGCGTTAATCAGCCTTTCAGAAACCTGGGCGTCAGTATTCTATATTCAAAAATTCGTCAGTATTATATATTCAAAAGGTCGTGAGTATAATATCTTGTATTATAATATACCACACGCTTTTTGACTTGTGCATCAACTAGTGGTAACGATCATAGTAAATTAGGAATATGTACTGTCCAGGTTTCAAGAAGTTTTAGTTCAATCATGCGTAAAGATTACGCTTTCACGCAAAAACTACTCGACGAATCATCATGAAACTTTGTACACATATTCAGGGAGACCTACGAGAAGTAACATTGGATACTTATCATTAAAAAAAGGGTTTTTTTTTGGTAACGCGGGCGAAGCCGCGGGTAACAGCTAGTAATAAATATTACTATCAAATTCTCATACTTCACGTAACACAAATCATTAGATGTCAATTCATAATATAAATAATACAGCATCTTTATTATGAGGCTTTGTTTTATCCCCGAGGCACGGCCTGCCAGCGCCTTGGTTGAAATATGGGACCATTTGTTATAATAATTAAGTGGTTATTACCTACTTTAATATGGATTTTAATAATAAAGAATTGGTAGTATTCGTATTTTTTATGTTAATTGGCAGACGCAATAATACAAATCGGTATTGGTAATCCCACCTTTTGCTCTGTCCCTTCCAAACACAGCAGTTACTTCGTGTCAAAAATAGAAAAAAAATGGAACGACTCAGAGCGAGGTAACGCCGCTCCATGGAATTATAAGACGTTGTCACGTCAAAAAAGTTGACACTCGTACAAATAATTTTACGGATATTTTTTGGAGAGAAAACCCAACAGCGCACTTTCGACAAAAGTGTCACTTCTAATAATTTGGCGGTAAGGGCTCAATATTTCAGATCCAGTAATTACATGTATATAATATATATATATACCAAGAAATAAGTATGGTAACTTACGCAGATTGCTAAAAAAGTGTTAAAAGATATTCATCATCATCATCATCCAATGCTGGTATATTTTTAATGAACGCCAAGACGGCTAAACTCTCGCCACTCGTTACGACCGGAGATTCTCGCCCCATACTAATATTGCTACTCACAAATATATAACACAAATCAAGTTTACAAATGTATGTAGGCCAAACTCATAAAAAGCAAAAACCTAGAGTTGAAGGTGTCACCATAAAATATATTATTAGGTGCATTTCTGACCTGTACAATGTGTAACATTTGAATTAGTTCCGCTTATACGAAATGTGTTATTAGTCGAAGTTTTGTTTTGTAACCCGTATGAAAAGGTCTCGTAGGAACATCGTGAAAGGTTGATCCTGACTATCAGATCACATCGCTTTAATATCAAATGTTTCATCTACATTGTAACGAATGGCCCACTGCACTCCTTATTGCATATTAGTAGTACTAATATTAGATCGTAACATATCGAATCAGTGCAGTGGTCGTTTTGGCGTTCATTGAGGGAGGAGATATGTTCAGCAGTGGACGGATAAAGGCTGATAATGATCATGAAGATGATGATATAGACATCTTACTATTATTATAAACGCGAAAGTTTGTGCACTGAAACCCGGCGAGTTCCACCGTGCCACCTTGAGGGGCCCCGGATCTGCTGGCAACAGGGAACCTCAACGACTAGTCATTCCCTCGGAGGACCGACGCCACCTCCACAAAGGAGTTTTCCCGCACTACAGAGCAACCACACCCAACATCGGGACAGTACGATGTGTTGAGGTTCCCGTCCTTACCCCCTGCTCCCTGCTCTTTTGCCCCCTCTTCTTATAAGAAGGGTACAAAGAGCCGCCTCGGCCCAATTCACTTCGCCCAAGGTGCTAGGTTCACTCTAGGCTACTGAGCCAATGGAGGTAATAATATATAACAGGACCGAGCACTCGTAACAGAAAAACGAGCCGATAGAGATAGCCAGTGTTTAGGAGTGTGTCCCTTTCTTATAAGGTGACAATAAGATTTTGACATGTGGGACAAATGTCTTTCAAAAATTCAAACTGTCAGGAAATGGGTAGGTATTGACCATGACTGAGCCCCACCACCACGACAAGAAACCATGGTGGGGAATAGTTTGAGCTATCTCTAATAATATAGCTTAACAATTTCATCAATTATAATTGACTAGCAATTGCTCGCCTGATGTTACCCAATACTATCAAACAAAGGTAAGACTCTAGTAATCAACAATCTTAACACGAACATCTCAGGAATTAACTATTTAAATTGAATTGACATTTACTGTGTGATCGTTAAATATTGTCGTTGCACAATGTTCGTTTGTCCGGACTGATATTTGCTGTGATTAGGCATTCAATTCATATTGCCTACTTCTACTACGTATATACTGCTTACCAGTAGGTAAGTAAAAACTATTTCAATATCGAGCTTCACCTCACTCTACGCTCACTTCGAAAGCGAACATTATTGTTATAGATAAAGAGTCGAGTTTTAAAGAATACAAATTCGTCATATCACCGCGGATTCCGCTTTCGAGATTCGAAAACGACCTTACAGTATTCTGTACAGCCCTACAGAGTTAGTTGTATTACAGCAACGGTAATAGGACGACGATCTCTGTGCAGTGACCAGTCCGTGTCGAATGAGTGGCAAGCGGTCATCTTGGCGTTCATTGAGGGAGACCTTTTCTCAGCTGCGGACGGATAAAGGCTTCCACGCTGCCGTGAGCGCGGCACAACGAAAGGGAAATAACAATAATAATAAATAAATTGTTTCATTTGTTTACTCTTATTATATACTATCTCTGTAGCTCAATGTTTAGCACGTTGGCGCTTAAGCCGGAGGTAGCGGGTTTGAATCCCAAAAGGGAACAAAAATAATATTCCGGAGTCATGGAAGTATATTAAAGACCATAAATATATGTATTTTCGTTGTCTGGTACCCGTAAGTCTCTTTGAAATATTACCAGGGGCTAGATTGACGTGGTGTAAAAGCGTCTATAGATATTATTATTATTAGTAATCTACACTAATATTATAAAGAGGAAAGATTTGTACCTATTTTTGTATGTTTGTATGTTTGTAATAAATAGGCTCAAAAAGTACTAGACCGATTTCAAAAATTCTTTCACCATTCGAAAGCTACATTATCCACGAGTAACATAGGCTAAATTTTATTCTGATAAAAAATAGGGTTCCTTAAGATATTTTGGTTTTTCGGACACAAGGTGTAAACAATGTTATTTCGCGTACTAAGATCCCGTTGTAAATCTTAGTTAACGCAGGCGAAGCTGCCGGCAACAGCTAGTTCATTAATAAAACGCGTACTTTACTGGTACATTAATAATTAGAAAACAAGCTCTAATAAACAAACCATGAGAAGACCGCATGCGCAAAATCCAAGTAAAGACTACCATTATTTTTACTACTTTTTTAATATATGTATACACGTTGAGTATAAGTGTGTATGTATAGTCCAAGGTGGTATGTTAGGATCCTATAATGTAATTCCAACATCCGATGTCGTGCGACACCCGGCTGCGCAGTCGCCGATCTACAGCTGCTAATAGAATTCTAGAATTCAACGAAAACATTCTCTGAATTGATTCAGATGGTTTAAATTGTAAGAAAAGAATACGAACTTCTTGGAGGCACGAATTATTGTTGCAACGTCACACGGGCGTAGATTCGACTCCCGAAGGGCGAAATGTATACAATATAATATGGACAAGGTGTTTTATGTCAAATTGTTGAATTGTTCCTCTTTGTATAGTATTTGTAGTATCCGTAATGCAACATTTTCTAAGTCAACATTGTTATTTTCATTTCAACTATTAAAAACGGAATATTTACCATGCCTTTAACCACTCGGTTCCCGTCTTGTCTGAAGTAGAGCTTACTTTCAAGATTACCTCTCACATCGAAATTAGCAAACAGTACCTTTTTTTTTTGAGTCGAGTCGAGCACGAGCTCGGCCTCTTGAGCGAAAGAGTCAGGATTCGATCCTGTCCCCTGTAACTACTGTCAACGATCCACTAATGACAGCCGGGACCAACGGCTTAACGTAAGATGGTCACGCAACTACAGTCCGTGGATGGGTGACCCCCTTGTTATTAATTATTCATCAACGTTTGTTTTAACCTATATAAATATATATAAGCAGCTTGCAGCTTTGGTCTTCACGCTGGGCGTTCGGTTCAGCCGGCCGGCTGTTAGATGTTCAAGTTTGGATACTTAGCCTATCCAAATTCTGCTCCGCGAACTCCCAGCGGAATTCAAAAAAATTAGACGAGGGTTAGCCTCGGCTTCCGCCAGCCACGAAGTCAGGACAAGAAAGAGGTCCAAGAGGTCGGTTAGAAGTGCCAGCAAATCAAAAGGTCCCTAATCACAGCTTGTCTATCGTTCCATAAACAATATAGTTCTATAGTCAATTGTCAAACGGACTTTATAACTAATTAAGTTTTAATTTAGTTTATTTGTAATTTTGTTTAGGGATTAGATTAAATTATTATATTTATTATTATAAATTACAAGAGGTAAATTAATTTTATTTGAGAAAAAGAATATTAGAAAACGGTTATTGAATTATAGAGTGGTCGCTAATGAGCCAATAGAGTATGTCAATAGTTAACACTAGTTAACGATAGATGGCGCTTATACCATTAGTATGCTTAGTTGAAACATAATATCTATTGCTGAATCTTTAATTTAAGCCTAAAATTATGTAACAAGCAAGCGCAACGTTACATAGTATATAGGTAACAGAATATACTATCTATTCCATTTGCCAGCATACGGTTGGTACATGGCTGGTATGTGAGCTATAAGTATATACCGTGTATACTGGTAGCACAATTCCAAGTGTGTGTCGGCCGCACGGGAGTGATACGGCGACGTCGTTTATAATGCAACAACAATAAACAGATAGTTAATTGCGTCGCTGTCACGGCGGGTATATGGTAATGAGCATCGCCGCACGGACAATATCTCTGCGCGGTGAAAGGTGACACGCCCGAGGCACGGGAGCCAGCGGTTCACCATTTTGAAGTGAAACTTCTTTAGAATCGTTGTGATTTCAAACCGGGTGCAACGGAAAAAACGACAGGTATGAGACACAAATACAAAAGTGCGAGAGAGCAAATGTCGGTGTGTATGTATATTGCACACTGTTTATTACTTGCTTGTATTTGAGCATTTAACGTGTGTTTCACTTCTATCGTGTATGAATCGCACACACACCTTTTTTGTTGAAATTAGAACTTCTTTATCCGCGTTTACCACTTTTTGGTAGAGGAAAATCTTATAGATCCGCGTCACCGACACGCTAATGTGACAGTGTGACGTCATTGGCATGTCGAGGTGTCGTGTTTCACTTGTTTTTGGATGAGTTGACTTAGCATCATGTGGCTCGTCTGCCCGTTTGCCTAACTAACATAAAAGCATGACTATACAAGTCTGCGTGTCTACCAGTTTCATCATCATCATCATCTTCATCATCATCATCATCATCATCATTAGCCTTTATCCGTCCACTGTTAAACATAAGCCCTCAATGAAACCAAGACTGTCGATCCCTTGCCACTCGCAATTGACACGGGCCGGCTAACTTTATCTTTTTCTGTTTTCTCTTTTTTTTTCTTCCCACCTGGTTAATGCCACAGTCAATTTAAAACTAACTGTGTATCAGTTTAGCCATAAACAATCTGTGCAAAGGAAAATACTCCAACTTCTACTAGAGTTTACTTTGTAAAGAGATAGTGCCATGCTGCTTTGCAGCCAAATTGAGCAGGCGCGACCGGGGTGGCTCTCGCTCACATAATATCGGCGTACGCTGTCTCATTTCGTGTGGTTTATGAGTTTCCGGTGGCCCATTGGGGGGATAGGGAAAATGAAGGCAACGCATCTGCATAGCCTCTAGTTGTATGTTTATGGGCGTTGATAGTCGCAAGGCTTCGACTGTTAGTTTGCCCTGCTATGCTTTAAAAAAGCCTACAGTAGTTTCGAGTACTACAGTCAAACTCTACTCTGAATTGCCATATTTCATATCCTGCCTACCGTTTTCTGTACACCCTTCAGCCTGTTCCTTAGGGCCCGCCGATGTTCGCCCAGCCCGTGCCGAGATAGGTACAGTACATGCGCTTTCAAGTTTCGGTACAATCTCCAGCTGACACCAATAGGTTTTTATCAGAACAAATCTCAGTGTGTGAAAGTCTAGGGAGGCACCGGTGAGAGGGCCCGGTGAATTGGGTCCCTCAGCGATGCACACATAAATCTCGACTGTTTACCATATCCTACACTACTGTATAAATCTGTCTTCATACGGAGTCGGGTTTGATAAATACGTCTATATAAATTAATCTTACTGTAGGCACGAATGTAAAAAAAAATATAAGTTGTCAAATTAGTCAACAAAAGGACTGAGGTCCTTTTTAATAAACGCCAAACAGTCATCTTGGCGTTTATTGAAAAAGACCTCAGTCCTGTAAATAAATACCGCCACTTGCAACTAGGACCGGCCACTGAACGGAAATCGTCGTACCTACTATTTAGTTAATAATCTTTATATATGTAATTCTGCTGTACGTGTGTATGTCACTGAGCTCCTCCTAAACGGTATGTATTCCAGTGTGTTTGAGGATGGTTTCTAAAAAATCTAAGCACAAAATATTTCGCACAGGACAACGTCTGTCACATCCGCACGTGTATTATAGTAATAATATAATTATTAGCTTTGTTCTCTTCTATATTTGAAGATCCTTCGAAGGCCTTTTTCCTGCCAAACACTTCTTCTTCAGTATAAGTAATAATTATACACCAGTCTTATACCATACGAATCACGATAAAATTAGGTCCAAAGTGGGTACATAATATTACGAGTAATAATTATATCTAACATAAAAATAAATATATAATAATTAATGAGAAATTTTTGACAACTAGTGTATTATGCACTCCCCCATTCCCGTGGGACTAGGAGTTTAAATTACAGCCTTTATATTACTCTGATGTGTTAATTATGTTATTGTAAAGTTTCATCAAAATATAATATACAGTAGCCTTTCCGAGATATAGCACCAAACTTCCATCCATTCTTACCAACTTTCGCGATTATAAATTAATAGGACATGCAAAATGCACATTAAACTATGAATTGAATGAGTATTCATAGCATATTAGGCTCCTTGGTATACGCCGGCACGTCAACAGATTGAAGTAATGAAACTACAAACTTGCCTGACAATATACAAGTTAAGCTTTTTAGCAGATGGATGTCAATACGTCCTGTTTAAGTAGAACCAGGGGCAGACGTCGTGTTATCTATTTAATAGTCTAGTCGATAAGTTGAAAATGGTACAAAATAGAGATACTGCTCTTAAAATTATGTGCGGTAGCTCATTGGATCCGGAATGACGTGTCGCACATAAAAAATATTGCAAAAGTTATAAACAAAGATGAAAAAAATGGCATTTCGTTTTTTGCGAATATTTTATAAACTTTTAATGTTTAAGAAATTTCAAAAAAAGATTCTGAAAGAGGAGGAAATTTCCAATAAAAAGCTCCGAACTCCTGGAACTCTATCTCTATAATTTATAATTTTAATTTAACGCTGAAAATAGGTCTGCGCGCGACATTTTTAGCTTGCACGCGTGGCGTCAAAAGCGAGTACGGCACATTAATTAATTTATTTAAGGTATTGAATATTTATTTATAATATTAATTTTAAATAAAAAAACCGACTTCAAAACTAAAAATTTAAATTATGTACAACAAAAAAATTTTTAAATAATATTTAAATGCTTCGAGATGAACATAATGAACAAAAATAATTAACGAAAATATTGAAACTTATATTACGTTTTACTTATACTATATAAAATTAGGTATTTTTGGAGTCGGTACCAGTCAAAACAAAGATGGCCTTCACAGACATCTACTCAATACTTGGTGTATGTGATTAATCTTTAAAATATCCTCTTTAGCTGGCACCGACTCCTAAAATACCTAATTTTACTGCACGGGTATTTCGTTAATAGCCGACCAACACTTTGTTTCATCATCATCACCATCATCATCAGCCTTTATCCGTCCACTGCTGAACATAGGGTTCATTGAGGGAGAACTCAATGAACGCCAAGACGAGCGATGCCAAGACGAGCTATCTCTTGCTGAATGTTTCAATGTGTATTGTTTAAAATATTGACATACAGCAGTAATACAAATTCTTAAAAGCATACATATGAATGAAAAATGTGAATCCATAATGGACAGCATATATGCGCTACTAAGAAAGTAACATAATGTTTTCTTATGTTTACGCGAATTTCACTCATTATAATGAAACAACTTTTACGGATTTTATCGCGGTTTATTTAGTTTTTTTTAAAAAACATCCTAATTTCAATAGAGAAGATGGCTGGCCACTACCATCTGCTTGGGATCCCATAATAAAAATAATAAAATCTAAATCCAAGCATAATAATATGTCACAGACTAAAGACTCAGTTAGCACCTTTTGCATAGATAGGACTAAATAAAAATATTGTTGTATCATAGGGTAGTTTCGAATAACTTTTGTAACAGAAGGACATCTGACACCTCAGTCCTCCCGTGACCATGGTTGCTGTAAAGTGTCCGAAACGTCGGGATTGTAAAAAACTAAATAAACCGCGATAAAATCCGTAAAAGTTGTTTCATTATAATAAGTAACATAATGTAATAGAATAAGCAAATAAATTGCAGCAAGGGTACAGTCTATGTAGACATTATACCATAAACCACATCAAATAGCATTTGCGATATGAATTAAGTAATACGCGAAGAACGTTTATACTTTATAGCCTCACCTTATCATATGATATGGATGTTTCACGGGTATCACTTAGTTAATAATATGTAAAATACATCATTACTTTAAATAACTATGTTGTGATGGATTAGTAACTGCTAAATAATAATAAAAACTATTCTTTTCTATAACTATTGATTATTTTATTTAATTTTAAAACAAATAAAAGTTATGTACGGGCGTGGAAAGTAATACACATTTATGAAATAGTTTTTTCATTGGATGCAAATAATATATTTCTGATAATAAAAAAAAGTAAAGTATCAACCATTACATGTCCCACTGCTGGGCACGGGTCTCCTCCTCGAAATCAAGCGAGGAGGGTAATGGGCCAATAGTCCACCGCGCTGGCCCAGTGCGGATTGGTGAACTTCACATACATTCAACTTCACATATTATTAAATAATAAAAATTATTTGACCAAAAAAAAACGAATATGAGATAATATTATAAACCTTACGACCTTGGTGGCTGAATGTAGGATGTCCGGAAGTAGCGGGTTCGAATTTCGCCAGGAAACAAAAAAGTTTCTGTGTTCCTGGGTCATGGATGTGTATTAAATATGTCTATTATATAATATAATATATTTGCTACATTACTACAAACAACTTTTTACGGGTTTTATTACGGTACATTAAGTTTTACAAACCCGTTCACGAAAGAACGAAGCGTCGCGTCGGGGATGTAAAAATTTAAAAAATCCGAAAATAATTGTTACATACAAACTTTTTATATTAAGTTAAATCAACCTCAAACATTAAAATTACCTTGGAACAAAAAATATATTTTATTTAAAAATGAGCGACAGTGGTCCACTGGGTAACTAGTCTTTTGAGCGATAGCTTCTGGGTTCGATCCTGAGTCTTGACTCACTGCGTTGCCTTTTTTCTAAATTTCTAAGTGCACCCTAAACACGAGACCGTCGTTCGCTCACCGGTAAAGGAAAACATCGTGAGGAAACCTGCTTGCCTGATGAGATTGAAGGTATTTGAAGTTCACCAACCTGCCAGCCATCCATCGGGCCAGCGCTTCGGGGAACTAGCCTAATGGCTAATACCCTCCTCGCTTGATTTCGAGGAGGAATCCGTGTCCAATAGTGGGACATAAAAGGGTTGATACTTTTTACTTATAAAAAACGAATATAAGAAAACTTATAAAAAAAGAAAGAAGAAAATTTAAAGCATACAAAATCGCTAAATCAAATCCTACTAAAATCTCTCAAAAACCTTGATATAAAATCCACGAAAGCGCATAAATACCATACATATTTCATTGCAGAAAATACACTAGCCCATAAAACTTCCATAAATACTAGGAATTTCCGATCGTAATGAGAACATATAGACTTTACGACCTAATTAGGCGCACGGTACAATCGTTGTAAATGTCATTTCGCACTTCGAAAGCTCGGGAAGCTCAGAAAGCACGGAAAGCTCAGAAAGCTCGGGATCGGTTAAGTTCTCACGATTCCGAGCTTATAATTTTCCGTGATTATCTGTGGCGCGATAGATATGCGACATTATAAAATAAGTACGACCAATATCGTTTCGGTTCACAATATTTGTTGTGGAAACCAAATGTCAGTAAAAGCATTTGAAATCTTTGTCTGGGCTATTAAGTTATTAGTTTGTTCAAAGTTCACTTAAGTTCAATCTATTTCTATCCCTGTGAAGATTCGAATCGAGACTTGAATTATCAATTTTTTTAGTAGAAAATATTATATATAAACCGACAAACTATAAATTACTAAATTTATATAATATATAAAACTTGTCTTGCCATTCATGGCCTATTTATTTTTATTTATTTTTATCTGTATATATCTATTATAATGAACACAAACAGTTACAATTTTATCTTTGAATAGGTTTGAAAAATTACGCAGAAGCCAGTGAAGTGTTTCCAAAAGTCTCGACTCCAAAAGTACCCAATTTTAATTAGTATACTTCTACTTCACTTCGAAGTATTTCAATATTATTTTAAATTTTTTAGTTGTACATAAAATAAGGTATAGTTTTGAAGTCGGTTTTTGGTTTTTTATTTAAAATTAATTTTATATAGAAAACTCTTCTTTACTTACTTGATAAAAATACTAACGCATCAAACTTGCACGATGTAATATCTAAAACCGTGTACTTAATCTGCCTGTGCTATTTCTAAAACAATGTTAAATAGTTTTCTAAATTTTCTACCCATTATTTATGGCATTCTTAAAACGTCTATAAAGTTTTCAAATTAAAAAAACAATATAAGCGATCAGTCATCTGTACATTTATTTATAATCAGCCATATTTTAATATTTTGTGTAACACACATTCATCTAATATATTATCGAGGCGATCGTATACCGATAAAAGTTTTTATGTGTGTTTTGGAAATGAAAATTGAATTTAAAGAATTGTTTGCATCTGGTAAAGCTTTCAATTGTATAATATTCATTATTCAGTAGATTTCTTGAAGAATTGATATGTGATAGCCTACCAGAAGTAAATAATTCTACCAATTCAATTACCATATTAAACAATAAAGCCTTTAAATTTTTATTTAAGGCGCGGTCTTAGTACGATTTAAAATTGCGATTTCACTCACACAACCGCATATCTACGCGCGATACGGTAACACACACACACACGCGCCATCAACCATTTTTGCTCACAGAAAGATGCATGGTTATACGCAACGAGCAGAGTAAACATGGGTGTTATATTCAAAATAAAAAAGCGTAACCACCAGCATAAATGCATACACTTTTATGTTTATAATAGATAGTTACAATCATTAGTTAAATAAAAGAAAAAAAAAAAAATATTTTTTTTACAAAGTAATCAGACATTTCCTACTCATATCACTACATTGCCACTTCAACGTGCTTATTCTTCGCGTGATATCGGTAACTTTAGTTCTCTAGCGAAGGTCTTCGTTTCGAATCCTATCTGCCAAAGAAACACCCAGCATAGCACGCTCCACAGCACGTTGAGCTACGGCAAACTTGCGGACCAGTCGTAAATTAAGAGGCCACGTTTCGGCCCCGTAGGTCATCACGGGGAGAACGCATCGGTTGAAGACTTTCGTCTTCAAACTCTGCGGTATAGACGACGTGAGAATATGGCGAAGCTTCCTAAATGCTGCCCATCCTAATTGAATCCTCCATCGGCAGTCGCAGTCGCAGATGATGACAAAGTCGCATCGATGGCACTGCTGCCTGATCAGAGTAGCCCGGATCGGCCGTCTTGGCGTTCATTAGGAGAGGTCTAAGTTCGGCAGTGGACGGATAAAGGCTGATGATGATGATGGTATATTGTTCTTGTTGTATTCGAGTGGCAAGAGATCAGTAGATCGGTCGTCTTGGCAATCATTAGAAGGGGCCTATGTTCAGCAGTGGACGGATTTAGGCTGATGATGATGATGATGATGATGATGAGTGAGCAAACACTTCACCACTAAAGATGTATAATTTTTACTTACAATAATTATATGTAAGTAAACTGATATCTGTAATTCGCCTTTGCTCATAACTGCCACGCTGAGCAGGCGGATTGACAATCGCAGATGATGATGAAGTCGCATCGGCGGCACTGCTGCCTGACCAGAGTAGCACGGGATTGGTCGTCTTGGCGTTCATTGAGAGAGGCCTATGTTTGGCAGTGGACGGATTTAGACTGATGATGATGATGATGATGATGAGTGAGCAAACACTTCACTACTAAAGATGTGTGGTTTTTACTAACAATAATTATATGTAAGTAAACTGATATCTGTAATTCACCTTTGCTCATAACTGCCACGCTGAGCAGGCGGATTGACAGTCGCAGATGATGATAAAGTCGCATCGACGGCACTGCTGCCTGATCAGAGTAGCACGGGATCGGCCGTCTTGGCGTTCATTAGGAAAGGTCTAAGTTCAGCAGTGGACGGATAAAGGCTGATGATGATGATGATGAGTGAGCAAACACTTCACTACTAAAGATGTGTGGTTTTTACTAACAATAATTATATGTAATTAAGCTGTTATCTGTAATTAGCCTTTGCTCATAACTGCCACGCTGAGCAGGCGGATTGACAATCGCAGATGATGATGAAGTCGCATCGACGGCACTGCTGCCTGATCAGAGTAGCACGGGATCGGCCGTCTTGGCGTTCATAATAGGAGAGGTCTAAGTTCAGCAGTGGACGGATAAAGGCTGATGATGATGATGGTTTATTGTTCTTGTTGTATTCGAGTGGCAAGAGATTGGTAGATCGGTCGTCTTGGCAATCATTAGAAGGGGCCTATGTTCAGCAGTGGACGGATAAAGGATGATGATGATTCGTTTTGTTGATCTTAAAAAGAAAACATGATATACAAAATATTATTCGTCTATGTTACGTTTACTATGCAAGCCAGGCGGCGCGATGACCGTTCGACGTAGCAGACAAACCACGCTTGCACCTGGCGCATTCAAATATGTATTCTATGGGCATATAAATAGAATGCCACAATATGTTTTTGGATTTAGAATGTTATGTTTGTGCAATTACTCAAATTCACACAATATCGTATATTTCAACAAAAAAACATTATAGCCTTATTATCCATCCTATACTTTCCCAAATATTCCAATAATTTTTTACAATTTACGCATAAATCACGAAGTTTTATGTCACAAGAAGAGCGTCCGTAACAGACCTACCAGCTCGGGGGTCGCCCGAGAACTGAATATGACCGCGTAATCTAATGCTACATTTACCACACATTGAATAAGGTTAAAAATTGCAAAGCAGAAGTGTAACCATGTTGTAAATAAACATTTAATTTGCGGGTTTTTCTTTAATAACTCAGAATATACGCATTAAATTCAATATTTGTTGGGACGAATTCTTCATAAAATCATATTCTAATTATATTCTTACAAAAAAATATGTGGTTACCGCTGAAAATACAGAGAACTCCAACGTCTAAGGTTATTTTTGAGAAGGAAATTACGATTTTTTTATTGGATATATTAAACAAATATTTAATATTATATTACCCTAAACATTTTCTTTAGACCCTTTTCTATGCTCTGTATTTTTTGCATTAGTTATATTCATTGGGTTTCCTCGTAATGGAGCGTCAAAAAAACCCAGTTTTGTGAATTTTGAGCTAAGACCGCGCCTTAAGAGCAAAAGTTTAATACAAGCTTTGCAAAACTTGCAATGTATTATGTATGTTCGGGGCAAATCTTATTTTCAAAAAAAATTTCTTGGACGGAATTTTAATGCAG
The DNA here is from genome assembly GCA_905333005.2 of Lycaena phlaeas. NCBI lineage: Eukaryota > Metazoa > Arthropoda > Insecta > Lepidoptera > Lycaenidae > Lycaena > Lycaena phlaeas. The sequence continues at coordinate 11,834,395 of HG995178.1, forward strand.
GTGCGACAAATTTTAAAGCATTGGAGACAACTATTTTTTCTTGAGGCTTGTGAAACCACGAAGAACATTAGTTTGGCCGTGAGCATCATCATCACGATCAGCCCTCATCCATCCACTCCTAAACGTAGGCGTCAACGAACACAACAACCGATCCAACACTCGCATCCAACACGGACCGGCCACTGCGCGGATATCGTCTTTCCTTGTTAATCGCCGACCGACACTTCGTCTATGATATATCACGTATGAAACCGTAGCCAGTGTAAATGGGGCACGCATTTATTTCGCTGAGACCACCAAGGTCCGCTTTTCTCTCGCTAATGGGCTCCATCGATAACCAACACATTTTATATTTCGAATTCACAGAAAATGTCGTAACTTCGCGACACACCCATAGTTATGAGAATAGTTGTACAGCAAAACTATGTATAATTTATTCCGGCTTCTTATTAGCTTTGTCAGACTTATACTGATGTAGCATTGATAAAGCTACTCTATTACTCACCATATTGTGATATCTATGCTATGAGGAAACGTAAGGCTTTGGTTGAGCAGTGACCTGTCTGTTGGACGCGAGTGGCAAGGGATCGGTCGTCTTGGGAGGCCTATGGACCAGAGGGCGAATAAAGGCGGACGATGATGATGGTGAAGACTTTGAAACAGAGGGATACCAAGAGGTACTCAGTCCTCTCGTGATCATGGTTGCTGTAAAGTATCCGAAATGTCGGGCTCATAAAAAACTAAATAAGCCATAAAACCCGTAAAAGTTGTTTCATTATAAAGAGAGACCTACCAATTTAAATAAAATCATATTTTACGTGGATTTGTAGACATCTCGATAAGAAAGATTCGATTGCTATAAAAACTGCACAACATTTGGCATCATGCAAGAGTTAATCTACACTAATATTATAAATAGGAAAACTTTGTTTGTTTGTTTGGTTGTAATGAATAGGCACAAAAAGTACTGGACCGATTTCAAAAATTCTTTCACCATTCGAAAGCTACATTATCCACGAGTAACATAGGCTAAATTTTATTCTAGAAAAAAATAGGGTTCCGTAAGATATTTGGGTTTTTCGGACCCAAGGTGTAAAAAATCAACCAGAAAAGTTACTTATTTTGCGCACTAAGATCCCGTTGTAAATCTTAGTTACCGCAGGCGAAGCTGCGGGCAATAGCTAGTGTTTATATATACACATACATAAAGAACATACAAATCACCTACTTTAGCGGGATTCCAACCTACTTCTTCAGTCTGTCTGATGTCCATTCCAATAGTAACCAATCATCGGGTTAGAATAAACCGAAAATGTTAAGCCGGAATATTGAGCTCTAAATTACGAGCTTCCTTCGTAGTCTTAGACCTGCATACATTGCATGCATTAAGAAATAAATCTGGGCGCCATTTTGAAACTGGATACTGGACGAGTTACAGGGAGCCGTGTTGGGGTCACACACAAGCCGGTGTAAAATAATTCCTATTTGAAAATCATTGCTTCTTCTAATCGTATTTACTTTTATACTTGGAATCGCCTTTTGTAATTTATGTTACAATCAATATACATTTCGTATACTTAGGCTTTAAATACGTGGCATTGTCTAACGATTAGAAATAATTTACCTTTTTTTACGCAGGTTATTTCCTTCGGACTATCCAGGACCTTTGATCCAACTGGACTCGTGCGGGGACTCAGATTTGGGATATGCACTACCCCATTAAGCCACCTGCGAGCGCCAGTAGCTTTGTGAGGGTCTCGAATCGGCAGGCGGCAGGATCACCTTGGCGACAGGCTGGACTCTTCAAGAAATAATTTACCTAACATGGCTTCTGTTCTACTTCTTATAATAATTAATAAATATTTCGTTAGGTTTAAGAGCATTTGTGTATAAGAGCACAAGAGTTAAATAGTTGGTAAGTATACTATATAGTATATTTATGAAGACAGACTTACTGTTAATTACTAAAAAGAATTAAGAAAGGTCTATTTGGTTCCATAAAACACTTGGCAATAATTATAAAGGCCGTACATTATTATCAAATAGTTGACAAAATTATTTAAGTACATACAGCCTTTTGTCCTTTCGAAAAAAAACACAAAAAATTGTTGAATTAATAGTAAATATTTGAATATTAAATTCCTCCTAGGTTCAAATACAAACTAAAATATAATTTAAATTACAATTTATTTTTTCTTTAAAGTTGATACTACTTGAGGTCAGGCTGGTTTCCGCAACTCGACGCTTTGCGCCTATTTTGCGTGCTGTGAGCCTGTTTTCTTTAAAGTTAATAAATAAACAAATTATCCAACAATCACACTACGTTAACCTTGCCCCGTGGAAAACTCATAAGAAATCGTGTTGCGGATGCTAGGAACGGAAATAAATTTAATATTTTATATACATTATATAGACGTACATGAAGCATACATTCATCATATAAATCATCCACACTTGGCGGGATTCGAACCCGCTACCTGTTGCCTGGCCTCTCGACCAGTCGCTAGTCATTAATAGGAAGTTCACAACAAATTAATCTAAAACTACTTTCACGCCACTAATTTCGTGACGCTAACATAGATGCATAAAACCCGTGCACACTTAATCTTAGACAACATAACGAGCATGTAACATAATATTTTTAGCACCCCGCAGCAGGCGTGATTAATATTTTGCGGTTCGTTTGGCGCGAATCATCGAGACCGCTTTGTTACACTGTCAGAGGATCGCTAATTTTATTTAGTGCCCATGAAATTGGATTCCGTACACTTAGGGCTCCGTAGTTCTATACTACGGAGCCCTAAATGTACGGAAGTGTACGGAATACGGAAAAGGCAGAATTGGAATCACATGGTTGTCATTCTATCGATCGCAGTAGATTGTTTAGCTTATATTGTTTCAGTCCTCATAGATATATACGATTACCTATATACAATTGAGCGGGTGGACATAGACCTTCCCCAAGAAACACTGACCTGGTCAATCCTGTGCTGCCCGCAACCAGCGGGTCCCCGAAACCCTCGCTAAAGCATCAACCACCGTATGCGACGCCTTGGTACTGTTGTACCACAGTCATCACTCTTCAAAAACCTTTTAAATTAATATATCTTCATTATTAAAACTACTTAATAAAATTTAAACGGTATATTTACCTCTTTTTTTACTTTATTTCGCGAAGCTCGATATTTGGACATTGTCTACGAATGTCTTGTTCACGAAATAGTTCATTGTTCATTCAGAATATCAAGCTCCGGGGAATAAAGTCACAAAACATATTAAATATCCCGTTTTAAATAGTTCTAATTTTAACAGTGATTTCTTTTAACGTCGCAAAGTTTTAAGTTTATTTTAATTATACCCGGATACCTCAACTAAGCTCATTTCAACTGTGAATTTGAACCTCGACTGAGAAAAGCGATGACATGGTGAATTAGGGCGGGTTGCATCGACCGATTTTAACGAATATGTAATCGTTAAAGATGGCGGTAGCGAACATAAGTGACCAAAGAGCGTTGCTTTTAACAGACGTTAAGATTTAACCGAGTCTCTTACGTTAACAGATGGCTTTTTTTTTCTTTTACGCCGGGAAATGCACTGACGCATCCCGCTGGGGAGTGGGTCTCCCCAGGCGGGTATGTGGGATTCGCTGCGCCCGAAAGATGGTAAGTTGACGCAGCCCTACCCCCTAAAACCCGGCGAGTGCCACCAATGCCGCCTTTGGTGAGGTGCCCCGGATCTACAAGTAACAGGGCACCTCGACGGCTAGTCAGTCCCTCAGGGGACTGACGCCACCTCCACAGAGCGGTTGCCCCGCACCACAGAACAACCACTCCCAACGTCTGGACAGTACGATGAGGTGAGGTTCCCATCCTCACCCCTTGCCCCCTGCTCTTTTGTCCCCTCTTCTTATAAGAGGGGTACAAAGAACCCCCTCGGCTCAATTCGCTTCGCCCAAGGTGTTTGGGTCACCCTGGGCTACTGAGCCCCACCGCCACGACAAGGCCTGAACCATGGTGGGGAACAGATGGCTTCCGATTGTTAGGTGAGCCCATGCTGCCCATACGTGAGCATTCCGATTGAGCATAAAGGCCAATGGGCCGAAAAGTCTAGACCTTTCAACAAAAAAACGCATTTATTAATAGTACCAAGGAGAGATTGGTAGGTTAGGGCTTTTTTCCCTGTCGAGAATTTTTTCGAGAATATTAGTATCACATTAACTTCTGACAGTTGATAAATTAGAATTGGGTCAAAAATGGTTGAATTTTCACTTCCTCAAAATACCTTCATATTGAATTAACTTTAGGTGCGGAACCAATGTATGAGCTCGTACGGTTTTTTGTTCTTGCAATAATTTGTATCGTACAATAACATTTGTATTAACTCGCCTGAATTATCTTACTGCTTGAAGCTTTTATCCTGTATCTACTTTATCTTTATAGCTGCGATCAACATCTCATTTGATATCAGCAATAGAATGTTCGAGATACACCCCCGTCTCATATCTGCTACAATAATATCGTGTTTATCTGTTTTAGTTTTACGAGTGTATATTGAAATTGTATTGAACGTGTTAGTTTTAACGACAGACGTGCGCTTTCTTTGTCGTGTGGCGGGCTACAATCTTTATATATTTTTGTCATACAAATTGCGATAATAGGTTTGTAGGTAGGTGGGTAGATGGTGACATTTAGGTTATGTCCTAAGATCATTCCGTCTTGACTTTAAAAGATTACTTAGAACGTCAGCTTTCCTTTAAATCGAACTTTTTATTGTGAAAATATATGCAGCATTTTAAATGAACATTTTCATTACTAAAATCATTAAAAACGCTATATTTACCATCAATATCTACTGCCTATATCAAAAACATTTTTGTACTGCAGAAGCGGGCTATTTATGAAATATACAAACTACCAAAAAAAAATTCTAGTCATAGCTCTCGCCTCTCAATACATCTAAGAAAATTTTCATATGAGAGAAATACAGGGTAGTAGTAATACAGTAGGGTTATAATTTAAAGACAGACATAGGCCAAAATTAACAGTGATTAGACTTACAAAAGTAAATTATTATTTACAATTTGATCCCAGAATATGTTCAAAACCACCTCAATAAAAGCTCAAAAAAAATATTAAAGAGCTATTATATATTTATTATTATTATTTTTAATATTATTTTAATATTATATTAATATTAAGTTAATATTAATATTTATCTTAATATATATATTTCTTGTGTGCGTGTGTATGTGACTGAACTCCTCCTAAACGACTGGACCAATTTTGATGAAATTTTTTGTGTGTGTTCGTGGAGATTCGAGAATGGTTTAGATTCACAAATCAGTCCGGCAGATGGCGCTGCAGTCGGTATCTAGGTTATTGATCTGTACTGCCACTATCGATTCGTATCTAAAGGACGACGTCTGTGGGGTCCGCTAGTATTTTTATAAATTAAAAGATACCACACCTTGGGAATAGGCCGTTTCTCTGAGCATTTCAGGATTACAACATTTTTGTTTTAACAACAGTTCGCTATAGAATATTTGAAAAGATCACTTCTACTGAGTTCCTTTTGACAGCTCTTCTCAGTGCACTCGTCTTGCAACCGGTGATAGACTCAGTTGACGCTCAAAAATATACTTTGTTGCTACTATTGTATATAAAAAAATTATGCCGTTACATTTTTTTTCTTGCGAAGTCGTAATAAAAAATTGTATTTCCCGATTCCTCATGACGCTGACAAAGTCTTCATCCAACGTAGAAACACTTGATATAATCCGCTATAACCGTGCGACTCCGCAACCAAATTAAACGAACTAGAGATTTCTGGACGTAAAATGGGTCGAGTCTGGCCCATCGTTAGACGGCTAGATGATCGATAATAATGGTAATTTCGCCGACACGTGTACCATCGCCGATCGCGATAGCGCACCCCATTACCAGGCGAAACCTGATCAAAATATCAGGAATACCGATTTCGGACTTAACGTAAGATAGAGAAAAAGCAAGAAAGGGCCTAATCCTTACTAATATTATAAATGCGAAAGTAACTCAGTCTGTCTGTCTGTCTGTTACGCTTTCACGCCTAAACCACGGAACCGATTTTGATGAAATTTGGATCAGAGATAGATTATACCTTGGGAAAGGACATAGGTTACTTTTTGTAGCAAAGAAAAGCTTAGGGGGGTTTAAATAGGGGATGCAAGTTTGTATGGAAGTTCGTCATTATACATATATATGTATAATGACGATTTTCCATACAAACTTGCATCCCCTATCTTCTATATAGAAGATGACGCTATTAAACTTTGCATTTAGGCACTTGATAAGAATTAAATAACCATTAATAATTGTTTTACCGTTTTTAAGGTTTTTACCTATATGGGCATGACGGACAATAGGAGATGAAAGTTCGCAGGGTAGTTCAAAAAATCTGTCTGTGTTTACTATACGTACGAACGAAACTGCGCTACTCCGAATTTAACGCGAGCGAAGCCGCGGGCCTTAGCTAGTTTTACATATTTTTGAAAAAAATGATTGTTTCTTTTATAAACTGAAAAATGTTATAGAACTTATATAAGTTTTTTTTGCGTCAATTTAAGCGTTAATTGACCTAAAATTAAATTATATTAATTATATTAAGAAAGCGTCGATTTTAACGCGATATCTCAGTCCCCTCTTGACCGTGGCTGAAGTACCAAATACTTGTACTAATAAAACACAATACTCAAGGAATGTAGACATCATAATACACCACAATTTCCTACAACAGGCATGCTAATTCTGAGACGCGAGATCACAAGCTAGTATTTATGCCAGCAATAGTTCTGAGTTTAAATAAATAAACGTTTAATAATCAGTGGAGTAACTTTTAGTATCGAGGTCCCGTAGGTATCTCGTGTCAGCTGTTTTTTTCTAGTGTTATTGTGGATAGTTTTATGACCGAAGCCCTGAAGCCCGGAGGCCCCGTATCATTGATATGGCGGTAATAATTGCAAGACAAATTCGACCGTCAGGGCTTCCAAATTTTTAGTAGTAGCATTGTCATATAAAAGGCCTCGCTATGAAAGATATGTCACTAAACGTCCTTATTCATCTTCTTTCATTTTTGACAAACTCTACTTATGCCACCAGTCATTAAATGACATATCAAACCATCAGTCGTTAAGTTGACATAACTCGTATTTATGCGATCAGCCTCTCACTATTCTACGCATTTTTTATACAAGAAAATCTCTCCCGCCAAAAAATATGTCACTAAATTCTTCTTCCTCGTTTACTTTTTGCAAAAAACGCTTTGGCCAACAATCATATAGTGCCAAATAAAACGATCAGTCTTCGAGTGGACACAACATAATATATTTTGCATGACGGCCAACATCCGTAGATAATTCTATTATTAGAAATATTCTCATAAAAGCGCCACTTTCCTATTTTAATGTTTGTTAACATTCTACTCCTTCTTTTTTCATCTTCGACAAACAACGCTTTGCCACTAATCACTTAGTGACATATCAAACCATCAGCCGTCAAGTTGACGCAGCTCGTATTTATGCGACCGGCCTCCCTGGATTCTCATAATAGCAACACAATATCACAATGCGGGCATGGATTTATGCGCGGGCGCATAGCGCTCTCGCACGCGGAAATCCCATAGTTATTTACCGGTTGCGAGTTAAGTGCGGCAGATTTATCGGTTGTGGAGCCGCGCCTAGCGACGATCTCGTTTCCTAGCTATGATAAATACCCCGGCATCTGCTACAATCAAAGCTCAGTGTATCGGGACAGTGTTTATGAGAATAATTGCGAAATTGGCTAAGTGTAAGCCTTATTGCTTTATGGCCTTACCTGTTACTTAAAGTGTTATTGAATGTTTCGAATTATTTTCATCGTCAAAAACAGCATGTTATTGTATATAAATGGCATTTATCTTAATCTTAATATATACATAATATGATTCGTCAGTGCGTGTGTATGTCACTGATTTTGATGAAATGTTTTGTATGTGTTCCAGAATTTTCGCTCTAAATTCGCCCCATTATTTAGTAACTATTTAAGTTAATTTATTATATCAAAAAAATGTTTATTTATATCAGTCTGTTTATTTATTGATACACAAATGACAACAGATGAATTAACAACGAACATTACTTATGATTTATGAATGCATATTTTAAATATTATTTTATTTACGCGAATTTCACTCATTAAAATGAAACAACTTTTATGGATTATATAGTAGGGCATATTATTAGGACTGTCCTCCCGTGGCTATGGTTGTTGTAAAGAATCTGAAACGTCGGGCTTATAGAAAACATAATACACCGCGATAAAATCCGTAAAAGTTGTTTCATTATAACACGTTTGTTTTACTTAAATAATTCACAATTCGATCCACTATAAAATGTTTTGTACAGGACAACGTCGATTGGGGCGATTAACTGTAAGTATAAAAATAAAAAAAACGATTTTGGAATTTGTGAAATTAACGTCATCATCTTAATTAGCATAACGCCCTATTTATCCGGTTGTTGTGCTGAGTCTCCAGGAGCAAGTCTCCTTCATTCAACGTCCGGAAAGTCTCGTGCTCGCACGTCACTATAACCCACGACTGCAAAAAAATCTACGCCATGTCACCCATCATAGCATCTACTATCAAGTGGCAAACGCTCCGAATCTATTCAGTCGCGATAAACGCTAATGCCTTATTGTGGTTGCAAATAATTTAAGGAACACTCATTCAGATACAAATTACATGGTTTTGTTTATAAAAACGTCTGACAACGTCTGTACTTCGTTCAAAACCGAACAAATTCAAGCAATCTGACTTTGGCAAATCCTAGAGGAAGCTAAAACTTAAAAGAAGAAGAATTTTAATTATTTGCGTCAAATGTCGTAAGCTAGTGTCATTCCCATACAATAAGTGTTCTATTCTACTCGATTAGAGTTTGTGCCACTTGTCTAGGGCTGATCAGCTGTTATCCACATGTTACACTACTAAGTTAAGACTTTAAAACAATTCTTATGACAAATAATCAACAGAAATCACGACTCTATCATCCAAGACTTAAAACACTAATATCACAATATAACTCGACCAAAATGAATCATGGCCATCTAAAACGCGAAATTGAAAAATACACTACCATGAGACACAAGACATGATACACGAGGCAGGCTCTCCACGAGCGAACGCGTAATAACAGCGTGTGAAATTACATTCTCTCGTTTGTCAAGAAGCCTGCCCGTTTTCTGTAGTGATTAATTTGATTACGGCGGCCATGCTAAATCATATGTAAAGATAGGCTGGGACTATAAAATTTTCAATTTCAAATTTTTTATATAAATTATTACTAAATATCCTTAGTAGATTTTGGAATTTATTTGCATCCAATGCATTTTGTATATTAAGTACTAGCTGTTGCCCGCAGCTTCGCCTGCATTAACTAAAATTAACAACGGGAGCTTAGTACGCAAAATAAGTAACTTTTGTGGTTGATTTTTTTACACCTTGCGTCCGAAAAACCCAAATATCTTACGGAATCCTATTTCTTTTCAGAATAAAATGTAGCCTATGTTACTCGTGGATAATGTAGCTTTCGAATGGTGAAAGAATTTTTGAAATCGGTCCAGTACTTTTTGAGCGTATTCATTACAACCAAACAAACAAACAAAGTTTTCCTCTTTATAATATTAGTGTAGAAGTGTAGATGTAGATACCCCATTCAAACGATGTTCCATTTTTTTGTACTTCAAAAGTGTGCAATTTTTTTCAAAATCACAGTTTCATGCACCGTCTTTAATTTATGAGATACAGTCAAAATTTCAAAGATCTAGCTCAGCGGAAAGTCAATTTAAAATCAATAACAAATTTTCACGTTGATAAAAAAATGAAAATAAATATGTACATAAATATAATGACATTAGACATGAATGATTTTAATTGATAGAATCATCGGTCCTTGATGGAAATTCATGTTATAGTGAATCATTTTAATGTAGTACATGTCGTATTGTTTCGATCGTCGACCGTCTTGTCATTCATTGAGAGAAGCCAAGGTCCTGCAGACGACAAAACGTAGAAAATGATAGTGCATGAAAACAGCACTGTACGAACGCAAATATGTAGGTATTTTATTAGGAGAAACACATCTCTAATTTCGCAAAATATACTTAAACGAACTATTAGTCTGCTATTAACCAGGTGGGAGACGAAGTCGTAGCCGGGCAGTCCCCCTACTGTGGAGAATCTGGTCTTGCCGGGACCAGTCTTTCGCTGTGGGTTTCCGGTCGACTGCAGTTCCGGGTCTCTCAGATAGCGGCTGAAGGCTCACGCAGCGGTTTTAGTGGGGTAGTGCACCCAATGCGAGTCCCCACACACGTCAGCGCGCCTAGGCCCTGGTATCAAAAAAAAGGTGGGAAAACGATCTCCGAGCAGCCGCCGGTCAGTTTTGAATGTGAGTGGCAAGGGATCGTCTTGACGTTAATTGGGGGAGTCCTATGTTCAGCAGAGGAAAAAGGCCGATGATGATGATGCTTAAACCCGAAATTCCATTATCACAGTCCATCACCATTAGCAAATCACGCGATTTTCATAACTCAATCCGCACAAATTCTCAACAGCGATGCGAACCATAGATCATACCAGCCAATTGTCTGGATTGGCACCGTCTGACTTATGACCACATTACCCGGACACCCGTCCAATTATTACACACAATCTGTTTGCCCGTGTAAAATATGAACGGTGTGTCACACCATTAACTATAGAGCCACTCACAAAGATAAACCGTACGCGATACTCAATACAAGTATAGATATATTGCAAAAACTGTCATATTGTTATTTTAATATGTTTACGACTAGGTTTGCCAGGTCAAAAACCTGATAGCCGGACAGACCAGCCAGATTAGCCGAACATTTGGGTAGAAAGACCGGACACCCTGACATTTAGGTAGAAAGACCGGACATCCTAAGGATTTGTCACAGTATTATTAGGAGTGACACTTGTTTGCGAAATGTAAAAACCTAACGAAAGCCGGACACCGTTAATTTTGGCCGGACACACTATCAAAAATACTTAATCAATTAATTTATAATACAAACTTTCATTCTAGTTATAGTCTCATCTTTAAGTACCTCCTCTGTTAGGTTTTAAGAAATATTTTCATCTACTAAGTATTATTTTCTTGCAATGTGAAATAAGAACAAGTACACCAACACAAACTTTCAAGTGTATGATTTGTTATCTTTTCGAAAGGCTTCGCCAAATATTTCAACCTCAACAGATTATGTAGATTTTTTTTATTTGAAACGCTTCCTCCTTTAATGTTCCTGAGAAAAATCACTCACCTAAATCATTATGCTCCCGTCAGCCTGAAAATATAGCTGGGCTCAAGATAGGCTCCCATCCCTCAAGTTCGGAAGGGTACGCGAAACAATCAAGCGGGATCCATCCCGGGATAAGCAATCAGCTGAAACAAATAAGAGTCATTTATCAAGATGGCCGCCGATAGACGTGCAATAGGAAAATTACAAGAAAAGCATTTGCATGTGAAGTCTTATATGACGTAGATTTATCTTATCGCCCAACTTCGGGAGAAACAACGTTTATGGATTTTTCGCGGTTTATTAAGATTTTTTCGTTTATAAAACTTCACGTAAACCATGATCCTGTGAATGGAGTTTTCCCGTGACAAGAAAGTAACTATTAAGGCAAAGAGTTTCATTGAAATGAGAGATTCGCGTAAACCTTAGAAAAGAATATGTCAAATGGTTGTGTATAGAGTATGCAATCGTGTTTTGTGTGTTTGTGTATGTAATTCTTTGGCACACACTGCAGGTTGATTTGCTAAAATTGTCTTAAATAGTCTCAATTATGACTCTTACTTAAGCTCATCATCTTTCTCATCGTTTTTGGCAAATGATTTTTTTTTTAATTGCACAGCATTCTATAGAAATCCTAAAAAGATTCTAAAAACATCAACATAATATAAAACTTATATATACATACAACAGTAGCGACATCTGCTCACAAATATTGCCCTAAACGGGATCCAAACCGGTGACCGTCCGTGACCTACACCCCCCCTCCTCCCCCTCAAAGACAATTAATACACTTCATACAACGTATAACCTAATCTCTTAAGCCACGGTCCAACCTATCGAATGACTCACCCGAATGCGGGTTGACAAAATATTGTTAATAGCCAGTGGCCAACACCCACAATGGCAACGTTTATTAATTATTAAAACCGATTATCTGACCACTGAGCACAAACGGGAATTTATTACTAAATTTCCAGAACATTTGATAAACGGCCATTTGAGTACTGTAACGGTATTATATTGTTTATTGCATTTTATAGACGTAAATAGCTCATAAGGTGCGCCTGATAATTGAGATTCGATATGTACCAACTGTACCAACACAGTGAGTAAATTATCATTAAAATTCGTTTAGTAGTAGTTTCGGTAGTACTGTATGCTTACTGAGATATCCTTTTATTTTTTACTCTTACTGGCTATGTGTTGAAACAATTATGCTAATGTTAGTTGTCCGACTGACTCAACAACACTAGATTTAATAGGGACCACATAACATCAGGATTGTGGCATCTCCGGACACCACAATCACGCAACTGAGTGGTCACCTTTTAAGGAATACATTACACTCTTGTGCATTTTCCGGCTCATATTTATGTCAGCTTTATTTTTGTAACTACATTTAGTTTTAATTTTAGGTTTTTCATCTTGTTATATATATATGTGTGTGCCGTGTGAGTGTATGTATTAGATTAAGCATGTTTAGCAGTTTGTATTATTATTGTATTCCTCAATAAATGTTTATTCTCTTCTATTCTAGTAGTTGAATAGTTCATCACAGTAAAACAATATAATAAAAAAAATCCTCAAAAATACATACGTGATAGTTGACTAGTTCTGATTGTCATGCTGGATTTAGTATTCATGTTTTTAATAGTTGGTTATTTAAAAATGACTTGAAAAATAAGTTATATTAATAACAACTTCTGAATACGATTTTTATAGTCTGCGACTGACTGGTCACGATCGCGGGTTCAAATCCGTGCCGAAAAAAGTTGTATGATAAACATACACTATCAAGGAAACACCTAATACTTTTTTTTCTTCTTTTTTTTCTTTTACGCCGTGAAATGCACCGAGGAATTCCGCTGGGGAGTGGGTCTCGCCAGGCAGGTATGTGGGAAACGCTGTGCCCGAAAGATGGTTAGTGGACCCAGCTCTACTTACTAAAATTTGAACCTATTCCGCCTTTGGTGAGGTGCCTCGGATCTGCTAGCAACAGGGCACCTCGAGGGCTAGTCAGTCCCTCAGGGAACCGACGCTACCTCCAAAAAAGGGACCGCACCACAGAACAACCACTCCCAACGTCGGGACAGTACAATGAGGTGAGGTTCCCGTCCTCGCTCCTTGCCCTCTGCTCTTTTGTACCCTCTTCTTATAAGAGGGGTACAAACAGCCCTATGTTCAGCAGTGAAAGGATAAAGGCTGATGATGATGATTAGAAAACTTAAAATAAAGTTATTAGCGCCGAATCTTCTTAAGTATTACATAACCAAAATTTGTAAGATTAGGACCAGGTCATCGGGCCCTTCCATTTGTAACACTCAATACTTCGGACAGTTGAAAGCAGATTAACATAAGATCATTATTAATTTTGCCCGAGGCGTAACTTCGGAGCTGTTTAATTAATAACTTCTTAACAACATCATTTAATTGAATGATTAATGATGTTTTTCCACGTAGTTTGATTGGTCAGATTACACGAAGCGGGGTTCGAATACCACTAAGTGCAGATAATTTTGTATGAAAAATATGTCTACACACACAGTCATGTATATTATATACTAGCTATTGCCCGCGGCTTAGTCCGCGTAATCTTAGATTTACGGACATATCCGGTTTGATGATGATTAATTTTATAACCAAGTTACTCCTTATTATAACAGCTACCTGCCAGTAAAAGTCCCGTCAAAATCGGTCCAGCCATTTCAGAGATTAGCCGGGATAAGCAGACAGATAAAATTGCAAAAAATGTTATTTTCGTATATGTACTGTATATAATATATTCATATGTATGAAGTAAAAAACGGTTATTTTAATATTACAAACAGACACGCCAATTTTATTTATATGTATAGATTTTTTGTGGTCGTATATTAGTCATTGAACTCTTAATAATTGTCTCTACCGATTTTTATAAAATTTTGTGTGCAAATGTATTTAAGAATGGTTTAGATTAACAATTTGGAAAAAAGTTTTAACTTACAATCTTGTTTTTCGAAACCGAAACTTATTCAAAGACTTAATAAATTATCATAAACTATCTGTTGCACGCAGCTTCGCCTGCGTCAACTAAGATTTAAAACGGTTTCCTAACTTTTTGAAAATTTAATGTATCTATGTACACCGGTGATAGTGTAGCTTTCCAACAGTGAAAGAATTTATTAAATCGGTCAAGTAGTTTCGAAGACCATTCAATACAAAAAAACAATCAAATCTTTCCTCTTTATAATATTAGTATAGAATAATTAATTCATTATTTTAATTCAAATTTAAACATTCCTAAATTAATCTAGCATCTTTAAGAGTTTACACAGTACTCGCGTTCTGAGACGTATTGTCTCCTTTCCTATCCAAGTTAAATCTAAAAAAATCTTCACTGATATAAAACCTTACAATACAGACATTATTTCCAACATACTCTTCGGAGTTACGATAATATTTATTAACTCCGCTTCGTTAATACCAATTAAATAGCTTATTGAATATTGAGGCTGTTTAGGAGGACTTGGACTTTAGATCCGTTATTAAGATTAGGAAAAAGGTTTATTTACGATCCCTTTTACGGTAAGCCGGCGCCTTAAATTGCTTTAGTAGTAGGTTGTATTGCGATTAGCTTCGTTTTTATTGAATATGGGTTCATTGCTTTAATGTCGATATCGCTGTCTGGTTTCACTGCTAAAACTACTTAGAATGAAATTTTTGTCAGGTTTTTTAAAAATTTTTTTATTATTATTTTTTTCGGTAGTAAGTAATAATGCAAACAATGATAGAGACTACACATAGAAATAAAAAAATTAGAGGTAACTTAGAATTAATATGAAATTTCAAATTATACTACTAAAACCTGGCACTTTAAAATTTCATATTGTCACATTAGCATGTGAGGCGAATCTTTAAAATTTTCCAGTATCAAAAAAAGGCCGGCTAAAGGAGTTATCTATACTTCAAACTTCAAAAAATAATATTGTTACTAATTTATATTGTTTGTATATAGCAGGGAAGACGATCTCCGAGCAGTAGCCGGTCCGGGGATGAGAATGGTAAGGGGTCGGTGGTCTCGATTGAGAGAGATTATAATTAGCAGTGGATGGATAGAGGCTGATGATGATGAAAATGGTGATGTATAACTAGAATAGGATCATTAAAATTATGTTAATTGCCAGTCAGAAGTCAAAACCAACGTTAATACATCGTCAAATTCTATTAACACCATTTATTCCTTAATACCACAGATTTATAAATATATACTTAATACAAGAAAACATTAAACGCGGCATAAGTTCTAATAAAAATGTAATCATAATGATAGGCATAATCATCATCATCATGGTCATCTAAATTCAGACTAAGGATGCAATACTACCTAAAAAACACATATTAATTAGAAATTTATGTTGCGACAATCCAAAGAAACATAAAAGTAATAAGTATAACACAAGTATAAGTTTTTTGATATGTGTAATCTTTGGATCTCCTAGTGGGTGTGGCGGAGGCGGAGTCGGGGCACAAAGCTAGCATAAACCATCCGATACCGTCTGGGATTGTAAATATGAAATAGAACATGTTTGTTTTATTCATTCACTCCGATGTAAACCATACTAACGGGAACTTTTAAATCAACAAACCTCGTTATAAAGACGTTAATATTTAAGACAGTGAATTGTGTATTTAATTGCATTGTCTATTAAAATCATCAAGCATATAACCGGACTAGAGTGGTAATTATAAATATTATATATAAAAAATCCGCCAAATCTCCTTAGCAAGCATTCCTCACTACGTACGTAATCATAAATCAAATCTCTTTATTTCGTAGGTTAAGCAACTTGTACACATGAAATATATGAAAAGTAGTGAATAAACAGTAATAAAATGTACAAATGAAAACTCGTTTGAGATGCAGGTTCCCAAAAAATAAACGATAAAAAAACTTAGGGGTTGCTCTTTTGTCAACAAAATAAAATACATCATGTAAAACTGTAAGAATAAAGGCTACTGTCATAAATCAAATCTCTTTATTTCGTAGGTTAAGCAACTTGTACACTTGAAATATATCAAAAGTAGTCAATAAAAAGTAATAAAATGTACAAATAAAAATTCGTTTGAGATGCAGGTTCCCAAAATAAAACGATAAAAAAACTTAGGGGTTGCTCTTTTGCCCCAAAATAAAATACATCATGTAAAACCTTAAAAATAAAGACTACTGTGAAATATCTAAACCTACAATGACAAACGATTGAATATTTTGAATTATGAATCACTTAATAGGCGGAAGCCGGTACCAGACAATCCACAGCCAGGCCACGACACGAGGGGAAGAGGCACAACTACGTCACGATCGAACCTCTCAATTTCTAGAACGAACCACGTCAACGATCGTACTGCTACCGTTAGCCTTATCCGAGACCCCTACTAAATGTTTACCGAATCAAATAAATCCTATCAATTCGTAATATAAAGTCGCATCTGAAAACTTGAGGAACCGCATGCAGGAATGCAAGCATATTTTTTCCTATAACCTTGGGAGTAAGGCGTTAGATACGTTGTTATTTTTTTCATGTACTACGCTATGTTGTTTTTGTTAGAGATTGAAAAGATTATTTTCACTGAGCATATATCGCCGGTTCTCATTAGTTCTTGGTGGTTATTTCGCATTGAAGATTTGCTCAATTAATTTTAACGATAATTTTTTATTCTTATCCAAAATGCTTTTCAGGTATCTACCTTCAAGTGATTTCTTTGTGAGGTTATTGTTCAAAATTTTGAATTGAAACAAAATTCTAATGTGATATGTAATATGAAGCTTTACTTAAAACATTTTCAGTAAAAAATGGTATTTATAAATATGTTTTTCCTTTTTGTATTTGATCAAATTCTCAAATGACAAAGATTCTACAGTCTTGGTATTTGTTGAGGGCTTATGTCTAGCAGTAGACGAATAAAGGCCAGTAATGATGAAGATGATGAAAGATACTAAAGAAGTACTTCATAAACTACAAAAAATAATGTCGTAACACAAACAGAAAAACTAAAACCAATAGTAACGCTCTCTATGCGGGTCCCATAGACGATTCGATTTAAAATTCTCTCCGGCTACAGCAAAAAATAGGTCCTAGCGCATTATGCAGCCGTGCCGCACGATCTGATGTTGAGAGCTTACCTTACATGCAAGTAAGATGTCGACATGTCAATGAGCCATCCGCAATTGTTCCATGGATTGTGCAATCGTTGGGACGTTATTAATCTTGAAGTTTTCGACGGAAAGACGGAGTTTGTTGTTTGTATGTGAGTGGATTTCATGAGAAAAATTTATCGATGCACCTTAGCTATAAAATCGATTTCAACGACGTGACGACAAGTGGCTTGAGGGTGTCGTTTATTTTATTGAACCGTGTGTTTATATTATTTTATTACGTTATTTTACATGGGACTCGCTGGTTCTCGGAAAAAATGTGAATTCTTCAGATACGATATTAATTTATAAAAAAAATTACACGGGACGCCCGGAAGAAATAAAACTATGTATAAATAGCTATTGCCCGCGGCTTCGTTCGCGTAAGCAAAAATAAATCTTTTTTTTTCTTTTTTAAATGTATCCTATGTTACTTCTAGTACCTTCGATAATATGTGTACAAAGTTTCATGATGATCGGTTGAGTAGTGTTCGCGTGAAAGCGTAACAAACATCCATACTTTCACATTTATAATATTAAATAATATAGATTTGCATTTAAAAAATAAAACAAAGCAATCGACGTGACCGTCACGGCACTTAAGATGATTTTACTGCCAAATCGCGTTAACGTTTTAGTGTTTAAATAAAATGGCTTGTATATTTTTGTACATATAGCTAAAACTACGTAAACTAATATTATGTGAAAATAATTCGATTGAAGATGCATGCAAATTAATCGATTAAAAATGAATAATCGAGTCAACATCCATCGACTTGCGAGCCGAGGAGGAAGTAATTTGCAAGTAATCCTCATGCTAATATTTCATGAACTGCATTAAACTGTTGTGAAGCCATCGAGCAAGTTCTCGTGTCTGAGTATCGATTTACAATCGATACATAAACATTAAGTGTGTTTTGATTCAACAGCATCAGCCTCAACGTAGGTATATCTCAAGACGGCCGGCATTTTGCTACTTGTAAAGTCGGTTTACTGGCGATAGTTGAACGTGACAACGTCATAAGAAAATACTGATGGGCCGAGTGTGCCTCTTTCGTCGCTCGTTCCGCGCTCTCGCTTGCACTTCAAGCCTTAAATGGAACGCCTTAGAGCGAGGTAACGCCGCACGAGTAATTTTTTTTTCTGAGATTCTACCAGTCATAAAGACGACGTTTGGAGTTAGCCTACTAGGGATAAGTTGAACTCATTGTTTACTGTTCTTGTCTTATCTAAAGTTTTGGAGGCTTATTCAAACTAAGCGGAAAGAAGGGATGAGGGCCCAATTATTTCCTCATGCACTGGGGCTCTTGTCCACCTAGCTACGCTACTGGTCATAAGGATCCATAGATTATAGATACATCATGTAAAATCTTAAAAGTGAATGTTGTTCCCATGGTGTGGCATCTTCAATTATTGTTGTATTGCTGGCCAGACAATAAATCTTACGAACGTTTCAAACTCTACAAAAGCACTATATTAATTTACAAACACGTATTTTCGATTAAACAAATATAATATAGCCGTATAATATTAAAGCTGAATTGAACGCCTGACATAAACCCTATTTGTTCGCGTCGTAAAGTATTTCATAAGACGTAAGAAACTGCAATATTTAAGACGCTATAACTATCAACTTACTATTTATTACTCTGTGGTCACAATTTTTTTTAATTATAAATGCAAATGCGGCGCAAGAAACTTAAACTACCGGCCGCGCCGGCTGGTCGACTGGTCAGTCTACTGGACATTGTAGCGGTAGCGGGTTCGTATCCAGCTGATGGATGCACCGGCTCTTGAACGTATCGTCAGCCTTTATCCGACCACTGCTGCTCATAGGTATCTATAAGTGATTAAATACTTTGTTTTTTTTTTGTTTTAAATACCCCTACCATAAGTCTTCGCGGGCTTACCAAAATCACACCAATTTTATTATTCATTTTGATTTAATTAATTTAATTGAATTGAATAAGAAATATAAATACATATTGCTTTCCAAATATAAAATAGGCAATGTTTGCGCATTTTCACATGTACAAGGTAATCTTCAAAACTATTTAAAAATACTTTCTTTTATTATTACTTCCTTTATAACATAATTATTTTGTACTTTAAGCTTTTTTACGATTATATGCTCTCTTTTCCTCGCGGTTTTTCCCAAACCATATTTTTCTTAATTTTGGGTCTATACAAAGAAAACGATTGGGCAATATATTGGGTAAGTAATTATAATATGTTAAATACATAATATTCATGAAACACTCTCCGGATAACTACGAAATGTTGAAAATTAATTAACAAACTAACTAAAACTTAGAACCTGTAACCGATCATAACTCCTTAGATAACATATTAAACTCAAATATCCAAAGAAATATTATAACATTTTGATCAGTCACGTTCCGATTATTATTAAATATAGATAGAGCGAAGATTTATTTGTTTTATAAATCGATATTTTAAGCTCGATTCGATTGTGTTATAAAATATTGTGTAGGTATTATGTGCGTATCGATTTAATCAAACATCGATGTATCGGCAGATAAATAGTCAAATTCATCATCATCATCATCATCATCATCATCATCAACGTTGATCCTATATGTTGTCCCCGAAATCAGGCGAGGGGAATGTTGAGCCGAGGTTCACTCATGTAGGTGTCCAATGCGGGGTGAACTGCACGCACCTTCAAAGAATCTCAACAGACATGTAGGTTTTCTTACGATATTTTCCGTCACCGAAAAAAAAAATATATATTGCATCAGTCGGGATCGAACCCGGAACCCTTGTTTCGAGGCCGAACCCATACCCACTTCAACTTCGTCGTTCACTTATATTGATTGGTCATGTCTAATCCGAGTATTAAATTAAAGTCTTTATAGTATTGAGAATTAAACGGTAAACTATAAAATGTTTGGAAACTGTTTGAGACTAGCTGATGCCCGTGGCGTTACTTGCGTGGGTTTAGATTTATAATGTGATATTATATTTGGAGATTTGATACGCTGGAGATTATGATTAATCTATTCGTATGATGGAAAGTGAAAATATTTGAAAGTGGAAAGTGCATTATTGGAGACATCATCACCTGGATCAGCCTTCTTCGTCCCTTGTTGACATATGCCCCTTTCAAAAACATATTGTAAGAGAAAACCGCTGTGTTCAGTCGACCGTCGTTTACTCCTTTATATGAAATGTAAAAAATATCAAAATTATTTTTACAATACAATATTCAATACAAAGTAAATAATATAAAACGAATCAAAATAATGGGCGTATGAACTCTCAATTCGAATTCAAATATAATTACGATTAATACGCGAACACGTCTTCGCCGCAGAGCCTGATCTTCATAATATGAAAATCAATTACAGAATAGATTTCATAGAATTTTCCCGAAACGAAATTAGATCGGCAGTCGGCTATAGGTTTATAAAGGCATACGAGAAAAAATGGAAAATTCTGACCGTATCGAGTATATAAGGTGTCCCGTAATGCGACGTTAAGTCGTGATAGGCCAAGTTACAATAATTATCAGAAAAATAAAAAAAAATCCAAGTAACGTGTTAGACACGTAAAAATACAAAGCTTTTAAAAAAACGACAAATTGACATCTTATGATGGTTTTAGTTCCCGGCACTACAAATTTCTGCTTTTTTTTGTTAAGTACAACAACTAAAAAACCATCACAAGATGTCGATTTTTCGATTTCAAAAATTTCAAGATTTCAAGATAGATAAGACGATTTTAAGATAGATAGGATATTGAAAGCCGCCGTAAGCCGCAAGTCCTACAACAGATATAAAATACTAGAATAAACAATCTAATGGATTGTTGTACACCGTTACTCCGTGCGGCGGTATTATATTTTGCACCGGCTACCGCGCACCGCGCACGACTCAATCCAATAAATAACCACCACAGATATTCAGTAATAAGATATCCCAGGGGAGATACGGTGCTGTGAGAAACATGCTAATACGAAACTAAATACCCTTTGAAACTATTTAAAACAGCATATTTAACACGTTTTACAATTTTCAAGAAAATCAAGAAAATAATTCCTAGCAACTCGCTAGGTCACTGGACGAATATCGTCTTTCTAATAATAAAATCGTCTAATAATGGCCGACCAACACTTTTCTACCATCACTCTTGAACCTGATAAGCTTTTTTTTAATATGGCTTGGCCTACCACTCGTTCCCACCGCTGCAACTCCTGTATAGCCAGGATCTACAGCGGCAACCACCAAATGACCCTTTGATACGATCTCCGGGAGCCCGGGGGATACGTTAAACACTGTCTTGAGACCCGCAACGAAATTAATCATAAGAATTCAGGAGGAGTAGGAAATATTCCAGTTTCCCTCCCCGTTCAAAGCGGTAGACAGTACAGGATGGCAGTGACTAACAAAAGTCAAGAAAGAAAACATTGTAGGCCTATCGGTCATCCATACTATTAGCGCTACCTGACTGGCGTTTTCACTGCCATTTAATTAACCGCGATAAAATCTGTGAAAAAATTCTACCACCTAACATACATAACTATGATAGACTAGAATCTAGTCACTAAACTAAATATATAGGGATAGGAATAATAGAACCATAATAACCAAAAACCAACCACTCCACCAGGTCAGCTAATCCCACACGCCGGTGTGCTGTCATTACCACAGTCACGCGTGGTATACCGTTGCCACCTGCGGCTATGCGATTCAGAGGCTCACCTTTTATCTGGAACAGTAGAATTTCAATTACCTACATGCTTCGAATGTGTTGTAACAGTGAAAGCATGCGTATGTCTGTTTTTGCCTCTACGCTCTCAGCAACTATACTATACTCCGCTGGCTCAACGACCCGAAGTGGATTTCGGCCTCCGACACGAGATGGCACCACCTTTGGTCTTTAGCGATCTTCCCAGTTTACAACGCCTAGGGTACGTAGACTTTTAGCACTTGGTCCTTCCAACTGTACTTGGGTCGGCCAACCGGTCTGCAACCGCAGGGCTGTCCCTCATAGGCTTTCCTTACCGCCCTATAAATGTCATTCTCTAAATGTCCAAGCCAGCTGAGTCTTGCGGACTTGACTTCTCCAATAATGTTGGGTTCAGACACCATGTGGTCAAGCTCTTGATTTTTCCATAATCTCCAGCTTCTATCTTCCCTCTTCACTGGTCCCCGAATTTTCCATATATTTTTGGTTCGGCAACGAGAAGCTTGTTTTTGTCTTGCTCTCAGCAACTTCTAATTATATTTTAGAGGTGTAAAGAAGGTTTGAGGTTGAGCAATATAGATTTGTGCAAGGAAACACTTCGTCCCTTTGTCAGTGGCTAGATACGTATAGAATATACTAGCTGCCCCGACAGACTTCGTTCTGCCAAAATTATAATTGCAATTAAAAATAGGGGTTGGTCGTAGAGGGGCGAAAATTTACGGTTGTATGTATTTGTGTATGCTGTATCATAAAAAAATAAAAACAAAAAATTTTGTTTAAAAAAAATAGTTTAGGTGTAGACCTTTAACATTTAGGGGAATGAAAAATAGATGTTGTCCGATTCTCAGACATACCTGATAAGCACACAAAATTTTATCAAAATCGGTTCAGCCGTTTCGGAAGAGTTCAATAACGTACACCGTGACACGAGAATTTTAATAATAATAATAATAATAAATAACTTTATTTGTGAAAAACATACTACGAAATAAATATACAAGAATAAAAACACAAGTACATAAAATTATATACTTAACAGAACAGAAACAAAAAAAAAAACTAAATACATACAAAAGATTGACCTATTAAAATTTATTTAACTAAGTTAAAAAACATTGTATGCATAATATTATTTTGTTCGCAGCATGCCTCACAAAAAGGTGCGACCTCAGTTTAAGTTTTCAATTTTATATAAGTATATATAGTATATGTCCCGAAATATCGAGTTCCGAAATAATATTTAATAACTTGAATTGTCTATAATTCTAACGTTTTGAACATAAGTAATATCTTTCGTGCCACTCTTATTAAAAAAATTGAAATTATTAGTTTAATCACATTATTTAGAACCATAGACTAAACTTTTTAACAACAGCTATGGCTATGAAATTCACAACAATTTTCATCTTGATACCTAAACACATTATTTGATATAAGCATTAAACAAAACAAATCTATTTAAATGAATATTAACAATAAAATGTCAAAGATGCGAACCTGCAACCCACGGGGAAGGCATATTAACCATGCCCCATCCATCTCCGCTTATGTTAAGTAGACAGATAACATTGTCTACGGCTATTGGATCATAAGCGACGGCCATTGTTTATGGCCGCTGCGAGACTCACGTTCATGGGACAATTTGCGGCCCTCAGCGATAACTTAGTAATATTATGTACACTTTCTAGGAAAGCTTTTTAACGTGACCATTTTATAACTTCACTTAAATATTAAGTATACTTAACTTTACACACTTAACTATAAGTTTATTTATTTATTTTATTTATTTATTTATTTATTAGGAACAGCAACAGTTAACAAACCAAGACAATAAAATTAAAGACATTAACAGTTTACATTTTAAGTTTGAAAACCAATTAAAGTTAAAATAAATTGATGATATAATTGCGGCTGCTTAAACTAATTGAAAAAAACATACAGTCGAATTGATAACCTCCTCCTTTTTTTGAAGTCGGTTAAAAAGCAATCACACCACGTTAGCCTAGTCCAGTCGTAAGGCCGTCAGGGTCTGTGTTACAGGGTGGCAGTTAAAGTGGCAGAGGGCTGGTCAAACACTCAGGAGAACAGATGGCCGATGAGTCAATAAGGTTCAAGAGTAAAGTACGCGCTTATACTAAATGTTGATCGGCTAGAAACCGGGTGGGAAGATGTGCTCCTTTTCTTAGGAAGGCGTATGTTCAGCAGTAGATAAAGGCTGATGATATAAGCACATATATTTATCATACATATTATCTTCTAACTGGATTGAACTTGCAACCTTCGTGTAACCGTAAAACAATAGGGATGTTGACTAATTTTTTTAATTGATTTTATTTGATAGATATACTATAGACAAACACGAAAAAAAGACTTTTGTAAAGAAATATGTCCAATTTTAACAAAAAATTAAATAAAGAAAAATAGTTTTTAAAATTGCCGTTAAAACGCTCCAAGCGTCATTACGTCACACACCGTATTCAGAGCTCGCGCTATGTTAGGTGAGTTATGACAGTTTGTACTTAACTCAACGTTCAGTGACGTCATCGCCTTATACGCGTTTGCAGTCACGTGATAATGCATGATAAATAACGCATTTTTAATTAATGTTCTAAATTTTAAGACAAATAAGTAGACTTTTTAAAGGTTATTTTAGGTTTTCAAATACTGTATTTAATATGTAAAACATAACTTTACATGAATTTGTAACATGTATCAATATCCCTATTATTAAACAGCAAAAAAAACATGAATGTTAAATGTCGTTTAATTTACATCGCATCCTGCAATCAAAAGCCGAATAGATGTTAAAATCGATGTTTTATATTCATTTTCGTTTTTGTTGCACAAAATTCCTAATAAAAGTGTATTTTAATTGAAATACGTGTTCATCTTTTTACGACATCCTTAACGTTAATTCAAAGTGAACAGAAGGATATCGAATCCATTATCATATTTAACATAAGTTTGTTAATACTTAGAACTTAACTTTGTATGTTAATACGACATTAAAATGCAGGTGTTTTGTAAGACACGTGTAATATCCAACAATCATGTATAATCTGTTTTCAAATTAGTTTTTTGTTTGAAAATTTAAGTTATTTATTTATTTAAATTGCATTTCGTTTTTTACTTACAACAATCATTACAGAGTGACCAATTCAATAACAAAGCACACATAAGTACTATAAATAAGTAATATAATATAACGCTATCCTTAAGAATTCATTCTAAACATTCCAATACTTTAACTGTTAGCCTCAAAAATTGTTTACAAAAAATGTCCTACGAAGTTACAGACAAATGATTAATACTTTCACAATAGGACGAAAGTAGCTTATATTTTTATATTTACTGTTGTTACTATTGTTTATGATCATCATCATCATCATCAGCCTTTATCCGTCCACTACTGAACACAGGCCTCCCTCAACGAACACCAAGACGACCGATCCCTTGCTACTCGCATCCAACACGGACCTGCCACTGCACGGTGATCGTCTTCCCATCTGGCCAACTAACATTTAAAAAAATATACAATTAATAATTTTGTAATTTATTGCTAAAATTGCTAAGTTTGTATAGTACTTATTTTAAGCCCTAGTTGTGTCCTGAAATATTCTAGTTCCGGCGCTAAATTTAACATAATAGAATTCGTGTATATTATTGTAATATAAGTCACCTGTAATTTACCATGCAAGTAAAAATATCCGCCTCCCATTCTACAAGGTTGAGAGTACGAAGTGCAATTCTATTAATTAATTCAATGTTACAGTTTTTATCATTAGAAACTTAGCTCTTATTCTCTTTAACGTCCGTTACGATGTTCCCAGGTAGGGTTGCCAGGTCGCCAAACCTAATAGACGGATAGACCTGTCAGTTTTGCCGGACATTTGGGTAAAAAGACCGGACACCCAACATTATTGAGGATTCTGTCTCAGTATTTATAGGTTCGACAAAGAAATTGTATGTAAAATCAAGCTTTTTTAATGAGTATCATAATTTTTTTCATACTTTAGTAAACTTATAGATAAAATCGAATGCCAAATCAGTCTTAGCGTAAGACTAATTTGGCATTGCTCGTTTGCAAAATGTAAAAAGTCTAACAAAAGCCAGACACCGTTTATTTTGGCCAGACACGCAATCAAAAAGTCTAACTATGTCCGGCATTATCCGGACGGCTGGCAACCCTATTCCCAGGGCAGGGAATACATTTCTACCACAAACATATATATCCTAATAGCGCAATACTTCGTACTCAGTGCCCGGGTACCAAGGCACAGCAAATTCATAAGTCCGCACCATCCTATAATTACGCATTATCGGTACTGGCTTATTGAAAGCTACGAGGGGCGGATATTATGATGGCTTGTAATTTGATGGATTAAGGATACCCTGGGGCACACATATGGACACGTCAATGTCTTGATATGAGAAATCGCGTGTGTATTCATATTATAGCTTCGAATAGGTATATCTGAGATCACCTATTTTTGAAGTGAAACTTTTTTAGAATCGTTATGATTTCAAACAGGATGCAACGGAAAAAACGACAGGTAAGAGACACAAATACAAAAGAGCGAGAGAGCAAATGTCGGTGTATGTATATTGCCCACTATATTTTAATACTTGCTTGTATTTGAGCATTTAACGTGTGTTTCTCTTCTATCGTGTGTGAATCGCAGACACACCTTTTTTGAGTTAAAATCTAAATTTTATAGTTAAAATATATAATAGGAATTCCTCATCATCATCAGCGTTTATTCGTCTACTGTTGAACAAAGGTCTGCTTTAATGAACGCCAAGACGACCGATCGCTTGCCACTCTCATCCAACAAAAGATGTTATGCTATGCTAGTAGCTATATGTTGTTTTGTTTTGTTAATTGGATTCAATTTGAAAATTTAACGAATCAAATTAATTATTCATTTCAGTGGCAATTACAATAACTAATGAAGTAAAACTACCGTAAAAACATAAACGTCAAGTAATCAACAACTAACAAACTTCGCGCTTAGGCGTAGAACAGACCATTTAATTCTGGTTTTTTTTATTACCGACTCTTTTTGAGTCTAAAATTTAGAGCGTCTGTACACCCTCCTTTTTTTTCTTGGCCGAGAAATGCGCTTTGGCATCCTTTGCAGGGGACTTTGCAACTTCTTATAAGAGATGTACAAAGAGCCCCCTCGGCTCTATTCGCTTCGCCCATCGTTCTTCGTTGGGCACACCTTGGGCTACTGAGCCCCACCGCCGCGACAAGGCTTGAACCATGTACCTACTTATTACTACTTTGTACTCATATTCTCGGAGGTATTAGAGGTAACATAGGATACATTTAAAAGACATCCATACTAATTATCCTTACTAATATTAGAAATTTGAAAATAGAAATGTTTATTACGCTTTTAAGCGAAAACTACTCAACCGATCATCATGAAACTTTATACCCATATTCTCGGAGGTGCTAGAAGTAGCATAAGATACATAAAAAAGGATATTTTTTTTGCTAACGCGAAGCAGTGATTAACAGCTAGTGATAGACTAATTTACCAGATAATCTCCTACTCAGTTGCTCTTTTATTTACTCAAGTGATTGCAACATTATAGCGCTCAATGTTCTTGTCAGAGCGACATGATGGGCCTTGTGCAGGCGTGGTCGGACCACGTGAGAACTAATGGGCGAGGCTTGACACTGTTCACTCGTTACCACCTGGTTTTGTAATGCCAATTAGATGCAACATGAAACTGTAAAGGTTGTTTGAATGTAACGCGTCTTATGCTGAGCATAAACATAGCAATCATAGCATACAATATCAAGAAATCAGAGATTAATCTTAAATAATTAATAATTGTTTGGTTTTAATAATAATAGGTATATACCTACCTTATTTAATCTATTATAATATATTATAATTCCAGTGTCACGATGTTTGTCCGGGATGAACTCCGAAACTACACCGATTTTAATGTTTTTTTTTCTTTTAAAATGTGCGCTTTTCTTCAACATAAAAGATAGGATAATTTATTTTTCGAATTTGAGAAAACTATTTTTTCTCAAATTCGAATTATTAATATTAAAAACAAAAACCTGCTACATACCAAATCTTTTTGACAAAACGAAGTATTTCGGGTCCGCTAGTATATTTATATTCTTACATAGCATTCATAACAATTGTATACTTTCAAAATATAGACAACAAAAATGATGCCTACAAAAAAATCATCCTGTATATTTTTTGTGTAATGTACACGTATTTTTTTTTTTAGATTTTACGCAGTAGACACCGTCAGAGTGGTCAGCGTAGACGCTTGCTGTGTTGCGTTGCTAGTACATTAAGGGCCTATTTCACAATCTCCAGTTAAGTTCTCAATAGGTTATCGGCAACATATTTGACAGATACTCCATACTCTATCTGTCAAATATGTTGCCGATAGCCTATTGGGAACTTAACTGGAGATTGTGAAACAGGCCCTAAGACACCTCAGTCTTCCCAAAACAAAAGTGTCCGAAAGTATCCATAACATGTAACATTAGTTGAAATACCACTTTGTATAATGAACATCAAATAAAATTATAACTGCAAACATCTCAAAACTGGAAACACAACAATAATGATAATCCTCAAAAACCCGCTAGATATCGAATCTGATACAACGTTTAGAAATCCGTGTACCGTCGGCAGATAAATCAGCAATGACGCGGTGTTGCGATTAAAATCCGTGTCGTAGACGGTACAAGCGGACTCGTGAGAACACGGGCCAGGTATCCCTTTACCCGACTTCACGTTCGGAATTCCAAATTCAGCATGTTTAACAAACTCGAATATAAAGCGATGTCGAACTACCACGATATAGAGATACAGGGTGATTATGTTTTTACAATAATCGTTATATATGTGAGCGGTTTTGGTTCGAGCAAAAACAGCGTACGTTGTCAACTATTGGAGTTTTACGTTCGGAATTCCATTTGCAACGTATTAAATAAATTCAAATATAAAGTTATGTCGAAATATTGCGGTATAAAGATTGGTTGTACGGTACGAAGCATGTTGATGTAGTTGGTAAAGGCTTGGTGTAAGACGTCCGGGTTGAGCGAATCGAAGTATCACTGAAAAATGGGTTCACCCCATTTTCTTCGTACACCATTGTCACCAGCGCTTGTTTACCAGTGAAGAGAAACACCGTAAGAAGCCTTCGAAGATGTGCGAAAATCGCCTACGATCATTGAATAAACTATGACCTTACACCCTACCTGATAAGCAAAAAAATACTTATAGCAATATTATATAAGTATATATTATACATTGTATATGTATACAGTACTCTACTGCTCAGGACGCAAAGCTAGCGCAAACAATCACATTATTTATAATAACGTGGTGATGATAATGTCCATACGGAGACCGTCGTCCATTAGCCGGCGAGATAATATCGATACACGAACATGCTAGTCAAGAGATTTCAGCACAAATGCCAGACTGACCTACATGCAGTGCCCTGCGCCACGCATCTCATATGACTGTCTTATCTAAATGTCTATAATCTAGATAGCCTGATCGCTTCCCGTCTAGATCTACACCCAGACCTTTAATTATGCTACTCATTAGTGTACTCACATCTAAACTAGTGATGGTCAGACTTATCGATTACGGGACATTTCTTAACCTAAATCGACCAAGATTGATTCTATCTAGAATCTAGCCAAGGAAACTTTGGACACCCTGGTATGGTCCGAAAAGGATTTCCGCTGCGTCATCAAAAAAAGGCATCTTTGGACATCCTAAAGCAGTGATTCCCAAAGTGATCCAGGTGGACCCCCAGGGGTCCACGGAAGACTGGAAAGGGGTTCACGATGAGCGTGACCTCTGAACCTCTGTCCTAAATAAGGTAAGTTTCTGTGTCAATAAATATACTTAGCCTAAGGGCCTGTTTCACAATCTCCAGTTAAGTTCCCAATAGGCTATCGGCAGCATATTTGACAGATACTTCATACTCTATCTGTCAAATATGTTGCCGATAGCCTATTGGGAACTTAACTGAATATTGTGAAACAGGCCCTTAACCTTCTTTCTGAAATACAGCAATGATATTTAAGGGCAGGTATAAGCTGGAAGAGCTTATCACTAGAACACAAAACGCTTCGTCTTTTTTAAAGAAATAAAGCATCGCACCCAGTATAGGACGACGTCGACATCTCTGTAAAAGTGTCCCGTTTTTACCCCTTGGGTACCCTATGGTATAGGGTATATACCCTAATATCGAATATTCTTTATGATTTGTACCTTATATACTGGCCTTTTTTGAAATCACGATGGCCCAGTGGGTACGCGCTCGGCCTCTTGATCAAGGGGGGCCGGGTTCAATCCTAACCCCCACCTGTGGTTCTAGGAAATGGGTTTTTATAAATTTCTAAGTGCATCCTGAACACGAGACCATGGCTTGTTAATCAGTGAAGGAAAACATCGTGAGGAGATCTGCATGTTTGATGAGATTGAGTCTTTGAATGTGTGTGAAGCTCACCAACCCGAATTGGGCCAGCGCCTCGGTGATTACCCCGATACCCTCCTCGCCTGATTTCGAGGAGGAGACCCGTGCCTACCAGTGGGACATATACGGGTCGCTACTTTTTTTACCCACTAGGTACCCGTGTGAACTGACTAGTTGTCAAATACTAAAATTGATGTCTCTCATCAAATGCTCGTATCGATATACGTGAATGGTTAAAAAAAAGTCAAATACTAACATCGACGTCTAATATCTACCTAATCTTATGTCTGATCACCTGTAGTGTGCTAGTATCGATGGTTCTTGCCATCCTCTCTAATCTAAACCGGTTAGGGTAGTGAAATAAACAATTTTATTGCTTATCAATATTAATTGTAATTTCATACACGTGGGAACTGGGAAAAGTCTATAAACTTCTAGAAATTGACGCCTAGATGAAAATAGTATGCGAATGTAAATCCTAGTTGAACTCTCACTTTTTGAAAGTTGCCAAGAAAAAAATAAGACGAATACACTGATGTTTGTTTTTTTTTTGTCAAACGACTCGGAAGAAAGTTTTTTTATTATTATTTTACTTTACTTTTTTTATTTTTTACAAGAAGTCAACTAATCCTTAAGTAAATGGGTTTGTTGAATTGACATTTCGTCACCTCTTTTATACAATTTAGATTTTATGTAGCCCTGGCAACCTATATGTGTTACCCATCTTGAGACAAGTTAAATATTTGTGCCAGTCATTACACTGTCTGTCTTGCACTTATCTCCTAAATACAGCAAAGCTGTTTCAACAGCACAAGCAAGATGGTGGTACCCTCGCTGCATTAGTGCTTCCATTACTATATTATAACATAATAACGTTTCTAAAACTTAGCATATTTTTTAATGACCTAGTTGTAAATAAGTGGCAGGAGACAACATCTTAGACGGAACATTTATTACGATGATGGCGACTTTCAACAGTTTATCACGGGCGTTTTGTTTTATGAGATGTGTAATTATCTTTAATGTCCATTTTACAGCTCAACAGTGAAGTTTGTGCCGCATTCTGCCCATTCGTTATGCCTCACCTAACCAATAACTATTTTGCTATAAATAATAATTAATTACTTTAATGGTATTTTATGGTATATGAAAGATACATCGGATGACTGTTGATTAAAGGGGAATAGGCGGATGAGCCATATGGTTAACGTGACTTATGAATAAATGAGTTCATTTACAAATCAAATCAAATTGTCTTTCAAAAGAAAGTTGAAGTCAAAAAAAGTAGTCAAAAGCACTAAAAAAAAAACTTGTTTGAGGTACAGGATCCACTAAGAAAAACGAGAAAAATACTTAGGGGTTGGCTAGAGAACGTAGGGTAAGTCAAAATTCATCTAGATCAGACTAATTCTCTGGTGTAGCTGGTGTCTCTGGATGTCGCTATCACATATCAGGTGATCCTACTGTTCGTTTGGCCTCTGTTCGATAAAAACTGTCCAAAACGGTTCGTCGAAAATTTTTATGCACATTCGGCAGACATGGGTAGGTCTTTTTTACCGTTGGGTTTTTTTATAGCAGAGCACCCGCTACACACGAGGTTAAGTGTTGGCGGCCTTTCTGATATGAGTATAGGTAGTGTCCGTATCAAGAAATAATTTAATCAGTATGTTTGGGTCGGCCAGTAATTACAATAAACAAGCAGCGTCCCGCGATTTCATCCGCGTATATACAATTCCCGTGGAGCTACGGGGATTAATTATTGCCTATGTGCTATTCTGATGATATATTATTGTAAAGTTACATCAAAATCCATTCTGTAGTTTTTACGTTATAGAGTAACAGACATCCATACTAACAAACTTTCCCGTTTATAATATTAGCAGGATGTCATTAAATCAAGATTACTATATATGGGATATAGACGAAGGGACATTACACAAAATTAAACAATAAATTCAAGAGCCGTCCATGAAACAATAATATCATTAAAATGCATTAGACCGAATGGGCGCATGTTTCATCTAATGGCGAACAATCCCTATCCTTCTCATTATTCGCAATGTACAGTCGGCCGCAATAATATATGTTTTTTTTTGACGTAACAACGTCTTATAATTCGAAGGAGCCGGCTGCATGCACGAAAAAACATGACTCACGCGGCGTTACTTCGCTCTGAGGCGTTCCATTTAAGGCTTGAAGTCCAAGCGAGAGTGTAGAACGAGCGACAAAGAGGCACTTATGACGTTGTCGCGTCCAACTATCGTCAGTAAGCCGACTTTACAGACAACCGATTTTTTTATGCTATAAGGACGCCCACGTCGACCAAAAGTTATGCAGATGCATTTCTCTACTGTTATAGGCCACCGGGAACTAATGAAGAACACGAAGCACGCGACAGAATAACTGTCACTTTACACAGGTATTGTGTAAGCTAGAGATACCACCCTGACCGTGCCGGCCAGATTTGACTTCAATGCAGCATCGCATTACCTCTTAATATGTACATTGTACAAACAACTTTTCAATTTATCACATTGGCTAGCTACCCTGGATGGGCCTATCTGATTCGCTAGGAGGCCCATTATTTAAGAATGTCTTAGCTTTCGTGTATCTAAGTTGATTTGACAGTAACTACATCCCTAAATATTTAGCCACTGTATTCTTCAATTTACAATGGGGTCGCAGGTTCGATTGCGCCGTGTCATGGACGTATATATATAGACCTGCGACACCAGCTTAAATTGAAGAATGTGTTTATAAAAATTTCATAAATTTATGTATTTATTAAGCTATTGCATAGCTTCTATCGCGGGCCTTGAGCGCGGGGACCGAATCCAGAAATTCCGTAACGAAAAAACCTCACGCTCCCCACTCCGACGGGCACGGAGGTGTGGCTTGAAGGCCGTGCATTGTCTAACGTCGTTTCTTTTTGGCAGTCTTCGACACGGTGTTTGTGTGCGTGCAACTTATTTATAACACAATATTAACTTTTTATTTATTTAATAAAAGAAAAAAAAAATGTTTTCTTATCGATCACCACGCTCAAAAAGTGTAACTTGAATTAATATCAAAGAAAAAGAAATACTGCATAAATAAAATTAATAAATAATTATAATTGCATAAGTTGATACAAAATGCTAAGCAATAGCTTTACCGCGGCAGTCCCCGAGTGCCACACGTCTTTTTTTTTGTACACAGGAAACTTAAATACTAAACTATGAAACTATAAGAAAACAGATACAAAGGTACAGCTTATTCCATACTGAAATTTCTACGAAGAGAAGGAGAGTTTAAAATCTTATATAACCAACACGGCTGTAAATCCATGTTAGCTCACAAGATATTATTGCAGGCGACTGTACCAAGGACAGGCTAGTGTGGCTAGCAGATGAGTACGTCCGATACCTTAATTGACGAGAGTTGTGTTCCCGAAACCTCAGAGCGCCGCGTAATAATGGCGCATAATAGCCCCGTCTTAAAGCGAAGGTATACATGGTTCATTTAATATACTGTATGCAAGTATCTACATCTATATCTACACTGATATTATAAAGAGGAAAAATTTGTTTGTTTGTTTGGTTGTAATGAATAGGCTCAAAAAGTACTGGACCGATTTCAAAAATGCTTTAACCATTCGAAAGCTACATTATCCACGAGTAACATAGGCTAAATTTTATTCTGATGAAAATAGGGTTCCGTAAGATATTTGGGTTTTTCGGACACAAGGTGTAAAAAATCAACCAGAAAAGTTACTTATTTTGCGTACTAAGATCCCGTTGTAAATCTTAGTTAAGGCAGGCGAAGCTGCGGGCATCAGCTAGTATTAAATAAATGACGACGCTCCGTGACCAGGCCCTCTACAAGAACCGACGATCTGGTAAAGGTCGCGGGAACCCGCTGGTTGTTGTGGAGATCCTTTGGGTATGATGATGATGATGCAAGTTGACTGCTGGGTTTACCTCAACAGACGTGAAGATGACTGCCCAGCTGGAGCCGGTAAAAGCATGGATGCAACGAAGAATAGCATCAACGCTGGATCTCATGTTCCCTGTTGACTACTCATTAGCGTTATCATCATCGTCAGCCTTTATCCGTCCGCTGCTGAACATTTAAGGAACGACAATGTTTATTATATTAAAGCCAAAGTAAAGCCTAGTTTGCTTTCAATTTGTCGTTTGAAATTGAACTGATTACTACAGTTACCTACTTTTTCAAAAAATTTAGGTAACTGTAGTTATCGGATAACACAAATAAAACGACATTTTTTAATTTATAAGACATATATGAGTAGGTGCACCATAACCTTAACTCGAAAGAAACCGATTCTTAACTAAATTGATTAATTTTAGAATACAAGATCATTAAAATATTATAAACTGATAATTATATTGGTGTATACCATTAATTGGCTCATCCATTTTGATGTACATTTTAATATTCATTCATAATTAACTATCATAAAGTTAATTAAGACAAAAATAGTGTTGGACAGTTTGTATAAAAAGATAACTTCATTCAAAGATATAATAAATATATAATCAAGTCACTTTTTTACGGATTAGTCCCTAGTATACCTGCTTATTTGGTCCGAAAGAAGACTTACCGCCTTAAGTGCAAAAAAAACCCTATGATATTCCAACTTTTCTGTAAACCTATAATAGAGTACTTTTCATTGACATAAAATGATGAAATTTAACAAAAAGCTAGATATCACAGCGGAAGTAGAATAAGTAAGTATGTCATAAGTTTTTATATGCTCGACATTTCGGATACTTTACAGCAACCATGGTCACGGGAGGCGAGATCCCTTGTTGGATGTTTCATTATAATATTAGGTATATTATAACTAAACACTAATATCGTAAGCTGAAGAGTTGGTTTGTTTGAACACGCTTATCTCAAGAACTATTGGTCGGATTGGATTGTATCTTTCGGTGTTATATAGCCCATTTATCGAAGAAGGCTATATTATATTATCCCGCTAATAAGCCGTCGTAAATCTTAGCTAACACAAGCGAAACTGCGGGTTAGTTAGTTGTAAATATAGTCCAACACTAGACAAAAATAAAATTATGAAATCAATCAACAATATTTAATCAGGTTCTTCAAACTTAATAGCTATCCATTATTGGTGAATTCAAAAATTTCCATAGAAAGTTGCTCACCTTAAGACGATGCACAATACTTTAATTAAATCGTCTATCGGCGGGACGTGCATCTAACGGCCCCACAACGGATTGTCCACTTTCCATATAAAATGTCCGTATCTATAATTGGGGTTTTGTTCCTCCCTCAATACTCAATAGGACATCTAAGAATCAACTTTAATAGAGGATTTACTATGGCTCTATTAAAAATCGT
The DNA here is from genome assembly GCA_905333005.2 of Lycaena phlaeas. NCBI lineage: Eukaryota > Metazoa > Arthropoda > Insecta > Lepidoptera > Lycaenidae > Lycaena > Lycaena phlaeas. The sequence continues at coordinate 11,870,449 of HG995178.1, forward strand.
AATTGAAGGTATTGCAACCAATTTGTAATAATAATAATAATAATAATAATAATAATATTTATGGACGCTTTTTTACACTACGTCAATCTGGTCCCGTGCTAAGTTCTCGAAGAGACTTGTGTTACGGGTACCAGACAACGGAAATACATATATTTAATACGTTTTATATTAATACTTATATTTAAGACTTTTGTTATATAATACACATATTTAATACACATCCATGACCCAGGAACACAGAATTTTTTTTGTTCCCTGGCGGGATTCGAACCCGCAACCTCCGGCTTGAACGCCAACGCGCTAACCATTAAGCCACAGAGGTCGTCGTGTGTTGTTTGTGAAATCTTATGTGAAAATTGGAGCAAAGTTCAATACTTTGTGGTTAGTACGAGGCATAAGGTCGTAATTTTGGCTAGGCAAGTAATTATAGGCATATTTGTTTTTACAATATATTTGATAAAAACATTTCTCATTTGGTTATCAGATTGGTGAAGGACAATCTCGACGGTCTCTCCTACTATAATACGATACCAACGAATAACTACACCGTAGACATACGTGTACTGTGTACAATATATGCGTCAACGTCAATGAAAACGTAAACGTTATAATAACTCTTATTATAAGTGGTATACGTATTATATTTTTTATATTGTGTCAAAGTATGAATACGACAGAAAATTAACAGCTCTACGTAATAATTGCCTTTATTCGTTTTACTTGCTGTTTATTACACTAGCTGCAGCCTGCGGCTTCTCCCATCTGTCAGTAAAAGTACCGTCAAAATTGTTCCAATCGTTCAAAGATTAGCCAAAACAAACGTACAGACAGATAGATAGACTAAAAGACAAAAATTATATAAAAAAAATTATTTTGGTGCAAGTAACCGATTTGGGGTCGGTCGTCTTGGCGTTCATTGAGGGAGGACTATGTTCAGCAGTGGACGGATAAAGGCTTATGATGATGATGATGATGATGATGATGAACCGATTTTGATGTTATTCAGTAGGTAGGTCTGAGAATAGGTTTATAACTAATCTTTTATACCCCTAAGAGTTTTATTTATTATTATTAGATTATAGATTACTAGGAGCGACGATGGTCCAGTGGTGGATGGACTCGGTCTCTTACGCGAGAAGTTCCGGGTTCGATCCTGACCCCCGTGTGTGCCTTGAAATGGGTTTTTCTAAATTTCTAAGTGCACCCCAAACACGAGACCATCGCTCGCTCACCGGTGAAGGAAAACATCGTGAGGAAACCTGCATGCCTGATGAGATTGAAAGTCTTTGAAGGTACTCGTATGTGAAGTTCACCAACCCGCATTGGGCCATTACCCTCCTCGCCTGATTTCGAAGAGGAGACCCGTGCCCAGCAGTGGGACTTAAAGGGTTGATACTTTACTTTTATTAGATTACTAGATTTTGTTGTCCCACTGTTGGCCAAAGACCTCCCCCAAGCTCTTCCACACACCGTGGTCCTGCGCCACCGCAGCCCATTCAGCTTGGTTTGCGTATGGTATGGCGTAAAATATGGCATGATGATCTAGTGCCATATTTGGGGCCGACGTAAGAGTCAAAAAAAAATTTCTTTTATTTTTTTTTATTATGTGGCATTAAAAATACATACAAACCTAAATTTTCTCTTCTATACCATAAGCCCCTGTTTTTTTAACTGATATTAGCAGAACGAAGTCTGTCAGGGCACCTATTAATGAATTAAATTCTGTAATCTAGTGGACTATTAAAAAGTAATGTATCCTACTAATATTATAAATGTGAAAGTTTGTGAGGATGTTTGTTACTCTTTCACGCAAAAACCACAGAATTGATTTTGATGAAACTTCATAATTACATAGTTTATACATAAGATTAACACATACAATTCATCCCTGTGTTCCCACGGGAACACGGGATAATATAGACTATATTATCATCCCACTAAGATGCCGTTGTAAATCTTAGTTAACGCAGGCGAAGCTGCGTGCAACAGCTAGTATTTCATTTAAAAAACTGTCCGTGGAATCGAACCCGCGACCGATAAATCGCTTGTCACGTTATCGACAGCAATTAGCAATACCAGTACACGAAACCACATCAACTAGCGGAGGCTCGGACCTGTTTCGCTATCATACGCGGCCATAAACTAGTCGCGCTATCATTACCTTATCTGATCCAATGAAAGTTTCATAAGTGCGTACGAGTAGTTAATAATGTATGAAACACCCACTCACAATATCCGAGGGGTATCATGATCGAAAAGGGTCCAGTGGGTAAGCTCTGCTTCGAAATGAGAAGATTGGGTTCGATTAAGCCCCCGTAGACACGTGTTACAAACGCTAAACGAATAGAATAGAATACTTAATGCATATCAGTCAAGACATCAAGTGGCGGCTGCTGAAGCCACCACGGTGGATGTGGGTCCCAGTATTGCGCGCACCCTCCGCCGAGTCTCCACCTCTGTGGAATCTCCTGGTGGGGGTAGTCCACCTGGGGCTCAGTTTATCCGACGGTGGTGAGGCAGAGATCCGCCACAGGTACAAACCCAACGCCATGAAGCCGTGGAAGACACATCCACGGCTGTGCGGCTGGCGGGGGGCAACCCCCCACTTACTATATCACTGGGTGATACCAACCGGCTCACCCCACGTCCGACGTAGCATAAGACCGTTAGGGCCATTAGCATAGCTCCATCCGAAAAAAAAAAACTTATTGTATGGGAATGACACGAGCTGTCAAATTACATGTCGTAAGCTAGTGTCATTCCCATACAATAAGTATTCTATTCTATTCGTTTAGCGTCTGTAATACTTATAGTTTGTAATAAGCGCAAGGAAAACTATGGGCAAAGTCACTCGTCTCCGGATTCCGATGAGAGCCGTAATGTTATTAAGAGTCACGTTCATATTCATAAAATTTATTGCAAAAAGCAGCTAGTGTAAATTTTTTGTAACTTGCGAGGTTTAGATCTTTATTATAATTAAAGTAAAGCATTGCACAACTATAAGGCCTCGTACGCGCGAGTTTGATAAGCGTCGCGTCAAAGAATACAGACGTACATAGTAGGACAGTTCTTAATGATTTTTGTGCCGACTTTTTCGGGGACTAGTCCCCAGTTCGCACTAGCTTGCTCTCGTAGGATCATATGCTGGGGACATCGCGGTGTCCCTCTCGTCACGCCGCCAAGCGGAAGTTTACATCGCAGAGTTTGTCCTCCAAGTGCTCATAAGAACAGGCCTTCTATGTACGTCTGTATTATATGGTCGCGTTAAGCCTCACGTTAATCGAGTTGCGAGTTTAGCATTCTCAATTCGATTTAACGTAGAACACTCGACGTCGAAAATCCAACATTACTTGACAACAAAGCTCAGCGTTTTAAAAACGCTTTAGTTTAAATAAATAGACGGACATCCATTTGTGTCATTTAAACGTTTTATTTTAAACTCGGTAAAGAAGCGGTAGATTGTAGCAAAAAAGTCATCGTTTTAATTTTTGCGCATAATTAAGTTTTTGTTCTTATTATCGCTACAAATGTAATAACTACGTGTAATAACTAGTTACAATTATGATGAATCATGTCAAGGCCAATAAACGAACTCCAGCAGCTGCTGGCCTCTTCTTTTTTGCAAATGCCAACCAATGAACTTGGTAATCTCCGACAGACCTTACAGAATTATCACAAAGTTCATTAGAGCTTTTATTTATAATGCTTGATTTGATTCACCTGTTGCTGGTTTCGAAAAGCCTTTGAAATTCAAAAACAACAAATCTGCCAAGTTTGTTGTTTTCAACGCGCTAATCACTGGATTTTTTTTGCTATAATTTTAGGTATTTTGTCAATTTTGTAAATAATAAACGCATCTTATAATGTTCTTGTTTAGAGAATAAAAGTCACCGAATAGTAGAGCCGTAAATTGTCTTTTTTGGGCCCTGTGCGAGCTCCTATAAACTGCGCTCTTAGAAAACCGAAAAAGTAATAGCCCTGCCTGGTCTAGCCATTCATGCGCCCTCCAGGGTCTATGCCCTGTGCCTGGACACCGGTGGCACCACCCTATTTACCGCTCTACCGAATAGAAACCATTTTTTTCGCAAAATAATTATGCTTTTGTCATGAATAGTTACGATAACTAAAACATACCGATTGAAAACGATATACAATTATATCGGTTTTACCTTAAAGAGACTTAAGTGCATACATATTAGTAACTAGCCAATAAAACCCGCAGGCAATTTAAGTCAGCCATCTTAACATCCTAAATAGTACGATAAAGTGTTAATAGCGTCTTTTTATGGCACAGTCTTTACGTTTAGATTTAAGTGCTAATGTACTGAGTTACTACCGAATAGGTACAGATAGAGACGGAAAATAATGCGATGGCATTTAAGGCAATGTGAATAGTGAAAATAGGCTTTAGTTAAACAGTTTTTAGGTAATGTATAGCATACATTTAAAAGCATAAAAATATATATTCGAAAAAAAATCTCTATAGCACACAATTGTATTCTTATTATTTGTAAACAAAACTCGATGAAATTAATAATAGCGATATAAAATATGACAATAAAGGGAAAAATTGATTTTATTTTCGATTGAAATGAGGTATTTAAGAAATAATAAATAATATGCTTTTCGATTCGAACAAAATATCGTACCATCCCTGTGTCTTTTAGTTTCTATTTTTTTTCTATGTAGAGTTTCTATGAGATAACCTTCCGAATAAAAGACACCGTCACTCTACATATGGTTTCCGAGAGAAAACCGTCCCCACTTCATTTAGAAGTTGTCTCTTCAATGCTTTCATAGTTTTGTAAAAAACGACTTCAAAAACTTTACAGAAATAAAAAAAACATATCTTTAATTTCTATTTCAGTAGCTGTAGGCACAAATCAAAGAAATGAAAAAACTTATAAAGGCTCAAGGGTTTTGTGATTCTACCCATGAAAAAAAGTTTATTAAAATAAACCAAATTATAAAGAAACACCTTTTACATATTTTTTTGCTGTTTTTAACTTTGTTTCCAACCATTTTTTATCAACCATGGTCACCAGAGGACTATGGTAAACATAAATAAAAATAAAATGTATTTCTAATGCATGTGTGTTTTATGACCTTTGTACAATAATATAGTGAATACATAAATAAAATAATTGTCATATATGATTGTTATGCTTTCATGCGAAAATTACTCAACCAAACATCATGAAACTTTGTACACATATTATCGAAGGTACCAGTAGTAACATAGGATTCATTTAAAAAAGAAAAAAAAAGGATTCTTTTTTTGATTACGTGGAGGAAGCCACGAGCGACAGCAAGTATTGTATAAGATACAATAATTAGTAGAAACGATAGTAGATAATTTTTGTAAAGTAAAGATACATGTTGTTTTTTTTTGTTTTTGAAAGTATGGTAACCACTAGCTGCCACCTGCATCTTCGCCTGTGTTAACTAAGATTTAGAACGGGATCTGAGGATAATATATTGTGCATGTAATATAAGTTTTGTAATTCTATGTTTTGAGCTTTTATGAATATTATCACTGTATTTAAAAAATAATAAACATTATATTATAACATTTGTTTTTTTTTAATTACATATTGGTTTTTAGTAAAAGTTTAAAATTTATTTAAGTCAGAATTTTTTTTTGTAACACCACTTAATATAAGTAATTACTACAGGCTACTTAAAAAAAAACATTTAAAATAAAAAATAAACAAGCAGTATAACGCATTCTAGTTTGTAACCTCCAAAAGACATACCTGTAACTTATTGCACACTTTCGATAAGTGCCACAATCTTATTTACAACACTAAACTTTCGTTCTTTTACAGATACTTATTTTAATTCATGAAACTGTTTTTCAATTCAATAAATTTACAATACAAACACAATAGTCCAAACAATATGTATTTCAAAACAAAACAATAATAAATGTTACTTGTCATTGTCATTGTCAACTGGTGACACTTTTTCTCTTTTTGCTCCTGTTGGATACGGCTAAGACCAGAGAATACTATCAAGGCTGTCGTAAGCTATCTTTAGTCTGTAATATGAAGATACGGCGGCAAACAGTGGCGTCAAAACCACCAGAACTATAGAAAGCCGCTCCAGAATTGCAGTCCTCTACAATCTTCTCCAATAAATCACAATATAAATTAGAAAATAACAATTAATTAACGTGAAAACATATTATACAACCCCTCTTTTTGCGTCGGGGGCTAATAATAAAACTTTTCTTGAAGGTGTTATACACGTGTTACAGATCACAAACGCCTATTGCGATAACTGACTTATGTAAAAAATTAACATGATTTTATAATAAAATAAATAAATTATAAAACACACTCTAAGTTCATTTTATTTGTAGAATCTACAATTAATAAAAAAAAACCTGAAAAAAACAGATAGATTTTGAAGAAAGTAGTTTTGTTAGTTTGTTTCAATAATAAATCTCTTCTTGTTTACACAAGTTTTAAAGTCATTATGACAGCGTCATGCAATTTGCTGTCACGGCATTCTAGTCGATTTTATTACGAAGGTACAACAATGGTCGTTGAAAATCAATAATATCAATTAAATATTAGACTCAATTTATGGTAATCTCTCTCATATTTATTTTCTTATGCTTCTTGATCTACAGCAATTTTTTTACTTAATCCTAAGATCTCAACAGGAAAATCCGCTGATTTAAGAAGTAAGTCTAAAAAGACACACAAAAGAGATAGATCACTCCTTGAGTATTTAATTCTCCTGTTAAATACAAACCAAAATTATTAACTTCCTGAATCTTGCGATTAAGAACTAAGAAGGCCCAAGTTTCTAAGGTATACCTGTATAGTATACCTATTAAACTTAGTGGAGAATTTTACAGTGGACTTCAAAGTCTCAAAAGCCTGACTAATATTTTGAAACTTTTTAAATGCTAATTAATTTAAGCAACTAACAGCTTTATCTATAATATATCTTAATTCTTAGAACATAATATGAATGCGTAATTTAGTACACGATATCATTTCTAAAACGTTTCAGTACCATTATCAATGTTAAAATAATCCAAGTAATCTTGGCCATATGTTTAGACTATAACACTAAATACGTAAAATGATTTCTGTAGCCAGTAACATAATAGGTCGATGATCGTAATATTTCCGTTACAAAATGATTTTACTTGCACTACACAGCACAAAAATAACCAGCCGGGTTGCTCAGTACGTCGCCAGTAGAAATATAGGCGCCGGTCAACTCGCTTGCTCTACAAATAATATAAGTGTGAATAATCGAGTGATTTGAAATGTGACTGATGTGCGATCATATATTGACGAAGTGTGTAACGAAGCTATTATTGCATGGTACAGTGGATTGTTCAATTTAAGAATTTAAACATTAGTATATAAGTATTTATGGTACTTTATGTAGAGCTGTAGTTCTTATAGGTACTACGGTAAGTCTAGAATTAGACAAAAATACATCACGTTGAAACAATGACGATTGTGTGCATTAGGAATGCGCAGATTATTAAAATCCAAGGCTTTCGTGCCTAAAAGGTAATATTAAAACTGTGGTGGTAAGAAGTAGATACCTCTGATAAGAAATAGGTCTGTTGGTCAAGTCTCTATGGAGGTTCGTTTCTGTTTATGTCTAACTATAATTCTTGTCAGGAATTATCCTTTTTAAATTAATGGTTCAAAAATGGTTTGGCATTTCTTGAGGGAGGCCTATGATCCGCAAAAGAAATATAAAGTTAGATGATGATGATAATCAAATTAATGGTAAGTGTATATTTTGTTTGTCCTTCAAATACATAAAGCAATACGATCCTTCTTCTGGTGTCGGTTCAAACAAAATAAAACAATTGAACGAATTTGTTATTGCCTACATTACTTAACTAACAATCATAACCACGTTAACCTAGTCAAGAAACTTTTTCCATATTTCGTTCTGTACTAATGAATGAAAATGTTTATTCAAAAATATGTTTACGTACGGAGCCATGATATACAAACTCGTAATCATACCACGAATTGTCTGCACATGGCTAGATTCAAGCCCATGTTTTACGAACTAGTCAAGGACTAGTTCTAGTTTCTTTAACATAGAGTAATCTTTATGGATTCACCCTCGTTTCGCCACGAGGCTATAAGGAGGCGGGGCAGCTGGCCGAGGTCGTGCTCGAACTCATGATCATCTGCATACAGAAGTTAGTACTTAGGGTCAGACCGGAGAAGATCGAAGCCCAATTTTTCGAGGAACTGACCGATATGAAACCCTACGGGGGCTACTCTCCAGATAGGAGGGATATGTATAGTGCACTGGGCAGAGTCTACTACTACTAACTATGCTCCCGAGTCAACTGGAGTCTTTACGAACGGTATTGTGGGTGGCATCCATTGCCCTGGCTAATAACACGCTGATGGAGCTCATGGCAGAGATTCTTGGCGATAAATACTCCTGTTACGTATAGAAGGGCTCTTGGCGAGTGCAGGACAAGAGGTGTTAATACGGGAGTAGGACAGAACCTGCCGCGTCAGACGTACGGCAAAAGGCAAACGGCGTTCTTCGGTCCGGACTTCGAACGGTGGATGCGCTGTAAGCGTTGCGTCTGACACACGTGTTCACCGGGCACAGTTGCTTTAGTGAGTGCCTGTGATGGTCGGTCTACAAGGAGCCGTTGATATTTTGCCATGATTGTAGCGCATGACTCTGGACACGGGTGCTGCACACCCCTAGGTGTGTCCGAGATGGCCGGCGCTGCGTCGCGGTCTGACGTCGGTCGGAGGGAACTTGTCTCTGCCGAGCAATATCACCGCAAGACTCGGGCAGATGAGTCCCGGACAGCGATGGTCTCCATCTGCAAGGCAGTAACGCTTCAAAAGCTGATGATGCTGATGATGATGACTATACTGTCAAGATTCCATAAAAAATATCAGTATCGTAGTAATTCAAGAAATTTCAAGTCTGATCCATTCCTTTCCACGAATTCCATCATGTGTAATGTGTATCTCTTCCATTCGTCTTCTTGACAGAGTGGTCACTGCAGGTCGTGGTGTCATGACGATGATAGGTATGGTGTAATGTGTACCTTAGAATAATTAGTGTAATTATTCTAAGGCCGATCGAACCTTTTGTTCATACTCCTACCCACTCGAAGATCAAACTAGAAAAGAACAATTTAGGTGACCGATTTGGCACACACCTACTTGCACATATTAACCCGGTGTATTTTCCTAGAAGTGCTGACGTCAGACCCGATATCCATAAGACAGCAGATTCCCAGTGAGAGGGATGTGCTGTGCAGGCCCTTTTTTCTATTGGGCACACTGGGCAGCTACCCAGGGCCCTGCTATACATGGGGCACCGTTATTTATATCAGAGTATGATCTAGTGAAAATATTTGGAAGTAAAATAATGATTTTTGATTACATTATAGTGTCCTAATTACTATGATTACTCTTTCTAGTACACAATTAAAGCCAAAAGATATATAAATTGTTATTTATGTCGGGACTCCATTACCCTAGTGCCCAGGGCCCCCGATAGATAAAAGGGGGCCTAGGCTGTGCCGTGCTTCCATCTGCATGGGTACCTATCCAACTTGCTTTCCCCATGACAACAGCTCAGTGTTTCAGAGAAAAAACCAAGCTGTACTGGCACTGACACTGATCTTATGTCTCAGGGTAGGCAACACACAATTTGCCTACCAGTTTGCTTATTCCAAATAAACAAGTTTGTGATCATTATTTTATACGATCATTACACTTACCATCAGGTGGCACTTTTGTCTGATTGCCACTCTAATATAAAAAAAACATATTCCCTATAGATAGCTACTTTCATTTTTCTTTAACGCCGGGAAATATTAATCGCATTCACTGGTATCTCTTGGGGAAGTGAGTCTCCACAGGCGGGTATGTGGAACTCGCTGCGCCCGAAAGATGGTAAGTGGACGCAGCTCTACCCACTAAAAACCCGGCGAGTGCCACCAATGCCGCCTTTGGTGAGGTGCCCCGGAACTACAAGCAACAGGGCACCTCGAAGGTTAATCAGTCCCTCAGAGGACCGACGCCACCTCCGCAGAGCGGTTGCCCCGCACCACAAAACAACCACTCCCAACGTCTGGGCAGTACGATAAGGTTCCCATCCTCACCCCTTGCCCCCTGCTCTGTTATCCCCTCTTCTTATACAAAATAGGGGTACAAAAAGCCCCCTCGGCTCAATTCGCTTGGCCTAAAGTGTTATGGTCACCCTGGGCTACTGAGCCCCACCGCGTCGACAAGGCCCGAACCATGGTGGGGACAAATGAGTTGCCTTTTTTTTTGCGCATTCACCGGGGGATGGGTCGTCCCCGGAGACATGTGGGACTCCCGGCGTCCTCTCGACCGGCGCCGATATACCGCACTAAAACCACTGCGGGTTGCCGTCAGCCGCTTGATGGGGAGTATCCCGGATCTGACTAACACAGGACACCCTCCGCGACCAGCCGGTTCGCTCAAGGCTAACCGGGCTTCTTCCTAGTATGTGGGAGCTCCGACAACCTGGAGCACCCCCGCCGAAGCCGGAACATTTCTACCGGGGCAGAATCCCAGCTTTACCCTGAGTTCCGTTAGACGGGAGGCAGAAGGTGCGCATAGCGCCTCCTTCGTGCTCCCACCCTACGTCGACGGAGCGGGACGGAGGTGACGTCGTCTTCTCTATCCCGCTCCGCGGCCTCCTTCTGCGAAACCGTTATTTCGTGACCGCCGCCTGCCAGGCCTCATCGCTCTCGAGCATGCAGCGCACCACGCTCAAAAGAGAGAGGTCCTCTCCAAGCACTGCCACGAGATCATGTCGCTATGCAGCCCATCTGTCGCACACCCCTAGGGTGTGCTGAGCCGAGTCCTCTACAGCGCCACACTCGTAGGCAGGCTGACGTCGGCTCTCTCCTGGCTTCCCGACACAGGTATGCACCGAAACAATCAAGACAAATGAGTTGCCTGGGCTAATTCCAGATAAACAATTTTGTGTTAATGGCTAATGTCGACGACTTACCATCACGTGACACGTCTAAGCGTTTGCCTGCCTAGCATAAAAATAAAATTTTACCTATGATTAGCCTTAAAATTTTACCTATTAGAATTTGCGCCGAAAATATGCATTTTTGTGTCGAAGTAATTTTTTTTTTATAGAATAGGCGGTACACTTTCGTCCTTATGTGGTCGTCAGCTCAATAGGCAATAACACATCGCTTACTAGTGCTTTTACTAGTTCTTTCTTATTAGTGTTACCTTTGAGAAATAAATATGCTATTTAAAGTGTCTCAACTCAAGGAAACTCCCTAGTAATCGAAATTTGTCGATATCCAGACATCTAAGGATAATTCTTTCATGGCAATTTAAAAACATGATTTATGTTCATTTTGGCAAAGTATCAAAAAGAAAAGGAAAAGTGTTATTTCTCATACCTTAAAATAAATCAAACGAACCGCAAAATATTTGGAATGGGTTATGATACACGTCTAGGATTTGGCAAATAATGTTTGAAATCATGTCTCTACCAAAACAAACATACGAAAATATTCACCGAGTGCGACGCCAAGATTGGAATCCGTGTTTAAGATACACCTCGGTCGCTGCATAGGGCATTGGATATGCAGCTTTAAATAAACATTAAAAAGAACAACACGATACTCGTGTACGTTAAACAACTAAACAAAGCAGATGGCAAATGAACTCGGTGTCGGAAAATCATTATAAGATCGAAAATTCTTGACACCTTATAATATATATTTAAGGAATAGTTTTGTTTAATAATAAGTTACATTTTTTTTGTCTGATCACAATTGTTTTAAAATCTATCAGATGATAAGATATCAGTTTCGTAACTCACGTATTTATTGAAAGACCACACACCTAAGGATATATATGTATACCCTTAGGTGTCCATTAATAAAAAAGACATCTGTAGAAATTGGAACCTCATTTAAAAACAATAAACGATTCAGTACAATGCTTAAAACACGTAAAGTACAAACAGCAAAATTCATAGCATACTTAAATGCATTCGACTGTGCATTCGACAATACATTTGACAAAACTACACATGGATGTTTACACAATTTATCGGTGTTAGCCAAAGCAACTAAATAATATTGATATCAAAACATTAACTACTGGTGGATTTGACCCAGTTTTTCAGTAAGTTTGATTCCTCTGGACAAGCTATTTCAGCCTTGTACTCTAGGTACGTATCTGAACTCAAATCTAATTTGACGTTTGTTTTATCGTTTCGTCAACGTGAATATCCTAAGCCTTAGTCATATCTTTTTATTACATTCTGAAAATAAAAATATACACTGTAGACAAAATGACAATGAATGAAACAAATACTAGGGTGTCAAATAAACTTAATGACGTCATGATGACGTCAAGACAGCTGTCTGGTTCTGGAGTAGACATCATGACCTGGCAATGATCCAAGATCATTCACTCAACAAATTTATATGAAATGGGGACGACGTTTAAATCTATTCAACAGTCTGTAAAACATTTCCTTCCACAAGACCGAACGAGATTCTAGTAATGATTTAATATGGATGATTAAGTAATTGGAATGTAGAACACGATATTCAAATTAAAATTATTGTTACAGGGAAAACAATGAATTCAGACAAATACCAAGGATGAATGACGGCACGAGGAGAGCTCTTACAGGCTCCATACATAAAATAAGAGAGTTTGAACTAGAGAAAGTGAGTAAATAGATTCTCAATCTGTCTCTATAATCTGTTTTCCTATTTCCTTAACCTTTCAAGATAAATTCTATATGCTTAATTTAGAGTAGTAGAGTATAATTATTAATCTTCTTTTCGTTTTTTACTTCTATTTCAGACCACATTACCTTTCATAATTTCTGTTAATATTGACATACTTTTTAATTACTTTCAGGTTTCTTTAGTTGAAGAATTTGATATATTACAAATAGTTGGTGAAGGATGGTTTGGAAAAATACTACTCGTGGAGCATAGGGCTTCAGATACAGAAATTGTATTGAAGGCCCTTCCAAAACCCTATGTTTCAATAAGAGATTTCTATAGAGAGTTCCATTATAGTCTACATTTAAGTGCTCACAGGAATATAGTCACTACTTTCGATGTTGCGTTTGAAACGGCCGGATTTTACGTCTTTTGCCAAGAGTATGCACCATTAGGTACGATTGGGCTTAATATATTATCAGTTTAAATGTAAATTTAATAAATTGATTAAACACTGCGTAAATCCAATGTTACAAATGTGGATGGTTGGATTCTCGCCAAACACGGACGGATCTACTAATGAATTATAGCGTGTTTCATGATAACACTAATTAAAATATAAAATTGCCACTCCTCGAGCTAAAAGCTCGCCCAAATTAATTTTACCGTCCAGTGCAATTGCATAAGAGCAAATGCTAGAAATATTATTTGTAGCTAAATACAGACGAAGAAGTAGACATTTAGATGCGAGCTTTATAAGCTAATTAGGTATTATTGAATTCGGTGACATTATGCTACTGCCATCAAAACGAAATCAATAATACCATTTTAATATTGTACTTGACATTACAATAGCTGAAATTTTAAATCATTTGCCATTGATAGATAAAATACATGTTTATCTAAAGACAGTGGCGTAACTACAGGGTGGCAAGTCGGCAAAATGCCACGGGCCCCCAGCTGAAAGGGGCCCCCAGTCGGATTACTCATAGTACACATTTAGTAAAAAAGATTGTGCCTTTCCTAGCATCCGATGAATTTGCCATGGGCCCCGAACGGTATAGTTACGCCACTGTCTAAAGATACTCTCACATGCATAAGATGTTCGAGAAATTGGATTTGATCTGGATAAAGCTAAGAGTGATGTTAAGAATAAATGGCGTGACGCTTTCAAAACCAACATCATACTAGACAAGTTAAAATTTCGTCGTATCAATATACTCTTTAATACAGTTGTAATATTTTAGGCGATCTAACATCAAATATGCTGGATACTGGGATAGGAGAAATACATACCAAAAGAGTGACCAAACAGTTGGCTGCAGCATTAGAACACCTCCACCAACGAGATTTGGTGCATAGAGATGTTAAACTAGACAATATTTTAGTATTTAAAACAGATTTTTCTAGAATTAAGCTATGTGATTTTGGTGAGACGAGAAAAGTGAATTCTGTTGTTAGAAGACGAAACGAATGGTTGCCGTATTCACCGCCTGAAGTGTTACGCTTATCTATGGATAGCTCTTACAAGTAATGTATATTTTACATTTTTAGTACTTTTTCGAATCAACGCGAATTAGGAATATTCATAATTTGAAAGGCCGGTAATGCATCTGCAAAACCCCACGGTGTACGCGAAATTTAGAGATGTCTTTTGATTGTTTTCTTATGTTTACGGGAATTTCGCTCATTATAATGAAACAACCTCAAGTTCCTTTCGTGAACATAGCTGTATAGTATTTGAAACGTCGGCCATTAAAAAAACTCAATAGACCGCAATAAAATCCCTAAAAGTTGTTTCTTTATAATGTCAATAATTAATTAAATTCCACCGGGTAGAGATCGTCTAAATTAAAACTAAACGCCACTCAATTAAAGATGATTATTTCAATGTATGAAATGAAATATTGCAATAACATAATGTGTTTGCGATATTGCAGGCGAATGAGTGACCAATTATGAAAATCATTTGCATTTATCGCGTCTACCAACTTTAATTGATTGTAAAAGGGCATTAATTTTAAGATTAGACGATCTCAACTATATAGACCGACTGTCCGTTTGCCCATTTTCTATAAATTTAGATAGAAAAAAAGACAACCGGGTAGGTAGTCAATGCCTTAGTGACGATCATCCGCATGAACAAAATCATGCAGATGCGTTGCCCTCCTTTTTCCTATCCCCCCAATGGGCCACCGGAAATTACAAACCGCACAAAACGCGACAGCGTGCTGTCATTTCATGCCGGTTTTACGTGAGCGAGAGGTATCACCAAGGTCGTGCCGGCGAAATTCGTCTGCAAAAGCAGCAAGCTATTCCTGCAGCACTAGGTAGACCTAAGTAATTACCTACGTAACAAGCACTATTCTTGATATTATGCTATGTAGACCAAGGCAAATGGTTCCTAGAGGAGTTCGTTAGTGAAACGAACGTACGAAATTGAACAACTAATGCCTTATACTGATTTAAAAAAAAAAGAATTCTTAAATCAGCAAGTGGCAAAGTAACAACCACCCGTGGAGACTATTTATACATCAAGTAAATTCATTTTAAATTACAAGCCAATAAATAATGCCAGAATAGAATGCTTATTGCCCGATTATTAACGACAGACATAAACCAATTTTGGACTGTTCTTTATGAGCTGAAACTATTTATGACACGAGAAGCTTAATAATTTAATGACTTTAAGATTAGATGTAGAAATTATTCCTTTTGTTAACCGCGCTCTACTAAAACGGCAGATATGTTTTTCATAATTAAAAATATCAATGCTTAGTTGCACTTCAAATAAATTTTTATTTTTCAGAGCTCTTATAAGTCATGACATATGGCAGTTCGGAGTAGTTATTTTTATTTGTTTGACTGGCTGTTTACCTTGGCAAAAGGCAGCGTTTGATGATCCTAGATATTTAAGGTAAGAACTCTCTCAAGAATTCTAAATAATTTGTTCTTTGTATATTGTCATATCAGAGATACCTGGGAGCCTAGCCAAAATGCCATTAAGAAAGCGTTAACGAAGTTCGAAAATGATAAAATGTATAGGATAGACCACGTGATTAAGCGCGGCCTTATGTCAATCCTATACATTTTATCATTTTCGAATTTCGCTAACGCTTTAATGGCATTTTGGCTAGGCCCCCTGAAGAAGTTAAAATGATTCAATTAATAAAAATACTCTGAGATAGATGAAAGCGTTTATGATGTTATTGTAATACATAATATTATAAACGCAGTTGTACTAATTATGGAATCAAGAAAGTGAATTTTTAAACATTTCATTTCATTTTAATGAGAGGTTACTAAAATTGAAAGTAATTAAAGTACAAAGACTTCCCTTTAACAACGCCTTAGAAAGATCTAGAACCTTAGAATTTTATCTAGAACATAGTGTTATGATAAACATGCACGTATGAGCAGTTGCTGTACAATATACTTTACAGATGGTAGCGCTAATTTTAACACAGCAACTCATATTGTGCGGAAACTTTGTTTGCTTTGATAAATCTATTTTTATTTCGTATAATAATGATACCCGCTTTGAAATATAGGTCACGATATTTACTTGGCCTTCAACAAGGGCAACAAACTACATTATTTATATTGGAAGAGGCTAGAGGCTAGAGAAATAAAATAGTTTTCGTCCTCTTTTTAGCTTCAATGAACGTTGAATGGACACCGTAGTTTATTTACACGAAATCGACATCTACAAAACTTTATTCGAATTTTTGGACTTGGTTTTCTGAAACTCATTTCTTTTAATAATATCTTTATTTGGCACAAATTTTACGTATAATGGCACGGCAATACGGGAAAAAAATGCCGCCCCATTCTGCTGAGCTATGTGGGACTATTTTGCCGCCCTGGACTACTAGCCCCGACTGCCCCTTTTGTAAATCCTCTGCTGTACATTGGTATGGATTAGAATTGACAATGAGCGACGGTGGTCCAGTGGTGGACGGTCTCGGCCTTTATGCAAAAGGTTCCGGGTTCGATCCTGACCCGTCCGTGTGTGCCTTGAAATGGATTTTTCTAAATTTCTAAGTGCACACGAGACCATCGTTCGCTCACCGGTGAAGGAAAACATCGTGAGGAAACCTGCATGCCTGATGAGATTGAAAGTCTTTGAAGGTATGTGAAGTTCACCAACCGGCACTGGGCCAGCGCGGTGAACTATTGGCCCATTGCCCTCCTCGCCGATTTCGAGGAAGGAGACCCGTGCCCAGCAGTGGGACATATAAGGGTTGATACTTTACTTTTTTTTTAGAATTGACAAACTTGTTGGTGTTTTCACAAATTACAAAACTTACAGTTGACAGGCGGCCCCAAAATAGGCAGTGACTGTATCGTGGGAACCAGTATATTACTCTCTAATTTAGTAGCCCGTCTGCTGTATCTTCATAAAACAACAAACACAATATAAATCTCATTGTTACAGTTACTTTAATTGGTACAATAGTGCAAATCCATTAAAAAGACAACCGAAGCTATGGAAGATGGTATCCTCCAGAGCACAGAAGATGTTCAAAAGATTAGTTGAACCGCGGGTAGAGAAGAGAGCTACGAATTTCAACGAATTGTCACGCTTTCTTGATGACCGGTGGCAGGCTAAAGGTTACACGGATAGAGTTGGTACGTATCTACCTAAAATGTTCACTCCACGCTTTACCTGCCGCTCTAGACAAGTGTCAAACGCTCGATCCTATTCCTTTGCGTTTACTCGCTAACTCCGTATGGTTGCTGCAAAATTTTTGTAGAACGTTTATTAAGACACATTATGAATATGGTTTAGTTTGTAAAAACGTTTAACTACCTCTGTACTTCGTTTAAAAGGAACATTAGTATTATTATATTTCTTGATTTTTTTTAATGTCGTAAGCAAATTAATTCCTATACATTAAGCATTATTTTCTTTTATATTCGTTTAGCGTTTATGCCACTCTTCTAGGAGGGACAAATTACACAAGTTTTAGTAATATACTTTATGTGTCTTAATAAACGTTCTTCAAAAATTTTGCAGCAACCCTATGGAGTTAGCGAGTAAACGCAAAGGAATAGAATCGAGCGCTTGCCACTTGTCTAGGAGTGCTAATTTGCTTAGTTTGTCAAGAGCTTCTAATTTTTCGGCCTAATGTTGGCGCCTATATTATTATTGAAGCGTGAATAATATGAATACTTGGGTTATAATAATATACTCATATTACAATTTGAATAAGACAGATATTATAAGCACAGTGTAAATAAATTCATACAGTGGTCCAACGAACACGTCTAGATAAAGCAATCGTGCGGGGCGTGCGGGGTGAGAGAGGCGCGGTAGCGAGCCCAAGCTGCCATACACTCGCTTGGGACACGTCAGTCAGGGTTGTCGCATTTTAATTTGATTATTTTAAGTGCTTTGCGACCGATAGTGTTTCGTTTGATTATCAGATATTTTTCTTTATTTTTAATATTTTCAAAATTACATACAAATTTAATACACTGATATGTTTTTTTCGTCATAGTTGAATCGAAATAATTTGTATGTCTGATAATTTGAAGACAGGGAAGTAAAATTAAACTCATTTATTTATTATTGATATTCAAAGTTTTCAAATAAATTAAAAATCAACGATATCTATCTTTTCAGTATCAATCAATCAAATCAATTTGTCTTAAGTCCATTTTACTAACCAGAAGAAAAAAAAAGTGTATTAATTTTATCAGTCGAATTAACTTGACGCATGGTATAAAGGGATACTTAACAATAGTATAATAACAAACAAGGAATTTTCTTCCGAAAAATAGGGGTCACGTGGGTGTCATAAACCTAAGTTACAAGCCGCGTCAACGGCCATGATTAGTTAATGTCGTGTCGTGTGTGTATTTAGACTATAACTTGATGTATGATTTTTTACATTTAAAACATTATTTTACATTTAAATATAAATATCAATTTTGATATATATATATATCAAGCATAAAATATCAATTGATATATAGGTATATCATGCGAACCCTCAGCGTTTGTTTACGCATTTGTATTTTTTATAATAAAACTCCTTAATAATACTTCTATATCTATTTTTTTGTTTTATTCCTAGTACTCTACATACATATAAGGTCTTTGTAAATTAACTACGAACCATTTGGGTACGTGATCTACTGCTTGTGTAAAGACGTTTAGGCACAAAAAAAAAAAAGTAAAAATTTGAAAAAAAAAATAAAAAGTAATAAAAATTGCAAGAAATGAAATCTATTGCATTAAACCGTCTACCCCCAATACATGTACACAAGAAAAGTATACTCAATTAAATCATATTGCAAGAAATTAAACCTATTGCAATAATAAATCGTCCGTGCGCAATACCAGGTCATTTCTCGGGTCATTGGGTTCATGTCTCGACAGCTGATCGACCGCCGCGCGACGTAACGCGGTTTCAACGATTTCATTCACGTTTTAGGACCGCCAGATTGATAGCCACATACACAACTAAGTACCTTTTGAAATGTACATCTCATTTAGGGTTTGAAATGATAATAATTTTAATTAGTCGTAATAATAGTTAGTTAAGTTCTATGACCTCCCATCATACTTTTTACAGGCTTTGGACTGACAGATTAGCATAAACTAGTTACACCGACATTTAGTAGCAGTGTAGCACTCAAGGCAGATATCAATTACTTTAAAAATCTCTAATAAACTAATGTAGAATCAAGTACGTACATACATAACTTGTTTACCCTAATTTTGTTGGACGTTACCGCCACCATGTCTTGTACAGAATGACGCACGCCTCAGGCAATGTCTTTTCATCCTCATCGAAGTGTCACACTATCACATGTATGATGTAGTAGAACTGGAATACAAAATTGTCCGAAACAATTTTGATACCTAATGCTGCGTCAGTGCACAGTAAGTGTAGTACTTACAACGTTTTTTTATGTTTTATTTAAACGATCACACACAAATTTAACAAACAAACATTAATAGCTATGAATTACGCGACACTTCACACTGTATTAACTGAACTTACGTGCACCACTTGCACGATTTCGAAATACACTAAAAATTAAAATAAAAATATTAAATGATTTTCAATAGAAAGCCGCCGGTAAAGTCTCCTTCACACTCGACGCAATATCGTTTAAAATAATAATGTGTAAATGAAAAGTTTTGGGCTGATTTATTTTTGACGTAGGTATGTTTTAATATTAATTATTGTTATTTTAACCATAATAATAATAATGTTGTAATTAGAAAATCCAATCTTGACACACTTGTAACCATAGCGATACAATCCAATAAATGCTTAAATTAATTATAAGCAAGTAGGTACGTATTACTTTTTATGGTACATTATTAAAATAACATAAATTAAAACTAATTTGTAATACTAATCAGACGTTGATAAAGTAGTAGAAGTATTTAATAAATATGCTAATGTGAAAGATCCTTAATCACGGTATTACACACAGCATTGCCGCTTCCTTTGTCGGCTTCTTTAAAAGACAGCGACGTTGCCATATTGTACAAACTACAAATAAATAAAATATTACACCCCCCTCGCCCCTGTAATGCATAATGTTGTTAGTTTTTGCTCTAGTTGCGATTTTATTGTTGTAAGATTACGTAGATTTTATAAAAAGTATTTTATAAAATAGTTCTGTAAAAAGTGTGATGGGAGGTCATAGAACTTAACTAACTATTATTACGACTAAAATTATAATTACCTATTATCATTTCAAACCCTAAATGAGATGTACATTTCAAAAGGTACTTAGTTGTGTATGTGGCTATCAATCTGGCGGTCTTAAAACGTGAATGAAATCGTTGAAACCGCGTTACGTCGCGCGGCGGTCGATCAGCTGTCGAGACATGAACCCAATGACCCGAGAAATGACCTTGTATTGCGCACGGACGATTTATTATTGCAATAGGTTTAATTTCTTGCAATATGATTTAATTGAGTATACTTTTCTTGTGTACATGTATTGGGGGCAGACGGTTTAATGCAATAGATTTCATTTCTTGCAATTTTTATTACTTTTTATTTTTTTTTCAAATTTTTACTTATTTTTTTTTTGTGCCTAAACGTCTTTACACAAGCAGTAGATCACGTACCCAAATGGTTCGTAGTTAATTTACAAAGACCTTATATACTACGAATACACAATATGTAAAACAGATTATAATAAAACACATCATTGTGACAACCCTGAAGCAATGACGTAGGTATACCTACACAAAAGCGGCATTTCGCGCGACTTCAAAGGCGTTGGACCATGACTGTATGAATTTATTTACACTGTGTTATTAGTTACCGATATCACGCGAAGAGTAAGCTCGTTGAAGTGGCAGTGGTTGATCACACTCGGGAGAACGGATGGCTGATGGGCCGTTAAGGCCTCGTTTAGGTAAATGAAGTGTTGGTCGGCTATTAACCAGGTGGGAAGACGATTTCCCTACAGTGGCCGGTTCGTGTTAGATGCAAGTGGAAAGGGATCGTTCGTCTTGGGGTTCATTCAGGGAGGCTTGTATTCAGCAGTGGACGGATAAAGGCTGATAATATTGATGATGACGATAATCCTTTAGTACAGCTATATAAAAAGGAAACGGATACTTAAATCTACATTTGTCTATTCTTTAGAATCTCAAACCGTTTTTGGTTCTTTCTGCATGACTGCATGCAAAGGTCGTGTGACGTTTATGCTATCGATAAGTAATTGGCGCTTTTCCTAACTCCAACTGTTCCTGCGTCATCAAACACTAGTTCAGTTGGTTAATTAATATTTATTTGCATCAGTAAATCCACAAATAAAAAATTCGTTTCAGCGGGTGGAGACATAGACGAGCTGTGTCCGTCTATGTATAGCTTTCATAGTGACCCCAATGAAAAAAATATTCTACTGAAGCATTTTCGTGATAACGGCATTGAAACTACCGTCGACAGACGAGCGAAGAAACAGAGGATTCGTGACTGGATACAGAATAGTGTAATTGAAGAAGCTGATGAGGAGGTAAAACTTTATTTTGCTAAATAATGGTCTAGAGACTTTGTGTCCATCTATATACTTAAAGAAAACTGTAAATTACAAGTGAATGTAACAAACAAAATTTAAGGATTGTAAAAATTACTAACTTTAATCCATGTAGATTGTTTCAACCTTCATATGACCAGATACGTTCACATCGTGAATTTGTAATTTGCATACCTTCTTTACGTACCTTCATAAAAAATTAATGCAATTGTTTTATTTTTACATTTAAATTTATGAAATGCATTAAATGACGAGAATTTAAAAATTAATTATTATTATAGTTAAAATTTCTACTCCTACAGGAAGACAGTGAGCCCACAGCTTATGATGACAGTGATGAAGAATTAGAAGAGAGATCAAGACCGCATCCCATTGACGAAAGTCATAGGGTCAATCTACGATACGACACTGAGAAACATATAAATCCACGCACAGGAGAAGTTATTGAAGGAGTCAAAAGACAAGATAAAAATCCATTATCCTATGACGTACAAAATATAGAACCTGTCGTGCCCGCTAACGTAGTTAGAAAATACGGTGTTAAAGAAGAATCGACAAGTCACGGTTCAACTAAAGATAGCGCCTATGGCTCCATAGAAGCAACAAATAATGCTAGTTACAAACCAGACAAACCAAATAGTACACGAATTGATAGAACAATTCACAGTTCACCAAGTAGATCATTAAGTGCTGTGTCCCTTCATAATAAAATACCATTATCACCCCCCGCACAAAGGTTCCAAAAAAGTGAAGAGGTATTCTCACAAGAATTAGAAAGCATACAAGGAAGTTCTTCAACATTGCAGTCTATAACTAACTCTTCCAGATCGAATAGTATTCAAGTAACAAGAAAAAGCTCTTTCGAAAATTCATATTTCAATAATGACGTAGAGGCTGATAATTCTGGTAATAATAACCGAACAAACAGTCCTAATCCTATTAGTCCTGCTATTAGTCAAAACGGTTTCAGTCCTGGTTACAATGATAACCAATTAAGCACACAGCCGTACACATCTATGAAAAACTCAGTTTATGAAACAGTTAATGTGCGCAATGACATTTCGAATCAAAATAAAGCAGAAAGAAATTCGAATAGTGATGTAACAGAGAGCCCATACACGTCTATGCTAAATATAGTGCAGGGACAAATAAAAATAAGCCCACACGCAAACGATACAAATAGAAATGTTGTAAATGTATCAGTTACACAAGTTAACAAACATAAAAAATAAGCTCAATTAAAATGTATCAATTTATTTATTTTTAATTGGAAATTGATCTAAGGGAAATTGTTATGAAAGTTAGGAAATATAAATATAACTTTCAAACTTAGATCAATAATGTTAGATAGAGTGTCGCGTGGAAAACACGTCCAAAAAAATAGCGTCCAACTGTTGGCCACTAAATGCTTTCTCCCTGTTTAGTATGCGTCACACTGTCATAGAATACGCATGAATTTTTACGCATTATTGTTTTTATTTATAATGAAGATTTGCGTTGAAGTGTAACGTGATTAAAAAGGATAATTATGGGAGAACTGTGGTAGCTGCTGTCACTCTTCACGAACACATCTTTGAAAATATTGGCCAGTTTTTTTTTTTGTTTTGATTGTAGGGCGACACTCCATCTAGACATATTAATGATCTAAGTTTTCAAATTAACTATAGGTACCTATAAACCTACAAAGTACAAAATCCATATGGCTACTAAAAATCTGAGTATAGGCCAATGAAAAAAACCTGTATGCCCACTGAGAAATACGGGATTGGAAACATTAAAATATATTGCATGTTTAATTTGCTATTATATTTTAAATGAAAAAGCATGTTTTATATTTTTTCATCTGTATCGGCTTAAATATAGAACTATGTGGGTGAATACTGGACCAAGTAAGAATAACAGAAAAATAGTACCATAATATTTTCTATTGGCTCTTGGGATCATAACTTATCCCATTCATTGCCATAATTCAATAATGAATCATTTGTAAATTATTATGCATAAAATATCATTTTTTAATTTCTAACTTTATGAATTATAGTACCGTTTATATATAAAATACAAATATTATCATAATATCCATTTATAAACTGTCTTTGTGGCAATTGAAAATAAGGAACGATTGAGTATAGAAGTAAGGAGAACCCTGGAGAATCTTAATATTGTGGAACAAGTTGAAAAAATGTCAACCAGTAAACGCATAACAGCCGCAAACAACAGTTTCAAAATCATCCACAATGGCGCTGGCGTAGCAAGCGTAAGGATTGCTTGCAAAGGCGTCTACCACACGCGCAAGCTTCACCACACTTTTGCCTGCGCAGGCCGGCTTGTACACGGAACACGGATACAATTTTACCAACGACACGCTCCGTGTTCCGTGTACAAACATTTTCGCGCCTAGCACCTTTTATCACATCTTTTATACACGTTTTTACAAATTGGTCGTTATAGAACTTTTATTGTATACTTTAATATGAAATATAATAATTTTATATATTATGATTGTTTTTTTATTAAATGCTATTTTTAGTAAACTGCAAATATTATGGATGTTTAATTTACAGTTTATGTAATTTTCAATCTTTTTTTTATATAAATATTTAAAAAGGATTCGATGCTTAGCCAATCTGATAATATTAGCTTTATTCAAGTAAACATTCTTTTTGTAACATTTACGTGCTCCGCTTTATATAGAAAATAAGAGTTTGAGTACGTACCACAATATATATTATAACCGAAAGCTGATGTCGCCTGCAGCGCTCTATGCTTATTCGCTATTTGCAGTGCTGGATTTACGTATAGGCCCGTGAGGCCCGGGCCTAGGGCGGCATGATTTGAGGGGCGCCCAAATTTCAGAGACGAAATAAATAAAGAAGACTACCTTTGAAAATGAGTTTGGATTAATTTTTGTAAAGAATTCTCTATAGAATATACCTATAACAATTTTTTTTTATTTACTTTTCAGTCTATGAATATGATTATGTTTTTTTAAAGATTAATTATAGTCTTTACCGAACGATGTTCTTTACTTTTTGTTTCATTACTGAATATCACATGCATATAAAGCTTTTAAAAATGACTAAATTTTAATAATTTCGCCCTGGCCCAGCAGTGGGACATAATATAAGGGTTGATATTTTACTTTTTTCTAGCATAAAGGGCGGCAAATTAAACAGGGCCTAGGCATCAAGCCTAAATCGGTCACTGGCTATTTGGCCGGGTTTCCTTTTGTTGGCTATTAAATAATGTTACCTAGCGTCCGAACTCCGAATAATGCAAAAAACTAGGATATAGACATAAATAGGTACAAAGTAAAGATTTATTTTTATTAGTTCTTTTGACTAAATTTCTTTTGACAGTCGAAACTGTACTGCTGCTGCACGGGGCTCCAGTTAGTTGACGTTCTATTGCCGTGTAGGGCGGATATAGTTTATATACTTAAGCTCAGAAGCAAGTGGACGAGAAAAACCGCGGTGTGAGCGTAATCGTTCTGAGTGCTTAGTGGAACGCAGTAGAGGCTAGGCCCTTTTTATTGGCAAAAATAAAAGAGCATTGACACAAAAGCATTAAAAAAGTTATTACTATTGTCATTTGTCAACATGACATGAATTGTTAAACTTCAATGCTGGTACATTTGACATTTGTGTTCGGCGTCTTTAATTTTCAATATTTAAACGTAAAATTTAGTGCATAGTTATGTTTAAGTAATATCGTACATTTTAATATTCATTTCTAGGGTATTAGTAATAAATTAAGTGTAAACAGTTAGCTAATATATCGTATCAACAATCTAACCTCAATTTAGCAAATGTCATTTTTAAATAAATAAACGTTAATTAGAAACAATAATAAGATGCAAAAACTACAAAATAGTGTGTTTTCTATTGTAAAAACATCAAACCTCTCACCTTCTGTATTCAGTTTTCTTCAACCAGTAACAGACAGCACAGGTAAGGTCTATTCATTTCATTATAAATAGCGGCATTCGCAAAACATTTATTCATGATATAATTTTTCAGATCAAACTCCATTAGGAGGTATTTTAAGAGATACAAAGTATGGCTGGCTTGCTTTGGGCCCCAAATTCTGCGTTGTTGATCTCAGAAGTGGATTAAAAATTGCCGCACGCAGTTTTGAATTCTATGGAACAAGGTAACCTTACAAAAAATATGATGTCATTAAAACATTTTGTGTAAAAGTTTCTTACAAAACTGCTAGCACTATACACATTTATTAAACAATCCGTGTAGTTTTGGTATATTACATTATTTTTGAAGGTTTTTGGATACCTAAAATTTTTAAGGATAAAAAGCTTCTAACAAATTTTAGGCAATCTGATCTTTTTACCATTTAGTGTTATTAATTAAATTATATTTTGATAAATATTATCAAATAAAACAATATCTTACAACTAAGTAAACTAAACCTTTTTTAAATATTTGTAACACTTTTACTGTTATTATATAAAACATATAAATCTTACCAATTGAGCCTACCTACCAATTGAGCTCAAAGGCCATCAGACCTAAAAGTCTAGACCTTTTGAAAAAAAAAAAACATAAATTAACTGCAATATGAGATTCATAAAATATGGCTAGAAGTTACATTCTGGTAGAATATGAGATAATTTAGTCTTACCTCTAAAAGTAAGAAAGTGGGTACTGTAATTGTGTGTATTGCTTAGGATTTAACCAACAACCATTTTATTGGTATTTAGTGCTTATTGACTTATTCATATGTGATTTTAGGTTTTAAGATAACTTTGTCAGTTTTTCTTTTTTTTTTGCAGTAGCAACATTTCTGTTACCAGTGTTGTAGAGTTACCTACACCACTTATAGAAAATACACAGCAACTCATAATAAGCTTAGAGTGTGATGACACAACTGGTATCATCTGTGTCCTTAACATCAACGGATCACAACTTTTACGCTGCATTCAAACAGATGTAGTAATATCAAAATTATCCCTATGTGATGGAGTCCCCGTGGGACCATTTGAATGTTTTGATGGTTTGGTCATGGCAGGGACAAGAAATGGAGAAATATTCGTCTTTGATCTAAATAGAGAATGTTTAATCCAAGGTAAAATATTTTATCTTAACTAAAAATTGTACCATCAGGCATTGCTTTCTCTCTTTCTTAAATATGAGTTATCATTTGCTGTAGAGTAGAATAGTTCAATGTGCTAAATATTGCATGTCTTTAAGACTGCTACTATAAGAAGTATGGGCTCAGTGTCATATGTCAAATAGAGTGTACCTGGGTTTGATTCTGGCCTACTGTGGTGCCTCGAAATTTTTTTAAATTACTAACTGGACCTGGTGAAGGAAAACATTGTGAAGAGATCTGCATGCCTGGTGAAATTTATAGGTGTGTGAAGCTCACCAATCCACTTTGAGCCAGCGCATTGGTAAACTATTGCCCAACACCCTCCAATCCTGATTTTGAAACACGTATTGGTTGATTCTTTCTTACTTTTTTTAGTTAAGAAACAAAATAATCATAACGGCACAATATACAATTTTGAATAATATTAGAACAATCAAATTTAATAGCACCATTGTCTCATTGTGTTATATTTTACTTCTTAATATATTCATATGAAAAATATTTATTTTTTCAGCATTAAAAGATATAACAAATGGCTATGAAAACCAAATACTAGGCGAAGCAAATGCAGCGAACTTGATATTCCTTCCTTTGAAATCGATTCATAAAATTGAAAGACAAAGAGAGCAAGCTATAATAAATAATGATCACCTGGCAGTATTATTGAATGAAAACTCTTTTGTTGACGGCCAGTTCATGTTTTGTAACCCTGATGGTACAATAAGAATGAAAGCCAAAAGAGATCACATCCGGGTCACGGTTGTAGAATATATACCCCAGCTGGGAAGCTTAGCCATTGGGTTCAACTTTGGCGCTTTCCAATTGTGGGATCTTTTGGCCTTAAAACTTGAATTTACGTCACAAGTTAATGTGGAATGCTTGCCAGTTACTCATTTTGGTTTTCAGGTATTATTTTCTTACTTTTTATAACCATTTTCCTATAAGGAAAAAAAGGTATCTTCAGAATTATAACTACTATTGAAGCTTGAGAATCTTACCTGCTAATATAATAATAATGATCAAAAAAAATTACAAATTTATTATCTATAGTAAATTTGAGTAGAAAAAATGTATGAGTAGTGTAAAGTTTCATTGAAGTGTATAATATACCCTAAGTGTATCTTTTTTCATTTCTCACTTTCAGGAACCTTGTGATGATCCTCGAGCATTTTGCTATTTATGGGTAGTTTTCTCTGTGATAGATAGACTTGAAGAAGAAGAATTTCCTTTGGCTGTGATGTATTCATTAACATATTTAGACAAAAGAATGATATCGGATACTGCCTGTTTATATCAAGTAAGTATTTCAGTTTTCACTTCCATTTATAGATTGGCCTAGTGTTTTGAGAGGAATGTAGTATACCATACAACAATGTTTTCCAGCAACAGAAAAAACATACTTTTCTAGTGCTGTTTATATGACATGTAATTTATTTATTCACTAGTACTGGTTGTATAAAGATCTTCAATTTATTTTAGGATTTCTCTACTGCCACTGTCCGATTTCAAATTGAATTGGGTGCTGTAGAAGATAATGTTCCTATCGTTGGTGGCAGATGTATATCATGCCACACATACTCTATCAATTCTACTTTAGCTGAAGAAGGAGAAGACAGTAAGTATAGCTTATTAACAGAGTTGTATTGCAAGTAATAATTTAAAAAAAAAAGTGTGCATATAAAGTATTAAGACAGAAGTGAAACTTTAACTTCTAATATTTAACGACTAAACAAATTCACCAACCAATAGCGTTGCTTCATGCTGCGTTCGCCCTTTCTCACTCTCTCTCAATCGCTCTCTCCATCTTCTTGACAATGTTGCACATCTTCGTGACGCGGTTATGCGTGTAAAGAAGTTTCATAAAAAAAAAACTAAATGGCATATGTGACATGACAGCAGTGTTTACAGCCAAAGTTTATTTTGAAACTTGAAGTGAAATCTATAAAAAAAAAACTTTATAGAACTATATCCCTATTAATTTTTTCCTGTCTTTCAGCTATGTTAAATCTCTGCCAATTGGTTTGGGAGTGTTGGGGGGAGAACATTAACAACACACTACAACACGGCATGCTGCTGTTTGATTTGGACCAGTGGTATAAAGATCAGATGCCTGGTAAGTTATAATAATGTTTTCTTACTATCTACAAGACTACATATTGCTAAACTGCTGTATTTGTCAGTCTAATAAGGGTAGAAACGATGTAGCGTCGATGGTCCAGTGGTGGATGGACTCGGCCTCTTATGCGAGAGGTTCCGGGTTCGATCCTGCCCCCCCCGTGTGTGCTTTGAAATGGGTTTTTCGAAATTTCTAAGTGCACCTAAACCATCGCTCGCTCACTGGTGAAGGAAGACATCGTGAGGAAACCTGCATGCCTGATGAGATTGAAGGCATGTGAAGTTCACCAACACACACTGGGCGCATCGGTTAACTATGGCCCGTTACTCTCCTCGCCTGATGGAGGAGGAGACCCGTGCCCAGCAGTGAGACATAAAGGGTTGATACTTTAAGGGTAGAAAATTGTTTTCCACATCTTTTATTTAGTTTGTGCAGGTCTTCTAATTTCTAAACTGAGCAATCAATGTGGCAAATGTAAAATACTGCTGATTAGTACTAGTATACTATGACTATGTTTGGCAGTGGACTAGTGACGATGATGACATTACTAGTAATTTTTTTTTCCTAACCAAATGCTTAATCATTTTCTGTGAACATGTACAACAAAATACACATATTGAAGTCAAACAAAAATACGAGATTATTTTCGGTAACAAATTATACTCTATAATATACTTATAATGATATTTAATAGCTTACTAATCATCCTCATAATTATCATCAGACTTTGTCCGTCCACTGTTGAACGTAGGCCTCTCTCAGTTAACGCCAAGACGATAGATACCTTGCCACTTGCATCCAACATGGACTAATTACTCTATTAATATATTATTTATTACCTGCGTGAAATAAATAAATATATTAAAAATACAAATAGTATCTCGAATAATACAATTACACGCTTGATACGTTTTATGTTTGTTTGGCTTCATCACTGTAATATTGTCTTAAATAGTATGCAATGTATTTTATTAACCCATTTTATATTACAGCGACATACAACCTAGAAAGCAGTCCGTTTATGAGTACAGCATTGAGTCCTGAGTTAGGACGGGGCATCAATACCTTAGACCTGAGACTGGACCCCTCTACCGTGTCTCTGTACTCTCACGCAACTCGACTGGAAGAACATTTCTATCCTAACTCCCTTCAATACAGTAAGTAGCAAATGATTAACTAAGTTTAG
Organism: Lycaena phlaeas; assembly: GCA_905333005.2. Lineage (NCBI taxonomy): Eukaryota > Metazoa > Arthropoda > Insecta > Lepidoptera > Lycaenidae > Lycaena > Lycaena phlaeas. The sequence continues at coordinate 11,900,605 of HG995178.1, forward strand.
TTATCCTGACTGATATTTAAAAACACAAATCAATTAATGAAATGAAATGATGGAAGATTTTTTCAAAGAGAACGCTTAAAAAGATCATGGTAATATTACAAATAATAAAACTAAAAACGTATAATTGCTTGATGTTATGGGGCTGAGAAATGGCAAGTTGCTGTGGGCACAAACCCAACATGAATAGCAATTTTCCGTAATGAACTGTTCATGTAATAGTGTATTATATGAATTCAGTATGTCATTTCTATTGGTTCTAACTGTTACGGTTATTTAATAACTGTAATTGGCCTGTATTGACATGGCTGAATAAAATTTCTCTGATATTATAAATGCGAAAGATTTTGTAATAGTGTGTGTTTGTTACTCTTTCACCCTAAAACTACTGAATGGCTTTTGATGAAACTTTACAATAATATAATTTACACATCAGAATAAGGCATAGGCAATAATTTATCCACATACTCCCTCGGAAATGGAAAGCTATTATTACATATAGTAACAGGTTCCATATGTCTCCTATCTAAAATAATACATGTGTGATATCATTGTAACAGATTGCGTGTGTCTGAACACGTGCTCGGCGTCGGTGGTGCGCACGGCGGGCATCCAGCGGCAAATCTTGCGTGCGCTGTGGGAGGGCGGGCCCGCGTGCCTGCTGCGGCCAGCGCGCCTGCACGCCGCCTGCCTCGCCGCCGGACTCGCGCCGCTCTACCACGACGCGCGCGGTGATGTGGGACCGGTGAGTGCGTACACGCACGTACAGGGAACGTACGTATACGTACGAGCGTACATACACGCTTGCGCATGTATGCGTATATGCGTGCATACACGCTTGAGTACGTATGTGTGCGTTCATTCTCACTTGTATACGTAAACACATGAAAATGTGCACACATAAACATACGTAAACACACGAGAGAACAGAATGGGCAATATACACGTGTGAGCTTATGAACACATGAAATAACATTAGTAAAAAAATAAATTAATAAAGTACACACGAGTACCCACATATACGCACACAAAAACGTTCAAAAATGTAATGAAAATACACAACCCGTAAGCAGAAATAAGCTCATGCAAAAAATCTTGAAATATCCATATGATAACTCACATTTTTAAAGGGAAGTGATTTTTTATTAGTAAAATATGTATTTTTCTAGAAAGTTTGTACAATACATATTATTCGGTAACCCGAAGGTACGGTGTGAAATAGTAATTTTTATTTAGTAATATTATGTATTTATTACACTATTGCGTATATTCACAGGAAGATCAACGTAGATTCCTGCTGTCTGTTGCGTTGGAAGCTCGGCTGTCGCGGTTCCTGAAGCGCTGCGCCCAGGACTGGGCCACAGGCACGCACAGTGGGGTCGGCTGCACTCTTACATTCCTGGTCAGTTTATCTATCAACACATGTTGAGCCTTGATAATAAATCTACTCTAATGCCGTGACGACAAAAGGAATGACGCCGTCACATTTTTATTCCACCTTTATGGATGTTCATAAATATAGATTTTAATATATAGATAGACAAAGGGACACCTATCATTTAAATTAAACATCTAATAACTATCTCTTTTGGATATAACTTTGAAAATATATTAAACTTTATATGTCACACTGCTGGGCGCGGGTCTCTCCTCGACGTTGTACGAGGATGTAAAATTCACCGATATGCTAGCCCAATATTGGTGAACTTCACACAACTTCAAAACTCATCAGGCATGCAGGTTTCCTCGCGACGTTTTCCTTCACCAGTGAGCCAGACATAGTTCGTGCTTAGGGCTAAAAATCCATTTCAAGGCACTGAAGCCGAGTCAATACCGACTATACCATAATCGCTAAACCTTAATCGACTTTTTACGACCTCTGTGGCTCAATGGCTAGCGCGTAGGCGCTCAAGCCGGAGGTAGCGGGTTCCAATCTCGCTAGGGAACAAAAAATGTGTTCCTGGATCATGGATATGTATTAAATATATGTATTTCTGTGTTTAGTACCCGGTAACACAAGTCTCTTCGAGAACTTACCACGGGACCAGATTGACGTGGTGTAAAAGCGTCCATAGATATGATTATTCTATTATTATTATTAAACACGCAATAATCTGTTTATTTGTCTTTTCTTAGACCGATTGGTGTTGGAAAAGGGCGATAGAAATAAAAGAGAACGCTAAGGAGCTAACAGCGCCGCTGTTTACGTCATCAATATTACCGGATAAGTGAGTAGATATATTTAATTTTATTTTTGTTTTATTACTTCAGAAAACTTAAATAAAAAGCAATAGTAAAAGAAGGTCAATTACAAGTTTTCACAGATGAGCAAACAGATAGAAAACAAGAAAGAGACAGTAGACACAGGTAAAAGTTGGAGAATAGGAATAGAACTAATATGAAAGCTAATTAGTGCTTCTCAAAGAAGTTAGTATTAAGAAATATATATTCTACTATACAATATATTTCATGAGATTAGTAATGTTTCCACAGAAACGTCGTACGGTGCCTAGAACACTGCGTGCAACAGCTAAGTCAGCTGACGGGGCTGCTAGACGCTGTCTTGACCAAATGCTGCAATCTGGTCATTCCAGAAGGTATGGTAATAGTGTTTATTTCTAAGGTATGGTTAAAGTCTCTCCATCTTTTAAATAAGTAAAGATGACACAGAACATAAATGCCACGAAACAATTGATAAATACTCGTGCTTGCTTATATACTAATATAATTTTTAAATAACATCAGTGCATTCATAATACCAAAAAAAATTATAACGAAACTCTGTATAATATTATAAACCGCGATTTTGCGAAATTCGCGTAAACATAACAAAATAATATACCAACATTTTTACCATTAGTTAAGTTTAAATTATTACATTATGATGCAATTTATATGTTTGCTTGTAAAAAAAGTCAGCGTCATCAAATGATTCGAGCTCAGACTTGTCCTGGCTGGCCTATTCTGAGACATAAGATGCTAATTTCGGTGTCTGTACTTACTGCGTGTCCGATCATATGCTCTGCGTATAGTCACACTGTCTGACTAGGAATGCAGAGCGAGGCGAGGTGGAGAAAATCGGACTGTGTATTAGCCAATCATATTATTCGAAACATCCACTATGCAATAGTGAAACAATGTGATTGGCTAATTCAAGGTCGCTCTTCTTCATTCTGTATTACTCGAAACCATGAACGCGCCCAAATGGTATCCATGATACACCATATAAGAACGTGCCACTCCGCATCCCTCCTACCGAATATCTAGATAGATATTCGGTAGAAAAGAATTCGGTAAAGAAGATTCTTTATTACATATTTAAAATTTAAATTTGTTATATTTTGTAGCTTTTACATTTTTATGTATACACAGAATCATATCCATGTGGGCGCACGACGTAGCGCATCCCGAGCACTATTGATTATGAATGTAACACCACTATAAGTAGCATATTGTTCCAGCCCTGAGCGAGATAGAGGAGAAGTACAAAGGAGTGGGCACGGTGTCTCTGTACTTCACGGTTTTGCAGTGGTGCGTTCGCGTCGGGCTGCTGCCCGAGCGAGCTCCGCCCCTTCCCTATCCCGGGAACGAGCTGCGCGCTACCTACTACAAGCGGTAATATAGAAACGACAATGTAATCCTCCAAAGTCAACGTCCGCCATTTTGAACCGCCCGCCATCTTAGACCGTCCGCCATCTTGGACGGTCCGCCATCTTAGACTGTGTATTTGACTCGAACATACAAAAATTGTAAGTTTGATAGATCTTGAAAAGGGTAAGGTATTAATTTTTGCTTTGTAATATTGCCGTCAGTTTTATTTATAAAAAAAAAAAAAACATTTTCTGAGAAATGGACTCCTCAGAATCATTTCGTCAACCATATTTTACTGACCAAACCATGTTCTATAATACTGTCATATAATTTGGTAAAAATTAGGTCTTTCTTTTATATCCACTACAGCGTTGAAATTATAGTTTCAAACTGAGTGCAATAAATATCTGATATTAATGACCAAAAAGCTCCTTGCTAGATTCCGTGGTGACCTTGAACCACAAACCAAACCATGTTCCTCTAAACATTAAATGGAATACTCGTAGGTAGGTACTGAAAATATTTTTCATCTCTAGGCGCTTGAAGCTACACCGTCTGCAAGACAAGTCTCCCGATGAGGAAGTGGGTGACAAGCCATGCGAACTGCTGTACATCGACCAGCTCATTGAGAACGAGTTTGGTGGAGAGACGGTATACAGGTAGGTAAGGTTTTATTGTGTATTTGTTAAATAGTGAGTACTGTGAGTTTGACCACTGTCGACGGTGTGTCTATCTACAACACCAGCACTTAAACATGGGAACGGACTCATGGTGCGGTTTATTTTGTTGCTAACGGCTATTTTCATAAATGTTTATTAACGACGACCTCTGTGGGACAATGGTTAACGCGCTGACGCTCAAGCCCGAAGGTAGCGGTTTCGAATCTCGCCAGGGAACACAAACAACACACGACGACCTCTGTGGCTTAATGGTTAGCGTGTTGGCGTTCAAGCCGGAGGTTGCGGGTTCGAATCCCACCAGGGAACAAAAAAAATTCTGTGTTCCTGGGTCATGGATGTGTATTAATAAATATGTGTAATATATAATAAAAATCTTAAATATATTATGTATTAATATAAAAAGTATTAAATATATGTATTTCCGTTGTCTGGTACCCGTAACACAAGTTCTTCGGAAACTTAGCACGGGACCAGATAGACATGGTGTAAAAAGCGTCCATAGGTTATTTATATTATGTATTACTAGCAGCGCCCCGCGGTTTTACCCACGTACTTCCCATTCCCGGGACTACGGTGATAAATTATAGCCTATGTGTTATTCTGACGTATAAGCTATATTATTGTAAAGTTTCATCAAAACCCATTCAGTAGTTTTTATGTGAAAGAGTAACAAACATACTTACAAACTTTCACATTTATAATACTAGCTGTTGCCCGCATCTTCGCCTGCGTTAACTAAGATTTACCACGGCATCTTAGCGGGATGATAATATAGTATATTAAAACACACAATTTACACACACACAATTATTTAATAAAACTCAAAACTAGCACGTTTTATTATTGGTACAATTAAAAGAACAAACTACGCAGTACAATTAACGTTACCAGTGATGCTACCGTTACCGCTTATAATACGAACGTCTCGAATGAGAATAAAAAAAGACCGACCCAAGTGTTGACCGCCTTTTATAGTGTTGATGACAGTCCTGACGTTTGAGGGGGGGGAGAAGGTTCACTTTGACGTCAAACGGAAGTTGTAATCTTTATGGCAATTTCCGTCAGTTTACAATAGTCTATATTATCCCACGTTCCTGTGGGAATACGGGTATGAATATAGCCTATGTGTTAATCTGATGTATTAGCTATATTATTGTAAAGTTTTATCAAAACCTAACCAGTAGTTTTTGCGTGAAAGAGTAACAAACATGAACAAACTTTGTCATTTATAATATTAGTATGATCACTAACAGTGCCCCGCGGTTTTACCCACGTACTTTCCATTCCCGTGGGAGTACGGCGATAAATAGATAGATAGCCTATGTGCTAATCTGATGTATAAACTATAAAATTATGATGTTTCAACAAAATCCAATCGATAGTTTTTATGTGAAAGAGTAACAAATATCCATACTTACAAACTTTCACATTTATAATATTAGTAAGACAGTAAGGTCTAAAGATCCAAGGTCATCTCAAGGTCTCTAAGACAGTAAGATCTAAGGTCCAAGGCCACCTCAAGGTCTCCTGTCAATGCGTCGGTTTCTCTATATCCCGCCTGCGTCAGGTCGTGGCGTCGCGGCGAGGGCGGTGGGCTGTACCCCGCGCCGTCGCTGTGCGCGCTCGTCCGCCTGTACCTGCGGGCCGACGTGCACACGGACCACAAGCACGCTCTGCTGCTGTACCTGCTGCTCGACTACTGCGCCCTCTACGACGACCTCAGGTGAGTGTCACTCGCACTTATTATGACTTATCTTTACTTATGCTGTTCTTATTATTACTTATCTTTACTTACGCTGTCTTATCCTAACTAATCTCGACATACGTCTATTTTCACTTATCGTTAACATAACTTTCAACAACTGGTAACTTAAAAATCTCAAAATACATACTTAACTTGATAATATTATATTTTAAATTGAGAACATAATTTTTACTCCACAATTTAATAAAGTTAATTTTAAATGAAAAACCAAAACCGACTTCAAAACTATACCTTCAAATTATGTACAACTAAAAAATTTTAAATAATATTTAAATACTTCGAGTACTACTTTTTAAAATTAGTCATTTTGGGAGTCGGTGCCAGCCAATAAGGACAGTCTAATCACAATTCACAGCATTTGAATACATAATATTATACTCTCACATCTATTATAAATTCCTTTGCAATTATTGATTTTGTACTCATACGAGTACACCCAGTATTGAATAGATGTCTGTTAAGGTTATCTTTGCTTTGGCTGGTACCGACTCCAAAAATAACTAATTTTAAAAAGTAGTACTCGAAGTATTTAAATATTATTTAAAATTTTTTAGTTGTACATAATTTGAAGGTATAGTTTTGAAGTCGGTTTTGGTTTTTCATTTAAAATTAACTTTATTTTGTACTTTTTAGTTTTAAGTAGTAAGTAAGGCTAGTAAACTTTCTTAGAGGGCTTACACAAATTTATCAAGGCTTAATGAACAACAAACGAAGAAAGGATTTAAATTAACACACAGCCAAAAGCTATTTGGAAAGTTGTATGCGATACATATATTATCATCGACATCAGCCTTTCTCCATCCACTGTTGAACATAGGCCTCCCTCAATGGACGCCAAGACGACCGATCAGAGAATGATGACGAGATGATGATGATAATTTTATGTTTTGCATACACAATACGGTATTTGACTAATTCTGGAAATCGTATTAAATGATTCTTTAAGTATATAATAAACGTACAGTAATAATTTTTCTGTGAAATTTACAGTATATAGGATAAAAAACGACGTTAAAATTTAAATTGTAAAAATCGCGGCAAAAACGACGTCTTTGTAATGGCTCCGGTCACGTGACGCATGTGACGTCACACACTAGTAAACCAATCCATCTTGTATACTTCTGAAGGTGCATTGCTTTTTTTTTTCTTTAAATTTCAGTATTTATTGGAAGAAATGGCTTATAAATGGTGTGTAGTACCACAATGTACAAATACGTCTATAAAAACTCCGGAAAACTTATTTGTTTCTGTTCCTACGAATCCCAAAAAACGTAAATTGTGGTTACGATTGGCGCGAAGAGAGCCAAACAGTATTTCGATGCATACAAATGTTTTTATGTGGGAAGATCACTATTGTGAGTACCTGGAAAAAAATATATATATGATTCTATAGAATCATATATAATCTATTGATATTTATATATGACTAGCTGTTGCCCGCAGCTTCGCCTGCGTTAACTAAGATTTACAACGGGATCTTAGTACGCGAAATAACATTTTTTACACCTTGTGTCCGAAAAACCAAAATATCTTACGGAACCCTATTTTTATCAGAATAAAATTTAGCCTATGCTACTCGTGGATAATGTAGCTTCCGAATGGTGAAAGAATTTTTGAAATCGGTCCAGTACTTATTACAAACATACAAAAATAGGTACAAATCTTTCCTCTTTATAATATTAGTATAGATATAGATTACATATTACTTATATATAATTCTCAAGAAATATATATTATATTAATATTATAGGTTTAAAATAACATAATTATTTAAATTAAATTATTAGGTAAGTACACTAATCATTCTTAAATTTATATTTATTTACTATAACTACTTGCTGTTAAAAAAAATAGTTTGCATAAAATATACCCTCATAATCTTTTAAATGTATTGTAAATCGTTATATACTTCGCTATAGTACCTCCGAGATTATGTGTACAAAGTTTCATGATGATTGGTTGAGTAGTTTTCGCGTGAAAGCGTAACAAACACCCCTAAGCTTCAGCTGAATAATAATTAGCGTTATTCTTAAAGAAAAGTGCAACCATCAATGATATTATATTATCATTGGCAACCATAAAAGCGTCTATCATATTATGTAGGTTCAAGGTTGCTGTTATCGCATCATCGCTTGCACAAAATTTCCTTCCATTTTGTGATTATATATACTTACCACTATTAATGACTAGTTATAAAAAATGTCCAAAAGTTGTTTAAAAATAGCTCAAAAGTAAAAATAATAACCAAAACACATTAAACTCGAACGACAATCAATAGTACAAAATATTGTTTACTTGCGTGTGACGTCACGAGTGCTACCACCAATCACATTGCGTTTTGATTCACATCAAAAATTTAAAAAAATATCATTTTTATTTTGCGAATTATGCAAAATTTATGCATTATTTTGTTCAAAAAAAGTGATAATGGTTTTCTTTAGACTATTATCTCGCAGGATGTCCACATTTCATAGAGTATTTTGAATGTTGTCAAACACCGTATTTTACAGAGTGCATACACAAATTAGTTAGAATTTCTGCCACAGACCGCATCCTTACAGTAAGCCGTTGAGGAATTGATCATCATATTTTTCTACGACAGTTACTTGACCACTGGACCATAAAGACGTTACGTTAGCCAAATATCCTGATGGCCTATAAAAAATTCAGCCGAGTATCGTTAATTTGCTCCTAAGAATTGAAGAGTTCCGTCACTTTATTATGGATCCCATGATCAGAACCTAACCAAGTTTTCACCAAACTATCCTTGAATTACATTCTTTCATATAAACTAATAATCATCGATAATATATGTATCGCATACAACTTTCCAAATCGCTTTTGGCTGTGTGTTAATTTAAATCCTTTCTTCGTTTGTTGTTCATTAAGCCTTGATAAATTTGTGTAAGCCCTCTAAGAAAGTTTACTAGCCTTACTTACTACTTAAAACTAAAAAGTACAAAATAAAGTTAATTTTAAATGAAAAACCAAAACCGACTACAAAACTATACCTTCAAATTATGTACAACTAAAAAATTTTAAATAATATTTAAATACTTCGAGTACTACTTTTTAAAATTAGTTATTTTTGGAGTCGGTACCAGCCAAAGCAAAGATAACCTTAACAGACATCTATTCAATACTGGGTGTACTCGTATGAGTACAAAATCAATAATTGCAAAGGAATTTATAATAGATGTGAGAGTATAATATTATGTAAAAAGCTGTTAATTGTGATTAGACTGTCCTTATTGGCTGGCACCGACTCCCAAAATGACTAATTTATTTAAGATGCCTGATGAAGGTTCAATAAAGGACCGAAACGTCGCAAATTTAACTAAGTGTTTAAATTGACACCCCACTGTCCACTTTCCTGCGAAATCAGATAATCTACAGTATTTGTAATCTCAATACACTGTTTGTTTGATTTATGATATGAAAATTATACATAATTTGTGTGTAATAATGACAACTCATATATATTTTTTGTAGATATGAAGCAGTAATCCGCAGACTGATGCAATTCCCCACAATGTTTGGTCTCAGTAACACAGCTATCAAGGCAACGCAGGCCTTTTGGCATCTGGACCATAGAGATTTTGATGTAAGTGTAGACAAACCTAAAAATGAAAAAAGAAATGTGATGTCGTGGGACACCAGGAAGGAACGAAGTTCCTTCGGCTAAAAATTAAGATATTATACACTACTCGCTTGTGTATGCGACTGTCGCGCCTGCGCACGTCTCATTTAACGCTTTTTATTCCACGCACTTTTTCTTACGGTTTTACTATCACATTTTTTTCAGTTCTGCCGTAAGGAACTTCGTTCCAATAATCTACTCGACGATAAAATATACCCTAGATACACTATCTACAAATCCAAATCGAAAACGTGCCTAATGCTACGCCATTGCTAAGTTGCAAGTCAAAAAAATAAAAGTCAAATTATTTTTCTTTTATTTGCGTCGTTATTTGTTCATAACGTTCTATTTTCAATACCGGGGTTTCGCACCTATAGAATTGACAACATTTCAAATTTGACATGAACTTAAAATAAAAATACCATTTCTTTATTTTTGTATCCTGAGTTCAAATATATTTTTTTATATTTTTTTAATTCTTCAGTTCTGAGAAAAAAAATGAAAACCTGAAAACATGTGATGACGTCATATATATGGTTTGCCTTAGCATTCCAATGTCTTAGATGAAAACATTAATGTCAAGCAAGACATGTCAATTGTCAAAGTCTTGTTTATTTTCGACAAATTTTTGCTATTCGCAACTAGAAATACTTTCGAAAATTTAATATTTACTTAATAAAAGCAGAATGAGATTAATAACACTGGAAAATAAGAAAATTCACGAATTTAATTGAAAGCAAACAAGTTTGACAAGCTGACAAATAATGACAACCCGAGATTTATGACGGTAGTTTTTTTGACGGTTCACAAGAAATCAAAATCATTATTGCAATTACACCATAAGTGTGACGTCATTTGGCGCTTACATCTTTTTAGAATACACCTAATTTCAGAGTTGAAATTATGAATGAAAAGTTCATAATTTCTAAAAACGGAAAAATACGTGTGCCCTAGTTTTGTATCTACTTTCATATAACGTTAAAATATATATGCAGGTTTAAAATATGAAATGTTGTCAATTACGGCCGAAGTCGTAATTTATTACCAGAGACCTCAATTGTGCTTAAAGCACGATTGGATCGAGACTTTTTTAGCGTTTGTGCGGTATCTTGGGTATATTTAATCGATGAATCTACTGCTTAGATACGCATATCGAATGGGTAGTAATAGTAAATAAGTAATATCTAGTAGGTCTTTGTCTATATGATAAAAAATCCCGAGTGTCTTTTACAGAACAGAATAAATTATTTTGCTTTGCTTTTTTATGCTTAATATTCATGTTATAGATAATATTTTCAGTTCGCCTTGGATCAATTACAATGCTTGACTGGCAACACGTTATCAGACTGGCAACACAAAGTGGTGCTCTCCGCTCTGTTAGCTCAGAAGAAATCTCAAGCAGCATTACAGTACCTGCACGTACGAAAACCAGCACCGATACAGAGGATAACAGACAAAGATTCAAACTCCCGGGCAAATGAACACGATAAGCTGGAAGATTGGCAGTCCTGCTGTAATCTGTACCTAGCGAGGGGTTTAGTGTTTGAAGCTTTGGATGTGATCAGGACATGCGTGAAGAACTCGCCTACGTTGTCAGAGAAGAAACAAATGCTGAATTACTTTTATAAAGGTATATTTATGTGATTTAATTTGGTTTTACATGTGGGAAAGATGTGCTGTAATGCTCTTAAGGAAGGCTTGGTTGACAGGACTTGGTTCTCCGCTGAAACAGCTTTGCTGTATTTTGCCTCTTATGCCTCATGATATGCATCACATTAATGAGTTAACGTAATCCAGTAAACTAGTGTATGTTCATGGGTGACGTCGACTTACTACCCGGTGATATATCTGCTACTTTGTCTATCCAACTAACCTTTAGAAAAGATAATTCGCGGTGTTCCTTCTGTGGGAATACGAACATTGGTACTATAGCGATGTTGACACATGTTACAAATTCATGTAAAGTTATGTTTTACATATTAAAGCCAGTAATTGAAAACCCTAAAATAACATTTTAAAAGTCTACTTATTTGTCTTAAAATTTAGAAAATTATTTTTAAAATGCTTTAAGTATCATGCATTATCACGTGTCTTCAAACGCCAATATAAGGCGATGACGTCACTGCCCAATGAATTAAGTACAAACTGTCATAAGTCCTAATATATCGCGAGCTCTGTATATGGGTGTGTGACGTAATCAACCGCACATGACAGCTTGGAGCGTTTTAGAGGCGATTTTAAAAACTATTTTCCTTTACATAATTTTTTGTTAAAATTGGACATATTTTTTAACAAAAGTGTTTTTTCGTGTTTACCGTTTTGTTCTTTGTTGTTTATGGTAAAAGTAAAGTATCAACCCTTATATGTCCCACTGCTGGGCACGGGTCTCCTTCCTCGAAATCAGACGAGGAGGGTAATGGGCCAATAGTCCACCGCGCTGGCCCAATGCGGATTGGTGAACTTCACATACCTTCAAAGACTTTCAATCTCATCAGGCATGCAGGTTTCCTCACGATGTTTTCCTTCACCGGTGAGCGAACGATGGTCTCGTGTGCACTTAGAAATTTAGAAAAACTCATTTCAAGGCACACACGGACGGGTCAGGATCGAACCCGGAACCCCTCGCGTAAGAGGCCGAGTCCGTCCACCACTGGACCACCGTCGCTCGTTTATGGTACATTTATCAAAAAATAAAATAAAAAAATTGGTCAACATCTCTATTCTTTACGCAACGGTTGTCTATGTCTAAAAAAAAAAATACTAAGATAGATTGTATTTGTTAAGAAGAGTTTTGAAATTTACCTCCATTCCTAATATTAACCACGGACTAATTATATTGTGATCAGTCCCGTCACTTGAGCCGTAAACGGATCAATTTCATCAGTTTCAAGCAGTCAGGTCAGCAACATTTGTTTAAAATGTATACAAAATGATTATAATATACTTCGATAATCGTATACAGAAGAACGGATGGCCGATGGGCCATTAAGGTCCAAGAGTGGAGGCCGCGTTTAGGTAGATGAAGTGTTGGACGGCCATTAACCAGGTGGGAAGACGATCTCCATGCAGTGGCAGGTCCGTGTTGGATGCGAGTGGCAAGGGGTCGGTCGTCTTGGCGTTCATTGATGGAGGCCTATGTTCAGCAGTGGACGGATAAGAGTTGATGATGATGATGAAACATATACATGTATATTATAAAATATGTATATTATTTTCATGTGAACATTTCCAGGGTGCCGCAACACCGGCCAGCTGTCGAAGGTGCTGCAGGTGTCTTTGCTGCCGTTTGAGGAAGAGGTGTTCGTACAGTACCTGCAGGACTGTAACGAGGTGCAGACCTCGGACATACTGCTCCTCTATTACCTACAACAGGCCAGGTAATTGTTACTTACATTTAAACATTATTTAAAAGATATATTTATTATATGGGTCCCATTAAGCAGGGTACGGAGACGTGACTTCGACGAACAAATTTCGACGCCATACTAAAATACTTAATTGAGGAAAGCCTATGCACAGCAGTGGATAAAGGCTGATGATGATGATGAAGCCTAAAGGTTGGATATTGTGATGAGTCAGTTCATTATCTAATCTCTCATATTACTTTTTTAATTATATTCTTTGTTTGCGTTTGCGATATTCTCTTATGTATGAACCACGAAGTATAGATATAAGGAGTCCGAACGTAATGTTGAACGAATGGTCGCAATTAAGATGTCATTAGTTGTGCCGGTAGAGCACGCCTTCTATAAGAAGTACTCGTTTAAATCTTTACGCGGGAAGTATTGTAGCGCTGATTGGTCCGCTACAATAGCATCGGTGACTAAGCGATCTTAGCGCAGACAGCGGCAGAAAAAAGAACTAAGATCTGGGTTTATTATTGTGTATGTGAATACTACGGAAATATATCGTTTGGACTCTAGATATAAGGAGTCTACATACTTCGTGGTATAAACAGTGTGTTATAGCTACAGTATTTGACAGGTACCTGGAGGCGGAGGCGTACTTGGCCCGGGCGAAGCCCCGGCATGGGCGCGCGGGCGTGTCGGAGGCGGCGGCGGCGCTGGTGGGCGTGGCGTGCCGCGCCGTGCCGCGCATCGCCGCTGAGGTGGCTAAGACCGCGGCGCTGCCGTTCGACCACCACGGTAAGGACATACACTATAAAATAACGGCTGCATTTCCAAATCCTTACTAATATTATAAATGCGAAAGTAACTCTGTCTGTCTGTTACGCTTTCACGCCTAAACCACTGAACCGATTTTGATGAAATTTGGATCAGAGATAGATTATACCTTCGGAAAGGACATAGGCTACTTTTTGTAGCAAAGAAAAGCTTAGGGGCGTTTAAATAGGGGATGCAAGTTTGTATGGAAGTTCGTCATTATACATAGAAGATGACGCTATGAAACTTTGCATTTAGGCACTTGATAAGAATTAAATAACCATAATAATAATTATTCCAGCGTTTTTAAGATTTTTACCTATATGGGCATGACATGACATAGGAGATGAAAGTTCGCAGGGTAGTTCAAAAAAATATCCGTCTGTGTTTACTATACGTACGTACGGAACTGTGCTACTTAGAATTTAACGCGAGCGAAGCCGCGGGTAACAGCTAGTTGTTTAACATAAAATATTTTATGTTAAACAACTAGCAACAATATTCTCTCAACTAGACTGTTTTCTATGTTTGTATAGAAGAGGGGCAAACGAATAGTCGGTATGGTTCTCGTGTCATTAATTAATTGAGCATTTTGTAAAATATTTTCAGTGGTCGCGGCCAAACCGATGTCGGTGTTCATACAAGCGATGTCACCTAAGAACACGTTTACCTACAAATCCTCGTTTATCCAGGTAAATTATTTTCAGTTCATTATAAGATACAGTTTATTATATAAGTATGGGCTCGGCCACTTGAGAGAGGACTATTGCCCATTACCCTCCTCGCCTGATTTCGACGAGGCGACCCGTGCCCAACAGTGGGACGTATAAACGCTGATACTTTACTTGATTTTTTTTCTTCTATGAGACAAACATAAATTAAAACAAATAAATAATTAATTGAGCTTGACTCGTGCACATTCATGGTTGACGTTGGGCACCTACCATTCAGTCAGTTTTCGCTAATATAAAAAATATATCTTTCAGGACACCATAGAGAATGCAAGTGAAATATGGGTCAATAAGCCCAAAATGAGGAAAGGTATAAAAAGGGCTCTCAACATCGAGGAGACACCGTTCATCTGTACACCCAAATTGTCCAAAACGAAGAGGTATGTGCCTTTTACTATGCAAAACAGTGTATTGACACAGTATTTGCCAATAGAAGAGATGTGCTGTGCTTTGCTTCCTGCTGTATGGGCTACTGGGCACCATCTGCTAGTTTCTCCGGATCAATAATTGCTAGCACCTAGACTTGCAGTCGACACTTACTCTTATTCAAGAAGCTCACTTGGCTAAAAAATGAAACAAAACTATGCAAAGAACGCTACTATGTTTGTGCTTCTTGTGTTAATAGTCGGGTTTGACAGACGCACAGTGGTGGATTTTATTTGAAGTATTATCTATGAATTAGATTGAATGACCTTATACGTTCGGAAGTACTGTGACACCACAGACAATACTATGTATTGTTGATGAATGGCAATGAAATGAATATAAAATTGTAAAAAAAAAGGGAAAGCGTGAATGAGTTGCCTGATGATGACATGCACGACGATGAAAATCATCTAATGATGACTTTGTCGAAACCGGTCATGTTTAAATTGTAACTGTTATAATATATAAAATAAATAGTGGAAAAAGTTTCATTATGGTGGCTTTAACATAAATTTCCATCACGGGCCGACAATACATTCTATCAATTATATTAATTGTAAGTGTATATTCCAGCTACTTCCCCACGGAGGACAAGGCGAGCGAGTCCACGCCGCCAAAGCGCGCCCGGCTCGAGAGCCCGGGGTCTCGCACCGGGGGGGCGGGGCCGGGGGTTGGCGCGGCGCTGAGCCAGCAGGTGTCGCAGCTGCTCGACATGCCCGAGGTGCGCTCGCCCGCGCGCACGCCTAGAGCGGACACGCCACAGAGTATACTCAAAGTGCGTACAATATACTTAATGAAAACCAAACGAAAAAATCAATCTATAATGTTGCTAACGTGAACTCTCTTTGAATATTAGTTACGTTTTATATCTGCATGTTGTGAATCATAAAACTGATATGCTACTGTGGCTTTACTCGCACCAGAACCGTCGGCCCGATGACCAAGAGCGCGAGATGCCGTCCCCTGTGGACTCGCGCTACCTGGGCGACTCCGACGACGACCTAGAGACCGCCAGCAACCACACGCACTGTAGTGACACTAAGTAATATGCTATTTAATTATCTAACTGATTTTTTTTTCATATAAATTCAAAATATAATGTCATTTTTATTTGCAATTCTTTAAGGCACTTGCGTTTCACGATACCGACCGCTTCCGAAGGGTCAACGCCCTCGCCGGTGGGCGTGCCCGCACGCAACGTGCACCGTGCGAGCGAGACGGAGAGACGGGAGGAGGCGGGGCCGGACGTCGACGAGGATAATGATACGGTATGGTGGTACACTCGTATTATCAATTAGTCTTATTCTCTGGCTCATTTATAAACTATCAGGACGTTTGATCGAGTCCATCTTCGGTCAAATAGATGTCGAAGAGGCGATTGACTGTTAGACACTAATATACAATTATATTATTATTTTTCTTATCTATCTTCAAAATAAAATATAATAGTATCTAAAAATTAATATGTAAATAAATCTAGTAAATATGTTACTCATTAACCTATGAAACTGAAAGCAACTGTTTCATTACAGCAAGAAAATTATATGTCACCTCCTAAAAAGTTTGCAGCTGAAGAGATTAAGCCGAAAAAAACTTACAAGGATACTGTTCGTGCAAGGTAAGCAAACGAGATGTTGCCCGATACTTGTCCACCCTAATTTAGATGTTCAGTTGCATCGGGACTGATTTTCAACTACACAGCCTATGATATACCTCTAGATATCTTAAGTGTCGGTCTGGGCATGTTTAATTTCGATGCCATCCTTCTAGAAACTGTTGTGAATTAGCATTGTGTTTCGGGCATGTCATTAGATCACGTCAGATTTTTAATGTGTTAATTTAAATAAAATATCTAATTTTCTATCTTAATCTGATTAAACGTGGTCAGGTAACTAAATTCCCGACTTTTTGGACGTCGCTATTCTTTAACCATTGATTACACTTGCAGGAAATCCTTATCAATATCGATCAACAGCAGTCTCTCAGATGACCCCAGTTCCTCCATTGAGAGCATCGCAGACATATCCGTCACGTTACTCAACGCCAGACACCCGCGACACAGGCGGGAACACCACACGGAACCACAAGACGTACCCCAACACCAGCCAGAACCCCAACACCAGCCAGAACCCCACACTGAGTGGCAATCCGAGAGCAGAGATATGGAACAATCTGGAAGCAATATAGCCAAAGAACTAGAGACAGAAATGGTTGAATCCAGTTTTATACCCAAGACACCAAAGGGCAGAAGGAGTATTAGAAGGACAGGCGAGATAACTCCCTCAGGAAATAGGTAATATAATATTTTCTATCCCACTGCGTGGCTAAAAGCCCAATGGTTTAGGATAGGAATACTGGTTCGACATGCCTTTTTGAGTCGGTTGGGCTTTTATGGCTTCCTCAATAAGTGACTGATCTCAGAATTAAAAATGCATGCACTTTTTATTATTATATTAGATGGATAGACAAATAGACAGAAAAGCCATAATTATGATGATAAGTAAAGATTGTTAACACAGCCTTATACACTTTGTTAAGTTTTATTTATCTGGCCAGCCTAAGCATGAAAAGGTACCGGACAAAAGTATCTTTGTATATTATTTCCTATAATAATTGCTCATAACATAGAATATATCAACACGTAATATTAGTGCTAGAAAAAGTGATGTAAGCACTTAGAAAACTGACTATGTAATTATAATGAAACAACTTTTACAAATTTTATCGCGGTTAATTTAGTTTTATGAGCCCGACGTTTCGGATTTACAGCAACCATGGTCACGGGAGGACTCTAAATAAACCGCGATAAAATCCGTAAAAGTTGTTTCATTATACTGAGTGAAATTCGCGTAAACATAAGAAAACAATATCTGACTATGTAATATTTCTCATTCAGAAGTCGTCCAGAGACTCCCGAACGTGTGGACTCGCCAATAGTAACCCCGCTGCGGGCCAGCAGAGCTACCAGGTATGGAAAAGCAGATTTACTGGAATTCATTACCGGGATAAACATATCCTTTGTCCTATTCATGTCCAATGTCGTGCAAAATGGCTTATTTGCTTGCTATTTTTTTTTGCTATTATTGCTATGCAGCTTGGCTATTAGCAAGTTATCACTAATTAATCAAATAAGTGCTATTGACATTTATAATGTTAACCCCAAACGTTTTTCATTTATCAGGAGCAAGTCTCGCACACCGGAGCGGAGTCCCAACTCTCCCCTGGCCCCTATACCTGAACAACCAAAACAAGAGGTGGAAAGTGAGCCCCATGCTGTGACGTCAACGCTTAGCGTACCCAGAAAATTGAGGTAAGGTTTTTATCTTACACAACTACATTAGGCCCGACTCTTACTAACGCTTTACAAGTGTTGGCGTTTTTCAGCGATGCTATCTATGCAGCGACGTCACATCAAAACTAAGCTGGCATCGGGGAAAATCATACCGTCCCGGTCTGACAGGTCAACGATAGAATAACATAAAAACCTAATATTACCGTAATTTATTGCCCCTAAGCAGACGTTGAAAAAACGCCAACACTTGTAAAACGCTAGTGGGCTAGGCGCCTTACCCTAACATTTTTTGTCGATGAGTTGATAATTTATTATATAACTTTCAGGAGCAGATCCCGCACCCCAGAGAGAATAGACAAGGTTGTTGAATCGCCCCGTCTCGAGGCTATCGTGGAATCTCCCACCAAGCCTTCATCGCCGTCCACTTCACGAAGCCTTAGGTACAAATATCTGATATTAAAACACTATTAATACCACCATCATGAATGTTCAAGAATTAAGAATATAAAGTCAAAGTCAAAAATTTTATTTAAAATAGTACCATCAAAGTATCTTTTTGAACGATAATTGAGTCTACTACCGGTTCCAAAGCAAGCTCACTGAAAAGAACCGGCGAAACAAACTTAGTGGAACTAGTCTTTTCAAATATTCTATTACAAAAGAATTTAAATACAAACAATACATACTACTATAGTAGTATAGTGTAGAAGAAGAATTCAGCAAGAAACTCTGTTGGGTTGCTTCTTTCAAGATATTATATAAATAAGTTCTCCTTTCAAAATATTATTAAATAATAATCCTTTCAAAATAGAACAGCCGAACTCATCTCGTATTTAATTTTAAAATACTTTTATATGATGTAGATGAATGGTAGACTATTAAGGCGATTATTATACTAGATCATGTCAAAATTGTTAAGAACAACAAATTTTTATATGATGCACTATTTTGTAAGGATAAGAAGTCAATGCTTGATACAAAATCCCAATCAAGGTTTTAAGAATTAATGAAACGCTGAAATGCGAAAGCGTGCTATCTATACAATTGAGTAGTACAATACAAGTAGTAATTTTTTCAAAAATTATTTATTTAAATGGATAGGAATTATGACTGTTGCCTCCCATAATATATAATACTATGGGAGAGGGATAATACTTCTAGTTTTTATCTTTGAATATTTACTGTATGTCTAGAACAAAATATATTATTTTTGTAACAGAGGTGTCATAATAGGGACATACGTAATTGACACAGGCGACACTTACAAAAGTAAGCAATTTTTAGAGGCTATAAAGTTTACTGTATACTTTTACTTGACATGTAATTAAAAAAAATCATAAAATGTATATAATATGTATTCAGAAGCCGCTCTCGCACTCCCGAAGTGGAAGCGCCTATTGAACTACCTGAAGTCTCCAGTCCACGCAGCTTGAGGTAAAAAAGATGACTATTTTTCATATTAATTCACTGAATTTTCCCGTAAAAATTATACCTAATCAACAATCAATATTACTTTAGTTTAATACGACCGTATCTAACATAATATCTTATCTTGTCATGGTGTATTAAGAGTTTTATCTATTCGACATTTCGGATACTTTACAGCAACCATACTTTCAGATCTCCCGAGACAATATATTATATGCTTCATTGTTGTAAAGTTTTATCAAAATCTATTCAGTAGTTTTTGCGTGAAAAAGTAAAAAACATGCGAACTTACAATCATTCGCCTTTATAATATTACATATTTAAATTAGATTATATTTTTTATTTAGGACCATTATATAAATATATATATATATATATATATATATATATATATATATATGCATTAATATCTACATTAAAAATATTTTTAATTTATGTTTTGACTTTTAACTACAGGAGCCGATCTAAGACACCTGAAAAATTAATGTCCCCTAAAAAAGAACAATCTGCAAGAAACAAAAAATCACTTACTAGGATTGTGTTAGAAGCTAATACGTTCTCTAAAACTAAACAAGCAGAAAAAATGGATCTAGATGTAGTGGCAGAAGACAGTGCCATGGAATGTACTCCTATGAAGTCAATAAGTACTACCACAAGCTTATTGGACGTCACCTTTTCACCCATAGTCAACAAATCAGTCTTACAAAGCTCATCAGAAAGTATATTCTCTCTTACCACGGAAAAAATGTCCAAAACTAACCAAGACAGCGATTCTAGCGCGCTAAAAACGCTACCAGCTTTCACTACAATCAATGAAATTTATACAGAAAAATCTGTATTACACAGTTATGAAAGTAGCGTGGTAGACACTTCTAGTTTTATATTCGAAAGGAAGACAGACGAGAGCCTTACCGCTCCTGTTGAAACTAAAACCTTACCCGCGTTCACTACAATTAGTGATGATTTTGGAAAGTCAGTTCTAAAAAGCTGTGAAAGTAGTGCCGCAGAATCTAGTTCCAAAGAAAAAGCCGATGTGCCAAGTTTCAATATAAAATCTATTAATGATACTGCATTTGGTAAATCCGTGCTTGGAAGTTATGAGAGCAGTGTGGTCACTGATGATTCCAAAGCTAAAACAGATTTAGGGGGCTCTATGATTGACAACTCCGCAATCATGACCAGTGACAGTGAAATTGATGTTAGTAATAAATGGAAGCCTCAAACAGAGAGTCAAGATTCTGCTAAAGTTATACAAAAAGAGAAAGAAAGAATTGTAGAAATTGAAAGGGAGATAAATGAGATCGAAGATGAAATGTCCGAAGATGATTGTCGGGTTGACACCGATTCTGGCGAAGAAATGAATGTTGAGGAACAATCTAATGAGAGTTCAGATAGCACAAGCTCTGAAGAAGATGTAAGTATGACTAGCAAGATTTCTTAACTTGCAATTACAACTTAATTTCTAATGTTAACTCAAATTAAAGCAAAAAAAAAATAATTATGCGTATTAAAGCCTAACCTGATTGAATTATATCTGATTGGTTTTTAATTGATTGGAATTTAATGGATTGGACTTGGTATTAAAAATTACCACTTAAACATCCTAGTTACCTTTTAAGTTATGTTCTTCTCCTTTTCGCTGTTATGTATAGAGTATGTAAAATTTTCTACCAAAATTATTTACCTGCGACCCGCTAAACCGATCTTATTGAAGGACTCAACGTCTACTCGGGCCAATATATAATTAAACCTTTATCATGTTATTGACTTACATAATAATTTAAGATATTTCGTAAATTTATAATAACTTTATTTTGTATTTAAGGATAACAATTCTGAAGCTGAAGAAGTGATTTCTATAGATGATTCCGATGACTCTGGTTCTGACAACAAATTACAAATCGATGAAGCGTCATCAGATGTTCCAGTAGCCATAGAACATGCTCATGAAGATTCCCGCAAACCAGAGGATAAGGATATTCCTAAAGAAGCTAATGTAGAGGAAATTGTTAATGTTCAAATTAAAACACAAGTAGCAGTCGATAGTATAGTCGATAGTATACGGGAAGCAGATTACAATATCGATCCTCTCAATCAAGCTAATATGTCCATGCTTACTGATGATAATTCTATTATTGAATCTGACCAATCGGTAAACCTCAATTACTCAGACGAAAAAGTTGAAACTGATATTGTAAAAGAAAAAGACGCAGAAATTGATAAAGAAGTCATAACAGGCGAAGCGAGAGAAAAAGCCGACGAGGAAGCCAATGTGTCAGATAAAGTCATTGCACAAAGTGAAGAGACAGTAAAAGAAACAAGTGAAAATGAACCATTTAAGACTTCAGCAAATGAAGAAAACGTTATGATAGTGAAAGAACCTATTATTGACACTGAAGAGAAGGAAGTCAACAAAGACAAAGAAATACAGAAGGAATCAGAAAAATATGATGCACCCATTCGTAAGTAAAAGAGCTCAAATTGTTTATAGTATTAGTCTATTTTAAGATTCCCAACATTGAATTCTATAAACGTTTTCGTGTTAGTTGGCAAACTAACTAATTTCGCCTTTAATAATAATTTACGATTAAACCACCCGAGTCGTTAACCTTACATGAATGTTCTGATCATTTTTCTTTAAATATTGTGAAACGCGTAAAAATAGCAATATTTTCAACATCCAACACCAGCTTACTTATAATAATAATAATAATAAATAACTTTATAACTGTCATTTTTTTAAATAACTCAAATCATATAAATTACAGAGCCAACGTCTCAAGCGGAACAAGTTGAAGAGGCTAAAACATCCACACAAATAGATGAAACAATGGAAGTAACTCAAACTGTTAATGAAGCTAAGGCACCAGAATCAGGAAATATAGAGAAAATGGACGAAACTACATCTAAACAAGATGAAGACACAAAAGCAGATAAAGGTAGTAAAAAAGTAACGCGTACTAGAAAACGTAGTAATTCCACAGCATCTAACAAATCAAGAGACATTGAAATAGACAAAGAGGAACCTAAAACGCCAATGACGAGAAAACGATCACAATCAATCGCTTCTGAAGCTCAAAGTACACCAGAAGAAATCAAACCAGAAGAAAGCACACCTTCAAGACGTAGAGCAAAAACACCAACGAGCACAGAAGTTAGAAGGATCCTTACCCGACGGGCCTCCAAGGAGCTATCTGAGTCTAAAATCGAAGAAGACGTTCCCGTTGAAGAAGTTTTAACACCGAGACGGTCTACTCGTAGGACCAAGAAAGATGATGATGATAACGCTAGTATAGCTTCCGAAAGCTCAACCAAATCCAATAGAAGTAAAGCTAGCGAAGATACAGAAGTCAAAGCGGCTCCCATCAGAAAAGGAAGAAAGTCAATTCTAAGTACAAAGACGGATCTCTCAGTTATACCAGAGACTACCGCCGAGGAACCGTCTAAAGAGAACACGCAAGATATTATCAACGAATACTCGAGTGCTAGGAGGTGAGTTTCAAATATATGTGAACCTAATTATTATTTTTATGTCAATTTGATAGTCGAACAGACAGACAGTGGTCAGCATCGACTATGAACATTAGGATTAACTAGAGCTAGATAGCGTTGCCTATCCTGGTAAGATTAAGATTGTAAATCCCGTCAGTAATAATAATATGCTGGGACCGTCACACGGCCATCTGATCCCAAACTAGGCAGAGTGTATTATGGCAACCAGACAAATACACAGCACAGAACAAACATTTTTCCTGGATGAGAATCCAGAACATTAACCACTAGAGCAATAGGTCAGTCAATATTACACTTATCCTAGAAACACGACCAAGCTGTTTAACGCAATAAGGCGACGTTGTAAAGTGTTATGTTGAAAACAACTTTACATAAAATAATGATATTAAAACATCATATTTTTCCTTTCACTTTTTCAGATTAACGCGGCACCAGAAAGCCGTATTAGACTCGTGGCTGGAACCGCGCACGCCGCGGCGACGCAACTCGCGCACAGATCAAGACGCGACCGAACCGCAAACGTCAAAAGAGGACGAAGAAGGTAATATATAGCTGGTAATTAATATTATTTCTTAAAATGGAAAATATTCAAATAAAATAATTCTACTCTACTATAGAAATGGTGATTGTATAAAAAGTTATCGATACATTTTCTTATTTTACGTTTGGACATTTTATAGTTGGTCAGAAGCTTTAACTATTTGCATAACCTTCCACAATAATAAGGTAATTCAATGCCTAAACATTTTTTTTACTGTAACCGCCGGACTGGAGAGCTAGTAACGAAGACTGCTTATGAGGAGACCAATGTATAACCATTCTCACACAATCTCCTCATAAGTTTATGGTTAAGGATTCCGCCCAACTTTAAAAAAATCGTTTTTAAAATACAATTCTTTCACATTTTACGAAACTTATCATGATTATTTTCAATACTGTATGAATACATAATACATTATTTGTATATACTGTACATAAATTTGCATGATTGTATTTTGTATACCCCCTTTTGATTGTCTTCACTGTTCCAAAATATGGCTAACATATCCTACGCTGGTACCAACGCGTTTTAAATTAACAAGTTTTCAACATTTAGTCAATTTAACACTTTAATAAAATGTAGTCAAAGGTGTATATGCACTTTTAAATATAGCACACATTATGATTAGCTGTTTCTCTAATTAATTGGATTGAAAATATTAGAAAACGGCTACATGCATTCTTAGATAACAATAAAAAAATGAAAATATTATTTCCAAGTCACATATAGAACGAATATTGTGTACCAAGCCATATACAATTTAATTATTTTTTTTAATTTGTCATCACTAGCAAAGATTTTGGGTAAAAAATACTTATCCCCTCTAACATTTAGACAATCTTACGTTTCTCCAATGTTTTATAGAATATAGAAGTAAGGAGTAACCATGTAATATGCGAGAAATTTTTAAAAAGTATATTTTTAGCTGTAAATATTGGTTCAAAAAACATTCATAGCGCTGGTATCATTAAGAATTTAGTATGAAGTTACTGCTATAGATGATTTGAATGTAAATCTATGTACCTACATACAGGGTGTATTTTGAACGCTTTGAAAAACGAAGAGGTGTGATAGTGTAGGCATGGCCTGACATGATAGAAGTGAAAAAAAACGCGAAATATTTTTTTTCTTTTTGATTGTCTCTTTTCACTTTTTTGTGTATAATCCGGTTTGGTAAACATAAAGATACAGACATTTGATGATAGTGCTTTAAAACAATGATTTTTTGAATAAAACAGAAATGTAACAACCAAAACAACAAGTGACGCACAGCCGCGTCGCGCGAGGTGTACGAACTCCCGCACCGCGCGCGACTCGCGGCCAGCGTGAGTTCATAGAGTGTATGCATACATCGCGGGCATGCAAAATACATAAGTGATAAAATTTTCTTAAAAACGTTTCTGAGACAAATGGTTATATGCATTATATAGTATATAAATATTACATTATTAGGCTTAAATCTTTCAAAGCGTCCAAAATACACCCAGTATATAAATGTGTACATTTCTTTGCGCTATTTATATTGAAAGTGTGTCGTTCAAAAATTTACTCTCTTATTGATATTTGTAAGACACTTTTTAATAGTACTCCTCACTTCTATACTCTATCCATGTAAAGACACTACTGCAAGACTTGGAATATGCTTACTCTTATGTTGCTATGTAATATAGTCTCCTATGTGTATATGCTTCTGAATGCCGGCTACTAAACACCCTTGCGCACTAACGTAGGCTCTACCGGCAGCGAAGGGCCGCGCTCACCAGAGTCCACCAAACCGCAATGTGAGTATGGCATTTTGTTGTAGTGTAGATGGCATGGTTTGCTTTCTTTTTTAATTTAGCTAATTTTAATACGTCACTTTGGTTAACTTGTTCTCCTATTAACAATTATTTATACATATTATCTAGTATCTACATTAATGATAATTTTTTGAGGACTCATTTATTGCTTATGAAAGTTATTATAGAGCAATAAAAGTACACTAGCTGCCCTGACAGACTTCGTTCCGCCAAAATTAAAATTGCAAATTAAAATAGTGGTTGATCGTAGAGGAGTGAAGATTTAAGGTTGTGTTTTTTTTGTATGCTGTATCATAAAAAAAAAAATCAAAAAAAATTGTCATACAAATAAAAAAAAATCATTTATGGGGATGAAAAATAGATATTGGCCGATTCTCAGACCTACTTAATATAAAATTTCATAAAAATCGATCGAGCCGTTTCGGAGTAGTTCAGTTACGCCCACGTGAATTATATATCCTACTAATATTATAAACGCGAAAGTTTGTGAGTGTGGATGTTTGTTAGTCTTTCACGTAAACACTACTCAATGGACTTATAAAATCAGAATAACATAGGCTATAATTTATCCTCGTATTCCCACGGGAATGAGAAGTACACGGGTGAAACCGCGGGAAGCTGCTAGTATTAGATATAACCTAAGTAGGTGAATTCTTTATGATGTTCTTGGGCGACGGTGACCACTTACCTAATGGTATGTTTGTTTATACTAGTTTTAATAAGTAACTTTTATTACAGCGCGTTTAGCCCGCGCCGCGTCAGAGACGAAGGCGGTGCTAAAGCCGGCGCGCGTTACAAGGAGAATATCCGTCGACGTTGGTACGTACTTTTATCGTCTCGTTTAATTTAATCTATTTAATATCTATTTAAGATAAGATATAATTATTCATTCACCAAAATTATAAAAAAAAATGATATATTAATTCATTATATTAGGCATATTCTATGCATAATGAGTGTGCAATTGTAAGAATAATGGTTATTCACCAAGTTAATGACCCTTTTAAAATATGCATGTTTAATTGAATATATGGTCGCAATAGTAAAACATTACAAAGTAACGTAATTCTGGGGTCGTTGAGCTGCCGCTCAAATCGGCTGTATTCTCCACAATTGACCTTCAAAATATTTAAAGAAAGTAAAAAAAAAATGACGTGTAACTTATACAGTTCACAACAAAATAATTACAATATTATGTGATTAGTATCCTTAAAAGTATTATATGATATAATATTATATTATATAATACTTTTAAGTCGCTGATTTTGTTCTTTTTTCTATTATGTATCGTTTGGTAATTGTATGTACCAAAAATGTCTTCGAAAATTATAATACAAAAATAATTTAAATATATTCACTGTCTTATCATTTTTAACGTGATAAAAAAGATCTGTTCCTAGTATCGTAACAAAAGTTTATCTATTTAAAACCAGTTTTTGTTTTAATAAATTAATTTTATCCTCGATACCTTGGCAAATATAACAAGGAAATTAAGAACAAGGCTAATTTAATATTGTATGTTACAGTGGCGAGTCCTGAGGTGGGGTCTCCGTCGAGCGAGGGGCGTGGCCGACGAGCCTCCTTCGCTAAGGCGGTGCAAGCGTTGCACACGCCCACACGACGACTGTCCACCGATCAGGTCAGTGACATTGTTAGACAAGGTTGCCTTAAAGAATAGTTCGTTCACGTATTTACTTACTCTATACCATAGATGTCAAAGATAAAATAAAAAAGTATTTTTTGACACCATAAAACTCTTCTAGACAATTTTATTATGGTTAATTTAGGCTAATCAGATGCTTTGAGCAAAAACAAAAGTCCCTTTTGACTTTGATTATCGATTACTCTGAAAGTAACATTCGTAACATAAGGAAGTAAACGTTCGTTTTCTTTTATGACCCCTTATTTCTGTGAACAGATTATCTTAAATCTATTTATGTTAATTGTTACCCCTAATAATACTTATGAAGAAAGTAAAGTATGATTGTTAGTTTATACATTTTATATCTATAGTTTAAAAAAATGAAACTTATGATTATTTTTTTTTTTATTTACGATGCTACTTTAAAATATCAAACAATTTCGATATACATTCTTGATCACACGAGGACGTGAACATTTTCCCATATGAATGAGACTCGCGTAAACATAGAACTTTCTAAATATTTTAGAAAACTGCGACGGAGAGTCGAGAAGGTTCGCCCGCGGCGTCTGAAGTGGAGGTTACGCCCGGCCGGCGGGGGCGCCGCCCCTCCGCCACTAACACCGGCAGCGCCAAGGCGGAGCCCGGCAGGAGGTATTTACATCAGAATTTTTAAATAATCATTCAAATCGGGCAAACGAGTGCTCAGCGTCACCTACAAAAATAAACGAGGTAACCGGAGACCCAAACTAAACATCCGCGCATTGCCTAACCAGACATAGGATATTAAGTCATAATTGTAAGATGTCAGTCTTTTTATTAATTAGCCTGTCTTGCCTTCTCTCGAAACATAGCAAAACTGTTTCATGAATACACCCAGCAAAGTGGTACCTGTGCAGCTGGAGGCTCGACACAGCGCAACTCTCCTACTGGTAAGGGGGAGGTAAGTGCTTAAAAGGAGCTTTAGCAAAATATAGCGCCAAAATCTCATGCATCATCAGTTTTTGCCCAGTTAGATTAGACGATCCCTTGAAGATCATAAATTGTTCGTTCTACCAATACGTGAATTCTTCTTAACTATGCATTATGTTTTTTTTGTTTCAGATCTAGAAAGGTTTCGGAAAAAAATAAGGAAGGGAAGGAGTAATTTATTATATCGTTGTTTTTTATATACATCTCTAGTTAAATTTTAGTTTTTTGCATTAAAAATTAAAAAGCAAACTTGTCATTTATTTACAAATCCAAAGAGTACAAACCAACCAAAGAGTTTTTTTTTAAGTCAATGTAGAAGGCCAGAGTTTATATGCCAGCGGCTAGCCCCTTACTAATTGGTAAACTATACAACTTCAAAAACAACCTTATACCAGTTGAGCACAACAATTGGACGCATAACAGAACTGCGGTTCTATGTCCTGTCATCGTGGACTTACTAATATAACTTATACTTACGATATCCATGCCTGTCATATCGCTTTTAATATGCGTAACTCATAATCACGACTTAATGTCGCTCGAACTAATAAAGGAAAGTAGTACAGGCATCACCTCGCCAGCGCGAACATACATTTTAATGGACATTTGCACGCGGACGATGGCGTATGTTTTTATATTGCTCAGTGTTTCACTTTTATAATAGTAGAATCACAGTGATACAGGCTACAAAAACAATCCACATCAATCCAATGTGGATCTAAGTTACAGCACTCGAATTGCGGGCGACCATTCGCAATTTGTATAGAAATAAAACAATTAGATAAAATCACCATTTTATTTCACCAAGCATCTTGCAATGCAGCTACCGAGATCACAGACCACGCTTGTAATATTTACAATTTTAATCTAAATACACAATGTTAAAATCGTAATACCTAACAGACTTTTATCTGTAATTACTTTAGTCGGTTAGAATTTGGTTTATCACAATACTTTAAATCGACTATTTATAATAAATGCGTTTATACTAACTATTCAGTACTTGACAATTGACATTTCGAAACAGGACAGAGCTTAGACCTAAATAATAAATAAATAAATTATTTACATCAAATTATATAATTGTCTACCTTTTCTTGGTCTCTTCGTAACTTTTAAGAGATCTTATGTGATGTACGGATAATATGCCTAAAGGTATATTTTTGGCCAAACCAACTTCCGCTAAATCTACTTCTGGCAATAAATTCGATGTATCCTTTACTGGTTTATTGACTAAGTTCTCACAAATTTGTTTGTCTTCTGGTTTCAACATGGTCGTCTCTGTACAGTCCACTACTTCTCTCTTTTGTCTCGCACTAACAATTTTTTCGTTTTTGGTCGGCATATCATTCTTCGTTTCTTTGTTTGTTACTTTAGGATTATCGTTTACTTTTTGTATTTGCTGACCGTTATTTAATGTTTCATTTCCATTCAGAGCTACAGCTATTGGCGCATTCAGTTTAAGATTATTTTGATTATTTTTTTCTATTGAGGCTTTTTCAGGTAATGGCGATGGTGAATTTTCTTTAACTGCTGGTTTAATTTCATTCGCTTTCTTTTCCACAGACAAAGACTCGGGCTGCTTAACATCCCGTTTTTGAATTATTTCACTATTCTCTAGTTTCCCTCCATTAAGTTGACTTACATTTCCTTTATTAATTTGATGTACTGCCGTGTCCGCTTGTTGTTTAACCGCATTAGGAATTAATTTATCTTGTTCAGCTCCATTTTGTTGGTTCTGAAGGAGTTTTTCTTTAATATGTTCTGGATTTTCCTTTTCACCATTAGTAATGATCTCTATTAATTTATTTACATTATTGGATGGATTATTGATTTGCTTGATTGCGTCTAAAGTTTCAACTGCTTTTTTGGCAATCTCATCTACGGCTGCACTTGCAATGTTTTCCAGTTGAGCAGATTTCTTATCTTGCACTAAATAGATTGGCTTCTCTGTAACGCCGCCTATACTCTTAATAGCCATATTGGCAATCTTTTGAATACTTTCTACTGCAATTTTCTTAGCCTCATTATTTTCTTCCTCTTTTTTACTTTCTAGTTCCTTTTTGGTTTTAAGTATTTCCTCTAGTATAACTTTTTGTTCTTTGATAAGTTCTTTTTGCTCTTCTCCGTGTTGCTTTATAGTTTCCATCAATTGTTGTTGTTTTAATATATCAGATTTTTCCTGACTATTCGATATTTTTTCTTGTTTCTCGTTTTCCATGTTTTTGTTGTCTAAATTGTCTTCATTATTATCATTTTTCACTATGCTTTCGCCATTAGTTTTTAATTTTAAATTCCTGGGGTGTGATTCTGTATCTTTATTTAATGTATCTTTTGTTTCCTGTAACGCTTCTCTAGGTTTGTCGTCTTTCTTTCCTTCCAATGTTTGGTGAACATTCTTTTCGTTAGACTGAGATTCAGGTGGGACAGGATTGGGTGGTTGCACCTCGGAGTCCTTTATAATTTCATTTTCTACAGACTTGTCTTTACCTGGATTCATACTAACTTTCAGATTTGGTTTCGCCATAGCAGCTGCGAATACATAAATGTTATTATTATTTTTAGATTATACATTACATACAAAACATATCTATTTATATGTCTTAATAATAAATGTCAATATTATAATGGTAAAGAGTTTGTTCGATCAATTAAAATATTATTTAGGAAAGTTACTAATATAAATTTTATGGAAAAAAATTCTGAATTTTGGAGAACAAAACCGCAAGAATCAGCCAGTCTGACTGTCCGATCCCGATAGAAAATATTTTAAACTATATGGTTTGCTTAAGTCATTATTTACGTCTGTGTGTGTGTGTAATTGTGCGTACGTGCGTACTTGTGTGTCTTTATATCATTTATTTGTTAAAAAACTAAAATTCGTTAAAGCAACTCTTATGTTTGTACATATTAGATTTTCATATACAGTTTCTGTTTGAAAACATTACCTTCAGATTCCTCTTGTTGGTGAAAGAAGTCTTCTACGATCTTGTCTATGCGTTCCTTGGTGATGCGCGGGTCGTCGTACTTATCGCGAGTGTTCTCGGCCGCTTGTAGGTTGGCAAAGGTGCCTAGCACCAGAATAAACAAACCCAGCACTACGACAAACTGAAACAAAGTATTTATTATTGCGTTTGTTAATATTCCAGTTTCGTTTGGGATTTATGAAATTCCATTAATCAAGTTTAAATAGAAAACTAAAGCGTAAAACTATGGAGTATTCTTAACTTGTGAGTCAGCAGTTATGGTTTCATCATCATCATCAGCCTTTATCTCTCCTGCTGAACATAGGCCTCCCTCAATAAACGCCGAAACGACCGATCCCTTGCCACTGCGGTTGGCGTTTACTTACAAATATTCTAAATCAAGGGCTCGAGTATAAACCCTTACCTTAGCCAGCAACCGTTCGTTGGTATCCTTGTAAGTGACATTGAGGAAGCAGGCGGCGGGGAAGACCACGCACACCAGCACGCCCACCGTTGCACCCAGCAAACCCAGCACCAGCTCCACGTTGGGCAGCAGCAGGCTCACCACCAGCGCTGCGCCCACGATGCCCACGGTCATCAATCGGAACGTACCCTCGGGGATGGAGTGGTTGATGATGTGGTCGTGTTGGGACGGGTGCGCCTAGAATATACTTTTGGTATTGAACAAGATTTACGAAGCTTTTCGAATTATTCTGATGACACAGTTATTTTGAGCTTGCTTTAAGGATCTTCGGAACTGTAATTTTCATCAAACAAAAATAATATAATGAAACAGCTTTTACGTATTTTATCGCGGTTATTTAGTTTTTTATGAGCCCGATGTTTCGGATACTTTACAGCATGGACCTCCTTGAGTCCTCCCCTGACCATGGTTGCTGTAAAGTATCCTAAACGTCGGGCTCATAAAACTAAATAACCGCGATGAAATCCGCAAAAATTGTTCCATTGTAATGAGTAAAATTCAAAAAAATATAGTTCTTGTTTTCGATATAGGCCCCTTACTTTGGCGGTGGGGAGGATTCGATTTTTCTCCCGTTTTTTCTCAATATTTTGCCAAATCTCACCTTTCTATACAAGAAGGAGTAGAGGCTGGCTCGACACGGGAATATGATGAGCGGGAAACTGAACGCCAGCGACATGACGAAACCCAACTTTATGACGTCACTCGCCCACGTCGGGCTCAGGCTCATCAAAATGTTGCCTGCAAATAAATAAATTAAGGACCGTGAGAACTAGCCTAACTAAAATTAATTACATATCAGGTAATATTTTTTTAATAAAAGAATGCATAAATTTAACTAATGGTAAATGATAAGTGCCATCTGTCCAAACCCGCTAAATCAGAGAATTAGCCGATGTCGTATGGCTTCGGATATACCATTAGTGGCAGCTGATTCTATATAATGGTAAGCTTGGAGAATAGGGATGTTGACTATTTTTTTTTAAATTGATTTCATTTGATAGATATACCATAGGTAAACACGAAAAAAAAGACTTGTTAAGAAAATATGTCCAATTTTACCAAATAATTATGTAAAGAAAAATATATTTTAAAATTGCCGCTAAAACGCTCCAAGCTGTCATGATACCTTGATTACGTCACACGCCGATAGGCAGAGCTCGCGCTATGTTGTGGGTTATGATAGTTTGTACTTAATTCACTGGTCAGTAACGTCATCGCCTTATATTGGCGTTTGCAGTCACGTGATAATGCATGATAAATAACGCATTTAAATTTAATTTTCAAAATTTTAAGACAAATAAGTGGACTTTTAAAATGTTATTTTAGGTTTTGAAATACTGTCTTTAATATGTAAAACATAACTTTACTTGAATTTGTAACACATGTCAAAATCCATATTCAAAGATTTATTATTAAAGTTTTGAGTATATATTACCAGAGATCTCTTTGGAGCCGAATGCTATGTATCCGAACAGGCCGAGCGTGAGGTAGACGGCAGAGCAGATGTGGATGGCGTTCCTGGTCACCGCGCACATCTTCTCCAGAGAGACCGACGGCATCGACTCGAATATCTCGAACAGTTGTCTGAAATCAAATAATATACACCATTACATTTAATTAATCGAAAAAAAAATAACAATATTATCAGCAAAGGCGTAGGCCGTAGCCACCGCCGTATCCGCTCTATAGGCTCAGGCCACCAATTTTGGAGATGAAAGTCTTTAAGCTATTCGCAATGTACATATTTTAAAAGGCTTGATTTAAAAAGCTTTATAACTTTGTCAAAAATTTTGCTGAATGTAAGTCACCATTAAATTTTCATAATTTTAATTTACCGGTTTATATAACTTTTTCATTTTTTTTCTAACGGTATTATTATGATGGTCTGGTAGTCTTTAAGCTTTATTCATACATTAGGTGAACCGAGGGTTCACCTTAGAATTCTTATTAGTTGTATAATATTAGATATACAAATTAGATGTACTCAAAAGCAGGAACCACAATTGGTGAGTTTAAAGACTTATTTTTGCCTATTGTAATAATAATAATCTCTCTTTATAATAAATCTTCCTCTCTCTTTATATTTAAAGTTACTAGCTATTCGCCATACAAATTAATAATTAATTACATGATCAATTATAAAATATAATACAGTACATAAGAAACATTACAGATAACTTAAAATAAAAACTCACGTCTGACAAAACAAAGCCATAGAGAATATAGGAACACACTGTAACACCCCAGCAGGCTTCCACATCTCAATTCTCGTGTGCCAGTCAGATGTTAGCAGCTGTGTGGTGGCTTCCGTTATCACCTACAGTAAAATAATATCATTATTTAAAGATATGTAGGTATATAAATTAAAAATAAAACTATATTAAATAATCAATATTCATAGTTGTACCATGTTATATTATTTTATAAAAGCATTTTCTTAATTTTTAACCACAGATTTTTTTATATTATTCAATTATTATATTTGTAATGTTAATAATTGATATATCTAATATCTTAAATGTATCGGTAAAACTCTTATAAGATATATAATAAAAATAATATGATAAAGTGCATACAATGATGTATATTGCAGGACTACTGGTAATTCGACGTATTCCCGCTAGGTGGTGGGGGTGATTGTCTGAGATAATTTCAATCCCTATGTACATTATGCAAAAATGTATCGTTTTTGAATTATCATCTTTTTAGATTTTTTTTTAAATAAGTCTAAAATTTTAATTTAAAAAAGTATCAATTTAAATCACATTATTTCTTCAAAATTACCTACCTTGTTCTTCATCTTATATATTTCATCTTATTCATCTTCGTCAATATTAAATTTCTAAAATCGTCATTGTTGAAGATTTTAGAAATTAAATATTATTTATACATTATTGACTTTGGGACACATCATGTCAATAAAAAAAAATTTAAACCAGTATAATTACTAGTAATGATACATTAACAATTAATAATAAAACAAGGCATTTTAAAATTTAGCCTAATTAAAGTTCTTGCTTGAAGTGACTACACGGCAAAACATGAAATACAAGATGAACACCCTGCACATATTGGTTTCAATGTTTTAACATAATAACTCAAAAAATGATTTACTTTTGCATAACCTCTTCGCTGACGATACAGCTCTATACGTTACCCACCCTAATGCTAATAGAGCATCGCTATTTCTCCAACGTGCCGTCACCGAACTAGGCAACTGGTTCGCAAAATGGAGAATAGCTATTAACCCCGATAAAAGCGCGTCGATTCATTTCTCTCGTAAGAGAAAGACACGCTTACCTAAACGCAGACAAACATGGTTCACGATGAAACCAATCTTACTAAATAACGTCGTTATTCCCAGAGTTAGACAGGTCAAGTACCTGGGGGTCACCCTCGACAGGTCGATGTCGTTTAGACCACACATCGCCGCGATTTCTAAAAAAGCCCGTTTCGTCAGTAGTAGACTGTACTTCCTCATAAACAAAAAGAGCAAAATGCCCCTCAGGCACAAGCTCACCCTCTATAAATCATGTATCCGCCCCATCATGTCATACTCCTGTGTGGCATTCGCGCATGTGCCTCAGCATAGACTCAGAGGCCTCCAAACGATCCAAAATAAATTCTTACGTGTGGCAACCGGTTGCCCGTGGTACGTAAGAAACATCGACCTACACCGTGACCTCAGACTAGATTCGATTAGGGGCCATTTCAAAGCGATGTCAGAACGTCACTTCGAAAAGGCACTTCTCCACCCGAACCCACTCGTCGTGAGTGCGGCAAACTACACCCCCGATAGCTTAGCACCTAATAAGTCTAGGTTACCTAAGAATGTCATAACCGATCCTGTTGATAAAATCACAGAACTGTTAAAGCGCGACGCTGAAGCGCGACGTAAGCTACAACACACGCTCAGACATAACACAGCTGGTGTTAGGCACACATTCACACCGCATGGGCCCCGGGGTCGTATGCGACGTCGAACCCTACACTCCGTTGACCAGTTGATCCGGATCAACCGCGACAGCATAGGCTCAGATCAGCTACGAGTCGACACCAATATAGACCGTGTAATCACCGATAGCACTCTGCTATCGGCAGCTTGCTCGGGTCCCGCGCTTGACCCGCCTCCCCCGCTACCGGGGGAGGGGAGGGCCGGCCCTCACGATAGGTTTCTAACGTCACCCGTTCCAAACCAGTCGACCGTAGCTGACCAAGTTAGGTACAAACCCGACGCCATGAACATGGCGGGGGGCAACCCCCCAAATTTTTAACGTCATAGGATGATCCAACCGGATCACCCCATTTCCGATGACGCATAACGGTCACTAGGACCATTAGCATAGATCCAACCGAAAAAAAAAAAAAAAAAAAAAACTTTTGCATAATGTAATTGGGAGTTAAAATTATCGCAAATAGTCACCCTTATCGCCTACTGACCAGAATACATAGAATTACAACCCTTATACAATATCCCTACAATAACCCTTCATGCTGCGACTGGTCTTACATAGATGCTAATGCTTGGATATTACCGTTCTGGCTCCTATTGAAAGAAACCTACGTCCATGCGGATATAATAAGTTTAAAAAGTTCACAATGATATGCATTA
Organism: Lycaena phlaeas; assembly: GCA_905333005.2. Lineage (NCBI taxonomy): Eukaryota > Metazoa > Arthropoda > Insecta > Lepidoptera > Lycaenidae > Lycaena > Lycaena phlaeas. Next base: position 11,936,847 of record HG995178.1, read on the forward strand.
TGGATGACAGATTTATTCCAACTTTAAATTTACCTTTATCACTAAACAGAAATAGAATGCTATTGTTGCGGCGCTGACATTACTGAGACTGTCGACATTCCTTAACAAGCCCAATGGTAATACACATACAAGCGATACTATAACCATTATAGAAGTTCTGAAAGGAATGGAAATATATGCTATTTAGATAGTTACACCTAATTAAATAACAGTAACATTAAATCTAAGATTATAAGCATGAATTTGTAAATGAAGCATGCATATAATAAAAGTAAATGTATTGATAACAATGGTATTATATAAGTATCTATAAAATAAAAGTTATTATAATTTTTGTAAGCAAAATTATAATTTATTACAAATCCTCACCCGTTGCCCAAAAGTACAGTAAAAGTATGTTTAATCCCCAAACTACCGGAAATAATTATTTTCGAGCGTTTTTATGTATAGTAATTTCTTTAACACTTGTGTTTGTGGTAAATGAAAATAAAATAGCATATGATGTGTTATTGAATGCTATGAAATAGTTGATTCCAAATATTTTTGCAGTTACAGTTATATTGGAGTAGCAAAAGCTATGAAATATAAATATTATTATCATCATCATCATCAGCCTTTATCCGTCCACTGCTGAACATAGGCCTCCCTCAATGAATGCCAAGACAAATATATGTTTACAAAATAAATTACCATTACCTCAGTGTATCACTTTGGTTAATATTCAGAATTTTAGCAATGATTTGCGGTCCTAGATCTCCAACAACCACAAAGTATGCTATACATGTTCCCATTAGAAATCCTATAATTCCTGTCTCAACAGCCATTTTACCGGCGGGACCGAACACATGAAAAGCTGAAATAAAAAAATATATATGAAATTCACATTATTTGTATGTAATAAGGATAAATGCCTTTATTTATCCATTAATACAAACTGATTTATCTTAAATTATAATCATCATCATCATCTACATAGGCCTCTATCCGTCCACTGCTGAAAATAGCTGCTGACTGGCTACTGTAGGAGATTCCCTTTCCATCTGGTTTAAAGCTGGCCAACACTTTGTCTACTGAAATGTGGTCTCCACTCTTGAGCCTTGTATTATAATATATACTCTATTGGCTCTATAATCCAAAGTGGATCTCAGTGCCCGACACGAGATCAGGGTGTCGTATTTAACATTTTCTTTTAGCACTTGTCACTGGCCTTTTTACAATGCCTTATATCACTAAAATAATATTATTGAGAAAAGTTTTTATACAGGCTACATTAAGGCACCTGTCAACTCACCCAAAAACTCATAATTTCTTCTTCTAGTAATAATGGCTGATTTCAGAAGAAAGTAACAACACAATCTTGACATCAAACCCATTGACATGAGAATTAGTGTAGCTAATAATACACCACACTGTAAGAAAATTAAATATGTCAGTATGAACTTGGATTGATGATATGACTTTGGATTTTTAGGCACACTTTAAGAAAACACATCTCAGAAATAGCTGCCTTAAAGGATCACTATAGACACAATTTATTATATCATTAAAACGATGGTACCTATAAAGATAGACTGTGTAGTGGTAACAAATGACAAAGCAAGTATGAAACAATAATATATAACTTTCTTAACACTGATATTGACCTTGTTGTAGATTCACAAAGAAGCTGTTAAATATGATAAGAAGCAAATAAAATAGAACTTTAATATATTCCCCCATTTTTAAGGTATGTTGATTTGCATACAATATTAGAACAAAACTTTAATTTTAATCGATGTGTGTTTGTTTGTTTATTGGACAACTGGTCATATATGATGTCTAGTCCAGACATCAACATGAAAACCTTGAAAGATACAAAAAATAATTAAAGTATTATTACGTATGTGAAACTTATATTTGTACTAGCATACAGCAATGCAGCCTTGTGATATATATTTCTGAATAAATCAAATTTCAAATAGGTTAGTACTTTATGTGAAGATTTGTTAAAATAGTAGTCGTAAGCAAGTAACTTACTTGTTGGAAACAAAATGGCATTGCCAATATACCAACACCTATAATACTGTTAGCCAGGGTAATTGATTGTCCTGTTGTCCCCATATTAAAAAACTTTTAACACTTCAATAGAATTTACTATTTAAAAACATACATTTAAAATTTGTTTACTTTAAAATTATTGACATACATTGACAGTTTGACACAAGTTTACGACGTATGTCATTTATTTTTCTTTTTCTTGTAAATATTTTATAGACTAGTTACCTATGTCATTAGTCATACATTAGCGTATTTCTTTAAGTAAAATTAACTTGTTAGGCACGATTAGAATTGAGAGGGTAGCTTAGAATTTTTCTCGCTATTGGAATAGTTGTTGTCAAAAACAATAACTTGTAATACATCATTGCCATAGAAAAAGGAAAATAGGCAGTCATAAGGACTGCGATAGATATAAAGTATAAATGGGTCTAAATTACAAAAATATATTACTCCCTCTCGCACGTTTCGCTGCGTTTAATTATTATTAGTAGTACGAAGTCCAAATTTTAAAACTAGAAGCATAAAATAATTTCCATTCCCGATAAAACGATTGTATTCATACAAGTGCTCTTATAAAAAATAATAATGTATAAATCGAATTACACAAGTTGCTAGTAGAATTGCAATTTTCCCAAAAGCGGGAAATGATTCGGCCGCTGATAACCATTTACTATTTGGAAATAATAAATAAATGAATGTGATGCAATGACACCTCGTTTCTCAGGTGTGGTGTTAACTGTACAAATCGTCATAATTATTTTTTATTCGTGAGACACTTTCGGGCTGTTTTAACATTTATATGCAACGGCCTTTGTATCTGAGCCATTCCCGTCTCCGAATTGGGTGTCACAAAATGTGCGGGCAAACTACCTTCTAGTATAATATATTATTTTTCTTTACTTAAACTAGAAATGATGGCGACAGCAGTTAGATTTTAATTTGATTTACAAACTTCATTTGCTATATTTTCACTACTGGGCGGTTTGTCTTAATTTCAGGCCAAAGTTACAAAACATTATCTAGATGCGTAGCCTACCAGTCGCGAGATTTCAATTACAGGAACACTGCCCACTTCTATTTTCTTCTTTACAAAACAGAGGAATCTGGAATATGATCGAAGCAATAGGAAGTTCGTAGCATGCAGAGGATCAGACTGCAGAGTACATAGCTCGCATTCCTCCGATGTTTTCACTATTCACGGATACGTACAGTAGGGCTATTCTGTAAAAAACCATTTCGATATCGAGCTTCACCTGAGTGATGGAGCTCACATTACGTCACTCCGAAAGTGAACTTTATTAATATAGATAGATAGTCGAGTTTTAAAGAATCCAAATTCGTCATATCACCGCAGATACCGCTTTCGAGATTCGAAAACGACCTTACAGGATAGACCTACAGGTTTCATATTGGAACAAAAAATACATTAATGTAATAAAACAAGTAAATATTTTAGCATAGTTTATTGAAATGAATATTAATCACTACACATTCTTTGGTTCATCATTTTTCACACCCATGGCATGAAACATACATTTCGGGGATATTGTATTTTAAATAAATAATTTTTCAATAAAAACAAATGAAAAGTTTCTTTGGTTACAATCTTTGTAAATCAAATAACAATTTTGGCAAGATACATAACTTTCGGAAAGTCAAAAGCTATTAACATTTTACGAATATTTAACATAAAAATACCCGACTAAAAAAACTTTATACTTAAATAAAATATTATATTAATTATGCGTATTAGCACAGAAAAAGACACAATTATAAAATTACATTTGTAGCACTATGAGAAGTAAGCTAGTAAAATTGTCATGACTTGTATTTTAATAGTGACAATTTTATTTACCAATATACATACATGCAAAAAAATATATAGCTGCATTAATTTGTAAATTTATTGCAAAATCTAAAAAACAAAGACACCATATTTTATGTAAAAAGAAGGATAAGACAGATTTACAGCTATTTCTGACAGTACATACAAATGGACAGAATTTGTAAAGCTCAATATTTTATAACAACAATAAAAGTATACCTACACCAAATGAATAAGGCTGCGTACAGACGACACGTGCATGCCACGCTCGTCAGCAACCGCGTCTAGCAAGTTTTGCTTTATTTTGCATATAATTTGAGTCCTGTAGTCACATAAATAGATCTCAAATTACATTAATCGTTCATCCACACACGCCACGCGCCCGCTTCGCATCAATTCAGTGTCTTGCGCGTGTCGTCTGTAAGCAGCCTAAGTATTTTCAAATATAATAAATATGTATTTTAACTGAATACAATGTGACATATTGTTAATGATTAAAAATGTGCATAATTAAATTGCATATTATAATGAAACCGGCCGATACAAGTAGAATAAATACAATACAACAATTATAATAAATGAAATTTTGAACACAGCTATTCAAATATATGATGGCACTGATTGTAACATTATTAATACTAACTTAATATATAATTAATAATAAAATGTCTAATATCAATAAAAACACACCCAAGGTCTATATGAGTTGGCAACAAATAATGTGAATTAATGGCACACAAGATTACAAATAATATACATTTCATATTAATTTTTTTTAAATAAATAATTGTAAATAAAATTCCAATAGAAAATACGAAGATTCTAAAATGGCTGGAACGTCTGGAAAATCACGAATAAATAATATTTCATTCACCTTTAAGTGTTGACGAAACTAATGAAAAAATTCTGAACCTACCGTTTTCTTTTACGCATAAGAATATTTTTGCGACCGTTGAAAGCATGAGTTTTTATTCACTCTACAATTTACATTGAATTAACTATTCACTTGCAAATCTTTACTCAAATTCTTGAAACGACGAGGGCAGGTAAACTATATTCATACTCGTATTATCAACTTTAATAATCCAACAGTAGTGTCTAACCTTTTTAAACGATTTCAAGGAAGGAGCCGTTTCTCAATTCGACCGTATATAATATAAAAGCATATTTTGCTCTTTTTTAATGTTTGTTCAAGGCTTATCATCGTTTTTTATGAACCGACTTTGATAATTCTTTTTATGTTGGAAAGTAGATATTTTCAAAGTGGTTCCCTGTTAAGGAGACCAGGCTCTGATGATGGAAGACCAGAGAAATAAAGTTCCCTTTGGACTTTCAAAAATTGTAGGGGTGACTAGTGCGTTTCTAAGTTTTTTCATTTAGTATATTAAAGCACTACAATTTCATAAAGGTTTGGACAACTTGTTGAGTTGAGACAACTCCTCGACGATTTACGGCAGCTACCTTGCGTTTGAGCTTGATTCATTTGAAATGATAAGAACCTAGAGGTGTTGTGACTGTCATTAGCGATCTGATAATGAAGAAGAAGGCCAATTCAGGGAACTCCTTAATAGTTTGGAGTAGCTAGCTTGTTTGGACTTAAATCATTTATATTGTTTAGAACTTTGCACACATATAGATTATAAACCAGGTCTGGAGGCGATCTGATGATGGAGTCGAGAGACAGTTGAGGGAACTCCTCAAAGATTCACAACAGCTACCTTGTGTTTCAGCTTGATTCATTTGCATTCATAGGAGCTGTACACCTAGATGGGGTTTGAATGTCATTAGGGGTCTGATGATGAAGACGAAGGACAATTCAGGGAACTCCTCAACGGTTTGGAATAGCTATTTCGTGTTTGGACTTAATTTATATCGATGAGAAATTTGCACCCATATTATTTCTCGGTCTACCCATCACTTAATTGTAACACCAAAGTGTAAAATAAAATAATTTTTAACAAAAAAAGAAACAACTTCAAACAGTAAACTAAAAACCAAAAAATAAATTTACTTTAGACAAAGTTAAATCAAAATGATTAAGGGCCTGTTTCACAATCTCCCGTTAAGTTCCCTATAGGCTATAGGCAACATATTTGACAGATGTTTGACAGATACTCCATACTCTATTTGTCAAATATGTTCCCTATAGCCTATAGGGAACTTAACGGGAGATTGTGAAACAGGCCCTAAATAGTTAATTATTTTATAAGTCCAAAGTAAATTTATTTTTTGGTTTTTAGTTTACTGTTTGAAGTTGTTTCTTTTTTTGTTAAAAAATATTTTTCAATACGCGACCCCTTCGCTCTCCATATACACGGTGTATTTGGAACACTTTGAAAATGTGTTTTGGTTGTCAACAACATATTTATATATTTTCAATTTATATATTTATTTATTAATAAATACTTACATGCCACAGCAAACATACTTTCACTAAACTAAAATTTATTGGATTTTATTTCTTATTTACTGAGGCTTCGCGACCTCGGCGACCTTTCACTGAGATTTATGAAAAAACCTAGAGTAGAGGATTTAAAGCAAGGTCGAAAACTGTTATTAATGGTCATAACTATCAACTTAATGAAATAATTAACGGTGATTGATTTAACAAACCATTATTTAATTTATAAGAAACCACCGTTTTAGAATCTTGCATTTTTCAAATAAGGGCCTGTTTCACAATCTCCCTTTAAGTTCCCTATAGGCTATTGGCAACATATTTGACAGCTGTTTGACAGATACTCCATACTCTATCTGTCAAACATCTGTCAAATATGTTGCCAATTAGTCTTGGGCATAATAGTTCATTACTGAGATCGCTCAGTTTAGTTCGCCGCTCCTGAACGAACTAGTTCGTTCTTCTAGTTCGTTAGTTCCTAGACCGAATTAGACCGATTCCATCGTTCGCTCGTTTTAATACGGTTCCTGAGACCTGATGTATGTTCCAATATTTATGGAATGCTTTTCATCTCTAAAAACAGCAAAAACCTATAAATTAATGAATATCTACAAAAATATTGGTGCAATAAAATAACCCTTTATATTTTTCGCCTTTTAATATTTTTATTACCTAATTAGAAAATAATGAACATGTAGATAATTCTGTTCCCGGACAGAATCATCTCAGTTCATTCGATAAGTCGACGTCAATATCGTTCATTTGGCACGAACTAACGAACTATGAAATGGTGAATGAAGGAACTAGTTCGCGTAGTTCACCTGTAGGAGCGCTCTTACGAATTAGTTCGTTCACGAACTACACAAGACTATTGCCAATAGCCTATAGGGAACTTAAAGGGAGATTGTGAAACAGGCCCTAAGTAAATTAATTTATCATTATCGATATTTTATCAATTTCTTGAATACATAGGAACAATTAAGCTACTTAAAATTAAATAATAAAACCGTTTGTTTAAAATATACCATTACTGAAGAGTCTAGGCAAACTCGATGTAGAATGTTTAATGAGAAAGTATTGGCCAATGGCCATAGCTACGTAACCGCCCGACAATAGAAGCCAAAACAATTTTATTAAATTTTCATTTTAAAATAAATAATTTAAAATATTGAACATGAACATGTAAGTTGGGTAAAATACAGTGTCATAACTCTTACTGTAAAAAATAACTTTTATTGACTACTTTAGCAAGTTATACCTCCATTTCGAGTTTCAACAGAACTATTATTTTTCTGATATTAAAATGTTGTTGAATTATAAAATGTTTTTACAATAGCTAAATTATCAGCTAATTATTAGCATTTATCTCGTCAAACTCTCACCTCGATAACTTAAATTTTATGGGAAAATCGTCGTTTTAACGATACCACGTGACACCGGTAATTTTTTAAAAGACAGTAAACAAAGTCCAAAATAGAATATACTTAATATTTGGAATATTTTTTTATTTTTTATTTGGAATATTTGGATGATTCTTATGGTATTTCACATCAAAATACAATACAAAAATGGAAAAAAAGTGACTTCTTGCAAAAAATGGAGAGCCATTAGGGATGTCAATATTTAAAACTATTAATTAAGATAAACTGTCTTAAATAAAAATGTAATAAATGATCATAGTGCACAAACTACTAAGGGATACTACTATATTTGTAGAGTGAGTTGAAACTGAAACTGTTAATGTGTGATTTAAAACTGTTATTTTTATATTCTTGCTTTTACTTCAACTTATGAATTTATATGATGAATTATTGATTGATTTTTTAGGTACAACTGTAAAAAAATATGCGTGGTAACCATGAAAGTCAGCTGTTGTGGTTTGTTTACAAACATTCTACATCAAGTTGGGCTGAAGTTTGACTATTTAAAAAATGTAATATAATCATAGAGAATTTAATAAGTCCTTTTTTTTGTCAAATGTTTAGACTAATTTTAATTTGAAAATTTTAAATAAGACTAAAGAATATCTACTGAATTCAACTCAAACCAGAAAGTGAATAGCTAAGATATATTAGAAATCAATCGGTCAATTTTCCCAAATTCTATTTTATAAAAATTGGGCATTCTTTCCTGTTCATTCTTCACCTTGTTATTAACTTTTAATTTGTAACATCAGACAAAAACAAAACACAAAACTACTCTTACTTTAATAATAGTCCTATAACTTTGTCTAATAAAAGTTATGACATTTACACACACCAATATACTAGTATTTTGTTAAAATACACGACATAAAATTTATTAAAATGATTCCCTACTTACACATATTGAAAGTGATTTATTATTCAAAGATAATTAAGAAAAAAACATTTAAATGCAAACATTGGCTCCTGAAATTGTCTAAATATGAGTCTACCTTATTATGTCTTGAATATCCCTCTAACATTTATAAGCATCTAGACATCAAAGGATTATTTTTTCGGAAAAATATATATGGTGTTTCACAAAATGTTAAGCTGGGACATAATTATGTAAAATTTATATTACACTTTAGGGTTTAAAAGTTTAAAAAGTTTAATTATCAAATATTAGCTAGGTACACACTAGACTTAATTATTATTAATTCTAGTCAAACACATACATGTGATGTGAAAAAAAATATTCATTCATTCATAGTGAATGAATTTTTATATATTTTAGATTAGATATATCATGCAAATAAATAATCTTACCAGCTATGTTTAATTAGATTGTTTAATCCAATTTAATTATTTCTTTTCATTGGTTAATAGTTCAAGTAATTCCTCAGTGGTTTTGTTTTCTTTTTTGAAATTCTCCATTTTCTCCTTAGGAACTGTGCCATTTAATAATATTTCTATATTTGATTTAAGACGTTTTAACGGAGGCAGAGATTCATCCTTACATGGTACATGTCCCATTGCTTCTAATGATTCCACCAGAAGGTCATCTATTAGTCGCTTGTTAAACCCTGTTATGAAATGTGTGCATTAAATTAACATATATTTTTGTGATGTAAAATTCTTTAATTATTTACATTTGAATATTTACATTTTTTGGCAGAAAATATAAAAAAAGGAAGCCACAGAACTATTTTGAAACGGAACATAGCAATAATTCTTGGAAATTGGGCTTATTTTAGTTCTTTTTATATAACATTTAAATGTCACCCTCCACCTCACCATTTGAGCACCATTAAACCAAAAAGCAAAAAAAAAAATGGCACCCATGCACCCATCCATCCCATAACCATTACAAACCACCACAAATTATAAACAATATGGTAAATGACTCACGCAGATAACAATAAAATCTTGCTGGATAACACCTGGTTTGTGGAATAATGAGACTTACTAAAATAAAATGCATATGTTTAATTAAGATAATCAAACAAGTGCTTATATCCACTCGTCGCAATAATCAACACAAGCCGACATTCACAACAAACGACACTCACACAAAACAAAACTTTAGCCCATGAATTAAAACTTGTCTCTGAATGACAGTGCAAAATGTTATTGTGTTTTACAGTCAATGAAAGTTTAATGGACTAACACCCACTGTACATAGGGTGTATTTTTTTTTAATTATAAATGTATTCTTGAATCATGTGTATCAGTTTCTTTGAACATGATTGATGATATGAAAGTTGTAATTACATTTCTATATGAACTCCTGTTATTGGCGCACACAAAGGAAGCAAAATACTTGACGCTCCCTAAGTCAAAACAAAGTGCAATTCCTCTGAAAAAGTGTAAAAAATACATATTACGCACCTAAATACTTCAGTTTCTCTTTCGTAGCAATCATTGTGAGTAGAAGAGCTAATAAAAACCTCATGCGAGATAAGCTCATGACGGACTCCACTTCAATCTCGTCGTCTATTTTCACTGAAGCCTCAAGTTTTTCTTCAAATGACAACTCTCTGTCCCCAACTTTGCAACTCTTCACATGATTCTCAAGATCAACCTTTAACTTAAAAAACTGTTTACATTTTTGACATTTATATGGATTCACTTTGCCATGTATGTTTCTCATATGAGCTTTCATATGAGGAAGCTGAGAAAAAGATATGGGACACATTGCACACACAAAAGGTTTTTCACCAGTATGCCTCCTTATATGTAACATCAATGCATTGGAATGTGAAAATGGCCGTCCACATATCCTACATGGATATGGACGAGCTCCAGTATGAGACCGACGATGAACATTTAATTGTGTAGATTGCGTAAACTTTTGCCCACAATCTGGACACTCATGAGGCCGAGCTTTCTCGTGTGTACGCATATGTTCAGTTAAATGACCTTTCAAAAATTTCTTGCAAATTGGGCATTGTATTCTCACTCCTGCATGACATATTTGTACATGCCGTCTCATAGAATTGATTCTCAGAAACTCTTTACCACAATGTTGACAAATATAATCTTTAACTCTGAGATGGGTTCTGTAATGCAGTGTTAATCTGTTTCTAGAATCAAAGCTCATTTCACACATAATACATTGGTATTTTCCATCAATGAGGTGTTCTTTCTCATGATTTATTAATTCTTGTTGACCCAAAAACTGTTCTTTACAATAGATACATTTATACATAGTTTCTGCACTGGTATGGGTCGAAAGATGGATTTTAAGGTTTTCTTTAAGTAGGAATGGCTTATCACACATTGTGCACATATAATGTTTTGCCCAATTGGGATGTTGTCTTTTAATATGGGCAGATAAATATAATTGTTTACGAAAACTTTTATTGCACTGGCTACAGGGGAATGATTTAAAATCGCAATGTGAATTAATGTGTCTTCTTATTTTTGATTTATTATTAAACTGTCTTTTACAGTAATCACACTCAAACACCTCATCTTTATTTAAAGATTGCTTTGTTCTTTTTATTTTTTTGCATTTATTTTGTTTATTTCTCTCTTTTCTTGTGGACTTTTTACGTTTTATACTGTTATTAATTAATAGATCTTCTATTAAAATTGAAACAGCAGCATTTTCTTCTTTATTTTGGTCTGTCAGAATTGTATTGTTATTATTGAAACTGTGATTGTCATCTGCTTCTTTAGTATCTGAACTTTCATCGATCAAGAGTTCACTTTTTAATATATTATTATACAATTTTAAATCATGTTTATTCTTACATTGAATAGGACCATTACTTAATCTAAGTCTTTTTTTCGGTACTCGAATATCTCTTTTAGATTTTATTTTATTAATGAATTTTTCATTAATATATCCATCACATAAATTTGTTCCAGGCTGTAAATTATTATCTTGCACTTGCTCATTAACTAATTTAGATGTTCTCGTCTTTTTCATGACCTGTATAGGTGCATCCTTTTTATTATTTACATTAATTAATGACTTCTTAGGTCTACCAACCTTACCTCTCCCGTTAGATTTTGTTGATTTATTTCTAGGAGTGTTAACTTTACTCTTTACATTAGCCATGATAAGAACCAGTATCACCCATTAGTAAGCTGAATATTGTTATAGATAACTTGTGTAAACTTATGAAGAAGAAAGCGAGATACCACCACCGTAGGAAAAAAGATAAAATTAGTACATGTACTTTGTAATCGTGATTATAACACAAGTGATGCGTTAGCAGCTTACTTACATGCACAGTATAGTAGCTTCAATAATCGCTTCAACTATACCAATCGTTTACGTGCATTGATAACAGTGTTCTAATGTGTGAAGGACAAAACCTCTGTCTTTTGTTCTATACATAAATGGCGTTTACCTGATGCGAGAATTAAACAAAATACATTTGACGCATAATTATTGTACACTAGAATTTTATGTTCTACTTCCACGGACACATGAAAAACACTATTTTTTTATTCTTTCTTAGCATACTTGAAACACCTGAAACATACTCTATTATTCATTATTTCACTTTGTATGACACAGAATACACATTATTTTATTTTGTATATCAAGCGAGGGGCATGTAAAAATCAAGTATCAAGTATCAACATTCAACTCTATCAAGTGAACTGTGAAGTGTGAAATAGATAATGTCGATGGTCTAGACTCGAGACTCAAGACAGAAAGAGATGAGTGATGACTGATGAACATTGAACACAGAACAAAGTTGTCAGGATGGTTACCAGTTACCACACTAGTGACATCTAGTTTTACTGGACAAACTCGCCAAAGTTCTTATTATTTACCTATTTATTTATATCAAATCTATCGTTTATTATTATTTTTATAATATTATTAATGATAGTGAATAGGCAAGCTCGCGCAACTATCGATTTATTAATATGAAGTAGTAGGGCGCATGTCTCGATTAAAATATTTCCACTTGGCAGAGTATACAAAATATGTATGTCGTCCTGATATAATACTGATTGTTCTAGAGTCTTTTGTGAAGCTAAAATATGGCTTTATTTAACAATGAGGTACGCTAGCATCGAGTGTACGATAATTTATGCATATTTGTTATTTCAATTTTAAATGAGAGTCACGTGTGTGATTGTAGAGTACTGCGTATGTCATTGCAGCGCAAATTAATAAGATCGATATTTAATTACGTACGTACGTACTTCCTGCACTGAGTATATTTTTATATAACCTTGATAAATGCTTGGTTTCATTTGTGAAATTATGACCACATGAGTTTTGATACATTATTTGCATAGCGTATTTTAGCAAACTATCAATAAAAGACAAAATTATGAAGGAAATGTCTTATGTTCAAGGATGGTTTTAAATAAATTCCAGTCACTAATATTCCTGCACCTTCAGCTTCTTTCATCATCATCACTATGCGTAATTATCTCAATCTATCTAATGGTACTGCGAAGTTTCTTTTTCTTGTTCGAAAATCTACGATTCTTGAAATTATATTTATAATTAGTACCTACAGCTGCAATCATCATAACTATAAGCTCCCAACATAGACTTGTATGACCGACACTCAAGAATTACGTAACGAGTTTTTCCCTATTTAGTCAATAGTCAATTTATATCTAAAACTACAATAATATTTCTTAATCTTCATCTATACCTAATATATACGTTAAAGGCGAAAACATGGAATAGGTATTAAAAAAAAAACGAATTCTTTAAAAATCTTTGCGTTGAACTCTTTAGCATTATTCTGTGATGACTATTAAAAAGACATCAACGATTTAAGATAATAATCATACTCTATCTAAGAAACTATTAGAAACTGTGATTTATAGGATGTGATAGTATAATATCACACTGATATAATAACATTACATTACGTCATCAAATCTTTTTGTGGAGTCAATCGTTCTGGCCGATTATTTAATAAGGGAATTGTGTTAATTAAAAATGTATATCTGCAATATGCCCAGCATTGGACGGATGTGTAAAATGATATAAATAGATAGATATCACGCTAGGACACATATTATATAGGACTAACATCATCCCACGGTTTCGCCCGCGTACTTCCCATATGTGTGCGAACTACGAAGATAATGTAATACTTACCTATATATTAGATAGATATATAAACTTTTTAATCACAAATTCATATTACACATACAAATTAAAAAGAGGAAAACAAAAAAATTAAGTAACAAATAAAAAATAAATATAAATCTTTACAGTATTAATTATTAGAATACGGAGTATGTGTGCTGCAGAATCGCAAAAAAGAATGTAACTTAGTACTAAAAGATCAATCCGAAGAAATATCGAATGATTTTCAGTTGGTATAACCTATTAACTACCTACTATAACCTGTGATATTTTGATATATGTACATACCTATAAGCTTTTGGGCCAGCGCATCGTCAACTGTAGCCCAATGCCATGGGCGTAGCCACACTGGGGCAAGCTGGGGCGCTTGCCCCACCCCGGCCATAGGACGATTATTAATTAAGGCCATAGGAGGCAGGGGCAATAGATTTGGACCTAATCTATTGCCTCTGCCATAGATAATTTCATCACAAACGTGAGCCTGGATCCAGAAAAGTGTGTGGGGCAATGACGGTTGCTCCACAATGTCGGGAAAAGATGAATAGGTTGCCTGCTGCCCCACCCTGATCCCCAGGCTGGCTACGCCTATGCTCAACACCCTTCTAATTTCGAGGAGAACCGTGCCAGGGAAAGGTGCCAGGCCCGCTAATGACTCGTCGACCGTATTGGATTTGACTAGCCAAACACCTACTCTACAGAGTAGCCCGCGCAATATACCGCGCCCCCTGCGGGGCACGGAGGGGGGCGCCCAGCTTTCGTATTTTACTAGGTGAGCCATCTGCTCACCTACCTACCGATTGAGCTTAAAGGCCGTCATGCCTAAAAGTCTAGATCTTTCGAAAAAAAAAGATACTACTTGAATAGTAGCTGGTAGTGGTGCAGTTTTAAAGCCTTATAATAAGATTTGGATGTCCTATTTTTCATGGCATAGGAGGGCAAACGAACAGTCGAAGCTTGTTGGCGACTATCCAAGCCCACAACCAAAGATATGCGTTGCCCTCCTATTCCCTATTCCCCATCTCCTCAACGGGCCACCGGAAACTCACAAACCTCATTAAATGCGACAGCTAAGCTGTCTTTATACTGGTATCATCATCCTAGCGAGAAGTAAAAATCTAAAACAGTTTTTTCCCGACAATATGGGCAACGTGTCGCAACTGCATTACAGTTTAAATTCTATTTTTAGGATTTTCAGAATGGTTTACTTAAAATATTCCGACACTCGGAGTGTAACAGAGAAGATTTAGATGGAATTGTAATACCGTTACATAAATAACGTTTTGTATTATGTATTATTTATTTAAAGTATTTAAAACGGGATATTTACCATGTTTTTTAATATTGTTTTGCGGAGCTCAAATAATGAAAATAACCATGTTAATTTAAAATCCTATATGTATTATTTGTACCAAATATATTTATAAACAAAATTAACCGAGTTCTGAGGAAAGCGTATACTTTGAAATTGTGCTAATACACATAATATATTTACAGCTATATTATTATAGTTATATTATTATAGTTTAAACATGAATAAATATTCATTATACAAATGGATTTTTTTGTCGTCTTGGCGTTCATTGAGGGTTCAGCAGTGGACGGATAAAGGCTGACGATGATGATGATGATAATTATGAAATCAGTTGCTGTTAGCGGGATTTAAAGTCATTATTTTAATAGTCACTTGACCGATCCACAATTTTTTTTATGAATACGTTTATCCTGGCATAAGAATACTGTCAATATAAACCTCCTAAGTATGGGTTTGATTATCATGGTTTAAATTCCCAGAATTTACCCTTTTTTGTGCCGGTTTTGGGGACTTGCACATGTGTTACACATAAAATCTTTGAAAAGAAACAAAATTAAGACATCATTTGGAACAGACCAGCACCAAAATTATGAGGTTATTGTTCTGCACGAAATGCAACCGTCTCTTTTTATAGATCTGTAGTATTCTGTAGGGCTATTCTGTAAGGTCGTTTTCGAATCTCGAAAGCGGAATCCGCGGTGATATGACGAATTTGTATTCTTTTAAATTCGACTATCTATCTATATCAATAAAGTTCGCTTTCAAAGTGAGCGTAAAGTCAGCTCTATCACTCAGGTGAAGCTCGATATCGAAATGGTTTTTACAGAATAGCTCTACTGAATGCTAAATGACAGGAGTGGATAAAGATGTAAGAACTCCAAAATGTTGTTAGAGTAACATAAAAATTACATGAAACTTGTAAAATTCGTCACATATGTATAATATGGCGTCAGAAAGTCTAAACTCCAAAGATATCCAGCAGATAAATCACGTATACTTTGACGTTTTGACGGATAATTTTGAAACATACTTTACTGCACTTAGGTAATTCTTATGTTAACGAAACGTGTGGTTATTAGGTTTGCTTTTTGCATGGGTGTCATTTTATCTTTTGTTTTGAAATCATGCATCATAATGGATGTCTTAGTCTTGTCCAGCAATTTATATTTTAATAATATTTTATGATTTAAAGCAGCTTATATCTGTGAATTGCAAGAATAAGTA
Organism: Lycaena phlaeas; assembly: GCA_905333005.2. Classification (NCBI taxonomy): domain Eukaryota; kingdom Metazoa; phylum Arthropoda; class Insecta; order Lepidoptera; family Lycaenidae; genus Lycaena; species Lycaena phlaeas. Next base: position 11,953,131 of record HG995178.1, read on the forward strand.
AAAAGTATCAACCCTTTATGTCCCACTGCTGGGCACGGGACATAAAGGATTGGTCCTCCTCCTCGAAATCAGGCAAGGAGGGGTAACGGGCCAATAGTTCACCGAGCTGGCCCAGTGTGAGTTGGCGAACTTCACATACCTTCAAAGACTTTCAATCTCATCAGGCATGCAGGTTTCCTCACGATGTTTTCCTTCACCGGTGAGCGAGCGATGGTCTCGTGTTTGGGGTGCACTTAGAAATTTAGAAAAATCCATTTCAAAGCATACACGGGGGGGTCAGGATCGAACCTGGAACCTCTCGCATAAGAGGCTGAGTCTATCCACCACTGGATCATCGTCGCTCAACTGGACCATCGTCGCTCAAAAATAAGTACTGGGTATAAAATATTTTTAATTTTTTTTTTAAAACAGGAGTTTCTTAACGAAGCTCCAAGAGACAAAGACATCGCTGACGAGAAAGTAAGTACGTCTTATTTAGCTCTTGTTTTTCATTGATAATATAAGATTGATGCAATACCTTCCATTTATATTAAATAGGTACATTGTCATTTAACAATAGTTTTCTGGCCACAGCTTGCGTGTGCATAAATCACAATTTCTCTATTGTTTGGCCACAATGGTCTTGCACCATATAGATGCTTACACTAATTTATTGTACAATCTTGATGACGTTGTTATGAAAAATGTATAATTTTCAGTGGAAAACAAAATGGCGGATTTACATGATTGAATTATTAAAATCCACCTGTAGGTATTAGACCTCATTGGCGATGGTCTTTATACCATTGATCACAATTATCTAGTTTACATTGTACACAACTTAGCAATGTCTTAAAATAGGGCACACTCAGAGCCGTAAATAGGGCGGTGCCACCAGTGCCCAGGCACACAGCGGACTATTATTTTATTTTATTTTTCGGTTGGCTAAGTGCGAAAAAGGATAAAAATGCTATTTACGGCTCTGGGCACACTTTACTTTTTTTAGTACTGGACTAGACCAGGCTTACCTCAAACGACCAGGCTGCCGACATCTTAGACAATAGACATAGAGCTACGAAAAAACAAGACTGTAAAAAGCACAGTTTTGCTTTATACGAATCTTCAGTAATGAGTTAAATTGGGTCAGTGTATAGACTAAATTTGAAATTTAATTTGCAGAACACGTTCGGAAACAATTAAATTAATTTAACGATGTCATTGTCTCAAATCCAACATGCAACAATGAGATTTAGTAATGTTGATACAGTTTTGTAACGCACGAGTTCGCCTTTTATAATGGCCCTAAATTCCATCTGTTTTACTGATCTTTCATAACTTAAATACTACTAGACAATAGAATTGAATAATATGTATTATATCGTGCTGATTTTAATTATACCCCCCTATCCATGATGCTCTATCCAGCATGGTTTTCCTAAAATTATTGATAGCATGGCCATGCTATTAATGCAAAGGTAAAAAAAGAAGGAATGGCCTTTTAGGTAGATATAGCGCTAAACAGTAGATATACACTTGACAAGCCTTTTTTGATCATAGACTACAAAACTTCTTATGCCTTACATAATAAAATCGTTATATTTTATTATTGTTGTCGTCTGTTATTGTTTCAATATAGACAATGGGCGGAACCTGCATTTGTTCACCATTGTACGGCATGCATTTTATTTTCCGACATAAGCAAAGCATGACTCAACTTTTAAAGTAAAACTTCTTCAGGAATGACTAGAGGGTTACTCATATTTCTTGTGACGGAAGTAACGCTCATTCTATATTAACTCCATACTTCATGAATTCACATGCCAACTAATGGCAACTATCAAAATAAATAAGGATGAAATTTTACCACAGAGTATCCTGAATAATATAATAATCATCATCATCATCAGCCTTTATCATTCCACTGCTAAACATAGGCCATCAATGAACGCCAAGACGACCGATCCTTTGCCACTCGCATCTAACACGGACTGGCCACTGGAATCGTCTTCTCATCCGGTCAATAGAGGATCAACACTTCGTTTTGACCTGCGTACTTCCCAATTCCCCTGAGAGTATGGGTAATTAATTATAGCCTATGTCTTATTTTGGTGTTTTTTGTATGATAATTGTATTTTCATAAAAATCCATTCAGTAGTTTTTTTTTTGTGCAAGAACAAAATACATCCAAATATACAAACTTACAAACTTTCGCATAATATTAGTAGGATTTAGATTGATAATATATTACCCAACAATTATTTAATATAGCTTCCAATTATTAACCTATTTACTTTTTTAATTATACGATATGTATACAGAAAGTAGACTACATAGATGTTGTTAAATAGATAGCGCATACCTCACAAGATAATTTAGTTTACTGATTGATAAGAGTTTTCTACTGGGATCACTGAACCTTATTCAACCTAATTTCTTTTTATAATAACGTCACACTCCAGTTCTAATACGACTGATGCTATGATATGAATAATGTGAGATTATAGTTATTATGTTACCGTAGCATTAAAAATTGCTGGTTGACTATTATCAGGTAATTAGAAAAACAAATGTCGCTAGTGAAAAGCTTGTAAAGAAATCGATGCAATTATAAGATGAAAAAATGTTGCATTTCCTTCTTAAAATCTATTATGATCCAAAGTTTTAAAATAGGTGCATATAGAAGGCATTAAAGCTGTTTAAAATAGTGTAAAAATATTCGTTAATTAGATATTTACACTGTTAATATTATTTAATGAGTTAATTAAGCATGTAAGTTCTGAATAAAATCCTAAATATTATATTGAGTACTTTTAAGCGCGAATGTGTTATACTAGTAGCATCATTTGTAATACAAATAGATACAAACGGTAGAATAATAGTAATAATACACATAAATTATAGCAAAGTAAGTAGAGTAGGTTCTCAATTATTGTCACTAAAATCTTGCGCGTATCATCATTTGCGCTCCAATAATTTCGGTCATAGTTCCACATTATCCGAAGAAACTATGGTTTCTTGTCGCAGAAACATCTTGAATCTTGGTTTTCAAGCGGGGATTGTTTCCAATGGCTGCACTTTGCATTGTCTTTCGACTTCCACATTTTATTCTTTATTTCGTTGTCGAAGTGAGAGGAAGCCATTGTCTTATTTCCCGCCAAAACGATTGTACTATTTCGAGGCACTGACATTTGTTTGTTCGGATTTTAAGTTTCATGTTGAACTATTGTGAAAATGGTGCGATTCTGGTGGATGTTTGTATTATTTACGAAAACGGCTTCGGCTAGTGACAATCAGTTGCCCGGTGCGGAATCTGAAAAAGGTTTGTTAATTTTTTTTTGTTTTAAATCGTTATCGCGATTTGTTTGTATCTCTTTGCATCGATCATCGCGTGATTCATTTATGTACCTAGATAATTAACAGCTAAAAGGCAAGGGTAAATTTAACAACATAACCAAACATTAATTGATCGCCTATTAGGATGATTCAGGTTTTAGTATAGTGCAAAAAATTTGTAGTTGTAGGCTACATAAGCACAAATAGCAAATATATTTATATCATATTAGCAGCACCCTGCAGTTTTATCCGCGTACTTCCCATTCCCGTGGGAGTACGGTGATAAATTATAGCCGATGGGCTATTCTGATATATAAGCTATATTGTTGTAAAGTTTCATCAAAATCCATTCAGTAGTTTTTACGTGAAAGAGTAACAAACATCCATGTGGTCAGTATAATTAGATCGTACTGTAGGTACCAACTTATTATTTATGTGAACTCAATTATTGAAGAAATAAAACCTGATAAAATCAATTATCAACTTGTTAAAATGGAGTTCTGAACATCGACTCTCCAAATAAACATAAAGTCGACCAACCCGAATACAACGGAAGTAGAACAATACTAATGCTAATTCTTAGATCAGCCATCTGCTCATTTACCTACTTTTCCGATGAAGCTTAAAGCCCTTAAGGTCAACAGCATAGGTCCATTCGACAAAAAAGGGCACGCCTTCGAATTAAAATGAACACGTATGCCCTGACAGCAAACGACATGACGCTGTGATCCCGCGTGACGCTGTCGTACTAAATTTTTTTAGCGCGCAATAGGGATGTTGACACATGTTACAAATTCATGTAAAGTTATGTTTTACATATTAAATACAGTAATTGAAAACCTAAAATAACATTTTAAAAGTCTACTTATTTGTCTTAAAGTTTAGAAAATTAATTTAAAATGCGTTATTTATCATGCATTATCACGTGACTGGAAACGCGTATAAGGCGATGACGTCACTGAACATTGAGTTAAGTACAAACTGTCATAACTCACCTAACATAGCGCGAGCTCTGAATGCGGTGTGTGACGTAATGACGCTTGGAGCGTTTTAACGACAATTTTAAAAGCTATTTTTCTTTATTTAATTTTTTGTTAAAATTGGACATATTTTTTTACAAAAATATTTTAGGTATATTTATAGGTTTAAATTAAAGCTCATGTGTTATTCTGATATTCATATTAGCATAAGCTTTATTATTGTAACGTATCATTAAAATTCATTGACTAGTTTTTGCGTTACAGAGTAACAAACATACAAACGCGTATAATGGTAGGTACTTATTAGTCGGATTCAATTCGAAGAAAAAGAACCTTTTTCTCCGAAAAATCATTGATTATAATATATTATGTACCTAATTGATTTCTCGAATAGTCCCAATTGATGACACATTGCAGTTAATTTAGTATGTACTTATAATTATTATATTATTATTTATTAGAGTCGAGAATAAGCTATGAAAATCTCTGAGCCTGGGAGCTAATACCGTCACAGATGAGGTTCTCGTCCCTTGCCCACTGCTCTTTTATGCCCTCTTCTTATACTGGGGTACAAAGAGCCCCCTCGGTTCAATTCGCTTCGCCCAAGGCTTTTTTTTCGAAAGGTCTAGACTTTTAGGCCTGTAGGGCTATTCTGTAAGGTCGTTTTCGAATCTCGAAAGCGGATTCCGCGGTAATACGACGAATTTGTATTCTTTAAAACTTGACTATTTATCTATAAAGCAATAAAGTTCGCTTTCGAAGTGACGTAAAGTGAGATCTATCACTCAGATGAAGCTCGACATCGAAATGGTTTTTTACAGTAAAGCCCTACTGATGGCCATTAAGCTCAATCGGTATGTGTGTACAGATGGCTCACCTATTAAATTCGAATCGCCCAAGGCGCTGGACCATGGCTGGTGCATAAATCCGGCCCTGTGTGAACAACAAGAAAAGTGACATTATATTCTTGATATTTAAATTTTGTACTATGTCGAGATGGTAGGTATATTACATGCTTATAATGAATATGAGAATCACGCGTTGTTATCATCAAGTATCTCATGTGCCATAAAAATTACGTAAACAACTCTCGCGTACAAAAAATGGAATATTGTCCGAATTCACACGCTTTCAAATTTCGTTTTACTAATTCATAAGTTTGTAGCCACTACAACTTAGAGTTTGAACGCTAAGTTGTTTGCGGGTGCTAAATAGCCAAAGTCAAAGTATTTATTGCTACTAAGTGTCAAAAGTTTCTTAAATATTATATTAGTAGGTATGTACTTAAAACTTAGCGCCTTTTACAAGCATTGCAATATTATTTTATATTTGTAGAAACCTAACCGACATGCATTAATACATTTAGAAATAATTTAAATTACAATTTATACAATTTTTAAGTCAAGTTATTTATATTAATTATACAATTTATAAGTTATTTCGATATTATATAGATGTCATTAATTTAGTACAAAACAATTTAAGATATATTTAATTTGTCAATATTTGACCGGTAAGGTATCGTCATCAAATTTATTTTATTTCTTTTAGCACAATTTTGTTTCTAAATATTCAGTTATTGAATAATAGCATTTTTGGATCAAATGTCTTTTTGATTCTTAAACTTTTTCAGAATACCATCATTATTTGAAAAAAAAATGTTGCTGTAATCATAATCAACCAAAGAGACTATTTATTTTTTTCGTATTAAAATAATATTCGACTGTTCACAGTACTCTTCTGTGTTCTATATCCGGAAGGGGGAACCGTGTTACCCTGAATTTAATGTGAGCGTAGCCGCAGACAAAAGCTAGTTCATAATAAAATTGGTACATCAACATTATTATGAGGTAGGTGCCTATAGTATATTTTATAGTAGATATGTACGAGTACCTACTTATGAGGGGATCATTAGGTAACAGTTTATTTATTCATTAAATAAATACATAATATTCCTCTAAAAAATTTAGCCATTACTTAAGTCTATGTCCTTCTACCTCTTTTCTTGTTTGTTTCGGAATTTGAAATGTTTGCTCGGATTTATTATAGTTATCTGCGCACACCACAGACACAAGCGAGTTTGTTCACGGCATGGATGTAGTATAATCATAGATATATAAAAAGCTTAGATAGAGGATAATAAGTTGAACAAATTTCATAACTAATACGCTCTTTACTCTTACGTCAAACTACCTGTGTTGAAACGAGATAGCAATATGTCTTCAGCTCTATCTTCAGGCCATGCGCCCCACATTGCCTCGGCGGCCATATTAGTTGGTAGCCAGCTGGATACCAAACAAGCTTTTGTGTTTTGCTAATAATTTGTGGTTTTTTGTATTAAAAGTGAACTTTTAGTTATATTTACGTAATTAACAAGAAATGTGGCGTGTGTGGTACCAGGGTAATCTCACCAAATGGGTGTACTAAGTGAAAATGATTCAAATGTATCATTCCACCGGTAAGCTTAAAGACAAATATTGTTAATTTAATGTTTATTAAGGTATGAAATACCTGTAGATCTTATTGAATTTTGATCATTGTAAAAGTATGTATTATTTTATGCATTTATTTTTGCGTATATGCATCATCATTACATAATAATTCTAATTATAAATAACACAATCTGATATTTTGACACTTTACATACCAGATAGTGTTGTACGACTAGTAACATGAAATATCGATAACGTTCGATATTTAATTTAGAAAGGCTATGGTAGGATAAGCTTATAAGTGAATCTGCCTGCAGCGAGTTTGTCCTTGTAATTTTTATGGATCGTGTAGCTCTATGCTGGCTAGTTAATTACTTGCTGGTGCCAAATTCACTGGCTTTTACTGATATTTTTTATTATAAATAGGTTTTCGACTGACTCCTATTTCTATAAGAGAAGAATGGATCAAAAATATAAACAGAGGCGAGGAATGGAGTCCCACACAATACTCTGTCATCAATCAAGGATATGCTCTGCACATTTTGAAAAATCTTGCTTTCGTCAGGGATACACCCGAAAAACTCTCCATTTGCATGCAGTGCCAACAATATTTGTTAATCATCCCCTATCATATCAACTCGTAAGTGTACATGTTCAGATTATACAAGTCTAATGCACAAAAGTGCTAGTACTTCTAATACTTATTTGGCTAAGCTAGTGTGATTTAATCAAACAGATAATATGCAACATTGACGTATTATATTGTTTATTGAGTTCATGTCAGCTTTGATGAATCTATATTCTGAAGATAAATATACTGCTTTTCTGAAAAACAAAACAAGGAACTCTTGGAGATCCCTTTTTTATTGTTTTAAACAAGTTTTAACATGATAGCTGACAAAAGAAAAGGTATCAAACCCATAAATTTAAAAGAATGCCTTCATTTTCATTTCTGTGTTTAGTAGGTATATTCAGAACGGTTTTCTTGTTTTGCAGAAATTGAGAAAAAAAAGGAAACTTATTGCTAAGTATGATAATGATTGAACGGCAACAACTTCAAGTGCTACTAATTATGAACAACAGGTGAACCATTTATTGAATTCATTTTATTTTTGTCAAATTATTACAGTTGTTACCAACAACAATTTTTTTATGTTTTTATTTTATTTTTTATCTCTTCTTCTCAACTATTATAAAATCCTGACTGCGGCAGAGTTCGGTCCAGCGTTCTCCGATACCAAAATTTTGTATAGAGACAGTGAAACCCCAAAGAGGTTATAGGATAGTTTTTAAATTACTTATTCTATGAAGACAAAGTTGCTACTAGTTATTTTATAAAATAAAAAAATGAAATTGATTTTTAGGTTCAATGGATTATTTTATATATATTATTTAAATAAATGAAATTATAAAATTGAATTAAACTAAAAATAATTTCAACGAATTATTTATTTTATTGGAAATTTTTATTTATTTTAATAAATATATTGTTTTTAGCTAGAACAGTATAATGCAGAGAAAAAAAATCCATGTGTTACCAGTGGTAACTACTGGGATTTTCTTACTTTCTATTACTATTACTATTTCTTTTACTAGGATTAAATTTATTCCTCCTCTTCAACAGATCTTAGGCCATGATTATGTAGGTATTTTAAAAGTACAAGACTAATTTTGTTTTTATTTTTTATTTTCATTTGCAGATTCTATGTGCGGAAGAAATCGGAGAGAGCTTCCAATTTATACAAAGTTATACCAATATAACAAACTCGTATTGTTTAAAGGATTATAATATGTGCAAGTGTTCATTTAATAAATAAAAAAATATAGGTATCTTCATACGTGTTTTAATTTACTCGCTTTAACCCTATTATAGATGTAGCTAAGCTGTCATAAATATCAAATTAACTATATAATAAACTATAATTGACAAATTATAGCCTATGTGTTTTTCTGATGTATAAGCTATAGTATTGTAGTTTCATTAAAATTCTATATAGGATTTAAAATTAACATGATTATTTTCATTATTTAAACTATTTAAAACGGGATATTTACCATGTTTTTTATCATTGTTTCGCGGAGCTCGATATTTCGACATTGTCTACGAATGTCATGTTCACGAGACATGGTAAATATCCCGTTTTAAATAGTTTAAATAATCATTAAAATTCATTCAGTAGTTTTTCCATGAAAGAGTAACAAACATTTCGCGTTTATAATATTAGTAGGATATTTTATCCACAAAAGCTTACGATGAAGGTTGCACAACACTAATCCTGGTGACATTTGTCAAAAATATAGTTCAAAGAAATGGCTCCATTGAACCATTTGAGACCAAGTAGAGTAGCCATATCTGTCTCTCTTTAACTTATGATGTACTTCTTAAGAAAATAAAGGACAGCATTAGCTACTCAGATCCTCCAAGATACACGCTATCTATGCTTTTTATATATCTATGAGTATAATAACAGGATGGCTTACTCGGAAAAAATGTATTTACGAAAGTGAACACTAACTCAACGCATTAAGTATTATATTCTAATGGGCATTACACAGATGCTGATCCGAGCCGAGCGGGATAGCAATATGTAAGAAGTGTGTCTCGTTCTTTTATCTTGCCAGCTTAAAAATGTATTTTATTAAAATTTTGGGCTGATCAAAAATTTCATCGAAAAAAAATGTCTTTTTAATATTATTTTGACAATTGTATGTCTAGAAATTGTAATTGAATTTATTTATTTAAATATATTTCCAATTCAAAAAGAAAACATAAATTATTATTTTGCTTATTTCTTTTATTTCTTATGGTAGCCCAGTTAAGTGTCATCTTGACATTTTGTATTGTAATGGTTGCTATGGTTACTTAAATAACATAATTAGTCAATCAAACTACTATGGTGACCATGATTTTTTTAAACGAAGTTCCTTACGGCAGGCTTGGAGGGGAATAATAGCAATGCGAAAAGCAATGGTCAGAACGTGAGACAGAGTGACTCCGTACTAAACTTCCCACGTTCCTAATTATTTTAATCAGTTTGAATCCATGGCATCTTTACTTGTTTTGTAATCTTAATTCAAGAATGCGTTATAATGAGAGTAAACCTAAGATTTGCAGTTAATATTTTGGGATGATAATGATAACTCGACCACCTGATGACGGATTCCTGTCAAGTCTGTAGTATGGAAGTATTTGTATTATGTATTTCGTAATCCATCTACTATTCTTCAGATTTTAACCATTGCTAATGTTGGTATTTTCGTTTATAAGTAAGTATAATACTTGTGTCAGATTTTTCAAGCACCCTAAATGCATTCAAGCTAACTTGCGATATCTGCCGGGGCTAAACGCGCCTTTTGAAGAACTTAAAAACTCGAGATTTATAATATTATGGCAGACGTGGTAAACTCATGCAGCGCTTAAAACTGCATACATCAAGTATGTACTAGTAGGATATAAACCTTACAAAAAAAACCAATAAAAAAAATTAAAATTAAATAAAAATTTTCAATACCCATTTCCTGACAGTTTGAATTTTTGAAAGACATTTGTCCCACCTGTCAAAATCTTATTGTCACCTTATAAGAAAGGGACACACTCCCTAACACTGGCTATCTCTGTCGGCTCGTTTTTCTGTTACGAGTTCTCAGTCCTGTTATATATTATTACGTCCATTGTTCACGGTCGCAAACACGAGACAATAGAAGTGAAAAGAAATGATATAGGTACTCCATGGTACGTAATTGCAATGAACTTTCTGTTTTTTATCATGGTAACGTATATTATTATATTATGATAGTGGATATAGTAACTGTATACCTTTTACTTTGACACATTGAGCAAATCGTGTTGCGTTTGAGACTTCTAGAAACCCCTAAATAAATCATTGCACATGAGCTTAGTAGTCGTTTTCGTATTAAAAATAGCAGTTTTCATCCGACAGTGGTGAAGCATTGACCCGCCATAGGCACGAACCCGACGGCGAAGAGCCGTGGAAGTCACACTCCACGGCTGGCATGGAACAACTCCCGTTTTTTCTCATCACAGGGTAAAGCCAGCCGGCTCACATCCGATGAAGCATTAAGGCCACTAGGGCCATTAATATAGCTCCAACCGAAAAAAAATCAAATCGCAGACTTTGGCAGAAATCGAACCCTCGATCTCTGACTTTAGGCATAGGCCAGTACTTATCTACACCAGTACTAAGGATTCCATTATACTTAAAATTTTAGGATTGGGTTTTTTAAGAAAATCGTTTCCCTTATTATGTAATTCAACTGATCAACTTTGGAGGAGCAATATTAATTTAAAAATGACTCGTGGTTAATGACAATGACAATATTAATTGAGCCTGAGTCGCCTGGCAAATGTAAAATAGTTCTATAGCATGCAGTTTGCAGTGCAGTGAAAATACATAAAAAAAATTGAATTCTTCATTCAAAATAAATATAGAATACCAAACTATATGTTCATTTCAGTTCATTAATTTAATTACAGGAGCAAGATATGTACCGTATGACGTGAAGAGATACGACCGTCCTACACCGGGCGGGCTCCCGCCTCTCACATCAGTCCCGATCAGCGGAGACAGGTGCTCCTCGCGATTGGAATCTGCACTCGACCAAATGAAACGAAGGAAAAGGACTCAGCCTAAAAATCTGGATACACCTCTGGTAATTGACTGTTTTAACTCGGATCTCATCATCTCATACTCACGCCATCACCCTCACTCCATTTTAATGAGCAATCGGTGTGTACCACTGCTGGGACTAATCAACCCTCGAGTTCTTTAAGATCCTATTCGGTGGTTGTCCTTTTGATCCTGGTTATACAGGAGCAGGAAGGAAGGTTGGGCCTAGCCCGTATAAAAAATGCAGGCTTCCTTAGGATTATCGGTTTAATACCGATACTATGCCTAGTAAAAGTATTAAGTGATTCAAATATACATAGCCGGAGCGAGGCATACGCCTATATAGTAGGCAGGGTCCAAAATATCCTAGAAGGGCTAGAACTTGTAAGCGTTTTTTTTTTTGGGCGATTATAACAATATTATATGATTATAGCAATAACGTAAAGATAAGCATCTTCCATCTCTTGGATACTGGGTTTTTATTTGAAGGTTCGCAGTAATCAAAGGTCGAAATCTTAACCACTTACATGAACCAGCACAATACGCTGCATTGCTATTTCACGACAGGAACAGACAAAATGAGGTACCAAATACTCACAGTTGCATCAATTGTTTCAGAGCCAAAGCATTGATCTCAACGGATACAGATTATATCACACAATGAGAAGCGCTCCGGTCGACATGTATGTAACGAGGATGCGCGTCAGATTGCCCCAAAACAGTAACTGGGTACGTGTAGAGAAATGCTACTTCGATCCTAGAAACGTATCCTTAGATACAATGCTTCTATTCAACGACATAACCATAAGTGGCAACGTTGATTTATACGAAGCTAATGAACTAGACAGAACCAACTGGCCCAATCGGAGGGTAGGCAGAAATTACGATTCCACATACGATCCGTACTTGAACGACCCATACAGAAGACCTCAGAGTAGCAACGGTTGCAACATGATCCTTAGACTAAGAAAGGCTGGAATCGGTTTTCACACCAGACCCCTGAACCAACAACCAGGAAAGTTTAATGTGAAAACTGATTCTGAATTTGTTGAACCGGGATTCATAAGCGTTTATGCGTACGGTTGTGAAAAATATATAAATAGAAACTCGATCAGAAACAAAGATAACCTACCCTTAAGGCGCAGAAAAAGATCTGATGAGTTTTCATTTGAACCACAAATAGTGGAACCTATTACTGAGGGCCCCGAAAATAGATTATTAGACAATTGGGATGTAATATATGAAGCGAGTAATAACAGAAATAATTATGAACGAAGTAAACTATTCAAACCAGAAGACGATTTGGACGAAGTTGAAGATATATCCAGGGAAATGGAAGATATTTTTACAAAGGGCATAAGAACTCTTTTAACAACATATATGAAGAAAGAATTACAGCCAGCTATAAAAGACACTCTGATGAGGAATATGGGTTATGTTGTATCTTACGGGTGATTTTTATATAGTTTTGTTGCCCAATTTCAAACAACCTACATAAAATATTATTAAATAAATGTACATTACATAAATTGTTTATACATAAAATGTGTTTTATTTTAAAATTAAATAACAAGTCATCTTTTTAGATACACATTTGATGTCAAAGAATAATTTCAAAATGATCACATTTTTTTTAACTTGCAATTAAATAAAAGTACAATGGCAATATAATTCTGTAGAACATACAATAATTTTAAAAAAATCTACATCACAGTGCTACATAAATATGAATTCCAAAATAAAATAAGATCAAAAGAATACTGTCTACATAGTAAGACATTAGGATTAATCCTAATGGCTAGTTCATCCTTAAAAGTGTTTATAATGTACTTATCTACTAATTTTGACATTTTAAATTTTCTAGTTTTAAATGACTAGATCTGGATAAGTGGAAATAATATAGAATATATTATTATTATTATTATATCTTTAACTAACTACAAAAACATTTAACCAGACCGTTTTGTTGATTAATTAATGTTTGTTGATTTTTTTTGCCTCAAATATTTATTAAAATAATATTTTTGTAATAACCAAGATATTACCATACATAATATATAGAAACACACAACCCTTTACATAAAGCACACTTAATGGTTTTTCTTTATTTTATTTATTCATAATTTTATCGAATTGAGCATATACCTAGTACTGTCTCTATACAAAATCTACAATTAATTCTTTTTACTAAAATAGCATAGATATAATTATATCCTCATTATAATGTGTTTTATTTCATCATACACAGCAAAATGTAATGCTGAAACAAACATGGCTTTTAAAATACTAGGGCCATAGCCTTTATAAAGAGCAAAGAATCCTTCTTCAGATAATATTAATTTTATACAATTGATGGGACCATCACAGTACATTTGCTTGCCAAAGAAACTCCTGTGTTGCTGAAATCCCTGAATTTGTAACCTTTTTTTCACAACATCAAATGGATATATTGCAGTTTTAGAAACTATACCAGCTACTCCACCGGCCAGTAAGTTAGCAGCTAGTGTTGATTCAATTACAGAATTCAGGTCTCGCCTTTGCAAAAAGGATATTTTATTAAAAATGTTTTCTGTTAACAATTTATAGACAGCAAACTGAATTCCTGCATGAGGTCCAATTTGAGCAACTGTTGGAATCAATCCTTTAAAAAGAGCAGATGCCCCTTCATGCCTAATCATTACAGTCAGTGCATCTGTGAATCCTTTGTAAGCCTTTTGTGTTTTTTGCTCGGCTATTAATCTGGTTCTTACAGTATCAAACGGAAAAGAAGCTATAGCAGCGACACTTGCCGCTATAGCCCCATTTGAGAAGTTTATCCAATGCTTGTGAGTATCATATAATTGACGGTCAGCGTGCTGGCATGTCTGTGTTAATTTTTCATAGACAGAAAATTGTATAAGTCCATATGATACTGAAAGTAACTGAGCTGGTATATGGCCACTCCATAAGGTTGATACTCCTTCTTCTCGTATAATACTAGTAAAAGCTTGCAATATTGAACTATATTTTGATCCTTGCTTAATTGGTTCTGTCTGAAGTTGGAATCGTATTTTTAGTACATCTAACGGTTGCGCTATAGCTCTCGTTACACCTCCTGCAACACCACCAGCAAATGCACTTTGAACTAAACTTACATTGGTATCATAATTATGGTCTGATTGCACCATATTAATATTAAAAATAAATGTTATAATTCAACTAAATATCAAGTAAATAACCTAAATTCGCGCCAGAAGTCAAAACATTTTTTTCTTCGTTCCTATTGAAACAGGCTAAGACCAGAGGCCAAACATTTTTTAATTTTTTGAAGTGAAACTTCTTTAGAATCGTTGTGATTTCAAACCGGATGCAACGGAAAAAACGACAGGTAAGAGACACAAATACAAAAGAGCGAGAGAGCAAATGTCGGTGTGTATGTATATTGCACTCTGTTTAATACTTGCCTGTATTTGAGCATTTAACGTGTGTTTCACTTCTTTCGTGTGTGAATCGCACACATACCTTTTTTCGTTCTTATTGCAACAGGCTGAGACCAATCACCAAAGGCCATGCTGACTTTTTAATTGTTGATCTTATTGGAACGGGCTAAAATCAGAGGCCATACTTCCATGTTTGGCATTATATTACAAATCTGAGTTCTGTGTGTTTTGAAATTACAGCACAAAAGTGAAAAGCGAAATACGTGGCATAGTGCGTCACTATGATGTTCAAATCACAGCAACGCTTCGCACAATCGAGTACTCTTAAAAGTAATGCTTTTGCGCCATGTGGTAGCAGAAAATTAACTATTGTTATTTTTATGTTAACGTTGGTCGAAAGGAGACAGTCCAAATCTATATGGGACGTTGGTCTACTTTTGTACAGCTAATGATATAAAGGAAAAAAATATTCAAAACAGTTTTAATTTGTTCAAATCCATGAATTCTTTTCAATTTCAACAGAAGTATAATTTAATATATCCAAGATATGCAACACTACATGATATAACAGTGGCGTAGGTGTTTAGTTAACTATGATATTATTAGATATAAAGGAATCTGAACATAATGCTGAACGAATTAATCGTAATTTAGATGACAGAACTTTAGCCGGTAGAGCGCACCTTCTTTAATAAGTACTCGTTTAAATCTTTACCCAGGAAGTATTGTGCCGCTGATTGGTCCGCTTCAATAGCACTACCATACAACCGATCCTAGCGCAGACAGCGGCAAAAAATAGAACTAAGATCTGGGTTTAATATTGTGTATCTGAATACTACAGAAAAGCACATATCGTTCGGACTTCGGACTACTTATATCTATACTCCGTGGTCCATATAAAAGTCCATACGTCTCGTTAGATGAAAAAATAATAAGATGATGTTGTGTGTTTTCCAATTACAGAGCATAATGCGACTCAGTGCCGCACAATGCCGCACAATGCTGTTGCTTAATTGGAACGCGATAGTTCTAAAATGCGCCATCAGAGTGCGCTAGGTTCAGGGTAGAATAAAAAATATTAATAAAAGTTGGCAATAACCAACATATATTATTATTGGTTGAAAGCTATTTACGGTTATTTTAAGTTATTTGGATTTTGATTATTTCATTAACATTTTTTGTTTTGAGTAATTTTTTTTAATGAGTTCTTAAACAATTATGTACCTTTCAATTAAATAATCTCTTTATCAAATATTGCATATCATCTGGTACGTTCGTATTTTAAGAATTCATATTTTGGACTTTTAAGTATTTATACTATATAATATACTAGCAGCGCCCCGCGGTTTCGCCCGCATACTTCATATTTCCGTGAGAGTGCAGGCATAAATCATAGCTTATATGTATCGTTTTAGTGTATATAAGCTATATTATTATAAAGTTTCAATAGAATCCATTCTTTTTATTAGAGTTTTTACTAGAAAGAGTAATAAACATCCATACTTACAAACTTTCGCGTTTTTAATATTAGTAAGATTACCAAAACCCTTCTTTGTAGATGAACTTGAAACATTATATTAATATTTTTGTGCACGTTCGCGTATATTTTTTAACAATAAATAATATTATTAACGATAGTATTTAAATAAAACATTTCGATAAATGAACAACTTAAAGAAAAAACACTTGTTAATTTTTTGTCACAGTTGGCCAATTGCACGCATTTCGCGAAAGCACTACTTTTAAGAGAGCTCAAAAATGCGATGCGATGCGATGCTGTAATTGGAACACCAACTTTGAGCATTGTGTCGCACAATGCGCGTTTGTGCTGTAATTGGAAAACGCCCATTATCTTCTACTTCTTCAATATTAGCTTCCCAAAAGGATGATATTGCTTATAATTATAGCGAAAACTGAGAAGTAGAGGACGTTAAATGACTGATGTGACCTGTCAGTTGTCACCAGTTGTCACTTTGCACTTTGCAGTTTGGAGATCTCTAAAGTCAAAGTCTAAACTGTATTCTCTAATCCTAACTCTAATCTATATTTCACAAAATACCAGAAACAGAAACGGTAATCATAATTTATAAATATGAATTAAGCATTTTCATTTCTCAATTCAATATTCAACTACTTCAGATATCATTTTAAGTGTTCACGTATTTTCAATTTTGTGACCTGAGTTTTGATTTGCAGCGCAATATAAATAAATTAACTGTTTATTTGTGGCTGAGATTAATACTAGGGTAGAATCTTTTTGATATTTCATATTAAAACAAATCTCCATCGACCTGGAATTAATTCATTAGAAAGATGTCTACACCTCTAGAGAATCTTGAAACACAACTTGAGATGTTCATAGAAAACGTAAGACAAATTCGCATCATAGTAAGTGACTTCCAACCACAGGGCCAGAGTGTTCTTAATCAAAAAATGTGAGTAAGAAATTAACAATTTTGTAATTATGATTGATTATTGCCAATTAGATGCCACTTGCTATTAAGATTTCGAATTATAAGGATTACTATTATATACTTCGTTCATAAATTTGAGAGAATATTTTACTGATTACTGTGGATAAAGAATTAGATTTCATTCTTGGATAATTTAATGAATATAGAAAGTATGTTAGCACGAATTTTACTACAAATAAATTTTATGACTTTCCATAAAATTTGCTATGTTTCTTAAATAACTAATTCTTTGATAATTGTGTTACAGCCAGTCTTTAGTGACGGGTCTTCAGGAAGTTGATAAATTAAAATCACAAGTACAAGACATTCATGTTCCAACAGAGGTTTTTGAGTAAGTTTTTATTTTATAGACATAAAAAAGTCATAAATGGACAATTTGTTTATCTGGTCTAAGGGATCACCATTTCTCATAGACCTACAACAACACTGAATTTAGTGTCCTGGTTTCCCAGATTACGGCTTATAGTTTTTAACATTCAGCTAATAACGTTTATGCCAAGTTTTTAAGAATATATGAATGTATGGAGGTATGTTTGTTACTTTTTAATGCAAAAACTACTGAATAGATTTTGATAAAACCTTACAATATGGCTTACACATAAGAATACCACATAGGATACATTAGTTTAGATTATAATTTAAGCTCAGCCCCGGTATGTAGTCTACATTCTTAGCCAGTTTGCCAGGCAAAATGCTAACTTGCTAATTTTTTTTTTCAGTTATATAGATCAAGGTCGCAATCCACAGCTCTATACAAAAGATTGCATAGACAAAGCACTTGCAAAGAATGAAGAGGTAAAAGGAAAAATTGATTCATACAGACGATTCAAGAGTCATCTTCTGTCCGAACTATCAAAGACATTTCCTCATGAAATATCCAAGTATAAAGCTATGAGGGGCGGTGAATAAAACAAGAATTATATTTATTTATATGTAAGGGATCTCTGATTCTTAAAAAAGTAGTTAAAGTATTTCAATTAATTGTAAGACTGGTTGTTGCTAATGTGGCAAAATACAAAAAGTTAAAAAATTGTAGTTTTGGTTTTAAAGAGTGTAACCCATTAACATCCATTACACTTAATGTAATAATGTTATTCAACAATCACACAACATTAATATAGGCCTGTTGTAAGTAAGTAACAAACTGATAGTTAAAAAAATGATGTAAAAAAGTATTTTAAATTTAGCACTATAAATAAAATACTCACTTAAAGTTCAGCTACTGTGCACAATATGTCTTAAAGTGGCTATTTTTAATTTATACTATTATATATTCTTTATTTTAATTTTTTAAAATTTAAATTGAAATAGTTTAAGAGAAAATAATCATAAGTAATTGATTTTTACACTTATAATTTCTACAGAATCAGCCAGATAATATAATAATTAGATATAAGAATTTTGTTTAATTTAGTGATAATAAAATAAAAAATAGATTTGGTGTACTTAATTTAATTTTTTAAAACATATTTTTCTAATAACATTTTTTAGAATACATCATATAGTAGTACACATTATTACTTCAATTTACATTAAGACATTTTTTAAATAAGCATATAACAATTAGAAAAAAAACAAGAAGTAGATAGTTGAAAAAAAATAAAGAAATTAAAGCACAAGAAACACTTTTGCTTGGAAAAGTAATTTCATATAAAAAGTTTTAAAAATATTGCATATTATTAGGAAATTGAGCCCTTAAATAAAATAATTTGAAATAACATTTAATTAATAATAATAATATAAAATTGAGCCATTAAATAAAATTATTTACTATTAAAAATTGTTATGATCATCATTATGGAAGTTATTATAAATGTAAAAAACATAATATTTCATTTAGATATTTTTAAATTTGTCTATAAAATAAAAGTTTTATTTTTCTGTATTATATTGGGCAAATTTCAATTAAATATAAATTAAAAAATACCTATTAGTACATAAGCTATTGAGGTAATCAACACTAAACATAATTTAAAATGTAACAAGAAAAATTTTAAAGAAATAGTAAACAGTAATTAAGGAAAACACATTAAAAATATTTTGAGACAATGATCTTTGCGCATCTAGCGGTCTTATTGATCAAAAGTCATTTTATAAAGTCTGCTTCATTTGTACATAAGTTATTAGTAGCAGTGCTGGTTAATGGATCAGATTCATCCGAGTTACCATTAATGACCGAATCACTATCGCAGTCAGAATTGTCACATGCAGATTGTATATCAGTTGCATTATCCCAAATTTTATAGAATTCGCATTTGACTGGACAAACTAGTTGTTCTTTATTTGTGATGTATACGTAGTTCCAATGGTCGAACGAACGGTCATTACCCCAATTTAGGGTGCCCGTCAAAAGAATCTTATCGTCGACTAAGCAAAACTTGTGTTGCATTGAAAATCCTGGCTCTCCTATTTTGTACCTTATTTCGGCCCCTGAAAAGAAATTTATATAACCTACAAACGATTCAAGAGAATCAATGTATATTTCGCGATAAAAATGTTCATGTTGCAGCAACAATCAATTTTTTTTTAATTAAAATTATTCTTTTAAAATTGAGTTTTTTATATTATATATATAATAAGAATATGTAATTCAATGGAATTATGAACATTCATTATCATCATTAGAAAGCTTTTGTCATAATTCATAAATCCTATTTTAATGATTACCTATTTGACTTTCTTTCCAAAACGTCCCAATATTTTCTGGTGTTTATTTTACTAGTGGATACGATAGACGCCCTGTGCGAAATATTTTAAACTTAGTCTAACCGATTTGTTAATCTTAACCATTGTTAAATCCACTTGAACACACAATAAATTTTATCAAAATCGGTCGAGCCGTTAAGGAGGAGTTCAGTGTCATACACACGTATAGAAGAATTATATAGTATTTTATAAAGAGATGTTATATTTTCATTGCTTGTATTACAAAAATGTTCCAGTTTATTAATGACAAAAAATTATTTATTATTATAAATTATAATATAAAATATATATTATTATTAATATTATTTATTATTTTAAATATTTTTTACTAAAGATTAAGCCATTCCTATAATTTTATGAGTAGGCATACTGTAACTTATTTTGGCAACATTGTCTATTTCTTAAAATTAAAATAAAATAAAATTTACCAGCTTCAATGAGTTCCTTAACAAAGAATTCTGTTGATTCATTATATCCTGTGCGATCGATTACAATACGAACTTTGATGTTTTTCTTCTTTATTAGATTCACCAGTTTGGCTTGAATTGCTGGATTATGGATTCCGGGCATGCAAACATTAACGCACCTCTTTGACTTCTCTATAAAACCCATTAACTTGTCAAAGTAATTGTACGCATTGTATTGAAGTTTACAAAACACCATAACTTCGTTAAACTCAGTAACTCTGCTTGTATAATAATATGCAGCAGCGGATACAACACAAGTTACGGCAAAAGCCACTGCCGTCGAGAGGGCACGTGGGCTAAATTTCATTTTAAGTAATTTCAACCATATATAAACCTTTTCTTGTGCACACTACGACCGGTCTCTAATTTTATTGTTAGAAATAAAATCAAGAGGTCTAAATATGTAATTACCATCACATTGTAAGTTTGTTTATAAAATTTTCAAACTACCCCAATAAGATATAAATTGAATAACTTTCTTAAATCCACATTATTTTTTATTGTTTAAATAAATTTGCACTTCTACCATATAATACTATAATTTACGTTGAATTAGCAAAAAATATGATTTTATAATACAATAGAATGTTGTAGGTCCAATACAGAAATTCAGCTTGAAACACTTGTGCTACTATTTACTAATTTGTATAAAAAAAGTTCATATGGCGGGAATGTTCATGTGACATTGACAATTATTGAAATACGAATTCATAAATGTGTTCATAAATTCTTGCAGAGAATTTTGTTTTGGTAATCTGAAATTTTAAAAGATTGCACTGTCAAGTTTCAAACGCGTCGGTTTGTTTTTGATACTTTTGGTGTATTTTACGTCTTTTTTTTTGGTTTTTGTTTATTTATTTTAATTATATATTTTGTGTTGTCTTCTGGTAAGTGTTTTTAGTGTTTATTTTAGTTTTAAGCCATGGAAGGGAATGAACCTCCCGATCCACCGGCGCCTCCAGACATCCAAGATTCAGATCGTGCGGAACAATACACAGCCATTCTCACGGTCCCACTCCCTACCTTCACAGCCCACGAAAAGAACTTGAGCAAGAAACGTACATTAGATACTAGCAATGACTCCATCCCTACCAAACAAGCAAAACAAGTAGTTACAAGAATGAGATACTCTAATCTAGATAAACCTCCTTATTTAACACATGTATCTCGTATTGAAAGTGACCCAACGGCCAATACCACACTCCACCCCGTTAAGTTTGGCCAGTTCCTAAAAACCCAACGTTTTACGGGTATATTAAATGACGGACTTAAACGAGTTGGTCGGAACAAAGTCTCAGTAGAGTTCACTAGCCCTGCTGATGCCAATTCCTTTTTAACACACCCATTGATTATACAAAATGGTTTTACTGTTTCAATCCCCACCTACAACATTACCCGTATGGGAGTTGTTCGTGAAATTCCTGTAGATTGGTCCCCCGAGGAAATTACAGTAAATTTAGAAGTTCCCTCAGGATGTGGGAAAATCATCAAGGCTCGCAGAATAAACAGGAAAGTGATTACCAATGGTACCGTAGACTGGCAACCAACTCAATCTGTGATTCTGACGTTTGACGGACAAACTTTACCAAAGAGAGTCTACTGTTGCTACAACTCTTTGAAGGTGGAATTGTATAAATATCCAACAATCCAGTGCTTTAACTGCTGTAGATTTGGTCACACGAAAACGCAATGTAGATCCAAGCCGAGGTGCTACAAGTGCAGTGAAAATCATACTGGTGAGGGATGCCCGACCCCAGAAGACAAATCAGTTTGCCTTTACTGTTCAGGGAGACATTTTGCTATCAGCAAGTGTTGCCCGGAATATATAAGACAGACTGAAATTAAAACAACCATGTCAGAGCGTAACATTTCATATGAGGAAGCATCCAAGTCCCAACCTGCATCCTACCGCTCCTACGCTGATGTCTCTAAGACTACCTTTAGCTCCTCTACATCCCGCCCTACTCGCCCCTCACCCTCAACTATTTCATACAAAAAAACTGTTTTCACTCCCAAAAAACCCCGACCTGCTCAATTACCTGGATATGACAAACAAGCCCATCAAAATGTCATTAATGAATTTATGTTCCCACCATCAGCAAATGGTTGTGCTTTACCTACTGAAGAACAACCCACCAACTCTAATTTCTCTATAAGTAACCTCTTGTTAACTTTATTAGTTAACATTGTAAATAACAAAGACTTTGTATTAACTGACCACGTTGCAAAAACACTTTACTCAATTCTCCAACAACATAATGGATCCACTCAAATTTCTTCAGTGGAATGCCAGGAGCATTCAGAATAAGAAACACGAACTTATTCATTTAGTTAATAGTTTTAAAATTGACCTTATAAGTATCAATGAAACTTGGTTGAAACCTGATCAAAACTTTTACCTTCGTGGCTTTTCTACGTTCCGTGATGATCGGTCTGATGGTCATGGAGGCACAATGATACTTGTAAGCAATAAATTTCCAATTAATATACTCCCAATACCTTCCCATTGTGGCAACGATATCAACATTGTTGGTATCAAAATCAAAAATATCCATGTTCTCTCTATATACATTCCTCACCCTAATTCTTCTATCCTTTCCCTCCTACGTCATATCTTTCTATGCTTTCCCCCTCCCCTTCTAATTCTAGGAGATTTCAACAGCCACAATATTATGTGGGGCTCAGATTCTAATGACTCCTCTGGCATTGAATTAGCAGAACTGTTAGAGGAGTTAAATCTCTGTGTCCTTAATGATGGTCAATCTACAAGAATAACTCTTCCTGGACAAAGAAAGAGTTGTGTAGACCTCTCTATATGTTCCAATGACATATCTACACTTTTGCAATGGGACCGTTTAAACAGTACATTTGGTAGCGATCATTATCCAATTAGGGTTGAATATCCACTTAGATGTTCCCCTCAACTGGCACCACCCCCACTACTCAAATACAGGACTTCCAGTGCAAACTGGGATCTGTATAAGAAAAATTTAGAAGATAAAGTAAATTCACTGCCTATCATCACTCCGGAAAATTTAAGTTATTGTTTTTCTGAGCTCTGCTGTCTAATTGGACAAGCAGCTGACAACTCTATCCCCCTCAAAAATTCGGCCACAGGGAAATTACCTTCCCCACCCTGGTGGGATAGTGAATGCACAGAAATGATTAAATCCAGAAAAATGGCAGAAAGGGCATATAACCGAGATATGTCTGTAGCGAATCTGATTAATTATCAGAGGATTGCAGCCATGGCAAAACGCCTGTTTCGTAAGAAAAAGACCCTGAGCTGGCGTCAATTCTGTGCATCACTCTCACCAGATACTAGTTCCAAAGTAGTATGGAATCAAATAAATCGATTTAGACGCGGTCATACCTATAAAAATTCCCCATGTATTTCTGGTCCTGTTGCTTTTTCCTTCCTTAGCAAAATAGCCCCCCCATATGTTCCAAATTATAACGACCTTCCCTCCTCAAATCACAACTGTCTCCAATCTCAACATCCTATTACCCAGCCCTTCTCCATGAATGAACTAAAATTTGTTCTCTCACATGTCAAGGATTCTGCCCCGGGAAGTGATGGGTTTCCTTACTCCTTTCTAGGAAAGGCTGGACCAAAATTTTTACAATATTTTCTAAATTTAATTAATAAATTTTTTGACTATAATATCATACCCACTGAATGGAAAATGCAATTAGTTATACCCATTTTAAAACCTGGGAAATCCCCAGAGGTAAGTGACAACTACCGCCCTATTGCTCTTTCATCTACTTTCTGCAAAATATTCGAACATCTTATAAAAAATCGCCTTGAATGGCTTGCAGAAAGTAACTCATTAATCCCCCATTGCCAATTTGGTTTCCGTAAGGGTTTGAGTACCACCGACAGCCTTAGCATTTTCCTTACAGATTTGAGAATAGCCTTTTCAAGAGAGGAGTCTGTAGTGGCCACATTTCTTGACATCTCAGCAGCATATGACAATGTCATTCTTTCTGTGCTCAGGTACAGGCTACAAGAGCTGAGCATTCCAGAAAAGCTTGTTCGGGTTATATGCAATCTGCTGATGGATAGAAAAATTCAACTACGCATCCCGGGACAGTCCTTTGACCCACACACTGTGTGGAAAGGTCTCCCCCAGGGCTCTGTTTTAAGTCCAATCCTTTACAATTTATATACCTCTTCCCTACATAGTTCCCTGAACATTGACTGTCAAATCCTTCAATATGCTGATGACCTTACTCTTTATGTTTCCCATCCTAATATCCCTCATGCATCATCTTCTCTCCAAATTTCATTAAATTCTCTAATATCCTGGCTGCAACAGGCTGGCCTCCAAATATCAGCTCCAAAAAGCAGCGTGGTAATCTTCAGTAGGAAGAAAAACATCCCACAAATAGACCTGAGAATTGAAGGCCACCCTGTTCCGGTCCAGGATACAACAAAATTTTTAGGAATAAATTTAGATTCCAAACTATCTGGTACTAGTCATATCAACTATATTAGCCAAAAAGCAGAGCGAAACTTAAACATAATAAAGGCATTGGCTGGAGTCTCCTGGGGCTCCCATCCATTTTGTCAAAAAATCTTATATAATGCCATAATCAGAAGCCTTTTTGACTTTGGTACATTCCTCCTTTTTCCATTTAACAAGTCATCCCTCAGATCATTAGATTCCCTGCAGTCAAGGGCACTCCGTTGTGTCATAGGCTGTATGAAATCTACACCCATCAATGCCCTTCAGGTAGAATGTGGTGATCCACCTTTACACATCCGTTTCCAATTCCTCTCAGACCGGTTCCTCTTCCGTATAAACTCCCGCTCTGAGCATCCACTAAAAAAGAAAATTGAGTGCTTAAATAATCTCTGTATCTCTTCTCCTTATTGGCGCCATAAACCTATTCCTTATTTAATAAATAGCTTCAGGAAAATATCTAATATTGAGCAGGTTATTCCTATTCAATCCTCTCCAAAACTCCCTTGGCAACTTTTCCCATATGAAGTACTAATATATTGCCCTAATATATTGCTTGACATTGGTATTAATAAGACAACAACCGAATGCAATATCAACTTCAAAGCCGAGTTAGCTAACAGATGGAACTCTAGTCACTTATTTTTCACAGATGCATCTAAATTATCAGAGTCTGGTCACACTGGGGTTGCAGTGTACTACCAAAATTCAAAAATAGCCTTACATATTCAATGTCCTCCTCATTCATCAGTCTTTACGGGTGAGTGCATTGGTATATTAGAGGCCTGTCTATTTATAGAGAGTCATAATATATCTAATGCGGTCATCTTTTCAGACTCAAAAAGTGCTCTGGAATCCCTTATTGGTAACCCTTTTTATAATAAATTGAACAGTAAAATTATTTTAGAAATTAAACATTCCCTGTTAAATAGTTTTAATGCGGGTTCAAACATCTCTCTTGTTTGGATACCAGGACATACTGGCATCAAGGGCAATGAAGTTGCTGATTCTCTTGCGAAACAAGCCACTTACCAACAGGTGGACTGCAAACACTTTAGGTACCAAACATACGACCTCCTAAACATCCCCCAAACTCAAGCACACAAATCTTGGCACATGGAATGGAGCAGGAGTAGTACTCATAAAGGAAGGTTCTATGCCTCCTTACAACCTGATATTCCCAGAAAACCATGGTTCTGGAAATATAAAAAAATTCCAAAGGGTGTGGTATCCATCTTAAGCAGACTCCGTTTAGGTCACTGTTGTACTCCAGTGTTCCTACAAAAAATAAGAATTAGGGATACATCATTGTGTGAGTGTGGTTTGGACGATGGGACTTTAGACCACATTTTTTTCTCCTGTCCCAACAATTTGGCATTTAGTTTATATCCCCACCTACCATCACTTAATATTCCACTCCCTACAAATTTCAACTTATTATTAAAAACTTTTCATGACCCCCGCATCATTTTCCTCTTGTCAAAATTTATTAAAATGAACAATATTAGGCTATAAAATATCTATCTCCTTTCTTTTTTCCATTCTTTTCCTAAATATTCATGGATATTTGTGTACATAATATTATATTGTAAATAAATTGTGTATGTCAATTATTTATATATTTGAATTTAATTTTTTATTTTTTTAAATAGAAATGTGTGCAATAGAATGTGTCAGTCTATCCCTTAAATGTATAACTCCACACTTAGTACTAAACTAATGATGTTTGTTTCAGCCAACAAAAATCAAAATTTTAATAAATTTAAAATCTCGAAAAATTTATTCTCTAAAAAACTTGACATTGGCAGAATGTTGCAACATGATAGTTGCGACCGCGGTCCATAAAAAAAAAAAGAAGAAGAAGAAGAAGAATTTTGTTTATTGTTAATTTTTATTAATTATTTGCATTACTCAATAATTTTTTACCCCTTAGGACATACATACATATAATAAATAGTGAAATAAATGAAAGAAATGAATAAAACTAACAAATCTTATCGACTTTTAATCAATACTAAACTAAAACAATTAAAAACATTAAAGCAAATGTAATATAAAAAAATCATCGAAAATGGGTATAACCGGCTTAATACCATTTCTTGAAAAAGCTTCAAGAAGGGCAAATGTTAGCGAATTCAGTGGATGTACAGTAGCGATAGACACATATTGTTGGCTTCATAAAGGTGCATTTGCATGTGCGGAAAAACTTGTTCGAGGAGAAGATACAGATATGTATGTATTCAAGTTGATAATACTTTGATGTTCTCAAACATTCAGCATATCCACATGAAATGGAAAAAGTAAATTTGACTTCATATTAAAATTTCAGCCACATCAAGTATTGTTTAAAGTATGTAACCATGTTATTATCAAGAAATATTAAACCAATTCTGGTGTTTGATGGGCGACACCTGCCTGCTAAAGCTTTAACTGAATCTAAAAGAAGAGAGTAAGTATAAATGTATATTATTACGCTTTTTTAGTAAATCACTTGTAAATCTAATTTTTAGAGGATATTCTTCAGATAGTGCGAAATTTACTAATTGCCACTTGTGTTTTATTAAATTTTTGCTGTCTATGTATGTTGGGGACACTTGACAAATTTGGTGGAATTTACTTTTTCAAGATAAGTTGTGAAGATTTTGCTGTCCTTTTTTCCATTGCTTTTGCATGCATTCATCTCCTAAAAGCCTAATTTGCCACCTGATGGCCTCTGTTGCTCCTAGGACGCAACCTATGTGGACTATTAACAAATCTAGGACTGCTCACATTGGTATATTTGTTTGTAAACTCTTAGATGAGCTATCTGCTCATCTACAGTTCCGGTGAAGCTTAAAGGTCTTAAGGCCAACAGCATAGGTCCATTCGAAAAAAAAAATTGGTATATTTAGTCAAATAAAAGAACTATCAAACATTGTTCTAAAGTGTATTTTTTTAATAATTATAATAAAATGCTTTCAGATCACGTGATATATCTAAGAAGAGAGCAGCTGAATTATTAAGCCTAGGAAAGGTAGATAAAACAAACATGATTTCTCTAATAGCCTAGATTTCATACCAAGGCCATCTAATAGCCTAGATTTCATACCAAGGCCATTTTTCCTTGGCCTTGCCTGATATTTCAATAATGAAAAAAAATAATCAAAACTAGCCTGTGATACATCATTTTATTTCGTTCAATCCACTGTTCTGAAATATCTCAATATAGGGCCTAGTTTATTTGTCTAAAGATTTTCTGTGTAAGTACAATTAAAACTTGTAATTACACAACTTGTCTTTTGTCATTACAGATAGATGAAGCAAGGTCATTTATTAGGCGCAGTGTGGATATAACTCATGAAATGGCATTGGCCCTTATAAAGGAGTGTAGGAAACGCAATGTTGACTGTATAGTGGCACCTTATGAAGCGGATGCGCAACTTGCCTACCTCAATATTAAAAACATAGCACACTTAGTTATAACTGAAGATTCAGACCTTATATTGTTTGGTTGCAATAAGGTATATTATATATCATACTTATACTTTTGTAATAAATAAAATGTGCAACTTTGTAACTGCAACCAGGGTGATACTTACATCTTTCATGAAGAGTTTGTGATGTGATCTGTTCATGGAGAAAGGCAGAGTAATATTCCTGCATATTACAACTCTGGATAAAGATTGCATGAATGAAACAGCTAAGACTGGCTCATAGTCCAAAGATATGTAATAGTAGCACTAGAATAGGAGGTGCAATGTGACATTTTTAGTGGAACACTGGAATAATAATAATTAATTAATGTGTTTATTCATTGTATCTCGTGATGTTTGTTTGTCATTATTGATTATGTTCATGTCTAGCCGTTTAACAGCAGTAATTTACCTTAATATTACGATGAAGGAAATTATATTTCTGATGAAACCACTTGCTTGAGATTGTTCAGGCTGTCAATTCACTGTGTTTTGAGTGTTGTGTTTTTGAAGACCCTAGTTTTCCTAGATTTCCTACATTGTAGTAATAATTTTGTAAATTTATCAAATATTGTCTTCTTTTTAGGTTCTTTTCAAAATGGATCTAGATGGTACAGGTACTTTGGTTGAGACTGTCAAAATACCGCTTGTGATGAAGTGCCCTATTGAGCACTACACATTTGACAAGTTTCGGCAGATGTGTATCATGTCTGGATGTGATTATCTGTCTTCATTACCCGGGATTGGTTTGGCTAAAGCCAGACAATTTGTGACCGCCACACAGGATACAAATTTTGCTAATGTAAGTATAGTAATAGTTTTATTGATATAACTGTGTAGTATTACTTTTATAATAGCTTTTATAGGTTGTCATGAATGTTTTTTTTTATGACAACCTGAACCCCTCAAATGTTGCCCCAAAAATCCACCATAATTTTTTATCCAAAGCTTATTCTGTCTATAGCCAACATAACAAGAGTAGAATTGACCCAGTTGGAGCAGAAGTGCTAAGTTATGCGTGTGTATATAAGGTCTTTGTAAATTAACTACGAACCATTTGGGTACGTGATCTACTGCTTGTGTAAAGACGTTTAGGCACAAAAAAAAAATAAGTAAAAATTTGAAAAAAAAAATTAAAAGTAATAAAAATTGCAAGAAATGAAATCTATTGCATTAAACCGTCTGCCCGCAATACATGTACACAAGAAAAGTATACTCAATTAAATCATATTGCCAGAAATTAAACCTATTGCAATAATAAATCGTCCGTGCGCAATACAAGGTCATTTCTCGGGTCATTGGGTTCATGACTCGACAGCTGATCGACCGCCGCGCGACGTAACGCGGTTTCAACCATTTCTTTCACGTTTTAAGACCGCCAGATTGATAGCAACATACACAACTAAGTACCTTTTGAAATTTACATCTCATTTAGGGTTTGAAATGATAATAATTATAATTAGTCGTAATAATAGTTAGTTAAGTTCTATGACACTTTTTACAGAACTATTTTATAAAATACTTTTTATAAAATCTACGTAATCTTACAACAATAAAATCGCAACTAGAGCAAAAACTAACAACATTATGCATTACAGGGGCGAGGGGGGTGTAATATTTTATTTATTTGTAGTTTGTACAATATGGCAACGCCGCTGTCTTTTAAAGAAGCCGACAAAGGAAGCGGCAATGCTGTGCCGTGATAAAGGATCTTTCACATTAGCATATTTATTAAATAGTACCTACTTCTACTACTTTATCAACGTCTGATTAGTATTACAAATTAGTTTTAATTTATGTTATTTTAATAATGTACCGTAAAAAGTAATACGTACCTACTTGCTTATAATTAATTTAAGCATTTATTGGATTGTATCGCTATGGTTACAAGTGTGTCAAGATTGGACTTTCTAATTACAACATTATTATTATTATGGTTAAAATAACAATAATTGATATTAAAACATACCTACGTCAAAAATAAATCGGGCCAAAACTTTTTTTTACACATTATTATTTTAAACGATATTGCGTCGAGTGTGAAGGAGACTTTACCGGCGGCTTTCTATTGAAAATCATTTAATATTTTAATTTTTAGTGTATTTCGAAATCGCGCAAGTGGTGCACGTAAGTTCAGTTAATACAGTGTGAAGTGTCGCGTAATTCATAGCTATTAATGTTTGTTTGTTAAATTTGTGTGTGATCGTTTAAATAAAACATAAAAAAACGTAAGTACTACACTTACTGTGCACTGACGCAGCATTAGGTATCAAAATTGTTTTGGACAATTTTGTATTCCAGTTCTACTACATCATACATGTGATAGTGTGACACTTCGATGAGGATGAAAAGACATTGCCTGAGGCGTGCGTCATTCTGTACAGGACATGGTGGCGGTAACGTCCAACAAAATTAGGTTAAACAAGTTATGTATGTACGTACTTGATTTTACATTGGTTTTTAAGAGATTTTTAAAGTAATTGATATCTGCCTTGAGTGCTACACTGCTACTAAATGTCGGTGTAACTAGTTTATGCTAATCTGTCAGTCCAAAGCCTGTAAAAAGTGTGATGGGAGGTCATAGAACTTAACTAACTATTATTACGACTAATTATAAATTATAATTATTATCATTTCAAACCCTAAATGAGATGTAAATTTCAAAAGGTACTTAGTTGTGTATGTTGCTATCAATCTGGCGGTCTTAAAACGTGAATGAAATCGTTGAAACCGCGTTACGTCGCGCGGCGGTCGATCAGCTGTCGAGTCATGAACCCAATGACCCGAGAAATGACCTTGTATTGCGCACGGACGATTTATTATTGCAATAGGTTTAATTTCTTGCAATATGATTTAATTGAGTATACTTTTCTTGTGTACATGTATTGCGGGCAGACGGTTTAATGCAATAGATTTCATTTCTTGCAATTTTTATTACTTTTTATTTTTTTTTCAAATTTTTACTTATTTTTTTTTGTGCCTAAACGTCTTTACACAAGTAGTAGATCACGTACCCAAATGGTTCGTAGTTAATTTACAAAGACCTTATATATATGTCTTATATACTTTCGATTATTTTTTATTTATATGGATATTTGTTGGCTCTGACTAATTTAAATGAATAAGACTGTATACATTTTAGATATTTATTTGTAGCAACCATGACAACTGGCTAGTGGGGAAGACAGCTGTCTATGACTTTCGAAGCGTGCGCAGACAAAATTGTTTATAAAGGGATAAAAGACTAACAGTTTTATCAACTTTTTTTTAAGTACACAAAATTTAACCTTACAGGCTTTACGGAAACTGCCAAGTTTTTTCAATCGTTCAAACTTAGTGGTGACAGATGAGTACAGAGAGAACTTCTTGAAGGCTGAAGCCACATTTAAACACCAGTATGTGTATGATCCTATTGAGAGACAGATGGTTAGATTGACGGAGCCTGATGATGAAGGTAAACTTATATTCAATTTTCTTTTGTCATATTCTTGTGATCACATTATTAGAAACAAGTTATTTGCCAGGATTTTAAATAGTTATTTTCATTATTAAAACTGGTCCAAATAGTATGTTTACCAAGTCTATGTACGTTCACATGATTTGTAAAGATTTCAAATTACTGTATATGTTTATAATTATTATGTATATACACTATAAATAAATATAGGAATATACGAGTAGGTGAAGTACAAACACACTCACATCTAAACGCTGAACAAAATATTTTAATGGATTTTATCATGTTTTTATTGCCTTCTCGATCCTAGGAATCTTTATAGTAAAATCACTCTTTTGTCTAAACATCGGGAATCTTATTTAAAGCAATTAAAAAACAATACTTAATTTATTATTTGTTTTAGATATAGAAAAAGCACTGTGTGGAAATGCTGGTGAAATATTGGAATCTAAGATTGCATATCAGTTAGCTTTGGGGAACCTCAATCCATTTTCACTGAAGAAAATGGATGACTGGGACCCTGACAAAAATGTGGTGGTCAGTATCTTACAGTTTTTTATGATGCAGAAAAATGCATTTCGCAAGAATCTAACATGCTTGCATGTATCAACTCTGGCTACCCTTGGCGGCTTTTAGACCTGTGCAAGACTGGCACTTTTGTACTAACTCAAGTTAGTTACTCAAGTAAGTTAGTTAAATAAACTACCTGATTGCACTCTCAGCTGCTTTTGGAGGGTCCTGGATCTACAGGCAATTTAAACCTGGACATCTCATTTTTTTATAGCATAGGAGAGCAAACTAACAACAACTTTTGGCGACTATCGACGCCCATAAACATCCACATAACCAGAGGTTATGCAGATGCATTGCCCTCCATTTCCCTATTCTCCCAGTGGGCCGCCGGAAACTCGCAAACCACACGAAACGCGACAGCATAACTGCCACTTTACGCCGGTATTATGTGAGCGAGAGGAACCGCCCCGGTTGTGCCGGCCCAATTCGGCTGCAAAGCAGCATGGCACTACCTCTTTCATTTCAAGATTAAACTTAAATTTACTATACTTTCAGAAGATATTTACAACTTAAACATTTCAGGATGCCAATGTCAAGTCGGCCAAGTGGACAGAAGTAACTATATCCAACCACCATAGCATATGGCGTGAGGGCTACAAAATATATTTGTCCGAAACACATCCGTGGAAGAAGCAGAAGAAACCTGAGCCGATTATTGCTGTACCTAAAACTAGGATAACAAAGAAAATGGTCACATTACCCAGCAAATATGTAGCTGAGACACAGGACCAAAGGTATGAAGAAGATTCTAGATGTTAAGTTTTGAAGTATGTCACAGAATAAATAATCTGTAGGTCAGCATAATTCTTTATTAATAGTTACTTTTGGCTAGACCCATCAGCCCATGTATAGTCCATGGAGTCTATCTATGTTGATGTGACAAGAATTACCCAGCTGGGAATTTGATCTTTATTTCTGAGTAAGCATGATATATGAAATAAATGTGTGTGTTGTTCAAATCAAATGAGAATATCTTAAATTCGTAGGTAACAATTTGTACACTTAAAATGCGTCAAAAAAAAAAAAGTCAAAAAAGTAAAAAAAAAACTTGTTTAGATGTAGATATTAAGAAAAACGAGAAATAAACTTCGGGGTTGCTCTTTTGTCAGCAAAATGAAATACATAATTAATAGATATATCATGTAAAACCTTAAAAGTATTTTTTGTATATAATGTTTATACTCTTTTTAGCCTAACTATTGAATCATTAAGCAAAATGTATTGCTTAGAACCAGCGACTAAGAAACAAAAATTCGAAAGCGAAAGCCAGACATACACAGACAGTCAAAATGCACATAACATAGCTTTGATTGATGAAGAAATGTCACCTTGCATACAAGCTAAAAAAGAGAAATCTCCTATCCTACAAAACAGGGAGCGATCTTTCAAAAAGGCTCTTAAAAGTGGTAGCTATTCAGTTATGAAAAAACTAAGTAGGTTCCCAAGAACTGTTTTAGATGAAAATATAATTGAAAGCAAGTTCTTTAGTAGCAATCACGAAGATGAAGATACAAGTGTTTCTCATAATACTACAGTTGACATATCACCAGAGAAAAATGCAGATATACAAATAAAGGATTTAAATGACAGTATAAGTATAGACACAGGTTGTCAATTAGTAGATTCACAAAAAGAGAATTCACCCCATTCAAGTCCGGTAAAATATCAAAAGAGTCCAATACTGGAGCCCAGTCCTCGTGGCAGGAATCCGTTCAGAAAGAAACATGAGTCGCAGACAACTACTGATACAGGATTCAGTGAAGATTCATTTATTGAAAACACTTGCCCCATGGATTCAGATGTGCCATATACTTTAGATAGACAGGTAATTTAATTTTCATCATATATTTTTTTTACATGTTTTTTGTGGCGACCCAGAGGATTAAATCACTGACCTAAATAATAAAGATCTTAAAGGAATTAAAAATATATTAATAGGAATTGTCCACAATAGTCTTAGTAATAAGGATACTTTTTTTTCTTTGACACCGGGAAATGCATTTAAGAACTCCCGCTGGGGAGTGAGTTTCCAGGCCCTGCACCACAGAACAACCCCTCACACCGTCGGAACAGTACAATGATGCGAGGTTCCCGTCCTACCCCCTTGCCACCTGTTTTTTTGTCCCCTCTTATAAGAGGGGTACAAAAAGCCCCCTCGGCTCAATTCGTTTCGCCCAAGGTGTTGGGGTCTACTGGGCTACTGAGCCCCACCGCCACGATAAGGCCTGAACCGTGGTGGGGTATAACAACGATACAGCAAACAAAGCTATACTTACAATAATAGATTTTTTTCTTTCAGACAAGCATTGACATTTCACCTCCAAAGATCTCATCTCAGACATCGCTAGATAGGTTTAAGAGTAAAAGGAATAACACGAGTAGTTTTAAGATGACCACCTGCAGAATGCCCGGACTAAAGAGGACAGCCTCCTTGCCCACCAACCAACCGACATTGCTGAGCAAGTTCGGTTTCCAGAAGAAGTAAGTTCATTATTTCTAGTATAATAACTATATAAATTAAGTCAACGCGACCACTTGACGGGATTAAACTTGGCGGAATTCCGATTCTTTTAAGGGCAGACAGTTTTTTTTTTCATATATTTGTTCCTGTTGGAACCGGCTAAGACCAGAGGCCATGCTGCCATGTCTGACGTAAACTACATTTAGTTTGTGGAGAAGAAGGAATGGCGGGAAAGGCCAGAGGGCGGGGCTTCGTCCCTCACGTCACCATCAATTAACTATCACTTCTAAATCCATCCATCCCGAACAGTCTACCACAATATTCGCCAACCAATCACGTTATAATATATGGATCAAGTTTTTAAAACAAACACTATAGAAAACCGCCAAAACAATCCTTTACAGAAACTGCTCCAGAACAATTCTCTGCAGCATTTGCCAACCAATCACAATAAAACAGATTGCGTTTTTAAATCAAACACTATAGAAAGCCACTCCAAACGAATAGAATACAAAATAATTAATTAACGGAATACACAACCGCACGCCCCGACGTTTCCCCCGCAACCGATTTTTTTTGTTTGAATGATAATTCAACACTTTAATTTTTTTTTCTCGGAATGACCTATGCCTAAGCCTTAAGGCCTTTATGCTTCATCGGTTTGTTAGATGAGCAGATGGCTCCTTTAGGCCTTCATTACAAACCCTCGCATTGAAAATCTATTTTTTTAACTTCTGTGTGTTTCTTTCAGGCCAGTATTGAAAAGGTGACCTGATTTTAAAAGAAGACTTTATATTGAGGACGAAGAAGCACAAATGTTTTGTTATCAATTATTGTAATCGTGGACGAGAAACGCATTTATTTTATGTGGCATTTGTTTTAAATAAAAAAAATATTATTATTAGTTTATTTTGAACTTATTTTCCTTAACGTCTTTTTAAATGTAGTAGCAATAGGATCAAGTTTATTTTCGTTCTTTTGTATATAATGATGAGTGACGGTGGCCCAGTGGTGGTTTGGCCTCGTGAGCGAGAGAGTCCGGGTTCGATTCTGACCCCCTGAGGTGCATTGAAATGTATTTTGGAGAGAAAAAACACGAGACCATCGTCCTGATAAGAAAACCTGCATGCCTGATGAGATTGAAAGTCTTTGAAGGTGTGTTAAGTTCACCAACCCGCATTGGACCAGCGCATCAGTGAACTATGGCTCAATACCTTGATCGCCTGACTTCTGCTACGCTGACTTATGCTATTTTTTGGGTTTTTGAGGTTAAATTGACTTTATATGTTTTAACAACCAGGAGGTGTAATATGGTGGTTGTTTGAGATTTGCCTTTGGGTCTACGTTCATGCAGTGCAGTACATTTTAAGGTATTTATCTATTATGGCCTACACAGCCCTGGGTAAATAAATACCAGTAATGTCTATCTACAAGATCGTTAATTTATAATGCTTAATATTATATTTCAATGTGTTTCGAAGTAAGTTATTGTGGAGAGTGTTCTGGTAAAACAGCGCTGTACGGCTAGTGCATAATGGCCAAGGTTGATAGGATTCACACAATGCGCGTGTTCCTTAGCATTGTTTTGCATATCTGCATATTACATTGGTTCATCATGTGCACGACTACTTAATTCCTGTCACAAATGCTATGTTATAGCGCACTATACACACTTCTCACGGCTGGCAACACTAGGCGCCGTGTCGGGAGAGTACGCCAAACGCTGGCACGATATCAGGAATCACGGAGTATAAGGAGCGTAATGTTGAACGAATGATCGCAATTTAGATGATAGAAGTTTTGCCGGTAGAGCACGCCTTCTTTAGTAAGACTTATTAAAGAAGGCGTGCTCTACCGGCAAAACTTCTGTGTACTCGTTTAAATTTTTACGCGGGAAGTATTGTAGCGCTGGTTGGTCCGCTCGCGGGAAGTACTGTGGCACTGATTGGTCCGCTACAATAGCATCGTCGTAACGGACCTGTTTAATTCATATTCATATTAATAGTCTGTACTCTGTTGTCTGACTGTAACAAGTCTGAGAATCTTTGAGTTCTCGAACCTCATCAACAATAATTGGCTCCCAAAGTAGCCCAACTATAACTGGCGCCCAGCGTCGTCAACTATAATGTATTTAATTCTTTTATACGTGTGTCTGTACACCTAAGCCGCTGGACAGATTATTTGTGTTCAAGTGAATTCGAAAGATAAGATTCACAATTCGGTCCGCTATTTTCTTTTGTACAAAACGTCTGTCGGGTCCGGTGGTTCTAAAGAACCAAAATAATATAAATATTATTTTATTATTGTGAGGATGTTCATTCAGTCCCGTGGGGTACCGTAACACCTAGTTACTGGGTTGTGGAGGTCAGATAAGCAGTTGCTCCGTTTAAAATACTGTTATTCAGCTGAATCCGGTTAGACTGGAAGCCGACCCCAAAATATAGTTGAGAAAAGGCTAGGCAGATGGTGAGAGGATGTTCATACCTATTCTATATTTCTTTCTTATCTTTAAACTATATTTCTTGTTCATCACCATCAATATTAAAGATTTTTTCCGTGCAATGCCGGAAATATTAATCTTTCAATAAACGCCAAAATGGCCGATTCCGTATAGCCTTATAGGAAATCGAAAAATACTAAAAACGTTTACGTTTGAATTTGTATTTTTAACACGTTTTGACATTAAGGAATCTACACAGTTGGGAACCGATATTGAACAGAAAAAAATAATGAAGCTTGCTCGTTGTAATAAATTAAATTAAATATTTGAAAGAAAAAGTGTTTCAGCTTTTTTCAAAGTAACCAGTTAGCAGTTACTTTTGATATTTATTTTAACCAGTTTTAGGGGTAACACCGCAAATTATTAAGATTATGTTTCTATACCTAAACATAGAAATGAATAAATCAACGTTCTTTACTTACATAAATCTCCCAACTCAGGTTTGCTGCGGTTAATCAAAAGAATATATTTGTTCCCATCGTAAGTACTAAGTACTGGCACATAGCTTTAAGGCCTTAAGGCCAACAGCATAGATCCTTTCGAAAAAAAAAAAAAAAAAAGTACTGGCACTGGAAATCTTACGCATCAGGTCTAATAAAGATGGCCAGTCAGCTCTACATATTTTTTCTTTTTTCACCAAGTTTTATAAAAATTCACAATTACTTACCCACACGTTACCACAGTAGAAAGCGCAACTCAACTTTCAGGACGACGCTAATTGTGTGCGTGTGCGTGTCACTGTCACACAAATTAAATTGCCGCGCGCAAAGTTGAGTTGAACTGTCAGTCACTTAAGAGGCCGCACCCATGTCCCATACCCACTAGACCAGGGGTAGCGAACCTTTACTCTTCAACGTGTATATCTCTAGAAAACGCTGAACGAAGCCATATAAGCCACGAGCCATCAAATTATTTTAACTACGTGATTGCTGGGACAATAGTAATACATACTAAATTCTACAATATAATAATAATAATAATACTAATTCGAAACTCTTTATTCTCCACAAAAATAATATTTCAATCATTTTTCACACCAGTGACATATTTTCTAGCCCCTAGTGGATTATGTAATCACCTATGGTCTAATAAGTTTCCACGTAACGAATACTTCATGGCGTGCTCAAAATATTGATGCCATGTGCCAATGGTTCGCCATCCCAGCACTAGAGCATCGTCGCTCCAAAAAAAGAAGTAAAACAAGCATCTACTACAAAACACAGATTTATTAATAAAGACAGATAGATCTTGCCGAACACGAGAGTGACGCCACTAAAGCGAATACAAATTCAAAAGCGGTAAAAACTAAAACAACTTGAGAGCGCTTTTGAATTTGTATTCGCTTTGAAGCGTCACTCGGGTGTTCAGCATTCTCCATATGTCCTTATTTATAAATCTGTGTGATTGTGTAATTATAATGTCATATATTCAGAAACACATAGTTTATTTAATAAACGAAATTGCAAATAATAAGGATAATAATATATGGCTTGGATTTAGTACTTATTACGAGTATCGGACATAAGGACTATTCAGTCTGAATACTAGATATTTTGTTTTGTATCGCTACAGAAAGTATTGCTTTCACAACTCTTATAACGTTTCAAGAGTGCTCGAAATATATCCAATGTGGCGTCCACTATTATATATTATGTGGATCCTACAACAGCCGAGAAGTGGGTAATTTGTATTTCGAATAAAAGGAACAATTAAATTTTTTCATAAATGGCTTTAATGGTCAATAGAATTTTTTAAAATAAGAAACGTTACAGTTACGTTAAAATTTATTTTTTGAAGTGAAAAAAAAAACTGCTTTAGTGGCGTTGTGCACTTTGTGATGGGTAAGAGAATGTTAAACTCGCCTCAGGACCACAGAATTCCTCAGGACACGTGAAGTGAACTTCGTAAGACTGATCGAAAATTCGTAAGACTGCGATAATGTAAGTAGAAAAACTTTTAATGTAATATTATATATTTATAAATCTGTGTGTAATATAAATTGTCATGTTTGTGTACGATAGCGGAATTAATAAATTTTGTATTTTACCACAAAAATTATAGTACTTTTATACATACTGATAATTAAAGCAATTCGTGAATATGATTATCTAACCATTCCAAAATATCAAAAATATTCAAGTTTTCACTTCTGCCGGTACTCCCGGAGTGCAACCCGTCATTTTTTTATCTGTATGACGGAGGTTCCTATCGTACAGAGGGAGGCCTGATGTTTTACCTCAAAGCAGGCTCTGTTAGGTTCCTTTATTATTAAGGTAAATCATATTCATCCACAAACAGAAAATGTAGGTACAGAAATAATACAAAGAAAACACAGCTATCGACATTTATGGGTACTAAAAGAAATCTTGAATAAAAGAGCTGGGTTAAAATGGTAGATTATACACAGTGTAACTTAATACTGAGGTAGTTTCTGGAGTTATTGTGTATTATATTATTGTGTGTTAGTAGAATACGCTTTAAATGTCTCCGGGCTTGGGAACTGTCGTCTCCCCTTTTAATTTGGTAATGATGCCGTAAGGGAGAGAGTACCTGTTAAAATTTTCAATGGGTTTTCACCTTGTATTGATCACGGTCGCTTTGGAATGTGTAAAACATATATTTTGTATCATGTGCACTACATATTCTACTACACTATTCTTGTTGAAAAATATTACATTATTATTATCAGTAATAATTATCTGCATTAGCAAACCGGTTGAAAATATACCTTAGATAAGTCATTGATAAATGTTTATGAGCCTTATAAAATATGGATGACCCCGCAAACACCAATAATGGAAAAACCGCGGGGAATGCCTAAGATAAGGTTATAATGTTTAATTGTAACATAAATTAGGTGCAATAAAATGTTTTGTAATTCTAAATGTAAGCATAATCTGATAAAAATATTACAATAACAAGGGTGAAGGGTTGTGAGGACAAAAAGATTTACAGCTCGATACGCGTCTTATTATAAATTTATTACTGAATTTACTCTGTAGATTTTATCGTATCGTAATTATGAATAATTTATTTATTCTTATTACGATGGTCAGAGTAGTAAATATTTAAATTATGATATCACTGAATGTACCTACTGAAATTGTAATGTGGTTATATAATATATACTTAGTAAACAAAGATAAAATATGTTTTGACTTTAGAAAAATTACACTAATATACAATAATATTTGTACTATTAATTAATATACTACTATATACTATGGATAAAAGTACTTATAGTAACAAAATGTAGTAATTTTAACTATGAGATTGTTCTAAATGAACACAAAAGGTAAAAAATATAAAACAATAAAATTTTTGTAATTGAGACAATAGTGGTAAACTCTTTAAAGTCGAAACGAACTTAATTGACCCCCCATCAAAATTGAATTTATAGATGCTATAGTATGATCACGGAGTATATATATAGGGAGTCCGAACGATATGGGCTTTTCCGTAGTATACACGTACACAATAATAAACCCAGATATTAGTACTTTTTCTGTCGCTATCTGCGCTAGGATCGGTTGATTACCATAGCATCGGTACCATAGCTACGCTGATTGATACTTAACGCGTAAAGATTTAAACGAGTACTTATTAAAGAAGGCGCGCTCTACCGGAAAAACTTATGTCGTCTGAATTGTGACCATTTGTTTAACATTACGTTAGGTATCCTTATATCTATACTCCGTGAATGTGATATACATAAATACAAACAAGAAAAGATTATTTAAATCATATCTAAAAGGCCGGTAACACATCTACTAATTGCCAACTTTTCTAAAGAAAAACCTGATAAAATTCAGCTTTCTTTCGGCTTGTCTGCGGCAATGATATAATATCTACTTATGATGATCACCAAAATGTATTTCATATTAAAACAATTAACATTTGCCATTCAAACATTATATAGTACACAAATAATTTTCGGCATAATTTGAATATTTCCAACTGAGCATGTAATTAGAATATCACGCAATAACGAGTTCGGATGAAACTACAAAATGGATGACGGAATTAGACGAACGGATAGGGCTGGCGGTGTGACGAAAATATGGATGTTTTAGCAAGTACTAGGCCACGAATCATTGGTTTCGTATAAAAAAGTAAAGTAGAGTATGAATCCTTTATGTCCCACTGCTGGGCACGGTTCTCCACCTCGATATCAGGCGAGGAGGGTAATGAGCCAATAGTTCACCGCGCTGGCCCAGTGCGGGTTGGTGAACTTCACATACCTTCAAAGACTTTAAATCTCATCAGGTAAGCAGGTTTCCTCACGATGCTTTCCTTCACCGGTGAGCGAACGATGGTGTTTGGGGTGCACTTAGAAATTTAGAAAAACCAATTTCAAAGCCTGCTTGTAGATCTGATCAGAGCCTGTTTTAGTGGGTAGAGCTGCGTCACTTACCAGCGAGCGCAGCGAGTCCCACATACCCGCCTGGGGAGACCAACTCCCCCTCGAGATGCCTTTAAAACGCATTTCCCGTCGTTAAAGTTGATTCTGGCTAAATTTTTCTACAATTGATATCGTGAAACCTTAGTACCTCGTGGTAGTTGTATGATTTTGATTGTCTAATTGTATTATATTCGTATTAAAATATATTTAAAACTTATAAGTTACGTTGAATAAGTTTTTAAATTTTACACATTATCTGTGTAAAATTTATAATATTTCAAAGTTAGAATGTGTGTGAAATTGATTTAACTTCAAATAGTAAAGTTTACTTACAATCCATTAAAATCTAATAATCCATATTGTATTAATAGTAAGGCTTTTTCAGTGTTTGTGTAGTCAATTAAAAATAATATGTATCGATAAACAAATACAATCTCAGTACATCACTAGCCCCTAGGCGATCATAATATAAAATATAACTATTTATTTATGTTCTATGATGACTTGGCATATAATAACGAAACTAGTTTTTATTAAACGAACATTTTTTATATTTAAAACCAATTCGCTTTGTATTTGTATTTTGGGTTTTGTGGGTTTTTAAATAAAGTAGCGTGAGTTTATATGAGAAGAAAAATTGGACTTAAAATAACGGTATTGTGTCGAACCCATTATATTTACGTGAAATAATATATAGACCGTATTATGATACAACAATTTATTAAGTTAAAGTGGTAACTAAGTAAGTAAAAAGTAAAGTATCAATATTATCCCTTATATGTCCCACTGCTGGGCACGGGTCTCCTCCTCGAAATCAGGCGAGGAAGGTAATCGGCCATAGTTCATCGATGCGCTGGCCCATTGCGGGTTGGTGAACTTTACACACCTTCAAATACTTTCAGTCTCATCGAGCAGGTTTCCTCACGATGTTTTCCTTCACCGGTGAGCGAGCGATGATTTCGTGTTTGGGGTGCACTTAGAAATTTAGAAAAACCCATTTTAAGGCACACACGGACGGGTCAGGATCGAACCCGGAACTTTTTGCATAAGAGGC
Organism: Lycaena phlaeas; assembly: GCA_905333005.2. Classification (NCBI taxonomy): domain Eukaryota; kingdom Metazoa; phylum Arthropoda; class Insecta; order Lepidoptera; family Lycaenidae; genus Lycaena; species Lycaena phlaeas. The sequence goes on from HG995178.1 coordinate 11,995,917, forward strand.
CGAGTCCTCCTACCACTGGGCCATCGGCGCTCTACTAAGTAAGTACGACTGATTACGCCTATATAAGTGAATCTTTTTGTTATGTTTACCAGAGAGTACCTAAATGTTCTGCAAAAAGCAGGGCCATATTTTTTTTTGTCGTAGAGCCATATTATTTATTTCTCCATGCATAATATTATGATGACATATTTGGTATTTTCTGGAGTCGGTTTTGGCATATTTTGGCAGACTTTTTGCCTGTGGCACGCAGATGTCTTGAGATATCACGCTCATCCAACTAAGATCATCGTCTCACCCCGTTGATGGTAGACCGACTTCATTTCCCTAGCAAATATGTATTTGGTATTAATTTTGCTTTTACAAACGAAAATACTGCGACGTGATACTCAAGTCGTTCTATTCCTATTGAAATTAAAAAAAAAAACCAGACAGACTAATATCGAGTACACTTTTTATTTGTAAAAAAAAATGTATCTATTTGCTAACAATTACCATTTAATTGTGACATTTTAATCATTAAAAATTATACATAATAATAACATTTTCCTATTATAAGGGCCTGTTTCACAATCTCCAGTTAAGTTCCCAATAGGCTATCTGCAACATATTTGACAGATGTTTGACAGATAGAGTATGGAGTATCTGTCAAACATCTGTCAAATATGTTGCCAATAGCCTATAGGGAACTTAAAGGGAGATTGTGAAACAGGCCCTTAATCTATTATTAATACCACCCATTTTATTATGGAACTAAAGGAATTCATTTTGATGATCAATTTTGTTTATAATAAGCGGACACATTAATCTATCTCCCTGGATTGTGCCACTTAATAAAGATCTTCGTCACTGGGCGCGGCGGGGGTCGGCGGGGGGCGGCTGCGGCGCGGAGGGGGTACGATTTATGCTAATATTATGTATATTAAATTTAAGATTATTATCATTATATTATCCATTATGAGTAATAATGATTAAGAGTTAACGCCATTTGTTTATTTTTATAATAATTATATAAAACCTATAAAGAGCTATTTAATTTGTATTTTTTTGATCTGGGGAACTCAGGTTGACTTTTGCTTGTTACACAGAAATTTTCAAAGAAATGGTAGAGATAATATAGAGTAAAGTGATACAATGTTGAAATAAACCATAGAGTAAAGTGATACAACGGAAAGTATGTACTATCGTTACTAGTAGCAGTGGCGTAACTATAGCGTTCGGGGCCCGTGGCAAATTCATCGGATGCTAGGAAAGACACATTTTTTTTACTAAATGTGTGATAATAAATGTTGGGAGCTGGAATTCTCTTCCGACCGGAGGCCCCTTTCAGCTGGGGGCCCGTGGCATTCTCTAGTAGAGTATTACGCCACTCTCTAGTAGAGTATGTATGTTAGCTACTACTACTTTTGGCCTCGATCGCACGAGCGCTTTTATACCGCGCGTTAAAAAAAACGTTCAAAGGACACAAAATATGATACCCGATTTATTCGCATCAAAGCGTTTTTAAAGCGCGGCGCTTCTTAATAAAACACTTAATAGGATTTTCGGCAATGAGCATTGGGCGTTAAATCGAATAGAGCATGTAGAATTCGGAACTCAAGACAATGTCGGTTATAATCGACGCTTATCAAACTTACCCCGAATCAGGTGCTCCTTGCACTTAATAGAAAAGGACAACCCTTGAATAATTTAAGGTATGTGTGAGAATGTTGGATGAAATAAATTATTATTATTATCGGGCCTTCATCATCATATCAACATAGGCCTCCCTCAATGAACGCCAAGACGACCGATCCCATGCCAAATGAACCGAGCCTTACGAACTTAAATTATTATTATTTATTTATTTATTATCACTTTGAATACCTTTACTAGTTTGTGTGTACAATTTCCGGGCTTACACTGCCTTAATGTAGTCCCGTGATAACTGTCAGATTGCCCGCGCCAACTGTCGCGGGTATACCCTGGTCTACTAAGAAGGAAATAAGACAACAGGATACCGTGCTTTTAAAATAATTTATTAAAGTAAATTCGATTCGTTAAATAGAACTCATGAGAGGTGGGGTCGAGCAATTAATCCACACAAGTTCCCCTTCTATGTTGACGGTCCAGGTAGGTACTCTCCTGCGTCACGCCGAGGGTAGATGATCCCGGGGAAGTCGCGTCGCTGGTGACCGGTGACGGCAGGAACAGGTAACCAAACCCGGCAGAGAGTACTCTCGTCTTGGCAGCGTAAGGGAATACTATTCAAATTAGTAATCCGAACGTTGAACCCTGGAACGCGCCATACAAACACATTACAAGCGGTCCAGTTCAGCTTGCAACATCCACGGCACTGCGTTATATAGGAAAGTACCTAAACTATAGTAGTAGTAGTGCCGTGGAATCATCACAATCAGAAACGGAGATTCCCATTTAATAGAAATAAGCATTTTATTATGAAATTTACTATTATTTTACAAAATATTGAAAAATGAGGGTGAAATCGAAAGATGATGAAATCTTTTAACATGATTAGGCAAAATGAATTTAAAGGTTTAATCAACATTACTACTAACAATTTTACTAATGAGCACAAACATTGGTTTTTATACTGATTACTTTCACTAATAACTACTTTAATTGACTGCGACATAAAAATAGTATTACCACTTACCCAGTTTTGGGGCGATCAACACTCACTATCTATTTATTATTGTAGTTTAACGAGGAACGCTCAAGCGACGACCACGAAATATTATAATGATAATAAAATTACGGTTACGGCTTTTATTTGATTTAATTAAAATATACTTTTCCGTATTAGAGACCGCTATTATTAGTGTGACGTGCGTTCACTTAAACTATGACAAGTAAAAAAGTGGCGCTGCGATCGGTACTGCAGTTTTAACTTCGTGAAAACAAAGGATCTACTTGGAGCGCTAAAATGTTGCATCGCTCATGTTAAAGCTATAATAAAATTGTGTTTTAAACTTTTAGATTTTAATGTGATGTAATGATTTAATTTAATAGTGATTTTTATTAGTTTTAGGTAATGTATATATTAGATTTAAGTGTATTTTAATGAAGTAAAATAAATTATGTACGTATAACGTTACATATACCCCTCCTCGTCTGGAAAAGGGTTTTATTCTTAAATAAAACCCGCCTTAAGCTGCTCCTAGCAATTACTCATTCATTCTTCAACTTTCATTCTATCATTCAAAAAAAAATACATAAAAAGCATCAACAGCATCATTTACGCTATTGGCGCGTCCTATCAAACTTAAAGTCAGTAGTTATCAGAAAGCTAGTGACTCATGCTAAAAGAACAAGATGTTATAGAGGATTCTACTTATTTATTATTATTACCGCAGAGTTTTAGGTCCTTGATATGCCAAACACCTATGTTTTTTCCGGACATATCTTCTAGTACATATACGAGTGGTGATCGTTTTTCGCTTACTCGACATTTTAAGTATTTAGGAGCCAACTTTTTACTAAAATATTTGTCTTTATCGCTCAATATGTATGTACGCTTAAAGACTATGTCACCTACGTTGTACTCCGCTGGTTTTCTGCGCAGATTATAGTGTGCAGTATTTTTCACATGTGCATTCCATAACGAGGCTTGCACATCATTAAATACTGAAGAGAGACAACCTATGTTTTCGGCGTATACGTCACGTGGCAAAAACAAAACTTCGTCACCTAAGTCAGAGTCCGTATAGTGCGAACCGCATAAAACCAACTCTCTACCGTACACTAAGAACGAGGGAGTGTACCTAGTAGCTTCGTTGACGGAATTATTAATTGCGAACTGTAACTGGGGAATGAAAGTGTCCCAAGACCTATGGTCATTTTCAACGAAGGTTGATAAGCTGGTGACTATAGTTTTGTTATAACGTTCGACTAAGTTTATTTGCGGCGTGTATCTAGGTGTGTAATATACATTAGGGACTTTATATTTCTCAAACAATGCTTTAGTACTTGAACTAATGAAATGGCTGCCATTATCTAAAAAGATAGTTTGTGGTATACCATAAACTAAAAATATGGAATCTTCTAAAACTTTCACGACGGCATCCGCAGTAGCGCGACGTAGCGGAAAAATATTACAATATTTAGTAAAGCAGCAGGTTACTACAAGCATGTAACTATTCTGCTTACGAGTGACAGGTAGAGGACCCACAAAGTCAACTGAAATCATTTGATGGGGGCGTGAGCACTGCTTCGGACGCCCCATTTCTCCTAATGTAGTGTGATTTTGCGACTTGTAAGCTAAACAAACCGAACAAGAACCTACGTACTTTACAACACTTTCATGCATACCAGGCCAATAATAGGATAATGCTAAACGATTGTAAGTTTTAAAAATACCGAGATGACCAGCTGTTGGTACAGAATGGTTCTCAGTTATAATTTGTTCACGATATTCAATAGGAACAACTTCTTTCCATGCGAATTCAGATGTGAGATTTGATTTATTTTTAGAAAGCCGAAATAAAGAGTTATTTTTAATAGTAAAATTTGGATAGTGGTTAGGGTTATTAAGACATCCGTTATATATCTTTTTGTACCAATCATCAGAAGTAGTAGAAATAGCATTTGAAAGAGATATGGCTGAAATAGAAACAGCACGTGAGAGAGCATCGGGTATCACATTATCAACGCCCTTTCGGTGCCTTAATTCAAAGTTGAATGAAGATAACCTAACTCCCCATCGCGCTAGTCTTCCAGTAGGATTATCTAATGACAGGAACCATTTCAACGCAGAATGGTCAGTGTACACCACGAATTTCAGGCCATTTTCGAGGTAGCATCTCCAGTGCTCGAGAGCAACTAACACAGCAAGTGTCTCTCTTTCTGTGATACTGTAGTTTTTCTCGGCAGCGGAAAGAGATCTACTCATGTAGGCAATAGGATGCTCTTTACCACCGATGTTCTGCGTTAACATAGCTCCAATGCCATAATTACTAGCGTCCGTATGTACCTGGAAGGGCTCAGTGTACACCGGGCAAGAGAGGACTGGTGCGGAGACAAGACACTCCTTCAGAGCATTAAAAGCTGCATCAGCCTCTGGCGTCCACTGAAAAGGAGGTGACTTTTTCCCATTAGCCGTTAGCTTATTAAGTGGGCCAGCTATTGTGCTAAAATTAGGAACGAAACGTCGATACCAAGTAGCGGTTCCGAGAAAGCGCTTCAGTTCCTTTTTGCTTGTGGGAACCGGAAAATTTAAAATTGCTTGCACCTTTTCTGGGTCCGTGTGTAAACCACGAGCATTTACTACGTATCCTAGGTATTTAAGTTCGCTTCTGAAGAAATTACACTTTTCGAAATTTACTGTCAGATTAGCCTGTTTTAATTTCTCTAGGACACGCAACAGACGAGACACGTGATCTTCGAAAGTAGAGCTTATTATAATAATATCGTCCAAATACGCAAAAGTGTTCCCCTCCATATCACCGAAAAGTAAGTCTACTAAGCGCTGCTGAGTGGCTGGTGCATTTGTCAGACCAAAAGCAGTAGTTTTAAACCGTAGGCTGCCACGACCTGGTACATAAAAAGCAGTCTTATCGCGATCCTTTGGTTCTATCGGAATCTGCCAGAAAGATTTCGAAAGGTCCACGCTCGAAAGATACTTTGCGTCGCGTAAGTTGTCCAGAATCTCTGAGACGTAAGGCAAATTATATGCATCTTTCTTCGTTACAGCATTAAGCTTCCGACTATCAAGGCAGAACCTTGGCTGTCCATTCTTCTTATTCACGATAAGCACTGGAGAAGACCACGCGCTCTCACAAGGCTCAATAACATCAAGCGCTAACATTTCATCAACCTGCTCTAACAAAATACGTTGCTTCTCTGGAGACATTCTATAATAACGCTGCCTTATGGGCTGAGCGTCTCCAGTGTCAATTCTATGGGTGATCAAATTTGTTCTACCTAGACCTTTCTCTTCTATAGATATAGATTTAAATTGAGCTATTATATTATCGGCTATTGACTTTTGCGATGCTAGTAATTGATCATATGAATTAATAAAAGTTTGCGAGTTATTTAATTTTACTTCAGCTAATGAACTTTCAGACATTGTGATACTGCCTAAATATTTGGGACAAATTTGGAAGATACGCCAAAAATCAATGCCTAATACAATAGGTGTTTCCACTTCAGGTACCACATAAGCCTTAATTAAGTGTAATTGGCCTTCAAAAGTGACAGGTAAATTCATGTAACCGATGCTCTTCAGTGTTTGTCCGCCAGCGGCTACCATTGATATATTGTCATCCTGTTGCAAAGTGCAATCAACAAAATGTAAATGTGAATTGTTACCTAAAATTGTTACTGCAGCACCAGAATCAAGTAGACCACAAGCGTCCACATTGTTAATTTTAATATTTACATAAGGTCTAAAGTCATTTGTGGGTTTCGTATGCAGAATTGTAGATATTTTATAAGTAGAAGTAAATGTTCTTATAAATGAAAGCCAAGTGTCCCAGTCTTCCTTAATGAAATTTCTACAATTCTGCTCATTTAGTTTTTTTGATTATCATTTTTATTGCATACTGGACACTCGGGTGTCTTGACATCCTTCAATCCGCATTTGAAACAAAATACGTCGCGACTTGCTTTACATTGTCGGATGTGATGTGAGTTACTGCGACACCTATAGCAGTATGGTTGTTGTTTATTTGTTTGAACTGAGTGTATATTATAATTTTGCTGTTGATTCTTATTATAACTGTGTTGTTGATTTTTGTTATAGTTTTGTTGATTAAAGTTATGAGTTTTTGAAGAGTGTGCTTTATTATAATTATTCTTATATGAAAAATATTGTTTATTTGTATTTGTAACTGATTTGTTAGGGTCTTTATCCGCCTCTTTAAAATACGCAAATTCAGGTGCAACAGTTTCAGAATTTACCTTAGGAGGCTCCTGAAATTGTAAAAGTCGGGAATGAACAATCTCGTAATTACGACAAAGTGTGCGTAAGACATCTATGGTGTCAATCTGAGTCACTGATGCTGCCAATGTACTAGCATAACAAGGCCTTATATTATGAAGAAGGATTTCTAGCTGTTCCGCCTCGGTAAAAGGCTTAGAAAGACGGGAGAACATTCCACTCATAATCGAGAGATAAATGGTTATGTTCTCGCGTTCCCCTTGAGTGCGCGAACGAATTTCAGATTTTAGGCGGTAGTCGTAATCTGACTGATCAAAATCTTCCTTGAGCTTAGAAGAGAGCTCAGACCAAGAAGAAACTTTGTCTTTTACCGAACGGTACCAGTGAAGAGCGTCATCTTGAAATATTTCTGTAGCGAAAGCTAATATTTTTGAAGGGTTTATATCTCGTGCAACAATAAACTCATCAATACGCTGTATGAATGAGCGCACACACGTTTTACCGTTAAATTTTAATTTATTTAAATCAGCTGCAGTACGATCACATGTCACCGAAATTACATTTTGCACTTCTGGTACCAAGGTCGAAGAGAAACCAGAGCCAGAGTTAGATGGTCCAGGAGTTGGTCTATTCACTTGAAGAGACGCGAGCCGTTTTGCTAAAAGTTTATGACCCTTAAAAATTTCATCATACTCATCTTTCATGTCCTTACTAGGCGTTAACCTCGCTAAACGATTGTGAAGGTGATTTAACATATTTTGCGTTCTCATGAGTGAAGGTTCACTAGGGTCTGATACATCTAGGTTTGTTTGAATCTTAGTGAGAACTTCTAGACAACCTTTCAGGTCCTGTCGAATATCTAATGGAGACTCCAATATGTGGTCGGCCGGGTATTCTGACGATAATTTCACAATTTGTTTACGTAACTCATCAACCGAAGATGCCGCGGTAGCACCACGAATCCGAACCTCATATTCGAGTTCCGATTTTTGAAGTGACAGATATTTGACAGGTAGCATTGTGATAGTATAAGTCAAAACGGGTAAGTGGTAAGAAAAAAACAATTAAAAGCACAAATCAACTAATCTAACCGTTCTCCGATCTGTTACAATATACACTATAATCAACGTTGGTTTTTTTTTTAATGATTGATATTAGTAAAACAAAAAAAAAAAAATAATTAGCAGCAAAATAAAATTATAAGGTGCTACTAATGTGTACTTTCCAATAATGTTTAAGCACTTTGATAAAATTAGTAACAATTAAAAATATTTTAATTTTTAGATAAGGAAGCGTCAGCTTAGGCTCCCATAACGACTTACACAATATTAAACTTTTAAAATAATGAAGGTAGGAATAAAACTGTGCAGCAAATAAATTATTAACCAGAAAGATGCGAACAAAAATTTAGGTTACTATAAAAAAAAATTAGTACACTTCAGTAGCAATAAAAAACCAAAAAACAAATAAAACGTTTTACAAAAATAAGCCACAAACACATACTAACTACAAAAAGACCGACAACAAAAAAGAAGAGAAAAAAAAACTTGTGTGAATTTAACCGAGTTGGGCGCCAATGTCGCGGGTATACCCTGGTCTACTAAGAAGGAAATAAGACAACAGGATACCGTGCTTTTAAAATAATTTATTAAAGTAAATTCGATTCGTTAAATAGAACTCATGAGAGGTGGGGTCGAGCAATTAATCCACACAAGTTCCCCTTCTATGTTGACGGTCCAGGTAGGTACTCTCCTGCGTCACGCCGAGGGTAGATGATCCCGGGGAAGTCGCGTCGCTGGTGACCGGTGACGGCAGGAACAGGTAACCAAACCCGGCAGAGAGTACTCTCGTCTTGGCAGCGTAAGGGAATACTATTCAAATTAGTAATCCGAACGTTGAACCCTGGAACGCGCCATACAAACACATTACAAGCGGTCCAGTTCAGCTTGCAACATCCACGGCACTGCGTTATATAGGAAAGTACCTAAACTATAGTAGTAGTAGTGCCGTGGAATCATCACAATCAGAAACGGAGATTCCCATTTAATAGAAATAAGCATTTTATTATGAAATTTACTATTATTTTACAAAATATTGAAAAATGAGGGTGAAATCGAAAGATGATGAAATCTTTTAACATGATTAGGCAAAATGAATTTAAAGGTTTAATCAACATTACTACTAACAATTTTACTAATGAGCACAAACATTGGTTTTTATACTGATTACTTTCACTAATAACTACTTTAATTGACTGCGACATAAAAATAGTATTACCACTTACCCAGTTTTGGGGCGATCAACACTCACTATCTATTTATTATTGTAGTTTAACGAGGAACGCTCAAGCGACGACCACGAAATATTATAATGATAATAAAATTACGGTTACGGCTTTTATTTGATTTAATTAAAATATACTTTTCCGTATTAGAGACCGCTATTATTAGTGTGACGTGCGTTCACTTAAACTATGACAAGTAAAAAAGTGGCGCTGCGATCGGTACTGCAGTTTTAACTTCGTGAAAACAAAGGATCTACTTGGAGCGCTAAAATGTTGCATCGCTCATGTTAAAGCTATAATAAAATTGTGTTTTAAACTTTTAGATTTTAATGTGATGTAATGATTTAATTTAATAGTGATTTTTATTAGTTTTAGGTAATGTATATATTAGATTTAAGTGTATTTTAATGAAGTAAAATAAATTATGTACGTATAACGTTACACAACGACCATACCCACTACTTTAACCTTATCCCCTATTTATCGATTGCGACCCTATGCAATATCCATTACTATATTTTAAATTGTGCTTTATTTCGCGTGACACCGTCACACCCCCGTTTAAGAATTAAGTGGCGTCTACACCGCGTAATTATTTGCTCAAGAAATTGCATATTTCCCTTTCGAGATGTGAATAGGGAAACGTAAGCCATAATTTATTCAAGAGATACAAAATGGAATTGTTTTATGTCCCCAAAAAAATAAAAAACAAAAAGCGAGAAATTAAGAGAGCGAAAGATAAATATTGAATTACTTAAACGTATTTTTTGCTGACGCTAATTGAAATGAAGCCGCATGGTTAAGTTTATAAAGAATTCTACAAAATATATTTTTGTAGGCCATAACTCTCTTCGATTTTTACCATTCAAATGTGCTTATGTAGGCTTAATATAAAATAAATTGGTACAATATTTGAACTCGGATTTTTAGAATTAATACAGCCATTGAACTTTGAATTTAGTAAAAAGAGTATTTATAAGTTTTACAAACAAATAGTAGAAAGTACCAGAGTATTTTCGCTGCCAAAAGCAATGGATAATGTAACTTATCTATATATTTTTTTTCTATATAATCTGTGTATCACCATAGACAAACGTCAAGAGATTATTATGGCGGGATTTCGCGAGTTTCGTTAGCCAATACGGCACATAGCCTAATTTGATGATTTAAAGGTACTACTTATTAGAACACCTCGGAAGTAATTAATCACAGTCGGACATGCGAACTGTCTACGCCGAAAATGGGAAACGAATAATATTTTTGTATGAATATTTCTGTGGTTTTAATAGTGTGCTTGTTTCTCTTTTATTTCTTTCGCAAATAAATTAAAAGTTTGTAGACGTATAATTATAGTATTAAAGTGTTTTTGTTCAAAATCGAACAAAAAAAAAATTGAATCGTAAAAGTATAATAATACATATAGCCTAAGAGCCCACGACGGCCAGACATAGGTTATTTTATAAAAGTTGAAAGTTTCTCTGTACATGTCTTCTATAGGATCTAGGATAGGAAGTATATTATGTTAAAAGATATTATGAGAATGTATAGAGGAATATATGAAGAATAAATAAATAAAATGTAAAGTGAATACAAAAGTAAGAAAATGAAAGAATAAATGAGTTAGTGTAGCCTGTATAGGTTGAGAAATAAAATAAGGGAATAAAAGATAAAGATATTAAGTTAGGGTTATAATATGTGAAACCCAATGAAAAGATATGAGAAAGGAGTAGGAATTTATGGAGAATAAATAAAGTATTGATGAGAATAATGATGATACTGATGATGAAATAAAGTAGGAACTTAGTAGGAAGGGAAGAAAATAAAAAAGATCCAAAATATGTATCATTCACTTATGTGTATGTACATAGAAAAATGACTATGTAAAAATAAAAAGTGATTAATACAAATGATGATGATGAATGTTATAAGTGACAATTGTAATATCAGTTAGTAACGAGAACCTTAAATAGCTAAGTTATTTGAAACATTGTTATTACTTATCGTTGGACAGATGTATTTGATATCGTTACCTTTTAGGTATGGAATTAATAAACAAACTCTCATCTCATTACGACCTCCTGAGTTGTCATTCTATAACATACTATAAATAATTATTATCAAAGTTATAAAATGTTTGTTCTGTTCATATTATATTTGTAATATTATCGAATGTTAAAATCATTATTATCATTTGTCATTGTTATTGTTGTGTTATTGTTATTATAAAAATATGTTATCAAACAAAATATTAAAAATTAATACTTATATAAAAGAAAAAAAAACTATAAAATATATTTAAGTTTTTTTCAATTTTAGGAAGGGAAATGTAGTGCCCTGACATATATGTATTAGTATAATATAAGATATATTGTACCGATTTAATAAAGGAGTATTATACCGGCACCCGAACGATACAGACGCCATCCACCTCTCTCCTACATTACACAGGTAAGAACGACCAGCGACTATAGAGTTTGGGTTGTGGTTACTTGGGCAGGTATCAGGTAGTAAAGGTGCATAAAATAGTACTAAAAATTCCTTAGAGTATAAAACTCAATTTTTTCATATTTTCTTCGAGATAACTTTAGAAGTTTCGTCACCAATTCCGGATACTTATGACAGTTGCTACTCCCTGCCAGACACTCCTAAACTTGAATAAATTACAATTATACTTTTATTTATTACCGGGTGTATTTGGAACGCTTTGAAAGATTTAAGCCTAATATATTATTTGTATAAAGCATATAATCATTTATCTCAGAAACTTTTTTTAAGAAAATTTTAGCACTTATGTATTTTGCATGCCCTTGATGTATGCATTCACGCGACCGCGAGTCGCGCGCGGTGCGAGAGTTCGTACATATCGGACTACGCACTACTACTGTGAGTCAGCTGTTACATTTCTGTTTTATTCAAAAAACAATTATTTTCAAGCATTGTCACCAAAAAAAAATAAATAAAAAAGACACACAGAAAATATATATAAACAGACATCATGTCAGGCCACGCGTATACTATCTATCATACCTCTTCGATTTTCAAAGCGTTCCAAATACCACTGGTATAATATATATCGAGGAAGGCTATACACTTTATATCATCCCGCTAAGATACCGTTGTAAATCTTAGTTAACGCAGGCGATAAATAAAACCATGTCACAATTGTAGTGCTGTCTGAATACTTATAGTTAATTTTTTTATAGTTAGTTTATTTAATTTTTATAATCATTGTTATTCTTATTCTAATAAATACGTTGTTTTATCTATTTTTTTTTAGTTTTTGTCATACTATCGATAACACTTAAAACGCTATCGTCAACAATAATGCGCATCATTATGCTCGCCCATAAGGCCCATGGGTGGGACAGAGAGCGATGTTCACTTCTGCACGGAGAAAATAACTATACTATAAGTAACAGATGGTGCGCAGCATAGTTCCAACCGAAAAAAAAGTAAAAGAACGCACTCGACTAAGCGCTCTATCTCACTAGCACTTGCTTGAACAATTGTTACCTCGCGCCGCACCAAAAATCCACTGACTTTCGATGTGTCTGGCAAGATGTAAAAACCATGAAAACTGTCCGGCTATTTAGGTAACATCTTTTTATATGTCCCTAAGTAACATATTTAAAATTTAGCTTTTATACTATAACGAAAGTATAATTGTAATTTATTCAAGTTTAGGGGTGTCTAGCAGTGGGTAGCAACTGTCATAAGTGTCCGGCAATGGGTGAGGAAATTTCTAAAGTTATCTCGAAGAAAATATGAAAAAATTGAGCTTTATACTCTAAGGAATTTTTAGTACTATTTTATGCACCTTTACTACCTGATACCTGCCCAAGTAACCACAACCCAAACTCTATAGTCGCTGGTCGTTCTTACCTGTATAGAAGACATGTACAGAGAAACTTTCAACTTTTATAAAATAACTTATGTCTGGCCGTCGTGGGCTCTTGCTCTAATAATTTTATATCATTAATTATTTACCGACGTGTAGACTGTAGAAAAGATTTTTCGTTTAATTCGAATTTTAAAACTAGAAAAGAGTAAAACTAGATTACTTACCTATAACTTATCTATACATTATATAACATTTAAAAAGTAATCCTCTTTCAGTTCCAAAATGCCAACTATTCGCTAATAAAAATAAAACAAAAACAATTGCAATAAGCATTGAGCTACAAGAGCTTATAACACTTAAGTGTGGGGCGGGGGTCAGATAGCAGTTGCTCGGCGTAAAAACTGGCGATCTATCACCCGGCTTTGATAAATAAGGAGACCCGGGAACGAGGACAAAGAAACATGTAGAAAAATAAGACAATTCTTCGTTAACTTTGTTTTCCTTTTTCGTAATTTGTACGAAAACGTAACAAAATAGTGTTTTTTACGAGACTTGAAGTTTTAGCTATCGAATAAATTTTCCCTCCGTTCGCAATATAAAATGGCGGATAAAATAATCGTTCTATTTTCAAATTAAATAGCAAAATCTTTAGTGTCAGTTTAGAGGAATTCGCTCATAGATGTCATGCTGATTATTCAAATTATTTATTTCGGACACGAAGTCCATAATGTGTTAGTTAGGCATGTCGATTTTTTTTGATCCTAGTTTGAATCGAGCATTAAAAGATCGATTTTCGATTAATCGCGCCAATTTCAAACATGCCTTATTGCCTAAAACAAACGCTATAGAAAACCACTCCGATATAATGAAAGCATTGATTATTATTACGTTATTTACACTATGATGCGTTCAAATTACGACTAAGTACTTAAATTTTGCGTCCAACAACCGCAAAAAATGAAAAACCTAAATACCGCAGCCAGTTGAGGAATATTAAGTTCTTTAAATTGATCGCGTCGATTCGGGAGGTTCAAGATCGATCTGAAAAATCGATTATATTACCTGAAAGAATCGATTTTTCGATTAATCGATTTAAAATCGACATGCCTAGTGTTAGTATAATAATTATGTTTATTATTAGCTAGCGTTAATAATTAGAATATAGATCATAGAACTACAATGATCTGACGAAAGGTGCAGGTGAGTGAACCTCATCTTGTAATTACTGATATGATATTGCAAATGTGGCGGCCCGTTGTGGCCCCCAGTCAAATCTTTGGAATGTCAACAGATTCGTAATCAAACCTCACTTTAAGTGATGTCTCATTCTGGGGACCGAATTTATATGCATGCAATAAAAAAAAACGTAAATTTTTCGTGTTCTGAAAAGTATAATTTTGTGAGTAAAGACCGTAATTGGTCTGAATTGGAAGGTTTTTCATTTCGGACTTACAATTCAAGCGTTTAACTCTTAGACCAGTCAAAAAAATTTTCAAAAGAAAAATCGAATAAACTGTCCCATGCCTAACTAACCCTTTTTTAACACTAGAATTTCATCAAGCTTTAAAGATTTTGCTGACCTTTTAACTTTAATCAGGAAAAAATATTCTATAGTAAAAGACAAAGAAACAAGAGTTAACTGAACAGAAACAATTTAAAAAGCCCTCTTAGATGTATGTATAACTTTTGTTCATCTTAAGTTAATATCACTACATTTTAAGATATTCCAGTACATTCATGTCTATTGTACGAGAAATGATCTTGCTTAGAGAGGTGTCTTGTCTATATTGATAGCCTAAGCCCAGCCAAGACAGACTATGAATTGGAATTTGCTTGAACCTTGACTGGGCGTCGCGTTAGCATATGAATGACCGAGTAAAGTCGGACCGGCTTATCACTGAGACGGCATTGACTTAGCAGTTTGTCATTTCATTTGATTTACGCTCCCCAAAATACAATGACTTTATGAGATTGGGTGTTTGTTTATTATTTGTCTGACAGTCTATCTGTGAAGATATGTCTCAGATAAATGAATTAATTACAGATAATATAAAAAAAAAAAACTAATATACTTATACAAAGCTTTTTAACTAATATATTATAAATCGGTCGGATTTGAAAGATTCTTTCAGTTTTAGATTTTTAAAGCCCATTTATCGAGAAAGGCTATATATAGGCTATATTTAATATTATATTGTCCTGTACAGATCCCGTTGTAAATCTTAGTTAACGCAGGCGATGCTGCGGGCTACAGCTAGTACTTAGTAGTACTTCATACGTATAGTTGGTAACTATAACTTGATAACTAGATGATAGTTAGTAAATATCTGAACCAGGTTATGCAGTATTGGCATACTGTCAATATGACGAATCTAAACCTTAGGCAAGACGTCTCATACTCTGCTATAGTGCTATTCTGTAATAGTATATTTCATTACAAGTGCGGAAAGCCTGTCATTGCAACGAGTTCCGACAAATGTCTACCCGAGCCGAGGCGCAGCCGAAGGCGAGGGTTAACAGTCGGAACAAGTGCAATGACGGTTCCGAACGTGTACTGAACGACTATTTTTAATACAGTTGCGAAAAAATTAAGCTATTTAATAAAATTATAAAAATACTAGCTGCCCCGACAGACTTCGTTCTGCCAAAATTAAAATTGCAATTAAAAAATAGGGGTTGATCGTAGAGGGGTGAAAATTTAGGGTTATATGTATTTTTGTATGTTGTATCATAAAAAAATAGAAACAAAAAATTTCGTCCAAAAATTAACAAAAAAATTTTAAGGGTGAACAACCCCTATCACTTAGGGGTATGAAAAATAGATGTTGGCTGATTCTCAGACCTACTGAATATGCATATAAAATTTCATAAAGATCGGTCAAGCCGTTTCAGAGGAGTACGGTAACTAACATTGTGACAGGGAAATTTTATATATTAAACAAAATGGCGCCGAACGTAAAAAGAATATAAGCAGAGATTTTTTTTCTTCACCGATTCTGGACAGGCAAAGGGAACTATACCCATACAGTCAAGTCTTCAGTGGAATTGTTTTATTGATATGAAATAAAAATGAAATGTAATGAGATGAAATAAAATGAAACCTAATCTCATTTAATCAAATCATTAAATCTGACATTGAAACAAATTAGAAGCTTCTTTTTAAAAATATTTGTAAAACCTTTGTGGTTGGTTTTTTTTCTTTTTAATATACATTATTTTGACAGTTGGGAAAGAGAACGCATGAGTTCGGAAAAGGTAAAGAAAAAGCACGAGTGTGTAATAGCCTACTTTCCGAACGCTATACGACCCTGCAATACGCCACTTTTTGAGCAACTGTATTAAAAAAAACTTTTTCGATATCGAGCTTCACCTGGGGGCTGAGTGATAGAGTTCACATTACGCTCACTTCGAAAGCTAACTTCATTGATATAGATAGAGAGTCGAGGTTAAAACGAACCCGAACTCTCGTTTAAGAGGCCAAGCCCATCAACCACTGGACCGTCGTCGCACATCCCAGTCAAATGATAAAAATATCTATATATTAACCTATGGTTATTGTTTTCTTATGTTTACGCGAATTTCACTCATTATAATAAAACAACTTTTACGGATTTTATCGCGGTTTATTTAGTTTTTTAAGAGCCCGACGTTTCGTATCATAGGGTAGTTTCGAATAACTTTGTAACAGTAGGACGTCTGACACCTCAGTCCTCCCGTGACCATGGTTGCTGTAAAGTATCCGAAACGTCGGGAACCTATGGTTAGTTTAAGAGGTTTTAATGAAACACCAGTGTTCGTCTCACATATATTTTATTTCTTCATATACATTATGTATAATTTGCGAATCCACCGTGTCCCGAGGCGCAGGGCGGGATGTCTTTACAAAATAAACGTCACCTACTAATACCTACTAGTTACATTCACTTTCCCGCCTTTTTGCGTCCGCCATTATTGCATGTCATAAAAATAAGCCGTGGAAATATTTGCAAATTATTGTACGGATACAAAATATACATTTCATACATTATAAAACAAAATTTCGTGATTTCATTGACAAATAATTATTTTATATTTCATTCATTTGTTATGTGTTAGATTCTGTTGCTTTACAAATGACAAACAGATAAAAAATATTAATGTATACAGAACACAACAATAGCTGCACAGATTAAAGAACACATAAAAATATCAGTCTTAAAAAATAAATGTAACAATTACATAATCATGGATACAAATTATAGAGGGTAGAGGTAAGGAGTACCATCTCATATGGGGAAATAGTATAAAAAGTTTCCAGCTGTATGCTATAAATAAGAGTTCCAAAACCGTCTGCAATGGTGCTGGTGTAGGATAAGGGGATTTATGTGTGTGCGTGATTTCTTGGCGCACACACGTTTAAAAGTTTACCCTTTTGCGACTGTGGCGCCACCCTTATTTAACGTTTTTCGACGGACTCTTTTCATACACAGAGATGTTACTCCTTACCTCTACCCTCCATAATACAAATGAATATAACTTGGTTAGGCTAACATAGACTTTGTACTAAACATTGGAATTACAGCACCCAGTACATGGCTTTAATTATTTGGAGAGCATAAACCAATCTATCATAGACTTTTCTTAATATTAGTGGACCTGTTTTATTGAACTGACTGATTCAAAAGGAAGACGAAAAATAAACCTGTCCATATTTTTTTTCTATTTATTTATTTATTAATAATATTGTTTCTTTTAAAATATTGTATTGGTTTTATGCACTCCATTTTAACATAAATTACAAAACAAAGGAACTACAACATGGCAATATTTATGTATACGAAGCTTTAAATATTCCAAACATATTATCCTATTAGCAATTAGTCAAGTCAATTAAAACTGCTTATTTCATGATTATGAAAACATAATTTAAACCTAATGTAAAACGAGACACAAATAATGTTTTCGTTTTAAAAATCCCAAGACGTAATAGAAAATAACTTTGCCTTTCACTGGTTACTCGGAGTAAACAATTTAAATATATATTTATCGACAATTTAAAAAGAAAACCGTTTTCAATACACAGGCACCTTAGTGTTTTATATAGAAAATAAGATGGCCGACCTGTCAACTTCAGATACTGGGATTTTACACTTTGAATAGCACAGACAAAATATACATGGTAATAAAAAAAAGTAAAAAGATGTACAACTGTCATATAAAGCTAAATGGCAATACGAGTACGTTCGCGCGAAGCTTAAGTAAAATGTAAAAAGATCCCATTTTCCTAGTCGTAAGCATCTGGTTATATATGGGATTCATCAACGAGTATTAAATTTCACTATAACCTCAATTTAACAATATTCTCAATAATTCTACGTATGTTTTCGTATTTTATTCATATTACCTTAACTTTGATATACAACTACGTGAACGATTGGCAGTTGGCCTAGACGAACTTTGATCGACCCGATGTCTTTACACCGACCATAGACAAACCTATATTTCTTTGTGATGCCAGACAAATAATTTCATATCAATGATATAGGTTCATACATGCCATATTATATTTTTTGATGATTTCGAAATAATCACACATCATATAACTAGAATAAAAGCTCAACTTTAACTTACACGTAGATCGATACAAGTAGGTATAGATTGTATAAAACGAGTGGAAAACCTAAGACTTATCACGATACTAGGCAAGGGGGTTACTGTAAAAGATAAAGGATTACTACACTTAAAGATAGCTTAAGATAGTGTGATTGGTATCACTATTATAATAAAAAGTACATAAATATAATGATCCAAAATAAGCGCGTATAAAGAAACGTTAAAACGGGCTCATTTTAATTGTTTTAAAATCAATAGATCCGATTGTGATTGTCTTTTTCATTATCTTCCAACTCTATCGAATAATAATTCGACTTAAGCTTATACCTTAACATTCAACACACCCACAAAATTTTTTTTCTACCTAACAATAGATATGTCATCGAATCACCGTCTTATTATAATGGGTGGCAGTGATATATGAAAAAAAACTTTATTCAAATACAGAATAAATACGAAATAAAGAATAATAATCCATAGACAACGTTTATGTTTTTTAAATCATAATCAAAAGGGCAAGAGAAATAATGATACAGAAACAAATTAAAGCTATTTACACAAAATTACATTCTACGCACATGACATTTTTCACATGACACAGCCGATTCGTCTAATTCTGTATTGCAAGATGAAACGTCACAATTTACACTACCTAACATACTTAACACCCGATATGACAAAATAAACTTCTAATTATAGCTGCAATAACTATTTATACATTATACATGTTACACGTGATCCGAACATCGCGTTATACTCTAAGCTGTGTTCTTCTAATAAATTGTATTCAGCAAACAATATTTCATGGCATAATATCCGAAACACTCTTACCATTAAATGCGACGCTCTGCGTTCTCGAATAGATAAAAATAGCTCGAACCGCATAAAGTCTATGTTGGGCTATATAGTTACCCTTCTCACAATTAGGATTATGGTCGTGATATATCATAAGTAGTTACCTAGGCACTCGTACAAGCCTGTTAGTATACAACAGCGTGCAATCAGTCGTACGTTTAGAACTGCGTAATCATTTGGAACCCTGTCGTACTGCTATATTGTATTTAACGTCATTATATTTATATATGGCACTGATAAAACGATTCTTTTTGGTACTGATTTAAGTAAAATCGTTTTCATGTAAATTATCGAATTGGAATGGAAACGGAGAAACTGACAGAAAGGAAAACGAGAGGGTTCCTAAGAGTGGATTTAAACGAGTAGATCTCATCGTCAGTTGGCGTAGTGATCGAACGAGCCGAGATACTCCAGAGCAGCGCGGTAGCAAAACTCGTACTGGTCCTGTGGCAGATAAGAAACAAAAATATATTATTGAAGTGAAACTTTTTTAGAATCGTTGTGATTTCAAACCGGATGCAACAGAAAAAAAACGACAGGTAAGAGACACAAATACAAAAGAGCGAGAGAGCAAATGACAGTGGGTATGCATATTGCACACTAATTGTTAATACTTGCTTGTATTTGAGCATTTAACATGTGTTTCACTTCTATCGTGTGTGAATCGCACACACACCTTTTTTTTAAACTAACGCGATCACAATTCATATTTAAATATATATTAGTTCGGGTGCTTACCGCGTTTTTTGTTTTATCGAGGTCCCGATATTTCAGCAATGTTTCGGGAAGACTGAAGTACGGTGAAGTTTGTGTGAAAGTGTGTCACGGTATTGGCGCTCAAAGCCCAAAAAAGACACTGTTAGCATATTGTGTCGTGGTGAACTAGTGCGTCCGCGTGCTGAAACTAGTCGACCAAAACGAAGAAGAAAGAGGGTAGACAGATTTTTCTGATCTGTTGCCATCTACCATCAACGTACTTCTGCCCGTGATCATGGTAATTTTTTTTCTACCTAACAATAGATATGTTATTTATAGATAGTTAACAATAGATAGTTTATTGCCGAAATATAGGGACCTCAATAAAACTATAAACGCGGTAAGCAGCCGAACTAATATATATTAAATCACGAAATTAAAAATAAAAATTATATCACAAATCTTGAAAATACATGTAATACGTTTCATCTTCATCGGCCTCATCGGTCATTGAAGCGTGGAAAAGATGGATAATTATCTCGACAAGACGCTTTATTGTACATCCAAACAATATGTCGAGTAAAATTTAGTTATCGAACTAGTCAAGTTTTTGTAGGTAACTTTCACTAGCTTATACTTCAAGAATATCGACAAACAATGAATCGTTTGGTATTAATCAATCAACCGCATCGTCGATAGATAGTTTAGTATTAAGTTTAGTACTTTATGGTCTAGTAAGAAGTTCTGTGCCTGTGCATAGACAATCGTTCTTAAGGAGTCTCTAGCTGTCTGACGTACGATTCAATTGAATGCCATAATGTTTGTCAGTCTTGATGACGTTTTAAGCCCTTGTACTCTCATAACACCATTATTCTTAGCAGAGCAATTTATCCTCCAAGATAAAACCAGACTTACTCTGACATTGGCAAATTCTCGCGGGAGCCATTATACAAGAAGAAGATGACGTTTCAGGGCATAGTTTTGTTAGGATACAAGCAACGTTACCTCCTGCTGAACTATGGTTGGTCTTATTTTTTTATATGTCATTATTTGTATGATCATTACCTCAGTCTGCACCATGGCCGGTCTCTGCGTGCGCAGCGTGCGGACCGTCTGGAACACGTCCACCACGCCCTCGTACTGCATGCGCTCCAGCACCGTCGACAGAGTAATGAACACGCCAGTGCGGCCCACGCCGGCGCTGCAACGGTACACTCGTTGATCAACCGTTCAAAGGATCATTCGCAGAAACGTGGATCAACCGTTCAACGGATCAATCGTATAAACGTTGATCAATCGCTCAACGGATGGTTTGTTGAATCCTTGATCAACCAGTCAATGATACGTCCATTGAAACGTTGATCAATCGATCAACGAAGCGGTAGATATTAAGCATTTTTATGGTACGTTGATAATTTGAATTTAAATAACGTATCTTTTGAAAATTGCTATTTTCAATTTTAACCCATTAACATAATGCATACAAAAACGAATATAACCTCAAAAGATAATGAAGATAAATATTTAAAAATGACCAATAATTTCAAAATTAGGTAATCTTATTTTAGACTTGAAAGATTAAATAAAAATTCAACTAAAATAATACATACTTGAAAACCGCAAATCGTCTGACTATAGCTCAGTAGAAATATTCCTGTTTATTGTTTAGTCTCACATATAGAGTATTGATAACGATCAATTATCGGCTAAATAATAAACAAACATGTGTAGAAAAGAGTACAATAATGAAGGGGTCCAACCTGCAATGGACCGTGATCGGCCCGTCTTGTCCGAATTGCTCCTTGGTCTTATGGACTTGTCCGAGGAAGTCTATGAAGCCCTCTCCACTCTTGGGCACTCCCTGCTCAGGCCAGTCTATGAACTGGAACTGGCGTACCGTTCTGGACGCCCCGTCGCGAGCGTCGGTGACCTAGGAATAGACAAAGCGTTGAATAATTCTAGAACTCAACTCCTGAAAAGGCTGTTTTAAAGCAAAGTGGTAAAAAAAATTACAATCTATCCCTAGTATCGCGAAGCTCAAGAGATTATTTAAACACTCTCCAGAATTGTTAATTAGATCTGATTTTTTTTTGGCTTTTATTGAAGAATGATTGACCAGTTATTGAGGAGAGATATAGGTTATTTATATTTGAGGATTTATTTTGGGGAGAGTGAAGCTAATGAATCAGCTAAAATAATATAAAATAATTAACATAAGTATACAATACCTTGAATTCCCTCAAGATGTACTGGGGCATGTTATACTCAGCGATTGGATCAACGACGAAGCATTGATAACGAACAGAGCGATCCGATGGCCAGTATTGGTGACACTTTTCCTAAAAAAAGGTATAATTATAATCATGACAA
Source organism: Lycaena phlaeas (assembly GCA_905333005.2). Classification (NCBI taxonomy): domain Eukaryota; kingdom Metazoa; phylum Arthropoda; class Insecta; order Lepidoptera; family Lycaenidae; genus Lycaena; species Lycaena phlaeas. The sequence goes on from HG995178.1 coordinate 12,018,435, forward strand.
TATATAAAATAAGAAATTTATATTAAGATGGTTAAAAAAGGAAAATAAAACACTTACCCGTCCCATTTCTTTTAGTTTCGTCAGCATAACAATGATAGTGGAATTATGCTCCCAAAGCATACGCCAAAAGTCGTCAGTAGTATCGGGCAGGGGGCCTTGAGTAGCGATGTACGCCGCTCTGTATCGATACCCATCAACAAAGGAAGCGTTTATGTAATCGGACCCATCTCGGGGAGGCAAGCAGACGCGAGTCGACTCGTATGGCAAGATGTGCACAAGTCTATTCTTATGTTTATTACAAGGCAAGCTCGCAGAGACAAATCGACTAGAATCAGCCTTCATGTTCGCCAACTTCTTAAACTCCAGTTCCATACCAGTGATATTCTCGATTGTGTCCACTCGCATGAGCTTCTGAATGTGCGGGTGTAAGTTTCGGGCTGGTACTTCGGTGTCCCCGCAAATAACCGCTTCCAGCAAGGCGTCGTGGATGAATATGTATTGATCTTCAGTTTGTACCATGTAATTGCGCTGAGCGCGCAAGCAAGTGACGTGGCCGTAAATGTCGACAGTACGTTCGTGTCTAGCTCTCTCCAGCATTGAGTCGATGACAATGAAACAACCAGTACGGCCTACACCTGCAGAACAATGCACCACAAGTGGACCAGCGTCCGGCGGGTTCAAAGCACGTACGCGGCGGAGAAATTGCAAGAAGGGGGCTGGATGGTCAGGGACTCCATGATCAGGCCAAGCTGTGAACTGCAGTTGCTTGATTTCACGACGCTCAGCGCCACCATTTCTCGTCACTTGGAATGTTCGTATACAATACGTAGCCAGTTCTTGAACTTCAGCGATGGAGACCGTCATCATGCCATATGACTCACTGCCACGACTAGGCCAATATTGGTCACATTTAATTCTAGTCCTTTCTTCCAGTTTAGTCATCATTACGATAGTAGACGTTCGCAATTCCCAACACATTCTCCAGAAATCAGCGAACGTTTCTTGAAGCGGGCCTTGAGTAGCCACATACGCATTATGCTTACGGTAACCATCGCAGTAATTCGCGTTTATGTAGTCACTTCCTAGAACACCGTCAATTGGTTGAAGTATCACTCGGCTATGATCATATGCAATAACATTCGCATAACGGTTTTTCGGCTTATTCACTTCCATGTTAGAGTGATCCCAAGTGAACTGTTGTCCTGGCTCTATGCTTTCGTATTCTTGGGAGAATTTCATATTGTCATTTGTTTTAAGTCTGTCAATGTGTTCAGCTAACTCAGATATTGGAATTGGAGGGTGAGATATCATAGCCGGCGTTTGGAAGTTCAATCTTCGCATTTCGACCGGGTCAGATGGTGCTCCAAAGCCGATGTCCGCAGACATTAGGGGTCTCGTTACAGCTGCTTGATCGGGTGTTTTGCAAGGCTGCCTTCGCCTTTTTACGATAAATAAGAGAACTAAGCACAACGATAACATCAACGCTGCTATTATTGGGCCTACCACCCAAACCATACCAGCTTCTTTTCTGTTCTCCTCTATTCTTATTTCTGGGTCACCATTAATATCTTTCGGGTCAGGGCGACTTGGTTCTTCACCGGGTGGTGCTTCTCGCATATCTAATGACAAGTATTCAGAAAATGGACTCGATGTATATAAATGTTTTTGGGGTGTGTCCACAACCGCTCTAACAAACACTCGGTACTTTTTACTAGGGTTCAATTTTCGATTCAAAAAGCCTTCATACATTTCATCGTTGCCAAGGTGGAATGTGTATAAAATATTTCTTTGTAAAAATTTAGCTGCAATGTATGGTGCGTTTTCATCATCGGTTCTAACATTATTTTTTATTAGATCATCTGTCAAAAATTGATCAGGATTTTTATGATTATGTGTTTTATCATCGGGTACTACAACTAAGTAATAATGAGAAATAGGACCATATTCTTCGGATGCTTGAGGTAGAATTACCAATATTTCGTTTTCAACCACCCCATAAAAATCAGGCTTAACCATAGGCTTAGGTGCAGCCATTTGAGTAGTTACCGTAATTTTAGTCGGCGGTCTATACGAGTTATCATTGGGTATGGCACTTATGTTAACATTGTAAGTAGTGAACGGGGATAAATCATTTATTGAATATGAGGTCCGATCATGTTTAATAATTATTTCTTTTCGTGGGATCTCCTGTGTTTGAGTCATACCTAAAGAGTCTACAAATTCTTTAATAGCATTATATGAAATCTTATAACTAACTGGATTTAATCTTAATGGCGGCGACCACGACAGTGTCATGGAATGTGTGGAAACATCTTGAGCTCTAAGATGTAAAGGCACTTCTTCTGGTCTTACTTTCACCTTCACCTTTTCGGATAGCCTTCCTAAGCCATCAGCAGTTTTTGCTGCTACTGCAATTGCATATTCTGCAAATTTCTCAAGATTTTCCAAATCAGCAGAATGGGTAACTTGTACAGTCTTTTGCTGCCATTCATCTAAATCCTCAACTGGAGTCATCGTGTAAAATATAACGTAGCCGATTATTTTCTTTCTTGAAGGGACTGTTTCCCACCAAACTTCCACGCCAGATTCTGATGTCGCAACTGCTTTTACTGACATAGGTGCTCTACCGATATCTCTTTCAGTGTGAGCTGTTATATCTTTGCTGTATGGTCCAGCGCCTTGATCAGTGTACGCTCTTACTTTAAAGACATAAAATGCGTCTTCTTCCAATCCAGTAAAAACTACTTTAGTAAGTTCAGTTGTTTTTTCAATTAACGATGACTGATCTCCTCTTTTATAAAATTGAACGTCATATTTTTTAATTTGCCCACTTCGATCCGCTCTTACTGGCGGTTCCCACGTCACACTTATGACATCAGGAGTTTGAAAATGATATGTCACATTTGCTGGTGGTCCTTTAGGTGCACCTTCAGGGGTAAGCCAATATTTAATAGTTTCCTGACCTATACCAATTTGATTTCTTCCAGCGACCCTAAACTCGTATTGAACTCCCCTTTCTAAATCATTAATCCTATGTGAGGTAACTTTGGTTCCTGTAAAATTTATTTCTTCCAAAGGTTGATCTTTTATGCCATATCTTAATCTATATCCTTGTAAATCTCCATAGGTCTGAGTTGGTTTCGCCCATTCTATTTCTATAGAGACGATAGGATCCTTTTCCAAAATTCTGAAAGATAAATGAGTGCATTAGTTTCATAAAAGGGTTAATTGATGTGCCTAGAGAATCACATAAAAATTATGAACTCATCTTACTTTAGGTTAACGGTAGGCCTGTTTGGCACACCACCGGGCGTTTTAACCGACACCGGTGTACTGCGGTCACCGTCACCCTTCCTTGTCAGTGCTGCGACTTGGACATTGTACCGCGTATCTGGCTGTAATCCAGAGATATTCAGCTCCAGCGTAGTGTCGTCCATTACGTTGAAGCGCATGGGATCATTTAGTAACCCTTTGCCCTAAAAAAATGTAATACATAAATTTTACAGAAAATAATCATGATATCGACAAACAATGAAATAAAACGATGAACACCATATGTGAAATGATTTGGGTTTTGGGTGATACTTACTTCTTCTCTTACTTCTTGCACGTGAACATGGTAGCCCCTGATGATGCCGTTCTTTTCTTTTTCTTGAGGAGGCTTCCACGTGACGTGAATTGATGTCGAGTTGATCGCGGTCACCTTCACATCTTGCGGTTCCCCAGGTACTGTAGGAATACAATATAGTTTTAGATATTTTGAGCATTACTCGTTTTTCCTTGGACCTAATGCCCTATCAGCATCTACGGGTACTAAAACTACCTACAGCTTTAACGTTAAAGGGCCTACATCTGAAGTAAGCGTCATACGCTTTTCGTAAAGCATTGCTGTCAAGTGATATGATGTGCGGTCGGTACATCCCGTCGTTCATGCTGATAGAGTATTTCGGTCACATACCTCTCAGCATCTCGATCGGGCATTTGAATACCAACACACACTAAACAATTTATCTTTTACGCCCTTCCATATCATAACCAATTAAAAATCATTACCTTTCAATCCACATTGTTAAGATAAACTAAAATAGTTAAGCGTTACCAAGAGTAAACATTAAGTAAGTTCACCTATAGTTATCCAAAAGCAGCATATCTACAATTAGGTATACTCACTGCAAGGGGTCTTCACGCTAGGACAAGCTTTGTGTGTAAAACTTGAGTTAGTAGTAAAACACACTTCAGTATAAACTTAAAATAAATATTCGATAGACGTACAGCCCGCTTGCAGTTTGTCATAGGAGTTATCAGTTAATGTGCTAGGAAGAACAAACTACATTAAGCATAGGCACAAGCACAAACGCACATCTATAAAAGCACTATAGTAATTTATACTCACTCTTTATAGCTGTACGGGTTACCAGCGGCCCATACAAAGTCAGTGACGAGAGAAAAAAGAGAAAAACGCATTCAAATACATTTAAGACAAATTGTGCGAACATTGCAGGGCGAACGGTACTACCAAGTGAGAGATTACGAGTAGAACGCTTGTCGGCAAATGGGGGGGTCTCTTATTTCACTTCCTCGTGTATTTTGAGCTCTTTAGGAGGCGCATTCGGGTTAAGCCGCTTGGGAGGACGGCTTCGTTCATGTGCATTGCCTTTTTCTACTCACATGTACTGAACAAATGGAAGCGTGAATTTATTTAATGTCGAGAGCGACGTATGTCCTTTTTGTATGCTAATGCACATCCCGACTGAAAAATATGTATTTGTTTGCTCAGTGAATAGAAGAAGGCTATACATAATAAGTTTTCGTTGTCATCCTTTGGCGTAGTCACTCACACGCACATGTATTGATTAACGCGACGGCGCCGATCTTTGTGTGTGCTTCGTACTTGTCGCTCAGGTGAGATATGATAAGTGTGCTCTTGTTCGCCGACAGCTGCTGTATGTGTGTATCGGTTCATACCTTGTGATATCCATTATGATGTCTGTATCAGTGTCAGAGTGTCATTGTCCGTTGACTTGTATCCTTGGTATTATTGAGTATGAAAATTGAGTTGTACTTGACTGGGTTGGTAGCCGAACTGTCTTGCGTTCCTCGATATTTCGCCCGTTTCCTTTAATCGTACAAAATTACGAGTGGTATTCTGTATGTCACAATATCTAGTGTGCATGCACGACGATAGTTTGATAGTATAGAAGATAGAAGAAGAGAAATACGTCTACTGCGAGAAGTAGTAGCTTGAGAGCAAGTGAGATAGATAGAGAAAGAAGTAGATAGAAATAGCGCGTTTTCTAGTCCGAGCTGAGCTTGGGGTTTACAGGCGAAGAGCGTCGCGGATCGGATCCTTCGGATCATCAGTGGACCAAATATTTAGAATAAATTTTGATTAGATCCTCAGGACCGTGTCAGTTAGACCCGCTGCCTTCTAATAGTACAAGTCAGAGTATTGAGTAGAGAAGTAGTGGTGAGTATAGTAGCATGCGCGCGTGTCGTGTTGGACGGTATTGGTATTCAAATGCGGCGCTCGGGCCGTGGAGCGTGTTGAGCTGAACGGGAACCGACTCAGAGACCAGATCCGTGACGGCCAATGTAAGGTATTCACTATGTACAAGCCTTTAGATTACAGATTGTTTCAGAAATATAATAAAACTAAACATAACCAAATCTTAAGGGAAAAAAAGGAAGGAATCGAAATTTATCGGGGCAAAGGCTTGTGCATAGTAATATTGTGTTTCAAGTATCTGAGCAGGTTAACAGTTGAGCTTTCTTGATGTACCACGCACTCGCTCTCTCACCTTGTGTCGTCGCTAGATGTGCTGAGTGCTCCTAAAAGTGCTGTGCTTGTTTCACGCGATTGTGTTCCAAATAAACAATCGTGTTCCACAAGATACCTATCTGGTGCTCAGTGAAATTAACTGAACGAAAATAGTGCTGTGTCGTTAAAGAAAGCATGCAAAATTGTGTCCATCGCTAAATACTCAACAACTGTGCGTCAAAATCAATATATAACGGTGCCGTCGACACTATACCAGGTGCAATGTAACTGCATTTCAGTGAGTGCCATCTTTAGCGGATAAAATGGCGTGCCTTGTGACACGCCATAAAAATCATTACATGTGACAAGTGAGTGGAAAACATCTATGCCGCTTTCCATAGCGACAAAAATACAGTGAAATCAAATGGCAGATATTATGACCATAATACATTATTGGCAAGCATATTGAAAACTGTTTACGAGAATTAACCTCCTTGATTAGAATCCTGCTATACGCTTACAAAAAGGGAACAAAGAAAAAAATGGCATTAGTAAGTTGGCAGTAGTTGCTTCGAATTGTCGTTTATAAACTACTAATTTAAACATGGAGATTCAATATAAGGAACCCACCACCCGTTTGGAATTAGCAAACATTTGCATATCAACAAAATTCATTACGGACCAGAATGGAAATAATTTGGGAATAGTTTGAGGTACGAAATTGCTTGCAAGTACTCACATTATTCATTTAGCGCCATAAATTATATCCATTCTGCCGGGTATCCAATTATTATTATAAAATCATTCATAAATATTTAATGAAAAACACATTTGTTGGTTATGGATGATTTTATAAAATTCATTTACCATTTCCCATATCAGAGCATTGACAGAATAAACATTTCATTAGAAAATATTGTTAGATATATTGTGTTATATCAGAGGATTCACTCATGCTATTGCTTATTGTCTAGCGATAATAATTAAATATCTGTATTAAAACATATGTATCCAATGATATCACATCAAATTCTTGTATTCGTATGATGATTGTTAAATGAAAGTTAGTTAGTTTTGTTATTTATTTAAAAACTCAATTTTATGTACAGTACTGTCATTTATATATTTTTTTAATTTAAATTAATCAGTTTCAAAAAATTAGGAGTTTAAAAAAAATTGCACATTATACCCAAAGTTTATTAATTTTTATACAAGAAATTGAGTTTTATTCATAGTTTCGAATATCACCAAGATACGTACCGTCTTCATGAGTGCGTACAGTGACAGGGTAGGAGGCGGGACCATCGCCGACGCTCGTACCGGCTAGCACCCAAATACGATACTCCGTCCAGCGGCGCAGCTCATCCAATACGAAGCTAGTTTGATTCAGTTTAACCACAGTCGCTTCGGAATCACCGCGACCAGATTCCACACAAAGGAGCTTATAGTAGGCGATCCGCCCATTTGCACGCTCAGCAGGTGGCGGCTGCCACGACACCCGTATCGCTGTTGGAGACACTGCCACCGCGGTCACATTCATCGGCGGTGCTCCGGGAACTACACAAGCTCAATTCATAAGACAGAATTTCTTTTCATATAAAAATAATAAAAATCCTGGAACCTGAAACTGAAATGGACCCTCTCGTCCCATTAACCGACCTATCCGATGCAATCACTGAATGCGGATTAGTAAACCAAAAAAAAAAAAATGTGCCCAAAAATAAATGACCTCAGTCGTTAAAACCAAATTAAAGCATGCACATGTGTGAGTGTAGGATCCGCTCGCCCAGACATCTCTATTTATCATCCGTCACACAAGTTCTCCTGTCTGAAGAAATTTGTGATCATTATGAACCTTACGACATGCTCAGCACTTGATTCAAAGGCATTATTATCTATCCCGGGAAAGTTCACCAAAAATATGCTGTTCATGTCGTTGTAAATAATAAAAAAGTAACCCAAGGCAAGGCCTCGGAGGATAAGTACGAACAACATAAAGCTACATCGGGTAGGGTGTACGCAAACGTTCATATCGATTCGTAACTTTCACCATTGCGTACACATTACCCGTTTCGACGAATTAACAATAACAAAACACATATTGTGATAAAACTTGGTGCTTGTGCTGTATTTTACTGGCAGCGTGCCGGGCAGGTGCTTTTATGTGAAATATATTAGGAATTACCTGGCGAAACCGTAGGTTCATACTTTACTCTCTTACAAATCTCAACGCAATTAAAAAGACCCTCATAACCAGATTTGGGAGAAACTCTATTGGGAATTTCGCCTTTATTGAATTACCGTTAAAGTTTGCAGATTGGGGTTTCTTGAGGCTTTTGAGATTCTCCAAAAAGGTTTTAAGGTATTTTTATTTCGAACACTGTACATACACTCTCACACGACGTCACCTGTAGACCACATACCGTATTGTTTTGTCCGGACTGCTATGGGCGGGGTGGTGGCGCCTTCTCCTCGTTGGGACCTCGCTGCCAGCCAGATGTAGTACAGGGTGTTGGGATATAGTCCAAGCAGCGTATACGTTTCAGTTATTGGGATCCGCCTATATAGTATAATAAGGTTATTGCTTCAATTTAAAATTAGTAAGAGGTATTGCCATGCTGCTTATGCAGCCGAATTGGACTGGCACGACCGGGGAGGAACCTCTTGCTCACATGATACCCGCGTTAAGTAACAGATATGCTGTCGCGTTTCGTGCGGTTTGTGAGTTTCCGGGGAGATAGGGAGAAGGAGGGCAACGCATCTGCCTAACCTCTGGTCGTGCGGATGGCTATATGGTCGTAAGTCTCCGACTGCTCGGCTGCCTCCTTATCACATAAAATGGCTTGTCACCGACGTAATATTATTCAGCCAACTTGTGACCTGCGTATACGTCCATCAGCCAATTATCTATCAATGGCCATCAATCGGCCAATCAGTACAGAGTAGTGGCGTAGCTCAAATTTAGCGGAATTTGTATAAAACGAAACAAATACCATTGCCGCTCTAGTCCAGTTATATGTTCAATGGTTATTTTTAATTTTTTTAATTATTAGCCTATGCTGTCCTACTGCTGGGCAAAGGCCATACGCACAATACGCATACCAATCAGGCCACTCAGCTTGGTATGCGTATAGATCAGTGATTCCCAAAGTGGTCCAGGTGGACCCCCAGGGGTCCACGGAAGACTCGAAGGGGGTCCATGATGAGCGTGACAAAAAATGGGGGTCAACCATCGTAAGCCGGGGGTCCATGAAAATTAAGAAAATTAATTTGGTTTCCATAGTGAAGAACCAATGAGCCATTCAACCACGAAGAATTTTACTAATTATAATGAAAAATCTTTAAACGAGCAATAAAAAAAGGTCAGCTAGGGGTCCACGTGATGCAGGAATAGTTTGAAAGGGGTCTAGAGTTTGGGAAACACTGGTCTAGATCGTCGCGCCATTGTTATAATATTATGTATCTTTTATTTATTACAGCTAATATATTTCGGTTTCATCGTGAAAGTAATCATATTAGTATTAAATCTTATAATCCCTTATTTGATTGTTTATAATACGGCAACATATTATAATAATATATCAAAAAGATAAAAATAATAGTTACTTTCGTAAGTAACCTACTACAATTGCTTTTTAAATTAACTTACTTGCGATGGTGTTCTTTTGCATACGTATCATTCCAATACAACTCATACGAGACGATGTTGTCACCAGCGTGAGCTGGTCTCCGCCACGACAGAGTCACCGACGTCTCTCCTGCTTCCACGGCTACTAGGTTAGACGGTTGAGATGGGACACCTAAGGAATTGCTGGGATTATTACCTCATCCTATTGTCACAAATCACAATTGCTTATCCAATGTATTTTATTCAACTAGTTAACATTCAATTTTTTTTAATTTTTTTTTTTTGATTTGATTTGATTTAACATGTGTTTTCATTGTTATTTTTAGGAGCTTGATATTTCGCATTTTAGTTTTTGTCAAGTAAAATATTTTATATCCTAATAGCTGTCCTAACAAGTAACAGACTTCGTTCTGCCAAAAGTACTAATATTGCTGTTGTTTCGAAGGAGTTTAATTACAAAATTTTATATTAGAAGATATAAACACATATTTAATTTGTCATCCAGTCCTGTATGCGTCCTGTATGAATTGCAAATCATCTACAGCAGAATACGCGTAGTTTTATGTACTACTACTACATAGTTATCAGTATTCAGCTTATTTAATTCCTATAGTTTCGTGTTTAAGAAATGATTTTACTGGAAGTGAGACCATTTTGAGTCCATTCAATTCAATGCAATGCGAGTCATCAGGGTCGTCTGCTAATTCGTTACTCAACTTACCTTGCTGCGTTTTAACTTGCACAGGAGCGGACACAGGTCCGGGTCCAACTAATGTGAAGGCTTGCACTCGTATCGTGTAAACAGTGTGGGGGGTTAGCTCACTTATAGTGGTCAAGTGATTGTTGTCCATCTGTAGAAGTATGAATGATATTAGGTAACAATGCAAATGTAGTCAAAGGAATAATTATATTCCTTTAAAATATAATCCTTATACTTTTATGTAAAAAAGTAAAGTAGCAACTCATATATCCCACTTCTGGGCATGGGTCTTCTCAAATCTGGAGAGGAAGGTATCAGGTTATAGTTGGGGTTGGGGAACTTCACATACCTTCAAAGACTTGTTATCTCCTAAGGTTTCTCACGATGTTTTCCTTCGCTGATGAGCAGCGATGGTCTTGTGTTAGGGTGTATTTAGAAATTTAGGAGAACCATTTCAAGGCATACATTTAGAATTGAATCCGGACATCTCGCTCAATAGGCCGAGCTACCATCGTCGCGTGGTAGTTTTATGTACTTATATTTAATCATGTTTAATTACATCATCATCATCAGCCTTTATCCGTCCACTGCTAAACATAGGCCTCCCTCAATGAACGCCAAGACGACCGATCCCCTGCTACTCGCATCCAACACTGACCTGCCACTGCACGGAGATCGTCTTCCCACCTGGCTAATGGCCGACCAACATTTCGTCTACCTAAACGCGGCCTCCAATCTTGAACCTTATTGGCCCATCGGCTATCCGTTTTTCTGAGTGTTTAATTACAAAGTAGTAATAATAGTGAAACTACTAAAAACCAGGCTAACTTGAAGTCATTCAGCATCGGCCACGACTGTATTTGGGTCCGACAATATAGTAATATTCCCTTACCTCACTTACCATTTGAGATTGCCACGATTGTAAAGGTTGTGATGGATCGGATGTATAATAAATTTTGTATCCCTGAAACAAATATATCAATTTAGAGCAATTGTATAAAGAAATTGAATATGACCGTAATTTTTTTTTATCAAATCATGCAGGTTTCGTTAACATTTTCTTAACGTTAGCAAGTAACATTAATGATGCATGTGTGATAGAATATTTTTTTTTTTTTGTATTTACTTAACGATTAAAGTAAAACAACATATAACTGAGCCGATGTGAACATATTCACCTATACAAATATTATAAAGAGGAAAGATTTTATTGTTTGTTTGAATTGATTAGACTCCGAAACTACTTGAACAATTTGAAAAATTCTTTCACCGTTGGCAAGCTATACTATCCCTGGTAAACATAGGAAATATTAAATTTTCAAAAAGATAGGGATGTTTTAAATCTTAGTTGATACAGGCGAAGCTGCGTGCAACAACTAGTCTTTATAGAACAATCATAAAAACTTTATAGCCACAATAATGAAACTTTATATACACTTTTTCCACTATTTATTTCATATGTTATTACAGTTACAATTGAAACACAAAGTTTGGACAAAGCCATGACTGGGGTGGTCATCAAGGTGATGACTTGACTGACACACCTTATGATGACTTTGTCGATAGTGGCTATAACGTGAATTTCCACCAAGGACCGACAGTACATTCTATCAATTATATAAAAACGTTATTTGCTGTCATAGTTGAAAGGCTCAAAGCTGTACTAACCGTGACTTGGCCGTTTGGCGTGTCAGGATCGTCCCATTGTATCACCATGGTACTGGAGCTGAGTGGTCGAACTTGAACATTTTTCGGCGCGGAGCCCGGTTCTGTAAATAAAAGGTATGTTTAATGCACGAAATTATGCCAGCCAAGTACCCAAATCAATAGAAAAAAGTTGTGCCGGAAGTAAAAATAAACCTTTAATTTTCATTTGAATTTCATTTCGGATTCAAATATTTTCCCATTTCCTATATTCAAGGGGACTTTTATTCCATATAGGTATATAAGTCCCAAACAAATTCAGATAAAATCAATGAGGTATGATCGATCAACTTCAGCGTCAAAGTTCTTAAGGTTAACTTAAATATTACAATGAAAAAAAAATATGTACCCTGGTGCTAAAAGGGCCAGAGTACGAGTTTGTATGAACCGAGTTTATTAAGCCAGTAGAAGCCGGTTTATTGAAAAAGTATATTTTTTTTCGTGCTAACAATACTCCAAACAATATTTCAAAAGTTGACTTTCGTGATAACAATATTTCAAAATACTCCAAGAAAATAGGTCTTTCGAATCGAAACTTGCTTAAAAAACTCCGTTCATACAAAAAGTAGTTTGGTCCTTTTAGTACCAGGCCACAGATTTATAGGTACGCCGTCTTAGCGTTCATTTAAAGTCCAGTAGTAAAGAGATGTGGATAATGAAAGAGGTTATGATGATATCGATCATGGAATACAAGATTTTAGACTCTCTAAATTAAGAATTGCCTGAGAATTAAATTTAATAAACTCCATTTCACCTGAATGCGCTCGACAATAAAAATAATCACAAAACAATGAAAGGCACAAAGGCAATAATCGACACGAAAGGAGTCATTCAAGGTTCTTTCGATCTTACCTCAAAGGCTTAAAAGATACCCAAAATAAGTTAAGTAGCTTTATTGTGCCACCAAATTCCTGTATCGGGTAATTTCAAGTACACTGTTTTTTGTTAAATGCTTATTTGATTTTACATTAAAAAGTCTTAGGGCCTGTTTCACAATCTCCAGTTAAGTTCCCAATAGGCTATCGGCAACATATTTGACAGATACTTGATAGATACTCCATACTCTATCTGTCAAATATGTTGCCGATAGCCTATTCGGAACTTATCTGGAGATTGTGAAACAGGCCCTTAGAAATTACATGACAGTTATTACTAGGAGTCTCGTTAATTAGATTATGTTTGAGTACAAAATAAACTTTTCACAAAACGAACTGTAAGAATATTTTAAGCGTATAAATATTTGGATATTATGACAAGCATTTATGCAATACGGTAATAAGCTAAATATTCTTTTTATTTATATTCATTCTATATTTAATTTATTATTATATTTGTTGTATTTGTAAAAAAGCATATTACGAGTATATACGGTCGAATTGAAAAAAGGCCTCCTTCTTTGAAGTCATTAAAAAAGTCATCTTTGTAGCAATTTTTTAAGCCTTCACTACCGATGCCCATTCACATCCACACAACCATAGGTTATGCAGATGCGTTGCCCTCTTTTTCCCTATCCCCCCAATAGGTCACCAGAAACTCATAAACCACACGAAACGCGACGGCTTAGCTCTCACTTAACGCCGGTATCATGAAAGTAAGAGATGTTTCCCCGGAAATCGGCTGCAGTTCAGCAATGACACTAGTTTCTAAATTCTTTCAAATATTTACATATTTCAGAGAATTTACAGCAACCGTGGTTGAAGTTTGTAAAGTAAACAACCTAGACAAACTTAACCTTAACTTTTGGTAACCTGAATTGAGTGATTCAAAAATAAAATATTCGAAGTAGAAAAGAAAAAAAAGGCAATAAAAATTCCTACCTCATACAATTCTAACCGCTGTATTTATTAATGTTTCCATTAACGTCATATCTTTTCGGCTTTTATTAAGTCTTGTCATCCTGTCTGCCGCGGCGTATAATTTTAACAAAGATCTAACGTAAATTTAATATTTTCTTACGCAAATGAAGTCTACAATAGGGATGTTGACTTATTTTTGTAATTGATTTTATTTGATAGGTATACTATATATGAACACGAAAAAAATAATTTTGTAAAGAAATATATCCAATTTTAACAAAAAATTAAATAAAGAAAAATGGTTTTTAAAATCGCCCTTGAAACGCTCCAAGCGTCATTACGTCACACACCGCATTCAAAACTCGCGCTATGTTAGGTGAGTTTGTACTTAGCTCAATGTTCAGTGACGTCATCGCCTTATTGGCGTTTACAGTCACGTGATCATGCATGATAAATAACGCATTTTAAATTAATTTTCTAAATTTTAAGACAAATAAGTAGACTTTTTAAATGTTATTTTAGGTTTTCAAATACTGCATTTAATATGTAAAACATAACTTTACATGAATTTGTAACATGTGTCAACATCCCTATTGGGGAAATAAACGATAAATGTGGGATCGTTTAATAAACTGTCTTGGTAACAAAACGAGAATATTTTTTTAGTCAGACAGTTTACCTACTGGCCTAGCATGCGCTCTACGATAAAATTTGATTTAACCTTTTCTCGTGTTTTCTCTTCTATGTCTACAGCTAGCACGCGTGCACGCGATACTCTTCTCGTTACGTATGATAGATATAAATTGGGTATTTTTGGAGTCGGTACCAGCCAAAACATCAATGCCCTTCACAGACTACTCAATATTTGGTGTATGTGATTGATCATTAAAATATCCTCTTTGGCTGGCACCGACTCCAAAAATACCCAATTTGAATTAGTATACTTCTACTTCACTTCGAAGCATTTTAATATTATTTCAAATTTTTTAGTTGTACATAAATTAAGGTATAGTTTTGAAGTCGGTTTTTGGTTTTTTATTTAATATCTGATATACTTATGCGGCTTATGCCGCATATGCCTTGTGGTAATTAGTGACGTCTCTGTCTTTCATCTTTTTAGCGCATGGAAGTGAATTGAGCTATCCCATTGAAACTAGACGAAATATTAATATCTCTTTTATGTCCAATCTCAAATGGATATTTAAAAATTGTTAAATGTTATAAACATTTAACAATTATCTTATATTCCTGGATATTATTAAAAAAATTGGCGCATCATTATAGCAATAAAAAAGTAAAGTATCAACCCTTATAGATCCCAGTGCTTGGCACGGATATCCTCCTCAAAATCGGGCGAGGATGGTATTTATAGTAATAAGAAATTACATTTTGCTTATAACCATGAAATCTGTATTAGTACTTAAATTCGCTGTCGGATTAAAATGAATAATACGTGCGCAAATATGAAAGGTACGTTTAATATTTGAGTAACCATTTGGTTTAGGTATTATCTACGTTTGTTGATGTGTTCAATATAATCTTTTAGGATTGTTTAGGAAAAAATTATGAACACAAAATGTTATTTTAATGATTAGGCTTAATTTTCGATTCCTTTAAGTTTCTAAAGTATTGTACTTTGTAGACCATATTTAATAATGTTATCATTCCCATACAGCTAGATCCTTTTGTAAGCATCCGCCGTCTATATAAACGTTTTACTATGAGCTGTGCGCTTACATGACATGATCTGAATCACTTTGAAAAGCACCTGAATTTTAAAGCATTTTTTTTACTTTCACTTTTACCGACTATTTTTACGTATTTCAGGTGAACATATTGTTACCAACGAAATAAAGATATTTTGATTGGATTTGAAGAATAACGGCTCTGAAAATAAAATGATAAAACGACGATAATTTGAGTGTTTGGTTAACAGAACTTTCAGACTCCGGTTTTGTTTTATTAAATCATACGCATTACGTACACGTAATTGATAGTTCAATTATGATAACGGCTAATTTATTTTACATCATTCTGGTAGTTAGCCCTTTTCAATTTTATGAGTATTTATTTGCCCAATTAAATTTGCCTAAATCGTTGCTACAAAACTTATGAAAAGTAACACTTACTTGCACCTCCATATAGTGAATCCACTGTAAGATTGAAAAAAATATATGTTAATCTCCTATTCAAAGAGCTATAACAACAATTATATCATACAGTGCAGAAGACAAAGGTAAACGTGATATTGAAAATAACCATACAATATAATAAAAGAAACAATGGTGCATGGGTAAAAATAAAAAACGCTCTATAACTACAATCTAAATAAGAATGTGCAAAAGAAACAAATAACTACAAAAATAATAAAGTAACTCCAATCAAATACAAAATGGAAGCGAACTTACATGAAGCGGCGGCGGTTGTTGTACGTCGCGTATATGCGTTCGCATGGAAAGACGATCGAAATAATCTTAGAACTTAGAAATCAAAGCACCAAAATAAAACCTATATACCGTATCCAAAGCAAAACTAATCCGAACTGTCCATACCGTAAGCGATAAGAGTATGAAAGAAGCAAATGATGAATGAAGAAAATCGTTGATACTAATCAAAGATAAACCAAATGTCAATCTGTTTTCGAAACTACATTATATTAATAGGATAATATATTCAGGGTTTCAATAAACAATACTGAAATTCAAGATTAGTATTCAGAGGATTGTATAGAATTAATCTAGAAATTCAAAAGAAATTTTGATACATTAATTAAAAGTTTGCATCATGAAATCATGTCCAAGCACTCGTTATAACTTTGTTTTATGATAAAGATTTCATTTTAATATTTCTTTGTTTTCAAGCTCCGCTTATTATTTTTTAAGAACATCATTGCGACGTCTTAAGCTACATATTAATGTTTTGTTTTTTATATTTAACAAGCTCATTACACATTCTTTTGTATATTACGTACATGACAATTTTTTGTAAATTTCGGCATCTCAGCGTTACACATGATTGAAAACCCCTTTTTTATATATTAAAAATATATAACATTTTACATTATAAATATTGAACATTCTTAATGTGGATACATATAGGCAAAGTTTCAATGCAAAATTTTAATAGAAAAAAAGTAGTTTTTTGCTACATTTCCTTATATTACAAATACTATCATTTAAAAATTAAAAAACAAAATACCATTATAAGATCTACCAGAACATTCTAGCAGATTTTCACTAGATAGTAGATTGCTTTCAACATTTTTACTTCAGTTACCTTGATATGCAATGTCAGAAGGCATTTCCTAGATTCTCTTCAATTAGAAGAAAAGGTATCTTCACATATTTTATCTTCTCATTACGTGCAATAATTGAGAATTGGAGACCTTTTTTTAACATTACCATTCTCGGTAACCCTTCCGAGAGGAATTACCAAATCACTTCTAGTAAAAATACTATTTTATATTCTTGCGGATATTTGCTGGAATCTCTTTTTTTACAACTTTTTTTTATTTTTTTGTCTTAAAAAAACATCTCGTTTTACCTGTCTCCCCGGTGGTGATGACCGCTGGCGCGGAGGGGGGGCCCCTGCCGATGTTGTTGACGGCAATCACGTACATCTCGTACTCGGTGTACGGCGACAGGTTGGTCACGGAGTAGTATTGAGTGATCACACCAGATATCTCACTGAACGCCTGTTGTGTTACAAATTATTAGCGCGTGTGACATGATCATAACAATATTAAAAAAAAAATTAAGTCCGTAAATATTTTGTTATGAAGTTTGATTTGATTTGATACGTAGTATATATTTTTTTAAAGTATTCTATTTTTGTACAATAATGTATTTCTCCAAAATGCTAATTTAGTTTTTTTAAATTAGTAGTATGATTGGTCATCTGATACGACATGACCCTTTTTAAAAAATATCACAGAAGGAAAGATTGAGGGATAAAGAGGAAGAGATAGACCTAGGAGGACTGATATGGAACAGATAAAGGTGAAGGTACAGGTTATGTCGTATCAGGAGATGAAGGTTTTGGCGGAGAAGAGAAGTGAGTGGCGAATACTCCACCGACCAAAGCTCTTAAATAAAGAGAGAATGTATTCTCATTGAGTAAGCAACGTTTCAATTGAATACCATTTTTTGAAGTAGGTGAAAATTATGTTTAGAAATTTTGTTACATTTCGTTCTAGCTAATATAAGAGTATTAAAATAAAATTCGTTGTTATCAATATATTATTCATGAAAAAAAATGTATAATTAATAAGATCTACAAATTCATTACTGTAAAACACGATTATATTTAATTTATTCTGTTTCAGTAACATCATGTTTAACATTATACAGTTAATTTGTTCGTAAAATTTTACGACATTTACATAAGAGAATTTTGTGTAGTTCTAGAACTTACTTGAATGGCGGACTTGGGTTTGTACTGGATCACATAATATTGGGGTTCCTCAGGGCCGTTGTAGGTCCACGCTAATCTGACTGTGGTCGCGGTTATTTCGGACGCACGCAACTCTGATGGCGGTCCCGGTAGTGCTGTAATTACAACTTCATTATAGAAACTAAATTTATTAAATAACACGCAGCATTTGGGGTACCTTTCTTGAAATAAGCTTTCAAACAAAACAAGAACCATCAAAATCCATTCTCAAACAGCGGAGTAATCGTGTCACAAACATACAAAAAAAAACATACAGACGAATTGAGAACCTCCTTCTTTTTTTGAAGTCGGTTAAAACAATATAAGAGCCGGATTGTTGGTTAAATGGGGTAGAAGAAAATTTATCGTCATCATCAGCATACGTTCCCTGATATGTGTCATTGATGCGTAATACAACACGTATACAATAATAAATAACACGGATAGAGTGTAAATTATAATGGCTGATCTATGCGCTAGCCAAAAAAAAAAAAACACAGCCATTTGGAATCATCAGACATGACAGTTTAATACGCGAGTTGCCAAACTATGATTGCACGAAAAAAATTAAAAACGATTTAGAAATTTTTAGGTCGCGTCTTTCAAGTTCGCTTTGCAAGAAAATGTATGTGATTGTTTCCACTGCATTTCATGGACACACTACGTAATAATTGACATTTTCTTGTAAAGCGAAGCTATAGCCGAAACCGTGCGCCGCGGCGAAACCGCGGTTTAAGACAAAAAAAAATACACAATATTAAAAAGTAACACAGATTTTAACATTACTATTACTGATGGCACTTTATTAATGTTTTTTAATCGTATATAAAATTCACGAACCCAAAAGGACACGCAAAAGGTTGAATATAAAATGCTCTTCGCTTAGGTTCGAGGGAAATACCCTATAGGGCACATAGGGTACATTAGTCACAATACAACAAAAGTTCGTTAAAACTCGGCTAAATAACTGAAAACCTTTAATCCTCCGCATCAACTGAGATGGGCAAGGCGATTAATCATTAGGCTGACATTCGTTTGTCTCCGGGCTCTAGGGCTCCATGGCATCAGGGGCCCGGGACTGCAGGGCTCCAACTTTCAACCCTTTCAATTATAAATTATAACACTAATTCATTATGGACGTCTCCGGTATTCGCCATTTATCAAATTCCCGTAAATCCCCCGCCTTCCTCGAACACGATTGATCGGCGATTAGGAATGTCATTTTTGATTAACACCCTTATTAATGGCCATTCATATTGAAGATATCGAAAAATATCGAAGAACTCGAGCATTTAGTGTGTTGAAGCGGAAAGCCCTTATACATTTCTTCAAGGACTTTTATTGAAGGAAATAATATAAAAGAGTGTTTTAGACTAGAAATGTGTAGTTATGATCGAGTACTACCTAAATGTAATATTTTTAAAATTTTTATTAGACTAAAATTTTTAATGCAAAATTTATCTTAATATTTAATTTATATAATTACAATGGAGTATATTATTTGTCAGGTTGTATCGTAGATTTCGTCTCATATAACATACGAAACAATAAGAATAATTTGGATGTTGTGTTGATTCTTAAAAATACGGTGTATATTTTGTATAATTTATAAAAAAATGTTAAAGTTAGTCATGTTTTATTTGCAACAACTAAATAGTTGTAATTAATGTTCATGTAAAAAAGATGGAAAAGGTAACGTAAAATGCTCTGGTTGCTTGAAAAAGAAATTGAAGTCTGTATTTTTTTTTTTTTTTTTTTTGATATTTTCTGAATTTTGTGCATACCGTTAAGAATATTTAGTCATTAATATAATATTAACTTACATTGCACTTTCACTTCGGCCGTTGCTTCAATGATGCCCAGGACGCTGGCCGCCTCGCACGTGTAGTTCGCCGATTCTCTGATGTCTTCCAGCTTCAGCGTGTTAAGTCCAAGCGGAGGGTTATCTTCCGGAGTCAGCCATTTTGTTAAGCCTGAATGAAACGTATAATTAATACATACTTATCAAAAAAGAAAATTATCCGTAGAAAAGATGACATGATCATCATCAGCCTGAACATCAACCCTCACGGAATTAGTTTTCAAATACGAAGATTAATTATGCATATTAAATTAAAAAAAAACGGCCTTTTAAGCTAACTGTACGAACTTTAAGAGCAATGGCGTCTTTTAGTAAATGCCAAAATGGCCGATTCCCCGCCACCCGCAACCAACTAGCACTTCTTACATGGAGATCGTTTGGTCTTTGGAGACCTTGCCACCGTTTTCCCGAAGATGACCTTCAAAAAATCATGCCGTGACCTAATTTAATACCTGCGGTATTGAGATATCCTGGATTTTGATCATAACAGAAAATTACACGTATCACCACAAGATCTAGCAGTCTTATAATGTTTGACCGCAGGCACTAACTTGTGAACTAGATTACCACAGAGCAACAGACAAATTACTGGATATGTCCTTGCACATTGGTAACATCGTTTGGAGGGTAAACTATTCTATTAAACTGGAATATATAGAAGATTGAATTTGGGTATTCGATTGAATACAACAATTTTATGTAATGAGTTTTGGAGACCGTTTCAGATTTGTGTGCAATATATACATGGTTAAGTTCGTATTTTATTGACACAATATAATATATTATATTACAAAATCAGAGTAGAATAATAATAATTATAACTAGTTTAATAAATAAAAATGGTTGTATGTATGTTTTTTTTAAATGTCGCAGCCTTCGCGACGCTCCGACATTGATGCTTAGGCCGATCGTCTGTATCGCTTGTTGCTCGCTCGCGCTTGCACGCTCGGCTCAACCGGATCGTGAGCATTTGATAGTCAAAACTAAAACTTATATAGATACTTGGTATGTTAAAGACATATTTTTAACATAAATGTGTTGTGTGGTTTTAAAGGAGCCTAGGTAGTGATAATAGTGGTATAAAATGACATATTTCTATTTCCCCCCTCAATTTAATTTTTTTTTTTTCGGTTGGATCTATGCTAATGGTCCTAGTGACCGTTATGCGTCATCGGAAATGGGGTGATCCGGTTGGATCATCCTATGACGTTAAAATTTGGGGGGTTGCCCCCCGCCATGTTCATGGCGTCGGGTTGGTACCTAACTTGGTCAGCTACGGTCGACTGGTTTGGAACGGGTGACGTTAGAAACCTATCGTGAGGGCCGGCCCTCCCCGGGGGAGGCGGGTCAAGCGCGGGACCCGAACAAGCTGCCGATAGCAGAGTGCTATCGGTGTTTACACGGTCTATATTGGTGTCGACTCGTAGCTGATCTAAGCCTATGCTGTCGCGGTTGATCCGGATCAACTGGTCAACGGAGTGTAGGGTTCGACGTCGCATACCACCCCGGGGCCCATGCGGTGTGAATGTTACGCACACACCGGCTGTGTTATGTCTGAGTGTGTGTTGTAGCTTACGTCGCGCTTCAGCGTCGCGCTTTAACAGTTCTGTGATTTTATCAACAGGATCGGTTATGACATTCTTAGGTAACCTAGACTTATTAGATGCTAAGC
Source organism: Lycaena phlaeas (assembly GCA_905333005.2). Classification (NCBI taxonomy): domain Eukaryota; kingdom Metazoa; phylum Arthropoda; class Insecta; order Lepidoptera; family Lycaenidae; genus Lycaena; species Lycaena phlaeas. Next base: position 12,039,985 of record HG995178.1, read on the forward strand.
TATCGGGGGTGATTTTAATCATAGCACCATCTTCTACTCTTGATCCTAAAAACTCAATTTACGAAAGAGTTGAATCATCCACATATCCTAGGATTTACATATTATACCAACAAGTATACACCACTGGAGCACTAGGTCAACAGAGCACGTTCGGTATCACATTAAAAATCATTAAAACCGTCGTTTCGGCGAGCTCTTGACATATTATCAAACTCGGTTTCATGTATGATGAGCACGTCGTTAATAACATATGAAGTGGCTCGGTAAGTTTTACAAAAAATATATGTCACGATATTTTACATGATATGTTTTAATTTAATTTTCATTAGACTGGGACATGTTTATTAGGTCTGGATTCAATTTAAATAAAGAATGTATAAAAGAGGCGTGTGAGTATGGACTCGGCTCTTGTGTAAGAGATCCGGGTTCGATTTTCATCCGTTTGGTGTCTTGAAATTGATTTTTCTTAATTTCTACGTATATACATGAGAACATCACTTGCTCGCCTGTGAAAAATAAATAAAGTTTACGACCTTCCTTACTTCTTTCTTTTCTTTACGTACTTCTTTTTTAGATATAGCCTTATTATTATTATTATTATTCAAAGAGCGGCTATTTCAGGCAAGGCCTGCCTTCGTATCACTGCGACCAGGCTTGATCTATTGTGATCGCCACTATTTACAGCTCCGGTCCAAGTCCTGTTGTTTCTATGAACTCTGGTTTGATCTCTTCAGGGTGCAATACATGCTCCCCTAGAATAGAGCTACGTCAATGCATTAGGTTGGGGCAATCAGTGAGAATATGCATAGGCGTTTCCTCTGCTGAGTAACAGAGTTTGCAGTGCCTTGTGTCACTCTTCTCGACTATTTGCATATGCTTATTGAGACGACAGTGTCCCGTAAGCAACCTAACCAAAATGCGAAGATTGTTCCGATTCAGCTTTAGTGCCTCAGAAGAGTACTTTTTGCTATAGGCCTTTAGCAGTGCCTTGGAATGTTTCAACCCTGGCGTATTCTTCCATAGATATAGCCTAGTTCATAAACCTATTTATAGAAAAGATTGTATATAATATTAAAAAAAGTGATTATTTCATTTGCATCTGCAATAAAAGTGATATTTTTTTGAATTACTCTTATTTAATCTAATGAAGACCACTTGGGATTAATTTATTAACCAATACTTATACCATTATCCAATCAGATAAAATTATCAATCCATCACAGTTTAATACCAGAATAATTAATTTATTTGGGAGAAACATTTTATAAATTAATTACTATCGTATTATGAATTAATTTTATAAAATTACACAAATTGTGCCCATTTATTTGTATTTCGTTAATTGAAAATTATTCGTCTATTATTTTTAATAGGGCATAGTTATAGATACGATATTAATTAAATTGGTGAATCGTCATTGCGCGATTAAAATTTTTAGGAATGAATTGAGAACGATGATGATTAGAGTAAGGCTTCTAGCATCTTCCATCTTTTTCAAACTTTAGCGAGATGCGCTGTGTCACTCTCCCGTCTGCTAGCTTACAATTTATTAATTTGCTTGTTACTAGCACCGAGATTCTTATGTCTCAGGATAGTTCATGTTTACAACAACAACAACAATTAACATAAGTCTTTCTAGAAGGTCCCAATATGAGATATTGACAAGTCGCTCACTTTTGAATTTCGAACGTCATCATTGAGTTGTCATTTTTGTTTTGAAGTTTATCAGATATACATGATGTTTTTTTATTTAATAGAAACGAGATTTTGTTAATTTCATCCACCTATGCAATAGGTCACAGGGTATAGAACTTTGTGTTCTCTCTTCTCTTATCACAGTTACAGAAGTAACAGGTAGTAACTGAAAATGAGACAATCTTTCTTCAGAATAATCGATTGGTACTAGTCAGTCAGAGTCACATACCTTTTTTCAATTATGCAGAACACATTATACTGTATTTTAGTAAGATATTACTGATGCACTGATGCTGATGATTAATTTTACTCTTTTTATAGTGTATGTTGAGTGCGGAATTGTGAATGTTTTTTTATCTGTTATAGTACCTTCGTCATTGTTTAACTTACCTACTACTTATGGCGATGTACGCCGTGGCCAGCAGCATGCCTAATAAAAACGGCGCGTGGTCAAAAACTACGGAAGCATACCTTTTCTCCACTTGACAGTTGGCATCGGAGATCCGAAGGCGACGCACTTGAGGGTGAGGTTGCCTCCCAGCATCACCTCCGAGCGGGGGGTCGGGGGGATCGAGAACTGAGGTGACACTCGCCTCACTGCAAAACATTAAAAAAAATTAATACGTAGAGTAAAAATTTTAAGGAACTTACTGGTAGGTTAATAATTATCACCATCTTCCTTTATCCATTCACTGCTAAACTTAGCCTTCCCCCAATGAACGCCAAGATGGCCGATCCCTTGCCACTCACATCTGGATATGAGTGGCTAGAGATCGGGGATACTGGTCGGCCACTGCACGGTAAAAGTCTTCCCGTCGTCGTTAATGGATCAATAAATAATTTAATTGAAGTGACTTTACTTTAAGGATAACACATTCGCTTAGGAATTAAGATTTTTATGTACACATAAGTTTTTTATGTGAAATATTGTCACGCCATCGCAGTAAATTGCCGTAACTAAAACAACAGAACTTCACGGTATGACTACGTCAACGTTCAGGATTCGTTTTATTTTATTCCATGTATTATATTTTTAGCAACTTCTAAGATTTTTGTTTTTTTTTCCTAGTTTCCGAGAGGAGACAAAAAAAACGAGTTTCGTTGCCATATTTTTATTTTATTATAATATTATTCGACGTATTAAAACTGTTAGAACTTACAAGATATATAACTAGCACTATGAAATAAATATATTTTAGATTTGTATTTGAATTCATTGGACCCTTTATAAATTAACATAGTTATTAATATGCAGCGGTTGAGGTTTTAAAAGATTAAAGGTTTAATGTAAACCCCCGTTATTTTAATGCTAAAGTAGATTCTGTCAAACCACTCACCATTACGATTCCCATTTTATAGTGGAAAAAGTAAAATAGAGATCGAAAATCGAAGTCAAGCGAGAGAGAGAGAGAGAGAGAGACGAGATCGAGCCAGAGGTTTTGTTTGGTTGTAGATTAGCTTAAGTTTGTTAGTTACAGGTTAAAGCAGAATAATTATGCAAGGTCGAATTTTCTTGGGCTAGTTTTTTGTAAGATCAGCAGATTAGACTATTTATTCTTTTATCTTATAGTTATTCTGCAAAGCCTAGGGAAGGGGTTTTTAGCTTTGTCAACACCGAGATTGATTGGGCTTGTATTTTGTTAACAAGAAACTTCTGTGAATTAGATGTCATTTACAAATACATTTAGGATTTAAGAAATAAACCCATAAATACTAAATTTTGTTAATAAATACTAAATGTTGTTCTGATAGCACGTTGGAAAAGTTTGTGTCAAGAAAATTACCTTTCGCCGTCGATAGTTTCTCGGAAGTGTTAGGGGTTCACGCAATATCATATTTTTAGATTTGACCTCTAAATCTATTAGGACCTTCGATAAGGTCAATGACCTCGATTTCAACTATTTTGTTACAATGTAGTTTAATCCTTTCCCACGACATATACGAATTTCTTTTGCAGTAGGAAGTGTTTTGGTATGAACGAGTGAAGCCCGTAATGAGCAGTGACTTTGAAGACAACTAAGCATCTTTCCAGATTCCTAAAGATGTAGTGATGTATATAAAAAAACTAGCTGTTGCTCGCTGCTTCGCCTGCGTTTACTAAGATTTACAACGGGATCTTAGCATCCCGCTAACATAGATGCAGAGCCTTCCTTGATAAATAGGCTATCTAACTCTGAAAGAATCATTCAAATCCGACCAATAGTTTCTGAGATTTGCGCGTTCAAAAAAACTCTTCAGCTTATATAAGTATAAGATAAAGTAATGCCCGATTTCCACGTGCCTAACCTACAGACACACGTACAAAGCCGCTTACAAACGCTAAGGATTATTTATCAATGGGATCGCCCCATACTGCCCTGAGATTTAGTGGATGACCTTTTTAGCTGTACGAGGATGAAAACAGCACGAGGGTATCCCATAAAATGAATGTTCGATCGAAACCCGTTAAGTATTTATTGATATTTACACTACTGCCTCAGTGAACTATGGTCCGATAGCCTATATCGCCGTTTTCGAGGAGGAGACCCGTGCTCAGCAGTGGGACATATATGGGTTGCTACTTTTACACAACTGTCTTGTGAGCCTTAGGTTAGTTTTGCAACATTTCCAAGTTCTTTTATCTTTCAATATTTACTATCTATTTTATGGTTTTTCACGGCAAGAGAATAAAGTCATAATATGAGATTTTTACGTTTATATGTTAATTATTATTTAGTATTTACAAACTCAAAGCAATTGTTTGCTTAAAGTTACCAGAGGAATAAAATTTAAGAAAGAGTCGTATTTTTTACTTGAAAAAAATTGATAGGTCATTATTCTAGGTATTACGCTTTATGTATTTTCAATGTTCTGTATTAATTGCTGGTATATTTTTCTAAGCCTCGCTATCACTTTGCACACACATTAATGTCTCCGATTAAGAAAAACTCGTGTATCCGTCACAATAAATCCGGATAACCCATTTCCTTCCACGATATTGAAACAAAGAACAAACTCGTATCATAAGCTAGTGTTAAGTATTCCAAACACCTGACTACCGTAAGCCTAAAATCGCAAGCTTCATGTTCATAGTGACGTGTTCAGAATAAGCCCACGCCGTTTGCGTACCAATGAGAAGATCGAAATTCTTACCGCGAATGACCGTTGAAAAATGCGAAAACGTGACTAGGGGTGGTCTTAAGGCATTTATTAAGCCACCCTTTTTAAGCCAAGTTAAAAATTTCTTATCCCATAAATTTGGAAGACTTTAACTTTATTAAGAAAATTCAAATCCGTATTATAAGGCCATTGTTTTAAATCTGAAGCGTTGTTATTTGTTGCTTCATTGTATTTGTGATGTGCTTATTAAATTTATTTTATTTACTTATAAAAGGGGAATTAAATATGATTTTAAGGTCTGGAATCTATCCAAAGTACAGTAAAGTATCAACCCATACATTATGTCACATTGATGGTCACGGGTCTTCTACTCGAAATCAGGTAAGGGTATTGAGATGGCCCAATGAACTATGGAGTTCACTGATGCGCTGGCCCATTGCAGGTTCTCATCGCTGCTGGTTCCCTTACGTTGTTTTCATTCAGCGGTTTGGAATCTGTCTCAATGATCCACTTATTACGTTGGCAGTACTGAGCTATTTTTTCTGTTGCTAGAATGCTTTTGCGAGCACCATTAGTAAAATCTATTGTTCTTATTAACAGCCTACATAACAATCAATATGGCTTCACCAATGTAGTTAATATTGCAAATAGACTGACATAATGACCATTTATAAAGCATGCCTGAAGTGCCTACTTTGTAAACGCCACAAAGAAAAGATAAAAGTAGAAAAACATTTACCCGGCCATTATGTTAATTACAGTTACGCCCTGTTCGTGTATTGTGACTTGGACTTGCAGTTGGCGTGTTAGGGTTGAGAATCGTCCGTAGTGTTACGTGTCGGGGTAAGGCGTTAAAAGTACGCGGTGTCAGACTGACCCGCTTGGTCAGCTGTAGGCGGGTTACACATGGACGTTTAGCTAAGATACTTTTGGAGTTATGTTTCAGCAATGGAGATGATTTATAAAAAGACAAAACAGAACCCCTGTCACTGTCAAATCACTTCTGTCCGTCTAATCAAAACGTATACATACATTGACCTAGAATGATTAATCATATCGCCATTAACAAAAATACATCATTCAATCATAGAGGGCTAGGAGCTAGGTCTCACGACATAAGTAAAGAAATTATCCTGCAAAATCTATATTTTGGTTTTATATGACATAAGCACATACACGCACAAGTCAGGCTGGTTCATCTGGTTTTTGAGCAGAATTTATATTATTATAAAATAATAATCGTATAAAAGTTTGTCACATTTTATATTAATATAATTAAGCTGAAGAGATTTTTTAACAATAATAAACGACATACGTAATACGTATTACAAACACTGAGACATTCTAGAGAAGTGTATTCTACAAATAACATTCGCCTTAAGAAAGAACTTACTTTGTATTGCTTTACATTGTACATTACAGTTCTAATATATTATTATATCGCGATAATAGTAAAAAGTCATAATCTTTAGCAACACTGTGCTATTTTATTACCGCATAAATCATTTTCCAATTGAGTGCATACGTTTTTGAAACAGTCGTTTAAAAGTTTTTTCATTAAAATATCTAACGACATGGTAGCTTCGCATAAAATCGCAAGTCTGTAAGGAGCCTTACTCGTCTATTAGTCATATTGATATTAACACAGTACACGAAGATTCTCTATCTATAATTAATTACACCTAGTCCATATCATTCATCATCATCATCTTCTTCATCATCATCATTATTATTATCTTCATCGTTAGCTGATTCAAGTGTACATTAATAAACACCTTTTAATATCTGATGCAAAACAGTTGTTATAACTATGAAAACTACGTGTGTTTGTACTAGTTTGTGTGAATAATATAATATTTTTACGAAGGAAATATTTTTAGTAAGAACAAAGATGCATTTTTCAGCGCAACAAAAAACGAACGGAAATTCAAATGTCGTAATTACGAAAGCAATTCTCCTAATAATTTGGTACCGGAGAACGAGAGGAAAGTACACGTTTGAGAGCTTCAAGAAACACAAGCATAATGATAATTTGCATTGTTTCGTAATAATATAACTTAAATGGCGAACGCATTCATACTTTCCAAACGTAATGAATTTAGCCTTCCTGAACGCAACATTTCCTACTACCCTTATCCTAAATCTATTCTATACCAACGAATCTGGGGGTATTAGGAAAAGTGAGTTGACGTTTCGCCGTATCGTGGTCGAGTCGAGCTCTCGCGTGTCTCCTCAAATAAATACCGAAAACCGTCTGGACTCATCATCCCGTCGACGCGTATAGTTTTATTCGCGGTGCGACATCATCACGGGTGTGGAAAACAGTATAAAGAAGACGAGGCGCCTTTAACATCGTGCGCGGGGCAACGGGAACCAGGTTCGTCCCTAATAATTTATACCTTTTCCTAACACCATTTCTGGTCCTTCGATCCAAATACAAAATCATCCTATAAAATCATCTCAAATCATCCTTTTAAATTCATTAAAATCATCTATTTTTCAAAACTTAAATTTCATATTGTGTCGTTATCATTGCGTTTCATTCATTCATTTTTGCGTCGCCATTTTATTTTCTGTTGCAAATCATATTAATAATTAAACTACCTGCGTGTATCTTATTCGTATGAAAACAACAATTATTACTTTTTGTCAAGTGGTAACACTTCAGTTAAGAAATAATTAATTCTCATTTCTGTCATTCATCTGTCATTCATTTCATCAATCAATCAAAATCTTTACAATCTGTCAGACAAATCTAACAATCTGACAAGTGTCATCTGTCTTATTTTATTTACACTTGTTAATTCCAGTTAATTCATTAAAATACAACAAATAATGGCAGATTTAAAAGTATGCTTGATTAAATTCGACATGTGCATGAAATACATGCTTGGTACGTATGGCATAATACAAGAATTAAGTAAGGAAAACGTAAGTAACTCAGAAATAGCGAATTTCTTAGCGCGATACAAAGATGTGGATAGGTACCGGGCAATGATCGATGATGTTTTTTCTATAATATTAGCAAGCAAACAAACACTACGAGAAGAAAAACGATCTTCTAGTGAAATTGAAAAATCATATGAAAGGTTCATGGAAATGTTATACAGTGTTGAGGTTACTTATAGTAATTTAACAAGTAAGCAAGCTTCCGTTGATCCTAACAGCACACAAAACTTAGAAAAAACTCATAATGACGAATTTCACTTACCAAAAATAAATTTAATTAGGTTTACCGGTTCTCATGTAGAATGGCCTAACTTTATTTCTATATTTAACAGTTTAATTCATAACAACACAAAAATCAGTTCAGTGCAAAAAATGCATTATCTATTAAGTATCCTAGACAAAGAACCTTTATCTTTAGTTAAACATTTAATAATTTCAAGTGAGAACTATGTTGTTGCTTATAATTTATTGACAGAGCGGTATGAGAACAAAAGGATCATTGCGGACAAACATGTTGATACAATTCTTACACTTGGCAATTTAACACAAATTAATTGTAAATCACTTAATAAATTTATAAACACAATTAAAGAAAACTCTCATGCTTTAATGGCTTTGAAGTTTGATGTCGAGTCATGGAGTTTTCTACTTCTTCATATAATACTTAGAAAACTACCATTGGATATGCGTAGTAAATTTGAATCCATTATAGACCCTATTACTATTCCTACATTTAATCAACTTCTAAAGTTTCTTGAAGGTCAACTCCGTATAATGGAAAATATTTCTAGTTCTTCCGGTAAAACCACTAGCTCAGTTAATATTGCAAGTACTCAATCAAAGCCGTTAAATGTTTGCCCTTGCTGCAATGACAATCATCCCATATACTATTGTTCTAAATTTAATGCTATGACACCACAACAAAGAAAGGAATTTACAATTAAAAACAAACTTTGCTTCAACTGTTTAAGAACACATCATGTATCAAAATGTCTATCCCGTAGTGTATGTCAAATATGTCAAAGGCAACATCACACAAAATTACACATTACTGAGGTCTCCCACAAGCCCTCATCTGACGTCAGGGTACCTGAAGTTGCTGTGTCGACCAGCTCCACAGCTCAACTTCATACTATGCATGGTACGGACTGCTCGTCTACCATGTTGCTAGGTACTGCTTGCGTCAAGGTGCAGGATATTCATGGGAATTATCACACTGCTCGCGCGCTCATAGATACTGGTTCTCAGGTTTCGATTATAACGGAATCATTAGCTAGAAAGCTTAAGCTTCCACGCTCAGCCTCAGTACCCGTTTTAGGCTTAGGCTCAACCTCAGCTCAGCACACCCAAGGTGTCATTTCTTGTACAATCACTTCTATGCAGGATTCAAATCAAACTTTAACCATTAATTGTCTAATTCTAAAGAGAATTACTGGTAGTTTACCTTCAGTACACATAGACAAATCAGTTATAGACCAATGTAAACATTTAATCTTAGCCGATAAAAACTTTACTGTTCCTGGACAAATTGACGTTTTATTAGGCATAGAAGTGTACGACCAGATTCTTGACGGTAAAAAATTTAGTTTAGGCTCGGATATGCCGACCGCCTACTCATCCATCTATGGATGGATTATTATGGGCAAAGCTCCCGCAGCATCCCAGCACACCTATTGTGCTACGGCGATGGCCTGCACTCTTGACCTCGATCTTGCTCTTAGCAGGTTCTGGGAGGTTGAAGAAGCTCCCAGTCAACCAATTCAAGATCCCGAGGACATCTCAGCTGAAAAACATTTTTATCAAACGCATTCTCGAGACGAGACAGGGCGATTCATTGTTCGTCTACCGTTCAAGGTAGACCGCAAGCCTTTGGGTGATACCTACACTAGCTCCGTGAAGAGATTTTACAATCTAGAGCGTCGTCTACTTAAAGACTCACACCTTCGCGACCTCTACGTTGCATTTATGCGTGACTACTTGGATGCGGATCACATGCGCGAAGTGTGCACTTCTGTTTCAAGTGAACGCTATTATATTCCTCATCACGGCGTGCTGCGTGTTCACAGCAGCACAACGAAGCTCCGAGCAGTTTTCGATGCTTCTGCTGCTAGTTCTACTGGTGTTTCACTCAATCAGGTTCTAATGTCAGGTCCGAAGCTTCAGAAAAACATAGAGGACATCATCTTAAGATTTAGAGTTCATCGAATCGTTTTTACTTGTGATATCAAACAGATGTATCGGCAGGTTAAGGTAGCAGACGAAGACTATAAGTATCAAACAATACTCTGGCGCGAGTCTCCCGACGAGCCACTCAAGCAGTACGTACTTACGACAGTCACCTACGGCATTACCAGTTCTGCGTTTCAGGCCATCCGTGTGATTCACGAACTTGCATATCTAAACGCCTCGCAGTTTCCCAACGCTGCACGCGCACTTTTGGAGGACACATTCGTTGACGACGTGTGTAGTGGATCTCCGGACTTATCTTCGGCTTTTAACTTACAGCGACAGCTTATTTCCATTCTTTCTCAAGGCGGCTTCGTTTTGCGGAAGTGGTCTAGCAATTGTAGAGATTTTGTCGATTCTCAAGTCGCCGACCACTGCGAGCAGCCTTATCGTTTCGAGGAAAGCGGCGACAACATCTATAAGGTCTTGGGCTTAGAGTGGAACGCACAGTCCGACAGCTACGTCTATCATGTCTCCCGTATGAATGACGTCACTACCAAGCGAGGTATTCTTTCCAACATCGCAAGGCTTTACGACCCTTGTGGTTTTCTTACACCGATAACTTTCTTCGCTAAATCTCTCATGCAAACAATCTGGACCTTGAACCTTGACTGGGATGATCCTCTACCTTCAGAAATTATTCAGACCTGGAACAAGTTTAATTCAGAACTCATTCAACTTGACTCTATATCTATTCCTAGGTGGTTGCTCACTGATCAACCGATTGACATTCAGCTTCACGGTTTCAGTGACGCCTCTGAATGCGGGTACGCTGCTTGTGTCTACCTGCGCGTTCAAAACAATTATAGCAGCATTTCTATTCGGCTCTTGTTGGCTAAGTCACGTGTAGCTCCATTAAAACAGAAGCTGACCATTCCAAAGCTAGAGCTGAATGGTGCTCATCTACTCGCACGCTTACTTCATTATGTTCTAGGCATTCTAGGACCAAAAATTTCGATTGGGCGAACAATGGCCTGGAGTGATTCCAGCATTGTGCTCGCCTGGCTCAAATCATCGCCTCATAAGTTACAGACTTATGAGGGAAATCGTGTTTCTCAGATACAAAATTTAGTGCCAGACGCTGTCTGGAAATATGTGCCATCTGCACTAAATCCCGCTGATTCAGCAAGTCGAGGTCTTACTCCTTCTGAATTAGTGAACCATTCTTTGTGGTGGGCTCCTTCTTGGCTCGAGGCAGATGCTTCGACTTGGCCTGATAGTGTTCCATTTTCGCATGAAAGTGACTTACCTGGCTTCAAGTCGACTTCTCCGACTTCAAACGCCGTCTTCTTACCCGTGGAATTACCGGTACTTACAAAGTTTAGTTCGTTTCCCAAGTTACAGTCCGTTGTAGCTTGGTGCAAACGTTTTATATTTAACACCCGTAATCTAAAACAGCGTCGTACTGGTCCGTTAACAGTCTGTGAGCTTAACGATAGTCTCCTTCACATAGTTCGGTTGGTCCAGTCGTCAGAGTTTTCAGAAATTCTTCATAGATTACGTAGATTAATACCGCTCAAAGGGAGCATTCGACGTCTTAGTCCATTTTTAGATTCGCAGGGTTTAATTCGAGTCGGCGGCAGGCTTGTCAAGTCGGATCTGGCCTATGATGCCAAGCATCCTCTTTTACTTCCTAAATCTCATCATATTACTAAACTTATAGTTGACCATTACCATCGGATTTTTCTTCATCCTGGTCTAATGGCTCTTACTTCATTGCTTCAACGAAAGTTTTGGATTTTATCCGCGCGAAGATTGATTCGTCAGCAAGTGTTTCGCTGCCAACAATGTTATCGTCTTCGACCAAAGTCAATTTCTCCTTACATGGGAGAACTTCCTGTTCACCGTGTTACGTCGTGTCGTCCGTTCCAAAAGGTTGGCCTTGATTTTGCTGGTCCGTTTTCTTGTAAAACCTCTCGGATACGTAATGCCAAATCCACCAAGGCATACTTATGTCTTTTCGTATGCTTTGCAACCAAGTGCGTTCACCTGGAGGCAGTCTCCGAACTATCGACTGAGGCCTTTTTAGCTACTTTCGATCGCTTTGTTGCGCGTAGAGGTATTCCGAGTGACGTATTTAGCGATTGCGGCAAAAATTTTGTTGGCGCTCGTAACTATCTTAAGGATGTTTATCAACATATTAAGGGTGCACACGACAAAATTCAAAATTGTTTGGCTGAGCGGCAAATCATTTGGCATTTTAATCCTCCTTCAAGTCCTCATATGGGTGGTTTGTGGGAGAGCGCTATAAAATCTGCAAAACAAATTATATCACGCATAATCGGCGCTCGCTCGCTTACTTTTGAAGAGCTCGCTACAGTTTTTACTAAAGTAGAATCAGCTTTAAATTCACGACCGTTGAGTCCACTTACCAATGATCCTAATGATCTCGAAGTCCTCACGCCAGGACATTTCATCATAGGTCAACCGCTTCAATCTTTGCCGGAACCGAACCATGAGGAAACTCATATAGGTCCATTGAAGCGATGGCAACTTTTACAACAAATTAATCAGCATTTCTGGAGACGTTGGCATTCGGAATATTTACACACACTTCAACATCGCCCTAAGTGGTTAGCCAAGACACCCAACCTCCAGGTTGGCGATTTAGTTCTTGTCAAAGATTCCAATTTGCCACCGCTTCAGTGGAGAAAGGCTAGAATCACTCGTGTTTTTCCTGATTCTAATGACGTTGTTAGGGTTGTGGAGGTGAAGACTTCCAACGGAATATTGCGAAGGCCGGTTGTAAAGCTATCACCGTTATTGCCGTGCCCTTCCAATCTTTAACCCTTTTGTTTTTAAATATCATTTACTTTAAGCTTATTAATCTTTAATACTTATACATCTTAATCTAATCTTAGTTTTTGTATTATGCATACTCAACAATTTCTTCTTTCTTTTTAATTTTTATTCTTACAAATTAAGTAAATCCTTTAAAGAGCTTAGCAGCTCTTTGGGGGGCGGTATGTTTCGTAATAATATAACTTAAATGGCGAACGCATTCATACTTTCCAAACGTAATGAATTTAGCCTTCCTGAACGCAACATTTCCTACTACCCTTATCCTAAATCTATTCTATACCAACGAATCTGGGGGTATTAGGAAAAGTGAGTTGACGTTTCGCCGTATCGTGGTCGAGTCGAGCTCTCGCGTGTCTCCTCAAATAAATACCGAAAACCGTCTGGACTCATCATCCCGTCGACGCGTATAGTTTTATTCGCGGTGCGACATCATCACGGGTGTGGAAAACAGTATAAAGAAGACGAGGCGCCTTTAACATCGTGCGCGGGGCAACGGGAACCAGGTTCGTCCCTAATAATTTATACCTTTTCCTAACACCATGCATAAAAAGCGTAGATTATGAATATTATTCTTTTATAAAGAACGGCCCTAGCAAGCGCTATTCCACTTTGTTTTCGCGTAATTAAAATTAGCCAAGACGAGAAACGTTCCGGAGATTCGTCTCCGTATTAATAACACCGGGTATAATGAAGGACGCCAACAATTGTCCTTTATTTTTTTAGACCCATTACAGTGAAAAAGTTGTAAGAAATTTCGCTTGACATATTTAAGTGGGACAAAAGCTCGGTAACAAGCAATATGCATGTTGATGTGTTTTTGTGCCCGCTAGGTTTGTAGTTTTTTTCGCTTTGTTTTTTATTCTCTTGTTGTTTTTATTAGTCTGTTGTACTGTTCATTAGAAAATGGAGTTAGATTCACACTTAACTATGTGTAATAGAACTTTAATTAGTATGAAAAAGTAGTATGCTAGTGTATGTAATGCCTTTTTATTTTATTTTGATAAACAAACGCGCAGATAATCCTGATCGCAAGTGGTAGAGTATTTCGAGTCACTTCGGAATAGACGGCGAATTAAGCATTTTGATAAGCTTCTGAAAATATAATATACTTACAACTGCTGAAGCTTTAAGGTTGGAAGGTATAAAACTCAATTTTTAAATAAAGGAGACATCATACAAAATCATTTATGTTTTTGTTAATGTACAGAGGGATGTCACAAAAAATACAGAGCAAGATCATGATTATAATGATAATAGTGATAATAACGTTGAACATGACCCTTTCGATTCCAATAACAAAAACCAATGTGAAACAGAAAGGATTATTAGTTGTGATATAATTCACGAGAGTGTCAATATAAAGTTTTGGGCACGTAAAGTACTTAAACATTTGTTATTCAGCCGCTTTAAAGTTGGCCACGTCAAATACGGCCTCCGGCTGGATATCGTTTGTGTACTCAGGCCTGGAGTTATCAAACTCGAGGAAATGTCAATAGCCATCAATAATAACACCAATGTTTTGGCAAGTGATCAAACAAGGGTAGCATAGATTAAATAACGATTACGTTGGGTTGCATTGATTTTGTATGATTGAGGTGTATTGGATTAAGAATGTAGGGATCGTGCGAATTGCCACTACATTGTTGCTCTCCACGTAGGCGCATTAGGCTCCTGTGGCTAGTATCCAATTCGGGCCAGTTGCAGTGGCAATACAATAACAGTTGTAACTTGAGTATGAATGATACAAGTGTTTTTTAAATCCCTTATTGCAGAAATGTTTTTGCTCCTTAACAGCTTTTTGCCTCCCCCTAGTCAATTTATATGTATTATTAGATCTCTTAAGTGACACATGTTAGATTAAGGCGAGCTCTGTTTACGTTATTATGTATATAAAATCTATATGAACTATACTAATTGTCTCTTTTTAGTTGCAGCTACATATAAGTGAGTGTTTTACCAAAATATATTTGAAATTTTATACAATCATCAAATGTTTGCGTCCTTTCGAATTGTTTTGATTGATTCGGTATCAAAACCTATTTGTGATAATAATCAATGACATTTGGTACAAAAAAGTTCTTGTAAAGGAAAAGGAAACAAAATGAGATCGTAGATAAGCACGCACCCTTGTGTGGTAGAAAGTTGTTATTTTCACGCGTACATTGTGTATTACTAACATGACGTTTGAACTTCATTTGATGTTATAAGTTCAGTGACTGCTCGACTGTCGACACTTGATTCGTTATTAGGTTATTCGTTTTCTAGGTTGCCGTCACTTGATTCGTTATTAGGTTTTTGTTTTCTAGGTTGCCGGCACTTGTTTATTAACGAGTTATAATAGTTTGTTGTGTTATTGCAGGCACTAGGTACATTACTAGGTTCTATGTTTTCTCGATTTCAAATACTAGGTTTGTTACTAGGTTATATGTTTTCTAGCATGCAGACACTGGGTTCGTTATTAGGTTATTTGTTTCCTAGGTTACCAAAACTACATGTCATACTAGGCTTTCTAAATTTTAAACTACTAAGTAACTAGATTCATTATTATGTTATATGTTTTCTAGGTCAACAAAAATAGATTCGATACAAGATTATCAGTTTTCTATATTGCAAACACTAGGTTCGTTATAAGTTTATATGTTTTTTAATTTGCATAAAATATTATAGAATGTTTCAGAGTGACGAATTAAACAAATAAACTTATTATCTCAGAAATTATTGTTTGTTCCATTGATACGAACTATTATTATTAATGAACGATTGAAGAAGTATATAAACGAATGAATTAATGAAATATAAAGGAATGAATTTATTTATTTATGATGACTTTACAACAGTAACAAAAGCAGGCAACACTGTCTTGTAAATACATCAATCCACTGAAACAAGAAAGTGCGCAGAAACCTAGCTTTTTTCACAAAGAATAAAAAGGTTCAGCCAGTAAGGAGAAAGGGAATTATAAATTACGAAGCGTAAAAGCCTGTTAAACAAGTACAAACCTTTACGTCCATTTTCTCTTGTGGTGTGTGGTTTTTGATATATTTGCGATAAAATTAAAATGCCTTCAAACGTTCAAGAGTGCGAATTTGTATAGCGGATAGAATAGAATAAGGTATATAAAACGACCTTCACCGAGATGCTTATTTGAACGTATTAATTTAATATATCGATATATGTTATATGTTGCATATGGGTTGCCTAAAAAATTCAGTCCAGGATATGATTAATTAATAATTTAAAAAATATTTTTTTAAACATTTCTCCGGTTTGATTATTTGACAATTTCTATACCAATCGAAAGTATGAAGCCCATAGAATATGCTGATATTAGGTTGCCTATTATTTTCTGATCACAACTCTCGGGTTGCCACGTGTAAACAGGTAAATCGATACAAGAGCATTTTGCACTGGTCTGATTATTGAATTGAAATTAAATGATATCAAAGATTATTTCTTATGAATACGGTTGTAAAGGGTTGTTTGCGAAACATTGATTCCAAATTTCGGTTGACGAATTTTGAAAATCATATCCTGGACTGAATTTTTTAGGCAATCCATATGCAACATGTTAATTGACATATTAAATTGAATATGAAACAAGTTTCATCAAATAAGCATCTTGGTGAAGGTCGTTTTATATACCGTATCTTAGACTAGGAATAATGTCTTAAATCCAACTAATTGTCAATATAAAAGGTACATTAAAATCTCCTTGTCAAGAACGGCCTGCATATTGTTTAGGTCTAACCTCAGATTAATAAACTGGGTTTAACATTGGTTTGATCTACTTGAATTTACTAAAAAGGCCCTTTTTTTATGTAATTTCTTTGAAATAGACGCTGTCAAAGAAACTTCTTGACACATATGTTCCAAGGAGCAATCGTAGAAAGAATGTTCAAACAATTCTCAGTATCGTGTAACTTAGTTTTAATAGCTGCGTTTTTATAGCTATGTGAAAATTTTCAACTTCCCCCGTGTATCGTGTTAAAGTTTTAAAATTTCCATTTGTGCCCTGCACTGAAGTTGCATCCACTGACCTATTTACGGGGGTTACGGTTTCCTTGTGCGTTAATTATTAATTTAAGGCTCCTGGCCTTTTAGGGTCTTCCATAGTTCCTTTGTGTTCAAAGATACGCTTTTGTTAGATTATGAAGGCGAAGCGCGGGATATTTTTTTAGTTCGTAGGTATTTTTTTAAAGATTATTATTGGATTCTAGTATATTTGAATACCTTTGGTCATTGGTTCGAGTTCTTGCTACTTGAGATTTATTTGAAAAGTGTCAGTATTTGAATTAAGATTTATTAATATAATATTGACATAATAAAAGTAATGTAACGTGATTAAAATAATAATAAGATAAAAGCGATACAATTAAAAACATTGACGTTTACGTTTTAGATGTACAACAGAATATTATTGTTACATAACTTATAAAGAGAAAAAAAAAAGATATCTCGTTTAAGATAATAGAAAATCGTATGACAAAAGTAAGCTGTTCCATCTCGAAGTTAAATAATAAAAGTCATATCTTCAAGTTAGGAACTAAACTAATAACAGCGCTGCAACGTCATACGCTTTATAAGCGAATATTATAAATCAGAGGTCGGGACTTATTCTTACTTTATTTTATTAAGTAAAAAAAGATTATATACTTTCACCAGAGGAGAAAGACATAATATACCTTTTTGTGCCAATGGGTTATGTTTTTTGGAATTGTTCATACTTCTTTATCATTAATTTTGCATCACGCTTTATTTTGGGGCCCTATTTTATATGCAGTCAGGCTTTGCTGATTTATTTATGTTTAATCAGACATGAGACTTATTACTTACTTTTTTATTTATTTTACTATCATATCTTACAGATATTATAATATGTCTCCATGCAAAGAACCGACCCGTTTTGACGCGTGTGGCAAAAGATGAGCCGTCACAGCGTTCATTGAGGGAGGCCTGATGTTCAGCTGTAGACTGATAGAGGCTGATAATGAGGATGATGATGTAAAAGACATCCCTTGGTAAACTCATTACTTATCACTTTTATTTGTGGGATAGAAGGGAGGACCTATCTGTGACTTCGCACGGATGAGTTATCGTGCTCGTCCCAAGGAAGGAGATTTGACCACTGATCAAATGTTTTGTCTGCCGGGTTGACTATCTATTGTAACAGAAAAATCTGTTTGTCTTTCTTTTTGATCGCTCTTGAATACAAACTTATCACCGCTCATATTATAACAACGATAAATATATCATGACATGTTCAAAAGAACACAAAAAATAAATATGAAACAACATTCACGAAGTTAAGTTCAACAATAAATTTGAGTTCGGGAACAAACAAGGTAAAGCTATAGTTTTACTGTGATATATGAGAAAAGCTAGATGTAGCGCTCTTACTGTAATGGAACCTCGATTGATACAGTTTGTGCTGCAGATTGCAAAAATACGTACCAAGAATATTGGGGATTTGTATTATTTAATAACTCTAACTTTATGGGGTCCACTTAGGACACCGATCCGCTAAAAAGCAGGAGACGAAATCAAATCAAACGCTAGCAAAATATGGTTGGAAAACTTCACATTCAAAGAGTTTTGTCACAGTGTAAATAATTATTTACACTGTGGTTTTGTTTTAAAAAAGTGCCCTCTGCAAGTCCTATGTATGAAGAAGCTTCCGCCATCAATAGAGTCTCTTTTAAGTAGAGTATGAGAGTATCGTATCTTTTTTCTAAAGTAAACCACGCTTTAACACAGGTTACAACCATCATCATCAGGCTTTATCCCTCCACTGCACGAACGTCAAGACGACCGATCTCTTGGCACTCGCAACCAACACGGAACACGGGCGATCGCCTTACACCTTTTTTATCTATAGTATTTATTTCCTCCTATATTTAAGTTGAACCATTACGTTTTAGCCTTGATGAAGTTGAATAATTTTATTCCGAAAAGAAATTTTAAATGAGAAAAATCTAGCATTATTCATTCCTGTTTTAGCAACTAAAATGTGCGAAAGTTCTGCTTTTAATTCGGACATTCGGAATGATTACAGACTGTGGTTTGACAAGGGGTTGTGTTGTTACATCCAGCATTTGTATGCATTTAAATAATACTACATATTAAACAGAAAAAATGCTGCATTTCTATTTTCAAACTTTCAGTAATTTAATGTAACAACATTTACGAATTATATCGCGATTTTCCGCCCTCTAAAAAGTACCCATAATATGAATCAGTTATGTGTAGAGAATCAGTTTCGAAATCTTGCGATATCAATTATCACTAGAGGTCATGTTTAGCTGCTATATAGACAATAATATTATACCGCCGATTTTTAAACTACTTCAAGGAACTCCTTCCTTGAGTTTCTCAAATTTCTCAATTTAAAAAAATGTTTCTCAATTAAAGCGTATGCTTTTTTTTTGCCTACTTGCATTGACAGATGGCCGTAAGAGACTGAATGATAATAATTTTAATAAAGCATATTAAGCAATTAATTAAGTCTAGCAAATAATTTTTAAAACTTTAACACAAATCCCTATTAAATTATTCCGAGAGTGGACTTACGTATACTTTAAAACACATAAACATTCTTACGAGTCCAAACAACTTATACCAACAATCAGAACCGACAATCTGAGCACGAGATAGTTAAGCGCGACACTATCTGAGCGAATATATTGTGAATATCATTTTCACCGCAGCCTACTTTCCGCGATAATAAAGCGCTGCAACACCGTGAAATAACGACTGCCATATGTAATTTTAAACGGTAGCACTGTGTGGCGCTTGTAAACAAACGCTGCCTACTGGGTGGGCCATTTGTTTGCGGCAATTAAATGTTATAGACTATAACTTGGTGACGTTTTTAAAAGGATGCTTTTTATGGAGGCCTTTTAATTAAGCCAAAAGATACTTTGGGCGTTACAATTGTGTTTTTAACAAAAGTTGCAAATTTTATAATTCGCCCTGTCGTTAAAAATGCCGTCATCTTGCCAATTGACAACGTCTGCTTTGGACAACCTTTCTGATGAACAAAAGCCCCATTTAGCTGGCGATATTTAGATGGGACATGTAAAATTAAAACTCGGCATTCTAATTTCGTCCCAAATATGAAAAACGTTGAAATTAAAGTATTGTGTGAGCTGACAATAAAAAATTAGCATCGTTTAGAAGGACAATTTCGACATTTTTTTATTGAATAATCCTAAAAGGGAATCAGGAGTGACTAGTTTCATGATTAATTGCATCATAGTTTGTACAATCAGTTTTCAATTATTTCTTTGTTCACCTATCTGTGCACCACTTTAGGTGTGAGCTCGCTACGTATTTGAGAAGGAGAGACTGCGGGAAATTAATATGACTGTCACGGGAAATCTGACGTAACACCACGATTTGTCAGAACCGAGAACGTGGGGCGTTGATCCATGTTAAATATTAGCTGAAACGGAGACGTCTAATGATACTGAACATGATAACGGTGATGCTAAATGAGACGAATTATTCACGATCATGACAATTAGTGATTCACCATAAGGCATAGACCTTTAATCAATAATTGCATGATTTATCATAAGGCACAGATCTTGGATAAACAATAGCACGATTCATCATAAGGCATAGAACTTCGATCTAAAAATAGCACGATTTGTCATAAGGCCTATATAGACCTTCGATAAACAATAGCACGATTCATCATAAGGCATAGAACTTTGATCAAAAATAGCACGATTCATCATTAGGCCTAGACTTTGGATCAACAAGATGCTATTGTTGATAAAAGGCATAGACTTTCGATATACAATAGCAAGATGTATCATAAGGCATAGAACATCGATAAACAATAGCATGATTCATCATACTACATAGAACTTTGATCAATAATGGCGTGATTCATCATAAGGCATAGACCTTCGTTATATAATAGCAAGATTCATCATAAGGCATATAACTTTTATCAACAATAGCACGATTCATCATTAGGCATAGACCTTTGATCAACAAGATGCTATTGTTGATCAAAGACATGACGAAAAATCTCAACTACATCTTAGTGAAAATTGCCAACTTTGAAATACTTCAGATTAAATTAGTTTCGGGACACCCAGTTTTAATGCATCGGTCGAGCTTTCTCCGATCGGATCAAACGGTTATTTGGTTACCTTCATTGACTCAAGCTACACACTAGCAGCAACGAGTAGTGGGCCAAGCCTGTGATAAAAATATGAAGTAGAAAAATCGTTTACGAAAATAATCGAGAATCCTGACAACGGACGGACTAGCCCTTACTGATATGTGTATGAGACTTTCATCCATGCGTGGCATGAGACAAAAGCCTGTTATCCATATCATGTCCTAACTTTATCGAAAAGACAAAATCAAAAAAAAAGAGAAAAGAAAAACAATTAGTTCAAGATTTCTTTTCTAATTCTTGCCTTTTATTTATTTTATGTGAGCTGTACAAATTACAAAGCACATCCATACCACTAATGAATTATTTAAAATTATTTTTTGGGGTTCGGGTAAGCGTGATCAGACTTTTTCAATTTCTAAAGACATCCATAAGAATTGTCTTTGTAAAGACTACGTAAAACGGTAAAAGTGTTGGTCTGCCATTAAGAAAATTTATTAAAATAAAAGGCATGAGCAGGCATGAAGTCGACGTCCGTACAGTGGCTGGTGTTGGATGCGAGTTGCAAGGGATCGGTCGTCTTGTTGTTTTTGAGGGAGGCCAATGTTCAGCGTTGAACGAATAGAGGCAGGTAATGATGACAACAAACACAATTACTTTTTCTTTTTATTATTTTTTCAACCCTCAAATTAGGACAACGTAGGTAAACATTTGTCTTTTATTTATTCACAGTCGAATTAATGTTACATCGGATTTCCTGTTAATTAATTATTATTATATCTCATGTCCTAATTACTAGGCTACAATAATTTATTTTTCCCTTATATTATAACGGTTATTATTTTTCTATTTTATTATAATTGGTAACTTGGTACAACTTGGTATAATTGTTATACGTATGAATTAAAATTTAATGTTATTGTGAAATATTTTGAACTTCATCGTCATCATCATCAGCCTTTATCCGTCCACTGCTGAACATAGACTTACTTCAATAACGCTAAGACGACCGATCCACTGTCACTCGCAACACGGACCGGCTACTGCAAGGAGATCGTCTCCCACCTGGTTAATGCCCGACCAATACTACGTCTACCTAAAAAAATTGAACTGACTAATTATATATAAGACTGAATTGACTAAATGACTACATCAGAAAATGTATAAATATGGGGAACATTGACCACACAACCTATACACTACTAGTGTTTGATTTTTCGTATTAAATGCATTCTGGCAACTAGCTGAGGTGAGACGAAGGGGTTACAATACTGTGATTAGCTAATTCAGTGTCATACATTACCAATCTCGGAACGTTAAAAAGAGATGGATATATTTCGCAACGGGAAAGAATGAGACGACACGATAGTTTGAGTACATTGTTTACGACTTACATCGGAACTGTAAGTCAGATGTGTCACCAGAACCCGTTGAATTATTAAAGTGCAATTCATTCGGTTTATCATGTCCTAACTGTAAAAGTGTTAATACAAGTACATGTATAGTTTCTGGTCCCCCTGCTTGACCTATTTCACTAGCATAAAATAAATCGAGTTACAAGCAAACATAATTTTTATTCGCCCTTATTTTGTACCAGCTCCCAGGACTAACATTAAATACATGTAATTTCAGCGCAACGTAATAATTTCCAGTGTCACAGAGACATACTGTGATGCTCGCACCAGACCTAATGTGCTGAGGGTGTTAAGCAAGTCCACACCAACGAAACTGATATAATATTAAAACGTTTGAGACAGCTTGGCTTTAATATATACGTCCCAGAAGTGAAGTTTAAGTTTTCTAGATTATCTGGGTTCTATTTTATTCTCGGAACGGTCATATAGATGTTATCGCAGTGTTATGTGGACAATGTAAAGATAAAAAGTAATCTAAATTCTAGCTCGCGTGAATGCACTTACATCAAAACCCTTATCTTCATTTAAATGTATAGTAACTATGGGTGTAGCTGTGGGTATTACGATGCACATATTATGTAAAACACTAAAAACTTTATACCTTAAATAATTTTTTGTACATGTTAGAATCAAGAAAAGCCGTTGCCTAATTAATTATAATTAATTTAGTGTTATAATTTGTACAATATATTACGTCGATAATATTAATATTATTTTTCTTATCATAACTGTTAATTACTTTCTTTCTTTTTTTTTCTTAATATATCGTTGTTTTAGCGGAAGCTGATTGTAAAAATTTGTTTGTGGGCACATGTTTGGTTTATGTTTTATATTTGTAAATTTAATTGTATGTCCTTATTTTGTCCTTATTCTGACTTTGTGTTCCTCGAAATAAATAAATTAATTAATTTAAAAAAAAAAAATAGTTTGTCTGTAAAGTCGGTTTACAGTTTGACGTGACAACGTCAAACATTACATGCAGCACGAACCGAACTGAGCCGATCGCTCGAGCCGATCATGCCTCTTTCTCGTTCATGTTCATGTGAACGCTACATGACGTCATCTTTTTCGTGCATGCTACCCGTAATATCGAACTATTAGACGTTGTCACGTCAAAAAATATGATATGAATTTGACGGCCAGCTAGTCGAGTGGTCAGGCTACTGGAAAACGTTCGCGGGTTCAAATCCCGCCAATTTTTATTATAAATATAAATGCACCGGGTCATGTATATTTGTATTTAATATTACCGTTTCTAGTTCCCGTAACACTGGTTCTAACGAGCTTAGTACAGGGCTAGGATTTGTTTGGATGGATAGAGCAGTCATTTTTTTTCTGGTGAAAGCTATGCGCTTTTATGGCATACCGGCCATTGTAAAGGTACCCTTACAATGGCCGGACTGCTCAATTCTTCCGTCGAACAAACGTTGCTGTGTTTCTGTTTGCTAAGGCTAGTCCTAGATAAACTCTATTTTCACTGGTAGGTGACTGATTTGAAAATCCCATTGCCATTTAAATAGTAATATCTATGTACTTACATTTGACGTACAACGAGGTTGGCTTAGAGAATTCAGTTCCAATGGAGTTCTCTGCCACACATTCAAACTTGCCGTGGTCACCTTCCTCACTCTTCACTATTTGTAAAGTACCTGGAATGAAATCGTACATTTATTATAATATAATTAAAAAAAAAAAACATTTTATTGCTAAGGGTACAATGTTTAAATAGGATTATTTTTTATCACAACATCGTTGTTTTTAATTCCACTAAGCGATAGACAGACTATCTAACGAAATAGACCACTACAAATAAAAATATTCAAGTTGCTTCATAATCATCATCGTTATCTTATCTTATCTTATCTTATCTTATACCTTTAAACGAGCAATTCTTGTATATATATATAGAATCGGAATCTCGGAAACGGCTCCAACGATTTTCATGAAATTTTGTATACATGGGTTAAAAACGGCGATAAATCGATCTAGCTAGGATACATTTTTAGGAAACTTTTTTTTATCCGTATTTTGAGGCAACGATAAAATATGATTATAATAAGAATGTAAATTTCGCTGTCAAATAGTATGTAATCACTAAGGGTACCGAGCAAGTGCTCGGTCAACCAGGTACTCAGTATTTATTCGTCCACTGCGGAACATAGGCTTAATGAACACCAAGACGAACGATCCGTTACCACTCGTCTCTACAAATACACATCGCACTTACTTATGACTGATCTTACATAAGGTGATTGGTGACGTAAGAATAAGACACTTCTTTTTATAAGGTCTTGATGTGAAAATAATTGCAATTTCTTGGTAAAACTCTTCTAAGTTGGCCACAAAGGAAACAAGCTTTTCTGAAAGATCTGATATGATTCAGTGCTACAGTATGAAATATTCTAATGAAATTTTATGAAATGCGGCGAAAAACGCAAAATAACCGAGTATCTCGGTCAGACTGATATTTCATATAATTTTTTTCAGCGCCTCGCCCCCACGCTAATGTCGTCGACATTCATTCTAAATCTTGCCGCATGCTAGTTATGAAATTTTATAAATTGTAGTAAATTTGCTGGCCCGTTAAATTAGGTACCGCAAATTTTTACTGAGAAAGTCATTCCTAAAAATATTTGTTTCATTTAAACGCAATATTCATATTATATAAGAAAAAAGAGAAAAGCTGATTTCAAACAAAAAAACTTTGGATTGCTGAGCCTAATAATAAATGGAAGACATAGTAGATCTTAGTTTAGCAAAGATAAGACGAACAAATAAAAAATAAAAATTCAGAGTATTCGACCGCATTTTGAATTTATCTTCTGAATTTACCATTGAAGATACAATGAAAGTAATACATAGCCAACTTTATATTCAATTTAGTATTCGTTTATCGATAGCAAGTACGTGCTTACAAACTGAACTGAACTAAAGGAAAGTTGGGAAAAACTGTCAAAGGGAAAAAGTAGGGACTTGCAAACAACGAACACTCGCACAAGGAAAATGTAATTACGTAACGGACGGAGCTGAGTGGACATTCAGTTTTAATGCTAGGAACTGACACGTTTGAACACTTCAGTTTGAACAGTCACGGGAATTTATTGTAGAATGGATTTTATAATTCGGCGATTTTCAAATTACTAAATAGGATTTTGTTTTAAGAGAATGCAGAGTAAATGATTCTGAGAGCTTAGACAAAGTAGCATCGTTAGGACGCCGAAATTCGTCAGCGTTGCAATCCATAACAATTTCCTAGCCAATTAAATATTGACAATAACGATAGATTACAAATAGAAAGCATATGATTTTGTTACTTTGGTACTTGTGATTTAGCGCGACTTATCGCCGGTGAGGTTCTAACAGTGTGTAAGTAATTTTTTAAGTTTTTTGAAAGTTGTAATTGCATTAGATAATGGATAAAGACGCGCATAATATTAGCCAAATAAAACACCATGACTGACCAATAGAAGTCCATTATTTAAAAAAATAGTAACACCGTGTAGCCATTTTTGACTTACGCACTGTTAGAACTTCACCGACGTTATGTCAATCACATACATTTTATTCTTTTCGAACTTCGTTATCGTTTTTTTTATGTTACTCTGTCTAAGCCCCCTGTTATTTTATTTTGTATAATTCATTATCTTGACAGAGAAACTAGTAGTTTGATTTATTTTTTCAAATTTATTGTTTTCTGAGTTCACTGTCAAGACAATTCAATTATTAACACCGATATAATTATTTCAGAGTCAAAGTCTAGTTCATCCATTTAAGAAAAACAAGTACCAACAAACAAATAAAAAGAAACGAATTATCGTTTTTATAATAATAGTAATATTACACATAAGATATACTTTTGATGAGTAAAAGAGAATTGTTATGTAAAAAAAGCAAAAATTGTGTTGCTCCTTTAATTACAGGATTAAAATACAAACCCATAATAAAACTTAGTACTAAAAAATATCTTTTAGTAATTCTGATTTCATTATTATTATTAAAAGACAAAATCTGTTACCAACCTACCAAATTAAAGGTGCAAAAAATGTCTTAACACCACCCCAACAAACTGCCGACATTTGTAATTCTCCCCCTAATCTATAGCTTATTAAGGTTGATATTATAACATTTGACATGAGCTTACGCGAATCATATATCTAGGTAATAATCATTAGTGTCGTTCATTAAAGACGGACTCATAAGCACCATGAGGATCACCGTAACCACTTAATCAACCGCGTCGGCGTAAAGTAAACCAACCTTCCTGTCCTGACCTAAGAGCTAGATTAAACGAGCCTCCGTGATAAAGCATCTTTGTCCAGGCGAAGTTGAACCCTAGTAATGTACTGAAGAGGTTGGGTCGATGGGCGCAGGCATAACAGCAGGGGTCTTTGTGTGCTGGTGGAGTATAATGCCGTTACGACCCGGCTATTCCGTTGGACGTTTATGAATAGCGTTTATTTTTCTTTTAATTACGCCCCCTGCTGCCCGCCGTATTTTGTAGACACAGCGTTATTACGTAGGGTCTGTCGGTTGCGGATTATTATTATGCTTGTAGATTTGATAACCGTTTGATATTTTAAGCGCAAAAGGTTTCAAGGAGTTAACAAGTGAAAAGGATCGCGCGTATTCATATGAAAATTTGAGATTTAATATTACGTGAATTTGTAAATTGTAAAATTATTCATTTTTGTATATGCTATTTAAATCCCTTTTGACAATTTTATTTTTGACTTAATAGAGTTTCAAATTTGCTATTTGAAGTAAATTCTTAGAAAATTATACCGATACCCAAAAAAAAAAAAATTAAGTTAATGATAATTAATACCATATTCTAGGTTTTCTTTTGACTATTTTTCTCCTCCTTTTTATCATCTATGTAACAGTTTAAAACGAGGAGTAAACTATAAAATGATTTTACACAGAATATATAATTTATTGTGTTATCAAAAGTTTTCCGGTTTCTTAATATGTCTTGTATACCAGCGTTTACGAAAACTTAGCAAGTAGACAAACTAAAATAAAGGAAATACTCCAACAAATAAAGAAACAGCTAGGCTAATGCTTGTGTTTCATTTCTGAACGTTTATTACCTAGCTGCGTACACTTCATACCCTAATTATTGCACGAGCTACCACTTTGATCAAATGCTGGAGAAATTACACAGGAAACTTTGCTTTTATTACGGTTTGCCGCATTTATTTGCTCTTTGGCTCCACATTACATTATAGTATCTATATAATACAAGTTACAGCGCTGCGAATTGGTACATTTTTGTGAATTTTAATACATATTTAGAACAATATTTAGCCTTAACTTAAAACTACATAAAATTTGTAATTCCGTATGATCGGAATTTCCATAACTACAATCATAAAGCAATTATTTCGTATTATCACGAGCCAATTTTAATACGGATTCTTTCACTAAAAATTGAACAAAACTTGGAAAAGCATAACAAAAAATACGGTCTAAACACATAAAAATTGATGAACATTTATAGGCCGACCGGCCCATTACTAGAGGGATAGTCCGTGAAGATACACATTCAAGTGGAATTCCAGCAACAAAAACGCGATAGATTACTTCAAGCCCATTTTGCAGCGTCGTTTGCATAAATATAGCAACATTTCTCCTTGAATGAGTAGTTTTTTCCTCACTATTTCTTAGCGAGTTAATATCGCGGAGGTGTGCTAAATTATGAACCGTCTCTAGACGCCGGAGAATTTATGAGTATCAATTCTGGGGGTATGATGAATTGGAAAATAATGCGCGTATAATATGACTACAGTGCTGAATATTATATATTTCAATCAGAAAAGTGTACGAGCGTTTACTAAGTGTTGCGGTTAATTTTGTGAATTCAGATTTTTATTGTTGGGGATTTTTCTAATTTTATTTTAATATTCTCTGATTATAATCATTGTTTAGCGTCCATTGCCGAATATTCTCTATGAACGCCAAGACGACCGATTCCTTGAACTCGCATCCAACGGGCCAATATACGAAGATCGTCTTGCCACCTGGTTAATGAATAATGGCCGACCAACACTTCATCTATTGTTTCATTGTATTACTTTTATGTCAAAGACTATGATTAGCTTTAATCATATTAGATTGAAAAGACGCAATTTGAATGCCGAGAAGAAAACATTTTGTTGGTCTTTTGAAAAGACTTCAGTCTACCATTTTCTTCCTAAATCACTTCAAAATATGCTTTTTTTTTCTACATAAACCGTATACAAAACATACTTCATAAGTAAAGAAACTGATTTTATAAAACGCTATAAAATACATTTGTGTTTCTGCCATCATTTTAAAAATGACGACATAATACATCATTTTTATGCGAGGAAAATGGGCTCCATAACGGCAAATACGTCAGCCAGTCGCCGAAAACGTTCACGAACCCACGGGCTTTTCCGGTAATCAAATAAAACTAGCGACGGGAACGCGGGGGATTTGGAGATTACAATAAGCCACACGATGTGAAAAAACTAAAGGGAACAAATCGATATTTCGTTCATTCTAAACATTCACATCACTACGGCACACAATTGACGTTTGGTTGGTGATTGTTTCGTCGGATGTCGACGGTGATTTCGTCCTTTTGTATTTATTAGATTCGCACAAAAGATTAGCATGAATTGATCATGATTCGACAAAATTTTGACAGCAATGTGCCAAATTCATGAAAATTATTTTCTGTTCAAGTTTATTCAATATAATAGTTTGTGTTATGACTAGCCTGATTTTTACCTTTCTTACCAATATTTATGGTTTAAATCAAAATATACATATTGATATTATTTGTGTCTAATTTAAAACATTTTCTTCTAATCCTTGTAACAGTGCTCCCAAGTCATTACATTAATGAAATTTTATATTGCAGTCTTCATATTTTAACCGAAATAAAACACAGCGACTAGTTTTTGTACGCGATAATGCAAACTCACTCTTAGAAGAGAATTGTTCAGGGAGATTTGAAAAGATATGCGTTCGAGATTTCTTTGCAAGTTAAAATTCGTAGACGAATTTTTCTTAAAAAAAATTAAAAAAACAGCTCTGGGAGAAATGAAGGCTTTTTGTTGAAGTGCAAAGATGAAATTTGTTAGAGTGAATACGTGAAACAAACTTGCTGATAAAACTTACACAACTACATAGATGTTTGAAGTTAAAATGGGCAAACACTATTATCGATTGGGAAGAAAGGTGTTCCGAAGGGTACATCATAAGTGTCCACATTGTGTAATCGGTATAATGTTGATGTTTTTAGCTGAATATGTTATGTTATAAATATTACCTTGACATAGTGTACCGTACATTTGTCGGGACAATATTATTAAGCCTTATCAGTTGACAGGATTTTAGAGTTTGAATTTTCGTAAAAAACAATCTATGGAAAATAGTTTCGTTTTACATCAATATTTAAGTTTTGATATTTGAGTTAAATTTGTTCCATTATACAAAAACTGTTATTTTATCCAGTCTAAAATACATGTACTCAACTTTCTGGTATTCTTCTTCTTCTTCAAGTGCCTCTCCACTAATGAAGGTTGGCCGTCATTTCGGAATATACGTCGCGATTTTATTATCTGGTATTATGGTTCAGGTAAATAATCAACTAAGCCATGTAATACCGGCAGAAAGATGCTAAATTCGTAGTGGATATTTTGTAGGTTTCAAATTTAATCACTTAATTTTTTTCAAGGTTTACGACGATAAACTTAAATTGTATTTATACGTTCTAAAAATAAAACATAAAAACACACACATTGTGTTACAATATCAGCTCTCATATGAATATTTTGCATGTTGTTTTCATGTCATAACTATATTTTCAATATCTGTGTGACCTAGCCTTTACACCTATATCTTTAAGCACCAGTAATATTACATAAAGAGCCCTTAAATGGCCCGATGTCAAAGGATACGCTTTGTCAGAACTCGAACAAAGCCGTATCATAAAGTGAGTGAGGATTATATGCTCAAAATCGCCACCGCTAAGTGACTGGGATAGTAATTAAATCGAATGTCCCACATAATATTGCGAACCCTTGTACAAGCGAGCACAAAACATGTCATTTGTCTATTGAAATGGACGACAGGCCTCAGTGAAAGCAACTGGTCTAATTTAGCTGATTATAAAATTGCATTAAATAATGTATTGTACAGTTATGTGATTTAAGTTATATTCAGGATCTAAGCGATAATTATCTAGCCATAATATATTATCTGGGACGGGACTTTAAATTAAGCTTAGACAACTCTGCTTATTCTGCGTAGACCTTTCAGTTGCCGGTAATTACACTGTCTATCATGTTTTGCTTTCATTAAAAATGAGCGAGACAGTGTTACCTTTGCAGTCGTGCGTTGGGTTAAGCCGCATCTTTCCAAACATATCTTCTATTCATAAATACACTTATGGCAACAGTTTCTTCACCCGCCTCATACGAATTCAGTCACAAAAATTTCTTCACACTTTTCATACTTTACCCCTTTTCATATTTAGAACCTCAAGTCGTCCAACTAATTGTTTTGTTGCGAATCTGAATAACAGTCTGCTGACGACGCTAGGCGTGTCCAACCTCAATCACTGGGACACGCCCACACGCTGTTATTGCGGTGCGAGTTTAGACCCGCTTTTTGCCCGAAGACCATGCCGTCTCATTCAAACTTGGGACCGGCATTTGTATGCAAATCGAGTAATCTCGCTCTGTGGACCCGCAATCAGGGGCCACCCACGGGGTGAAATTGATACCAAGAAGACATGTTCGTATGCTTTATTGAATGCTTGTGATTGTGCCGTTTCATCATCACCATCAGCCTTTATCTGTCCATTGCTGAACATAAGCCTCCCTTAATGAACGCGAAGACGACCGATTCCTTGCCACACACATCCAACACAGACCGGCCACTGCACGGAAATCGTCTTCCCACCTGGTTAATGGTGGACTAACACTTCGTCTATCTAAACGCGTCATCACCCCGTGTTAATGCAGTTACATATAAAATGCCACAAAACGAAAGTGCAGGCTTCATTGAAGAATGCTTTTTTAAATGCGCATTATATTAATATGTGCATTGCTGCGGAATACGATAAACATGGCTAATAGCTATGTAGCTTAGATTCGCGTTATCATCATCATCATCAGTTATTATCCCTGCTGAACGCGGTGGTTCGTAAATCTTTTCTACGTATTTATACTATTCAGTTTCTATATGATTAATTTTGTTGTAGGTCGACTTCCTACTACATAAGACATTGAACTTTGTGTATTTCCATTCGACCGTCTCGCCGTTTATGAAATGTTTAGTGATTGACAGTAATCAATAATATGATATTAATTTACCTGCAAAGTGCTAGTAATTACAGAATTTACAATGTATTCGAAGGAAACATAGAAAAATATAAGCAACTGAAAAAAATAAAAATGTTTTTTTCAGCAGTAAATCAGTAAGTCGTTGTATTTCTAGGTTATGTTTATATTAACAGTCGGGAAATGGTAATACATAAATGAAAACAGTATGAAATATTGGAGGCGACCAAGAAGAAATAATCTACTCGAATAAATTAAAATTAATAAGATTAAAAGAGCCCAAGGCAAGTGGTCCGGGCTTTAACTGAATTTAAATTACTTTTACCTCTTGAAGTGCATAATGGGTATTAAAATTAAATTTATTAACATTTCAACGGGTGGAGTATAGGATAGGAATCACAAAACCCATTATCATACAGTTCTTTTTGGAATTGTATTTTGATATATTTGAAGGTTAACCATAAAAACCATAAAAACTCATGGAAATTAATCATTGCTCTATATTGGGAATGATAGGGACCCAGCAGAGTTTCTTGTGGATATCTTCTCTAACACGGGCGCGTTGCGAATCCTCGATCATAAGTGATCATTATCAAGATCTTTTGGAGTTGTAATAGTCTATACTTGTTTTTGTATATTTAACTGATGTGGCGAACTATATGCGCTGCCATATTGACCTCCGACCGTCACGCGACATGCAAAACATAGATGAAAAATTTGGAGACAATGTAATAAAAGTTTAACTTTAAAATGATGAATATAAGGCACAAGGGGCCTAGCCAAAATGCCATTAAGAAAGCGTTAGAGAAGTTCGAAAAAGATGTATGGGATGGTCCACGTGATAAGCAATGTCAATCCCATACATTTTATCATTTTCGAACTTCGCTAACGCTTTCTTAATGGCATTTAGGCTAGGCCCCCTGGTAAGTTCAGGACAACATTTGCCGAGCTCAGTTTAGTATTTATATAACATAATATACAATTATATTCCTCGGCAATCGACCTCTGCGAATCAATTCTCGTATTCGGCCGGTAATCTTGTATTCGCTCAATGAATCGGATACAAACAGATCGGGTGGCTGAAGATAAGTCCATTTAATATCTCGCCGATCGCTCCTTAGCATTTTATTTGACGACTTCTCTTGGGTTACCAAATATATTTGGGTCAAGTTTTATTACTATAGGAAAAAGACAATTAAATGCTTGTATTATCTTATACCTTTAAACGAGCAATTCTTGTATACAAGAATTGCTCGTGAAGAAAGGACCTCGGAAACGGCTCCAACGATTTTCATGAAATTTTGTATACATGGATTAAAAACGGCGATAAACCGATCTAGCTAGGATAAATTTTTAGAAAACTTTTTTTATCCGTGTTTTGGGGCAACGATAAACTATGATTACAATACGAAAGTAAATTTCGCTGTCAAATAGTATGTCTGATAGCTTAGTGGTGAAATTAGGCAGATAAATCCGAACGAGCCTGGTTCGAATCTCCGGTCCGATTTTTTTTTCCTTTTTTTAAGATCATTTTTTTGGACGAAAATTTTTATCGTATTTAATCACTAGAGTACCGAGCAAACGCTCGGTCAACCAGGTACTTTATTATAATATGAAGATAATTTTGTTTCAATTTTTTACGCATTACTTTTTCGTCTGTGTGTTGCATGTCGTGTGACGGTCGGCCACGCTGTGTATAGACCACTACTCATTTGGTCCACTGCTCCATATTTTAGATATTTATTATATGGACCTTTTATGGACCCTAAATGTCTGTAATGTAAAAAAGTTTCACTTTTACCGTGGTTTTATAAAACCACACAATCCTTTTTCATGACTTATCATTAACCAGATGGAAAGACGATATCCTAGCACGGGCACTGCTCTGGTTGTCTGGTGTCTGGTTTTTTTTCGGATGGAGCTGAGATGAGAGATGGACGTGAAGCGAGCCGGTTGGCTTCACCATTGGATGAAGGTGGATGGGAGGTTGCCCTCACCAGCCGTGGAAGGTGACATCCACGGTTTCTCGTCGGATTTGTTCTTCCGTACCTCACCACCGTCGGAGAAATGTAAGTGGCCGGTCCGTGTTGGACGCAAGTGGCAATGGATAAGTCTTTAGTGTTCATTGAAGGAGTCCTATGTTCGGCAGTGGACGGATAAAGGCTGATGATGATGATGACTTGCTTATTGAAACTGGGTATGTGAGAGGGTTTAGTTAGCATATTAAAGCAAGTTGTATGTAAGTTTGTACATTGGCTGTTGACCTCATGACCTTTAAGCTACAGAGGTACAGTTACAAGGTGTGCTACCTATGAATATATACGATATGAAGTGGAGAAATTGTACATATATATACCTATATGGTATGATGAAGCAATTTTTACTGATTTTATCGCCATTTATTAAGAAGTTTTTCACATGCCCGACGTTTCGGATACTTTACAGGAATGGTTACTTTCAAAATGAGTGTGAGTTGTTTCGTTTTACATATTTTTTTAATGTCATAAGAAGGTAACGCAGCAGTCGAAGCCCTAATTATAGCCATCCGCACGACCAAAGGTTATGCAGATGCGTTGCCCTCCTTTTCCCTATCCTCCCAATGCGTCACCGGAAACTCACAAACCGCACGAAACGCGACAGCATAGCTGTCACTTCACGTCGGTATTATGTGAACGAGAGGTACCACCCCGGTCATGCCGGCACAAATCGGCTGCAAAGCAGCAATAGAATTGCCTCATAAGTTGGCACGACCGGAATGGAACCTCCATTCCGGTCGTGTCAGCCCAATTCGACTGCAAAAGCAGCACGGTACTACGTCTTACCAAAGGTTGCTTTAAACATAATTTTGAATATTAACAAAAAACCTCACCGCTATGAAATGTTGCTTTGCATGCAAATTGGGCTGGCACAACTAGGGTGGTACCTCTCACTCATATGTTACCGATACCGAAGTAACAGCTATGCTGTCGCTTTTCGTCCAATTTGTGAGTTTCCAGTGGTTCATTGGGGCAGGGGTATAGGTAAAATGGGTGCATAGCATATGCCTTATTCAGATACATAACCTATGGTTGTGTAGATATATGGATCTAGTCACTAAAAAGCTTCGACTGTTTGACTGACTGACTCCTATGATATAAAAAAAAAAACTTATCAGTACTAAAAACACATAACACAACTTATCCTATAACACCATTATTTTTGTGTAGTTTTACAATAAAAAAGATATTTACCTACTATAAAGACTGAATGGCTCGCAGGATATTGCTAATCTTAATATATATATTTCTTGTGTGCGTGTGTATGTGACTGAACTCCTCCTAAACGACTGGACCGATTTGAGTGATTTTCTTTGTGTGTGTTCAAGTAGATTCGAGGATGGTTTAGATTCACAAATCAGACCGGCAGATGGCGCTGCAGTCGGTATCTAGGTTATTGATCTGTACTGCCACTATCGATTCGTATCTAAAGGACAACGTCTGTGGGGTCCGCTAGTTTACATATAATTTAATATCGTTTTTAAAATTGATTTCCCCAAAGTAACGCTTGATTCTATTTAACTTATTATAAATTAACTTTCTTTTACAATGTTAAAGTACAATTTAAAGTGACATCACAAAATATCAAGGCCATTCAAAACATCTTGAACGTTGTGTCAAATCTAGAAATAAAGTTTTGGATCTTCATAGCAAATATAGGTAGAGCTACCTCGTGAACGTAAAACTCTGGCGCGAAGTTCCACTTTATATGGTTATTGAAAGCCATATAGCTGGAGATTACATGGTTTTGACAGTTCACGGACGCCAGTGGATATCAAACTTTATGCGTACCCGTTCGTACCATAAAAAACATGTTAATCCATGTAACAGCAATTCAAGCCGTTTTTACTCAACTTTTGTTTTTCTGTAAGTACTTAATGTGTTTGTAAGACTTAGTCGTTTTCCGGTTTTTTTATGAAAGCTCAGTATAATATGTGGTGCTAACAATATGACAAATTCCTATACAAATATAGTACAGTGAGATATCGTTTACTCGTTTCTTCCTATTTAAATTTTAAGGCGTTCGCTGTTTAGTGCTACACCGATCGGTGTATCGAACTATCGTATCGCTATCTTTTAGTGATTTAAGTGATTACTAATTTTAATCAAACATGGCATATATCGATATCAAACCCATAATTGCCGAAATTCGTTTTCGTTAACTTATATGGGACTACATTAACTAAAACTCTTAATCGACGTTATAAAATCGTAGAACACTAAAATCAGCCAAGATAGTGTATGATGCGTACGATACAGAAATGTGAATGCTTAGCTTAAAAGTTAATATAATATTATACACGTTTATTTGAGTTAGGTATTCTATTTAAACAAATGAACATCAAATGAATACATATATACATTTTATACACTATTATAATATGTACTTATTTCATCATCATCATCAGCCTTTATCCGTCCACTGCTGAACATAGGCCCCCCTCAATGAACGCCAAGACGACCAATCCCTTGCCACTCGCATCCAACAAGGACCTGTCACTGCACGGAGATCGTCTTCCCATCTGGTTAATTACATACCAAATCTTCTACTCCTAGTATTTTAAATTTATATCTAAGAAATGTTTAATTTAACCCTACTCGATTCAAGTTATAAAGCGGACTATTTAATAAAATACTCCATAAAATAAACAATCTCCAAAATGATTAACTTAATTTCATCTACAATAAATTTAACGCGGTGTAATCATTTGACGACTTAGCGTCCCTTAATTTTATAAAAAGCGGTCAAGTGAGAGTCATATTTACCCTCAAAGGGATTTTCAAAAATCAGTAAATATTCAGTAACAAGTTTTTTCGACCTCCGTAAATAAGTACGCATTTCTTAAAATAATTAATCAAGTTTTTTTTTTAAATATAAATGGCATGACTCTAAGTCCCTAGTAATAAGGTGTTGTACCCTTTGTGTACGAAACCCAAAAAAAAAAATGTTTTTATTAAAACGACGCCCCGTGTTTGATTAACATCTTAAATTAATAAGATGTAATTAGGTAGATATAAAAAGTGCCCTGAAGCGAATTTAATTTTCATTTCCTAATGAAAGTTCGTCTCGGCTAACAATATGATAAGCCGTGGGATGACAAAATATTAATTATATCAATTTGGCTGGTAGCCGGTGAATTCTCCATTTTGCTTTATCTAAGCGATGTAAAATGTTTAAGAACCATGTTCGCTGTGCGGTAACTATGGCATACATAATTTTATTTTAGACCTCGAAGTATGTTTTTATGTAATTTAAGTAATTTTGGTGGTAAAGTTGTCAATTTTACTTTCCATCATACTTTGATAGGCTAAAATCTTGTTTAGAAAAGCATACCAAAGGTTATCTTTAAAGATACATAGAGATTTTTATAGCAGCAAAAGACTTCGACTGTTCGTTTACGCTCCTACGTCTTTTGGCGATTATCGATACCTATATATACATTCACAAAACCAGGAGTTATGCATAATATGTGTTATCCTCCTTTTCCCTATACCCCCAATGGGCCACCGGAAACTCACAAGCCGTACGAAACGCGACAGCATAGCTGTCACTTTACGCCGGTATTACGTGAACGAGAGGTACCACCCCGGTCATGCTGGCACAAATCGGCTGCAAAGCAGCAATAGAATTGCCTCATAAGTTGTTTAGATTAATGTTTAGAAGGCTTGTCTAGACGTACTAGATCAAGCAACTCATCTCAGCTTAAAATTTTTCATAGACCTTAGTTATATAGGCACGTGCCTACTATGATTACACCTACTATAGTTGAGAAAAAGCTCGCCTGAAAATCCTTCGATCGATCGATCGATAGCGACAAGCGATCCTTCTATACTTGCCTCGATACATATGGGAGATCGATTTCCATTAAAAAAACTCCACTTACCATGCATTTTCTCATTGAGCAGCGCGTATCTTGGGTTCGATGCGATGTCCAGCGGCAGGGAGTTCCACAGCCACCGTATCTTGGGCGAGGGGTTGCCGGTGGCCTGGCAGGGCAGCGTCGCCGTGTGCCCAACCTCCACGACCATAGTGGTTGGGGGAGGAGTGATCGATGGGAAACCAGGGGGCACTTTCTCCGCTGAAAAAAAAGATACACTTTCATAAATGGCTCAAACAATGTCATATAATTATATTAGGTTTTAATTATATTAGATTTTAATCCTAGCTTTAAAAAAAAAGTATAAAGTATCAACCCTTCATGTCCCACTACTGGGCACGGGTCTCCTCCTCAAAATCAGGCGACGATGGTCATTGGTGGATGGACTCGGCCTTTTATGCGAGAGGTTCCGTTTTCGATACTGACTCCCTCGTGTGTGCCTTGAAATGGGTTTTTATAAATTTCTAAGTGCACCCTAAACACGAGACCATCGCTCGCTCACTGGTGAAGGAAAACATCGTGAGGAAACCTGTATGCCCGATGAGATTTAAAGTCTTTGAAGGTATGTGAAGTTCACCAACCCGCACTGGGCCAGCGCGGTGAACTATTGGCTCATTACCCTCTAGCTTTAGTTAGGCCTTAAATCAAGAAACCTAGAACACAAAAATTAAAAATTTATTTGATATTTCACATGTAGGTATAATAATATATTTTTTTTTTGGTTGTGTTAATTTCTCCAAAACCAGAAGGCCAGCTCGAAGAAAAATGCCAATGCACAGCTGTTGGGACAAACAGTTGCCGCGTGCGCTCACTTTAAAAAAATAACAATGCATATTTTAAAGTAAGGTTAAGGGTTTCACATTTTTAATACAATCTGTGTTTTCGATTTATGTCAATCTACAAAACATTTGGTAAGTATAGTTCTTGTTATAAAAGAGAGATAATATGATAATACAATAAGCCCTTTTCAGAGCTGCTGTTGCTTAGGTATTTTGCCTTATTGAAGGGAAGGATATAAAGTCATAGTATAGTCTAATTTTCATCAATAGATTACTAATAAATTATATCTAAGATTAATAACTATGAATATTCGTTTTAATGAAACAAACTTTTACGGATTTTATCGCGGTTTATTAAGTTTTTCATATGTCCTCCCGTGACCATGGTTGCTGTAAAGTATCCAAAACGTCGGGCACATAAAAAACTTAATAAACCGCGATAAAATCCGTAAAAGTTTGTTTCATTATAATGAGTGAAATTCGCGTAAACATAAGAAAACAATATATTAGAATATTCGTTATTAAACTAAGAATTTTATGAGATAATTATAATTTGAAAATGACTATGATAACAAAATTCGTGAATCCAAATGAGATTTTTGGTGAAATCTTAAAATGCCTAAATGAAATTCCGACCCGGTACTGGGCGAAATTTGATTAAGCAGTGCTGGAATTATTTTACCGGGAACGATTCAAAATATATCTCTTAGACATGGGCAAACTAAAGTTAGCCGAGATAATAAATTCTATATCCAATTTAATTTTTAATTATTGGAAAACGGTTGGAAGGATGTGCTGTGGCGCGCGGGTTTGCATAATTTAGACCCCCTTTTTAGACCCCATCTAAAAAGGGGGTAAACGGACAGTTGGTTCAACTGTCGGTAAGTGATAGCTGTCCATAGACACCCGCTGCACCAGAGGATTAACAGGTGCGTTGCCTTTCAAATAGCATAGGTATGTTAACTTCCTTATTCATTTCATACAAAACAGATTCCGGGTTCCGGGTTTCGGCTTCATATTTTCGTATGCAATGTCGCCTAGACCAATCGAGATTATTACCGGATAGAACAGTAATACGAGCCATAAAAAGCGAAACGGGTCTGTGATTTTTCACTGACAAAATAGCAATCCAAGTTCCAACCAACCAGTGATCCGTGTGCCTTTTAGTGCCTTAAACTCTTTAAGTGGTAAGGAACATAGTGGATAATGGGCGGAATTGGCCCCCTACCATGTTATCTCTTTCATCACTGCTCTAGTGTAACATAAATTATAATGATGATGATAATTTAAATTTAGAACGTACGCATTCGAAACACGTCTGTGCATGTTAAAGACGAGATACATGGAAAGTTGGCTGGTTTATCACGTCAGTAATTAGCCGCAGTAATACGCTTGTTAGCTCATTAAAGTATTTATGTTGTGTGTTGAAGTTCGGTGAAAGGGCATTGTTTATGAGCGCGATAGGATAATCAATGAGGGGTCTCGCTTTCCCCGTTACAGCCTACAGAAACATGCCTGACATGAACGGAAATAAGTCAGGCCTTTTTACCGGGCCTGGCCTGCATTCCTATACAAAAAAAAAAGAACTAATTTAAAATCTTAAAATAATACATTTATTTTTATATTGTTTAATAATGTTATTTAAATTAAATTTTATATTGTCTAATAATATTATTGAGTTATTGTAAAGTATTAAAAAACGTTGAAAAAGGTAAACAAACTGTGATAAAACAGAAACGTAAAACTGTAATTTCTTTTACTTTTCTTTATCTATTGTTTCATCATATTTTTATTCTTTTAGTTTTCTTTATCTCTTGTAAGTCAATAAATGTATACGAAAATTTTCATCCTAATCCTAACTAGCAGTATAAGTTTGACGGAATCTCCAATTTTTCTACTCTTAAAACCGTTTTTATTCTACCGACAGTAGAACCAAAGAAGTTGCTTGTTAAACAATGCAACTTGTCTGAAAATCAAACTTGGAATTTTCTAGTACGAAGAAAAAAATTGAAATATAGATGGTGTTATACTTTAAAGCATAATCAAACTCTCTCTCTCTATTTAAGAGCTTTGCTCTTGTCGGTGGAGTATTCGCCACTCACTTCTCCTCACCACCAACATCTTCACCTCCTGACACGACATAACCTGTACCTTCTCCTGTATTTGTTGCAAATAGCTCCTCCTCGGTCTACCTCTTCCTCTTTTTCCCTCTATGATATTTTTTATAAACAATCAGACACACAAATATACCGAGTTATACTCGGCTTTCAGTTAACCAAAAGAGCTTTGCGGGACTTACCGCTGTAAAATACACTAAACCATCTAAACAGCGATTCTCGGGATCCAGTTGAAATTTCAAATTGCACTTCATATTATTTCGCTTTGAGCTGATATTTAACTGAACGTTAACTGCAAGTTGGTACAGCGGCTATGAACTAGAACCACAATCATAGCTAGACCATTATCGGAGATGCTGATTAAAAGTTTATTCCTTTCTTGGAACAGCTTTGCTGTATTTCAGAACAGCGAACAGTGTAAGTGTGAGGTATCAAGATGCGGGAGATTTTTAGGTATCAGCCGTCTTGGCGTTCATTGAGGTCTGTGTTCAGCAGTGGATTGATAAAGGCTGATGGTGATGATGATGAATATTTTGACTAGTGTTTTATTTGGATAAACTAATAACTGTGACGACGTACGTACTGGTGGCACATGACCATTAAAAAAATCCTCATCTCAGTGCATAAAATCATAAAATTATCTTAGAACTTTAACCATTTTTTTTATTTCATCATCATCATCATCATCAAGAGCCTTTACCCGTCAACTGCTGAACATAGTCCTCCCTCAATGAAGACAAGACGACCGTTTCCTTGCCACTCGCGTCCAACACGGACCGGCCACTGCACGGAGTTCATCTTCCCATGGCCCACCTGATTAATGCTTGAATTTGAGACTCTTTGCACGGAGATCTTATCAACAAAAATTAAATTCATAAGAACGTATATTTCATACAAATCGAAACCAAACGAGACTTATAATTCGGGAACAAACAGAAGCGTTGGAAGTTCATACTTCAACAATAAAAGCTCTCGGCTATGCATTTCGAACATTTAAAAAGCAATCTGGTGTCCCCCTGCGATATTGGCCCGTGTTCCCGAGGTATACGGTCCACAGTGGCACAAACGGACAAACGTTGAATTATACACAAGTTGATATTAATTACGGCTAGCTTCGGCGCTAACCACAAATTGTTATATATTGTACCGTTTGTATATATATACAAAATTTTGGTGTAACTTTTTATCGTGATCCAGCAAGTTCTAGAATAATAGGAGTTACGTGCATGTATAATGATAATAATAATAACATAATACGACACAAAAATCTTTAACATAACCAGTACGATACGACACGACACGACACGACACGACACGACTCGACACAACACAACACACCTGCCCTTACTTGGCAGTGAGTAATTATATAAAAATATAACACATAGGCTATATTTTATGAAGATATTGAGGTGAATTGTCTAAAATATTACAGTTAATAATTTTGTTATTGTACTAATCCTGGGTAGCCGAAGTCGCGAGTATCAGCCCCGGGATGTGGGTTTTCAAAGGCGTATTGTATGTGTAATAATATAAAATAACCCTTTTTGGGAACTCTCAGTGCGGCAGTCAAACTCGCGTTTATTTGTTTTTTATTTTATTTTAATTTGACAGAGGAGCCAAATGAAAGTAAGACGTCAAAGTTGATTTACATATAAAAAAACACTGATACGTCTGCCAGCTTTATAATCATTATCATCATCAGCATTTATCCGTCTACTGCTGAACATAGGCCTCCCTCAAGGACAGCAAGGTCTGCCAGTTCGCCTATTAAAAAAACCGAAGTAATTCGACTAAAACAAAATAGAAGCGCAAAAGCGCAAAATTTCGCACAACAACCTAATTACATTCCGTGCATTTTAGCTAAAATTTTCGATGTTTCTTAATTTTGTTTGTTAAAAATAATGTTAATAAAAGTACATAAAACCAGACAACGACAAAGACGGCCAATCAAAAAGTTTCAAACAAAAAAGTTCATTTTAATTTTTTTCCCTTGACTATATGGGATGTTAAGGGCGCCATTTTATTTTGGGGTTCTGTAGCTTCCATAGGTTCCTCGATTTTTTTATTATAAAAGTATCATCCAATTTTATATTCATCTGTTTGTATGCGACATTAATTTTACTTCGAGAAAGAATCTTTGTCGTCTTACTAGCAGCGCCCAGCGGTTTCACTCGCGTACCTCATATTCCCGTGGACTCCCACAGGTTATAATTTATCCCCATACTTATGGGGATAAATTATAACCTGTGACATTCTGATGTGTAAGCTACATTATTGTAAAGTTTTATCAAAATCCTTTCAATAATTTTTGCCAATGATACCAAATATATTACATCTTTACATTCTTAAAAAAAAATCGCATTCGTAACATCAGCATGATTTATTGGATAATACAATATTAAATATACAAAATAATACTAGTTGCTCTAAACAAAAGTTGTTACTTTTTTCTTTAAATTTTCCAACAGAATATGGTCTGAATTATTTAAAACCCAAAATATAAAAGTCAGGCATTATGACCTCCGAGTGCTTTACAATAATGCTTATAGAATACTGTTGGGGCTGCCCCGGTACTGTAGCGCCTCTGGTTTTTGATTTTGCGATTAGATTGTGCGAAAGAAGTGTGCATCTTTGGTTCGCCGCGTTAGGAGCAGCACCAACAGCGTAATGAGCATGATTGCGGCCAGGCTAGACTGTCCGTATATAAGGCACTGCTGCAGCTTACATGTGGCAGTACCAAAGCCGGAGAGGAATTTATGAGGCAGGATAGACTTTTATTTTATTTTTATTTTTCCAAAATTATTCAAATTATAATTGTTTTATGTGCTGTTTTGACATTTTATATGATTTGATTTTATTATTATTATTTATATTTGTAACCTATTAACTGATTAATTTTGGATTTATTTCTTATGCTATGGGTGAAACCTGAATTAAATGATTTTTTTTATTACGACTTTTACACATAAAATAGTTATTTTTATCTCTTATAAATAATAATTATTTTTTATCCAATATATAAAATTCTCGTATTACAGTGTTAGTTACCTATTCCTCCGAAACGGCGCGACCGATTTTTATGAAATTTTATATGCATATTCAGTAGGTCTAATAATCTGCTACTATCTATTTTTCATACCCCTAGGTGATAAGGGTTATCACCCCTAACATTTAATTTTATTTTTTGGTATTTTTTTTATAATGTGGCATTAAAAAATTCATACGACCCTAAATTTTTACGCATCTACGATCAACCCCTATTTTTTAATATCA
This sequence comes from Lycaena phlaeas, assembly GCA_905333005.2. Taxonomy (NCBI): domain Eukaryota; kingdom Metazoa; phylum Arthropoda; class Insecta; order Lepidoptera; family Lycaenidae; genus Lycaena; species Lycaena phlaeas. The sequence continues at coordinate 12,083,702 of HG995178.1, forward strand.
ATATTCGTACTTTTGGCAGAATAAAGTCTGTCATCTAGTATTTTTATATAGTTAGCTAGAGACAGCAAGACAGCTAGTATTTTTATATACTTAGAGTACTGATTAAAAATTACAATTTCGTCGAACCAAACCTTTCTTTTGTAGAAACGCAATAAAAAAAGGTAATTAACCTTTTACTAGGCATTTAAAGTCACTTACCAACCCAACTTGGGTATTCCACAAGCAGCAGACAGTTTTCCCTACTCTAATGAGGTGTTACATAAATTATACACCATAAAGGTTTTAATCCCTAATGCGTTGGGCCCACTTTACCAACGCATTCAATAATAATGCCTCACTCTGGCCGCCAACGGATGCGGATGTCGGATAGTGTTGATGCGGAATAAATGTCCTTATGACTGAATTATTACCCTTTGATACAAAAATATATTCAATATAGACATGCTACACATTGTACATGTTTTCGCTGCTGGAAATAGGCAGAACAATAAATGTACGACGTACGTCTGTAGACAGCCAATCTCTCTTACTTTAGGACCAGCAATCACATGGAGTCGTCTGTAGGAAGACCATTTGCGTTCAGAATGTAAAGCTCCAGAAATAATATTAAAATAATAATTATAATAATCATCATCACCATCATCAGCCTCTATCCGTTCACTGCTGAACATAGCCCTCCCTAAATGAACAAGACGACCGGGTCACGGTAGTCAATTTCTGAAAAAAAACTGGCCTTGTCGGGGCCAGTATGTCGCTGAGGTGATCCTGTTGCCTGCGGATCCGGGACCCTGATGAAGTGGCTGAGTGCACTCGCAGTTGCTTTAGCGGGGTAGGTGCTTTACCCCCCTAAAACCACTGCGCCAGTGCCGCCCGAGGCCCTGGTATGGTGTGAAATCATTTCAGCAGTGCGACATAAAAAAAAAACCAACTTTCGCAAATTATAATTGCTAAACATCTAAGAAAGTAAACATGGAACTAACTGAACAAACGTATCATGCGGTCACGACGTTCGACTCAATCTTACTCGTACAGTCGACGCGCGTCGATAGATGTTTTACATAAAAAAATAATACTTTTCTAAAACATCATAACAAAAATATCAGTTCGTTTCAAAACAATGTTATAACATACAAGTCGACTCTATATGTGTATGCCAGTCTTTAATTATAATTATCAAAGTGTTTTGCAGGTTGTAATAAATTATTTTTGTACCAAATATCCACCATTTTGTTCCGATTAATTAAATTTTACACAACAGCAGGTAACGTAAGTTGATAACGGTTGATTTGGGATATATTATTTTCATAAATATGCTTGTAAATTGATATTTGAATGTTTTTTACTATATAATATTACATACTTGTGATTTGATCTTTGTACATTAATCAAAATTTATTCATAGGTTTTCATTCATAGGATTGCAAATGTAACAATGCGGATTTTGATTTTCTAAGGGCCTGTTTCACCATTTCCTGATAAGTGCCGGATAGGCAATCCACAACATATTTGACAGATACTCCATACTCTATTTGTTGGATACCTGGTGGATAGCCTATTCGGCACTTATCAGGAAATGGAGAAACAGGCCCTAATACAAATCAAAGATCAGGTGAGGAGGGGTATCGGGCCATAGTTCACCGATGCGCTGGCCCAATGCGAGTTGGTGAACTTCATACATCTTCGAAGATTCAATCTCATCAGGCGTACAGGTTTCTCATGATGTTTTCCTTCACCGCGAACGGTGACCCGTGTTAATGGCCTTAGAAATTTAGAAAAACCCATATCATGCACCACGTGGGGTCAGGATCGAACCCGGATCCTCTCGCATAAGAGGTCGAGCCCATACCCACTGGACCACCGTGGCTAATGAAACGTCATCTAATAAGCTAGACCACCACCCTACCACATACTTCTAGGGGAAAGGGAACTACGCGAGTGAAATCGCGCGACGCTGTTAGTTTAGTAATAAAAAATATCCAACACCAAGAAAACTTCTACATTATTCCCTTTAATAAAACTGTAGTGTTCCTTTTGATTGAATTGTATAGCTCAGTCATAATGCAAAGGTATTTTCTAGAGTAGCTCCCACGGATGAGATGGAATTTCATTAAATGATTTGTATATAAATAATTAGATGTTAGACTCAATCCATAAACAAATAAGATCTAAAATAATTTCTCTAATTAACTTGGGGTTGGTAATTACGTAATTAAGAATTGAAAGTGTGTGTGTGAATTAGGCAAGGCAAGTGAATAAGGTATGTAAGCATTGGCTAAATATCGACCTTCGTAAAATAAAAATGAAAAATATGGTTAGTAAATAGGTAATAGTGTAATGCACCAATACAAGTATAATCATCATCATCATCATTTATCCGCCTTTATTCGTCCACTGCTGAACATAGGCCTCCCTTAATGAACGCCAATCCAACGCCAAAGATCGATCCCTTGCCACTCGCATCCAACAAAATCCATCTTAATCAAGTCAAAAGTAAAGTATCAACTTTTATATGTCCCACTGCTGGGCACGCGTATCCTGCTCGAAATCAGGCGAGGAGGGTAGTGGGCCATAGTTCAAATATTCGCTGGCACAATGCGTGTTGGTGACATTCGCATACCTTCTAAGATTGAATGTCTAATATCTAGGTTACATGAAATAAATTATGCGGCGTCTTAAAATAATTAGAAACCTGTCCTAGAACATTCCAGTATATTCCAGAACATTACAGACTGTTCCTGATTGTGGAAATTCAACGCTACGTTGAATTCCAACGCTGCCAGTATTTATTTCATTGGTGCGAATTTGTATCTTGATTGGATTTAATTTTAGGTTATCCATCAGAAGCGTATTAATGGTCACATCAGCAAACCAATCTGCATTCACACGCCATGAAATTATTATATTTCAAATCTAATAACTTTTACATATTTTTTTGTATCTACTCAATATTTTTATATGACCTAGTTATCATGATGTGGTTGCAGTAGTTTTTTTGGTTTATTCAGCAAGTAATGACTTCCATTAATTTACAATCAAGAAATCAACATCACCAAACATCTTACCGTCTACTATATATCATCATCATCAGCCTTTATCGGTCCACATATCTACTACACATTTTTCCTCCAAATAGCGCCAAAACGGCCGATTCGCAGAGGAATTAAAAAAATCTATTTAAGATAAACTTTGATAAATTACAAGTTAAAATTAAAGTTAAAAGAGAACGACCCTCCGCATTGGAATATATCTTAATACCCATCCGCTCGCTTGATTTCGAGGAAGCCTCACTGCTATTACCATTCGTATTTCGTGAGCTTCGAAGTTATTATGATATGTAACTTCCAACATAATTAGGTACTTAATGAACTGAATACTTCAACCAAAGCCTGAAAACAGAGCTCATACTAAATTCAAACTTATTTTTGAAGTGTACTTCGATTGGTACGTATAAAATATATTATTAAAGATACCATACCATGGGAATACGACCTTTAATCTTATGGTTTTACACGATGTATCCATAAATTACGTATTTTATTTTGTTGGCAAAAGAGCAATCTTCGACATTTTTCTCGTTTTTCGTAGAGGACCCTGCATCTCAAACGAGTATTTTTTTTAATTTTTATATTTCGTACTTTTATTTTAATGATTTTTTTTAATCTCCATGTTTGTCAAACACTGGGGCGATTTTAAAAACTATTTATTTTTTTAATTTTTTATAGTACGGTTATGCTTTTTGTCGCAATGCTATCATCTCTTATTATGCGATCTTTTGTCATGGACTTTCACTGAATTTGAATTCAGAACTCCCGTGACGATTTTTATTAGTTATTAGTTTGTTATTGATTTATAATATATTCGTTAGTATTGATTTATAATATATTCTCAATTTATTCTCTACTTCTAGTCTATACCTAGTTTATAGGTTGTTAAAATTCAATTTCCCTAGGTGATACTATATTATTGAATACTACAAGTCATTTACGATCAAAAGGCATTCCGAATCCGAGCTTTTCAAGGGCTTAGGAGTCAAATAGGGCGGGACACTCGATCCCGTACTTTAATATGCTGTTGACAATAATAAACCTGATACCGGCTTAAGTGGAGTATTGATAAATTTTCCATCAGGAGATAAGACAGCGCCGAGATTAATGGAATCTCGTACATTGAACGAAAAACGATTCCTATGAAATCACATTATTCTTGTTTTTTTTATTTATTTTCCATTTTATATAAAACGAGGGAAATCAAATAAGCTAAGCAATTGAAATCATTTTGAGTTCGATTTTATGAGATTATTTTATTTGGCTACATACTATACAAGAAATGAACAAAATAAAAAGATTAAATTTTGAAAATGGAACCCAATTCGGCCAACAAATTAGTTAACTTATCATATTTCATAAATCGTTAAAATAATTTACAATTTCATAGTTTTCCTTTTAATTTAATTTATGAAGTTTATTAAACAGATTTCGTCGATTTTTTCTTTTCAAAGATAAAGGAATGTTTTCTTTGAAAACTATTTTCTATTACCGTATTAATAGTATTTAAGAGTATTTTCCCATTTTATAATATTACAAAAATTTACCCTAGAATAAAAAAAAATGTACGTAAAATAATAAATTAGCACAACCATTTTCTGGAACATTCCAGAAAAAATTACACACGTGAAATATAATAACGTGAAAACCTTAGAATATTAGATAATAGGGTTAGGGCTGGGTACTTAAGGTAGGCTGTCGTTGCAAATCTCGACAATGTGAAACGTGGAGAGCAATCCTTAGCCGAGGATTACATTATGATGAATACGATCTCAGCTCGAGTGTCGCGGGACGAGGGACACGTAAAAGAACATCTCACGTTTGTTACGCGCATAGTTATCCGAGGTTTGATAATATAATAGGTACAATGACGTCACACGGTATCCGAAAGTGAAAAGGTCTTATGTGTTAAGGCCAGAGGTGGTTTAGCGATGTTATAGATCTGTGTTTAAGAATTACACGTGCCCTGAAATACGGCTTAAAAAATGTCGGATTTATCTCATATCGGTCGCATTAATATCAATATCTTTTTCTCTTATCTATTTTATTCTCTTATCTATCTTATTATCTTATCTATCTTTATCTTTTTTCCCCTTTGAAGAGAAAAGATGATGATCAGCCTTATTTTGTATCATCCATAACATTCGACAGATTGAAGTCCATGGTAAAGGTTTTTATTTACGGTTTACGGTTTGTTTACGGTTCACTGTTTACGGTTTAAGGTTTGTATAGGAAAAGATAAATGTTGTTTTTACTATTTCACTTGCAATTTTTATAATTTTTTCTCCCCATGAGAACATTTCTTATGCCTTAGAAAATATAAAAAAGTAGACATCTATTATATATTTTGTAATATATAATTCCAGTGTCACGATGTTTGTCCGGGATGAACTCCGAAACTATTGAACCGATTTTAATGTTTATTCTTTTAAAATGTGTGCTTTTCTCCAACTTAAAAGATAGGATAGTTTATTTCTCAAATTAGAGATTGCAATTTTATTTATTGCGAATTAATTGTTTTGACAGAACGAAGTGCGTCGGATCCGCTAGTTATATTATAATTGTGTAAAAAAAATGTTAACAATTATGAATCTTTTAAAGAATGAGCATAAGCCTTCGGTAATAACGTCATAAGTATTTAACTACATCAAATAAAGGTTAAAACAAAGCAATTAGCATACTTAGCATACGTTAAAAGTTATCGCAATTATATGAGCCAGTGATGTGAGTATTAAACGTCTTTGTGCTGCCTCCTTGTTCTGTGATTAACTCGCGAGCTCCATGTTAATATCATGTTAATTATGCATTTCGCATGCGTGAAATAAGCTCGGTCGCGGCAGGGATTCCGAGATTGCCTCGTTTTTGGCTCCCGAACGGATGAATTTGCACAATATGGCTGCCGTTCTTTGTTTGCGCGTTATTTATTATCTGTATTTTAATTAGTGCCACTATTTTATATTGAGCGCTGATTATAATGCGGATTAGCAGTGTTTATTGTTAAAAGGTAGTAAAGTATCAACCCTTTTATGCCCCACTGCTGGGCTCCTCCTCGAAATCAGGCGAGGAGAATAATTGGCCATAGTTCACCAATGCGCTGTCCCAATGCGGGTTGGTGAACTTCATATACCTTCAAAGACTTTCGATCTCATCAGGCATGCCTGATTTCTTTTAGGAATAAGGTTCCGTGAGGTTTCCTCACTATGTTTTCCTTCACCGGTGAGCGAAGGATGGTTTCTGTTTAAGGTGCACTTAGAAATGTAGTAAAACCGATTTCAAGGCACACACGGATGGTACAGGATCGAACCCGGAACCTCTCACAGTTTATAGTTAAATATCCTTAATTTAAATTATGTAGTAATTATCATAACCTCTGAAAAATATTTATAAGTGTCATTTATCTTACGGATTTTCTAGAAACGAGGATATTTTATTCGGCGGACTAAGCGGGTTGGCTAACTTCTAAGCCTGGTCTAAAACTTTTAATCTTATCTGGTTTATTTCCTATTTTCAGCTGCACTGACCTGCTTTCTCAGTCCGAAGTTTCTTTATTTGGCAATACGGCTGATAATATTTTTAGTCTGTTTGCTGTCAGTTAAAACTGATTGATCATGAAAAAATTAAATCATGATACTGAGGTGATGATGATAATGTTAAAATAATATATAATAAACTTAGATCAATATTATGTCTAGATAGAGTGTCGCGCGGAAAACACGTCAAAAAAAAAATAGCGTCCAACTGTTAGCCTCTAAATGCTTTCTCCGTGTTTAGTATCCGTCCCGCTGTCATAGAATACGCATGAATTGTTACGCATTATTGCTTTTATTTATAATGAAGGTTTGTGTTGAAGTGTAACGAGATTAAAAAGGATGATTATGGGAGAACTGTAGTAGCCGGTATCACTATTCACGAACACATCTTTGAAAATGTTGACCTTTTTTTTTGTTTTGATTTTAGGGCGACACTCCATCTAGACATATTATTGATCTAAGACACAAACACTAACAATCAATTATTTTACAATAATATCCCTACTCAACGTAATTTAAAATAAGTCTGAGCGAATATTGTGATCGATATCTGAAGATCCTCTAATCTCATCAATACATATTCGAGTTTTCGCGGAAATCGAATGAAACCTACGCTACGTTAGAGGCGACATTAGCCAATTTTTACGACGTACAAAGACAAGATATTGATGGCACGTCGAATCGAGTTATACTCTATGGTAACATGACTATGTCAATGTTATTTCCCGATCGAACGAGAAAGCATTTTTCTCATCTCATTTCCCGGCTCCGAATCATTCGAAACTCTTTTATGTAATTGTGTAGAATAAAAACGTATAGGGGTCTATTTTTGTGTTTCGTAATAATTTAATATTATAATAAAACATAGGTACTAATAAATAGTATTTGTTTTCAACTCCAACATTGAGAAAGAAATAATAGGTTTTATATTATAATTGTATGCATATTACTTTTACGAATTCTATAGCCTTTTTAAATTATCACAAACATTAATTGAAAGTCAGCTTCTGTGTATTATTGGTAATAAAATTATACACTTTGGAACATGAAGGATGCGTTGTACGACATTACCGACTGCATGGGTACATCTTGCTTGTTGCTCTTCTAAAACAGCTTTGCTGTGTTTCGGAGAAAGGGCAAGACAGACAGTGTAACTACTGACACTGAGACTTAACATCTCATGTCTCAGGACAGACAACACATAAATCAGTTGCCTCGGCTAGTTCCACTATTTTATGGTCATAGGTGACGTCAACCAAAAAAAGATGTAAGGGGTCTACCACACGCACAAGTATCACTACAGTTTTGCCTGCGCAGGCCGGCTTGTACACGGAACTTACTGTGCCTTAAAAATTTTTTTAATTCTGTTAATTCTTATAATATGTAACATGTATCATATTGTGTTGTTTTTTTCTAAAGGAGAGGTTCTTAATTTTTATAATATCATTAATTATGTATGTGTATTTTCAGCGGTATGTGTACAATGTAAGCACACTAGGTAATTTGCGAGCTCACCTACCCTGTGCATTATCTTGTATGGAAATGAAAACGTACTTATGCCTCGAGGTAAGCTTCCTGATAAGGATAAGTCCGATAGCAAAACATATACCCTAGACATTTCAAATTTACGCTCACATAATTTTGGCGCAGCCTAAATTCTTATCAGTTAACGAAATAAATATGGATTTTTTTTACACTTGGAGATTTTAAATTTAATAAAATTTAAATTTAATTAGACAGTACATAATCTCATTTTTATATAATTAAATAAGTAATTAATTTAGAAACGAGTAAGTACTTTTATAAAAAATCGGATCCCCGACGACAGTCAATTAAATAATATTTAAAAATATTAGAATATACACACTATTATTTTAACTATAATGTCACAATAAAAATATTACATTACCCATATTTTATTACCGTACCGAACCGTAGGTATTCTTAGAAAATATATACTAACATTTTAGCTGTATATCCAAATTTGTTAAAAGAAAAAATACAAAAATACGTAAAGGCAAAAGGGCTGAGTGAAAAAACAAAAGGCGGTAAAAAATGGATGTATGATATAAAATAAAAATTGAGCTTGAAAGCGTTGGTGTGTCTACAAACAGGCTTTACTTCGAGTATATTTACACGAGAATATATGGAATACATTAGCCGGAGAATCGACAGGAGTTGCTTTAGCTTAAAATATCATTTGGCCATTTTTACATTGGGCCAGTATGTTATGATAAGTACAATATTTTTTGTTTCAATCTTTTTCAGGTTACATCTTTTTTCTAGAAAAAGGATAACATATCTATTCGACCCGTATTCGTAAGTTATTTTATTTATCGATCGTATGTCACCATTATTAGTAAAGAACGTATTCTTAGGGCGGGTTGCATCGACCGATTTGAACGAACGTGTAATCGTTAAACATGGCGGTAACGAACGTCAGTGACCAAAGAGCGTTATTTTAACAGACGTTAAAATTTAACGAAGTCTCTTACATTGAAAGATGATTTAGAACAGCCGTTAGTCAGATTCGAGTGACAGTATCGACCGTCTATATAAAGATGATAATGATTTTTGATAATTTTTTTATCACAAAAGAGTAGTAAGAAAAAGAAAGAAAAGTTAAGATTTGTGCAAATGTAAAATGTAAACGTAAGTTTATTTGTTAGACTTACACGCGAAAACTATTTAACCGATTATCATAAAACTGTATTAACTGATTATCACAAAAGACTACTAAGAAAAAGAAACGTTAGTGCTTACGTTACGTAACATGAATACACTCTTATCATACTTATAACCAGTGGCGGCTGGTGGGTTATCGAACTGGTAGTGCACTTTACTTGCTCACTAAGTATTAAAAATAGAAATTGCAACAAAACAACATTTTACCTAAAATATGTAGATTTTTTATTATTTTTTGTACAACAAATCAATACGACGACATTTTTCTGAAGCGAAATGCTCAATCACTTTTTTATTAAAATCGGGTATAGTTTGTATAAATTTTTTTTCAATACTGAGCACAGAAAGTGCGTTAAGCCGATCCTGAGACATGGTGTTTCGCAGAAAAGTTTTAATTCTTTTCAGTGTTGAGAAACATCGCTCGCTCTCTACCGAAGTCATTGGTATAGTGCATAGAATTCGAAGTAGTTTCACTGACTCTGAAAATGACTCAGTGAGGTCATTATTATAAAATAATTGTAAAATTGCGATTGCACTGTTTGCATTGACAAAATCGTCGCGATTGTATATTGCTGAAAGTTCATTTTTTAATTTATATTTGTCCAAAGCAGCGTATGTGGAAACCGTGAGGGTAAAATCTTGATCGGGAAAAGTAAATCGGTACGTAGTAAAGTTCTCGCAATAAAATAATTTAGCCGCTATCAAATGGTTACTAAAACTAAATCGGTCTTTTACTTGGGTAATAATTATATCGCACACTTCTTTTGCAATGACAGACATAGACGATTTACACCTCTTTTGAGGCGGTTCTTCAAATTGGTCTACGGTGTTCCTAGAGTTCTGGATACTAATTTCAAAATCATTAATGCAGTTTTTTATATGAACCAAATCAATATTCCTTTTTTGCATTTGTTTAAATAAAATTTCACTGTGCGGTAGAATAGATTGAAAAAAATTAAGCCAGTATAAAAAAGAACTGTCGTTCAAATATCTGTGAAGCATATCAGCCTGATTTATAGAATTGGTATCATTTTCCGTTTCTATAATGGTGGTCATGCATTCTTTTAAAGGCTCCTTGTATCTATGTACCGAGTCAACCGTGCGCGAATTAAAGTTCCATCTTGTTTGCGGAGCAGCTGGAATCTTCTTTGATATAATAGTTTTCAAAATCTCTGTACGTTTAGGTGATCGTGAAAAAAACTTTGGAAAAGCTTGAAGGTTAGCAAAAAATTTCTGTATGGATTTGTTTTGACTGACACTTTTTTCTATTAATAAATTTAATTGGTGGGCATAACAATGCACGAATGAAGCATTTGGATAGACATTTTTTATTTTAGCCTGTACTCCACCAACACTCCCGCTCATTACAGAGGCGCCATCGTAACATTGAGCTATTAATTGTTGCGGAGTTATTTTAAGTGCCTGTAATTCGGATAAAATAACAGAACTAAGTCCTTCAGCAGTATGCGAAGGCGGCGTGAGATATTTCCACAACCGTTCGTGAACCTGCCCGTTTTCTTCGTATCTTAAAATCATTACCATCTGCGTAATGGTCGATACATCGGTAGTTTCATCAGCTTGAACTGCTACGTATTCACATTTTTTAATAATAGCCGACAATTCTTTATGGTATACAAATAAAATTGAGTCCAAAATATCGTTCTGAATAGTCTTTGACGTACCTTTGAATACTGTAGACGATGAAAGATGCTCCTTCATGACTGTATCCAACTCCGATACAAAGTTTATTAATCCACGAAACACCCCAGCATTACTGGACTCTATTGTTTCATCGTGACCTCGCAAAGCTAACTCAAATGCACCACAAAACTTAACACAATCGATAAGACGTGATAAAATATACCTGTTTTTATCAACTTGTTCGTTATACTTTTGGATATTGCTTCTATATACAGAATCTAGCTGATTACGAATGTCGACCGTGCCTAACACAGACAAACTCATTACATTTTGTAGGTGTACTTGCGAAGAATCATGTTTTTTTATTTTTTCACTCAAATGCGTCAAATCCTTGATTCCAGTTTCTGTCCAAATCGATTCTCCGCCAAAAATAATGCAAGGAAAACAAAAGAATGCATTAAGACGCTCACATCCACACAACCATTTCTTTCTATTATACATTTCACTTTTAAAACTTCGCGTGAATGCTTTATTTTTTGATTTGCACTCTTGTTTTAAATTTAAAAAGGGCCTTGGCGGTCCGGCTAATTTAATATCAACTTTATTTTGAAAAGTTTTGTTATTGTCTTTAATATAATCAATGTTTAAACTCATTTTCAATGACACAACACACTACACACTACACACAGTAGAATATTACGAAAACAAAAATAGTAAGTATTAAGTAATTGTTTTTATAATAACTAAAACAAACAATAATTAGCGCGAAAACTACATAAAACTGTCAACGAGCGAGAGGTCATCGGTCAATCGTCAAGCATCGGGTGCTCTCGGTAATTCGGCTTCGGAGTTCGGACGCGCGTGCGGCGCACGAAATCAGAGTAATTTCTCGGTACATTTCTATGAACTATCTTTTGTTTCACGCGCCAGGCGTATAGCGCGTATCTCTTACAAGTTATATTAGCAGTCCTCGTGCGCTCGCGGAAGCGCACGAGATTTTTTTCTATTATGGAAAAATAAGTCTTAATAGTTTAGCAAAGCGCTCAAATTGTTTCGTCATAATTAGAAATTGTACATTATGTTATAAAGATTTTTGTGTGTTTAAAAAATATTTAAATTCCTATTAACATGGTAATTTATAAATAAAGATCAATTACCTAATATTTGTAATTTTTTAATCTTTTAAATTGGTGGTTCAGCGCACGAGCGCACTTAAGGTACAGCCGCCACTGCTTATAACATCTAATATATAAAATTCTCGTGCCACAGTTTTCGTTGCCATACTCCTCCGAAACGGCATGACCGATTTTGATGAAATTTTTTGTGCTTATCCGGTATATATGAGAATCGGCCAACATCTATTTTTCTTACCCCTAAGTAATAAGGGTTGTTCACCCTTAATTTTTTTTTTAATTTTTGGACGAAATTTTTTGTTTTTTTATGATACAGCATACAAAAATACATACAACCCTAAATTTTGACCCCTCTACGATCAACCCCTATTTTGTAATTGCAATTTTAATATTGGCAGAACTGTCTGTCGGGACAGCTAGTTATAAATATAAACGTAAGTTTGTTTGTTACACTTTCACACGAAAACTATTAAAGCGATTATCATAAAATTTTGTACACATTCTTAGAAATATTTGAAGTAATACCTATAGGATAACTTTAAAAAAAAATGTAAACGCGGACGAAGCCGCGGGAAACAGCTAGTTCCAAACCGATGCGGGTGCATATAATTCGTCATGTATTTATTCAGTAATTACTCTGAGCACATATTTAAAGGAACACAGCAAATAAAGATATAAAGACAGGAATAGATATTAATAAATTATATCTACGGACGCTTTTTACACCACGACAATCAGCCCCCTGTAGGGCTATTCTGTAAGGTTGTTTTCGAATCTCGAAAGCGGAATCCGCGGTAATATGACGTATTTGACGGATTTGTATTCTTTAAAACTCGACACTCTACCTATATCAATAAAGATCATTTTCGAAGTGACGTAATGTGAGCTCTATCACTCAGGTGAAGCTCGATATTGAAATGGTTTATTACAGAATAGCCCTACTGATTCAGTAAGAGTCATTTTCTAGGCTGTGCGCTGCGACGAGCTCGTCTCGGCGCACAGCGTTGACGGCGCTAGGGTGTTTTATATGGTTTGACAAGCTTAGTGAATACCAAGCTGAATTCACAGCGCTGTCACAGCTTGGCGACATCGCTGCTCTTCTTACAGAACAGCACTCCCGTCCCGTCCCGTCCCATCCCGTGGTAAGTTCCGAAGAACTAGTGTTACCAGACAACGGAAATACATATATGTATTTGATACTTTTAAATTAATACACATATTTAAAAATTTATACGACTCCAAAGAAGGGGTATTTTTTTTACTTTTGAAAAACGCCTTTCTCAATTCGACCATATTATTTATGCATTTTACTATACAAATATTTAATACACATCCATGACCCAGCAACACAGAAACTTTTAGCTCCCTGGCGGGATTCGAACTCGCTACCGAGTCACAGAGGCCGTCATATTAGATTCCGTAAAGACAAAAGTGCAAACCACATTGGTGATAAAAATCAGACTTATTACCCTCAATCATATGACGACCTCTGTGGCTCAGTGGTTAGCGCGTTGGCGCTCAAGCCCGAGGTAGCGGGTTCGAATCTCGCCAGGGAACAAAAAAGATTCCTGTGTTCCTGGGTCATGGATGTGTATTATGTGCTTAATAAAAATCTTAAATATAAGTATTAATATAGAAAGTTTTGAATATATTATGTATTTCCGTTGTCTGGTAACCGTAACACAAGTCTCTTCGAGAACTTGCCACGGGACCAGATTGACGTGGTGTAAAAGCGTCCATAGATATTATTATAATGTGAACGCTGGTCTGTCCGTAGTAATATATTTAAATTACCGCTGCCCGTATAACTGAGCCAATATATCCGGCATTACTAAGACAGGTTAAAGATAACTAATCTTAATACAGCATATTAGGAGATTGTCGGGGATTCCCATAAGTTTTCCGCCTGATAAAGATATATAGAGGAACTTGGCAAATTCGACCAAATTTACTATTGCATTAGTTTAGAATTGATTGTTGCAATAATTTGGACAGAGACACGGCAAGAGTGGGTAAAATCTTGCAGCTGTTTAGTCATCATCAGACTATAATCCACCCTACTTCCTACTTCTATTATAAATGCGAAAGTTTGTAAGTATGGATCTTTGTTATCCTTTCACGTAAATTACTGCATGGATTATTATAAAACTTTAGTATAATATAGTTTACACATCAGAATAACACATAGACTATAATTTATCCCTGTACTCCCACGGGAATGGGAAATACGCGGGTGAAACCGCGGGACGCTGCTTTATCATCATCATCAGCCTTTATCCATCCACTGCTGAACATAGGCCTCCCTCGATGTTTAGTCCTTGTTTTACCATAAATTCAATCTAACGTTTTGGGTGGGAACTGGGAACAATCATCCATACATCTATACATTCTTACAAACTTGCATGTTCATAATATTAGTACGTTTTTAAATCAAACCTGATGATGAACTGTAAAAATAGCATTTACAAAGAATTATAAGGAAAATATTTCAACATCTCTTAGTTCGCAAGAGAAAACACAACTAAGCGTACTGTTAAATACAAAAGTGATAATAACCATGAAATTAATTTATGAAGCAAGCGTAAATAGTGTGCCTTGTACACAAACAATAGACAGAGTAAGAATTAATTACAACGACAAATTGTTAGCTTTGCAAAAATTTGATTTAAATTCAAAACAATTTTATAACAAACGTTCACAAATTTCTATTAACAATGACTTTGATTCTCGAATCACTTGATGATTGAAAGTTAAAAATAATATTAATTATGAATAGACACAATATAATATACATATGGTATACTGTAATTATAATTATTTATATTCAATCTTATTTAACGTTTATATTTATTATTAAAAAAAAATGTTTTTTTTTTCTTTTGACAAAGGAGCAAAATTTTTGTAAGTGGGAATGTATGTGCATGACTTTAAAAGAAAGAAAGTATGGTTGTATGATTATAACATAATATAGACACTTGAAAGCTTAACTCAATGTGAGATGATATAATTTTTAATAAATACTTTTTATATTTCTTATCCTCTTGTAGTGCCGTAGATTTTCCTAGCGGAACCCCGTATCAACGAGTCCGTATTTTTTTAATAGAATCTGTATCAAAAATTTTACATACTTTGGGGACTCTGTAGAGGACATAGGGCCCTTTATTGATACGGCTGATGCGCAAAATACGCCCTGCTGTTAATACTTAGATTAGATACGCAAACGGGTTGGTTACCTATTCGACGGTAATTAGATAGCAACACCGAAAAACAGCTGACATTTGTCCAGGCATTCACGCGTCATCTTTAAACGTTAAATGGTAAGTCGCAATCGTAGACTGTAGACTCTGCTGCTCAGCAGAGGTAACGCCTATGCACATTCTCACTGATTGCCCCAACCTAATGCATAGACGTAGCTCTATTCTAGGGAAGCATGTATTGCACCCAGAAGAGATAAAATCTCTTGGTGCCAAAAAAGTCCTAGAGTTAATAGAAACAGCAGGACTTGGACCGGAGCTGTAAATAGTGGCGATCACAATAGATCAAGCCTGGTCGCAGTGATACGAAGGCAGGCCTTGCCTGGAATAGCCGCTCTTTGAATAATAATAATAATAAGTCGCAATCGTACCGGAGGGAGGTACATGTTGCTATATGGTCTCAATAGTCGTTAGTATAATGTATTGATTTGTTTAATTTCAACTTGGAATATTTTAAGATTGATGCTCATCGTAAATTGAAATACTTATAAAATTAACTTATTTATAACTTATAAAAAAAAGACTGCCAATAGAAGTGAAAACTTATAACTTAAAATTACGAAAGTTAAAATTTTAGCAATAATAATTTTAAATTTCGTAATGACGTCAATGACGGCATAAAGTCACTTTATCATGTCAGTGATGCAAGCAACTGATTTTTCCCTACCAAAAGTAATAGTTTAAAAAAAAAACTAAAAAAATGGAATAATCTTATCGAAACAGTGTATTGTCATCGGTCCTCGGTAGATCTACGTTTGAACGAAATCTGGTCTTTTTGAAGTAAAAATTGCGCCCAAAGCAGTCGGTTACAAACATACAGACATACATACAGGTGAAGCTAATAAAAAGCGTGCAAAAAGTACTCGGAAGTTTATTGTTTAAAAATCGCTTGAATCGTATCTCAAAAAGCAATTTCTACACACTTAAAACATAAATAATCCGCGTCAGGTTAGCCAACGTATCTAGCATTTCGGTAAGACAAGCAATAAATTCCCAATGACTTTTGTATCGGAGTGTACCCGTCTGTTCCCCTGAGATAGTGCTAACTAGCGCCACGTCGACATCACGTTACAGGATTGCACTCGATTCCCGAGTTCCAGAGTTTCCCGAGTCTCCCAAGCTTCCCAGCTCCCTCGTTCCCGTGGATGGTACGGACAATGTGAAACGTTTTGATTTTTATTTTTCCACACTCACAAAACTATTACCGGGCACAATTCTCGTGATTCTTTGTAAGATTTCCAATAAAACCCATTGTATCATGGTCTTATTACTTTAATGTGTTGTTAATTTTTAGCGTTGTAACATTATATAGTTGTCAGGAAAGAATTTTATTACATAAAGTGGTATGAATGATTGAAAAACAAAATGGAGAATAGCCTTGTATGGTGTGTTATAAAGGGTATAAATAGGAGTGGAAAATAGCTATGTACTGCCAATATCTAATGCCATGGAGACAGAAAAAAGGAACACTGAACAAAATAATACCATCCCTTCTACAAGATTGTCTGTATAACATTTTTTTTAAATATTTCTTTTTTAAGTTATAAAACTTGCTTTACATTAACAGAACTTAATAATTTTCCCTAAGCAAAACTGTGTTTACGCCTTATAAATAAATAGTGTACACGCCATTTGCACGTGTGGGATGACCCACTATAATAATATAATTTTTCCCTAATATTTTTGTAGCTCAAGTGAAAACGGTAAACGCGCGAACGTTTGCCGTCGCGAGCGCAGCCCGGCGCGAAGCTATGTTGTCTCCGTGACCGGCCCCCGCCTCCGCACCTGTGCCTGCGGAGCCCCCGCGCTCGCCCTACCGACGTCGGAGCTTGCCGTCGCATTGGTCGTCGACGAGGCAGTCGGCCCCACGCTTCTGGCATGCACACCCGCGCTTTTCGCTCCGCCGTTCTTGCTTAGTAACGATTATATTCCTTCCTTTTTGTTCATAAGACTTAATTGTAATTATCGACGAATATACGTTAAGTATTTAAATTGGTTGCCTTATTTATATCCACACGAATAGGCAAACTATAAAGTGGTGACCCCGACGCCCGACGGGAGTAATATATGCGCGCGTTATAAAATACTTCGAGATGTCGTCGGATCGAGCCGCGCCTGGAAAGTTCTCGAGCGGTGATGACGCAGCGCAGGCGGGAATCATGAGTACGGCGGAAACTAATAAGGTTAGTGTAAAAGTGCCTCCTTTTTGGAAAGAAAAACCAAAATTATGGTTTTGTCAGTTAGAAGCCCAATTTCTTTTAAACGGTATTACATCAGATACTACTAAATATTATACCTTAATTGGAAACTTAGACCTTAATATTATAGAAAAAGTAGAAGAAATCATAGACAATCCTCCAACAACTGGGAAATATGATTTTTTAAAAGCCGAGATTATTAAACGCTTGTCGGCCTCGCAGCAACAAAAAATTATGCAATTATTATCCCATGAAGAGCTTGGCGATCGCAAACCATCTGCATTTTTGCGACACCTCCAGGACTTAGCCGGTCCTGGAATTCCTAATGATTTTTTACGGACTATATGGACAAGTCGCCTTCCAGTATATTTACAGACAATCGTGGCGCAACAGAGTGATCGCCCGCTAGAAGCCGTGGCCGAGTTGGTGGACCGCGTGGCAGAAATCGTCCCGGGAAACCCGGTGGTGGCCAGTGCCACGTCATCATCAGCGAATAGTTTGACCGAGGCAATTAGAGAGGAGGTACGTAATGAAGTTTCCGCATTATCTCGACAGCTGAAAGAGCTATCAGTTAAAGTAGACCGTACTCATGCGAGAAGAAAAAACACCCGCACTGGCAGCAATAGCCGTCGTACTGGGCATTCTAGAAGCAAGTCACGAAACCGTTCGTACCGTGTAGGAGGTGGTCGTCGTTTATGCTGGTACCATTACAATTTCCGGGAGAAGGCAGATAAATGTATCTCGCCGTGTGACTACACTTCGGAAAACTACAAGGCCAGTCGCTAACGACGGCGAGTGACTGTTGCAGTATTTCCAGCCGTCTCTTCGTAACAGATGTAAGGTCGAAGAAAACTTTTCTCATTGACACAGGCTCTGATGTATGTGTGTATCCACGTTCGTTATTACGAGATCGTCGAGTCAAGGTCAATTACGAGTTAACGGCAGCTAACGGTACTATTATACCTACATACGGGTATATACACCTACTGCTCAACTTAGGCTTGAGAAGAGATTTTAGCTGGAAGTTCATAGTAGCAGATGTTTCCAAACCAATTATTGGAGCGGATTTTCTATCATTTTATAATTTGTTAGTCGATTGTCGCAACGGAAAATTGATCGATTCGCTAACGAAAATTTCTATATGTGCAGTTGCTGGTTCTTCTGACATTCCTAGCGTAAAAGCTATTGTCGATGCATCGGGATATCAAGACCTGCTACAGGAGTTTCCATCCATCACTAGGCCGCCGGGTGCTCCACGAGAGGTACGTCATTCCACGGTACATTTTATTAACACCACACCAGGGCCGCCTGTATTCTGCCGTCCTAGGAGGCTGGCCCCCGATCGTTTGAAAGCGGCCAAGGCGGAATTTGAGGCAATGTTGCAAGATGGTACGGTGCGGTATTCTAGTGGACCGTGGGCTTCTGCGTTACATATGGTACCTAAACATAATAGTGGTTGGAGACCATGTGGAGATTACCGTGCTTTGAACGCAAGAACTATTCCGGATGGTTACCCGGTGCGGCATATTGAAGACTTTTCTTGTCAACTTCATGGATGTGCAATCTTTTCTGTTATAGACCTAGTAAAAGCTTACCAGCAGATTCCCGTAAATCCAGAGGATATCCCGAAGACCGCCATTACAACACCTTTTGGTCTTTTCGAGTGCCCTTTCATGTCATTCGGTCTGCGGAACGCCGCCCAGACCTTCCAAAGATTTATGGACGAGCTTACCAGAGGTTTGGATTTCTTTTGTTTCCCATTCATCGACGACATTTTAGTAGCATCAAGCAATGAGGAGGAGCATAGACAGCATTTACGGACACTTTTCTCTAGACTAGAGAGACATGGTGTCGTACTAAACGCGGCAAAATGCAAATTTGGATTACCAGAGGTAACTTTCCTTGGTTTTACTGTCTCTGCTGATGGCGTCCGTCCACTGGAGGATAAGGTTCGTGCAATACAAGAGTTTCCCCCACCTCAAACAATTAAAAGCTTGAGAAGGTTCCTTGGCATGATCAATTTTTACCGGCGTTTCATAAAAAATGCCG
The DNA here is from genome assembly GCA_905333005.2 of Lycaena phlaeas. Lineage (NCBI taxonomy): Eukaryota > Metazoa > Arthropoda > Insecta > Lepidoptera > Lycaenidae > Lycaena > Lycaena phlaeas. The sequence goes on from HG995178.1 coordinate 12,103,236, forward strand.
CTGAATTGCAAGCCCCTCTAAACAATCTACTTGCTGGCACAAATATGAAAGGTTCGAAACCTGTTAGCTGGAGTAAAGAACTTTTAAACTCATTTGAATGTTGCAAGAAGAGTCTCTCACACGCCGTTATGCTAGTCCACCCAGTCCCGAATGCAGAGCTGGCACTAGTAACGGATGCTTCAAACGCGTCAATTGGAAGTGTTCTCCAACAAAAGGTCAACAACATCTGGCAACCTTTAGGTTTTTTTTCTAAAAAAATGAGCCCCGCTCAGCAGAAATACAGTGCGTATGATCGGGAATTGCTGGCGGTGTATGAATCTATTAAACATTTCCGACATATGCTTGAAGGCAGGCATTTCACTATATTTACTGACCATAAACCACTAATTTTTGCATTCCAACAAAAACAAAATAAGGGTTCGCCGCGACAAATTAATCAATTGTATTTCATTTCACAGTTCACTACGGACATAAAACATATATCGGGACAAGATAACCAGGTGGCAGATACGCTTTCCCGAATAGAAGTAATCAGCAGGCCAGCAGACATGACCAAACTCGCTGCCTCTCAAAAAGACGACCCCGAGCTGCTAAAACTAATCGGTGGTAACACATCCCTTAACTTAAAACCAATATTATTACCTGATTCCGAAATAACTATTTACTGTGACGTTTCTCTTGGCAAGCCTCGGCCTTTCATCACAGTTGACCACAGGCGACAAATTTTTAATTCCTTGCACAGCTTAAGTCATCCTGGAGCGGCTTCATCGATAAGGCTGATAAGTGAACGTTTTATTTGGCCATCTCTCAGGAAGGACGTTCGAGCTTGGGTGAAGGAGTGTGTGGCCTGCCAAAAATCAAAGGTAACAAGACATACTGTATCTCCTCCAGGTGATTTCGGTATTCCAGATACTCGCTTTTCCGAGATTCACCTGGATTTAATTGGTCCCTTGCCGATTTCTGGCGGTAACCGTTACTGCTTGACTATCATAGACCGGTATACTAGATGGCCAGAGGTTATACCACTTCCCGATATAACAGCTGAGACCGTTGCCAAAGCGTTCCTGGCTGGTTGGATCTCTCGCTACGGCTGCCCTAGAAAAGTAGTAACTGACCAAGGGAGGCAGTTTGAATCCCGTTTGTTCCAGAATTTAGCAAAGTTATGTGGCGTGAAGTTAGCAAGAACGACTGCATACCATCCCAAGGCTAATGGAATGATCGAAAGATTTCATCGCACTCTCAAGGCTGCATTAATGGCGCATGGTGGTAAAGACTGGATCGAATCCCTTCCGGTGGTTCTCCTTGGGCTGAGAGCTGCGTGTAAGGTAGATTTACAATTTTCGTCTGCAGAGTTGGTGTTTGGAGAACAGCTTCGCATCCCTGGCGAGTTTATAACTTCTAGTCCGTATAAGGTAGAGTACCCAGACTTCATTAGAGCACTTCGTCACAAAATATCTGAGTTGCGACCTTCACCATCTTCTAATCATGCACAGCCTACCGTGTTTGTACACAAACATTTAACTGACGCAACCCACGTATTTTTACGACAAGATTGTCTGAGAGGATCTTTAGAACCACCATATGCAGGTCCTTACAAAATTATTTCTAAAACAAACAAGACAATGGATTTATCAATCGGAAATAAAATTGTCAAAGTTAGTATAGACCGAGTTAAGCCTGCATATGTATTGAACGAGGAAGAAGATGTAAAAGAGAGTAAAACCACAAAAACTACCAGATCAGGTCGTACGGTTCACTTTCCGGACCGTTACGTTCCGTAACCTCCGTACTCGTGAGGGGGTCATGTGGGATGACCCACTATAATAATATAATTTTTCCCTAATATTTTTGTAGCTCAAGTGAAAACGGTAAACGCGCGAACGTTTGCCGTCGCGAGCGCAGCCCGGCGCGAAGCTATGTTGTCTCCGTGACCGGCCCCCGCCTCCGCACCTGTGCCTGCGGAGCCCCCGCGCTCGCCCTACCGACGTCGGAGCTTGCCGTCGCATTGGTCGTCGACGAGGCAGTCGGCCCCACGCTTCTGGCATGCACACCCGCGCTTTTCGCTCCGCCGTTCTTGCTTAGTAACGATTATATTCCTTCCTTTTTGTTCATAAGACTTAATTGTAATTATCGACGAATATACGTTAAGTATTTAAATTGGTTGCCTTATTTATATCCACACGAATAGGCAAACTATACACGGCTTACCTACTTGTCCTACTAATATTATTAATGCGACAGTTTGCATATTTGGATGTTTGTCACTCTTTCACATAAGAGCTACTTGATATATTTATATTTGAGTGGATCTTCACAATATAGCTTAAACATCATAATAATATAATTTTGTATCATCATCATCAGCCTTCATCCGTCCACAGCTGTACATAGGCCTCCCTCAATAAACGCCAAGACGACAACACGGACGGATATTTAACGAATTTGTGTGAATTGTTCAAAATCTAATCAGACGAAGTTACGGGCCCCAGCTAGTTAACAATAAAAATAAATTATTGACAGCTTTAGAAGTTTATGTAGTCAAACTGTAAGCAAATTCCGCCAACTTTAAACAAAGTGGGCAACCGGACTGGAATCGCCCATGTGAGCAAATAGCCTAGTTCACAGTTGGAAATCTAGGCGCTTAATAATCACAGGCTTTTATTTAACTTGACTTGTTAGTTTTTGTACGTTTCGGTGAAATCTTGAATTTATGACCTCAGAGGGACTCAGCTTTTCCTCCTTTTAGAGGGGCAAAAGTAGATTGAGATTTATGGGATAAGGACGTATTCGGTGAAACGGAATGTTTGTACTTTCAACTAGATGTCGAGATGGTTAGCCTGCATATTTGTACAGTAAGGGTTCAACTGGTATTCTTTTAAATTGCGGTAAGGTTACCACTCCTGGTCGTGGGAGTAACGACCATCCATCATCATCAGCCTTTATCCATTCACTGCCAAAACGGCCTCCCGTGATGGTGTTTCATTGGTAGATAAAATTAGAAACGAATCTATAATTAATATAGTACAAGCAGTGCCCCGCGGTTTCACCCGCGTACTTCCCATTTGCGTGGGAGTACGGTGATAAATTATAGCCTATGTGTTATTCTGATGTATAAGCTATATTAGCGTAAAGTTTCATTAAAATCTATTCAGTAGTTTTTACGTGAAGTAGTAAATGAAGTGTAAGTGAAAGAGTAACAAACATCCATACTTACAAATTTTCGCGTTTATTATATTGGTAGGAAGTAGGATTAGTAGAATCTCTTAATCTGTTTGTTGTGCATCCAACTGTATACTCTTTCCAATGACTTCTAAACTTCAATGCTTGAATGATCGAATTTAGAAAAATTATAAGGAAAAATTGTTTTGTGATTTTTTTTTATGATTAGAATATTTTGCTTACTAAAATTTTTCTTCTCAGCACGCTTACTTTGACACTATTAGTAGAATTAATTGACCTTCAATAAAGCTATTTAGTAAGTAAGCATTGAATGAAAGTTTGAGTGTGTGCGTGTGTATGCATAATTTTTGTATGTGTGCGTCCATGTGACAGGACACAAAGGACGATCCGGCAAATGGTGCCGTTAATCAAACGACCATAAGGGATCCGATTGACAAACGGGACCGGCGTTATGCAGGTCACTGCATCTGAGGCACAAATTGCTCCTTGGGGGCCCCGGATTTGTTAGGGGCCCATAAAGTTGTTTTATTATATGTTCCCGGGATTTTTGTTCGATGTCTATATTTTTATCGGATGCTGATAATACAACAGCGTAAAGCCGGGCGGGTTGCTTTGGAACGAAATGGTTAGATTTTATTGCACTGGATTAAATGGGCGAAATTCCCATTGACCTATTAGTCACAGACAATATGTCGAATACGTAGTCTACATTGAAAATTAAACCTAAAAGTCTTCTAATACCCTTTCTGTCAGTTTTAAAGTTTTATGTTTGTCACTATTACCTACAAAAACCGACGGTGGTCCAGTGGTGGACGGACTCGGCCTCTTATGCGAGGGGTTCCGGGTTCGATCCTGACCCGTCCGTGTGTGCCTTGAAATAGGTTTTTCTAAATTTCTAAGTGCACACGAGACCATCGTTCGCTCACCGGTGAAGGAAAACATCGTGAGGAAACCTGCATGCCTGATGAGATTGAGTCTTTGAAGGTATGTGAAGTTCACCAACCCGCACTGGGCCAGCGCGGTGGACTATTGACCCATTACCCTCCTCGCCTGATTTCGAGGAAGGAGACCCGTGCCCAGCAGTGGGTTGATACTTTACTTTTTTTACCTACAAAAACTACTATAAAATAAAGATAAAAAAAAACCAGACCAGTCTCTACTGGTCCCGTAAACAAGGCGTTCGTTGACGATGTAAAAGCTAAGAAAACACAGCGTAAAGTTAAGTTCTCCCTTCTTAAACAATGATAAATAAGTGTGTAGAAGTATTAAAAAATTCATTAACCAGATGGGAGGACGATCTGCCTCCTTTTTAAATGAAGCTGCAAATGATCGGAGCCTTATGTTCAATAGAGGACGGATAAAGGCTGATGATGACGAAACATTGAAATCATATAGAAGAAGAATACAAATGACACTCAATTGTACTACTGATAATGAAGTCGTTTGTCATATAATTTGACCCCCGCCGGTACTTAGTTAAGCTATCAACGTTTATCGATATATAGATGTTACAATAATACATCTCCTAATCACAATCGGATCTTGTGTTACAGCGTCCTGTCTCACACAGCGTGTAATTACAGATATTAGTTATACTGACATTTATGTATGTGATTACAATAATGCACTTGTGTAGCGAATTTTAATAGAACCAATGTGTACTTCGTAAATTGAAGCACCCCTAGACAAGTGGCAAACGCTCAATTCTATTCCTTTGCGTTTACTCGCTAACTCCATAGGGCTGCTGCAAAATTTTTTAAGAACGTTTATTAAGACACATAAAGTGTATGGTTTTGTTTGTAAAAACTAAAAACGTCTAAAAACGTATGTAATTCGTTCCCCCTAGAAGAGTGGATAAACGCTAAACGAATATAATAGAAAAGAATACTTATTGTATGGGAATTACACTAGCTTACGACGTAAAAAAAATTCAAGAAATATTATAACAATAATATTCGTTTTAAACGAAGTACAGAGGTTGTTAAACGTTTTAACAAACTAAACCATATTCATTATGTATCTTAATAAACGTTGGAGTTAGCGAGTAAACGCAAAAGAATAGAAGCGAGCGTTTGCCACTTGTCTAGAGGGGCAGATTTGTTGCATTTCGATAGGACAAGCTTTGTAACTGGTTGATTTTTTATTAAAAAGACACACAAGTGTCTGCCAGAAAGCTACAAAGCTTTCTAACTTGTCAAATACAATTTACAATTTGTAATGTTTACGAAACAAGGCAATGTTGTACTACCTCTTTTGTGCTAAATCCAGTAGGGCTACTCTGTAAAAACTATTTAAATATCGAGCTTCACCCGAGTGATAGAGCTCACTTTACGCTCTCTTCGAAAGCGAACTTTATTAATATACATAGATAGTCGAATTTTAAAGAATACAAATTTGTCAAATTCGTTATATCACCGCGGATTCCGCTTTCGAGATTAAAAAAAGAGAAAACGACCTTACAGAATAGCCCTACTGTACTTTAAAGATTTTCTTATGCTTCAATTTATGTAACAGTCAACGAGTTGTCTAGGCTAGAAACGGGTGTAATCTTGTCTTAATTAAAATCTTACGCGACCAACAGACGGCACTACGCAACGCCGTGGTAGGCGATGCAGCGGATCTCAATTTACATTGGCCTCTATAAAATACCAAACACACGTACACCGCTCGACCGCGCGGACGAGCGACGCTCTTGCCGCAACCGCATCACACGGGACGCCGCGCCGCCGCCGCATAACCGCATCGATCATCATGGCTGCAGCACGCTTTAATACAGTTAACTAATATAGTACAACACGAATGTATCGCTTAGTACAGTTCGTAGAAAAGGATGCACCCTATATATACATTTTTTCATATTTACCACCACTTCATTGACCATTCTGGTCAACCTCATCTCATCGTATTGTCCCGACGTTGGGAGTGGTTGTTCTGTGGTGCGGAACAACCACTCTGTGGAGGTGGCGTCGGTCCCCTGAGGGACTGACTAGTGACTAGCCGTCGAGGTGCAGTGTTACTTGTAGATCCGGGGCACCTCACCAAAGGCGGCAGTGGTGGCACTCGCCAGGTTTTAGTGGGTAGAGCTGCGTCCACTTATCATCTTTCGGGCGCAGCGAGTCCCACATACCCTCCTAGGGAGACCCCAGCGGGATGCGTCAGTGCATTTCCCGGCGTCTGTATCAAACTGGTTAAAATTCAAAACCGCGTTAAATCCATTCGCGTGGACATACGTATAAACCGCCTCGCGAAATACCGCTACGAAATCCGCTTTACTGCCTCCGCCTGCCTACAGCGGCGGTTCGCGATGCCGTGTGTAGTAGACAACTTTTAAATGTATTTATGGGGTGACGCAAATGGGACGCGAGACGTATCGCTCTTAGAAGTCATTGTCTCACTTCGCTGAAATGAAAGAGAAGCAAAAAGACGCCGCGGTAGTACGACCTTTCTTTCGAATTGCTCGAGTTATCATTTCATCATCATCATCATCATCATCAGCCTTTATCCGCCCACTGCTAGTTATCATTTACATATTATTATTTGTTGATTCTTACAAATATCTTCATATTTATATAACAGTTTCCCTTATATGATCTCCTTTTTTTTGACGAATTGTTGTTTGAGGGAATAATTTTAGCATTAATTGATCTAGAAATTTCTAAAGGTAGATGTTGATAGTGAATCTAATCTGCTCTCGAAAGGAATATAATTTGTTCAATAAAAGCGTATCGCACGATGAATTCTTGGAATTCGTCAAACATAACATCTCACAATTTCTGGCATATCGTTCGTTAGTACCTCCGCCCCCGACAAACATTTACGCCTTGTTTTTTGCCCCATTAATGAAGATTGGATTGGATCGTTTCAATCTTCTCCGTTTCGTTTTCTTAAGAAATTCAATAAGAAAAACCCGATTTTTTTTTCGTATTGTTTTTTTCGGTAGAGATATTTTTTTAGGTTCATCCGTGTTCAAGGAATAAATTAAAAGCATTTAACGGAGGAGGGTAAAATGGCTATTTTCGGATGACAAATGAATTGTGTAAATTTAAATAGGTTATAAGTACATTGATATAAAAGTAAAGACATATTATACATCTAATACATAAAATTCCCGTGTCACGGGTGCACAATTAAACTACTTCGAATCGACTTGACCGATTTTTATAAAATTTTATATGCATATTCAGTACGTATAAGAATCGACCAACATTTATTTTTATTCCCCTAAATGATCAGGGTGACCCACCCCAACTTATATTATTTTGTTTTGTAGTTTTAAACACCAAAATATTATTGACAAAACCTTTGTCCTCTCAGAACTAAGTAATATACAAGCAAAATTAAATTTCGACTGAATGCAAAGAAAAATCTATTAAAAACTTCATGGTTGCATCTGGTAAAGCTACCCATGATAATCCACATTTCTAACTGTACCGTAGAAACCTCAACGGAAACTTAGGCATCATGTTCAGTTGAAACCATACGTGACCAGAGTGTGTGCCAAGCTTTATACTTCATTGCCTAATGTGAAATCCCTTTGTGCATTAATTAGTATTGGAACAGCGAACCGTGTACAACCGGCACTCCACTCGTATAATTGTTTATACAACTATCACCAATAACCCCGCTGTCTAAAGGTCTGTTTAGCTCGAATAATAACCGAGCACGCGATATGATGGGTGCTGTGTTTGACCAATATAGATCAACAAATACTGGTGCTCGGAAACGAAATGTAAAATTAGTCCGACGAGTCCTTGATAATCTTGTGTCGTCATGACGTTAATGAAATTAATTACTTATTTATAGATATTTTGTTTAGTGAAATAATTTTTAGACACTTTAAAGCAACACACACACAATTGTAAGTGGTAGCGCCATGCTGCTTTGTAGCCAAATTGGGTTGGCACGACCGGGAAGGAACCTCTAGCTCTCATAACATCGGCGTAAAGTGACTGCTAAGCTGTCGCGTTGTGTGCGGATTATGAGTTTCCGGTGGTCCATTGGGGGACAGGGTAAAGGAGGGCAACGATCTGCATAATCTCTGGTTATTTGGAGTTAATGGCCGTCGATAGTCGCAAAAAACAAAAACGTTTCGGATACTTTACAATAACTATGGCCATAATATCCTGTGATAAATTCCGTAAAAGTTGTTTTTGTAATTTTATTGTAAGGAGTTAAATTCGCGTAAGCATTACAATGTAATACTTAATATATGTACGTAATTCTTTTGTGTGTAGGTACGTCACTGGACTACTCTTACACGACTGGATCGATTTTGATAAAAATATTGTTTGAGTTCAAGCGGTTTTGGGAATGGGTTGGATTTACAGTTCGGTCCAATACAAAATGTTTTTTACAGCAAAGACAAAGTCTGTGGGGTCCGCTAGTGTTGTATAGGTAATTACAGTCCAATCTGAGTAATAAAATCAAGCGTATTCAAACGATGAAGAGATATCTGAGGCTATGAATATATATCGTAAACAAGCATCTCTAGTAATCTTAGATCATTAATATGTCTAGATGGAGTGTCGCCCTACAATCAAAACAAAAAGAACAGGCCAACATTTTCAAAGATGTGTTCGTGAATAGTGATACCAGCTACTAAAGTCCTCTCAAAATCATCCTTTTTAATCTCGTTGCACTTCAACACAAACATTCATTATAAATAAAAACAATAATGTGTAACAATTCATGCGTATTCTATGACAGTGGGACGGATACTAAACACGGAGAAAGCATTTAGAGGCCAACAGTTGGACGCTATTTTTTGGATGTGTTTTTCGCGCGAGACTCTATCTAGACATATTATTGATCTAAGCTAGTAATTTAGCTTAATGATTTATCATCTGGATAGGCTTCTTTCAATGAACGCCAAAATGAATTACTTTCCCGTCATCATCAAAATCAGCGAGCGCATTACAATTTAAATTCTGTCACATGAGCTATATTTGAATGAACTGAGAATATTAAAGGAATGACGATTCTACTTATCGAAGTATTGACGTATCAAGTATCGACTTGTATTAATAATATGCGGGTAAAATAAGAACATGTTTTAATTGATATATTCTGAACCGGAAAAACTTACACAATAGAATTTTCCCATGGTTTGTATGACATAATGAGAGATGTAATCCACAGCGTCAATTATCTAGATTTCCATATTTCTTGTAAAAATAACACACCTACACGCAATTAATTGTTCCAATAGAAGGTTAATAGTTGGGAATTGATCGTATTGGCGTTGATTAAGGGAGGCCTATCCTCAGTGAACCTATAAAGGCTGATGATGATGATAATGATGATGAAGATGATAAAGGTGATGATGATGATGATGACAATGTTGATGATAATGATGAAACAAGCGGTTACTCGTTCTAGTGGAAGGTTAATAGTAGAGTATTGATCGTATTGGCGTTGTTAGAGTCAATCTATAGGTAGCGACTACAAAAGTTTCCAAAGTATTATCTTAGGTGGTGTGCAAGTTTTATACCGGATAACGGTTTTCTATCTTCAAAATAGTAAAGTATATAATCTTAGTTGTATAAAAAGTCAAAGATAAAGTAAAAGATGCAGTCTATTTACCTATCGATTTTTGCATTTTGATTGAAAGGAAGACTGGCAGACGTGTTATGTGATGCTAAGTCATCAGCGTAACCAAGGAATAATCATAATAATAATCATATAATAATTTTTATCAGTAAAAAAATGGTCTATGGTTTAATGGTTTATGGTCTCCCCCGCCAAGTCGAGAACGTCGAACTTCTGGCATCGGACCGGATTTAAGAAAGGACCAGAAATACTTTACATGAGACTTATTCAAGCCACGCATTCAAACGTTCCCTATCCTGAGTCGTAAGGTGGTAAGTATCAGTGCCAGTAACGTCCCTGTGCTCGTGTTGGCTCGGGCTGTGTACCCGGGTCCCACTAAAGACAGGACGTCGTGGGGTGCTTAGTAGCGGTCGAGCAACCCTATTTAAAGAGTCTGACCTTCGCCGGGGCTTGTCGCGTAGGTGATCCTGTTGCCTGCGGTTCCTGGACTTTCATAAAGCGGCTAAAGACGCTCGCAGTGGTTTAGTGGGGTAGTACAACCCAAATGGGAGTCCCCATATTCGTTAGTGTACCTACCTGTCTTGGTAGGTGCTGTAACTGCCTAATTTTTCAATTGACCTATTATAACATTGTAAATGACAGAGGAATTTAGGTACGTTCGTATTCTAATGATATTGTAGCGGTTTATTATTGTCTGATGACACGGACACAACGGCATTTTTTAACAATGTCTAGCTATTGTTTTCTTATGTTTACGCGAATTTAACTCATTATAATAAAACAAAATTTTACAGATTTTATGGCGGTTTATTAAGTTTTTTACAAGCCCGACGTTTCGGATACTTTACAGCAACCATGGTCACATGGCCAGGACTGAGTCGTCTCGTTTTGTTTTATTATAATGTCTAGCTAGATCGATTTATCGCCTCCGAAACCTCGTGTATACTAAACATGAAAACCGTTGAAGCCGTTTAAAGATATAAGATTTGATGATGCACCATCAAACAGTAAACTTGCATCATTCATAGCCATTACACATCACGAGTGCAGCATTCATACAGTTTATTTTGAATGCACATTTAAATTGAATTTAAAAGATGACGCACGTGCAATCGGAAAGCAATTTTGTGGCGGCCATATTTTATGCGTTTACGTTATGACATTACCGTCCACCCTTTGTGTGTTATATTATTATGTGAGATTTTATTTTATATACGACTCATATTTAACAAAACTACTTTATAAATATACCACGGTGCTTACCGCTTGAGTATTGATAATTTTAATATATTTTAATTTTTTTTATGTCTTAATAGATACTCTGAATTTAAATTAATGACATCTGTATTATATTATAATGAAAACTTTAAATAAAATTTATTATACAAATTGTAATTTAATTTTTTTCTAAATGTTGCATGTCCGTTAGGTCAACACAAGTACAAATTATTTCGCAATGCTTGTAAAAGGCATTAAGTTTTAAGTACTTTACTTTAATAATATTTTAGAAATTTTGTACACTTAGTTAATGTATGTATGTAAATAATGTAATTTCTAGACAAATATTTCATTTTATTCGAGTAACTTATGATAAAAGCACAGTGTAGATAAATTGATATCTATCTACACTGTGATAAAAGATAAAGTAAATTAAAGTTTTTATTTAACTTTCGTTATTGCAAAAAACTCTTCTACACAAACAAATTTCAACGATTTAACAAATATTGTAAGCAACAACAATATCGTTTATCATATTCAAAAATTGATTTTGCACCAGGGCAAAGATTTAGCATATCAAATATTATGAAACTGCGCTGTCTACATTTCAATGTGAAAGAACTTTGAAAAATATGTAAAGAGATGCAAGTTTGAACAAGTTTGCTTCGGGGATCAATAGCTGGAGACTGTTCAGTTCGCGTCTCGCACGACAAAAGGCAAGTGTTGTTTTGTTAACTCCATCTTACGGAAATCGCGCGCTATTTCGACAAGATATTTGAAAAAAGAAATAGTTTGAAACAGTTTAAGTGCTTAAAGAGGCTATCCAGGACATATGTTTGTCCAATTACATATAGTAAAAAAAAAGTAAAGTATCAACCCTTTATGTCCTACTGCTGGGCACGGGTCTCCTCCTCGAAATCAGGCCAGGAGGGTAATGGGCCAATAGTTCACCGCGCTGGCCCAGTGCGGGATGGTGAACTTCACATACCTTCAAAGACTTTCAATCTCATCAGGCATGCAGGTTTCCTCACGATGTTTTCCTTCACCGGTGAGCGAGCGATGGTCTCGTGTTTGGGGCGCACTTAGAAATTAGAGAAACCCATTTCAAGGCACACACGGGGGGTCAGGATCGAACCCGGACCTCTCGCATAAGAGGCCGAGTCCATCCACCACTGGACCACCGTCGCTCAATTACATATAATTATTATAAATATTTATATTATAATGTTTTAGTAAGTCTTCACTACATATGTTATCTATTAACCGTTCTCCGAATACTCTACACTCGCATTCATGCACACAGCAAACAAACAGGTTTTTTTATCGTAGCGGGACACAGCCCTCAGTCTTCCTTGATAAATAGGCTATCTAATATGAAATAATCTTTCAAATTCGACTAGCAATTCTCGAGATTAGCGTGATCAAACAAACTCTTGAGCTTATATAAGTTTAGAGCTTTATATATAATATGAACTTCGCCTGCGTCAATTTAGATTTAAAACGGTTCCTTAATTTTTTGAAAATTTAATATAGCTTTTTTTCACCAGGGATAATGTAGCTTATTAACAGCGAAAGAATTTCTCAAATCGGTCAAATAGTTTCGGAGCCTATTCAATACAAACAAAGAATCAAATCTTTCCTCTTTATAATATTAATATTATTTAAATACAAATTATTACAGTAGCGGTAAGTCTAGTTTAAAACTATATCTAGACCGATAACATTTAAAGCGCCTACAATTTTTACTCTCGCCAGTCCCAATTTAAATTCCGCCACTATCTCATATTTGCCGGGTGCAGAGTAACGCCAAATTTACTACCATTACCCGCAAAAGCTCTTTCAAAAAATATGGTGCCGTTCCATTCGCATTACAAGGGCTCAGAGATATGATTGGCCTGTGGTATAGCTTATGAGCGGAAAGCGGCTATTATTTGTTACTTATATTTATTTATTATAATTGTTTCATTAATTTATAGTGGATACTTTTAACTGTAAAGGATACAAAGATACAGATAATATAAAGATATTATTATGTATGTGCTTAGTGTAGTGATACTATTTTTGGCTTACTTTTATATACCTACTAGATGTTATATTCTTAGACACTTATCTTAGTACTATTTAAAGACGATTGAAAAATATCGAAATTGAATTATTTACAAAAATCCTTGGGAATATTTTAGATCTGTGTGAAAGAATAACAGTTTCACAATTTTTTATTTTTTAATATTACTAGAAATAAATAAGTAGCACTAGAATAGTTTCTGTTGTTAACCGTTAACAAGATTGGGACATATAGTTATCATATCATGGTCATATTGGAAAATAGTACAAAACGACATAAAAAAAGGTAAAAAAAAAATACTAAATTAATCAAGAAAATAATAATTTAAACAAAGGAAACGTTAGTACCGCTCACCGTTCATAATTCGCACCAATCGCCAAGGCTTTGTTTCAAGTGGTCGCATTTATTCTCCCCATGTCCGAGTCCTCTTTAATTATGGATAATTTATATTCAGATTAAAGCCGGCAGGTGAGCTGGCCACACCCTCAGCTCTATTATACACCGCACGTGACTTCAATATGCAGTTATTTGGATTTATGTTGGCAAGAATAGTTTGTGGTCAAATATTGTCACCTCGAAGGTTATTCTGGTAAGAACTTTAGTCTCAAGATTGTACGATAATTTGTATACAAGTAAAAAGAGACCTGAAAGCTTTGATAAAGTTGTATCGTGTCGTAGTAGTAAGATGTCGAAATTCGACATCGTCTCTGATCAATGAAAGACAGAAAGAAAGTTTATTTGTGACACACATTAGGTACAAAATTCAGTATTAATTTTTTTTCTTACTTGGGTATCACAAACTGGTTCCAGCTCAGTGTTTTGCTGATGTTAACCAGCACTTATTTTATTTAATGACCATTTACTAGCCAATAAGATAATAACAATAACGATCGATCACCAATAGACAGTTTGTGAATTTAACGATTGACCACGTGATTTAGCGCGACTTATGTCAATCCCATACATTTTATTCTTTTCGAACTTCGTTATCGTTTTTTTTAATGTTACTTTGTCTAAGCCAGGATATTGAGAAGTATGAATAGAGATTTTAAAAACCAGGTGTAATCAGTTGTATTGTGCGGACCACGGCGGCACGGCATTTTAATCCGCTATCATCATTTATATCAAAATACTTTTTGATACGATCCACAGAAGATTGCGGAATATGTTAACTTGAGACCCGCAAAGTAATGGATTAGAATAATTTTGAAATAGGATAAGTTGTAGAAGTAGAAAATATCTAGATTGAATAATGGAAGAATTAAAATAGAACAAAAGAGAGTAAAATATCCAAAGGGGATAATAAAACAATTCAGGTGGGAAGTTAATTGACTTGACTTTCATTTAAACTTAATTAATATTTATAGTAGCGATGGCAACTGATCGTAATTTGAAAATTAAAAAATATAAATTTTTCATGTAGGCGTTATTAAAATTGACACCTTAATAGAGGCGGGACTTGGATAAATTACTGATGAAGCCTTCAAATTGATAAAGGCATTGTCAACAAGATGATCCCGTTTTAAGGTGGGCAATTTTATTGCTCATTCAAGTAACATAAATAAAAAATGTGGTGTCGTGGGACACCAGGTAGGAACGAAGTTCCTTCGGTTAAAAAGAAATGTATTATACGCTACTCGCTTGTGTCTGCAACTGTCGCGCCTACGCACGTCTCATTTAACGCTTTTTATTCCACGCACTTTTTCTTACGGTTTTACTATAACATTTTTTTCAGTTCGGTCGCGCAGCAAAATCCCTATCCCCTCCAAGCCTGCCGTAAGGAACTTCGTTCCAAAAAAATATTTTATTTATATTATAAACGCGAAAGTTTGTAAGTATGGATGGGTGGATGGATGTTTGTTACACTTTCACGTAAAAACTACTGAATGGAATTTAATGAAACTTTACAATAATATAGCTCATACATCAGAATGATACATAGGCTATATTTTATCACCGTACTCCCACGGGAACTCGAGTACGAGGGTGAAACCGCGGGGCCTTGCTAGTTATGTTCATAATTCAAATCCTTGTGTCATCATCATCACCCTTTGTCCGTCCATTGCTGAACATATTTCTTCCTTAAGACGACCGATCCCTTACCTCTCGCATCCAACTCGGACCGAACACTGCTCGAAGAACGTCTTCCCACCTGGTTAATGGCCGACTAACACTTCGTCTACCTAAATGCGACCTCACTCTTGAACCTTAGTGGCCCATCAGCTATTCCTTTCGCTGAGTGTGACCAGTCCTTCGCGTGATATCGGTAACTTTACAAACTACAATTTATATAAAGGAAAGAATATGGCTCGTACCGTACTGGTATACTCGTACGTATAAAGATACCAAAAATACCGGACCGCTGTGTAACAGATGCGTGCAGTCACAATTCCTTTAACCGCATCCGAACCACGAGCAGTGGCGCTGTTTAACGGAAAATTAATATGATGATCCAACGAAAAGATGTATATAATATATTACATACAATATTAAGTCTTAGTTAACGCAAGCTGCGAGCAACAGCTAGTATACAATATAAATGTTGTAGGTCAGAGAATATAAATGAAAGAATGAATTAAATCATAAACGGTACAATCCAACTATTTTTATTATACTGAAGTGGCCGAAATGTTCGGCAATTTATTTTTATGGCATTTCAATTTATTCAGTAGTAATGTGGACTTTGTTGAAAATATTGAGACTAAAGAAAATCGATGAGATCTTAATATTTCACTATTTTAATATAATGTAAGTCAAATATTTCAATGTATAAATTACTTGCAGGGAACTTTCTGTTCCCGAGAGAGTACGGGGATAAATTATAGACTATGTGTTATTCTATCAGAAGTATAAACTATACTAATGTAAAGTTTCATTAAAATCCGTTCAGTACCTTTTACGTGAAAGAGTAACAAACATCCATCCATACTTACAAACTTTCGCGTTTAAATTATAAGTAGGAAGTAGGACTGTTGCCTGCGGCTTTGTCCAGGTTATTAAAATATTTTTTCAATAACAAGTATCCTATGTTATTCTAGTACTTTCAAGAATATGTGTATAAGGTTTCATGACGATCGGGTGAGTAGTTTTCACGTGGAAGCGTAACAAACATCCCTACTTTCACATTTATAATATTAGTAAGAGTGAACACAGTTATCGTTTTAGCTGAAAACTGTAGAGCTATGTTTTTTTAATCAAATCACATAGCTTGGCTGTTCCGACCCAAACTGCCTGACTGCATTGAAATGGGCAAACTGCTATAACTGTCAATATTAAAAAGTTTATTTTGGAATAGCGAAATAGTGTCGGCCTTGTTGCGTTTTGATAAACTAGTTTGTTATAACAAAATTTATTGACAGTTTTATTATTCCTTTCAGCAGTTATTCAAAGCAATTTTCTTAAAAACGAAAATAATTTTGTTTGAAATTGTAAATAGTTCTATCAAATTTCATTCAATCGTTTTTGTATTATAAAGGCCCCAACCACCAGTAAAAGTTTCACTCACTCGGAGATAAATTATAACCTATAAATTAGTCTGATGTGTAAGCTGTATTATTATTACAATAAAAAGAAAAATCATTTCATAAAAATCCACCGAGACTTTTTTTCGCACAAGAGTAACATACATACATCTATACATTATCAACTTTCGCGCTTATAATATTAGTAGGATAGGATGGTCGAGCTCTCCTCGCCTCATTTCCAGGAGGAGACCCGTGCCTAGCAGTGGCACACATCTACAGACAGATCTACCCTTTTAATTCTATTCTTATTATATAAAGTGAAGTTCACCAATCTGCACTGGGCCAGCGATTCGTCAACCATGGTCCAATATCCTCCCGATTTCGTGGAGAAGACCCGTGCTTAGCAGTGGAATCACGAAGCATCGATATGAGGAGTCCGAACGTAATGTTGAACGAATGGTCGTAATTTCGGGGACAGATTTTTTGCCGGTAGAGCATGGTTTCTTTAAAAAGTACTTGTTTAAATGTCTACGCCAGAAGTATTGTGGCGCTGATTGGTCCGCGACAATAGCATTGGTACGTACTCGATTCTACCGCAGCCCGTGGCGGAAATTAGAACTAAGATCTGGGTTTATTATTGTGTATGTGAATACTATGGAAAGGCCTATATCGTTCAGACTCCTTATATTTATACTTCGTGAGAGAAACGTATAAAGGTTGATACTGTGCGGTTTATGCTCTATAGTTCAAAACATCATCCATAATAACATCGAATGTACCGGGACAATTCGTACTATTTTTTTTAAATGCTTTTATCGGCTTTGTTTGTCATAATTTATTCGATATTACGGAATCGTCGTCACGTCACGTTTTATCCTCTTAAAACCATCGAATTATCAAATACGGATGACAGTGAAGTATTCTACAAAATGAAAAGTAAAATCGAGTTCATCAAAAGTCAAAAATTTAAATGTCATTTCATTTGAAATTATAGATAGTTTAATTGAACTTCGTGCGCGGCTTCGGAATTTGTGTGACAGTGACGCGGCCGTAGTCGTGCACTTCATGTTGCCTATGTTCAGCTGTGTAAAACGCTGATGATGATTATTTAAACTATTTAAAACGGGATATTTACCATGTTTTTTATCATTGTTTCGCGGAGCTCGATATTTCGACATTGTCTACGAATGTCATGTTCACGAGCTCCGCGAAACAATGATAAAAAACATGGTAAATATCCCGTTTTAAATAGTTTAAGCTGATGATGATGTATGACAAGCGCAGCGCAGCAGTTTAATTGAACTATCTTTCAAGCATTTTTATAGTCTTTTGAAAATGACAATTTATATGATCAACTCAACGTCATAGAAGACATGACATTGTCATCTCGGGGTGAGTCACTGAGAGCGGTGACGGGCGCCGATAATGAACGCCATTGTTGGCTTGATGGACATTATTGGACATACGCCGGGAACGGCTATCGATGGCATATACGTGCCCTATATACGCCATGAGCCAACCGGGCAAAGTAGAACGTTATTATATTAAACTTGAGGAGTGGTTTGATAATCGTAGAGATTGGTAATA
The DNA here is from genome assembly GCA_905333005.2 of Lycaena phlaeas. NCBI lineage: Eukaryota > Metazoa > Arthropoda > Insecta > Lepidoptera > Lycaenidae > Lycaena > Lycaena phlaeas. The sequence continues at coordinate 12,121,299 of HG995178.1, forward strand.
ATTTTAAATAGATACTTTTCTGTGATGCCCTTTTTACATGTTTTTTATTAGCTTCACCTAATTTTATTTTTTATCATCATCATCATCATTAGATTCACCTCTATGTATGTTTATTAGTGTTTGTCTCTGTATGTTTGTAACCGACTTCTTTGGGCGCGATTTTTGGACCAGTTTAAACCAAGACCTTCGCCAGAGAACTAAAGATACCGACATCATGCGAAGAATAAGCACGTTGAAGTGGCAATGGGCTGGTCACGCTCTCAGAAGAACGGATGGCCGATGGGCCATTCAGGTTTAAGAGTGGAGGTCGCGTTTGGGTAGACAAAGTTTTGGTCGGCCATTGACCAGGTCGGAAGATCTCTGTGCAGTGACAGGTCCGCGTTGAATGCGGGTAGCAAGGGATCGGTCGTCTTGGCGTTGATTGAGGGACGCCTATGTTCAGCAGTGGATGGATAAAGGCTGACGATGATGATGATCATGAAATGGTCAGATTTGTTTCAAACTATGCAGATCTATCGAGGACCGATGACGACACATATTATTCGAGATTCCGGAAGATTCCATTTTTTAATTCGTCAAATCAACTGTGTGTTTTTTTTTGAACAATTATTTATTAAAATATAATCTGTCTGTATTTCGAATTTCAGCAAAAAAATAATTTTATATTTAACTCCAAATATTATGTCGAGGGAAGTTTTATAAAAAAATTGTATTAAACGAATATTTTCTATATTATAATTCTAAACGCCCTTAACGAATGTCTAATTAGGAAATTTCACAAGCCTGTCTCCAATAATTCTTGTATTTGCATAATGATATCCCATTAGGATTATCCCAGATTGTTAGGATTGCAATTGTATTCAAATTTTGATTTACGGACGGTATTAACGCCGACTCGCCTCGTTTAATCCTAATAGAGCGAAATACCGGCGCGTTGACGTTCGACATCGATATCCCAATATAATGTTATTAACCATTACACACCGTATGCTTTGTTTGTGTGAAATGATCCAGTTTACCAGATCTGCGTTTTGGATTATAATGGAAATACTTTTACGGATTTCAAAGGGGTCTATTAAGTTATACATATGTTGCATCCCAACGATGGATTACAAAAACAGATCGATCGATCGAGAATAACGATCCATCGATCGGTTATTGAAACACTAAAAGTAGAAAATGGATTGATTTATGTCAATCTTAATCCGAAAATTAGGGATTAGGATTGAATATAGAAAGGGGCCGATAGACGTTGACAACAACGACTTCCAATGAAACGCGAACAAAGCCGCGGGCAACAGCTAGTTAAGTAATAATAATTAAGAGTTTTTTTTACAGATGGCATAAGTGTCTTTACCCTAAATTTGTAAATATAAAAATATATAAGAACCTAAATTTACAGAATTATTTAAAGTCCTATTTCCTCTTGGAGATAATTCCATCCATCAATATTCTGCAGGCCTGCTCCGCTGGTGATCGTGAAACTTTCGCTTCTGTTACGCAATCAGGTTCGGTTACCGACTCTGGATTGTCGTTACAACTTCCCTGTAATCCGATTAACGCGTCTCCCGATCATATCCAATCAAACTTGTGTTGAAGTTACTTTGACTTTCTTTGAAAATTGGGCTATGGACCATTATGTTTGAGTCTAGAAACAATACACAAGCAAGTTTTAGATGAAATGGACGTCAGGCATCAAACAGATACGGGCAAAATCATTAAGCCTTTTAGCCAAGGACATTGGTGGTGGTCGTAAAGAAAATAAGAGAGAAGATAGTTGAGACTCCACATCATGTAGATTTTAGTAAGCATTTATTTTAAATACTGGAAATTTGGTCGCATCTGGTTGCCGACTGAAAGCCGACCCCAAAGAATATTTGGGGAAAAGTAAAGCAGAAGAGGATAACTCGCGATGAATGAAATTCAGGCAACTTGTGTATTCAATTTTGTATCTCAATAACTATATTATTAAAGATCTTCTCCGATCAATGGTAGAGTTGCACAATAGTGTCGCGAAGTATCTTTCAAAGATTTTGTTCGATTTTTAAAGAAATACAAATAAGATAATTAAAACTTGTGGAAATAAATTGAATTTGCATAATTTACTTTAGCTACTACAAAACTTTAAAGTGCAATATCATTTAATGTTGGCACAATAAGCTTTTATATTGTTTTACCCTTTGTTTATGCAATGATACCCTCTGCACCCTTTTGCTGAAGGCAAGTCTTCAGGCTAACAGTTCTCCAAAACATTGTCTATACATCTATCTAACAGGCATATAAGGGGGCAACGCATGTAACATACATACACTACCCTTTATATGCTTGTTACGCTTCATTTGAAGCTACCCATTCATTTTTAAATCCAAGGTCCTTTTTATGTAGAACTTTATGAAATTAAATTGCAATAACGCAAAAATGATTAACTACGATGTTGACAAAAAAAGACAGTATTTTTACAATAACTGTCCCAGCAGTGAACAGATAGAGTCAAGAAAAATATCATAAGGGGACCTGCATGTTAGCTGAAATTGAAAAAAACCTTTGAAGAGGTGTGCAGTTCACTAACCCGCATTGAGCCAGTGCATCCGTGAACCATGGATACTATAAAACCATGGAACTTTAGAACCCAATACCCTTCTCACTTGATTTCGAGAAGTAGACCGTGTCCAGCAGTGAAACATGTATATATGAAGAAAGAAAGAAAGAAAGAAAACACTTTATTGGTTCACAAACACGAGACAACAACAAAATAGTTTACATTAACTAGACAGTTGCACAATTGAGTTAATACTTTATTTTACTTTGTAGTTCAAATAGCATATAGTAGAATTTAATAAAGAAATAATGGGAAAATATAATGATAAAATTCATTGTAGATAACATTATACAACCTAATTTATACACATCAAAAGTAGCAAGCATCTTACAAATAAGTAACGCTAACGACGTGTTAACGTATACGCAAGTTATCAAACTCGAATCAATTCCTATACAGTAACAACCGTATTCGATAGCGTTATACAAAATCTAAGTTTGTTTCAACATCTCATTCGCAGGAGGAAAGTATCAGGAAACTCCCAAGTTTCAGATGCAGGTAACACTAACCGGGTTTCTAAGTAATGTTTATCTTTCACTAACTTAGCGATTGCAAATGATCGAAGTGGAATATTAACTAACAAGTTATAACTAGTGAAATATTAGTCAATAATTTAGACGACTTAGCCTTTATCATATTAACTCCCGTTTTTTTGTACTAGGTGGTAGAATTAGTATTTGTAGGTGGCATATGAGATAATTTGGTGTAAAATATCTTCAAGCGACTTGGCGGCAAAATCTTCTCCAGGTAAAGCGGAACGGCAAACGCAATGACGATATCATTCTCGAATTTTAAGAGATACCTTTCTTATCTTATCTTTCGTAAACAAAAGTCAAGTTGCAACCCTTATGTCCCACTGCAGGACACGGGTCTCCTGGAAATCAGACGAGGAGGGCTCGCATCCTATCCTACTAATATTATAAACGCGAAAAGTAATAATGTATAGATGTATGTATGTTACTCTTGTGTGCAAAAAAATCTCGATGGATTTTTATGAAATGTTTTTTTATTGTAATAATACAGCTTACACATCAGAAAAAAGTATAGGTTATGATTTTACGGTGATGGTAGATGGTGACAGATCAGAACAAAGAGAAGAGGGTAGACAGATTTTTCTGAACTGTCACCTACCATTACCTACCACCTACCTCTTCTTCCCGTGATCATGGTAGTTTATTGCCGAAACATCGGGACCTCAATAATACTATAAATGCGATCAGTACCTGCACTAAATTACATATATTTAAATATGAGACCATATACTGAATTTCATCCGTTCTTCTGAGTGCGTGACCAGCCCATGGCCGATGGGCCATTAAGGTTCAAGAGTGGAGACCGCGTTTAGGTAGACGATCTCCGTGCAGTGGTAGGTCCGTGTTGGATGCGAGTAGCAAGGGATCGGTCGTCTTGGCGTTCATTGAGGGAGGCCTATGTTCAGCAGTGGACGGATAAAGGTTGATGATGATGATGATGATACTGAATTTAACGGCCAAAAAATCTTTGTATATTATAGAATATTGCTGAAAGCATAAGTACAGTCAGCGTCAGATTGATCTTAGCAGCCAAAGTGCTCAAAAAGATCTGACGGACAGAAGTTCAATAATATCTAAGCATTCAAAGTTGTCATATAGATGTTAGCATCCAAAGTAGTCAAAACATCTAAGCAACACATTTTCCATATTTATCGGAGCAGCCAGAGTAGTCATATACATCTTAGCATACAGACTGTCCAAAGGTATCTAAGCATCCAGAGTGTTCAAAAATATCTTGGCATAACAGGAAAATCAATCTTATTACCAGTACTTAAAGTGTATGTGGCTTATATTGATGGCAGACGTCAGTCGCAGATATTTAATTAGTATCATCTGTCTTTATTTACATAAACAATTTTTAATAAGCTATCCCTTTCCTTCAATGTGTTAGGTTCTTGACATGTCATTTTTCTATTTCAGAATTTGTTGAAAGCAAATATTTTATATAAAACATTTATGTGATCATAAAGTGTGTTACACATTATCGCCAAAATTAATTATAATATAAGTATTTAAGTTAATCAAACACAAGAGTTCGCCTATTCGGCAAGAATTGACAATGTAGTATGTGTGTAATTTTTGTTTGTGACCAAATCAGAGGACTCTTGTATTACATAAAACTAATATAGATATTTAAAAATATCGATCAGCTTATATGAAAACTATCTTTAAACTTGTCGCTAATGATGAGTATATCATCATCATCATCATCATCAGCCTTTATCCGTCCGTCCGTCCACTGCTGAACATAGGCCTCCCTCAATGAACGCCAAGACGACCGATCTCTCGCTACTCGCATCTAACGCGGACCTGCCACTGCACGGAGATAGTAAATAAAATAAATATAATAATAATATTAATCGATACGATAAATATATGTTGTAGTATATTACATTACAAAAAAAACGTGCATAATATAACGAGTGAAAAAGTGCTCTGAACAAAAATGTGTAGAGCCGACCCAAACTTGTGTCTCAGAGTATAGTACGCTCGCTAAAATCTTTTGTCGAGAATGTAGAGCGTCCTTAACAATTACCATTTTGACAGCATAAATTATTTATTAAAAAACTAACTTTCTATCCATTATCATCATCAACCTGTAGCCGTCCACTTAAGTAAGCCGATATGTATCTCTGAAAGTTGCTTCTTACCGAAAGATTTTTAAAAATTTACAATTAGCATCAATCCATTATCTAGGCATGTGATCGTCAATCAAGTATTGAAGGTTAACTTTCTTACTGACTACAACTAGAACAAGTCTACCTAAACGCTGGAATGTCCCACTAGAAATAGGGTGGAAACTGAACTACGGAAAACTTTTGGACCAATTGCCTGTTGTTGGTCCGATTTCTTAGCTCCTTCTATCATATTCATCTGATACCTAAAATTGCGATGCATATTTGAGAATTGTCTAAGTAAAATTATTATTATTACTATATTGCCTATGCAGTTTATTTTATTTTATTATTTATTTATTAAACTTATAAATCAAATTAGGCAAATCAAAGTTAACAAGTAAACACAATATATACATAAAATAAAAGATGACCAGCTAAGGAAATGAATAACACAGCAAAAATTAAGAGTTGAAAGTTTAAAATGTATAATAACAGAATACATGATGATATTATACTGTTGTTTCTTTACAAAAAAGGAATCGAGAAAAATAGATAGAAATTTATATAGACGACTGATCTTAATGTTCATTGAAAAAGGCCTATGTCTGGAAGTGGTCAGAACTCAGAAAAATAATAATGATACAATAATCGCGTGTAGCCGCCATCAAAGCGATCAGATTTAAATGTCTGCTTTCGAAAACATAATATGTTTGATCCAGACTTGCTTTGTGGAATAGGCACCCGTTTTGCATGAACGTAATCAGCTGGTCACATGGCTAAACGTAGGTATAGTCTTGGCCTCTTCTGGAGTGAGGGCTCGAGGTTCAATCATGACCGCATGTAGTGCTTTGAAACGTGGGTTTCTAAGTTTTTGATTACACTCTGAGCATAATACCATCGCTCACTCGCCTCTCGATTCACTAACCAGCATTGAGCCAAAGCATCGGTGAACTGTAGTCCAATAGCTTCTTCGTCTGATTTCGAGGAGGAGACCTGTGCCCAGGAATAGGACATATTATATGGGTTGACACTTTACTTTCATTTATGAATGCTCCAGCTCTAACTCCGATAAAAATGTTGTTTTTTGCGCGTCTATCTTTACTGCTATAAATCACTGGAAGGCTTGCAGGAGATCCTGCAATCTAAGTGAATCCACTCGACGTGTGGGTCTTCGAAAAAACTTTGACTAAACAAAAGTTTGAGGGAAGACCATTGGGATGGTGCCCGTTCTATGGAAGCTCAGTCATATTCTCGCGTCGTCTACACCTCAGAGTTTCAAGACGAAGGACTTCAACCAATGCTCTTTCACCGTGATGACGTACGGGGCCAAAATGTGGCCTGTAAATATACGACTTACCAGAACGTTTGTCGTAGCTCAAAGTTCTATGGAGCGTGCTATGATGGGTGTTTTTTGACAGATAGGATTCGAAACGAAGACCTCTACCAGAGACCTAAAGTTACCGATATCACGCGAAAAATAAGCGAGTTGAAGTGGCAGAGAGTTGATCAAACACTTAGGTACCGGATAGTCGATGGGCCGGTAGGTAAGGTTGGACAAAGAGTGGAGGTTGTATTTAGTTAGACAAAGTGTTGGTCGGCCATTTGCCAGGTGGTAAGATGATCCCCGTGCACTGGCAGTTTTAGATGCTAGTCGCAAGGGATCGGCCGTCTTGGCATTCATCAAAGGAAGCTTATTTTCAATAGTGCATGGATAAAAACCGATGATGATGATATTTTACGTGACAACAGCAAGATGACAAATATGAATGCTCAAATAATATAGAAGTACCAGTTTGACCGAGCAAATATTTGGTTTTTATTTGTTTTGTTTTGGATACCCTTATATATGATATTATGATAAAGGTTTTCTCCCAAAAGAAGGAAGGAACAAAAAAAAAGAAAAATAAATTTATTGCACTAGAGATTCGAACCCGGCTCTTTTGGATTCGAGAAAGTCGGATTTTCTAACTGAGCTACTCAATCTTAATATTGCATTGCGAAATTTACGTTTGTATCCTAATGATATTGTAGCGGTTTATCATTACCTGATAACACGAATAAAACGATATTTTCCAAAAATATATCCTAGCTAGATCTATTCATCGCCCCTAAAACCCCCCGTATACAAATTTCATGAAAATCATTGGAGCCGTTTCCGAGATTCTGATTATATATTATATAAAATATATAGAATATGTGTCCATTACATATTTATTTTCTATTTGGTATAATTTCATATTCGCAATATCGTCTGTTGATTATTATCTAAAATCTAAATTTAGACAAAAACATCGAAGAAAAGCAAAATTCTTTAAATTACAACTTTGACAATCAATAGTAAATATTGTTTGTCTTAATTAATTTTATACTCTAACTACGTCTAATAAGGTAATGTTTTCCTTTTAACAAGACATTAATTGTATATCGACGACTGACGTCTGGCATCAATATAAGCTACATACACTTTAAATACTTGTAATAAGATTGATTTTCCTGTTATGCCAAGATATTTTTGAACACTCTGGATGCTTAGATACCTTTGGACAGTCTGTATGCTAAGATGTATATGACTACTCTGGCTGCTCCGATAAATATGGAAAATGTGTTGCTTAGATGTTTTGACTACTTTGGATGCTAACATCAATATGACAACTTTGAATGCTTAGATATTATTGAATTTCTGTCCGTCAGATCTTTTTGAGCACTTTGGCTGCTAAGATCAATCTGACGCTGACTGTACAATAACAATAATAATCCTATGCTATAAAAAATAATAATAATAATAAATAATAATAGTAACAATAGAAAAGTGAACGACATCGGACTGATGATGATCATCAGGTATATAAAATACCACAATTGTTCTCTCTAAGCTTCTTTATTACGTACCCTATTTCGCAATGTAACGAAGAATTAATAATGAATTAAGCTCTGGACTAATTCTTTTTAATAATAAATTTCACTTGGAATTCTTCTATGTGTTTCTTGAACTAAGAAACCGTTCTATATACGTAAAAATGAGACAGTAATTAAGAAAAATACTCTGTTAAATCAATTAAAAAAATATGCTTGAGACTAAATATTTTGAATGAAACAGGGATTCAATAGTTAAATTTATTTATTGTAGCAAAGGCAATAATAAAACAATAAGCATACACCATTCTTAAGAATCTCACCTAACCACGAAACCTTTGAAAATTTGCGTACGTAACAACCATAAACCACAAAGTCTTTACAAACCAAAAGAGACATTTCAACAATTAAGGGAACATCTTGAATAGAATCGCGATACTTTATGCATGCATGCCCGCATTTCTCAAAGTAACGCCTCTTTTCACAGGCTGCAAATGCGTACACTTGCTGTAAATACTAGACTTGCGTGGTTCACGGACTTGGTTTGTACTATACAATATTATATATTTATTTTAATATCCTACTAATCCTGCTAATATTATAAACGCGAAAGTTTGTAAGTATGGATGTTTATTACTCTTTCACGTAAAAACTACTGAATGGATTTTACTAAAGCTATATAGCATATACATCAGAATAACACACAGGATATATTTATCCCCATACTCCCACGGAAATGGGAAATATGCGGGTGAAACCTCAGGGCGCTGCTAGTTTCAAATACAAGAAATAATCTAAAACAACATGGCCGCTAAAGCTTAAAAGATTGCACCATTAATAAGATTGAATAGTCAATTACCGCTATTATTATTAAGGTTTCAAACAACAATAATTCCATTACTAATGGAATTTTCTGGAGACTTACAATTCATGATATTGCAATTGTCTGGAGGACCTAATGCTTATTTATAAGGTAGGGTACAACGATTCGGTTGGTTTGTTGACCTTTGAGTTTCTTAAGGAAACAGATTTTTGTTCCCAAAGGACAAAAGTCTGCCAATATCCGTTCTGTGCATTTCGTTTTCTACAACTTTAAGGTAATGGAATATTAGATTTAGTTTAACAATACACTAAGTAAAAGAAAGGGATACATTGTTCAAGATTATTGAATTTGTAATGTGCAATGTTCAAATGTCAGAGTCCGCATTGTCTCTTAGAGACATTTTAAGCGTGGTACCTTTTAGTTTTTGAACAAAAACCTCAAATCAAATGTACGGACATAATTATGCTTCTAAGTCCTTATTGGGTAGCGCAGTAATGGAGTAATAATTTAATGCTGGCAAAAAGCACATTTCAGTGCATAAGCATAATATTTAATAATTGGCTTATATTTTATCGACAAAGTCCATTTTAAAGACTCAAGTGCAAAGTACTAAAAGCTTTGCACATTGCCTTTTAGGTCATTATATAAATCGATTGTGTTCGATTTAAGCAATACAAGTCCGCCATGTTCATATTACTCACCTTAAACTGAACTCAGGGTTCCATCAGTGGTTATTTGTACCTGCTAAGCCAACCACTAGTTCCTATAGTTACTACTTCAGCAGTCGTCAATGTAGCCAGGATCGACAGGAAACCAAATGACCCTTTGAAAGGACCTCAGGGAGGGATACGTTATAATTCTCTTAGGATTTGAGAAATGCAAAGATTTCAATCAGAATAATTGAGGACGACTAGAAAATATTTTTCAGTTTCCCTCCCCAATCACAGCTGGAAACACTACAAGATTAGGAAGACGCCCTACAAATATCAGCACAGTAAAATTCCTATCCTCATCATAGTGTAGTAAAATATGCCACAGTAGTAATATCGCTCAAAACTAAACTCATCCTGACTCCAGTTCCCTTAGTGGACAACATTTCAGGATCGGATTTGCTCCTGTTCCCTACACGCCCATACGTTAAAGGGATAACATTGTCAGGGTACCTCCTATATAAAGATTACATCGCGCCCGTTTGTAGAGCGTTTGCATTCAAAGTATTGATTTTAGTCGGAACACGATAAACTTTTACTAGTTCTATCTAGTTTTTATTGGAATCCACGTTTTAGAAAATAAGACTCCATTTGGTAAAAGGTAATTGGATAGGAAAGAGGTACAGAGCTGAATATTCTTCAATTAAGTTCGGATATGGAATTGTATTCAAATCTCGGTAAGTGAAATTTTAATCGATATTCAAGAATATTTGAAGGTGGTATGAGAAGACTGGGTATTAAATCTTATAGAATAAACTTCAGATAGAAGCCATGTTTGATAATAGGCTTCCAAAATACTCAGATATGTCAATTGCATACAACTACGCCTATTCATGAATTTCATGTGTCTGTCTAGTTCACTACTTAGCACAAGCTAACCTGGCCACAGTTCGCTAGTAAATAATTATTTGCCACTGATCGCTGATAAAGTAGTATAAGGATCTTGATTGACCAAGACTAGAAGGGATTAAAACTGTAAAATTCACTCTTAATTATATAATACCTAAGACGAGGACACAAGGTGGATTTCAACTGTTGTTTGTTTAATTTAATGAGACACAGTGACTGGATTAAAAATTACATGCAGATCCTTACAATGCAAGTGAGATTATACCCTTAATAGGATATCCTGTTATTCTTTATTACTGGATTTTTGTCATGGTATATTCTTTGTCATAAAAAGTAATTTCAAAATTATTGAAAAAGTGTAGGACCTCCGATGTAACTAAAGTAAAAAAAAAATGAAAGTGATATCTAATACCAGTTGGCATGTCTGCACGTTTTTCTATTCAAACATGTGTATGTTACTAATCGTAAAAACTCACCTTCGAACACGGTAAGCGTGGCCACAGCACTCACAGCGTCTCCAACGCCGTTCTCGGCCACACACTCGTAGGTGGCGTCGTCTCGCTGGGCCCGCACCGGCTCAATCCGCAGCACCGCCCCGTTAGCGCCTAACCCTGCCGCTGTGTCCATACCCGACACCTGGTAGCGGGACTGCATGCCTGGAACAAACGAAAAATAACTAAATATCCCACAGTTCGTTTCATTGGAAGTCCAGCATTAGAATGAAAAAGACTGATAATGTTGAAGACAATGATGATAATGACGACAAACGTTGATTATGATGAAGACGACGAGCATGATGATGATGTAATTTTACTGCGAGAACCAATTTAAAAAAAAATCAGAATCATCAGAAACGGTCCATACCGAAATATGTAGGTATTGTAATTGAATTATTTGATCAAGCTAGCTACAGTTGTGTTATGTGAGCAATTTTTTTTCTTTAAGACAAAAATTAAAATGAATGTTATTTACAATTTTTCAAACACATCGAAATGCATTTTTTGACATATTATTACGCCCATAAAAGACAAACGCCAGTTATCAGAAGCAGTCGGTTCTGCATTAATTGACCTGAAATCGTCTTTATACCAAAATAACCAGCGTAGTTCAATATAATATAATATCAAACCAAGTCCAATATTTTTTGCACATACATTTGTACGATTCATAATAATTATTTTACAAATAACGCGTTTGCTCTGTGCATTAAATATTTTCAATTAATTTGATCCCTTCAGAAACTTGGTTGGATCACAACAGACTATTTGTTGTAACACAAAAAGAAAAATACATATAGAACTATTTTTTGTCAATAAACTACAACTTGAAAACCAATTCGTTCGAACAACAACGGTGTTTTGTTTTGATTTTGCTTGCTATGAAATCAATCCCGTTTATTGTTTTTTTATTCGTGCGGTGAATACAAATTTGGAGGGTACTCTTATTACATTTTAATTTGAACTAACCTCTCTCCACGATTACATGCGCCAATATATTGAAAAATTATTCTTTCTGAGTAAATAGGCCTTATATATTACAGGAGTACATATGCCTTCAATAGGTCATAACGGTAGATGCAGTCTTAGTAAGTAGTAATATCATTAGAAAGAAGTTCATAGTACTTTCTTAAAGGATTTCATAAAAAAAAATTCAAACATAATAAACATAATGATATGAATAACAAATCGATAACATCAACTTGCGATCTAATGGTGAAAAAACAACTCTAATTATTACCAATAAAATAAAACCAAGAAACTCCGTTAGAGCATCAAGTAATTTGCATTTGAAATGGAGTAAGATAAAAACCTCGCAAACAATTCCTTCGATCTTAGCTCCAAACGATTAAGTTTAAATTGGTTTGCGCGATCAGAACACAAAAGTTTGTCCAAGTTGGCTGGATGCAAGTCGAGCGACAGAGCAAAATCGCCACTCTTGGTGAGTGCCACAGAAATGTATTTCACAACAAGTGAGAATAATCGCTGTCTTTCCACGAGCGCTTTAAAATATAATGCCTTTGCTCTGCTTTAGTTCCTTCTTTGTAATGTGAAGTATACGCTGACAGGCCTGACTGCTGCCGTGTCGTAATAAAATCTTGAAGATATTTATATATTTACATGAAGTTTTATATAACTTGTGTCCTATGTTTGGTATAAATCAAACGACTGATGCAATTTTATAGGATTTTTACACATCATATACAGTTGGCTCTAATTCAATAGATGGGATAATCTTAGTAGACGACGTATGGTCGAAACACTAGTCTAATTAAATCATATTTACTGGATAAGTAGATAGAATTGATTATCATAGGCTAGACGAAGCAACGAGTCAGGCTAAGAGTCTGAAAGTAATGAAATCAGAAAGGCAGAAGATCAACTTCACAAGCGCAATTTGGTAGAGTCCAATGTAAAGCAACATAGTCGGACCGTTGTCCGACAATGGTACAATATTTTCAATGGCTCTTGTGAATTCATTGTATGAGGAAAATATAGATCAGAAATTAGTAGTCCAAAGAACTTATCTATTTTCGTCTTATCTAAAACTAGTGCAAGCGAAAGATGGTAACTTAAATAACTATACTGGACTGGACTGAAAACGATAACTATAAAATCTAAGTTTACAGAAACGGTTGTACATTATATCGGATGTATATTGGTATAGCTGGTTTCAGAGAAGCACAAATTCTCATTCAAATTAAACCGCTAGTTCGTACACGTTAACTTAAATTTATAGCAATGTTCGGATTGCTGATGATTGTTTTCTTATGTTGACGCGAATTCACTCATTATAACGAAACAACTTTTACGGATTTCGTCGCGGTAAGTTTTTTACATGCTCAACGTTTTGGATACTTTACAGCAACCATCAAGAGAGGATAGAGGTGTCAGACATCCTACTGTTACAAAGTCATTCAAACTATCCTATGATATATCAATATTTTATTTAGTCTAGTAGTCAGTATAAATTAACTTTTTCTTAGAACCCAAAAATTGTTTTCTCTGTCATTTTGACTTCTTAAATCTTACTTAAATCCATCAATCTTAAATATTACAAGAAAATAATATATGAATGTCACCTACAAGTTTTCAGAAATAAATAGGTAAGAAGTACCTATGTTTTTAGTACTATTAAGGTAACGATAAACAAAACTCTGTTGATATGCGGTCGTTGTATTCCTTCTGATCTATCCTAATATAGATATTGTAACAACATAATATCTGTGTATGTTGTAGTAATGTGTAGTAAGATCAGATATCATTTAGTCCCAATATTCATGCCCCTATATAATTAATATAATATGTGTTTGTGTGTTTATTATTAGCAGACAATTGATATCAGTGACGTACTCGTCCTAAGATTTAGTTAAAAATCCATCTTACTGTAGTAATCTGGCTTATGCCGAACCGAACCATTTTGGCGCATTCCCAAGACTCGAGATAATTTTATTCAAAATTGTAAGAATGAATTATTATGTGTATGTGTTCCTTTATAGTCGATTTAAACGATTATAATAATTATCTTATTATTATGTGAGTACCTGGTTGACCGAGCATTTGCTCGGTACCCTGAGTGATAAAATACTATGAAAATTTTTCTTCCAAAAAAAATTATCTTAAAAACAGGAAAAAAAAAAATTCAGTTTGGAGATTCGAACCACGCTCGTTCGGATTTAACTGCCTAATTTTACCACTAAGCTACCATGACATATTATTTGTTGACAGCTAAATTTACGTTCGTATTCTAATCATATTTTTTCGATGCCTATACACGGATAAAAAAAAGTTTTCTAAAAATTTATCCTAGCTAGATCGATTTATCACCGTTTTTAACCCTTGTATACAAAATTCGCTGGAGCCGTTTCCGAGATCCCGATTCGACCGACCGATAAGTATATCAATAAATTAAAAAAAAAAAACTATTTGTTGTTGTATCATATGTGTCCATCATCTTTACCTTTACCGTCGCGGAATGAACGCCGAGACGACCGACATTTTAGTAAAATATATACATATTATAGTGGCAAAATGGTTTTACCACTTATAATAGCTTAGGAAAGATTGAGGGAAAAAAAGGGAGAGGTAGACCGAAACGGTCTTATATGGAACAATTAAAGGAGAAAGTACAGATTATATCGTATCAGGAGGTGAAGGTGTTGGCGGAGAGGAGGAATGAGTGGCGAATACTCCACCGACAAGAGCAAAGCTCTTAAATAAAGAGAAAATAGTTTAATATATTAAATTATTTACAAAAAACGAAAGTCGCAAACAGACTTAAATCAGGTACACACTAACAGAAAGAAAAGTAATTTTAAAACATTCATCGCAGACGGGACAACGTATTCTTCTTCTTCTATTCTATATTTTATACCAGAGTCAATTGCCAAAGAAAATCTACAGTAAAAAAGTTGGCAAAAAAGCCGTTAACTTGGAAACAGCCAGCGGATGCACAACAGTCACATATCCATCATGGCCGGGATTGACGGACGCCGTGTGAACTGGCTTTCTGCACCTTTTTGTACAAAACATTTTCAGTTTCACTTACAAAGAGAATAGCGATACGTTGAAAGTTCGATTCAAAGTCTGCCATTTTATTTTAAACTTAATATTCTAAGCATTCTATTGTTGTGAAATGGTATGTGTATTTTGTATAATATTTGTATTGTGAGTATTGTCTATATGTTTTTTTAATGGGGGCAAACGGATAGTTATCTCACTTGGTGTTAATTGATCACTGATCACTAACATACGTGGGCATCTATTGCACTGGAGAGTTCGTATATTCACGGGCCTTTGAAATAAAATGAATCTTATTCTTGTAGTATTATGACTCTTATAAGAGAAAAAAAAGTATATTTTTTTTAATGACACAGTTTTTTTTAGCATTGAAGGGCAAACGAAGTCGAAGCCTCCGACTAATAGTATAACTTCACCCGTAAATGACTCGTATCAGAGTTGACTAGTGAAACTCCTACTCTCCTGAGTACAGCGCGCGATACACCGCGTCCCCGCCATTAACACATTAACATCCACGTAACCAGAGGTTATGCAGATGGGTTGCTGCCCTCCTTTTCCCTCACAATCCGCACGAAACGCGACAGCTTGGCTATCACTTTACGCAGATTTCATGTGAGCCAAAGGTACCTCCCTGGTCGTGCCAGACTTTGGCTACAAAGCAGCATGGCACTATCTCTTACTCGCAGGATAACGCATTTCGCATGATTTCATTGTAACTATTTTCTTTAGTAATTCTAAGGGACGCTTTTCCTTACCAGCTTACAAACGTTATTGAACCATCGTACTTTTCGGCTAACTAAATCGATATATCAGTATGTAATTTCAAAACAACAAGGCACCATAAACTCGGGGTAAATTACAAAAGATTGTTTTAATAATATATGCTCAATATATTATGCGCACGCCGCGAGTTCTGTTCAACGAAGTTCTTCAAAACTTTCGGCACCAATTTCGCGCTCACAAATTTTCACGTGAAAAATTATACCGAATTTAATTTGAATATATAATACGAATCACACGGATGTGTTCGTATGTTGATATTGATGAGTGCCTCTCGTAACTTTTACGAATATTTGCGTTATTTAATATAGACGTCAACATTTTAGATAATCACATAATGAAACTGAGGTTATTGGGACAGACAGACCAAATAGAGGTGATATTAGGCCAAAGGTCGCCTACACACTATTCTTGTGTGGTGAAATGCAGTCATAGACTTTTAAATACTAGTCATACGGGTTTCTTCACCAAATTTTTTTTTACAGGTCAAATGTCATTTACAAAGTCTAGAAGCAACAGTCTGAATCATAGAGTGATTTGATACTACGGAAAGTCTGAATCAATTTTCCAACTGTCAGATTCAAAGTCTTTATCTGTATATATTTCTACAGAATAATATAATATTATGAAAATCCACTTTAATAATATTTACGTTCCGAAGCTATAAAAATTGTTACAAGCATTGCACACAATACGTAAGTATTGATTATTTATTGGAATGGAATTAATTATTTCAAAAAAAAAATACTTCCTCCCTAGACTTCGTAGTCGTTGAAATTTAAGCTTCGCGAAACAGAAGTGTTACGTTTTAAATAGTTTTAAAAGTAAAAATAGCCATGTGAGAGACGGAGGTCATCGCTCACCGGTGAAGGAAAACATCGTGAGGAAACCTGCATGCCTGATGATATTTGAAAATCTTTGAAGGTATGTGAAGTTCACCAACCCGCACTAGGCCAGCGCATCGGTGAACTACTCATTACCCTACTCGCCTGATTTCGTGGTGGAGACCCGTGCCCAGCAATGGGACATGAAGGGTTGATACTTTACTTTTTTATTTAAAACATTATACATTAATCATTTTTCTATATAAAGTGACGTATATCGGTGTCGCAGGGGCCCGGGCGTGCGATCCACCGCGTCGCGTCGTCCATCACCGCGACTTCTGATTGACACGTGTGCGATCACAGCCACTTGTATTACGGGAATACTTTTATGATTACTTTGAAGATGTAAACCCGATAAAATCATCACATATGATGGATTATAATCTAATCATCATCTACCTAGCCTTTTCCCAACTATATATTAGAGTCGGCTTCCAGTCTAGCCGGATTCAGCTGAATACCAGTATTTTACATGGAGCGACTGCTGTCGGACCTCCACAACCCAGTAACTGGGTGATACTGTACCCCGCGGTTAGACTGCTTGTCAGATTCTCGGGCTTCTACCCGTAATGACTGTCAAAGATCCACGAATGACAACCGGCACCAACGGCTTAACGTACGTTCCAGCTTTCCGAGGCACGGAGGAGTCTCGGTATGTAAAGATGGTCACCCATCCACGGACCAACCTCGGCAAGCGTTGCTTAACCTGGTGGATCCGCGCGGCTGTTACCACTGCGCCACGAGCTCCTCGGCAGGTCCGCGTTGAATGCGAATGGCAGGGGATCGTTCGCCTTGGCGTTCATTGATGCCTATGTTCAGCAGTGGACGGATAAAGGCTGATGATGATGAAAGAGGGAATGTAGGTTAGATATATGGGGTAGTCTCCGAAATCAGCTATCCGAAAAAATATACAGTATAATGTAATTAAATAACGTTTACGGATTTTATTGCGGTTTATTTAGTTTTTTGCGAGCCCGACGTTTCGGATACTTCACAACAACCAGACTTTTTTTTTCGAAAGGTCTAGACTTTTAGCTCAATCGGTAGGTAGGTGAGCAGATGGCTCACCAACCAAACACGGGAGGTCTGGTCCTTCAAAAAGTTTATCAATACGCCTCCAATGCCAGTTTTTCTGTTCAAATAGCATCAAAATTGCCTTACACTTTCCATGATAAAATACCGTGAATAAAACAAAACCTAAGTTGTAAGTTGCAACATAGAATATCGATACTGTTTCTCGCTTCGTCGAAAGTAAACCGTTTCCGCAAAGCTTATTCTAATATGTAAATATGCGAAGACAAATCAGTACCTTTTTGTCCGCAGTTTGTCGACTTATTTTCCCCATTTTGCTTTCGTAACTATTGAGTTGAGTGTTATTAAATAAACTGCCCCCTAGGCAAGTAGCAAAAACGCTAAACGAATATAATACTTATTGTGTAGGAATGACACTAGCTTACGACATGTAATTTGACAGCTAGTGTTATTCCCATACAATAAGTATTCTATTCTATTCATTTAGCGTTTGTGCCACTTGTCTAGGGGGTCAGAACATTGGGATTTCTCCACAATCGATTATCGACATCCAAAATATTATCTTTGGCCTCAGATCCTTGTTAGATGATTGTTGCAACGTTAGCGGGGTAATAGTCATAAAATTCACGGGGCACCACGTCTGCGTTGGTGACTATATAAGCCCAGCGATAAAACTTGACAGACTTGTCGCAAACCAAACGTGACTCCAAGGTCCACCCTTGGACTTGCACTGAGTTGAACACGTAATATTATTACCAAACTGACATTTACAAGAGCACATTCGATATGGACTAAAGAGCTTACAAGTTACCTATATCACGCAATGAATAAGTAGCAGTGGGCTGGTCACACGCTCATAAGAACGGATGGTCGATGGGCCAATAAGGTTTAAGAGCGGAGGCTGCGTTTAGATAGACGAAGTGTTTGTCGGCCATTGACCAGGTGGAAAGACGATCTTCGAGCAGTGGCGGTCCGTGTGGGATGCGTGTTTCTAGGGATCGGTCGTCTTGGTGTTCATTGAGCGTAATGTTCAGCAGTGGACAAAGCAAATGTGAGTATATATACGAATATCAATATTTATTCTGCGTAATATGTAATGGCTCCAACCGTTTCACCTCGAGAAAGGTCGAGAAAGTTTATTAAGATTTTTACATGTCCGACGTTTCGTATATATTACAGCAACCATGGTCACAGGAGGCGACGTCGATCTTGTAAAAAATTTGAAAACCGCGACAAAATCCGTAAAATTTGTTTTAATTTAAATACACTACTTGTTTGTCCTCCGAAAACGAAACAGCAATGAAGTTTCAGAGGAATAACCGATATGCAGAATAACGGTAACCGTGTGTATGGCGCATGATAGTTCAACTTTCATTGACACCATCTTACTATCTTACTAATATTATAAACGTGAAAGTTTTGTAAGTATGGATGTTTGTTACTCTTTCACGTAAAAACTATTGAATGGATTTTAATGAAACTTTACAACAATATAGCTTATACATCAGAATAACACATAGGCTATAATTTATCCCCGTACTCCCACGGGAATGGGGAGTGCGCGGGTGAAACCGCGGGACGCTTTTGGTGCAATATAAAGTAACAAATTTACCTCTTCACTGGCTATAGAACGAACTTTGAATTGAATAGCGTTTATTAAGAGTCTCATTTCTGTGTTTTAACGTCCTCTAAGTTATATTGTACCTCATGATAGACAGTACGAGTGTTTGCCCACAAACAATAGACATACAACATGGTGAAAAACCAATATCAACCGCAATCTCGTTTGTTGGCCACGAAATTATTCCGAAGGGTTGTTCGTATGATTGAATAGTCCGCTCGGGCACCCTTTTTTGTTCCTTACACAAATACAAACGTAAGCGGTTCTCGCATGTGTATTTTCGCTTAAAAATCCTAAATCACTTATTCCTTAAATATCGCTTATTCAAAAAGTTTCAGTCAATTCCAGACATGTGTATTTTTTATGCACGAACTTCGACGCTTGGTGTAACTCCAAAATGAGTTATAATAACTTGGCGTTTTATTATTTTAATAGATATTTTTATAGGAGAAGCGGTAACTATGAACTCCTGCATTATATTCTTTCAAAGTTTTTGTAATAACAATTGTAAAGAGTTAAATGAACGTCGAGTATTAAACAATATTTTTACATAACTGATTTATTTTATTTATTTTTTAATGTTTCATATTAGGAAATTTTCAGATCAGATCTCTCACGCAGTTTAAAAGGCTATATAAAATTTATTAGGACATTTAGGGCATGTTTCACAATCTTCAGATAAGTTCCGAATAGGCTATCGTCAACATATTTGACAAATAGAGTATGGAGTATCTGTCAAATATGTTGCCGATAGCCTATTCGAAACTTATCTGGAGACTTTGAAACAGGCCCTTAATAAAGTATTAGATATCGAGAGCATCGGGCCATAGTTCACCGAGGCGCTGGTCTATTGCTAGATGGTGAACTTTACTAACCTTTTCAAAGACTTTTAATCTCACTAGGCATGCAGAATTCCTCACTTAGTTTTCCTTCATCGATGAGCGAGCGATGGTCTCGTGTTCAGGGTGCACTTAGAAATTTAGAAAAACCCATTTAGAGGTTCCACAGGGTCCGGATCGAACCCGGACCTTATCGCTAAAGAGGCCGACCTTATACCCACTGGACCATCGTCGCTCCTAGCGCCCATTACTTGTGAAATGTAATTTCACATAATATCATATCATATTAATTGAAAATAAAACGCCTTATGCATTACTTATAACCTTGAATCCTAACGTGTATGATTAACACAACAAAACCCTCAAAGTCAAGAAAGTTGACGCAGCGACAAGAAAAACCCAATAAATCCCGAGAAACTTCCCCCAAATTGCGTTAGAAAACTTTTGGCAGATTTGATCAAACTACGTCTACTTATAAAAACTAACTTAAATATGACTACCCTCATATGGAGTCTGAATAAACCATGCTTTTATTAACTTTAGTGCGATTTTATTTTATTTGATGAGTATAGAAGGGATGGAATAGTAAGAGGTACGAGTAGTGCTATGCTGCTTTGCAGCCAAATTGTACCGGCAAGACCGGTACCTCTCGCTCATATAAAATCGGTGTAAAGTGACAGCAATGCTGTCGCGTTTCATGCGGCTTGTGACGGAAAAGGAGGGCAATGCAACCTCTGACAATGTGGATGTTAATGGGCGTCGATAAAAGCAAGGCTTCGACTGTTCGTCTGCTTTCAAATGCTATAAAAATGACGTTGCTTGTGGCTGGCACTTACTGGCACGAGCTGAGTACATTTCGAGCCCAATGGCATACAATGACTTGATGATAATGACGTACAAGATAACAGCAAGCAGAAATTAGATTTCATCATCATTTTCATTGTCATCATTATCGGCTTTATCCGTTCACATAGGCCCTCCTTCAATGAACGCCATCACGGCAGAAGTCCCTTCACTCGCATCCAACGCGGATCGGCTGCACGGACGTCTTCGTGAGAAAATATAAAGAGGTAACCGTTGCCAACGGAATTTCCCGCATTACTAAGAGAAAAAAAGGCATAAATAACAATAGAAATATTACCATGACTACACATGGATAAGCATCCAAATTTTACCTGTTAGAATCGATAAAGTAGTTTCAAAATGTTTATCAAACAAACCTTTCCTCCTCTTTAATGTTAACTACGTTTTAAATTGAATATTTAAACCGTTAAATTAAAAAAAAATATCTTAAGAGTAAGTTAACTTGGAACTCACAGCACTAACATCATCATGATGATGACGATGACGTCCTAAATTTCATATTTAAACCATTAAAAACTAAATAAAATATATCTTAATAGTAAGTTAACTCGGAACTCACAGCCCTAACATGATGAATACGTCTTAAATTTCATATTTAAACCATTAAAAACTAAATAAAATATATCTTAATAGTAAGTTAACTCGGAACTCACAGCCCTACCGGATGTTTTCTTGTCAGTAACATTTATCCGGCCCAGTGGCGCGGTTTGATGGATAGTTGCGGGTGACATTTGGACAAATCGAGAACAAAAGTTAGATAAAGCGAGGGCGTGAGATCGTCATCCGTATACCCGCAGATGATAGATATCATTACATTCTTTATGGGCCTATGAAACTATTTGTCCGGACAGGGCTGGCGCAAATGGCTTTGATTTAACGTTTCATATAATTAATTGCAGCACCCCGTAGTTTCACTCGCGTACTTTTCATCCGCGTACGAGTTAACTTCGTACCATCGTGGCGTCATTTTCTTTAATTTCTACGTAGAGCGACATTGTATTCCGATAGTGAATAGTAGCTTCACCCCTTCGTATACATTTAAAATTTGTCTATTCACCACATATTAAGTCACCACTTATAATAATTTCATTATAACACATACTTTTACTATTCTAACCATAATTCACACGGCTTTGCTATCCTAATCCTAATCCGCTGAAAAGTGCTAACAGTCCAGCGTTTTCGGTAGCCCTAGCGTTAGGGGTGGGTGTAGGGAGGGGGGAACGCGGGTGTGGTCACGGTGATACATTCTCCAGCCCATTGCCCTGGGCTTATGGTCCTCATTACCGAACCCATATATTTATGACCCATAGATTTTTTCACTGTTCAATCACGAATGAAAATATCATCATAATATTCTATCACTTGTTTATTTTTCAAGATGTGATTATGAATGTTGGCCGGTTGGAAATTATGTTGTTTGACAATACACAACTTTGTCTATCACATACATGTTGCAAGTATGTATATCTGGGAAAAAGTTAAAGAGGAAATTTACGATTGTATAAATAAGAAACCAATGAAATAAATTATATCGGATCGGCCGTTGGCGTTGGCGTTGGCGTTAGTGGACGGATAAAGGCTGATGATAATGAAATTATAAAGTTTTAAAATATCACATTTCTAAGAATTACATTATTAACTGAAATGTTTAAGTACAAAAGTGGTTATAACTACTATGAAAAATATTGGCAACGACGACATTTGAAGTATTTTTATTTTAGTTTTAAATACAAGCTTTACGGTTAAAAAAATCTCACCAAACATTAAACTTTTTACCTAAAACTTACAGGTACGACGTTTCCATGTTTTTTAACTTTAGTAAAAGTACATTTTAGGTAAAATAAAAAAAATGTAATAAAATGACGTAAGGTGCTACTTACTTGAAACTCGTTTCCCGTTCTTCCTCCACTGTATGTTCGGTACTGGATCGCCTCTCGCAGCGCAGTAGAACGCAGCGATGCCGTTCGCTCTGACTTGTAGGTTCCGTGGTCTTATTGTTATTTCAGGCGGATCTGAACACACAGAAAAAAAAAACAACCATTACTATAAAGAACTTTCAAAGCACACAAATAGTTTCACATTGACAGATTATTATCGGAAAAAAAATAAAGATTAAAAAAAAATAGTTTCACAATTATACAGGGTTTACATATTTATGTAGCGTTTTGTGGGAGTCGCAAATTTTTAATTTGAAAAAAAAAATATAAAGCCTTAAAATGCACACAGTTAATTATTTTTTTTCTTAAGACTTAAAATGTATAAGTACTATAAATAACACAAGCCAAATGTTCCCGAATGGGGACGCGATAAATTATCTAATGAAGGATAATTCCGGATATTTAATAAATGTTTTTTATTATTTGTATATCTCCAAACACCCTTTCACCAAAAACAAATTATATCCAATAAACCAAATAAAAAAATAGCTTAAGTAGTGTGATTTAAACGAACCACTTGCAAGAAATACTACGATCCAATTTTAGGTAAATAGATAAGGACCCTTACTAACAGGATTATTCTCATAAGTGATATAGAATCCCAAAGCGAATCAAATTCAACCGTCATACGAAGTCATGTCAGTGAAATTTGCGGCGAATTTCGTTCGAAATAGTTTCCGGGAACACTGTATTTTCATTACTCGGCGAGATTAATAGCATTATCTTGGGGAAAAATGCGCACTCGGGTACGAAACAATTATGGTGGCGATACGAAGACACGTGAATTTCGAGCCAACTCCGGCCCGGAATCCCATGACAAACGAACCAGAACAAAAATGTCTGAAGGGACCTTGGATAGAACATTGCACCCGGGCCACAGGGATTGTTTGATTCCTGAACTAGAAAATGAAATCCCATTTAGTTCTGTATACGGATCGCCCTCCCGGACTGGCGATCAGCGACATTAATAAACGGACGAGGAACGTATTTTCGGAAACTGTCACATAGGAGTTAAATTATTCATGGACTGGCCACCGCATATAGGACGATATTAGAAATCTAAAAATGGAGAATCGACTCAGAATGGAGCCAGAATTTCATGACCTTTTAGTATTGTTTTTTGGAGTTTGCACAAAAGCAGTACAGTGGTTGGATGAAATGGAAAACCATAAATATGATATGGATTAGATTAGTAATGAAAATTGTATAACCGATTTAAGGAAGACAAAAAAAAAACGAAAATATGCAAAGTAAACGAAAGAAGCAGAAATATCGTGACGAAGGTAAGGAAAGAAACTTAAGGAATGCGGCAATTCTCTGAATTTATTAAATTTCTATTCATTAAATGTTACTAGGCCCTGACTTTATAACTTCTGGTGATGCTACAGATAATCAACATTATGCTTTGCATCATTATTGTGATAGCTCACGAATTACCACTTATTGAACGCTAAATCTGAATGCTGAAGATCCAATCCAAAAGGTAGTGTGGTGGAGAATTAAGTGTGGTGAGAATACCACCACACTTAATTGTACCTTTTTTCAACATTTTTGGTAACAATGACGCTTACACAGTTTTTTTCATAAGCGGGTAGACATGCGCGGATATAAAATGCATCACGCAACTACTCAAATTGTCAGTAAAATTTGTTTAAATCACGCCGTTGGAAAAAGGTGTGATAGATTATGTTTATTTCTCAATGGGCGGGTTGTGAATGGTCACGTTTTATACGTACGTGGGATTGGATCACGTTAGGACGTGCCAACGCACAGATGAAAAAGCCCGCCATTTTGAAAGCTATGGATTAAATTACGTACAGCCTAGACGTCGCTGCGATATTAAATTGCCACGCATCTCTGAATCTCATGTCAAACCCAGAGTTTTAGTTTTCCAGTCACATTTCAGTACCAACCACTTAAACTTCGCTGTATAGTCTGTTGCGCAAAAATATGACTAATATTTTGACATACAGCTATATTTTATGATTACCACGTGAACAGTGAAATATCTTTCCGCGCACGTTAGCAGTCTCATTACACCACATTCTTATTCCACATTAACATAGATGTTTGACATCTGCGAATGCGATGCCAAACATTTTTCCGTTATCATCACAATTATTATTTACCTACTGGTTAAATTTATTTCCAGCTTTAATTGTCCTTTCATGTTAGGGTGCACGCGAAAAAGATTTCCCGTTTTAAATGACTTATTTAAATGAAATGACTTATGTCCATACAATAAAAGCAATTAACCATTGTAATGGACGCTCCGGTATTTGCATACACGACAAACATATTAAAATTTATAATCGTACAATTATTACTTCAATTACACGTCTATTAAGTGTTGTCGGGGACTAAAATTATTTTTTATCGTTTTATGTACAATATACTTCAAAGTTTTCATGCATTTTAAAAAACACGGATACTAATATTCAATCTATTTTTTTATAGTCAACTGCCTGTTGCCCGCAGTTTCGCCTGCGTTAATTATGATCTATAAAGGCGACTTAGCGGGATGGCATAATATAGCCTTATAGCCTTTCTCGGTAAACAGGCTATCTAACACTAAAATAAACATTCAAATCCGATCAATAGTTCCTGAGATTACCGCGTTCAAACAACCCCTTCAAGCCTTTCCCATGTTCTGGTCTATATGTGTTCTAAATTTTATAAAAATCGGTGCAGTGGTTTAGGCGTGAAAGCGTAATCGACAGATAGACAGAGTTACTTTTGCATTTATAATATTAATTGGGAGTAGGGACTTACACTTTTTATAGACTTTCTTTTATATTTGTAATATATTAATTATTCGTTACTTTGCTCACGACGTTCAAATATTATTGCAGAATCGTAGTATATTTTATGACAATAAATTATGATAATCTCTTGACATATTTGTAATTAATCATTATTTAAATAATTACTGACAGTGACTATAAATATTAAAGTACGTATCATGGACTCAATGGTATGTATACTGTAAAATATAAATATTAATCTGTCAATAGTCTTGACAGTAATTGTGCACGATCATAGTATTGCATTACAATTTACAATACGTTATATCATAAATTCGCGGAATATATTTTAATGATATTTATAACGTGGTCTAATGGGTTTAATCGAAATACGCATTGCCAGATATAATGTACATAATGGACGGACAAAAAGGCATAGAGTATTGATTAGCATTATCATTAATTTTTTTATTATAATACTGTCGTGTGCGATAGGAATTTTATAACTTTTTTAAATGTATTTGAATCATTGCGGAGTTTCGACACTCCACGGCAAGCTAGCTCTTTTTTGTGTTTTTTTTTTAGTCCATTACAAGGCTACAATTTTATAATAACTATTTATACCAATTATTACAGCATTAGTAAGGTATAAGGACATAATAAAATTATTAGAAGTAGGATTGGTGAATTTTTTTAACGACGTAAATTAACTTTAAAATGTCTTACTTAAACAAGAATATATTTCGTTTTTCCATATTCTTTCATTTGATAAAAGTTATGCACAAATAAAGTGCACATTGCTCTTGCATATTCGCATTGTGTAAAAAATAATACGTAATTTTCCTCAAAATAACTTTTATTTAAAAATTCATGAACTATGTAGATTACTAGACGTTTTAACTTATTATTTTGACACCACATTCACGAAAAACTTTTAATCAACTTTTTTTTCCCCACAAAACGCCACGAATATTTTTTATCTGTGAAACTGCCAGCGCAATTCACGAATAAAAATACAGAACAGGGTTGCATGGCTTTGAGTAAACTTTGCTATCGATGGAAAAATAGGAACTGACAACACTGAAAGTTAAAAAAAATATATCGATAACGTTGGCAGCATAGTTCTGGTATTCTGGAACGTCCTGGAGTATCCTGAAAGAGAGGATTGTTTTAGATTAGTACTTACGCGTTAGATATCGGATAAATATGTTTGCGGTATCGTTAACAGGCGGTATTCCAACAATCGGTGTCTGGGTTACATTCTCGTACGGCGGCTGTGTTTCGGTTATTTCTTCGTCTGTTTTATAACAAAATTTACACGTTTTGCGGTTGTCGTATTTTTTGTACAATTAACTCTTAATAATGTAGATACCATAGCTACTGTATACATCCAATTTTACATCGTAATAGGTCATATTTTGTAAATGTATAATAATACAAATAAAAGGCATATTTAGATTTTTTAAATCTCTTTCACACATTATTTCAACAGAATTTAACTTATTACAAGCTACATGTAAAATAAACTTAAGACTAAAAACGTAATAATAACAGAAATGAAATTGAAGATTAGAAAGATTATGTCGAAGACAAGGAAATAAATTAAAACTGTTTAATTTATAACAAACTGACACATCAGCTTAAAATATTTTTGAGTTTAAATATTTGAATCATAATAATGAACACTAACCACTCCACTGCTTTTTAGTCCAATATGACTCCATCAGTATAACCAGTTATAAATCACTATTGTTATTATCGAGGAAAAACGAATTCGTATTGATGCAATAGAAACATCGATTATACCAAGATTTACAACCACCCTTCGTCTGAACTGTGAAGGTACACTATTATTCATACAATCTCATTGTGATAAAAACGGATAACCGCCTTCAAACCCTTTGTACTGTGGACGTAATATAGTGATTTTTCACGATTCCATTGCGATTATAAATCAGAAATATATTGTGTTCATTGTGTTTCTAGTATTATAAATGACTATTGTTGAAGCTCGAATTTTAATATTTTTCGGGCACCTCAAGGCTTGAAAATGTTTTCTCAGAATTACTGGTAATTAGGTGAAATTAATTGCATGAGGTCATTTTTAAGATGCACATCTCCCCTAGAAATGTGGCATAGACGCTAAATTAGTAGAATAGAATACTTATTGTTTGAGAACTAGCTAGCTAGCACTAGCACCCGACATGTAATTTGACTTGAGTTTTAACAGGAACTTGCTTTTGCTTAGATTTTGGACTTACTTAATATTTTAAGAGTGTAGGCTCTGAATTGGGGAAGTTCATGAACCTTACAAGCAGCAAAAAAGTTATTCCAAAGGTGTTATTGGACAGCGATATTGCAAATTGCATAAATATTTATAGTCATGAAGTAATTTACAAATAACCCATTATTTCCGTCTAAACGGAGGAGCATACATTGTATCGTAAAGAATTTCTGTAAACGGTCATTTGCATTCAAACATTGGGGTAGCTGGTAGAACATAATATACAACCCCGTTCTCTGGAAACAGTATGAAAATACACGTAAAATGCGAATAATGTACCGTATTTATAACTTCCTGTGTTCTAGAGAATATATTGTTTTTAATGCATAATATTTAGATGCTAATACGTTCGTTTTAAGCCTTATGCTATAAGGCTCTAGAGTAGAGACTTTTTTGAAGAATGGTATTGATTTATGTCCAATGAAAATTAGAGAGCAGAAATAGTGGGAGATGCTGACTTATTATCTTCTGTTGAATCTATGAAATAAGAGGTTTAGTAGCTCGCAATCTAGATGACAAATACAGAAGAGTACTCCTTTTTTTACTGACCGGTACAATTTTCATTTACTGACGGGTCGAAATCATCCTTGAAAATGTTACCCGTATTATTCCTCAAGAAACGAAATTAGATGGTCCTTCAATTTTGTGTCACATTTCTTATATATTAAAAATAGATAGGACGAAAGTATTTAATAAGGTATTATTATCTTTCTGAAACTTTAACGTTGGGTTGTTCCATAAGAAAAAACAAAAAACATTCGCTCGTGGCTTTCACACTCAAATTTCAACACAAGAAAATAGCAGTGATATCCAAATAGCTCGTATTTATGAACAATCATGGTCACCGAGTTAAACTAGTGAATCAAGCCAAACCGAATGAGCTGACTTCCAAAAAAAAAAAGGCAATTTGCCCATCTACGATATTTATTTACGATAACCGAACCGTGTAGCAAAATGTGTAGTAGTAAATAGATGTAGGATAGAAAAAGCACAAAATATAAACGCAACTAAAACATATAAGACTGAAACATAAAAAGCTCTCGAGTGTTTAACACACAAATTTGGTGAAAGAAAGAAGAACTAAACAAGGACAGATATAATACATTTGCCAATATCTTTCGTAGCAATTAGTCGCGTCCACAAGTCGGTGGAGAGAGTCGCTAATGAAAGCGATGTGGAAAGGTTACAAATAAACAAGGAAGTAACAAAAGGCGATACACAATGTGGGTGTTTCAAAGGCGCTTCAGATAAAAAAAAACCTTGGACAATGCAGAAAAATGTCGCCTGGAGCTGTTACCTAGACGTTCTAACAGGCGTGAAAATCGATTTGTCTTATTTTGTTTGGTTTTAGTTGATACGCTTTTTATATAAGTTGAGATGAGCGGAAAATGAACTACTGTCGAGTTGATTGCCTATACTTGTGTATCTCTTGGTCTATCGACCTAACTACCTAAAGTGGTAAAATATGATCTATGAAAACCAATGATTTTACTGAAAACTATTTCCTCTTTACCAGGCGATTGACTTATTACTATATATCCTGAATTCTGAGCCCCAAAACATGTCATAATATGACTTTTGTTAAGAATCAAGGGTCAATTAGCACTTTTGCTTTGAAGTTATTTTCAATGAGGCACTAGCACTTCGTATTCATTTTCACATCAGCGAAAGCGAAGCGAAGCGAAGAACAAAGAAATGAGCAACTTACGTTGATAGCACATAATGTTAGCTCGCTAGCTGTCTTAAAGTGACCAAAACTAAAAAATAAGATGTGGCAACGGCATCAAGGCATCTTATGAGGTAGAAAATATGAATGAGTTGTTTTTGTATAGAATAGTAAAAAAATTGTCGAACGAGCCTTTTAGCGACTATCGAAGCCCGTGAACATCCGCACAACAGGAGCAACCAGAGGTTATGCAGATTCGTTGCCCTTCTTTTCCCACATACATGACAATCCAACTAACAAAAATGTTTGTTGACTTTATCACAAACGCGCGATGGTACTTGAAAAATGTGCACACACTTTATATAACAAATAAATTATTCCGCACAAAGTATTCTCTTGTAATAACAAGGACCCTCAGCGCTAAAAGCCTTAGGTTATTGCTGACATTAGGTACACTCTGTAATGTAAATCATGAACGCCTCTTAGGTACATAATGTCAAGGTCTTTAAAGATTTGCTTGAAATTTATTTAAATGAAGCTATATTATTTTTGAGTACAGATTTTTACATGAATATCAAGCTTGTCTAGATGATATCGAACAAGATCCTCAGACATCTTTATGCTACAAGTCAATCATGTGATAAATGATAATCTTTAGATCAGTAGATGCTTACTATATAAAGTAATAAAAAAGGAAAGTTAAAGAAAATCCAAGATAGCGTTTACTAGCTCATTTGATTGACGTTAGAGGGAGGGAGGGAGAGAGACCCTTTATCCTATTGTGCCTCAGAAGTTCTCGACCGGAGAACTCATGTCAAATCCTAAAATATGATGTAAAATAAGAAACATTTGCGATAGCCAAGTGTTTTATCTTCATTGTATAAGCTCGCGGTCTTTTTTAAGTAGGTACAAACTACATATTGATTGCGTGTTTACATGACAATTAACGCAGCAAATAAATAAAACTTTTTCACCGACTTTATACCGGTTTAAAGACATACCAAAATTCCGTTAGTGATCATGGTTGAAAGAACCCAAAAATAAATTGCATCATAATACAAAAATTATACGAAGTTTCAAAAACACATTGTTTTTGAAGCTCCATAAAATTTTTCAGTCAAATACATTGTATCGGAAATTTGAGCAAAAAGCCAGCATAAGAATTTCCGTGGCATAAGAGAAATTGGTGGTCGTAAATCCAGGGCATCGTATGAAACTAATAGAGCCTTCCTCGGGGACCATTAAACACGAGGAATGGCCTTCATTCAAGTCAATTTCCGGAGATGATCGACAATGTAAAGAATTTTATATTTTTCCTCACCTCATCGTATGCCTCACGCTGTTTTTGCTGCATAGCAGTTTTTATGTAATGTGACCAGTTTTAGACACTGGGGTTATTTAATACTGGAATTTTAGATATTGGGGTTTGATTTTTAGATCCTACACATTGTGTTGGATGCAAGTGGCAAGGCATCGGTCGTCTTGGCGTTCATCGAGGGAATCTGAATATAGGCCATGTTCAGCACGGGCTCGGGATGGGTACCCAGGCCCGGCTCGGCACGACGTCGTGGGGATTGCTTAGTAGCGTCGGACAGTCCCCCCTATATCTGAAGAATCTGGCCTTGCCGGGGCCAGTCTGTCGCTGAGGTGATCCTGTTGCTTGCGGATCGGGGAGCCTCTCGAAGCGGCTGAAGGCGCTCGCTGTGGTTTTAGTGGGCTAGTGCACCCCAATGCGAGTTTCCACACACGCCAGTGTGCCTACCCGAGGCCATGGTGCAAAAGCATTTCTACTGCTGCTAAAGTTCCTTTGGTACCAAAATAAAAATGGGGGTGCCTCAAGGATCCATTCTTGGTCCATTTCTCTTCCTTGTTTATATAAATGACTTGGCTTCACTCATGAAGGATAAACATGAAATTGTATTGTTTGCTGATGATACATCTGTAATTTTTAAAATTAAACGACAGCAAATGGTCTTTGACGAGGTAAACAATGCTCTTTCGAACATGGTGCATTGGTTTGGCGCCAATAACTTATTGCTTAACTCAAATAAAACAAGACTGATAAAATTTACGCTCCCTAATGTTAAGCAGGTGCAAACTAGTGTATCACTTAACGGAGAGGTGATGGACTTGGTGGATTCAACCAAATTTCTCGGAATTACCATAGATTCTAAGCTACAGTGGGCGCCACATATAGCCACGTTGGCAAGTAGGCTCGGTACTGCTGCTTTTGCAGTTAAGAAAATAAGAATCATAACGGATGAAAATACGGCGCGATTAGTATATCATGCATATTTCCACAGTATTATGTCTTACGGCATTCTACTGTGGGGGAATGCCGCGGATATTAATACGATCTTCTTGTTGCAGAAGCGAGCTATTCGAGCCATATATTGTTTGGGCCCCCGTGTATCATTGAGAGATAAATTTAAAGAAATTGCCATCTTGACTGTCGCTTTTCAATACATATTTGCTAATGCGATGTATGTCCGTAAAAATATTAATGAATTTGTAAAAAAATGCGAAAATCACAATATAAATACTAGAAACAAAAATAAATTAAATGTTCCATTCTTTAGACTGAATAAAGTTAGTACTTCGTTTATGGGACAATGTATACGTTTTTACAATAGGATCCCAGAAAACGTTCAAAATCTTTCCATTAATAAATTTAAGAAAATTGTTAAGGAACGTTTGTGTGGTAAAGCCTATTACGAAATAAAAGATTTTATTGAAGATACCACACCTTGGGAATAAGACACTCACTCTTAAGATATTATGATGTTACATGTTGTATTTATAAAATATTATGTACTCATTTTATTGACAAAAGAGCAACCCCTAAGTTTTTTTCTCGTTTTTCTTAGGGGATCCTGCATCTCAAACGAGTTTTTTTTTTTTTTTTTTTTTTTTTTATTACTATTACTACTTATTGACTACTTATGTTTTGACTTATTTCAAGTGTACAATTTGTACCTACGTAATAAAGATATTTTTGATTTGATTGATTTGACTGCGACATCAAAAAAAAAAAGCTTATGTTTAGCAGTGGACGGATGGATGTCAAAAATCTCTCTATCAATTCCAATGTTATAATTAGGTAGAATCTAAGGATATACTATTAATATTGTATAAAAGCCTAGCGATAAGGAAAATCACAATACCGTTGTGAATTCTCTTGATGGAAACATTAAAATATTTTACACCTTGTGGAGGCGAGCAAACTAAATCAGGGTTGACAACGTAAGGGTTTTTTTCCTATCTATATTTGATATTTTTCTAAGTATTGAAAAAAAAAACTCAGAGGCGAAGAAAAAAAATATCGTTAAAAAAATTACGATTTCCAGATTTTATACTTTACGTAATGCTTAGCTTTCCAACTACTAACCGAGCATTTTTATAAAATTTCATTTTTATCATAATATGTAAACGGAAAGTACTCTATATATTTTGGTTAGACGAACAGACAGACGGAAGACAAAGTGATCTAAGGGTTCCGCTTTATCATTATGTGAAACGGAACCCTAAAAACGAAGCAATTTTACTATATATCCCTAGAAACTTAAGTTTTATTGTAGCCTGTATTTATGGTTGCTTTTATTATTTTCTCAATATATTTCTGACTTGGTAACCCTAAAGTAAATAATGACACGCTCTCAGCTGGTACTCCTTCACGCTGCATCAATAAACTATTTTATGTTTATTTTCATAAGTGCACTGAGATGCTTCGTGCATAGCGTGATGTTCTTATTTCATAACTTTGTTATTTGAAGAAATATACTTTAAGCTTATTAATATGGATTATACTCGCATATAAGACACTTATATAAATATATTCTTATTTGTTATTAAATTATGTATTTTGGATTTTTGTGCGAATCGCTTACAGAAAAATAATATTAAAAAAAAATGGTCAATTCGCACATATCGTTATAATTTCCCGATTCGTCCAATATCCCTTTGTGAGAGATGTACAAGTCGAGATTTATTTAACGTTTCATATAATATAAACGACGATATTATCTTCACGTATTAAAAATTAAAAAAATATACCAGGATTTAAAAAAAAAGTCCATACAAGGAAATGTTTGAATATGCCTTTCATTGTATATAAAAAGATTACAGTTTTAGTATATAGTTTCTATTTTTTTGATACTTGACAATACAATACTTAACCTATTTGCTACCATTAAAAAATAACAAAAGGATTATCGGGTAGCAATAACATTGACAACAATGTATTCTAAAAATACAAATACACTTATAATAGCTATAATAAAGTTATAAATAATAATTAATCTATATGAGCTAAAGGTTGTAACTATTTTGAAACAGTGTACAGTTTTAATATCGATATCACAAATACTGATCAAATTAAAATTTTAGGTTAAGTATTTCTAAAATATTTTATGTCAAATACTCTTTATAACCTTGTTTATTTATATTGATAACTGTACACTAATTCAAAATTAATTGAGTGTTGAACAAAACTGACAATAGTTGGCATATTGTAATTACGTTGCATTTGTTAATTAATTAGAAATTATAATAATTAGAGAAGCGGCGAAAACATGACAGATTCCAAAAGAGACGATGGTCCAGTGGGCTCGGCCTCTGGAGTGAGAGGAGCGGGTTCGATCCTGACCCTCCTTAGTGTCAGAAATAGTTTTTTCTAAATTTTTAAATGCATCTAAACACAAGACGATCGCTTTCTCATCGGTGCAGGAAAATATCGTGAGGAAACCTGCATGCCGGGTGAGATTGTCTGAAGGCGTGTGAAGTTCACCATCGCGAATTCGGCAAGGAGATCCATTAGAGGTATAAAGTTGCCTAAATCCAGTTTGAGATTTATTGTATAAATAGCCACAATAGCTAAAATGTAAAGATGTAAATGACGAATTATTTTTTGAGGTTTGAGGTAGTAGGAATATTTTTATAGAGCACCTTGTCAATGCCAATCAGCTGTGACGTTTATTAAAAAAGTCCTAACTTCCATAGTGGCTATGCTATTTCCCATTTAATATTATGTGTAGCTATTATATTTTAATATGATTTTGTATACCACGAAATCAAAATAGAAAACGAGAAATATAGAAATAAAACATAAAAATACAGGGGAAAGTATATAAATAAATTATACACTGTTATGTACAGATATATCTGATTGAAGCTAAAAAAATGTTTTTGTAAGACAAAGTAAAAAAGAAATAAACAAACGAGATATAACAGATAAAAGCTTCCACAGACAGCTCGGGAGTGCGGCTTAAATTTCCAATATTCTCCGGCTGGAAATTGACGGGACAAATATTTTCAGGTGCGAGATTTTAAAAAATAATGTCACTGGTTTTAAGTTATATGCAAGATTTGCATGCACGTCTTTTGTACATACTAAAATCTTACAGGAAAAAAGACTATTGTACGCAAAACAAATTTTCAGTTAAATAGGCTTTTAAATTTAATTTCAGTTAATCAATTGGAAAAGCGCGGTGTAGGTAACTTAAAGTACAGATCAAAAGTAATTTACTAAGTGCAGCAGGCACCTATCAATTAAAGGAGAAAGATCAAGAATTATCAAATTGGCTAGTAGATTAGAACAACAAGCATGTAATTATATTTAATTTGAATCCCAAGCTACTACAAAAGATACACAATTTAAAACAAGTTTGGAACCAGGAGGATAAATAAACGAGGCGATAGCACAAGCGGACGGAACCGGTACAAAAATCAACAGCTGTGAGGTGTCGTGTGCGGAACAGTGCGAATAAATGCCCTTTAAAACAATTTCATTATATCACGAAATCATCATCAAGCATCATAATCAATGTTGTCTGTCCATTGTTGGGTAAAAGACTCTTTCAATAAACGCCAGTGCAGCACTGCTCGCATCTACTATGAAACGGCCTAAAGACGTCGGCCTTCGTCTTCCCGAAGGCGGTCTCCGATTAGAACTCTGTTACCGTCCATGCAATCTTCGGCATATGTGACCGGTCAAAGGCGACTTCACTATCCATAGCGTGAACTTTATATTATATTTTAAAAAACCGTGTCACGTTATCGTTAGCTATGAATTAACGGAACCAATTAATGTTAAATAATATTGTATAGTTCAGTGACTTGAGGGATTTGATTTGGACAAGGCAGATGGCGCTGTTTAACGACCTCCGCCCGGGGTACGATAGCCTGGTGTGACATAGCGATTTGAAATGCGGTCGCGTGTATTCCTAAGGGATAAAGGTGTAAAGTGAGGATACGTCCCGCGCTCATGGGTACTGTAGTATACTCGGTTATCATCACCGATACCACAAATACACGGTCTCGACAATAAGCGATATTCGTTGGTCGCAGGCGCACGTCTGCTCTCGTCCATGGCTCTCGTTGTAGTGACGTGCGCTCCGCCCGTACCGTGAGCACGAGATCATGTTTTATAACTATTAAGATAGTTATACACTAACTATACACACCACAGGTACTACCATATTTCTTGTTTCTCCTATGAAACACCTTTGCTGTGATTTGGAGAGCAGTATAATTATTACACCGAAAGTTAACATCTCAAGATAGACAACACATAAATTAGTTTCCTGCACCAGTTCCAGGGAAACTTGTTTATGTTCACGGGAAACGTGGAAAACTTACCATCAGGTGATACGCTTGCCAATGGTTCTAACTAGCATAATTGTAGAAGTTAGTCAAGACGTTAGAATTCCAGATTTGGAAATATTTATCTTTATTATATATCACTTATTAGCCAAACATAAATCCACACGGACACTAGATAATCCACTTTGCACCCTTTTCTGTAGGAAACCCAAAAAATGAAATATTTGCTCGACGCTTCCATTATATTCAAATACGTGAATGTCTCCATATATTTATACGCTAAAGAAAGTCGCGACAAGATTTTCTGCTTACCATAAACAATATTTTTACGACGAACAAACTTTATTCACAACGTACACTCGAACACTAAAATGCATTGTGACGTTGTCTATGGGTAGGTATTGTATTTTCATGATGAGACTTTTCGGATGCAAAATCTGTGATATTTTAGCAGGGAAAATATTCTGAATGATGCTGAGCCTTGAATTTTGATCAAGTAAGTTAATAAAACGGTATATCAAAGATAATGAAAGTCTTATGATTGTTAACATTTTGTTTCGAATGAATGTATGATAAGTAATTAAATTAAATAGTGTAGCTAATAATCATATAGCTACTAGCTGTTACCAGCGTTTTTCAAAAAAAAAAAATTAATGTATTTTACGTTGCTTTTAGTACCTCCGAGAATATGTGCGTACAAAGTTTCGTGATGATCGGTTGAATAGATTTTCCGTGAAAGCGTAATAAACATCCCTATGTTTACATTTATAATATTAGTAGAGGATACATTCAAGATTAAGGAATTAAGGATAAAGATTAAGGATATTAAATATCATAATATAAATTTGATAGTATGACCTCTTTGATCGTTTCGACGACGCAATGAAGAAGAAAAGGGTACCCACGTTAAGATTCTTTCAACATAGAAAAATAAGGGATTATGTTTTAAGAGTATTTTCAGACAACATCACATCTGAACTGGGCAGAAGAAGACAAAAAAGTATTACATGTGCTGTGATGGCCGACAGACGTCAAATATTTAATACTACAATTCATAAATAATAACAATTTATGTTTAAGAATGGAATAAAATACATCATAAACACGAAGGAGTCAAAAGCGGCGGCTTGATGGGATCATCACGACATAAAAGCGTTACTTAATTTACGGCCAAGGCAAACTTCATAAAAAATATTGTTTTGGATCAAACCACATTTGACTGCGACTGTACTTGGATCTCATTGTTGAGACTGTTACAAACTTCCCACAGCATCGTATGGGAAGCACGTTTGGAGCTACGTGTTGACTTCGAGGAGAAAATGCCAGTATCATAGATAAAAGGGTATAGGAGTAGACAAACATCTATTATGTTAAGTAGAAGTTATAGACTCGTCTTTAAAAGATAATAATCACTATGATTTAAAATTTCAAGTTAAGTTCAGCTTGGGTCTTGAAATTATATTGGTTCGATTTTGAAACTTACCTAGCAAGGGAAACCGTGAAATGATCATAATATCATCATCATCATCTTCAGCCTTTATCCGTCCACTGCTGAACATAGGCCTCCCTCAATGAATGCCAAGACCGATTCCCTGCCACTCGCAGAAGTAGAAGTAGTAGTAGTACTAAGAAGTATTCCCGGTTGACAAAGTGTCTCCGTGCAGTGGCAGGTCCGTGTTGATTGCGAGTGGCATTATAATATATTATCTTAATAAATATAAATCTCGTGTCACAATGTTTGTCCTCAATGGACTCCTAAACCACTTAACCGATTTCAATGTTTTTTCTTTTAAAATGTGTGCTTTTCTCCAACTTAAAAGATAGGATAGTTTATTTCTCAAATTTGAGATTGCAATTTTATTTATTGGAAATTAATTGTTTTGACAGAACGAAGTCTGTCGAGTCCGCTAGTCCATAAATAAATAAAACATAAATAAATAAATGATTACAAAACTTTCACTTTCTTGGAATTAGCCAATATAAAGTAAAACATGCGTTTAACAGTTTAACTTCTACTTGTTGATGAAATATACTAAGAAGGACTAATATATGTATTCTTCATTCAGATGATGATTGGTAAGCGAATGAATATAGTTACATTACACCAGGAATCACTCACCAATTACAAACGTCCATTTATTTGCCGTGTTAGGGGTCAAATTAACCCTTCCTCTGGGAATAGCGTCCTGTTAGCGACTATATTCCTAACATGTTTGCTGCAGGTTTCACTGGTGGTTTGTACAAACATGAACGCAATGATTCAGTCACTGTTAATATGAAGCTTATTAGATGGGACAACGATGGGATGCGAGAGCCGGAGGACCTACTTAGGCTACATTCAAAATGTACAGGAGTAAAAGAAAAGGTTGACCATTATAGAATTAAGAAGAGTGATATGATAAACAAAAAGCAAAATAATGATACATAGATTTTTATGTGAAATAAAGACATATTATGGTATGGTTTGCGAATTTATATAAATTATTGATTACAGTTTTCTTTCTTTCAAAGAATAAAGGAAAGCTTTCTATGAATACTATTTTCTTACTTTGAAAGAAGAGAAGAGATGGTATTTATTCATTATTTTACATCATATACATTACTTCTATTTATGTCGTGAAAAACACATTCGTAGAAAATGGCGAAATTCAATCAATGCCGATCGTTCAAGATCACAAATTTTAAAGCATTAAAATCATATTTGGCTCTCTCATATGGAATATTCCAGTACGTATTTTTCCAGCTTCCAACTTTGACACCTTATTGCCTCTCATGCAATATGCATGATAATACCCTGGCGTACGAAAACACGGCCTATCCGTGGGCGCCCTGTAATTGGGAAAAACCAGCTCCACGCTGATAAAAGCGAGCAAATAAAAGATATACTAAGGGAACCATCGTTATCATTGTTGTTATAATCATTATCTTTGAGAATATCAGCAGTCATTTCGTATTTAAGTTTCCTTAAGGTTAGACGAAAGACCGATGGGCCAATAAAGTCAAAGAGTCAGCCGCGTAGGCGAAGTGCTAGTCGTAGGCGGGAAGAAGATATCCGCGCAGTGGCCGCTCTGTGTTGGATGTGAGTGGCGAGGGTTTACTTGTCTTGTTAATTTAGTGAAGACGAATAAAGTCTGATGACGGCGATGATGAAGGTTCGACTTTATGAATAAACAAAGAATACTGTTTACTATAACTAGAATTTTAAAAAAGGTGTGTGTGCGATTCACACACGATAGTAGTAAAACACACGTTAAATAATCAAATACAATCAAGTATTAAACAGTGTGCAATATACATACACACCGACATTTGCTCTCTCGCTCTTTTGTATTTATATCTCTTACCTGTCGTTTTTTTCCGTTGCACCCGGTTTGAAATCACAACGATTCTAAAGAAGTTTCACTTCTAAAATAAATCTATTCTGAGGCGTGTCACAAGTGTAAACTTCAAAAAGCGTTTTGTATAGGTGTGATAATGTGAGAAGAATAAAATAGAACCGGTACCAGAAAAGATAAACAGCCACAAACTATCATAGCTCTGTCCTATATCCAGAAGGGAAAAAGATCACATGACACGTGGGCCGTGTGGGTGGAAGGATATAGGGGGAGGGCAAGACCGAAGAAGATATGACTGACCGAGAAGAGATATATAGAGGAATATGAGAATTGGCGAGCATGAGGCTAAAACGGAGACACAAAACTCACAAATCCGATCAAATAGATGGGTATAATAATGGTGAGAAAGATGATAAAGAAGAATGTAGCGACAATGGTCCAGTGATGGATGGACTCGGCCTCTTATGCGAAAGGTTCCGGGTTCGATCCTGACCCCCCCGTGTGTGCCCTGAAATGGGTTTTTCTACCTGCACCCCAAACACAAGACCATCGTTCGCTCACCGGTGAAGGAAAACATCGTGAGGAAACCTGCATGCCTGATGCGATTGAAAGTCTTTGAAGGTATGGGAAGTGCACCAACCCGCACTGGGCCAGCGCGGTGAACTATTGGCCCATTACCCTCCTCGCCTAATTTCGAGGAGGAGACCCGTGCCCATCAGTGGGACATAAAAGGGTTGATACTTTACTACTTAAAGAAGAATGTGAAAAGAATATTTTAATTACGCTTCAAAATCCTTCCATATTTTTTGAACTCCGTTACCTCATTCATAAAATGGAACGTAAGGAGTACACTTATCAGAGAGATATCCGAGTAAAAAACCATCATCCACTATGAACAAAGTTCGACGTATACAGATTACCAAGACGGGATGGAAGTTGAGAACTCACGCGTAACACTTTACGTTTAGTGCCCGGGTTATACTCAGCTGATGGGTACATTATAATAGAACCACCTGGTGTCTCCAAGGTGTTTGTTTTGCCCTGACGAGAATCTAATTACGTAAGCACGAGGTAATGTATCACACTTCATCATGGCCTTCTTGGTATATTTTTTTAATATTATATTAAAATATTCTTAATATTTTTTGCACATTCGTTGCTATGGTGCTATCGTCTTTTGTGATTTACGAACATTTTACTCGTTATAATAAAACAACTAGGTTTTTCTTACTTGCTTTCGTTGGAGATATTAAAAACGGAAATAATTTTTGTAAACCACGAGTAAATCCGTAAAAGTAATTTCATTAGAATGTTCTATCATCATCGTCATCGACATGATCAGCATTTTTCTGTGCACTGCCAACTTTATCAAACTGTATTTTATAACTAAAATTATAAATGAAATAGCATTTTATACTTGTTCCAGTTATTTCCAAATCCACTAACTAAATGTCTAATTAGTTCCAATAAGTTTGATATTTAATTTTTCATTTATTGTACTAACAATTTAATTTCACAATAATTCAATATAAGCCGGCTTTTTACTAAACATATCCTCGATTTTTTTTAAATATCTCATCCATTTATTTGTATAAATTGATTTCATTAATATAAAATACAATATTATGCAAACAAACGTTAAGCCTTAAAAAAACATTAAACAAATTACTTCCTTATTGGTTCGGTTTGTGTATACAAAATTTAAAATATCACCCTTTTAAAATATTCTTGTTATAATAATAAAAAAAAAAAAACAATAGCGCTGAAAATGGAGTCTCCGTCAATTAATATTCAGCGGTTAGCGACCACGTCTAATGAAATTACCACAACAAAGCGCTGCCAGCGCTGGAGGGGATTGTTGTGCAAATATAAACATCGATTCCGCCGATAAAAGGGAAGAAAACCGAAAAGAAGTACCAAAAAGTTTACATAAGAACTGTTTGTTATTTGAGATTAAATTATGCAAGCGATTGTCGTGTGCGGTCAACTCTAATTATATTTTTTTTAAACTTTTTAATGTGATATTGGAAAAAGTAAAATAAATTTCAATAAAATTAAAAACAAGACAACCGATTCCTTGCCACTGGGATATTATGAACTACCATCATAACTTGATCATAAGGATGATTATTAAAACCGAATCGTTTGTTGGGTTGTATGTGCCCTTGGTTTATCAGTTAAGAAATTGGCAAAAAAAAAATGATTCACAACCTTTATTTTCCGACATAAAATTGTCTACTATTTATTAATCTTCACCATTGCAAATTGTTTATAGTCTCTTTGTCTACTTTCTCTCTCTTTGTCTCTTTATTGAAAATAAATATGTTTGGTATTTGAAAGTTTGCAAACACATATAAAGTAACAAAACGTTATTGTCAGTTAGATACGTTTTTTACTAAAGTATAAAAATACTCTCTGTGAAAGTTTTATAATACATGTAAGTTGAGAATAACTTTAGCTCGGATAATGTGAAGCATGAGAGATAAGTTATAGAAAAATACAAAAAAAAAAAAAAAAAACATTTTAAACATGTGTTCATACGCGATAAAATTTATATAATTCACATTACTTACGTTATCACGTGTTGTTTGTTTGCGTAAAAAAACGTATCATCATCATCATCATCATCATCATCTCAGCTAATAGCGCGACCGGTCCATTGCCACGTGCAACGAGATCCAGCGATTATCATACAACCTATATATATATATATATATATATATATATATATATATATAATTGGCTAAATTATAATATTTAATTGGCTAAAATGAAATCAGTTTTATATATATATATATATATATGTATATATATATATATATATATATATATATATATATATATATATATATATAGGAATATAAAAAACTGATTTCATTTTAGCCAATTAAATATAATCCAATCAAAACGTAAACCCACCGTTTGTTTTCAAAACCTTTTTTTTAAATATATCCGATGAGTCTAAAATAGCGTTTTCAATTCACAATGAAAAGGGTCTGAATAATAAGGGAGAAGCTCAATTTGATCAGCAAAGCCCATTCAATACACAAATTGAAAGAACAAAACGATTGAAGACAATCGTCTTTATCACGGGGACTAGTGAATTTGTAAAATATGCCTCGCCCAGCGATCCGGCAAAATATACAGGAAGGGCTACACTGGAATATACAATTGAATGTATTTTTTTTATT
The DNA here is from genome assembly GCA_905333005.2 of Lycaena phlaeas. Taxonomy (NCBI): domain Eukaryota; kingdom Metazoa; phylum Arthropoda; class Insecta; order Lepidoptera; family Lycaenidae; genus Lycaena; species Lycaena phlaeas. The sequence goes on from HG995178.1 coordinate 12,164,080, forward strand.
AAAGCCGGGACAAACGGACAGTCGGTTTACCTGGAAAAAGATCAGCTATACACACACACTACATTAGGGGAGCACCAGGTGCGGTAACTTTCAAATCCCTAGTATTAGTATCGTAGTATCCGAGTAGGGATGCTCTTTTTTTGAACATGAGACATTCAATGACAAGCAACTGATCTTTGTAATCTCTATCTATCCTTATATGTCCCTTGGCACAACTGGACCCGGACTATGACCCGGACAACCGTCTTGGGTCGTAGTTTAGTTTCTGGGTTTGGTTGGGTTTGAGAACTTCCTATACCTTTTAGGAATTTTAATTTCATGCTCACTATGTTTTTCTTTACTGTCGAGCAAGAGATATAATGTTCAGGTGTAAGAGGAGGCAGTCAGTACAGACTTTGAGACAGACTCGGACTATGGACCCAACAGACCAGCTAACCTATGATCAGCTGAGCAACTCGAAGTGATGCTCATTGCCCAGCGCAGAAAATAGTTTTTTTTTTCCGCTAAAGAACCTGACTTATATGATACATACTGACTCATTACCTAAATAGTAATGAGCTCATTTGATGAAAAAAAAATATATATTTTGCATTGCGGTTTTTATGTAACATAAGTTAGTACCTATGCCATATATTGCGGTACATGGCATCGTATCTAAATCTTGCGTGTCCAATGTAAAAAAGGTTTGGTATTGCTGCATTATACCATCGACGTTCTCACCTTCAGTCAAATAAAAGTAAAGTAGCGAGATCGGATTCCAATCACGCGCAGGTATAATTCGAGTAAGTAAATTAAAATGCGGCTGGTGGACTCTCAGTTTGAATACAAATGGTATATTGACCGGTTTCAATTCGCCGCTCCTCATTAGAAACCATGCTAGGTGCTAAAGTTATTTGCACGTCGTTTTTAATTTATTTACAAAAAAAATGTAGACTCCATGCTAACTTTTTAATATTCTGACAGCGAGGTTATATTTAGAATTCATTGAGGAATCACTACTAAAATAGCAAGTTTTATTGAAACAATGGATATTATTATGGTTACTACTTATTATTGCTGTTGATTTTGCTTTTGGTTTTGGAAAAAATTGAACATACAGGAGATAATATGTAATAGACAACAACAAATAGTAAAATGACAGTCTTTTAACTGTGCTTTAAAGTGTTGTATTCGATCATATAGTTTGAGGTGATCGTTCGTCTTAACGTTCATTGATGCAATATTCAGCAATAGATAAAACCTGGTAATGATGAATGAAGGAGAAAGAGTTTGAAGGAGACCCATACTCAGCAGTGGATGAAAAATGACGACGAAGATCATTGTTGATATCAAACGTTAAGATCTTTGAAATAAATTTCATCCATCGATTTTGAACAAAGAGAACAAAACCTTCCTCTAATCCGACCAACACGCGGACGCATAATAGAACAATATCTAGTTCAATAAAGGGAAAACAAGAGGGACGTTAATAAACCACAGTATTGTAAGTAAATTAAGTGGGGGTTTTAATTTTGTCCGGTAGGCCACGTCGTTTATCAAATCTGTAAGTCCCTAAACCTTTGAAGGTTATTTTAAAATATTGCTACGAAAGAACTTTCGTAAAATAAATATTTTTCGACTTATAAAAACAGAATTGGCAAGACTTTTTCACGTTGTATTCGTTAAATTTTCAACGTTTGTAGGCGTCATCAAGAAAAAAGGTATTTAATTAGAACAAGAAAAGATTTTTTATCTTTAGTATAATTAAATATATACGACATTTTTTTGCAATATGCTGTAATGTTTGAGTTTTATATGTGCAACATCTATTGGTGTGCCTTAGCAGCAAAAACGACTCGAATTGTGATAAACTGCCTGATGCTGACAATTATTGTCATGTTGCTCTGCTCCTTTGTGTAACCGCGCACGTATATTATTCTAAATTTCGTTACTTATGAATTTCGTTATTAATTATGATTTCTAAAATTAAATATTAGATGTGTCACATCTGTCATGCGTATTGTTTTATGATCTGTGTAACTAGCTTTATAGAAATAATAACTTTGCTTATATTAAATCTTCCATTATTTTTACTTCACGAATAGTTTCAACGAAGACCCCCTACACACGAGCTAAGCTCGGCATTTTATTATTTACCAATTTATGATTTAAAATGTGAATCTTACATTGAAATCATTATATACTTATTAGAGCTTAACTATGTCCTGTAACTAATAATAATTGTTTTATACAGAAGCCAATTGTTACGTACAGAACGTGCGTTGAAAACGGTGAATGTGCATGTAAGGCTGCCATCTAAAACAATTAATTCTCAACCGAACGTTTATTTCCATCTGAATAGAAACTGAAACAGTCGGTTTATTGCTGAGCCAAAAGCCGAGAGGATTCCAACAGCACATAACTCACAATTGGGATTTAGGAGGTTTGTCGCAGACCATTATTACCTTGCTTTACATTTTATTTATACACGCCATTTGAATATTCAATACGGCGTTATCTTTCCTGGGCAATGTTTTAAAAGTTTTCCCAGTCACCGCCGGAAAAAGCTCTTTTCAATAAGCTCAAATATATTGTTTCACAAAATTGGGCAACTCTTAAATATTGCAATGTCGAAAATTTAAAAAAAAAAACGTAACAGAGAATATATTTTTAAATATAAAATACTAGCTGCTACCCGCAGCTTTGCCTGCGCTAACTAATATTTAGAATGGGATCTGAGCGGGATTATATATTGTGCATGTATTATGCATATAAACGTTCCTCTTCTATGGTTCAATCTATCAAAAAATATGTTAGGTAATGTATATAATATTGTCAGCTGTAAAACTTTTTTTGAATAATGGCTGTACAGTCAACGTTCAAAAGTCCAGTAGCATCGTAACGACCGTATTCGCTTGCCGGTATAGTGCGTATTCTGAATGTGTGCGCCATGTTACCATGCACACACTTAAATGCCGTACAGTATAAATAACAAAAAGTATAAGCGTGTAGTGGATGCAAGACAAAGATAACGTTATATTGTTTGTCCTCTTCATTCATTATTGCATGTCTGTATACTGTGTCAATAATAATGCACAAATTTCACAAGCTACGTAAGATAGCTCGTAGCTCCATCGGTAAATAATTGGCCTCGCATCGACGCTAGGTGAAATGGTCACGGTTCAAATCTCACTTTTCCGAAGTCTTTATCTTAACATTCTTATAAACTCATTTATTTTTTAATGAAATGACTTTTTTTAAGTTTTATTTATTTAAGAATAATATTAATTATATATACTTATATTAAGTAGTATATAATAATATATATATTACTATATACTACTATATATTATATTATATAATATAATATATATTAAGTAGGTAATATAATAAAACAACACTTTTAAAATATAAAATATATGTTATATTTATTTAAATGACCAAACATTAAACAATTGAATTGATTGACGTTAAAATCTTTGATCCATAGATATATCAAAATAAAAATATTATAGATATCTATTGTGTTACCAATATTTCATATTATTATTGAGGTTATAGTTTAATTATTCATTTTCTCGAGGAAAAGAGTATTAAAACTTAACCTCAACCTTTAAATATTAAACCTACTAATTATTGGCCAGCACGTCCCTAGGAGAAACTAGAATGCCCGATTGAAACTAAGGAAATATAAATATTATAACAATTAATACTTAGTGTGACACAGAAACATATTATATTTAATGTAATAATATTGATTAATATTTTGTGTGTATAAATTCAAGATCACCCGGCCTTTGCGCACTAATCCATCCCCACATGTTCACACTTATTCTGCCAGATTCGGTGTTTGACACTACATTATTTTCACTTTATATACTATTATCTTTACGCCATAATTCTATTCATCGGAAAAAAATATTGTGCGAAGCGTATCCGTTCGTATTTATGCCTTTGAGTCAAAAACGGTTTTTTCGCCGGCTTTCGGTGATGTAATCCCTCGTCATGAAGTGCACGACGAACGGTTACCAATGAGGTGTTAAATTCATCGGCAAAACGTCTTGTCGGTATGAAACCACACGTTTCATACTCCGCTGCCATGTAACGCCGCTGAGTCTGGTTAATAAGAAGTGGCCTTCCACTTCGTTTAATAAAATAATTAACGATATAAATTTATACAGACAAACAAAGTGTATGTGTGTGTGAATTGTCTTTATAGAAAAAGGTCACAAGTAACGTTAAGTGTTGACGCTATAGCTGCGTTCGATTGCTACTGGACTTTTGAACGTTACTGTACATTAATAAAATATGACATTATAATAAAAAAACTAGCATTGAAAGTACTTGTTTTAGTTAAAAGGTTTGCTTTATAATATCTTGTAAGTTTCATAAGAATACAAACACCCAATGATCTGATCCGTTCCTTTCCATAGGCTCTCTAAAAAAAATATTTTTTTTCAACGCTCTGTTTTGACATTGTCATTACTGCAACTGATTCTTCAAAATACATCCTGCTTAAAATTCAATTCAAGCGAAGTTAAAATATATCGTTTTGTAGGGAATTAAAAAAAATATTAAAAATACACGGTAGCTGGGAAAAACTCATTTTTTTATGATTCTCCTGGTCCAACCTGTCCGCGTCCGCGGGGTCCTGTTTTTACTTTTTATGTCGCTGTGCTTTTAACGTCAAAAGTCATTAGGGGGCTTAATTAAAAAACGTTACTTTGATACTGTCGTAGTCAGGTACGAGTGATAAGACTAATCAAAGTTAGTTTTATATTTCCTATTTCATTTTTTTCATGCTTTAGAGGACGTCTTCAAGACCTTAAACTGGGCAGAATGTGGCATAAACATTAAGGTTCAAAAGTGGAGGCCGCGTTTAGGTAGACGAAGTGGCCATTAACCAGATGGGAAGACGATCTCCGTGCAGTGGCAGGTCCATGTTGGACGCGAGTAGCAAGGGATCGGTCGTCTTGGCGTTCATTGAGGGAGACCTATGTTCAGCAGTGGACGGATAAAGGATGATGATTTCATTTTTAGGACCCTTTAATGAACGCCAACACGGCCGATCCAAGACGCATACAACTTGACCTATCATCGCACAGAGATTTGAATGTAGTTGAAGATTGACCTACTTTTTCATCTTTCTGCCTTCTTTATTGCTTTTAGATGAAGATTACATCCACTACAACAGTCTTAGATCATTAATATGTCTAGATGGAGTGTCGCCCTATAATCAAAACAAAAAAAAACAGGCCAATATTTTTAAACATGTGTTCGTGAATAGTGATACCAGCTACTACAGTTCTCCCAAAATCATCCTTTTTAATCTCGTTACACTTTAACACAAACCTTCATTATAAATAAAAACAATAATGCGTAACAATTCATGCGTATTCTATGACAGCGGGACGGATACTAAACACGGAGAAAGCATTTAGAGGCTAACAGTTGGACGTTATTTTTTTGGACGTGTTTTCCGCGCGACACTCTATCTAGACATATTATTGATCTAAGACAACAGTCTATAGCAGTAAGTTTCGGTAATACTGTACACGAAGCTAGTGAAAGCTTTTACATATTGTAGATAAATGATGTTCGTATTAGAGCGAGTGTATATAAAACCTCTCCAGAAACGATAGTTCCCGCTAAAGTGTTTCGCACGACACCTGCCTCTGTTTACTTTGTTAGTATAGTATAACGTCGCGTCTAAGTTAGCTTGTATCAAAATTGTAATTGACATTTTTAAAACCTTTTTTTTTGTCTTTATGTATATTGTAATAACAATTAAAATATGTTATTGTACGTTTCAGAAGAACGGATGGCCGATGAGTCATTAAGTTTCAAGAGTATAGGCCACGTTAAGGTAGACGAAGTGTTGGTCGGACATTAAACAGATGGGAAGACGATCTCCGTGCAGGTCCGCGTTGGATGCGAGTAGCAAGGGATCGGTTCATTGAGGGAGGCCTTTGTTAAGCAGTGGACGGATATATCTGATGATGATGATGATTGTACGTTTCTTAGATATTCTAATAAAATGTGTTATAATGTTTTATGAAATAAACGTTTTTGGTTTTTACAAGCACATTTCGTTCTTGTTATCTTAATTCAAACACCATAACGCTTGTGTCTACAGATAATAAACAAGATGATTGCATTAATTTTATATCGATATGATTAATACATTTTCTAATTTTCAATCTTTATTAAATCATGCTTTTGTTACATAGTGAATATGCCGACCCAATATTAATACTTATAAAGGAATGGAATTTTCAAGAAATAAATCACTAAGTAACAACAAAATTTCAACGATTAACAAAAAAAACCTCTCATATACCGATCAATATCCACAGACGCGCCAATACCATTGAAGTGGATTAAATTAGAATAAAATTTGTAAATTCGAACGGCAATCTCATTTTAAGAAATCGATAGCCACTGAGAAAACGTATAACGTATTCAAAGAGTAAAAATATATAAAATCCGCACGGTCATAATGAAGTGTGTTCTAAAGATACGCTCCGCTGGTTTCCTTGGCAATTGGCAACCCTCACATCTTCGAGTTGAGAAATATAAGGATAAATACACGATCTGTTTCAATATATATTCACATTTTAATCAAAGACTTTACCTTTTCAAAAATAACATATTTTCATTGTGAATGGCCGTTCGTCATAATGAAAACCTTTTCAATAATGCGGATGTTTTGTATTGATCCGACTTTATTGTGTGTATTCATTTTTACATACTATCAACGGTTGTATTATATGTCACAATGAGTTTTTCTACAAATAATAATCTAAGCTCGGAACTAAATAAATACGTGTATTCAATAAGAATACTCACACACTAATGTGTATAGTGACAACTACGAAAGTGTGTGAATAACGAGAACGGCACGGGTGAACAGAACTACGCAAGTGTGTGAGTTACGAATGCGGTACGGGTGAACAGAACTACGCAAGTGTGCGAGTAATGAGTGCCGTACGGGTGAACAGAGCTACGAAAGTGTGCTAGTAACAAGTACCACACGGGTGAACAGAAATACGCAAGAATGTAAGTAATGAGTAAGATACGGGTGAACAGAACTACGTAAGTGTGTGAGTAACGAGCAAGGTACGGGTGAACAGAACTACGCAAGTGTGTAAGTAACAAGTATCGTACGGGTGTAGAGAACTACGCAAGTGTGTGAGTAACAAGTACCGTACGGGTGAACAGAACTACACAATTGTGTAAGTAACTAACTATAATGGAAAATTATCATAAACATCATCTTATACCTAATATGATCTTAACTCTCAACTTATTTTATTGTGTTGTCTTGCTATTGCCTGTCTTGCCCTTTAAAACAAAACAAAAAAAAAACAAACGAAAAACGGAAAGCTTTTTCAGTTCCAGCAAACCCTTGCAGATTGCAGCTGAGAACGTGGCACAGCGCGTCCCTCCCCCTGGCACATTTTCCAACATCATTTATGATGATAAAATTAGGTACGAATAAAATTTCATTAGTAATTTACTTCGCCTTGATATATTTACATGTTAAAAAAGACATCAATTGGTACTCCATAGTTACAGCACGAATCGCACATTACAAAATAGACTCTAAGTTGTACGCAATTAAATAGATTAACGTATAGACGGCTAACATGCGTCATAATTTGAATTTTTTATATGGTCATTACGCATGGCAATTTCAGCTGGAATGGCTTTTTTCTACGTTTCATAATATAGGATATTGTGTTGTATTGATTTTCAATTAGCAAATGGATATCAGGTATTTATTTACTCCAATGACATTAATCTTATCGTGTTAATAAACCAGTGTAAAACTCTCTTTCCTCGATGTGGCAGACTGCGCCGTATTTGTCATTCCCCATTTCCAAGATGAAGTTGATTGTGATCCAAGAACAACGCTAGACTATGTAGTAGTAATAATACTTAAATTTTAAAAACCCCCGACACACACGATGTGCCATTTAGTAACGGCGGCCATTTTGGACCAATTTTTATGATACATAAGCTAACACATAAAGCTTAGAACACTAGTGGCACACGCACACGTAAGTATAATCCTCCATTGTAGAATTCATTCCTATATCTGGCTGATATCTTCGAACGAGTACGGCTTAAGTCCCTATTTCCAGGTGAAGCCGATTCTGGACCAAGAACAATTCTTATTCTCTCTATACTATCAACAAGCTATTATATAATAGATTACGTATCATTTATACACGTGGAAGAATATTTACTCCTGGTGAGGCCTAAGTTGCTGTGTCCGCGATGAGGCCGATTCTGAACGATAACAAAGAAACACTAACACCCGGTTCTCTAAAGACTTATCAACGCAAAAATTAACAAATCAACTGTCAAATGTCTTGTTAAGCGTCAAATGAGTTGCTAGAAACATTGTTAATTACCTAATTTGATAAGCCAGTCAGTTGACATGTGGTTGACATAAACGGTACAATGAAGAGCTGTCAAACTTGACTCTAGAATCGTATGTTAACCGACATTAACAGCCATGTTAGTTGACCCACACTTTGACCAACGTTTCAGAAACATGGCATAAAACCAAGAGAATCGTTTATAAGAATGGAAAAAAGTTAAAAGTTCTTCACTGTATGCTATTTTACGGCAGTTTTATTGGTAAAGATACAGCCAACGAGCTTTGGATAGAGGGGTAAGTTAATCACGCCCAGACCGGTTTCGGGTTAAGAGTCTATGACCATGTAAAACTAAATTTGGTAGCTTTATAAGCCCCTACCAAATTTGGTTTTACCATAATGTTTATAAATAAATTTCATCTTGGCATATTTTTGTCCGCGTTGGATTCGAGTGGCATGGGATAGGTCGTCTTGGCTTGCATTAAGGGAGGCCTATATTCAGCAGAGATAATGTTTATGTCTTAGTAATAAAAAAATGTACAAGATAGCAAGAATCAAAAAAATATTACAAAAGAAACTGACATTACATTTTCGGTACAAACGAAATTACACATTCAGATTGAATTACACGAAGAAGGGACTCGCTAAGTAAATACAGATTCAGTGCTCAAAAACTATTCGTTAGAACTTACTATGCAAATCACTTTGACGAGAACAAAAGACCGGTTTTAGAGAATTACATGGTAAAGCAGGCTTAGGGTGATCACACATTTGTCACAACGCATCAATCGCTTAAGGGTTTTGAATATCCGTTTAATTATACGGGTTCAAAGAAATTTGTGAATAAGACGCGGGAAATATGTAGTTTTTACTGCGAATGTAGACCTCCATGGATACTGTGGGTAGATTTTATGGTGGAAGGGAAACATCGTGAGGAAACCTGCATGCCTGATGAGATTACCTTTGTAGTATGTGAAGTTTACCAACCATCATTGCGCCAGCGCAATGTACTCATCTCAATATAAAAAATTCTCGTGAATGTTCGTTCCCATACTCCTCCGAAACGGCTTGACCGATTTTTATAAATTTTTGTGTGCATATTGGGTAGGTCTGAGAATCGACCTATATCTATTTTTCATTCCCCTAAATGATAGAAGTGACTGACGAAATTTCCCATTATAATGAAACAACTTTTACGGATTTTATCGCGGTTTATTTAGTTTTTTACAATCCCGACGTTTCGGACACTTTACAGCGACCATGGTCACGGGAGGACTGAGGTGTCAGATGTCCTTCTGTTACAAAAGTTATTCGAAACTACCCTATGATACAACAATATTTTTATTTAGTAGTTTAGGAGTTTATAAGCTTGATTGTGATTGTGGTCTCTCTTACATAGGTCAAACTAAAAGATCAATTAAAACTCGCGTTAAAGAACATATAGCTGACTTAAAACACCGTCGCTATACTAAGTCAGCAATCTGTGAACATAGCCTAGATAATGCCCGCCATTATATCAGATTTGATAAACCACAGGTCCTCGCAAAAGAACACCGATTCCAACCAAGGATGATTCGTGAGGCTATTGAAATTAAAAAACATCCTAATTTCAATAGAGAGGATGGCTGGCCACTACCATCTGCTTGGGATCCCATAATAAAAATAATAAAATCTAAATCCAAGCATAATAATATGTCACAGACTAAAGACTCAGTTAGCACCTTTTGCATAGATAGGACTAAATAAAAATATTGTTGTATCATAGGGTAGTTTCGAATAACTTTTGTAACAGAAGGACATCTGACACCTCAGTCCTCCCGTGACCATGGTCGCTGTAAAGTGTCCGAAACGTCGGGATTGTAAAAAACTAAATAAACCGCGATAAAATCCGTAAAAGTTGTTTCATTATAATGAGTGAAATTCGCGTAAACATAAGAAAACGAAATTTCCCATTTTTATTTTTTTATGATGTAGCATTAAAAATACACACAATTCTAAATTTTCACCCTTCCATGATCAAAACTCTATTATTAGTAGCAATATTAGTACTTTTGACAGAGAGAATGTCGGGACAGCAATATCATAGTGTCATTTTTATTGCATTGATAAAAAAGCATTTTATTATTATTAATTATTATAAAAATATCAATGCCAAGAAATAATATCATGATAAACATTGTTAACGGCGTACATTTATTGTAATACCTAGATCGTCTGATGAATATTAAGTAACATAAAAAGCCTGCTAAAACGTTAGGCGCTTAAAACCTAACGCCTGAAAAAACGATAAAGCATTTCCTTTCATATCGTGGAGTACGAGGGGAGGCTTTTATGTACATTAAAAGTTGCGAACAAACTTGATCGAGGGCCTTTATATGGCGGAAACTTTCATAAAAACACAACTAACCTATAACAACAAAAGAAACGGGCCTAAGAAAATATCGATGATTTTGGGCCACTTAAAAGTTTAAATTTCGAATTACATATTGGACAACAATATCAATATCCATACTAACATTACAAATATGAAAGTAGGTATGTTTGTTACGCTTTCATGCGAAAACTACTAAACCGATCATCATGAAACTTTGTACACATATTCTCGGAGGTACTAGAAATAAGAAAAAAATAAAGGATACATTTTAAAAGAAACGATTTTTTGCTAACGCGGGCGAAACCGCGGGCAACAGCTAGTACAATATAAATAAGTTGTTGTTGGTTTTAATATCATCGATCACGTCCAGAGTAAGGATATAACAATTGCCGCTCTCCCGTTTGCATTAGCATATGTTCTCCAAAGGCCTTATTGTCCAAATTATTTAGTTCGGTATCTATGATTAAAATATAACTTTAATTAAATTCGAATAGTTGGTCCATTCAAATTAGAGAGTTGCGTATTCAAAACGTTTTTACGGTGCGGGTAAGCGTTTTCAATGACCGTAAAACTTCAGGGAACTTGTTTGTGTAATTAATTCTCCCCTTCGTTAATTCCGAACTTTAATTTCAAGTTTCGTCAAGGCGACAATCATGGCGGTGTTTTTCAAGAAACGTATTGTATTTTTGTATATTTTTATCAAATTTATTGTATTCGAACGATGAATATTATTCGAATGTAGTACTCTTAATAAAGTGTATGAATATCTATACAAATGATGAAGGATTTTAGGCTTATCACTGCCAGATGTAAAAGAATCGATACCTGTACACGGAGATTGTTATCTCAATATGAAAGGGTATGAGATACATTTGATGTTTAAAATAATACAAAGGTGACGATGGCCAAATGGGTATGGGCTCGGACTCTTGATTCCAAGTTCGATTCTAACCAGAGGTGATGCTTGAAAAGGGGTTTTCCTCTTAAAGTAAACACCACAATACCATCGCTCGCTCACCGGTGAAGGAAAACATCGTGAGGAAATTTGCAAGCCTAGTGAAAAGTCTTTGAAAGTGTGTGTTTACAAACCCGCATTGAACCAGTGCAACGGTGAACTATGGCCCAATACCCTCCTCGGCTGATTTCAAGGTGATGCGTGTCCAGCGTGCCCAGCAGTGGGACATGTATAAGGTTAGATATTTAACTTTTTTTACAAAATTTCCAGAGATTTTGAGAGCAAATGACGGCGGTTTTTTAGGACTACTTATATTAATTTTAATATAATTTATAGTAATCGTAGCATTAAAGTATTAAAAAGTAAATTCACATAAAAATACTCGATTGTGATTGCATTTAATACAGACAAAGAATAAAACATGGATGGAAGCAGACTGATGATGATTATAAACAGCTTTTTGGATAAAAGTAACACTGCGAGTGAAATCTAAATTAAAACTCTTAACAAAGTTTTGCAGAAATCTAAGGACAATAACTGCTTAGTTCTTTTCAATTATAAAACAAACTTTTAAATTTTGTTTTAACTTCAAAGCCATCTTAGAAATTAAATGAATTGTCGCTGGCTGGTGGCTAACTTCTGTCCGGTGGATTTTATGTTCTGAATTTAAATTGCACAACCCTTAATCAACCAACTCAATCTATAGTTGTCCAAAATCAGTGATTGTTTTTTTAATAGAATCATATAATTTCACAAAAAGACATAGAGAGGCATATATTTAAGTTTCGTAAATAAGGCATTCGTAGATGAAGTCAAGTTTTTGATGACGACGAAAAATAAATTATGGTAAATTCATATCTATAAATTATGTATGTATTAATAATGACACCCAGCCAGTCAATGTACATACATGTTATAATAAAACAACTTTTACGGATTTTATCAATTCAATTCAATAATTTATTCATATCGCGGTTTATTTAGTTTTTTATGAGCCCGACGTTTCGGATACTTTAGAGCAACCATGGTCACGGGAGGTAACACAGCAAACTAAATAAACCGCGATAAAATCTGTAAAAGTTGTATTTTTATAATGAGTGAAATTTCTCAAAATTCGCGTAAACATAAGAAAACAATATGTACATACATGTATTGCTTTCATAAAAATAAAATAATCGAATTAAAAGTATTAAAAATTAACATAGTTAAAATCTTATAGTACATTATCTTAAAAACAAGCCGTATGAAAATATTACAACTTTTAAATTTCTTGAAAGTAAATTCGATTACAAAAAATTGCCCTCTTAAAGCCCTTAAAGCTAAATTCGATTTACAAGGAAATGAAATATTTCCGATTTCATTAATGTACATAAGACATCGATTTAATTTTATTACAACAGGAGACATCGATAAGTTAAAAGGTATTTTAAATTCTACGCATCATTCTTATTAGCTGGAGTTTTTTAACTGGATCTGTTTATTATCTTTCATCATTACTGACAGTTCTTATTTATCCATGAAAGCCATCTGATGTCAGTAAGTAGTTAGCGTCGTCTTAGATTATAATTTAGTACCTGGTTGACCGAGCATTTGCTCGGTACCCTTAGTGATAAAATACGATAAAATTTTTCTTGCAAAAAAAAAATCAAAAAAAGGAAAAAATAAAATTCGGACTGGAGATTCGAACCAGGCTCATTCGGATTTATCTGCCTTATTTCACCACTAAGCTACCATGACATGTTATTTGACAGCGAAATTTGCGTTAGTATTCTAATCAACAAATTTCGATGCCCCAAAACACGGATAAAAAAAATGTATGTGTGTCAGCTCCGACGCACGACTGGAGTTTACTCCTCAAGTACGAGTATCTAACCATACGCAAAAAAAGTTTAATATAAATACATCGACACTAATAGAAACAAACAAGCCCAATAACATATAGTATATAGGTATAGTCGCCTATACAGCATACCCTATGTACGTCTCAATACACTCACAGCTAAATTAGAAAGTTGCGCACTAAAGGTGCGCACCAAAAACGTGACACTTTTTCGTTAGTTCAGTTGGTTTTACCCCTCGGATTTTTCTCATACCGGGCGCCTTATATATGAAAATCGATTCTTAAGGAGTAAACTCCAAAAAAGTTTTCTAAAAATTTATCCTAGCTAGCCCAGCCCTAGCCAAGAATTGCTCGTTTAAATATTATATATAAGATTAAGTTAACCAGAGACAAGCACAGGCAATTTTAATTCTCAGGCTCTTAAAAATGGCTCAGGCCTTGTCGTGGCGATGGGGCTCAGTAGCCTAGGGTGAGCAAGCACCTTGGGCGAAGCGAATTAAGCCAAGGGGGCTTGTATCTCACTTATAAAAAGAGGGGACATAGATCAGGGGACAAGGGGTGATGACGGGAACCTCACCTCATCGTACTGTCCCAACGTTGGGAGAGATTGTTCTGTGATGCGGGACAACATCTCTGGAGGTGGCGTCATTCCCCTGAGGGACTGACTAGCCGTCGAGGTGCCCTGTTGCTTGTAGATCGGGGGGCATTGGTGGCACTCGCCGGGTTTTAGTGGGTGGAGCTGCATTCACTTAACATATTTCGGGCGTAGCGAGTCCCACATACCCGCCTGGGGAGACCCACTTCCCAGCGGGATGCCTCAGTACATTTCCCGGCGTAAAAGGAAAAAAAGGCATTTTTAACTTAAAAATATGTCTAGGTGCTAGTATTTACACTGCCAATCTAGCCCTTCTCTCCGAAACACAGCAAAGCTGCTCAACGGAAGAAAAAAGCGGGACATAGAACTTATGAAATATACCTCTAAATCTAAGAGGCATGATACTAGTATCATGCCTCTTAGATTTGGCTCTCTCGATTCTAGAATACCGCGATATAATATGTATGGAAACTTCTAGACTTCCAGCAGCTTTGAAAGAAACGAAGCTACATACTAATAAATGGTAGTAATTATATACATCAAAGGGCTCTTTACAACCGTAGCCCAAAGGTCCGTTGTTTCTTTTTGTGACCATCCTTAGTTAACAACCTAAATGTCAACAGTACCCAATTATTTTAAACCCTTCCCCTCCTGTTATTATTTTGGTCGGTCCTGTAGTTACTATAATACTCAATCCCTTTAATTTATCTAATACATTTAAGTCAAGTTATGTTTAATCCAAAATATAGTGTGAAAAAACTTCAACCCATATATGTCCTGCTGCTGAGCACGCGTCTTCTCCTCGATATCAGGCAAGGAGGGTTTTAGGCCATAGTTCATCAAAGCGCTGGCCAAAGACTGTCAATCTCATCAGGCATGCAGGTTTCTTCACGATGTTTTCCTTCACAAGTCGCGCTATCGTCACCGATCACTTCCTATCAGCTATGCTATGCATGTGTATGTATGTGTATTTTGGTGAAAAAAGGGGAACCCACGACAAAGCCACCGCACGCTTCTAATTTGAAATTTCAAAATTTTTATATTAGAATTTAAAGTTTTATAATGTCATAATTGTGATAACTTATATCACTCCTATCGACAGTTCCCATGGCTTTGTTTGAACGAGCGTTTAATAGGCGTTGCGTTAAAACCCGAAGTTGGCTCCAGTTGGGAACTCGAGCCAACTGCGGAACTCCGCATGCTTATTCGATTTAACGTTCAACGCTCAACATCAAAAATCTAATACTGCTTGCCGAAAAAACGCCACGCTTTAAAAACGTGTAAACAAATACATGGGTATCCATTTGTGGCATTCAAACGTTTTTTAACGCTGAAAAAGCACTCGTGCTGACGGGGCCTTTGACTTTTTTTATAATAGTCGTAAAGACAAACGGACACACGAGCCACATGATAGAAAATGGTCAACTTCATCCATTAACATCAACAAGTTAACCAGAAATAGACACGGCACCTCATTCACGAATCACGAGTTGCCTTTGCTACGACTTCAAATTTTCAATTCTTCAAAACAATTCAAATTACGAACGAAACAAACAGAATGGTGGTACTAATGCTCTGCACAGGCGCATCCCTACCACCGTGAACAGCCAGTCACAAAAACGTTTAAAAATCATATCTATTTACCAACATTGGTCGTACAAACAAAGCATGCTTATACATTAATTCATTTCTTCTAAATATCGCAATTCGGAAAAAAAGAACATGGCGCGCGAGGACGCATAAATTGCAATCATAAATTTCTTGCCTCGAAACAAACATCCCGAATGGCGCTCAATTATGGAAATCCCTTCTCCCTGATAGGTGTTTTATATTACCATCTTCGAAAGTGCTTCCCGCTTCCTTTATATCGGCTATACATTAGCTGAAGACGTGAAGACATAAACATAGACGTTATGGGACATTATATTTTAGTGTTTTCTCTTCATATAAAATTTACAAAAAAAAAAACTATTATTACCGAGTCTTTCAAAATGAGTATCATAGTTATTTAAAAGCAATAAATAATATAGCAATTATACATAGTTTTAAACTTAAAATTACGTAAACGTTATACCTTTATTTACTGCTCATAGTTAAAATATGTTTAACTAAACCGTTTTTAGGGAAATGTTTACTTTTCAGAAAAAATATATTGAAAATATGTTTTTTAAAAAAATATATAGCAAAAAATCATAAAATTCTAGCAATTGTATCTTTATTATGTGTAAACTAATATTGATAAACTTAATAACAGTGATGTATTAAATTATGATTAATGGAACTGTTGTTTTTATTTATCGATTAAATTAAGATATTTATAAAAAAATAATATAATCGAACAATTAGAACGAAACTTCCTTGGTCTTTTTACGTTTCTCTTTCATTTTTACGTAGAGCGACAGGGAGTCCCGAGAGCGAATCGCCCCCCTCAATAAATTTTAAATTTGTCTATTCACCGCGGCTTAAAAGGTTAAACATTATACTAAGTAAACTCTATACCAACTTTCAATCTGTTCTGTGAAATAAACTATCAGTAGACGGATAAAGGCTGATAATGCTGACGATGATATGGCGACCTCTTTAATGAATGATTTTGAATTACCTAAAAAGCAAAAGCTGATCTAACGATTACAGTTTCAACAATACATTATTTGGTTTATTTCAATATGTAAATTGAATTTATCCGACCATTCCATGCATCATCATTCTGACCACAAAAATGGGCGCTAGTTTTAGATGCGCTGCGGTGGCCATAACTGAGTGCCATATAAGCAGATAATCGCACATATGCGCAATATTACATATATCATATCAATAAACGTCATATGGTTGTAATGGCGTGTCTAATCTGTTCCGGCTTGAATGGTATCTGCGTGATTACTGTTATAATCTGTGGTAGTTAATAAAATCTGGCGTGAATCATTATCGTCAACATTTTTTAAATGTTAATTGACTAGACGAACTGGCAGATATGCCATATGATAGCAAGTGACGTTACCCTGGAATATTAACTACCTGGAACTGGCCCAGGTAACTCATTCATCCGCACCATGGTTCAGGTCTTGTCGTGGCGGTGTGGCTCAGCAACCTAGGGTGAGCCAGCACCTTGGGCGAAGCGAATTGGGCCGAGGGGGCTCTTTGTATCCCTCTTATAAGAAGAGGAGACAAAAGAGCCAGGGCCAGGGGTGAGGACGAGAACCTTACCTTATCGTACTATCCCGACGTTGGGAGTGGTTGTCTTGAAGTGCGAGACAACCTAAACTTTAACCTTAAAAATATATATCAAAGTAATAACGTATCATCATGATTTCATATATTAAAAATTGAGAATGCATTTTCAATGACCGTTGGTACGCGTGTATATCATTTAAAACTATAACAGATATCATGTAGAAGAGCATTTGTTAATTCAACACACGTATTGATTTATTCAAATAAGCTAATATTGACTAAAATCAAACTATATCCAAATCCGAAGCGAATGCTCAATAGAAACATGGCAACCAACTGTCGTATTTCAACTCAATAAACCGCTCGCAGAGAAATAGCCCGCATTATCGATTTGAAATATTGTCAGAGATGTGTGGTGCTTCAAAGTTCGATGCCGCTTCGTTTATCAATGTGACAGCCGCGTTGGTAATCTTTTGATTAGTGAGCGGCGGCTCGCAAAAATTGTACCGAATCTCTACGGACTAAAACACTATGTACCTACTGTGTTTTTACATAGTTATTGCATTGCAATGGTCTAGAATTGTGTTTTCACTTAGTTTTTACATTGCGTTGGGCTAGGACTGTGTTTACATTTATTAGTTTTACTTCGCATTTTGCTCAAACTGATGTTTTGACCTTGTCTTTTAGCGTTGGTTAGGACTGTGTTTTACTAAGTTTTCTCGTTGTGTTGGGCTTCTGTGTTTTCGTAAACTGTGTAAAACGTTTTAAACTAAATAATAAATATTAAAAAATAATAAAAAAATATATAACTAATACATTTACGTATGCATGCCTATACATGCAGTCCATACTATGTATCTATAATAGGTAATATATGCACGTTATATGGTTATACGTTACGCACTTAATATACAAAGTAATGTAAGATTTCATAACATTATTACCATACCATACACATAGGCAATACAGCCTTATAAACAAACAGAAATGTCATAAAATAGTACTTTCCAATATACTGTATGATGAAGGGAGGTTTTACTAAAGACGCATGAGTTTTAATAGCGTATATTGCGATGACTTGAAGAATAACGGCCCCAAACTACGTGAGGTCGCATCAGGGTCCAATTTTCCGACCAATAAAACATTCGAAAGTATCAAGGGGTCCGGATTATGCTATAATTTACATTTTATAGCATAACTATATCTTATATAAAAAATTTCGTGTCACTTGACAGGATGAGCTCCTAAATCATGACGAGCGATTTTAATGAAGTCTTGCACAGCGCAGTTTCATTTAATTTGAAAGGTAGATTTGGTGACGTCACTCCCATAATCTTAATACCCATAAAATTAAATTTCACTTTGTCCTACTGAACTGATTTTAATAAAATTTTGCACACTGCAGCTAACGCCAAATAGGGACGAATAGTTTTGATTGAATACTTTGAGGTCGTATATATAATAGGATGACGTCAAGGACACGTTTTATATTTAAAAAAAATGTAAAAATCACCATTTGAAATTCAAAATAAATCCTTTTAATCTCCTTCGAGATAGACTTCGAGATATTTAAAAAACTTGTATGTACGTGTAAAATATCCCGGGATGTTAATAAATTACCAGAAGTTTTTTGCTAGTTCAAATTTTCTTAAGGTAGAGATGTGGGTGGCGTGATCGGCTGTATCAGAGTTAATTCAAAGAAGCCTATAGGCAGTGTCCAAAGGGCCAAGGCCATGATTCAAGGTTATAATGATGGCAATAGGAATCACTGAAGATGATGAATTGTACCTATAGCAATAGACAATAATGCAGACAGACAGATCAATAAATTCCCAGGCAATATGGATCTTAATTATTATGACCCCTGTTCTCTAATTGCAATACACAAAGCTGCTTAGGAGAGAAACTAAATTCTTCTCACGCCAACGAGCTCAAGTATTGCGATAATCTATTAAACGCTGCAAATACCAACAAGTAGTTTACTGCTAATCCAGTTTAATTAAGTGACTGATATTATTCAAAATCACTAAAAGCCCTTATAGACTATTGGATACGGTTGACAGCCGACAAGCTTTTGCAAGGTGAAAAAAGGAGTGTAATTTTTATAGCCCATAAAATAACCATGATCATGAACGCGTACCAAAACTTATTTATTAAGTAATTGCGTATCCATTCACTTTATAATTTCTCAATACAGATTATAGATTAATTTTATAGCGTACGGCGAGAATTCGTTTGTTGCTTTTATCGGCATTGTCGACACTGCGCTTACCTAAATTAAAGGTAAACTAATTCCCCAAATGGAAGCTCGAAGGAATCTGTGAGATAGGCGACGTTTAATTAATAACAAACCTTTTATTTGATGGTGTTTATGTTTACGAAGATTTTGTTTTAAAGATATTGGGAATCAATTAGCTAAAGATATCTCTGGGTAATGGAAACGGGTAAATAAAGGTGTGCTTTGACAATGTAAAGGCCTTTGACAAACGGTTTTGCAACTATGTATTTTGTACTTTGCTTTTATTTTAGCCAGATACAAAAGAATTTTAAAGCATTTCACTTTATGTTTTGCTAACGTCGCAAAAGATTATTTAGGTTCATAATAACATCTGCGTGATTCTATTAAGCGTGGTATGTATGTATTCCTGTAAGGAAATGTTTAGCACTAGTTGCATGCAGGTTTTCTAAAGATGTTTTCCTTCACCGGCGAGCGTTGGTCTCAGTGTTCAGGTTTTCAGATTTACTTAGAAAGTTAGAAAAAACCTATTTCGAGGCACCACATTTAGCATCGAACTTCTTATTAAAAGGCCGAGTCAATACTCTATCAGTATATACGCGTTTAATATATGCTATACTCACTAGACAGTCGTCTCTAACTAGTTATTATAACTAAGATTATATTAATGCTTTAAACAATCAATCTCTTCATAATAGAAACCAAGCTACAATTATTGGCAGACAAAAATAGACCCATCTAGTGGGCGGCCGACCTATATCTATTCAATTTTAGGAATATTATCAATAGCATATTCATTATTGATCAATATTTAATATTTGAGTATTGGTTTGTCGAACAACATAAATATTGTACAATCACATAAATAGGTGGGTTGAGCATCTTTGTGCAGTTAATAAAATTATAGGAGAATCCCACAAGGTTGAGTTGAAGGTCCACTGTTCTTTAAAATTTTCATAATTGAAAATATTATTTTAAAATGAACCTCAAATTGGTAAAAAGTCGTTTCAGCTTAAAATTATAAACATAAGTAGACATTTATTAATTTAATTAAAACGCCGAGATAAAAATTAGATGAAATTTCTAAAATTAATTAAATTTAAGTCATTCGTTACTCTTTCATATTTTATTCGCGGTAGTAAATCCTAGTCTATCCGACAAGTACCAAAGGACAAGCGTACATTAACCGAACCAGCGCTGAGACAAGTTGGAAGCGGAATTTCATTTCAATTACGTGAACGGAAGAGAAACGGGTGAATTTAAATAGAACGGCAAGATGTGCCCGTTTACTTAATCCGCGTTTTCTTTTACTAATGTAATCCGATAGGGAGCGATCCCACTGTCACTGCTTATTGGAAACGTAACAGCCTCGATACTATTTATTTATAATATTTCATAAGCCAACTGTTTTTAAAATATAAATTGAATTGGATTTATTATTGACGCTTCTATATTTATTTTACCTCGAATCTTAGTTAAAAATAATTCATTGTACTGCAACGTGATTTTGCTAAAAAATTCTTATAACACAACTATTTTCTTAAAGTAACCAAAATTATTATTTTACAGTGTTCGTGCACCATCCCCATTATTAATGAAGCAAAATAATTGGTACGAGTTTTGGAAAGATGAGGATAGAAAATATAACAAAAACCATCTCGTTGGTTACCACCGATGTTGTTAATATCGATGATTTATTTAAATGCTTTTCCACTTTTAACATTGAATAAGCTCAATAAAAGCACGTTATTAAAATATATTCCAGAAATCCATGTTATTATACTTATAATATACATGTGGTCAAATTAATAAAAGTGACGGTTATAGGAATATTGCAAAGAAAACTTTTGCACGAGTGGCTTGAAAAACTATCAATATCTTTTTATCTTAACAAGCGTATAGAGCTCGTTGTTGTTTTCCTTCATCCCGGAGTAAATTACATTTACATAGTCATGTTACGTCACATGTTACGTGAAAGTTGATTCGTTTTAGCGTTAACAAGCTAGGATCGAATCTACATGCCCTAGACTTACACTTTATGCATTAAGTTCAAAATTATATGATGTTGTGTGAAATAAAAATATTTTCGTATTAAAATATTATGCATCTACAGGGTGCGTCCTACATTACGCGTTTTGAAATCTTCTCCACTTTAAAATTCATTTAATCTGCCAGTTATCATTTCTGCGACGGATTTAGTGTCAAAGTGGAATTCGCTACTATTTTAAAGCTACAAAAATGTATATTTATTTAGAACAGATAAGCAGAATAGCTAATGACCCACTCGTATGTAAAGATAAAGCTTCGCAAAAAGTCATCCTCACCACTCTAAGTCTACTGCTGTTCCTTTTAATGAACATAATATAGTTTCTGAATATTTCTTGTCTATTAAATACGTGTCTACTATATATAGCATGTCTTTTATACAGTGTACCTCACTATCACATATGATGCAATTTTGCACGGTTGCAAGGCGTTTCTTTCCGTTCAAATTTTCCTATACTTTAAAGAGGATAACTAATTAGTAGGTAAGATTTGAGATAACTTTATGTCGCAAGTGCAAGACGAAAATGGTAATGATATATACGTATATATTTAAATTAATTAGAAAGTACTTCAATCTGATTCAATTTAAAATAAATCACAACATTCCGAAGATCACAGAAAAAGGAATAATAAAATAGTAAGCGACATCTTCAACACAGCAATTACACCAGACGATAATATCATAAAACGTTGGCTTAATAAGGCAGTACACATAAAACAGTAGAATCTGGCTAATTAAAAGCAATAAGACACAGAAATAGCCGTCGTGGAAGCCAAATGTTTTAATAAGGGAACAGCTCTTGGGCTCCTTCCAAACCGAAACTGATGTCAATTATTATCCCAAGATACAAATTGGGTGGAAATAAGTTTGGAAACGCGATCCGCTTAAATCTAGTACAAGTGGAAATGAAACTTTGTTTAATGGCGTTATAAATCAAAATTATTTTGAAAATATTAATGAAGAATGAAATATGAAAATAATAATAATTTAAGTTTGGAACGTTAATTGTTCTTATTGAAATTGAAATCTAGTTATAAACTGTATATATATGATTAGAATAATTGCAAGGGAATAAGAATAAATTGTCATTAGTTGATGTGTATTGTATCTATTTATAAATATTAATTAATATGTTTGCAAGCAAATAATTTCAAAATCACTGCATCAAATGAGATAATTATTTTTTTGGTTATCAAGAAGAGAAGGTTTGTATATAAATAATGATGATGATGCTAAACATTTTTGGTGAGTCCAATGCAACGTTTGGTCTCAGGGTTCAGCTTGTCTATTATACCTTTTTGCTAATTTATAAACCTATTTATGCTGGTAACAAGATACCAGTACCTCCATCAGTTAAATATCGGAATTTATTATTTATGTTACGTCAGATCACAAATTTCATCATTTTTAAAAAATGTTTAGCCTATGCTGTCCCACAGCTTAAATTAGATAAATGTTATCTATTATACAAAATTCTCATGTCGGGGTGTTTGTAGTTAAACTCCTCTGGAAGGGCTTGACTTATTCTCATGAAATTTTATGTGCATATCGGGTAGGTCTGAGAATCGGAAAGCACTTATTTTTCATGCCCCTAAATGCTTCGGGTGTAGTTCACCCCTTAATATTTTTTTTTTGTTGTTTAGATACTATATTTGTTTTTATTTTTTAAGATTCAGCGTTCAAAAATAATATACATCGCTAAATTTTCACCCTTCTATCACCAACCCCTATTTTTTTTTAGCAATATTAACTTTTGGCAGAACGAAGTCTGTTGCGACAGCTAATATAAGTATAAAGTTTAATATACGTACTAACATCAACTACAACGTATTTTAACTGTCTTCTAAATAGGAGGAAAATCTTTGTTCGTCTGTATAAAATGTATTTTATTGTATTAACGATAAATTTTTACCATCGAGAGCCATAAAGTATTGAAATTTCCAAACCAGAAAGAAATTATTTTATGATTAACTTATATGTAGGCTCTCTTAAAATTCCTTTGAAGGTAAGATAGGCTTCAATCATGATCAAAAATTGCTCATGTGCTAGGCCAATGACGATCAAACTCAATCCATGTAGCCTTAGCTAAGCCATCTTTTTGTTAAATTCACTTGGGAGTACACAATGTTGACAAGATGCATAGGAAGATGGAAATCTTCCATTAAGAAAGCCATGTTACGCAGGAGGACTATGTCAGGTTTGAATTTAGACCCGCTTTGAAGACCCATGACTTAATCATCGCACACATTATAACTATAAAATTAAGTTATTTTGAGGTCCAAAATGATTAGCACTTCCAAACTCACACGCCACGGAACAATGTAGTTTGAAATTCCCAAGTTCCGGCCAAAGCATGTTAGGTTGAATAATTAAGCGATAAATCTGCCAAAAGTATCGCACCTCTAATTAGTGTAGCCATCCTTTACTGTTTACTCTTTCGGGTTAGCATCGCATCTCTTCGTCTTCATTACTCTGATGTTTTATCTAAAAAACCTTTTATCGGACCTAATAGTATAAATGTTGGCACTTTTGGCTTAGGAAAATAAATTTTACTTAACTAGCTTTCGGATTTAGATTTTTATCATGTCGAAGCTTATAAATAATCTTGACCCAGTTGGATGCTAGTGGAAGAGCCTGTCTAACTGCGGACGGACATAATAATTATGAACTATAATAATAATTATGCACCTTTCGTTCACTACGATAGTAGTAACGGTTGTAGGATTTAGTACATTAGTTTCTTTAGTAATTTAAAAAATCGGGGTCACTCATTAGTGTCCCCGGTTTTTGAGAATATGGAGACCTCCGACCGAGCGAGGTGCAATGCTCGGCCAGGCCGAAGCCCACTAGCTATCGTGTCAGATGTTGTATATATACTGACCAGGCGCTAGAATTCTGATAGTGTGATTCAGGCTTGAGGCGCTGTGATTGGTGCCCGACAATATTCTAAATCTTAGCTAGAATCTCAATATTCTAGAATTATTTTGTGAGAGCTTTTCCTTGTGACTTTAGCCATACATAATCCCGGATAGAACGATAGCTAACGATAGGTGTAAAAGCGTTTGAGATTCCCCGGGAAAAGAGATAATTCCAGAAACATAGGATTAGAATGATCTAACATTTTCATTGGAGATTAATAATTCAGACGTTTGGTTACAAAATATGCCATATGTGTTATATTTATTTCAGTCGCCGTTGACCCACTGAATAATATATGCTCGGATAAAAACGGCCTGAATGTTAAGCTTACAAAAGATGAAATTTCTGGTTTCCATGAAAACTATTCTTTTAGCGCTGGGATTAAGCGACCGAATCCACTGAATTGATTTTGTTAAGGCATGTTTTAAATGAACCGCTAGAAAATCCATATCGGATTTCGGACCAAGGACCCATTTCAGAACTAAGCACCACAGACGGACGCAATTAAAGGTCAAGCTGTAAATCGTCGTTGTGGTTTTAAAAATGTAAAAAGTTACATTGGAAATCATCAGTAATTTTGAGTGATAGAAACAAACATCTACAAAGACAAACTTTCGCGTTTGTTATATTAGTAGGATGGATATATTTATCGAATCGCCGAATAGAAACTGCATCTGAAGCTTTGTTTCAAAACTTTGTTGTTTCAGGCTATTTTGATTTCTTTAAGAAGTAAATTGAATTATATTTTGAAAACAACAAAAATAGACTGAATCGTAAATGTAGTTTTGTTTATTTATAAGCCGTTTTCCTTTTATTCTACTAAAATAAGATTGTTTAATAACATTTAATTTTATCTGAGTTAAGAGCAAGTCCAAAAAAATGACCCAATAAATGGGAAATATGAGTCTCAAATTATTACTTCTGATGTTATTTTTTTTTCCTGTAGCCGCTTAGTTAGTTTAGCAATAATGGCATATAAGGGCAAAATAGAATTAAAGCCTTTTGGAAACTATCGATGCCCATAAGCATGCCCACACCACCCGAGAATATGCAGATGCGTTGCAGAGAGGTCTTTCCTACCTTCCTAAACCAGAAGCTCACAAACCGCACGAAACGCGGATCATATGAGCCAGACATGAGCCGTGCCAAGGTACAATGAAATTTTGCTCACTAACAATAATTGTCAGTCCACGAAATTCTATGTACATTTAAAAACTAAAATTTAGATGAAAATAAATGAAAAATTGCGAATAGTTTACCTACCCGCATGTGGGCTTTTAGCGATGCGCCGGCAGTCGCACGTGAGCGAATAGAGCGAGAGATCACGCGATCGTGCGTGCCCTGCATCCGACATTTTAATGCAGCATACATATGAAAAAGCAGGACATTGTCTACATCCCTTAATGTGACTCCATGGTGTTATCCGAGACTATTATAAGGCAGATGACTGACATATCAAAGAATGTCCATGAAAATAAGAGTTCAGATAATCCTAGGCCAAATTACAGGGCGAGTTAAGGGTAGATATTGCCACATACAATATTTCAGTATTAATTTTAACAATCTACCTTTTATATATGATTATATCAATACACAGAGTATTTAAAATTACACAGAGTATTTAAAAAAACACATTTTTTGGGGTTTTGGAGCAATTTGTTGAAAATACCAAACCTTATTTTATTAATAATTCAATAAAATTACATTTTTTAATATGTGTTGATACGTATGAAGTCGTTAAAAAACTGACTAAAAAAACAAATAGTGAAGAAAGAAAAAAATAGGCTCCTTCATAGTAATGCACTGAAAACCATGTTATATTGGATTAACAGGAAACTGAGTGCAATTATTTTTTCAATTCGATTTAGTCCCTAATGTTTATTGTAGACAATCAGGAAATTCTCATGTAAGTTTATATTTTTTAATTAACTACATTAGTGTCGAACCTACTACCGTGTAGGACTAAAACTGGCAGAAAGACTAAAATTTTCCCATAAATATTGTGACATAAGTAACGTAAAACATATCTGTTGTTTTGATTGTAATATATTAAACCACAATGGCCTTGGGATTAGAGTTCGAGAAACACTGACCGTAGTCCGGGCGGATGTGAGCACTTGATTTATATCCCCCAATATTTTTTTAGTTAACAGATACACAGTGTTGTATAAAAGGCGATATGTTAAAATAAATGTAAATGGAGACAACCCTAACACGTAAGAGATATTTATGTACTTCATCATCATTATCCTTTCTTTCCACTCCTGCATATAGTCCTATCAATGAAAGCCTAGTTGGTGGTCGATCTACCATATTAACTAAGTGACAAAAGTGTAGAGAAAACTCAAGTAGAAGTAGAGCAAACGATGCTACCTTAACGTCACTGGCTTGTCAGCAAAGCTCAAAAACAAATGATTAAAGGGACAAAAACAGTTTTGATGTCAAGCCAAGCTCGGAAAGACGGGGTGGATCAGTCGCCCGATATGCAAGAGAAAATTAGGTCAGTGAATTAGGAATAGCAGTGCTTGTTCAATTTGGATGCGATTGTCATGGCAGCGATGGTAACTGCCCTCTTGCTGTTAGTTGAATGAGATTTTTTTCCCGGGTATTAAGAATAGGATTTGTGGAGTACGTGGTAAGTTCTAAGTGATTACAGCCGTACGAATCGATTTATGGGTGCTCGAACAAAAATTAAAGTTACTTTAGGGTGAAATTGCAAAAAAATTACTGCACTCTAAAGCTGTACCATAAAACATTCCAAGTTATTGGTAATAAAGCTATTGCTTCCAGATTTTATTGCGCGTTATTTTTTTATTCCCAAGTTTAGAAGCGTAGTTCGTTTACTTCACAATAACAATGGTCATAAGAAGAAGGATCATTATTGTCGTCATTATCAGCCATTATCCGTCTACTGCTGAACATACGACTCTTTTAGTAAATGTCAAGACGGCCGAAAGTAGTAAAAATATTTTAATTAAGGACTTACCAATAATTTGATATCAAAGCGCTAACAGTGTCAATCAAAATTATTTCCGAAAATGATGAAGGAATCTCAACACAAAATGTATGAATTGGGAATATATGAATTTTTCTTTGAAAATATCTAGTGGCTCTTATAAATGACTTGCTCCAGAAGGCATCTTAAAACGTGATTTATCGTCATTTCCGATATCAAAAGACGCCCAACGTATTCATGACTCGATTTCTTATGTATAAGCGACTTTCGCTTCATAGAAACTATATTTTCGTCGGAATAGAATGCTTTCTAGCATGAGAGAAAAATTAAAATAACATAGAACATTTTCTCGCAAAAAATACATCCAAAATAAACATTATCTTTACATTGTGCGGATTTAATATTTATTATTTACCAAGACTATTTTGCTCTGATCTCCGTATGTTGAATCCACGATCGATAAGTCATGCGTTATAACGATCAATTGAATCATATATAAAACAAAAATATGTGTATCATTACAGCTAGCAAATCTTATATTTTTTTAAGGCATAAGGCAAACGAGCAGTCCGAAGCCTTATAGTGACTACGGACCCCTGCAAATATTTGCACAGCAAGAAATTATCCAGAGGCAGTGTCCTCTTTTGCCCAGAAAACGGCATAGCTGTCACTTTACGCTGGTATGTGTGGTACCTCTCTCTTACATAAAGAGTGAGGTACCACTCCGGTCGTGCCGGCCCAATTTCGCTACAGAGAATCATGCACTACTTCTTACAATACATACATCTAACAACACAAGTAAACATACGATAGAAAAGCTTTTATCTTTCGATTTTGAAATACATCCTACCTAAACGTGACCAAACAACCGATGTGATATTTCAAAGGGGAATATTTTAAAAGTTTTGACATACGACGTGGCTTTGTGTATTCTTTTGTTTCAATTTTAGACTACCGTAGTTCTGTCTCAATTTTGATTATAATCATCAAAATCGATTGTGTCAATGATGAAATCCAATAAAGTAGCGACCAAAACAATAATCCTTACATCGCATTGATGGCGAACAAAACATACCCCATTTAGAATATGCAATATGAGACATGACAAGCTCATTAACAGATTTGTGGGACAATACACGTTTTATGATCCGTGTGAGCTATTAAATTTCAATTCGTATGAAGTTTATTAATTAGTTTGTCCAGCGATTACACAGAATTAATTGCGTAATCCAATATAAATTTAACATCCGAATCGGTGTAGAGTGATTCCGTATTACGCAACCGTGAAAATAGCTCCTGAAATTGCGTTTGTCTTTGTTGCGGCTCTATGGGATTTATTGTTTCACGTTTTAAGCCCCAGCAGTACTGCAAAGATAAATTTGCTGGCGAATCTACACATAGAGTAACATTTATCCATTACCCTTCAGTTTCGCTCTGTATTTTTAGGCGCCTATTGATTCTGAACGTTACCACTACGCGAAGGTACATGAAATTTGAACAAACCTAACCAAACAAAACCGATCTATATTCAAATATTCACACATACCGAATGATTTTTATCGTATACGCAGTTTTATAAAATCTTATTATTATTTAATTTCGTAAATATTAATAGGATAGTATTTATTATAGCTTTTAAATTGGTAGGATATTTTGTCATATAAAAGATTTTAGAGGGGCTACTCAATAATCCCTTTTATTGTAAAATTGTGAATTATATGCAACCTATGTTTGTAAAGTAAATAAAAAAAAACATAATAAAACTTAAGTTGCTTAAGTATATTATAATATTATGTTCGGTCCAATATAAACATTTAAACATACATCCAAACACACAAAATGAGTTTTTAGAGGATTTTTTTAAATATTATGTGCATGACTTCTCTGTATTTCATAAATAAGGGATATTTAAAATATAAAGATCAGATATTAGTGATAGTAAACGTTAGATATTAACATTCTATCGTCGTACTGTATGAAATATGGCAATTGACATTAATGGCTGTGTTTGCTAATGGCGGACATCGATCGACCTCACCGAACTACTGGAACTCGACTAATAAACATAATATTACCCTAACTTACAATATTGGCTGGCACTTTAGCGAATAAAATAGGTTTTTAAAATTAGAACCTTTTTAAATTACATAAAAAATATAGAGAAATAATGTAATTGTATTAACGTAAATAGATTTTTTTTTATAAATTCGGAATTTAAATTTTGAATTTAAAGCTGAGAAATGGGCAGACACAGAAAACATTCCTTCATGGTAATGAGTCTATATAACAATACTAATAACTATAAAGCTAATACAGGATCACCTTCGAGTACCGGAAATACTTAACTTACAGCCAATAATCGACTTAGAACAGTTAAAAATCAGAGTACCGGACATACTTAACTTACAGTCATCAATCGACTTACAACAGTTAGAAACCATTAGCAAATAATACATAATACTGATTGACTGAGCGACGATGGTCCAGTGGCCTCGGCCTCTTATGCGAGAGGTTCCGGGTTCGATCCTGACCCGTCCGTGTGTGCCTTGAAATGGGTTTTTCTAATTTCTCAGTGCACCCCAAACACGTGACCATCGCTCGCTCACCGGTGAAGGAAAACATCGTGAGGAAACCTGCATGCCTGATGAGATTGAAAGTGTTTGAAGGTATGCGCCCAACAGAGTGGGACATAAAGGATCAACCCTTTAAGTCCCACTACTAATACTTTTACATATTATACACTAATACACACTACTTTACTTTTACTTTTTACATAATACTACTGATGATGCTGATGAAACAAATACATCCCGTTGATAATACTGTCCTAAAGCTAACATTAGCAGCCTTCAATTGTTTGCCGGCCATATGAAAGAATCGTGCACTAAATGCATAATGAGTGGGGGACTTGATATAATAGTTATGAAAGAGTCTGCGCTGGGTAAACTCATACAATATTTAACATCCACCGTTCTACAGCACCTGATACTTACATTTTGAACTAATATCGTTTATATTATGTCATTCCATTATATAAAGCTTTAAAATATCTATATACAGCTCATTTTCTCGTTATATCTACTGGCATGGTAAAATTAAGATTGAACTTTAAATGCTCTTACTGCCTTTTTGCTAGGAATGCAGATTCGCATTTTTTTTACATAATATGGTTATTTTTAATACTAAAATTATTTAAAACGGGATATTTACTATTCATGAATAAGACATTTGTAGATAATGTCGAAATATCGAGCTCCGCCAAAAAAAAAAAAAAAAAAACATTGCAAATACGCCATAAATCATGTAAGTAATTTTCAAAAGCTTTATTTTGTAATTTTAAATCATTTTGAATTTAGGAAGTGTTTTAAGTTAAAAAAAGGAGCTTTTGTAGATGAATAATAACCAACTTATACCTACTTACGTTCACAGATTTCAAAAGTTAATGAATATTCTTTCCTAGGGTTTTACCAAGTAAAAAACCCACCCACACTTATTAGCGATCCTTATTCTAATATGATTTAATCTCACAAGCATGATCTCTATATGCGTACCTACGTACTAAGTCCCCTAAATAAATCCCCTGTGAATACTTTTATATTCTTTGTATAACTTAGACTTCATTACAAAGTATAGTTGACTTCAAATCTCAAATTCTCTCGTGACTCTGTATTCAAGAATAGTGCATTACACGTATCGTTGTTACTTTATGTCACAAGCCATAGAGTTGAAAATGTAATGACAAACAAAACTTTACCGGTTTAAATAGTTAAAGCGAATTGTGCAACATACGAATCTAAAATGTCTCAACAGTTCCCGCTCTATTCTATTGTATAACTTATGCATAAGATTTAAAGTACTAGAATACAGTGGTAAGTTAAACGAGAAATAAAAATGCCTGTATTTCTTACAATTTAATACACCGCGTTCGGGAAGAACTGCTCCTAAACTATGTTAAGGTCGACATCAGACTAGATGAAATGTTTTCTCCGGTCTGTAGTTGATTCAACTTAGGTTACAGCTATTTCTGCCTTTCTAAACGCGAGTAAGCATTTAGGTTTCTATTTGAAAACGTAAACTATTTAATATTGTGTTTGAATATTTGTTATATGTGAGCAATGTTCACAAGGAACACAACAGAAATTAGTAAAATTTGTTTGCTTAGTGATGCCATAGAAAGCAGAATGTATAAAGATTAAATGAAACACTAAATAAAGAATTCATTATGACGTTAAATAAATTAACAATTATGATAAAACAATATCGAAAAGTATAGAATAAATACCCACAAAAGGTAAAAAATATATCTATAGAGCAAAAGAAAATAATAATCATAAAACGTATTAACTTCCATAGGAATTTTAAAGACTTAAATGACTGCAGATAGAAGAAAAAGAATCAGAAGCCGAAGACGAATGAAAAAAAAAGGTTACTTAATGCAATAAAATATTATAAAAAATACAAATCTAAAGATTAACGAATGAAAATTTTCATCATAAAATTGTGCAAGACACATTTAAATATAGAATGCACGTTTAAGTTTGCTAATGGCGTTAAAATTTCTATTGCACAAAAATGTTCACCTCAAACAATATTATCTATAGGATAGAAAGAATCTATTTCACAGAGGTTTGCGAAGGAACACAAAGACAGTGAAGAAACGATATCTAAAAATGAACGCTGCATCCTAAGCGTTGCAATAAAGCAGTCGACATTCAACATGAAATTGTGAAATCGAGCTTGGACTTCCAACGGATAATGTTTGCGTTGTTCACGTCTCTTGTTTGTGGACTTTGAAGAAATAGTTACGAAAAATTTGAGACTTGCTTTTTATGACAAGGAACATATAACGCTCTCGCATATTGCAATTAGTAACTTGAGTTTGAATATAGTTTTACAGAGTCAGCAATATTACTTTGAGGCGTCACTGATAACTTTAGTCTGACTCAATATTAATGCTTCCGTAATAATATCTATTAACCTCTATTACTTTTATTGTTTTTCTTTATTTCCAAATGAATTTAAAAGATTTTCTGTATTAATTATAACCGTTTCCTTATCCATTCTTAGCTAAACAATGCTTTCTTCTTTTATTGAACGGAAATACAAATTGTTAACGTAGGTGCTACGCAGTTCCAATTTTTTTTTAACAAATTAAAAGGCCTTTTGTTTTAATTATTATCGGACACGTTTTGGGTAAAAAAAGGTCAAGTATCTTATGATATTACATTTGGTAAGCTTTTGCTAAATTCCTTACAAATCAAGGCTGTAAAACTGCTGTGGTTGTCATTGGGCCAAACTTTTTTAATTAATTTGCGAAAATTCGGACATTGATCTAATTGACGTTACTTGTCCCGTGACGAGAATCGAAATTCACTAAAATTCATTAGAATAAACCATTTTGAATAAAACAAATACACAGAAATCTCCAAAAACAATAATAATTAAAAAAACTTTAGCCAAAACACCTTTTTAAGTACCATTTGTTGGCTCGGCGAAAAAGGTCACATTTAATGTAATGTACAAAGTTCCAAATCCAGTAACAAATACGTTTGAGCGTCGATAACGACCGCCATCGTGCGAATGAGGTGAAGAAATTGAAACAAATTGTGTCAAAGTGGTGAAACAAGTATTTATTTATCAAGCGGGCCGTGCGTAACTGCCACGCTCACAGTTTCTGTACTTTTTCTTTTCCAGACGCTTACTACATTTTAATGGTTTATTTTTATTTTAAACTTTTTTGTGGGGTATTTTAGGCTTTCATGTGTTGTAAATTTGTATTGCTGAGTTTCGCTATTGTTTATCTGTCTATGACGTTTTATTTCCTGCCACATAAATGAAAACTCAACTTGTGTAGTACGACTGTCTATTTTCATATTTTCTAGTGAATTAAATTTACATGACTTATTGATGAAACAATTATGCGTTTTATCTTTATCAACAGATATTCTAGCGTTTGATACGTTGATCTGTAGGATGTAAAGTAAAGAATTTAGATTTTAACCATGTTTGATGTCAATTCATATCTCAAAACTGAATACGTATTAGATGAATAAGTTATATGGGCATTTTTAATTCAATTGTATAGATATAATATATTATATTATAGAGGTAGATATATTTGTATATACAATCAATATACCATTAATATTTATATTATACTTCGCCAGTAATTATTACCCAAGAGTATCAATGCAATTATCAAAACGTGACAAAGCGAGACAGTCCTCATTTAACTGAATATTTAAATGGAAACATTATTCAATATTGAATTGACTTGATAAAGAAGTCAACCTCAACTCTGATAGTAATATGAAATAAATTTTTGAGTTGTATTTGATATTCGTTTCGACAAAGTTGTATATCTGGATATTGAATGAAATAATATCGTAAAATACAAATTTGCTGCTGAGTTGGAAATATTGAACTAAAGTCAAAAGTGTTGATAAGACTTATACTTGATTATATTTAATTTAATCAACAATACAGATGCTAGGTACAAATAGAAATTCAAAATTGCTCCTACAGTTTATCAGTTAGGAAAATTTAGTACAAATATAAATTATTGAAGTATTTACAATAAATCTATAATCAATACCCTTTACGTCAATTCAGACATTTTTTTCTGATCCAATAGGATTTACGTAAAAGATCAGCACTAAAATCCGTTAAAGTAGTTGTAAAAGTGAAATTCAAGTGAACATTAGACAACTTTACATCCTAATTGCTGAAACTGTTCCAGACATCAATGTTAACAAGAAAATATAAAGTAATAAGATAAGATAAATATTTGATACAGCTAATGTAAACTTAATTTGGATACTTGCAGCTCCCAGCTCGTTATGATATAAATTATTTACAACATCAACTCGTACGAACGCTAAAACAAACACACATTGTAAACCTGCACGTTGTTGAAATATATTACAATATTTGTTACTGTAATATTTTAAGTTTAGGGTATTCCCGAACAACATGAGCAATTCATGTTGTTCGGGAATGTCTTGAAGGAAATTAATGTAGGTAAAAACTAGTAACATTAATTAATCAATTAATTTTGGAATAAATAAAAATAATTAATTAAGTTGTATAGGAATGTAAAGTCTTGAAGCAAAAAATGGATAAACATTAGTTACATTAGATAATTATTAAAGATTACACTTTTCGGGACGCGAGTTCTATATTATGATGAATATGAATTTCTATCCTGGTTGGTATCTTTTTAATTTGCGTTATGGATGTGAATCACACACAATACACAAATTATTTCTATCTCATCAGATACTATGTTAACACATTATATGTTCGTCAATTAGATAATATGGAGTCGTGTACATATCTAATTGTCAGAATCTTTTTTTATTATTGTCGTACTATTGTCACATAATATATTATGTACTAGAAATTAAGGCAACGGTGCCTGAGGGACTAGAAAAAAGATTATTCCAATGAAAGATTTTAAGGTACAAACATATTTGATCTAGTCCAGTCCAAGGAAGAAATAGTCAACTGCTTGTAGGGAGAAAAAACCGCTATCATTTCCTCTTAAGTAGATAACTATAATTGCATTTTAATATTCAAATAATGGCGTAAGATCTCATCTCATTTTGAGCTTGATCGTGTGTATTCATCACACCAAGTAACTGTTAATTCTCACGAGATAAAAGAGCTTTCTGCTGAACTGCAGCCGTGTACCGCACTTTTGAATTTATTTAATACAAACAATTTCATGGTATATGAAAAAGCAATTTAAAATTATTGCCATTAATCGGCTTTTATAAATATTTTCAGTAACGTTCGCTCGTCAAATGTATGTCGCACTCAACTGTGTCGGCGATCATTTAATTAATTAATTGGTTAATGATCGAACAAATAATATAATACGTAAAATATTAATATTTTCTATAATTATTAAACCGTACCATCGGCAAGTGAGCGACGATGGTCCAGTGGTGGGTGGACTCGGCCTATTATGCGAGAGGTTCCGGGTTCGATTCTGACCCTCCCATGTGTGGGCTTGAAATGGGTTTTTCTAAATTTATGAGTGCACCCCAAATACGTGACCATCGCTCGTTCACCGGTGAAAAACGTAGCGAGGAAGATTGAAAGTCTTCGGAGGTATGTGAAGTTCATCAACCCGCACTGGTTCAGCGCATCGGTGAATTATGGCCCATTACCCTCCTCGCCTGATTTCGAGGAGGAGACCCGTGCCCAGCAGTGAGACATACAAGAGTTGATACTTGTTACTTTTAACCATTGGGCATTACAGGTATATAACGCTCCTAGATATTAGGTTGTGTAGGTAACACAGAATGAATTCCTAGGAATCGTGCAGTTACAGCTTAAGGCTAGCCAAGCCTTCGTTAGACGATTAAAAACGAGGATTTAGAGTTTCAACACTAAATAATGTATAATATGTAAAAAAATAAGTAGAGACCATTACATATTTCTATTGCACTTATAGTCTCTCACTTAGAACACGAAAAACGTCGTATTGAAAGCATAAAATAAATGTAACGAAATCGCTTCCCATTTTATGAAATAAAAATTTTAAGCTCCGGTTACTTATTCAGAGGTCATAAATCAAATTGGCACGTGCACGCGTCAAAGAGCATAGGAAATGGCTGCAAGAAAATGCATTTCCTATAAAAATATTCCTGTCATACTTGGAATATAAAACGCAGAAGAGTTGTCGCCTTCAAAGACAAGATTTGAGATTCACAATTTGTGCAAACAAGTATTTGTATCATTTTTCTTTCTGTAAGATATTCATTATCATTATTAGATTATTTGCGTTTACTAAATGTAAAAAAAAAGACGATATCCGTGCGTTGGTCGGTCCGTGTTGGATACGAGTGGCCACAGACCAGCCATTTTGGAGTTCATCAATGAACGAGAAAGAAATGCAATGAGTGTAGCCTATCATTGCCTTGCTGCAGTAACAGACTGCAAGCTAAGATTTCCCAAATTACTAATAACTTACCTTTACGTTATCTAATCCCATGTCGATGACATGTTTTACACGAAATTAAATTTATATTTTGTTATTCCAGCACAAGAAGGTTGAATTTTTTTAAACAAAAAGAATCAATTTTATTTAGGTTTTAGTTAAGATTGATTAGCATTAATTAAAATTGATTTTGATCTCGCTTGATTTTATAATGATTTTATCAAATGATATTATTATAATATAAAATTAAAGGATAGTAACTTATTTTACCTTTCGGTTATTATGTATAAATTTACACAAAGGATTAAATAGTATACGAGGTTATTAGATATGTACCTACTAAAAAGGAAACCCCTTATTCTATAATACGCATACATCTTGGAATATACAAAACATTGAGGGATTAAAAAATCGCACGAAATCGTTAAAATATTGGCATATTATGGATATCTGGTGATATATAACGGTTTGGTGGGGACAATTTGGCGCGTTATTTATTGAAATTATGCCATGTATCGGGACCTTTTTGGTGGCATCTGCGGTTTTATAGACCTGATCCTATCGGTGGCGAATAAATAACGAAAAATAGTATAAAAGTTGGACACTTAGACACTACTTTTCCCCTAAACTTTCTTATGGTCCGTACAGTTTGCCAATAAAAGTCGGGATGTAATTTACCTTGGGCTGTATCTCTTTATAAAGACGATCTAAAGCTAGTTTTATTAGTTCACAAATCACAGATGTGGGTAGAAATGAAATGTAAGCCAGGTCGGTGTAATGTTCCCGCTCGATTTTATCGCGGGATAGAAATTTGTGGATGTAGAATCGCGGGTGCAAGTCCCCTAATGATAACAAACGCCTCACTAAATCCACTATGGAATGGATGCTATTGGACGAAAAATATGGAGGCAAGTAAGCCTGAACGGTACAATAAAGTAAATTGTGAGTTTAACGCGGCCACTGTAGGATTAGTTTATGAAAAGTTTTGGCAGCTCACTTGGAAAGTTTTCAGCGCCGTTTCATGTGGAATAAAAAATATGCAACTTGAATTTTGCAAATTTGAATTGTAATGTAAGAGACAATTCATTTTTCTGTAATATACACTATTCTCTTTATTTAATGTAAAGGTAAATGGTGAGATTTGCAAAGTTCTAAGGATTGAGAATTGTCTGTGAGTGAAGCTGAGCAAGATGCAGCGACAATACTCAAGACGATTAGGAGCAGTGGGATGCGTATAGTCCTACAAAGGTTTGCATGTTTCCTCGAGAGGCAGAAGCTTAAAGTGATCCATACGATGATTTACTCGAGCCTTTACGTTACATTTCAAATAAACCTTCAGAGCAGAACAGTGACCCAAAACTGTCCGAACCTTACAATAGCGAAAAGTTTCGGACATTCATAGAATTCAGTTTTCTATCAAGTGTAATATGAATAGAATGGTTCAACAGCATTTATTTTAGTAGAACAAGCGTAAATTCTCAAAAACAACTGAGAACAATATGCAAATGCCTGTGCGATTCACACTAAAACATAACCGCGAATAGCTCAACGGCTTCAACAATCCGAGAACTCGCATAATGAAGGTTTCTTTAGTCTTATGTAAAACATCACGTTTACTAGTTTATTATTTAAATTTCGCTCGCAGGTTCCCCGGGGTTTTTCCTCATAAACAAAGCTATATCCTCGTTTCGTTTGGGATTAACTAAAAAAATCACGCACGCTGACGGGAAAAATGAAGCGAGCGAAACGCGAAATTCCTCCATGTGGGCATAAATCACCCGAAAATTTTCAAATATTTACTTTAATGTTGGAACACACTAAATGAAATGCGTGGATATCACAAAACACAATATTGGATTGAGTTGGTCACGTACATATACATCGCACGTTCAAACTTGGACTAAATAATCCATTTATTGAATTCGGCACAGTGTCCCTGGTAATATTGCAGATAGCAGCTGGTGAGCTGACGTGATTATCGGTTAATCTAGTGCTTAGGGTTTGGGATGCAAAAACAAATTAAGAGGAATAAAACTAATATATTGTTTAGGTAAAGAGTTACCCTCCCAAAGCTATTTAAAATTCAAAATATATTTCAATCGTTTGTGAGCACCATTGATTACGATTAAATAATATGCAACAAGAATTTTAGCATCAATTCAATTTTTTCTGCAATATTTTAAAAATTACTTTAGCAATATAGATGTTAGCTCAAGGAACAAAAGATTCACATTCCAAGAGATGAGTTGGAAGATCGCGCCATATGGTGGGGGAAATTTGATTTATTCTTGGCAGTGTGTCAAGTAGCATATTTCCTCCACGGATGCGGAATATTGGAGAGATGATAAAGCTTTATTTGGGGTATATTGAGCGTGACTTAACGCTTCGCCCCATTACACGAATGTAAGATATAAAGTTACTTGTGCTATGTAATATAAGATAGCCAACAACAAAGTACAAGATACCATCGGTAAGGTTGCTCCGATAAAATACTTTGGTTTCGAAGCAAAATATATCGGATTTTGTAGGGCTTCCATGTGAGATAAGTTTACTCAATATTTTAGCGTACTGGTTTTCAATAGTCTATCGGTCATGTTTCTTTATGTAAAACCGATAACAAAAGAAACAAAATGATGAAAGTCGGTGTTTTATAAAATATTGTTTAATATGTGTTTTTAATACAGCCTACAGGCCGTGTAGTATTTCATTAAATAATAAAAAATTGTATGAAATGTTTGCGTGCGCGTTTAAAAATATATATTTTTTGTTCTCATAAATGTGTGCGTTATATTTATGACCGGTCACACTTTAACGTAAATCACATTTGCTAGATAAATTTAGAATATGAAATTTAATAAATATAACTAACATTTGCGGCTCAGCAACCTAACGTGGGTCTTGGCCTCCGAAACAAGATATTTCCACCGGTCTCTATCCTGCGCAACCTCTGACCAAATATAAATAAATATAAAGTGAATAATAATATAGAGCGCCGATTCAAAGTTGCCTCTAATAGTTATTCAGAAAACAAGGTTTTACGATATAGACTAGCAGACAAGAATAGGTCTGCCAACTATAAACATAAGCAAGATCACTTAAGATCCACCCCTATATATGCACAATATCTATTCCTAAAGCATTACTTACTAATAAGTTAAGTACAAAAAAAAGAATTTCCTAATCAAAGCGCGAACTCAAACATTTCATACAACACTTGATCTCTAGTGAAATATAAAAAGGCAAAAAGTAAACAAAGTACCAAATTCAAATTTGTGTAGAATTTATATTGCGGCTGCAGAATTAGCTCTGTGGGGAGATTGTTTCAACGGGAGTTAATTACAAGTTACAAAGTACTATCGCATTTCGTCACTCGCTTCTAATTTGTTTTTTTACCTTACACCGACAAGGGTTTAATTAAAACTTATAATTTTGCCTTCTGATACGTGAATTCTTATAAACGATCCTCGTTTTGATATTTGAAGCTTCTCCTAAGTATAATTGGCTTTTATGATTGTTTGATAGTATATGTTGCAGTCATCTGGTTGAATCAGTCATTTGATTGTATCATTAGCGCGTTAATCGAATGACGACATTTAATTGAATGACTAGGCCGAACGTTGATTGAACAAGCGTCGCTCATCGTCCAACTAGATAGCGGATTGTAACATAGTCCTTTGAACAGAGTAAAGAAAGCTGCCTTTTGAGTTGCGAACTTATGGTCACTCTAAAAAATATTACAAAGTCGGCTATATCCCAATCAACAATATTGCTAAATGACGTTCAGTCAAGTCGTTAAACGTTACATTCAACAACTTAACGAGTTGTCCTTTAGTCATTCAATTAAATGTCATTATTCGATTAACGCGCTAGTGATAAAATCAAATGACTGATTCAACCAGATGACTGCGACATATGCATTGTCACAGCTAAAAACGTACTTCGTTACGAATTTTAATCGTATTTTTTTGCGGTTTTTTAATACATTAAACAGCACATGAATACTTTCACATTTAGTAATGTATGGTTATGTTCATTTATAAGCTTAGACTTTAATAAGAGTATTTATACAATTTGCCATTATAGTTTCTTTATATTTTTCGTATTTTTACTACTGAATTCGAGAAACATTTATAAACAGAGTCCACAGTAAATGTATGTTTTCAAAATCATCTCGTTCAAACACTATGTTTTCTGTGTTATAGGTCAAGGTCTCAGCGACACAGCCACAGGCAAAACCTAGTTTAACATTCGAATCTAGGGCGTATATGGTAAAATAGTATACATAAAAAATGGTAAAAGTATGAAGTTTACTACTCACATGCGAACTTTAGCTCGGCCCAGCAAGTTTAGAGTTTATCTTTCGCCCGTTAAGTTTTTATGGGCGGATCGTTAAACAATTTCACGCACTTACAGAAGCTTCTGCCCTATCATCATCAATACCATCACCAGCTTCGTTTTTAACTTTTTTTGTTTGTTTATTTATATTTACTTTCAATGAACGTTAGGAAGGCATATTCGCCGGTCATACCAAAGCGGGATCGATCATTGCACTGTCGGCCCATTTAGTTGCGAGACGTCCAACAGTTATTTTTTCTATAACGACGGTATTTTTTTTAGTATAAAATGTATATTGTATGCTTCCATGCTTGAAATTATTGCGATTCTAATAATTAAATAGAATCACGAGTAGCCCGCCAAATAAAGTTAGTTCATTTAAGCTTTCATATTTTTTTTAAACACAAAAGTCAAAATTATAACTTGTAGATATTAAATCAACTATATCTTAATTAATCTTAATTAATTTAAGTATCATAAAAGTTTAACAGTTAAGTTATTTGGTATAATTATGTTCTTGCCTATTACAGAATCGTTTCTTACACGCAATGGATTTTTCGGAATTTGTAAGTAGTGATCAGATTTTTTAATTGGCCATAAGGGTTGTAAGGTAAGAAAAAAAATTGAAATCTATATTTTCCTTTTTAACACTCTTACTTGTATCAGCTAATGGCTACTCTCATCAGCTAATGGCTACTCTCAAATAATTTGGATAAGATACGCAATTAACCTTTAGAAATAAATGAAAAGAAATTCTTTCTTTCTCAGTAATCATAGGCGACAAAGACATCCGATCAGGGTAGCGATTCAGTTAAAATCCAATCCATCTATATCTTCCAAGACGAAACTAACATTTAACTTATAATTTTCTGTTCTATCGTCTAACTTACTAGAAGACATTGATTTTTCGCAAACTGGCAACTATGAGTAGATGGCAGGCAGCCAAAGAAATTTTCTAACGAAAATGATTTCATGTGCCTCATAAGGAAAAAGTCGTCGAAGCAATCTGTTTGGTGTAAAGCACTTTCAGCAGACCAGAGGAACTAGAAAAATTCTCACGTAATCTTAGATATAAACCTTGTTCTATTCAAAATTTTTATAACGAATTATGTTACTAGCCAGACCCTTATTTTTCAATTTCACATATAGATATTTTTATTCTCACCTGAAAAGGTAGGAATCAAATAAGATTAAATAAAATAGTTAAAAAATAACCTACCCAGATTTTTTATTCAATAATAAATAGAAGCAGAAGTGTCTTCTACTCAAACGCGGACTTCACTTTGAAACCTTATTGGCCCATCGGCCATCCGTCCTGAGTGTATGTCGTGTGAACACTAACCAGCGCACATCTCAATATTCACATTTAAATAGGCATAATATGTCGACTTGCTAGTTTCGACCATTATAAAAAAAAAAAACCTTTTCGATGTCAGTGTATGCTTACGAAAAAAAAGTTAATAATTTTCATTCCCCTTTAAAATTAAGACGTAATTAACGTAAAAGCAACTTTGAGGAGCTCCGTAGTTCATTGACCTCTCATAGGG
Source organism: Lycaena phlaeas (assembly GCA_905333005.2). NCBI lineage: Eukaryota > Metazoa > Arthropoda > Insecta > Lepidoptera > Lycaenidae > Lycaena > Lycaena phlaeas. The sequence continues at coordinate 12,206,368 of HG995178.1, forward strand.
TTGCCTACCCAGCGGTCTCATATTGCTAAGCTTACGTCGTTATCCGTGCACCGTATCTAGTCCATACGGTGCATTTTTAATTAATATGAAACCTGTTATAATCGTAGGGAATATATTTGTATTACATTTCCCGGGAAATATTAAAAAAAAACCTTATGTTAACGTTCACGTGTATTTTAACATTTTTATTATTTTTGCTCTATGATGGAAATGATAAAATATAACATGTAAGAGCACTTATCCTTTTCATTTTTATACAGATTACATACAGGTCATTACAGACGTTAAATTGTTAAGTTACTCGTAGTTTATGTTTGATTGATTTTTGAAGCCTTGATTCACAGCGGTATCCGGTTGATATTAATATATTTTTCACTTTTTTACAGAGGATATTACGGAGCTCGATATTTTAGTATTAACTGCGAAATAAGTCCCGTGAATCAGGAATTTATATTTCATCGAGTTACCATACTTTATAACGGGGTGGACATATTCGTGTGGATAAAAAGCCCTTTCGAACAATCTATTTCGTTACTAGCTTACGCTGTCCCAATGCTGGGCAAAGGTATCGTCTAAGATCTTCAATATATCTTTTTTCTTTATTGATTATATAGATCAATAAAGAAAGAAGAATCATAATATATTGTTTTCTGATGTTTACGCAAACACTCATTTTAAGGACCAATTTTTTTTAAACGGCTTATTAAATTTTTTACATGACGTCTCCGATTTTTATAGCAACCACCTTCTCGGAAGGACGAAGGTATCACCCGTAAAAGTTGTTTCATTATAATATCATGATAAGTTTGAAATGTATCATATATACGTCTTTGTTACTGCGAGCATGGATGTCAACAGTGAAAATTAACAAAGAAAAAAAATAGCAATGAAAACGTAAAGAAAATATTTTGTCATCTGAAGAACATAAATTAGAATATTTTAACATTTGATTATTTTTACAAGCCTCAGCAAGACGGAACATTTTATAAAATACACAATTTTATCCTTGGGTGCCAATTTTTACGAAATGAATTTTCATATGATTTCACATTTCAATTATTAAACTAAATAAAGTTCGTAATTTAAACTTAATATTATTAGTAGCACAAATGTAATATGAATTGAATCACGACCTGACTTAATTATTATTCTTTGTAACTTTATGAATGTCATTAATCCCTTTCCAGCAAATGAACAGACTATCCATTTGCCCTCTTCTATTAAAAAGAACATTTTTACACAACAACAACTTATTCCTTGTAATTTGACACAACCAGAACTCAACACAACAAACTATAGTCGCCAAACAAAAACAAATTACAACAAAATAAAATTTCAGTCCTTGCTTTTTTTTCGAATGGTCTAGACTTATGGTAGATATGGTACTACGGTAGGTATGTTAATATTATAATAAATTCGCATTGCTTAAAATATAGCCAACAAAGCGATATATTTTTCATTAACCATTCATGTTATTCAATAATCACGTGGAAATGTCAGTCAGAGGTCAGTTTGGATTGCCCATTTTAAATCGCGTGGAAATTCATCGGCTAGTAAAGAAGTGAGCCCAATCCGGATTTTGGGAATTTTATCGTATCCCCGATTCCCCAATTTTAGTGGGGATTTAATGGCGTATGCTGCTGGGCCGGGCTCCGCAAACACTCGTAAATCCCGACCGGGCAGATCTTACAAAAAACGGATACAAGAGCGCGACCGTGATTTATTTCTATAGGTGACAGCGATCCGTAAGGATATCAGTCCTATTCGAGTATTGTAAATGATAATTTATGTATTGTAAGAATGTTCAGATCTGGTTTGGGAGGTAAGGGGTCGAATTTGATAAGGGATGACAAGTATCAATCTGGGTCCACTGCGCTTATTTAAACAATGGTTGGTACGGGACACTTCGCAAGTTAAATATATGTAATTATTAAGACCTGTTTCACAATGTCCGAAGCAGATATTAGCAACCGTACCGTATTAATATTACCGTTTCACAATTGACAAATAGCACTATATAGCACTGTATATACTATTATTTGGCAAAAAAAAAATCCCAGTAAACTATATTATGACGGATCAACTGGCCATTGGCAAATTTATCTTAAAGATAAATTAGTTGACAGCTTGACGACATTTAACTTTGACCTTAGAATACATAATTGTTAAAATATAACTACATGCTGCTTGTCGTAACGGTATTCTAGTCGACTTAACGGTCAAGGCACGTTAATAGGTGTTTCGCATCAAAAAGGCGATGATGATCATTATGAACATAGCTAATACTAAGCTGGCGAATTGAAGGCAATAATATCTAGGGTTTAATGAGATACAAATTTTTCGGTAGGATGCCAAACGGAAAAGCATAGAACATTTTCAAACTTATTATATTCAGTTTTAAATATATAATACCTTAGCTAATGGCTCTTCAGCTACATTCCACCCTATCAAGTTCCCAGCCTCTAACATAAAACGATTATATATTTTAAGTGTCAATTAGTTTCATATTGTTTTGAAGGTAAATTCATAATATTGCTATTACCTCGCACTAAAATGTTTATTGGGGTTAAGGTATTTTTGTTTTGTTCGTATAGCGACCACCCTGAGATCGTTTACTTTGGAAGATTACTTAATGGAGGTAAACCGGCTGCTCGTAACTTAAAGTAATTATAATGAAAAAAGTTTTCATATATTACTCAAATATGAGCGACGGTGGTCCAGTGGTGGACGGACTCGGCCTCTTACGCGATGGGCGGAACCCCTCGATTCGATCCTGACCCGTCCGTGTGTGCCTTGAAATGGGTTTTTCTAAATTTCTAAGTGCACACGAGACCATCGTTCGCTCACTGGTGAAAGAAAACATCGTGAGGAAACCTGCATGCCTGATGAGATTGAAAGTCTTTGAAGGTATGTGAAGTTCACCAATCCGCACTGGGCCAGCCCGGTGGACTATTGGCCCATTACCCTCCTCGCCTGATTTCGAGGAAGGAGACCCGTGCCCAGCAGTGGGACATAAAAGGGTTGATACTTTACTTTTTTTTAACTCAAATATGTAATGGATTAGCTAGTAAAACAATAGCTTTATCGTATTTAATACTGGTTGTTAGGACAGACATCATCCTGGACAAAAAACAACAACAAGTATCGCGTCCAAAACAACACTATCCTTTTAAGTTTAACCCAACTCCATAATAATATAGTTTGCTTCTTGCAAACTATATCATAAAAAAATGAATAGAGAGTAATTTTAAAATATACACGTGTGTGTTACTAAAAATCTGTTGCGAGTTTATCACACAGTTTTAATAAAATTAAAAAAATTTTGGTAAATTGATTTTGATTTTTAATCACAATAAATTCAGAAAGAAACCCTAAAAAAATATTTCCTCACGGCCTCCAAAAATGTAATCCCATTATTCTTAAATCGATGTATAAAGAACAAAATAAATGATAACAATAAAGTGAATCTCGTTACTGTTTTCAAATTATTAATGGTGACATAATTACGTCTGTCTACTTGATTTAGCGATACGGGTACGAAATTAAATAAATCCTAAACAGCGGACCCGCGATTTTATATTTTACATTTTCGTTTTATTACCTTAAATGAAATTGTTTTTTAGAGTTTTTAGAATGTAGTAGGTACAACGACGAAGATTATTATCGTCGTTTCATGGTATTCAAAATTAATTGATACAATTAAAAAATATTTGGTTAGTTTAGTTATTGGCTCCATGACTATCTTAGCCAAGTAATGTGTGCTGGTCTTGATTAAACTATTTTTTCGTGACTGTAGATTCTATAAATACGTTGGTTACATGTTGAATAGACGACTTAGTTGATCACCGTCACACATTATAAAAAGTATCAACCCTTAATGTCCACTGCTGGGCACGGGTCTCCTTCCTCGAAATCAGGCGAGGAGGGTAATGGGCCACTAGTCCACCGCACCGCACATGGAACCAATTCGGGTTATTGAACATCCCCTTCAAAGACTTTTATTTCCAATGGGCAGGCGGGTTTTCTCAAGGTGTTTCGTACGCGTTAGCAAGCCATGTTCACATGTACATAAGAGACTTGTAAAAACCGACTTTGGCACCCGGAACGATCGAACCAGCCCACCCGAGCCCTTATATACTAGGAATCAGATGTCCTCATGTTCAGGTACTGGAAATTTTTAAAAACCAATTTCAGGCGCACCCAATCAGGATTGAACCTAGATCACTTTGAGGTCGTCATACCCTGTCCATGTTCGTAATGTATTTAACGAATGTCAATTCACGTCACATCCGGCTTTATAAAACAAAGATAAGTATTAATAGCTCTCATTCAGAAAGGTCTATAGTGGACGTCCCCGGAGAATCGCCTCCCATTTCGTCGAATTGGACACATATCGGGACCAGCGTTGTTTGACACGTCGCACCCCCTTAAGGCCGTTTTGATGATTCTACGAATATCAAATAGATGGCGTGCGACGGGTCTTCGTAAAATGGTGGAGACACTAATGGATTCAGCTTTCTTTACTCCTGACTGGGACCATTGTCTTTATCACTGTACTTGGTTACACTGGGCAAATTAAAATGTTTATGCACGTTTTACAGTTCATAGATAAGATAGAAATATATCTATTATTCTGACATCGTTTAATTTTTTTTTTGCCGCTTGCATATTCTCTACATTTATTTGTAAAATTACAAAAAAAAATGTTTATTATCGGTCTCATTTACATCAAAATCGCTTAAAAAGTCATAATCCTAAATAATAATCGCTAGAAATCCCTTGTTAGTTCGCCCTGCCATTTTTGGGGACAGTTATTCATATACTTATAATACCTACACTGTATCAGCACGTATAACATTACTGTTATATTAGCAATTTGTTTTTTTTTTCTTTAGAAATACCTTAAACTATAAGTTTTAAGCATTATAAAAATAAATATTTCTGATAAACATAATAAAAACGTATACCCAAACAAAGCTAAACATTTAATTTACAAAAATATTATAACTACAGTAATATGTTATGTACAAAACATGCAAAATGACCTCAGAATATGCGTGGTGAAAGCGAACGGTGGCCAGCTGTACCAAATAAACCACTATTCATCAGTTCATTCGAAACCAACAAATATGTTCCTGTACTCAATTCGTATATTCCGGCCAGGTGAGCTTTTTGTTCGTTACATGGATATCATTAATACATCATCCACATAAACATAATATGCTTCACCATGACAATAGCCTGTAAACGCAATACATTTTTATCTATGATGGTTTTAATATGGTTTTTTTCACTTTACCGTGTGTAGTGTACATAATGAGGGGGTAAAAAGTAGCGCCAAATGGTTCGTGTAGTTTTACTTTACGTCGCTTGCTCGCCAGCTGATCTTGGATGTCAAAATAGAGTTCCGCAAAATAAAAGTGAAAAACATATTTTCACTAAAAAATATTTAAATAAACGAGCAGCCGATTCATCCGATTTCCACGCCATGACTCAGTTCATCTGATACTATACTGGTGGTAGACCCAAGCAAAACTGCCCGCATCTGCTTATTAGCTATTGAATATAGTAAGAAACAAAATGGTGAGTATACATATTATTTGGAATTAACAAAAGCCTGCTATATGTTTCTTTCAGTAGTTACCAACAATATGAATTCAAACTCCGCCTGTCGTCGTCGAACTTCAGAACAGTTCCAATGAAAATTAACTCGGAAATAACACGACGAGAATAAACATAGGATAACGTTCATTCCATTTTTGTCGAAGTATATTTACATTTAGCTCAAAAAGATCGATGCAGTGATTTCCTGTATTTTATGAGTGAAGGTTTTGTAAAATTCAAAAACATGTTTTTTTAATGATACTTAGATATACACACGGAAAGAGAAGCCACACGATGGTGAGTGGGCACTGGGCAGCCTCGACCACGAATGTAAATAAGTTAACCTGAGAATAACCCAAGTAACTTATTAATGTGATCCTTTTCCTGTAACGTAAGACGGTTTTGGTGCTAGTAATTACACCTGCCCTTCTTGTCCTTCTCTCTGAAACACAGAAAGACTGTTTCATGGGAAAAACAGGCAAGATGGTGGTACCTGTAAGATGGTGGTATCTACAAGTACCGATGGAGGACAGGAGCGTGGGACAGCGTAACTCTGATGAACTCTACTGTATCTGAATGTAACTCTGACAAGTATTAATAGCGAATACGGAGTATTATGTATGTATAAGTAAAGAATGTAATCCGTCATCAAGCTTAAATTGACGTCACTTCTAAAATCGCAGTATTTTCTTGTCTGTGATATTCATCGAGCATAGTATATAGAGGATACAATGTGAGCCATAAAATCCGAAACTGTTCTGTGATTTGTTGACTCACCTAATAGCAATTCAACCAACCAGTGATCTGTTTGTACGTTCCGTCGGCCAATCATTCATCAATGGCCATTAGTGGGCCAATCAGAGCGCAGAACGGACGCAGCGTCGCAGCTCAAATTCGGTAGAATTTATATATATTATAGTATAACAAAACATTATCGCTCTATTGGTGTTGAAAAGAGATAATCTTCTTTGAATTTATATGCTAATATGTATAACATAACTTTATATATAAAATAATGAAACCAAACAGCCAGCTAACAAGAAGATGATATGTTTTTGTATAAAGTATCGTGAAGTTAACTAGGCAGAATGAAATTGCGTGTTGTTTACATCGGCTTACCTTCCCAGTAATCATGTGCCCACTGTAGGAGGTCTTTGAACTCGCTAATTGCATGCTAATTCAAGGCTCGTTTCTTTTTATTTCGTTCAAAACCTATCAAAACTATTTAACTTTCGTTGGTCTTAATTTAAGTTGTACAGTAATGGCTTAATCGCTTAACAAGCCTCGTTTTGACAGTGAAGTCGAGGAAATGAACGAGGAACAACGTGTACGCTATAACATAAGACGTGGACTATATTATCTGATAGTATTTACGAATATAATTATAAAACTATACTGCGTTAGATGAAAATAAAAAAAAGTATATTATATTTCTATTTTTACTTAATTTCAACCACAGACATGATACCAACTTAGGTTACGCGGTCTGTGATTTCAACAGACATAACCTTGTATACCTTTTGAACACATCTGATTTTCGAGTGCTTATTTTTCAGTTTTAACAAGTATTAGTACTTTATACTCTTTATTTCAACAGAATTTGATATAAAACACAGTTGTATGTCTTAGTTGGAAACGAGTGAGGATTGACTATGTATATCCTGATAAATTCATTCTTTCTTTGTCCACATCATTTTTTTTAGGTTTGCAGAGATCGAAGTTGTGTAAGATTATTGAGTTTTTAAAATAAGGTTATAAAAATGGGATATTTCCCCACCTCTCGGTGTATACTTAGTACGGAGCATGAAGGAGGTCACTGAAGTGTCCCATCAGTCCTTACTCAGGGTGTAAGTGGGCAATGTTATCTTTGGAAACCTGCTGATAAAATGCTTAAGTACTTTTATTAAATATAATATAGCCTTGCATTTAGTAACTACGCCTTGCTAATGTCTTTGTACAATTAGGATATAAAGAGTGATTTTTATAATGATCCTCTTTTTATTTGCTGCTACGTACCACATATTAAATTAATTAAAACCAGTCAAAGGGACTGGCGATAAAAGTGACCTTATAACATTATATATAACGAATTTTAATACAAAATAAAATTTCATACCTCTTTCATAAAATTCTATGTTTAATTAAGTAATATAAAAATAATAGAACTTTTCTACGAATCGAGACATTTTGCCTCACCAGAAAAGTATGATAGCAGTGCCCTGTACCAGTATAGTTTTTCCACCATCTTTCTTATACAGTGGAAGGCATTTTTTTACAAATTATCTCTGATAAATTGCGCGCAATATAAGATATAAATAAATATAAATTGCTAGTCAGAGATAGTCACAATTAGCCACCATACAGGATTGCACGGGACTAGTTTCGTGACGGGCAATTACCTTCAAACTACCTTGCTACTGTTGAGCAGAGTAATGCAGCTATAGGTTAATATACCGTTGCATAGGCATTTCAACCCACCTCCCCCGTCAGAGGGGAAGGGGAGGGCCGGCCCTCCGACTAATAGTTTAACTTCATCCGCTAATGACTCGTCGACCGTATTGGATTTTAATAGCCAAACACCTACTCTCCAGAGTAGTGTGCGCGATATACGAGATGTAAAATTCGAAAGCCCCCCCCCCCCCCCCCCGTGCCCCACAGGGGGCGCCCCCCTTTCCAATTTTACTAGGTGAGCCATCTGCTCACCTACCTACCGATTGAGCTTAAAGATGGCCTCTTCCAGTACCAACAAATGGTTAACGCAGCTAAAGAAGATACCACTTCAAAAAACTCTAAAAGAGTCCATTTAATGTCTGAAATTACAAAAAAGATTTGAATTGTAATTTTTTATTTTGGCAGCCCTACTATTAGGAAATAAACGTAAAGTGCATTCTTATCTTATCATGCATTAAAATGCATGACCAGTAGTGGACGGAAAAAATACCGCTAATAATGATGATAAGTTGACTTACAGTTTACTTGTGCTTGTAATAATGGTGGAAAATAATAAAGCAGGCCGCAGAATATTGATATACGAAATGTAATAAGTCCAAATGCGGTTCTAGCGAAAATAACTCCTATAACATGATAAATATGTTTTCCCAGAACGTCCCCGATCAAACACGTCACTTTACTCAATTAGGTAGAAAAACTGTATTTACCGCTATAACACTATAAATGTCAGAGGCACTTATTGTTCACTTTCTTATTATTCTCTCTGAATATCATAATATATTAATCATCTACTTATCTTCTTATGTATTGATGTATCGTAGCTAAGCTCATTTTGTTACTATATATTTATTTTACAGATATAATATGCTTATAGAAGTGGCATATATAATATTATTTTCTAATGTTTATGTTTCTTTTTTTTTTCAATTTAACTTACTAAAGATTTTATTACGCATTTTATCACGAATAATATATAATAATATTTTATTCATAGCCGACGTTTTGGATACTTTATACCTCGCCCAGCTATAATACGAAATACCATGTCATTAAAAAACATTATAATTTAAATATTGTTTGGGTTTTGGGTCTAAGAAACTTGTAAGAACAAGGCAGAGCAAACATTAGAATTTGTCAATTTTTTTTCGCCAAACTAAATATTATGTTTACTTTTTTTTTCTTTTATATTGACATTACAACAGAGTCAAACGTATTTCGTATTCAACCAAAAGTCATACTAATATTAATATATGGGCTTGGATTACGACTCATAAAATACTTCACATAATAAGTTAATTATTTAATTTATAACGGTTGCGTGAAAACGACTGAGGTATTTTTGAGTTGGAGCTTGCAGGGTTTCGCTGACCTGCTTCGTGGTTTGCTAACTGGTTTTAAAAGGAGCGATCGTAAAATATTATTACTCTGATAATAAAAGTGTTTAACATATTTATGTCATCTATACATACCTTTTCCAAATGGTAACGAAATAATTTTAAGAATATTCTGTACAGGAATATACAAAAAAGATATTTTTTTAAATATTATAAACAGGTGATATTTTAAAAATTTTAATGTCAAAGGAAATCTTCGAAACTTCTCATTCGATTAAAAACCCTTTTAAAATAAAATTGGAAGCTGAATAAAAAAAAAAAAACAATTATCAATTTCGGATCAGCTTAGGAACGGCAATTACTTTTTTTAAATACTCAAATACACAACTAATGAAAAAGTTGCTTTTTAGAAGCCCCCCTATATATACTCCTTAAAAGGGATATAGAATAATCGATTAATCAACCCCCAATCCGGGGAATGTTCAAGCACACATCACGTAAGGAACCGTAGATTGGACCGACTAATCGCCCCGTTCCGAGAATTATTGTTACGCCATCAACTTATTATTACGTATTCTGGAAAGTGGAATTATAGTAATTAAGTGGTTTATTCATGTATTTTTTTTTGGAGAAATAATGTAAAATAAGTTTGAATTAAAGAAACTAGCTTCTATAACCCGTTGTATTCCTTAATAATTTTATAATCTAATGCTGAGAGAATTTGATAAACGCGGTCGGTACTTCCAAAGATAAGCGTGCAGACATTTGACAGTGGAAGATAAGCGGACGTTTCAAGAAAAAACGGCAAATAAACTAGTTCTAGTTTAGCTAAGAATTAATTAATACTTAGCGATAAAAACGGAATCGATTGGCGCTTGATTGGAAGGTTCAGGGATGTTTGCCTTCCTCTCACCAGCGCCCGAGCACTACATAGAAAGTATTTGCGCGGCTGATTGAAGCTTAATATCATCTAAATACTGTGTATTAATAAAATTGTGGGGATATATTTTTATTTATTTATCAATATCATCATCAGAATGAGTGATAGCTGGAAATATACTCTTGCGATCGTGTTTGACTTGTGACGCTTTATACTTAATACTAGTACGTATTATAAGAGTGCAGAGATTGCAGGTTTATTCGGTTGTTGCCAATTAGTTTAAGTAACGATCTCCTCTATCTTTGCAGCCGATCTTATCTTAGTTAATGCAAGTGGCGTCCAAGAAAGTCCAACTAGATAAATACAGGCTAATATTAATTCATGTAGCACAAAAATATGTCTAGTCTAGTTAACAAACTAATGATCTCAAATTTCTTTCATTTAATTACATTCAAACATAAAAGAGATCGCAAAGATGGCTAACGTCTGACAAACTTTAGTTGAGACAGACTAAGAAAGTTTTATATTCAGCGTGCAGTGTAACTATGTGCGGTATCTATAACACTGTTATTGTTTATGAGTTGTAGTTTGTTCGGTAACTAAGTTTGTAGATGAAACCACAAGCCCAAACCGCGGTAGGAAACATTATACTTTAAACATACATTTTGGTATCTTGTTTGCGTATGTAAAAACATTTTAACCGTAATCAAATATTCAAATATATATATATCAATTTAACGTCAGTTTTATTTGACCGCGCCCAAGTGGTCAGCCATTTGCACACCGTAGCGCTCCGAGAAACTGAAATTTGCACTGAATTGAGAGCAAAAGACCAGGCTGCTCGTGAAAATTTTAAGTCACTCAAGACATCTAAGAATAAGTTCCTGGCAACTGCTTGCAGTTCAGCAAAGGTAATATATAAAAAGAAGAAAATATTCCACTTATTGGTGTTCAATCAGCACAGGCACAAGTCATATACGATTCAAAAATAAGTTTATGAAATTTGAAACCTTTAAATAGATACTAAGATAGAAGATGTTAGAAAATAATAATAGATACGAAGCCATGACGGGTATTTCATGCCAAAGCAATTTTTATCCGTAATAAAAGTAATGATACAAACCATCGCACATATTATTTTTCTTTTGGATTGCTGTTAAAATATGATGACAGTAACGACAAAAGTATGTTAACGATGATAAAAAAATACAACAAACATATGTTAAAGATGATAAAAACTCTGATCGCGATGATACATATAGTGAAATAGATGCGGATTTAGTTGCATCCGAACATGAAACCGTTATCAGCAGATCTGTTTGTTCTGTCGCCATATAATTTGGGTGAGTGCTCATGCGACACTACACTGATTACACGATATGCCATTAGGCGCTTTTGTAGTCCTCCAGTTTGTCACTGGCTTCATAATTCATGCTTGCTCACAGGAAATTACTGTGTCCAAGGAAATATGGTGATAAAAAGTGTGAATCTAATTTATGTTTTTATCATGCTAAAGGTGCTTTTTATGAAGGTATTGGCGGAGAGGAGGAATTAGTGGCGAATACTCCACCGACAAGAGCAAAGCTCTTAAATAGAGAGAGATCATGCTAAAAGTATAGAATGACTAAAAATATGTTAACATTTGACTAAAAAGAAACGATAAAAGAAGTATGATTATAACGAGACAGGTGACTTTGAATCGATTTTCTGTTAAGATATCAACTGTACCGGCTGCAACTAACATCTTCAAATTTTAACGTCATAAATCACCTTATCTGTGATTTAATATTTATTTAAATTTTATTTCGAAGTCAAAAGTTCCAAACCTTCTTAAAATAAAGCTTAAAAAATTATAAAACATACAAGTAAAAACAATCGAAGTAACAATAAAGGAAAAAAATCAATATGATAAACTTAGAAAAAAACACGAAAGGGGTAAACATAATAAGAACATAAAAATGAGGTACCAATAGTAGGAGCAATTTTAAAGTCAAACTAGGTAGTAAACCTTTTTATGTGTTCATTCAATATAATAGTCTCATACAATGCTTTTGAACGCATTAAACACGATGGCCCCAGCTATATCCGTGCCCCCAATCTCATAATGTTATCGACTCCTCAAAGCTTGTTATGGCCGTTTTTATTTTATTCACCCTTATATTTACACGCATTCGATTGTGCAAAGTAGATACTATCTAGAGTTATTATGGATTATAATCTGTTAGGTGTTTGTATTGTTGTATCTTGTTTTTTACATTCAATATGGTGGCTGTTATTTTTTTATGATCGCCATTTCATGTTCAGAATTTTGTATAATATGATAACACCGTTTATTTGTAAACATAACGTTATTTATTACTTTGACGATGTGGTTTCAGATGGTTTTCTGTTTATCATCTTCTGTATACTAGCTTTGGAGAAATCATATTTAGTTTTTATTAGTTAGTATAGTTATTATTTTTTGTTAGTATAGACCTATCAAATTCTCTGATATTAAACTATCAATCATTGTGGGTAAAGCACCAAATTTGTCATAGTCAATAATACATTAACTTCATCGTCTTAAGTGTATTTGTAATAATAATATAGTTGAGTATATTAGATGGTTATTACGTCTATTTCATTAAATGGACTCAAATTGCTTTAGCTTTTTATTCGAAACATAAATCAACATAAAGTGACATACATTATAACATCATATTTTGTATTTTATGATAAAAATACATCAAAATGTCGTATGCCCCTAGCAGAAACCCAAGTTGGGATTTGATATCCTGCTCAAATTAAAAGTAAGCATTATGCTGGGTAGTACATAAAAAGATCGTTAATCTATAGCTTGGTAATATAAAGTAGCTATCCCATTCCAAGTGAAGCAGAAGTTGCGCAATAAAGTGTTGATTCATTCATTAAAGTTCTGCATCATTTCGTGATTATGGTCTTGCAAAAACACCGAGTGTACATTAAGACTGTGAAAACTTCGCATTAAATATGTGTTAGAATAGTAAGTGAAGTTTAATATAATATATAAATACTCAGATAAATAAACCTGATGGGAAAAGGATCGTGCTTACCGTGTTGAATGTCAAAGGCAAGGGATAGTAGGGAGATAGATCGTATTTGTGTTCATTTAATGGGGCCTAATGTTCAGCCGAGGACGAATAAAGGGTGATGATGATGATGGTGATGATGAACTAAAAGGAAATCACAACGAAGAAATAACGAGGTGAAATCAATTAATATTCACTAGCAGTCCTCACCGCCTTTGCACAAATAAGCAATTTACTGCCCATTTTTCTCACTGATATTGTAGTTTTCTAGTTTTGTACAGGTCAAAGATTCTAGAAATTGTTCCAGTATGTAGCCTATTTGATGCAAAAATAAAACAAACAATCAAATTTTTCTTCTATAATATTAGTATAGATGGATATAGCATTATATTAAAAATATTAAACTCCAAAATACGGAACATGAGTTGATTTTTTCTGGAATCTTTAACGATAGGCCATAAAAACGAACGGTCAATATCAGTTGGAATCACAAGCAGTTGGTCTACTAGAAAATGGCCGCTTTTTGTCCGTGAATTCAGCTACAAATTGTGGCATTTGTATGCAGTGCCTTTGTTATCTCCTAAGCTATTAGTACAAACTGTGTATTGTTTTCGTGTAAGCGTTACTCATTGCTTGTGTTGAGTTTTTTGCTCTCCTAGTTTAATTGTACCTAATTTCAACTTAAACGTTTCAAATTAGAGTAAACAATTATGTTCAATTTAATTTAATCGTTTATTGTTATTATTGATGCAATATTTACACTGAGTCGAAAGATCGAAATAGTATCCCGCGAAATACTTATCTTTGAGACAGGTTTTCACCGAGCTTTGTTTACTATAAATATCGCTATCTTTTTAAGTTATAAACCATTTGTAACACCTAAAAATTGACGATTGCCAATAGTTCAAAGTTCAAACAGAAGCTGAAAATTGTTTAATTTATTAGAATTCTCATATTCAACAGACAGAATCATTGGCGTAATGCTCTATCGCTGCAAATTCGGGATTATCCTGTGAAATTAATATTAAATCACCACCCCCTTTTAATGAAACAATAGTGTCCGCCATTACGATTCATTTCACTCGGGTAACTTTTTTCTCCTCGTAGTGACCGTAACGATGTCCATAAACGGAACGGCCGCAGAAATGGCGCCCAAGTTGCCTTACGGACTTTCGATGAACCCAATCACCTCTGGAAATTCGATGTGAGCTTATTTTTAGAAATGGTAAAAATTCCTTTTTAACGATTTAAGTGTTTTACTGTAGCTTTCGACGGTTTTAAATTATGTAACTATGTTCATATTATCTATTCCGTTTCCGTATTCTAGATGTATCCCTATTATATTTTAACCTATTCATAAACCAAAGGTAAGATTTTAATAGATTCAATCTTTTCATGTAATTTTTTTTGTGCAAAAAATAATCGTTAATGCTGAAAAATCCAACAAACACACCAAACAAACACAAACCCTTTAAACAACATTTTTTTTAACCTTTAGCTTCATCATGAGACTATAAGACTTTAGTAATATTTGTTAATGATAAATTTAACCTTTTCAAAACGCGTCTCACCTTGGATTTCATCTCAGAAGTACTTTAATACATTTAAGTGCAGTGCATGCTCTTTATATGTCACATATTATTCAAATCTATGTACGAATGTGTTTTTGTCTGTTCCTACGTTCCAATACATTATCCAGATACTAAGTACAAAAGGTACGCGAATCTCGTGTACATGCATGTTTATTAAAACTTTAAAAGGGAAATAATAATGCTCAATACCAAGAGAAAATAATAGAGCATGAGCGTAATATTATCCTAATGTTCGCATGTCCAATAAAGATAAGTTTATTGGATTAAATCTACAAAAGCAGTCAATATTGGAAATATCTCTTTGCACTTAATAACTGATTATTGATGACACGTTCCTCAGGATCGCATCCTGAGGATGCCTCGGTGTCGGCATGAAACGTGCGTTTATGGTGGTGGTCTTTTATGGTAGTGTGTGTGATGATGGTGCATGCGAGTGTACGCATATGCAGTGTGGGAAAGGAGGACGGTGCTAAAGACTGCATGGTTCGCGGGATATTGCTTATTAATATACAATTTAATAGCTTTTTTTTTAATGGATTTCCGCAAAGTAACGCCTGATTCTATTAACTAAATATTAGTTCTATTCTCATTTTTCGGTGGTTCAACATTATCACATGGATTATAACTGTCATAAGAGAAACAGCAGGAAGATAAACCCACGTCGATTTTGTGACGTTATCTATATTGTTAATGTTAAGTTGAACAGCCTCTGGCATTGATTATGTTGTTGCTAATCCGATTTTACCAGTGAGGGGTTAGATTCTACCAGAGGCGGTAAAATTTTACATGTCGCACATGTTACATAATCTTAGTTGGGAGTTTGTAAGGATTAATTTTGTTAACACTTTTTCAAAGCCAATTAAAAAATATAAAATGTTATATAATCTGGGGTTTCGACATAAAAAATGCCATGTAGGTGCCTACTAGGAAGAGAACTTAAATTACTAGTAAGCTTTACCAGTTAATCTTTCTTTACTTTATAATGAAACGAATCTAGATTGTTATACTTATTTACTACAAAAATAGTCTACTTTTACGTAAAGGCATGTTTGGACTTTACAAGAGCTGATTCCTGTATCACATTATAATTTAAGACGTTAAGAAGTTCATTTATGGACTAACAATGTAGATATCTATAAGTTTTTTCTCGTTTTTCTTAAGGGATCTCTGCATCTTAAACGAGTTTTTTTTTACTTTTTTTTTATTGACTTCATTTTTGACGTATTTTAAGTGTACAAGTTGCTACCTATAAAAAATTAATATATTGAGATTTTGATTTTATTTGCACATTTATCTGTAATATATTTAACATAAAATATACAATTTTCTAATTGATACTTAATTAACTCTGAATTTCTATAATTCTGTTAAGTTCAATAATGAATTTTACGGCAATTTTACAAACATTCAAGCCATTATACTTCAAAACTAACGTCGAAATATACATTCCCGATGTTTGGTATACTTTACCTTGTCCAAAGCCACGGTAGGGCTTCGTTATAGGTACAATATTAGGCGTCGACTGCACAGATTTGGCGGTATTATAAATTCGAAAAACTCCGCTTTTCAAACGTCGATACAAACGCCCGAGGCCCATTACCGCGGGGAGTCAGTATTTTTCCGTCTAAAATGATTTCATATTCGTCTTTTATGTTTCGCTAAATCGAGCTGAAAATGTGTTTATTGTTACAAGATATTTATTGACTTTATATAAATTTAAGTGGAATGAACGTATTGAGCGTATTTTTTTGGTACATCATCATTCTGCTATTCATATAATAATAGTAATGTAAAAACAAAGTAGAAACCGTATACGTCCCACTGCTGGACACTGGTCTCCTCCAAGAAATCAGGCGAGGGTATCGAGCGATAGTTCACCGATGCGCTGGCCCAATTCGGGTTGGTGAACTTCACACACCTTCAAAGACTTAATCTCATCAGGCAAGTAGGTTTCCTCACGCTGTTTTCCTTCACACACCTTCAAAGACTTTTAATCTCATCAGGCAAGCAGGTTTCCTCAAGATGTTTTCCTTCACCACGGCTTAAGGCGCTCGCAGTAGTTTTAGCTTAGGTACCTAGTACATAGGCTAAGAAACCTACCCGAAGTTCGCGGCTATATCCTTGATGGCATTTCCCTGCATTTTCAAAAAAAAAAACTACATCATGTGCTAACTTAAACATCCATTTTTCCATCAATTACATAAATGTATTGTAGAAAATCTTTTATTTTATTAGAGACGACCTTTTTTATTCATTGCTAGTTAAACTCAACTTTACGGCTTCTACTTCTCGTAAATTCTAAACTATACATAAATACGAGTTACTTGTTCAAACAGATGTACCTAACTGTAAGTGCCGTGTTCGCCTCTAGCACTAAACTTAGTTCCTTGAGATAAATTAAACGGTATCAAAATTTCAAGGGACTTTCAAGAAAAGAGCACATCGTATTTGAACCGCCGGCAACGCACCAGAAACCAGTCCACCAACCAATGTGTGTTTTGTGTTTGAACGTGGCACTACATTATGATCAGCCTTTATCCATCCACAGATAATCAAAATGATTATTATAAATTCCTTCGCGTGATATCAGTATCGTTAGTTCTCTAGCGAATATCTTCCTTATACTATCCCCTAAAGAAACAAAACCTGATACTAAAATTTAAAAAAAAAAATGGGAATGCCAAAAAAAAAATTCCCATTATCACCAGTAAACCGGATGGGCCAATCAAATCGATCCCCTAACATCCAATATCTGACTTGTGAATGTTCAACGTTAATCCGTCCAGAGACTGGCAGTTCATTCTTTGTCTTATAAATTGATACGTCAAGGGAGCGCAATCTCGACCGGCCCTACATCTATCAGGCCAGCCTAATGATTGATGAGATAGAACGGCTGACCGGTTATCAGGAATCCGCTGTTCCATATAAATTTATTTTCCTCCCCTTTCCCGCGGTGAAATGACGTGATGCGTGATATTTATTTTCCGGGCGATAGTTTCATTTATATTTAAATCACATCAACTGTACGTTTGTTTAAACACTGTTTGTTTCCGATGCTTTTTCCGCGCTTACATTCACGTCCGTCACTGCTGCATTACCACTACACATATAGTTAATGTTACTTAGCTATAACGCGGCGAAACAGGATTTCAGATATATTTTTTGTAAGGAAAATTCGTATGAGCGACTATGGTCTTGTGGTTTTTGGCTAGGCCTCTTAAGAGGTCCAGGTTTGATCCTGATCCTGAAACGGGTTTTCCTAAATTTCCGTTCCCGGAATATGAAACCGTCGCTTGCCCACCGGTGAAGGAAAAGATCGTGAGGAAACCTGCATGCCTTATGATATTATTTGAATACGTGAGAAGTTCCCAACCCCAATACCCAGGGTTTCTGTGAACTATGGCCTAATACCCTTCTTGCTTGATTTCGAGGAGGCGACCAATGTCCAGCAGTGGGACATAATATACGGGCTATATTATATATAAGTAAAAACTGGCAGACGTGCCACATGATGGTAATTTAGCTTCGCCCCTAACCAGGATGACCAGAACGCGGTACAGCGCATTCTTCCGTCAGATACAGTACCTCCGATGTCCAAACTCTTTGTGAGGCTGGGTAGTATTCCATTAATGTAAATCTACATTTATTACATTTTTTGTTTTTACATTTATTACAATGTTGACAGAAAAAAGTGCAGAAGACAGTTTAGTTGCTGACTTATTCTTCTCATGAATTGATATTCTTTTAGTGAATATCAAATTGAAATGTAAAAAGTTTTATTTATTTTATTTATTAATTTTATATTTGCTTGGTTAAATAATTTGCTTCGTTAAATATCTGTTTTTATAATAATAGTCAATTTACATGTAACTTAACACACTTTTATTCACCAAAATAAAACGTACCTTTCAAAAACATTATACAAAAACACAATTAAAATTTGTAACTCAAACCGAAACCCATTTAGCGAATATAAGATCGTTTATAAAATTAATTAAAAGTGTAAGATGAGAGCAAACGTTGGATATTGCTCAATAAAGCCCGAAAATAAAAGGAGAAATGCAAATTAGACGAAATTTATGATTTTCCTTGCGGTCAGAAAAAAACTGTTAATATAAGTCAAGGAGAATCAAGCTGTGTTAGCCAAAATTCGAGTAGTAATAACGGGCTCCGGAGGTGAAATAAAAATACATTTAACTTTGTTAAGGCGAGGACTTGGAGGCAATTTCGTGTCCTTTTGTTTTTGATGATTTTACAATTTAACGAGCAATTTTGTGACACTCGTGTGTTAAAATGAGATTTGTTGTACGAGTTTAAAGTTTGAAATTAAATTCCTATATTAATGAGGTGAACACTAACAATGTAAACACATATAGGATTTTCATTTAACGTGGTTATTTTCATAACTAAAACGATTAAAAACGAGATATTTAGCATGTTTTTAACCGACTTCAAAAAAGGAAGCTCTCAATTGGCCTGTATGTTTTTTTTTTGTATTTAAATTAATATCTTGTTGACTTAATGATTAGAATGGTTGAATGAACAGAAGTTTTCGAAACTAAAGTACTTCAGTTCAAAATATTGAGCTCCGACGAAATAAAGATAAAAAATAATATGATATATTTACCATATTATTTTACGGGATGTTTCCCGTTTCAAATAGTTTTAGTAATGTACAAAAGGTGTGAATTTTATGATGTAATATGATAAGGGCGTATATGCATCGTACCTTTACGTATGGTCACTATTAACCTGTTTTTTTTTCGGCAAAAAATCTAAGCTGTGTTAAAGTAATAAAGGCGGAAAAATTCATGTGATTACAATATATCGGTACTTTTCTCCGTTACTAAAATGCTCCTTTTGCTTGCAGATCCGGGATCCTCAAAACGTGACTGAAGGCGCTTGCAATGGTATTAGTTTGGGTGGTATTTTGCCCTTTATGTATATCACATACATACTTCAAGTGTGTCCACCAGTACCAGTCGTAGCAACATCTATAAAGTATTTTCCAGAGTAAAAAAAAAGCACAGGCAACGCGCGACCGAATTCCCTGGACTGTTCTTTTAGGTCTTTTCAAAAATTCTTACAGATTCCTAGAAGTTTATTCAACACTTTAACAAACCGAATCATATCAATGACCTGTAAAATTAATAAAACCTGGCGACCGTCCAACCGTCTAATGTTTGAATAACCAATTCCCAATATCGCCCGATGACACGAAACTACAATTGAATAGGAATATCAACGCCCATAAAACTAACGAGAAACAGAACAAAGGGCGGCCAAGTGGCAAAACGTTCACTTTTTATTCCGTATTCACTCTCAAATTGTATTTGTAGATTCGGATGTCACTATTCAGAGTACGAGTTAAGTTGAAAAAACGTGAGATTTGTCAGTGATTTCGTATTAAGGCTGCGTTTCCACCGGAGATTGAGAGTTGAGAGAGTTGTTTTTAAGAACCAATAGAAACGCTTCATTTGCCTGACCACGTTCAGCGCGACGTCTCTATTGGTTCTTGTAAAGCACATTCCTCGCAACGCAGCTTAGCTTATCTCCGGTGAAAACGCAGCCTAAGAACGGCAAGTGATATTGTAGTATACTCGGTTGTCATCACCGATACCACAATTACACGGGCTCGACAACGCACGATATTTGTTAGTCGCAGGCGCACGTCCGCTCTCGCCCATGGCTCTCGCTGTAGTGACGTGCGTCCCGCCCGTACTGTGAGCACGAGATCGTGTTTATAACTATTTAGATACACTAACTACAATCACTACATATCTCGTTGTTCATTTTAAGGGCCTGGCAGAAATAAGTTGATCATGTAGATGATTTACACGTAAGTCTGTCCGTTGTCTGTGTGTCATTAAAACATGCTGGGATGACGATCTTCGTCAGCCCTGTTCCAGGTAGATTAGTGATGCATGTGTACCACCTTGACCGTGGAGCAGCTTTGCTGTGTTTCGGAAAGAAGAACAAAGTAGACAGCGTAATTACGGGCACAGAGGCTTAACATCGTATGTCTTTAAACACATAAATAACTTGCCCAGTTCCAGATAAAAGTAATTTATGTTCGTAGGCGAATGTGATCATTTATTATTTGCTTCTCCTTCTAATATTAAAAATACTAGCCAGGTGGAATAGTTACTGTATGCAAATTTTATTGTCTTTCGTTTCTTATTATCATTCGAATTCGTTTATTAGCCACAGTTTTAATCCTTACTCAAAAAATATCTACCTAGATGTATCGATATAATATGTTTAGCCATAGTAAGAGTGAGTCGTACCACTTGTGTACTAACAGTCAACAGATACTTGTCTGTTGTCTGTCTTGTATTAACCTTAAGGATGTATGACATTCCCCTTGGAGTGGCCGTAGTTAAGATCGAGTGGTCTAGCCGTGTTAGTTACCAATTAACATGGTAATATAATTTGGAATATTACTAACGCCAAATTAAATTTTCACATTCGATAATTTGATTTGAAAGAAACTAATAGAAAAGGCCGACCGTCGTTGCGTTCATTGAAACGTGCTTATCTAGTAGAGGACGAAAAAGGCTAGTAACTAATGTAAAACTAATTAAAGTTCAATATTAAATAATACGTATTCCTATACACAAACATTCATTAAAATGAAACAACTTTTACGGATTTTATTTTATACGGATATAAAAACTTAATAAAAAGCAATAAAACACGTAAAAGCTATTAACTTATAATAATTTAAAATACACTACGATAGAAGTGGGCTAAAATAGGATAATGATGATGATGAAAGTAACAAAGGAAATATGAATTCACTTATTAAAATCCAAAGCTGCTTATTCACTCGCATTATTCGTTTTTCATCGTTTCAACGTTTTTCATTGGTTTTCAGCATTAACAGCGTAACTCGCTTGTTCAATTTTCTTTGTGGTCTTGAACATTTAAATTAAACTTGTAATTTACGACACAACGAAATAAGCCTCAACTCAAAAAACCCACGGTTCTGCGTAAACCAATTATATAAATGCATTATATGTGACTCTCGTGTTTCGCTTCGAGATTTTTATGACCATATCGTGATGAACAAATAAAATAATACTTACTAGGTGAGCCATCTGCTCACCTACCTACCGATTGAGCTTACACTAGGCCAACAGGCCTAACAGTCTAGACTGTTAGGCCTGTTGGCTAGACTTAGACTTTCGAGAAAAAAAAAGGAAAAAAAAAACCTAATAACTGAATGGTTATCCTATTAATTTCAAATTATGATATCTTAAATAACATACACCTCAACAAATAATGTCAATGTAAATGTATGTTTGTTAATTGTTTGTTACCGTTTCAAAGCTAAAATACCATCTTTGCATACCAAGACTCCTCCGCGCCTCGGAAAGCATGTCAGGCCGTTGGTCCCGGCTGTCATTCGTGGCTGTCCCGGTTGACAATCGTTACGGGTCATCAGGACCCCTTGAGTCTGACAGTCTTACCACGGAGTACCGTATCACTCAGGTGGTTGTGGAGGTTAAATAAGCAATGGCTCCATTTAAAATACCAGATTCAAGGACAAACAATTCAAGACCACAAAATATAGTTGGGAAAGACTAGGCAGATGATGATTATTCCTGCCTTAATGTAATAATAATAGTTATATTATATAAAAGTGTATAAATGGAAAAAGTTAAAATATAGACCTGTTTCGTACACTTAATATGTGTTTCAACACAGCTGTAGATAGACGGTTCCTAAAACGTGCGCCGCCTCTTAAACGACATCAGCCCTTCAAGTTCCCAACCGTTGATAACACGCTAGGTGTATCGTGTAATTAGATAAGAACTTTTATAAGATGAGCATTTTCTTTAATTAAAATTAAAATAATATTTTTTTGCCTCAATTATCCTGGCGATGAGTATTACAATCTTACGTCTTACGAGAAGTACTGAATTAATGGCTTACCAAAGCTTTCGTGGGAACTCGTTGATGTTCACTGCGATTTTGACCACTCACCATCTTTTGCCATCTAATATAAGTAACACATGAAATATTTTAAGGTAGTACACATAAGAAAAAGTGTAAATTTATATTTTTAAGTAGGTTAGAATATATAATACTATTTATAGAATTGATTTAAAATCTTATTTTTTTTAAGGACGGTATTATCTTGTTACACCCTTATAACGAAACTCAAATTAAGATTACAATTAAATACACAAAAAAAAAAAACGATTAATTAGACCTAAAAATACTAATTTGTACAGTTTCTTAACATCATCAGAACATAACGAAGCCAAGATATATTAGCTGCATGTAGGAGTCTGATAATGTTTTGAAATATTGTATTCTATTAGTGGATATTAATTGATTTATATCTATGTACGATCATCATATTACCTTGCTTACGTTTTTGTCGGACGCGCCGCTGCCTAAGCTTATTCTGCAGATAAATTCATTTTTATATACATGTTTTTTCATTGAAGTTTGTTAATGCTTTATTTCTCTATTTGCATTGTTATTCTTTTTCATTATTGTTAATTTTGCATGTCTGTTTGTTATACTCTCTCTATATGTATTCTCGATATATGCAATAATCCTAATAAACCACCTAATAAATCCGTCAAGTTATTTTAATATAAAAACTGACGACATACAAAATTAAATATTTAAGGCATTTAAGATTATTATATAAAGCTATTTCGTCCATCGAATGATACGTCCCCTATCGATCCTATAAGAAGGCAGGGCTCCTCGGAGGTCCGATAACTTAGTTACATGCAATCCGCCAACCCACCAGAAAATTATCCGACCTACGATCCCATAATGTTATAACCTTCGCCGTTTTATATCAATATCTGTAATATTATGTTTAAAACGTGCTGCTATAAACGATTACATAAGGTTTATTATATTAGAAAAAAAAATCAGACTAGAAATGCTATCGCTTAAAATTAAAAAATATAAATTATTGCTTTCTTATGTTTATGCGAACTTTGATTCATTTTTAATGAAAGAACTTTATCGCGGTTTATTCTGGATTTGTTACGGGAGGAACTTTCCATGACCTAGGTGCTGAAAAGTATCCGAAACATCGGGCATATGAAAAACATAACACCGCGATAAAATCTGTAGAAATTGTTTCATTATAAAGAATCTGAATTATTTTCTAACACAATTAACAGCACAAAAGTTTCCATGCCACGTGTTTCCTATTCTAAGGTATGTCATGGTGCCAACAATTATACAGCCTTTCCTGTCTTTCTACCTAAAAACAGTAAAGATTTTTACGTGACAACGTCTAATAACTCGATTCTACGGGCAGCATGCACGAAAAAGATGACGTCATGTCGCGTTCCGCTAGCAAGAGCGCGGCACGAACGAGAGAGGCATCGGCAACATGGGATCGACTCAAGCGACCGGCTCGGCGGTAAGCTGACTTTACAAACAACCATTTTATTCATAAAAATTATAAGCAAGATGGTGGTAATGGTGCAAATTGCACGCATCCCTCAGAAAATAACATTATGAAATCTCAGAACTAACTAATCTACCAATATACCTTGAGCCATCACCCTTTAAATCTTATCAAACATTGAAGTTTCGCCACTTATTTGTCACCACATTATTACGTCTTAAATATTCTGTCAGCATTGAATAATACGTAGTGCGCTAACACGTCATGTCTGTACAACAATAAAGAACGAGGCGCGCTGCTATTTTATATAAAGAGTGCCAGCAAAATATGAGCTCGCTGAAACGACACTACTTTACTGCATATTTACAGCTGGGAAATTTTATTATTCACGATTATATCATCGGGGTAATATAGTTTATTTATGCTCTGCATACATATATGATGTACGTCTGTTGCCACGTGTTAGCTGTAAATGCCGTTACGATGAACAGTATGACGTCGTGATACGTACACTATAAGGCCGCTTTAGAGTTTTTGTGTGCAAGCTGATCAGGGTTTCTTATATTAGATGTTTCACATCCCGTGAAGGATGACTTTTTGACTAGAGTACTAGTAGCCTAGGATATAAGTTAAGACTTATGTTTTTAATAACTATTTAGTAGGGGCTGGTCGAAGTAAGAACATAGGACAGTGGTGCTATTCTGTAAGGTCGTTTTAGAATCTCGAAAGCGGAATCCGCAGTGATATGACTTTGTATTCTTTAAAACTCGACTATCTATCTATATCAATAAAGTTCACTTACGAAGCGACATAAAGTGAGCTCTTTCACTCAGGTGAAGCTCGATATCGAAATGGTTTCTTACAGAATAGCCCGACAGGTATTCCTTATATAGCAATCGCGATGGACGAATCAAGTGGGTAACGTCATTTATAAGCACAATCGAATATATTTTGAAATAGTTGTACCTATTTTACATACGAATATTGTATTCGTTCGCAACTCGAAACCATTTATTAATTAATTTATAGTTGGGGACACTTATCATATCACTCAGAATTTACAACTAAGACTACAAATAACACAAATCAGTTATGTTTCCAATTTAACCATTCCAAAAACAGTATATTAATTGGTTTCAACATAACATACTTATAAAATTATATGTTTTTTTGGATCCCATTAATAATCATTTCTGTTATTTTTTTTTTGTTTATTTAGGAAGCAAACAGTCGTTTACATCTTTCTTAAACTAAAAATAAGAAAATACTTAAAGACTAACAGTTCCATAGATTTTTAAAGCTACATAAATACGCCATAATAAAATCTATATAATTTACATAGATTTTATTACTTCTCCATTTGTTATTATTGTTAAAAGATAAAATTAAAATAATAAAATACACAAAACACGTTTCTTACATTAATATAATGAATCAATACGTTAATAAATTGGCTGATGGCTGGGGTTTACTTAGTGAATTCAAAATGTTAATATATTTAAATGCTTTATTTATATTGCTTTAATTATAAATGAATAATTTATATTGTTTGTTATCGTTTATCAGTGGGAATTCAAATAAATAATGGAATAGAACTGTTTTAACGCGATATTTTGTTTTACATGAAGTGAAAATAAATTTTGTGTAATTTTTATTGAATTTTTCGTTTTTTTCATTTCGTATCGGGGAACTTATAGAAAAATATGTGCCCACCAGCACACGTGAAACTAAATATTATGGAATGCTCTATTATGCTCAAATCTTAGATTTACTAGGTTAAAATCTTTGCGGTTTGTATAAGTTTTACTGATTTTAAATAAATATTCATGAATAATTTTTGCATCTTAGACAAATTCATTACTAGCTCATCTACACGTTATTATCAATTGTAAAATGGAAATATATTTTATATGAAATAAAAGTATTTAGACTATATAATTAGCCTAACAAATATAAATTAAGCGTCGGTCATATAATCAGAATAGAGTGGTAATGTCATGTTTTAATACAATTTAGGCTAAATTTGTGCTGTGACGCTACGCCGGTTCTGCGCTTTGATTGTACAGCCGATGGCCATTGAATGATGATTGGCCGATGGAACGTACGCAATGCACGCTGGTTGGTTGAATTGCTGTTACATTAGTGGCAAATCTAGTTTCGGTATTTTATGGCTCACATTAAAACACTATCCGGTAAGCACGATAAAAATACGACTTGTGATTCCAGAGTTTGATAAACGAAAGCGTCCAAACCAGCACGCAAACTCTTCAACTTTTTTATATACTAGCTGTTGCCCGCAGCTTTGCCTACGTTAACTTGATTTACAACGCGATCTTAGTACGCAATATAATTAACTTTTCTGATTGATTTTTTACACCTTGTGTCCGAAAAACCCAAATATCTTACGGAACCCTATTTTTATTTCAGAATAAAATTTAGCCTATATTACTCGTTCATGATGCAGCTTTCGAATGGTGAAAGAATTTTGAAATCGGTCCGGTACTTTTTGAGCCTATTCATTACAACCAAACAAACAAAGTTTTCCTCTTTATAATATTAGTGTAGACAAATATTTTGCACTCAAAATTTTAACCTACCGTAACACCGGCCATTAGTGAACCCTTAATGAGAGCTTATATAAAGCTCTAAATTTGAATTGCCTGAGCCTGCTCAAATATAAAATAAAATAGCTGTAATACAGAGCTAGGCTTACCCGAGTACGCGAACAGCTTGTGTTGTTCCCAGGACTACTACAATTAAACAAATTCGGCGCACCTGTCTTCTTCTAACCGTAATTGTTGTCTTTCCTAACACCGCGTGTTACCAACGAGTAACTTAGTAAAAAAGTTGTATAAAATTTTTAATGTTGCCCGCGGTTTCGCCCGTGTTAGCAAAAATAATTTCCTTTTTTTAAATACATCCTATGTTACTTCTAGTACCTTCGAGAATATGTGTGCAAAGTTTCATGGTACAAAGAACAAACATTCTTATTTTCTCATCTATACTAATATTATAAAGAGGAAAGATTTGTACCTATTTTTGAATGTTTGTATGTTTGTAATGAATAGGCTCAAAAATTACTGGGCCGATTTCAAAAATTCTTTCACCATTCGGAAGCTACATTATCCACGAGTAACATAGGCTAAATTTTATTCTGATAAAAATAGGGTTCCGTAAGATATTTTAGTTTTTCGGACACAAGGTGTAAAAAATGTTATTTCGCGTACTAAGATCCCGTTGTAAATCTTAGTTAACGCAGGCGAAGCTGCGGGCAACAGTTCTTTAATATATTGATGAGAATCTTTAAAAGTACACATCTTTATAAGTTATTACAATAATTATAAAATACACTAAATTGTTTTTTTTTAATATACATAATGCCAGAGGGGCAAGCTGTCTCATGTTGAACGCGTGTACCTGAAACTAGGGGACTTATTCATATATCGCCTCTCCTGAGACATGACGTAAGGCCTATGACGTATATAATGTCAGTAATTACACTGATTCTTTAGCAATCCGCTCGAAAACACAGCAACGATATTATTCTCAGATTATAAAATAAGTAATTTATTTGCTACTAGCCCCCTATCTAGCTAACGCCCCGCGATGTTACTTCATATTCCCGTGGGAGTACGGCGATAGATGACAGCCTATGTCACTCACAAAAAAGGTAGCTTTCTATTAGTAAAATAATTTTCAAAATCCTTTTATTTTCCAATCATGGCCCCTTACAAACATTACCATTATAATAATATTTTTACAGATGGGTATATACCAAACATGTAATATTAGAAGATATAGGGTATTTATCAAAAGTGGCTATATGGAGTTTCCGCAACGAAATTGGATTGGTCTCATCTCAAACCTCCGTCGTATATTTCGGCAGCCACGGCGAACCAAAGGCAATTTTAGAACCGTCTACCTTGACCACAAACTCAACTCAATATTAAAGTTAGATATTATCCATGCTATACATGCATACATGTTACACAATCTCCGAGCATTGACAAGGGTTCGGTCGTCTTGGCGTTCATTGAAGGACCTATGTTAATCAATGGACAGTTAAAGGCTGATGATGATGGTAATCATAATAAATATAAACATGCTGCGAAGATTATTTTGACATAAGTAAGACCAAATTCAAATAAACGATACAAGGTTAAAAAGTGAATAGGAAAATTCACCTAATTTATTATTTATTCCCTTCTAAGTTTCGGAATTGAAATAATAAGGCTGGAAGTTTTATATTAATAAAGAATAACTTTATTATTATTCCGGAGGGTATAAAAATATTGTTTTTATTTAATATTTGTGTTTCCTCTTTACAAAGAATTGTTTTTTTAGCAGTGATAATATTTTGATTGTACTGAGGGACGTTTTTAGTGTATCTTGCCGTGACTTGAAATTACTGACTATTCAAATTGCCCATGATGATTAGAAGTGATGACGATCCGGATGTCTCCGGTTAATTCTACTCACACTATTTGATGATCATTGATGAAACTCAGTGATATATTCAACTGATAGTGAAGGTTTTCTTGTATACATTCCCTTTTCTTGGTAACAAGAAATAAAAGCAAATTATTTCTAAAATAATATTTTGTATCTCGACTTCTGCTGCTGCTTTAAATGACGAACATATTTTCATTAAATATTTATGACTTCGATGTCAAAACATCTAATTCTGCTGAACGAAATAGCCCATTTTTAAATTATTTTAGTAATTTAAAACAAGCTCTTAAGAAGGAAGAACAAGGTCGGAAAACCACCTCAGTGCAGTGGCCGGTCTAGGTCAGTGTTGTATGGGTGTGGTAAGAGATCAGGCGTTTTGGCGTTAATTGAGCGACGCCGGTGTTTATCAGTGGAAGGATAAAGGCTGATGAGATGATGATGAAGTCCTCAAATGGGTTAGTAGCTAGAAGCAACGTAGTCTACTTCACGATGGAACTAAGAGACAATTTTAAATTTAATCAAATAGAATATTATTCTGTTACCTCTCGAAAGAAGTTGCGACTTGAGGAGAGAAAATTTGCATACAATTTGCGCTTTGTGGACGACCTATATCAATCTTGAAATATTTTCTCGCCGAAATTCCTAATACGATATGATGTATAGCCTACATTCCGCCATCCAATTTGAATGGAGTATATGAGTAAAAGAGTGAGAGTATATTTTTGTACAATATTAACTATAAAAAATTGATTTATTGTAAATAGTTTCATAAATAACGAGTAAAAGAAAACTATAGATCCAGCCCCTTTAGACAAGTTGCACAAACGCTAAACGACATGACATGACACTAGCAACTTTTCAATTTCCCAGCCAGTGTCATTCCCATACAATAGTTATTCTATTCTATTCGTTTAGCGTTTGTGCTAGGAGGGCTGATTTAGTAGAAGGCTTTTAAGTTAATTATATTGTAAGCAAAGTAAATTATACTATGGTAAATATACCAATAACATCCTATAATTGAGTTAGCGTTCGGGACGATAGAGTGTCTGTTAGTCATTGCAGAAAACAATCTCGAAAAACCAGTATTTTTTTCAAGTGATCATGAATTGTGTAAAGCCTTAAAAGCATAGGGCGTGTACAAAACTCAATAAGCTGTCATAAAATCCATAGCAGTTGTTTCGATTAAATGAGTGAAATCTTCTTCGTAAACTGCAACGAAAACAATTCATAAGAGAAGTTATCTTTCGAATGAATCGAGATACACAGACAAACTGTACACTCAGTTGAGCCTGATCTATCTGAGTACACTTATCGTTATTTGTACAAACATTTTTTTGTAAGCTGAGACTTAAGTATAATCCACTTAAATCCAATTGCACTGCAAAGTTATTTTTGTAGACCACATTCAAATTCCCCATAGCATGGATGGCAGCGTTCCGTCCTAGTCAGTGACAAAGAGACAGTCCCAAGCTGGTTCCCCCAATATCACCGTGCTCAGGCCGCGTGTAATTATTTATGTCACGCTTTGCATTCACCTACAATTTAGGGAGTTGTCCTCTACGCCGTTTCGCAAAACGAATATATTACATTATATGTTTAAATACCCTTTATTTGGGATATGCCTTGAATCTTGGTGACATCTATGGTATTACTGATCCGATAAGTCTTAAGAAAAAAAAGTCGCGAGCGACGGTGGTCCAGTGGTGGACGGACTCGGCCTCTTACGCGAGGGGTTCCGGGTTCGATCCTGACCCGTCCGTGTGTGCCTTGAAATGGGTTTTTCTAAATTTCTAAGTGCACACGAGACCATCGTTCGCTCACCGGTGAAGGAAAACATCGTGAGGAAACCTGCATGCCTGATGAGATTGAAAGTCTTTGAAGGTATGTGAAGTTCACCAATCCGCACTGGGCCAGCGCGGTGGACTATTGGCCCATTACCCTCCTCACTTGATTTCGAGGAGGAGACCCGTGCCCAGCAGTGGGACATGTAAGGGTTGATACTTTAAGAAAAAAAGAACTCACATGTAAAAGATCGGCAATTCACCTGTTAATACTCTAGTGTAAATAACTATTAAAAAATTTGCTATGTCTAGCGTTGGACTTATATCGGCTGAATCGACGACCAAGATAAAGAGATATTTAAAAAAGTAATAATCCATATACTCCCACTGCTGGACACGAGTCTCTCCCTCGAAATAAAACGAGGTTATTGAGCCATGGTTTTTCTTTAGCGGAAAGCGAACGATGACCTCGTGCTTAGGGTGCACTTATAAATCTAGAAAACCTCATTTCAAGGCATACTGAGGGTTAGGATCGAACCTGTAATCTCTTGCTCAAGAGGCCGAACTCATACCCACTGGACCATCGTCGCTACTACTACTACTACGTCGTTATTAATAGCTATGGCCATTAGCCAATACGTTTCGTCCTATAGGACTTTGGCAATCAGATGTTGCATTCAATAATATTTATTTTTTCACAAGTTACACAAATCAGACTTGGTAGTTACTCTATTTAGTTGGAGATTAACCAAGATTTTACTTTCCTATTAAGGCCTTATAGAAATAGGAACAGTCAGAAGACTGTTCCACTATTCCATCATGATACGTCACCCCATTACAAATTGATCCAACTTATAATCAGACCCGCCATTAGATATCATCATTGAATTCTAAATCCCTAATCACACGTTACCGATCACAAATAGCTGAACGAACAAAAGTTTCCGAACTAAAAATAGTTCATGAACTCAAATATCAATTGATATGCGTGACTATCATACAACTATGGTATAATTAAACGATAATAACAGAGTTGTATCGGTAGCCCAATGAGAGGGCCCTCCTGAGCCCTTTGTGCATTGCGAATGGGTCCTTTATCGTGATCTGGGCACGCGATGACGATTATCCGAGCGGTTGACCTTCGCTGACCTTGCGAACATCCTGTATGATAATTTGATTCATAGATAAAATCCATCAATTGTATAGCATGACTGGCACTACTAACGGGACTCCTTTAAATTCAGTTTGGAGACAAGTTTTATTCATTGGGTAGTAATTCTGCTAGCTGAGGCACGCCCTAACATTAACTGTTAGGAAAAGGTATAAATTATTATTAGGAACGAACCTAGGTCCCGTTGTCCCGCGCAAGATGCTAGAGGCGCCTCCTCTTCTTTATACTGTTTTCCACACCCGTGATGATGTCGCACCGCAAATAAAACTATACGCGTCGACGGGATGATGTGTCCAGACGGTTTTCGGTATTTATTTGAGGAGACACGCGAGAGCTCGACTCAACCACGATACGGCGAAACGTCAACTCATTTTTCTCAGTACCCCCAGATTCGTAGAAATAGAATAGATTTAGGATGAGGGTAGTAGGAAATATTGCGTTCAGGAAACCTAAATTAATTACGTTTGGAAAGTATGAATGCGTTCGCCATTTAAGTCATATTATTAAGAAACATTAACAAAAAACTTTTCTCT
This sequence comes from Lycaena phlaeas, assembly GCA_905333005.2. Taxonomy (NCBI): domain Eukaryota; kingdom Metazoa; phylum Arthropoda; class Insecta; order Lepidoptera; family Lycaenidae; genus Lycaena; species Lycaena phlaeas. The sequence continues at coordinate 12,238,604 of HG995178.1, forward strand.
AACAAATATAAGTATCAGTTTTCACATCATAATTATTGAAATATATCCGAAGATTAAAAAAACAGACAAAATATACATCTTCATTATAATAAAAACAGACTAGTGTTTCGAAATAATGAAAGGGATAATTTAAATACATAGAAATCTTGATTTATGAGCACGACTGTAGGCAGGCTTTAAAAGCTCCATTCGCTAGAGGGTAAATAATATTTCACGATGATCCATATATGAACTCAAGAATAGTTTACTTTTCTTGGGTTAAGGTTTGTTTTAAGATCTAATTTAAAAAATCGTAACAACCTTTTCTATATAACAATTGTTTTACTATATGGAAAATAAGTAGAAACACTTTTTTCCATTAATAAGAAGATAAGCTCCAGCAATTTGTAAATATAGCCTACAATGCAATGAACAAAGTCGTAAGCTACTAGTATGTACGAAGTTGTGCATTAACATTAGACTTTATAATTTAAACAATATACCAGCCGTTAGAGCTGGATAAAAACGCTCATTTCAAACATTATGTAACTTTTGCCGCGTTATTAAGTAACATTCTAAATACCGGGTTTTAATCTTTAAGAAAAATAGCGGGCTAAAATGAAAATTCAGTATCTTTTTCCAACAGCTCTAACAAAACTACTCAAGCGAAACTCTTTTACGAAAAAGATAAGGCAAGCTCTTTCATGGCGTTGCACCCACAAGTCCCATTAACTTCGGCAAAGTAAAGGTGGCTAAACTATGCATGTATCGTGTTTACATCTCTTTTCATCGGTGTCCACGCTCACATACCGTCAGCATAAAGCCTATATATAGGCTCAAAGGCTTCAATGTGTGAAACATCGAACTAGCTTAGATTTTGCTGGAATGTATTTTGATACGAAGCATCACGATGCGCTGGCTTTGTGAAGTTTGTGTCATGTTTGCCGTATACTTGTGTCAACTTGACGTGCATAGGTGCTTTTAAACTGGCAATCATTTCACTGAAATGTGTGGCTGCAGCGGGTTGGCCAGTAACATTGTCGGCAATGACGGCCAGACTGAGATTCACAATTCTTTGGGTATAGCTCTTCCATATATTTTATTTTTGTATTGTTACACATGTTTTTCATGGCAGATGTATTTCGAACGGTTTCATCATCATTATCATCATCATCACCAGCCTTTATCCGTGCACTGCTAAACATAGGCCTCCCTCAATGAACGCCAAGACGGTGGATCCCTTGCTACTCGGACGGTTTGCTGCGTTGAAATGTTTTCGTGATGTCCTGGCTTTTGTAGCCATATACATATTAAAGAAAAGAAAGAAAGTTAAAGTTATTATTATTAAAGTTAAGTAAGTAAAGGTATTGTTTACGGGCACGTTAAACATCGATTTATTGCCGATCATCATTTGATACAAAAAATGAATAAGCTATTCATATTTATTACAGATCTGAGTATTATTTATTTATATTTGAAATATATAAGAGGTATTATCTCTCATACCTACTTACACAAGTCCCGCACTACTGTTAAGCAACTTGTAAGCGAGGTCAATAGCCTAGAATATTAGTCTTTTTTTTATAAAAACAAAAAAGAATAAGTTAGCTGGCTTTTTTAAACCTATATATGATTAGCGACCTAACCATTTTTTTTAATATTTTCTTTTCTTTCTTAGTTTCTAGTAGTTGCTTTCATCTGTATCTAAGTCATTAAACATTCGAATACGATCAAAAGCTATAAAAAATTCAAAGATATTTTTATTACTGAGCATAATCAAGGAACATGTTCAATATAGATGACACAATATTATCATCACAAAGCGCAGGTAACCCTATCGTTGTTCATTAGTTAGCAGGCTAATAAGGTTCTTTGTTGGGCACCCTCGACGCTCTCACAATTTTGCCGTGAATGCACCCCATCTCGGGGCTGTTTGCCCACCCTCTGTAAGACTACGTATTGCACTCGCCAATTTTTGTAGCGTTAGTTGGTAATTACGAACACAGGGCCGAGATAGAATCTTTGAGAAGCGCCCCTTTGAAGACGAAATTGTTAAGCTGATCGTCTATCTGATGGGGATAGTGTTTACGTTGAATATCTGTGGTACAACGATATTATGTACCGTAGTGTAACTTTAATACAGATTTATAAATAGAATATTGAATCTGTGTTTAACCTATACATTTAACATGACAATTACTATGTTATAAGGTTAACTTGGTATAATTCATAAATACTTATTTTAATATTACTATTGTTTTTATTATTATTAATTTGTTTTTCTTCTTTCTGTTTAAGGGGGTGATGAGATAACTGTCACACGGGCAATGCTAAGTGTGCCAGCTTAATTTGATGATGAATTTTGGAGAAATTTACGTGTGAGATGGCATGTATTAAGGATAACTGCTTTCTGAATGAGTGTGAATTATTATTATTATTATCATCGTCCGTCCACCGGCTCACTTTCTACAAATTAATGCCAAAATAAAATAATTGTTACTTTTATCATCATCATCATTATCAGCCTTTATCCGTCCACTGCTGAACATAGGCCACTAAATGAACGCCAAGACGACCGATCCCTTGCCATATAATAATAAATAATAATAAGTATTAAAATTGGTAGTGGCAGGTCCGCGTTGGATGCGAGTGGCAGGGGATCGGTCGTCTTGGCGTTTATTGAGGGATGCCTATGTTCAGCAGTTGACGGATAAAGGCTGATGATGATGATGATTAAAATTATAATGTAAAATAAACTTTTTCCGAAAAGTCGGTCATGACAGCTTATTCAGTTTACAAAAACGTTAAAAACAATACGTTCATGAAAGCAAATATCAAACTAATAATACGATTACTGTGGATATTAAGACCGATGTTTATTTTAAAATACATCTAAGAGCTTATCAATTGAAAATTCTAGAATTCGAAGCACGCTTATGTTAGCGAAATGAAAGAGTAACCATGCTGAAGTTTTCTATTACTGCGGATAGAAAATCTCTTATCACAAGCGATTATTGGGCCCGGATTAATATCCATCGGTTGCGGCGGGTTGGTAGTTTTTTTTCACGGTAAATCCTTTGTGGTGTTTCCTTGTTTTTTATTAGTTCCGCCACGAGATTGTGTTGCGATCAATTTATTAGATTATGACATTTATATATTTCATCATCATCGTACCACGCCATGTAGCTAGGGTGTGTTGTATATCTTTTTCGAGCGTCATCACCGCGATGCTTGGCTCTGACGAGTCCTGGACGGCAATGGCCTCTTTCTGCGAGGCAGTGATGTCCCAGAAGGAGGCCGACGAACGGGTGAGAGAGGAGGCCGCTGACGTAGCCTCCCCTCGTAGACGACGAACGGGGGTGCGTCGGAGGCGCTATTTAATGCGCCTTTAATAAAGCCCCTGTGCTCGTGTCGGGCTCGGTATGGGAACCCGGGCCCAGCTTAAGACTCGACGTCGTAGGGACTGCCAAGTCGTAGCCGGGCAGTCCCCCTATTGTGGAGAATCTGGTCTTTGCCGGGACCAGTCTATCGCTGAGGGTATCCCGTCGCCTGCACAGATCCGGGTCCCTCAAATATAGCGGCTGAAGGCTCACGCAGTGATTTTAGTGGGGTAGGGCACCCAAATGCGAGTCCCCACACACGTCAGCGAGCCTACCCATGCCCTGGTATGGTCTTAAATGATTTCCGCTGCATCATCAAAAGGGTGTGTTGTATATTTGTTAGCATTATTACATTAATTAATGTAATGAAGGTAAATACTTGCCTAATCCTTACTAATATTATAAATAAAATAAGAGATGAAAGTTCATGGTGTAGTTAAAAAAAAATCTGTCTGTGTTTACAATACGTACGTACGGAACTGCGCTACTCCGAATTTACCGCGAGCGAAGCTAGCTAGTTTCTTCTAAATACATCGATTATAGTTTTAGTAAGAGGGTTTTTGGTTTAGATAAAGTAATTGGTTTAAAGGAATATGCATAAAACTAATCGTACGTTTTGGATTTTGGTAATAGGATTTTTTGGTTCTGAGTAGGTAATTGGTTTATAGGCATTTACTCTTTTTCATTCCACGCGGACGTAATATTATGCAATGTCATGCAAAACACATCTCAGAAGAACGTCTACTTGCAGCCAACTTGATGAGGGATTTTCGATTTTAGTATTTTTAATTTCGAATCTCCTGCAAAATAATAATAAAGTCAGACATTGATAGCTGATAATTATGTGACAATGTTTGGATCAGTTTTTTTATAGCTTACTTTTGATGCCACTCCATCCGGTATTACGTGACACTGACTGAATTTGACTTTTACTTTTTTCACAATGACTCAACATTTTACGGATTTTTCCAGGCGTGTTAAGATTTTAACATTCTCATAAATATTTAAAAACAGTCACTGTTGATTTATTCCATATTTACAGAGAATAAAATACCGAAAACATATTTTAGAGCGTATGAAAATGTAGGTTTTAGTATAAGGCATCCATTAGTTGGATTCTGTTAGCTTCGTAGAAAGATATTAAATTGACAACGCTCACAAAAATGTCATTCATGTTCGTAGGCTTAAAAATACTCGTATGAAAAATAGCGACGCTAAAAGCACTGTTATTTTTATGCTACCAATTTTTTAGAGCTCTCCTTCCAATTTATTGGAGTTCCAATGGCCTAGTGACTGGGTGGTGTGGAGAGGTCGTGGATTCATATCCTATGTTTGCTATAAAATGATATAATAATAATATCTATGGACGCCTTTACACCATATTCTGGCCCCGTGCTAAGTTTCCGAAGAACTTGTGTTACGGGTACCAGACAACGGAAATACATATATTCAATACTTTTTATATTAATATATCTATTGAAGATTTTTATACACATATTTAATACACATCCACGACCCAGGAACACATAAACTTTTTTGTTCCTGGCGAAACTCGAACCCGCTACCTCCGGGCTTGAGCGCCAACGCGCTAACCATTGAGCCACAGAGGCTGTCATTTGATTTTGAACATCGAGCCGTAGTCATCGCTTATGAGGCCGAGTCCGTACTCGGCCTCATAAGCGAGACTGTCCGCGTTCGATGCGGCTCCCCTGTGGTGCCTTGAAATGATTTTTCTAAATTTCTAAGGGCACCCCGAACACCAGACCATCGCTCGCTCACCGGTGAAGGAAAACATCGTGTGGAAACCTGCCTGCCTGATGGTGGAAAGAAGTGAGGTTAAAAGTCTTTAAAGTTTTGGGAAGTTCACCATCCCGCAATGGGCCAGTACCTCTGTGGACTACGGCGGGATAGTCTCCTTGCCTGATTTCAAGAAGGAGATCCGTGCGCAACAGTGGGACATATTATATGGGTTGATACTTTACATTTTTTTTAATTATTTATTATTTAGTAGTGATAAAATATATCTTTTACATTCGGTGGTAAGTATTTGGTAGTCTTAAAAGAAAAACCAGCGCTACACCACTTTAACCGTTGCAAAAGCGAGGCTGTTCGTTAAAATATATTTAGGCGGCAATCTTTTAATATTTCGTTTATATTTCAGCATTCAACTTGTTTATGATACTTTATATTCGCACGCGTCCCAGATATAAAGTATTTTATGTGTGTCACTAAACTTCATTCAGGCGGGAACGGTGCACGGAATATACACCTTTAAAATATACGTGAATATACGGCTACGCCTATTAATATCGTACATGTAATTAAATTTAATGCGATTTTTTATTTTACTGAACGGATTTTTGTATAATTTTGCGAATAGATAGACCATGAGTTAAGAGATTTTTTAGAATTATGTTAAATATACTTTAAGCAGTATCAACTATATGTCTGTCAGTCACAAACAAAAATTGTTGCAGAAAGTTATGTGGCAAGGGATCAGTTGTCTTGGCGTTCATTGAGGGAAGCCTATGTTCAGCAGTGGACGGATAAAGGCTGATGATGATGATACTAATATGGAACAAGCGTTGAAGTGCAGTTATCCCCGTTTTGGAGTGGTGTCAGGTCTAAAGTCCAGCTTTAGCTTCACCATATTCGGTTATCCTATTAATGTTATGAATGCGAAACTTTGTAAGTATGGATATTTGTTACTCTTTCACGTAAACACTACTGAATGGATTTTAATACAACTTTACAATATCATAGCTTACACATCGGAATAACACATAGGCTACAATTTATCCCCGTACTCTCACGGGGATGGGAAATACGCGAGTAAAACCGCGGGACGCTGCTTGTAGTACATACGTACGTTGATAATGATAGTGAATAGTGTAAGAGCTGGTAAACAAATAAACAGTCTGAATAAAAACCGTTTTGATAAAAACATGAATAACATCTCTCAATTTAAATATTAATACGCAGATGAGCACACTTCAATCTAACACCGTCTCAAACCAAACAAAACAGTAGGCGCTCAAATCCTTCATGTAACGCGGCGAAGTTATTAGCATTTAGATTATGTTCTCCACGAGACACGTACACGTTTCAGAGCTTGCTTTATTTTCGCTTTACGAATCGACTGTTTACTGGCTAGATGTATTGACTAGTGATGCGAGATGCTTCAGGGTGCGGAAATCTTATCAGAATATTTTGGGTTTCGAATCCAATGGCGCTACAATGTTACATTAATGGGAAAGCTGTCAGTGTGACTCAGAGTGTGAACGTATATAGTGACAGCCAGTAGATAAACATATTTTAATGTAACATAAATATTTGCGGAAATTATAGTAAAAACTAGTTCGTTGAGGGGGGGGGGGGGCGATTTCAGTGGACGGATAAGTGCCGTGATGGATAAAGGCTAAAGGATGATGATGATAGTAAAATTGCAGTCATTGACTATATTCTCCTGCCTGTTTATTAAGGAGAATGAGAAATTAGCGATGACTGTATTGGCGTTAATTGTACTTAATCCAGTAGTGGAAACGCCATCACCATACACCAATGCACTATAAAATAACCCTTAATATTTTAAAAGGAATGAGAATACAATAAAAATTAATACGTTCATCAAGACATAATGTAGTAAAATGCTAATGATGTCATAAGATGTATCGGTTTTCTATCCACGCTCGGCCTATACTGCTCGTGTGACAGGTCCCGCGCATGAGAATATTAAAATGCAAATGGCGGCGTAATTTTTTTTTAATTCTAATATCGGGCCAAGTCACGTCTGTAATATATTCCGTCTGTTCGATTTTTTCCTCAATACGTGCACATAAAACCGAAGGGGGTGATAAAACCTAATCGATTTTTAATAGTTCTCGAGTTAATAAAATAGCTGAGGTTTGTTCCATTAATTGTACGCTGGTCGTTTTATCGTCGACGCAGCCGTTTGAGGCCGTTTATGCAAATGATACACCGCGTGTCGGTAACGATGGCATTATAACAATTTAAGAAGTAAAATAACAATAAGGATTTTTTTCCAGGTTAATATCATCCCGTTTCGCGTATGAAAATAAATAAATATATAACGGAATCGTTTCTGCGGATTGGTTTTATCGTTAGCCGGTTATATATCTAAGTACCTCATTTTATATTGTAGTCAATAATATATGAATTCTGAATGTTTCCTGGTTAATTATATTTGTACTTATAGATTTTATTGATGCTTAGAGTCTAGAATATAGCCTGGGCATTTATATATTTATATAAGTATGAATGTTTGGTACGCTGTCACGCAAAAACTATTGAATTTTGATGAAACTCTACAATAATAGTTTACAAATCATACATAATGTAAAGGAATATGTAAATGACAAAAACACTTGAAAATAAATTGCTCTAGATTTAAGTGACTTTGTCAAATAATGATCACAATTAAAAGAATGATAGGAACCCAGCAGAGTTTCTTGTGGGTATCTTCTCTGACATGGGCGCGTTGCGAACCCTCATTATAAACTTAGCCGCTAAGATGATCATAAGTGATCATTATCAAGATCCTATATGTGAAATTAAACAATAAACAATAGTACAAATGCCATTATTTTTTACTCCCACGGGAATGGAAAGTACGCGGGTGATATTACTTTTATTATTATTATACTATTTAATTAATAATATATTATATTATTATTTATTATTATATTATAATATAAATTTCTTATTTACGTCTATTGCACACGAGCATAGAAAACTTTTTGTTCATCGAGCCAAAGAGGTCGTTAACGTCCATAATACACCTTTAGATAATTATATTACCCTCCACAATGTCTCTTGCACCCAATTAATTAACAAATGGTCCATATCAATTGCGAAATCATTTCCAGTTACAGCGATATTAATATTTTATTCCTCTACCCAATCAAAATTCAGCATTTAATTTCAGAATTTCACCCATTCTGGCTCTTCATAAAGCAACGAAATAATTATGCAAAAGGGTACCTTATAAGAGGATACGATTTTTGGTCGGTTTTATGTTTATGTTCCCTATGCTAATGACCGAATTCGAGATGTGTTCATACGGAACCACTACTTAACCTCCCACGTGTGTAGGGTTGTCAACTGTTACCCTGTCACTTATATCAAAAACACATAAAATGTGTAGAAATTGATTCGTATAATTTATTACATAGTGACTCATTAACGTGGCCACGTGATAAGTTCGTAAAGATGTTTGAAAAATAGAGTTGTATAAATTTTAAGTAAGAATAGAGAGAGAGAGAGAGAGAGAGAGAGTGAGTGAGAAAGAGAGAGAAATAAGAACCATACTTGGCGAATTTAGAACTAGGGACCGCTGCGTGAAGTTTCCAAGGATGTCCGATGATGATGATGATGATGTGGAAGTAAAGTATCAACTCATATATGTCCCATTGCTGGGAACGGGTCTCCTCCTCGCAATCACGCGAAGAGAATTATTTGATCATAGTTCACCGACACGCAGACACAATGCGGGTTGGTGAACTACACACACCTTCAGCTTTCCTTCACCGGTCGTGAAAACTGCTTTAAAATAAGGTTTGGATGCTGGATTTAATAAAATAATCAGTTATCGCAACAACTATTTAAATTATCTTTATTTCGAGGAGCTCGATATTTAGACTACGTTTACGAGACTGTCTCATAGATATAATTGTTAAAATGTATCTAAAATAATCATTTATATACAAAGTGGTCATAGCTTATCAGCTCCTTGGTAGTGTGTTATCTGTGTCTAGTTTTAAAATGTATGAAATGTGCGTATATAATATACTAGAATATAGTTCCATTTGAATCACAACGCAGTTGTTTTATTAGATAAATATCTGGTTTGAATACAAAACGCGTAAAAATATGCATCTCTTAAAATATTTACTTCTATCTGAAGGCCCCTAAATTGGGGGGGGGGGGGGGGTAAGTTGGCAACCCTGAGCTAACGTGAGCATAATTACGAAGTTCTGTAGCAGTCCCTTTGCTCGGGGTCAGGGTTGAACGTAGTCCTTATTCCGACTACATAGAGACTTTACGTTCATTTGCTTAATGATTTGGTATATGAAGGTATTTTGTTCTTGAGGGTTTCTTTATGTTTTATTTTACGTTATTAAATTGAGCCGTTTAATATTTTAATCGACTTCAAAGAAAATTCAAGATATTCAATTCGAATTATTCATGTGTGTAACATTAAAACTTTTTAAAGTAATTTAATTTTGATGATTCTTGTATTTTAGCGGCGACGGTGGTCCAGTGGTGGACGGACTCTGCCTCTTATCCGAGGGGTTCCGGGTTCGATCCTGACCCGTCCGTGTGTGCCTTGAAATGGGTTTTTCTAACTTTCTAAGGGCACACGAGACCATCGTTCGCTCACCGGTGAAGGAAAACATCGTGAGGAAACCTGCATGCCTGACGCGATTGAAAGTCTTTGAAGGTATGTGAAATTCACCAACCCGCACTAGGCCAGCGGGGTGGACTATTGGCCTATTACCCTCCTCGTCTGATTTCGAGGAAGGAGACCCGTGCCCAGCAGTGGGACATATAAGGGTTGATACTGTACTGTTGTATTTGAACTAGTGCTTTTATGTTCCATTATAAATTGATCAACGTCTGGCTGGTAGTTTTGGATTCACTCCTAATAATATATATTTTGTTAAGTGTGCCTTAATTCATGTACTCATTTTTTTCCTAAGTGGCAACGTGCTTTGTAGAAGGCTTTTGTCAGGTAATGCAATGATATACTGATAGTCATAAGATTACGTACGTGAACGCGTAAAGTGATCAGGGGGCTTAGTCGAAACGCCATTACGAAAACGACAGCGAAGTTCGTTCGTTCGTTCGAAGTTGTGATTGGCTAAATTACGTCGTCGATCGCTGGATCGTTCAATCGACAACGTGATTTAGCCAATCACAACTTCGAACGAACGAACGAACTTCGCTGTCGTTTTCGTAATGGCGTTTTGACTAAGCCCCCTGATCACTTTAAGCGTTCGAGTTTTCGACCAGCCGACCGTCGCAATATTTAGTGTTTTATAATTTTACGCTATGTTTGTCCCATCATATAAACATCAGAATGATATCATAAAAATGATCGTGTTGATTGCGAGTGGCAAGAGATCCGTCGTTTTGGCGTTCATTGTATGAGGCCTATGTTCAGAAGAGGACAGACAAAGGCTGATGCTTATAGTGATGATGGTAGTAAAAACTATTAACTATAGAGGAAAATCACAATATTAAATAAATATGATCTTTTGAGATGAAAATATGAATTTACCACTTATATTCCGTGGTAATTAGATGGAAATAAATTAATTCAAGAATCAGCGATATTTTCAAAAAAATACCTAAATATTGTGTACAACTAATAGTAATATTCGATTTTTTTAGTAACTTTAACAATTTCACATTTCCAACGTTTGATGTATCATTCTCAAGGGACGTCCCGCTGTAAACCTCGATAAATTATGGAAAAAAATAATTATTGAGTAAAATAATCCGACAATAAATCTTCAATATCACATGGCAAAAGTCAACAGTTTTAATGCAATACATAATATTCTAACAATAATATCGTAAATGTTAAATTCCGTTAAAGGATTTTTATAATAAATATAAACGACCACACTTCAGTTCCCATGGCCTCTAATGTAAATAGATAATATGTTTAACGCGATAATTACAAAGAGCCATAATATAGTCAGTTTGTTCAAATACCAAGTGTTTATTACCAACTTAATTATAGCACTCGTATTGTTTGGATTATCGTTTGTTTCGTTTGACTTTAAAGTTATTTAACAGTCATCATCAAAGATTCAATCAAAGATTTGAAAAAGCAAACGGCGGAAGGGAGTTAATGTCGACTATAATAAAACAAAAAGTTGCCTTCTTTGGACACCTGCAGAGAGGATCCCTTTATGAATTTCCAAGGTTGATCCTGGAGGGCTAGATCCCGGGAAGGCGAAGCCCAGGCCGACATAAGAGAAAATGGTTAAACAACATCAAAGACTGGACCAAACAAAGCTATACGCAATTGAAAGAACCAGCCTGGGATCGTAAAAAAATTTGCCAACTGACCTCCGAACTTCAATATGAAGATAGCACCTGATGATGATGATCAAAAAATTCACCCGATGTATATGAATACAGATATTTATGGGTTAGGGTTTTTTAAGGCATATAGTTTTTACTTGAAGCTATGAAAACTGATTTCAAAACTGTCTATTAGATAACATATTTAACTGGTTTGTGGTGAGATGAATATATTGATAAATATATAGTCGACAAATTATATAAGACTTTCACCAAATTGTAGTCTGTGACAAAGATCTAATGGCCAATAAAATTTTGAAATAAAAAGTCCTTTACCACATACACATACAAAGTGGTATCATACAGGATCTAAAACTGTAAAAGTCCTCCATCAAGCGGAGCTAGTGCTTACGTAAAAGAGTTAGCAATCAATTCATTGAGATCATATTCATTTTATAATCTTTCATCGAGTTTTATCTTTTCAGATGACTGTATTAACAAAGAAACAAATGGTAATCCAAATACTAAAACTGTAAAGTAACTTACCAGCAGCGTTGGCTTGAGACAGGAAGAAGAGGCAGGCGGTCAGCAGAACGGCGGTGCGGTGGTGCGCGCGTCGCCGCTCTCGCATCTTACTGGCGCCTGGCTGCGCCTGCGCCAAATACTACGTGACAGTGCACCGTACCTAACATCACAGCGCGGTCCTCCCGCGCCTTACCAACCAAACCCCAAATACAGCCCCAACGGGCGGTTAAAAACCCAAATCTTCCCAAATGGGTAAATTACTTACTGCTTACACACTATACACATCACAACCGAGTTTTGCCACTTACGATTATATTACATAAACTAATAATTATCACAAAAAATACGACAACCGCTTCGATGATTAAAAATTTCGAAATAGACTAATATAATAGTGTAAAGGACAACGTTTAACTATTTATATACAACTTTATATTATTATATTGTTTGTATTATTGATTTGTGCTACTTTGCTCGATACGATCTCCGGGAAGCACAGTTCTGTTGATATACACAGTTCAACCATATTCCATTGTTCTCGATTTTCCGTCTTTTCAACTTGATTTTTTACACTCACAAATGTACGTTCGTCTGTTGTCACTACAAACGTTTGTACTTTCAATCAAACACATTTTTCACTTTTTGAACAATTAATCATATGTGTTGCTCTCCTTATGTCACACCTGAGAAGTAAAACGTATGTTAGTATACATTAGTATACAATACTAATGCTAACATAATATATCGATAAAACGGAATTGGAATGCGCATCACGATAAAATAATAATAGAAAACATAATGCAAAAGTAAGTATTACTTCATACAAAATCACCATTCGTAGCAGTGCTACGAAACTACTCATGTAGTACTCATACTACATGAGTAGTTTTGTAGCACTGCTACGAATAGTGATTTTCTATGAAGTAATAAGGGTACGATGTATTGGAGACGTAACGAAAGATTTCGCTTTTGTAAGCTACGAGTGTATCAGTTCTACGATGATAATTATTATGCAATAGTTTTAATAAGTATAATTATTAGTTTTAGGGCCTGTTTCACAATCTCCAGTTAAGTGCCCAATAGGCTATCGGCAACATATTTGACAGATATTTGACAGATACTCAATATTCTATCTATCAAATATGTTGCCAATAGCCTATTGGAAACTTAGCTGGAGATTATGAAACAGGCCCTTAAAGTAATAAAGTATTAATGCTCAGTTACTATGCTGATAACTATTCATTATTATATGATGCATAATATGATCTTAATTATCGATTCGCATGAAACAAAGTTATTACCAAGCTACACCAAACTACTTAATAATTCTTCGAACAAATCGAATAATTAAACTTAGTATGAATCGGAAATATCGTAGCTGTTTGAGCCGCGGGGAGGTTTCTTGGAACGATTGGCGGCGACTGTTATGCCATTTTCGTCATAATGGGCAAACTTGGTTCTATCAAACGTTGCACTTAAAATAAATTCTCACACTAAAACTTGAGAGATTATTTATTTTACACTTTCGCATAAACTGAAATTAAAACTGCAATCAATAATATCAACTTCAAGCATTATAATGTATTCACATAGATTAGTGCATGTTCCATTATCATCAATTCATTTATCTCGTTATAAACTCGAAAAAGTTTAATTTTATACTAACGAAAGTTCAAGAACATCACTATTATTAATACGTTCAATTTTTTCCCTATTTGTTATAATAAATCGCAAAAGTAAAATAGAATTTAAATATTTGAATTTGAATAAAAAGTATTCAATATTATGAATACAAGAATATAACGTGAATACCGATTTTTAACATTTTTTTTCTTTGTTCTGTTCTTGCCCAAGCAGTAAAATAAGTTCAATTAAAACTAACATTAGAAGATAATATATCCGCATATAACTTTGTTACAGTCTAATAATAAACTAATTAAAAATATAAAAATTCTATAATATAAAAAATAAATTATGCCGCTTCTATGCTGGCAAATTACTATATTTTAAAACGACAGCAATACTTACATAGATTCAAATGTATAATAACAAAATTCAGTGTTCAAAGACAAAAACTCGCCAAGCGTCTCCAACTAAAAATCTACTATTCAGATGACACTGTATAATTTATTCAAAGTTCCAAAGTCGAAATAAGTTCCAGTCATCTCCAACTTTACATTCACTCGGACTTTGCACACTTTGAAATTCTACAAAGAATTATTTGAGTTTACGGGAGGGTGGGCAAATAAATATCAAATGATAGGAGTGAGCAGTTTGCACGACTTATAACTTTCAATAACGCCAGGTGTCCGGTACGATCAGAACTATTTGCATAGTTCCATGCGGAACTGTGAACTTAATGCACACGTACTAAATTACTTAATAGAATTTGTGGAATTTCTAACAACTTTCTAAGATGTCAGTGAAAATGTGTACAGAAATACAAATAAAAACTTCTAAGAATATTTATCAAGATTTTTAGATACATTAATATATTATTTTAACTACAAAATACTTCAAATATAATAATAATATTTGAAAATACGTATTTTAAAATTAAAAAACGAAGCACTTGGTACAGGATTGGTAAAACTGTTAGCATTTAAAAAACTGTAAAATCCATCCTGTCTAAAAACAATTTCCTCTATCCAACATTGTATAACAGAACCGATATTCAAATGACGTCATCAGATATCGATACATCAAAAAGTTCCAACCCTATATTTAGTTATTTACGACAAAAATTGGGTTCCGTAAAATTGTAAATATAAATGGATGATTAATCTTTTATGCTCACGTATACTGTAATCATATTGGCTTCGTTGCAGTAAATCTAGGGTTGTCAACCGTTTGTGATGCATTGACTGCGCGTTTTATATTTGTCAATAAATTTTTAAAACAATGTCAACGAACAATGTAAATCTATATTTTGTTTTCTTATGTTTACGCGAATTTCACTCATTATAATTAAACAAATTTTGCGGATTTTATCGCGGTTTATAGTAATAAGGAATAAAATCCGTAACAGTTGTTTCATTATATAAATCTATAGTTATAAAAAATAGTTTTACTTTATTCACTCAAACATGATTTGATACGGAATCCGAGCGTTATTCAAACGCTAATTCAGTCGTAATTTATTATTTATATGTAGTATTAATAATATATGACAGGGTAGAACTTATTTATAATGAATCGATTCCTTAAACATAATACAGTATTAGCCTCATCATTTCTTACATCATATTTATCAGAAACAACTAAATATTTCTATTGTTCTTCGCATCAAAGAGTGAAATGTTTGTGTCCAGTGAAAGTTGCCTTCAGCCGTTTGAATGGGAGTATAGTTGAGATCAGGATCTAACCATGACCCTCTCGCTCAAGAGGCCGTACCTACACCCACTGTACCATCATCACTTACTCGTAAATATCACCAGGATTAACATACAATTTTTAATGTCCTCAATGAAAAATGTTATACATCCTTACTAATATAAATGTGAAAGCGTGGATGTTTGTTACGGTTTCACGCAAAAACTACTCGATTAATCATTATGAAACTTTGTACACATATTCTGGGAGGTACTAGAAGTAGCATAGGATATATTAAAATAAAGGAAATTTTGAAGTGAAACTTCTTTAGAATCGTTGTGATTTCAAACCGGATGCAACGGAAAAAACGACAGGTAAGAGACACAAATACAAAAGAGCGAGAGAGCAAATGTCGGTGTGTTTATTATGCATACTGTTTAATGCACACTGTTATATATTATATTGCACACTGTTTAATATTCGCTTGTATTTGAGCATTTAACGTCACTTCTATCGTGTGTGAATCACACACATCTTTTTTTTTGTTAACGCGGGAAACAGATAGTTTCCCTATCGTCATCATCAGCCTTTATCCGTCCACTGCTGAACATAGGCCTCCCTCAATGAACGCCAAGACTATGAAACTGTTTAATTATTTAATTAAGCCTATTTCGACTGCAGCGCATTAAGGCGCATTAGTGAAACAGCCCTCAGCGAAGCAGACGTGCGCCATCTATCATGTAGCAAGTTGGAAACGTTTAATCACGTCTGGATCTTAACTAACTAACTAGCTACCTCATTTGAAACTCCAACGCGCCGCACTTGTTTATGCCTTTGTATTGTTCGCGACAAATGCACCGTGATAGATGAATAGATTACGACCCGCTCGTTATCAAGTTGTGGGCCGCCTTCGTTATGACACTTGGATACTATTGTAAGATGTATAAGTAATGAGACTTTTGACTTTTGCCTTCTTGCAAGCACAGAAGGGCAAGCGAGTTGGAGTCTTACTACCGACGCCCGGTGCTGATTTGCAGCCGAATTGGGCCGGCACAACCGGGGTGGTACCTCTCGCTCACATAATACCGGCGGAAAGTGACAGTTATGCTGTCACGTTTCGTGCGGTTTGTGAGTTTCCAGTGGCCCATTGGGGGATAGGGAAAAGGAAGGCAATGCATCTGCATAACATCTGATTGTATGGATGTTAATGGGCGTCGATAGTCGCCAAACGGATTCGACTGTTCGTTTGCCCTCTTAAGCTGTAAAAAAATCCATCCACTGTTTATGCGGATGAGCTGCTATCATTTTTCCTAAACCCCTCCCCCTCCCCATATGAGCCACTGGAAACTTGGAAACTGCACGTAGATCAACCGCAATTCATTAGTGAAGAAATAAGACCCTCCATCTTCTTAGCTGAACTAATACTGTAAGTACGGTACAATTTTTTAACGTCAAATAATATATTATTATTGGTACATAACTTTTTATCTTGCTTCCTATGAATTAGACGGTAAATTGGAGTGGCCAAATTTCATGCTCGTGTTTATCTCGCTAGGAAAACAAATGTCGGGCTGTCAGTGGGGCGCCTAATCCCGAGCTTTACTGTCAGTATTATCACGGTTGCAAATACCCGAAAACTACGATTCCTCGCTTCTGGCGTGTCACTACTTAAATATGTTGGAAGAAATATTGCGAGACTTTTATCAAGCCTTAATCATCGTAAGCCTTTATCCGTCCACAGCTAAACATAGGACTCCCTTAATAAACACCAAGACGACCGATGTCTCCAATCCAACACAGGCTGACTACTCTTTTCCCACCTACCACTATGAGTGCCTTCAGCCGCTTTGTAAGGGACCAGGATCCGTAGGCAAAAGGAACCCTCTGTGACAGACTGGCCCTGGCAATGCCAGATTCTTCAGATATAGGGGGGACTACCCGGCCGCTACTAAGCAGTCCCAATCTCATGTTCCCATACTTAGCACGACATGAGCATTGTGTTGTTACTGGAAGCGTCCCCAGAAGTCAAATCGTGACGCAGCGCCGCCCATGGAATCTTTCCATCAGGCATGCAGGTTTCCTCACGTTGATTTCCTTCACCGGTGAGCGAGCGATGTTCTCGTGGTTAGGGAGCACTTAGAAATTTAGAGAAACCCCAAAAACTAGGCACTATAGGGGGGAGGAGGGTCAGGATCGAACCCGGAACCTCTCGCATAAGAGGCCGAGTCAATACCCACTGGACCGTCGTCGCTCTAAAATAAGTAATTTATATAAATATAATTAAAAGAGCCTAGTCACATTTGTCTATCTAACTGTGGTAGTTGGTTAAAAAGTACATACAATCACTTTTTTCTTGTTGTTATTTGCTAGATACTATTTGCCATATCCTACGGACAAGAATCAGTTCAGTATCTTGTCCATAGCCTTGTCCAGGAACCTGTTTCGGTTATTTTTGCCAGGAGAGGATCTCCCAATAATAAATTTCAACTTCATTTCCGCATATCATTTTCCTTACAATCCCCAACTCAACTTTATCGCCGTGTAACTAATTGGCAGAATACAGTTACGTTGAGCCTACAGAGCTCTTCAGTCAATCCAATTACAGTTATACTACATTAAATAGGTATTTTATGTTTATTACATACTGTGAAAAAATGTGGTAGAGTCCTACCTATATGTAACGTGGAGTTTATGAGATTCAACATGAAAAAAGCCCGATTGGGAATAATCACAGCTAAGGATATGTAATTTTTTAAAAATAATAAATAGGTTCCTTCAAAAATCAACCACAAACAAGGTTGCAATCGTAAAGCAAGTTAGTAATGAGTAAAATCAAATAAACTATATTATTTTCATGTGTTTACGCGAATCACACTCATTATAATGAAACACGGATTTTATCCTCCCGTGACCATGGTTGCTGTAAAGCATCCGAAACGTCGGGCTCATAAAAAACAAAATAAACCGCGATAAAATCCGTAAATTTGTATCATTATAAAATCTGGTGATTGATAAAACCTTAGTACCGACGCATAGAACAAGAGTTTAAAGTGTTTCGTGCAAAACCTGGAGAGCTAAAATTACTGATATCACGCAAAGAATAAGCTAAGATGGGCAAATAAGGTTCCAGAGAGGAGGCTGCGTCAAGGTATATGAAATGTTGGTTGGCCATTTACCAGGTGGGAAGACGATCTTCGTGCAGTGGCCGAGTTGGATGCGAGTGGCAAGGGATCGGTCGTCTTGGCCTTCATGGAGAGAGACCTATGTTCACCAGTGGACGGATAAAGGCTGAAGAGTGTAAACCCAGGATTTTCATACTTAATCACTAGCAGTGGATCACGATGAGAATGTAGAGAAAGCAATAAATATCAAATAACGCTCCATTAAAGTGTCATTATAACTGAATTAGTTGTTAGGATGTTAATAAT
Organism: Lycaena phlaeas; assembly: GCA_905333005.2. Taxonomy (NCBI): domain Eukaryota; kingdom Metazoa; phylum Arthropoda; class Insecta; order Lepidoptera; family Lycaenidae; genus Lycaena; species Lycaena phlaeas. Next base: position 12,257,283 of record HG995178.1, read on the forward strand.
TAACTCATAATAGCTGCGATTTACATCAGCGCAGCTGGAACGAGTTTCTGATGATACTACACGATTCGATACACGAATACAAATATCGATATCGAGTTTATAATTTACGTCGATATTACATGTTTAGGTACTTAAAAATCTTTCACTTCCCTATTTTATTTTTAAAATAATAGAAGATTCCAGCGTCGGCATATCAATCAAGATCCCCCCACCTCCCCTTATTAGTTCATTAAAATATTTTATTGTTTATCAATAAACAACTAAGTTGATATTTTATAGAGGACTACATGAACGTTGCGAGGAAAATAGTCTGAAGGCTTATCAAAAAAAAACCTTAACGACAAATTCTCTTCTGTGGTACAAAAATAATAAATATTTTACATTTTAGAGAACAAAAGTAGGACCAAAGTTTCAAGCCACGTTACTTAAAATATAAACACAAAAATCTTGTAAAGGTTGCGATGTTCTTAGGATCTTGAAGCTAAATTTGTATGATCTTGTTATTAATAAATTCTTATAATGATATAACTTCCACCTTGCCTTTACTTTAAAATATAGAGCTAAAAATTGTAAAATTTGTGTTTTGTAACATCGACATGTATATATACCCATTTCAAATTAATTGGATGTTTGATACGAAGCCTGACATAGAGTGATCAAATACAATTACGCATACAAATCGCGCATGAGAAAACTCCTAAATCGAACGAGTTATATCAAATCCAATGGAGCCGAATATATGGAGTTCCCTTAAACTCGTTAATACAAATTGAATCAAGCGATGCATTAATTTCCTGTCAACAAACGTGCCTGGTAAAATGTCCGATAAATAAAAAACTCAGTTGCAATAACAAACGATCTGTATGAAAATTCAATTTCCTCTAAAGGGGACGGAGAAACGAAATGAATTGAGATTTATGTAATGTTTAAATGTTGAATTTGCTTCACTCAATCCCAACTAATAAATACAAACAAGGATAACTTTAATGCACTTTTGAAAACTACTAACACAGGCGAGCAACAGCGCGATGTACAGATTGACTCTGATAAATCTATTCTTAGTAATTCAATTAGCATTATAAGTAGACTAATTATCAAAGATCTGAACAATGAACATAAACAATACGAAGCTTTTTATTAAATATCAGGAAAATATATACATGGCTTACACTTCTTGAGACGCAAACGGCAACAACAAAAGCACCGATCACAATAACATAATGAGAATCAGATTCTTGCTACACACGAATGCTAAAATAATATGAGAAGTAGTAGCAAATACGTCAAAGCCAGGTAGATATAAAGAAATATTAAGCTGCGGAAGTTATTACTTTGGTTTTTTAAAATTTTACACCCAAGCTGGCACTTTGCCGCGATAAAAATATATTTTGATGGAAATGAATGGTGAACACTGGAAATATATTAACAGATTTAAAACATGTAAGTTATAAAGATAGAAAGCCATTAAAAGTGAAAATGTATGCTGAAAATCAGGATCAGTATGTTAATAATGGATGACTTCTGAATTGTTAATAAATAAACAGGCTAATTGAGTCTGCGGAAGACATCTTTGTAATTATAATGAGACACCAGTCATACGCAAGTACCTTTAAGGTGAAGAGTGCTTTTCAACTAAATATATTTAACGTGCGTGTCTCTGGTAAATGTTTTAGTTTAATATTTATATCTTCGTTCGATCTCGTGTGTGGAAGTGCTTCAATTTAACAAATGATTTAATGGCTGTGATGTAAATAAGTTACATTCATATTATAAACATAAACTAAATTTAAGTCATAAGATCATCAGTTCCATTTATTTTTGACTTGTACTAACTCCAATTAATGCAGATTTTTTTTAAAGAAAACCTTTTGTAAGTTCTTTACTGAAACCGTGAAACATTTAAAACAATTTAACATAAAAAAACAAATAGATCAAATTAACAAAAGTGTACCAATTATTAAATTATTGTCATTTCTTTAAAATTCAGTAGTTTTTGCGTGCAAGATTAACAAATGTACATCCATACATTCTTACAAGCTTTCGCGTTTCTAATATTAGAAAGCTAATCAATAGGTCCAGACTATAAAACATTCATATTTGTCAATCTAAATATACAAATTAAGCAAAAACTTTGTACTTCCTTTTAAGAATATAGCACAAACGGAGGAATTTTAAATGCACAGTTAAAATTAGGTGAAAAGAGATTGCAGTAAGCTACATTTTTGTGTAATCTATCTATCTACATTGTAAATACATACAAATTAATTAAATATAACGTTACATACATTACGTACACATACATTCAAAGTTAAGTAAGGATTATGTCAAACAAATAATGACGTATAAAAATTAGTTTTTTATACGAACATTTTTAAGCATTAGGCAAACATGACTTAAAGTTATTTTTTTTTATGAATTGATATCGATCAATACAATCGCTGTGCTTCTTTCATATAAAAAAAATAATAGTTATTTCGCCTCAGAACAACATTTCGAATTAAAACGTGATACCTAATGTACAATCCGGATTCGAATCGTGAATCGAAATCGAATTCGGAAACGGTATATGAATGTCTGTGGCAAATAAACCCCACGTCATTAAGAGTGAACTTCGCTAAGCAGCGTCTGAAGTATCGCATAATGAAAACCACAGGAAGCCTCCAATAAATATATGTGAAAAATTATTCCATCAAAACGGCAAATAAAGGTTTCCCTCCTTCGGTCATAATAACGTTTCGTCTTCCAATCTCGATGTTATTAGGTACTCGAAACATACTCGATTCAGGCACGTAATTATACTTGTTTTGGGTCGTACGGAGATAATATTTTGGATTATGGTACTCGAATTTGATCCTTATACCGGACTATCCATAAAAATGTTATTCTAAATACGAAGTATCAATCATGGTAGTGGATATTAAACTAATAAAAGGCGTCCATGAATCATGTAGGTTACTATTATTAATTTAAAATACGTTTCTATTTTTTGTAATTATTTAACCTGGAATTAATTTTAAAAAGAGAGAACAGCATACGCAAATTTTGGTAAGTATACATAATTGTTATTAATAAAAAAAAACTTTTTTTAAAATTTATAATATTATGGCAAAATTCACGTGGATCACGCAGATCACGTGGAAATAAAATAACTTTATAGAAACATAATCTGCTCTGAAAAGTTGGTATTAAATAAACATTATTACTCATACATTTTTTGTAGGAGCTGTTTCCACAACTTTGTCTTCATACAAATAATAACAATATTGGATGATTGATTTATTATTCGGCTACTCGATATTTAACAGCTAGCTTATAAAGTATGCATATTCCTGTGGGAAGTGAAGAGCACCTAAAGTGATGTTTGTAATATTTGAAAAAAAAATGGTGGTTAAATGATGAACGATGATACATTCGCCACTTATGCCTTAAGAAGTTTCTGACAACTTTCATTTGTTTAATGTATAATATTTTGGCTGCGAAAATTGGATACACAGAAATTTTGGATGTGCAAAAGAAATGAGTTGAGAAAAAATAAGATTCAAAATAAGTTATAATCAAATATGATAATCTTTAACCATGCAAGAACAGTAATTAATGTGCCGATTATCAAACTAAACCAATTTTAAACAAAAACAAATTAGAAAGATATAATAAATAATATTGCAGTGCAAAAATATAGGTAATAGGATTTAAATAATGAGACTTTACAACAAGAATTTAAAAAAAAAAAACTATGTTAAAGTGAGTATTTTTGATCATATAAGTGCAAAAATACATTTGCCTACAAAACAAACCAATAAGCACACAAATTACATTTATATAAGGGATATCAAAATTCATACATTATAAATCTAAAACATATAAATTAAGTAAACTACCACGTGCTACATATACCAAATATAAATTGGAACGAACTTTGTTTAACATAATATGGCTGATATCGTAATATGGCAAACCTGAAGTCAACTTTGACAATTAACGGGCCAATGCGAATTTTGACTGAGAATTAACTCCGCGACGCTTTTGAGGCGTATTAGCCTAGATTAAGCGAAACACAATTTGGGCTGAGCTCCAAGCCTTATAATTTGGCATTCTCCACATCATCTGGGAAGATGAGAACAACTGTGATCCGTGTTAAGCTTGTGGTGGAACTGAAATGTCTTTGACCCAAAACGTACGTGTCTCAGAAACAAACGGCTCAAGCCTATAATTATAATACAGACTTTCATAAATTCCTACGCTGATATTTCCTTTGTTAAGGTCCTCATGTAAGTCAACTTTAGTGCCACTAAATTCGCGTATATCATCATCATCGACCTTTATCTGTTCACTGCTGAATAAATGCATGCCTTAATGTACGATCGATATTTTGCCACTCGCATCTAACACATTTATATAAAATGACTTTACCTTTAGCTCATTGGAACAAAGTAGACAAAAAATAATGCAACCAAATAATTCAAACTGCCTTAAAAATTCTACTTCTGCAAGCGAAAAATGTCTTATCGCATATTTACAAAAATCTCGCTTATAATATGAATAATGGGATTAAGCCAAAAGTCCTTCCACCATTTTGCTTTCCCGTCAAACAGCTTTGTTATGTTACGGGACGAAAGGCAGGACTCTAGGTGTAATTGCCAAAGGGGTTCAAGTTTGACCTCAAGGTAGGCAGTGCATTAGCGAGTCACCTGGGTCTTGAGATGTAAAGGGTCCGTCCCCACTGGGCTTATTAATGTTTATAACTGACATTGGCTACTTTCCTTCAACTAGCAGTTTGACTTTTTAAAAATCCCTTTAAAGAACATAATCCAAATTTGGTTCATCACTAAATACTGTAGTACATATATAACTGCAGCTATTAAGGAAATTATAAAATATTCCATCAAAGCAAAACGCTCATGCCAAGTAAGAATTACCAACGGTTCCGTACATAGCAATGCAAATAAGGTCTAATAAGAGTTATACTCGCATGCGGTCGACTTTGACATTATCGCAGCGGTGATAGAATCTGGCGAGAATAGAATAAACGGGCTCGCTTCATATACATTGATAAACGTCGTACTTAATGCTTGCGGGTTTGTGTTTGATAAGGGAAATGTTTATTTACGTATTGTAACATGATGTGTAGACTATTGTGTGTTATTGTTGGCTGTTTCACTTGATTCTTGTAATAACAAAAACGTAATGTATCTGAAGAGAATTCAATATAATACAAAGCAAACTATGCTGCTGTAGCGGTAACAAAATATAAAAATGTATAAAGATAGTTTTGAAAAATTATTAAATATTTTGCTTTTGATATGAATGTAAAATATATTTTATACTAAACCATAGTGAATGGATGATGAATTTAGGAGTTATTATTAAAATAATCTATGAAGAAAATAAAATAATTATTCTACTGTTGTTTTATATATTTTTTTACAAAATGTTCGAAAAAACTAGAATAGGAAAAAATATTCTATTTGATAAAGCAATTACACCAAAACCACAAATTAGACAAAATTATAATGTGAATATTGTATTCATAAAAGCTGTACTGAGTATTCTGTGATTCAGCGAAACTGATATCTCCGTTGGCACTAAACAAACTGTTAAAATTACAGGTAACTTCCACGGGAAGGCACAATGTTACGAACTCGGGGGGTTGAGTGAAACAGTCGATTCCGCCGTTTGAGTAATGCTTGGGCTACATTAGCGAAGTTAAACTTTCTGTTTGTTGTGTAACAATCGTCCGTTAGTAAGCTATGTTTGTATTATATAATAATACAACGAGCGGCTAACTATTTTATGACTAAAACTTAGGCAATTTTTAAAAGAGGCGGCAAACGGACAGTCGATTCACCCGATGGTAAGTCATAGCGACATCCATAGACACCCACAACAAAAGAAGAGTAGCAGGAACGTTATCAGTATTTCAGTTGAGTATGAATCTTTTTTTGAAGATCCCCAAGTCGTATCTTTATCATATCTAATTCAAAAATATATACAAAAATTTATAAAAATAAAGAAGAAGAAGTATTCTTAAGTTTTGATGTTGAAAAATGTAAGTCTATAAATGAAATAATTTCGTAAATTTCTGCTACTTAATTTCTTCCTCTCCCTCTCCCTAAAGAAAACTAATTATATGAACATACAATTCCTAGATTATATTTCTAATTGTTTATTTTATTAAAATACTAGCTATTAATAATATAAGAATTTATCTAAAACTAAAATCCTTAAAATAAGCTAATAGCTAAAATTTAATTAGATTCCTAGATACATAGATGATAATATTGTTATACCGATAAGTCGTATCTATCAATATAGTACAAAGATCAGATACAAGAAATCCATTTCATTGATCCCATTAAAGGAACTACAGAATTAGCGACCCTCATTACTGGCCCAATTTTAGTAGCACCATACTGGCCACTTTTGTTCTCTCCACACAATAAAATTTGAATCCAAAACGTAATTACATCACAGGTGAAAATGACACGTGTACAAAATTATCCCCAGTATACAAAACCTGAATTGTTTTCGTTAAAACTGATGCGATTGTAAGTGCATCTGATTATTTCACTGACGATATCATTGCTGTTTAATTATTCGATTTAATGATTCGATGCAAATTCGTAACCATCACGACCTAGAATAATGGGAATACAATTTGTAATCTTTTGCGCTTACAAATATTTTGCATTCAAACGAGCTTTAGTATATAAGCGTTGAGAAACAAGAAATTCGTATTGGAATATTTTGTGAGGTAATTAATTATGAATCATTTGAAATAAAAGTTGGCTCTTGCGTTCCATTGGTTTCAATATGTATGATTTTATTAAAATCAATGAATATTTTATGTTTCTTTTACAATGTGTCTCCGATAGATATTTCTTCATTTATAGTAAAATTTAATTCGAATCGGAAAAAACAAAATAATACTTGGTACTAGTAGACTATATCGGACGTTTAGTGAACGCTTACTCTTGTGCAACTATCGATACGGTAATGGTTTGCGGAGGTTTATCTAAAAGGAATTTCCTCGAGCTAAGTGCAGCCCTTTGTCAGTTAGAAAATGTTCCATGTTCCTTATTGTAGATAGATATATCTTACTATGTTACCAATCTTTTGGCTTCAGTTCTATCTCTTCGGTGACTTGGCTTCGAGAATTAAGACTTCACTTCCCGTGTTTTAGATTTATCGCATTTTGCTGTTAGATATACGATACGAATCTTAACCAAGGTTTGCTCTTATATGAAGTAATTAATACGCAAAAAGTTATGTGCAGACAAATACGAACGCAATGGAATTAACCGCTTACACGATAAAATTCTTCAGCAAACATCCACATATAAAGTTTTGGGATCAATAGCAAAGTTTAACAGAATCATTTACTTTTACTAAGGTAAATAGAATAGGAATACGGAACCATATTAAAAGTTATCCCAAAAACTTCACTCGAGTTTCGCCGGGTCGGAAGACGGTGGAATAGTTCCTTTGCATAGATGTGCAAACTTCTGTACCTAATGGCTGTTACGGGCCGTTACGGGCCTTTACTTGAGGTCATTGTCATCTCTGTCCCACATATCGACGACCGTAATTATTTCGCGTCTTATAGCTTTAGAAATGGCAAAGTTCAGGTGACATCTTTATATTGAAAGTTTATTGAAAACTAATTAGCTTCCAAATTTGTAAATGAACCTACGATTATTTCTTTTTCATAAGTCCATTTTTAATTTTTTTTCTTTAAATAATAAAGCATGAAATTGAGTTTTTAGGAGCCACTAATGTATTTGATGATGACGACTTCAATACAGATAAATAACCGAAACCAAGTAACATTTGCAAATAAGTCATATTGAAGCAAGGCACATTCAAATAGTCCAGCTTTGAATGGCCCATACAAACTGAATAACTAGCATGTCAAAACATGAAGTCGCATATTGGTCACACACAAATGACGGCCAAAGGTTGATTCACCTACGTTCAATAATGAGGGAATTGTTAGTTTTGCAAACACTCCAAGATTTAGTAGCGCAAACATCATTATTGAAATTCATTTACACATTAGCAAGCAACAGTGACATATGTGATATGAAATGCATATAATTATATAAAACTATCTGTGAATATCCGCGTCACTGGGTCATTTTTATTTGTATAGTTATTTGATAATGTTAATAATCTATCACTCCTTACTTCACATTTTTTCATATCAAACACACGTTTAATAAAAATATAAGGTTTACATTTAAAAACTTTCTAAATAATTCTAGGAATCTCTAGATCATTCTAGAAAATTCAATCCAGACCATTTGAGATAAATAATAGTATAACATTTTTAAGTTTAACATTTCAAAGTTATCATGTTTCAACCCCCGTATCTTCTACATTCTTATAGCCCACAGTACAAGATGGGAACCTTGTCCCTTTACCACATCACAAACAATCACTGATTGGCCAATGGGCCACCCCAATGACCGCCCCATATTTATGGGGTGCGGAAGAACCCGCTGGCAGGAGCGGGCCTACGGCCTCAATACAGCATTCTCGAGCCCCTTGCGGGGCTCGCAGAAGACTGCGAGTAATAAACAATCACTGTTCGTTTGCAATGCGTAGTTTTGGCTGAACAGTGCAATTGATATTTTGTTGAGTAGGAACGAGAAATATTATAAAGTGCTCACATCTTAATGTTACTCTCATCGCTTTTTCCTCCATTAAAAACTTTGCATTTTAAAATTGAAGGTGTCATTATTGCCAGAGGGACCTTATAATTTTGCTTCGAAAGTGACTTTATGACTATTAAGTATAAGAGCTAGTTTTTCTTTGTCTGTTACGAAACGAATTAAATTCTTAAAACTGTTGAATATTTAGATACATTTGAAACAACTTTAAATATTCAATTCTATTATGAAAAGTATTCAATATCTGGGAAGAAAATCGGAAGAAAGTTAGTTACAATTTATAAACGTGGGTTCAAGTCCAAATGGACAAAACCACAGACATCACATAGTCTCAAATAAATTGCAAAACGTTCGGAAATTCAAATGACGCGGAACTCCAGTCGTAGATCATGTTGGGTGAAAGAAAAGAAAAAAAAAACACAACTCCGCAGGAGGGCTCAATAAATCTATGAAACTCGCGCACCGCAACTTTCCTTATTTAAAGAAACACTGCCGATAAAGAACGTACTTCGAGGAAGTGTTTAGGTTATAATATTTATGTAACAAAAGTTTGAATATAATACGAACGGTTAAATGAACATAATAGTTTACTTTCGAAGTAGAACAATGAAGTTTATGGACTTTGTTGTAATTAATATGAAACTAATATACATGACAGAGGTGTATTTTCGATTATTAATTTAATTAGTTTTAGTTTTTCAAAAACACTGAAAGATTTTTTTTCATTGAGTAAAGTCGTTTGAATGGAGCACTTTCAGAAAAATAAATCCTACTAGAATTTATTGATTTTGCTCTCAATCTTACGTAACTACATAAATCAGAATATTAATTATCATTGCCACATAAATAAATGTTTTATTTCTTTTAAATTAAAATGTGGATTTATTCCAAACTTTGCATCTGCTCTGTAAAACCCAAATCGCCGTACAAGAGTTAAACTTTTTTCGATAAAATAACGATAGCTTTACAATTTACACGTGAAAAATCCGAGAGATTTATTTGAAATTTATAAAAATATTTTACCTTTTTTAAACATGTGATCGTCGAATCGAGATTTTATCGATTTCTATGTAGCAAAAAAAATATTCATGTTTTACGATATATCTACCTATTAAAGGGGTGAAAAAAATAGTGCATCGAAAATGTCATTAAGCTTTGTATACGTAGAATTTAGCTTTTGTGATTCGTCAGTATGTGTCATGTGACGTCATTTCCAACGCTTATTAATTCTTCAGTACATTTTGTGTTCTCGTGGGATGTTTTCAGTGGATATTAAATATAATTACGATATCTGATATAGTAAAGACTTATACTAATAGTAAAGTACTCGTAAAGTATCAACCCTTATATGTCCCACTGCTGGACACGGGCACAGTATTACAATATTTCCTATAAAATATTGTAATACTGTGACACGGGTCTTCTCCTCGAAATCAGGCAAGGAGAATAATAATTTAGCACGAGCAGCATTGCAGCACAACAAGAAGAATTTATGATGATAGTGGCCAGACAACAGCACCTACACTGTATAAAACTACTCCTATACCTCAAATAATTACCGCTATAATAGATACTTATAATAGAAAATTGCATTAAAATCCGTTTAGTATTTTACAAGTTCTTTACAGGCTAACATTACAAGATTTTATATACAAAGATTATAATCAATTACACATTAGAATATCAGTAGTTTCTATATTACGATAATGTAATATTATAAGTTGGTTTTGAGCACGAGCGTGGTAATATTTCGCCAGTAATTGGTAGGCAACCCGCATTAAACGCACCCGGTCGGGTATATCAGGGATATATCTAAGTATATCTGTTATGGAAGACACGTATATCTTACGCTGTACATTGTATTATATGTTGATACTTTGAAAAACTTCTTTTAAACCCTTGTAAGATTTTATTTTATTAAAACTCTTTACGTTACAGCTTAATTGATCTTGTTTTATTGGCAGAGGTTTAGTTTTGTTTGTACAAATCAAGATGATAAGTTAAGTATTCAGTTTCATTCCTACTAATATTATAACGAAAGTTTGTCAGTATGGATGTTTTCTGTATGTAACTTTATCACGTAAAACTACTGAATGGATTATTATGAAACTTTAGTATTAGCTTACACATCATAATAACACATAGGCTATAATTTATCCCCGTAGTCCCGGGGACTGGGAAATACTCGGGTGAAACCGCGTGACGCTACTTGTTAATAATAAAATGAATGGTCCCTGGTATTGAATTATAGAAATCTAAAGTTGTTTAGATAATGTGTTATTTAAATATAGAACAATATGATTCTTGGTAGAAAAAATAAATAGTGAAATTGAATTAAATAATTCCCCAAATAAGTTTTGTTTGAGCTTGTTTTGGCAGTCAGGATGGTTCAACGTATAACAGCTTGATAATGATGAAGTACATTATATAATATCGCATTGCTAATTCGTTACAGGCGTCATCATTTATATGAATTTCGTCGGTATTCGGTTCTCGGCTTACACGCTGTAATCCCAAATATCGGTTCTGTTAAAATCGATTAAACTTGGATTCGTGACACTTGCACACGTAAAATACATGGTAAAACTGTAGTACAAATCTCTTACGGTAGTAACTGTAGTGTAGTAGAAATGGTACGATTCGAAATAAAATATACTACAATAGTAATTTTAGTATAACAGAGATTGTACTCAAATTAGAAATACAAGATCTGTGATGTAGTAGATATTAATGTAGGCCTATGAACAGCAAACAGACGTCAAGAAAGAGAGAGACGAACCAACGGACATATTTAATATACCATTAGATAACCTAGATTTTCAGCGAACAAGAGAACATGTCCGATAGTAAAAACAATCTAAGTACGTACCTATTCGAGCGACGATGGTCCAGTGGTGGGTAGACTCGGCCTCTTATGCGAGAGGTTCCGGGTTCGATCCTGACCCCCCCGTGTGTGCTTGGGAATGTGTTATTCTAAATTTCGAAGTGCACCCTAAAACACGACACCATCGTTCGCTCACCGCTGAAGGAAAACATCGTGAGGAAACCTGCATGCCTGATTAAATTAAAAACCTTTGAAGGTATGTGAAGTTCACCAACACGCATTAAGCCAGCGCATCGGTGAACTATGGCCCATTACCCTCCTCGCTTGATTTCGAGGAGGAGACCCGTGCCCAGCAGTGGGACATATAAGGGTTGATACTTTACTTTTTTTTACGTACACATTCACAACTTACATTTTATTTGACAAACCATTTTCCATGATCTCAATTTCATACCAACTTTCAACACTTAATGTACATTGATAACGTATCACACAGAATCAGCAAAATAAACAATACAAATGAGAATTTATTAAAATGAGACCAGAATTTATACAGCAAAGATAACGCGACATTGTCACCACAATTTATATATTTCGTCTATAAATAAAAAACTTTGCCAATTTACGTCCTAGTAAGCCCGCCAGGAAATTATCACGCCTGGGTTTTAATTAAAATATTTTACTTGTGTACAGAAGACCAGATGGTCTGAGGACTAATAGCTCGGGTTAGGCACAAGGATAACGATATAATGTCACGATGGCCAATATTAATGGACATTTTGACCATAAAACTAAAATGAACATTAAGAAATAATTTTGTGGTTAACATAATATTTGTTACCGTTCAAAAAACTGATATCCATAGAGCCATAACAATTAGGTATTGAAAATAATGTTGCTTTATAAAAGTCTTATAAAACCTGTTGTTGCCCGCGGCTTTGTCCGCGTTAGCAAAAGAAATTCCAGTACCTCCGAGAATATGTGTACAAATTTTCATGATAATCGCTTGAGTAGGTTTCCCGTATAAGCGTAACGAACATCCTTACTTTCGCATTCATAATATTGGTATAGATGTATTTTATAAATATTAAAATAATAAACACGAAATACTACTGGTGACCTACAAAAGTAAGAATCACAAGATATGAGTAACATGTATAGAATTTAATTAGAGCTAGACAGTTGGGATTCCCCGTCTTAGCGCTGAAAAATATAATTATGAAAAATATGGCTCAATTTATCACAAAGTCGGCGATGGTACAGCCAGTAATTAAAGTAAAATAAGCTAAGAACCCAGTGAATTATGTCATTCCAGTAACTAGTATGAAATTTAATTAGAACTGGACAGCGGGGCTTCCCCCATCTTATAAAGGGAATGAATATTTGATCATTCCGCAACTTCAGTTTGAACATAAAAGTAATCCGCTTAAAATATAAGTTTGTAATGACTTTTGGAAAAGTTACTATCAAAAATTGTAAGGGTTTTTTTTATTAATCGTTTTTTTTTGAGAACTATTAACTATAGTTAAGGCTTAACTTAATCGGGGTTGTTTAATCCTGATCAGAATCTTATATTATGTCTCAGGAGTGGCAGCACATTAATGAGTTTTCTGTGCTAATTACACGTAACAGGTAAAACTGGTTTACGTTCTTAAGCGAGGTCGATTTACCATCAGGTGACACGTCTGCCTGAGAAAGGCAGGTTGGTCTAGTGGTAAGAAACCCTGATTACTTACTTAAACCAGAAGATCGTGATTCTCAACCAAGACTAATGTTTGTGCTATATACCTGGTCATTTGTACTATGCCTGTTTATATATAATGTGTGCTATTGAGAAGTAATATGTATCAGTTGTCTGGTTGCCGTAATACAGGCGTTGCCTCAATTGGGATGTCGTCCCAATGTATACAAAAAAAGAAATATACAAATATAAAATAAAAACAATAAACTTATATTATGTGTTTTGCACATTTTCATTTAAATTTGAAGACCCTTTTAATCATAGTGGTTATAAATACTAATTTATTTATATAATTTTATTAATACTATGCAGACTCCCCATAAATTTTATTTAAGAATACTAGTATACAGATATTTTAGAGAATCATTATAAGGACTATAATGATTCTCTAAAATATCTGTATACTGTAATTAATAAAGCCTAAAGTCTATCAGCGGAAGAACGGACTGTTAATATACATCCAATGTTCGTTAATAAAAAAATAAAAGCCTTAAAGAGCTTTTTATCAGGCCAATTTGAAACTTGCTGTAATAGGTTTAATTATTCACGATTGGCAGAGCTTTTAGAGCTTATGAAAGTTTATATGGGGCCGGTAATGAAAACGTCCACGCCGATGTTAACTTTCGGGTCTGTGTATGGAATTATTACTCGTCAGTCAATGGGATAAGCAAAGATTTTATCTTTTAATAACATTTTAGTGAGAACAAGGTCTGCGGACCTTTACGATTTGACGGTCCAGTTTACGAAAGCTTAGCTGACAGCTTTTAGTCTAATATGGATAAAGCTTTTACAATTATTTTTACAATTTTAATGGAACAATATTTATAAGTATACGCAATGTTTTATTAATTGAGGACATTATTTAATTGCATAAATAATTAATGAGGTCTTTTATGGTAATATTAATAAAAGCTACTCCGAGATAACGTTACGTAAATTTTGGTGTTGATTAAATAATCATTATTGAAGTATACAAATGCGGGTGTAACCGAGGTAGGGTCTAGTAGATAGATAAATAATAATCTTTTATTCGCAATTTTACACATACCAAATAAAAAGAGTCAATAAAAAATTTAACCAACAAATAAAATATCTTAACATAACCAATAAAATCGAAGATCGATTGATTTCCAGTAGATTTTTGATTGCTAATTACTGGTTTGCTTAACTTTCAAAAGGAACATATTTTAAGTGTATTCAATTACACATTTTTATATGTAAACCGAGACAAAGTAATCAATATAGTGGTAGGACTAAATTTTCTAGCATTAGGTCAGATTTATATAATTTTACTTTCCTTAAGTCAAATGAACAGTTTGGATAGTTACGCCGTCTTCCATTCCAAGCAGAGTAACTTTTAAGCAAAGGCTTAAAATTGCTTAGCGCGCCTAAATAATAACAAACCGTTGGAGTAAGATTAAAATTTACATAAATTTTATATTCCTATGTTTACGCGAATTCCACTGAATATAATAAAACTACTTTTAACGGATTTTATCGCGGCTTACGAAGATTAAAAAACTGCGTAATAACAATATTTTTAATAAACAGCTAAAAAATTCGAAAAAGTAGTAATGTAAACGGTAAAAGAAGCAGTGCTACGCATAACGTAGCATCTACAGATAACTCGTAACCATGCTACAGTGGCGTAGCAGTCATTTCGTAGCAACGATAGCACGTATATAGTTTGGAATCTCTTCAATTGATTTACGTATTAAACGATTTATTTTATTCATGCGTAAAAAAAAATTGACAGATTCTTTTTACATCTTCGTTGATTTAAATAAATCAATTAATTAAACTGATAAGAAAATATAATATTATAGTAAACTGATAAGTGGACAGATAAGGCTGATAATGATATGATGAATGAAACTGACGTACTAACTTCAAAGACTTTCCAATCTCATCAGGCATGCAGGTTTATTCACGATGTTGTCCTTCACCGGTGAGCGAGCGATGGTCTCGTGTTTAGGATGCATTTTGAAATTTAAAAAACCCATTTCTAGGCACAAGGGTCAGGATAGAATCCGGACTCTCTCAATAAAGTCAAACCCTTACGCAGGACCATCGTTCTTCAAGCGAATATGGTCCATCAAACTCAAAGTAGTTTTTTTCTAAACCAATAGTAATAGTAGGACGACGATAAAATAGCACTCGCATTACGATTCAGTTTCTCGAATCATTTATGCTCGGTCACAGAATCCTGGTGATGTATCATATCTGAAATTCTTCACGGGCTATTGGAATATTCGGATCACGGGCGAAAACACAACATAGCACTCAGCAAAGCGCACTCACGCCGCTAAACTTATCTTCGATAACTATTCAAGTTGTGTCCTGCGACTGCTCCTGCATTGAGGTTGCAATTTCATAAAAAAGCACATCGACTAAATATTTTTAATTTTCTTTTAATTAAACTAGTATGTGATTATCAATTATTGTCTTTTGAGACTTGTTAATTACAATGAGACTGTGACAGTCTTTGACATCCCGTCTGTATGTTGGTCCGTAAGATAGTTTTCCATGATCATTATCATAACCGGTGAAGGAAAACAACGTGAGTAAACCTGCATGCCTGATGAGATTGAAAGTTTTAGAAGGTATGTGAAGTTCACCAACACGCATTGGGCCAGCGCATCGGTGAACTATGGCCCATTACCCTCCTCGCCTGATTTCGAAGAGGAGACCCGTGCCCAGCAGTGGGACATATAAGGGTTGATACTTTACTTTATTATCATAAGTCTATATCCGTATATCCGTTTACCGCTGAACATAGGCCCCTTAAAGAACCTTGGCATTCGCATTCAATACGCACTACTGCACCGAGATCGTATATATATATATACGATCGATATGATACGATAACGAAAAGTTGTCACTTACCATCGGTACTAAATTTATAATGAACGCTTGCCGAAATTTGAATTGAAATTTGACCGGCTCCGCGCTATTAAATAAATAAATATTAAACAACCCTTTCACCTAATCCCTTTGTAGGTTTCATAAGATCCTTTATTTGACGTAATGTATCAAGTGAAGAAAACGTATTTAGTTTACAAAACTATATACCGAAATACTTGAGAATTGAGCAGCCAATTAAACAATGTTGGTACTACGAGTATCTTACTAATTGCTCTCAATAAGAGGCATTACTCTGTGTATAATAGATTAAATTTAACTTTAAATCAACTATTTTGGTACATTATGACCGAAAGTCTTAGACACGTCACTCACCTGCCTAAGACTTTTCTATGTGGTTTTTTTTTATGTCGCAGTGGACTTTCGGACTCATCAGGGTCACGGGCAGATACTGGCGTGTGTTACTACTACTACCCCGCTAAAACCACTGCGAGCACCTTCAGCCGCTTTGTTAGGGAACAAATTAGCTGGAACTAGCCCAGACAACTCAACTATGTATTGCATAATATCCTGGATCATAAGTTGTCCGTCTTGAACTTTTGCAGCACAGCAAAGCTGTTTCACGGAAGAATAAGCTAAATGGGAGCAGCCGGGAACGGCTCAGAGCATCTCTCCCACACGTGAATCTGAATTAAAATGAGTAATTATTGCAAATATAAATTTAATTAATAAAATATGTTAGGTTTCTATTTATTATTCAGTTCCATGTAAATGTTTACTCTGATTCGTAAAGTTCTATTTTCTCCTCGACTCTCAGACTATTACACTCACATGCGTAGCTGCGTTCAAAGAGAATGTCAACAAAACAAGCGCGTTTTTCAATCGACAATTCTGATTCATTGGAAAGTGCTTTACGAAGTACCCTCGTTTCATCAATATTGGTTTGTTAGTTTTCATACAGACTGTCACGTGTGCCAATATCCTAATGCATCGGGTGCACCGCCTTTATGATCACATAACACAGATGTACTGCGACAATCCGATTACATAATAAAATACAAACATAAAGTCAAAACTTATCCTACGTAACGAAGTAATAAAACGGTATTAGAATTCTTTATAAAACCTCCCCGACCCAAAACATAAAACTCTTTATTTAGACATAAAAAGTTGCAATCGCAAATAAACTTTGACGAGGTACATGGGTAAATGAAAAAAATATATTTTATTGTACAACTATATGGAAATATGCTGATTTTTATATGCGACAGTGTCCTCGATTTTATTCGCTTAGACCTGGAATATGTTTGTATATAACCATCGGAATATATTGGCCCTTACCGCTTCACGACAGCTTTATATTAGACCTAGATAAACCTTAGGCTAAAAACTCTAAGAAGAATATCTTCTATATTTTGTCTGAAATTGAGATTGTGTTCGTGAAATTGAGTTAAAGTCAAGCATAAGTGATCTAAGATTGGTATTGTGTGATACAAACAGCGGGTTTTGTTGTTATTGCAAGTTGCATATTTTCAACATCATCTCTGAAGGAAGAAATCACATTTTTAGTTTGCAATAAAAATAAAAAATAATGTTTTAATTTTCTAAAATAAAAAAAAGTGTACCAAAATCCCTCTATATATTTGACATTTAGCCTGAGGACATGAAGGGAAAAATTTGATATTGCAACATTTTTGCCTGTTTTAGTTGACTGGATTGGAAATAAATATTGGGAAGTTGGAAACAAAACAGAATGATTGACAACCGTTTGGCCGTCCAACGATAACACATTGAAATGAAGTACTCGAGAAATTTATGAATTGATTGATGTGACGAGTCAAATATGAGCCAACCATGATGCCAATGGGCATTAGAAGAATTTAGCAGTCGTCACGGTTGGAGATCTTAATCCTCGAAGTAAAAACGATGAGTAGTCAACAGTGGACACTTCTGGAGTTAGAGAATACCAACGCAACTTTTAACTACTTCGACCTACTCGGAGATTTGATCTTTGCCTGCCTTTGAGATTAGCGAGGATCTTTCTCCTTTCATCATCATCACCACCATTCATCATCATCCGTCCAATGCTGAACATAGACCTTCCTCAATTTGCATTTTGCATTCTCCTTTGCAAGTTATTTATCTTATGGAAAACTGCCCTAATGACCTACCTACAGATAATATAGAATATACTATCTATCTATATACTATCTATCTATCCTACAGATAGTATAGAATATACTATCTGTACTGAAATACTGAGCTCTGCAGTATGTCCTATATTTGGGTTGCTACTTTACTTTTTTGTTGAAAGATCAAAAAGTTGCGCTCGCTAAATACTAGGTTACCGTTATTTAAAAACATTTTTTTGCAAACGAAATATTTCGTAAGCCCTACAGCTTAGGAAACCTTTTTTACCTTTAAATCAATGAACATTATTGGGGTTTAGGTAACGCTTCTAATGCCCCTAATTACCTTTCCCTAATGCATTTTTCTTGGAGCTAAGACATTTTCGGCAACTTTGTTCATTTCCATAGCATCCCTTGAGCTCGAAACTTTTTGTTGTGAAATTAACGAGATTGAAGGAAGAGTGAATTTTTACATGAAAAGCGTTTTATGAGGATTCTTCGAGTTATTAATATTACCTTAGCCCTTTTGGACAAGGTGTTTCATCTTAGATAAGTTAAGGTATGTTAATTATAATTATCTAAATAAAATGCCCTTTTCTTCCATAGCACTTACTGACCAACCCTGTGAGCGTGTCCATTTTTTTAATTTTTTTATTTTTCCATTTAAATTACTATTCCCTTATATACTTTACTACCTTTTTTTAGTTTTGACTTATGTTCGTTTGTGTAACTAGGTGAAAATCATGCTTGTGGTTTTCTTAATGCGATGAGTTAATAATTTTTAAGTATACAATGTTTTATTGAACTAGCAGATGTGTCACTTGGTGGTAATTGGTGAACACTGTCCGTGAACATAAACTAGTCTACCTGGAACTAGCTTAAAAAATCAATGAAGAAGGTGGTCACCATCAGCTGATAAAGCACTACATTACATCCGTACTACCGGTGTCGGTAGAAACTTGCTGCCTTTCTTAAGTTACAAATAAAAATATACTAACATCGTTTTACGTCCTTTTTACTTATAATTTATCCCCGTCAAGTCAAGGGTATAATTGAGTTGTTTTGTCAATCTCTTATAATAACGTAGTCCACAAGCTCCTTTAAAAACCTTCACCCATAACTTTGAATATTCCCTTCATAAAGAAAATATTTTAATTTAAATCTTGTTATCATTTCCCAAGGGACTTTCTTGTTTAATGACAAACTTTCGGACCTTAGAATGAAAAAGTCATCTGAAGGGTTCAAAAGATGTTCTTTCAAGTCGAAAATATGTAAAAATCTCTTTAAAAGTGTTCAGGTCGAGTAAAACTGTAATATTTTCTTGGATCGCCGCCAAGAGGTCACTGTCGGTCATGCGTTATGTTAATAACAATTTATATACGTTGATATTCAAATTACAAAGATTTACATTTTGTTATTCTTTCAAAAAATATCTTTCGTTCTTATAATACAAAATCCAAATAAAACCGAATATGATTTTGCGTAGCAGGTTTCACTGGAAACAACAATATTATTAATCAAATATCTACTGTGAATATTATTTCGCGCCCCATATTTTTTTTCGGTGGCCGAAGGTAATCGCTGATAATATAACTTTCTAACGCAAAATATTTTTTTGAATCGATTTAGTGGTTAAGATAATATAACAAAAATAAACAAATTCACATTTATAATAAATATTTGTAAGGATTTTTTAAGTTAGTTGCACAGACAAACTGGCAGGCGTATTACCTTATGGTAGGTTGTCGATGTCGCCCATAAAATATTTTCCGTAAAACTAGCCTAGTCAAGTCAAGGATGTATTATGCCATTTATTAAACTCTCAGCAAAACACCAAAACTGTTACACGGGAGGAACAATCAAGAAGGTGGTACCTATGAAACTACGAGCGCGGTGCAGCGCATCCCTCCTACCGATAAAGGTTTTTACACAGTGAAATTTAAAAAAAAAACTTCTATGGTATTTTGAATGTATACTATTGAAAATACAATATAAAATTGTGATCATTTAGAGACACTATCTAAACTCTAGGGGGTTATTATTGTTGTTACCATTCGCAACTGAACTATTATTACTGTTTCCAGCTAATGCTAGCTTCTTAATAGCCATAGTTGATAACTTTACATGATAAAACTACGATTAATAATAGTGATCACACATCGTTTTAAAATATTGATCATATTGTGCTAATTTACATATTTTCTGTTACCACTAGAATTGACGTAAAAACGGCTGGTCGAGTTCCATGTCAGTATGTCAGTAAATATCACATAATTTTTTTGTGTGCAGATAATGCGAGGTCTGTATCAGGCAGGTCACTCACGATGTTAAATTGTAGCGGTGAATTTAGAAAAAATTATTTTAATTGACCGGATCAGGTTATAATCAAATACCGTACGGTTTCGTGGGCTGCAGCATCCGCTCTAGCCGGCGACCCCCTGGGGAACTTGTGGCGGAGGTTTTGGCCGAGACACACTCCTGCGTCATCACCGCGATGCTTGGCTCTGACGAGTCCTGGACGGCAATGGCCTCTTTCTGCGAGACAGTGATGTCCCAGAAGGAGGCCGACGAACGGGTGAGAGAGGAGGCCGCTGACGTAGCCTTCCCCCGTAGACGACGAACGGGGGTGCGTCGGAGGCGCTATTTAATGCGCCTTCAATAAAGCCCCTGTGCTCGTGTCGGGCTCGGGATGGGAACCCGGGCCCAGTTTAAGACACGACGTCGTGGGGACTGCCAAGTCGTAGCCGGGCAGTCCCCCTATTGTGGAGAATCTGGTCTTGCCGGGACCAGTTTGTCGCTGAGGGTATCCCGTCGCCTGCACAGATCCGGGTCCCTCAAATATAGCGGCTGAAGGCTCACGCAGCGGTTTTAGTGGGGTAGGGCACCCAAATGCGAGTCCCCACACACGCCAGCGCGCTTATTCAGGCCCTGGTACGGTCGTAAAGGATTTCCGCTGCGTCATCAAAAAAAAAAAAAAGAAAGGTTATAATCAAATTCTCTGTCTTGGAGGTGGAGCTCTCCACACAAATTATCTATGTAGGTAGAACAAATATTCTGTTCCCCATTTATGTACCAGATTTATCGTAATTCAGTTCAAATTGGCGATCAGATAACTAATTGTTGTTTGTATAAACAATTTAAGGATAAAATATACAACCAATTAATAATTGTAAGATTTTATTCGAAAGACCAAAGACGTCCTATAACATCGTTTACAATATATTCACCGTGGTGTATATAATATTTTTGTATACATCGCGATGTATACAATATTATTGTATACACCGCGGTGTGCACAATATTATTGTATACACCGCGTAACAGACACCGTAAATAAGGGAGTCACGCGTTAATATTTTAACTTGAATTTTACTTAGCGGTAATTACGCTTGTATATGAGATACGTAATTACTTGTGTTTTATAATTTACACACTTATTGCCATTTTACGTGTATGCTTAATCGTAATACAAACAAAACTCGACTTGAGCGTATATTTTAATTATGTTAAGAAGTCATCGAGATAAAGGTGATATTAAGTTAGGTTTTACAGTTGTTTATATTAGTAAGGCCAACGCTTCCTGGTGTTAAATGGTTAGCGTCGTCTATTAGCACTAACGATTCCTCTAGGACCATTCCCGGCAACCAATCCATTTAATATATCATATGTCGAGGCCAGGACAGTGTGACATTGTTTCCCAAAACCTAGCAAATGGAAAGTCGTGGAGGATCTAAGGTATCGCTCAACGTATCAGTCAACGAACCAAAATAAATAAATAAATAAAATAAGGTAAATTATCACTGCCACTTACAAATGCTCAAAACCTTATCGTTGGGTTTTTTATTAAGGACTACGAAAGAAAATAATGAATTCCTTTTTTGCAACTATAATGAGTTTTCCAAGTATTTCCTAGCACAGATAAAAAGTGTTAATCGTTGAAGTAGATCGTTTACAAGTTATTAGTGGAAACTTAGCTGATTTCTGTAATTTATTTTGTTAGTTCCAAACTGTAGTATTACGATAATTGTTTGTTTCCCAAATATGAGAAAATAAAATAAATAATATTTTACCAAGGTGGTATTAGCAAAAAACATTAAAATGCATCAATAGACTTATCTCATTAATATATATACCTTGAGAGAATGATTCGACCAACTTTATGGTGAAATATTTTTCACAATTAAACATTATATATATATACGAAAAAGAATATCAATATGAACATATATGAATAAATCAACTCACAGTCAAAGTTGCCGATTACTATACTTTTGATTCGACGCTTAGAAAAGAACGAAGTAAGTTTTCTACTAATATCGCAATAAACCTGTCAAAGTCGAGAATGTCGCTCCGGAAATTGGGCCAATCAATATATTGTAGTTACAATAAATAGGGTAAACAAATGGTACGTTAATTGCCAATAATATGACTCCATTAGGGCGTATGTCTCTTCTATTATTGACAGCCCTATTAGTTAAGTTTTGTCAAACTTAAGTTCATAAAATAAACAAAATGTTATTCTACCTTTAAATGGATATACTGTCTTACTATATTGGACTATGACAGTTTTATTCTTTTTTTGTGAACGCAGGGAAATCCTTAATAGATGTATCCAGAATATTTGGGTAGATTCTGACCCTGAGTATGCTCTACCCATATTAGAACACTGCAAGGGACTTCAGCCGCTTATTAAAAAACAGGGTCCCCTCTTCTGCAGACAATATGACCACCTCAGAGTCACTCGGCGAATGGTTTAATAGTAAAATTTTATTTTGTTTATGTTTCGATCTAACTAATAAAATGCTCGAAAGATTTAAAAAAAATCTTTACCATCAGTATTCTTCTTTGGCGTTCATTGAGGGAGGCCTATGTTCAGCAGAGGGTTTAAATGCTGATGATGATGATTAGCTACAACAATAGTCGCCATCAAAACCAATACGGTTACAAATCGATAAACGATGGCACATGCAGGTACCAGCTAATGCTCAATAATGAAACAACTTTTAGGGATTTGATCGCGGTTTCTTAAGATTTTTGCATTCCCGACGTTTCGGATACTTCACAGCAAATACGGTCACGGGAGATCATCGTCCTGTGAATTAGTTTCATTATGGTGAATCAAATTTGCGTTATCATTGGACGAGAATAATTTTACAAGTCAATACAAATCGATTTATCAAAACGCCTTTTCCTGTACATACAGATGAAAGATTATAAATACAAAGTTTGTAAAAAGAAAGGTCCAATCGGTAATATATTAGGATTCATTTATCTCGCGTCAGCTGACCACAAGATTTACGCGATGTAAAGATTTTTGTTATACGTACAATATAAATTCCACGTTGATTCCTTGGTAGGTACTGAAATATTTATTTCAATCCCCGTTTTAAATGTTACGACTTTTCGTATGGAAATAAAATTTCGTTTGGTAGAGATTTATTATTTCGTATGTAGATGAGTCTTTTTTTCCTTAAGTTAAGCCTTGTTCAGTTAGCTTATATTTTTTTCATGTTTTGACATGGGTTCGGCTTCTCCAGCTAGAACTGAAATGGTAAGTGTATCCTAAACACGTATCAACGTCCGCTCACCGGTGAAGGAAAACATCCTGAGGAAACCTGCACGCCTAATAATATTGACAGTTTTTGGTGTGTGAAGTTCATCAACATACATTGGGCCAGCTCATCGGTGAACTACCGCCCCTTTTTGCCTGATTTCGAGCAGAGGAACGTGACCAGCAGTGACATATATAGGTTGATACTTTTTTAACTTGTATATACGAATATTGCTGCGCAGAAATCACAATTAAGTTATTAGCAGGGTCTTAGTGGTCGCTGCGACCGAAATCAGTCTGGTGGGTTTTTATTAAATTATGACTTAATCCTGTTTTATGCCCTGGAATGTTTGTTCCTGTGGTGGTGTTTATGTGATTATCTCATTAATGATTTGATGAAAGTTGTGTGAATGTGATTATAGACGTATAATGAAGGTTATCCGCGCTTCGGCTCGTCCATCAATACGTCACGTCAACATGGTCGGGCGACCGCATCATTTACAATGTGCTTTTAATGATGAAACTTTTAACAATTTGAACCTTTCAGTGAACCATATATTGGCTACTTGAGAGACCGCGGGTTGGAAATCTACTTCACATATACATTTTTCTGGTTAACACATGTACCCGATAGGATTTTTTAACGTCTGAACTATTTATAAGTTTATTAAATATATTTAAAATTGTAATATTTTTTGAAGTCACTGTTAAAGAAACAAATTCACTGTTAAGGGCCTGTTTCACAATCTCCAGATAAGTGCCGAATAGGCTATCGGCAACATATTTGACAAATGCTTCATACTCTATCTGTCAAATATGTTGCCGATAGCCTATTCGGCACTTATCTGGAGATTGTGAAACAGGCCCTAAGTGTGCTTAACTGTTATACTGATCTAATTGCGAGGCGATATAAGGAATAACTTAAATGTACTCAACTACTATTTACTAAATACAGATAATTATTAAAGCTTTTAGTCTAAAAGCTTAATTTTATAATAGGCATAAATTGATCATAGCGTTATTCTTATTTCTATATTTTTAATTATATAATAGTTAATTTTTTCTTATATAATATATAATAGTTAATTTTTTCTTTGGATAGTCGAACTAGCAGTGGTGCGACAGTGATAAGTCGACGTCATCCATGCACATAACCTAGAGAGAAATTAGACAGCTTTTCATTGTAGCTGTTGTCAACTGACAGACTGATCCAATTATGTAGTTTAACCATGCTTCTAGCAACTCATTGGACACTTAACAACAGGTTTGACAGTTGATTAGTTAATTTTACGTTGATCAGCCTTTCGGAATCCGGGCGTAAGTCTCGGTGAAATACATTGCTGGTATTGCTATTTTCTCCGAAGCTGTATCACAGGAGAAACAAGCAAGATGGTCCACATTTAACCGAGAGCACGACACAGCGCATCCACCGGTGCTAATCTTAGTCGTTTAACCATCCGTTCATTCTTTTAACTTCCATAATACTTTCCCAAGGTAGAAGGCATCATAATTAACTTGCGTTTAATCGTATCCACGTTTAGTTCCGTAATACAATTCCCCATAACATCACAACCACTATAACTTGAGTCGGGCACGTCGATGTATAGCATTTAATCTAACTTTCCTTGTAAAGTGCTCTCACTGAGTTTGCCTTTGACTTGAATTAATTATTGCCAGACATTCCTGTGTTCCAGAAACAATGAAGTGTTATTTTAGGAATATAAAATGTAGTTCCCATAGTTCGAATTTCCAATTGAAATTTGAAATCACAGCGATAGTTTCCATTATTCTTTTACGCTACATACCAAATTTTTAAATGTGTCTAGGTACGGTAAGTTTTTAAATTTCCCAACATTAGTTACAAAAGAACATACAAATATTTTCCAAAATTTTTACACCTGACAGAAATTGTAATAAAAAAAGACAAAATATCCAACAAATCTCTCTACCCTGAGAAGTTAATTGCCCGAGGAATTTAGACTCATAAACTCTGGGATGTCCGTCGATTCCGTAAAAAAATTCGTGGACAGATAGTTTAATATTTCTTGTCACGTCAATTCTATATATATTCAAATAACCTACTAGAAGTAGCTGCTCTACAATTTTACTAAATTTTTTCATTTTCTCTGATACTAAGTGGTCGACGTCATCCAATCCACCTTATCTAGTTTGCCTGAAAATAGCTCAGGGAACTCATCCTGAGATATTAGATTTTAAATCGCAGTGCTAGTAATTATACTATCTGTTTTTGTCTTCTCTCCGAAACACAGAAAAGAGGTTTTACGGGAGGAACAAGTAAGATGGCGCCTCCCGTGCACCCGAGAGCGCGGCACAGAGCATTCCTTCCACCAAGACTGAGTCCATGCTACTATGACGTATATACGTAATGTAGTAGTAGGTACGTGGTATAAGATATGGATTATGTCATAGACCCGTGGACATAGAATATATGGACAGAACTATGGTTAAACGATCCATGGTCATCAAATTAAAGAAAAACATGGTTTATAGAGACCGTATTGTCGCTGTCCCTACAAAACAAAATCATAATATAATGAGTTTTTAAAGTTTTTAGTGGTTAAAACTTTAAAAATACAGACACTACTTAGACCATAATCTAACTTAAAACAACTAAACTTTATAAGCCTTAAGGAACGAAGGTTTAAAAGTAGGGTTTCAACTTGGCGTCAAGTGTTTTTGTCCTCGAAAATTGTGGACCAAGTTTTTCATGCCCCATAAATAAGGTCATAGAGACCGCCCCACTTGTTATGTTAAAAGTTTTTATTTTGCCGCCATTAAAAAAGCGGGCAAGCTGACGACTCAAGCCGATGAATAATTAAGGGAAATTTCTTGCCTGTCACGTTCTTAATGAATATAAGAGTTCTGTTGCGGATTTTATAAAAAAAATATAGACCGAATCAGTCTTATGCAATCAAGACCAATTTAGCTTTGTTGTTGCAAAAACTAGCGCCTTTTTCATTATAACAATACAACGGAAAATGAATCTAACACCAAAGCCTTGAATTATATTATACAGTAACATTGTGTTTATTAAAATAATTTATAAAAAAATATAAATCTATACCTAGGTACACTATGTAGAAGGCTATTTATGAGCGACATAGGCTATAATTTATTCAAAATTATTAAAAAGTTTACATTTCAGTGCATCAATATTAACACTAGGTTAACTAAAAAAATCTGATCTGAAAAAAGTCGAAAATCCCTATAACTAGTAGTAAATATTAAATATGTAGTAGTATATTTTGCGAATACATTATACGGGCCTAAACAGATATCTGTGGTGGACGTAAGAAACTCGTCAATTAAGTCCAAGATAAATAAGAGCAAATTCCATCCAGTTTTTGCTTCCAAGGAGTAACTGGGCAATTTTTCCGCGACGAACGGCATTTATGCGTCGAGTCGCATGTAACAGCCCATTTGTAACGCGGCCATACATATTTGTTATGCGAAAATAAATCTATGCGATTAAATCTTTGGCGGTTTGAATTATGACATAACGACGGCAATCATTTTTTTATGGTACCTTAACGCACATCATAAATGTTTTTGTAAGTTTTGACATGACCTGGAAATCGGGACTTATATTAATTAATTATTTTACAAATGAAAACCACGTAACTTCTGTCTTCAATATTCAAATTAAACACAATAGTATCAAACATATCCTTCATTCGAGATTTCAATATTAAAAATAAACATGGACGGCATTCATAAAACGTTGAAGGCAGAAGCTTTGTGTATTTGACGTAATATCGAACTATCAGCGGACAAAGTAAATCATACTAAATGACGTCACAAGCTGGAAAGAGACGGGTATATTCCGCGGCAACAAGATAGAGCAGTAATAACTATATTATGCCCTATCTATTCATGGCAACGTTTTCATTTGATTTCTTTACAATTTTACGTCGCCGTATTGCATAGATTTGCTCTCTTATTTCTTTTGAAGAAATGCATTTCATTTTGATCATTAATATTTAATATCATTGGTTAAATTACCAATTAAACCATCGTTAAGAATGTGCCTTTGTTAAATTTGGCGAGAATTATGTTAGTACTTTTGCCACGAAACCTCTTTGGAATATTAGTGTAGATTCGAGCGAATCATGGACACTGTTTCTCACAGGCTAACATATTTTACACGAGTTGCTTTCCTATTCTACTACCATCTTAGGATAGGAAACAAAAGAAAACATCATGTTATTCAACTTATTACAGCTAACAGAAATGTTATTACATTTCGTAAATTCAAATTAAATTAACTACATAGAAACAACATAAGATGTTTTGCTTACAAATAATTTTCACATCACGATGTAGAGTGTGATTAGATCTAGTACGCACTTAAGATACTACAATAACAATATTAATCATAATTTAATTATTTGGGACGACCTCGTTCTCTTAAATTTCCATTTCTGACAGTTGTAAGAGCTAAAGACATTACAGCCATATTACTGGGATCCAGGCGCATTTCAAGGGGCTTTTGTTCGAAACAAATTAAATTCACTGTACACTATTCGTAGTGAGTTTCTTTGTTTTGTTCGTTAGACAAATTAGGGATGACTTAGCATGTTTTTCCATGCTTAGTTTCACATGTTTACAGATAATTTTGAGCGTTAACAATAGTTTTTTAAAAAGTAAATACTAATAATGGGATGGACTATAATCAATTACCAGAAAGGAATAAAATTAATACACAAAAGCATCGTTAAATAGAAGACAGAAGTACTAGTGATGATAAAAGAAGGAGATAAAAGAGCCGAAGGACTTTTTTGACATAAAAAACCAAATATTACAAAAACTCTTTAATTCATCATTTCCACATTTAAACATGAGAAAGTTTTAAGTAAAAACTAATACTGTATTAAAACATAAAGGAGAATAGATACGAGGAGGAAATGAAGTTTATATTTCAATAAGTCTCACATAATTTCAAATTCTGCGAAACTGTAGTTTCACACTGCATGATATATGAATAAGTAGACTCAAGTATTAAATTATAAGCTGCAAAGGCTGCGAGTAAATATTCCGTTTAGTCTACTTGCCGTTGCCGTTGGCAAGATTGGAAGATTGTTCTAGTTCTGCTTAGTTGAGGCGCACGTGAGCTACATTTATTGTTCCGACCAATAAATTATTTTCCATCTGCAAAATGTTCGTTTTATTATTGATTCTTTAAACCTATTCTATACTTTAGAGCTATAATGCATTGAGTGCATGTAACTTATAAACATAGAAGAATGTTATTAAATATCTCTTATATTGCTTTTGACTAAATATTTTTTATTGAGTATAGTTATGTATACTCCCACTGCGCGGGAGCGCAGTGGCCGTGTTGAATCGGTCGTCTTGACGCTCATTGTTGAAGTCAGCAGTATTCATCAGTGTATGAATAAATTCTATGATGATGATGATGGTGCATATCTTATCAACAAATGAAACAGTTCTATGTAAAATCATTTATGGTATGGAGGACGCTGATTATTTACTGTCAGCTAGATCGACTATCTCTTTGTCTAAGTAACTAATAATATCCACCTTAAATCTTTGGACTTCAAATCATTGGATTCTTGGATTCTCGGAATGAAGCAACCGTCTAAATAAGACCGACAAATATCGCTTTCAGTTACATGAACGCGAAAACTCAAAGGTACGGGAGCTTTAGGATATATTTATAATTTTGAGAAAATATTTTAAAACATTTTTAAAACGAAAACATTTACTAATTCGTATGGCTTAGATGAAGTGGAGTGGACAGGTATTTCAGGTGTGTCGTATTCATAACAAGCAATACATTATTAATGTAATAATAAAAAAAAACCTTTTGGAGTCTGGTTTAATGTTAATCATATTTCTAGCATTAGGTACTACTCATTTATTTTTACATGTGAGCATCATCCAAAACTAGTTCCAATCACTATCACTGCCATTTTCATTTTTTCCAGACATTTTTTTTTATTTTAAATTAATATTAAATTAATTAAATTAAAAATAAATAAAATTTAATTTAGCGAAAACAGGCATCTATCCAGTATCGCTCATATCCATGTCACTCCAATCCAACAAGTACACGGAAATCGTCCTCCTATCTAGTTCGCAAACGGTGGATTCCCTGCAACTCACATGTTACTAATACTGGCAATAATTGATGCACAAAATTGGTCGTCCTTTTAAGGTGCAAATTGTTCTGTGTTCTCTGTATAAATAAAAATAATTTAACTACCGCAATACAGCATTGTAAGTAAAGTACAAGTAATGTAGGGTTATACCAGCAATAACTTACATTCGCCAATCGCACGCTCGTTTCAACAATGTCCTTTACAATTGCTTCAATTCTGTGCACCAGAAATATCTTGGGATATTTGAGAAAAATTCACGATCCCGAATGCGCCCGAGAACATCATTTGGGATTGGCTTAGCTCACTTTAGAACCTTTCCTGCACTCTGCCTCGCTCCGGTGGACGCAGCATTGTGGTAAGTAATGGCTGCGAGTTTCAACTCAAAAGTTTTAGTTGATATTATTACGATATGCAAACAAATAGAAGTTACGTACGGAGTATTGTAGTTAAGAACGAAGTTGTGTCTTAAATCTTTACCTCACTGAAATATACGGTCATAAAGATTCATCATACCTACATAATATATTTATCTTCACTAGTATTATAACATAAATGTATACGTAAAATTATATTTCAAAAAATACTAATAGAAGTGGCTCTTTAAAATGGCTTGTATATGACCGTACCAGAGGTTATAACGCATCTGATGATAATGATTAAAGCAATGATGTAAAGGGTCACGGTAGGAGGTCCGCGTAGCTTTTTGTGTATAGGTTTTATTGAACATTATATACAATGTAGACCGACAGTATTTATATTCTAATGTTTACGCGAATTTCATTCATTATAATGAAACAGCTTTAGGTACATTCTGCCGTGGTATGACTAAAATGCCGCTATCCAACATCTGGACGATTTTCGTTTTTTGACACTAAGGAATAGAGAAAAAAAATCTCTATCGATCTGTATTTTCAGTTTTTTGATATCTTCATTAGTTTTAAAAATTAAAATTAAAATATTGCCGTTAACGGCATACGTTATGTACTATTACAAATCATAGTTTTTTCGCGTTTACTCAAAACTATGATTTGGTAGATAACGGCATTTAAGTCATACCACGGCAGCATTATAGTGAAACGTTTTGGATACATACTTACAGCAACCATAGTCGCGGGAGGATAATAATAATTGGTATTTTATAGTACATAATAAAATAGTATAATACAGAGATTTCTGTCCAGCATTAGTTTGAGTGTGTGTGTTGTGTTATTTTATTTTTAAGAAATTTTATATAATTATAATTATCATCATCATCAACATAATAATCACGTAGAAACATCAGTAAAGTAATCTTTATATCACAGTATAGAAATAGTGAATAAAAAACTAGTTTAAATATCAAACTACCATTTTATTTATCTTATGGTTTTCAGATTATTCTCTCAAGAACTTTCGTAACAACTTGAATA
Source organism: Lycaena phlaeas (assembly GCA_905333005.2). NCBI lineage: Eukaryota > Metazoa > Arthropoda > Insecta > Lepidoptera > Lycaenidae > Lycaena > Lycaena phlaeas. Next base: position 12,288,611 of record HG995178.1, read on the forward strand.
GAATCTTGAAAACCACAGTGCGCCGTCGGACGGCAATTTCGTGTTTGAGTTAAAATTAAAGGAAGTCTTTTTCAATAAAAGACCTCTGCGTGTATCGTACCGAAATATCTGGCTGCTCCTTCAAGTCGCGTATTTGGAAAATTGCAACAATTTTATTTTATAAAGGTTTTATGTCATACTACATATTACGCGCAGCTTCACCTGCGTCAACGAAGATTTAAAAAAGGTCTCTAACTTTTTTGAAAATTTAATATAACCTATGTTCTCAGGGGATAGTATAGCTTCCCAACAGTGAAATAATTTTTCAAATCGGTCAAGTAGTTTCGGAGCCTATTCAATACAAATAAACAACCAAATCTTTCCTCTTTATAATATTAGTATAGTTTTATGGTAAAATATTATATTTAGTATCAGGTAAACTAGGTTCATGTGTGACGTTGACCACGGTGGGTGGACTCGGCCTCTTATGCGAGAGGTTCCGGGTTCGATTCAGACCCCGCCGTGTGTGCCTTGAAATAGGTTTTTCTAAATTTCAAGTGCACCCCAAACATGAGACCATCGATCGCTCACCGGTGAAGGAAAACATCGTGAGGAAACCTGCATGCCTGATGATATTAAAAGTCTTTGAAGTTCACCAACCCGCATTGGGATAGTGCATCGGTGAACTATGGCCCATTACCATCCTCGCCTGATTTCGAGGAGGAGACCCGTGCCCAGCAGTGGAACATATTATTAGGGTTAATACGTTTTTTTATGTATCGACTGTAAATAGTCATGAAAATTCTTAAAATTTCACTTGTAACATAAGAGCGATGATAAAAGAAAATACATTTAGAGCTTTATCTTTATTGAAAGTTAGGCATAGTAGTGTGCGCCTGCAAAGTTCTCGCGTAGCGAACTAACTTTTTATAGATAGCAGGTCGTTTAATGTGTTTACATATAATGTTTGTATTTATTTCAATTCATAGCGTATAGGACTTGTAAATGGCGTATTAAACTTTGAAGTTTCGTTTTTGTATTAAATTGAAGATTTTGTGTAAATTGTATTACAAAAGTTAAGTAGGTGATTTTGTATGATCTTTAGAGCTCAAATTAACTATTTATCTTCACGGTATGCTTGGACACATGAATATTTGTTCACACGTTTATAGATGTTATATATTTATTGAGCGAACTTGCAAAGTCAAAAAATATCAAAAAATTAATCATCGTTTTTATTTAGTTGAAGCGTACGAGAGCTACATACCACAGCGCCACTGAAGCGGTCGTATACGACTCCAGCAATAATTCAATATTTTCACAACGGCCTCGATTCTGAGCCAAGCACTACAGTTAAACTCCATCAAAATAAATGCCCTCGCCGTCTCCCTTCCGTACCGCTCTCTGTTATATTACAGGTAGCTTTTCCTTGAAAGCTGATGAAATATTGAATTTAGAACTACCACTAGAATGTACTGACATATCTATTTTATATATTTCTTTTCGGTTCTTCTCAGTGGGCTTGTATTGCATTGGAACCGGTGGTAGACTCAATTGGCATACAAAAAGGTACTGTGATTGTACTATTTTGAATAAAAAAAATTGACTTTGACTTTGACTATAAGTACTAGCTTTTACCCGCAGCTTCGCTTGCGTTAGCTAAGATTTAGAACGGGCTTTGAGCGGGATGATTTATATAATCGGTGTTGCTCTACCATATTATGCTTATATTATTCATATAAACCTTTCTCTTGAATTGTTCTATGCATTAAAAAAAAACACATCAAGATCCGTTGCGTACTTTTCAAGATTTAAGCATACATACAACGGGGAACGACTATGTAAAGATAATCATATTTATTATATATCAGAAGCTTTTCGCTGTAGCTGAAATCGGCTTGAAAAGCATCATCATCATTATTACATTATAAGTATAGGAAAAATAAGAATGTATTGAAACCTTTTGCATTAGGGTTTATATTCGCAGTAAAACTCTACGTACTTATGATTTTGAAACATAAATACTTTTGATAGTATTGCCAAGTAATTTATTGTTAAGTTACTTTTCATAACGAATATTTTTTTTTGTGTATTAAATAAGTACTGTCCAATATTCTTATATTTTTTAAAATCTAATTTTACATACATATACCAGCAAAAACACTTTTTTTTTTTGTGTCAATTTTCATTTTGAATCTGCTACCCTGCGTGTCAAGCCACAGCATATTGTATCTGGAGAGTGACAAGGACGAAACAAGTGAGGCAATATATTACCATTATACTTAAAAGGTCGACTTTAAGATGGTCTCTAAGCTTGGTTTTATTTGGAAAGGAAAAAACGGGTCCAATTTTATTTGATTCCAGCGCACTGTATCTCTTGACAGGCATTTTCGTGTCGGATAGTGTTATTATATGTTTTTCTGCTTATAATCCACATAAGGTAATCCAAGGTAACGTATATATTTAGTACGTTCGTATATAAGATATATGAAAAATATTTAAAATTTATAAAATAATAAATTACATAATGAAAGAGTCATTGTCATCATCATCATCCTCTATCGGTCCATTGCTGAACATAGACCTCTTTCAATGAACACCAAGAAGAACGACCCTTTGCCACTCGTATCCAATAAAAAACATATCTATTTAATATACAAATTATTATAAAAAATAAGTAGTTCCAGGTACGGTCATTTGGTTATAAAAGTTTAAAAAAGTTCATATTTAAATACATATTATATACAATTCTTTATACAGACACAAATTTATTATACAAATTATCTGCACTAACAAAGGCAATAGTTGTACAAACAAACAAACATTTGAAAAGTTGGCTTTGAATACAAGAATTCCCAAACATGAAATCCGTTTACATAAAATATTTAATAACAAGAAAATATTGGTATGCTTATAAATCGATTTATTTCAACATCGAAAGAATTCCAAGACTTCGAATTACAAAAATGAGCGGGAAAACTGCTCAAACGAAACGATAGCCGGAATAAATTTAAAAGTTTCAGGTCCAGAGTCAATTCAATAGAATCATATCGCCCCAATTTGAGACCCCTTTAGACTTTGAATGGTTCTCATATTAGCATATAAAGTCGTATATATCCTTAGCATTATGTGTACTTTGTTGAATGTTTTGTTGAAATAATTCAATTGGAGATTTTTGTAGTTTATTTTGATATTTGTCAAAACTAGGTTAAACTTAGTTAGAGGTCCTTTGCTAAATTGAAGCTGGATTGGGCCGGCACGACCAGGATACCTCGCGCTCACATAATATCTGCTTAGAGTGACAGTGTTGTGGCGTTTCGTGCGGTTGTCATTTTCGATTGAACGAAATATCATGAAAGGTAGGTTTAAGTTAAAAAAGAAAGACGCAGACAAAAGAGAACCTATACAGAGAAGATCTAAAGAAGGCGGTATCGTCAGGAGGCGAAGGAATTAACAGGGAGAAGGAAGGATAGGTGATTACTCCACACAAGAGAAAAGCCCATAAATGGTAAGAAAGATGATGCGTGAGTACTGTCCTGTTGCGAGCCAATAGGTAAAAGAAGTATTCTTGCTTTGCCCTATTGATCTTACAATGAGTCGCGATATTTAAGGCGCTTTATCGTCATTATTGTCAGTATAATCCTTCAATTAGAGATAGTTTGAACAATGCAAACATAATAAAATAGGTCCTCTTTAAGAATTTTACAAGTCAACTTCAGGAAATTGTGTTATAATTTTGTAACTAATATAGAAGAATCAAACTATTTTTTATCGATTCACATGTTAACTCGAATTAATCGAAACTAGATTCGAATCAAATCGATATTATGATTGTGTTTACATTAAAATTTCAACGCCTATAAATCGAGTGAATTCTCGAAAGTATATTTAGATTCCATATCAATCCCAGACGGTATCGAAACGTGAAATCTCTTGTGAAACGTTCTCACCGATAAATACATCCATTGCCAACTCATTCTGACGTAAAATATTATTCTAAGCATAAACCAATAAATATTTCCTTTCAAACAACGTAACATTTGTTTCGGATCTTTTAAATCTGTTTTACTATCCATTAAACGATACGAGTATCTTGTAGGTGTTGCTTGTAGCTTCGTACTCAGCAATTATAGTCTGTCACTTGGCAATAACGTAACATTAAGATGGTGAAGGAATTGCTTCTTTTATTATTTAACCTGGATAGGCAAACAAATTAAAAAAAATGCTTCGAATATACAATAATCATACACAATATATATTTTTGGCCATTCGGCCATCCGTACCGATGGGCCAAAAAGATTTATGAGCAGAGAGAGAGAGTCGGCCATAAACGGAGAAGATGATTTCCGTGCATTCGCCGGTCTGCGTTAGACGCAAGTGGATTAAGGCTGATAATGATAAAAAACAAAGTCTTTCTTGATCTTGTTATGATATGTTTTTCAACATTTCTTATTCACGTTTTATTCGTCTCTATTCTTAATTCATTTTAAAATTTATCCTTACAATCCTTTAAAGTTTACGCTAAGTTGTATGCAGTGAGAACTCTAATATTAAGATGCTACAAGTTTTATTTTTTAGTAAATTCTGTGTCTGTAGTGTGGTTTCAAACGGGGATAAATTTATAGATAGTCCAAATTGCTCGCTGATGATATATTTTTCCAATAGCGAAAGAGTTTTTGAATCGGTCAGGTTTTATAGGCATGAAAGTGTAAAAAAAACGAACCCACGTTTGTATTTATGATAGATATTAGTAAGAATTTCTGACAGCTTAATATACAAATGTAATTGAAGACGAAAAGCCTTGTAATAAACCAGTAGGAACTTAAAAGCATAAGCAAAGTAATATGCATCCAAAAAAAAAAAAAATATTGCCAATTATTGCGATCATAGTAAGAAAGAAAATTTAAGGTTAGTAAATACTGCTTTAGCAATATTTACTAACGTAAGGGTCTAAAAAATAAAAATAAAACTTAATACTACAAATTGCTTTTTAATCCACTTAACAGCATAAGCTTTACTAATGTCGTAAACTTAATTAATAGGCTCATTTAAGCTTATCTTTTCCTGTATTATATACATCATCATCATGAGTATTTCGATTAATGTTTTTATCCAGCCGAAATATGATCATCCGCGGGAAGTATTGTAGCGCTGAATGGTTCGTTGCAATAGTATTGGTAGGTACGTACTCGATTCTAGCGCAGCTAGTGGTAAAAAAGAGTACTAACATCTGGATTTATTATTGTGTACATGAATACTAATGAAAAGACTATACCGTTCGGACTCTTTGTATTTATACTTCGTGGTCACGGCATTCATATGGATTTTACTGCCAAGGAGAGGCAATATTTCACATCAAATAACTAATTAAAAATACTCATTTTATTTTTTGCGTTTTGCTTTGACGCGATATTTTTTCTTAAATTATTGATACATGGATGGTTTTCACCATAGCAAATCAGGGTTAGCAATAAATAGCGTGTACGCATAAATACAAAAAAATCAACTAAGTTTTTCATAAAGCGCTAAAGCTAGCTTAATTGATAAAATAAACCACCGAAAGCTAAATGCTATTAGTATTCCGCCATTGAAAATGTTACGTGAAAATTCGAGTGCACAAACTGTTTGAATTTTTTTATTCAATCGCAAAACATTTTAACAAAATTTTCCAACAATACAAGCCTTGTTAGGACGATAAAATATATATTTCATCAATTTACTAAATTAGCGATAAAGGTAACTTCATAAACTTTACAGCTTATTAATTTAGAGCGATATTTCACTTGTAATTTTCCTTACTATTACAAAGACGAAAGTTTAAGATCGGATCTTTGATCATAACCTGTTTCTGTCGGGAAACAATTGCAAACTAGCAGCGCCCCGCGGATTTACTCGCGTATTTCCCATTTCCGTGGGAGTCCGGTGATAAATTATGGCCTTTATGTTATTCGGATGTGTAAGCTATATTATTGTAAAGTTTTATCATAAATGCATTAGGTAGTTTTTTCGTAAAATTAGCATACATATATCGCAAACGTAGTAGTTTTTTTATTTGTTATTTCACTTTTAATGAATTAATCTGAATAAAAAGTCCCTGGTAGAAAGCTACATTATCGGTCTACACCATGTCTCCGTATTCCTATGGAAACGGGAACTACGCGAAAGACAAAAAAAAAAGTTAAAAAAAATACGTTTTTGCTTTAGCAATTTAAAAATGGAATAATCTTATCGAATTAGTGTCATCGATCCTCGACAGATCTACAAAGTTTGAACCAAATCTGGCCGTTTAGAGTGGGTCATAATTGCGCGCAAAGGAATCGGTTCCAAGCATACATTATGTGGTATTGGTGAAGCTAGTAAAGCATGTAACAAAAGGTAACTAACAAGGATTATTTTTGGGCTTACGACATTAATACTTATTATTACTGGTTTCGGAACTCCGCTTTTAATGTAAACAAATTGTTGTTAATGTCGAATCTGACAAAGATCTCTCCCGTTGTCTGGTTGATGTTCAAAGGCCTTAATCATTTACCATCTATCAAACTCTTATTTTGCCTAATATCAAAATACTTCCAAATCCTACGAACAAACAACTAAGCCACCGCGAGCGCCTTCAGCCGCTTTTCGGGGGTCCCTGATTTAAACAATCTAAACCGTCTCATACATATGTAATCAGAAATTATTGACAAATGTCACAAACCAAGTATAAACAGGATGTGGGGGAACTAACGATATCCCCCTCGACAACAATATCATGTTTTGTTGCGGTTTCCTACGGTTTTGCACGAGTTGAGTTAAGCGGTTCATGAGCTACAATTGTAAGATATGATTTAATATAAGATAAAGATTATACTCATTTACAGCGGTTACCAAAATGGAATAAGATTTGAATAATAAAAGCTATTTTATCCTACTTCCTACTAATATTACAAACGCAAAAGTTTGTAAGTATGTTTGTTACTCTTTCACTTAAAAACTACTGAATAGATATTAATGAAACTTTACAATAATATACCTTATACATCAGAATAACTATAGGCTATAATTTATCACCGAACTCCCATGGGAATGGGAATCACGCGGGTGAGACCGCGGGGTGCTCCTAGTTATAGATATTTTTTCTACTAGATTTTTATATCATTTTAAATCTATTAATGCCCTTTAAAAATATAATAATACATATTAGTTATATTATGATGGAAAACAGTTAGTTTTGTACGCGGATAGCCTGAATAAAGTATAAGTACCGATTTTGATAAGGAATTAAACATGTTTATTTTAATTAAACTATTTAAAACGATATATTTATAAAGAAGTTTAAGAACGAACTCCAATTTATTTTTCACAATCAGTCAGAAAATGATGTATCAAACAACAACTAATATACAAATAACGACAAGCCAATAAGTTCCTGTAAGCGCTTAAAAAACCTCAATAAAGTAAGCAATCATTAAAACAAACGAACCTTACCACTTAATATAGGTGAATATGATTGCGATAACGTTGGAAGTAAAAAGCGCTATAAAGTAACGTTATTACGTCGGCCGTAAACGTATATTGCCGCCATTCGAACACTGTTAATATATTTTTCATTTGCGCTAATCGTTTTTTTATATGGCGGCCCACCTGGTGGTACTTTTGTCATCATCATTAATACGTGTACTAGCCTTCCTTGACTCTGGTCTCTTCATAAACGACTGCTACTTATCCAAACATAGGTATATTCCAGCGAGTGTTCTAAATATTATTATTATGTTAATAAATCCCGCCGAGAGAAAGAGGCCATCCAGTGGTGGATGGACTCGGCCTCTTATGCGACCCTTCGCATTCCTTCCGGGTTCGATCCTGACCCCAGTGTGTGTGTGCCTTGAAATTGGTTTTTAATTGGGCCAGCGCATCAGTGAACTATGGCTCATTAACCCTCCTCGCCTGATGTTGAGGAGGAGACCCGCGCCCAGCAGTGGGACATAATATAAGAGTTGATACTAAGAAACAAAAAAATAATATTTTTCTCTAAATGTTCTTTATTTGCAATTCTTATCTGTCCTCTAGTAAAGGTAATTTCATTGTAATCTCTAATCAAAATATACAGTTTTGTCTGGCTAAATATAAAGAAGATCTTATTTATCCGATTGCAGCGGTTATTGAACCTACGCTCCGGTTTAATGCTGGAAAACTAGTATATCTAATCCGAATATTATCCAACTTTCAAGTGAAGTATTCCTTACATGCTGATTTGCAGCCAAATTGGGCCGGCACGACCGGGGTGGTACCTCTATCTCACATGAAATGAAAATGAAAGGAGAGCAACGCATCTACATAACCAATATGGTTGTGTGGATGTTAATAAGCATCGATAGGCGCAACTTCGATTCGACTTCGACTGTTCGTTTGCCTTTCTATGCTATAAAAAAAAGTAAAATATTTTCTAAAATGGAAGATATTAGCTAGTCGTAAGGAGGGTGCCTATTTATTTCCGGCCTAGTTGCCTACATTCCATAGTGCTCACACTAAAAGATTGCCCTCGGGTAGAAATTACAGAACTAAGGTTTGTATCTACTTGTTGCCAACTTACTTGTAATTACGGACGCTAACTTTAGATTTTCCCAGTTTTCCCGATGGACGGAATTAGGGGTAAGTGATGAATGATTTATTTCGTGAAGTTTGTAAGTCGTTAGAGGCCATTATTAAGAAAGCCTTGATCATCTTCTAAAACGTATTTTAATATTCATATTTTTTGAAAACAAAACTAAAGTTTGTCAATGTAAATCGAAAGGGGTACAAGATGAATTCGTGTGATACAATATTAAAATAGGTGGCATGATCTTCATGATTTCATTTTAATAACTTAAAAGTATTTATAGTAAGGCTATTTATATAAATAGATATATATCTATGGACGATGGAATAAAATAGATATATATCTATGGACGCTTTTACACCACGTCAATCTGGTCCCGTGCTAAGTACTCGAAGAGACTTGTGTTACGGGTACCAGACAACGGAAATACATATATTTAATACTATTTATATTAATACTTATATTTAAGATTTTTATTATATAATACACATCCATGACCCAGGAACAAATAAACTTTTTTTTTGTTCCCTGGCGAGATTCGAACCCGCTACCTCCGGCTTGTGCGCCAACGCGCTAACCACTGCGCCACGGAGGTCGTCGTCATTTAGATGATATAGCGTTTTAAAGAATATAATGCTCAGGGCGGAGCTCGTGGTTCAGTGCTAGTAGTAGTGCAGTGCTGATCTTTACAATCCTCCTTGCCTCGAAAAGCACGTTAACCCCTATCATCGGCTGTCATTCGCGGATCTTCGACAGTCGTTACGAGTCGTCAGAATCCCGAAAGTCTGACAACCAGTCTAATATGCCGAAGAGTTCGTTTGTTTGAACGCGCTAATCTCAGGAACTATTGGTCAGAATTAAATGATTCTTTATCTAAAAAGATAGCCCATTTATCGAGGAATATATGCTATATATGCTATATAATATACCATTCCCCTAAGATGCCGTTGTAAGTGTTTTTTTTCACATTATAGACATTTAACAAACAAAATAGCGTGGAACGTCACGCGACATGCAACATAGACGAAAAAGTTTGATACGATGTAATAAAAGTTTTACTTTAAAATATTAATATCCGCGATAAAATCCGCAAAAGTTGTTACGTTATAATTAGTTAAATTCGCGTAAACATAAGAAAACAATATCTGAATATAGACTGCTCCACAATACATTATAACTCAGCCCTATTATGTTACAATTGAATATATCTCAATCACACGCTATAGAAAATTAATACTGGCGATGCCACGGGCAGCGACTAGTTATAATCGAAAATAATTTAGTGCATGATTAAGCATCAAGTTTTAATACCGGGTTTATAATAATTTGTTCCATCGATCAAAATGTATAAATAATTAACAAATAATTAATATGGCTGGGATGGGATCAGCTCGATACACGAACTCTATATATTAATAATCATCATCATCAGGCTGTGACCACAAGCCGGATTCTTATTTAGTCCAAAGACAAACTCCTTTAGCTTGTCTTTGATTTGTGAATGTATATATGTATATACTATACCAGTATAGTAAGTATGCAATGTTTGTATTTTTTTTTGTAATAGAATATTTGAAAAGACTATTTCCACTGAGTTTGTTTCGTCGGTTCTTCTCAGTGGCCTTGCTTTGGAACCGGTGGTAGACTCAATTGACGTTCAAAAAGATACTTTGATTGTACTATTTTAAATATATTTTTTTGATTTTGATTCTGATCCTACTAATATTATAAACGCAAAAGTTTGTATGTAACATAATATTGATGTATGTTTATTACTCTTTCACGCAAAAACTAGTGAATGGATTTTGATGGAACTCAACAGTTATATAGCTTACACATCAGAGTAGCACATAGGCTAGAGCTCATCTCCATGCTCCCACCTGAATGGGAAGTACGCGGATGAAACTATCAGTCTAGTAAACTGTATATTATACAAGAAGCATCCCACGGTTTTACCCGTGTATTTCCCATCTCCTCAGTAGCCTCAGTACGGGGCTAAATTGTAGCCTATGTGTTATTTTGATGTGTAGGCTATATAATTGTAAAGCTTCATCAAAATCCATTCAGTAGTTCTTACGTGAAAGAGTAACAAACATCCATACGTTAAAATTTTCGTATTTATAATATTAGTAGAAAAGTAGGAATAGGATAAAATGGTTACAAGAAAGAGTGGTAACGGTTTGTAACATCAGGGTCATTCAGGAATGTCAGTAAATTTTAATAATTATTCTAAGGGTTAAATTAATTATCAGGATATAAGCAAAACTAATAAATTAATGATCATAATAGTCGTCACGTTATCAATGGAAATGGAAGTGCGCGGGTAAAACCACGTGTTTAACAGAGTATCCATAACTGATAACAACGCTATCAGAGCTAACAATCTTAAAACGACTGAACCGAATTTGATGTAATACTTCAGACCCATCTGAGAAACCAGCTTTCATATAACCTTATCCAAATACTACTTACTTACTTACTTCTGTGGCTCAGCGACCCAAAGTGGGTCTTGGCCTCCGAAACGAGAGACTTCCACCTTATCCAAATACGTTATCATTTTTAAGATATAGTGTCACAGTACACGACCGTCCAGTTGCAACACCCGTATCGCGTTTTAAAATATTAAATTAAATATGAACGTCTCTTTGCAACAGCAAAACTTTACTCTATTTTTTTTTTTTGCTCAAATTAAATAGGCTTTCAACTGCTTTCGAGTTTCGTGAAATTTTTAATACCTCTGAAATATATAAAATCACTTAGAATTCCCCGAGGCGAGGGGGTGAAGGGGAAGGGGGTGTATAAAACCGACCACCGCACGTAACTAGCTGCCCGCAAGCCCGAATTCAGGAAGCTCCGTACTTTTTATTAAAGTAACCACTTACATCTCACTACACTTATCTTGGGCTTACTGAAATCTTTCGATATTAAATTCGTACCTAAGTTATTTTATTTTTACTTAGTTTTTTTTTTTATTATTTTCTTTTGCCTCCTGGCTTGTTTACCTGGTTGTAAATGACGAGTGAAAAACATAGACAGCTACATTATTTAGGATCAGCAATTGCTGGCCTTTCAAACATGAGTATGGACTTTTCTTGAAATGTATTTCAAATTATTATTTTTTATATCACTTATATACTGGGCGACGATAGTCCAGTAAGTATGGGCTCGGCCAATTTAGCGAGAGGGTCCGAGTTCGATCCCCACAGGGATAGGGGGGGACCCCTATGGTGCCTTGAAATAGGTTCTTCCGAATTTCTAATTACAACTTAAAGACGAGACCTCGCTCATCGGTGAAGGAAATCATGAGGAAACTTGCATGCCTGATGAGATTAAGTCTTTGAAGGTATGTGAAGTTCATCAACCCGCATTTATCCAGCGCTTCGGTAAACTATGGCCCGATACCCTCCTCGCCTGATTTCGAGGAGAAGACCCGTGCTCAGCAGTGGTACATATATTTGGTTGCTACCTATAAATTATAAAACAATATATAGAACTGGATGCAAGTATGCTTTCGACGGCCGGCTGATACAAGGACTCGGTATAAACTGATAGCAGATAGAAACAGGCTGATGATAATGGTGTTGATGATGACGATGATGATGAAATATCAGTTCTAATGATAATCCTCATTTGTAACGTCACCACTCGAGGCATACAGTTGATACAATATTATGCGTCTCACAAACGTGGAGAATATTCGAGTCTGTTTGTTGAGCCACCTACCTCAACCACAAGCAAACATCCTGTACTCGAAGCAGAGGCAAACAATACGTTACTTGTATGAAAAATAAACTCTAACACTGCGCATTACATTCCATTGTCCAACAATAAGGATTACTAAAACCCGTCAGACTTTAATACTTGAAAATATTTTTCTTAATTCTCGGTACAACGTCATTACGAAAACTTGAACTTTCAACTATAAAAAATAACACAAAGTAGTTAATAGAAGTCCTACTTCGAAACTCATTTGCGAGGACTGAGGAATAGGCGTTTTGAAGTGACTACTTCCAAAATTGTAACAACTACTTTTGAATGTAAAAAATAAAGTATCAAACCACATATCAAGATTTATGTCCCACTGTTGGGCGTAGGTCTCCTCCTCGAAATCAGACGAGAAGGGTTAGGGCCATAGTTCAGCGAAGCGCCCTGACCTTTGAGGATTGGTGATCTTCACACCACTTCAAAGACTTTCAATCTTATCAGAGAGCTCAAGGATTTAAACATAATTTTCGATTTGCTCCAATATTCTATCATGTCTTTATCCGTTCACTGCTGAACATAGGCATCACTCTTTGAACGCCAAGATGATCCCTTGCCATTCGCAACCAACGCGGACCGACCACGGCACGCATTTCGTCTATTTAACCGCAGTATAACACTATTTATCCAAGCATGAAATTTTTAACAATAATACTACTATTATAAACAAGAAAGTTTGTAAGTGTGGATGTTTGTTACTCTCTCACGTAAAAACTTCTGAATTGATTTTAATGAAACTTTACAATAATATAGTTTATACATCCATTTATCCCTGTACTCCCACGAATGGAAAGTACGCGGGCGAAACCGCGGGGCGCTGCTAGTTACAAATATTAGTCGTTTTGGTAAAGAAAACCTAAACAACATTGAAACCCCGGTACATATATTAACTGTAAACCTTGTAAACGTAGTAGTATAAAGCGTTTAAAAACCGTTAAAAAGTCAATTCTCAAATCAACTTCCCAACTCCAATAACCAAAGGGGCTTTCGAGTGAAAAATATACGATTCGAGGCGATAATTTACACGTCATTAGTTCACAAGATTGATCTGGATGGAGTGTAAAATTCATCGCCCTACGCCCTGGGCGTTCGGTCCTCGGTCCTACCGCAATAATTGAAAGTGTCGTTTAATTTCACGTGCGATCGCCCCAAGGATAATCGGGATTATTAAAAAACCACCGCCGCGTGAATTTGAAATATTACACTCGGTTGATTATTTGAAGTGAAACTTCTTTACAATCGTTGTGATTTCAAACCGGATGCAACGGAAAAAACGACAGGTAAGAGACACAACTACAAAAGTGCGAGAGAGCAAATGTCGATGTTGATGATTTGAAATGAAACTTCTTTACAATCGTTGTGATTTCAAACCTAATGCAACGGAAAAAACGACAGGTAAGAGACACAACTACAAAAGAGCGAGAGAGCAAATGTCGATGTGTATGTATATTGCAGACTGTTTAATACTTGCTTGTATTTGAGCAAACGTGTGTTTTACTTCTATCGTGTATGAATCGCACACACACCTTTTTTTACTTTCTTGATTGGTTTTACTATATTTTTTCAACGACCACTTAATATGTTGGTAAGAATCTCTTTTGTTGATCGCTAACTATAAATCTAGCAGTCACGTTTCGAGTGCAGTATAGGTTCAAAGCCAAATGATTTGAGAGACAGACAGAGAATATTAACACAACCAAAGACTGATCGATTTAAAAGCAGTAGGAACAGTAGGAACGAGGAACGAGGAACGAGGAAACGAGGAACGAGGAACCACAAACATCACTCGCTCGTTACTTTTGCGGAAAAGGGGTTTTGAATGTGGGTGATTGCTATTAATATATTCATTATTTCTTTTTAAAAATTATCTAGTCGACAAGAATAAGAACTCTACTCATAAAATATGAAATAGAATGTTCAAATCTTTCTCACCTTGCGTACAAAAGATAATCAAAATTGTTCACAATGAGTTAAAAAGGTGAAGGGGCTTTTAAGCAATGTCACTAACATACTCACTAAGTATATACATTAAAAAATCAAAAGCAATCAAAACATCAATAAATATAAAAAAGTACAATGATAAATATACAAGATATCGCGAGGGGTACGTGTAAAAAGATATCTCGTTAGCAGCATCCGCTGCCCTTCTCATATTGAAATGAATTATGCACCAGAATAACGATCGCTCTACATAACCGGCGACTGTGAACAACTCAGACCAAATGTTCGACTTTCGGAGTTCCTCTGTTCGGAGCATGGATCTTATTGAAGCGGTCAAAGTTTGAGCTTTAGTTTATAATATTCCGTGACGCCATCTCCAGTCTGAATGTGAAAAGTTGTTGTTATTTATACAATTCGCATAGCTTATTATATTTTACTAGCTATTGCCCACAGCTTCGCCTGCGTCAACTAAGATTTACAACGGGATCTTAGTACACAAAATAAGTAACTTTTCTTTTTGATTTTCTACACCTTATGTCCGAATAATATTTTTTTTCAGAATAAAATGTAGCCTATGTTACTCGTGGATAATGTAGCTTTCGAATGGTGAAAGAATTTTTGAAATCGGTCCAGTACTTTTTGAGCCTATTCATTACAACCAAACAAACAAAGTTTTACTCTTTATAATATTAGTATAGAAGTATAGATAAGTGTAGGTTAGTCATATAATTCCTTTATTACCTAAGATTTTAAGATAAATATAATTTACCTTGTAATTTATAATTAACGTTATTAATTAGTTTGTTTGAACGATTTAAAAAATCCAGTTAGATTTTGATACTCCTAAATAATAAAAGCTCTTATATATAATATATAAGAGCCTTTATTATTTAGGAGAGAGAGAGCCTTTATTATTTAAAATAAATCTAGGCTCTTAAATTTATAGAATAGTTTCTTTGTTTTATGTTAGAACGAATAAAGCCCAGGGAATCACTCAAGCGTCGAATTTTGAGACGCCAGATTTGATATCTTGATGAATGAAATCACTGAAGCGATTCATGTCTGAGATGTATGATAGTAATTGGCCTTATACTGTCTATCGTATTTTCTGAAAAAAAAAAACAAGAGCAGTGTGCGAGCGCGCGAAACACGTAGTATACGACGGTAAAATCACAGTGAAGGAAATTTAAAACGAAATATATATTAAAATTAGCTTCACGCTTAGCCGTTTCCACGGCGAGGTGGAGCGCGGTATGATTTCCTACGCCTCAGATGTTCAATTGTTCCACTAATTGGCCGGATCTAACCGAAATAAAGAACTCCATATCGACCAGAAGTCTTGTTCAATTATTTTAATTAAATATTTGAATTTATAAAATCTGCGTTGAAATTTCAATTTAATGATCTTTTAGACATACAAATTATACGTCCAACTCTATTAATGAAGCAAATTTGATAAAAACTCTACCGCACGAAACGCGACAACATAACTATCACATTACGCCGGTATTTTGTGAGCGAGAGGTACCACTCTGGTCGTGCCGGCCCAATTCGGCTGCAAAGCAGCATGGCACTACCTCTTTACAAATATATCTATATAGAGATTAATAATAATTACTCTTATATTTGACTTTATTGTAGTCAATTTATGATTACTGAATACACATACAAACAATCAAAATAATGTATTTATACCGAAATCGCAAGCAATACACCGAAGCATGAGCGACAGAAATGCAAGAAATCGCATTTGAATACAGGCTTTGAACCTTATCTTCGATACCATATAATTCTTATAATCCATAGACAAACCACGCGAGTAACAAACAAAAATATGTCAGAGAATTTACACTAAATCGTCCTGAAAGCCGGAGCGGGCAAATTGAAAACAGTCGACTTTGGCTCGTTATAGACCCAGTTCCACCATTTATCTTCATTCGGCCTTTCAATAGAATTGCCAGCGACGCTCCCTGCAACTCAAACGGAACTACTTATTATTTTGAACAGCTCAAGCTTAACGATTTGGCTTGAAGCGTACCTGTATCCTAACATACGCTCGCTACAATACTCTCTTTGCGGATATTTTATCATTTTCACACCGAATCGCGCATTTCGTATCGTATTTGTATTATATTTTTCTTTATACCATTTTGTAAACGTAAGGGTCTTATATCATTTGGGTAAATGTTTTTTTTTATAGCACAGGAGGGCAAACGAACAGCCGAAGCCTTGCAACTATCGACGCCCATTAACATCCACACAACCAAAGGTTATGCAGATGCGTTGCCCTCTTTTTCCTTATCCCCCCCAATGGGCCACAGGATACTCACAAACCGCACGAAACGCGACAGCATAACTGTCACTTTACCCTGGTCGTGCCGGCCCAATTCGACTACAGCTACTAAATCAAATCTTACAAATAGTATTTGAATCATAAGTTAAATAAAGGTAAAATTTCTAGCAGCCCCCGGAGCAGTTTCGAGAGCAGTTCGCCACCAACACTCGTTCATTTAGCGGCAAGCGCAGACCACCGAGCAACATTATCATGCTCGTAACTGTTTATAATCGTTGTATGTTGAGTTTTACGCTCGTGTGTAAACATAGCATTATCTACACTAATATAATATTAGTAAAGAGTTATTTTTACATGTTTGGTATATGATAAGTAATCTTTACTTTTTTTACTTTTATTGACTACTTGTTTTGACATATTTCAAGTGTACAAGTTGTTACCTATAAAATTTAAAAAAAATTATTTGATTTGAATATTTGGAATTGAATAAATAATTTAAATAATCTTTGGACAGTATTTTATATCAACGACAGGCATTGGCTATAAACTATTTATTTCAGTCCGAATATCTAACAGTAAACCCAAGAAAAAGTGAGAAAATCTGCGGGCAATGGCTAGGAGGTATACATTATAATGGGCTAATATATCTGTTATTAGTCAGACATATATCATCATAAAGAGCCTTCATCCATCCATTGCTGATCTTAACCCCATAAACGCCAAGACGACCGATCTCTTGCCTCGCATATATGTATGTTACCTGAACAATATATGTCCGATCCTTAAAAAGGCCTGTGAACTCTTGAGTATCAAAACCTGCGAACAGGGTTCGGACAAACTTTGTTAAATTTAATAAACATTATATTGGACACTAAGTTACAATGAACATAGTTCAAATTTCGTAACTGGTGAAACTTTGACCACAAATCGGATGGATTATCTAAAGTTTCAATTTCGAAATATATTTTGTAGCCGTCCCTATCGTCACATTTGTTGCCTTGTCACGTGTAAATGGCTGAATTGATTTAATTAAAATATATTAAACATAAATAAACAATCTAGTATGTATAAGATGTTTTAAAGGACCTATGCTGTTGGCCTGTTGGTCTCTAAGCTTCATCGGAAGAGTAGATGAACAGATGGCTCATAAAAGAATTTTATGAGGGGGGTGGTCTCCCCCGGCAGTCGCGAAGTTGAAAACGATCGCACGGCCTTCTGGCATCGAAACGGTACATGCAGCAGAGCAGCCCTGTATAAAATGTATATTATATAGTAAGGAAGTCACAATATTAATTTCGATATTTTTAGATTAAAAATTAATTTCGATACCTAATTAATATTTAGTTTTTGAATTCGTTTTAATATTAGATACATTTTTTTTTCTAAGCTAATCTAGGCTGCTACCGTAGCCAGGAACAGCGGGACGGCCGGTCAATGTTAGATACGACTGACAAGAATTGGTCGTCTTAGCGTTCATTAGGGAGGCCGATGTCCAGCTTTTTATACAATTTATACATATATTATTTTAAGTTTTATTTATTATTCAACGAGTTAAATTATCAGGTGACGGCTAATACACTGGTGTGCGAAGCTCGCGTAGATAATTTAAAAAAATATATAAGGAAGAAATAGATAAGGAAAAAATTGAAAGCTAGGTTACGCTGTAGTCAAGCAATACCGGTGACGTAACATTTACGTTAGCATCCCTCGAGGCAGGCACACCTGTTTGTAGAACAGACGAACACAAGTTTCCAGTTTTCCATTAACAAATCCTATCGCCCCCGCTGTTTATCTATCGGTAACGTACAAGAAGTTAGCCCCCTGGAGGATTGACGTCGTTTAATTAAGCAGTCTCTATTAGTTAATGGTTTATTCCCTATCAGATCTGATGCCGATCCCACGGGATCTGCTCACAATTACTGTAATGCTGAAACAACGTGACGGGTCGAAAACAACAGCAAAAATGATGAAAAAGGCGCTGATTTGCAAACACTAAAACTATCTAAAGAAGTTAACATCATCATCATCTATCTGATCTTCCATCGCTTGCAACTAAAGTTGACTTTTATACGATTGTTGTTTCTACTTTGGGATCGACCAACTTCTCAAATCTTCTCGAACGTGTCTATATTTTAAAACTATATTTCTTACCATCTACAACTAATTTGCTGCAATTTTAATCAACGTACTTATATTTCAAGGAAGTTGAGTTTTATTTAATTTGAAGATTTTTATTTATAGATATATAAGAATATAAATAGATTAATAAATTTCAAAATAATCCAAGCATACTGTGCGTTGCATAGCACGCTAAGTAATAGCCAGCCCTGATCTAAAGAATATGGTATTATATCTTCATTCTTTCACACTTATAATGCGTCCATCAGCGAATCATGTCGTTTTCATGTCATTTTTTAAATAAATTATAAAATTCATTAAAAATAATTTCCTAACGCCCTACATGTCTGGCTTGACTTCATCTGTTTCGTTTTACGGAGAATCATTTCATGTAATCCTAAATACATATTATGTACCAAATGATAAGTATAGTGTAAACTTGCGTTTTTATATTATATTCTATTAATCTCTTGATCCACATAAAAGGACAACATCACAATATTAGAATTCGTATTAGAATTTCAACAGAGCGTCCCCACAATTGCGGAATCTATAAATTAAGAAATCCTCGGAAGAATAGTCTTTGTCTCCACCCTCTGCAGGACGCGTGACCGGGTTACGAATGTTTAGAGTTTGTCTCTAAGCGGATCCGAGTTTACTTGCGACTTGATTGACAGACTTCGGCTTGATTTTGAAAACTTTAAATGGGAAAAACTAAAATAGAAACTTTCACGCGATTCTAGCTGTAATGAAGTAGTTATAAGGAGAAGAAAAAGAGGCCGAAGAATTTGTGTGTTCAATCAGTCTATGGGTATGGATACCTTATGTTTATTCTCCTCTATATTGTAGCACATTAAAATTCCAGCCTAATAATGTAAGGGAAGAAGAGAAGAACAGTTATTTTTAATCAAAGTAACGAACAAACATCCCGATTGTGTGTATGTGGTGAAAACGCCTTACTTTCTCTCTGTATAAGGACTGACATGTCTTTCGTCGTTTAGCTGTGCGGTCACTTCGTACATATTAACTATTATTCTTATCCATTTACGGCCTTTTTCAATAACCTACCTATCGTTAGTTTAGCTTACTAGAGATAGAGAAATCTATCCTTTTACCCTTACTTGCGTTTCAGTAACCTACCGACGGATAAAATTTCTTATCGCTGTTGTCTATCTATCGACGCCAGGTCGGATAGCCTACTGAAGATAGAGCATTCATACAAATTGCTCTTACTTGCGTTTCAATAAAAGTTTTGTGTTACTCGCCGATAGGCGGAGCTCACTTTGATAACGTCATTTGCTATCTGCCATTATCGGAAAATTACAAAAACGCATAGCGTTAAAAATTTGTTTTAGTAATCACATACAAAAAGTAAGGTATCAACCCTTATATGTCCCATTGCTGGGATCGGGTCTCCTCCGCGAAATCAGATGATGACGATTATTGGGCCCTATTTCACCGATATACTGGCCCGATGCGTGTTAGTGAATTTAGCACACCTTCAGAGACCGTCAATCTCATCAGGCATGCAGGTTTCCTCACGACGTTTTCCGCGATGATCGCGTGTTTAGGGTCCACTCATTTCAAGGCACACTGGGGGTCCAGATCGAACTCGGAACCTTTCGTTTGGCTCGACCGAACTTACTTAACCATCGTCGCTCTAATAATCACATAGTTGATTTATATAAGGCCATGTTCATTAGCAATTCAATTATTTTCTTAATTCAAACCCCACAAATTCATCCCAACTCATTTTACCCAAGATGGCGAATATTATATTCATGAACGCCATTTCAACTCGGTCACGTTCGCTGGATTTTTTCTAATATTTACTGTTTAATATTTATATTTATAATCAAGCAAAATATCTCGAGGCGGTACATAAAATTCTTGTCTTCAAACGTTTACACTTGTAATCTTTTCGTTACGAATGCTTTACATTACATTATTGTTTGTTGTGAAATACTTAAATGTACGTACTAATACAATAAATTCACAAGGATCATTTATGTTTACATACTTTTACATTTTTTGATGGTAATACTTATACGGTTATAAAAGCTAATACTTAAAAGTATCATAAAGGTTTTCTAAATTAAACGTTAAAATTGCATGTTATTTATAATATCATCATCATCATCTGTACCAATATTTATTTACTTCTCTTCTATTTGGAAATAGAAATTTGGCGAGAAAGTATTTCTTAGAATAGATTTTTCTTTGGTCATTTACAATTCCGTATAAACTATAAACAGTATTTATTTATTTTTTTATTTTAAACCATAACTTTACAATCACGCTGAGGCTTGATTTTAGCGTTGATCACCGGTGCTTTTGCTAAATATTTAACCAGTAGAGACTGATTATTATATTCTTTGAATTTCTGTCAACGTTCTATTAACGTCACTATCATCATCTGCCTTGACTCCACCGCTGAATATAAGCGTCCCTCAATGAAAGCCAAGACGACCGATCCATTGCCTCTCATCCAACGCAGACCTGTCACTAAATGGAGATTGTCTTCTCACCTGATTAATCGCCCACCAACATTTCGTCTATCTAAACGCGGCCTCCACTCTAGAACCTTCTTGGCTCATCGGTATTTTATGTTTATAAAATTATATTATTTGTAAATAAATATATCAGTCGTTAATCTATGAACTTATTGAGTATATACTAGTAAGTTATAATAAACTACAATCACACAAACAGAAACGGTTTTAATTACAGCGCATAAGTTAGTTAACAAGGAAGGATGTTCCCGGGCATTGCAATCGGAACTAGCCTATCTACAACTAAGCGAAGAAAGTGGAGTGTGAGGCTTCCGCGGGACAATGCGGGTCAGGCAACACTCACATATATAAGGCTAAGTATCTATTCAATTTAGTAGCATTACATTGGAAGTGAGACAAATGGATTACAGTGGAGTTTCATTGTATATGTATCAAAGTATTTAGTCATTAGTAAGATTATTATGTCAATTTTTGGACTACTACTACTAATATTGAAGACACATACTTATGTATCTCATGTTATTGACAAAAGACCACCAAGACAACCCCTAAGTTTTTTTCTCGTTTTTCTTAGGGGATCCTACATCTTAATTCTTTTTGACTATTTTTTTTGACTTATTTCAAGTGTACAAGTTGTTACCTACGAAATAAAGATAGTTTCGATTTGATTTG
This sequence comes from Lycaena phlaeas, assembly GCA_905333005.2. Taxonomy (NCBI): domain Eukaryota; kingdom Metazoa; phylum Arthropoda; class Insecta; order Lepidoptera; family Lycaenidae; genus Lycaena; species Lycaena phlaeas. The sequence goes on from HG995178.1 coordinate 12,310,470, forward strand.
TTATTAAAGGCAGGGTTAATTAGCTAATGATTACCTACTACTGATATCTAAAATGGCGATCCATTGACACTCATATCCTAAATTGCATGTGTGAAAAGTTTATATACATAAAATACATTTCTTTCGCTCAAATATCACATTTGATATTGCTTTAGAGTGGTTCAACGACTGAGTACTGATAACAGCTTTCGCGGGGTTGTATCTCTATGAGCAACAACCACATCTAATATCATAAAAAAGACCATATCTGCCGTGGTATGACTAAAATGCCGTTATCCAACATCTGGGCGATTTTCGTTTTTTGACACTAAGGAATAGAGAAAAAAATTCTCTATCGATCTGTATTTTCAGTTTTTTGATATCTTCATTAGTTTTAAAAATAAAAATTATAATATTACCGTTAACGGCATACGTTATGTACTATTACAAATCATAGTTTTTTCGCGTTTACTCAAAACTATGATTTGGTAGATAACAGCATTTAAGTCATACCACGGCAGATATAGGATCGTGGATATTCTATTCATTAATAAGAGAATTCATTTCTCTTATTTTACATAGTCAATTATAGTCCCCGTGGCATTGATAGCTGTAATCTCAATAAAGCGCAATATAATTAATTTTCAGCTTTCTTTTTATCTTACTTTCTAAACATTTCCAAAGAAACCATTTCGTATCCAGCAATCAAAGTTGACTTGTAATTTACACATATATCAATACCTCTTCAAAGGACCCTTTACATTAGCTGAGCGCTGAGAAATCTATTTACATTATTGCATGTTGATGGCCAGAGACTATCAAGTCTCTGCTTAATAAATCACCCCGCTTTTGTGGCAGTTCTCGAGGGATAGGAGGCCTCTGTTCGTCGCTATTGGTTTTCGGTCATTGAGGGATCGATGTCAAGAATACTAAATGATTCAGTAACCAAACAACCTGGCCCGTAATGCAAAGGCAATGACGAACATGTGATATTCCGTTTATTGGTGAAATAAGGGTTTATGGTAGCGGGTTCATGAGTATTTCTGCCCTTAATATTAAATACGGCATGTTGTTGAAGATTGAACAATAATAATAATAATAATATCTATGGACGCTTTACACCACGTCAATCTAGTCCCGTGCTAAGTTATCGAAGAGACTTGTGTTACGGGTACCAGACAACGGAAATATATTTAATACTTTTATTCTATACTTACATATATTTAAGATTTTTATTACATTATACACATATTTAATACAAATCCATGACCCAGGAACACAGAAAATTATTTTTGTTCCAAGGCGGGATTCGAACCCGCTACCTCCGGCTTGAGCGCCAACCTGCTGACCATTGAGCCACAGAGATCGTCAAATGAATGATTTGAAGTAGTAATTGCAACAGTAATGTATGCAGCACAAAATCAGGCTTATGATTATGATAGCTACATTGTGACAGCTTACAGAAAGTTTCCAGTCGTGTCGTCGTCGGATAATTAAAATAAAACATTAACAAGTTCACACAAAACCCTTATTCCCAGAACCATGTGACGAATTCTCCCGATACTAACTCTTGAGTGTCAGATGTCACTACGCCTGTCCATCATTAGAAGTAATTTCTAATGTAGTAATAATAAACGTTTTCATTAAAGTGAAGCTAAGGCTCTATTCGTCAGCATTTATTAATCGTTTCGATCATCTATATGCAAATATTTAAATCTACACTGTCAATATTTTTACGATCCCACTTTAGCTATGCTGTCAAAACGTTTAAAGCTTTTAGAACCATATAAATTTAAAATATTGAAACATAGTGACATAGACAATATCACTACAATTTTTGTACTATATGATAATATTACGTTAACGGGCATGATTTTTTGATGTGAAACTTCTTTAGAATCGTTGTGATTTCAAACCGGATGCAACGGAAAAAACGACAGGTAAGAGACACATATACAAAAGAGCGAGAGAGCAAATGTCGGTGTCGGAGAGCAAATATTGCAGACTGTTTAATACTTGCTTGTATTTGAACATTTAACATGTGTTTCACTTCTATCGCGTGTGAATCGCACACACACTCCTGCAAATGCACTGCCCCCTTAAACCACCGCGAACACCTTCTATCGCTTTTTAAGGGTATCTTACCTATGCAACAGGTACATATCTTGCTAGCCACACTACTCCTCGTAAGGGGAGATTGCCCAACCGCAAGTAAGCAGTAACCCTACGTCGTACCTACTGGACCTAGCTTTCCAGCCTGCACGAACTACACGAATATAGGGGCATTAATTTAGGTATTAAGTAGCTCCTCCTGCGCACGCCCGTTCGTCGACGAGCATGATTCTATCACTAGGTACTTGTGTTTTTTTTAAATCAGTCTAACCCTCCAACTTAAATAGAAAAGTCATTAGAAATGTTGCTAATAAAAATATATATTTGAAATGCCTCTTTAGAGAAACCGTTAAAAAGCATAGTGTGTTGTAAGACTACCATTATTTTGTTTATCATAATACTAGCAGCGCCCCGCGGTTCCTCCCACGTACTTCGCATTCCCGTAAGAGTACAGTGATGAAATCTAGCCTATGTGTTGTCCTGATGTAAGCAATATTATTGTAAAGTTTGATCAAAATCCATTTAGTAATTTTGCGTGAAAGAGTACACTTACATTTATACTTTCTTACGAATTTTTGAGCTTTATTATAATTTAAAATTAACAAATATTTTAGATAGTAGCATTTCCAGTTCACATTATAATAATTATTATGGTAAAGTTTGTCACTAAATGTCTAAGTTGTTACGGTTCTAACGTGGTCCTATAAGACATTAGTTTAAATAATACCAAGAATACGAATATACCCACTATTTTAGTTATAATGCATACACATGTTTATGATTGGGTATTTTTTTTTATTAGCCTATGCTGTCCAACTGCTGGGCAAAGGCATCCCCTAAGTTCTTCCACATATCTTGGATTGGGCATTTTAACTATTTTAATTTTTTTATTACCGTTAACAACGGAATTTTATGATTTACATAAAAAAAAAACTTTTATATACAAATTATAAAGCATTTAATTTTATTTATGAAGAGCGTATTTCCAGCGAATTATTAATTCTCACTAGACATTCATTCTCTACCTGATAACCTGGAATTTTCTAAGGAATAAGTATTTGCGATCATAAAATATATTTTGTGATTCATAAAAATTTTCTTTAGCTACATAAAAGATTGGCAATCGATGGAAAGGGCTTTCACGACAGAGTTTACGAGAAAATTAACAGGAAGTATGACCCTTTGTGGCATCGTTAAATTTTAATACATTCAATCTTTCAGTTAATAAAAATATTTTTTTTGTGTTTCCTGAAACGGTACGCTCATTATTATTCCTTTAAATCTTTAAATGACGAGATTTACCATCACCATTATCATCATCATCATCAGCAACCTTTATCCATCCACTGCTGAAAATAGGCCTCTTTCAATAAACCTCAAGACAACCGATCCCTTGGATTTTGGTAATTTGTTTTTTTATTCTTAAGTCTTACGCACAAAAAATAATAATAATAATTGGAAATGGTTCTTATATGCGATTTAACATTTCTTTCGATGCTTTATCTGGTGTTATCTAAAGATAACAGAATGTCGACATAAAAGTTTGCTTATCAGAGAATAATGACGTGATTCTTAATAAAACTTATTAAACTCAATTAAATAAACCTAGAGAAAACTTAACGCTTTAGTACTTATAATAATCGCAATCTTTACGACAGCAATGGAAATTTCCAACCATAACGTTGTTTATCAACTGTTAAATAACGATACGAGAGTACACAATAGACTTTAAAAAACACAGAGAGATGAGGAAGGCTATTTTTAAAATAAATTAAGTAAACGAAGGGTCCCTTTAATTTGGTGTTAATTATTCTGCAGAGGACAATGGGGCCGTCATAATACTCAGGCCCTAGTCGAAATCAATTAGCCTACGCACACAAAGGTCCCCTCTCGTGTGTACACGTCGGATTACGTGTGTGCCAAACTGTCAACTGTTGACATTTGACCAACATATCACACTTATTGAATGTGATCACAAGATTACAGACACATTTTATATTGGAGTGGAATAAAAAGTAGCCAATGACCTGTGTATAATGATTTCTGACATATTTATTCTCTTTCATGTACTAAGTGTGTGTCTGTCATCTGCTGTCGGTTAACTAACAATAAAACAAAAAAAAAATACAAAACACTCATTGATGTAGTAAAAACTAAAATGTGTAAAACTGTTAAACTAAGTCAGACGCTGTAGTTCAAATGTAAAACATATTATTCCTTACAAGAGAATAATAGTACTTAATTAAAGTCATAATTTTGCATCATAATTTAAGTCATATATTACATATAGTTATATGTTCTATTTATAGCTATTCACAAAATTTTAAGCTGACACCATGCTTATAATATGCTGCAATAAATTGAAATCAAACACATTATACAATTCGAGATGAATAATTTTGATAAAATCGTTTTGAAACCGACCCAAGGATTTTAAAGGCTTTGAGCATACAATGCTAAGCTCAACATAAACAATACAATTAAATACAATCTGAACCATAATAGAAGAACCCAAAAACATAATTTTATTAACATTACGGTCCGTTCTCACATATTTTGTAGAATATGAAAAAAAAATTAATAAAAATCCCAAATATTATTCATTGTATGTACAATAAGTCTAAAATTGTATTTTTATGAGGGTGGGATCCACTTAACAGATTTTTATAGGGCGAGTCATTTTTATGACATTTTTAAGAAGCTCATTCTGTGTTATTATTCATAATTTCTGAAGGCGTCTACTAATGACGTCTTAAATTTATTGTTGTCACTGTTTATGCTTTTTTATCCTCAGTATATATATAAATTGAGAGAAGGATCCAACATATAATTACAATCGATTATACTACACTTAATAGCAGTAGTGTAGAACTAAATGTAGTATTACAAATATTTGTGGACATATTTTTTTCACTATATCGCTAGGTTATAAAATTTAATTACTTTAAATTTTGTAGTCCACCTCCGTGTGATATGCGAAACTTTTACTAAAAAATTGTACGGAGTTTAATAGTAATAAATATAAAGTCTTAACTTTATATTTAGCGCCAACATATGTCATGGTAAGTTGTTTTGCTAGTGGCGGTGGGGTTCAGTAGCCTAGGGTGAGCCCAACCTCTTGGGCGAAGCGAATTGAGCCAAGGGAGCTCTTTGTACCCCTCTTATGAGAAGGGGAGACAAAAGAGCAGGGGGCAAGGGGAACCTCGCCTCATTGTCCTGACGGTGGGAGGGGTTGTTCTTTGGTGCGGGGCAACCTCTCTGTTGAAGTGGCGTCGGTCCCCTGAGGACTGACTAGCCGTCGAGGTGCCCTATTACTTGTAGATCCAGGGCACCTCGTCAAAGGCGGCATTGGTGGCACTCGCCGGGTTTGAGTGGGTAGAGCTGCGTCTACTTTCGGGCGCAGCGAGTCCCACATACCCGCTTGGGGTGACCCAATCCCCCGCGGTATGCTTAAGCGCATTTCCCGGCGTAAAAGAAAAAAAGAGCTTATGCTAGTAAAATATGAATCTCAAATTACCGTATATCGCCCAACGGTACAAAATAAAATCTCACTTAAAAGAAGACTTATAATTTCGTCGTGGAAAAACAAAATCAATCGAGACTACGTGTTACAACCACTCCACGTTGGATTGCTCCATCTTACAGTTTATCGGAAAAGGATTACTGATCATTAGCTGTTGCCCGCGGCTACGCCTCCGCACTTATTATATTGAGACTGATAGTAATGGAGATTTATACCTTTTTAACATCATTATCAATCATTGAATCATTGCATCCCTATTTTTTTCTTTAACACCGGTAAATGCGCTTAGGCATGCCGTAGGGGAGTGGTCGCCCAAGGAGGGGATTCGCTGCTCCCGAAAGCTGGTAAGTGAACGCAGCTGTAGCCACTAAAACCCGGCGAGTGCCACCAACGCCGCCTTTGGTGAGGTGCCCCGGATTTACAAGCAACAGGTCGCCTCGACGGCTAGTTATTCCCTCAGAGAACCGACGCCACCTCCACAGAGAGGTTACCGGCACCACAGAACAACCCCTCCCAACGTCTAGACAGAACAATGAGGCGAGGTTCCCATCCTCGGTCCTTGTCCTCCTATCCATAGTTCATTGCAACCCTGTTGCATCCGCCCATCATTGCATCCCTGTTGCATCGTATGGGTCAAACCGGCAAGCGGTAACATTCAGTGATTATGGGTTCTTTTAGTTTCATATTATCACTGATGTTTTAATTTGAGGCCTTTGTTCAACAGTGGACGGATTAAGGAAATGATGATAATGGTATTGACACAATCATAAACCAGTTACTTCTAAGCTTCTATATTAAATACACAACATAATTGTGTAACAAGAGACAGTCAAAATCGGGTGGAGATTGAATTTCGTCCATTATAATACAAATAGGTTCTATCAGAGATTCGTTGGCCTACATAAACTGATACATTTAAGGTAATTACACTATTATTATTGTAAAAAATTACACTGGCTAGGGTCAGGCGTTAGGGGTGGTTAGCACGCGACTGTATTCGAAAGCGTACACGCGATGTTTTACGTCTTCCAACCCGAATTCATTGAGCTATGGGGTAATAGGTCTATGGTAATGGGGATATGATGCATAAATATACGGAATCAATATTTGTCTAAGTCTAGTCAAACATTTGGAATTTAGGTTGTCCTATTCGTCAATTCTCTGTTACACGAAGCCGAAACATGGAGCTTGTGTGTGTGTGTGTGTGTGTGTGTGTGTGTGTGTGTGTGTGTGTGTGTGTGTGTGAGAGAGAGAGAGAGAGAGAGAGAGAGAGAGAGAGATGTTGAGCATTGATGAAATATAGCGGTTGATCGTAGAGGGAAAAAAATTTAAGGTTGTGTGTATTTTTGTATACTGTATCATAAAAAAATGATTGTCCAAAAAATTAAAAAAATAATTAGGGGTACCTTAACATTTAGGGGGATGAAAAATAGATGTTGGCCGATTCTTAGACCTACTGAATATGCATATAAGATTTCATAAAAATCGGTCGAGCCGTTTCGAAGTAGTCAATTACGCACACCGTGACACGAGAATTTTATATATTAGATACTAGCTGTTGCTTGCGGCTTCGCTCGCGTTCAATTCGGAGTAGCGCAAATAGTAAACACAGACAGATTTTTTTTTGAACTACCCTGCGAACTTTTATCTCCTATTTCATGCCCATTTAGGTAAAAACCTTAAAAACGGTGGAACAATAATTATTAATGGTTATTTAATTCTTGTCAAGTGCCTAAATGCAAAGTTTCATGGCGTCATCTTCTATGTATAATGACGAACTTCCATACAAACTTTCATCCCCTATTTAAACCTCCCTAAGTTTTTTTTCGCAACAAAAAGTAGCCTATGTCCTTTCCCAAGCTCTAATCTATCTCTGTTCCAAGTTTCATCAAAATCGATTCAGTGGTTTAGGCGTGAAAGCGTAACAGACAGACAGACAGACAGAGTTACTTTTCGCATTTATAATATTAGTAAGTAAGGAAGTAAGGATTATCGTCGTCTTGTAACTACGTCAACGACGTACCCATTACTTCGATGCAAACGTACCACATAATTAGAGAATCCATTTTGGCAGCAATTAAACCGTGATCGACAAAATGACAGATTTTAATTCTCAGTCAAGTTTTTATTTTCTTCGCAGTGCATTCGTTAGCGGAACGGGCACACGCTATTTTTATCCCTACAATTATGACGGCCTATACGTTGCACGTGTGTTTTGAATAAAATTCGAAGCGAGTCTGAAAATTGAGAATGTGTGAAATTTTTTTTCGTTTGTATTTAATGCTTAGCTTTTGTGTGATGAGTATGAATGAATGAGGTTTATTCGGTAAGAAAGAATTGTCTTTCAATACATTATTTATTTTAGGTATTCAGATTAATAAGGATTCAGATGTTTTTGAAACCTTAAACACGCAAGTTTCAAGAGCGCTTGTTTTTTTTTTTCATCGTAGTAATAGGAGTATAGAACCTCATTTGTGACGGACAGTTGGTTTACCTGACGGTAAGTGATAGCTACTACATCCATAGACAAACCCATAGACCTACAGGTGCGTTGCCATACTCTTCTCTAATTGCTACATCGGTTTAATTTATTAAAGCATTACATTAGTGTAACGGTATTATTTTATCTATCAACTAGCTATTGCTTTTTTTCCCCGTTCGCCCGTTTCGCCCGCGTTAGCAAAAAATCCTGTTATTCTAGTACCTCCTTCTATGTTATCCTATTATCCTATGTTACTTCTAGTACCTTCCAGAATATGTGTAAAAAGTTTCATGATGATTTGTCGAGTAGTTTTTGCGTGAAAGCGTAACAAACATCCACGCTTTCACATTTATAACATTAGTAGGAAGTAAGGATCAGATTCGTGTGACGGTATTATTTTATCTATTACTTCTGGTGAATATATTATACATGGGATCGCTTGCAGTTATTTTAAGCTCCTGTCTGATCGGATCTCACAACGTATCAAGTGCACGGAGATCGTCAATCAATTAACCATACATATTTCAGTGGCCGGCTTAAGTGGCTACAATAAGTCTTCACCGAACTATTGTGTAATAATTAAAACAAGTGATTAGTACTTTTTTTTATAAGGAATCAATTAGTGGACAGATATGAATTGATAATGATGAATATCACTAAATAATTATAATGAAACAACTTTTACGGATTTTATCGCGGTCTATTTAGTTTTTTATGAGCCCTCTTAGGGAGGACTCCTCCGTGACCATGGTTGCTGTAAAGTATCCGAAACGTCGGGCATATAAAAAACTAAATAAACCGCGATAAATCCGCAAAAGTTGTTTCATTATAGTGAGTGAAATTCGCGTAAACATAAGAAAACAATTACTGAATAATTCCGATGTTTTAATTATTTTATATAATTAAGAATTATTTAAACTTGGAGAGTTTAAACTCTACATTCAAACCGTTATAAAAAAATATTCATAAGCTATTGTAGAGTTAATATTAAGCTCGACTAATATTATAATTCAATCAAAACTATGTTAATAAATCTCTTTACGTCTTAAAAGGTAAGATTATTTAGTCCCACGGGATATTCTGATCCCAGTTTGGAAACAATCAGTGAGACGTATGTGTGAGGTCATAAAGTCGCTTTTTGCAACCGCAAAACCCACTTGTTTGAAACAAAGTTAAAAGTCATATTAAAACTAATATCAATGCAAAAATAACTGCATCTATTTCCTCAGTCTAAAACCTATTTGCATCTAAACCGTCTAAGTCTAATTTCCATAATATTGACAAAATGTGGATAAGTGTAAAATTATTCTATAAAATTATTCTATAACTAGCTATTATCAGTGTTAAAAAACATTTTTTTAATATATCCTATGTTGCATGTAGTATCTCCGACAATATATTGTGTAGAAGTTTTCATGATGATCGGTTAAGTAGTTTTCGCGTGAAAGCGAAACAAACATCCCTACTTTCACATCCTACTAATATTATAAATGCGAAAGTTGTAAGTATGGATGTTTGTTACTCTTTTACGTAAAAAGTACTGAATGGATTATTATGAAACTAATACTTTAGTTATATAATAAAATAATATAGCTTACACATCAGAATAATACATTGGCTATATTTTATCTCCGTAGTCCCACGGGAATGGGAAACACGCGGGTGAAACCGCGGGACGCTGCTTATTTATAATATGAGTAAAGGAAGTGATATTTGACCATTTTTTTATATTTATAGTACTTGCATATTTGCCGGTGGGAGAAATTTAGTGATGTTGCCTTAAGCCACGTCCACCTCTCTACGTCTGGAGATAGACAGTGCTTGAGTTGATGTGTCTAGTCGCGAGCGAACTCTTTTTATTATCAAAGCCAAAGCCGACCTTTTACTAGGTGACATCAACCATACACATCACATTTCAACATCATCATCATCATATTCATCATCAGCCTTTATTCGTCCAAAGCTAAATATATGACTTTTTAATGAATGCCAAGAAGACCAATTATTAGCCACTTATATAAAACTTCATTTATATAATTAAACAAAAAAATAAATATTTACATTTGTTTTTTTCTATGTAAAATTTTGGGGTCAATTCTGACCCTCTACAAAGATACACTGTCTTTTTTAGCGATATCAGGTAAGGGTTAAAAATGTCGTATGTTTCTGCATCTGATGTACGAATCGCTATATCAAAAAATGTTGGTCTATTTGATCCCCTACTACTAAAGATGTAGTATTAGCAGGTTGCGTGTTAAAGTGTATCGACCTGGCTCGCCGACTACTAGCTCCTCGACGACTACCGCCCCTGACCCAATACTTTTTCAAGTAGCCCCTAACACGTTTATAACACGCAAAAATAGATTTGCGGATATCTTAAAATTACTAAAACCATTTAAAACGGGACATTTATCATGTTTTTTATTTTTATTTTATGGAGTTTGATATTTCGTCATTGTCTACGAATGTCTCGTTAACGAGGCATAAATATAGAGATAGATATAAGATAAAAATAAAACATGGTAAACATCCCGTTTCAAAAAAAAACATATTAATAAACATCTTGAAATATTTTTTTTATTTTATAATATACGCTAAATGTGAGCGTTTTTGAGTATATATCCTTCATTCTGAACTACTAAAATAGACAAATTATTGTAAATTTGGTTGTAGGGATCTACAAAATCAATAAGGAAAATCGGGTCACAAAAATTCTATGCTACTAAGATTAAAAAAATATTTCAAGGATATGATGCCACATTATCACTAGTAGTTTCTGGGCGGATAAAATTTAGGTAGCCATCGACACGCTAAGAAGAAGATCACTAGGAGACATTAGCTAAAAAATAATCATCCTTTATCTGACCGTACTTAAAAGATAGATATAACGTAGCTAATATACCATATTTTAATTATTTTATGAACAACACATTAAATTATCTCTTGTATACAGCTTAACAAATTAAACGCGTCCGTAATATGTATTATATTATTTAGTCTCTAAGGCATTTCTCCATTACGGTTTGCTTTAAAACTTGTGTTGGTTTAGTTTAAATGGGTACACTCGGCTTACGTTTATTAACTAGCAGGCAATATATAGTGTACACAGACAGATTATTATTATCTAAGAGCCTGTTTCACAATCTCCAGATAAGTTCCGAATAGGCTATCGGCAACATATTTGGCAGATATTTGACTGATACTCCATACTCTATCTGTCAGTGTGTTTTTGTGGAAATCAGTGGCCTTGTGAAACAGGCCTTAAGTATGTTATATATTTTATTTCGACGACCTCAATGGCTCAATGGTTAGCGCATTGACGCCCAAGCCCGGAGGTAGCGGGTTCGAATCTCGCCAGGGAACGAAAATGTTTATGTATTCCTGGATCATGGATGTGTATTAAATATATGTATTTCCATTGTCTGGTACCCGTAAGACAAGTCTCTTCGAGAACTTACCACGGAATTAGATTGACGTGGTGTAAAAACGTCCGTAGATATTATTATTAAATAGTAGGAGTCACAGCTAGTATTTTTTGAAAAATAAGACTATTTTCTATAAGATACATTGCCTAAACCTTCTTTAAAAAATAAGCTGTCAAATAAAAAAAGAAGAAAAAAAAATCGACGGAGCGCCTTAAAAACAAACCTTCCAGTTTTTTTTACATCAGTACAGATTTGTATGTCGATCGTGAGATCGCACTTTTCTCGACATTCGAGTATCTCACCACTGTCAAAGTTGAGTAGGATACCAATCGTCGCTGATGCATAAAATATATCGCAGTGACCAGGGTCACACTTGATGACGGCTATCCCTAAACATATCAATGATTATTAAACGTATATATTGTATTATAATGAAACCACTTTAGACATTCTATAGCGATTTTTTAAGATTTCAATATGCCCGACGTTTGAATTTACACTTTACAACCGTGGTTACAAACGTAAGCACTACAAATGTATATAGTACATTGTTAATTGTAATTGTTTTCCACGACCATTCAAAAATGTATGCTAATAATGTTTTAGATCTGTGTGTTTGTCGTATTTTACAAATTTCCATATAAAATTACTTAGCCCTAATAATAATTAAATTAGACTAATTAGATTATTAATAAGATGAAATAATAATTATTGTGTATAGTACTCTATTGGTGTAAGAAATAGTTTTTACCCCAGACGCAAAAACGACGTGTTACAAGTTTGACGTGTATATGTGTGTGGGTCTGTCTGCGGCATTGTAGCTCGTGAACGGTAAGCCGATTTTGATTATGTTTTTATTGTTTGAAAGATGAGTTATCCGCGTGAGTTCCTACCTAGGCTAAAATTCGATCCAAGATGGCCGCCTTCACAAAATTGCATATTTTTTTACAACTCCCACAAGTGTCGCATAAAAGGACTTGACTAGTAGAATACTATAAATTATGACACGGAGCAAATAAGCAAGGCGATGGTGATTAAGGAACAGCGCTTCACTTACACCATTAAAATCTTCTTTGATAATGTTTCCATATAAAAGAAATAAGACACGCGATGGTAAGTGATTACCGTGACGTAATGTTGAGGACGCTGTCCCTTTCATATCAGGATTAAGGATTAGGATATTAGAAGGGACAAGGAAAATATATTGAAATATGAGGATATTTTTGGATAATAAGGCATCCGGACGTAACTTTTTCGATGTGTAATTCAATATTTTATTCTCGAACATACCGTACTGTTTGTACGACTCTTAAGTTCAAAAATGGACGCCCCCTATAATATATACACAGAAACCTCATAGCGAACGCCTACAATAAATAAAAACAATAAATAAAATATATTAATAATAAGTATAAAACTTTCAATCAAATTTAATTAAGTTTAACTAAATATGAGCGACGATGGTCCAATGGTGGATGGACTCGGCCTCTTATGCGAGAGGTTCCGGGTTCGATCCTGACCCCCCCGTGTGTGCCTTGAAATGGGTTTTTCTAATTTCTAAGTGCACCCCAAACACGAGACCATCTCTCGCTCACCGGTGAAGGAAAACATCGTGAGGAAACCTGCATGCCTGATGAGATTGAAAGTCTTTGAATGTATGTGAAGTTCACCAGCTCGCACTGGGCCAGCGCGGTGAACTATTGGCCCATTACCCTCCTCGCCTGATTTCGAGGAGGAGACCCGTGCCCAGCAGTGGGACATAAAAGGGTTGATACTTTACGTTTTACTTTAATTTAACTAAATATATTTGAATAATGTGTGCACTAACTTAATAACTTTCTAAATACATTAGACAACTATTCAATACTTCATTGGCTAAGCTATTTCAACTTTTAACCACAGAATAATTTTCAAACATCTAAAGGTTATGGACTTAATATTGCCCACATTAAAACAAATAACCCATATTATTCGTAGCGATAGGCATGATACTTTAAAATATACTTAAATTTTACTGTTACAGCTTACGTTTGGAAATGAGAACGCAATGATCTATAGATCAATTAAATCCATCCATATATGTAATATGATCTCGGTGGTTCCTATAGCTCAATTTATTTTATTATTTGTCTTTAATTTTCCCATTAATATTTATTGAGGCGTATTCCATCTGTGCTAGTAATTATGTTCATATTTCATTCAAAGGATTTAAAGTACAGAATTTCATCAAAATCTATACAGTAAATTTGGTAATAATTAGAATAACATGTATATACTTAAGTATTATCTAAAAACTGTATGGGGGATGCGCTGTACCACGCCTTCTTAATGGCGATCCATCCTGCTTGTCACACTTGAAGCAGCTTTGCTGTGTTTCAGTGAGAATGGCAGGACAGACAATGTCTTGGCTATTTATATGTCAATTGGCTTGGGAACTAGAAAGGCTAGTGTTTAGTGTAATAGTTTCATGGGCAACATTGACCACTAACCTTGACTACTAAGACATATCTTACATATATTTTTTACTGGTCAAAGGGTTGGGCCACATTCTGGACTGCATCTTGATTGTTTCTCCCTTAAAACAGCTTTGCTGTGTTTCGGTGAGAAGGGCAAGACAGGCCTTAAGATACTGGCATGAAAACTTAATATCTAATGCCTCGGGATAATCTGCGTGTGAAGAGAAGTAAGTGTCGACTACTTACTATCAAGCACGTCTGCTAGTTGTATATCCAAGGAAGATAAAAAAGCCACCAAGCAAATTTTACCCTCAAAAAGTAAAAAGTAAAGTATCAACCCTTTATGTCCCACTGCTGGACACGGGTCTCCTCCTCGAAATCAGGCGAGAAGGGGTAATGGGCCAATAGTTCACCGAGCTGGCCCAGTGCGGGTTGGTGAACTTCACATACCTTCAAAGACTTTCAATCTCATCAGGCATGCAGGTTTCCTTACGATATTTTCCTTCACCGGTGAGCGAGCAATGGTCTCGTGTTTGGGATGCACTTAGAAATTAGAAAAACCCATTTCAAGACATACACATACATTTTACCTTCAGATTTGAACTAATGATTTAAAGATTTCCACCACTTATGAGTTTCCCAATTTATTTATTTCGATTACACAATTCCTGTACTTACAGCTAAACCAAGACGTACATAGAATAAGTAAAAATTATATTAATATTATAATTTATTTACTACGAATTATTATTCGGAGCTATTTTTAAAGTATTTTGAACATGAGTTTAAAGTGTCATGTTCGTTGTGAACATGTCAACTGTGGTAGCCGAAGCTAACAAATATGAATTGAAGAATTATATTATCAAATAATGATTGATAAGTTGATTTCATAGCCGACGTGAAATAGCGCACTTATTAAGACACTCGTTTCGCCCGAGCTGTCTCTGTGAAGTCTGAAAACATTTTCATTATCTTTCCCTTATCTTTCCTTCTTAATTCCAAATTCCTTATTATCCGAGTTACCTGGGCCAATATTTTTTAATATTAATTTTTTTTTTTTTTTCGATCAAACTAATTATACAGTGTTCTTTGATGATCTTAATAACTTCATCTAACCGTTTAGAATTACACGCGGGTTTAAATTCTATCAGAGGCATCTATAACAAATGATATAAATATTTTCAAACTCACTTATAAAAATAAAAAAGATGCGCATATCGGGTATGAACTCGTCTTTTGTACATTTAACGTAACACTTCAAAGCGCTTTAATTAACTTAACATAAGTAATATATTTTTTTCCATACTCTTATATTGTTAGGTCTTTTCGTATGAAAACGGCCTTCATATTTTTTACGCGAGAATTTTATTCTGCCGTGCCTTATCTAATCTCATCGCATCGGCATGATACATTGAAACATAAGGTCGAACAGCCAAGGTTTATGACTTGTACCAAGACATTATGAGTGCTTGTTTGAATAGCATCGTTACGTCCGTTATGTCCTTATCGTAAACTCGCATCGTATAATTGTAATGATGGATTTGTCGTATTACATTATTTAAATTCGTGTACGCATCTATTTTTACGTTTTGTTTCTAAGAAAAGTTTTGCTTTAATTTTTTAATAAAATAAGGTAATTGAAAATTATAATGTGCATATATTATATTAAATAAATTATCGTCATACTATAAAGTAATATTTTAAACGTGCCCTAAAAAGTAATCCAATTTGTTTAATACTTTAAAGTAAGTTTACCAAAAAAAAAGTAATTTTCGTTCGTATAAGAAACAAAACTTATTTCAAAGTCACTTATTACTAAAACTTTACCCGCTCAAACTCTAAAAAAACGCAACAAAAAAGATGCGCATTCCAACTCCGTAGCGATCACAATCACTCATACATGTAAGTACGTTCACTTCACTACGGCGGCTACGTGCGGCCTACGCGACGGACGTCGTAGCACTGATGCCCGCCCGTAGCCCGTAGCTCCGCGTAGCATTGTTTCAATTAACTGCTTTGTTGCTCCCGTGTCACTGAAACCGATTTTGTCATAAAAATCCTATGACAGCATGTAATGGTCCCCTTTTAAATGCAATCCAATTATACGCTTTTATTTTTTTATCAGCACTTTTGGAATGTTCCAGACCCTTTTCCGAAGTATTTTTTCATTTTAAGCCTTTTTTTCGTAAAATACTCTTTCCTTTGTAATGAATATTCGATGTTATCCACTGAACGTGGACATCAGTTGTGTTATTACTCTGCCAGAAAAGTTAACTGTTTTTAATTTAATCTGCGATATCTGAGAACAGGTTGAAATAAATACAAACAGTTTTTTCCATTAAAATTCTAAACGAACAGAATCTTATTCCCATTTTAATGTGTATGGGTCCAAATATAGTAAGTATGCTGTGTATTCGCTACAGCATCTAGTTAGTTTGTCCTCCAAAAATACAAACTCAAAAGTTGAAATGTCTCAATTCTATGTTATATAGAAACTGTGTTGTAATAAAATGGTACTAGACGTTGTATCGACCTTATCAAGTAATGATAGGTAAACCGCTCAAAGATAATAGCAAAACTTATGAGGGTAATTATTTCGCCCTACTATTGCTGTTCGCTTACGCATTATGACAATTATGATCAAAACATTATAATTCTTAGGTCCTGTTTCGCAATCTCCAGTTAAGTTCCCAATAGGCTATCGGCAACATATTTGACAGATACTCCATACTCTATCTGTCAAATATGTTGCCGACAGCCTATTGGGAACTTAACTGGAGATTGTGAAACAGGCCCTTAATTAAACTAAAGATGATAAAGACGCTCTGATGATAAATAATAATTGTTCCACTAGAGATAGCATTGCGTTGTGTTGCAGATGCTGATTTAGAGTCGAATATTCAGTCTGTCCTGACCTAACGGCCTCATTGGTTTGCGGTGAAATTAATTGATAACACCAACCTTGTATATTATCAAAATAGAGCTGTAACTGAAATATCATCATCATTATTATCAACTTTACCTGCAGGTAAGGCAGGAAGTAAGGCACACTATACCTAAGTGACTTCTAAGGTCATTTTCAATGAACGGCGAAATCGGAGGTGGAAGGACCAAAAACACTTATATTTTTGGTCCTGATTAAAAGGGCAATTTAAGTTTCAGTAGTTGACAAAAAAAGGATGCCAATACTGATGTCATTACAATTATCTAGAACTCCAGATATGCTAAGAAAGTAGAAGCCTTTGATTTTTCACACTTAATCTCATTTTAAAATTTATTATTTGTAAAACCATGACCGTTGCTTAGTAACGAATAAGCAGTGACATTATACATTTGTTAGTAATATAATTTTTTTACAAATAATAATAATAAGTAAGCTACAGTGAATTGAACGCTCATATTCATTGAAGAAAGTTCTGCGTTACTTCAAATAGCAAATACATTGTTTTTTTTTAATACACCCGTCGGTTGCTTAGCAAATACATTACAGAATTATTATTATTCAAATATATTTTATGCGACAGAACAAAAAAAATAATTTCGAGAAAACTCCTTTTTTAAAACGTTTACTCAAAGCTTCGCTTATGAAGAGTGCAATAAATATATGAAAGACATTCTTAGATAGATTCCAAGAAAAATGCCGGTATAGAAAATTAAAATAAATTCTTAACATCAAAACAAACTCAAGCTCATAATAACATAAGCATGTTCACAATTAATAGCATACTAATGTAGTAATAATACCTCGCCCGACTGTACCACTGCATTGTTTAGTTGCGTTTGTATGTAACACGTATATTATCACTACAAATGCTTTTCGCTAATATTTTATTGTTAGCTCGATGCTAAATTATAATTAATTTCACCGTAACGACCAAATATCATTGCATGCATTAACGATAATTATGTCTAATTTCCTTGTGAATGGCTATTTGACGGTCAGGATACTGCACACTTATGGTAGAATCGCGGGTTCGAATTCCGCCAGGTGTAGATAATTTGTATGATGAATATATATTGCCTTCACCGGGTCTATAAATTTCTTAAATTGAATAATACATCATCATCATCATAATCACTATCGTCAGCCTTTATCAGTCCACTGCTGAACAGAGACCTCCTCCAATGAACTCCAAGACGGCCGATTATTATTTATTTATTTACTACTAGTAGCGCCCCGCGGTTTCACCCGCGTACTTCCCGTTCCCGTGGGACTATGGAGATAAATTATATACTATGTGTTATTCTAATGTATAAGCTATATTATTGTAAAGTTTCATTAAAATCCATTTAGTAATTTTTACGTGAAAGTAACAAAAATCCATAATTACAAACTTTCACGCTTATTATATTAAGTAGGATTATTATTATTACTATATTTGCATGCTTGTATTAGCTACATTAAGGGGCTGTTTCACAATCTCCAGTTAAGTGCCCAATAGGCTATCGGCAACATATTTGACAGATATTTGACAGATACTCCATATTCTATCTATCAAATATGTTGCCGATAGCCTATTGGGAACTTAACTGGAGATTGTGAAACAGGCCCTAAAAGTGTCATAAATGTGTCCAACTGTGGATGGAAAGGATGGAAAATGAAACTGAAGAGGCATTACAACAGCAAGAGGAGATTACAACAGCATTATGGCGGCAAGACATTTGTTCACATAAAGATTATGGGGACCTTAATGAAAATACGTCGTTTTTCGAAATAGGCTTATTGGACGGACAAGAGCTAGAATTACACACAAAACAGAACAAGCATCGATTCACAAATCACATTTCAACGGCAGTCCCATTGCCGTTAACGACTTGATAATCTTGTTGTCTGCTGCGGTCGAGGTGTTTTCCTCGACGGCCGCTAGCACGAAATAACTTTATTCAGTTCACTGAATTTTTCATTAAAACCAAATAATGTTAGTGTAAATATAATATTTTAAGTTAACATTGTTATTTTCACTAATTAAACCATTTAAATATTTTTTTACTTTTATTTTTGAGTTCGACATTTCTGCATCCGCAAAGAATGAAAGAGGAATGGATTATTATTAAAACCATACAAAACCGAAGAGGAAATACGATTGGTCAATTGATGCGACATGACACGACGACGAAAGAAAGAATGAGGGAAAAAGAGGAGGATATAGACTGAGAAGAACTTATATCGAACAAGTACAGGAGAAGATACAGGTTATGTCGTATCAGGTGAAAGTGTTGGCGGAGAAGAGAAATGAGTGGAAAATACTCTACAGACAAGAACAAGGCTCCTTTAGAGAGAGAGAGAGAGAGAGAGAGAAAGATTTCTGCATTATCAACGAATACGATGTTCACGAGACGGTCTCATATATCCGTATTAAATTATTTAACTATGGGTGTTAAAATTGACATTTATGATCACTTTAAAATTAGCGTGACTTGTGTCTTTGAAAATAGAGATAAAAACACACCACCAATATTTAAACGGCAATAATGAAGACAACCCAGTCAATTATTAAAAGAAATCATTTTTTTTTCTTAGTTCACAATCAAAAGATTCAGTTATCTATAATAAATACACAAATACATTATCATGAAGGGTTGAGTTCTAGAGTTAAGGCCGCGTTTAGGTAAATGAAGTGTTGGATAGCTAATATATACAGCCTAGTGTGAAGAAGATCTTCGTACAGTGGCCACGTGTCGTATGCGAGTGGTAAGGTAAGGTGAAGGCCGATGATGATAATAACATTAATATATACTGTAGTAAAATGATAATAAATAAGGTTGTAAACAAATGATACGAAATATCCTACTCAAAGTGTTAGACTGAGGCTTTTTAGTCAAAATATTCGGACAAAACGAATTACCATAATCTAGATATCTAAAAATACTTTCAGACCCTTTTAGGGCTGAGCTTTGGTGAAGTCTATGTATTTCTTTTCTTTTTTTGTGAAAACCACTTATACGTCACAAATATTTCAATTCGGTAACAATACTTTACTCGTGAAGAATATGTGATTTAAATGATGATGATAATAAATAAAACTACCTACTTTATAAAGATATTGAAAACCACATAAAATGTAAGAACTTTTCATTTCCTTCTTAAAAACTATATAATTATATGAATAAGCGTTGAATGGTCCCAGCGATAGCTAATTTCGCTAACGATGTCTCATTAACGCCAATGACCGAGTAAATATTGATAAAATCGAAGTCTAGACGATCACATTTTAATAAGTTTGCTCCTCAACAGGATACTTTTAATAGTTCATTTTATATTGTAACAAATAGCTTGTCTGTGGTTCTATTAGTTTTATTGGACGACGATACACGCAGAGATAACAGACGACGCAAGCAGAGATAACAATACTGAACCCATATGAGATCACTTTGTCTGTCTATCTGTATATCGGTCTATGAAACTAAAAGTTATGGATATTGATATTAACATAAAGAAAAATCAAAACCGTTGATTTTTTTATATTACATAAAAAGTACGTTTTTCGGAACCTCAGCGAACTAGTATCACTTGTCGAGTTTTTCTTTTTGAAGAATAAAGATAGTCTCGTGTAAGGATTTCGCTTCTGTAAAACAGTTTTAATGTATTCTCAAGATAAAACAGCACAGTACGCCAAAATTTACCATGTTGCGTCTCAGAATAGTGGTACACATCAATGTGTTCAGCAGAGTAAAGAGTTCGTCCACCTAGCCTCTGGTTATGCTGATGTCTATGGGCGTCGGTAGTCACCATAAAGCTCCACAGATTATGCCATAAAAACTATATTTTTTTTTGTTCCAAGATCATCGTACAAAATTTCCGTCCAGTTACATAATAGTTTACCCTCTTAAAATATCCATTACTAATATAAACGTTGATGCGTGGTCCGTGCTATTGTGAGCTTTGGAATTTCCTGTTCACTCGAAAAATTATATAATTATATTAAGAGCGGAAGAGATACAACTCGTTATTAGACGTCCTTCGTGAAAAGTAATATATATATATATATATATACGCCAATGAGTTTATTAGCGAGGGCATTTCATTTTGCACACGAAAGGAAATAAAGCTTATACCATCGGAACTACGTAAAAATATACAATGATAATTAATGATAATAATGAGTAAAATTATCTTCAATTATCATAGCATAACACTACAATCACATTACGATTACACATAATATATAATGACTGGAAAATTTACGACACCCTGAGGCCAAATTACTTTTATTAATATTACATATTAGCCAGATTCATAATTAGAGTTATTAATGAGGTACAGGTGTTTGCGCGGCGCCCGCAAGCCTCGGGATCTTCGTGCAACTGATTGACGTTCACGACTTTTGTTACGCACATTAAATAAATGTAACGTACACTTTTTATTATTACCATTGTTTCGCATCTGTACGGCTTTGTGATTCGCATTTGTTTATAATGTTGGTTTTTAAAGTGTGTTATTTTCATTGCTATCTGAAAGCATTTGTCTGATTTAATTGTACCATATCAAATGTAATAACTTTCAGAATATTAACTATGAATCAAAATCCACATATTAATATATGTGGTTACGAAAATTTTCAATCTACAATACTAAAAAAAAAAATTCTGAGCATTTTATATAAAACGTCAACAATATAACTTAGTGTAATATGGAACCTTCGGTCTTATCCTTTAAGCCCAATATATCTCGGAAAGTATAAGAACTAACCAAAAATTTATTTTTAAGGATAAAATATAAATAAATAGATTGTGAATAACAAACAAATTAAGACAATATTATGTACTATCATCACCATCATAATATACTTTATTCCAGGAGTTATTAGAGAAGCCTGTTTCAATAAATATCCAACTGGCTTATTCCAAAAGTTAGTAAAGTATCAACCCTTATATGTCCCACTGCTGGGCACGGGTCTCCTTCCTCGAAATCAAGCGAGGAGGGTAATGGGCCAATAGTCCACCGCGCTGGCCCAGTGCGGATTGGTGAACTTCACATACCTTCAAAGACTTTCAATCTCATCAGGTATGCAGGTTTCCTCACGATGTTTTCCTTCACCGGTGAGCGAGCGATGGTCTCGTGTGCACTTAGAAATTTAGAAAAACCCATTTCAAGGCACACACGGACGGGTCAGGATCGAACCCGGAACCCGCGTCAGCCGAGTTCGTCGACCACTGGACCACCGTCGCTCTTAAAAAAGTTAGTAGCTAGTAATAATCAAAGTATCATATTATCAAAATAAATTTAAAATCGTATTACCAAAAACGTAAAAAAAATATACAATTTAAGTCGTTTTTGAGTTAACCCCTAACTTTGGACCGAGCTTAAATACCACGTGACCGGCGAGTTATAAGCCAATTTGTAAAGAAAAATGTTGACCTCAAAGAGGATTATGTAATGCCGTTTCTTCACCTAATCCTTTTTGGGATTTTGAAGAGGTTTATTTCTTCCCCTTTCCTCCTTCGAACATTCGAACTTCGAACATGATATTTGCCTTCTGTTAATATCGTTCGTTGAATTAACAAAATTAAGTACACAAACGATAACAATACAATACTTTCAAACTACAATACAAATAAGTTTAAATGCGTCAACAGGAATAAAGGGTCGACCCATCTCAGAGTTATTGAACTCATAAAACCCTAACCTCCACCCATTGTATTGTAAGCTTAATTATAATAATACTGACCCTCTCTTACCCGGGGTAAAAATTAAACAAGGAAATTATCAATAGGAAATAGCCCAGGTAAAAACTGGAATTAAATCTGTATCGGATGTGAATGTGATGCGATTCAGTTGGGTTTTACACAAGCGAAATTAACAGAACAGAAGTTTTATATTCACAATAATTTTGGTCGTACAAAGAAAAAAATCTTTAATATTAACATACATGTATGAAATATATAATCAGGTAAACTCATACATCACAGGGAATTAAATAAATTTACCTTGGTTTCTTAAAAGGTCATCAAGAATTAACGATAGCATTACCAAAGTAATCAATATAATCTTTATCATAATTTAAAATTTGTTTTCATATAATCAACCTGCCAATCATGTTACATAGTATCGTACGAGACAGTCACATTTGTATTATATGTTATTTACATGTACACAAAAATAAATTCACAAACGCTCAAGAAAATAGAAAATGTTTCGTGCTTCGAACAGTGCATTATCGAAAGCAATCATGAGCGTCCAAGCTTCGATTCACTGATCAATTATCGCAAACTGTCCGTCTGTCTTCCAACGTTTAACCGTTAAAAGTACCATGACCGATGGGATTCAGAAACAGAAACATTTGTCGCCATCAATCATACGTTGAATGGAATGTTTCTATTATTCAAAGTAATAGTTGAAAGATATATCAAACGTTTCGAACGTTTTTAAGTACACCGGCTCTTGGACTAGAATTTAATAAGAATTTTAGTGTCAATAAGGTATATTATAGATTAGGATTAGAATCTGATACTAATTCGGAAAATGAAATCTCCGTCTACAATCTAATGAAGCTATGGCTACGTTTGTATTGTCTGTATTTAGTAAGACGTCTTATGTCTTAGTATACACATATTAATCAAAAGCCGGTAGATTATCTATAGACTGACCTCCGAGTACTATGATACTGTATATGTCATTGTGATATGATATGCTAACAAGTAGTGTTATGAATATATGGGTAACAAGTACATTATAGTAAGAGCGACGATGGTCCAGTGGGTAAACATATGTTTGGCCTCTTGAGCAAGGGTCCGCGTTCCTAACGGGGGGGGGGGGGGTTAGGACCTTCTCTTGGTGCCCTGAAATTGGTTTTTATAAATTTCTAAATGCACCCTGAAAATGAAACCAAAGCTCACTCATTGGTGAAGGAAAACATCGTGAGGAAAACAGACATGCATCTCTGATGAGATTAAAAGTCTTTGAAGGTGTGTGAAGTTCACGAACCCGCATTGATAAACTATGGCACGATACCTTCCTCGCATGATTTCGAGGAGGAGATCCGTGCTCAGCAGTGGGTTGCTATTTTACATCATAGTAGTTGTATGTTCAGTTGCGGATTGGTTCAGTATTGATAGATATTTCTTATCGTTACCACCTATCACTACTAATGTTCAACTGATCTCACATACAATAATTATGTATTAATTAATAATAACTACTAATTTTGACAACTGTTGTACAACATAATCAGCGTATAACAGATAACAACACGTAATTTTGCACCACGGGACTGCCATATGTACAATTACAGCTATTGTCACATTGTTCTAACATTCAAAACGTTCAGTAACAAAAGTTAGTCACTAGTTTCATATCCAATGTTTGGAACCTTTGGCAATTACCGGGTATGGAGGACTAGTAACACGGAACATTATGTAGCACTTGTCCATTACATAGTTTCCTGTCTATACCCGCGTTAAAATAGACTCTATAGTGTCTATACAGGCTGATTTTTTGAGGAACGGACATAATCAGGGACGTGATAGAACTTGGTTTTACCAATCAAAGAATATTTATCAAAAAAACCACATAAATAACAAAATATAGACACGTAATGCATTGTTGGACTTAGAATATGGTCATCCTATTGTATTATCACGTGCACTTTGCGCGCTAAATGTAGACAGACGTTAGTGGTAGGTATAATATAATCACGGGGCCTTAAGTATCACGCTGTAACGTCGGTGTATTTGATACATCGTATTTTACCTATATCATAATGCTGTGTCTACTTTGATTCAATTGTGAAGGATAATTTTGAAAAAAAAAATAAGACCCCACTTGTGATATATTTTTGGAATGAGGATCGTGAACTCTATGCGCTATTTGAATATGTCCGTTCTTCAAAAAATCACACTGTATAGTATGAAAATATTGTTATCCAAATGCCCATATATAAAGAGGGATCTAAAGGAGGAATCGAAAGATAAAGATGGATACACAAACAGTTGTTATCAATTCTTTGATATTACAACGGTTTTCCACTTTTCAAATAAAGAATGATACAATTTCCTCTCGTGTTTATTACCTGTATCGTAAAGGTAGAGGCAATATTAAATGCCTCATTGACTGAATACTAAGGACTTGCAAATTGACTTCGTAGTCTATTTCAATAATTGTCTCTTTATTAGCGTAATAAAGTCGCAATCAAAATAATTGGTACCTGCTAGCTTTGTCAAAGTTGTCAGACTATAATAAACTTAAAATCAGCATTTTCAACATTTGCGATGTGAAGCTCTATCAAGAGAAAAATATATTTATAAGTAATATTTGGCTAAAATCTTACTCTTTACTGACATATCATTACAGTTTATTTTTGGATTTATAATTTATACATGATAATTATAACTTGAAGCATCGTCTGCGTTAATTTTTCTTATTTATTATTAATTACAACCGTATGTGGATCGATGATGAATATTTTTATAGCTTCAATCGCTTCTTGGTCGATGGGGCAAAAAGGTTTAAGAGTGGAGGCCGCGTTTAGGTAGACGAAGTGTTGGTCGGCCATTAACCAATATATATCGCAATACAAGAAACGCAACACGTATGACCGATATATACTGTACAAATTCCAATATTGGACTTATACTCTATCTATACTACAATCTAGTCTTAAATCATTCGATTTTAATATTGTGCTAGACAAAAGACTTTAAATATCAAGAGAAAATCAAGATATTTATTCGTCTCTTTATTAAATATCATTTTACTCAATCTAAAGAAATAGTATAGCGAACCAATAAAATTAAAACAACTAAAAAGCTCTACGTATAGCTCTAGATTGATAACAGCTGTTCGCCGCTCGCTCAATTCCACGTCTTCATGGATATAATGATCGCGTTTTGATGAAGTATAATAGACTAATAGCTTCACGGACGTTTAATTGAAGATTCTGAAGGGAAACTTCTCGGCTGACTGCCCCGAGCCAGTCGGTTCGTGAAAACTACTATGACTTCAAATATTGCTGAAAACACGAGCATTATAACATAAATTAATAACAGAACCGAAGAAACTATATAAAGTGCCGATGAATTTAATAATACAAATTACCTTTATTGATTTCTGATACATCTTTTATGTATTGATGATATTGTAGGCAGTGGAGATAATTATAAATAATTGTTACTTGTAGTCAATACCATATATTGACTGTAAGCCTGTAATCATCTGACACTGGAAATATTTTAAGAACCTTAAGGGACCTAGACTTCCTTATCAAACCTTTTGAAAGTGTCGTTTTAATCGTATCGTATCGAATACCTTTAAACGAGCAATTATTGTATATATATAATCTGAATATCGGATACGACTCCAACGATTTTTATGTTTAGTATAGTATATGCAGTTTCGCGGGCGATAAATCGATATAGATAGGATTCATTTTTATAAAATGACATTTTATTCGTGTTTTCAATAGTCAAATCTACCATACTTGGTTTGGAAATCATAAAACTGGTACAGCGCGTATTATGATCATCACCTCTACCCTACACTACCCTAATTAAACTTATTACGGCAAACTAACTACCCGGAACAGAAACGCGAAAAACATTTAATAAAATACAACGCGTAAACTACAGCAATATTTTATTTAAAACTTGCAATTTTATACCTTAGAGGCTTAGCATGTGGGTTATGACAGAACATTATGAAATTAAAAGGCTATTTCATATGCGTTCTTCAAGATTGCATTAAATGAATCCTACAGATTGTTTTTTGTCTTTTTGATGATATATCTGAGCTAGATCCTTCTAATTGCCCCAATATGGTATTTGAATAGCTAGAATTAAAGAAAAGATCTAATTATTTTGACACTTCCATAAAAATCGGTAATTACGAATGGACCGGCAAGTGTAGTATTAGGAGCACCGCGCGGTAATACCTGCATAGTTTTTATTTCCGAGAGAGTACAGGGATAAATTATAGCTTATATTATTCTGATGTGTAAGCTATATAACGAAAGATGGAATGAAATAACGACGATAAACGCGACGCCATGAAGTCGTGGAAGTCACACTTCACGACTGGCGGGGGGCAACCCCCCATCAATCTTTATCCAATGGTGAAGCCAACCGGCTCATCTCACGTACGATCCAGCAATGAGGCCACTAGAGCCATTAGCGAAAGGAAATCAGAAAAAAAGAAATAAAGACGTCACGGCAATCGACTCAATGTTACTGGCATTCACGCCATAAGATGTTTCACTTTATTTTATTTTTATTTTTTATTTTATGTTTATTATAATAAACAAACAGTACAATAATACATTAATTTTAACATAAACTTAACTTTTGCATTAACCAGTAAAGTTTCCACATTTTACAAAAATAACATTAGACAAGAGCAGACAGGAATTAGTAAAAACACAAAACAACATCAAAAATCACAAATAAAAAGAGAATAGAAGGTTAATTAAGTAACAAGAAATGTTGAGAACTTCTATAGGTACATAAATTTTTGTCTAACATCAGGCTGAAGTACAAACTATATTTTTTTTTAGTTTTCCCCACAGATTCATAGAATAAATCGATACAATTAAACAATTTGTTATAATTATTGCAAGCTCGCAAAATAAAAGAGTTTTGAGCATACTTTGTTTTAGTAGCTGGTATGTCAAAAAGATACTGCTTCCTACTACCTTTCCTAGGACATTTAAAAAATAAGTTACTTAAAAAATTTAAAAATATAATTCGTGGCGTTGTTGAAAACGGGAAAACTCCAAATATGAAACCCCCATAATTCGAAATTCAAATCAACAAAAAATATCACAGCCACAAAATTTCTAGCTGTACCAAATATTTCAGTATATTCCCAATCATCATAGATCGTGCTTGTAAATTGTTCAAAGACGGTGAAAGACCGCCATCAATTCGCAGTCCCAGAGCAATTTATTATTACGATGCCATCGGCTTTCCATCTTTATGTGTACTACGTGACGTGTGCGATACGATTATCGTTTTACATTTTACATATTTTGGTGATTGATGGCCAACCAGTGGCCATGACGTCATCAGTGTAATTGTCTTTCATAGTATATAAGCGCTTTTGACTAACGGTATCGATATGCGTGAAGCGTCGTCTCTAGTTGCATGCGAGTGAACAGATGGGTCGTCGTCGCGTTCATTGAAAGGGGCTCATGATTAAGCTTCGGGTATTTTGCTAAGTATTTTTTATTGATAGTTATAATGACAGACGAGTGTCAAATTGAAAAACGTGTGGTGATTTCTTCAGTAAATATCCATCCATAATCATCATCATCGTCGTCATCAGACTTTATCCGTCCACTGCTGAACATAGGCCTCCCTCAATGAACGCCAAGACGACCGATCCCTTGCTACTCGCATCCAACGCGGACCTGCAACTGCACGGAGATCGTCTTCCCATCTGGTTAATCCATCCATAATGAATAATATAAATTTTATAATACTCTAACACACATTCTTATTAAAATATTTATGTCACTTTGTTTCTTTACTCACAAGCAAAAAAATTAGAAGTGAATATAGAT
Source organism: Lycaena phlaeas (assembly GCA_905333005.2). Classification (NCBI taxonomy): domain Eukaryota; kingdom Metazoa; phylum Arthropoda; class Insecta; order Lepidoptera; family Lycaenidae; genus Lycaena; species Lycaena phlaeas. Next base: position 12,338,939 of record HG995178.1, read on the forward strand.
CGTTTCAACAGACTTTGAGTAAATTAATTATATATGAAAATTATTATTTCAGTATCCTTATTCATTCTAGCTTATGTATTCACGATGTGCCTTCAAATATTACCTTCTTTTCGAAAAAGAAGGCTTTTCTTAGCTCGATAGTTATGAGTATGAGAAATCGTCCATAGCGTTCTTAGAGTTTCAATCCAACGGTGGACAAATATATAAAATCTAGAAAATGAATGTAGAAACATAGCGCGTCTAAAACTATGCTCGTATTTTTCTATTGTATCACAAATTTTCTTTATCTAGGCCGCGACCCAGTTATGGTTGGGACATTAAGCAACACGATTCATTTATTCTAATGCCAATTTAATGATTGCCCACCGAATTTATATGACGGTCGTATATTTCACGTGTTTATGAAACGACGGCCTCTTACTACCCAGACATTCGCTTGATTTAAAATAGACTCATACCTCATAATGGCAACCTACACACACTTGACAAAATCTAAGAAATATTATAAATAGTATAGTATAGCTTACACTTAGTTTGAATAGTATAGCTTGCATACAGAATCAGTTATACAGACATAAAATAAAATATACTCTGTGATTCATCGCTGTATTCCAACGGGAATAAGACGTATGCGGGTGAAACCATGGGCGCTGCTAGTGAGATATGGTGTCTATTTAAACCATAGCAAATGCCATTGAAATTTTTGTTTTGACCAGACCTTCAATCTCTAATGATTAATCATACCTCATCCGTCTTCTTGTTCATTAAAATAGACACATTTAGCAGACAGAAAGAGTGGTCCACATGGACATGGTCCCGTGACCATGGTTGCTGTAAAGTATCCGAAACGTCGGGCTTGTAAGAAACTAAATAAACCGCGATAAAATCCGTAAAAGTTGTTTCATTATAAAGACAGAAAAGAGATTAATAATAATCATAATTTTTATCTTACTATTTTAAAACTTTACAAAAGATATAGATAATAAGATACGGAATAATGAAAATCTTAACACCATTTACTCCGCGCCGTATATCTTCAAAGGTCCTGCATGCGGATGCATCTAAACTCGATTCGCCCGATGCAATTGGCACCGTGAAAGGATATAATAACGCAATAACCGGATCCGCCTCATATCCGCGCCTGATCGCTCACTCTATCCGCTAAATTATACAAATGCGAACGAATATTTGAAATAGATTAGATACTTTATGGGTTATTATTTATACTTCATTCGGCCACAATATTACAACGAACGAGGAGTTTTTAGAGCAGCATGTATAAGATATTAATGACAAAAATATTACTTGTACTTCAACTTAATTTTGTATCTAAATATGATGATGATGATGATGATGATGATCATACTCCTTATTATCTTTACACAATGATAAGAATAAAAAATGTGATGAAAAAATCCTGTTAATATTGAACATTATTATAAGTTCAGTAGTGGACGGATAAAAGCAGATGATATTAATGAAGTTCTCTCTAAGAAAAAACTTACTTAACTTTAATTTAGAGAAAAAAGATAATTATTTAGAGAAAGCCAAGATATCCCTTGGCGTTATGAGTGAAGTTTATTTTATTATTATTTCGCGGAGCTCGATAATTAAGCATTTCTTACACATGTCAGATTAACGAGATCATGATGATGATGAAGGAGAAAAAAATCAATCTCAAACAATTACACCTATTGATTGTGGTAACGTTTTAAAATAGGATTTCGTGCCTTATTCTATTTCCTCCATCGGATGATCGGGTGCGCAGGCGTAGTCCGTTTCATATGTAAATCGGATTCTTTGCGGTCGGGCGCTGTGCCCGGGTTGCAGTAAACAATGATATCCCCCACCTCATAAAGCTCAATGTGGAAAAATCGAGGACAGCAAACCGACACTGCACCTAGACTGGTTTTATATATGAATGAGAAATGTTATTTTATACTGCGGTACGTTTTTATGTACACTATTGTACATTAGGTGTTACGTGTATGTTACAAAGTTACAGTAAAATATCTAAGCACCGGTATCCTTTGACGTCATCAATGTATTTCCATTTGCGTTCTTTGCAGCCAAATTGGACCGGCACAACCTAGGAGGAACCGCTCACATAAAATCGGCGGAAAGTGACAGCTAAGCTGTCGCGTTTCGTGCGGTTTGTAAGTTTCCGGTGGCCCATTGGGGCAAAGGGAAAAGGAGGGCAACGCATCTGCATAACCTCTGGCTATATGGGTATTAATGGGCGTCGATAGTCGCAAGGTTTCGACTGTTCGTTTGCCTTCTTATTATATAAAAAAAAAACGCTTCGACGTAAGATGTAGTCGATTCTGACCACAAATTAGCGACGGAATGTATATGCTCTATGCCAAAGGAATTCCTATGCTTCCATCAGTTTTCTTCCATCACTGGACATTATTTTCAAGAAACGCCAAACGACCGATATTAATAAAAATTGAACCACATATTAACATGGGTATCATAGTGCTATTTCACCATGATCGGCGTTTCCAAAGAATCCTCAAGGCGCAGAACTTATAAAATTTGAATAAGACGTCGATATATTTGTAAAATCTGCTCCGTTTATCTCAGCGATGATGCCAGTCATGATAACTAATGACGTTCGCGTTTGACGCCAAAGGGTGGAAGAGGCAATTCATCTTTGAAAATAGCATGTGTGATATTTAATATTACATACTACCATATACTCACATTACAATTTCTTTAGCAGACTGAGGCAACGAAGGATCTATGGATGGATTTATACGTATTAACGTATACCTTATGCGTCTTAAAATCGTAATTCATTCTACTTTTCTAATTTAACATTAAAATAAAAATCGGTTGTCGGTAAAGTCGGTTTACTGACGATAGTTGAACGTGACAACGTCATAAGAAAATACTGATGGGCCGATTATGCCTCTTTGTCGCTCGTTCCGCGCTGTCGCTTGCACTTCAAGCCTTAAAAGGAACGCCTCACAGCGAGGTAACGCCGCACGAGTCATGTTTTTTCGCGCGTGCAACCGGCACCATCGAATTATAAGACGTTGTCACGTCAAAAAAAGGATATAATTGCTCCGCGGTCAGTAGTCTTCTATCTATTTATTCGAAATATTAGTTGTTATCTCTAATGTCGGTAAATGTAGCAATAGTAACAAATCACCATCGCTCAGCAACAAGAATACCCTTAAAGCCTTAAGTTCATGTGTTGCTTGTATTATGAGACACGGCGCTAACTCGGTGCCGTTAATTACAATGCCTTTCATTTCGGAACAGACCTAAGCATGCTTGAAAGTACTTCACTTTTAAAGCTAATTTGCGTAACGTGAAACTTAAAGCGCGTGTTCGAGCGGAATTTACTCAATTTGCTCAAACCGAGAAAACGCGAAATTTCACAGCGGTCAAAAGAATTGTATCTAAATCTCATTCCAAAAAACATTTAAGTTAATAGTATATACATACAGTACCTAAATCCTCAGCAACAGTTATCATGAAATACAAAACTAAAACCAAATGAGTAAAGTCTATTGAGTTTTCTCTAGCAACCGTTTTCAATCGATTTACTGTCGCTTACATAAAATACATTATTTGTAACTGTCTTACACTTTGACTATATCGGTCGATATTGTAGCGAACCACCTGGCGGAGACAATTAATTAGAGATAATCATTAGAATCATAATAGCTTAATGATGACCAACAGACCATTTAATGTCAATTAGCTTAAACACAATAAAGGCTAGTGTTTAGTGAAGTAATTTCGTGGGCAGAATTGACGACTATCCACAGGTTTTTTATAATTTTTACCGGTGGAAGAGAAGGAAACTACCAACATGGCTGTGTGAAATCACCACATCATCACCATCTCATGTGGAACAGCTTTGCTGTGTTTCAGAGAGAAGGGCATGACGGGCAGTGATAACTAATGTCTAGGAAACACATAAATGTGTTTCTTGGTCTCGTTTCAGGTTAACTGATTATTTTAATGAGCGCCATTGACAGTTTAACACCAGGTAGCTCGTCAGCCAATTTGCCTATGCTACTAACATAAGAAAAAAACATTATACCTTTAATCTATCTTTCCTGTACGCACTATGCTTTCTATTTCTACTTACTATTTCCTATGCTTAATACGCATTGTATTACAGTTGTAACATATATATTATGTTACATAGATTTACTTACGAGTTTTGTACTATTTATTCGTTTTTTAATACTAAATTCATATTCCGCGCGCGAATTTCTTCATTCGCCTACTCGATCACTATTGGCCAAGACATATTACGACGTCACGATATGTGAAGCGTCTTGGAATCGAGTCGTGCCGGTTACGGACCGGTCGATCGTTCTTTTTTCTGCCTGAGAGTGCTGAGAAGCGCACACGCGCCGCGTTATATTTTAAGTGGGGTCCCAGGCGTTGCCGTCGTGGTCGGTGCGGTGCTATTCCTGGGCGTGGCCGAGTAGCTGTGGACGGGGACCAGAAGGAAGCAGACGACGGGAACCAGAGCAGCTGGGATCCCACTACCCACTTATTCATTTACCCACGGACCCCACGGATCTCACTGATCCCATACTTCTCCTGACCTCTCTCTTCGGGGACCGCACACCACAGTGCTGGCTTCGGTCCTGCTCACCGCCTCGCTGAGCAACGGGACGGCACGCGGGACGAAGCACGGACCACGTGGCACGAGACACGGACGCAGTCTTGTTAAGTTCTCTTTTTGATTAGCTCCCAACTTAATATCAGGAATAACGAACCCACGCTCTCTTTTAATTTATAATTAACTTAATTAATTAATTAATCTTATACTTTTTTAATAGTCGGCCTCAACCTATTTTTTCTAAATTTAATTTATAACTTTCTTTGTACAATTTTTATTCGATAATATATTTATAAAGTTTACATCTTTTATTGTCATTTATTCCCATTTATATCATTTTTTTTAAAAGCGTAACAATGGCGCCCAACGGGTTAAAATATTCCTGGTATTAAGTTTGTCTGGTGGTGTGGAAATGGTCCCGTCTATTTAATGTATGTGTTGTGAATTGTGTACTGTGTAATTTGTTTATGTTCTCTCTATACATAACAAACCAAGTCACAATAATTCATAGTTAATTTATAGTAAGTATTTAAAATATTAAATGTTAAAACTTAAATGTTAGTTACATAATAATTATAACTCTTACGTAATAGTAATCTTACGATTCTTACGTAATCTTTGTACTTGGGTTGTTTGTTGAGTTTTTTTCCGAATACCCTCTGTATCGGATATTTTTGTGTTTCTCGATAAATCTATTGTGTATTTTAGGCATTAGTATTTATTATTGTTATTTTTTTTTATGTTTTCTCTCGTTCTGTTACTACAATGACTCACAATATTAAATTTGTATCGTTGCCCAAGTCCGAGTTAGAATACGAGGTATTTATTAGGAATGAGGAACCAGCCTCGACAGTATTAGCTCTTCGTAAGCAGATTGTACCGTTATCAGAAACATTACCGTCAGAGGAGATTCTGGTCAGTTCGCTGGATATTTTACATGATTTGGGCGGTATTAGTGAGACGTTAAATAAAGTTAAGTGTATTGTAAATTCCAATCCGAACCTTAATAGTTTAATGAGGGCCGAGAATTTGTTAGCTCATTTGTACCATCGAATAGGCAGATTAGATGAGGTTGAGGTGAGAGAAAGTAAGGATATTTATGATACGTGTTTAGAACAGTTTAATAATTATTTGGGTGTTGTTAATAAACTTAGGTTGTCGTGCAAATCACCACTCCATACATCATCATCATCATCATCCCCTAGCCCAATGAATATTACGGTTCATTGTGATCACAATAGTTTGGGTGATTTAAGTAAAATTAAGTATGATGGTAAGTCATGTGTGCGCACTTTTATACGGCGGATTACGGAACATTGTTCTATTCATCGTATTTCGGACGACAAAGTTTTATCGTTAGCGTTACAGCTGTTTGTAGGCGACGCATTAAAGTGGTATCGGAGCGTATGCGCCGGTGTTACTGAATGGAGTGTGGTATTGGAATATTTGCGTAGGGATTTCGATAAACCAAATTTTGATTATAAATTATTAACGGAAATTCAAAATAGGACGCAGGGGGCTAATGAGTCTATTGTAATTTATTTGGCTGTTATGGATGAGATGTTTAATAGGTTAACTACTCCTCCTGAGGAAATATTTAAATTAGAAATTTTATTACATAATATTAGACCGTGTTATGCGGGGATGTTAGCGTCAACGGATATAAAATCTATTGATCAGCTCAGGAATGTGTGCCGTAACTATGAGAATGTCCAAAGCAGGCTATTATCTTTTCATGAGCCTCAGAAGGTCACTGACAATCTAGTTGCCCCTGACCTTGCTTACGATCCTGGCGTTAAAAATGTAGTTAAACAAAATTTTCCCAATAATTTTAATAATCAAGGCAGTTTTAATAAAAATAATTTTAATCGTTTTAATTCCAGTCGTTTTGTTCCCTCATCTCATAAATTCTCGCGTCACCACTCTTACCATCAGGAGCCTCAATGCTCGTCTCCACGTAATTCACAGCACTCGTCTAATCCATCATCATCATCATTCCCATCTCAGCGCAAACCCTCTGCGCCGAGTAAATTAAATAGTAATTTTAATAATAAAAATCAACCCAACATTCATTCGATCGGTAAACCGGTTTCGGATCGAAGCGTTTACTGCCAACGTTGTAAAACATTTTCTCACGCTTATTTCGATTGTCATAAGGATAGGAATATTGTGTTTTGTTTTGGTTGCGGTGAGCCTAACGTTAAACGACCGGATTGCCTTAAATGTAAAAATAAGTATAGTAACAATAATAATTCAAAAAACGAATAAGGCAGAACCGAGTCGGTAATACAAATAATAATAATAATTTTTCTAAAACTGATTGGGATTTTTGGCTTAAAACAATTTCTATATATTTTAAAACTTATAAGTTAGATTCGGTTCTGTGTAACGATAGTTGTAGTGAGAATAGGCCTTATGCGGTCATACATATAGACGACATTAAGTTGTCGGGTCTCTTAGACACTGGTGCGTCTATATCTATATTGGGGGGTAATTTTTATAAGGATTTCATTCAGCGTGGTTATACACTTTTTAAAGATAACATTATTTCAGCGGTAGTGGCGAATGGTAATAAAATATCTTCTTTGGGTTCTTTAAATCTTCCTGTTAACTTCGAGGATCAATTTCATTTTATAAAATTTTATGTATTTCCGGAGATTAATTCGAATATTATACTAGGTATTGACTTTTGGAAAATATTTAAAATCTGTCCGAAATATATTAATTCTGTAAGTTTTGGGTCGGAGCCTATCTCTTATTGTGGGTCGGACTCTGTCATAACGGGTTATGAACATTTAAACATTGACCAGCGATCGATAGCTGATAGTATTATCAATCAGTTTCACTCTGTTTCGTTCGAGCGTAAGGGGTTAGGATTGACTACCTTGGTCACTCATAAAATTGATACTGGGGATGCACTTCCCATTCGACAGCGGTATTATCGGATGTCTCCGGAGAAGCAGCGAATTCTCTCCGAAGAAGTAGATAAGATGCTTGAGATGGACGTTATCGAACCATGCCAAAGCGAATGGAGTTCTCCAGTCCTTCTGGTACCCAAGGGCAAGGACACGGGTAGTTATCGCCTATGCTTGGACAGTCGTAAACTGAATGCGGTAACTAAAAAGGATGCGTATAGTTTACCATATATATCCGAAATTTTAGATAATCTTAGGGATGCACATTATTTATCGACTATCGATTTTTGTAGTGCCTTTTTTCAAACCCAGATACAGGAGTCTGATCGGGATAAGACAGCTTTTTTTATTCCTTCACGCGGTACGTTTCGGTTTAAACGTATGGCTTTTGGACTAACCAACGCACCTGCCACACAGCAGAGGTTAGTCGATATGTTATTTGGCAACCGTTTCGGCGTAAAGGTGTGTTGTTTTGTCGACGATTTAGTAATCGCAACAGCGGATTTTAATGAGCATGTCTCGATATTGTTACAAATATTAGAAATATTAAAAGAATCTAACCTTACCATTAATTTTGATAAATGTCGTTTTTTTAGAGACCAATTAAAGTATTTAGGTTACGTCATCGATAAACATGGGTTGCGTACAGATCCGGATAAGGTTTCGGCTATTGTTAATTTTCCTACTCCATCTAATGTTAAAAGTTTAAAACGATTTTTAGGGACAGCGTCATGGTACCGTCGTTTTGTTAAAAATTTTAGTACTTTGGCGGCACCGTTAAATAAATTAACTTCTTCACGTAAGGGTGCACCTCCGTTTAAGTGGACTGAAGAGGCTGATAGTTCGTTTAGGAAACTTAAGGAGTGTTTAGTTTCGGCTCCTGTGCTCAGGTGTCCTAATTATGATGAGCCATTTGAGGTTCACACTGACGCGAGCAGTTACGGAATCGGAGCTATGCTTACTCAAAACTTTGACGGCAAAGAACACCCAGTCGCTTACATGAGTAGGTCTCTTACCAAGCAGGAACGGAACTATGGTATTACTGAGCGTGAGACATTAGCGGTTTTGGTAGCGGTAGAACATTGGCGATGTTACCTTGACAATGGCAAGAGGTTCACGGTCTACACAGACCATAGTGCTCTTAAGTGGTTCTTATCATTATCCAACCCGTCGGGTCGTTTGGCTCGATGGAGTACTAGGTTGTCGGAGTTTAACTTCGAAATTAAACATCGTAAGGGAGCCGATAATGTAATACCTGACGCTCTGAGTCGTTCAGTTCCTGTGAGTAGCATATTTTCTATTTCAAATTATAAGGGTAATGATAAATGGTTTCTTAATATTTTTAATGGATGCGCTAATAAGCCATCATCTTTTCAAAATTATTGTATTAAAAATGATAAATTATTTAGGTTGTCTAAAAACAAATATAATTTAACATCTGAGTTTGATTGGAAGGAGGTGATTCCTAAGGAACACCGTCTTGAAATTATTTCAAATAATCATGATCTACCTACTGCCGGTCATTTAGGTATATTTAAAACTCTTAAAAGATTAAATCTGAAATATTTTTGGCCTAATATGTATAAGGATGTATTAAATTATGTTAAAAATTGTCCCAAATGCCTAGAATATAAGGCTCAAAATCATTTAATATTAGGTGACATGGGTCGCCCTAAGAACTGTGTCAGACCATGGCAAGTGATTTCAATCGACATCATGGGTCCTTTGCCCACTAGTAGGAAACAAAATAATTTTATATTAGTTGTAACGTGTTGTTTTTCTAAATTTTGCTTAATATTTCCTATGAGACGCGCGGTTTCCAATGTAATAATTAAATTAATTGAGGACAATGTTTTCTTGGTTCATGGTATTCCGCAGACAGTAATTTTGGATAATGGTCCACAATTTATTAGTAATGAGTGTTTAAATTTTTTCAAAAAATATAATATTCCTAATGTTCATTTTACTCCGCGTTATACTCCACAGGTTAATCCGGTTGAGAGGTATAATCGCACTATTTTAACTTGTATTGCATCATTTGTAGATGAGGATCATAGATCATGGGATATTTTTTTACCTCAAATTCAGTTTGCGATTAACAGCGCGGTGAATGAAACCACTGGTTTCACGCCGTCATTTTTAGTTTATGGCAGGGAATTGGTATCGTGTGGTTCACATTATACGGACTCCGATAATGTTGATAACATAGTTTTTATTCCGCGTGATAGTTACGCAGAAAACCTAGGGCGATTAACGGATATATTTGATAAAGTTCAATTTCGCTTATATTCGGCACATTTAAAAAATACTTCTCGATATAATTTGCGCCGTAAGCCGGCGGAATTTAATATTGGGGATATTGTTTATAAGAAAACTTATTTTTTGAGTGACAAAGATAAATATTTTACTAAGAAGTTAGCTCCAAAATTCATTAAATGTAAAATTGTAGGTAAAAAGTCTCCTCTAGTGTATGTATTGCAGGATTTTAATGGTAGGGATTTAGGTGTTTGGCATATTAAAGATATGAAGTTAGCAGGTAATTTTAGTAGGCAGTTATAATATAAAATAAATGTTAGTTTTTTTTTTTTTTTTCAAAATTTACACTATTTATTCCAATTTTTGAGACGGGTGATGATCTCTAAAGCGTGCATATACAATAGGTACATGACATGGATTGTTGTGTGTTATGGTACATATCTTATGTACTGATTATGTATTTAGGGTACAAGTCGTTCCACTGAGCAAGGACTTTTGTGCCAGTTATGTATTTTGGTAATATATTTGAGTTATTCCACTGAGCAATAACTCGAGTACATCTCTTAATTGTACTTTTATATTATTTTAAGCCTACGCCATAAGTTAATAACTTTAATATAGCTTATCTAATTCCGGGACGGGTGGCGATTCCACATATTTATATTGTTATAGTATATGCACACATGCTAAAAGCCTTCATCGGGAATACTTTTTGGCATATTAAACTTAATATAATTTTTCGGTTCATAGTAGCTGTTTGAGTGTGTGTCCATAGTAGACCATATCTCTGTGTGTCAGGGCGTTGTTTGTGTAGTACAGATAACGCACGCTGCTTGTGTTAATTTGGATGATGATGAATGTGAGTGACGTATGATCGGATACGCTGTCTACATCTCGTAGCGCAGTGTAGCAGTGAAGCCAAATTTTTTTTACGTAGCGTAGCACTTCTGTGATCGGCTACGGATGAGTTAACAACTCTTATCTTGCTTTTGAGAAGTAGAATCAGTAGCGTTGAATTTTTTTTTCTCTTTCTCTCGAGCGCTGTGCCAGAGTTTCTTCTCGCGTTACCTTCTTCAGAATTTTGCCAGAGAAGCAAAATTCTTCTCTGACGGGGGGGGTATTGTAACATATATATTATGTTACATAGATTTACTTACGAGTTTTGTACTATTTATTCGTTTTTTAATACTAAATTCATATTCCGCGCGCGAATTTCTTCATTCGCCTACTCGATCACTATTGGCCAAGACATATTACGACGTCACGATATGTGAAGCGTCTTGGAATCGAGTCGTGCCGGTTACGGACCGGTCGATCGTTCTTTTTTCTGCCTGAGAGTGCTGAGAAGCGCACACGCGCCGCGTTATATTTTAAGTGGGGTCCCAGGCGTTGCCGTCGTGGTCGGTGCGGTGCTATTCCTGGGCGTGGCCGAGTAGCTGTGGACGGGGACCAGAAGGAAGCAGACGACGGGAACCAGAGCAGCTGGGATCCCACTACCCACTTATTCATTTACCCACGGACCCCACGGATCTCACTGATCCCATACTTCTCCTGACCTCTCTCTTCGGGGACCGCACACCACAGTGCTGGCTTCGGTCCTGCTCACCGCCTCGCTGAGCAACGGGACGGCACGCGGGACGAAGCACGGACCACGTGGCACGAGACACGGACGCAGTCTTGTTAAGTTCTCTTTTTGATTAGCTCCCAACTTAATATCAGGAATAACGAACCCACGCTCTCTTTTAATTTATAATTAACTTAATTAATTAATTAATCTTATACTTTTTTAATAGTCGGCCTCAACCTATTTTTTCTAAATTTAATTTATAACTTTCTTTGTACAATTTTTATTCGATAATATATTTATAAAGTTTACATCTTTTATTGTCATTTATTCCCATTTATATCATTTTTTTTATAACTGTAACACAGTTTCTCAAAGATATCTATATAATGCCAAACATTTGCCTTCGGATATTTAACATTACAATGGTGACTGAAGATCTAAGGTTTCAGACGTCCCAATATTACAAAGCAATTCTAAATACCCCTGTATTAATTCATAGTTCAATAAGTATTTATTGTATATATTTCGAAAATGATAAAAATCTCTTTTATATTTACAGCCATGTACTTTACAGTAAATTTGTATTTATTGTAAGATACTGATTTTGTAGAGTAGGTATTGAGATATCATATGGCTGTTATCGATATCTATTTGAATGTAGATGGACACTGCATATGACGTCTACACTAATATTATAAAGAGGAAAACTTTGTTTGTTTGTTTGGTTGTAATGAATAGGCTCAAAAAGTACAGGACCGATTTCAAAAATTCTTTCACCATTCGAAAGCTGCATTATCCACGAGTAACATAGGCTACATTTTATTCTGAAAAAAAATTGGGTTCCGTAAGATATTTGGGTTTTTCAGACACAAGGTGTAAAAAATCAACCAGAAAAGTTACTTATTTTGCGTACTAAGCTCCCGTTGTAAATCTTAGTTAACGCAGGCGAAGCTGCGGGCAACAGCTAGTATATTACACTCAGTTTGATCACGCTTATTTAAATCCAGTGTCACGATTAAACATCATGAATAAAAATTCCATCTTTTACGTTTTCACTACCATATTTTATGAACCCGGGTAAACCTTTAAAATATTTATTATCTGTATACATCTGTTCGTTTTATCGCTGAATAAACATCTTCACATGCGCCAGCACTATGTTTTAATTTTATTACTGGCAACACCATGGTAATGGCAACCCCGGGCAGACTACGGTGCATTAATACGTAATGCACAATAATGGAGTGGCAACACCTAAAACATCGATTTAGCGCATGGCCCCTGATATTTTAGTTATGACGTTTTGTAATTCAATCTAGCGGCTAATTAGCTAGTTGAATCCTCGCCTGCTTCAGTTTTATTTTCGTTCTGAATTATATATTTTTTAGACCATTGCAAATCGCGTTATTAAAAATGACATCTCTCGTAGTATATTAAACAATTTGGAATTATTTTGCTTAAACTACAGAAAGAGAATGAAAGTCATTTCAAGAGTTTGTAGCATTTACATACATAATATATTTTTCAAACTTATCAAAATACAATGAAGCTAAAACTAAAGAACTTATAAAATAATATAATATATCTAATAACTAAAATATAATAAAGGGATAATAACACCTAAAACATCGATTTAGCGCATGGCCCCTGATATTTTAGTTATGACGTTTTGTAATTCAATCTAGCGGCTAATTAGCTAGTTGAATCCTCGCCTGCTTCAGTTGTATTTTCGTTCTGAATTATGTATTTTTTAGACCATTGCAAATCGCGTTATTAAAAATGACATCTCTCGTAGTATATTAAATAATTTGGAATTATTTTGCTTAAACTACAGAAAGAGAATGAAAGTCATTTCAAGAGTTTGTAGCATTTACATACATAATATATTTTTCAAACTTATCAAAATACAATGAAGCTAAAACTAAAGAACTTATAAAATAATATAATATATCTAATAACTAAAATATAATAAAGGGATAATATAATGGGGACTAATTTTTTATCCGAGGTAGCTGCAAGCTCTTCGGTCTCCTGTAATATTGACTAACCGTTTTTTATTTCATTAAAAAGCCTTAAAGCTAGGACCCCACGGACCAAGGGTCTCGACACCGAATAAGACAAAATCATAATATTCAGAACCTATTCCTATTCCTATGCATATTAACCCCTGTATGATGCTTTAGCTTTTTCACTCGCTTCACAAGCATTGATATTGTATTATGGCTGTGACGTGTCTCTAAATGAACTACTGAATGAGCTTTTGTTCAGGTTTCATCACGGCAATAAATATATTTCCAGTGATCTACCAGAAATCGATAACGAAAAAGCTCGAATATAAAAGGATTCGTTTTAATAGACTTTTAACTTTTCATTTCGTTCATTTAAATTATGATTACTACACCAAACACGAGTAGATGACAGTCAAAATGTACCAATTTATTTTATTTCATAACTATGAAATGGAATTATGAGAATCGAGCGCTGTTTTTTCAAGCTTCATCAGGAGTGGAAACAAGATTATAAGTAAATGTATATGTTTGTTAAAAATCAACTTTTATTTACTTTTGCTAGTGTTTTTATTGAACGTGAATTATTTTTATTTTACAATATTGATGAAGTTTTTTACCCGCAGTTATTTCAAAGTAAAAGCTAAAAATTCGTGATAGTATCATTTGATTTCTTTGCTCATTGCTGCCACTAAGCAGCATTACTATTATCTTAAAAACGGCAAAAAAGAAGCACATTAGTTAATATTAGTCTTCCCGTGACCATAGCAATTCAAACATTGTGGAAATATCGGGACCTCAATAAATACCATCCAGTTCACAAAGCCTTCTCTCTCTCGCATCAACAATAATGGTGTTTCTCTCAATTCAAATAATCCATGAAGCCATCCTAATCCACCTTAATCCTAACCTGGATTTAAGACAAGATGGAATCTAGACATGTCTGAAACGTCACCACATTTTCCTGATATACACACGACGGTTCTCCGGCTATCCATATCCGAACTAATCTTAGACGACTCCATTGTATGGGCTGTTAGCAAACTGCCCTTAATTATTCCACTGGCGAGATTACTCGAGCATTCAATATGAGAGGCAAATATTGACTTATTAACTACTATACAAACATTCATGTATACAATATACATCCTACTAATATTATAAACGCGAAAGTTTGTAAGTATGGATGTTTGTTACCCTTTCACGTGAAAACTACTGAATGGATTTTGTTAAAACTTTACAATAATATAGCTTATACATCAGAATAACACATAGGCTATATTATATACACATAGGCTATAGCTATTTATCCCTGTACTCCCACGGGAATTGGAAGTACGCGGGTGAGACCGCGGGGCGCTTCTAGTTAGATAATATTCGCAACTTTGCTTACTTCAGATTAAAATACTATTTTACCAGCAAATATAATATTCGAAATACAATAAATTAGATTACCGGTGGAAAACGCTTACGCCGAGTGCATCATACATAGCTACAAATCTGCTTATTCCTTTCGTAAAACGGATTTGCTTGCACAAAAGTACTGTGTTTTTGTTTTAATAATTTTCATGATGATGTATCATAGAAATTATAATTAATTAAAGTTGAGGAGATCCTTGTAGAGGCCTATACCAACCTGCCGCTGCCACTGCTGGCAGTGGGCGTCGATTGGCTGACAGGATGATGATGATCTTAATCCTCCTCGCCTGATTTCGAGGAGGAGACCCATGCCCAGCAGTGGGACATGTAAGGGTTGATACTTTACTTCTTTTTACAATAATTTCACATAAAATTATAAAGTACCAACTACTGTGCAATCCTACTAATATTATAAACGCGAAAGTTTGTACTTACGGATGTTTGTTACTCTTTCACGTAAAGACTACTGAATGGATATTAATGAAACTTTACAATAATACAGCTTATACATCAGAATAACACATAGGCTATAATTCATCCCCGTACTCCCACGGGAATGGGAATTACGCGGGTGATTCAGAGGGGCGCTGCTAGTAGATAAATAAAAGTCAACTCATAGGAAGTTTTCCTTTATATTAAAACCTCAGATATATCTTATAGCTGCAGTTATTAAAAGCCATTGAAAATATCTATCAAGTAAGTGCTGATTATAACGATCGCAACCTAAAGTCTATAGGTATATCAGTCCCTATTAGAGGGTTATAACTAACAGTCAGTGCCGGATAACTTTCGCCAGCTACCCGCAATTCGTTTCTCGTCTATTCATCGCATTGATTTTGTATCCTTTAAGGACTTTTGGTCTTATGGCCACTAAACACGCTGTAGTAAGGAACACTTGTTGAAGTTAGCGACTTAGGCCGCGAGGTTTCTGTTATCGTCGGCAAATTGGCACATCGAAAACCACAATATCATAAAAATTTACAACAGAAAGTATGTTTGTACATATTAAACTATTTTGTACCTACAATGAATTTTAAACATTATATATATCCATATATAGAATAAAAACTTTTGTGGCGAAAGTCTGTTCGTAATTTTATTTATTTTAAAGAATCAAAAATGCCGCCTTTAATTAAGATTCTGCAAATAAAATATTTATTTACATAATATTGACATCGTAGTTCGTGTTACGTTTACTGTGTAATAAATAAATATATATATGAATAAATTATCCATACCTTTTATTTAAACTTATTTACTATAAATTTTTGCGTAAACACAACTATTTAAAATGAGAAGCATGACAAACGAATTTAAATAAACACAGGTTTGTTTAAGGTAAAAAAATATGCATGCATGTCAGATGTATTTTCGCATACGCTATTTTTAGGGCCTCGCTTTAAGAGTCGTGGAGAGTGCTGGCACTAACTCAATTACAGACATCCGGCTTCATGAGGACCAATTCACTGACTCTGGGGATTTTTTTCTTTCGGAAGTCGAAACCTGATATTATTTCTCGTCTGTAAGTTAAATAATTTATTAGCTATCGCACATCAGCGCTTATTCACATGTGCTGCGTAATAACAGTTTTAGATTGGACGTATTGAGGAGCAGAACATTTGAAAAGGATTGCTGTTTTATTCTGATATTAGGTCAACTATTACATATTTCAAGCCAACGCCAAAATTCGGACTTCGTTTTATAGATTTATGTTACAGAAGATTAGTAGTTTGGCCCCCTACTGGTGATATAAATTCAAGGTATGTACCTCATATTCAAAAAAGTACAAAAATATTATGTTGATTGAATATTATATTTTTAGGATCACTTAATAAATGCCTATTGACTGATTTTCATAGTTCCTTATGATCTTCTAAACTAGAACAAGCAAAAACCATTGATTCCTAAAACAATTATATTAAAATGTTATTCCAATAAAAAATGTCGTAATATATTCTCGATGAAGTTTATAGAGTAAAGGTAACACGAGACACAAAGGGCGACTTTATGTGAAAATATTTATTGTATCCGAATTCGACCCCAGAAAGGGTTAAACTCTTGAACAAACACGCTAGCAGGGGGAACATTTTTTATCAAGTTTACACGTGTTTTGAGAGCTTTGTATCAAACTTTTGTTTGGCTAATGCTTATTCCTCAATATCTAATGTCATCTTATCAAAGGCCTTCCCTACGGAAATGTTTGTTCCAGATCGCAAACAAAAACTGTCCGCAAGTTTTACTATACACCCAGTGATTGTATTTTATCATTTACGAGTTTGCATAAGATTTATAGATTTTTTATGTAAATTCATGTATCTTTTTTATTTATATTTATATATATACAATGATAAAAAAATATAACAGACAGTATTGAATCCGAATGGAACGTATAAAAACTTAAAGAATTGTAAGACGTTTTTCATAGCTTTACTTGCGGCTTCAAAATGAGCTCTACATTTTTCATATACACACACACCTGCAAAGCCCTAATCGAAAAATCAATTTCAAGCCAACGCCAAAATTCGAAAAGATTTCATTAAAAGAGGGCAATTCGCGTTTATCAACACCCCTTTTTAAATTCGCAAACACCTGAAGAACAGACGCCGTCTCGCCTTTGATTTGCATATGGAATCGTTTAGAGCCGCACTAGAGGGCGCTTTCTTGAAAAATATCACCGTGTAATGGGATCTTATTTAAAAGTCACACTCAGTGCAGTTTTATAAAGGAGTAAGAACGTTCAAGTTTCAACGGTACTGAAAAACAATATGAGTCAAAGAGTTCCAACGTTGCTTTATTTATATGACTTTTACTATTTTAAATACTGTTTCCGTTTCAAATACGTTACGTTGTTCTATGTAAATGTAGAGCGAATACTTCAGTATTTCAACAGATAGAGATTTGCTTTGTGTTTTCTAATAAAACGGTCTGTGTAAATCGTATTCAAGAGTTATAAGTAAAAAAAAATTGCGTATTATATTTATACTATATATGTAATTGAATTTCTTTGATAAATTTTACGTTTTATTTTTTCAATCCTCCAAGATTGATTTGATTTTTTAAATAGTTTCTTTAATACTTTTTATGCATTTTTAAAAGTTTTTAAAGTTTCCTGATGCCCAACGCGCCGATCTTCATGATTTTAAAATCCTAATCTTAAACCATAACATTCTAGTTTACTTTAAAATTTTCCGGGTCGATCGTACGAACCCGGTTTTATCCCCTTTGAGCGGTTTAATTTTACTTTTGAGGTTAAACTTTAAAATTCAAAGAGCGGTTCAACTGAAAAGTTGACATAGTAACAATAGTTATGTATCGCATATCCTGGAAAACGGATATGGAGTCTATATACCAGGGCTTGGTCAGGACACACTTAATGAGATAAACTAAGATATAGGATGATTTATGGTGGAGCATATCTCATATGCCAAAGATCAAATTCGGTCCGGGTATCGGTCATCGGTATCACAATTATTGAAAATTATTATAATTTTGTTAAAATATTCAATTGAATGTTTAAACATTCTGAGTCACATTTTTGTGAAATAATATATTTAGTCAAGTGAGTATGGGCGCGGTCTCATAAGTAAGAGAATCCGAGTTCGATCCTGATTTCTATGGTGTCTTGAAATATGTGTATGTAAAATGTCTACGTACACTCGCACATGAGACCATCGCTTGATCACCGGGTAAGGAAAACACCATAAGGAAACCTGATGAAATAAAAATCTTTGAAGAATTGTGAAGTTAGCTAGCAGTGGAACATGTAGGGGTTGACATTATAATTACATCATAAATTGTGTTAATTTGGAGTAAACCATTTTCATAGTCTTCCTTAGCTTTTGTACTCATTTATATTATAGCGGGAATGCAATAATTTTCCTTGTGGACCTGAAAGTGGGTTTAACTTAGCACCGCCTACGCGCGTGGACAAGATAGTTACAATTAAGCTCAATATCCTAACCAATATTGACATAGTCGGTGAGTAGCTGTGTAAAATGTAAATTAATACACATGATTAAGTTGCCTGTTGTGAACATATCGAGCTGCTGGTTTAATGGTTATCATATCAATATAACGGATTAGCGTGACTAGGAACTTTAGCACGACAGTCTGAAACAAGTCTTTCGTAGACATTGTCGAGCTCCGCAAAATATTCGGTTAGGTTCATTTAAAATCTTATGCATGTGGTATTTGAGTGTTCTTTAAAATGCCCATGAAACTCTACCATAGAATATCGCTATCAAAATTAAAGAAACCACAAAAGATATGTATTTAAAGTAATCGTCCAAATTTATTACCTAACTAGTTACATTAGCTACCAAAGTCCTAGTGTCTTCCAATAAAAGTACACGTTAAACCATTTTCCTAAAAAGAGAACCTAAAGGTTATATCTACATTTTTATACAAAGAAAATAACGTTAACTTACACTGTAGGAACTTACTTAGAATATAGGCACTAAGAGACTTGAATGAGAAAATAGGAAATTGCTGTTTTTACTTATTTTACTAAAAGGATTTAGCGCGTTAATTATACTGTGTTGTACGCAAAAAGATTTTGTACCTTGTATAACATTTTACATAATGAAATTTTATAAACAAAAATTTTGTGTGATAGTACCTGTAATACTTACTTAACTATTTTTCAACATTGCCACTAAAAAAAACGAGTATAAATAAGGCAAATAAGTCAGCGTTATTATAATTCATATTCTCATTTTGATCTCACTCACATTAACAAAAGAAAGTGTCACAAAAGAACAGTTTCTTACGTAACTTAATCTTCCCCTGGAAATATAAATAGAACGTTGCGGTCACAAATTACACGTCAATCCGATGTGCAGCCACGCGGATCCACCCATCGAACCGCTCCGGGCCAGCACAAACCGGTGTAAACCTGTATAAACCGGTATAAACCGGTACGAGCCGGATGGGGCCGAATAAAACCGGTAAAACGATCGACGCAATTATCGTCTGCGAATTTCTCGGAGTGCCTGTATAAAACCTTGCATTTCTTGCAGATGGGATGGACAAGTGACGATCTTGTGGTCTACATCATTACTGGCAATAAAAAATATCCGTACCTAATTAAGCTAAATTATTTACTAAAATTACTATGTAGTGTAGTGATGGCACGCTCTTGGGATAATCGTATTTACGAATGCCCTTGCCAAGGAGGTGAGAAAAACTAAGGTAACGATGATTTCCTTTTAATATTTATTTTTTCTCAGATACGAGGTCCAGCGAGGCTTTTGGGTAAATAAAACTCCCAGAGTAATACAGGCATCGCACTTGCCTTTCATCTAATGATGATTTACTTCTACACTACGAATATAACTTTACTGTATAATATTCTTATATTAATAATTCTAAGCACACTTTGATATCATTAAGGGCATAAGAGAATTAATAGGATTAAGCTTAAACAGGTTTGAATAATTTAGATACAAAATTATGTAAATTATTACTAACTGTTGCGTTGTTCTATCTATATATTATTTAGTGATTCTTCTAAGTATTTTTAATAGTACATAAATAATAATAAAGCGCCCCCTATGAATTAATGCATTGTATATGCTTTTTATAGCTCGTGGCTAAGTAATAACAAGCCACGCGGATCGATCTATCAGGTTAAGCAACGCTTGCCAGTGTTGGTCCGTTCGACCATCTTTTCATACCGAGCAGATTCTCCTCCGAACCTCGAAAAGCACATTAAGGCGTTAGTATCGACTGTCTTTCGTCGTTACGGGTCGTCAGTAACATGAAAGTCTGAAAACCAGTCTTACCACGTGGTATCCGTTTCACCCAGTTACTGTGATGTGGAGGTCAGATAGGCAGTCTCTTCATTTAAAAAAAAACCAGATACTCAGCGGAATCTGGTAGACTGAAAGCTGACGCCAAAAGTAATTGAGAAAAGGCTAGGCAGATGATGATGTTTTTTACACGCTTTTTTTTTTTTTTTTATTATTAGCTTCACTTGTATGTCAGTTTGTCAGTTTGTCAGTTTGTCAGTTTGTCAGTTTGTCAGTTTGTCAGTTTGTCAGTTTGTCAGTATGTCAGTATGTCAGTATGTAACTCTCCGTGGGTAATCTGCGCGCCTGCGGCCTTCCTTGGTTCCGGTAGCCGTTTCTCAGGCTCCCTCTCCGAAATCGAACTCTGATTCCCCGTATTTATAATATTTATAAATAATTACTAAAAAGTAAAAAATAAATAATAGTTAAAAAAAACTAAAAACACGCTTTTTATAGAAACCCAAACTAAAAAATAGAAAATAAATTTTAATAAATTTAAATTAAGAATAGTGTTAAAAATTTCAATAACTATAAATTAATAATAGTGTAAATAAAAAAAAATATTTTATTTTAAAAAAAGCGTGGGGTGCATGGTGTCAATATAGTTATAAATATTTTATTGACAGATATGAGTATCTGATGTAATATCATTTTGATAATATCTTCAAAAGCACCCCACGCTTTTTTTAAAATAAAATATATTTTTTTATTTACACTATTATTAATTTATAGTTATTGAAATTTTTAACACTATTCTTAATTTAAATTTATTAAAATTTATTTTCTATTTTTTAGTTTGGGTTTCTATAAAAAGCGTGTTTTTAGTTTTTTTTACCTATTATTTTTATATGGAACAAAGATGCTTATATTCGCATAGGGACTAATAATAATTTGTTAGGTAATTGATTTTTGATCAACAAATAAGTTTTTAAAATAAAATTTAAAATAATTATCAAAGATAGGGATAACAAAACATTTTTTTGTATGGAAAACAAAACAAACTGCGATTTTCTCTAAATCAATCGTAAACCTAACATACTAAGGTACAACTTCAATGCAATGAACAACAATATAATTAAAATAGCTTTTAGAGACGAGTGCAGTGCAAATTAACCAAGAAGAATGGTTATATAACAAATTAACAATCTCGCAGACAACTGGTGCACCACCAGACGAAATAGAACTCTTTGAGGCTTTATCAAAAATAAATAAACTTTCCGCGGTTAAAGTTGTTTCAGCATAAAAATAACTTAGCCGAACTCATTTCCTTATTTAATACTATTATTATCCATCCTATTATTATTTTTTCAATACATGTTTTATGTGAAGTAGCGGGATTCTTAAGGAAACGATTACAACCAGTATCTTCGAATACAATAAAAGCGTGCTAAAAAGGCCCCGAGGCACTGAGAGTTTCAAGTTCTTATTGATCGGGGGAAATTTTTATTTTTATCTCATTCTGACCAAAATACTTTCCACTTCAGCTGCAGTAATGTATTCTTGCTTACTAATCACCATATTAAGCTCCATTGCCTAGTGGATGAGTTAGCGTTTTCAATTAGTGCTTGCAGTGGAGGTTTGTAGCGGACCAATCAGCGCTACATATCCTGAATCACGCTACCGGTATTCTACAGTCCCATCGCTATATATTCACCATCTGACCCGATAGCTAGTGGGCTTCGGCCTGGCCGAGCATTGCACCTCGCTCGGTCAGAGATCTCCCTTTGGGGCCACCATAATTCCCACAGGTCTAAAAATTTTAAATAAGAAACATGCCTTTTCCGATTGAAGACTTTTATGTTCAGTGATCCATAGTACGTGCCATAAACATATTAGCATAAAACGTGAACTTCTTTCCTCTCTCTCTCTCACTCTCCTTCTCGGTCTACCTCTTCCTCTTCTTCCATACTGTTGATACATTATCATTAGACCACTTTTGTGTAGCTCGGTTACGTCTACAAGACTTACAACTTGTCTTTAGCAATCGAAGTGACCATTAGGTCGGAAGACTTTTACATGGACCTCATACATGTTGGTAAAGCCTGAAATGCTGCCCTATTATTTGGAAACTTCTATGATAAATAAGAAAGCACGAACACAAAGGTAAAAGCGTAACGTATTAAACTAATACCTACACATTCAACATAAAGACACGAAATGGTTACTTAGCTTGTACGTAGTTACGAAACGTATATTTTCAAATGACAAAGGCTCTTAGCATATCTTGTTTATGTCGCTATTAAGTAAGATGATATCGGCGTGTAATGGAGCA
Source organism: Lycaena phlaeas (assembly GCA_905333005.2). NCBI lineage: Eukaryota > Metazoa > Arthropoda > Insecta > Lepidoptera > Lycaenidae > Lycaena > Lycaena phlaeas. Next base: position 12,361,757 of record HG995178.1, read on the forward strand.
TCCGGAGAATGTTACGCGTTACAGCTTCTTTCATGTCGATGTACGTCATGACTACGAAAATGTGATCAAGCGTGTTTTTTTTTCTTTACAATTGTTTCTTATATAAACGACAAATGAAGGTCCTGGTAAGTCAATTAAATGTGAAAAATAAACTAGTCCTTGTAAAAAATATATCATTATATAATTGTTCAACGCTCACACTACATTATCCTAACCCCGTGGACCGTGGTAAGATAATAAGAAAGGAAATGAGTTGAAGAAATTTATATAAATACATATTATATATACTAATACAGACATCTATATTTATAATACAAATTACCTACATTGGGCGGTATTTGTATCCGTGAAAGTTGCCTAAAATTACCACTATCCATACATTTTCTTTTTCTTTTACGCCGGGAAATGCACTGACGCATACCGCTGGGGAGTGGGTCTCCCCAAGCGGTATGTGGGACTCGCTGCGCCCGAAAGATAGTAAGTGGACGCAGCTCTACCCACTAAAACCCGGCGAGTGCCACCACTGCCGCCTTTGGTGAGGTGCCCCGGATCTACAAGCAATAGGCCACCTCGACGGCTAGTCACTCCCTCAGGGGACTAGTCACTCCCAACGTCGGGACAGTACGATGAGGTGAGGTTCCCATCCTCATCCCTTGCCCCCTGCTCTTTTGTCCCCTCTTCTTATAAGAGGGATACAAAGAGCCCAATTGCTCAAAATGGCTCAATTTGCTTCGCCCAAGGTGTTGGGGTCACTCTGGGCTACTGAGCCCCACCGCCACGACAAGGCCTGAACCATGGTGGGGACCACTATCCATACCACTCGACCAGCCGTTTATCGAAGAAGATCGTAGGTTGTTAGGTTAGCAGCCATCTGCTCACCTACCTACCGATTGAGCTTAAAAGCCGTCAGGCCTAAAAGTCTAGACCTTTCGAAAAAAAACATCAAAGTAGGATCTACCTGTAATTTAGTGCGAGTATTAGCAACATAGCCTACTTCTATGTATTGAACGATGGTTATCTATTTGACAGAATAGTTATGCATATATAGCTGTTAATGTAAGCATCATTAATCAATAAGTAATCTCTTTAGTAAAATTCTGTTATATTATGTGGTTTATATTTGAATGCCCACTATGTTCCCCCCCAGTGAGTAAATATTCTCATAAAATATTGTTAAATATAGCATTGTGTCCATGATTTCAGATGCGACTTACAAACAATGCGCGTTAATTTGCTGACAAAAAAGTGGTTTTGCGGCGTCCATTTGGATCACACATGTGCTCAGAATATTTAATTTCGTTTAAGGTTTTTATATCAAACGTCATTTATCATAATAATAAAGCCCGTAAAAACTTATATAGATATCGTAATAATACTAATTATCTATTTTGTGGGGACTTTAATCTTTGATGCTACATTTGACTTCAGCCAATATGGTCTTACTAACATACAACTATAAATCATATGGTCATAGCAACGAAACCTTGACTATATTCATTTACTAGCTGTTGCCCGCAGCTTCGCATGCACTGACTAAGATTTACAACGGGATCTTAGTACGCAAAATAAGTAATTTTTCTTGGTTCTTGGTTGATTTTTTACACCTTGTGTCCGAAAAACCCAAATATCGTAACGTACGTATGTAACCCTATTTTTTTTTTCAGAATAAAATTTAGCCTATGTTACTCGTGTATAATGTAGCTTTCGAATGTTGAAAGAATTTTTGAAATCGGTCCAGTACTTTATGAGCCTATTCATTACAACCAAACAAACAAACAATGTTTTCCTCTTTATAATATTAGTATAGATTACAAAAAGTTAAAAAACTTACGCTTCGAGTATCATAAACTAATTTTAAATCAAAAACATTTGTTTATCTCTACGTTCTCTTCCAGAGGCAGTCCCGAAAATGGTATTTTTTTTAATCATTAATCAATACCAAATTGAAATTCCAGCTCCACGAATAGTCTGGCCCGGTATCATTGATCTGGCTGCAGTTATTCCCGGCCGCCTCCCGAAGCCAGCGCGGAATCAATGTCACTCTAATTGGGCTACACGACTGAGATATTTTTGTTGCGATCGATACGCGCCTATATCCAGCACTACATTATGTATGCACTGACCATTCAATATTTTGAATTTCGTGCTTTAATAAGGTTTGTTAAAGATTGCTATTCGTAGACTACATCACACGTAGCATGCCTCGGTATCGGGGCGAATCCTTTTTTTTTACGCCGGACGCATCCCACTGGGGAGTGGGTCTCCCCAGGAGGGTATGTGGGACTCGCTGCGCCCGAAAGATGGTAAGTGGACGCAGCTCTACCCACTAAAACCCGGCGAGTGCCACCACTGCCGCCTTTGGTGAGGTGCCCCGAATCTACAAGCAACAGTACGATGAGGTGAGGTTCCCATCCTCACCCCTTGCCCCCTGCTCTTTTATCCCTTCTTCTAATAAGAGGGGTACAAAGAGCCCCTCGCGATCGTGACGAATCCTGGGTTAATTTCGTCTATGTGCTTTTTATTTTGGTGGTAGTAGTGCATATGTGTACATATTATGCACTGTGGGTAAGGTGTTATAAACCCGTGACCATAGTTGCTGTAAAGTATCCGAAACGTCGGGCTTGTAAAAAACTAAATAAATCTTGATAAAATCCGTAAAAGTCGTTTCATTATAATGAGTGAAATTCTTATTATGGATTTCAAATTAACGCCGGATTCTATTAATTATCTGAATAGTGGTAAGTGATCGATTTATCTTTGTTATAAGCCTCGCATCCTAGAAATAACCTAATAAGTTCCAGTCAGACGCGAGAGGGGGAACGGCCGTCGTGGATTTTATTGAAAGAGACCTAGGTATATCTAGCAGTATAAGGAGTCACTAAGCCGGAAGCGTATTGTACTGTTTTTTTCATCTTTAAATTTTATACCAACGACGATGGTCTAGTGGGTTTAGGCTCAACCACGATTTTAGTTTAGGGATTAGATGGTGCCTTAAAGTTCCTTTTTTACGTATGGGTCCGGTGCAGAAATTATTGATGAAATTTAGCATTGGTAAAATATGGCCCAATACCCTCTCGCCTGATTTCGAGGAGACACGTGGTTAGCAATGTAACATAATATATGGATTGATACCACTTTTTTGCTAGAGGCGTTATAGATTGATATTATTATTGTAACTTTTAATTTGCTACCCCTACCTCTATAATACATCACACAATTATTTGTCACACAAATTTACGTCCCTTTGTGCTTCGAAATATTATTTACATTGAAATACAAAATACCAACTTTATATAAATTTAAGATAAAAAATATATTTAATATAGTGGCGTATATTTATGTGTGTTATTAAAATGTAAATATAAGTGATATATATGGGAACATAACGTCTGTATTATCAGAGCTAACGTGATAAGCATAAAACGAAAGTACGTAACAACTAAGGATGTAAGTGCTATAAGCGTTACCAGATACAATGGCGAGGTAATCTTAAATGAGAACGGCACTAGAGGGAGCCCTACGTAAGCTAAGTTTCGAGGGGAAAAACGTATAGTTTACCTTAACTGTAAAAAGTAATCAGAGCTGGGGAAAGAAAATGCAAAAATTTGCATATCGGACAATCTTAGACATTGTGAATTTTAGAAAAATATATTCAATAGAATATTCTGAAAATATTCTGCTAACTTTAATACTAGTTACTTCTATATTGTGATCCTATGATTCTAATCTATGATTAGGATAGTAATTCGATAAACTAATTACGTAGCATGCGACTTGTTCTTGGTAAATTCGGATGCTAACAGACATAACTGACCACTACCAATTAAATGACTTTACTTCTAGGGACACAATCAAATATTTTTGAATAATTCTGACAGAATATTTTCACTCGTCAAATATCGTAATTGAAATATTGTTTCCCAATTTTATTTTACGGAATATTTCGGCACTGCCAACGAACTCTTCGTTTATTCTTGAGAAATTTTAAATATTCAAATTTTAAACCGCCAATCAAAAGACAGCATTTTAATGGTGAAACATTATTGAGCCAATTAGCAATGATAAAAGGCGAACATTATTTGCGCCCATTCGAGTTTGACGTGGTATAGGAATTTATATTAAAATATAATGCAACTGTAAATCTAAACAATTGCATTTTCCGGATGTATGTTGACTTTATTTCGAAACATAAATCACTGGACGCAGCGGCGGCTAATAATAATTCATAAATATTAAATTTTTATTAGAACGGCGCGTGGATTAGAGAGGATCTCCTCCCGTTGGTTATAATTGTCCAATGGATACATATTAAATTACTAACAAACAATGACACACGTATACATGTTTTTATGTAAGTAGTTAAAAATTGTAATATGAATACGTTTCAGAAAATTAGAGCTAAATAAATAATTAGAGCTAAAGAGAACAGGCGCGCGGATCGATCCACCAGGTTAAGCAACGCTTGCCGAGGTTGGTCCGTAGATGGGTGACCATCTTTACATACCGAGACTCCTCCGTGCCTTGGAAAGCACGTTAAGCCGTTGGTCCCGGCTGTCATTCGTGGATCTTTGACAGTCGTTACGGGTCGTCAAAAGCCCAAGAATCTGACAACCAGTCTAACCGCGGGGTACCGTAGTCAGTATCACCCAGTTACTGGGTTGTGGAAGTTCGACAGCAGTCGCTCCATGTAAAATACTGGTATTCAGCTGAATCCGGTTAGACTGGAAGCCGACCCCAAAATATAGTTGGGAAAAGGCTAGGCAGATGATGATTACGTTTCAGAAAAAAAGAAAGAAATAAAATACTTTATTGTAGTTTGGTACACAATCAATATATGTGCAAGGTACGATGGGGTTGGCCTATCCGTGTAGAAAAAAAAAAACTTTATTGTTCATACATTATTGAGTAGTCAGGGCGTTATAATCGCAGTAGTTTAACGTAGACATTAATATTGTGAGCTATAGATAGCCTCTTATCATTTGTCACACCATTACAGCAATTGTGAGACGCTGATTTTCAGTCATTCCTCGTGGATTTGAAAGATTTTCTCGTGCTTTATCGAATAATATTCGTGGCGTTTTGAATAGTCATTTAAACGGCCGATTTACTAAAACTTAAGGGACATTTAATCATCTATAAAGATTCGGAAGACTTAGTACCATCGACCACATAACCCATAGACTCCTAATAACAGGGGAACAGGTTCTGGCGACACATCTGGCTTATAGTTCCGATGTAAGCCGTAAACAATGTACTCAAACTATCGTGTCGTCTCATTCTTTCCCGTAGCGAAATATATCCATTTCTTTTTAACGTTCCGTGATTGTAATGTATGACATTGAATTAGCTAATCACAGCAATGCAACCCCTCTCGTCTCACCTCAGCTAGTTGCCAGAATGCATATAATACGAAAAATCAAACATTAGGAGTCTATAGGTTGTGTGGTCGATGCGTAGTACTATGCAATTCTAACTCCCTTATCATTTCTCTGTAATTATAAATTATGCTCTGAATAAAATTGACGATATTGCACTTGAGTATGTTATAGTATCATTAAAAAAGTCAATACGTAATATGCTTGTTAAATTCGTGCAGAGGCGCTCTTCAATGTTTTTGATGAAAACCGTCTTACCGCAAACAATGTGTAATAAGGCTCTTCCTGGATAGGGTACTTTAGACTTGAGTGGGACGAATGTTATGATAGAATATAAATTAAGTTCCCATCTGAAGACCTCTCTGGCTCAGTGGTTAGCGCGTTGGCGCTCAAGCCGGAGGTAGCGGGTTCGAATCTCGCAAGGGAACACAAAAAAGTTTCTGTGTTCCTGGGTCATGGATGTGTATTAAAATTGTGTATTATATAAAAAAAATCTTAAATATATGTATTAATATAAAAAGTATTAAATATATTTATTTCCGTTGTCTGGTACTCGTAACACAAGTCTCTTCGAGAACTTAGCACGGGACCAGATTGACGTGGTGTAAAAGCGTCCATAGATATTATTATTATTATCTAATATCAATGTAATGTTCGGTAATGTAAAACGGTCAAATTGGGAAACGTCTCCTTCTTTGAAGTCGTTTAAAAAAAAAGATTCCTTGATCGAATTTGGCTTGTGCACCACTGATTTTTTTTTTTTTTTTGGAATTGTCGCCGACAATTGCACCTCTGATAAAAAGAAAAAATATCTCCAGCATTCCACTTCTCATTTTTTTCTTGTTTTAGTGTACGAAAATTTTAGAATGTCATTCTAATGAACTTAGCGGATTTCGCTTGCTATTAAAATGATATTTTGAGGAAGGGTGTACTTCCAAGCAAAAGACGCTTCGCCTTCGAAGTTTATGACTCGACCAAAAAGTCAAGAGAAATAAAAACATTTTCAAAAAACAAGTTATTTGTTAAAATATTTTTTGGTTTAAATATGAAGCATGATTAAGGGTCTATTATTTCAAACATATGAAATCATATTGTGAAAGAGCTTTTAACATTTATATCAGAAATTTTATATCTCCGCTGTTTTAATAAAAGTTAAACGTATGCGAGTTTATTTTACACAAAAATATACCTAGACTTACTGGTATGTATTTATTCTGTATGTAACATTTATGAAGATATTTCAGATTATAATATTAGCGTACTAGAATATTATATACTTTTTAGATACTATAAATAAGTAATACCAAGTACAAAACTAAAAAAAATATATATGATAAAAATACATGTTAATAATACTTTAACCACAGGTATCTCGCATAATTTGGAACCTCTAAAGGTCATAACATGACCTCAATAAACTAGCGGAGATGTCACATTTGTCATTAGTCCTAGACAATGTTGAATTACTCCTTCGAGAAACATAATAATACAAACTTTCTGTACTAGTCGCCGTCATTTTCGACAGTTTCATCGTATTAAAAATATGCCTTATAGCAAAAAAGAGGCAAAGTTTAGAAGAAGAATAGCCTTTGGAAAAACTTTTTGCTAATATTAAACATCTATTTGCGCGCCTTGGCTGTAAAATCGGGTCAAATGCCGAGCAAACGGCATGACGCTGTCATTTCTTTATTTATTAATACATTTTTAACCCTAATATAGATTATTTAGGTTTTTGTATTGATAATCCTATTGGAGGTCTTAAAAAAAGTATATAGTATTAAAGAGGTCAACGTACTAACGAGAACCAAGTCTCACTTGTTGGCACTCCAACGTCGATTCCCTGCAGGGAGTCAATTATTTGCACAGTATCATTAACTAGTGAGGATTCGTCCTTCAGTCCGTCCATTCAAGGTGTTCTCCAATGAAAGATTTGAAGTGAATTGGGGAGAAATGGGTCCATCTTCTCAATTACTCCATAATATTTATGAAAGAGGACACAAGATAGTCAGTCTGTTCGTTAATTGATTGCTGCTCAAGAAATTTTTCATACTCAAAAGCTTAGATCATTAATATGTCTAGATGGAGTGTCGCCCTACAATCAAAACAAATATAATATCTATATAATACCTCTCTCTCACATAGTACCGACGTAAAGTGACAGTTATGCTGTCGCGTTTCGTGCGGTTTGTAAGTTTCCGGTGGCCCATTGTGCCTTCATAGCCTTTGGTTGTGTGGGTGGTTATGGGCGTCGATAGTCGCAAGGCTTCTGCTGGTCGTTTGTCCTCCTATGCTATAAAAAAACGGGCCCGTGTAGGATATTTTCTAATATTCTTATTCTCAATGCAATGCAAAAGGCATGTATTTTTTAAAGTATACTGCATAGGATTTCGTAAAAAAACATTTAGACCTTTCTCTTTATCCGGAAATAACAAATGCAAAATATGTTATAGCTTTAATATACTTACTAATAAACACGTACAACTATATTCTCGGTTTTCATTTGGGCAATCAAATTAAATTCTTATGCAAAGAATGCTTCGCATTATGCTGCCCTGCGGTTTCGTCTGTTGTACCATTCATAACCCAGCACAGGTCATTATTTCCAACGAAGCTTGCTTTATGAGCAATAAATACTGCACCGCTTGCTTTCAAGCGCTGTTCGCTTTAAATATAAATGACACAATACTATTATTACGACTTGAGCTTATTACGAAATTTGCTGCGCTAATTAGCCACAACATTTTGTGAATAAATCATAATATAATATGAAATATCATTTCACTTTTCAATTTTTAAATATTTTTTTAGAATGACCATATTATCATCATTATATACTCTAACTTACTAGTTATATACTAACTTCATACTAAGATAGACAAAAGTAGCTGTAAAAATAAGACAGTCTCAAAATGTCCCAACAACGATGGCATTTTTAATTTTAAGTTTTAGTGTGACCAACATCATTAAAAAAGTTTCAAATGATCGTAATAATAAAACATTTGATAATAAATACAGTAGTAGAAATGAAGAAGATGCAAAATTGTATTCTTAAAAATATCGCTTGCTTGGATATTTATATTAGACAAGCTAAGACGCTTCACCATGAAATAAGCAACGATATTAATTCAACATGTAGACACTAAGATAATATTAATATAAACTAATTAAAGTCCAAGACAAATATTCATCAGACTAATTTTATTTATCTCACTGTCCCTTATATTAAGTTTAACTGAGCTGAATATTCTGGCAATATTTGCTTAGAAGGCAAAGCAATAATGGAGTGACGACTTTTGACTAAGCAAACTCCTTAGACCCTATTGCGGTGTATGACTTGCGAATTTCCTCATAAAATCTTAACCAGCAACTTGAAACTTACTCCCAGTATAATAATGTGATAAACTGAAAGTTTCAAGCTTGCAGCACAAAAATTTTGTCGAAAAGATGGCGGTGCAATTTTAAACATCACTTATATATTATTGGACTTTAAATCAATTTTAAATTTAAGACAATAAAGATATCTCATATTTCTTTCTCTGATCTCACTTAAATAAAAAAATACTGATGTATAAAGATGTGAACTTTTAATGTGGAAAGGTTTTACTATATTACTATACTTAGTTGTTTTTATTGCTAATAAATACTGATCACACATTTTTATGACATTTTATTTAATTGTGTTATAGTAGCATTTTTTTATATTAACATTTAGGACTACTTTTACAACATGATCTTTGAGCAACAGGACCTTTCACAAGAAAATAGATTAACCGACAAAATTATATTTAAAGATACCATTGGATAAATAAAGTCATCTAATATAAAATACGAGATATTTTATAAAAATGAGCAGAATGTTAATGTACTTTATATTAGTTCAGATCAAGGCGTTCCAATGGAATCATTTGAATTCCATTTGACAAAGCTATATTGTATTTAAAGTTGGAACTGGTAAGTGCAAATGAGGGGATGAAGCCAGAGAACTAATTTATTATGGCCCAATTGAATCTTCATTTGACAACAATTGGGCAGTCCTTTGTGAGGAGCCTCCAGTATTTGGATGGGAATGTTTCATTATACAGAAATGGTGTGAACTTAACCCTTACGAATAAGGTTATTCTAACTGAGGATGTGATGTTGGAATCAATGGGATCCATTTAATTGGTATACCTTCATCATCAACCAAATCCTCGATCTCTCGATTCTTGCTCCTAACGATAATGGTCTAGTGAGTGAAAGCCCAGCCCTTTGACTAAAAGATTGGGGTTCGATCCTGACCCCTGTAGTGCCTTGAAGTGGATTTTTCTAAAGTACACCTGAACACGAGACTATCGCTTGCTCACCGGTTAAGATAAATAACGCGAGGAAAGTTGCATGCCTGATGAGATTGAAAGTCTTCAAGGAGTGTGAAGTTCAATGACTTGCGTTGGTGACCTATTGCCTAACACCCCCCTCGCCTGATTTCGAGGAATCCCGTGCCCATCAGTGGACCATAGGTTGATCCTACTTTAAATATTATTATGTCAAAGTTTGTAAGTATAACATCCATACTTACAAACTTTTGTTACCCTTTCATGTAAAAATTATTGCATGGATTATTATGAAACTTTAGTATTATATAGCTCACACATCAGAACAATACATGAGCTATAATTTATCCCCGTAGTCCCACGGGAATGGGAAATACGCGGGTGAAACCGAAGGACGCTGCTTGTACTTTACACTTAAAGTAAACCTCATACAGTTTTTTCTTTATCAGCAACATATTTCACTATCATTAACACGGCGCAGGTCCTCGCCATTATACGTGAATGCACGCTCACAAAACTCTAAAATAATTTTATCTCGCAAAAACCAAGCTCCATTAAATATGCAGGAAAGCGTCTAACGTCTCATTTGAGACAGTTAAAGTGCGAGCCATGAATATGATTCATCGTGCTAGAGCTAAGTTTTAATTAAAATAAGAGGAAATTATTTTAAATATATTAAAAATTGTGTAATTTATACCGCTGGGGCACACGGACAGATGGACCACATAATATGGCCATGGCAAATCTCTAAAGCTTCCATATTGTAGGTATATGTCTACTACATACGAAAGAAAACATTGTATCAAAGCAAATCATCGCATTTAATCCTCCTCATTTGAAGTAAGTGAAAACTTTTTAATCCCTATGTTCTTCATAACTAGGTCGAGTTTAAGAATTCTTTCAAAGTATATTTTTAATGAAACCGTTTATTTATTATCGTGTCTATACTAAGAAATCGGCATCACCCATTAAGATAAGCAAGTCCTCCTATGACCATGGTTGCTATAACGTATTCGTTGCGCATGAAATTTCAATACACAGTGTAATTCGCGTAAACATTTTAAAAAATTGAACAAGTTAACTTGAGGCTACTCCAAGCAACTCAGCATTAGTAAGGCAGCCAGCAAAGGCATTGTTGTCTGCCTTACCCTTCTTTAAGAAATAACAAAACTGACGGAAAAAACGAGCAAATTGGTGGTACCGTTGCTGATGGAAGCGCAGTACAAGTAACTCTTTTCCGGTCAACGTCGCCGATGATCTGGAACGAGTCCGGGATAAACCAGCCACAATTTAGACGTCTCTGTGAACTACCTACTGCCTAATGTAGTAAAATAGTCAAGAAGAGAAATTCATATGAATTCAACAGTATCAAAAAATGTGAATATTGTTTTGTTTTATTTAAATAGAACGAGGGATCCCTCGAACGTAACAAAGGACAATACAGACTGTCAAATGTAAGCCCCCAAAAGAAATCACATTAATGTCAAACACAGAGCAACTTTGGGAAGTCGGACAGATTAAGTAGACCTTTTTATATTAAAAAATATATATTTGGGAAGAAAAAACATATTTGAGATTTGCGTATGCTTCACTGCACTGGAAAAACGTGAGGTAAAATGAGATTTTGACAAATTTGTATTTGTCAAAGCCATTAAATTTAAAACTATTCCATCGGTTCGTATGACATTATACGAGTGGCTGGCAAACAGTGGATGAGCACAGCAAAAAATAAAGAAACATGGAAATCTCTAAAAGAGGCCCTCACGCCTCAAAGAGGGGTAAGTAGGGGGGTCTTGCTAGTTAAATAGGTTATTTTTCGTGTTAAAGTACATATTTAGATACTTAGCCTATAATATTATATATAAAAAATAGTTATTAAAAGTAAGCTTATTTTTACTATACTTTTTGATTATTTAATTATCTCTGTCCATGATAAATGCGAGTGGAAAGGGATCGTAAGTGAAGTGGCATAGGCTATAGAATATCATGAGTCCAAATACGACTATTAACCGAATAAGTCTAAATTACCGTGTAAAGCTGTGGAAAACAATTAGTCTAATATAAAATATAACTATTTGAATGTACCGTAGGTCATTGGTGGAAATTCATGTTATAGACATTACAATGAAACTTTTTTACACTTTTTCCACTATTTCGTTTACTAAATATAAAATAATCTATGTACGACTACCTACTCTCTGCTAAACTACTTTCCTAAAGATTTCTAGAAAATCTAATTTCTCTCTCTCATCAAAACGTTTGGAAACGGAGCAATATCTCTATATTCCCATTCCAAAATCCATAAGGTCCACATTATATTAAATGTGCCAATAAAGTCACACAATTAACGGCGTCGCAGGTTTTTATTGGGATTTTGAAATGACTTTTTTAATATTCATGTGGATCATAATTGGATGTATGATCACATTATTAACTTTGTTTGCAAAAAATGTAAATGAGACTAAACTTATTAACATACTGTATTGATTATATATATAGGTAATTAATAGAAACCGGTGTAAGACAGGCGTAAGTCTCAATGTGATTTATTTTATAATTAAAATTATTATTTATATCAGTTATTTCTTGCGACTAATTATTATTATTATCAGTACGTAAACGTCTGAATAGTTACGCATGTAATGTCGCAGTCTTATTACCATTTACTCAAAACGACCTAACAAAACGAAAAAAGAAACTCAACATATGAAATAACAAAAATTTATTCACAAAGCTATACTGTATATAATATTTTCAACATAAAGGCGCATACAGATAGTAAAATTCAGATAATATACGGATAAAAGAATCATAATTCATAGTCAGAGAGGAATTTAGCGCTAGATGTCTAAGTATTTCTATTAAAAACACCGGAGCTAAAGTTAGCTGCGTATATGAGATTTCATAAGATAGATGGTCCTGCCTAAGCTGAAATGAATTATTTCGTTGTGTAAAAATACGGGATAATATAACGGGGTACAATGTTATTTATGGCGTCAACAGAGTCATTGATGTTCAGTATACTTTTTGTAATAATAAACTCATAAGAAAATAATTTCTCAGGACAGTTAAGAGAACATAATATTATATTTATCTCGAAGAATCGATGGATTGTCTTATAAACAACTAAGCAGTTACTGGTGGTATGCATAAATAACTCTAAAAACTATCATAAATCTTAAATGCGAGTGGCGAGGTATCGATCTTGGCGTTAATTAAATGATGCCTATGTTATGCAGTGGATGGATAAAGGCTGATGATGATAATGATAATGACGATGATGATGCTGATGGTGGTGGTGATGATGATGATGATGATGATAGTGGTGGTAATGATGATGATGATGAATTTTAACATCCCATATGCTAAAAAGGTTACTAGGTATACGATCACAATAACGTATCTTATAAGGATATTCCAATTCAAAAACATATTTAAAGTACTTATAAAAATTTAAGGGCGATAAACATTGACGATTATTACGGCCATTGAGCGTACATTGGAACGATATCAAAATACCAGCTGTTAATTTAACTTATTATATTGTAATAACAATAAAGATATGATCACTGAATGTAATGTTTTTATGTCTCAATCGTTCAAAACACGCTATTTCTTAAAGCATCTACGTATACCGCTCACTACATGATTGAAATATACTCTTTAGCTATTATTATTAGGTATAAGATTTTAAAACTACTATTTTCGATTTAATTTTTTTTTATGGAGGAATATCTAAAAAAAATAAGTTGGTTTAGTTAAGGCAGAAAGCCTTGTATAAATATAGTTTTTGCAATTATAATATACTTTTACTAGTATTAATTGAATCAATAATTTATTTTTATATTTATTGCTCGTGATCCCATTGATTTAAATACTAAATATCAATTGTCTATGAAACTGTTCAAACAATAACAAATTAACATCGTTCATCCGCCATCAATATTAAATATGCAAAAACACTTAATTATATTGACATTTGTGTATGCTCGAACTAGAAATTGCAAATTTGATTCCATAATTATTTCATGACAATCATTCGACAATGATATACTTACAGGATTATTTATAAAAAAGAAATCAACACACGACTTAATCTGGTGGCATCTTTTATATACTTTTTATTCAAGAACTAGAAGCGCCCCGCGGTTTACTTACGTACTTACTTTACTTATGTGTTATTCTGATGTATAAGCTATGTTATTGTAAAGTTTCATTAAAATCCATTCAGTAGTTTTTACGTGAAAGAGTAACAAACATCCATACTCACAAACTTTCGAATTTATAATATTAGGGCCTGTTTCACAATCTCCAGATAAGTGCCGAATAGGCTATCGGCAAGATATTTGACAGACACTCCGTACTCTATCTGCCAAATAAGTTGCCGATAGCCTATTTGGCACTTATGTGGAGATTTTGAAACAGGCCCTTATTATAGTAGAATAAGTAGGATATGAATAAAGAAAATGTATAAATATAACGGATCGACTACTCGATGTTGATTGAAAGTAAGCTTTACGTTCCATTAAAGTTTGAAAATGATAAGGAATATGATGACATCGTTATAATTATAAACCTCTTTCCTTCTGTTTCTTCCGGAAAGGAAAGAGTCCTCCCACTGCTGAATATAAGAACCTTTCTACCACCACTGCATCGAGGACCGGTCCTCCGCATCACAATATATAATAAGGGCATATCGTCGATGAAGATTTTTCTAACAGTGCGTAAATCAAAAATGGCTACTTTACAGGTGGGTAAAAAAACTTTATTAAAAAATTCGGTTGGTTTGTAGTCTGTTTACTGACGGTAGTTGAACGTGACAACGTCATAAGAAAATACTGATGAGCCGAGTGTGCCTCTTTGTCGCTCGTTCCGGCTTTTGCTTGCACTTCAAGCCTTAAACGGAACGCCTCAGAGCGAGGTAACGCCGCATGCGTCATATTTTTTCGTGCGTGCAGCCGGTTCTATCGAATTATAAGACGTTGTCACATCAAAACGTGTAATATATTATTAAATTGTTACGCGGTGCTACTATTTTTTAAATAATGGACTTCAATTGGTCAGTCGTGGTGTTTTAATTGGTCTATACGATGCGCGTCTTTGTCCTTTATCCAATGCAATCACAACTCTCAAAACAGTCAAAAAAACTTATGTACTGTTAAAAATTCACCGACGATATCATCATCATCATCAGCCCTTATCCGTCCACTTCGGCATCATCGCATCAGCGGCCTCCTCTCTCACCCATTCGTCGGCCTCCTATTGTATTGCCGACCAGGACTCGTCACAGCCGAGCATCGCGGTGATGACGCTCGACACAGAGAAATCCCCTCCAACTGACCATAGGCCTCCCTTAATGAACGCCAACGATATACCTGAATATGAATCCCGACAGGATTCAAACCTGTAATCTTTTGTGGCACCAAACTTGAAAAAAATTAATGTTTATGATACAACGGCCCTGTCTTGTTCGCTATTACACAACAAATCACTGAGTTATCAAATTTATCATCAATCGTCAAAAGAATGTGTAATGTAAATACGCGAAATAGGAAAAATAAATGGAATTTGTCAGTTTATTCCGTGGTTTGAGTGAGACATTTACAAACATTACGTACGACTTGTAATGTAAGACATTATTCACGTAGGAACATATCACAGAGGAAACCTGTCAATTCATGTATAGTTCATATTATCTGTTGACATTTGTGTTACTCTATTGAATAAAAGATTATTACTCCGATTCGATACCTTTTTTTTTCTTTATGTTTTTTTCTTTATATTTATAGATAAGTATTGGATATTTCGAGTGAATGCAAATGTATTAGTAATATATGTTCCTTTACAATTACTGTACAATATAATAAGAGTCCAACTCTTAATTTAGTTATTTACTATCAAGCATTTCTTAATTACAGTTAATTATATAAAGATCTATACCAGGTGGGAATAGCATCTCATTGCAGTGGCTGGTCTGTCTTGGATGCGAGTGAAATCGACCGTCTTGGCGTTCATTGATAGATGTCTTCAGCAGTAAACGGATGAAGTCTGATGATGATGGTGGTGATGATCAATATCATGATGATGATGATGGTGATGATCATGATGATTTTAACGTTCAACACATAAAAAATATGCTATCTAATTAACAAAGTAATACTTTCCTTCATTATACGTAGTTTTTAACCCTACAGAGTCCGGAGATAAGCTGGTGTATTAAAGCGCGATTCTCATTTAAACTTAACACCGTGTAAGCCTGCAACGCACCTAAACCCATTTTTGCGGGGTGTAGTTGGGAAAGAAAACGGTTAGCGTTTATGAGTTAGCGGAAACCGGTGCTAATAAGAAGGCTCGGAGTAGAAAATGCTAGACGAGAGAGAAAACACGCAGAAAGCAGTTCTTACAGTATTTTGGTCTGTAGCTACATAAAGGGAAAACAGTGGTTCGTAGAAAATAAACAAAATTTTACATAAGACACGGAACACTATGAACAAATCGAGATAATGATAAATAAGGTGCAATATGTAAAAGTATTAAAATAGTAATTAATTTTAAAAAGTTTTATAAGTGGTGCCACGTTTAAGTTTCACAGATTAAGCAAGATCTCAATAGCGCATAGATTTCGTAATGGAATCACAATCTAATACAATCTTAAATAAATATGCAGTGTAAGTCAGATGTTTTCGAAATAAAACAGTTTCTTGAAGAATTATTGAAAATGCAATTGATAAATGTATTGTTAGTAATAAAATAGAAGATACTTCGGCGATGCTGATATCAAAAACGTTATTCGAAGATAAATAATAATTTTAATATTCTCTGCATCTGTTTCAGCACACTTATATGCATTATTAAATTAAAATATGAATCCGATTTCTTTAATTTACTATAATTCACATATACTGAAATATAGATCATCAATTAGATTAACAATGTTTCGGTCCTATGTTTGGAATCCAAATCCCATTTTTAGGTTTCTTTAAGTTAGAAAAAGCGATTGAAATTATAATTACTTAGAATCACTAAATCAAAATTTATATTACTTTTGACGCTTCTCTTAGATATAATGAACTCCGCATCTATGTTTCATCTTCAAACGTGATGGCTCTAAAGATAATCTATCACAATCACGGTATGAATATAAATACAAGATTCCCGAATCAAAGTTTTAATACACAAAACGTGCCGCATCCATTATCTTTAAAACTTTAGTAATTCTGAAGACTGAACTCATATCGACCGCTGCAATATTCCGTGCAACGCTGTAAGCCTTACGTCTAAATTGTGTTCATTTTGTGCACTAAAACTTAAATGCCGCCAACTAGACTCTGTTACGTTATGCAGGAAGGCAATAAATGTTACCTTAGTGACACAACGAGTTATGAAAAATGTTTCCAGCGCGTTAATATATAAGCTGGTGGCGTTTACAGAGAACACTAAATAATAATTAAATTAGGAGGTGAAAGGCGAGCCCTCGACAATAACACAAATACAAGAACAAAAACAACTCTCACGTTCGCCCTAACTTAGCGTTGAGTGCGCACCCTGGAACAAATTAACGTAATGTGTGCGGGCCGAGAATTGAGTAAAAATTAGCTGGCAATACACCCGTCCCGCCTTAATCTTAGCGGAAGAAAGGGATGGAGGCTGGTGTAAATTGTGACATAAGTTGCAAACGCAAGGAGCATATAGCCCAGGAATAACGAGCCTCACGTGGCATTGGCAAACTTTGGGGTAATCGAGTGTGATGTTTATGAGAGTTTTAAATTTCAAATCGAATCGCACACACATGTGATACAATTCTAGGTCGCCATTATAGACTATCTTCTCAAGATGTTTCTAGAACGTTGGTCCATCGTTTTGGATATTAAGGGCGTATGCAAAATAATGGCCAGCTATCTAAAAAAGAACTAATATTAATAACATTTAGCTGTAACTGCACACAGCATTGCGAATGCTATCACTACATAAATAGGAGCAGTTAAAAAAATAAAGATTGGAAGGAATCTCAATAGGGTTCAATCTCAATAGGAATCGCACTACGCCGGTTATTATTTTTTCATTCATCATCATAATCTTCAGTATTTATCTATCCACTGCTGAACATAGCATATAACATAGTACATACCATTGTCTAAAATCATATTAACATAAGAAATACACGAACAACATATCCTTAACATCAATTTCAATCATTTCACCCTATTTTTGGACATTTTTTAGTGCTAGTAATACAAAAAACGCAAATATAAATGTACACTAATAATATTTGCAAATTGAAATATAGATATTCGCAAAACCGTAAAAGTCACGTGAGAACACCGAAAGGGATACTATGTCAAATATCAATTTGAGATATTGGCAGCAAAGAGTATGCGGCTGGGTGGGGCGAATACAAATTATTGCCGTCTCAAAGTCTACCTAGAATTCAAATTCTTTATTGCCACAGACACATTATTCATATTTATATTACCACTCCCTTATACATACCCTTTGGTTTCACATGGCTTAAAATTTTGATAAAATACTTGCCATTAAAAATAGATTATAAGCTTCTTCATTAATTGATGGTGGTATGGTTAGTGGTATAATAATTTTGAAGAATAACAATAAACTGTAACAACTTATTCTAAGGGCCTGTTTCACAATCTCCCGTTAAGTTTCCTATAGGCTATTGGCAACATATTTGACAGATGTTTGACAGATACTCCATACTCTATCTGTCAAATATGTTGCCAATAGCCTATAGGGAACTTAACGGGAGATTGTGAAACAGGCCCTAAATGTACTAAAAAATAAAATACTGCACAATGCGATGATGCGCATGATTAAGATGCTAATGTAACTTGAAGAAAATTGTGTATCTTATTCGTTTATTTATTTATATTGATTTTTGTACCACCAACTTAAATAGGTATTTTTATTGTACGTATTCTTTAGTTAAATTATAAATTATTTTTTAAAAATGTTAGCTGAAATACTGGGAGCTACATTCACAGAATAATCAGAATCCTCAAATCATACAAATGTTCAGAGAACTTTCATCAATAAATAATATTTTACTTTTGATCAGTCTCAAAAATGCTTAAACCAATCCTATCGATACATTCACAAAGTAAGGTTTCTTATATCACTTTTGTAAATTACAATTTTAAGATAACGAAGAAGATCTTTTGAGTGAAAAAAAAAACCGAACATGAATTATTTGGAGTGGGACTCGAGCGTAAGAGTCTTGTTAATATTGATTTCTGCAAAGACATTAATTGAATTTACTTTCGTCATCGAATGCATTTAACGGGAGATACTTGTGATAATTAAATTTTCATAAGGTTAAAAGTACACCGATAAAAATGAATAATAAATTTAATATGTTTATATTCAAGGCATCCGCGCAACCACAGGTTATTTATGCGATGCGTCGACCCGAAAGTCACAAATCGCGTCACCTTATACCGGTATTATGTGGGCGAGAGGTACCACACCGGTCCTGCCGGCCCAATTCAATTGCAATGCTGATGCTATGTATTACCTACGGTATTACTTCTTATTACCAAGATTATTATACATATAACTAACTAACTAAACTAAATAAATAAGAATACCTTATGAGAGCGAGCGAGATGCGAGCGACGGTGGTCCAGTGGTGGACGGACTCGGCCTCTTATGCGAGGGGTTCCGGGTTCGATCCTGACCCGTCCGTGTGTGCCTTGAAATGGGTTTTTCTAAAATTTCTAAGTGCACACGAGACCATCGTTCGCTCACCGGTGAAGGAAAACATCGTAAGGAAACCTGCATGCCTGATGAGATTAAAAGTCTTTGAAGGTATGTGAAGTTCACCAACCCGCACTGGGCCAGCGCGGTGAACTATTGGCCCATTACCCTCCTCGCCTGATTTCGAGGAGGAGACCCGTGCCCAGCAGTGGGACATATAAGGGTTGATACTTTACTTTACCTTATGAGATGGTGGCTAGGTAATAAAACAGTAACCACTTTACGTTGTAAATCAGTTATTCTATAATGTAACCTTTACTGGTGCGATATGCACAGTAACAACCATTCCTTTCTTTTACGTAAAACAGTTCTGCAGTGTGTCGAAAAGAATTTAGAAAAAAGCAGAATTACTGGCGTCGAAACTTACATCTTACGTCTGAGGCATTGCATGATTGAGTTGCATGTGCCAGTTTCCGTGGAACTCGCATGTGTATGGTAGTCAAAGTCAAAGTCAAAAATTTTATTCAAAATAGTACTATCCAAGTATCTTTTTGAAGGTCAATTGAGTCTACCACCGGTTCCAAAGTAAGTCCACTGAGAAGAACCGGCGAAACAAACTCAGTGGAACTAGTCTTTTCAAATACAATATTACAAAAAATAGTAATACAAACAATACATAGTACTATACTAGTATAGTACATAAGAAGAATTCAGCAAGAAACTCTGTTGGGTTGCTCCTTTCAAAATATAGTTTACAATTTTTTATAAACATACATAATTACATACACTTATTACTATAACACATTTATTACAGTCTTATCCTAAGATCTTTATCCTAAGAAAAGTAAATAAGTAGATAAATTTAGACCCCGCAATATCCAAAACAAACCAGTGGATGTTAATAAAAAAAAAGAAACTCAGCTAGGTAGAAATCGCATAACACGACCAGCCACCACAGCAGCACCTCCACATAGGCCTGGACGCGTGAGCCAGCGTCAACCTCTTCCGCATATTAGAGGGAAGTGGAAGACCCATCCCACAACGCCACCACTGCAGTAGCGTAAGCGAGCATGACATGTCATACGTTTCACCTTTACACAAGTTTAGTTCAACACACTGCAGGCTCAAAATTTATCTACATTCTAGATAAAACAGCTTTATAGAAGAGCAATTTAATCCCAAGGTTTCACTTCGTCTAAATAACAAATTATGAAATTTATAATTTATACATTGTATAAAACCTTATGAGTGAGTGTCTTATTCCCAAGGTGTGGTATCTTCAATAAAATCTTTTATTTTATAATACGCTTTACCACACAAACGTTCCTTAAAAATTTTCTTAAATTTATTAATGGAAAGATTTTGAACGTTTTCTGGGATCCTATTGTAAAATCGTATACATTGTCCCATAAAGAAGTACTAACTTTATTAAGTCTAAAAAATGGAACATTCAATTTATATTTGTTCCTAGTATTTATGTTGTGATGGTCGCATTTTTTTAAAAAGTCATTAATATTTTTGCGGACGTACATCACATTAGCAAGTATGTACTGAGAAGCTACAGTTAAGATGGCAATTTCTTTGAATTTTTCTTTCAATGATACCCGGGGGCCCAAACAGTATATAGTTCGTAAGTAACACTGATTACCCTGGCTGATAATGATGTTGATATAGAATTTGATTTCATATAACCACGATCAGTACATGATCAGTATGTTAAAGTCATCCCCGCTATAGATCGACGCGCAGGTGGCCGATAGCTGTCGTATTTAACCCGGACTGCTTTACACGTGTATCGTTAACCAAAGTGTATCCAGATGAGGGCGCCTCGTGGGAATTACGTGACAAAATTAACATTTAATACAAAAATATTATTTATACCTACAAAGTTAAAAAGATGATGGATTTCCTGTTTATATGAACATGAGCAGTGGACAGATAAAGACTGGTGATGATGATGATGATGATAATATGAAAAGGAACGATAATATAACACACTCGTCATATTCTTTATCGTCTACTGAAACTGAACTACACACTATCAATTGAGGCCATTTTGTTCAATTAACGTATAAATAAAAAAAATTAAATTCGTCCCCAACTGAAACAACCCATTTCTAGCACTAGAAATAACAATGTAAGCAATAATGATGATAAAAAGATAAAGAATTTAAAGTCGTTTCAAGTCTTGAAAAATATCCGAAAAATTTGCTAATAATACCGAATTAGTACCGAAAATTGATGATCCAATTAGCGATAATATGTCGGACATTTAAGTTTCCATTAAAAGAGGCCAAGACTGAGCTGAACGGTTGCAGGTTGATAATGACGACAATGATAAGCTTAAGAAAGAAAAATATATTTCATTCCTCATATTATCATCTTGGCGTGAATGTGACAATAACTAGCTCCCTTTTCTATTCCTTTCTAGAACTCGTCGAAAAAAGTGATACCGCACCTTACAAGCGTAAAAGCTATTATATTATTTTTTTATTTTCTCGAAGAAATGAGATGTTTTCCGGGATGAAATGTGAAGTGATAAAAAGTTACTTGAAGGTCCTGTAACTGTTTCAGCGCTAAAATCGGTTGTTTCGTTGAGGCGTAAAAAAGACAAAGAAAAACACTTCGATATTTATTACTATGACTGGGAAATCATCAAACCCCATAAGAACACAAGAGAAATTTTGTTTTCGTATATTTGGACCAATCTAATTTAATCATGTTTGGCAAATTTAATTTTAAACATTATTATAGAGTCCCACGATTTCATCCGCGATCCCGTGGGAGTACGGGGTTAAATTATAGCCCATGTCACTCAAAAATAACGTAGCCTTCTATTATTAAAAGAATTTTCTAAATCTGTTCAGATCTCAGATTTAGAGATACCCTTTAAAACCACACAAACATTATCTTTATAATATTAGTATAGTTGAGACGTAGACAAGCTATTTATAAAATAAAATAGAAATCAAAGAGTTTTGAAACAAAGTTGATACTTATTAGACACGTAAGATAACTATCAAGGCATCCCGACAAAATAACAGAACAAAATAAGTTGCTATATTCAATTATTCTATTCAATGATTAAAGCGAAGTGGTATCATTTAATGAATTAGACGAAAGCGAGCAAGGAAAATTGTATCAGGTGGCATCTATATGGAATGAGGTGTTTTATGTCTTCCCTACTTCCCTATCGAGTAGATTATGGGAAGGGTAAGGCAATATAAAACGGATACAATTAAGTAACACAACGTTGGGAAAAAGATCCGTTCATCCTTGGCTGTATTGTAAAAGGCTTAACAAGAAGTATAAATTTGATTGTAACGTACCTAAAAATTTAAAGTACTTATTGCCACGTTTCGCACGCGATAATTTTGATGACTTTTTTATTGAATACGCTTTCGCTTTATGTCTTTGCCATACTTCCATAGCATCCGAGAGTCGTGAAAAGGCAACGGACAGACTTTCGCAGTTATGTGAACTTGACTCTGTCTAGCTCTGCAATGCAGGATAATATCGATTGGAAACCTACATGCTAAGCATTTAACGTAGATTGCACCAACTAGCATGGGGTAAGTATGGGTGAAATATGGATGGCTACCCCGTTTTCGGGTAGATTTGTGTTCAGTAAAATCACTGTGAGGCAAGCAAGTAATCCCGTTAATTAAATTTTTTTTTTAGCTACTTAATATTACATTTTATTACTAAACTAGCTGTCCCGACAGACTTCACTCTGTCAAAATAAACTAAATACATCGTTATTAAAAAGGGCGTTGATTGTTGAAGAGTGAAAATTTAGGGTTGTTTGTATGTTCCAATGTCACACCATAAAAAAATTATGTAAAGTTATCTCAACAAAATAAAAAAAAATATTTTTGTTTATGCTTGTTAAATGGGCAAACTGGCAGACAAGCCACTGGGTGAAAAAGTAGAATCTACTCGAACATGAACAACGACCACTTCACGGGGACTACTATCACTGTTGCTTATCCTGATACAAAAGATAATACGTAAGACAGCAAATACACTGTTCTGTTGATAGTAATAATTGATGCAATCAAATCAAAAGCAGATACATCAATTAAGAGCAACTTATAATACGTAAGGCGAGACACGTTTCGAATTATAAATAGTCACTTGATACGAATAGTTAGTGAACTAACGCAATAAACTCATCAGTTTAAATGAGAACACGTAAGCTTATGGAGGAACTTTAAGACAGGAACGACCACAAATCATTATAAGTTGCAATTACTGTGCGGCAAGGCAGTCATAAATACTCGGTGCGTTATTAGCTGCATAGTTGCAAAGAGTGCAAGGTGTAACAACTCATCCCATTATTAAGGTCTTAGACATTACACGTTCCAATTATGTTACTAGCATACTAGACATTATTATCATCGGCTGTTTTCCTAACATGTTCAACATTCATGATGATAGTTCATAATGTTTTGCTACCAAAATTATATTTTTTTGAGCATGCATATTCTAATCGATAGTTGTGTACATTTTTGTCACGTATTTTTTTTTTCTAGAATCTTATATATCTATCTGCATCTATGTATGGTATTTCTAGTATCTATCAATGAATATGATCGTACTTAGTACAACAAACATGTTTTCCAATAACTTTACCGAGAAAAAATTCAAAAGTAAAATGATAAAGTAGCACAAGTTGGGAAAATAATAATTCTTAATGTAATACAGAAGAGACAAGAGAAACTAAACAAAGCACGAAATCAACACACACCACAGAAGGCGTCTGCGACTAAAGAATACATTCATTTCAATAAAGCGCATGAAATGAGTAAATGGCACGACATTTGCTTGTAGCCTTTACTGAAAATTGAATTAGATGTGGACTAAAATGATTCGAAATGTTGTACATATGTGAAATATTTCGAAATTTATAAAATTGCTTAATAGACGAAAAGCTTTTCAAACGTATTCTGATGATATTTTATGTTTTAAATACTTCTAATGAAGAGTCGCAAAATATTTTGAATTTGAATCAGTTATTCATGTCGCTATAAGTAACAAAATTATTTTGAAATAAATAATAAAAAGAGAAAGACCGTAAGTTCAAAGCATTTTTAAGAATATAAAAAACCAAACGCACATAATATTTATGACAAACTACTTTAAGACTTTTTTAAATGTCATAACAGGCAATGAGCATTCGGAGCCTTATGGTCACCACCGACGCCCAGACATACGCACGACCAAAGGTTATATGCGCTGCTCCCCCGTTTCTCAATACCCTCAGTGGGCCACCGGAAATACACAAACCGCACGAAACGCGACAGCATATCTGTCACTTTACGCTGGCATTATGAGAGCGGGTGGTACTACCCCGGTCGTGCCGGTTCGATCCGGTAATTAATTAAAAAGTCTTTAGTAAAGAAAATTGATGTTAGATAATTCATTATTTAAAAATTGACAAATTTCATGAAATGCTTCCTATTTAACTCTACTTTTATGAAATTAGGACTTTTTATTTATGAAACCAACAGAGAAAACAAGAAATAGAGTAATAATTCTACATTCTCTCTTTCGTTATTATTTTCTAGTAATTTTTTTTCACAAATTAAAAGTTTGACATAAGGTTTTAAATTTGAGACTATCTTTAGAGAGTCGTCGTGCAAATGGACCCTTGTGTATGAGTGAAAGATGTGAAACTTTAGCAACTAAACTGTTGAGTTGCTATAAGTGTGGTAAGGACAATGAAAGTGCTTAAGAGTAAATTACGGGCGCATTTGAGATTCGGTTCTTGCTTCCTGCACGGAACGCTTCTCTCAAACACTAATTTGGCAAACTTCTACGTCTTATTCTAACGTTCCGATCTGTTTTTGTACATCGAACATCGAGAAACCAGTTACATAATAATAATATCAGTTAGCTGAATATTATGCTTGTTTTAGTTCTGCGTTGAAATTTTATTCAAATATGCAAGTATGTTTTGGAGTTGTAACAAAACGAAGTTAGTAGCAGTGTAATATCAACCCATATATTATATCAAACTGCTGGGCACGGGTCTCCTCCTCGCAATCAGACGAGGAGGGAAATCGGCCATTGTTCGCCGGTGTGCTGGCTCAATGCGGGTTGGTGAACTTTTTAAGCCTTCAGAGACTCATCAGGCATATTTTTTTTCACCGGCAAGCGAGCGATGGTATCGTGTTTGGGGTGCACTTAGAAATTTAGAAAAACCCATTTCAGGCACACGGGTGGTCAGGATCGAACCCGGAACCTCTTGCACTCTTGTGCGTGTCCGAGTCCATACTCACTCGACCATCGTCGCTCAAGTAGAAGTTATCAATTAAATAATAATTAAAATGACTTTAGTAATTAACATAGATACATTATACTTGCATAGTCGTATTGTGCACAGCAAATAATGCAAAAGTCTGCATCCAATCAGCCGAGACCTATATTTTATGCGCGTGTGGTCAGTCGCAGCCTGTATCATTAGAACCATGTGAAAAACAATGATGTAATAAAATATTTGTGGCAAATGTAGAATGACACACTTTTAATTTCTTATATTTTTATCTTTTAATATTATTACAATAGCAAACATGGAATACACACTAAATGTGTACCATAACATTAACTTAATGTTAAACATAAATCTAAAACTCTAACAAGTTGTGCAAACATAATGATCGAATCGAAAGACAAAGACATATATGATAATGATGTGATGACATATTAGAGTATTATTTTAGGGTGTAGGTCATTTTATATGCAAGTTATAGAGGCAGCCTCTCAATCCTCTTCGATGTCTCTGACACGGATCTTAAAAGCTGTCTAATTAATCCTTCATTAATAATAATTGTCAATTAACCTAACTAAAATTGCTTTTAGGATTAAAGCTTTTTATATACTGCCGTTTTTTCATCAAATAATTGTTAAGATAATTGCAAATCTTCGATTAAGTCATGCCATACGTTGCTTATAACTTCAAACATAATATATTTCTCGTTAGTTTAATACAAAGAAATATGACTGAAAATTGTTTTTTATTAAAACTGCTTTTTAAATTAAGAATAATATTCTATGAATTTTATTATTTCACAAATAAAAATTATTTCTGAATAGAAATTCTTAACTTTAATTTAAAAATGTTCACAAATCGACTACCTATAGTATTTTACAATATAATAGTAACAATACGAGAAGCTGCAGATCAGGCAATCAAAGGGGAGCCTCTTTAAATCTCAAACAAATGAAATTATAGAACAAAGCAGAAATAAATTCAGAATCAGCACCCGTGTACAAAATCCACTTTCTCTAATCCAATGTTACGATCCAAGTTTCTGTTACAGCCAAGACTTGGCACGATCAATTTATAAATTTCACAGAAAATAATACGCGTACGAAAATTACAAACATTCAACCGTGAGCCGGTGTTCTGGCAGGAATATAATCCAATGTTGAACTATAAGATCCTAATACTGGAATTTCTTCATTTCCCTGTGATGTGAACGTCACGTTTAGTAGTTTAGTAAGCTTGGTAGGTGAAGAATCAGAAATTAGAAAATGTATTACGTTAAAAAATTTAAAGTGCTTCTCAGGGGGCAATAATTTCATTAAAATGTACAGCTAATTGTTCAGCAACATTGCCGGCAGTGATGATAGATAAGTCTTACAAAACATTTAGATGGTCCATAAAATTTTTATCATAAAACATATCATGTAGTCAGAGAAGTTAATGTTTTAGTCTCACTATTCACTAATTAATAAAATTAATAAGAATAAAAGTTTGCTGTCAAAAATTAAATGTCGCTCGTTAGGGTCTCAAGGACCCTAATAACTTGACGGCTATCTCGCAAGGGTTGACGCTTAAACTTTACCCGTAGATGTTTACAGCGGATCCCAGTTGGGGCCACTTACGAAACAATACCTACATAAAACTGTCGACCTAAAGATGCTGGAAAGGACCTTTTACTTAATTTAGACTATTGCCGTTTTAATGATCAGAGAACCAACAAAGAAGGTGAAAGATAAAGTGAATCATTGTTTGCAGTCTTTTTATTACAAACGAAAATAAATAACAATCAAAGAATGTAAAATAATGTGGATGGATAGAAACACACACATATGTAACCGCAGTTAGTTGATAAAAATAGTTGATAAAAAATACATACCTATATAATATATCGACAGAGAATATATTCTGTGAACATTGAGATGGTCAACATCCAACTCAAGTATGATATGAATAGCAAGAATTGGAACTTAAGTTAGTTACGGAGTGCGATACTAATAATGATGCTGATTATATAGATAATAATAAAAGTGATGGATTAATAAAGCGTACTTTAAAAGTAACGGGACAAAAAATAAGGATACCTTTATTCACAATTTACAAAGCTCCTCCAGTAACACTGGCAAAGCTTTAAGCCGTAAGCAGATAATACTTTGCTAGTTGTGTAGGCGCTGTCACCTGGGAGTTCCTAATTGCTTAAACACATCCACACGAGTACCCGTTTTGGGTATACACTTTGTTTCCTAAGTATCCGTTAAACCGAAATCCGTGAGTTAAATTCGTTTTCGCGCTTCAATTACTGCTTTAAAATTAATTGTGGCTAACTCAACTTTATATTCCACTGTGATTCATATGAAACTAAAATTAGATTAGTTTATAATTATAATTATGACCGATATCAATATTTAACTCGAAACTGATCAAATATCTTACATTTTTTATACTTGACGTTTAAAAATTTATCACATATCCATCTTCAGGGTACAACGCATATCTATTACTTTATGGAAGTATTTGTCTGATCCAATTATTATTCCTGAAAAGCAGCCTAGTGTTGCCGCATTTATAACATGAAAATGGGTGAGAGAGTTTTCATTGCTGTGATTAGCAAGCTCCTTAATCTATCGCAGTTCTAAGAGTATGCCGTCATCTCTGAATTACATAATTTACGCTGTACTGAGCGCTGCTCGCATAACTCCAAAGGCGACAGCCGGGTGACATAGGTGAACGCAAGGATCACGTCTACATTAATTAGTCAGATGATATAAAGGCAAAAGCCATATAATTGATAATCATCTCAATCTTGTATCTGTATGCGATAGTGATCTTGTTAAGGCACAAAAATGAGAGTGGGTTCTAACGAGAACACAACGATTTTTTAAACTTCACGTGTGTATGACCATATCAACATCACTTGATTACAATTGTTTGAAAATATCGTAAAGAAATGCATGCGTGATGAGATTAAAAGTGTGTGTGAAGTTAGCTACAATCCGGGTTGGGACAGCGCATTTGTGAACTGCTCCTAATATTCTCCTCAGCAGTTCAAGCAGCACACGAAAGGGTACCTTATACATATGCATATGCAAATTTAGATAATGCTTTGTCCATACCGGAAACTTACTAAAAGGAAAACTTTAAACTTTAAACATACTTAAAAGAAGAGATACTTAAAGACTTCTTGGTGCAAATGTGTAATACACGTCATATGCGGGCGACGGTGGTCCAGTGATGGACGGACTCGGCCTCTTATGCGAGGGGTTCCGGGTTCGATCCTGACCCGTCCGTGTGTGCCTTGAAATGGGTTTTTCTAAATTTCTAAGTGCATACGAGACCATCGTTCGCTCACCGGTGAAAGAAAACTACGTGAGGAAACCTGCATGCCTGATGAGATTGAAAGTCTTTGAAGGTATGTGAAGTTCACCGATCCGCACTGGGCCAGCGCGGTGGACTATTGGCCCATTACCCTCCTCGCCTGATTTCGAGGAAGGAGACTCGTGCCCAGCAGTGGGACATATAAGGGTTGATACTTTACGTCATATGCACATTTGATATTCAATTACCGCAATTAATTGAAGCGATAGACTAACGTGTGAGCAACAATCACGATCTCCTATTTACATAGAAATGTGCAATCGTGTGATAAACATCGCCCAATGGTCCACGACACATTATGCTAATGCCGGCCGAGTGTTATTGGGCCAATTACCTTTATACGGTACCAATCTATGTGTCACAAATTAAGGAGCCCATTGTCGGATTATAGCTTTTACACTCATCGTCCTGATGAGCCTTAAAAGAGTTTTTTTGTGCTTGTAAGTCATCATATTTCACTATGTAAGTAATAAGTAGCTATAACATATTGTTTCCTTATGTTTACACGAATTTCACTTATTATAATGAAACAACTTTTACGGATTTTATCGCGGTTTATTTAGTTTTTTATGAGCCCGACGTTTCGGATACTTTACAGCAACCATGGTCACGGGAGGACTGGTTGCTGTAAAGTATCCGAAACGTTGGGCTGTTGTTTGTTGGCCGTTGAAAAGTTGTTTCATTATAATGAGCTATGAAATAACTTAGTATTTAATAACTTGTAAGAGCGACGGTGGTCCAGTTGTGGACGGACTCGGCCTCTTACGCGAGGGGTTCCGGGTTCGATCCTGACCCGTCCGTGTGTGCCTTGAAATGGGTTTTTCTAAATTTCTAAGTGCACACGAGACCATCGTTCGCTCACCGGTGAAGGAAAACATCGTGAGGAAACCTGCATGCCTGATGAGATTGAAAGTCTTTGAAGGTATGTGAAGTTCACCAATCCGCACTGGGCCAGCGCGGTGGACTATTGGCCCATTACCCTCCTCGCCTGATTTCGAGGAGGAGACCCGTGCCCAGCAGTGGGACATGTAAGGGTTGATACTTACTTACTTACTAATAACTTGTGAGTTATGTAATACTAAGTTATGTGTGAATTATTTAATACTAAGTATGTAAGTATAAAGTGTTTGCCTTTCCAACGGACAAAGTATGACTAGTATGATTGTGAATAAAGACAATACTATCTTCCTAAGGAGGAGACTTAAAACAGTAAATTTTTATGTATCCCTTATTCATCAGAGAAAGAACTTTCACTATCACCATCTACAAAATCCACATAGTTGCGGAACTTTATCGTTGAAGATGATAGCGTTTGACCATTTTCAAAAACACAATACACTTGAAAACATTCAATTGTTCAATCTAAACCATATTGAACCGTACATGGTAGCATGTAGTAACCCACACAGAGCGACTAACTTCACGATAGTCTGTCGTAAAGTCTAGTTCCCGATTACTAAGGTTTCAAAGCGAAACGTGCCTTGAATAAGAAGCAGTTTATACGTAGAACGTCACTACTTGCCACAGCAAAGCTTCGGAACTAGAGCCGTACTCCAAAAGAGGATCCGACCTGATGGCACAGGTGAATACAAGACAAAGCATTATAGTGTTATAAATATAAATAAAATTTTAAAAAAATATTATGTAGTATAAGAATGTACTGTCGATCCTAGATGGAAATTCATGCTAAGCCGCTGCAATACAAAATTTTTTACACTTTATCTACTATTTATTTTATATATTATTACAATTACAAATGGAACGACCGATTTCGACTAAGTCTTCATCAGATGTTATAATTATGTATCATTTTAAAATTATGAAACGGTACCAGCTTGATGAAACGATAGTTCTGGATTTTATTTTGAAATTCCTGTGTCCAGGATTGACTGAAAAAAGGCTGATAATACATTAAAAAACGCGAGAAACGGTCGTCTTCGAACTCAGTGATAGAAGCTAGCAGATATACCGTCTCATGATGATAATGATGATGATCAGTTAACATTGATCAATCATAATTACGAAATAAATACAATTACTAAAGTTTTAAATTTTCCTTAAAATGCAAGCAACAATTTGATTTTTTGAAATGCTTTTATTGGAAAGAGCGTGCAAATTAGACCGTTACGAAAACCTTTAGAAAATACTATCACTACGCTATTCAAAAAGAATACTGCCGGTTTTAAAAACGTGAACATATTCAAGCGGACCTTATTTAATCCATACTAGAGATAATATATAATTACCGCTTTACATTAATAACGATAAAATTATTTTATTCTACGTGATCTTAGTTTAACTACAATTTAAGAATATTCTAGTTTTAAATATTTAAAGTAGTGTAGAACAAAGGAGAGTTTTGGTATATGTAAAGGTTAAGATTATATTAAATTAATTATCAAACCTTATAAACATGCATCTTAACCTTAGATTTAAGAATAATATTAAGACATTCAGCCCCTCTAGTCAAGTGACAAACGCTGAACGAATATAAATAGAATAGAATACTTATTGTATGGGAATAACAAAAGCTGCTCAAATTACATGTCATTAGTATTCTATTCTATTTCTATTCGTTTAGCGTTTGCCACTTTTCTAGGGAGGCAGATGTGTAAATATTATGTTCACCTTCCCTGGTTATACCTTAAGTATTTTCTAGCTAATCTTCAAAAAAAATATTTACATCAATATGGTCCCAATTATTCATGAAATCTTTCGCAAAAATTATTTAAACCTATTGTATCATTACAATTATTGTAGTTACTTTTATCATTACAATTACTGTAGTTACTTTTATCATTACTTTTATCACTCGTATAAAGATATATAAAATTAGGCTTTACGTGTGTACATAAAAGTTGCATATTGTAAAGGGCCTGACGCATTAACACGTCACAGCAATCCGACAAGGGCTAGATTTGGGCCGGCCGGGAAATTGCAGGAATGATCGATGGGGGCCACATGTCATGCATCATGATTATCCGGTACATTTTTTGTGAAACCTTTTCCATGGTAACGCGGGTAAATTGTGAAATATCGCGTCCACTTTGTCAATGGTGTTTGATCACTGAAATGTTTGACGCGATGAATCGTGTAATCTCAAATCTAGAAAAGTATGATTAGGAATCTGATAGACACGCTTCAGCTCCACGCGCTAATATTATAACAGTAATTGATAGTTGAAAAAAATCCTGAACATTATAAATATTAAATCAATAATAGAAGAAGAAGAAAATCAGAAATACAAATGAAAAAAATAATATTATTTCCCATTTTAAACAGTTTCATTAGAAAAATAGCGATGCTAATTTAAAATTTAATATTGTTTTGAAGCGCTATAAAATAAACATAGTATTGCGCTTATAAAATAACTAGCTGTTACCCGCAACTGCCGTCTGCGTTAACTGAGCTTTAGACTGTGCATGTATTATATTGTGCATGTATTATACATATAAACCTTCCTCTTGAATTGTTCTATCTATTAAAAAAAACCGCATCAAAATCCGTTGCATACTTTTAAAAATTTAAGCATACATACAAAGGAAGCGACTTTATTTTATTCTATGTAAAGATAAATAGATATATCTCTCCTAGATTAATTTATGAATAAAAAACGAAACTCACTACAGTAATCTGTATCACTTTGGCAACAACACTTGATGAATCATTGACTACACAAAAACGCATCCCTATTATTCCACGTGTATAGGGGTTTACGAGTCAAACAAAGAATTATGCAAGCACACTTACAGTTTGCACACAATGACATTTTTATGTCAGTGAACACGAGAAACGTATTTGCAATTATACATTGGGACACCTTCATGGGGTTGAAACGTCACGCATGGTTTACACGAATGAGTGAATTGAGCTGGTTAAAACGTTTTGATATCTTAATGTTCAGGATGTTTAATACATACAATATATAATATATTATAACAACTATAATTTTTGGGAGATGATTTCAGATGCAGAGACAACGGAAAAAATGACGAAATTTTTATATTATGTAGATATAAAGATAGAGGAAATCAAAACTATAATCATTTTTATTCAGATTAACAAATATTGATATAATCAAAATAAAGCATGTAATAAATTAACGCTCACAAAATTATAACTAAAGTAATATATATCGTTCATTGAGGAAGGCTTATGTATTTCAGCAGTGGACAGATAGGGGCTGATGATAATGACGATGATAAAGTAATAGATGTATATGTAACAAGTATATAAATAACCGATGAAACGAGTGGCCAACAAAATAATTAAAATATATAAATAAAAAAAAATGTATCTTTACAGATGCCTTCAAAGCGGAACTTCGAGAAATTAATTACAGAGGGAAACTATTAACATAATTATGAATAAAAAGCATCTTAGCATTGATAAGTAGAAATGGAGCAATGTTGACTTTTAAAAATAAATTCCTCTGAAATGGACACTATTGCATTTGCCAAGGATATTTCTCAAAGGATATTACAAAAGTATTAAAAAAATATATCTACTATTCAACTAACCGACCGACTGTCGTGTTTTGCTTTTGTGAACCTCAAAGAAAACAGTATAAACGTAATAAGAGATAAGAGCATTGCCAGCGGCCATTTTATTGTTATATCAAATATGATTTCTAGATCTCAAGACTACAAAATTATTCACAAAACAACTAAACGACCCTACATCGATATCGCATAAATGTTTCATAGCTTAATTTTAATTTTTGTTAAAAAAGTATTGAATAAATCTATCCCAATGTTTCCACAAAATACATTTATTGCAATAAGGCAGCAACAATGCTCGCCGTAAAGAATAGAGAATGTTATTTTTTTTTTAATAAGCCTCGGAAAAACAGTTTTATTTATTTATTTATTACTAGGAACTCCAACAAGGGATACATTGTTATCAGTGAAAGGTACAAAAGTGTTGCTGAATTTTATCCTGCATTCATAGTTTTATAGTCTCCAAGAACGCGTTTCAACCACTTGATTATCATGAAATTACTCATATTCATAAATTAATTTCTTTAAATGGTTTATGTCTAAATATTTGAATTATACATTAAAGTGATTACGATTTGTTAATCTCTTAAAATTAAAAAATTGAAGTATTCACTCAAGATACGTAAAAGCATTTCAAGAAATGCATATTAAAATATAAACTGGCGTGCTTTTAAGATTCCCGTTACAAATATTTCAAATTTGATATCTCATAACGTTTAAAACGTTTTTATAAATGCAAACATCTGGAACAAACATTTATATGAAAATACATTACCTACGGAAAATGTATGCTTCATCCATTACGGTAATGTAACACAACCTATTGGATTACTTTAGAATAAAATTTAGCGAGCAGGAAAAACAAAATGTATCGAAGGTTCAAATGGAAATATACATTACCACATTGATATATCTTTATTACACGTACATTGAATTATATGGGTTTTTTTTTTAACAAGCAGTCGGACCCTTAGGACGGACTACGACCATAGACATCCGCACAAGCAAAGGTTATGCAAATGCATCCTTCCCTATCAATGGACCACTAGAAACTCACAAACCGCTCAAAACGCAATAGCATAGAAGTCACTTTACGCTGGTGTCATGTGAGCGAGTTGTACCAAACTGGTCGTGTCAGCCAACTGCCAAGTCGGCTACAAAGCAGCATAACACTACATCGATTTTATACATAGATAGGAAAACAAAAACTAAGATATAAAAATAAAAATTTACAGCATTTATAATATCACATTAGAATACAGAGTATATTGTGTGCTGCAGAATCGCAAAAAGGTATGTAACTCAGTACTAAAAGATTAATCGGTAGAAAGATCGAATGATTTTCACTTACTAATTTACTTACGATTTGATTTTAAGATAAACTTTCAATCCATTTGCAAACAGGGAAGAAAGAAATAGATACAGGTACACACATTACACACTACACTATAAAGAAAATATCAAAAAAAACTTGTTAAAAAGTGCAGGTATACTATTTATTGCATGAGAGTGAGATGACATGAGAGTTTGTTTAAAATATAACATTACATGCAGCACGAACCGAACTGAGCCGATCGCTCGAGCCAATCATGCGTCTCTCTCGTTCAGCACGCACTCTCGCTTTCGGAACGCTACATGACGTCACCTTTTTCGTGCATGCTGCCCGTAATATCGAGTCATTAGACGTTGTCACGTCAAAACGAAATAATAATCTTTAAGTAACGGAAAATAATATTCAAGCAATATATTTTAAAAATACATATCTCCTTATGAAAATTGAGATACAACTTTGATAAATTTGATTTGCAAATTTTACATATTCCCGAAATGTTTCTGAATGTGATCAAAATGAAAACACGAGTACTGAAATCTGTATGTAAATTTCAGTTTACGTAGAAGTAAAAGCTCGATACGCAAATTGTTTTGACATGATAAAACGTCAACTATCAAAACTGATATTATCTTTGTTATTTAATTGGACACAAACTCATGAAATTAAGATATTCAAATTGCTTTGTGGAATGCTAAGGTACTTTGTCATGTCATGTCTAAATCTCAAATCGGTGAATACTAATTTTTAATCTTTTGAGACAGCAATAATATTAATTATTATTACATTGTTAAGTCAATCATTATAAAAACAGAAAATAACAGGAATCAAAAAATATTAAAAAAATAGGTAAAATAAACTTATTATTTAAAATTAAATCAAACAAAACAACTCTTGTTTTAGATTTGGAAGCAAATAAAACACTGTATTTTTAATACATTAAAAAATAAATAGGTATTACGTAGAATAGGAACACAAATTCTATTAGTTATTAATATGATAATTTACTAATTCGTCTATTACTTTTTCAAGCGTATACTTGTTATACCTTCAAAAATAAATATTAAATAGAATAGGCTTACAAATTCTGTTAAAATTATTAATATATTATTATTATTTACTAGTTTGTTTATTACTTATTCAAGCATATACACCTACTGTATAAAATTTTGCATGAAGATTCTAAAGCTAGACTAAAATATAGAGTAGGTACTTACTAGAAGACAATTTATCATCTATTATCTAGTTTTTAATTGCTAACAATTTTGGACCACCTTACCAGTATCAATCTTACTAATGTTATAAAGGCGAATGATTGTGTGTATAAATGTTTGTTACTCTTTGAAGCAAAGACTACTGAGTGGATTTTAATGAAACTTTACAATAAATAACTTTATATAGGTATTGTGTGAATTGTCCGTAATATAACGACCAAAATGTAAAGAAGTTTGTAAATGTACTAATACAGCGCAGACGAAGTCACAGCCTAGTTTAAATTATAAATACCACTAGTTCCATTATTTAACAAACTAATAAAAATTGTATGGATTTTTTTCGAATGGACCTATGCTGTTGACTCGGCCGTCTGGGCGTAGATTGATAAAGGCATAGCTCCAACTGGGGACGGGTAAGGTTGACGATGATAGTGAAAATGAATGTTAAGGGAAACTTTTATATAATAGAGTTGAATTAAAGTAAATAAGAAAAACATAATTTGAGACGGGACACGTTGAAAGTTATATCGTTTTAGAACGAATCTGTTTCAGTACCGGCGTCCCTGATGATTCGAACGTACATTATAATTCAGGCGAGACACGGAACTTGTTCGGGCTTCGAATATCGCGCTTTGTACCCGGCTCGGATATAAATGTTAATTTTGAGTCCATTGTACTAGTTGCCGCGATGAGTTTGCGAATAAATTATAAATGAACGTAATACGTGTACGGGAGTTTGAGATAATGTATAGCATGCCTCTGTTTACACTACATGTGTGCGGAATTGAATCGTATTCATTATAAGTGAGCAGTAGCCAAGATTAATGATTCGACGTCAGAAGCGAGATCGACTCTTCCGTCTCTATCTCAACTTCAAACTAAGAACTCTAAGAAGAGGTGTCTCTTCCAACTAGAAACTCTTGGCTCTACTGAGTATCTTTAAAAACACACCATCAAGTCATCTCACAAATCTCTCTTGAAAAAATACTGTAAAAAAACTCAAACAGAAATAATACTTAACATTGCTGTAAGAGGTAGTGCCATGCTGCTTTGCAGCCTAATTGACCGGGGAGGAACCTCTCCTCACATGAAATCGGTTTGTGAGTTTCCGATGGCCCATTGGGAGGAGGGCAACGCATCTGCATTACCTCTGGTTGTGTCTATGTCGATAGTTGCTGTTCGTTTGCTCTTCTATGCAATAAAAAGAAATCTTAAGCTCAATCTACAGAAAGTGACAAATATTTTATACAGAATAAGATCCTATACAGAAATCACACAACTAATTCGACTCCGTTTAAATATATCTAATACAGGGTACAAATATAAAATGTATTGAAAAAATTCATTGCTAAATCTGGATTACATTTAATTCAATAAAACTAATTTGAGAGCAAATATTCTAGTTTCTTTATTCTATTTTATTAGTCTATTCTAGTGGGTATGTCTGAATGCAGAGACATAATTACATTGGAACTTATCTAATTTAGTTAAAACCCACCAATTGGATATACTTTTGTTATTTTATGCTTTTCCACACCGTCACCCAATTGCAACAGCTCGCCGTACCGTTCTCCAAAGAATCTTAATCTGGAAACCAAATTGCATGACGTTTCAACTATTCCCTTGAATATCAACTGTAAATCAATGGACATTTAGCACATCTGTTATAAAAATCTTATACTTTATCTGTTAAACATATTATATTATAATATTTTGTATCCTTACAGTAATCCAAGAACAAATTGTCGTATTTTTTTTCTAATGTTCACGGGAATGTCACTCATTATAATGAAAGCATTTTTTACGAATTTTATTGTACAGTCCTCCCGTGATCTTGATCGGTGTAAAGTATCCGAAACGTCGGAAATGTAAAAAAAATTATGAATACGTAAGAGTTGTTTCATTATAACAAACTAGTAACGCCCCGTGGTTTCACCCGCGTACTTCCGATTCCCGTGGGAGTACGGTGATAAATTGTAGGCTATGTGTTATTCTGATGTATTTAAAGTAAAAGAGTAACAAACATCCACACTTATGAACTTTCATGTTTATAATATTAGTAGGATTACCATTTAAAATAGCACCCTCCGTAAAGAAGTTCCAATTAACTTTAGATAGACGGCACTCTACTCTTATACACTATGATATATTTGCTAAATACCTTTTCATAAATCAGCATAACCTTCACAACAATTCAATTTAACCCGAACATAATTAATCAAACACGTCTGCGATTATAAACATCGATTGTGATCATTTAAAAATATTGAAACAAGTAACCTATCAGTAAATTAATCTTTTGTTCCACCAATAAATCTCGTGAAACCGGTAAAGCTTTAAATTTACCGAAAAACTCGTGAGCGAGCGTTGTGCAAATTTAGGCGGGAAAACAAACTCGTACCCTAAATTAAAAAATAAGGATACAGCCATGCGGGGCGTCGCAATAAACCGGCTAAATCGCCATAAATTTCGATAGTTAAACGTATTTTACGCTAATTTGCGGTGAAATTCGAGACCGTTAAAATATAAATATTACACCTGGCGTAATAGATACGACGTGAAATATGCATTGTAGATCCTACCGCTGTGGATATAAAGACGCTAACGCTTTGAGCATTCTCGAAATATTTCACGAAATAATACATGTAAAACTAATAGCTTAATAGCGTACGAGACATTATCTAGCGCAAGTTTGCCTTAGTGATTTTAAGCGTTAATATAAGAATAATATGCTGCGGGGGACATACATGCTACCAATTTGTTGCTTTCAATTAAGGACAGCAAATAAACATACAGTTTGGTGGTTTTATTTTATTGTTTTTATACGTGTACTTTTTATGAAGTTAATTAATAAGTATCAAATAAGTGCTCTACCCCCCTACACAAGTGGCACAAACGCTATATATAAAGAACACATACTACTAAAGCGTATATTTACACGCTAGTAGTACAGTAGATTTCTACTGAAATATATTTTACAAAAACCCTTTTGCAAAAGTTCATTGAATGGACGAAAATGACCAACTAGCACTAAATAATGAGTTAACAATAAAAAATCGAACATACCACTTGACAATTACATAATAGAATATCGGCATCCATATTGGGATTAAGGTATAACAAGTCGCACAAACGATATGTGAGACGAACCGATCAGACAGTACATGCTCATGTCTAGTATATGCATATCACCCGTGCAACTGAAACAGTGCTTGTAAACACCTGCGCGACCCCTGTAATTACTATTTCGGTTAGTAATATACCGAAACCAAAGCACAAATTTCTAATATTAGAAATAGTTTTAACCGAGTTAAATGAACAAAGTTTTGGATTACACCTGAGGGAAAGCTTTACGCGGCAATTACATTTCTTATCACGGGATGATTTTAAAAATAAAAATGTATTTTTTTTTTTACATAAATTTACACTCAAGCATAAACAGACGTTGATCAGTGGATCATAAACATCGAAATTCGAATAACCTTAAAAAGTTAAAAAGGAAAGTACCAACCCTTTATGTCCCACTGCTGGGCACGGGTCTCCTCCTCGAAATCAGGCGAGGAGGGTAATGGGCCAATAGTTCACCGCGATGGCCCAACTTTCAAATTTTAATCTTATCAGGCATGCAGGTTCCCTCACGATGTTTTCCTTCACCGATGAGCGAGCGATGGTCTCGTGTTTGGGGTGCCCTTATAAATTTAGAAAAACCCATTTCAAGGTACACACGGGGATCAGGATCGAACCCGAAACCTCTCGCATGAGAGGCCGAGTCCATCTACCACAGGGCAATCGTCGCTCGAAAACCTAATCTACATCTACACTAATATTATAAAGAGGAAAACTTTGTTTGTTTGTTTGGTTGTAATGAATAAATAGGCTCAAAAAGTACTGGACCGATTTCAAAAATTTCACCATTCGAAAGCTATATTATCCACGAGTAACATAGGCTACATTTTATTCTGAAAAAAAAATAGGGTTCCGTAAGATATTTGGGTTTTTCAGACACAAGGTGTAAAAAATCAACCAGAAAAGTTACTATTTTGCGTACTAAGCTCCCGTTGTAAATCTTAGTTAACGCAGGCGAAGCTGCGGGCAACAGCTAATGTACATAAAAAATAACCTTATGTACATATATTGACGTTTCAAAAAAGCAGTTCCGAAAGCGCCATACATCATGTTGCAGATCGTGCGTTATCATTTTAACGGTGGAAACCAACATTTAGTATCTCGCGCCACCAACCCGCAGTAAGTAACGCTTACGATAAATCAGATACTCATTTTATTGGTCCTCAATAATCGTTTTTGTTCACTCGGCTCAATTTATACCTTAGCGTGTTATAAACAAATACAGGCCTAAATTATGCTACGATAACTTACGAGTATACTTTGTTTCGTATTTAGATATTGGGATAATGAGTTCTGTTATGCTGTAGTGAAAATTTAATTCTCCAATTATAATGTTAGCTGTATCTAAACAGAATAATAGAAATGAACATTTCGTTATAGCATAATTCAATTTTATTTTGCTAATGTGGAATTGGACGGATAAAGGCTGATGATGATGAATGTGGAATTGATATCTGAAAGCATTT
Source organism: Lycaena phlaeas (assembly GCA_905333005.2). NCBI lineage: Eukaryota > Metazoa > Arthropoda > Insecta > Lepidoptera > Lycaenidae > Lycaena > Lycaena phlaeas. Next base: position 12,402,431 of record HG995178.1, read on the forward strand.
CCGCTTTTAATCAATCATTAGCTGAAGATCTTTATACTTTATAATATATGTATTAATGATAAGTAATTTTTTATCATTTTCTTAACTCTCAAATACTTTATATAAATATTTTTTTCAAAGACGTACCAGTAAGCTCTGTAAGCAGCTCAGCAAGCTCAGTAAGTTTCTGTTAGATTCACTATCATAAGAAAGATTAAACTTTACTTTCTTGCTGAGTTACTGAACAGACTGATCACGCATTCATTATAATCTCGTTTTGAAAGAACGCAATAATAAGACAGAATGACAGATCGGGGTATATTAAAAGTAAGCAATACTTGAACACCATAAACAAAGGTAATTCCACATTCTCGATCCCTTTCATCCCTTAGCCTCCAGCTATTTGTCCCTTCCTGATAAGCTCTGATATTATCAAAGTAACCAGGAAGATGGATTTATATCGTTAAAATGTATAAAACTTTATACAGTTTTATTTTAAATTTCTACGTAATATTATGGAAATTATAAATTATTGATTACTAGTAGCGCCTCCGCGGTTCCACTCGCGTACTTTCCATTCCCGTGGGAGTTCTACTATTCTAATGTATAAGCTATAACATTGTAAAGTTTCATCAAAATCCCTTCATGAGTTTTGACGTGAAAGAGTAACGAACATCCATACTTACAAACTTTCGCGTTTATAATATTAATCTGACTTAAAAATTTGAAAGTAATGTTTATAATTTGACGTCGGATTCGTTTGTATTGTATTGCTTTTGATCTCAATTAGTTATATCCATCCATCAATGCTATAAATATACTTTTGCCAACAAAAGATAATTTCGTTACGTTAAATAATCAGAAATTGATAAAACCAAATTTTCTCTTGAGGTCTAAGAAATAAAGATTTCAGTATTTTACTCACATTAAAACTCGGATTATGCCCGTCTCAATCGAGACGGTGAACCTAATTCAAAGTTAATCAAACTGAAAAACCAGGCTAAGTTTATCCAATCAGTAATTAGTATAATTCCAGCTCCAGATAATTTATTAAGCCGGCCCACGTGATAAGGGTTTTATTAGATGTTATAATTCTGGTGTTATCATTTGTGGCACGTAAAGCAACCAAATTATATTAACTTCATATAATATCCACGAATATTCTCATAGAACATGTTTTGATTACCAAAAATGTTTTATATTTAACGTTATAGGTAAATACTTATTAGTCGTTTTCTTTTTTATTATTTATTATCTGTATTACTCGGCGGTTGTTTGTCTATATAATAAAACATCTCTCCAGACTGAGGTCTTTAAATTATTTTCTTAAATATATGCTACTACACGTTTTGAAAGACGGATCGGACGGACGAAAAAGATCCAAGCTAGATGGGAAAAAGATTTATGAACACAAGAGCAGATCGGTGGTTATGGATTACATGTAAGAAAGCCAATATTCAGATCCTAGTGTATAAGCCGATGATAGTAAAATGAAATAAATTAGCATTTAAAACCAGTTAAAAATAGATATTCCAAGGACAGTGAGACTAAAGTTAAAATCTCAAACGATGAATAATTTATCAGACCGAAATTTTCATACTCAAATCCAATTGCAAATTCAATGTAATTATAATACGAAATCGCAATGTACCGAACACGGAAGGTAATAGGATATAATAAGCATCTCTATATAATTTCCTTTCTTTTATTAATAACTAATTAAAAGACATTAAAACCAACCAAGGCTACGAAATTGTAAGGCGTGTAATTAATTGATCGGGGTTTTAATGACCGAGTATTGATTCACCCAACTGATAATGGATGGCTTCGTTAAAATTTGTTTGACGAGCAAATTGAAGTCCGACAAACCTTGACTCCTGATGGATAGCTCCGTCAACTCCAAATGTTGCCAAAATTTTAATAAGCGAAGCAATATCATGGAGTCCTATTACGTAACTGATTAGATAAAATTTCCATTGATTATATAGTAGATAATATGAGAACGTGCGCAGGGGAAAACGAGTGAAGTGAGTGAGCGAATATGGGCATGATACAAATTCTTTATCTAAACTTATTCGAATACATAAAAAGATAAAGGCCTGAAAGAACAGAAACAACCCAAACATTACTAGTAATAACAAAAATATTGTCCCCTTATTCGGATGGGCACGTGCCATATTTTTTGTGATGTGAAGACTCTGAAATAAGTATCTGATTAAGTGGTTTCACGGGAGAAACGTGCAAAAAATGGTGGTACTGAAGCAGACGGGAGAGCAGCACAACGCAACTCTACCAACCAGTATAGCCTTAACTGAACCACAATGCGTCGATTATAATATAACCAGCTTAACATAATCCACCTCAACTAGCTCCACAATAATCCATAGACAAAAGATACCAAAACTTCGCTCACAGAAGTTTTAATGCGCATTTCGTCAAACCACTTTCAAGTTAATGAACCTTTAAATTTTAAATCATTCTCTTAGCTATTATGAACCCGGATCACGTTATGGTAAGCAAAATAATTATTTATTAAAAAGGATTTTTCACTCAGATTACCGGTAAATGTTTTCAAAACTATTATAATAAAACAGATTACTGTTATGGCTAAGTTCCTGGCTGATAATAAAAATGTAAAAGTTATTTGCATAAATTATGTTTATGTCGCTTGTGGAAAAGGTTGGCTTTTTTCTGTGATACACCGGTTAACATCAAACCCTTATCTTACAGGGCCGCCAACGAGGCCTCGCCTCCGGGTGACGAATTAGGGTGCGTAGGTGGCGCTATTACCTAAAGTAACGCCCCTGCGCTTGTGTCAGGTCCCATTCTGAGAGGCCCTGAGGGCCTGAGGGCCGCCGGACAGACCCCCTTTACGAGTAGTCTGTCTTTTAACTTGGACCACTACGTTAGTGTACTCCAGGCGCTCTTAGAGCCCAGGTGCTACTGGAGCCTATAGATCCGGGACCCCCAATAGCAGCTGAAGGCGCTTGGATTGGTTTTATTCGGGTATGCACTGCCCAAGTACGAATTCCACATAGCGTCAGTTATAATTAAGGTAAATGGCTTCATCCATAAAGGTTTCCTTGAGTCATAACCGGTAGACGGTCGAAACACAGTGCTTCTCTCCCACAAATAAGTTCATTTCAGTTCCTCCTTGCACAAGTCCTTACGAGCTCACGACTAGATCAAACTAACTAAGCCAAGTGATAACATACTATAAAAGTGAAGTCAAAGACAATGTAATAGCCGGTGCATCGGTAATGCATTTCTAATAGCCCGTATGCAAACTCCCACTTCGAAAGCTGTTAAGTTTTTACAACACTATTAAAATGTTATGACCACATGCGCTGAGTGGATTTGATGTACTTCATTGTTACTTGTATTTTTGCATGCAATTTCCATTTATCGAATATCAATATAAGTTTCAAATAATAACTTTTATTGAGTACACATGTAGATTATAGTATATAATAAAAATGCTGTGGAGTTTATTTAAAAGCAAAGAACCTTCGAAAATTCCAGTCGAAATAAAAAAAAAACATTTTGTATCTCCAAAATTGAGATGTAATGTTTTAATGATTAAGAGTTTGGCTCAGGAACCTTCAAATTTGAATGCCTTCACTTTCTTTCTTTCTAATCAGAAACGTATACACTAAGTGAAAATTAATAAAATTTGATATTAATTGCTTAGCTAAAAGGCCTACACGCATTTTAGCATAGCTCAAAAGACCAATATATTAATTGTAAAAACACCAACCAGAAAACCAAGACGAATTTTTGCCCATAAATGATTTCGTAATTTGGTGATCCAAATTCAACTACATACTAAATAATGCATTACAACCATTTAATTAGCTTTTGTTAAAGTAGCAGTTTGCCTGTGGCTTTGCGCTTGTGAACTTCAATAACAAATATGCACCTTATAAAGTTAAATAAAACATAACCTGTGAGAAACTTTTTAATAAAAGGTTTATTTTTATTGCCTCTACATCTACTCTCTAATCTGCTTTGGTACACTTTGAATGTGCTGTTGCATACATTCCAGAACATGAGACCCATTGCAGTGTTTGTTGCACATATTTTCTACATTCCACTACTATCTATTCCGTATTCCAGTTAAAATTGTAGACAGAAAATTTTAACACTTTCCCTAGTGTTTTCTTCACTTAGATATCCGTGTTTTTTTTTTTTTTTTTTTTTTTTTCGGTTGGATCTATGCTAATGGTCCTAGTGACCGTTATGCGTCATCGGAAATGGGGTGATCCGGTTGGATCATCCTATGGCGTTAAAAATTTGGGGGGTTGCCCCCCGCCATGTTCATGGCGTCGGGTTTGTACCTAAATTGGTCAGCTACGGTCGACTGGTTTGGAACGGGTGACGTTAGAAACCTATCGTGAGGGCCGGCCCTCCCCTCCCCCGGTAGCGGGGGAGGCGGGTCAAGCGCGGGACCCGAGCAAGCTGCCGATAGCAGAGTGCTATCGGTGATTACACGGTCTATATTGGTGTCGACTCGTAGCTGATGCTGTCGCGGTTGATCCGGATCAACTGGTCAACGGAGTGTAGGGTTCGACGTCGCATACGACCCATGCGGTGTGAATGTGTGCCTAACACCGGCTGTGTTATGTCTGAGTGTGTGTTGTAGCTTACGTCGCGCTTCAGCGTCGCGCTTTAACAGTTCTGTGATTTTATCAACAGGATCGGTTATGACATTCTTAGGTAACCTAGACTTATTAGGTGCTAAGCTATCGGGGGTGTAGTTTGCCGCACTCACGACGAGTGGGTTCGGGTGGAGAAGTGCCTTTTCGAAGTGACGTTCTGACATCGCTTTGAAATGGCCCCTAATCGAATCTAGTCTGAGGTCGCGGTGTAGGTCGATGTTCCTTACGTACCACGGGCAACCGGTTGCCACACGTAAGAATTTATTTTGGATCGTTTGGAGGCCTCTGAGTCTATGCTGAGGCACATGCGCGAATGCCACACAGGAGTATGACATGATGGGGCGGATACATGATTTATAGAGGGTGAGCTTGTGCCTGAGGGGCATTTTGCTCTTTTTGTTTATGAGGAAGTACAGTCTACTACTGACGAAACGGGCTTTTTTAGAAATCGCGGCGATGTGTGGTCTAAACGACATCGACCTGTCAAGGGTGACCCCCAGGTACTTGACCTGTCTAACTCTGGGAATAACGACGTTATTTAGTAAGATTGGTTTCATCGTGAACCATGTTTGTCTGCGTTTAGGTAAGCGTGTCTTTCTCTTACGAGAGAAATGAATCGACGCGCTTTTATCGGGGTTAATAGCTATTCTCCATTTTGCGAACCAGTTGCTTAGTTCGGTGACGGCACGTTGGAGAAATAGCGATGCTCTATTAGCATTAGGGTGGGTAACGTATAGAGCTGTATCGTCAGCGAAGAGAGCCAGTTTGACGTCCGGAGGTCTGGGGATATCTGATGTGTACAGATTGTATAGAGTTGGGGACAGCACGGAGCCCTGGGGGACTCCGGCCCTCAGAGGTCTCAGGGAAGAGAGGGTGCCTTCGACCCTATACCTAAATGACCGGTTTGACAGATAGTCGCGGATGATGATGACTAGCCTATCCGGTATTCCTAGCTTGTACAGTTTGTACACGAGGCCTTCGTGCCATATCCTATCGAAGGCCTTAGCTACATCGAAAAATACGGCGCACGTATCGCGGGAGTTCTTTTTATTGAAACCTCTGAGTATGTCTTCGGTCATACGGTGGACTTGCCTTGGACAGCAGTGGTTTTCGCGGAAGGCGAATTGCTCGTCTATGAACAGGTTCTTTTCGCCTATAACGGCTTTGAGCCGCTTAAGCAGAACCCGTTCGTAGATTTTGCCAATCGAGCTTAGTAGACTGATGGGCCGATAGCTAGACGGTTCCGTGCCCGGTTTGCCGGGCTTAGGTATGCCGATAACCGTAGCTTCTTTCCATTGGTCTGGGAACCTACAGCCCTTTAGGAGGGCGTTGAAAATGCTAACCAGGAGGTAAACAAGAGCGGGTGGGAGTATTTTAATGACTTTGTTGGAAATCCCGTCCGGCCCGGGGGCCTTCTTGGAGTGAAGTCGTTTGATAATGTCTTGGACTTCTTCTACATCCGTCGGAGGGATAGGATCCCCCTCCGGCGGCGCAGAAGTCTTCGACTCTACTACCCTAATTACCTCCTCTACGTGGGAGCCTATGGAGGGTGAGGGGGTAGTGATGTTGGGGGTACACTGGCTCTCTAGTGTGTCGGCTAATAGTTCCGCCTTGTCGGCGTCCTCTAGTGCAGGCGCGCGATTTGGTCTTTTTAATGGCGGCATAGATGCCTCCGTTTTCTTTTTAAAAGAACGAGCGAGTGGCCAGTAGGCCACATGGGAGGGTGAGATTTCACTAAGGAGGCAATCCCACTTTTCGGCTTTGTGCTCTAAGATGCGTGTTTTAACGTCTCTTTCGAGGTTACGGAGGTCACGACGATACTCGTCCGCCGGGTAGCGAGCGTATCTGCGCCTTGCGGTGTTTTTGGCGCGTTATCCGTGTAGTTTTGGTCGTAAAGTAGGCAACGCGTTTGTACAAGATCGTGTATTCTTAGCAGTGGATGGATCCATCACTGCGAATATTCTATTAGTTTAAAGTTATTAGACTTTAATTCTGGTCTTAAAAGTCAATTCATTAACTGATTGTTTTAGCTGAGATTCATAGTCGCGACTTTACTTCACGTCAAAGCAGCCTTCGTAAAGCCAGCTGCACATTCGAAAGTGTACTTTCGGATCTGATCTGATGAAATTCATAGTTAGTGCTTCAACTTTGCACATATGTAATTACTAGTGGCAGTAAAGTTGGGGCTAGTTTCTTTACACGTATCATATAATTACTTGACGTAAATAAAATGAGCACATGTATGACATATTTTTTTTATTTTATGCTAAAAACACAATTATAAATTAATATAACTTTACAAACTATTAACTTATGGAGAGAGGGAAAAACAGGGGAACGATAGTATTAATGAATTTAATATAAAAAATAAAATATACACACAAGCAAAACAATTTCAAAGACTCAAATGCGAATAGGCAAGAGTCAAAGTCTTTAAAAGTTATAACTCGAACTTATTAAGAAGTGTTGACGTTCTATGAATTCGCGTACGTTTTGAGGTGTTACAATTATTGTATTCATTACATACCAAAGTTTACTTCAGGTCTTAAGTCACCGAAATCGTCTACTTTGTATTTATTTTTAAAAGTATTGTTTTTCATAGTAAAGTTAATTTACTAAAGTTAGGGTTCGAAAAGTCTATGAGTCTCATTTTTGGTTCAAAATGAAACTTTAAATTAAAGTGAATTTAAAGTCAAGGCATATTTCGAATGTACAAGTTAATACCTACCTACGAAATAAGGATATTTTGATTTGATTTGATTTGATATATCTAACTCTGATAGAGTTACTCAAAGATAGTCAAAAGCACCTTACCCTATAAACGGAGGGTGACAATGTATTCTACTAACATATAGAGGATTACAGAGTATTAGAGAAGCTAGATGTTGAAGTTTTAACAAGCATGCAATACTTGATACAGAGACAATTCGCTGTAAGTAGATCCTGTTAGTGTAATCCACTTAATATCGCCCATGTAGGATCTAGTCGGGGCACATCACCTAGCATGATCCATTTAACGTCAATTACTCCTATTGTCAGTGTGTCCGCTTTGACAGATTAAGACGATGAAGTGGCTGTACCAAGATAAACCTTAGCCTGAAATGTGTCAATTTTACAGACATGTAACGCGGAGAGTTGCCTAAAATAATAAATATGATGCTGGTTCCTAAACAAATAAAGTTAGAATTGACGAGGTCTTTCCTTGAACTACTCTAAAAAATAATATATAATAATTGCATATATCTTATAACTAAAGTCACTAAAACTATTTAACCGTCATTTAATTAATTGGTGATACTTGCTTTAGAAGAATAAAATACTCCTACCTCACTTCAATTCAAAATGAAACAATAAGATAAAACATTTCCTATCAACGAATATCTTAATACAGGCGACCCTATTAAAATGAAGAAAAAGTTGCAATTGTGACCAGCCTTTGGAAATGATGAAAAGAAATATGAAGAGACAAAACAACCTAGGTCCGTGTCTTTGGACAAAAGTTTAAGGAAAATGAAATAGGATATTTTATTTCTGAAAAGTTCAACGCATTCAGGAACTTCAACACGAAGACAAACTTGAATGGCCCAAATTAGTTCTCTAATTCTATTTGCTGTTGAAAATTTCTTGGAAATCGTTTTATAACATGAAGAATAATTTTGAGTAAAATTTAAAGTTGGGAAAGCGAAATTTGGTGAAGGAACTTTGGTAAAATAACTAAATAAAATTAAATTACACCGTGCCTTTTATTAATATTATCCGTTATGCATAATATAATTGCAATCATTCTTCTTGTACTCTTTGATATTAAAAAGGTAAAATTAATTAAACAAAAAGCTCAATTCTTCTTAGATGAACTAGTTTGCTAATTTATTAATATGACTATCAGTTATACGAATAGCTAAATATTTAACGTTTATTCTATTGCATAAAAACCCAAAAAGTTATATGTAGGAACTGGAAATTATGACAATAATAGAAAATGCTTTTTCGGGATTTTTGGATATGTTGTAATCTCTCCTATAGCGACACATCATACAAAATTTCAAAACATGGGATAAGACAAAATTAAATGTAAAAAAAATTACTCTGTTCTATATATTACTTACAGAATACAAAAATTACAAATTTCGTTTCAGAGAAAGCGTATGAAAATTAATGCACATAAAAACCTGTCAGATATATCCATATTTAAATTTATTTTTGATTACATTCACATATGTAAACTATTAAAATAATCTCAAAGCAAATCTCGTTAAAATAACGAAAAATTTTATTACCATTGAATGAGAAACAGTACACATTTGTCATTGTAAACTAAAGTTTGCATAAACGTTGGCACCAAGCGTCCGGATAGGATATTGGAAAGCCGGAGTCTAGGGCGTCTGTTTGTCAACGCGGCCACGTAGTCAAATTATTGAGGGCATTGCAGAGTTAATGTTATTAGACGACGCGTTGTTCGTGCTTTAGTAACAGATTGATTATCGGACACAAACAGGATAATAGGCACGTCTTTATCGTTCCTAAACGTCGCATTTATTAATTATAATAATTTATGTAAACTTTACTAAATTTCATCATCATCATCATCAGCCTTAATCCGTCCACTGCTGAACATAGGCCTCCCTCAATGAACGTCTTGCCACTGCACAGAGATCGTCTTCCGATCTGGCTAATGGCCGACCAACACTGCTTTTACCTAAACGCGGCCTCCACTCTGGAACCTTCGGCACATCAGACATCCGTTCTTCTGAGTGCGTGACCAGCCCATTGCCACTTCAACGTACTTATTTAGTGAAACAATATTTGCGCATATTATAGCGGCTTTTTTGGTAGTAAGTTCAGATACTTTACACCAACCGTTTCTAACATTGGGATGTCGATGTTATGACGCCTGTCTTCCCGTTACCATGGTCGTTCTGAAATATCCGAAAAGTGGTCCTTAAGAAAGCCGTGAATGTTGTTTCATTATAATTTATTAATCATAACATAAATTACACGAGTGTTTTTATCATTATTACATCTTAACGCTAATGTTTCCGCTGTACATCCTCATAACATAAGTTCTTGCGAGTTCACCGCGGATTTCCTATAGTACTTATAAACACTAATCAGTAGAGGTGTATAGAGTAATAACAAACTTTTAATAAATATTGGAAGTTGATAAGTATGTTATAGAAAAATCAAAGCTGTTTGTTTTTTTCCAATAAAACTCGATGCTTTCTGTATATACAATAATTATCGCAAAGAAAATCCTAAGTTATATACGGGAGGGTTCCATTTCAAAAACATAAAATAAAATAATCCGAATATCATAAGACAATCGTATGTTTTCCTGATTATATAAAACTAAAATGTCTCCTTTTTTTCTAGCATACAAAATTTTATGAGAGTAGCAAATCATTCGGCCGCATTGATAAATATCTTAAAATATTTGTAAAACAGTCTGATTTTGATACCTACCGACTTTCGTCTTAAATAGTCGATCCTACACGACCATGCGCTTTTCACGACCTAATTAAACTTAACATGGGCGGAAAAACAAAACAAATTATCTAGCAATTATTCATTAAGAGATAAGAAAAAGTGGGGTCGCTCGGTCGCGATGATCAGGCGCAGTCACATTTTGTGATCATTAATCAAGCAGTGATTTATTACTCCTGACCCCATTGTCTAGATCCTGAAACCGGTCACTGGTTTGGACGCAGTTTTGTAACATGGGATACGGGACTTGTCTTTGTTGTGTTGAAAAACGTGTTTATTCAGCGATTATGTAGTCACCCGGTTTATTTTCGGGCATTGTTAAGGTTTCATCCACATCATAACCATATGTACTTTTCGTCCTTCCCATCGCCCCGTGTTCCTCAGAAGGGAGAAGGGAAGCACCCTTCTGCATCACTTACTGTTTCCCTCCTCAATCGTCTCCAGCGGTATGTATGTAGAATTCAGTGAAAATATACTCTACTCAGGAGAACGGACGGCCGATGGTCCATTAAGGTTTAAGAGACCAACCAGGTGAGGGGACGATTTCCGTGCAGTGGCTGGTCCGTGTTAGATGCGAGTGGCAAGGGATCGTTCGTCGTTCATTGATCGAGGCCTATGTTTAGCAGTGGACGGATAAAGGCTAAAGGTGGTCATGATGAAGATACTTTTAAATGCTATAATTGTACACGTAATTAGTGTGTAACTAACACAAATGAGACATCAAACGAAAGGTTCGATAGCAATTGTTAAATACATAATAATTTTTAGTTCTTAGAAGTAGACTTCAAAGACTAACATTATTTATACGTTTCTAATTATCATTGTCAGCAACGTCTGTCTTGTTTTTCTGTCTAAGGAAATGCTTTAGCTTAAAATTCGATGCAAACGTTTCTAAAACAAGTGTGTTTGTAAACTGCTTGTATGCACAGTAATGTCAGCCTACAGAACTGCGGCGGTAATGTCCCTTCATGAGACCACAGCACACCGCAGCCACCGCAACCTCTACTTGACATTCGTTACGTAGCATAACGTGATTTAAGCTTGTATTAAAGTCAAAAGTCAAAGTTAAAAGTCAAAATTTTTTATATAGGATTTTAAATTAACATGGTTATTTTCATTATTTAAAGTATTTAAAACGGGATATTTACCATGTTTTTTAAAATTATTTTGCGGAGCTCGATATTTCGACATTGTCTACGAATGTCATGTTCACGAGACTCAGATATTTGACAGATACTCCATACTCTATCTGACTTTTTAATTCAGATAGAGTATGGAGTATCTGTCAAATATGTTGCCGATAGCCTATTGGGAACTTATCTGGAGATTGTGAAACAGGCCCTTAGTCTAATAAAAAAACACATTAAGAACGAGCATTATTATAATGTTTTACTAAAACACCTAAACTACATTCTAACGTTCACGTATCAAAAGGACAATTATAAAAGAAGGTTATCGAACAAATACAACTTCATAGCTAACATAAAACAGAGTCAATATATAAAACGAAGTGGTGAAATAAATGTAGCAATTTACGTAGTACGACGTAACTCCATTACGATATTAAAGACCAATAAAGTTAATTCGAAATACGTCAAAACAAAACATAATAAAAGTGTGAGTAGGCTATTTTATTTTATGTTTCAGTAGGCCAACTTCTGCTTACCTAATAAACTATAATTTTTGTGTAACTTGAACATAATTTAAGCAAACTATTTTTAATAATTCTCAACCCCTACACCTATTCAAGCATCAGACATGAATTGATACAAATGTGCTTCTTGAATATCCGTAAGTATTCAGAAATACCAGTCCTTAGACAGCCGCAATGCCTTCGGAGACTTACTGATCACCCGTAAAGTGACGCTCCAAAAATATGATTTTATTATTTCTTACCGCCAGCGGTAAGAAAACTATTAAAACTACGTTACCCAGGTAACGTAGTTTTAATAATAATTTCATTTTTTTTAAATAAACAAATCTTCATCAAAAACTATTTAACTATTTAAAACGTAACAAATATACGCTATAAAAGAGTCAAGGAACGTTTATGCTGTAGTGAATAGTGATTTGTGTACATTGCAGAAACAGACACGAAGTTAAATTATGTGGCGACAGATTTGTGGACATTCCAGGACATACTGTTGGAAGGTTGAAAATAGATTAAAACTAATTTCTACGATTTCTACAATACCTACTGCAGACTATTAGATGAGCTTAAATTAAAAGTATAATTAAGAAATTAAAAAAAAAAAACTCCACAGACGCGAGCAAAGCTCTTAAATGGAGAGAATAAATATAATGAAAAATATTAGAGAACTAAAGAAGAATAAGATTGGTCGCCTAGCACGACTTAAACAGATTATAAAAAGTATCATAGAACTTTCATCTATGATACTTTTTAGACTGAGAGAAATAAGAGAACAGATAAAGGAAAAGGATCAGGACGAGAAGGCATAGAGAAGGATGGATTGTCGGTCTTAAATAATTAGAGAGAAATTGCTTCCATTAATTACTCACTTTTTCAGTTAATCTACAACAAAGCTTTTTGTATACTTGTTTGTATTGACTTATTTCATTGTAGTGACTACGTGTCCTATCTATTATTTAGTCCTATCCTACGGCCTACCTACTATATTTCAATCCATTCGTTACTGTCCAGATGGTACGCTCTTCTAGCCGTCTTCAAAAAGACTTAAGCCGTAAGTGGTTTCTAGTAATTAAACCTTTTTACTTGCTATCCCTTATTTGACTTTATAAAGGATCTTCAAAAGATGATCTTCAAAAGAAGTTTTTTTTTGTCTATAGGAGAGGCGTTTAGAAGTTTAGTCAAGAGGAGACAAATGGAGAGTCAATTCAACTGACACAAACTACACCAGAGGATTAGGTGTGTTGCCGTCGTTTCAATTTTTTTTTTTTCACAAAAACAGCTTGATTGTAGACAAACTTTTGTAATTCGATTCACAAGTAATCAAAAGTATTCAATATACATGAGCAAAGTGCCTGATAATTTAGCGCCGATCCTCTTCCGAGTAACGTAAAGAGCGAATGATTAAAGTAGAATTAATTAAAAGAGTGACGACACCTTTTATGTCGTACGTCGAAAAATATTTAAGGCTATTAAGAGACTGTATGCTTGATTGAAGCTTAAATAAAATATTTCTACCGGTTTAAAAACATCAATTTATTTTTTTATCTAAGTGAATATAATTAAAATTAGAGTGATTTGTGAAATTATTGAAGTAATTATAATGTTGATGTTAACAAGGTATCTTTCGGAATTCTTTTGTGTCGTTCAGGAAGTTCGTGTATATTTTTACACCAAATTAAGAGCAGTTACTCATATTAGGAGAGAAAATGTATCTGTTGTAGATTAAATATCAAATATGTGCCATAGTCAAATATGTTTGGTTTGAAGCTGGTATTTCTTGTTTGCCTTTTTTGCTTAAAGAATACGATTATAAGTCGAGAATACTTAATGACAAGGGAAGCTTTGTAAAAAGATTTATTTTTATATTAATATTAGCTTTATACGCCGAGTGGACGATGAACCACATGATGAAGGGAAGTGGTGACCGTCGCCCATCTATTTAAAGCACTTCACTCGGGATTAGTCCATAGAACATACGAGTCAACTATCATGACACATAAGATTCATCTCAGTCAGAGTAAATATAATTAATTACACTTTGATATTTCAGGATATAGCGTCAACATTCTTTATTGTAAAATATTAAAAAAATATATAAATACTTTAGGACTGAACAAAAACTTGAGGAGATTTTCTTGAACCAGAGATTAAGAATGAATTTTTAACGCAAGCGGATAGCGCCAAATTAAAGTAGCCGCCGGGATTCAAATATAAAAAAAATATATTGCAGACTGTCATTTTACTTAAAAAATTTAATATTTTTGAATATTTTATAAATACAAAAGATCATCGTTTTTATTTCTTTAATTTTTGAATTCACAATAATACCTTTCTTGAACTATATTAACCTGAAACCTTCTTTCGATTTTGTTTGAATTATTTTCGAGACTAGTACTAGTTGTAATGATACTACTAGGTTCAAGACTCTTATGCTCAGCTTCTTACGACACAGAAAAATATAATAAGATAAGATAGAGATAAAAAAATAGATCTTGCAATAGAAATAGCTACTCAGTAGTTGTCACACCATTACAGCAACATTAGAATTAGAATAAAATATAAATGATTCTCTACAATAATGGTCTTAATAAATTCTGCCCTAAAGTCCATAAATTCCCAGTAAGTGACCCTAAAACTACATCATCATCATCATCATTATCATCATTATTATCATCCTCTTCTGTTGAAAATGGGCCTACCTTAATGATTGCCAAGACGACCGATCCCGTGCTATATCCATCAAACCCTTAGTCCTTATTAAAAATAAATTGGATTGAAAATTTTACTAATTGTAAGTCATGTTTGTTTGTCTTAATAATAAGAACGGCACTTTTCTTATGTAGAGTTGAGTGAACTTTATGTATTTATGCATAAAAAAAGGAAGTTGCGCAAAATGATATTATATGTCTAAAAGCTTGATTACTGTTTCCTTGAATATCATTTTATGTAATTCAAATTTCACGTTTTCATATAAAACAAGATAGTTTCAACAGAAATAAATAACCTTTTTTGGACTCCTTTTAATTAATATCTTACTCAGCTTAAATACAACATTATTCTGCAGTATTTATTTGCTCTTTCCTGAATGCATCGTTCAGTAAATATTATTCAATTACGTAGTCTCGTAGCAACGGTCAGTACGCTCGGACTTTTATATAGATAGCACTTGCTACTTTATCACAACTAACTTATGCTTTTACAGTTTTGAAAGACGATTTTACAATCACATTCATGAATACATGTGAAATTTTAGAAGAGGAAGCACTTTACAATTCATCTATACCCTGGAAAAAACGTGAATGATACCACAATTTATTTCGCAAAAACATAGAGGTAAAAAAAAACTATTTCCAAAATTGGACGTAAGGGATTATATATCTAATCATATATATAATAATTACATATATATTCCAGGAATATAATTTACTTAAGGATCAGTCGTCGAATTGGACATAGCAATGATTCGTTTAGGGATTTGAAAAAAGTTCCAAAACATTGCTCTTTGACCCTTGGACATTTTGAAAGTTTGCCAAATTCCGCCCCACGGTATATCACGGAGCGTATTTAAATATATTTTTCAGGAGATCATAAATCGCGAATGAGTAGCAACTTCGCTCATTCGTTGCCGCGGCGAAATTTTGTTTCGTAGTTTGTGTCAAGATGCCGGTTAAGTTTATAGTGACATTGCGGAATTTTAAATTGCTTTGGAACGACAGACTTTATTAATGCATACTACATTAGCGAAAGCCGCTTTTTTATTATTTACACAATTTTCTACTAAACCTGAAGTAGAGTCTGAACACATAATCACCTCCGATGATACCTTAGCTCTCGTTAACTGTAGTATGTTAAAATTATAATCAAAAGTGCTTAGTAATGACGTGGGTAAATGAATGAAAAAATGACGTGGGTATGTTATAAATACTAAAATCAATATATCGATCTATGTATATAATACAAAATATTCTCACAATATGCTGCCAAAACTATCAAGTCTAACATCTACGACTTTACCCGACCCCGATATTGCCAATGACATTATTTTATAAACAAACGCAAAACAAACTAAACAGTACCCGGAGACTGTAACCCGGAGAACGTAAAAATCTTCAGGAAGTTAGTTAATTATGTAAATTACGGTCCGTAAAGGATGGACTGATCCGTTCAAACCCGGATACGTCCGCGGAAAAAAAAGGTTTTTATGTATTTGTATGAAAAAACATTAATTAGAATCTCTTTACATAAGTTAAAATGGCTTGAAAGTGAAGAAGACAAGTTGTAATTTATTTTAATTAAAAAAATAATTTCATAGTCATTACATTTATTTATTTTCGCATGTATCTATGCTAACGGCCCTAATGGCCTTAATGCTTTATCATTACATTTACACGACGGCAATATTAATACAAGTTCATCCAGAAATTACAATTTTTATCCCAAAATAAAAAGAGGATAAAAATGTCTATAAGAGGATAAAAAGAGAAAATATATCAGAAGGCTATTTGTATAATGTGGATCCCTCACTCTTCTGGAATCATTTACTATTTACTTATGATAAATATATAATTCAAAATCAAAATTAAGTAATCAATAAGATACTATCCACATTAAATTAAAAAGTTCAACCTCCAAGTCAGAAATTGCACAAAAATGTTTTACCTGCAGTGATTTTAAAAAAGCAACTTTTATTCCAGAATCTGAAAGAAAGTCCTTTGCGTATATACCACAACTTACAAACATAACAGAGATTAATACCATAAATTGCAAACGTTTCATGGATACGTAATACGTTCAGCTTTAAAATATATACCAGCGGTTATCAGTTCAAAACAATCCTAACTAGAGACGCGACTAAATCCGGAGGGGACATAAATATCGAATGTGATAAAGCTGGAAGTTTTACGGTCTTATCATACGATTCTCAGGTTAGTAACGGCTGAGACTAATCCGTAACAGCACTTTCAAACTAGAAACATAATATAGTTAAGATTGTAGGTATCGGAAGTTATAGACACGGCATAAAATTTATATTTTCTTTACATTATCTTAAAATCGTAAAGTTTTTTATGTGCACTGTGTAAGTGTACTTTAATTTCAACTGTGAATAGATTTGGGCTGTAAGCATAAAATTATGACGATTTTATTTCAATTACTGAGTGTTATGACACCCTCATTTTTACATTTCAGGCTCATAATAGAACCGCTCAAAATATGAATAGACTTTTAAACGCTACATTTCAAAGTAAAGTGGCCCTTGCAAATTTTTATAACATTTAATTTACGGAACAAAGTAGAAAGGTTTATGACAAGCAGGTATTAATCTTAAAAGTGCGCATTTAAACGATTGCACATTCAATGAAAATAAAGAGCTGCTCACTGAAATCAAGTTGGTTGAAATAGGCAACAGTGTTGGCAAGGTACATGATTAATGCAGGGGTACCCATCCGTTTCGCGTTTATTCATATTCCGAGTGGAGGTGAGGCCTTCAACGCACTCTCTTTAATGATGAAAGCCTCTAGGGAGCAGACAGACAATTTAAAATACCTATCCCACTCTCAAATTTGCGGGGCCTCTGTTAAAAGAAAGCTAGTGAAAGGTGAACGACCACTGTACATTTTCTTGCCTAACTTTATCATAAGTTTTGACGATGAGATTATATACCACTTTTCATATTACTACGTAAACAGAGTTATTTACCTTCACTTTATTAAATGAAGGGAATTTTTCTTTTTTATATTTTCGTAAATATAAGACGAGAATTTTCTGTTAAAATTATTTTTTCGCTATTGAAAATACAGTTAGATTTTTTCGTACTTATATTTATCAAAACGAGCTAAATTTAGGTAAAGTTTGACATACTTAGGTTTAAAGTATTCTATCAAATACTAGGAGGCTTATGTTCACCAGTGGGTGATAAAGGATGCTTCTAGAATTTGATGATGATCGTGATCAAATACTAACAGCGGCCCACGGTTTCTCCAGCGGTCCTCTTTAGAGTACGGGGATAAATTATAGCCTAAGTCACTCACAAATTTTCTATTGGTAAAAGATTTGTGAAATTCGGTTCAGTATAATATTCCATTTATTATGGTATAAGATAAATAATAAAGATAGGAAAATAAAATAAAGAGAGAACGTCCGATTCGATTTCTGCTCTCTAAATTTTTCTTAAAGGTAGAGGGTTATAGAATAAGATATATAAAGGGGAACAGCATTGAGAATACAACGTCCGTCTCAGTGGATTCCATTTTTCTAATGGAATATTCTGGATAGCTAAGGCCAAGGCGAATGGTATTTATGCGGCATCGATACCGGCCCGGCGTTATCAGGGCTGTGCAAACGTTATTATCATCCCATCGTAATGACAGAGACGCCTGTCACATTACCGCACTTCACATTAACGGGATGACGATAATATTGTTTACTCCGACGTATCTGGACGTGACATAGTGCAAGGAACAAGATATAAACTCGACAATTTTATTCATGAACACTTCACACTATTTTACATTTCGGTACTATAAGTCTCCTTTTATGACTAGACTATAGCTTTCAGTAATTATGAAGATACACTCCGTGACTGTGATTGTTGTAAAGTTTGTGTGTGTGTGTGTGTGTGTGTGTAAGAACTTAATAAACCGCAATAAAATCCGTAAAAGTTGTTTTATTATTATAAACTCAATTTAATACAAAGGGGCGTGGCACGTAAAATCTTATTAATAATGATTAATAAAACACATTTGTCATAACTAAGACATAATTCACCAATGGAATAAAATCATTCTCTATATTAAACCTTACTTATTGGGGTATTAAGCTTACATTTCCAACTCAACTTTAGGCTAGTGTGAGTATAAACTAAAGTCGAATATACAAGAATATTCAAACCGAAGCTTGCAAAAAACAAACAGTCGTATATTCACTAGGGAGAGGATGACAAAGCTGAGCTGTAATCACCCTCAAACACATTGCCAAATATTGCATGTGTATTTTTTCGCAGACGCCATTACAACAATTTGCGTGTGAACAAGTAATTAAAGTAAATTTCACCGTTGATTGCGTATACCAAACGCAATTAGCTTATCCTGGGCCTCGGTACGATAGCAAAATAATATATTGTAATGTCTGTGTTATGGTGTGTTTGGAATTGTATATCGTATTGCAAATAGACTACGACAATAAGAAATATAATTAAAAGAAATAAATAATAAAAATCCTGCATTAGACACGTCTACAGTCGTCGACTTCTGGGTTAGGACTAGGATACTTGGCCGGGCAGTCCCCCTATTGTGGAGAATCTGGTCTTGCCGGGACCAGTCTGTCGCTGAGGGTTTCCCATCGCCTGGAGATCCGGGTCCCTCAGATAGCGGCTGAAGGCTCACGCAGCGGTTTTAGTGGGGTAGTGCACACAATGCAAGTCCCCACACACGCCAGCGCCCCTATTAAAACCCTGGTATGGTCCAAAAAGGATTTCCTTTGCGTCATAAAAAAAAGGACTAGGATACTTAATTTTTTTAAATCATAACCGAGCAGTCGGAGCAGTGAATACCGACGCCCATAGACATCTGTATGACTAAAGTTTATGCAGACGCGATGCCCTATTTTTCCCTCACAAACCGCCATACAGCGAAACTTACAAAAGTCTACCTCAAGACAGTATTTTAATACTACACTTACAAATAAACACCCATTTGTACCATTAAAATAAATATATTGAACGATGCCCAGGTTTAATATGGAAGTTCTTTGATTAACAAAGACTAAATTAAAATTATTAACTAGTTTAGTTTGAAACCAAAGGAAAGTCCGCTTCAGCACGAAATAATTGAACTAGGGTAAAAGAAAAGACAAAACAATCGTATTATTTCCGTCTTTATAATACGAAACAAATAATAAAAAGAATTTGTTAAAAAATTGTTGTAATGGATTCTGAATCTGTGAACTGTACTTGTGTTCTCTTAAATATTAGCAGCTAAAATGAATTAAATTAATATTTAGTTTAAGCGACTTCTTAAGATAACTTACCGTTTACAATTAGTAAGCCTAATTGTACGGACGGATAAAGGCTGATGATGATGACGATGATGATGATGTTGCAAAATTTAAATAAAAGTAAATTTTGATTGGATCCGCATTTGCCGGACTGATAAATATGAAGAAAAAAGGCTTAAATTACTAAAAGCAACATTTGTGACAACTTCGCCATTTCATGAGATCATTATTTCTCTAGACAAACTACCCTCCTTACAAGTACATATTGTCCTATTAGAACAAAAAATTATACTATCAAGTTTGTATACGTATGTCCGAGCAAATTCGCTCCAACTTGTGGCTTATCTGCAAAAGTAATGACCGCTTTAAAGCGCAGAGACAATCGCGATGAGTCGAATTAATTCTGTACACTTTGCGAATTATTAGCTCTAGTGACAAGCAACAAACATGTGTCACTTAATCACGTGTTTGAAGGAATTGGGGGTAGGACACAAGATCGTGACAGAGAAATTAACCTACAGCCAAAGTTATAGGAGATTAAGAAGGAATCTCTGATGTTCTCCTCATATAAAATAACGGTTGCTGTAAAATGTTTGAAGCTTCTGGAATGTAGAACCGCGATAAATTCCAAATAAAATTTGTTTTTCTAGAATCGGTGAAATTCGGATACAAAGAGTTCGAAAAACGACATTTAATTGTACCTATTTATTGTTTTGCGTTTAATGTGTAAATTGTGTTATGTATGCATGTAATAAAGATTATTAGTTATATTAAAAAACGACCAAATATAAAATTAATAACAATATATTTCTTGAGTTTCTTTTTAGACTAAGCAATCAAATAAAGAGTATAAACTTGAGTAAAATAATAAAATACAAGCATCTAAAATAAATGTGCTTTCCGCAGGAGACAAAACAAAAGTTAAAAGCCTGATTCTTCGAACCATAAGTCTTCTCAACGACAGTTTTCGTCCTGGCGAACATTCGACTTAGCTTGAAGCTTTCACAACGGATCTGTTTAATTTCGCACTCAATTTATACACTGATAACTTATAAACTTTGGTGCTTATACTTTTGAATAAATATTCATAGACACAGGGACGTAGGCCGTTACGGTTTCCTTCACAGGTGGCCTATTCCCAGTAGTGGACAGATTTAGGCTCATATAATTGACGCTGATGTAACGACATCCAGGTTACCTAGTCTTCTTTTGACCTCCTAAGAAATTTTGCTGCAGGTACTGAAGACGGAAAATATAAAAAAATACTCCAATATATTAGGAGAAACTGTGGGACGTTGCTAATATTATTATTAGTGGAAGTACCGGGATAAAGTGTACCCTGATGTGTAAGCTATTATAGTAAAACTTTATTAAAAATCTTTGCGTGAATTAAAATTTTTGCGTGAAAGAGTTACAAAAATAGGTGGATAGTACATTCTTACAAACTTTAGCATTCATGATATAAGTAGAATAGTCATAGTTGCTTTACAAATAGTCTGCCTTTAAAAAGTGTTTGCGAACTTTGATTAAAAATGTATTAAAGTTTTAAAACATTTTTTTTCGGTTTATGTCTATGAACAAATACAATTAAGGACCGCACAATATTTACAATGTATAATTAACACAGAAAATAAATTAGCAACTAAATAAATATGATACGAGCTTTCAAAGGTTTAATGTGAACCGAGTCTTAATAAGCCGCCCCAAGGGCCTTGTTTACGCCCTTTACTCTACTCTGCACACTACAGGAAGCCCGTAAGGGAACGAACTACTTACAGTGACGTTTACCTCGCAAACTGGAATTGTTATAATTAAGAGTAAACATTGAGTGCTGGTGTATCCTAAACGTTGCTTAATAGAACATGTTTAGAGACGAAAAAGAAACATCATTATCGATAACTTTCCGGCTACTACTGCTGTAGGACTCTTTCAATGTACTCCAAGACGCAGCATTTGACTAAGACCGGAGTCTTCTGCACGGAGATAGGTGATCGACCCTATTAAAGTCACTTTAGAGATTTTTTTTTGTGTTATTCCTATGAGCGACGATGGTCCAGTGGTGGATAGACTCGGACTCTTATGCGAGAGGTTCCGGGTTCGATCCTGACCCAACGTGTGTGACTTGAAATGGGTTTTTTTAAATGTTTAAGTGCACCCCAAACACGAGACCATCGGTCGCTCACCGGTGAAGGATAACATCGTGAGAAAACCTGCATGACTAATAAGATTTAAATTCTTTGAAGGTACTTATGTGAAGTTGACTAATGAATGAACTATGGCCCATTACCCTACACACCTGATTTCGAGGAGACCCGTGCCCAGCAGTGGGACATAAACGCGCTGATACTTTACTTTTTTTTATTCCTTTGGCCAATCAAGCAGATTCGGTCTTACACTCGCCAGTGTTCACCCTGTGAAATCAAGGCCAGTACACAACTCAATGCGTTTCCCATCGTAAGACACAAGCCACAAATAATCTTTAGGCAAGTATCTATTAATGATATGAATGATCTGTCCTGTCTTTCTTTCCTGAACGCGTCTTGTTCAATCATCGCCACGGAACAAATATCTAGACTGATGATGTCATTTATCAAATGCAGAAATAACCAAACGATATTTGTAAATTTTAATCGAAAAAATATATTTATTTTGAACACATGAATATGCGAAACGAATTGATAGATCATATGTTAACTTTAATTCAACTGTGGACCACAGCCGCAATGGTTACGCTAGTATAGATTCAAATCAACGAAATTCAGATAAAGCCAATTTGGATATTCACTGAGGAATTAGATTCGAATTTTATAAATGGATGTATAGAATTGCAACACGTAGTAATCGTTCGATCGATATACAAACTTTTTGGTTCAGACACCCAAATAAATCTGAAAAATATATCTAAATTAAAGCACAAAAGAAAAAATGAAACATTTTCATAATTATTATCATCACATGCGGACATAAACTTAATACTTTAATATTTTAAGTACAAGTACCACCTCTAATACTTTTACCACGTATTATCTAATCGCGCCATGTTAACCTATTCACAAGGTAAGTTCGTAATAATTTGTGTTATGCGCACCTACTGGAAGCGGAAATAAATAAAAGAAATATAAATAACGAAATAGTATATATAAAATTCTCGTGTCACGGTATACGTTATTGAACTCCTCCAAAACGGCTGACCCGATTTTGATAAAATTTTGTGTGCTTATCAGGTAGGTCTGAGAATCGGACAACATCTATTTTTCATTCCCCTGCATGTTCAGGGTGGTCCACCCCTAATTTTAATTTTATTATGTTTTTTGTTTTTATTTTATTATAATACAGCATACAACCCCTATTTTTTAATTGGAATTTTATTTTTGGCAGAACGGAGTCTGTCGGGGCAGCTAGTAGAATATAAAATGTTCATGACCCGTTACAGACATCTATACTCATAATTCAAATTATCAGCACATGGTGGGATTTGCCCAGGCGATAGCTTTTTTCAAATGGGCCTATGCTGTTGGCCTTAAGGCCTTTAAGTTTCATCAGAGGAGTATATGAGCAGATGGCTCATCTGAGAAGGCGACCGCTGCGTAGTGTTCTATAGCCTGACTACTGGGCCAGTCGGCAATATTGGCGATGATTAAAGATGTTTTATTATTAATATATTATGCAATATTGCGGGAGATATAAATGTGTATACAGCATTTGCTAAGGTCAAGGGTAGGTTAAGAAAAAGATAAGTTTATATAGACATTCCAGCTATCTTTAGCTTCGCTTTTTATTAACTCTTTTATTCGCGATTTAAATGACTGACTAAAGATTGGTATAAAAACTCGCCTAATATTTAACAGAAACTAATAATATCAGAAGTGCATATATAGATCTAAACTGATAAAATATAATATAAATAAAATCTTTCAATTTCCTTCCTTCGTTTTGAATAGGAATTATCAAGTAGAAACTTAAATAAAATTGGTTGCGGATGAAACCGCAAAACACAGCTAGTATTCCAATAATATTCCATATAAATGTCTTTTCCCATTAAAGAAACAAGGGTCTCTAAAAGTGACCTCCGTCACAGTTGAAATATCGTAAAAACATCCAACCCGCGAAAAATATCACTCAACAAATCCGTAGGGAAGCAAGATGAAAGTAGATCGAAGGTTGTCCTAATGGACAAATTTAAAAGGGATGATCACATTTCATCCCATGTCGATACGAGAAACAATGAAAAGTTAAAATGATATCGCGTTATAAATGATTTACGAAATATATTATTTGGGAAAAGTAGTATTAATATACAAGTCAATAACATTCATTTTAAAAGAAGGATTAATGAAACAACATTTTACGCATTTTAACGGTGGACATGTAAAAATCTTAATACCCAAGTCGCGAAATCCGTCAAAAAGTTATAATTAGTGAAATTCGCATAGTTAAACATTACAAAACATTATAATTAATCAGCAATTACCATAATAGTAACATTTTAGGATTGATCTAATTATATTTAATGCTGTGTCATAAAACACTAATATAGGTGTCAATAAGCTTAGAGAAGAACACTAAGAAATGGGAATGCCCTTAGCCTCAAATATATATGCTATTAATATAAATACGTTTGCCATAAACAAGGTCCTGGCAAACCATGAGACCGCACATATTGGCAGCTGCTCCCAATCTACGTATCGAATGATAGCAAGTCTGTATTCAACGACAGCATCTAATCGAACACATTGCCTAAACACAACTGTGCAATTGTCAAACCACACACAATGTGCCAATTACACATCACGATTCTACATTTTAGCGTAATTATTTTTTGACATTTATTTCTTCGGAATAAGCTTATGGGGTGGGGTAATAGTTTATCAGTGGTACGACGATCTGCGAGTATTAGCCAGTTATAGTTTGATACAAGTTGCGGGGACAGGCCGTCTTAGCCTTCATTAGCGACCCATGTCTAAATGTGAGTGGAAAAATTTTGATGTTAAAACTCACAGAATAAAACTCATATGCAGTTCGCTCAAAATAACTCGAAAATATGAGCAAGACAGTAAGAATTTCGCCATATTACATCATTAGAATCTTATAAACGTAAATTCACCTGCGTCGGACATTCGCTACATTATTTCATGCTTAAACAACTATAATAAGCAAATGGGGTCATAACTCTTGGAGCACTCGGCGTTTGTGGGTAAAGCATTTTTTTATTACTCAGCTACTGGGAAGGAAGTTTATTCGGGAAACCATACGTATAAGATTAAACAACGAATATGTACAATAAAATGAATGATACTAATTTTATTATGTTATCGTTGTGACTTATTTTAAGAGGATTTTTTTTCGTCTATTTCTTGATCACTCTTTAAAACTGAAAGTGATAACAATGTAGTGAACACAGAAAAAATGTATATTTACTTTTGTTTTTATATATCACACTGCTGGGCACGGGTCTCCTCCTCAAAATCAGGGGAGGAAGTATCGGGTTCATCGAGGCGCTGGCCCAATGCGGGTTGGTAAACTTCACACACCTTCAAAGACTATTGATCTCATCAGGCAGGTTTCCTCACGATGTTTTCTTTAGAAAAACCCATCGTCGCTCATTTTAATTGGTAACGTATTGCTAATTTAAATATTTTCATAATCTTAGATACGCAAATCGGAGCCCACTAATAACGTACAAAACGTAAACATTAATTTATAAAAAAGAATTTTAATACTATCGATTGTTTATAAGCTTAAATAAGCTTTTTGCTTTGTTAACCTGAGCCTCTAAATACACTTTTACTGGCTCAACGATAAATCGTATCGTATAAATAGCAAACGAGAAGCATTTCGTGTCAAACGACACTCGAAACCCACACTGCATTAATTAATTGGGAGCTTTCCTTTCATGTCCCAAACTTTCAATGTTAATTGACTTTCTGACGGTTATTATACTAGTGCTTCGTAAGAATGGCTTTGCCATCGTTTTTACTACAATGCCATAATGTCGCTCCATGTTCTGACACACATTTCCTTATCTCGTCCTATTTATGAAGGTGTATTTGTTACTGTTGTTGCTATAGAATGTTCGTTGTTTGAATAAATATTTTGCATTTAGATAGGCCTCAACAGCCACTTAGTGTTATCTTTGCATATCTCGATTCGTTATAATCTGTTACTTATTTCGAATTACTCTGATTCACCGGGATTGGTGCTGTTATTACTTCAAATTTTATCTTGAGACCATTAATGAGTTACACTACAGTTTTTATAATACCGGTTCTAGGTAATATGTTACCGTATCAAATGTCCGATTCTGATTGCCGAGTTCATTGTTGATTCTGCAGGCATAATATTTTAAAAAGCATTGGTATCGCTCGATTTAGTCATCAAGTAAAAATATAGATAAAGATTATCCTGCCCAATAAAAATCAAAATTTTAGTGATTTATCGTAAATCTAAACAAGGCTGCCACCATCAAATCATAAGTTAGTTACTTATCGAGCTAGGACCTATTTTAGGTAGTTTAAATTTACGTCAAGTTACCTGTAATTTAATACGGAAAAACGTATATATCGATAATAATAATGATATTAATAGAATGATACAAAAGAAAACTACATAACTTTACAAGATAAAGGGGAAAACAATTAAACAATTAGACCGGCTAATTTCAATCCAGTTTACACACCACAACCTACAATCCATTTTGTTTCTCAACTTAAGTCTCCGTTTCACTGCGCTTCCGTGTAACTTGCCAAAACTAAATAAATTCAAAAACCCCCACTCGCTGTCACAAGCAACGACGGTAAACATAAAACACAACACTATCAGTCCCGCTACAACAATTATCAAGTGAGTAATTTAATTAAAAAGTTGGAATCAACGGTTTCAACGTGCCACTGCGACGATAAATAAAATTATTTCCTAGAGGTAAAAGAAAACATTGGCTGCGCGAGGTGAATGCGGCGTGAGAATTAAATACAACGACGCTTTATGTTTCACTTGGAAACTACTTGCAACTGCATTAACACACGGTAATTGGGGTTCAATTGCCTCCATTCTTTGGAGCTTCGGGAGAGAAACTCGTGGTGAATAATGACTAGACACAAAGGTGAAATCAAATTAGCAGATAGTAAACTTTAATGGAGCGACGGTGGTCCAGTGAGTATGGGCTTCTGGAATCTGAGTTCGATCTCGACCTACTGTGGTGTCTTAAAATTAGTTTTTCTGAATTTCTAAGTGCACATAATTTTGAGACTCGAGATCGTTCACTCAGCGGTGAAGGACATCAACATCGTAAAGAAGCCTGCATGCCGAATGAAAATGAAACTCTTTGAAGGAGTGTGAAGTTCACTAGCCCGCATTGGACAGCATATTAATGAATTATGGGCCAATATACTAGTGCCTGAAATAAATAAAATAAATATAATAGTGCCTGAAATAAATGAAATAAAAAAATTTATAAAAATAGCTTCCTCGCCTGTTTCGGAGGAAGACTCGTACCCAGCACTGAGACATAATATTATACGGGTTGATATTTTACTTTTATTTTTAACTTGAATGGAATGAAATCTTCTTTTAATGGACTTGTTACAGCGATGGTAACAATTTCAATGCAATGTTTGACAATACATATCCACCCACGTCTGTATACTGTGTGAAAGCCTTCCTTAAGGTCTAAACTAACCCATTTACACCGACTCGTAACGAACATCAACCGCAACCCGATATTACTACATAAACTAAATTATAGACATAAACTAATAGACACGGTTACACTGGGATTATAAGCTTACAATGCATTACAAGTGTGGGTAACGAACAATATCACAAAGTTACTTTACCGTATTTCATACCAACCAATAAGCACGATGTTGCCAAGCTAAAAGAAGTAAACCACACTGAATATTCCCGTTGCCAGGGCTCGTTATAGCTCCACTAAAAGAACGCCATTGAAACCAATTTGCGCCTCTAGTGTTCATCGTAAACGCTCAAACGATGTCCTTCTCACACCATAACCACAATAGAATCACCCTAACTGGCGAGACAGCAGCTGTAAGCGACAAAAGGCGCAATTAATACTAAACAAGCGTGCAACGGAACGGCGGTAAGTAAAGTCCGTGTCCATTAGCAAACCGAGTAAAAACGCTTAAACGCCCTACAAAACGGCGAAACAATTTCACAGCAATCCCGGCCTGAGCGACGTGTTAACGCCTGCGATTTAACTCTATTTTACCCACAACAAACAAACAAAGGGAATGTCTGTATTGTATCTATGAAACGTTTTCAATACTCATGATGTATTAGTATTGACTACATTATAAGTATTAACAATTGAATTAAAATTATCACTTAACTTTGACCTCTTCCCGTTAGCTCTATCAATCATAGGGTGCAACTTTCGCTGGTCGCAACGCTCATTTCCAATCCCTAGAGACCAATAAAATTTCAAAAGACATAGATATTCAAGTGCAAAACGTGCATTTTGTAAAAGTTTACTTAAATATTTCACAGATAAACCTCACTCGCTGCATATAATTTTAAAAGCGTCCTGCATTATTGCGTTTTATGGCTAGATAAAAATTGTGGCTCAATAAGTATAAAATAAGAGCTCGGGCGATAGCCGGGTTTCACACGTAATTTATCCGTACTCGGCTCCTACGGGGCATTATTTTTTACCGAATTGCCAATAAAGAAAGGTAACGTTTTTATTGTTTTAATATTCGTATATTCGGGGACTGATCTCAAAAGTATGGATACCGACCGTCAAGAGTTTCCGTGATCGAAATAGTTTAATGTTAATACTACCATTAAACTATTGAAAGAAAGAAAAAAGAAAGAAAAACACTATTGGGGTATTTATTGAACTATTTTCATTCTAATAAAATTTAGAACATAATTGTTTAGTTTTAAATAGTACATTAAATAAAACCTTAATGTTTTAAATTTTGGAAAAAATAAATAGCACTTAAAATTATATTTTCTAATTTAATCTTCCACAGGCAATACCTTTGTTTTCTATACCATGAAACCATTTATATACAAAAGAGACAAAACGCAAAATCAACTTTTCAAAAATAAAGGACAGATTGCGGCCTGACAAGGGATACGAAAAATCATTTCGTGCAATTTGCGAGAATAAAATATACATACATCGATCGCTTGGCCGCCAGCCTCACAACGGTATTCCATTACTGAACTGGACGCAGAATATTAAATGAGAACTGACCCCACATTGTATTACGGAACCTAAGATAATAGCGGGTGGGATATTAAAATTTACTACGCAAACAGGATTATTATGAGTTACTGACGTGCGTAAACACGCTTAACTGCTTGGAATTAATTCAGATATACCACTGACACTGTTCATGCATTTAGAAATTGGGCTAATTCATACTTCAATCTTAATTATAATATATCTGAATTTAGCAATGTGGTATTTCATTTAAAGCTGGGTTGTGTAAAAAGTGGATTTAGAATTTAAATTAACATTTGCCATATACAAGCCATATCTCTGAATATAAAGTTCTGTCCGTTAAAACTACCTGGTTATTTGATTTAATGCTACTTTAAGTCAAAGATGGACATCACTAAGACTTAGAAAAAATTAAAATTATTATCTTTAATCATTGATATTTACGATAGCTTAAGATTTTAAAGTATAGGTAACACATGTATTTTGGTATAAGCTATAAACTTAAATATACCTATTATATACGATTGAAACATGACTAATTACAGACACTTCGATCTTATCAGAAAACGATTTGCATCTTCTCATTTCCTCTTTAATTAACACCCGACAACACTAAGTAGTTAACTAAGAAGCAAAACACAACATTCGGAACGTCCAAGGAATTTAAATTATTATAAGACGAGGAAAACGAGTACCTATTGACATTTATTGTACACGTTGAATCAACACAGGCTTTTAGTAAGCATGATTTTGTTGCTAATCTTGCAACACTGCTCTTGTCACTAAAATAGTATTTTCTTTGCAGATTGTACTTGATTGATATTAATATTATACATCAGAATGACCGAACACAGCAATGATAGTGGTGATTAACCATCTTAATATTCCATTAAGAGCGCTCAAGATCCAAAGATTTGAGAACGGAAATTGAGTCGTGTAACCCCAAGTAATTAAATCAGTGCCATTAACGGTGCAGATGCTGCTAGTCGGGGCCAAAATGAATGGAGCTAATTCGTTGAATATATTATCTATGATGCGTGTGCCGACAGAAATGGCGGTCGGATGGTTTGCCACAAATCGTACTAACTGAATAGTCGAAATCGTAGCTTGCTCTTCAGCGATATTGTATTCATATCGATGACATGACATTGTGCTATGAGCTCACAAACTATTCAATATAGCTTGTGAACTCATAGCACTTACGTATAAATCTACGTATACCTCTGTCTTAAAATCTGTTCGGGCAATGAAATTTCCTTTTCTGTTATATTCCTGATAGATTACATGTGTTTGAACTTAAGCATGGTTGTCGCCGTCATTATTTATATCTTCCCTATGTGTAAAAACCCCATAATTACCACAATCAATGTGACAGATTAACAATCGCAGAGATTAGTGGATTGTATCAGTGACGCCTAGAGCCTCGTCTGTTTGTGCTTAACGTTTAAGTCAGACCCGTCACAAAACGGACAAAGGGCTCGTTATGTCCAACAATTGTGCTTCTATATAATTCAACAAAATTACCATTTAAATTTCTTTTCATTTGAACCACAAGTGAACAGAACTAAAACTGGACTCAGTACAATTTCACTAAATAAATGTTTCTACTTCTTATCGTTTGCCGTTCAGGGCGACCCTTCCACGCGTCAACGATCAAGGGACATCACATGCTACCCTTTTACTCGTAGCGGTTCTTGTATAAGAATGTCTTACTTTGGGATGTCGCTTCATCTTTACAATTCAATTCGTCCGAAGGAACCGCAACAAGAGTTTTTGGGTTGAATGAGTTATAATCCTATGGCATACACAGTTTCGCCTCGGAATTTAGTTTGGATGAGTAGATGTTATTGGGGCACTTATTCAAATTTTTCATACTTCAAATAGAAAAAAATAAACAAATGAGTTATTTCATTGGCAATTTTAGCATGAGTATTGCAATTTATTCTACACAACTTTCCATTCGCTATATTTTTCGAAAGTATTCGTACATTATCATGATTACCAATTCGATTTCAAACGTGATAAATTCAATAATTGCTAGGAGCAATTATTCAAAATAATATATCACTCAACTATTTGGGGCGAACCAGCGCGTCTTATTGAGGTATTAACTTCCTAATACTCCAATGCTAGCGTTCTTAATGAGCACCGCTTAATCACTATCTTAGCGTTTAAACCGAAAGTCGGGTTTATAATCCGGGGTAGAGGAACGCAGGTGTGCAAAATCTAAATTGGTAAGAGCCAATCGTTTAGCTTTCACTTTATTATACGGCTTAGGGGAATCTGTGTACATTTAGTTTTGACAAATTCTTACATTTGTTATCAGATTTTTACAGAACCATGGTTACCATGACCTGACATGAGTAATATATGAATGTTTATATCAAATACATTTCATTCCCACGTCCACAATCCATTGTTCTACTCTATTCCTTGAAATCGTCTTGCGATTTCCTGCAATGTTTTCACCAAATCAAGGCTCAATTTTCAAAATCTTACATCAGTGTAATTACTTTTTCCTAATAATAACTAATTATATGTATTAAATATAAATAGACCTAAAGGATTTCATTTGTTTCTATACGCTAGTCTACAGTAGCAGACAGATTTTAAAATATTTTTTTGCATTTGATAACCCTATGACTGCCCATTGAGGAACGCCTATGTCGTCACGGTATCGTATCGTATAATCGTCATATTATCGTATCGTATCATAAAATAATGACGATTATTGCTGAAGGTAAACCAACGTATAAAAAAGTAAAAACATTATCTAATTACAAAATTTAGGACCAGTTAGGAACATATGCAAGTAGATATTAAAACCTCTTGCAAACCAAAACTTTGGCAGCATAAAACAATGCCTTAAAAGCCACCATTTCGGAAAAGTAGTCTCAAAACTAAGAGGTCAGCTGGATTGATATATGGTCGGAAGCACTCGACTGCTAATGAATGGGGTGTGGCACGCACGGTGCATGCCGTTGCAGTGTGTCTGCAGCTCCGTTACAGATATTTATGATTTTCTCTACATCCATTGTAACGTTATACAAACCGGAGCTGAATAGCAAAAGTATATATTCAATAGTATAAAAGTATCTTATTGGACATAACATTTACTCTACTCTCGGTTTATTAACTAGTCTACTAAGATCCGGCGAAACAAAGTAAGTGAATCGAATCTTCAATAAACTGTGGAAGCGAATATGCTAAAACGAAGCGTGCTTAGGACTATTTACTTCCTAGAATCTAGATCGAATTAAATTGATAATGATATTACATGACAACTATGAAAAATCTAGTTTTTCTTTTTTCCCTTTATTATTATTTTATTATAAATTTTTATTAGAAAAAAATTACATCAAAATAATAAAGCTAAGTATTTGTGCTAATTTCAGATTTATTTGTGCTAATTTCATTTTAATGAATTACAAAAATTAAAAAATAAAAGAACAAATATTTTAAAAACATATATTAAATCAGATATTATATTCTTGGGACATCACAAAAGCATGCACGGATCTGTAAAAAGAAATAATTACCAATTAAAAACAAGATAAAAAAACATGGATGATAATGAATTTTGAGATGTTGTTTGTACCGTTGAAGTTCGTGTCATTTAGATTTATTCCCCGTAAAATCCAGTAATAACAGTTACTGTAATGTCCTCCTATAAAACAGAAACTATTTGTGAAATTAAAGCCCGTATATAAAATGGCCCCTCCTTTATGTCAGAGTGATCCTCTTATTCAACAATACACAAAATATGTGTACTGAAATGAAAATTCAGTAATTATATTTTGGTATGCGTTGTAATTAATATTTTATTCTATGCACAAATCGATAATTTATTTTATTGCTGTGAGGTAAATTAAAGAGTATGTAAACTAAATAAATCGATGATAGACGAAGGATTCCAACACGGTTACAAGCTGAAGCGTAAAGTGGCAGTAAGCTGGTCACGAAGCGATAGTCTGGCGAAGCGATGGTCTTTAAGAAAACAATGTTTCAAATATCACGACGGTTTTTGAAATAAATCTTGATAGTTATACTGATAAATATTTAAGTGCATGATTTGAAGAATAAGAACTGCAGCATGCAGCTATAAAGCTGCGTTTCCACCGGAGATGAGCTAAGCTGCGTTGCTAGTAATGTGCTTTACAAGAACCAATAGAGACGTCGCGCTGAACGTCGTCAGGCAAATGAAGCTTTTTTATTGGTTCTTAAAAACACATTCTTCACAATCTCCGGTGGAAACGCAGCCTAAAAGTGATTATCATGAGATATACCAAAAAAACAAAGATTGTTGTTTGTTATTGCTTGAACATACAAATATACAATTCCATAGGCATACGGCAATTTATTATCCTGATGGGCAGTGGTCAAGATGGATGGATAACAAACCGGCAATTACTACGAATACAATGACAATTGGGTGTTCACACTAATTGAAAAAGCCGTCGATCGATTCACGGCACTATATGAAATGAGTGCGTGATGCGAACTCACATAAAACCCCACTAACTCACACTTACCCCTATTACGTTTTACGACCCACGGTGACCCCCAACACTTGAAAAGTGTTTAATCGCATCAAGAGTCATTTTAATTGGAATAAGTCCATTTCGTCACATAAATAATAAGTGTTCCGATAGAGTACCGGGATAGAGAGTAATTTGATTGCTGCTTGTCCTACATTATCGTATGCCGTGACCGAACCGTTCAAACAGTAACTTAGTCAATTGACAGATTACACATAATGTAACAGTTATATTAACAAATTTTTTGAACGACTGTGTGATATAAAATGGGTAGGTAAGTGACGAAACAAATGCATTGTATAATATTTGATTTATTGACGTTTATCTGCTACTACTACTTAAATGGAATAAAATCCTAAGTCTTAGAAACACTATCTTATGTACGTTTCATCAAAATCGTCATATTTATACATTCATACATGGCTAATACATTTTACCAAAAAAAAACTTATATGAGCCAAAATATTTTTGTAACTATTTTAAAGATAAGTTATATATACCCACACGTTACATACGTCTTTGTGGTCCGCGACCAAAACTAGTTGTAATTTGAATCGGTTTCAAGCTCGCAAAACCTTTTCGCGAGTATATTATAAAGCAGTCTATAGAACAGTACACGACGCCATCACAGTTCTAGAGCTTGATACTTCGCTCCGTTCGGATAAATTACTAATGAACAAAACTACCGTCGACGTACTCAATTCTATAGACTACGTAAGTATAGGCAAATATTAGCTAGATTGGCCCTTAGGTTTCACCATATAAAATAAAGATAAAAAAAAAGGTTTCACCATAAATTAAGGCACCAATATTTATTTCAATGACTGATATATGTTTAAGTACATACGTAAAACCCAAAAGGACTTTTTATTTTATATTTTTAAATAACAATAAATACTAAGAGGTTGTTATAATAACTTTAAAAATTAGCAACAAGATGGCATCATATTACAGAAGGAAGAAGAATGATTAATTACAGATACAGGAAAAAAGCTACTTCCATTGAGAAACTAAATCGTTAGCTTAGTTTTACTTAATAAATAAATATGTTTACTCAATGCGTGTAACATAGAAAAAGTATAAGGCAAAGAAGTCGAGATATATTTGTATATACTAAGGGCGTTGCGATTAAACAAAACCTTTGGAAACTAAACGATCACGCACAAGCAAATTACTCCTTGAGGCTTTAGCCTTAGCCTTAGATGTTTACATCAAAAGCATAAATTAGATCGCAAACAATATGACCATATTAGCGAGTTAGGATAGAAGAATCCTAATCATAATAACTCAAGATATTATCAGGATGGGCAGGCGACGAACAAAAGACGTGGGCCAACAATAGCCAAACAAGGGCCTTACAAATTACCAACCCCCAGATAACTAAGCAATATTAAATCATAGTAATTTGTGGCTGTGGCACGCCGCTAAAGCTATCTCGCCGCGCTCAACATTTAATTGTTAATTTTTCATAACGATTAAGATAAGTCCTCTTTGTATTTTTTTACTTAATTTAAATAATCTTCGAGATTCTCGAGCACAATGAATAGTTTAAATTAGTCTAAAGAACAATATCCAGCAAGTCTTGAAACTGCAATTTCACCGTTCATAAAACAGACGACGGCAGCGCGTTCGGGCGCAATCGCATCTTTTCACTCCTACCCGCATTTGCAATTCCGAGTATACTTGCGGAAATTGTGATATTTAGTGTTAATAAAGCTGTAGGAGTGTAAAGCATCTGTCCCACTGGCGTTTTAAGAACGTTGGCGTTTCTTCCACAGATGTACGCAGCGACAACGTCACGTTAACGTTACGTTTTTGACGTGACAACGTCTTATAATTCAATGGAGCTGGCTGCACGCACGAAAATCATTTAAGAGAGGCGTTCCATTTAAAGCTTAAAGCGCAAGCGAGAGCGCAGAACGAGTGACAAAGAGGCACAATCGGCCCATCAGTATTTTCTTATGACGTTGTCACGTTCAACTATCAGTCACTAAACTGACTTTACAAACTTTTTTTTTGGCATCCGGCACTATTTTGCCGTTTTGTTCTGACTGACCGACATGTCAAAAAGTCACAGCATGGTCATGTCTAATTATCTGACGCCAAAAACGCTGACGATAGTGTGTCGTTGTCACCGCGTAGAAGTGTCCTTGCATTGCATTGGCGTAAAGTTGTCGCCGCGTAGACCGCCGCATTGTAGAAACGCAACACTTGTAAAACGGCAGTGGGACAGCGTCCTAAGAACTTCGCCCGGGGCGGGGCACCTCGCACCTAAATTTGCGAAGCTCTATCCGTGGACTGCACGCTCGTTTAGCATGTCCGTATGAGTGTCGAAAGCTCTAAGCCCTAGTTAATTGAAACAATGCCGTATCCTAACGAGTATTCAAAATTTCAACGCCAATATATTTGTTAAGCATTCCGCACGCGCCCATTGTTCGCGGTGTTATTAACGAACCGATATAGTGGCAATATGAACCGAAATGCTTTCTATATTTCACAGTGTATCGACTCTGTCGGATCTCTATGTTTCCCCGGGGTACGGATTCGATTAAATAGAAAAATCTGTTTATACGCTGATAGCGAATTTGCACAAGTTCATTGTGATCAAAGAGTGGAAAATTATATTATGATATTAATTTAACGATTTCTTAGTTAATGAGATGAAAATCACACTCAGAAGAAAGAATGGCCGATAGGCCAATAAGGTTTAAGAGTGGAGGCCGCGTTTAAGTAGACGAAGGGTTGGTCGGCCATTAACCAGGTGGGAATACGATCTCCGTGCAGTGGCAGGTCCGGTGGGTGCGAGTGGCAAGGGATCGGTCGTCTTGGCGTTAATTAAGGGAGGCCTATGTTCAGCAGTGGACGGATAAAGCATGATGATGATAAGATGAAAATCGCCGTCTAAGATCGGGTACCATAGGCCATCTTAGCAAACAATCAAAAGAGGTTTATGTCTGAACATAAGTTGACTACTGAATTCTGAAATTTAGTAGATGAATAAATACATCATATGTATTACCTAATAATCATAAAATGTTTGTATCGTGGTAAGCTCGTTCTCTCGAGTTTCTTAAATGTTTAGGGACACTAGTAGTGTCCCTAAACATTTACGTAGTGTCACACTACGAATGAATTTTTGACATCTTATATAAAACGTGAAAGTTTGTGAGTATGGGTGTTTGTTACTCTTTCACGTTAAAACTACCTAATGGATTTTAATGAAACTTTACAATAATATAGCTTACACATCAGAATAACACACAGGCTATAATTTATCCCTGTACTCCCACGGGAACGGGAAGTACGCGGGTGAAACCGCGGCGCACTGCTAGTATTATATACATGTGCCGGTGTGAATTTCTATTCGGCGTAGTGATCACAAACGTCTTATGAAGACGAAATGCAATCTTATTGCTAAGATCACGGAGTATAGATATAAGGAGTCCGAACTATGTAGGCTTTTTCATAGTACATACACAATAGGGATGTTGACTAATTTTTTAATTGATTTTATTTGATAGATATACTATACACAAACACGAAAAAAAGGCTTTTGTAAAGAAATATGTCCAATTTTAACAAAAAATTAAATAACGAAAAATAGTTTTCAAAATTGCCGTTAAAACGCTCCAAGCGTCATTACGTCACACACCGCGTACAGAGCTCGCGCTGTGTTAGGTGAGTTTGTACTTAGCTCAATGTTCAGTGACGTCATCGCCTTATTGGCGTTTACAGTCACGTGATCATGCATGATAAATAACGCATTTTAAATTAATTTTCTAAATTTTAAGACAAATAAGTAGACTTTTTAAATGTTATTTTAGGTTTTCAAATACTGTATTTAATATGTAAAACATAACTTTACATGAATTTGTAACATGTGTCAACATCCCAATTAATAATAAACCCAGATCTTAGTTCACGTTTCTGCCACTGGCTGCGCTAGAATCGACTACGTCCCGATGCTATTGAAGAGGACCAATCAGCGCCACAATATTTTCCGCGTAAATTAAATTATTTAAACGAGTACTTATTAAAGAAGGCGCACTCTACCGGCAAAACTATTGTCATCTAAATTGCCACCATTATTTCAACATAACTTCGGACTCCATATATCTATACTTCGTGGCTAAGATTTTTCTAAGCCTATGCTCTACTAACTACTTACCTATACCTTACGTGCCGCACTGAATTGCGAATGAATTTATATAAAATATCACCCCTTGTATTGTAACTATGTTGCAATACTAATAATAAGGAATGTAGTTCCTAAATTTGAATTTATCGCTATAAAATTTCGTTATAAAACGTAGCCATAAGCCTATGTTCTATAAGATATTTCAACTTTCAGCTAAATTGGTTGACAGCGTTTTGTCGTGACAGACTAACAATAATTATCCAAACTTACAAACTTTCGCATTGATATTAATCTTAATATATATAAATCTCGTGTCACAATGTTTGTCCTCAATGAACTCCTAAACCACTTAACCGATTTTAATGTTTTTTCTTTTAAAATGTGTGCTTTTCTCCAACTTAAACGATAGGATAGTTTATTTCTCAAATTAGAGATTGCAATTTTATTTATTGCAAATTAATTGTTTTGACAGAACGAAGTCTGTCGAGTCCGCTAGTATATTATAGGTAAGCCACGTGTCTATTGAAAGTACCTATTTTGCGAGGTTATTCATCGCGCGTGATTTACTTTAAGGTCTCTACTATTGTGATTATATTTAGATTAAAATTATCATGTTCTCAAATATTTATATTTGCTGGGGAAACGATAAGTTTTAATTCTTATATCTTCCGTTTATGCTCCATGCTAGCATGACTCATTAAAATTAATAAGTGTGTTAGTTATGTTTTTGACGAAATAGCATTATTAATATACATCATAATATCCGCATAACGTATTTGAGTATGTTCTAAGGTGTCTTTTGAAAGCTTTAAAAGAAATAAGTAACTATTTTCTACCGTCCATATTACAACGACATATCAACCTTATTGAATTAAGAACAATTTACGTGTTAGATGTAAATAATAATGATAATATATTAATTATCATGTAAGAGCCTACAGTTTAATGAAATACGTCTGAAAATCCCAAGACCTAAAATGTAAATTAAAATAGTCGTGAGCGCCATCTATTACGTATACTTCGAACTTCTTAAAAACTTTCTCCACGAGTATCTTAGAGAAAGTCCATTGAAGGCGCCATCTAGCGGATGAATCAAAAATCACGTTGTCCTTTACAGCGATATCTATCGGTGGTTAAAAACACTACACGCACTTGTACCATTACGAAATGTTTCATCAAACATTTCATAGATGGCGTTAAACGTCGGAACTTAATTTACACGGTTGTGATATGTATAACGATGAGCTTATTTTAATTTATAAAAAGTTAAAAGAAATTTACAGAATATTTTAAATATATTTTGTATACTCACGGGTGAAGTCTTGAAATTCATCTCGGCCGCGCGCCGTTTAGTAACCAAATGTCTGCAATGAAACAAAACAAGGTTATTATGTTTTATATAAAACAGAAACAGTCCCACATTCAAAGGCAAAGCTGTCATTGTTATCGAGAACAAAAGCTGGACGAAACGGAGCGCTTTTGTTTGCAATAAAAGGTTTGTTTACTATGTCTATAAAAAATATTCAAAAACAAATATATCACAACATAGCCACTACTATAACAAGGGCATTTTGTTTTATTTTTTTCTAATTCCTACATCTGCAAACCATCGGGTAGCAAAAATTGAAGAGTTAAATACATCCCATGATCCTACTAATATTATAAATGCGAAAGTTTGTGAAGATGTTTGTTACTCTTTCACACAAAAACTACTGAATGAATTTTAATGAAACTATATAATAATATAGCTTATGTAAATCAGATTAACACATAGGCTATGATTCATCCCCGTATTTCCACGGGAAAGCGGGGCGCTGCTATACTATATTATATAAAATGTTGTAAATCTTAGTTAACGCAGGCGAAGCTGCAGGCAACTGCTAGTTGTACGTATTTGACAGGCAAATTTATTGTAAGTATTTAAAAAAAATGTACCTACTTATAACATATACCTATGTAATTTCGCTGTCTAGGTCTACAATTGTAATAGTTTTGGAAGCGATAACAATCTTATAATTGTGGGCTAATCACAGTGACAATTCCCGAAAGTGATTATAGACCCTAGTTCATATAATCATACTTATCATACTATATGTGTTATTATTATTATTATTATTATTATCATACTATGTGCTTTACAAACCCACGTGTAAAACCTCTATATAATTTAATCAGAGAAATATTCTCGAAATATAACCAGGGTACGACTAACGTTCTAGAATAAGGTATAAAAACACCAAAAATGCAATCAGGGGCACGCCGACCCCATATAGCGCCTGTGTGCGAACCTATCAAGCGCCTATTTTTTCACGAATCTTAACTTATTTATTTTATTAACTATGCTTAAACTTATTTATTTTTATTATAAATTAAATATTAATATTATTATAAAATAAATTTGCTAAATACTCTGGTAAAATTAGATCGGTCAGCTTAAGTTTATGTTATTTTAATTCAATATTCTGAAAAAAAAAGTTTGCCTTGGCGCCTGTGTGCGCCGCACACTTTGCACATAAGGGTGGCGCGGCGCTGACTGCAATCTTTGAAGTAAATTTGTTAAAAAGTCACGTCAGTCATTCAGAAAACGCGTCAAAATTGAACCGAAGTTCGGTCGATTTTTAAAAATCGAATATTCGTCCGAAGCTCAAAAATTGGGATCCATAATAGTCGACGATGATTTCTGAAGTTTGACCAAAATGCTGCGTGAAAAATATCATCAGAATCGATTCAGTATATTCATCCCGGACAAAAACCGTGACACGATTTTTTACCAGAACATGAACTTACTTCAGTGCCGTTGGTCAAACAGCTTTGGCCATATCGATTGTTTGTCTGTGCCAAAACATCATGTCAGTGTGTTACCCAAGATTTAGTACTAATATATTAATGTGTGTATACATTCCAGTATTCCACACCATTGCCCTAACATGAAATACGCTTACAATATATCTATGAAAGTGTGTGTCCGTATTCACTAAATGTTGCTGGCTGATTCGCTTGCTAATAATTAATTAGTTGTAACTTTAAGCTCATGTTCAAGATATAAATTCTTGCATTATTCGCAAGATATGTTTCTTAAAGATTTGAGTTTTTTTTTTTATTAGTTTGTAGTGCCCTGATATATTGTACGTAATTAGTTTAAGATAATATATTGTATTCATTTAATAAAGGAGTATTATATCGGCACTCAAACCGTACGCCAACATCCTCACACATCCTTACAAGTTGTATAGGCATACTGTCAGACGCGGCACCTGATGGTAAGTGTATCACCAATTAACATAAACTAGTAGAAACCTGGAACTAGCCCAGACAATTCATTTTTGTGTTACCCATCCTTTTTCCTATACTTTGTTGTGTAAGTTGATAGCTTGTCTTACACTTCTCTTGGAGAAACAGCTAAGATTTTCTACGGAAGACACTAATAGTGTGGATCGCTCCCACCTCACTCCCAAGACATATTACCCTATCTTTTCCCGTATATTCTCCAAGGACGATTTACTTAACTTACAAGCACTGTATTTCAGTACACACGATACATTACGAACTAGTCACAATTTGATCTTAACTACAAAAAACTGAGTTGAATCTGTAAGCTTATGTTTTAGTTCTAGTCAAAACTTTTTGGTATAAAATGTCTAGACTAGCAGCAGTTAGATCTCCTGGCAGATTATAACAGGACATAACATGCGCCCACTAAGATGGCGTAACAATGATGCGCGACACGCTTACAACTCACTAGCTTGTCCGCCTCGGCACGTCAATACAATAGACAAGACAGACGACAGACATCCTACTAATATCACAAACGCGAATGTTCGCAGGTATGGATGTTTGTTACAGTTTCATGCAAAAACTAATGGCTTTTGATAAAATTTAACAATAATATAGCTGACTCGTTAGAATAACACATGGGCAATATTTATTCTCGAACTCCAGCGGGAATGGAAAAAACGCGGGGCGCTGCTAGTATTAGGTATACTTAAAACCATTTGGGTCTTTTAAGGCAAAAAAGGAGAAAGGGATAAGGATGACATGCATCTGCTGATCTTCAGGTTGTGTCCTCCTTAATGCTATAAGAAAAACATTATACTTGATCGGAAAAACGATATTGTACTAGCTGTTGCCCGCGGCTTCGCCCGAGTTAGCAAAAAGATCCTTTGTTTTGATGTTACTTCTAGTACCTCAGAGAATATGTGTACAAAGTTTCATGTGTTATTATATGTGTACAAGATTGGTTGAGTAGTTTTCGCGTGAAAGCGTAACAAACATCCCTACTTTTACATTTATAATATTAGTAAGGATTCTCGGTGGGATTAAAACCCGCGACCACGCTGCAGTTAACATTATTAATATTTTATTATATTTTTATTACTTCTCATTCTTCGTACCCGCTGATGAAATCAATTAAAAAATGTAGAGCATCCGATAAAAAGTTCTACAAACGGATTATAAAAATTAATTAATGACGCCCATCAGAAAAGTTATGTTATTAAAAAAAAATTAAACTGTTTTTTTTTTAATTAATTAATTGTCAATTTTAACTTAATTATCCGCAGGTGTTTATTTCTGATTATGGTTATAGCGGGGGGTGAGAAGCTATGTCTGCTCAAGTAGAGTAACAGTTTTTTGTTTCAGAGTGGTTCACAGTTCAGACTGTCTTAAAGCACCCACCAATTGAGCTTTTAGGCCATCAGGCCTCAAAGTCTAGACCTTTCAAAAAAAATGTCTGACAGGTTACACACGTGGTCTCACTACCAGTTATTTATCATCATAATATGATTCATGATCATCATGCCTTCATGGCTAAGTCATAATTAATTATTTGTGCTCTTTTTTTATGTATACAATAAAGTATACTTCATTCACTCGTACGGCGTACCCAGTTGCGACGTATGGGGAATAGGGATAGGTCACAGCTTGGCACGGCTCTCGATATCAGACGAGAAGAATCTTGGGCCGTTTTTCACATGTGCGTTGGGCTAAATCGGATTAAGTATTCGCTTTCCGAATTTGTTTTTCGCGATCGATATTGTAAAATCTGTGATTATACGGGAAAAAAACGAACGCGGCAGTCAAAATATTATCATATCGATTTGATGCATTCGGTAACGAATTCGGAAACAGTAGGGCTATTCTGTAAGGTTGTTTTCGAATATCGAAAGCGGAATCCGCGGTAATATGATGAATTTGACGAAATTGTATTCTTTAAAACTCGACTCTCTACCCATATCAATAAAGATAATTTTCGAAGTGACGTAATGTGAGCTCTATCACTCAGGTGAAGCTCGATATTGAAATAGTTTCTTACAGAATAGCCCTACTGAACGTACGCTACTGGATTTAAATGGTGAATTTTAAAAAATAATTTATAAAGAAAAA
Source organism: Lycaena phlaeas (assembly GCA_905333005.2). Taxonomy (NCBI): domain Eukaryota; kingdom Metazoa; phylum Arthropoda; class Insecta; order Lepidoptera; family Lycaenidae; genus Lycaena; species Lycaena phlaeas. Next base: position 12,445,437 of record HG995178.1, read on the forward strand.
TGAATATATTTCAATATATTTCTACATAATAGTAAAATATAAAAGTTAGATCAAAGCATTATTATTTTTTTCAAGAAATTCGTTATTGTCAGCTCTCCGAGCTAAACGTCAATGACATCGATAAAAAGTTAATAAAAATCTCGGATCCAGAAAAACTGTTTCGAGTCTTTTTGCTTTGTGTAAAGCGGACTATTATATTATATTAAAAAGCTAGACTTTCATATTATAATATTACTTTTTTATAAAAAAATATTTTTATTCATAATAATACTTTATACATACTTAACACAATATAAAATATTGATCATATATTTTGAATGAAAATGAAATATTGTAAAGTTTGAAAATGCATTTGCAAAAACAAATCTTTTTCCATGGTTCTTTCAAAAGAATTAACTTTCTCAGTGAATAAGCTATCAAGGGCAAGATGATTTTTTCAAATCTCACCGTTAGGGGAGATAAGCGAGCTTAAACAAACAAACAAACTTTTCCTCCTTATTACATAAGTAAAAAATTCAAAATTTCTTAGAAATATTTTTATTATTTTTCACGTACAAGAGCAGCTCTTTCTGAATAGCTAAGACTAATTAGAATTAAATATGAAACATGTTTATTGCTGTAATGATATTTTACAATATTAGCTACATAGTAAATTGTAAAATATCAGTAACGTCGGGTATGTGAAAATTTTAATAAACCAACATAAATTCTACAAACATTAATTTTGTTCCAATAGCTGAAACCCTAAGGGCCTGTTTCACAACCTCCAGATAAGTGTCGGATAGGCTTATTCACAACATATTTGACAGATAGAGTATGGAGTATCTGTCAAATATGTTGCAGATAGCCTATCCGGCACTTATCTGGAGGTTGTGAAACAGGTTCAGACTGTAAAATGTTTAATGCGACCATCATTCACTTGTGAGGAAAATTAAAAAAAAACCGTTCCGTGCGAGAACGCGACGGAACATAACCAGCATCTCTCCGCTGTCCTTCTGTCTGTCAAATCTAATCCTATAGTACCTTCTATTGGCATACAATCGTGTACTTTCATCCGACGGTGATGAAACATGGACGCGCCACATGAACGAACCCGACGCGAAAAGCCGTGGAAGTCACACTCCACAGCACCCCATTTTTAGTCATCACAAAAGCCAACCGGTTTACCCGGTTTTATGATTTTATATTTAACGATTTCTTAGTTAATGAGATGAAAATCACACTCAGAGGAACGGATGGCCTATGGGCCAATAAGGTTCGAGGGTGGAGGCCGCGTTTAGGTAGACGAAGTGTTGGTCGGCCATTAACCAGGTGGGAAGACGATGTCCGAGCAGCAGCGTTCACTGAGGGGGGCCTATGGTCAGCAGTGGACGGATAAAGGCTGATGATGATGATGACACAAAAATGCTTACATAACCCCATAGTGCGAGTGAGACTTGTCTTGAGGATTATGAGAGAACCTCACACGTAGCCGTGACTCACACCATGGCGCCCATGGTATTATGAGTCGTCACCGCAGCGGAATGTACGGAATATAATCTTCCCACTCATGTCCGTGCAACTACATCACGGAGACATCATTAATATTTTTAGTTTGACGAAACTCTTGACTTTTTATTTTTTCCAATACTGCCTCCTACTTCTGATTTCCAAAACGAAACTTTTTGCATTTGTAACTGACTCGCCTGTTTCTAATGTTGTTTGGATAATCAAACAGTCAAACTTCGCTCATGTTTACCTGAGACAAGTTTACCTAAGACTAGATCAAATTTTAATTATTGTACTTTGTGCCACTGCTTTTTAAAGGAGAAACAAACAGGATGGTGGTACCTGAATCTCGACACCAAAACCTTGATTTTTGGATTGGCTTTTGTTTGGTTGCCTAGACAAGATGAGGGTTGTTTTTTTTTAATGCTTAAGCTAACGTAAAAAATCGTCTATTTAACGAAGCATGATTTAGCACTTAACAAAAGCGATGTCGAATCAAAAACTCTTGATTTTGTTTTGCTTTTTTTTAACGTTAAACGTACATTTCTTTTATGTACATAGGACGAGCAAAGACTAGGTCGTGATGGAATATGAAGCGGTACCTAGGTACTTGAGTTCAATTTAATTTAAAAAAAATACAATTACTTTCATAGAAAATAAAAAAAAGTGTGTGTGCGATTCACACACGATAGAAGTGAAACACATATTAAATTCTCAAATACAAGCAAGTTTTAAACAGTCTGCAATATACATACACACCGACATATGCCCTATCGCTCTTTTGTGTTTGTGTCTATTACCTGTCGTTTTTTCCGTTGCATCCGTTTTGAAATCACAACGATTCTAAAGAAGTTTCACTTCAAAAAACAACGGATAACGTATGCTCTTAAAATAATAATGTATATTTAACTATCCTCAACACAGCGAAAAGTAATTTTAACAACATCAGTCATTTTTATTATTTGGTACATTTTCTTATCTTAAAGCTATAATTTAGCATTTATTTAAAGGAAAGTGGTTTCAAATCAAAAGCCTCTTTTCGTCCTTTCGAGTCATTAGTGATAATTTGGTTTCATCAAATGGCATGACGATTTCCGTGATGGTTTTCCTTTGACGGTCTATTAAGACGCATTTACGTATTACTGTGTATCCTTACAAACCACCCGTTTTGGTGTTCATCGAAGAAAATAAAGTAGATGGACTAAGATTCGTCATGGTGATTATAATGTTGAAGAATTAATCAATAACTAAAACTAAATTAATAACAATAAATATTGGTAATAAAATGTAACTAATAATTCATAATTCATTTATTTGCTCAAATTGTGATGTTGTTACAGAGATGTTACATAATATAAAATGATCGCACTTCACAATTTACCATCTTTATGGTGTGCAAATTTTTAAGGATTTTCGCACATCACAATTTAAACAAATTAATAATTAAATGTATAATTAAATAAAACATGCCAATAATAGACAGTATGCTTTTTTAAAATCAAAATATTTGCATGCCATATAATTGGCGAACATTAGAACTTAAATGCGTTACACCTAATATTTGTACCTACTATGTTCTTGCAAATAAATGATTATTATTATTGTTAATGAGAAAACTGATTTAAAATAGAAAACATATGGTTTAATATCCCACAGCTAACTTAAATAAAACGTCCGCCTAAATATATCTTCTTAAAATCACCGACAACTCCACATTTGGCTCCACTAAATAGGCTACTGAAAAAATCTCTCTACGAAGCGAATAAAAAATCAACAAAACATTTAAAGCTCAGAAGCCAGACACCATTAACTGAACTTTAATGATTTAACGATAACTTTTATACACAGAATGCATCGATAAATGTTTTGGAAGTTTATGGACGATTCGGTACAAAACAAGATGCATTGAAATGGTTGTAAAAAAAGCATCTGCTACTTATTAGCGTGACCAGACGTCCCCTTTTAAATGGGACTGTTCGTTTTTCGTCGACGCAAAAGATACTCTGGGAATGAAAAATTCTTCATGTCAAAATATCGCATATTTTTCACAGCGCTAGCTGTAACCCGCAGCTTCACCAGCGTTAACATTTTTTTTAAGTATCCTTTTTTAAGTTTCTTCTACTACCTCCAAGATTATGTGTACAGTGTTTCATGATAATTAGTTACGTAGTTTTCGTATGCAAGCGTAACTATCAAACTTACATTCTCATTTATTATCTAAGTAGGGACTAAAAGGACGAAAGAAGTCAGATTTAAGATTAAATCAACAGTCAGTTCATAAATGACTAAAAAAATGTTATAAGGTCTTTTCAGTACATAAAAGCTTTTTTTATCTATATCTATAAGTGATCACGGTAACCATTATATATTTATAAAACGGGAACTTAATGAAAGTATTTAAAAGGAAACTTGTGAATCTCTGAATACAGAAGTTTTAAATTTAGACTCACTCATCGTGTTTGCGTTGAAAGCTTTTATCTCGCTCTGTTACCGCAATTTCGTTATTATCAAACTTTCGTTTGTTTTGTTCAGTATCAGGTTTATTTTTTGCTAAATATCCTGCGTTTTTTTCCCTTTCCTCACCAGATGGTTAGTTGGCCCTTATCAAATTGAGAATTTTCCTAGTGACCGAATGGAAGCCTAACTAGACTTTTAATATTTTTTAGTACAGAGTGGACAGTTGCAGTACTTACATTTAAAAACGCAATCGAATACGTATGGTACGGTCCGAAAGTCTTTGAATGTATGTGAAGATCGCCAACCCGCATTGGGCCAGCTCATTCGTGAACTAAGGTCCATTACCCTCCTCGCACGATTTCGAGGAGAAGAACCGTGCCCAGCAATGGAACATAATCTGAATTGATACTTTACTTTCATTCCATTTTATAACGAATTACAAAACGTATACTATTTGTATTGTTACTTTTAATATGCAAATCGGACATTTCACTAAAATAAATTTTTTGTATGATTAACGGCGGTTTTCAATATCCTATCTATCTTAATATTTTCTTATCTATCTTGAAATTTTGACAAATGTTCTTACAAAATCTGTTTTTATTATGTTGTCTCTTAATTATATTAATAATCTGTAAACGACTGTAGTCGATTTAAAAAGTTCAGTTAATGTTACTTTAATAGAACAAGGAGAGCGGAATGAACGATTGCTATAAGTGCGAAATTGAACAAATAAAGTTAGTACCAAGACGGAATGGGGTTGCGGTTAAAAATGAAGGTATCCGGGCCCCAAATTGTGTTATCGATCCGACGTGCGTTCCGTTGATTGCTCGTACAAGATATTTCTATTTAGTATAGCTCGGTCATAAACTTTAAGACTTCGGTACACCCGCAAATGAATTAATTGATCGACTGTACTTTTTGTCTGTATAGGGTTTTTATTTTAACGATCTCCATGCAGTGGTCGGTCCGTGTTTGATGCAAGCGTTATCGGTCGTCTTGGTGTTCATTAAGGGAGGCATATATTTAGTAGTGGAAGAGTACTACTGTATAGTACTACTACAAGTATAATACAGATGCCAACACCAAGTTATGAACAATAGATATGTTTGTGCATTATAATAACTTTCAAAATTTTTGTTCCTAATACTAGGAACGAAAAGAACATAATTTTTTACAAACTTAGGTTATTATTTATTAAATTACAGTTAAAATACAATACAGGTAAGGTATTCATTACTAATACAGATTTTATTTAAATTTATCTCTTTTTTGATTCCTATTATTAGAACTAAGGTCACGGGAGAGTAGATAAAATTTTATTGAATTCAATCAATAAATATTAACAACCAAAAAGTGATCAGCGCGCCAAAAGAATTTTTCACTTCAAAAACCCAAAGAGAAATAAAGTTTGAGTGTTCACTACAGCTTATCTTGTCACCCAAAGACTCAACTTGAGGCTATGATGAGCTTAAACTTTTTTTTACATTTTCTTACTTACTTAATTAACTTTGTAAGATATATTATTTCGTACTTTTTATAAATCTCATCATTAAACCGTGTCCATTATTTTTTTATCAGATCTTCAGAAGAAACTAACAATCATACCCAAAGACCACAAACATGTTAGGTATCTCATCTTACTAGAGAACTTTATGTACGACTATATTTTTGGAAGAATCACTTGCTTTATAAAATATTATTTATAATAACAAGTAATGACTGTAATATACTTTATCCTAATTTATTCAGTGTATTTCTGTTCCGACTGTATATGTATAGTATATTATCTATGCAAACGTAATCCAAAAAAATTTAGGTACTATAAGTATTTTCTACAGCGAACATTTTAGTTTCTATTCTTATTTTAATGAGTTGGCTTCTATTAAAAAAATCCTTGACTAATAAATCCTTTATGGATATATAAACCTAGACACAATTATATCCGAATATCTAAAATATGTAAAATGATATAAAATCGCTCTAATCACACACTTACAAGTTCTTTTCTATACCGACTTTTAGTTTCATCGTGATATTCTAACACGAGCCATCTGCTCAACTACTACTTCCGATGTAGCTATAGATGTAGTGGCTTAAATGCCTTAAGGCCAACAGAATGGGTCCATTCGAAAAAAAAATCATCATATTAGTAATCAGATGTGACTATTCAGTTGAGTAGAGCTTCGATTCATTCAGTTTTGAAGCGGAAGTCTACATTTTCTTTGTGGCCATAAAACATAAACAAACAGCAGTGATATATAGCATAGATCAATTTTAAGCAAACTTTTTCTTGATGACAGCGCACACAAAGCTTCGCTAAACGATTGATGACAGGTTACCGACGAAGGTTAACTTTGTGTAGGGATTCAGTGACGGATGGCCACGTCGCCGGTTCAACCACCCGTTGGATAGCGTGACGTGACTCAGACTTTGTCTGGTAAATACCTTGGGGTGTGTTCGTTTCACCAGACGAACTCATGTTCCTTCAAATGCCCCTAGAATTAATCTTGTGACCCTAATGCCTAAAATAATAGGAGATAGGTTAATAAGTTAATTGGATTAGTACTTAGATGCTGTATATTGTTTTCTTATGTTCACGCGAACTTCACTCATTATAATGAAACAAACTTTTGGTGGGTCTAACCATGGTCACGGGAGGACTCCTTGAGGACTTGCTGTAAAGTATCCGAAACGTCGGGCATAAAAAACTTAAAAAGTCACAATAAAATCCGTGAGTTGTTTCATTATGCTGTATTTTATTAATAAGCAGCTTCCCTGATAGAATTCGGGGGAGCTACACGCGAATCCTAAGAATAATTTCTGATAGATCGGATTCACAGTGCTAGAGTGATTCATCCCACTTCATGTAATGAGATATGGAATATAAATTGACAAAAATGATAAACATAAATTTTGTAACATTAATAACAACGAATTTATGTTATAGGTGACGATAAATGATACAATACTAACATAGATTTTAAGACCTTTATGACTAACATGCTTAGATAGACGAAGTGTTGGTCGGCCATTGACCAGTTCGCTTTTGAAGTGAGCGTAAAGTGAGCTCTATCACTCAGGTGAAGCTCGACATTGAAATGGTTATTGTAATGGTTACAGAATAACCCTACAGGTGGGAAGACCTCCGTGCAGTGGCAGGTCCGCGTTGGATGCGAGTAGCAAGGGATCGGTCGTCTTGGCGTTCATTGAGCCTTGGCTCATCTGGATTCATTGGCCTATGTTCAGGAGTGGACGGATAAAGTCTGATGATGATGACTAACATGATATAAACGCATAGTGTGCCTAGTCAATAAAAATGTAGTCTGTGAAAAACTCATTCCTGTTTCAACTACGCGAATTTAGTCATTATAATAAAACAACTTATACGGATTTTATAGCAGTTTATTAAGATTTTAACATTCGCAATAATCCAGATAGGTACTTTACAGAAACCATGGTCACGGAAGGACGAGTGAACTTATTTCTGTTAAACGGCAAAGTCAATAACTAACCAACAAATCACCGGACACTTTCTCTATCTCTACTTCCACGAAAACTATAATCTATATCATGTTTTGTAACATGTAAATGATCTTTACAAGGAACGACTGTTCATATAAAAATAATATAAGCCTTTTATTTCTTCATAGGTATCTTCTAAGTACAAATATCAAATAGAATTTGCAAAAGCTGACAGAAAACTAAAACTCTCTTAACGCGTACCACACTAGAGATATTCTAGCTCCTTATAGGGTATATTGAAATCGTTCATATAATCTTACTAATATTATAAACGAGAAAGTTTGTGAGTATGGATGTTTGTTACTCTTTCACGTAAAAACTACTGAATAGATTTTATTTTTTTTTTTTTTTTTTTTTTTTTTTTCGGTTGGATCTATGCTAATGGTCCTAGTGACCGTTATGCGTCATCGGAAATGGGGTGATCCGGTTGGATCGTCCTATGACGTTAAAAATTTGGGGGGTTGCCCCCCGCCATGTTCATGGCGTCGGGTTTGTACCTAACTTGGTAAGCTACGGTCGACTGGTTTGGAACGGGTGACGTTAGAAACCTATCGTGAGGGCCGGCCCTCCCCTCCCCCGGTAGCGGGGGAGGCGGGTCAAGCGCGGGACCCGAGCAAGCTGCCGATAGCAGAGTGCTATCGGTGATTACACGGTCTATATTGGTGTCGACTCGTAGCTGATCTGAGCCTATGCTGTCGCGGTTGATCCGGATCAACTGGTCAACGGAGTGTAGGGTTCGACGTCGCATACGACCCCGGGGCCCATGCGGTGTGAATGTGTGCCTAACACCGGCTGTGTTATGTCTGAGTGTGTGTTGTAGCTTACGTCGCGCTTCAGCGTCGCGCTTTAACAGTTCTGTGATTTTATCAACAGGATCGGTTATGACATTCTTAGGTAACCTAGACTTATTAGGTGCTAAGCTATCGGGGGTGTAGTTTGCCGCACTCACGACGAGTGGGTTCGGGTGGAGAAGTGCCTTTTCGAAGTGACGTTCTGACATCGCTTTGAAATGGCCCCTAATCGAATCTAGTCTGAGGTCGCGATGTAGGTCGATGTTTCTTACGTACCACGGGCAACCGGTTGCCACACGTAAGAATTTATTTTGGATCGTTTGGAGGCCTCTGAGTCTATACTGAGGCACATGCGCGAATGCCACACAGGAGTATGACATGATGGGGCGGATACATGATTTATAGAGGGTGAGCTTGTGCCTGAGGGGCATTTTGCTCTTTTTGTTTATGAGGAAGTACAGTCTACTACTGACGAAACGGGCTTTTTTAGAAATCGCGGCGATGTGTGGTCTAAACGACATCGACCTGTCAAGGGTGACCCCCAGGTACTTGACCTGTCTAACTCTGGGAATAACGACGTTATTTAGTAAGATTGGTTTCATCGTGAACCATGTTTGTCTGCGTTTAGGTAAGCGTGTCTTTCTCTTACGAGAGAAATGAATCGACGCGCTTTTATCGGGGTTAATAGCTATTCTCCATTTTGCGAACCAGTTGCCTAGTTCGGTGACGGCACGTTGGAGAAATAGCGATGCTCTATTAGCATTAGGGTGGGTAACGTATAGAGCTGTATCGTCAGCGAAGAGAGCCAGTTTGACGTCCGGAGGTCTGGGGATATCTGATGTGTACAGATTGTATAGAGTTGGGGACAGCACGGAGCCCTGGGGGACTCCGGCCCTCAGAGGTCTCAGGGAAGAGAGGGTGCCTTCGACCCTATACCTAAATGACCGGTTTGACAGATAGTCGCGGATGATGATGACTAGCCTATCCGGTATTCCTAGCTTGTACAGTTTGTACACGAGGCCTTCGTGCCATATCCTATCGAAGGCCTTAGCTACATCGAAAAATACGGCGCACGTATCGCGGGAGTTCTTTTTATTGAAACCTCTGAGTATGTCTTCGGTCATACGGTGGACTTGCATTGGACAGCAGTGGTTTTCGCGGAAGGCGAATTGCTCGTCTATGAACAGGTTCTTTTCGCCTATAACGGCTTTGAGCCGCTTAAGCAGAACCCGTTCGTAGATTTTGCCAATCGAGCTTAGTAGACTGATGGGCCGATAGCTAGACGGTTCCGTGCCCGGTTTGCCGGGCTTAGGTATGCCGATAACCGTAGCTTCTTTCCATTGGTCTGGGAACCTACAGCCCTTTAGGAGGGCGTTGAAAATGCTAACCAGGAGGTAAACAAGAGCGGGTGGGAGTATTTTAATGACTTTGTTGGAAATCCCGTCCGGCCCGGGGGCCTTCTTGGAGTGAAGTCGTTTGATAATGTCTTGGACTTCTTCTACATCCGTCGGAGGGATAGGATCCCCCTCCGGCGGCGCAGAAGTCTTCGACTCTACTACCCTAATTACCTCCTCTACGTGGGAGCCTATGGAGGGTGAGGGGGTAGTGATGTTGGGGGTACACTGGCTCTCTAGTGTGTCGGCTAATACTTCCGCCTTGTCGGCGTCCTCTAGTGCAGGCGCGCGATTTGGTCTTTTTAATGGCGGCATAGATGCCTCCGTTTTCTTTTTAAAAGAACGAGCGAGTGGCCAGTAGGCCACATGGGAGGGTGAGATTTCACTAAGGAGGCGATCCCACTTTTCGGCTTTGTGCTCTAAGATGCGTGTTTTAACGTCTCTTTCGAGGTTACGGAGGTCACGACGATACTCGTCCGCCGGGTAGCGAGCGTATCTGCGCCTTGCGGTGTTTTTGGCGCGTATGAGTGCTTTAATGTCATCCGGGAGCTCCCAGTGTCCATCGCTGGACGTTGAGATCTCCCTAGATGACTTTTCCATCGTCGCTACCAGATGGTCGGTAAGGTCGGAACTGGCCGCAATGGCCGCCTCGGGACTATCTATAGTGTCCGGGATGTTGTCGAGTTGACTCGAGCGAAGTGAATTTAAATTTTCGTTTAATAATTTAAAGTCGATGATCTTTTTCTTTAGATTTTTAGTATTATTCTCGGGGTTACCTAATTGAATTAATACTGGTCTGTGGTCTGAGTTAAGCTCGTGTACTGTTTGAATAGAATGCACCAGAAGGGATACATTGCGTATTATACATATGTCTAATATGGATGGCCGCACATTACTCCTATCGCTGTTTGCGAAGTCGTAGCGTGTTGGCTCATCTGGGGCGACTACTGTACAGGCTAGATCATCGACGGCGCGGCAGAGAATTATACCATTTTTATTGTTTTCTCTGCAGCCCCATGCCTGATTTTTACTGTTTAGGTCGCCGGCTATAAAGACGGCGTTGCCTAGTTCTAATAGCGATTTGAGATCGCTGAAGAGTAATGTTTTATTGCACGATTGATATACCGAGGCGATGATGATCGACTGATGGCCGGTCATGCTCACCTGGCAGACGGACGCCTCCAGTGAAGCTAGAGGCGGTGTGTCTAATGGGATGCAATGGAGTGTTCTTTTGTAATAAATTAGTGTACCTCCGAGTCGGGATCGCAACCTATCATTCCTAACGATGTTATAATTAGGGATACGCGGATTGCTATTACATGGTTTTAGAAACGTTTCCTGCACAAGGAGGACGTCAACATCGTATTTTTTTACGAAAATGCGAATTTCCTCTAAATTCGCGCTAATGCCGTTCGCGTTGAACGACACTAGTCGGAGCGAACGCGGTTTTGTCCTAGCCGTGGTAGCCATTTAAGGGCTTTGAGAGGGGGGGGACCTAATCTTGGCGACCAGGGTGGCATGTTCACTATATGCCTGGCATGTCTGCTGTAGGGTGGTGGCGGCGCGTAGTTTGCGGGCCAGGACGGCTAGCTCTTCTGGATCTATACCGCAGAGAGCCTGAGAGACAAACGCTAGGTTTATCCCGAATTCGTCGGTGGGGGAAGCGGGACAGCTGGGGGCTGCTCGTACCTTCGTACTTGCAGGGGGGGCTTGCTGCCTGCTTACTGCCGCTGGGGGGCTTGGAGGGCCCGGAGCGGGTTTTGCGGGTGCAGACGGCTGGGAAGCCGCTCTGTCATGCCACGCGTTCGTCTTAGGGGGCGGAGCGGGGACATACTTCTCCTCCCTGGGTCGGGTGGTGGATCTGGGAGCAGGACCAGGTTTTTTCCCGGCTCTCCTCCCTTTCCTTACCACCGCGGGGGCTTTCGGGCAGCCGCGGTAGTTAGCCGGGTGCCCTTGGCCTCTGCAGATGACACAGCTAGGTGGTTCCGTAGCTGTGGCCCTATCGCGGGGACAGTCGGGGGTCCCGTGGTCGCCGAGACACTTAACGCACCTGGGGTGCGCCTGGCAATTTCTTGCCGAATGACCATATAATTGGCAACGATGACATTGCCCTATGATGCCCCTTTTACGGGGGGACTCTACCTTTAGCCCGGTCATGTTACACACGGCCCGGACATTAAATATTGCTTTCGCCGCCGGCGTTAGCGGCAGGATGACAAGTACCATCTTGTACTTGAATTTGTTGCGGGGGTGGTACATCCTATGTACCTCCTCCACAGGGTATCCCTGGAGGATCAAGTCCTCCTTGATTTCGGACGGGTCCATATCCCGGGGGACACCGCCGATGACAACACGCAGTACGCGCTCATCTTCGAGCGCGTACGTGTGGTATCCTATTTTGTTGGCGCTTAAGAAAGCGGTCAACCTACGGTGGTCATTAGAGTCCGCCACTTGGACTCTTATGCCGTCTGCGCACGAACGTGCAGATTTGTATAAAATCTGCTTCGCGTAAATAGCCTTCGAGACTATAGTCCAGCTTTTTGTGTCCTGGACGACTATCGGGGGGGGCGCTTTCGTGCGCGTTTCGGTGTCCATGCCCTCGTTCGGGGTGGACGCCGATGTACCGGGCGCGGGGGACGCGACTTGGTCGCGCCTGGTGACCTGCGGCGATGATGATGATGCCGCTTTAACCTTGTTGCCCTGAGGGGGCGGGGTCCCTACCTTCGGAGCCTTAGGCGGGGGGGATGGCGCGGAGGACGGCGCGGACCCGGTGTCCGGGCGCCGCCTCTTCTTTTTGTTGCGGACTTCCGTGAATCCGCTGTTGGTGGTCTCCTCCTCGGAGGAGCTGCCGGCTACCGACATCTCCTCCTCTGACGGAGTTGACGAGCGGGAAGTCCGCGTGATTTCCGATCCGGCCTCGGTCGTGCCGTCGTCGATTGACGCGGCGGGGGACGCGAGTGAGTCGGTCGAGAACCTCCTCACTTTTTTGTTGCTTTGGCTACTGCCTGACTTTTGGATGAAAACTTTGAGTTTCGCATCTACGTCTGGTATGCATTCGCGCAGGAAAGCCATAAGGGCCTCTTTCGGAATGTCATTCATGAGATCCGCCATTGTTATCTTGTTAATGGTTTTGAAACAAAAAACCGGTCGTCATTAAGACGCCATTGTGTTCCTACCCTCCCGCCTGGCGGGAGGTGTGTGACAAAGGAAATAATACGGTCGTCTACCTGGGCAGGTACCGGGACGCAACCCAAGTAGGTGTGTAAATAACGAAAAACAACTTACGTGTTCGGCTTCGGGAACACACTTTTCGCTATGCGAGCGATTAATAACGCGGCACTATCACAACGAACGCGACTATGTGGCACCGGAACACCACGTAATTACGAACGCGGTTCTAAGCGCGCGATATAACGGACGGGTTTAAACGCGATTGAGTCGTCTGACGGCCTCAATATCTAAGAGCACTTGTAAACTGTACGAAACGCACTAGGATGACGCAACACTGACTCTAACAATAGACAAAGGACAGTACTGGAGCACAGCCTTTGTCTACGAGAACAATGGAGCGCGAGAACTTGTACCTGCGCAGAGAGCGTAGGGACGGTAGGTCTGTACGTGTTGGCGGACACGCACCGAATGGGAATAGATTTTAATAAAACTTTACAATAATACAGGTTATACAAATCAGAATAATACATAGGCTAAAATTTATCACCATACTCCCACGGGAATGGGAAGTACGCGGGTGAAACTGCGGGGCGCTGCTAGTTACGTATAAAACTCTGAGTTTTATTAACAGTTTACGGTTGTATTATCAAACGTTTATTTTATACTATCTAAAGCTGTTCGTTGTTTCGTGTCGTTCAGCGTGATACGAAACGCAAAACTTTTGATGAAGATACGATACGCGTTCACTGTATTTAAGTAATGTAAATGTATATGTTTTTACAAAGTAAGTGATGATGGGAAGACGATCTCCGTGCAGCGGCCGCTGCGTATCGTGTGCAAGTGACAAGTGATCGCCTTGGCGTTCGTTGAGGGAGGCCTATGTTCAGGAGTGGACGGATAAAAGCGGATGATGATACTGAAGTGGTTAGCGTCACCCATGAACAAAAAGAAATTCATCCGAGACTTATCTCGCTTTATCCCGTGACTCAAATTGGTAAAGCTCGGTGCCAATCTGACTGTCTTCCTGAAACATAGGCTAAACAGAAGAAATTGTGATAGCATCATAAAAAATTGTTCATTGTCTTGTTACCATATCAATTAAACTTCAAATCTTATATATAAAATTCTCATGTCACGGTGTACGTTATTGAACTCCTCCGAAACGGCTGAACCGATTTTAATAAAATTTGTGGTTATCAGGTAGGTCTGAGAATCGGACAACATCTATTTTTCTTACCCCTAAATGTTGAGGGTGGTCCATCCCTTAATTATTTTTTTTATTTTTTAAACAATTTTTTTGTTGTTATTTTTTTATGATACAGCATATAAAGATACATACAGCCTTAAATTTTCACCCCGCTACGATCAACCCCTATTTTTTAATTGCACGTTTAATTTTGGCAAAACGAAGTCTGTCGGGGCAGCTATTCGTATAATTATAGATAATATTTGTTTAACAAATGATAGCTCTTTTAGGCGCTTTTACCGTACTATGGCTTTCTGTTGTAGACGAATATGGTCCGGTTCAAAGGGATTCTCCTCGGAAAAAAGGACCCTTAAAGAGGTCGTTCAGTCCCAAGAGGCATAAGTGCAGGATAACAAACCCATCTTGACACAATAACATCAAAGACATTCTATGACAAAAGAGTGTCAAAACCGCGGGAAAAGGTTCTGACGCTTACCAACGAGGTGACAATATAAGGGGGACGGGGTAAAGGGGGTACCGGTCACGTCCATTGACACCATAGGGGGATGCAGTCATTAATCATAATATTATCATGTAACACTAGCCGACGCTTCATTGGGTTTTACGAAGACTTTTAACTCAATGTTGTGGGATGCACTTTATATTTTATTAATAGCATCAACTTTATTATTGAATGTGAAATGGCATTTAAAGTTAAGAAATGTTAATGTTTTTAAAATCACACCTACTACAATCGTCCTTATTTATGTTTTCCTGTTGAAACCTAAGACCAGTGGCCATGCTGCCATGTCTGTCGTAAAATACATATTCAAGTCATAGTTTCGAACTTCATGTCACCATCAATTAACTATCCCTTTCAAATCCATCCATCCAAAACCATGCACCGCAATATTCGCCCACCAATCGCATTAAGTATATGTAATAATATATTGATTAGGTTTTTAAAACATACGCTATAGAAAAATGAAAACCGCCAGAGCAGTCCTACATAGAAAAACGATATAGAACAATTCTCCGCAGTATTTGCCAACCAATCACAATACAAACAGATTGCCTTTTTAACAAACAACAACAAAAATAAACACTATAGAAAATTACTCCGAACAAATAAAATGGGAAATAATAATGAATTAACGGAAAACAGAAAAAACACAACCGCGTCCTATGTCGCTTCTCGCCGCTCTCCTTTTTACACGCTTTTTATTAGCTTCACTTGTATGTCAGTTTGTCAGTTTGTCAGTTTGTCAGTTTGTCAGTTTGTCAGTTTGTCAGTTTGTCAGTTTGTCAGTTTGTCAGTATGTCAGTATGTCAGTATGTAACTCTCCGTGGGTAATCTGCGCGCCTGCGGCCTTCCTTGGTTCCGGTAGCCGTTTCTCAGGCTCCCTCTCCGAAATCGAACTCTGATTCCCCGTATTTATAATATTCATAAATAATTACTAAAAAGTAAAAAATAAATAATAGTTTAAAAAAACTAAAAACACGCTTTTTATAGAAAACCAAACTAAAAAATAGAAAATAAATTTTAATAAATTTATATTAAGAATAGTGTTAAAAATTTCAATAACTATAAATTAATAATAGTGTAAATAAAAAAAATATTTTATTTAAAAAAAAGCGTGGGGTGCATGGTGTCAATATAGTTATAAATATTTTATTGACAGATATGAGTAGAGTGATTATCATTTTGATAATATCTTAAAAAGCACCCCACGCTTTTTTTTAAATAAAATATTTTTTTTTATTTACACTATTACTAACTTATAGTTATTTAAATTTTTAACACTATTCTTAATATAAATTTATTAAAATTTATTTTCTATTTTTTAGTTTGGTTTTCTATAAAAAGCGTGTTTTTAGTTTTTTTTAACTATTATTTTTTAAATGTGCAGCGCAAAAAGAAAATAAATCACATTAACAAGCTGCCTGACGATCCAGCCATCTGCTATTAAGAAATCACCGTCACCCTTGAATGAAAACAAAATCTCTACGATAATAATAATAATATCTATGGACGCTTTTACACCACGTCAATCTGGTCCCGTGCTAAGTTCTCGAAGAGACTTGTGTTACGGGTACCAGACAACGGAAATACATATATTCTATACTTTTTATATCAATTAATTATATTTAAGATTTTTATTATAAAATACACAAATTTAATACACATCCATTACCCAGGAACACAGTAACTCTTTTGTGTTCCCTGGCGAGATTCGAACCCGCTACCTACGGCTTGTGCGCCAACGCGCTAACCACTGAGCTACAGAGGTCGTCAAAGATAAGTTGTAAGAGGTATAATAATTGTCATTCTGCCGAATTGGGCCGACACGACTAGGGTAGGTACTTCTCGCTCACATAAGGCCGCGGGAACGTGACAGCCTTACTGTCACGTTTGGTGCGGTACCGATTCCGGTATCGATGGGCGTCCATAGTCACCATAAGGCTGCGTTTCCACCGGAGCTGAGTTAAGCTGCGTTGCGAGGAATGTGTTTTTAAGAACCAATAGAAACGCTTCAATTGCTTGGCCACGTTCAGCGCAACGTCTCTTTCGTCTCTATCTCTATCTCGTCCGGTGGAAACGGAGCCTATGGCTGCGACTGCTCGTTTAAATAAGTCATAAAAAATGAAACTCAATCCATGGATTGCCTATTCGACATGAAATGGTGTTTCTCCGAAATACAGCGGGCTGTTTTATGGTAGTGACTAGTGTAACATAATAAGTGTGTGTACTAACTAGTAATCTAGACTAATATTATAAAGAGGATAGATTTGATTGTTTGTTTTTATTGAATAGACTCCGAAACTACTTGACCGATTTGAAAAATTCTTTCACTGTTGGAAAGCTACACTATCCCTGGTGAACACAGGCTATATTAAATTTTAAAATAAGTTGGGGACCCGTTTTAAATCTTAGTTGACGCAGGCGTAGCTGCGTGCAACAGGTAGTATAAGATATAATAATTTTATAACTACGATATTGGAAATGGTGCAATATGGGATTGAGCCACTAAGCTACGTATCTCTCTGAAATGTCATAGGGAATATTCAAGGATGTTTTAGAAGGCACATAGCATTCTCTTTGCGGGTTATCCCACAGGACATATAGACAATGCTTTGATCAATTTTGTTACATGATATTATCCGTCGTATTTTCCTTATCGTTTAGTTTTGATTGTATAGCCATTTCAACAATTAACTAACATTATTAATAAATGAAAAGTATCCGAAACGTCGGGCTTGTAAAAATCTTAATAAGCCGCGATAAAATCCGTAAATTTGTTTCATTATAATAATATTATTATTAACATTCCCGGCGTTTCGGATACTTTATAGCATCCACTGCCACGTGAGAACTAAGATGTAAGACGTCCTAATATGACAAAGTTAATAATACATTACGAGTTTTATTTGTGTTTGCAAGGGTAAGTGATCAGAGTACAATATAAAACCACATCTGCATAAATGCTCATCAGCGTTACTATAACTATTGCGAATGGTTTACGTAATGATGTAATTTCCCGTTCCATGAAGAAGCCTATACCCGGGCTCACCGCATATTAGCGATCAGATAACGACGGTAAACCGAACCGGCATAAGGGAAATCGTGTTTAAGTCGTTTTAAAAAACAATGGAACCGAGAAACGGAGTCGAGACAATCTTAAAGCAACTTGTTATGCGTTTTATGTTTTGAAAAAGCGGAGAATTTCATGACACATGATGTCCGATGTCGTCTGTGTATATTTTCATACATTTTCGTACGGTTGATAATTTAAGGGCGGTTTTAGAGTTCAGTGCAATTAATGGTAGTAGTAAGTTTATTTGAATTTGTTCCAAAAATACTAATATTATCACCTAGGAATAGTCGACGCGCTCGCTTATGTCAGTTCTAAGACAATATAAAATTAAGATATTAAAGAAAATGTCTTCAAACAAATCATTAGTTCCAATTGAAAAACTTACTGGACGGTATACTTGGACAAATTGGAATTTCGTTGTGGAAGCATAGCTTGAACACGATGATTTATGGGGATATGTCAAAGGAACAAATACCAAAGAAGAAAAAAGCTTTAATAACCTTACTGACAATGTTACTAGTTGATGAGATAAATTACATACACATACAAGCCAATAAATATAAATTAAAAAGGTGCATATCTTTCGCAATCTCATCTTAGTCTAACCTTCTTTCTTGTAATGCACAATAATAATAATTTTAGCATGAAAATATGGGAAATATCGTGTTTATCATGAGTAAATAATGGAAAACACGAATTTGCATGCAAATGATCTACCATGCGAATCAGATAGGCTGTAAAGATTAATTTTTGATTACGGAGTTCACAGACATTTCTAGAACAACCTGTATAACACCCCGTTATGCTGTACTAATTTGTTGTTGTATATATTGTAGTCGTTATTAAAATATAATCAGCTCTAATTATATAAAATATCATCATCATCATCAGCCTTTATCCGTCCGCTGCTGAACATAGGCCTCCCTCAATGAACGCCAAGACGAACGATCCCTTGCTACTAAAATATAATCAACTATAATCCTATTTTATTATTTTTACGGAGCTGATGTCCGTAAAAATAATAATAACATTTTTTTTTTGAGGGGTAAGGCAAGGCGACCCACTATCACCAAAAATATTTATAGCGGTGCTAGAGATGGTGTTCAGAAAATTAAATTGGCAAAGAACAGGGCTGAATATTAACGGCAATTTCATCAACCATCTAAGATTTGCCGATGATATTATTCTATTATCAGAAAGCGCTGAAGAGATGGAATCAATGATACACTCGCTAAAACAAATGAGCTATGAAGTGGGCCTGGAAATGAATTTAAATAAAACCAAAATTATGTCCAACAGTATAAAACATCCCATATATCTTGACCAAAAACCATTAGAATACGTAGATAGTTATGTATACCTTGGCAAACAAGTTTCCTTTGGAAAACAAAACAATGAATTAGAAGTCGAAAGAAGAATTTCAGGGGCATGGAAAAAATTCTGGAGTTTAAAGGAAATACTTAAAGGAACGATGCCTATTAATTTAAAGAAAAAACTAATGGACACATGCCTGCTTCCCTCAATTACCTACGGCTGCCAAACATGGAAATACACGCTACGCGTAAAGAATAAGATTAGATCCTGCCAACGAAGTATGGAGAGGAGCATTACAAATGTGAAAAAAATACAAAAAATACCACATACTTGTTGAAAAATACAAAAAATACCACAACTTGTTTAAAAATGTAATCTTGATTTGATTTTGCGAGAAATAAAAGGCTTTTTATTTTATTTTATTTATTTATTTATTATAATCCTATTTTAAGGCATTAATTGTTTTTTTCATAACCACATTAATTTCTATGGAACTACGATCACCTATCCTGGTTAAATGTGGCTCGGGATCCGCCATCTTGGTATTCATTCAAACAGGCCCATATACAGCAGCTGACGGAAATATACCGATAATGATGATGATGATGATGATGGCTACATTTATTATAATAAATATTTAAGCTTAAATGTCTGGATCAATCGTAACGATCGAAAAGGTCACGTTAAAATTGGTAACATTTGTTTGTATCACGTATGCTACTTTTTATATGGAAAATGCAGTCCCTCAGAGAATAATCATTATTAAATTCCCTATTATGCTTATCGTAATACGTGAAGTTGAACTAGCTTTGCCGTTCTCTTTAAGAAGAACAGAACAGGGTCCTAATAATAATAATAATAATAATAATACTAACTATGGACGCTTTTACACCACGTCAATCTGGTCCTGTGCTAAGTACTCGAAGAGACTTGTGTTACGGGTACCAGACAACGGAAATACATATATTTAATACTTTTTATATTAATACTTATATTTAAGATTTTTATTATATAATACACATATTTAATACACATCCATGACCCAGGAACAAATAAACTTTTTTTTTGTTCCCTGGCGAGATTCGAACTCGCTACCTCCGGCTTGTGCGCCACCGCGCTAACCACTGCGCCACGGAGATCGTCGTCTAATTACTGGCAACAGAGGCTTAGGAATAGGTAGATAGGAATATTGCTATATTATAAAGTTGTTCTTTTAGATTTTCTCATAAACGTTTTTATAAGAGCTTCAACATTTTCGATGTGAATACTTTAGAGTACGCTGTGCTTTTTCTCTCAATAAGAGGATCTGGGCCTTTGAGCCTTACACATCAATTACTCTCAGAGAATCAGAAAATAAAAAGCTATTTATATCATGCTTAGTTAATGGAATCAGGCGCTACTTTACGAACCATGATGATCATACGGCGTGTAGTAGTAGGTGCATATATGTACTATGCATATGCAGTGAGTGCATGCTATATGCATGCATATGCGTGCACACATTTATGTAAAGACTGTGTGTGTTGCGGAAATACTAATAATACCATTTTTATATATCGTATTTTTATCGATGGCTAAAATTAACTAATGAATTGAATTTAATTGCGATTCTCCGCGTGGTTAATATTCAGGGTTATTAAACATTCTGGTCGGTAATCAAGCCGTTCAATTTGAGCGAACACGGCACGTCACTTTTGGTTACCGCCAGCGCATTCCCGCTGGTGCTGTTATAATTGCGGACGGACAGACCGCAATGACAATTAATACCGATTCTATTATGGTCCTATGGACTAGCATAAAGGAAGGTAGTTTTCGGAAGTATAACGGGTTTGTCAAGATAATTATGAGGGCAATCATTAATGCGTTGGTCCCATCAAGAGTAGATTTTTTTACAAAATATAGGGGAAAGCAGACATTTGGTTTGGTTGGTCAGTGCCTTGCCAGCCTTGACAATTCAAGGTCACTTCGTCAGTGTTCTTATTTTATACAGAGCTGTCACGTAATAAAATTGAGATCAACAAAGCGCTTTCGATTCCTATTCTACATTATTTCTTTTCTTCTTCTTCGATATACATTTCTTTTGCTTAACTCAAGTTTAGCACTCCAACGGTATCCTCACACTAATTGACTGAAATAATATAAAATCTGACATATTCAAGTCTAAATTCAACTGGAATTCAGACCAGAAAACAGTCATATTGAGAGATAAGAACATGACATACATTGCTGCTGTTTAAAAATCGAATCAATACGAAACCTTCGTACGAGACGTGTACTTAGTCTTTAATGGTGCCTCGGGGACTGCACCCATACGGGGGACTTGCATCGACCCGTGCAATCCCTCAGATACACGTGCGTGTATACACACACACACATACACACAGATACACACATACATAATTATACCTCAAATACCCCTTCAGACAACAGACGCCCGCGGCTTTTGTGTCCTGCCACAATTATCATTGCATCTGATTCAGATCGCAATCAGCATAGATGCTGATCAATAATGTGAAGATAGATAGATAATGTAAAGGCTATCCTTCACATCTATATGTGGAACATAAAATTTCATGTTACGGATTTTACGTGAAAACGTCATGGATATTTTACAACATACTCTCATTTGCTTACAGTAAATGAAATTCCTTACAGTAAAATATATATTTTTTTATGTTACTTGATACTTTGATAGTCAAACCGGCTGACAAGCCATGTATTACTAAGTGGACAGCGTCGCCTAAGAACAATGATGCTAATATGCCAGGCCAGTGAAATCTCCCCACCATGGTTCAGGCCTTGTCGTGGCGGTGAGGCTCAGTAGCCCTGGGTGACCGACGTTGGGATTGGTTGTTCTGTGGTGCGGGACAACCGTTCTGTGAAGGTGGCTTTGGTCCCCTGAGGGACTGACTAGCCGTCGAGGTTTCATGTTGCTAGCAGATCCGGGGCAGCTCACCAAAGGCGGCATTGGTAGCACTCGCCAGGTTTTAGTGGGCAGACCTGCGTCCACTTACCATCTTTCAGGTGCAGCGAGTCCCACATACCCGCCTGGGGAGACCCACTCCCCAGCGGTATGCGTCAGTGCATTTCCCGGCATAAAGAAAAAAAAAGTCCAGTGAAATCTATGAGACTAAGTATAGCAGGCACCAAATCCTGTCAACAGGATTCGGAGAATATTAGTGACCACAGTATTAAAACATTAACATTATACTTTTTGTCATATAGACAAAAATCTAACGGCACACAAATTAAAGAGAAGAGATAAGAAAAAGAGAACTAATGTTGGAATGGTTCATAGTAAAATAGCTCAACCAACAACAAAAGTAAGACAGTAAAGATGATCCAGGACTCTCAGTGACTCTCTCTACCTAAGAATGGAACAAGTTAGGGCAGAATGGGGTGGACGTTTACTACTAAGAATTAGAACTCTTGTTAAAATTATATAAAGGAAAAAGAAGCAACACACCTAATATCACCACCACACCTTTAATATCATACAAAGAAGGATTTAGAGAAAGAGGGGAAGAAGTAGATCCAGTAGAACTTATATAGAGCAAATCAAGGAGGTACATCAATCGTATTATGCAGTTAAGGAACTATTAGAGTAAAGAAAGAAGAAAAAGAGCAAAACCGAATAGAACTTGTGTATAGATCTGACGAAGGAGAAGTGAATGAATGGGGGTTGCGAGAAAGAGGACCTATTAAAACTCGAATATACAACAGGTCAAGAAAAAGGTACAGGGTGTATCATATCAGGAAGTAAAGGAGTTAGCGTAAAGAAAAGTTTTTATTGCTTCACCGACAAAAGCAAAGCTCATAAATGAAGAAATAAAATTAGAATAAAAATCCGTACACAAGTACCTACACATTTGCATGTACGTTATGTATACGATATAGGTTAGCAGGATTACAGACCCGAGGGTACACTTGTGGTCCTGATTCGCTCTTAATTCGATACAAGTAGCCCGAGATAGATTAATGGAGATATATTGGACTGCCTGGCGTATTAAATGATACTACATTTTCATACAGATTCGAATCCCGAAAACGAACATGATTTGGATTTTACTTTCTAACTAGCAGCGCCCCACGGTTTCACCCGCGTACTTCCCATTCCCGTGGGAGTACAGGGATAAATTATAGCCTATGTGTTATTCTGATGTATAAGCTATATTATCGTAAAGTTTCATGAAAATCCATTCAGTAGTTTTTACGTGAAAGAGTAACAAACATCCATACTTATAAACCTTTACGTATATAATATTAGTGAGAAGTAAGATGCTTGCAAGAATTCGTTTATAATATTGAAACAAATTTAAATTTTATGGCGAATTATTCAAATATGACACGTTTCGGATGCTTAACTGTAGTACACACAGAACTTACACGGGAGGACTGAGGTGTCAGACTACTGTTTGCACGTGCTAATTTGTAGGTTTCTCGTGTAAACCACTAAACAAGTTCATATGAAATTTTGCACATCTATAAACCATACCATACTTATTATAGTGTCATTTATTATTTTATTTATTAGGTGTAAATGCGCACTTACGCATAATAACATGATTGCAAATATAAAAGTCGCGAGTAAAAGCTTAGAACACTTATTTATTTGCTAAATTACAGGCGTAAAAACGGCCGTTTCAACATTTGAGCTGTACACGAGTAGATGTTTTAATACATTTCTGTATTTTCCACTTCACAAGAGCACATGCATTCTTCAGTTTTTAATTAAAAACGTACTGTGAAGCTCTTTATACATCTCGTGTATTTAAACTACCTACTCATACGAGGGGAGTATATAGGCATTGAAGTTAGCTTTTTGAGATCTCAGAACTAATGAACTGAGGGGTAAAAATATGGAATCAACAACCGTTCGACATTTAACTCATTTTTAGGGTTCCATTTTTGAAAATGACAAAACGTAACCCTTATAGAACTACTATATACGTTTGTCTTTCTGTCTGTTCTAACAAGCTAGGTCTAAGTGAGAAAGTGAAGTACAGTAAGTAAGTGAAAAATATAATTAATAATTTTAGTAATTATTTTCTGTTATATTACATTAAAATCGTGTTGCATATATTTTTGTGCTTATACGTAACCCTTAAAGCGCAAGGGAGAATTTTAAAGCTATACTATTGGCCTTTAGGCTTCAACTTATTTAAGTATTTTTTTTACTGTCGAGAGTTTAATGTAAACCCTACAATAGACACTATAAGTTCCCTCTGTAGATCTGTTCTTATACTGTTTTGCATTCCTTTTTTATCGAGCATAGTTTTATTTTCAACGTTAAGTGTTTGAATTTAAATCGAATTGAGCATGCCAAGCCAACGTCGGGTTTTACCGCGACGCTTTTTAAGCGGTCGGCGAATGGAAGCCTAAGTTTTATAATTGGTCTCCAATAATTTCGGCAATGTTTCAACCGTCATACACCGTACCCGAACAAATATAATTTAAACACTGATAACGCTTACGCTTTTGTAACAATCGTTTTTTTTTTCGGCATGCCAATGCCAGTATGTTAAGGTCAATTTCAGATTGACCACGGTCACTGTCGGAAGTAATCATTCTGTACTAATCTAATTAAATATCAAATAAACATACCCCTTGCGAACGTAATACTTATAAAAAATAATATTTTAAGTGAAAAAAATTCTCGTTCACTTTTTTAAATTCCGAATAAAGGCTTCAAGTTAATATTACAAAGACATTTATTTTAGTAACATCAAGCCCACATAAAACAAAATGTCGACGTAAAACTACTAAGAAGAAAAGCTCCTTCGCCACTGTTCCATGAAAGTAACTTGTATTGAGTTTACAAAATTAATTAAGGCGAACAGTAAATAAGCTACTTACTATGAAAATGATCAAAGAAAATGTTAGGAAACCAAAATTGTATCAGTATTTATTTGTGGATTTGTTTTCTACCGTCGATTTTCTCTTTTAATGAACTCTTGAGATGTCATTTTAAATTGTGAAGTGAATAACAAATACCAACTTTCATGTACTAATTCCCTAACGGGAAGTGTTACATATTAAAATAAGAAGTTTAGTTTGAACAAAGTGGTTTTTGTGATATGGAGGCAACCCAGCATTCGGGGCCTTATAGTGACTACTTTTGTTGCCCTACTACTCTCCGTCCCCCCTAATGGGCCACTGCGAACTCGCAAGCCGCACGAAACACAACAGCTTAGCTGTCGTTAGTATTGTGTGAGCGAGAAGTACCGATTACCGCCCCGGATGCCAAGCAGCATGTCACTACCTCTAAACTACCTACTAAGTCACGTCTGAGTAAGAAGCTCTTTAAGTTTGAGTAGGTAATCTTATCTTATCTTATACCTTTAAACGAGCAATTCTTGTATATATATATAGAATCTGAATCTCGGAAACGGCTCCAACGATTTTCATGAAATTTTGTATAAATGGGTTAAATCTTATCTTATACCTTTAAACGAGCAATTCTTGTACATATATATAGAATCTGAATCTCGGAAACGGCTCCAACGATTTTCATGAAATTTTGTATAAATGGGTTAAAAACGGAGATAAATCGATTTAGCTGGGATAAATTTTTAGAAAACTTTTTTTTATCCGTGTTTTGAGGAAACGATAAAATGTGATTAAAATACAAACGTAAATTTCGCTGTCAAATAGTATGTCATGATAGCTTATAATAGAAAAATTAGGCAGATAGATCCGAACGAGCCTGGTTCGAATCTCCAGTCCGAATTTTTTTTTTTCCTTTTTTTAAAATCATTTTTTTTTTGAAGAAAAATTTTATCGTATTTAATCACTAAGGGTACCGAGCAAATGCTCGGTCAACCAGGTACTAAAATATAATATTATAAAAATATAATTATAATATTATGATCAAATTGAATTATGGTCTTTAAAATATAACGTGAAGGTAAATAAACAGAGCATAATACTTGAATTTTTATTCAGCTACTAATTCGTATACTCATCTAAACCGATCTTCGATTATTTATTTTATTAAATGCAGCCGGAGTGCAACAGCTTCGTAATAACAAACTAACATGCCGAAAATAAACAATAATATACATGCATCGATGAAAGAAAACATCGTGAGGAAAGCTTGGTGAGTTTACTCTAATAACTTACACTTGTATTGATAGGCGACGCGACGCTAAAACCCCGGAACCGTCTCAGGCGTCGACTGTCATGCGACTAATTATTGTGGTGGAGTACTAGATACATCGACCACATTACCCATAGACTCCTAATAACAGGGGAACGGGTTCTGGCGACACATCTTACTTATAGTACCGATGTAAGCCGTAAACAATGTACTCAAACTATCGTGTCGTCACATTCTTTCCCGTTGCGAAATATATCCATTTCTTTTAAACGTTCCGTGATTGGTAATGTATGACATTGAATTAGCTAATCACAGCATTGCAACCCCTTTCGTCTCACCTCAGCTAGTTGCCAGAATACATTTAATATGAAAAATCAAACATTAGGAGTCTATAGGTTGTGTGGTCGATGAATAGATACTACGCTTGTATTTGTAGTAAGTATATTTACTTGTATACGACTACAAATGAGATTTATTTAACAGTAATATCATATTTTCTCGTAGTAAGTAACTCTTTAGTAGCTTTTCGGTTGTGCGAACTAGCGATTTTTACATTAAACATACAAATCGATATCATAAAAATTGTACATATTAAATAGCCTCACCATTCACAATTATAGGGCTTTGAAAAAAGTTTTTTTAAAATCAGATTCATCGTCTCGAAATATACCAAAATAGCCCACCAAACAAATAAACACTCTAGCTTTATAATATCACAGTAAATATAATTCTATACTAATATTATAAATAGGAAATATTTTGTTGTTTGATTGAATTTTTTTGAAAAATTTTCAAGTTCATTGAACTTTTGCTTCATTGAACATTGTTTCCGAGACTGTTGGACCGATTTGATATTTTTTTTCACCTATAGAAAGCTGTTTACCCGTGCGAAGCCGGCCGCTGGTGTGTATATAACCACAAAATAAAAACGATTCGTTTTTTTGTGATCTAACGTAATTGCTCCTAAATATAAAGCAGGTAAATCCTACTAATATTATAAGTAGGATATAGGAAAGTTTGTGAAGATGCTTGTTACTCTTTGAAGCAAAAACTACTGAATGGATTTTGATGAAACTACATAATAGTATAGCTTATACATCAGATTATCACATAGGCTATAATTGAAATAGTTATTTGTAATTGCAAGCCTTTATCACTTTTGTCTAATGTCATTCTAAAAACGGAGCAAAGTTCAACGGCTACATCAACTTATTAGTACACCAATAAAACTTCCGAATAAAATATCTTTGAATCCCAAGGCGGCTCTAGCATAAGTTTCTTAATAAATACAAACACAAGAATTAATTTTACTCGGCCGCGTCGCAGTCGTTGAATATTCTTAGGCAAATCTCGTTCATCACAAGGGAACGATAGTTTAAGAAATAATCTCAAAACCAAGTCAATAATGTTTGATAACTTTCATCAAAGTCACCTCTGCTAACCTTATGATAGCTATATAATATCACGAGCTATTGCCCGCAGCTTCGTCTGCGTTAACTAAGATTTACAACGGGACCTTAGTACGCAAAAAAATTAACTTTTCTGGTTGATTTTTTACATCTTGTGTCCGAAAATCCCAAATATCTTACGGAACCCTATTTTTTCCAGAATAAGATTTAGCCTATGTTACTCGTGGATAATGTAGCTTTCGAATGGTGAAAGCATTTTTAAAATCGGTCCAGTACTTTTTGAGCCTATTCATTACAACCAAACAAACAAACAAAGTTTTCCACTTTATAATATTAGTGTAGATAAGTGATACTGGAAATTTAAACACAGAAATGGCGGCTATCAGGTCACATGCGACGAAAAACAAATGTCCAATAAAGCATAGCTGAATAAGGAAGATATTGGATAACCTCAAAATTTTGTTAAGCGAAATGTTACCAGATGGGAAGACGATCTTCGAGCAGTGGCCGGTCTGTTTTGGATCTGAGTGGCCAAGGATCGGTGGTTTTTCAGCGGTTGACTGATACAGGCTGGTGATGATGATGATGACGGTGGACTTCGAAATAGATGAGAAAAGGAGAGATTTATAAAAAAAATCTGATTGGGAATTAGTCCAACTGTATATATTGGTAATATGTATAACTGTACAAGCCGAAAATTAACCTTTACTATTCAAAAAGCTCTATACTGTACATAACAAGAACTAAGCTATGTGTGACGATTTATATAATCTAGACGAGCAGACAGTCAAACAAACAAACAGTAACAGTAGAAAGGCGTCATTTGAAACGGGTACCTCTCCAGTAGCAGGACCAATGTCCACTACTGAAATGATTTCTTCACGTGACGCCAAAACGAATATTCTTTCCATCACAGATACCAATTGCTATCATAAACACCTCAGAGCAAAATCTTAAATGTAAATGTCTATACAAATCACGATTTCTATACCATTAAAAATCGATGAAACAGTACAACTCCCGAATAAACATAGCAAATGCGGCCCGAGAAAATTAAAATCCAATGCGCAATTTTGAGCAATAAAGGAAGTCCTGTATGAGAGCACTAAGAGCACTCGGCCGTTGACTTGTATATCTAATTATACCTAGATTGCGACATGTGGTCTAGTTGTGGGTGCAGCGCATTTAAGATGCAACATCTATAGGGATTTAGAATTCGAAATACGAACAGGAGTCTTGTTACGTAAGGGAGAACGTTTCACATATTTAAATCTGTATATTTTATTTGAAGAAAATCTTATAAAACGGGTCATCTCATAGTAAGTGTTCGGCGTAGATAAAACGAATTCACCTGAGACTTTTCCAATATCACTTATACGTTGCCTCTCCTTAGACTTAGGATTACAGTGCGTTGCTGGTAATTACGCTGCCTTCCTGTAAACTAATCTACTACCAGTCTACAATGGTACAAGCTGCTATACTCGTTTCACGATAGTTTCAAAAAAATCGCGTATGTATATAATCCCCATCATCACAGCCTTTATCCGTCTACTGCTGAACATAGGTCTCCCTCAAAGAACTCCAAGGCGACCGATTCAAGCAGACAATCCGTGGCAAGAACTTGCTTGATCGATGTATATACTGAATTTTATATATGCCGGAAACCATTCCTTACGTTAACATTTTTAGATTTTATATTAAAAATTAAAAACTTCTTAAAATACCCTTACAAAGCCCTGACACGTGTAAAATTGTATCTACCTTCCAAAATAAAAAAAAAATAAAACATGTTAAGGAAGGAAAACCACAAAAATTACACCGACTAAAACGTTAACACAAAAGATAACAAGCTTTGTAAAGCCAGACCCATTAGCACCTTGTAACCAAATGACTACAACGGGGTTATGCATCACAATCGGATCAGCGCGATTTAACCGCCGCCGACAAACAAACATACACAAACAATGAAAACGCTTTTTTGCGGAAAGACAAATTACAACTCACGAGTGATTACCGCTACCCGAAGGCGGACAAAAAAATGGAAAGGGACGCGTTTAGGGGATCTTTTTAATTATGATGGATTAAGGGAAAAGCTGATAAGTCGGGATGGAATAAGTTTTAGGATAGGAAAATGGGTTCTAGCGTGATCTTACTCTGGTGCTAAAACAGCGTACGCTATCGGACGGCGGTTTTTAAATTGCCACTACCTATGTAAGACAGAGGAGGTATTAAGTACAACACGCCTAAAATTACTCCGGTTGCAGAAGCAATACCCTTCCTCTAGACGGGAAGACGATCTCCATTCTTTGGCCGGATTCCGGATAAACAATCTTGAATCTCTTCGCCATATTTATTTTGTCTAAAAAAATAGTCTGTCTAGATGGCTGAATGGTTCCTAGTCGAATGCCATTATTCTTGGGATAGACCGTTTTGATATTCATTAAAATAGGTTCATGTCTATGGATGGAAAAACATTGATAGTGATGATAATGGCCATTTCTCATTTAAACAAACACGAAAGCCCATACAAAAAATGTACCCTTTTTGGCATTCGTATATATTTAAAACAAATTGCGCTGGATAAAATGGAACACTAATCATACAAAATTGCATACAATCCATTGTGCCAGGTGGTTAATAGTCGATTCCAAAGCTTTTTAATACTGGCCACATTCAAAGGAACATTTTTAATAATTCCCTTCATAAGAACTAGCTTTTGACCGCGGCTTCTCTATGTTAATTAAGATTATTTTACATTGTGTCATTACAATTTTTTGAAGATGATTTCCAGTGGTCCGTGTTGGATGTGAATGGTCAGGGATCGGTCGTCTTGACGCAGAGGGAGTACCACGTTCAGAATTGAACGGATCTTTGGCTTATGAAGGTGATGATGATAAAGCATTTTATGACGGTGAAATAATTTATAAATTAAATATATTTGGTAATACGAGTTATTATGACGACATGCATAGAATAATATACGAACCAATATGTAGAATATGATTCAAATGTTCATAAAAAGTAGGATTAAAGTATCTGCTGCTAATCACTGCTGGACACGGGTCTCCTCTTTGAAATCAGGCGAGGAGGGTAATGGGCCATAGTGCACCGATGCGCTGACCCAATGCGAGTTGGCGAACTTCACATACCTTCAGAGACTTTAAATCTCATCAAGCATGCAGGTTTCCTCACGATGTTTTCCTTCAGCGAACAATGGTCTCGTGATTTGAGTGCACTTAGAAATTTAGAAAAACCCATTTCAAGGCACACACGGGGGCTCAGGATCCAACCCGGAACCTCTCGCATGAGAGGCCGAGTCCAACCACCACTGGACCATCGTCGCTTCAAATATACATACATCAAATGAATTCGCAAATAATTATTCATTGCCTTTCATTCGTAAAACAAAACTCAAAACACCTATAATAGAAATATTCGTTTTCAGTACAAAAGACGAGTGCGGTGAATTATGATAGTTTATTACAAAAGTTAATAGAACAAAGAATAATGAGTTAGGAGGAAACTTTGACCGCTAAAGAACCTCCACTTATTATAATCGATTGGATCGTTCATCGATTATAAACGTATATACAAATAATTTGAACTTGAGATTCGTCGTAGATGTCAAACAGTTTATCTATTGATACACTAAACTAGCTACTAACCACTAGTAGTTTCGCGTGAATTCACTCCACCATATGAAAAAAAGTGTGTGTCAGCTCTGATGCACGACAGGAGTTTACTCCTTACGAATTATAAAATAAATGGATTAGTGAATAAGGGTGAATAAATGCATTTTTATAATACTAAGAGCATGCGTGATAAATTTATTTTTATTAAATACTAGCTGTTGCCCGCAGCTTCGCCTGCGTTTACTAAGATTTACAACGGGATCTTAGTACTCAAAATAAGTAACTTTTCTGGTTGATTTTTTTTTACCTTGTGTCCGAAAAACCCAAATATCTTACGGAAATCTATTTTTTTTTCAGAAAAATATTTAGCCTATGTTACTTACTCGTATATAATGTAGCTTTCGAATGGTGAAAGAATTTTTGAAATCTGTCCAGTACTTTATGAGCCTATTCATTGCAAACAAACAAAGTTTTCCTCTTTATAATATTAGTGTAGATACAATGAACACATAACAAAACCATAAAAACATCCACCACATCACATAAAATTGCTATTACATTATCATGAATAAAAAATATATATATAAAAGAAAGAATAAATTAACAAATCGAGCCGTCATGCCGTTTGCTGTCACGCCTATCGATTCAATTTCAAGGCCCACTTATAAACGTTTCACGTCCAAAATCAACGCATGCCAACAACGTATAAGTCATAGCGATAATACTTTATTAAGTGAGGAAGCATTAGCGCGTTCCCCAATGCCCTATGGCCTATGGCCTATCCTATTATTATTATGTCGCATATCAAAATTTCACCGTTTCTTTGATGTTCGACACTTTTATATTTGGCTCGTTATTTTCACCTTTCGGAATTTCCCTAAATATGATTTCCATTTACAGTCGTCAAAAAATCGGGAAACGATAAAAAGCTTTTGCATACCCTGTCATGTAATACGATTGATTAAGATGTGCCAATGTTTTCAGACACTTATTATAAAAATTGAATCATCGTCGAACATCGAAGTTTTCATGTAAGTACCTGGTTGACCGAGCATTTGCTCGGTTATTTTGTTTTATCTTGAATGCCGTTAGTGACAATATGATAAAGTTTTTCTTATAAAAAAATAAACTTGAAAAAAAAAGACAAAAAAATGATCAGACCAGTGATACGAACCAGGATCTTTTCGATTCATAGCTGCTTCGTCAAAAATGCCTTCTCCATGAGATTGTCACTATAAGTGCTACTATTAGATAGTGCCAACAAATCAAAAATCCCAAAAAAAGTTAAAATCGTTGTACATTATAATATCGCCACTTCTCAAACAGTTTTAATACTTAAATAGTAACTAAAATAGTTAAAGCAAATAAAATGACAATGCTAAGGGCCTGTTTCACAATCTCCAGGTAAGTTCCCAATAGGCTATCGGCATCATATTTGACAGATAGAGTATGGAGTATCTGTCAAATATCTGTCAAATATGTTGCCGATAGCCTATTGGGAACTTAACTGGAGATTGTGAAACAGGCCCTAAATTAATCTCATACATTTTATTAATCATACGATGTCACACATAATATTATATCCTAGCATTAATAAGTCTATTTTTCAGCAATAAGTCCAGTAAACTCAGTAATATTCTATTATAATTTATAAAATACAGACACTACAATTTGTGGCGCCGTCACTTTATATACGTCGAGAAAGTTTCCGGGGTGCAAAGACAACAACTCGCTCACCTGTCAAAACACCACATCCACAACTTATAATAACGTTTATGTAACTTCGTGGCGTTGTTAAAAAACTTACGCGGACGAAACGTCGCGGTGAGCTCGTAAGCATACGGTGAATTCGCCTTTGATGACGGTTAATGGTCCTTTTCCTATGTGTTAGTTACTTCAGTTGTTGACTGGCCTATTGGTGTCACTGACCTTGACCACTAAACCAGAAGCACGTAGGTTCGATTCCCATCTATAGTATGTATGTATTAGAAATATATGTACATATATGAGTACGTATCAGTAATCTGGTGGCCATACAACCTACCTGTAGGGCTATTATGTAAGGTAGTTTTCGAAAGCGAAATTCGCGGTGAAATGACGAATTTGTATTCTTTAAAACTCGACTATCTCTCTATATCAATAAAGTTCGCTTTCGAAGTGAACGTAAAGTGACATCACTTAGGTGAAGCTCTATATCGAAATGGTTTTTACAGAAGCTTACAGCTTGCAGGGTCAACTTATAATTATATAGTACCTGGTTGACCGAGCATTTGCTCGATACCCTTAGTGATAAAATACGATAAAATTTTTCTTCCAAAGAAAATGATCTTAAAAAAGGAAAATAAAATTCGGACTGGAGATTCGAACCAGGCTCATTCGGATTTAACTGCCTAATTTCACCACTAAGCTACCATGACATAATAATTAGCAGTGAAATTTACGTTCGTATTCTAATCATATTTTATCGATGCCTCAAAACACGGATAAAAAAAGTTTTCTAAAAATTTATCCTAGCTAGATCGATTTATCGCCGTTTTTAAACCATGTATACAAAATTTTATGAAAATCGTTGGAGCCGTTTCCGAGATCCCGATTCTATATATATATACAAGAATTGCTCGTTTAAAGGTATAAGATTAATTAGAAATATACTCGTAAAACTTTAAGAAAATCTTAAAAACATAGTTTAAGGTAAAAATGTACATTCGCGTTTCGTCCTTTACGTGATCAGATGTCCGACGATAAGAATGAGACGGTTAATCTTAATATCCTGTTAGCTCATTATATATGCAGGTATATTACGTAGGATCAAATATATACGGACTGCACCGAGACTACTCACTACTCAGTATGCTTCAAGCATGTGCATCTATTATTCTAAATCTTTAGTACCTCTAAATTACACTTTTAAATTACACGATGAAGAAACGGATTGAGATCAAACATCTGTAATGATTTATTTCATTCGGATAGAAACTGATAGACATGCCACCTGCCCCCTGATTCTGTAAGAGTAATTTTCTAGGCTGTGCGCCGCGACGAGCTCGTCTCGGCGCACAGCGTTGACGGCGCTATATGGTTTGACAAGCTTAGTGAATACCAAGCTAAATTCACAGCGCTGTCACAGCGTTGCGACAGTAGTGCTCTTCTTACAAAATAGCACTGCTGATTGTCAGCGTAGCCAAAATATCATGAACCGATAAAACGATTTTAACTCATTAATATATCGTAATGTTTATCAAATATAATTAGCATAGACTTTACATATAAAGGCTCTATGAAATATTTGTCAAATGTTAATTTCGTTCAGTTTATTTCGCCGAATTTTCTCAGATCTTTGGTACCGAAGGCATTTGACGTTTATATATACTGTAGTTCGTAAGTGATCGAAATGAATATTATTATTAATAATGTCATTATGCAAAACGTGTAAAGTTTTTTCAAAGTCTATCCGTCAAGTATATATATTACTATTTTTGTTTTTCGATGTATTTCATTACCCACTTATAAAAACCAGAAAAGCTGTGAAAACAATTCGGAAATATCTATCAAAGATCTTAAAAGTGGATTAGAATAAAAAAAACTATGATTTGTGATTCCATGTCATTTACATGACAAAAATAAACAAATCACTGTAGCACCTACTTTGTTAATATTTATTATTTAGGTATATAAAGGTAATTACGAAATTAACTACTGAAATAGATTATTCGAGCATCATTAGCTGAAAACTAAGGATACAATCATAATTATAATTATAGAAAAGCAAAATGTTCATTAGAAAATATAAATAAAGCGTACTACACACGAGCATGGCAATCGTTAACATCGTCAAAATATCCACCTCCGCTAAATATCATAGAAAACACTTTTCAACCCTTTACTTAAACATTTCATTAGTCCAAAAGACCATGTATAAAATCATCATTGCTATTAGATAAATGTTAAAACTCGAAAGCAGTTGAAGCCACGTATATCGTACAATAACACGTCAAAAACACGTTGCCAATATGCCTTCAAAACGAACACAGAGGCTGAGGCGTCCAAACAAGACACTATTAACTGAGCCGAGCTACGATATTCCCATCAGACGTACATAATAGAGAGCCAGCTTAATAAGCTGCAAGTAATTGGGTTAAAATATACTTTATAGAATACATTTTTCCATGGAGTATTTTTTTTTCGTTTCGAAAGGAGTAACTTCATTGGAATTGGTTGTAAACGTCTTATTATCTACCTATGGGATAATTATTCACCATTAAAAGTTTTTTTATGGCTAGTGCTGGTCATAAGCTAAATTTATTAAACTCAAAGCAGCTGAGCTTCCGTCACTATCGTTCAACTAGGATCGAGCAGTGTATGGAAATTCCAGACCCATTATTGGATGAATAAGGTAATATTTTTCTTGACGGAGATTTAAGTTGTTTCATCATCATCATCATCAGACTTTTTCCGTCCACTGCAAAGCATAGGTCTCTAAACTCATAAAACATAGTGAACACAGCATACGTTGGTAGAGACCAGTTGCAGTTGGCGTGAGAGGTTGATGAAGCTATTTTACCCAAATATAATGTTATATTTATTTTCGTGTTGATTTAAATATTTCTATAAATAGAAAATTTGTCTATTCTTTTTATTGCTCGTTGAAAATAGCATAGTTTGTGGTCCTCTTTATTCAGTACTAGTAGCACCCTGCGGTTGAACCCGCGTTCTTCCGATTCCCGTGGATGTGCGGGGAATTAATTAAAGTCTATGTCTTTTCGATGTGTAAGATATATTATTGTAAAGCTTCATCAAGATCCATTCAGTTTTTTAGCGAAATAGCAATAAACATACAGACTTTCGCCTTTACAATATTATTTTTGATGACCATTACATATTTTCTAGATTCACACTGCAGTGTACCCAGTATACAGGCTATTCTGTAAGGTGGTTTTCGAATCTCACAAGCGGAATCCGCGGTGATATGAGGAATTTGTATTCTTTAATACTCAATTCTCTATCTATTACAATAGAGTTCGCTTTGAGTGTGTGATCCTAAAGTGAGCTCCATCACTCAGGTGTAGCTCGATTTTGAAATGGTTTCTACAGAATAGCACTACATATGCGTATAATAAATAAATATATAAGTGGTTTCGTGTATAACCACCTACATCCAAACAGACTAACATTAACTCTTTAAAATATTGACGTAGAAATACAACTTTAGTCTGATAACCTTATTTATCTTTTAAGACATAATCTACAAGGCATAATTAAACGAGATGTAAATACCGAATTTATGACGTAAATACGTAATTACTGATTAGGTACATTTGATATATTTTGATTTACAATTAACAAACGGTATAAAGTTACGATTTACGAGATTGTATCCTTTTATGTATTGTATATTATTTGATGAAACTTCACAATAATATAGCTTTTACATCAGAATAACACATACCTAGGCTATAATTTATCCCCGTACTCCCACGGGAACGCGGCGCGCATCTAGTTCAAAAATAATCAAACATCGATAATTCCAAAATAATTCCCTTTGAATATCAAAATATTTTTAATCCGATTAATAGTTTCAGAGATCAGTGTGTACAAATAAACAAAGTGCATGAATGAATACAGACAAGAACGTGGTCGAAGGGTGACAACTACTGTGAAATAAATATTGAGAACACAAAAGGGCTGTCAAAAATGTTTATTATTTACTTTTCTCGACGACTTTTACTTACAAGTTACATGCATATTGCAATAATAAAATACACGAAAATATCGACATCCTGGTCTTGTTTAATAGTATTTCAATTGAGATCATTGTCCGCCCACCACCAGCTAACCGTTACAGGACTCTCTTAAAACTTAATACATTGACTGCTACTTTATTATATTTATAGAAATAGAAGAGAAGTAGAATGATATTGTGGCCTGTGATGACTTCAATGTCATCCATTATAGGTTATGTCTCTCTAAGTCAGTCAGCAAATGCTCCACCACATTCTTTAAGGAGCTTTTTTTTTATAGCATAGGATAAACGAACAGTCGAAGCCTTTTGACGTCTATCGACGCCCATCATCCGCACAACCAGAGGTTATACGGACTCGTTACCCTCCGTTCCCCTACCCCCCCAATGGACCGGAAACTCGCAAACGGCACGAAACACGACAGCATAGCTGCCTCTTTACGCCGGAATCATGTAAGCGAGTTGCAAATCTATAATGGCGCTTCTGGAAATAGCCGTACATTACGTCGTGTTTGAATTAACTTAAATTTTTAATGACTTAAATTAGCATTGTGTTTGTTGATTCCTTACTAAATAATCATTATTTTCGCTAAAAACTATTGCTGTAACATATTACTAAAACACTTTTCATTCATATGTAAAAGAACTATTGCTGCTGCTAATCTTAGAAGTTACCAAACTTGAACAAGTAGTTTAACCAAGGATCATTTTATTTTTTAAATCATAAGGATAAGCAAACAAATTACACACATGATTCTATTTTACTGCTAGTCAAAATCGATCCTCAGAGTGTATTACGATACAATATTTACTAAAACCAAACATCCAGGGAGAAATCATGTTATCAATGTTTAACAGACACATGAATAAGTCCGACCAGAGTAAAGCTTCATATTCATACTCGGCTAGTTGATATGTCTATGTATTTTGTACTTTAAACTGTAGCATGTACTGTAATATTATATTTGTAGATGTCATTAAAAATTACTTGTGTCTAGAATACAGAAAATAATATCAATCAATCAAATAATATTTATTTCGTAGGCAAATTTCATAGCACTTGAAACACATCAATTTTTTTTTTATAAGCTAATAATAGTGAACAACTGCTAGTTTATCATCAAAGTCGACTAATAGGCCTAAGGAATATATAAATACACATGCATGTATTATACACACAACGCTATACGAGTGAACTGAACCCGATGCCAGTGAAAGAAAACATGGCTGAAACAATTATTCAACTAAGTATTTATTTACAAAATTAGTGGACTCAATAGATAGATGTTATTCTGTTTAAACACACTCCACACTCAAGTTCAATGACATACACAAATACAAAAGAATTTTAATATAAAATTTACTAATAATTTTAATACTAGAAGCATATATATCACCTATAACACATATTATTAATGTTATGATCAGATGACATGAAAAAACTATACTTAAACTTTTACAATAAGTGTTGTGTACAATGTCGAACAGATGTTAAAAAATTAATACAGTATGAAGATGTATTATGATAGAGTCAACAAGCATATAACTGGAATAGAGTAGTAATATTATGTATTTTGTGACTCGGTGCTAGTTTTTCACTCTCGATAACCCTATTGGTGGATGATTGGCCGATGAGACATACACACACATCACTGGATGGTTAAATTTCTATTACATCAATGACAAATCACTGACCCATTTTTCATGTCTCAAATTAGTGCTTTCTTCGGTTTTAAGCATGATGAATGGTGTATAGGAACAGCCTCAATATTTTGTATATTATCAATTGATTAGTCTATAGTCTATACTCAGTTCATCAAAAGATATCATACAAGTATACTCATACTATACTACTAAAGATAAAGTTTTAATTATAATTAAATAGCACAATATATAAAATTTATATCATGAATAAACCTTAAATCTTGATTTTTTAACAGTTTATACAATTTGTTTATATTTACAAATGAAAAGTTTACAATTGTAAAAATTCTGAACATACAAAACTCCTATCAAAATTATTGTGAACTAAGTATGAAGAATGACCTGTCTTTTTCAAATTTAGTTTCCGGAACACTTCATTCTATATTTGTAATTTTAAATACAGAACAAAATGTCATAAATCACTGGCCACATATGGTTGGGAACTCATGAATCATAGCTTAAAGATATCAAACACATGTGTCTAATCATAAACA
Source organism: Lycaena phlaeas (assembly GCA_905333005.2). NCBI lineage: Eukaryota > Metazoa > Arthropoda > Insecta > Lepidoptera > Lycaenidae > Lycaena > Lycaena phlaeas. Next base: position 12,484,434 of record HG995178.1, read on the forward strand.
TACCGCAACAGTATTACTCCTTATGTAAATAAAAAGACAATGTTATTCCTTTTGTTTTTAATATAAATTGACTATCTAATTTGTTGACCAGCTAAATAGCAGTTTTAAAAATTTAAATAAGATGTCACTTAAAATGTAAGTGAAAATTTATGTTGTTTTTACTTAACTGTCAGTCTGTCTATTCAGATTATTTTTTTTTTTTTTTTAATTTATAATTTATGAATTTTTCCTAATATACATATAGCAATATCAAAGTTGTGTTTTTACCATTAAAAAAAAAAGAATTTTCTTACAAAAATGTTAGCTTACAGACGTATAACTATATGATAATTATGATATTTGTAATATTTATTGATAAAATAATTTATTAAAAATTATGTGACTGTAAAAGTTTGCGCCCTATTATATTGTATCAATGATATGTCAATGTTTTCTGTTTATAAAATAGTTATATCTCAGTTATAAGTTTATTTTACATGTTTCGTGTTATTTAAAGGTAAAATGTTTATTTTTTCACAGAGACAGCGTCTTAAATGAGCTTAAAGTACATCATCTGGCAATAACCTAAGTGTAAAAGGTCTATTTTATGAGATAAAATAGTGTTATTTGCATGCTATTCCGAAAGTATAATTATTTTAACTACCTTGGTATATATAACTAATAACCAGCTCACTAAACCAAAACATTGTCTTATTCTTTTGCTTGAAAATACATAGAGAAATATACAAATGCATACCTTTATAAATCCACTGAAGACATAAAGTTGTTTCTCAGTCCAGTAACGTAATTCATTATCACAATAACTACACAAAATTCACAGTTTCACTTAACACATAATAATTCACGATAAACTATTAATCTTCACCCGCGCAAACGAAAAATCAGTTTCTTATTGACATAAACACAAACTGAGCGTCCGCCATATGTAGTTACGTTCCGCACCTCCTAGTTGCGATAATATTATAGCCTTGCTTATTTGAGACATAAACGTTCAACGTAATGACTTTTCGCGAAAAAAAGGATTAATTTGAGTAGTAAGACCTTGAATCTAAATTATTATATTGTATTTAATAAAATAAAAATCCATCGTGTATTAATGCGTTATTATATCTTTTATAAAAAAATTTTTTTTGGAAGTCAATATTGACAGTCTTGGTAAACAGAACGCAATGTTCAGAACGCACCGTTACTCCTTGCTAGCTTCACGTTGAAGAACTTCATTGCGCTTCAATCCCGACGAGCTTTGATTTCGATTTAAGGAAGAGTACAGTTATATGAAAGAAAGAGATGTATAATATTGTATTTTTTAAGTCAACGTCCTCTACTATGATACTGCGAACTTCGTTATCATTTTAGGCTATGGCTTTTATAGCGCTATGTAATCGTTGCTAATTTTTATTTACTTTTTACCCATTTTTAATGATTAAATAAAACTTTTTGGGGTACTTAGTTAAAATTATAAATTATAGAATGGCTTGCTGTTGTATTTTTGTTCTTTTATTAAGGACTAGCGGTCCGTCCCGGCTTTACACGGGTATCTTTCCTCTATATAATATTATTAGAAATTGTATACCTACCTTAATAAAATATATTATGTATACCGATTTGATTAGATTACATAATCAGATGAATTTGGTTTATTTTTTATTTTATCTAAATAGGCTTAAAAATAATCGATCAGGCTATCTTCAATAGGCCCTTATTAATAGGTCTTTCTTATTGTGCACTTTCCATGAGTTCCCATCATTACTGTCATAATATTATGATTAAGTGATTATTTAAGGAAAATCAAGCATTATGTGCTAATTAGAATAACATGATAATTAAGGCACTACTAGGAGTGCCCTAATTACTATGTTTCCTCTGCCCTAGTACAAAATTTAGACTTACAAATCTCAAAATCGTTGTTTTCGTCGGGGCCCCATTATTCTAATGGACCAGGGCCCCGATAAGCTTATAATATAATATAATATGTATAATAAATGTTTTTGTCTACCTACTGTTCCAGTACTCAAGTTCTATACCCACTTCTATGTAGAATTGCAAAACTTAGAATGCATTTTGTAAGGGGGCCCCACGAATCTCGTTCGGTATGTTTATCTTTCCCCCGGGAAATACCGCCAGGTATCAACTTGGGGTAACTTACAATATCCTTTGATCAAAGTAAGGAGTGATCAAAATTATTACCGCCTCTGTCGGTTACTTGTTTTTTGTTTTAGACGTAAGACGAATTGAGATTCACCGTTTTCGTTATAACTGAGATTACCATAGTAGCTGTTCGCACGGTTTCACCTGTCCTAAAGATAAAAAATAATCTTTTCTTTTAAATAAATAATAAAATAATCCGCATGACGAATGCATTTTTTAACTTCCTTTTGTAGTTCGAAACGGAATAAATAATATTTTTATAAGTCAATCTTTAACATTCACCTACCCAGGTAATGACTTACCAATAAGTAAGTATAAAAAAATGTGGTGTCGTGGGACACCAGATAGGAACGATGTTCCTTCAGCTAAAAAGAAAGGTATTCACACTACTCGCTTGTGTATGCGACTGTCGCGCCTGCGCACGTCTCATTTAACGGTTTTATTCCACGCACTTTTTCTTACGGTTTTACTATCACATTTTTTTCAGTTCGGTAGCGTAGCAAAATCCCTATCCCCTCCAAGCCTGCCGTAAGGAACTTCGTTCCAATGACTTTTTTTTAAATAATATGTTCGGACAACTCACATACGGCCATTTGATCCCAAACTAGGCAAATCCTGTTCTTATGGTAACCAGACAGCTGATACATTACTTGTATATTTCTAAATATATACATATTATACATAAATTACGCCCAGACACAGAACAAATGATCATGCTCATCACACAAACATTAGTCCTCGGTGGGAATCGAACCCACGACCTTCTGGTTTAGTAGTTAGGGTCACTAGCCACTAGATCAATAGGCCAGTCAAATTAAGTTATACTAAAAAATAATCTTTGCCTATTTTTTTATTAATTTCCGCATTTACCTATATATTCCGTAGTTGGCAGGCATTTCATGATATCAGATCTACGCCAGTAATCCTTTACTGACTCTCGGACATGGGCTGGAATAGTTTCCGCTCTCACAGTGGTTTTTTCTACGCCACCATCTGTTCATTCATTCATCGACATTTTATTATTTATTTATTATACTAAAATAAAAATATAATAAGTGATTTAATACAATAGAAATCACAAAAAGTTCACTCTGTATAAAAAATAGTTACCTAAAAAATTTGGAAATCGTGGGACGCTGTGTAGGCATAAAGCAATGCGAACCTGCTTCCTCCTTGTGCAGGTGACAATCGAGAAGAATTCATAACTATTAATATATAAATTATTTAATAATATTGTAATTAAATACACACGCAAGTAAGCGCCATGCCAAATGCGCCAATCGCTCATAAAGAATCAAGCTATAAAACTATCCTTCCCGAAAACAGATGCAAAAACAAGTGTTGCCAACATGCGAATGTGACTCTTGACAGTAGGCCGGTCACATGACCTACCAGATGGTTATGGCGACTGGCATGTCTGGTATTCCCATTGGTCCTATTTAATAACGTCCGGTCCTGAAAGTTCATATTATAAGATGTTCTGTAATGTTAATGGGAGTTTCTATATCTAATTATGTTAAAACAACTGAAAACAACCTACCAGTTTAATCGAGGTTTATTAAGGTCATTAGAAGATATTTTACAGCTGTGCAATGTCACAAAATATTTACTAGTATTTAAGCGGTTCACAAGCGCTTTTTTTACCGAGCGCTTAAAAAGCATTTAAATAAGACAAATATCTATGTATCTATTCAAATTCAACAAGGTTGTTTTTAAAGCCCCTAAGCTTTTTTATTGAGCAATGTTGGGTTTTTTATGTTCAATAGAATTTAGCATGGCGAACTTGCAGCTCAAGCCAACGTCGGGTTTGACCTCGACGGGTTTTAAGCACTCGGTGGAATGGTGACTTATAATCATTATCAAATATGGTTATCATCATTAGATATGAAATAACGAAATCAGATTTTGCAGACTTTTTTTTTCGAAATGGCCTACGCTGTTGTTCCTTGAACTTTGACCTTTACGCTTAATCGGAGCAGATGGCTCATCCTTGCGTTCATTGAAAGTTATGTAAATCAAGAGTCAAAAAATGTCATTATGATGATGATGCTGATTAATGAGAAAATGCTAGCAATTTAATAATTTTTCTGATATTTGTCTATTGGCAAAAACATCTTTTTATTATTACGTACGTTAGTAAAATACGTAAGAACTTATGGAAAATACGAAACGTTCGATGCACACAATAGGCTAGCGAGCAAATATCTATGTAGATAGCTTAGATTATTAATATGTCTAGAAGGAGTGTCACCCTACAATCAAAACAAAAAGAACAGGCCAACATTTTCAAAGATGTATTCGTGAATAGTGATACCAGCTACTACAGTTCTCCCATAATCATCATTTTTAATCTCGTTACACTTCAACACAAACCTTCATTATAAATAAAAACAATAATGCGTAAAAATGCATGCGTATTCTATGACGATGGGACGGATACTAAACACAGAGAAAGAAATTTAGAGGCCAACAGTTGGACGCTATTTTTTGGACGTGTTTTCCACGCGACACTCTATCTAGACATATTATTGATCTAAGGTAGACACTGATAATTTTTCAAAAAATCATCCATCCTTAATCAACGTGTTTGCCACGTATATAAAAATACGCGTCATTGGCTATGGAAGCTTTTCGTCACGGTCGGAAGCTCACCTGATAACCCCAGTGACCTAACCCCACCGGTTCGCCCCTTCGCCCTCTGATGACACGTATCGCAGCTGTCATTGTCCACTAATAGCGACGTTACACATAATGATAATATTTTATCATAATTAAATTAGGGAGTCTTATGTATGTAAAGCAGATATAAACTGCAATATATTACAATACACACCCTACGTATAAGTTTACAAAATAGAAATGTTATTATATTTATTGAATATTACTAACGGACCTTACTGATATTGTCTTGGACAAAACATTATGTTGTGGATCTAATTGTGAATCTAAACCATTCTAGAATCCACTTCGACAATCACAATAAGTTTGATCAAAATGTGTCCGTTTAGAAGTTACTTGAGTAAAACAGGAATAAAGAAACTAAAAAAAAAACAGAAATCTAACCTAGTCGCGTGCTATAATAGAATATGAGCGATAAAAGAATTCAAAACAAAAAAAATGTAAAGGCCTGTATATTTTTTAATTACCACGATATTTATTTATTCCCCTGTGAACGGATATTTTTTAACGTAGTTTTTACTGTTTATAATTTTTTTGCTAATATTATTTTATTCTAAAAAATGTTGAAAATTATTGTTTACACAAATCTTACTCATTCTAAACTAAAATATTCTAGTGTTGTATGTATAGTTGCTTTCATTTCTATTTTTCTTTTTTGTATATCTTTGTTTTATGAAAATGACTATTTAATGACAAAAGTTAAATACGAATAAAAATTACACGCCGCAGCTATATAATCTATATTAATAACTTCGTGCAGGGGTACGATAGACTCGATCAAAACCTTACCGGTATAATAAAAGATAAAAAATTAAAGATTTCGAGTCGACAACATAATATATCCGCAAAATTCAGATTGTCGAGTATTTTCTTAAATTCTAATAATGGTGCTGACAGACAAATCGCAGCCATTAAAATGCAATGACATAATCGCATGACTCCAAATTTAACGCGAGCGAAGCCGCGGGCAACAGCTAGTATTTAATAATTTTGTAAATTTAAATATTCTTTAAAATTGTTGGAAATTGCTTAGTATAGCAATACTGTTGGCTTTCGTATAAGTAGAAACTTTTTTGAAGCGAAGCTATTATTTATATTATGGACGTTTCAGCCGCTCCCATATAGGTGACCGCGTTGTCACTATCCGTGCTAAGCGTCGGGATGTTACCGTAATGTTTTATTTAGTTTCTACGTCTACCAACCGATTGAGCCATCAACCATCAGGCTTTAAACTCTAGAACTTTCGAAAAAAGTTCCTACGCTTTATACAATAGTCTCTAAAGCTTCTTTCTATTACCGATTGAGCTAAATAGTCAAGACCTTTCGAAAAAAATTATATACTATCGGATGCATCGAGACCATGTTCTTTAAATTCATTTAAATATTATATTATGGTATTTTTTAATGTTTAAATCTGTCTGCTTAAATCTGAAAATCGCAATAGTCAAGTATGATATCTAAGAATGAACATAAAAATATGAGGCATACGAACCACAGGCATTAGCTGCGAGATACTGACGTGAAACTCTTCCGCACAAGTGAATTTCTCATAAACCGTTTAACACGGAACAAAAATAAAAGTTCTGTGTAATCTACTTGAAGTTCCTTATTGGAAATTCCGGGTGGAATTTTTGGGAAACCAACAAGATTGCGCGTCTATAAAAGCGAGCCAAGTACGAGTTGGCGTATGGCTTTTCAAGTGTATTATTATAATATTTAGAAAAGATGAAAGAATAAATTTAATCTGTATTAATTTTTATTGTTATTAAACTGAGTTTGCTTGAAAACGCTAATCGCTATCACTAGCAATCTCAGTTTTCGCATTCGATATTTTTATTATATATTTTGCAGGATTTTAATATAAATCTTATGCCATGCGATTTAGAGAATACATTTAGATCATGCTTTTAAGGCTAAAATATATTGGGTGGAGGGGCTGATAATTACCAGACCCTTCCAAACTTCATATTACTAATATACTTTTTGTGTAAAGTATTCTTTAATTTTTAATATTTTATTAATTAGTACCAAAGATTATTCACAAAATATCTTGAAAACGATTAATTATTGTGGAGATTTGACTGGATTTTGTAATATCAGGGCTGCGAGAATGGGAAACGTAATTAATCCGTCGTCGGATTTGCCTATCCACCCAATTATACACTTGGAGGAAATAGAGCTTCTGTATTGTTTGTATCATATAAGTGGTAAATGACAAGTAAGGTTTACTTAAAAAATGGTAAAAAAAAGTATCAGCCCATTATGTCCCACTGCTAGGCACGAGTCTCGTCTCATCGAAGGCGAGGGGTATTAGGCCATAGTTCACCGAGGCACTGGCCCAATACGGGATAGTAAACTTCACACACCTTAAAAGACTATCAATCTCATCAGTCATCAGGCGTGCTGGTTTCCTCACGATGTATTCCTTCACTGGTGAGCGAACGGTGATAAAAAAACCCATTTCATGCATCACAGGGGATCAGGATCGAACCCGGACTCTCTCGCTTAAGAGGCCGAGCTCATTACCCACTGGACAACCGTCGCAAAAAAGGTATAGAAGCAAAATACCTTTACTTTTTATCTCACAAGGTTTTTCGTCACCCGCCGTAAAAAGAAGTTTGGTTGGAAATTGAGGGCAACCGATCAACTAGGAATATCCATAAACTCACATAAAATTAGGTCTTACAAATTCATTTGTCGTTCAGACACGCTGAATCACAGACTATTAAATATTCCCTATACTGCCGCATACATATGAGACGCATGTGTGGACCAGACAGTTGGGATTGTCCCCTGCGACGCAACACTGCCTCATAATTGCATTTGAAGCCCACTCCTGGCAATATTGCCTGCTCCCATCGACCACATAACCCATAGACTCCTAATAACAGGGGAACGGGTTCTGGCGACACATCTGACTTATAGTACCGATGTAAGCCGTAAACAATGTACTCAAACTATCGTGTCGTCTCATTATTTCCCGTTGCGAAATATATCCATTTCTTTTTAACGTTCCGTGATTGGTAATGTATGACATTGAATTAGCTAATCACAGCATTTCCGATTCGTCTCACCTCAGCTAGTTGCCAGAATGCATTCAATACGAAAAATCAAACATTAGGAGTCTATAGGTTGTGTGGTCGATGCCTGCTCTGCACTCAGCGAACTCTAAAGTAGTTTGCTGCCTATTTCTATATACTTTACGATATTCAGTTAAATGGAGTAGGATATTTAAATAGTTTCATTCGAATGAATAAGTAAGCTTCCACTTTTTATATCTAATTCAATTCAATAAATATAAAGGCTCTGTGAGACTTGCTACTTTCGGTATTTGTAATTAGCGATTATGCAACTCCATTTTGCGAACTGTCTGATTTTATTATTTTTTACTGGAATTCGATCAAGCGTTTACCATGTTCTAGCGATTGGTGAAGGCTTTTTAGAAAATAGACAATTATTAAATTATGCAATTCTGTAATTATAACTACGTTGCCTTACCTTACTTTTTAGCGAGTGCATTCAATAGATATACTAGAACATCGCGGTTGTTTTAGCGAGTATGGACGATAAATAACTCAATCGCCGCTATGTTGTTAATGCGTGTTACGTGTGACGTAGCCATATTTTCAAAATCTGCGACGAAATTTATTCGCCGATATTAACTAGTCTTTTGTAGCCCGGAATTTTTTGCTGACTGACTAAAGAACGGCGCAAGTCTGTCTCGCTCGATAAGGATACAATGAACTATTTTTTGGGTTAATTCCTTATAACAATGATAAAAAAGAATGATTGTGTATAGTGTAGAATCACCTCATTGGCCGTCTGGTGAAAGACTACCGTCTTTCAGTTTGTCAAACCGAAACCTGTAGAAACTTTCCATTTACATAGAATTATAGAATATTCTAAGAAGTTAGTTATTACAGCCGAAGATAAATCGATAAAACGTTCACTAGATGGGCTTACAATAATACCTCTTCGATAATATTCGTCTTTTTAATATGTAACATTCATTTACCCATTTTAGAAGACCAAACTTAGTCGACTAATTTGAATAGTTTCAACTGCAAAGAAGCTTCTACAAGTAGTCGACGTAGCTGACCATATTAAGCTCGCTCTGAACTGGCATCTTTGAACAAAAAAAATACTTTAAGATCATCATCATATGCCTCTTTCAACGAACGCCAAGATGGCACTAGCATTAAGTCATTATACCGAAGTTGTATTAATTAGAATCATCCTATAACTTCACCCACGGCCATAGACGCAACTTACATAATTATACAGCAAGTTCATATGTTAATTTAAGTTTGGTACCGCCTCGCTCTCTAACTCACGACCACTTTCTCACCTATTTACTTAAAATTTCCGTTGGTTTCATGTAAACATGTTCTGTTCATGGAACGTAATAATGGCGATGATGTAACTACTACATATATATAAAGCTATTAGATATATATTATCTATACTAATATTATAAAGAGGAAAGATTTGATTGTTTGTTTGTATTGAACAGGCTCCGAAACTACTTGACCGGTTTAAAAAATTATTTCACTGTTGGGAAGCTAGACTATCCTCGGTGAACATAAGCTATATTAAATTTTCCAAAAAGTTAGAGACCCATATTAAAACTTAGTTGACGCAATAGCTAGTTAGATATAATTAAGTTGTTTAAAACGGGATATTGTGTATAATTTTCATTCTTATCGCCGTGCTCGATATTTCTGCATTCTCTGGTAACGTCCAGTCTTGCTTCAGGTCTTGTTCTTGCCTCCTTTCATTTTAAAACTCTGACCTGATATAACCTATAGTTTAATGTTCTTCCACAAAATAGGTTATGTCAGCCACCTAGCCACCTAAGGGCGAAACATCTAGCCCACAGAACGAGCTAGTCGTCATAGCCGAAATCGGTTAGGAATGGATGGTGAAGAACATCCTTCACACATAACTACACAACATTAGGGACATGACGGAACTCAATTTTTTTCATTCGTAGACGATTTATTGCATCAAATTAACCATTGGATTAATACATTTATCCGTCGAAATTATTGTACCAACATTTCCAAATAAAACGACATAACCAGTTATTTACATCCATGAATCCTTAATCATTTATTTACTCTCCAGTGATGTACCTCGACTATACGAAATCGTCTGACGACTACAGGCTGTCTAATCTAATGCAATTCTATATAAAGTTGCCAGAATGTGTCTATGATAACGTAAGTGGCATCGACACGAGCCCAGAGCACAATTTCCTCCGGCGCCTACGCCAAGTCAAGACCGGAATTTTCAGCTACGCCAAGTCTTATGTTTCAGAGATGAATCCTTTATTATTTTTATAGAACGCTTAAAGCGCATTTTGTATATACTAATATACTGTTATAATTTTCGTATATATTAACCCTTAATTGTCCCACTACTGGGCACAGGTTTCCTCGAAATCAGTGTTGGACCATAGTTTACTGATGCACTGGCCCAATGCGAGTTGGTGAACTTCAAACACCAGAAAAAGATCTTTCAATGTCATCAGCCCCCCTAGGCAAGTGGCACAAACGCTAAATGAATAGAATAGAATGCTTATCATACAGGGAATGACACTAGCTGTCAAATTACATGTCGCTAGTGTCATTCTCATACAATAAGTCTTGTCACGCTTGTCTAGGGGGGCTGGCATGCAGGTTTCCTCACTATATTTTCTTTCACCGGATAACATACTTTCATATCATATATTGGACAATAACTTATATCATAAAGCAACACGGTCCTCCTTATAGTTTAAAAAGCATAACCAGCAAATTTTCTATTTTCAAAATTTGTCAAATATTGTTTTCAGCCAGTTTTTTAATAAGAGTTATATTATAGTTAATAAATATAGATCTAATCTAATTTAGATCTACATTTTGTACCGAGTGAATCTTTTGATAATTTCGTTATATTATCATATTTATTATGTTCTTTATTTATGTAGTTTGCCATTAAAATAATTGAGTTTGTCAAAGTCAAAGTCAAATTTTTTTATTCAAAATAGTACAATCAAAGTATCTTTTTGAAAGTCAATTGAGTCTACCACCGGTTCCAAAGCAAGTCCACTGAGAAGAACCGGCGAAACAAACTCAGTGGAACTAATCTTTTCACATATTGTTACAAAAAATGAAATTTCAATACATAAAACACATTATTATAATAAAAAGCTTTTTATCCACCGCCGCAAGATTTTCTGGAATCTGGAGCGCTAAAATCGATGGTACACAGAGAATGTTTTCTCAAGCGAGCCTTTTGAGATTACGTCGCGACATTCCGATGTTCGATGAGAGAAATAGAGCGCGGGTGTAGGGTACGGCGACACGGATTGCTACAAATTGTTACGAGATATAAAAATAAGTGATGACTGATCTGTACGGATTTTACACCGACTTCAAGAAAAGGAGTTTATTCAATTCGACCGTATGTTTAGTTTGAGAAAAATGTTATTTTGAGATTATGTTTCATAAAAAAAAACATACAGTCGAATTGATAACCTCCTCCTTTTTTTGAAGTCGGTTAAAAATGAGACAAGAGTTTATCTTTAATAATAATAATAATAATAATATCTATGGACGCTTTTACACTACGTCAATCTAGTCCTGTGCTAAGTACTCGAAGAGACTTGTGTTACGGGTACCAGACAACGGAAATACATATATTTAATACTTTTTATATTAATACTTATATTTAAGATTTTTATTATATAATACACATATTTAATACACATCCATGACCCAGAAACACAGAAACTTTTTTTTTGTGTTCCCTGGCGAGATTCGAATCCGCTACCTCCGGCTTGTGCGCCAACGCGCTAACCACTGAGCCACAGAGGTCGTCTTCTTATTATCAACGATGCGTGCTACCGTCTTATTTCTTTAGTCAACCTGTTTATAATATGTTTCTGTAAGTTTTCATCAGAATGAGTGAATTTCGCGAAAACGTTCTAAAAATGTATAAAGTTTTCTCATCAATGATAGCATTTGATTTCGCTTTAGATAATTTGGTTTTTATAATTATTATTTTTTATTACTCTTTTTGTTTTTTTTTTTTTTTATTAGACCGGTACATATAGCCTATCTGTCAACAGACTTAATATTTATCTCGTGCCGTGAACAAAAATCATTATATCTATGCAAAATAATGTAAGCCTTTAATTTCAAATCTTATGTTATCATGGCTCAAGCAAAAAGATTTAAAAAGAAAAATACCTGAGAATGAGCATTTCACTCATGCAATTTAAAAATCATAATGATATAGTATCAAATATTTTTATTATTTCATTATCATAATATTAAAACATTCCACCTGCTGCTAGACATCAGCATTTTAAAACTAACGTATACGTTAATTGTGAAACATAAATAAGTGAGATGTAAGAATCCGTTCTAAGACCAGTATAAAACTTCGCAATTCGAGAATTTCTAGAGACTTCTATAACTGTGACCAGTCGATGCAAAATGAACGTCACGGGCCGTGAATCTTTAGAAATACGTTGGGAGACTTGAGATACGGTTCCTTGTATCTTGAGTAATGATAATCATCAGCCTATACTACGTCGAGTACTATAAGATACCATCCTACTATCCTACTAACATTATAAACATAAAAGTTGGTAAGTATGGATGTTTGTTACTGTTTCACGTAAAAAGTACTGAATGGTTTTGATAAAATTTTATAATAATATAGCTTATACATCAGAAAAACACAAAGGCTATATTTTATCCTTGTAACCAGATAGTAACGGGAAGTACGCAGGTGAAATTGACGGGCGCTGCTAATACTAATTTAAAATGGAATAAATATCATCACTTTAAACATATCCCCAGGATACTTGAGATCATGTTGTATGTTCATTTGGTACCTCCGTCGATCCTGGCTATACAGGAGTCCCTAGTCGGTGGCGTTATCACGAGTGATGGACCTAGATACTAGATAGTAAGATAATAATTTATGGCTGACGAGTTACTCATGAACACATTCATTTGAACATGCTAATTTAAATCTTACTAACTAGCTAGATAAAGTTAATTTTATTTTGTTATCAAAATAATTTGAAAATGTAAATGAAAGATGATAATTTTTAAATAGTAATGATGATGATAGTGTATAAATTTCAAATGTGTGCATATACAGTTGAATTTTAACAGCCCGACTTGGTATATCTCTCGTAAAACCCTTTGGGAAATAAGCTTGATTTTTAAACGAGACGTACTCTTCGCTCAGTCTTAAAGGAAACTTTCAGTGCAAAATGTACAACGTATGTAAAGTTGCAATAACAAATTCCTAATATATACAAAAACATGTTTAGTTGTAATTATGATATCTATGTAAATAAAAATGAACTATCGAAATGTAAGCACAACTTTAGAACCACTGCACCAAATTATATGCGATGTATTTGGAAAGCTTTAAAAAACGAAGAGGTATGATAGTGTAGGCGTGGCCTGGCATGATTTAAGTGAAAGAAACGCGAAATAATTTTTTTAGGTTGTTTTTATTTATTTTTTGCACTCGCAGTCAGCGTTAGTCCATAGCGTGTATGCATACATCGAAGGCATGCAAAATACATAAGTTCTAAAATTTTCTAATAATCACGTTTTTGAGATAAATGACTATCTGCATTATATAATATATAATTAAAAGTATGTTCTTAGGCTTAAATCTTTCAAGGCGTTCTAAATACACCCATTATATTTTTTTGTGTTTGTTATCGATAAGGCAAGGTTTGTTAAGGTTGTATAGGGAAATGATGATCATTGATAACGGTCAACTTTTTTGGGTAAGGAAAGAACACTGCAACAGTGGCGGGTTCAGTTTGTTATTAATAACGACATAATAATTGCGCCCAGACACACACCAGCGCATCAGTGAACTGTGACCCTCATATCCTGATTTCGTGAAGGAAACCCCAAGTGCCCAATAGCGGAACATGTAAGATATGATATTATTATTATATTATACATATTAAGAATTGCACATGTAATCCATGAAGACAATCTCCGAGTAGCCAGTCCGTTTTGGATGCGAGTGGCTTGTGATCGGTTGTCTTAGCGTTCATTGCTGGTGATGATTATAAAGATGTTTGGAAAAGTATAATATTATTAACCGACTTAAAAAAAAAGACGGAGGTTATCAATTCGTCTGTATGTTTTTTTTTGTATCGACATCTGACGATTTTCTCAGTTTATTACTTGTCGATGTAATATGAATAATATGAACAAAAACCACTGAATAGGATACTTTGGAAAGTATCAAAGTATTGTGAGGTCATCATCATCAACTTTCATCCGTCCACGGCTGAAAATAGGTTCCCTCAATAAACGCTAAGACGACAGGCCCCTTACCACTAGCATCCAACACAGATCGGGAACGCCAAAAATTTTGCAAGAAAAAATAAAAACTATATTACTTATGTATAAACTTAAAACTAAAAAGTACAAAATAAAATTAATTTTAAATAAAAAGCCAAAAACCGACTTCAAAACTATACCTTAATTAATGTACAACTAAAAATTTTAAAATAATATTATAATACTTCGAAGTGAAGTAGAAGACACATACTATTTAAAATCGGGTATTTTTAGAGTCGGTACCAGCCAAAACATGGCTGCCCTTCACAGGCATCTTCTCAATACTTGGTGTATGTGATTGATCATTAAAATATCCTCTTTGGCTGGCACCGACTCCAAAAATACCCAATATTATTGTAAACGGGCAATACTTTAACTTTTACAAAACTGGCTACAATAGCTTAGCCAAGTTAAAGTATTATTATTTATTAGTACAGGAATAAATTATAATGCAGCAGCAATCCGTCCGAAATATTAATATATATATACATATAATAATATTATGCAAAGCATATATAAAAATACAAATATTAAGTATACGGTAGTGCCATTAGCCATACCAAAATATATTTTGACATATATTTAAGTCTGGCTGTCATTGCCGGCAATGTTGCTGGCCATCCTGCTGCAGCCATTTCAGTGAAATGATAGCCCGTTTAGAACATTGCATTCTTTAGAACATAACATGTAATGTATTTTAAGATATATATAATTACTTATTTTATCATTGACTTTTTTATCACCATAATATTCTCTAAGCTATTTCAATGGAAAAATTTTAATGAAATATTTATGTAATTCGGCGCAGAGGCTGGAGGTCTGAAAGGATTCTTATTAAGATGTGTCCCGACAACGTCCAGCGATAAGATCTCCCAACCTTATGCTAAACAGATTCCTGTACCGGTTTATTCTTAGCTGACATCTAAAGGAGGTTCTCATTTTCTCCCCAATTTTCACTACACAGCGCCTTAAGAAAATATTGAACTGAGTTTGAGTTCTATACTGATTCTTCTGTATTACTTTTACATGCTTGTGTGTTAATGGTCAGCCGTGGTAAATGTCGAAATATTGAGCTCAGCAAAACAAAAGTAAAAATACGACAGAAACCCCGTTTTAAGGATAGATGAGATATTTTCTTGTGATTAGGAAATGGTTGCATGGTTAAATTACTTAATTCGATCAGCCTGTCAGTTGACATAACAACTAGAATGAAAAAGTGTCAAAATTGACTCTATAATCGTATGTTAGCCGCCACGTTAGTGGTTAAATGTTAGTTAACTTTGACCAACTTTGACCAACATCTTAGAATGACATACACTTTGACCAACATTTCAGAAACCGGGTGTTAGAAGAACGGATGGCTGATAGGCGAGGTTTAACATTGGTCATGACAATACTACAATAAAATATACAGTTAAAATGTACAAAGCATCAATGTACACGTAAATCGCTCACATTGTGAAAATCCACTCGATCTCTTAATCCTAGTTTTATAGGTTAGCGTTTAAATAGGTTGGCGAATAATCCGAGTACAGATTATGCGCTAAGCCATTTAACGTAGATCGGCTTGTGGCTTTTTCTATTGAAAACAACTAATTGAAAACTATTTTTCTATTTTGAATTTTTCTATTTCGATTACAATTGGCATATAATTGGTATATTGGGGTATAAGATACAGGCCAACCTTTTGGATATAGATATAATAATATAATAATAATATCTATGGACGTTTTAACACCACGTCAATCTGGTCCCGTGGTAAGTTTCCGAAGAACTTGTGTTACGGGTACCAGACAACGGAAATACATATATATTTAATACTTTAAAATATATTAAAGTATTAAATTACTACAATTATTACACAAATTTAATATACAGCCATGACCCAGGAACACAGAAAACTTTTGTTCCCTGGTGAGATTCAAACCTGCTTTCTCCGGGTTGACCGCCAACACGCCAACCACTGAGCCACAGAGGTCGTCAAAATTAGTTATAAATATATATATACTTAGTCTGAATCCCGGAACAGCTCGAACGGTTTTTATGAAATTCAGCATGCTGTGGGTCTTGGAGCGCGATAAATCGAACTTGGTACCATTTTTTTAAGTGTAAGTGTAATAAGTGTCTTCAGGTCAAGAAAAACTGCTGGAGTATCATAAGATAGAGGTGAGATGGAAATTCGGTTTCGATAACCGGAATGCCGTGTTCATGTCTCCAGTTCGACTAAATCTTTTATTTTAAAGTTCCATCTTTTGTGAGAAAAAGTATCATTAGAAGCCGCAACGAAAAACGTCCGCGACGTTCAGAGGCGGCAAAAATCGAATAGACTACAGGCGGCAAAAATCGAATAGACTACAGGCGGCAAAAATCGAATAGACTACAGGCGGCAAAAATCGAATAGACTACAGGCGGCAAAAATCGAATAGACTACAGGCGGCAAAAATCGAATAGACTACAGGCGGCAAAAATCGAATAGACTACAGGCGGCAAAAATCGAATAGACTACAGGCGGCAAAAATTAAATAACCTACAGGCGGCCAAATCTGTGAATCCGAACTACATGACAGTTATATACGATAACGTGGGCGAATTATCAGATTTAATTGATGGGAGGATGCGCTGTGCCGCGTTCAGTATTTGTATGGAGGGGCCATACAAATACTGAACTTCCGTCAAAAAGCTTGTGTTTGAGAAAAAAAGGGCCAGGAAATTATTACTTGCGCCAAGACTTACAATCATATTATGTCTCGTGTAGAATTTCATATCCTGAACCTAATGTTGAATTGTTTCAACTCGATTATAAACGACCACTTAGCATTAGGTGAATTTTCTTTCAGTTCTTTTATTAATATTTTTATATAAATCTAATCTTTCTATAAAATAAATCTATGAAACTGTTATTATACTTCTATGGGTTTGGATATTAATTTGTATGTTTGATAATGCATCCTAAATAAAGCTATTTCTTCCAACGGTGTAAATTATATCAAAACTTCGTCCGCCATTTTGTCTGAACAGCTTCTTTAATGAAAATCCGCCCAAGTGCATATTATAACAACACAATGTGCTGTATCTTAAATAAAGTTAATTTTGGTACAAAATAGTTTCATACAATAGTATTATATTTAAGTTTATGAAAACTTACCAATTGAGCTTAAAGGCCATTAGACCTTAAAGGAGACTTAACTTAAAAGACCTTTCGAAAAATATTTAATAAAATATTTTTTCAAAAGGAAGATTAGAAAACACACAATAGTCCACCCATAAATGTGACCAGGATTAACATTTTTTTCAAGATCAAGATTAACGCTTCAACAACAACGCAACAGAACTGGTGTTCTTCTCGAGCTGGAAGTAACAGCCGCGCTGGTACCAACGCAATTTAAATATGAACCAGCACTTGCATATTTGTATTTGGCAAATCTAGCTCATATATAGCAATCATTCTAAATTCATTTTAAATGAGGGCAATGCATATTGGACCGTAAGTATAAAACAAAGCATGAATTTATACCGTGTACCTCAAAGGAAACTGCCACACAAAACACCGCTCGCCGCGTATCCCAGCAATCCCTGGCATTCCTAACACATTCATACATGCATGGCCGCAATATCTCATGTAATGGTAATCCAATATGCCATATAATTCATCTCTTAAACTTACATTACGGGTTTTGTACAGGATTTAATCCGAGCAAGCGATGGAAGACATCAATGTATCGCGTTCAAACACAAAGCGTCATCGTTCTGTTTGTTATGAGTAAAAGAAGCTTTGGGATGCACCAGTTTGATGTCCGGGACAAGTATGATGGAGCGTGTAACCAAGTATTCCCGTTTCGAGGACAGTGACGTCACAGGCGACCTAAAAGCATCTTTGAGACTATCGATTTATCTTAACTTTACTGCGGTCTTACAAAAATCCATAAAAGACTATGAAGTGTTATGGAATAAAATCTTATCATATAAAGGACTTACTGAACATACATTGTATGTATTTGCAATATTGCTGTCTTAGATTGCCTAGGTACCTATCTAATATCATCATCATTCACTAGGATTCTTGAAAATAACTTCAATTGGAATGAAAATCAATATTAACCTTTTCCTGTACACTCTTGGAAAAAGCCTTCTTCAAAAAGAACCAAGACGCCTATTACCTATTTCTTCGGATGGAGCTATGCTAATGGCCCTACTGGCCATGCTTCATCGCACGTGTCATAACCCCATATGAAGTGCTTACGGATATCAATTTTTAAGCCACTTCCACTGAATTCACTACAATAATAAAATCTAATATGATTTTTTATGGCTTTCCTATTTATAATAAAAAAAATTGATGATTTTTATTGCTTTATATTACAGTGGTTTTAGGAGGACTCCCTCCTTTTTCTTTCCGTGGAACGTGGTTCGTAAAATTATCAAAAACTTAAGCAATGTTAACCTTATTAATAAACCACAATGAAAATGCTGATAGTTCAACATTTTGATTTCTTATGTTTAGGCGAATTTGACTTATTATAATGAAACAAATTACGGATTAAAATTCGCGTTAACATAAGAAAACTATATAATGAAACAATTTTTACGGATTTTATCGCGGCTTATTAAGTTTTATTTACATGCCCGACGGTTACGGGAAGATTCAGTCCTGCTTGCAAGGTTACTGTAAAATATCCGAAACGTCGGGCATGTTAAAAACTCAATAAGCCGTGATAAAATCCGTAAAAACTGTTACATTATAATGAGCGAAACTGGCCTAAACATAAGAAAACAAAATGTTATGAACTCTTTACTCTCGGCATTTTCAGCGTGGTTTTTACATGCCCTATTTTGATTATAATGAGTTCGTAACATTATTCCTAACATCCCTCCCCTAAGGATAAAACATAAGCCGTGATTCAAACATAGAAACATGTATTGATAAACATATTATGCAACCAATATTAAGTACACTATCGGGCCGGCCGTAGGGCATGCTGGGAAGTGCACGGTCGCTGTAACGTGACAGGGAGCGTGACAACAGGATACCCCTCCCCCTCCCCACACACTGAAACATGCTAGAACATACGATACGATATCGATAGAGAAATTTCTGGAAAAGAGGTTTCATTGCCTGGGTTAGTAATACTAACACTATACTAACAACTAATAAACAAATAATGATTTCGACAACAAACAATATTTGATAAATATAAAAATATATCAAATAATCGGTGAAGGAAAACAAGTCTTTGAATGCATGTAAAGCTAGGCGAAACACACTGAGTGTAACAAATCTTTTGAATTTCAAATGAAATACATACTACTATACTAATAGGTATAGTAAGAAACTCTGATGTGTAAATGAGAGTGTAGTGCTAACACTGGATCTATATAGCCCTTGTTTGCAGGACCCTAGGTACTGGTGAACTAATAAAATAAAACCTCGACCAACATGACCGAAATCATTCTTTATAATGACTTCATTATTTTAAATCAATACACAATAATTTTAGATCCATCCACAATTCAACAATAAAAGTATAGTCTATTGAAACGTCTTTTCCAAATACGGTCAAGTGCCGATAAAACGTTAAAATTATTCGCGAAATGAAATAAATCGCATAATATGATTCCTTCGAATCGTTTCAAAGTCCAAATTACACGTCAAATGGTTTGAAATCTTGGAATATTCCAGAATATTCCTGAATATTTTTTGCGTGAGACCGTCCCCCCTTCCCTGGCCCGCCTCCCCCGGCGACCCCGATGACAAGAATATCTAAATATCATTATAAGTTGCGGCCCCGCGGAATTCCGCGCTAGAGGCTCTTTTCGACTTTATTTGTCGAACTCTAGTAGTTTGTCCGTAATGGGTGTTATGAGTTTTGAACAATAATCACCATCACCCGTATTAGGTGATAGCTGACTAATTCTGGACCGTTAAAAGAACACTACTAAACACCAAGACGGCCGAAGGGACCGCTCAAGGTGATCGTTCTCCCATCTAACTGGGAGTAGAGTATACTTAAACTTTTTTAAACGCAGTGCCAAGCTGCTGCTATACAGCCGAATTGGGCTGAGACGGCCGGGGTGTTACCTCGCGCTCACAAGATACCGGAGTGAAGTAAAAGGTATGCTGTCGCGTTTTGTGTTTCTTGTGAGTTTTCGGTGGTTCATTGGAGAGATAGGGCAAAGGAGGGCAACGCAACGATTAGGTCATAAGAATACCTAGTTTGACAGCATATATTACTATAAACTCAATGCAACTCAATCATAGCTTCATCCCATAAGACCATTACTCGCCGATGAAGAAAAACATCGTGAGGAAACCTGCATGCGTAATGAGGTTAAGTTAGGTGACCACCTATGGCCTTACACTCTCATCGACTGATTTTGAAGAAGAGGCCAGTGCTCAGCAGTATTTTGTATTTTTACGCTCACTAAGACCTTCTGTCATCTTTTAAAAAGTTTTATCAAAATATGCTACCAGCAGGAACGTTAATTGATTCATCGTTGGACTAATGGCCGACTCTATCTACTTACTATCAATCTCTCTTTTCTTATCTCCCTTACTATTCTCTTTAATTTCTTACTATTCTGTTACTTTGCTGTACCTAGACAGTAAAATTCTTTTAATTACATTAATACAATCAACTCATTCATTCTGTCACAATCTGCGGAATGAATTTAGAAGCAAGTGCGCAATTAAAAGTGGGAAACGGCGAAGCGAAATGCCAAGGTAAGCCTATTATTGTAATGCTCGGCCTACAGGCTACAGGTACAAAGATAAAATGGTTCAAGTTCAGGCCTACCTTTTAATGAACATAAAATAGAGCACGCGGCGATAGCGCGAGAGCTGATGGTCTTTTTAAATTAATTTACATGAATTATATCAAAATTGTATAATTTTTTTTATAGAAGACAGACAAGATGGTAGTATGTTGATGTCATAAAACGCACACCTTTTGAGTTAGCGTATTCGCGTAACAAATTTTAAGCAGATGATAAGGAAGGAGATTTAAGAGCAGATGCAGTAAAAATCGGTTAACGTTTGTAAAGCCGCTGGGATCTCTCTTACAATAACTATTACGCAATGGTTGTTTTATTTAACGCCTTAATTACATATTAATTACCAAAACCCATGTACAAACATTTTATCCAAACAGCTTGGGACATGGCTAATGAGATTTGGTATCATAAATTTACTTAAACTTCTTAGACCCTACGAAATTGTGTACTTAATAAATTCTAAAATGTGAAGGTCCGTGCGCTATACTAAAACGCTAAGCTATTTTGAAATTAGAATGTGTAGACTTTAGTAATATTAATCATAAAAGTATGTAGTAATTTTAATCATAATCCGGTACTAAAATAGGACATAATTATGGTAATACAATCCATATTATGATTATAACGTAAACGTCTACTCGAATAAAGCCATGCACAATCATTTATTTTTAATTTCTTTCAGATGTTTTACTCATCAATTATGACATTTGTTTTAAATAAAAATAGTCAAGAGCTCTTTGACTATGATTTTGTTGTTGGATGCACGGAGCATAAGAAATCGTGGTCGGTAAGCATTGTGGTATACTCGTATATTTTAATGAATGGATTTTTTCAAAGGCACCATTTTACATACAATATCCTCATTAGCTCTTAACCTATATTAAAATTGGAACTTCTCATTTAGTACTATCAACTTCTGCCATTAAATCTCACCGTGGTACATTCATTATCAATATCTTTCCGTCTGATGTCGTATTTAGCGTTGCTAATTAATATAAGTCCCAAGGAATTGGGTATTTTCGACAAGAAGGCATCCTTATTTCACATAATACACTGTAAAAGTGGTAGTATCAACCATTATGAGTCCCACTGCTGGGCACGGGCTCCTCCTCGAAATCAGGCGAGGTGGGTAATGTGCCATTGTTCACCGGTGCGCTGGTACAGTGCGGGTTCAACTGAATGAACTTCACATACCTTCAAAGACTTCAATCTCATCAGGCATGTAGGTTTCCTCACGACGTTTTCCTTCAGCGGTGAGCGAACGATGGTCTTATGTTTAGGGTGCATTTAGACATTTTGAAAAACCCATTTCAAGGTACACACGGGGGGTCAGGATCGAATCCAGACTTCTCCCTCGAGAGGCCGAGCACATTTCCTCTGGACCACCGTCCCTCCTCCTTCAAAGTCTTTTAGGCTAATTAACAACCAAGCGTGCAGGTATCATTACTTTCAGCCATAATGAAAACGATCTCTTCTGGTGGTAGACTCAATTAACGTTCAAAAAGATACTTTGATGGTACTATTTTGAATAAATTTTTTGACTTTGACTTTGACTTCCTGGCTTCCGTGAATGCTAATTCACGGAAGCCTGCTGTGTCTCTAAGCTGGTTCTCTCCTCCTAGCTCCTCCAGTTTGTCAATCTATGCACCCACCACGTCGTTATTTAACAGCTACACTAATACACAGTACTGTTATTAAATTTCTTACCTATTACCTCTATTTAACACATTTAGCACTTTCAATAAATTCAGAGCCTTAGGCGACAGTGGCCTAGTGGGTAAGGGCTCTCGAGTAAGAGGTCTGAGTAATGGGTTCGATCCTGACTCTTGTTGTGCTTGATATGAGTTTTACTAAATTTCTCCTTGAAGTTGAGGTTGCGGTGCGACTCCAGTAGCTGCTGCTGCAGTATGCCCTTGGTCCTCTGACGAACGTTCTCGATATCCTTCGCCTCAGTGGTATAGGCAAGTAGGCAAAATGGCTAACACAGTCATATATTTTATTATCGAACACCTATATTTACGAAGTCATCTAAAAATACCTCGGGGTTTATAAAATTGTCACACCAGCACGGCGAGTTATAATATCATAAGCATATAAGTATGTTACCGCAAGCAATTTTACACCTTTCTCCGCTAACCGGGGATTTAGGTACCTTCTAGGTCTTCGCAACGGAACAATATTTACATCTACAGCTGTATTTATAAGCGGTATGCGTTTGTATGTATATTTTTTAAATAATTTTAACGATAAATATGTATTGATGCACTTTATAACGGTGTTGCAGTATTCTTCTAGCATGGTATATTATGTATATGGTATACTAGCTGTGGCACGCGGTTTCGCCCGCTTTACCCGAATTAATGTATCCTATTATATGTGTAGGATGTTCGAGAATATGTGTACAAAGTTTCATGATGATCGATTGAGTCATTTTCGCGTGCAAGCGTAATAAACATCTCTACTTTTATAATATTAGGAAGGCTTGTTATAGACCACAGTGTAACCCCTACTGAGTCACGATCCACTAAATGGGAAACGCTGCCCTAGACTCTTACTAGGGAATCCCCACCATGGTTCAGGCCTTGTCGTGGCGGTGGGGCTCAGCCCAGGGTGACCCGAACACTTTGGGCGAAGCGAATTGAGCCGAAGGGGCTCTTTGTATCCCTCTTATAAGAAGGGAGGACAAAAGAGCAAGGGGTGAGGACGGGAATTTCACCCCATCGTACTGTCCCGACGTTGGAGCCCCTCTGTGGAGGTGGCGTCCCCTGAGGGACTGACTAGCTTGTAGATCCGGGGCACCTTGCCAAAGGCGACCTTGGTGGCACTCGCCGGGTTTTAGTGGGAAGAGTTGCGCCTGCTAACCATCTTTCAGTGCATCTCGCGGCGTAAGAAAAAGAAAGACCATAGTGTTCTCGCGAGCGCTTTAAAAGCGTCGCGGTTAAACAAGACTTTGGCTCGAGTTGCTAGTTTGGCATGCCTAATTTGATCTAACGTCAAACACTCAACGTCCAAAATCCAATGGCACTTGACTAAGTAATTAAGATACCAGATAACGCAGAGCGCAAAAAAAAATACAAGAATGAACGATAATTCATAAGGTAATAAGGCATTTGATTAGAATCCTCGTTCTTACGCTTATTTAATAATGCAGATGTAAACTGTAGCCTGGATTCTTTAAAGTTCTGGTGTAAGTATATTAATAACTGGACACTTAAATACTGTTTCCATTATAGCGAAAGGACTTGTCTTTGTAAGTTTTGATCACCTTATTTATAAGTTTTCATTAACAAGATTGCTTTATTGCAACCTGTTTTAAAGTAAGTATTAAATAAAATAAGTATCACATGTATTTGAGTTCCCTTACACCTTTTGTGTTAAGATACTCATCAAATGACTAAAAAGACGGCATAGAAATGATCTAGAACAGCGAAGATAAGTATTCTTCCCAACCCAAAGGGAGGGATGCTCTGTGCAGCGCTCCCGACTGCATTGGTTCCATCTCGTCTGTTTCTCATCTGAAACTTTGCTGTGTTTCGGAGAAAAGGCCAAGACAGACAGTGGCACCAAGACACATATTATATCTCAGGATAGAACACATTAAATAATTGCCTTTTTATCTTTTTCTTTTTTTACGCCGGGAAATGCACTGACGCATACCGCTGGGGAGTGGGTCTTCCCAGGCGGGTATGTGGGACTCGCTGCGCCCGAAAGATGGTAAGCTCTACCCACTAAAACCCGGCGAGTGCCACCAATGCCGCCTTTGGTGAGGTGCCCCGGATCTACAAGCAACAGGGCACCTCGACGGCTAGTCAGTCCCTCAGGGGACGCCACCTCCACGGAGCGGTTGCCCCGCACCACAGAACAACCACTCCCAACGTCTGGACAGTACAATGAGGTGAGGTTCCCATCCTCACCCCTTGCCCCCTGCTCTTTTGTCCCCTCTTCTTATAAGAGGGTGTGGCGGAACAATCACAGCGCCACAATCCTGAATCGCGCTATCAGAATTCCAGCGCCCGGTCGCTATATATACAACCTCTGACACGATAGCTAGTGGGCTTCGGCCTGGCCGAGCATTGCACCACGCTCGGTCGGAGATCTCCCTTTGGGGCCTACCACCATATTCCCACAAGGGGTACAAAGAGCCCTCTCGGCTCAATTCGCTTCACCCAAGGTGTTTGGGTCACCCTGGGCTACTGTGCCCCACCGCCACGACAAGGTGAACCATGGTGGGGAAACAACCAACCAACCAAACCACCTGAACCATGGTGGGGATTAATGAATTGCCTGGGCTAGTTCAAGGTAATCTATTCAAAAGTGCTCAACTTGGCGAATAAACATAAAGTTTATTCGCAAAGTTGAGCACTTACTATTAGATGGCACGTCTGCCAATTTGCCTTACCAAGTAACACAAAAAACAGTAGGTATACGAATTTATATTTCATGGAGGTTTTTTATTTATTACTAGCTGTTGCATGCAGCTTCGCCTGAGTCAACTAAGTTTTAATACGGGTTCTTTTTGAAAATTTAATATAGCCTATACTAACCGGGATAGTGTAGGTTCCCAACAGTAAAAGAATTTTTCAAGTTTCGAAGCCTATTCAATACAAACAAATAATCAAATCTTTCCACTTTATAATATTTTACCAAGACTAAATGTCGGCGAGGTTGCGTGCAAACACCTAGCGGACTATAAAATCAATTATCTAAATATGTAGTGCATTGCTATATAATAGCATTATGTTCTTATCCGTTTTCCACGCTTACATAATATGTTATTAAAGTTTTATAATCACCATCTTCCGGCGACTCTAATGGCGTTCTTTATTTGTAGGTACCACAGTTTTATAAAACTTCTAGAAACAAAACATGACCGAAGGTGTGTAGTTTTTCTCTTTTTATCTCTGAAGTATTTTCGAAATTATACTAGGAGTACATAAGAAGATGCGAGTGACGAGGGTCTATTGAGTAAGATCTAACCTCTTGAGCGTGAGGTTTGGGTTCGATTCTGACCTCCTGTGATGCCTTAAAATTGGTTTTTCTTCATTTCTAAGTATACCGAAACATGAGACCACCGCTCGCTCACGCTAAAGAAAAACATAGTGAGGAATCTAAACATGCCTAATAAAAGTCTTTGGAGGTGTGTCAAGTTCACCGACCCGATACATTCTTTGCCTAATTTCGATGAGGAGACCCAAGCCTAACAGCAGGACATATAAAGATTGCTACTTTTCTTTATACTTTTACATAAGAAGAAGAGTTGAAGAATTAACCATAGTGTCCCTGCTGGTTGCCAAATTTAGTACACTTTTCTATTTCTTATGTGTGCTTTTACGGTCACTGATTAGCCTGTATATTTTTTCTACCATATCCATAGACATAATAATCTTTGATTACAATAAGCTATATGGAGCATGAGTGCTGCTTAGTTCATAAAATCGGCGCCATTTTGTCGGACGGCTATTGACATATTTTTAAGAGTTATCAAGTGATTATATAATATCCTAGCTGCCCCGACAAACTTCGTTCTGCCTAACGTACTAATATCGCTATTAAAAATAGGGGTTGATCGTAGAGAGTGAAAATTTAGAGTTGTATGTATTTTTTAATCTTGTATCATAAAAAAAATAAAAATAAAATTTTGTCCAAAAAATAATAAAAATAAAATTAGGGGTGGACCGGACCACACTTAATATTTAGGGGGATGAAAAATCGATGATCGCTGATTCTTAGACCTACTGAATATATGCATATAAAATTTCATAAAAATCGGTTAAGCCTTTTCGGAGGAGTATGGTAACTAACACTGTGACACGAGAATTTTATATAATATATTTTACGAGTATTGTAGCTATAGCTATATTCTTAGTATACTACATTACTCTAATGCAGCATTTAGCATTTATAAGCCTTTCACTATACATAAAATAAGTTATATAAGTTTACCATGAACTATCTACATACAAATCCCGGTGCGTTTTTTTTTATAGCATAGGAAATCAAACGAACTGTTGAAGCCTTTTGGCGACTATCGACGCCCATAAACATCCCCATAACCAAATCCTATACAAGATGCGTTGCCCTCCATTTCCCTATCCACCCCATGGACCACCGGAAACTCACAAGGCGCACGAAACGCGACAGCATAACTGCCGCTTTACGCCGGTATTATGTGAGTGAGAGGTTCCGCCCCGGTCGCGTACCCTTATATGTCCCACTGCTGGGCACGGGTCTCCTTCCTCGAAATCAGGCGAGTAGGGTAATGGGCCAATAGTCCACCGCGCTGGCCCAGTGCGGGTTGGTGAACTTCACATACCTTCAAAGACTTTCAATCTCATGCAGGTTTCCTCACGATGTTTTCCTTCACCGATGAGCGAACGATGGTCTCGTGTGCACTTAGAAATTTAGAAAAACCCATTTCAAGGCACACGCGGACGGGTCAGGATCGAACCCGGAACCCCTCGCGTAACCGTCGCTCTAACTGGACCACCGTCGCTCTAAGACCCACGCGCCGGCCCAATTCGGCTGCAAAGCAGCATTCCACTACCTCTTTCAAATTTTACATTTTTAATTATTTATATTTTTTTCATTTTATATTTTTTTTATTTTTAATCATTTTATATTTTTAATTACTTAACCAAGTACGCTTATTGAATGCGGGTGTATATTACTCAATAAGTACGTACACGTTTTCTTGGAGACGTTTTATCGGAACGTCATAAGTCTTAATGTTGACGTCATAGTCTAGCTGTTACGCCTTCGTTTCTATTTTAAAAGTACTTTAGTATTAATAGTGAATAAAAGCAATTTTCACACCTACAGTGTTCTATTTCTGTGCGGAACCCACTTATGATCGTTTTATCTGTTATGTAAACATATGACGAGATTTTAAATGCTGGTACTTCTAGATACTAGAGAAACTTTTTTATTTTATTGACTGTTTTGATTGTATATGTTTGTTCTGCTATGGCCCAGTAACATTCTTATTCACCACCCTTCGCGACCCACTCAAGTTTTATCCCCTGAATATTAGGCAAAATAAAACAAAATTACAGCTAGGAGTACATTTCTGAATGTATTACAATAATTAATTAGAGAGAATTATGAAGTTGTTTGTTTTTGACTCTTATCTGTTCAATCAAGTTCTTCTAATATTTGTTTATAACGAGGAGGCAATGGTGCGACCCGGTATATTCTTTCGTGGACAAGTACTGGGTCTAGATCCACTAAATGGGAAACGCTGCCTTTGACTAAGGGATCCCCACCATGGTTCAGGCCTTGTCGTAGCGGTGGGGCTCAGCCTAGGGTGAGCCAGCACCTTGGGCAAAGCGAATTGAGCTGAGGGGGAACTTTGTATGCCTCTTATAAGAAGAGTGAACAAAAGATCAGGGGGCAAATGGTGAAGACGAGAACTTTACCCTATCGTACTGTACCTACGTTGCGAGTGGCCGTTTTGTGGTGCGGGACAAACCCTCTGTGGAGGTGGTGTCGGTCTTCTGAGGGATTGAGAAGCCGTCGAGGTGCCCTGTTACTTGCACTTCCGGGGCACTTTATCAAAGACGGCATTGGTGGCACTTCCACTTACCATCTTTCGGGCACAACGAGTCCCACGTATCCGCCTGGAGAGACCCACTCCCCCGCGGGGTGCGTCAGTGCATTTCCCGACGTAAAATAAAAAAAAACTAAATAGGTGATATATAGAAGATGATGCCTAGCAAGACACTTAAAAGTTATATAGTGTCTTTTCTCGATTCAATACGATATCAATACGACTGACGCGTGGAAAAACTTCCAGGCATTTACTAAAAAATTTGTAATAGGTAACGCAATGCTGCTTTGCCCAGCAGTGGATACATAAAGGCTGATGATGATGATGATGTCATTATTTTTACTATTGCAATTATACAATAACCAGAATAAATATAAGTTACAGACACAAACTACATGATATTATAGCATAGTAGGGCAAACAAACTTAACCCACCAACCTTCTTATGCTCCTACCCATCTCTCGGTATACGAACAATGTACGGGGTACACCTGCTTAGACGCTTTCTTCCCCTCTTGCGAGATTACTTTATAGGGTCCCTAACGTCACTCTCCCCTTTCTGGAGCTGAGGACTTCACAACACGTTA
This sequence comes from Lycaena phlaeas, assembly GCA_905333005.2. Taxonomy (NCBI): domain Eukaryota; kingdom Metazoa; phylum Arthropoda; class Insecta; order Lepidoptera; family Lycaenidae; genus Lycaena; species Lycaena phlaeas. The sequence goes on from HG995178.1 coordinate 12,513,539, forward strand.
GTGACGACACGGCAGTCCGAATGTGTCAATCTTGCAGCTAAGATGTCATCTCAGTCCTTCGTTTGTAGGGCAAACGAATAGTCAGTACCTTTTAGCGACTCTATAGTCGCTAAACACCCACATACCAAAGGTTATGTAGAGCCCGAACCCGGCTCTACAAGCTCTACGAACTTTACGCCAGTACCGTGTGGGCGAGAGGTACCAGGTACAGGTGCCCTGGTGGTGTCTGCCCCACTGTTGAATTTAGGTCTCCCCTACCACTAGCATCCTGCCTCAGTGCCTTTGTACCATGTGGATAGTGTCGGCTGTTTTGGAAATGGCAACTATAATAGTGCATGGTTCAGCATCGTCACTATCATCAACCTTTGCACCGTCCATGACGAACATAGGCCTTCTAGGAGCGGATGGCTACGGGGTGATAATGATAATTATGACGAAATAAAATAACTATTATATTTATTATTAATTATTATTATATTAATTGAATAATAAGTCTTAGGGTCTGTTTCACAATCTCCCTTTAAGTTCCCTATAGGCTATTGGCAACATATTTGACAGATGTTTGACAGATAGAGTATGGAGTATCTGTCAAACAGCTGTCAAATATGTTGCCAATAGCCTATAGGGAACTTAAAGGGAGATTGTGAAACAGGCCCTTATTATTAACCTCCTGATTCCAACCGTCTTTATGATCATATTAGTAAAAATGCCTCGTCACGACATCCCCCACACACACATATACCCACACTCACACCTTAATTTGTACCAATTGTACGTGCAATATTCATTATATTGCATTAACTAGCACAGAAATGAAGCCCATATTCCTTACGTCCGTCCACATGAGTATCCACCCAACTGCTTACTTTCTCCTATCTAGAGAACCTACCTTTTATCTTAAATAGACGTCGCATAAACGAACCTCCTTGGAATATTATGCTGTAATCCGTGCCATCGTCCTTGTCTACCAGGATAGCTTATCTCACAGATTATCCGTGCAATAAAAGTTTTTGGAATTAATTTATAATCGCGTTACCAAATATGTGACGCCACTTAACGTTCTGCTGGATATTTCTACAGACATTTTGACGTTTACTTTACAAGCTTAGGACAATGGTTCCGTACATTCGCGGTACCCTAAAAAGCAATCAAATTAAATGGAATCACAACCGACTGAGCACGCTTGACGGAATAAGAAGCTCTATTTTCTTTATTAAATTAAAGAATTAAGAACCACGCACACTTGGCGATATAAAAGTGCGGCCCGGTGTCTGATCCACAAGTGAGAAGCGACTGACGAAGTCGGACTACTCACTTCGTAGTTTTATTTTTATTTAAATCCAATGCATAGTGTCTAATAAGCAGCACAATGGCCTACAACCTCACCGAAGACTTCGGCCCGGTGGCGGGCCCACTCAAAATGTTTGTATATTTTTTTTTTTTTTTTTTTTTTTTTTTTTTTTTTTTTTGTCCGAGGTGCCTTCGAAAAATATTTTCAGTTCAATAAATTCATAATTTTTTGCGTATCCACATTTCAGTCATTTTCTAAAATAAACCTTTTTAAAATAATCTTGGTTATATTGTTTATTATTATAATTCCAATTAAAATTGAGGGAAATTTGAAATTCCAACGTAATCCATTTTTGAATGAAATCGTAATCCTTTCAAAATTTTTGTCTTTCGGTCTTTATGTTGTTAGATTATTTTAAGTAATTAAAAATTTCCATAGGCTACAGGCGTCAGTGAGCGACGGTAATCACCTATAATCGTGAACTGTATGCTCGTTTCCCGCCTTATTAATAAGCCTGTACAGTGACGAAACATTTGGCGTAATTCTATCCGCTATAAACACTAATATTATGAGATACTAGCTGTTGCCCGCAGCTTCGCCTGCGTTAACTAAGATTTACAACAGGATCTTATTACGCAAAATAAGTAACTTTTCTGGTTGATTTTTTACACCTTGTGTCCGAAAAACCCAAATATCTTACGGATCTTTTTCAGAATAAAATTTTGCCTATGCTACTCGTGGATAATGTAGCTTTCGAATGGTGAAAGAATTTTTGAAATCGGTCCAGTACTTTTTGAGCCCATTCATTACAACCTAACAAACAAACAAACAAACAAAGTTTTCCTCTTTATAATATTAGTGTAGATGTAGATGTAGACATGTTGACATTTCGTTCTGTAAAGAAGTTTCCAAAAAACTCCGTGTTTTTTTTACCGTGAAAAACATGTTACGCAAAAGTAACAAATCTCATTACAATCCCATACATTTCAGTTTAAATTAAAATCTTTCGTATCCATTATGTAGGCTCAAGAACAGCGATAGTTGTAAATGTTGAAACATTACTGACCTTTCGTTTCGCTTTTAATTAAAATTGTTTCAGAATAAAAAATATTTTAGTAGATTGAACCGGATTCTTCGACGAGTTAAATTTTACAATTTCCTTGTTTAAAGAACAGCATCGGAAGAATGCGTATGATGATGATACGAAACTGTCATTTCGTTGTTATTTTTATATTAAATAAAAAAAAAACTTCCTACTTTTGTGAAATAGGTTAACAAAATATTTTGAATTTGTGAAATAAAAAAAGGTATCATTCACAAAAAAAAATCAAATTATTTTATTTGTGAAACTGAATTATTTTTACAATACTTTTATAGTAAGTACAGATTATGATATTAGTACTATAGAAATTTGTACTTACATTATACATTGGAATATTGCTGACCAACTCATATTGGTGGTATTTAAGACTGTCCTGATGCAACTAACGATAGAAAGAGAAAAGAGGGAAGTTTTTGCCCATCAGTGGGGCAGGATAGGGTAGAAAAAATGAACATTAAGGAGCTTAATATGTACTACTACTACTACTCTACTTTTTGCTAATATTTTGGCGTTTATTTAATAAATTCTTACATAGGATGGAAATAATTTGATGATGATGATGAAATATGGTTTTCGCGATCATCGCAAGGACCTACGAAATATATTAGAAACAAAATCGATTGTCTGTAAAGTCGGTTTACTGACGATAGTTGAACGTGACAACGTCATAAGAAAATACTGATGGGCCGATTGTGCCTCTTTGTCGCTCATTCCGCGCTCTCGCTTGCTCTTCAAGCCTTAATGGAACGCCTCAGAGCGCGGTAACGCCGCATGAGTCATGTTTTTTCATGCGTGCAGCCGGCTTCATCGAATTATAAGACGTTGTCACGTCAAAAACCTATATGCAGCAGCAGATAAAGATAGTTATCTAGACTTTGGTTTTAGGGTATCCGGCGAAGCAGAGGAGCACATGCTCGGGTGGAACATTCCAGAGGAGTACCAATACTTTGTCCACGAGCACTGGAGGAACTACCCCGCGGTCAGCAAGTACTGGCACTACGGCTTGGCCTTCATATACACCCTGCTAATGTGCGCCTCTTGCCTCGGCAATGGAATCGTTATTTGGATTTTCAGCACGTAAGTCTTCAATACGAAACCCCTTTTTACCTTACATAAATATTTACTCATCCAATACAATAAGAATCACGTTTTACTTTTTTGAGGGATTTGGATCATTTTCCTACAAAGTGTCATAAATTTATAATATTTTTATTGATAACTTACTTTTCAGAGAGCTGACTTTTATAGGTCTTATGTTAGATATACATAGGATTTTCGAATAGAGCAGTGACATAGAATATTAACGAAATTTTACAGTCAAGAGGGTTACAACAAAAATACAACATTATAATATCTTCTTCATACAAAATCATATCTTGCTACTTATTAATTAATCATTCAAAGAGTGAGTAAATTCACAAAGAAGTGAGAAAATGTATATGATTGTCTCCACTGCAACTCAGGGAAACTCTATTTTTGTCATTTTCTTTCAAAACGAAGCTTAACACACGCGCCGCAGCAGTGAAGCTGCGCCTTCATAACATTGACTTGTCTTTATTATTTTGTACAAACTATTTTCCGATAACTTATCAGCAAACATGATCCCAGGTCCACTAAATATATCAGATACTCCTCAGTTTTCACCTATAAAAAACAATCCATAGAATCCTAATGTAGACAGTCTAGTCTATGGAAATAATTTAGTCATCCATAGACAAAAAATAAAATATCTTGTACAAATTAAAAATCGTTATTCAAATATCAAAACACCAACGATATATCATTAACCATAGATCCTGCCGATATCGGTCCAATTTACATCAAAATACACCCACTAATGTAAATATTATTAATATTGCATTAACGGAATTGTTTTATCGATTTGGTGATTGATACAAGTAGATTCTATACAAACAATGATAATATTTTTTTGGGATTTGCATGAGAGTACGAGCCTTTAGTAACATGTCATAAGAATACAACAGACGGTCACTTTGCTATTAGAAGGAGCCTATCGATTAAAATAGATTTCAATGCCGATGACGGGACTTTGCTTTCGGGTTGAGTGCTTGATACAAGTGTTTTTGGCATTTTCGTGTTTCTACTTAAATTTCGGGTGTTATATTGGGGTTTATTCCCTGTTGATTATCTAATTAGTAGCTTTGTGTGTTTATTTAAGTGTGCTGTCGTATTTGTAAGTATTATATAGTAGTTTAGTGTAAATATGAACGGCGTCGACCCCCCCGATCCCGGGGGAGGTTATGTCCTTTCCTCAAACCAAGACCCACCTAATTCTCTAACCCAAATGGACACGGAGGTGATCCATCCTTCAAGAAAACGACAATCTCCTCCAAATACCGAGAATTCCTCTTTACCTCCGAAGAAAAACACAGTTGCACAAGCAATTGGATCTATCCAGTCTGTATATACTTTACCAGAATATGAGGGTAACAAAAAAAGATATTTGGATCAGGATGTTGCTCCATTTCTGATACATGTAAGCAAAGATTGCGAGCCTTCGTCTAGTACTACACTGCGCCCAATTAAGTTTGGTCACTTCTTACACCACAATGATATTAAGGATGTTGCTAAAGATGGTGTTAAACGTATCGGCCGAAACAGAGTCTCAGTAGAATTTAAAACTGCTGTTGCCGCAAATTATTTCCTAGATCACCCAGGTCTTGCTGCAGCTAAATACAATGCCATTATTCCATCATACAATGTGACCCGCATGGGTATTGTAAGAGACGTCCCAGTAGAGTGGTCCCTAGAGGAATTAGTTTCTGCCATCGAAGTTCCTGATGGTTTTGGTCGTGTCATCAGAGCGCGGCGGCTCAATAGAAAATCAACTGAAAATAACACTTCCATTTGGACTCCAACTCCGACAGTTGTGCTAACATTTATTGGCCAAAAACTCCCAGATAGGGTTTACTGCTTTTATAATTCCCTCCCAGTTCAGACATATATTTTACCAACAATTCAGTGTAATAATTGCTGCAGGTTTGGTCATGTGGCTTCGCAATGCCGGTCAAAAGCGCGTTGTTTTATCTGTACGAAATCTCACCCCGGTATTGAATGTAATAGTTCATCTGCCATACCTACCTGTTTGTTTTGCTCTGGTAACCATAAAGCCATTGATTCATCTTGCCCTGAACACTCGAGGCAGAAATCTGTCAAACTGGTGATGTCACAAGAAAATATCTCATACACCGAAGCATCAGTCAGGTTTCCACAAGTTAGAAGATCTTTTGCAGATATTTCTCGTACATCTCCCCCCGTTTTTCCCACTCAATCTTCCCAAACCTTTCCCCAATCTTCTTCCCACACCCAAGCCATACCCAGTTCAGTCTCCTACCGTCGCACTTATTTTACCCAAAAATCCCCCCCTGCTCCGGCATCCAGTCCAGGCTATGATAGGCAAGCCCATCAAGCTATCATTAGTACTCCCCCCTCTAGTCTCCCTAATGGGAGTTGTTATCCTTCAGATGGTGTAACTGCCAATGATAATCTCCTGGAACTTTTACTTTCTACAATCCTTAACATATTTTCCCGCTTTGGGGACTTTGAATTACCGAACAATGTCGTATCTAAACTTACTGAGCTTGTTAAAACTATTAAAAATGCCCAAATTCCTACAGTGGAATTGCCACAGCATTCGTCACAAGAAGAATGATATCATCACTCTTATTAATAAATTCAAACCTTCTATCTTTGCCGTCCAGGAGACATGGCTTAAGCCCGGATCCAACTTTAGGATCCCGGGCTTCTCATGTCTCCGGGACGATAGGTCAGATGGTTATGCTGGTTGTGCTATTTTAGTATCTAGAAATGTGATTTTTAAACAAATCTCCCTTCCTTACCACAGTAATAGCATTTTTGCTGTTGCTGTTAGAGTTAATAATATTTCTTTCCTCTCTATCTACATCCCTGAACCTAACCTAGCTCTTCTCTCGGAATTAAAAACTATTATTACAAGTCTTCCTCCACCTGTCCTTATCCTTGGAGATTTTAATATTCACCATACATCTTGGGGTTGTTATTACTGTGATTCTGTTTCTTTTCCTTTTCTTGATCTCTGTGATGAACTAGATTTGTGTTTATTGAATGACGGGACCCCTACTCGCAGAGTTCCTCCTTCTCAGAATCCAAAGACTGCTGTGGACCTTTCTTTAACTTCTCCTTCCTTGGCTTCTAGCCTCTCCTGGTCTGTCATGTCTTCCACTCATGGTAGTGATCACTTTACTATCATTCTGTCAATTCCTGATTCCCTTAATTCCATTCCTACTGCTTCCCTTCCACCTCTCTTAAAATTTAATATTCACAAGGCTGATTGGTCACAATTCAGGTCTCATTTAGATCAAGAAATAATGAATATTCCCTTGATTAACCCGGACAATGTCCTGTCTTCTTATATATTTTTTAAAAACGCTCTTCTTTCGTCTGCTGCTAATTCTATCCCTCTCAAAAACACTGCTAGAAATAAAGTCCCTTCTCCCCCGTGGTGGGATTCTGAGTGCACTCAAGCTTGCCAGAATAGATCAGAAGCAGAGGATATTTATTCAGATGCTATGAGTTCGGAGAATTTTATTTCTTACCAAAGAATTAAGTTCAGTAACTCTGTAAAACAGGTATTCCTTTCTATACTTAATAGTATATTTTTATCTGGAACTCTACCTGACGAATGGAGGACTCAGATTGTCATTCCTATTTTAAAACCTGGAAAGCCCAGCTCTGACCCTTCAAGTTACCGGCCAATCGCTTTGTCCTGTACAATGGCTAAGATATTGGAACATTTAATCAAGAACCGTTTGGAATGGATTGTCGAAAATAGGAACATATTAGCTAAATCTCAGTTTGGTTTCAGAAAGGGTTTTAGCACTATGGATAGTTTAAGCATATTGGTAACAGACATTCGCATTTCCTTCTCTAAAAATGAGTCTTTGATAGGTGTTTTTCTGGACGTTTCATCTGCGTACGACAGTGTTCTTCTTTCAGTGCTCAGGCAGAAAATGCTCCAGCTGAGTATCCCTGTAAAGATTGTAAACATAATTTTTAATCTCCTGTCTCATAGATTCGTATCTGTTCGTGCTCCTAATTATTCTTCCTCTCCTAGGCAGCTTTGGAAGGGGCTTCCCCAAGGGTCAGTCCTTAGCCCGTTACTTTACAGTATTTATACGTACGATTTAGAACTTTCGGTTAATTCCTTTTGTCAAGTTCTGCAATATGCTGATGATCTCGCACTCTATGTTTCTGCTAAGAATATTGAGGAAGCCTCTTCTCGCCTAAATTCAGCTATTAGCTATCTCCAAGATTGGCTCCTAGAACACGGTCTGTCCCTATCTATCCCTAAAAGCAATGTAATTGTTTTCTCTCGATCTAGATCTTGTCGTGATGTTTCAATATCTTACGATCAACAGGAATTTTCGGTTGTAGACAATGTGAAATTTCTTGGTGTTGTATTAGATTCTAGATTAACCGGTGTCCAACATATTAATCATATTGTTAAAAAATGTGAAAAAAATATTAACATTTTGCGTTCTCTATCTGGTGTCTGGTGGGGCTGTCACCCCTATTCTCAGAAACTTATGTATAACGCCTTAGTACGTAGTCACTTAGACTATGGCACTTTCCTCCTTGGCCCTTGTAACAAATCTGCTATGTGTTCCCTTGACAAACTCCAATCTAAATGTCTGAGAATAATCTGTGGGGCTATGAAATCGTCACCTATTAATGCTCTCCAGGTAGAATGCGGTGATGCTCCCTTATACCTCAGAAGACAATACTTATCTGACCGGTTCCTTTTTAAAGTCATTCAATCTCCTTATCATCCTCTTATAGCTAAACTCCACGTTCTTTCTGATTTTATCTCTTCTAATAATTATTGGTCCCGCAAAGATTATCCCTGCCTCTTCAATAGTTTTGTTAGCTATCTCCGCCTTCCTTGTCCTGTGTTCCAGTGTCAAAAATTTCCGCTTTTCGACATCTCTTTTAAGTCTCTCATCTTTCAGCCTCAAATTCTTCTAGATCTCGGCATCGAAAAAAACTGTAACTCCGCAAATTCCCAGTTAAATAGATACATCGCCAAACATTGGTCCGATTGGCTCATCATTTACACCGATGCTTCTAAGTTATCAGACCAGGGTTGTGTTGGCTCCGCTGTTTGGATTCCCAAATACAATCTGATTCTCAATTTTAAATGCCCTCCTCAAGCTTCAGTTTTCTCTGGTGAGTCCATAGCTATTTTGGAAGCATTATCATTCATTGAGTCCCATAAACTAAATAAATCTGTTATTCTTACTGATTCCAAGAGTTGTTTACAGGCTATTGTTGCTAACCAATTTAAATCAAAATCTAAATTTCCTTACATACTAAAAATTAAAAATTTACTTTGCAGTTGCCATTCTAAAAACATTGAAGTTGTCCTTGCTTGGGTACCTGGCCACAGTGGCATTTTGGGTAATAAAACTGCGGATCTTTGTGCCAAAGACGCCACAATTACAGGCTGTATGGACCATTACAGAGTTTATTCTAATGATTTACTCCCACTAGCTAAGCAACGACTGCTCTCTTCTTGGAATTCTTGTTGGCAAAAAACTATTTCTTCTAAAGGTAAACACTACGCTAATATTCAAGGCTTTATTCCTCCCCGGCCTTGGTTCTGCAATTTCAAAGATATCCATAAACGTGTTACAAGTACGATCTGCAGATTAAGGCTAGGCCATACGTGTACCCCCGTCCATCTGGCTAAACTTCATATCAGGGACAGTTCTATTTGCGAATGTGGTCTTGACGAGGGCTCTCCAAATCACATCTTTTTCAGCTGCCCGCGTTTATCTTCTTCCCTCTATGATCTCCTTCCTCCTGATATTCCTCGCCCCATTGATCTTAATTCTCTTCTTTCCCTTGTCAACTCTCCTTTCGTTTATACTCTAATAATAATATGTTAATAATAATACTCTTAGTTCATTCATTAACCATAATAATATTAAGCTGTAGTTTGTCTGTCTTTTAATCAACTAACCCCTGTATATATATTGTGTGCGTCTTATTTGTTTTAGGTACATCAACAGCGATCCTGTCATCAAACATTCTTAGCTGCTCACTTAATTCTTAGCTACAATCTGGGACCTTGTTCGTTCACGAAACCCGCTTTATAAAGCAGAGTATTATATACACTTGACATTGGCGAAATCTATAAGGAAACGCCATTAACTCAAGAGATTGATTGAGCCTATCCCTTATGTCAAATTATATGACAAACGGCTTTCAAAACATGGCTCTTACGCTCGGTTTCTAAAAGGCTGATAAACGCAAAAATTTACTAACCAACTGTCAAAACCTTTGTTAAGTGTAGAATTAGTTGCTGGAAGCATGGTTGAATTACTTAATTATTTAGATCAGGCTGTCAGTTGACATAACAACTACAATGAAAAGCTGTCAAATTCTACTTTTGAATCGTATGTGAACCGCCATCAACCCAACCAACAAAATAACCAACTTTTCAGAAACCGGGCGTTAATGGCGATTAATATATGGTTCTACTCGTAGACTCTAATTTGACAGCTTTTTATTGTAATGGCTATGTCAACTAACAGGTTGATCAAATTAAGTAATTTAACCATGCTTCTAGCAATTCATTTGACACTTAACAAGAGATTTGACAGTTGATTTGTTAATTTTTGCGTTGATCAGCCTTTCGGAAACCGGGCGTAACTCTCATGAGTTAGTCAAATTTTTTTCGAAATAATTATTCATTTCTTGATCCCTTTCTTCCAAAGTGTATACCTTCATAGCCACCTTGTATGACCATCCATGCTGGTGACGTGTTGAGTCCTCTATGTCGTCTCTGTCTACTATACGTCTTATATTTTTAAGGAGAATCTAAATGCAGTAGAACCTCGATAACTCAAACCTCGGTAACTTAAAAACCTCTATAACTTCAAAAAATAATATGTTCCCTTCCCTTACCCTATCACTAATACGACCCTTGATAACTTAAAACCTCTATAACTTAAAATATTTTGTGTTTCCCTTGGACTTTAACTTATCGAGGTTCTACTGTATGAATACAAAAATTAATAATAATAATAATCCTTGAATATAATAACAAATCTTAAAAAATGTTTTGTCTAACGAAGATTTAAGTTGATAGTGCGAAAAATACTTATTCTGTACAAATTTTCAGGTCCAAATCATTGAGGAGTCCGAGTAATATGTTCGTAATCAACTTGGCTCTGTTCGACACGTTGATGATGTTCGAAATGCCCTTGCTGATCATCAACTCCTTCTATCAGAAAATGCTGGGGTACCAGCTCAGCTGTGATATCTACGCGTCGCTCGGCGCGATGTCTGGCATTGGTGGCGCAATGACGAATGCCATCATTGCTTTTGATAGATACAAGTATACTTTATTTTATTCTACTTCTTATTTTATTTTAAACTTCTTTAATCTACTACTTATTTTATTTTAAACTTAGGTAATCACTATTCATATCTTAAATATATAATTTTTGATGTACGTGTGTATGTCACTGAGCTCCACCTAAACGGCTGGACCGATTTTGATAAAATTTATTGTGTGTATTCAAGTAGATTTCAGAATGGCATACATTAGCAATTCCGTCTTCTAAGTACAAAATATTTCGCACGGGACAACGTCTGTCGGTTCCGTTAGTTTGAATATATTTGTTCGGGTGCTTACTGCGTTTATAGTTTTTTTGAGGTACTGATATTTTGGCAATGTATCTACTATCTACATCGCTTTTTTTCGATTATGCATCTATCATCACCGTACGAAAGTTTTCTAGTGATCATAGCGATTTAAACATTGCCAATTGCCAAACATTGTCAGATCTACACCTCCAGACAAGTGGCAAACGCTCCGAAGCTCAGTTGCGATAAACGCTAAAATATAACTCCATAGAGTTGCTGCAAAATTTTTTAAGTACGTTTATTCAGACACATAAAGTATATGGTTTTGTTCTTTTTGAGTATAACCCAACCTGGGAATCTCTATCGTTACCAAACGACGTATTTTGGCCAGCCCATGTTAAACGTTGATAATCTTCACAGGACGATCTCGTGTCCTCTGGACGGACGAATCACGAAGGTGCAGGCGTTAATTCTGATTGCATTCTCCTGGGTATGGTCTATACCGTTCACGTTTTTGCCAGCCTTTAAAGTTTGGGGCCGCTTCATACCAGGTAAGATGTTTATCTAAAAAAAAAATATGATTTATAATAATAATTGTTTCTTTTGCTAGAATAATCAATTATCTACCTATCCTTTTCCCAACTATATTTTGGGGTCGGCTTCCAGTCTATCGTCAATCTGGTACCGAAATTTCCGAAGAACTTGCGTTACGGGTACCTGACATCAGAAAAACATATATTTAATACTTGTTAAATATTAATACATACATTTAAGATTTTTATAATAGTAATAGACATATTTAATACACATCCATGACCCAGGAATATAGAAACTTTTTGTTCCCTGGCGAGATTCGAACTTGCTACCTCCGGTTCGAGCGACACCGCATTAACCATTGAGTTACAGAGGTCGTCAAAGCGTTTAAAATTAATCGCCGAATAAATATTCTCATAGCCTAAACCTCTAGTAAACATGTAGAATAATCTAGTAAACATATTGAAACATCTAGTAAATATATACATGGTAAAAGATACCGATTTCATATCGTCGATCTACGTGAACTGTGTTTAGGGACATAAAAATTCCGTAAGGTTTCTGAATTCAACTTTCACACATATTGTATTTCTCACAGTTTATATTCTGACAGATATTACGTTACTGCATTGCGAAACGACGAAAATATTTCAATCATTGTTACAAAGTGGCATTCTTTGAGGTAATTCTCAAATACCTCTATTGATTGAGAGTGAGTGATTAAAATCATGATATCCAATCCGTTCACGTAATGTTTTTGATGAATAATATATTTAAGAGAAATTGTTTGTTTGATTCAAAACAAATTTTCACCAGTACCCCTAAGTTTTTTCTCATTTTTCTTTGGGGATCCTGCATTTCAAAAGAAATTTTTTTTTTTTTTAGTTTTTTTAGTTTACCTTTTATTGACTTCTTCTTTCTTTTTTTTCTTTCTTCTTCTTTCTTTTGACGTATTTCAAGTGTACAAGTTGCTCCGTACGAAATAAAGATATTTCGATTTGATTTGATTGAGTATATAGAGTAATACTATAATGGCACTATTATTAATACAGCTACTAGCTGTTGCGGACGGCTTCGCCCGTGTCAGCAAAAAAATCGCTTTTTTAATTTATCCTATGTTACTTCTAGTATATGTGTACTTACAAAGATTTATGAAAATCGGTTGAGTAGTTTTTGCGTGACAGCGTAACAAACATCCCTAATTTCAAATTTATAACATTATTGGTGAAGATAAAAATAATAATCATCAGCTGCATATATACATATCTAAATCTAATTTAAAGTATACAAAGTTGCGGGCAACTTACTACTTAGAAGATATAATATGCTTAATGCAAACACTATGCAGCCTTCATGGCTTCTTTAATGTAAATCTTATATAAGAAGTGTGTCAGCTTAGTGCTAATTTAGTTCAAGTATTTATAGACATTCTTAGTAGAGTTCACACCAACAATCTATTTTTATAATACCTTAATTATCACTTATATACACTTGAAGTATTTTACGTACATATATTAAGTACTCAAAAGTTTTGCTGATAAGATTTTTTTTTGTATTTTTCTTTCGAAAGGACCTATGCTGTTGGCCTTAAGGCCTTAAAGCTACATCGGAAAAGTAGATGAGCAGATGGCAAAAAAAATATTCTTCGATGAAAATTTTATTATGAATCCTTCATACTATTGTGAAACCTTCATTTTAGATAACGATTCAGTTATATTAAAAAAAATACTTAATGAACATGCCAATAACTTACAGATTATTTTACGGACTGGTTTATACACAAAAAGGCACTCAGCTAATATCGTAATCTAAGCGTACACCCAATTATTATGAGCTTAGTACTAATAACGCTAAGTTGCTCGCGTTATAAATATCACAGTATCGAGTTACTAATACCTTAACTTCTTCAATCCACTTAGCCACTTAAACACTTAGTACACTTATGTAATTGTCTGTCTCCTTGATTTCATTTAGTTGTGCCTCGCTTGACGAGTTTACAAATAATTTTATCCGCCATACTTAATTATCTTTGGAGACTTTTGTAAATGTAAAGTATAATTTAAATTTATATAAATACTTTTTGGACTTCATATTTAATTATACCGATCAAAGGGAAATAAATCTCTTTATTCGAACTAACCACTGTCTATTTCTAAACTCTATTTGTAAACGTCGTCATCATAAATGATCAACTTACGAGGTGCTTATTTTATTTATCTCTAATCTCTAAATATAACATGCGATGAGAGAAGCGGTCAATATTGATTAAATTAAGTTGTTTCATTATAATCAGTCATCGAGCATATAATCGGATAATAGCAGTAATGTTATGTTTTGTATAAAAATTCCGGCTAAAATGTGCTGCGACGCTGCGCCGGTTCTGTGTTCTGATTGACCGACTTATGGCCATTGAGGGATGATTGGCCGATGGAACGTACATACAGATCACTGGTTGGTTGAATTTCTATTACTTCAGTATAATTCACTAACGAGTAGATTTTTATAGCTCTCATTACCATCGGTTCTCTCTCTCTCTCTCTCTATTCGGTTATGTGTTTGAATTTCGATGTCGATTTCGATTCTCAAACTGTTACAGAGGGCTTCCTGACGACCTGCTCATTCGACTACCTCACCGACGACCCTGACACCAAGCTGTTCGTGATGTGCATCTTCTGCTGGAGCTACATGATTCCGATGATCTTCTTGTGCTTCTTCTATTCGAAATTGTTCAGCGCTGTAAGATATAAAATAATTTGATGAGTAGGATGCACTGTACCGCGCTTCTAGCTGCATGGGTACCACCAGCTTGCTTGTTTCTCCCATGAAACAGCTTTACTGTATTTCCGAGAAAGGACACAAAGACATACATGCAGTGCAATTAGTGACATAATTACTATGACATATAATGTCAGGCAACGCGTAAATAAGTTATTAAGGCATTCGACATACCATATTCTTCTCTTAAGTTAAGTTTACCTATACTTCGTTATGTAAAAAAACACAATTTGAATTATTTATATTTCTAATCATTACGAAATATTTTATAACAGATATAACTTATTTGAATTTAACTTCTTAACAGATATAGTAATTTGTTAACACAAAGCGTTACAAAACAAACCGCCGATTGGTTTAGTAACTAGAAGAATATAATATACTAAGAGAGATTAAATAACTTGTAGGTCCGAATGCACGAGAAAATGCTGCGTGAACAGGCTAAGAAAATGAATGTAAAGTCTTTGGCATCGAACAAGGATGATGCTGGCAAGAGTGTTGAGATCAGGATAGCGAAGGTGGCTTTCACCATCTTCTTCCTGTTCGTTTGCTCCTGGACTCCTTACGCGTTCGTGACGATGACTGGAGCCTTCGGAGACAGGTACCTTTTTACACAAAACATAAATTAAAATGAAAACAAAACAGTAAATTAAAAGGTGAGACTTAAAATTCCCCGTAACAAAAGTGCTGTAGTGCTATTCTGTAAAAACCATTTCGATATCGAGCTTCACCTGATAGAGCTCACTTTACGCTCACTTCGAAAGGGAATTTTATTAATATAGATAGAGAGTTGAGTTTTAAAGAATACAAATTCGTCGAATTCGTCATATCACCGTGGATTCCGCTTTCTAATTCGATAACGACCTAACAGAATAGCCCTACTGGTGAATATTGCTTAAAAAATCGGATCCAAATTAGTATCGTTCGAGAACATCAGCTGACACATAGTCAAACTTGGGCAAAAAACCTGTGTTTTTGAAGCAGGGTTATTAAAAAAACATTAAAAAAAGGAAAGGGGCAACCTATATATGTCCCACTGCTGGGGCCGGGTCTCCTCGAAACCAGGCGAGAAGGGTAATGAGCCATAGTTCACCAAGGCGCTGGCCCAATGCAGGTTGATGAACTTCACAAACCTTCAAAGACTTTTAATCTCATCAGGCTTACAGGTTTCCTCACTGTGTTTTCCTTCACCGATGAGCAAGCGATGGCCTGGTGTTAAGGGTGCACTTGGAAATTTGGAAAAACCCGAACCCGGAACCTTTCACTCAAGAAGCCGAGCACCTTACCCACTGGACCATCATCGCTCAGTATAAAACATATTTATATTTTTATACATATGCATATAAAGAGTATTTAACTATCAAAGCAAACGCAGATTGAACCTTACACCACACTAAACTTTATAAAGATATTATGATGATATCATTGGCTTTCAAACGTCCGATTGACAAATGTGAGAATACTAGCAGCGCGCCGCGGTTTCCCACTCCCATGTGAGTACGGGAATATATATATCTATATATTTTTCTATGTGTAAACTATATTATTGTAAAGTTTCATCAAAATCTATTCAGTAGTTTTTGCGTGAAAGATGTCCATAAAATCGGACAAACTTTCGCATTTTTATATTAGGACAGTGGTTTGTTGATGTTAATGATGCTACCCAATAATAATTATTTTTGAGTTGACATACTAACCTTTATTATTTTTAGGAACATTCTAACACCTGTGGCCACGATGGTACCAGCTGTCTGCGCTAAGATTGTCTCCTGCATAGACCCTTGGGTGTATGCCATCAATCACCCAAGATACAGGTAAAAAAATACTTACTTTTTATCCTATCCAAAATTATATTCTCATCACTCCTTTGGTCAGCTGTGCATTTTTTTTTTCATAACTCAAGAAAAGAGTTTCGTTGAAGCTTCAATTAATCTTCATCCCCGTCAATCCCTGCTAAAGGCAACTACTTCCAAAGCCTTTTTTTTTGTTGTGCAATGTTCTTTTTTTATCCTTTGGATACTCTTCTAGTTCTAGTTATCCTTCTATAATACATATATATTGCGACTTTAAGAAGACGTCACCAATTTAAGTTCTCGTGCTGTTCCTTAGATTTTCTTCATTTTTTTATATTCGCTGCCTTAAGAGATCTTTCTGGCCTGGACATAGGGTCTAATATAGTATAACTCGACACATTCATATTTACAGGGCGGAACTAGAAAAGCGAGTCTCGTGGTTGGGTGTCAAGGAACCAAACCCGGACACCGTCTCCACATCCAGCACAGCCACATCTCAGGCTCCCGCTGATGCGTAAGACAAGACAGACGACTATAGAACGACAACCGTATGAAGGACCAAGTTTTCGCATTATTTTTTACGATTATTATGCATATGGAAAAAAAAATAAAAAAATGAGAAAAATAATTTCTAGAATCTACTCGAACGACGACGTACGCAAGCCAACGGATCGATTTGAACTCGGTTCACATAGTGTCTATGTGAATTTATTTTTATTGTTTTTATTCTGAAGTTGAGCATATTTAAATTTAGAAACATGTGATGACGCGGCATTGTAATGAACAATTTGAAATATAATTTTGATGCATATAAAATGTTTTCTTTTATTTAGTTTCATCCTGACTACGAATTTAAGTTGACCAAAATAGACGATTGTATCATAAGGGATATTGGTAAAATAATATTTTTACAGCATGGGCGCTTTTTTGAATTCAGAGCGAAATGATAGATTCAAGAGTAGAATACCGAGCATAGCGAAGGATTCGAAGTACGCCGCCCGAATCAAAAATAAATTTCAAAATTCTCTCCACTGATACACTCTACTTTTCATCACCCTCTTTGGGAAAATAAAAGAGGCCTCATATTTTGTTGTAATACTTATTACTATTTAATAAAACATAGAGTTACAAATAAATTGAAATTAAATAGTATCTAATAATGAAAGAACTTAAACCTATATGTACATTTGAGACATTTACGAAATCATGAAAATGTATGGTTACAGTTTCATTAGGAATAGAGATTGTTGTGGATTTTTTATCAAGCCGGTGAGGGGGTTCGACTATGGGCCGTCGGGCCACCGCCAGTTTTAGTAACGAGTAAAACAATATTGCGTTCGATTTCTTTGGCACTGAACACTAAGGTCTGATTTCACCGTTTTTATCCAAAACGAAGCTTAATAGAACTACGTTTTGCTTAATCAAGGTTATAGTTCAATGATAATCTTGGTTTTCCTTAAACGGATTTCACCAGCTGTAATTCAATAGCGCTTACGAAAACTAAGTTAAGATACCTTTAATGTAAATTTCACCTTAAATCTGAGCGCAGATGTCACATATTATGAAGCTATAGTCATCGCCACTTTTAAAGTCCTGCGACTAATGGCCGAACTAAATTTGACAACATTGACATCTTGACGTCTGTCTGGAGTAAGAAGTTGTGATATTTTAAATTGTTTTACGTAAAATATGGAGCATATAATATAAAGTGAGGTGTAAAAAGTGAAGGCCGTAAAATAATCATTAAAGTGAAATAATTTTGTGAATTAGAAAGTAAAAATAAACAACAATTAACCCCGTTGAATAAAATGTTTATAAATGTCACTGCCATGACAGGTAAATTTTAGAGATGCCAGAGTCACTTATTTTTGCCTAATTTATGGTTAAAATATTATCATTAACTCTATACCTACATTTATCTTATGATATTTTATATTAATATAAATACAAGGTAAAAGAATTAAATCCTTGCTCAGATGAATTATATTTTCAGGTGTTTCTGTAAAAAAGGTCGAATAACAAAAGAAGTAACAATGGCAGCAATTACTTCTGAGAAAATCGTCACTCCTGGCAAAAGCCGAACACATCCGAAGAAGCTTGTTTTAGATGAATCCTACTAATCGGTTATACGTAAAAAATACGAATGAAATATTTACAAAAACAAATGTTTTATTTTACTACAACCTGGCAGGGAGATTTTTATTTTGCTGCTATAATTATTTTTGTCATTATTATCATACTGAGTCTTTATCAATCCACTACTGACCATAGGCCCTATAATTATTTAAATTTTTTATTGTATTAGACTTGGTGGAAAATCATTACACTATAAATTGGCAACATTGAGTTATGAGACCGCAGCGCCGCGTCTATCGGACTTCTAAAGTGGCGATGACTCTATGACATATTGACATCTCTAGTTTTATTTTTAATTGTTGACTTTTTGCTCGTGGAGTTTTTATTTGAAAATTGATTTCTGCTTTATTTGATTTTTGTAAAACATATTATATTATCTAATGCAGTATAATAATGTCGAAACGAAAATGGGACACGACCTTCACCACTAGCGAGAAAGAGGCTCTTCTTGAACTTGTTACCACAAATTTTTCTATTATCAAGTTCAAAAAGACAGATGCCGTTAACATAAAACATGAAACGGAAGAGTGGCGTAAATTGCCATAGAATTTAACGCCATCTCCGGTATCTATCCCAGATATTGGAGCTAGACTATCTCTCTAAACGAGCTGTTAGGGCTAAAACGTCAAAAATCGGCCGTTCAGAATTAAAACTCAATTATGCTCTAATTGCGGTTAGTTTCTGTTGGTGAAATGCAATTTGGAGCTCTAACTTCAATTAAATGCGTAAGCCGAGCTTAAATCGAATTAATTGTGTTTATTTGCATCGGTGAAATCCGCCCTAAGACGTTCTAAATTCAAAAAGTGCACGGCAAAGATTATATATATATATATATACGCTTTTTATAGAAACCCAAACTAAAAAATAGAAAATAAATTTTAATAAATTTAAATTAAGAATAGTGTTAAAAATTTCAATAACTATAAATTAATAATAGTGTAAATAAAAAAAAATATTTTATTTTTAAAAAAAACGTGGGGTGCATGGTGTCAATATAGTTATAAATATTTTATTGACAGATATGAGTAGAGTGATTATCATTTTGATAATATCTTAAAAAGCACCCCACGCTTTGTTTTAAATAAAATAATTTTTTTATTTACACTATTATTAATTTATAGTTATTGAAATTTTTAACACTATTCTTAATTTAAATTTATTAAAATTTATTTTCTATTTTTTACTTTGGGTTTCTATAAAAAGCGTGTTTTTAGTTTTTTTTAAACTATTATTTTTATTCGTCCCGCTGTCATAGAATACGCATGAATTGTTACGCATTATTGTTTTTATTTATAATGAAGGTTTGTGTTGAAGTGTAACGAGATTAAAAAGGATGATTATGGGAGAACTATGTAGCTGGTATCACTACTCACGAACACATCTTTGAAAATGTCGGCCAGTTTTTTTTTTGTTTTGATTGTAGGGCGACACTCCATCTAGACATATTAATGATCTGAGATTATAGTATTAATAATACCATACTTTAATATCATTAATAGGAAAGTTTGTGTTTCTGTTTGTTTGCCCTCCTTTCACGGCAAAACGGAGCAACTAATTGACGTGATTTTTTAATTGGAGATATTTGAAGGGATGGAGATTAAAATAGTCTACTTTTGTCTTGTTCTACGACAAATTTCTGTTAACGACTAGTCCAAGTACGCTCATTGGTGCCATCCGCGTCACCTGTGTGGCGACAAGGTCACTCGCACTTAGCACTTCTATTTCCTTATTATTTAGATTTCTATATTATGTAAAACACATATTCGATTCTAATATTAATGTAAAACATGTCACAAAACGTCTATTAAAATGTTTGAACATAATCGTAATATTTCCCGTCTCCCTGGGAAATGCGGGACACGTCCCACTGTAATGCGGAGGTTAAAGTGACGCCTCAAAACCAGAGATCGGCCCCGATCTCGTAATGAAGTTGAGTTATGATCTCGGCTCGTTCAATTTCAACTCAATTTAGATTTTAATATCGTTCCATATAATTACATTTCATTTTCGAATTGGCTTGTGTTTAAATTAAGGCCTGTTCTATGTATACGATTCGATTTCTGTAGAAAAATCTAGACCAATTTTGACGGTAAATACGATCCTACTTGAAAGCGTCTGTGCTTTAAAGGAACTTGTAGTTTTAGAACAATCTATGAATTCCCGTGTAAGCCATCATCATCATCATCATCATTAGCCTTTATGCGTCTATTGCTGAACGTAGGCCTCCGTTAATGAACAACAAGACGGCTGATTTCACGACACTTACATCCAACACGAACCGACGACCATGTATACCATATCGCAGTATATTTTAGATGAGAAAAAGTCTTCTCATAGGTACGAAATATAATAAGTTAAAATGTGCATAGTAAAAATACGAACTTATTTACATTTATAAAAAATATTTTATTTTAAATCTATATACATGTACTTCATCATCATCATCAGCTTTTATCCGCCCACTGCTGAACATAGGCCTCCTTGAATGAACGCCAAGACGACCGATCCATAATACATGTACTTATTTAATAAAAATAAAAATCTTTGTAAGCTAGAAGATATTAGTGAATAGTGATATTATCAAAGTTAACGCGGATGAAGCTGCGGGCGACAACTAGTATTATAATAAACTTATCACGATTCGATACCGGTAATATTTATTCCGCTATAATAGTTATAAATAATAATAAATTAAGATCTTACCTTTTACATTTTGAAGCTCCCTTCCGTGGTTTTTCCATGCTCTTATACACGTTTGGTCATTTTACTTCAAACGCTTATATTCTCCACGAAAAATTGTTGTATTATTATAGTTGTTAAAAAAGTGTTGAGTATTCACTATATTTATAATATGTAGTAGAATAATACTAAAATTACTATTGTTATTTATATTTCAGAAATTTTACATTAACAATACTTGTAATAAAACTTTTATATCATTATATTAAATTGACAATGTGTAATATAAAATATGTGTGTGATCGTAACAAACTTTTGTATGGAAATGATACATATTTATAATATTAAAGCTTATTATAACTTAATACGATAGTCAAGCTTGAAACATATCGCTGAGGGTTCCGTGAAATATATTGCAAAAATATTGTTTTCATTTGTTATGTAGTTGTTGACTATTTTACTTTTTATCTAATGAACACATTATCTTTATTTTATATAGCATTCAGTTTTTAGACAATAACACCCCACAAACTGTACTCGCGTAGGTAGACGTTTGTTGGTCGGCCATTAACTAGATAGAGAGACGGTCGTCGTCGTCTTGGCGTTCTTTGGGTGAGGCTTATGTTCAGCAGTGGATGGATAACGGCTGATGATGATGATGGTATACATAAGTCGATAAAAACTGAAGAAACTAATAAACATTTGCAAAAACCACGCTTTCAATTGTCGCAATAACTTTATAAGTACATATAATATCATTCTATGAGAAACTTATTTGTTGGTATTTCATCAGTACAATTTTATCTATAGATCAGCTTCAGCAGATCAGATTGAGATCAGCGAGCATATAGCTGTATAGAACGTAACATTATGTGTATTATTTTATCATATGTTCAAATTCCTCCAAAATTGTACAGTGACGCTGCACTAATTCTGCGTTTTGATTGGCCGACTGACGGTCAGCAATGGGTGATTGGTCGGTGGAACCTATACATGATCACTGGTTGGTTGAATTGCTTTACGTCAGTTACAAATCTCATTTTAATGTTCCATCTGATTATATGTACATGAGATAAGACTGCACATAAAATCGGAAGGCATTTGATCACACTAATTCGGCTTACAACATGAAGTACTTGCTAAACAGCAAAAGTTACGTTCATTTATTTCTTTGAGGGTATTAGTAATAAATAAATACATAAAACATAGCCATAAAATAAAAAGAAAATATATTGTCGGAGATCCCTAATCAATAATTAAATTACAATCATAACATTAGCATTTATTAATATAATACTATTATAATCTTTATTGAATTATTAAACATGCGATGGAGCGTATAAAAGTGTATCCCCTTTTGTGTTGGGCACAGGTGAGAAGCGACCGCCTACGTCGTACTACTCACTTCGTCATAACTTCACGCAAATGTCATAGTGGTGGTTTTTGAGTAGGCGCATAAATTACCACTGTTCCAAATTTAAACTGCACAACATGGAGGGTAACTTCACCGACCAGGTGGGGCCGTTGGCCTATCCGTTTCAAATGTAAGTAACAATAATCATATTATATTAAATATTGTCCAAAGTAGTCGGAAAATTAATTTCTAGCTTTTTTCTTAAAGTTGAATTCGTCTTATAATTCTTCTCTCATAACGATAAGCTCAATTTGCTTTTATGGAGATTTTTCTAGAGAATAAATTCCAAATAATGCTATAGACACCATATCTACCATTAGAGTCCTCAGCCCACACTATAATTTGTTCTCTATGGGACAAGTATTTCTCTTTGGGTCATATTTTGTTTATCTATACAGAATTGTCTCTTAAGATTAGTTAGTCTATTAAAAGGATCATAGATTAACACAAAACAACTCAGCTATAGTAATAAGAATATATGATAAGAATAAGAATAATCACACATAACATCATAACTACAAAAAGTAGAAAACTGGCAATTATAGAGACTGCCAAATGAGAGGATAACTTATAATTTAGAATTTGACGACCTCTGTGACGGTTAGCGCGTTGGCGCTAAGCCGGAGGTAGCGGGTTCGAATCTCGCCAGGGAACGAAAAAAGTTTTTGTGTTCCTGAGTCACGGATGTGTATTAAATATGTTTATTAAATAATAAAAATCTTAAATATATTAGTATAAGTAAAAAAGTATTATTAAGTATTAACTATTTCCGTTGTCTGGTACCCGTAACACAAGACTCTTCGAGAACTTAGCACACTTGGTGTAAAAGCGTCAATAGATATTATTATCAATAAAATTATGACACCCTGAAATTTAATTCATTATGTCATTATATCACATGAGAATATCAGTGACGCGAACCTATACAATTCCTCGTGCCCAATGCGACTAAAAAAGTTTTTTCGGGTTACTTTCTTTAATTACTTTTTATTACTTTTTTATTTTATTATTGACTATTTATTTTTACTTATTTCAAGTGTACAAGTTGTTACCTACGAAATAAGGATATTTTTGATTTGATTTGATTTGACAATTTTATACTTTTCAGGGTCGCGAAAGAAACTGACGAGCACGTGCTAGGATGGAACTATCCAGAAGAATACCAGTTCATGGTACAGGAGCACTGGAAGAGCTACCCGGCGATCAGCAAATATTGGCACTACGGGCTGGCCTTTATCTACACGATGCTGTTCCTCGCCTCAGTCACCGGCAATGGGATCGTCATTTGGATTTTCAGCACGTAAGTTCCGTCGTCCCTTTACAATTTAAGAGCAAAGTTTTAGCCGAGTCATTTATAGGTACACATTTCCTCTATCATTGTCTATTATTTATTAGATGAGAGTAAAACTTAATGACAAGAAATAAAGAATTTATAATTTATTGACGTTAAATTTTGTTTTCCATTTTATTATTATCCAATTGGAAATATTTTATTTCGCTGGCAAATACGAAAATAATGGCACATTTTCTTATGATAAGTTAAATAATCAAATTATCCTGCATCATCATCATCAGTCTTTTTTCGTCCACTGCTGAACAAAGCCTCTCAATGAACACCAAGACCATCGATTTAGTCACTCGCATCCAACACGGACAGAACACTGCACGAAAATCGTCTTCCAATCTGGTTTATGTTAGATATCTACCTATATCTATATCTTTATCTTAAATCCAAATATATCACTTAAAAATAATAGTCTATGAGCTTTTTGAGTAGAGAAACCGTCTGTCTCTATTGTTTAATGTACCATACTGTACAAAAAAACGAATGTTAAAACCGCGTTAACTTTACACTGACAAAAGGTATCCCGTTTTCAAACATTATCTCCTTAGCAAACAGACCAAACGATAATTTAAAAATATTTTTCCCTGCTATTATTGCCATTAATAAATATCATTATTGTAAATTAATTGTTCAAGATAATACACAATTATAGGCTATACTATAGTCTATATTATACTACCAACTATACTATACATAAAAAATATTAATCATGATATTTATATTCCAAATATCAGATTTCAAAATCTTTCCAGAATAATCTATTTTATTCCAAATTGTAAAGACGGCCATGTTGAATTACTCGGATGTGGTGATTGGATCAAGTGCTGTTGACTGGCGTCACTTGGCGGTGATTTAATTAAGTTTCTAAACGCACTGCCGGCGATGAGAGCTGACCCCACGAGCCACAAATTTAATCAGACCTGCGAAAATAAACTGTTGATTAGATTTTATCAAACGAAAGTTAATCTTATGCACTAGATTCTAATCAAGACCTAAGTTGAGACTCTAATTACACCCACACACAGATATTTGAAATATGTTCTGTTCTTAATATTTCTATATGAATCACGCGTTCTTCATTTAATTAAATACTTTAATTTCGCTGATTCAAAATCTTTTGTAATAAGAGATACTTGGAAAGTGTCCAAGTTATATAAGCGGTCTTAGAATAAATTATTACTTCGTTTAAATTAGTAGCTATATTTTAAACAAGCGGCTTTGTTTACGTTTAATTTATACAATTTATCAACTTAGGTAAATAAAAAAACGTGATTTAAGTTATTGTCTTAATCATCAATTACTAACTTTATACCTAATAGACAAAATCTTTTACCAAGCAATAATTTCACTTTTAAATTCATTAATCCTTATACTAAAAGAAGTAAAGTTTTCCGAAGCAATGATAAGCAATGAAGGCATTTTATTAATAATTTTATATGATATCTATAATGTTCTCACATCCGGGACATCTCAAGCGCGTCACCGCCAAAGTTCTGAACCGCTCGCAGAACCGAACTTTGAAAAACGTTTTCAATGTTCATCTGAACGTTCTTTTAAAATATTTACTTCGAAACAAGTATCTGTGCCTCTTCAACTTATCAGTTCTAATGACACACTGTAGTCAACGGAGATAAATAAAGGTTTCTGAATTCCCAAAAAAAAAAAGTTTTGGATTTATGAAATTTTATGAAATATAAACTTTCAAAATGAACAACAATTGTTTACATAGTAAGTAAGTGAGTAAAAAAAAACAACGTAAGGTAACCTGCATGTCTGATGAGATTGAAAGTCTTGGAAGGTGTGAAGTTCACCGACCTGCATGAGACCAACGCCTCGGTGAACTATGGCCCGATACCATCTTTATCTAATTTCGAGGGGGAAATCCGTTCCCAACAGTGGAATTATAAGGGTTGATGCTTTAGTTCCTTATATGATTAATAATTAAATATACGTATATTTAATATAAATATTTGGTCTATTTTAGTGTAGTAAATAAAATATAATAAATATAACAACGTTAACATGTCGTATCTTTTATATTTGAGGATTAAACAAAATTAGAAGATAAATCCTACTAATATTATAAATGCGAAAGTTTGTGAGGATGTTGGTTACTCTTTCACGCAAAAACTACTGAATGGATTTTGATGAAACTTCATTATAATTTAGCTTATACTTTAGATCGACACATAGGCTATAATTCATCCCCGTATTCCCACGGGAAGCGGGGCGCTGCTATACTATAACATATAATTATGAAGTTTCATCAAAATCCATTCAGTCGTTTTAGCGTGAAAGAGTTACCAACATCCTCACAAACTTTCGTATTTATAATATTAGTAGGATTATCCCGCTAAGATGCCATTGTAAATCTTAGTTAGAATCTTAAATTAAATCTTAAATAATTAAATTAATTTAATTAAATCTTAAATCTTACTTATTGTTAATCTTAATCTTAAATCCTGCGTTAGCAGGCGAAGCTGCAGGCAACACCTATTATAAAATAGTTATAAAGTTATAATAAATTTCCAAACGTATCTTTTGACGAAGAATATATCGTACATTCCAGAATCTGGAACGTTACAGAATGTAATATTTAAAATTATTAAAATATTCATAGTTATTCGGGTCGTGAGCCGCGTTCCGGAATTTAAGTTTGGGATTAATAGGATTGTTCAGTTGAGTTGTTCCGCGGATCTTTTGTGTTACTAGTTTTACGAGTATCAGACTGTAAGTAGCGAGTATCGGATCTTTTTGTTTTACTCGGCAAACATTGACTATGCTGAGTAAAACTAAAGTTAAACTATTGATTATGACATCATTAGAGGATTGATTGTTTAATTAATTCTTAACATGCACTAGGAGATTTTTCACTGCATTATTTGCCTTGGCTTTCAATAAGAAAAAATAATGTTTAAGTAAGGAAGTCTTCATTAGACGGATGTTCAATATATTGTAAATTTTTTTGTATGCCTATGTTCAGCTGTGGACGGCTAAAGGCGGTGATGATGATAATGATGATGATGAAGGAAGATATCATAAGACGGACGTTCAATAAGTTGCCATTTTATCCAAAAATCTTAAATATGTCCCGTCAAGAAATTTGCATAACAAATAAAAACATGTGGGTTCTCAGCCTTGTAATATAAACAATATATTAGTTTCACGTACTTTTTTCACAATAATTTTACAAAACTATTATTATATTGATAGAATAGTTTTGTTCACGATGGGTAGCCATATTTCCGAGTCAAGATCAGGTCTGCCTGTGTTATTTGAGCCACCACTTTTTCAGTAAATGATGTGTCATAATATACATTCACCATTATCATCATCATCATCATCAGCCTTTATCCGTCCACTGCTGAACACAGGCCCCCTCAATGAACGCCAAGACGACAGATCCCTTGCTATTCGCATGCAATGTACATTATACAATATACATAGCGCATTAAGAATTTTTATGGTTTGTATCTCAGGTCAAAAGCTCTACGCAGTCCGAGCAACATGTTCGTCATCAACCTGGCGGTGTTCGATGTGATGATGATGCTGGAGATGCCGATATTCATCCTCAACTCCTTCCACCACCGCATCATCGGCTACCAGACCGTCTGCGATATCTACGCGACCCTCGGCTCCATATCTGGCTTCGGTGGTGCCATCACCAATGCTGTCATCGCATATGATAGATACAAGTAACTCTATAATGATTGTTTAAAACAACATCATGACCATCATCAGCTTTTATCCTGGACGGACTGCTTAACATAGACCTCCTTGTTTTTTTTATCATTTCCAACACGGGCCGGCCACAGCGCGAAGATCGTCTTCCAGGGCCATAGCTAGGGGGGGGGGGGGATTGTGGCCTGTGACTATGCCCTACCTTAAAAAATACAAAAACTAAGATAAATTAATTATTATAATGAAATGAATACGAATTTATCTTCCGCCCTAACTGTAGCAAATGCTGCCCTACCCCAAATTAGATTCTAGCTACAGGCCTTTCGTCTCGACATAAGATATTCACTTTATTCTACATTTACAAAGCGTAGCTTGTTATACAAATTTACATGTAATTTATTGGAGTTTTCCACTATAATTTTATTTGTTACAGGACAATCTCGTGTCCCCTGGACGGTAGAGTGACGAAGACACAGGCTCTCCTCCTAATCCTGTTCACGTGGGTGTGGGCCCTACCGTTCACCATCTTACCGGCCTTCAAGCTGTGGAGCAAATTTGTACCAGGTAAGACAAAATACTAAATTCAAACAGGAACACATAGCTAAACTATAGTAAGCTAATTTTGTTGATCGCAATCAGAGAAAACGTTTTTTGCCTCATTCTAGTAAACCATCTTCTCAACAAAACGACTAACTTCAAAAACATAAAGTTAACACGATAAATACTATAACAGAACTACGTTCCATATACTTATCCACATACGATTATTAAAGCCTTAACTTGTATTAACATAAGATAATCTCCAGCTTAACATATTGGTTTTGACTCACTTATTATAATCTAAATCTAAATCACACAAAGGCTTATCACAATCGACTTCGGAACGTCACTACTTGTTAATATTGTATGTGTTTATTTATATGTGGGGCCCAAAATCAGGGCTAAAGATAGTGAAAGTACGTTGTCAGCGTCACCTATTTTCATCAAATAATCCACCCAAAACTGGCCCTTATGACAAGATACAGGTTAAGCCGAACAGCGTTTTATGAACTAATCATAATATAATAATCACTAATAAATACTCTCTGCTAGTCTAAAGTATGATTGCTAATATTATTATGTAGGTCTACGTTGCCTACGTAGCGTAGCGTGCGTCTACGTATGCTACGACGATACGTACTACGGACTACGATAGATCAATGCTGGAGAATTAATTTAAATTTCTTATTCGACTGTCTAGACTCAGAGAAATAAATTGTTTACAAATAGATTGAAGTACATAAAATTAAAAAAAAACATTATTGTTACTATTTGTGTTGCATTTTAATATTATTTTTTTAAGAACTCAATTATATTTTAATAATAAATTAACCTTCGCTTGTTCGTCCTCGACGGATTCATAAATTGCTGCAACGAAAAAAACTTTGCACTCCTCCTTTAAGAAATAAGTTTTAGACACAGCTGTTACAGCGGCTGCCTGGACCACTTAACTAGAGATACTTGGTCCATATTCCAGAGGGATTCCTGACGACGTGCTCGTTCGACTACCTGACGGAGGATTCGGACACAAAGGTGTTCGTGCTGTCCTGCTGCGTGTGGAGCTACTTTATTCCCATCATCATCCTCTGTTACTACTACTTCCAGCTGTTCGGCGCTGTGAGTATTTTTTTAAACAATGCCTTACGGAGTGGCATAATGAGCAAAATACCAAGCACACGGCTTAGAGTTAATAAAAAAAAATATTTCGTTTTAGAACATATATAAATATTTAGTCTCCGGTGATTTTGCCACGTGCCACAGATGGGATTGTAACCACTGATAAAAGTATTTTGTTTGTTTCCATTAATCGACTAAGTTGAAAACAAAATGTTAAGTTCGTTCAATATTCATTAGGATAGAAATAAGCGTATGTTTTTTTTTAATGGTAAACAGACATAAATCTTACTTGTGTGGAAATCAGGAATTATTCGTTATTACTATAATCATACGTTATCAGTAACATTATTAGTAAGTATAAATATCGAGCTTCTGAAAACATCGAGCTACTCTAAAATCAGACAACGAGGCATATTCAAAACCAATAAAAAAAAACAAACAAAATATCAAATAGTTTAACAAGCTCAAATTATCCCAACCTCTGTTGAAATTTTCATTAAAATTAAAAAGACAGTGGGATAATAAAAGTACTTCGCAAAGAATCTGCCTAATCCCGCCAAAGCCCGGCCGCATTAGGATTTAATTTTTTCGCCAAAATTTCATCTGTGCAAAATGTACAGATAAGTAAGATTACTCGAACAAACAGGTTTCGTCCACGATTTTAATTACATCCTGCGAGGGATTTGATGATCACTGGAATTATGTTCATCATAGCTGTTACTTTACGCGAGTATCATGTGAGCGAGAGGTCCCCCCCCGGTCGTGCCGGTCCAATTCGACAGCAAAAGCAGCAAGGCACTGCCTCTTAGTTACTGCTGGGCTCTTTCGATAAAGTCCGAGAACGACTGATTCTCTTAGGATAGACTAAAAGAGTTTTATATTGGCAAAGGTTCAGGCTATAATATCATCATCACCCTTTATCCGTCCACTGCTGGACAAAGGCCTCCCTTAATAAACGCCAAGACGACCGATCCCTTACCTGCATCCAACGCGGACCGGCCACTGAACGGAGATTGTCTTCCCATCTGATTAAAAAAATGACCTAATAGGTAATTAAAGTTGTCCACGGTCCAGATTTATGAGAAGCCGTATGCCACAACTATTAATAACTATTAATTAAATCATAATAAAAATACAAGCACGTAACATTATTATCATTATATTATAAGTAAAATAACTTTTAACTTTAAATGTAATAATGTATAAATCAAGTAGGTACTTTCTAAGTTTAGTTTGAGCGACAAATCAATGGAATCGCCTTTAATCCTAGACTGTCTAGAGTCTAGACTACCCAAGAGTGTCTTTAAGAGGGTTGTGATGCGGAGTTATATATCATAACTTAACCCACCTATAACACAAATGAGGTTTATGAAATATGCGGACTCCTTTTTACGCTTGATTGATTTTTTTCACTATATTTACCTGATCCCTTTCCCAAAGGTTTTATATTTGATTTCATAATGTTGAACCGTTATTATTAAACGTAAACGTTAGTTACATTCTTATTGGCTTGGCACATTTATTGATCAGCAAAAATATCCAAAATTTCCACGCCAATTGTGCGTAGTCTATAAATATTTCAAACTCCATGTTATAACCTATTTTTTAAAGTTATAATTAAATATAAATAAAGGAAAACATAAAAAAACTTTAGAACTTAATAATTTATTTGTTATAACTTTAAAGCTTCTCTTACTTGCATTAATGTTAATGTTTCTTCAAAAGTAAAAATCTTATTTATAAAAAGCATGTTCTATGAATACTATAATGTTGTAATAAGATTGAATCCTTTTAAAACTCAAGAATTCCGTTTTAAATCACAAATACAATTGAAAAGCTCAATACAAACGCAAAGTCAGTTTCGATCAATTGGATTAATGTGTTTCGCTAGAAATTACTGAATACCAGCGATCGAGGGAACCCGGGCCGTAAAAAAATCGCCTGAAAAGAAAAATGGCTAAATGCGATCCCAGGGACTTAGCCTCGCTATATTTATTTGGATCTGACTGGCTTAGAACAGGTTTGGTTGGGGAATTTCCTTTGTGATTTGTATATGGAAATATTATAGAGGCTTCCGTGGTGTTTAAAACTACAGGCAAAAGTTACGCTGCCCGTATTATAGCTCCAAATATATACATCAAACTGAACTAGTATATTGTACCATCAGTACTAGTATACTCATATTCATGTTATCCTACTACTACTATGTTATAAATGCGAAAGTTTTTAAGAATGTATTTTATGTAGTATGTTTGTTAATCTTTTTTTTTATTTTGATGATGACTGAGAACAGTGGACTTGCTTTGGAACCGGTGGTAGACTCAATTAACATTCAAAAATATACTTTGACGGTACTATTTTGAATATTTTTTTTGATTTGATTTGATTTGATTTGATGAAACTATATAATATAATTTACACATCAGAATAAGTCATAGAGAGATAAAATTTTACTTTTTCATGGTTTTGAAAACAAATTATTTCCATTACAGGTGCGTACACACGAGAAAATGCTTCGGGAACAAGCCAAGAAAATGAACGTCAAATCTCTCGCTTCGAACAAGGAAGATGGCGGCAAGAGTGTTGAAATCAGAATTGCAAAGGTGGCTTTCACGATCTTCTTCCTCTTCATCTGCGCCTGGACACCTTACGCCTTCGTAACATTGGTGGGAGCATTTGGAGACAGGTACATTGCTTTTCACAAATACAAATCCATCACACTCCATCATTATGTAGTTTTGATTAAATAAAAAAATTAAAACTGATATGATTGATAGTAAATCTTGATAAATGGGTATTTAGTAATGTACGGGCCCCTCAAGTCTTTTTCCTTGCGACTTTTCACCTGTGTGATGTTTCAATACATTTCTATTTCACTTACTACGAGTAGGTATTTATTAAACGGTTTAGTTTAATTTTATTCTAATCTATAAAACAATATACCGTGGGCTTTATATATCTGAGCACATAATTTTTACATTTTTCAGATTTCGCATAACCAAGAACAGCTATTTCAAATTATGTGGATAGCTAAAATAAGATTCAATAGTAATATTGAATTACAGGAATATTAAGACAACAGGTTCATTTAATTCGAATATTCTAGAAATATTATTTAACTCATTCCATTTTTGATGGAATAACGCAATGAATTCTTAAATTTTTACCGACTCAAAATCGATCCAAGAGGTGTATAGCTTTTTTTAACAAAGAATTTAAAAAAAATCAATACAGTCTTTATCAGTCCAAAGTGGAACATATGCCTAAAATATTCGACTGAGTTCGTACTACACTTTTCTCATCATTACTGCCAGATATTTCGAGATAAAATGATAAACTTATTTTCTTTTGGGGCACACAAATGCGAAAATTACTCATTGCAATTTTTTTACATGGAATATGGAAGTCCTCATTATAATGTTTAAAATCTCGTCATCCAAATGGCAAAGAGTACATCAGGTACTCTCCTCCTCTGAGAGCTCTTCGGTATTATCCTCTTAACTTTAATTAATTCGCATTCAGTGCTAATCGCAGAAATTACACCAACAATTTCTAAATATATTTTCACTTAATTATTTGTGGACGAATAAATGAGCGCTTTTACGTTTTATATATTTTTATATTTTCGTAAGCTGGCTGTGATGCGTTGATTTGATCTCTGATCTAATTAGAAATTTTCCTCAATTAGTCTTTTATCTTAGATTAAATTTGATTCAGTATAATATTTCGCTAAGCACTTGCTAAACATACATTCAGTGATTAGTGTTGTCACAGTAACATTTTAAATTTTTCAAACTATATTTTTTTAAATATATTTCAATGAATTAATAATTAACCATATTATCAATAATCGGATGCAAAAATATGATGTACATAATTTTAATTTGTTTTGAATCAAACCCACCTTCTGGGGTAGTAGTATGGGTCGCGGACCGATCAACTAATAGGCCAGACATTGTTGGCCAACAAGACCTGTTAAATTATCTAAGAAAAAAATCCTACCGTCAACAAAAATGATCACCGTAATAATAGCCAAACCAGCATCGGTATTTCGGTGCTAAAGCATTCGGTGGCAATCCGTTGGAATCGCCCGTGATTGATTCCCCCTGGCCCTCTGGCCGGCTCCATTTGGACGCCTTCACAAATTTAGCCCGAGAAATATTTCCACGATCCTCGCTCGCTTGCCTTTTCATAATAGATTTCTTTATATTTAAAACACTCGGGCTTAAGCCAATTTCAAAGAATAAAGTGGATTTCTTCGTGAATTGTAATTTGTTTGTAAAAGTAATTATTATTGTGAAAGCGTTTGACAAATTAATCCAGATAAAAAATAAGATGGTCATTATGATAAAGGCAGAAATACACTTACGTGTCGTGGCGTGTCGTGACGCGCCAGAAGCATATCGGTTTCATACATTTAATATGGTTAGGGACATATTTGCATTTCGTGTCGTGTCGCAACTCGTTCTGTCGTGGCGCCGACTGCTCGCGACCGATTGCGCCAGAGCAGTGGTGGAGGCTATGACGCGACACGACACGGCAAATGCGTTTCTATAGCAGCGCGTGGCTCATGGCTCGTTATCATCAAAATCACTATCCGAATCAGAAGAAAACATTATGTATGTTTGAACACTGCAAAGGTTCAGTAAGAACTGTTCAGAAATAACGTCAGAGTATGACACGACACGACACGTAAATGTGCACACTCACCATCACGACACGCCACGACACGTAAGTATGTTTCCGCCGTAACATAATAATTCTTTGTTTAAATTTAAATGAAAACGCTACCCGCGCAAGATGTAGGTGAATAAGGCAAGGAAGCTTGGCAAATAAGTATTTACTTTTATTAGTATCTATAGAAAAAGCCGCTACACATGGACTCGTTTCTAAAAAAACATAGAAAACCGGGTTATTAAAGAGTAAAACTTTTTTACATGCACTTTTTTACATTTTGATTAAGTTTTTTACATGCCCGACGTTTCGGAAATCTCCCAGCAGATGTGTGAGGTCAGGGGAGGACTAAGATGACAAACGATCTAACAATCCTTACTAGTCCTTACTAATATTATAAATGCGAAAGTAACTCTGTCTGTCTGTTACGCTTTCACGCAACTTTCACGCCTAAACCACTGAACCGATTTTGATGAAATTTGGAACAGAGATAGATTATACCTTGGGAAAGGACATAGGCTACTTTTTGTAGCAAAGAAAAGCTTAGGGGGGTTTAAATAGTGGATGCAAGTTTGTATGGAAGTTCGTCATTATACATAAAGGATGATGCCATGAAACTCTGCATTTAGGCACTTGATAAGAAAAAAATCACCATTAATAATTGTTCCACCGTTTTTAAGATTTTTACCCATATGGG
The DNA here is from genome assembly GCA_905333005.2 of Lycaena phlaeas. NCBI lineage: Eukaryota > Metazoa > Arthropoda > Insecta > Lepidoptera > Lycaenidae > Lycaena > Lycaena phlaeas. Next base: position 12,547,968 of record HG995178.1, read on the forward strand.
CATGACTTAGGAGATGAAAGTTCGCAGGGTAGTTCAAAAAAATCTGTCTGTGTTTACTATACGTACGTACGGAACTGTACTACTCCGAATTTAACGCGAGCGAAGCCACGGGTAACAGCTAGTAAATAAACAGTAAATAAGAAATAATTTAAATCCGAGAGTTATTCTAGTTACTAGTACATATAATGAGTTGTGGTAAACTCTTAGGATAATTATATGTATGTACCTACTAAAATATTCTATGAATAGACCACAGATTTAAGAATAAAGACAGATGGAGTATGCCGAATACCCGAGTGACGTTACAAAGTAAACACAAATTCAAAATCACTCTCGAGTGCTTGACAAAACTCTCTAAACATCTATTAGATTGTATTCGCTTTTAAATTTGTATTCGCTTTGGTGGCGTTACTCACGTGTTCGGAATGCACCATCTGTGTTTATTTATAAATCTGTGGAATAGACTTTATTATTCCATCCGTCTTTATGTATTGTATATGTCTGTTTTGATCTACAGGAGCATTCTAACACCCGTTGCAACGATGGTACCAGCTGTTTGCGCGAAGACCGTGTCCTGCATAGATCCCTGGGTGTATGCCATCAATCACCCAAGATACAGGTGAGTTTCTCACACCATAACGCCATTTTACATGAAAAGGCATGGGAAGTCTATGTTTTTGATCCTAATGTCAAAACCCAGGACCATACTAACCCAACTTTCATCAACATCATCAGCATTTATGCGTCCAATACTGAACATAAGTCTCCCTCAATGAACGCTAGACGATCGATCCCTTGCTACTCGCATCCAACATGGACCGGCCATTGCTACCTGGTTAATAGCTGACCAACCCTTCGTCTACCTAAACGCAGAACGAACTATTGAGCCTTAGAGGCCGCCACTATACTTATTGCTTATTATTATATGCTTATTGCTATACTTATTTTTAGACTAGAGCCTATGTTAATACATCTTATGTAACTTTTTCTTACACGTACAATCTATTATTCTTCTTATGATACAAAGTAGCGTTTTCACACTTATAGATCTTCTCCATCCAATTTACTTGAAAGCCGAAACCATATCCAATAACACATCCTACTAATATCCTACTAAACGCAAAAGTTTGTAAGTATGGATGTTTGTTACTCTTTCACGTAAAAACTACTGAATGGATTTTAATGAAACTTTACAATAATATTGCTTATACATCAGAATAACACATAGGCTATAATTAACACCGTACTCCCACGGGAATGGGACTTACGCGGCCGAACCCCGGGGCGCTCCTAGTACATCATAATATTACACATATTTTGCATCTTCCCAGGGCGGAACTGACGAAGCGCCTCCCATGGCTTGGAGTTCGCGAGTCGGATCCTGACACCGCGTCAAGCTCCAGCACAGCGACCTCTCAGACGCATCACCAGACCGCCGATGCCTAAACGACTTCACACTCTTACCACTGAGCCAACTCACGTCGATACGAAATTATGACGTCACCAGTGCCGTCTCCAAAAAAATATTTTTAGTTTTTTAAAGCATGTTTTTTCTACGACGCAAGCAATCTTCACGGATTCGATGTAAACTTTAAGATCAAATGTTTGTAATGATGATACGAAATAATATGAAAAAATGTAAAAAAAATCGATGACCATGATGACCACGGCGAGATCTAACTTATAATAAATAATGAAATTTAATGTTGAATTTTATTTTAGTATATTAATTGAGCGAAAGTGGTCCAGTTATGGGCTCGGCCTCTTGAACCAGAGGTCCGGGTATTATATCACACGGTGAAGCCAACAGGCTCCCCCCACTACCAACGAAGTATTAGTGCCATTAGGGCCATTAGCATATCTCCCTTTGAAAAAAAAAAGAGAGGTCCGAGTTCGATTCTCGACCCCACCGTGAAAATCCTCCGTGCATCTGAACATGGGACCATTGCTCGATGAAGGAAAACATTTTAAAGAAACCTGATGAGATTAGAGGTCTTCGAAAATACGAGAGTGACCCGAGACTTTCCTCGTCTGTTTTCGAGGAGATCCGTCCCCAGAACTGTGACAATAAGGTTGATAGATTACTATTTCCTATCACCTTCAGTCCGGCTTTCAAACACAATCTCTAAAATTTCAGATGGGGTTCAGGAATTGGAGATGAATAACTGATGATGCCTTATTTATAAAGACATTTGAATGTAATTAATAATCTTACCTTTCCTGGAAAAATATCAAGATAATAATAATAATAATAATAAATATATAAGTGGAAAGCATAGCACATAAAAATAAAAAGCACAACTATAATAGATGAATTCCAAACATCTCCAAACAGAAATTGGCTTTTCACGACTTATCCAGAGTTATAAGCAAGCAGAGCTAATTTGAGCCATCTGCTTTTCCGATGAAACTTAAAGGCCTTAAGGCTAACAGCATAGGTCCATCCGAAAAAAAAAGCAAAGCTAATATTTTATAAAAGCAGATGTATTAAGTAAAACAATGTACTTTATACATTGTACATATAATATCTTCGGTTTTATCTCATCATTAGGTTTGACTTCAACATCTAGTTTTAAATACCCTTTAATATTCAATCCTGCGAAGACATTGACTATTATTGGAACGATTTATCTTGAATTTCTCGAGTACAAAGATCGTTGGTTCGCAAATAACGCGAACAAACGACGAATGCTCTTTTGGGGGAGCACTGATGTGTACTTATCGGCAAATAACTTGAACGTAAACTGCGCACTATTACAGCGTTCCTTGAGTTATTTGGTCTCATAATGATTGTAGTACATATTCATTATTTTAATATTATTGCCAGAATATGTTAGTATTACTACTTAAAAATATCTCTTGACATGGGCGTCACACTGGGGCAAGCTGGGGCGACTGCCCCACCCTGGCTCTGGCCTATAAGGTCAAACATTTTTTTTTTCTCAAACTAAGAACATCATAATATCCGTAAGAAAGTTACACAAAAAAATTTGTCGACATGAAAAAAAATGCAATCAAAACAGAAAGCGCGCACGAAATCCCTCAAAATTTACAGATTAACAAATAACAAAAGAGCCCAAATGTTGCAAAAAAATTACCTCTGACTGCTGCTTCACCCTGAGCCCAAGGCTGGCTACGCTCATGTCTCTTGATCAAAATGTTGAAGGCAAATAAACTATACAAACGCAGTAGAGACCAAGATTCCGTTAACGTATTATTTAAATATACTAGTTCTGTTTTGTTTTACAAGGTCCTGACAACTTTTTTTTTTCGAAATGGCCCATGCTGTTGGTCTAAAGACCTTTACGCTTAATCGGTGGAGTAGATGAGCGGATGGCTCATCTCAAAAGGGTGGGGGTCTCCCCCGCCAGCCGTGAGGTCATTAACCGCATCTTCAGGTCTTCAGGCATCGAATAGGAACGACCTGACAACTCTAATACTCTACTAATTGGTAACGTCTCTGTCCTATCCTGTTTTCCCTGTAGATTTAAACAGGATAGCTGTACATACGGCGACATCTCTCATCAGTGAAAACTAACAGATTTTTACCAGTAAAACTAAATTCCTACGGCTATTTAAATTTAAGATAGGCCGGCAAGATTGACAAACAGAAGAATCCACGAAATTTCACCTCCATCCAGCATAAATGCAATATAGCCGTCAAAGAGATTCCCAGCCACTTCAAACGTCTATTCCGAGAATTCATAAGAGCCATGGTCTTCAAATAAGGTACATACATATATTTATGTACGTGGCCGCCCGGAGGCTCACAACTAACTGGGGCTCTAATGAGTTTGGCGAACTTCATTTATGGAAGTTAAACAAGCAGATTATGTCAACTTTGTCCCGTTTTTAATATTACTTTTGCTAGCTCGTTAATGGAGACGTAATAATATATAGACACATAGCTGCCCCAGACTTCGTTTTGCCAGAAGTACTAATATTGCCATTAAAAAATAGGGGTTGATCGTAGAAGGGTGAAAATTTAGGGCTGTATGTATTTTTATATGATGTATGATACAGAGTAATAAAATAAAAACAAAAAAAATTGTCTAAAAAATAAAGTTAGGGGTGGACCCTTACACTTACCCCTTAACATTTAGGGAGATAAAAATAGATGTTGGCCGATATTTAGACCTACCCCATATGAACACAATTTTTTATAAAAATCGGTCGAGCCATTTCGGACGAGTATGGGAACGACATTGTGACACGAGAATTTTATATATTACATTTAAATACGTAAAATCTACTAATTACAGAATTTATCTATAATCTTAATATAATTTTGACCCACTTTAAACGGCCAGATTTCGTTCAACCGTTGTAGATCTTTCGAAGACCAATGACAAAACACTATTCGTAATCCGAGAAGATTATTCCATTTTTCAATTTGAAATAAAAGCAAAAGCGTTTTCTATAATTTCTTGAGCTAATAATTATTTAATTTAAAAAAAAGACATAGCAGCAAGGAAAGTTTTATATTATCCCAAATCAAATGAAAATAACTTGATTTCGCAAGGCAACAACTTGTATTCAAAATAAAATGTAGGCACAACAAAAAAATCTCTCGAACGTTATCAGCCTGCTCACTTATCCCGTCAAATAAGTTGGCTGGCGTTTCTGAAAGGGCAGGAGTCAGGACATGTATTGGCACGAAGACGTCTAACGGCCTTCTTACCACTCAGTTATAGACTACAAAGAGTATGTAAAGCTAACGCTAATAGACTAAGGGCCTGTTTCAGAATCTCCCTTTAAGTTCCCTATAGGCTATAGGGAACATATTTGACAGATGTTTGACAGATAGAGTTTGGAGTATCTGTCAAATATCTTGCCGATAGCCTATTGGGCACTTAACTGGAGATTGTGAAACAGGCCCTAATAGTTGAGACATAAATAGAGCTAGTCCCAGGTAAGCTTATACCACAGAGTACTTTGGTATATATGGCTTATACATTCATAACGTACGTCAGCCAATCCAACATCGAGTGGCTTGCCAACGGCTATCTAGTATCTATCAAAATCACCAAATAACATAAAAACCTATTCAAAATAATATTCAACATAAAATAAATTGTATATTTATATTATAAAAGTATCAAGTATTTAAATGCCTTTTTGTTTGTGTTCTCATTACGACGGTCTTGATTTTCGATAAAGCCGCTTGCAAAGCCCTTTTCGTTCGAGTTATTTGCAGCCAACACTCTTTACACAAAGAACCTCCGAGTAAATATTATGAAGGATCTACATTTTACAACAAATTTTAGGCATGTTTTTATAAATTTTATTGTCTCAATCGATTATAAATCGGGTTTACCTATGTATTTATTTCCCTATGACTTACCTTACATGATGTTTTGCTGAATATTTTCTTTTTCAAATCTAACAATAATCTTTACCTATAAAAAATTAGGAAACATGTAGTATATTTTATATATACATGTAGTATATTATATAGTATTATATTTTATGAAAAACTCAACTCTTATTTTTAGAAAAATAAATGACGTCCCTCTTCGCCTGATTTCGAGGAAGAGACCTGTGCCCAGCAGTGGGACATATATGGGTTACTACTTTTTTTATACTCGCCATGAGCGTAGCCAGCTATACTGGCTTTTCATTGGGCCAAGTCTCCTTACGATGTTTTCTCTTATCGATGAGCAAAGAATTTCGACATGGTCAGATGCACAGGTATTCAGGAAAACCTAGTTTTGAAGGCATACTTCAAACTTAAACCCGTACCTCTCACTTCTGGGGCCAGACCTATTCCAATAGGAGCATTTACTGGAGAGCTAATAAAATCAAAGGAGAGCCACAAAAAACTTATCTCTTCAAACTGATATCCAATCTTAATATTAGTACAAAGAAAACTAACAGAATATTATAAAAATGTTTTATTAAAATCCGTGATCTGTCATATCTATCAAATATTTACAATTGTCTCATGTTCTAAGTACAGATTAAAAAAGTGGAATGTCATTAAATATTACTGTGACACATATTCTACTGCATACTTGTTAAATACTTATATTTGGTGGTATCTCAGAAACGAAAACAAACTGTAAGCATTTGTAAAGAAAAATGACAAAAAAACCTTAAAATATCATTCATTACCACCAACACATATTTTTTGAATATTTTTGTGATGAAAGTTATTGCACTGATATTTAGTTTCAGTAAAAGAGTAAATACATTAAAATCTAGCTGTGTCTAAGTCATTGTTACTTACATGCAAATCAACAATTTTACACTTAATCATAACTTAAATTACATAAAATAGAGATGTGAACTACTAACTGTATTTAAAATGATTTTTTAATGGAATGGATATCTTTTCATACAGTGTACATAGAATATTAAGTTAATTTAAAATTCTGATCAAAAGAGTAATAGTAAAAAGAAATAGATTTCCTTTAAAATATGCCAAGATCATAGGACTACTACTTAATTTTGAAAAGAGTAATATATTTTATTTTTCGGTTATTTTAACACCTCTTTATTCATACAAATTCTGTTGAATGAGTATTAACATTTTATTATCATCCAACATAGCATCCAGCAAGTAAATTAAACATTAAATGACGAGTATTTTTGTCCTTACCCTCTTGTTGAATTAATGTAAATAAAGACCAATTTGAACTAGTAACCGAATGGTCCTGTGTAAACAACTGAATTGAATAAAATAAATTTCATCCAACAAAACATGACAAATATTTGCCAGCAGGCTGTAAGTCTTAAGAGTGAATGATGTTTTAAGACTTTGCAACACAACCAAAATTCTGGCAGGCTAGCTCTTGTCTATGGTCATTTTTTGTTCAAATTACTTACCATCCACAATACAGGTGAATCAATAGTGGCAACTATCAACAGAATTTGAATGCATACTAAAATGCTGCCTAAATTTTGTCAAACTCTTAATTAATCATTATCAGAGTACAAACAACAATATCTCATTGTTACTATACCTATTAACAATTATTGCCAATTATTGTATATATCACATTTTACGTTAACGCTAATATAATATCTATGTAGTGTGTATAATATGATGAAATTTGTAAAATTATGTTAATCATAATTGATGTATATAACATTTATATTATAATATATTTAATCTCACATACAAATGTTCCTGTTAAGCCACTACATACATGTTGAGCAAACTATGAGTTTTTTATATTACAGTTAAGTTTTGAATGCAAGAGAAGAATGGTAACAATGAGATAATATTATTACATTATATATAACCAAACTAAGACCTGTGCTTGTTACGATTTAAGCTTTGAATCACCCGACGGCCCCAATATTCCTCCAGATTGAATGGTCTAAAATTTGCAAGTTGGCGAGGAGCAATAACTTCTTGATAATATTTTGCATCTTCACTGCCCCTTTCTAATTCACGAGTTACCTGAAATATAAACAATAAATTATTTAGAAAGGAAAATAGATACTATGCATTAGCTAGGGGATAAAAAAATAACTATATGATTCCCTTGTTACCCTGTTGCCTGCTACTGTCTTTATAAACCAAAACATGTATTGTAACAGGTATTGACATCATGGTTACATAAAATATACAATGGAGGTTGAAAGATGAAACAATTTTTTTAATATGACAAATCAAAGAGTGATAATTACTTAAGATGATATTCTACAATATTTTATAATTGTTTGATTTCTTTGATTGATTTAGGTTTATGATTGATTGATATAGGATTATCCAAAGTAATTTTAAATTCTGTTGATAATATATAATTGGAGTAGAATAATCAGCTAAAGATACCCCAGAGATAAGAAAAGAAACAGAGGTAAACCACAAAGGTGACCATTGTGTCATATCATTATGTTAATTATAACAATAGTTAATAGACAAGTTACTAGAGAATAACATAATACTAATGGCCATAGAAAGGCCAAAATGGAAAAGACCTTTGCCATCTGGCAAACTGACAAAAAAAATAAACACAAAGAAATTTAGATGTATCCGTGAATGAGGGCTTTTAATAATAATTTTAACAATAAATTATAATAAATGAATTAATGATCAATGATGGTCATCAATAGCTATATGGAATGTGTGTTACCTTATTCCAAGATTCAAAAATGTAGTTAATGAGATCATCGTGTTGATTATTGTTGTTATTATGTGTGTTAGCTGCTGGAATCTGTGCTGGAGGGCTTAGTCGTGATCCGTTATGATTATTACCATTGTGTCTTTTGTTATTTCCCATATGTGGCAGAGATCTGGGCCCGTTGTTGACATAATTGCATCTAAAAATACAAAATTCCATATCGTTCATATATTCATGTCTTTACACATTTGACTTAATTTAATAAATCATTTTAATGGAGAACTAAATTGGCATGTCGTGAATATCATAAATACACTGCTAAAGTGATATTATTAAAAATACACAGCACTTTCGCACCATATTATTGAAATAAAACAAAAACAATAAACCACGTAGGTAATGTGAAAGTTTTGCAACATCCATACGCTATAGACAAAGCATCTTACCTTAAATTATTTCTATCCATATTAGAAATAGAAGAAGTGATTATATTCTAATCAAGTTCTAATTAATAAATATAAAAACAAGTACAAATCAAAAACTCTACGGATTCTCAACAATAACAAAACAATAATTATAAAATTACAGAAATATCAAAAAAGAAAGATAAACAGATAGGACGCCACACAATGACAACTGACATTATTTTTTTGCTATTATCGTTGCCGTTGGAATTTGCTAAGACCAGAGGCCATGCTTCCATATATATTGTAAAATACTTTTAGCCTGTGGAGAAACAGGCTGTCTTCGCTACGCCTTACTTATATTATATAGTATCAGGCGTAGTAGTGCGTGGTCCAGTTATACAATAACTAAACAACTTTTTAATTTTATTGATTCGAAGTAGTATTCTATAGTATTTGTTTTAATAACTCAATTTGTATATATATTGTGATTGGTCGGCGAATACTGCGGAGAATAGCTCTTGTGGAGTTGTTTTCTTAAGTGGACTGTACTGGAGGTTTTTTATAGTTTTTGTTTTAAAAACTAAATCCATATAAAATGAGATTGGTAGTGAATATTCTGGGGGAATGTTCGGGATGGGTGAAGTTGGCAATGATAGATAATTATAGGAGCGTAATGGGCAAAACGATATTATTTTACGTTTCCCGACGTTTCTCAAAGTTACAGACTAAAGGAGTTTCTTCTTCTTTTTTAAAGATTTTGTTATCTCGAATCTATCAGCCAATAGGCAATTATAATTTGCCTATTGGCTGATAGTTTGTCATCAATGTCTTAAATAAAGCAAAAAAAAACAACTGTCAAAAAATTTGGTCAATGCCCATCAATGTCGCTTCGGTGGTCGGCTGGTCGCTTCGTGACTTCATAGTTCATTTCAATAAATATTTTTTTTAATTTTTATAGGTTTAAAAAAGATATTTTATATTGATAGTGTTCTATTAATCTGATTTCAGTTTTTCGTAGTATATTTTATAGGTTTCGACACTAAAAAGCATTCAATATTCATTAATATTTACATATTTGCCATAGTTAATGTTGTTTTAGTTTAACTCTGTAATTTATAAATATGGATGATAATATGGGTTTTGATGAACTGAGAGTAAAATATAAGGTACTGTCCATTTATTTTTCAGTTTCTTTAATTACTTATCGTTTATTTACGAAAACTTATCGTTACAGAATCTATTATCAAAGGCACTTGGAACAAACAACATTGAATTGCTCGAATCACATTGCCAAAATATAAATGAAACTGATCGTAAAGCTGCCATGGATCAGGCTTTCCGAGATAAGCTATTAGATCTACTCGTGGAAGATCCAGACACACTAGAAAATTACATAAATTTTTGCATAGAAGCATGTAGACAACAGATTGTCACGCCGACAATGCCTGTAGTGCTTCTGGGTGATATATTTGATGCGTTGACTTTGAATAAGTGCGAAAAGCTGTTCACTTATGTGGAGAAAGGAGTTAATATCTGGAGGGAAGATCTTTTCTTTGTGGCCTGCAAAAATAACCTCCTCAGGATGTGCAATGATTTACTGAGGCGACTATCGCGATCGCAGAATACAGTTTTTTGTGGACGAATTTTGTTATTCCTTGCTAAATTCTTCCCATTTTCCGAACGTTCAGGACTAAACATTGTTTCCGAATTCAATCTTGAAAATGTTACTGAATTTGGTGGGGACAATTCAAGCACCTTAAAGGATGCTTTGGATGAAGATTTGACTATAAATGATGAGAAGAGCAAGCTAGCAATAGATTATAATTTGTATTGTAGATTTTGGAGCTTGCAAGACTTTTTCCGCAATCCAAATACATGTTATAATAAAATTCAATGGAAAACATTTGTTGCAGTGAGTATTAATTATTTATTTATTTAATTAAGAAATAATTATGCTCTATAGATTTTTGTTAGTATACCTTGTCTTACTTTTCATTGAAAGATTGTAATATGTTATAATGTAAATGCTACTATTTTAATAATAATTATTTCACCTCCTCTTTGCCATTTATTTTAGCACTCTGGCAGTGTTTTGTCAGCATTTTCTTCATACAAACTGGAAACAGTTGAACTGCAAAAATCTAAGCTAAATCTTCTAAAAGCAGTGGGCACAGACGTTGAAATGGAGGAGAATAAAGAACAACACTACTTTGCAAAGTTTCTTACAAACCAAAAACTTTTAGAACTGCAACTATCAGATTCAAATTTTAGAAGATGTGTCTTAATTCAGTTTCTCATATTGTTTCAATATTTAACATCTACCGTGAAGTTCAAAATGTAAGTCCTAGTCTAAGTTTATAAAATATTTTGTAATTTAAATTGGCAATTGATGATTAATTATAGTTTGTAATTTGTCACATAGACACTAAAACTAATAATTAAGAAACAGACCTCAAGACAGCGTTAGGTTAACATTTTCAAAATGTAAAAGTTATAGTGATAAAACTACTTTTTAATGGATTTTGTCATGCTTGCTTTGATAACTATAATGACATAGACAAATTAACGACAATGGTTTCTTCAACAAAGCCATTATAACTTTATTCTGAATTTTCCACTATGGGACACTAAGTTATTATTATATTATATATTGCCATTCAATTTATATAATTTACTGAATGTACAACATATTTCCATATAAATGTGAATAAGAAATGTCTTCCATATTATTTACAGGGAAGCACAAGAGCTTAAGTCTGACCAATTAGACTGGGTTAAAGAGACTACTTCTCTTGTATACAAACTGCTTGGAGAGACACCACCTAATGGGAAAAGGTTTGCTGAATGTGTCAAGAGCATATTGAAGAGAGAGGAGCATTGGAATAGTTGGAAGAATGATGGATGTCCAGGTCAGTTGGAAATTTGTATAATACCAACATTTACATAAATTTGAGCGAAGTTCTCTTTACTCTCACAAATTAATTAATGTCAAGATTTCTAAGTTAATGTACAAAAGTAAAATAGCAACCCACATATGCCTCTTGTTGGGCATAGTTCTCCTAAAAATCAGACAAGAAGGCCATAGTAAACGATTGGGGGTTTAGGGAAAAGGAGGGCAACGCATCTGCATAACCTTTGGTTGTGTGGATGTTAATGGGCGTCGATAGTCGCAAGGCTTTGGCTGTTCGTTTGCCCTCTTATGATATAAAAAAAAACGCACTACTCAATGCAGGTCTGTGAACTTCATACACCTTCAAAGACTTAATCAGATTCAGATTTGATACAGATTCCCTCACAATGTTTTCTTAAACAATCAAATTGTAATTTTTAAATTTAGAAAAACCTATTAAAAGGCACCACTGTGGTGTCAGGAACCCAGACCCTCTCGCTTAAGAAGCAGAGTCCATACCCACAAAATCATCATCAATCAGTTAATGTATACAGCTACCTATCTTTAATTAGGTCATACAAATAGAAAGCAATTTTTTTTTGCACCTTTACCAACATTATTTATTGAATTTTATCAAACTAAAATTATTAATGTAAACGTGAGCGTAGCCAGCCTTGGGCTCAGGGTGGGGCAGCAGTCAAACTACCAAAACCCTGGTATTTTTTTTGTAATGTTTTTGCTTTCATTGTAATATTTTTGTCTTCTGTGAGTCCTGCTACATATATAAAAAGTTTTACTTTTTTCAGAATTCCAAAAACCCAAGCCACCAGTACAAGTAGAGGCGTCAGAAGATGTGAGGAGAGCCAAAAAAAGGAGAAGACCAGTGGGAGATATTATAAAAGAATATGAGGGACAAGACAAATTCTTTATGGGAAAGTATGTTATTTCCCCCATTGGATATAGCAATAAATTAATGCAATTCTTAGTTTGCATCATTTTTAAATATAAGACAAGATGGAAAGCAGAATGTATAACGAAAGTAATTGCATGCTGTTGAATTCATATTTCTTTTGTTAAAAAGATTGCTTAGAAAATAAGGGTAAGGAAGGCAGTGCTTACCAGCACTTAGATATATAAACTTAGGTCTCAAGACTTTGACCATCCTTTGCTAAGCTAGGCTTTCCTAGTTCACCTTAAAATTATCGACTTTTTAACTAACTGTACATATCTCTCATATATGAATAAAATTAAACAAATATCCATGATTATATTTCAGTAACGAATTAACAAAGCTATGGAACTTGTGTCCCGACAACCTAGCTGCGTGTCGCACCAAGGAAAGAGACTTCATGCCATCATTGGGTAAGTGTAATTTGTGGTTTATTATATTATAGTATAGCTGAACTCGGAAAACATTGTTCTGTCCTATCCAAAAAACATTTAACAATTGTATATTAAGGGCGGGTTGCATCGACTGATTTTAACGAATATGTAATCGTTAAAGATGGCGGTAACGAACGTTAAAATTTAACGACATCTCTTACGTTAACAGATGATTTGAAACAACCGACCCTAAATATTTTTTTTAATAAAAATATTTTTTTGTATTAACGATAATCAATACAAAAAAAAAGAATTATCTAATTAGAAGGAGTAGTACTGAAGTTCTGTGTGTATATACATCTTGGCGATTAATTGTTATTTATTTACAATTTTAAAGTGAAAATATTATTTGAGAGCACTGCAGACATATTTATTTGTAGACTGTGAATGAGGCTGATCCGTCACGGTCTGAGGTGAAAGGTTCGATGCGGGATTCGAGGTTATGCAAATGCCCTCCTTTTACCTATCCCACCAATGGACCACTGGAAACTCACGAAGCGCACGAATCGCGACAGCATAACTGTCACTCTACGCCATCACCCCGGTCGTCCCGGTCAAAGACGATCATAAGTGATCATTATCAAGATCATATACCTGTGTGAAATTAAACAATAAACATACATACAGACACTTCGACCACATAACCCATAGACTCCTAATAACAGGTGAACGGGTTCTGGCGACACATCTGACCTATAGTTCCGATGTAAGCGTTCGCGCTGAAATACTCAATCAGTGTCGACCATTATTGAGACCTGTCAACACGATCGGAGTGGGTTCATAGAAATTGCCAAAAAACTCAAATTGCCTCAGTGTAGTATGAAATGTTGATTTATAAAGCAACATATCGAATATGGGGAAAGATAGGTTAACATTTTACTTGTTGGTATTTTATTATCTTTATTTATAAGTATAAAACAACAATTTATTTCGCAAGTGCGGAGTTCACGTTTCACTGGTCGGTTCTTAAAACAAAGTACTCAAACTATCGTGTCGTCTCATTCTTTCTCGTTGCGAAATATATCCATTTCTTTTTAACGTTCCGTGATTGGTAATGTATGACATTGAATTAGCTAATCACAGCATTGCAACCCGGTCGTCTTACCTCAGCTAGTTGCCAGAGTGCATTTAATACGGAAATTCAAACATTAGGAGTCTATAGGTTGTGTGGTCGATGTATAGACATTTTTTTTATTTTATTTATTTATTAAAACATTAAAAAACGACAATAACATTATAAACATAATATCACATAGACCACGAAGGTCTGTGCGTGATATGGATTCAACGCAGTAGAATACAATTACCTAATTGCCAAGTACAAGAAACATATTATATAGTATACAATAAATATACAGTGATATAACCACGTAAATTACAAACAAAAAACTAATACTAATTATCCTACATCCAAAAAGTGTTGTTTTAATTTGGTTTTAATATTTTTTTCACTTATACTATTTGAATGTTACATTTTGTTTTTGCCTGCTGTCGGTCGGTCGTGTTAATGGTGTGATGTGTACAGAGACGTACATGTCGGGCGGCGCGCGCACGTCGTGCGGGGGGTGGGGCTGGCGCGCGCTGCGGCTGCTGGCGCGTCGCTCGCCGCACTTCTTCGTGCACACCAACAACCCCATCGGCCGCCTGCCCGACTACCTGGATGACATGGTGAGGATTATTATATTATTGACGTGACAACGTCTTATAATTCGATGGAGCCGGCTGCACGCACGAAAAAACATGACTCGTGCGGCGTTACCTCGCTCTGAGGCGTTCCGTTTAAGGCTTGAAGTGCAAACGAGAGCGCGGAACGAGACGACGTCACGTTCAACTATCGTCAGTAAACCGACTTTACAGACAACCGATTTTATTATTGAAACACGAATATTTTAGATCGTGAAAGCAACTGATTATGCTTTGATTGGGAAGCAAAGGCAAGATGAATTATATGATGAAATTCTGATGTTTTAATGACACAACTTGATCCGATCCAACTGGCAATTTTCTATTATTTAATTATCAAAAAACATACAAATTATTATAATGTATACCATTTAAGAGGTGTATATTATTATGTTAGACGGATTTTGTTTTATTTTATTGAAGCAAAAGGTAAATTATCTATAAGTACACAGCCTATATACGTGCCAGAAACTTAGCAAATTGACAAACTGAGGAAAGCTGATTGCAGACTCACTGAAAAGAGCACAACTTATGCGTTTGAAGCGATGTCAAACGAGTCCAAATAAACAACAGCTACCTATTCGAAACTGCCTAAAAACATATACTCACACCTGAGTCTATTACCGTATTCTATATTAAAAATCTTCTACATTTAGGGCCTGTTTCACAATCTCCAGATAAGTTCCCAATAGGCTATCGGCAACATATTTGACAGATATTTGACAGATACTCCTTACTATATCTGTCAAATATGTCGCCGATAGCCTATTGGGAACTTAACTGGAGATTGTGAAACAGGCCCTTAATATACTATTTTATTTCGCTGATTCGTGATCGCTTCCAGTAATCAAAGCGCTGAGGCGCATTATTTTCTATGTGCGATGCTTATTATATTGCTTGTGTTCCAGGTGAAGCGTATCACCCGTGAGATAGCGGCCAACGCGGCCATCAACGCCAACGGCGAGCCCTCCACAAACAACACAGAGAAGATAAAACAGGTGAATAGAGATTTTGGCCTTTGCTATAGAAACTATGTACAAGGCAAATCATATAAAATAAAAGTAAAGTATCAACCCTTATATGTCCCACTGCTGGGCACGGGTCTCCTCCTCTAAATGAGTCGAGGAAGGTAATTGGCCACAGTTCACCGATGCGCTGACCCAATGCGAGTTGGTGAACTTCACATACCTTCAAAGACTTTTAATCTCATCAGGCATGCAGGTTTCCTCGCGATGTTTTCCTTCACCGGTGAGCGTGCGATGGTCTATGATGATGGTTTGGGGTGCTCTTAGAAATTTAGAAAAACCCATTTCAAAGCACACACGGGGGGGTCAGGATCGAACTCGGAACCTTTCGCATAAGAGGCCTCACCACTGGACCACCGTCGCTCAAAATCGTATGTTAACGTAAATTTTACGAATCAGCGCCATGTGACACGTGCTTTATTAATAAACTACATATTTAACATAACTAGTACGTTCCGAATACTATATATTAAAGAGTGTAAAATCAAACAAGGATGCTACATTCTTTTATGGTCCTTCAAGCCGGATATGGTTTTTTTATATATTATCTAAAACAAAACTATGCTAAGTCATTATTATTATCGCAATTGGTCACTCAATTTAGTCAAGTATAAAATATATTTCCTCTACAACACTCAAAACGAAATGTCATATAACCATTCAAATACTATTCAAATCATAAAAATATGCTATTCTGTAGCATTTCTATAGCATTGGTATTATTACTGAATTATTATTATTATTATTATATTATTACTTGGTATATATACTGAAATTTACTTACTTATCAGGAGCCGCCGGAAGAGGAGATCACCGAGGAGCAAATGGAAGCTGATCTCATCAAAGATGGAGACACCAACGATATAGAACAGGTAGATATACCTAGAATATATTGTCTATGCTCGGTGGCCTTTTGTGAGGGGGTGAAAGAAGAATGGATGTAGCCGGAGACCTGGGTGGTTGACCCTGGCCCTATTTAAGACTATAAACCTAAGGCTAAAGGCCTAAAAATTATATTCTCATAAAGAAGACCTGGCCATCAGAGGCAGCTTAATCTGCATGGGTACCAATTACCAACCTGCTAATATCAGATACATTGCTGTTTCGGAAAAAAAGGCGAGGATTAAGTTACGTTTCTTTTTTCATTGAGATATGCCCTGTGTTATCTGGACAAGTCCTAGATGAACATGGTCAGGCAAATGCAAAGTTAGGCGCGTTGGTATGTTATTGCTCAATGTGTAGCTCAAGCTGGAGGTAGCGGGTTCGAATCCCGCCAGGGAACAAAACGTTTTCTGTGTTCCTGAAACATAAATGTGTCTTAAATACATAGGTTTAAAAAAAATCTTAAATACATGTATAATATAAAAGTATTTAATATATTTCCGTTGTCTGGTACCCGTAATACAAGGTCTTCGAGAACTTACCACGGGACCAGATCGACGTGGAATAAAGGCGTGCATAGATATTAATCATCATCATCAGCCTTTATCCGTCCACTGCTGAACATAGGCCTCCCTCAATGAACGCCAAGACGACCGATCCTTTGCTACTCGCATCTAACACGGACCTGCCACTGCATAGATATTAATAAAAAAACCTAAATAAAGACTTTGATTGCTAACGATTTGACAATTGCAGGCCCCTGATTCGACGCACACAAACGACGACGACGACAAGGGTTCAAGGTCGAGGGTCACGATGATAACGCCGTCCCAGCTGGACGCCGTGGCGGCCAAGATGGCGGACTGGACCAAGTTGGCCGCGAAGCTCGGGTACAAGCCCGACGAAATACAATTCTTCGAATCGGAAAACGCCACCGATGTTGCTAGAGCTAAGAACATGCTGCAGCTCTGGTTCGACGATGATGAGGATGCGTCAGTGGAGAATCTGCTCTACATCATGGAAGGCCTAGAGATGACTGAAGCCTGTGAAGCCCTGAAGAATGCTAAGTGACAGTTCAGGCGCTAATTGCGCCTACTTCACTGTGGTTTGCCTGTGTACAACTTCAGAACTGTCACGGCGAATGTTTCCTAACCGCGCCAACTTCACTGTGGTTTTGCCTGTACAATTTCAGCGCTGTTATGGCGTATGGAATGCATACAAATAACGATTGATTTAAATAAAAAGTTTTAGATGTAAGTCAATAAATAAGTTCATATCCATGTATTTTCTTTTATTTAGAATTTTCGTGTACTTTTAAATATTATAAGTTGAAAATTACGCAATCACTATTAGTACTGTTGACTGTCGTTATTTCTTCAAGATTTTCTATTAAGGATTTCTGACCGGCTCTGTACCGCGCTCCCTTCTTAATGCGTATCTTAACAAGAAACAAGCATGTTCCGTTACATAGTTATGTATCGGAAAGTGGTAACCTAATGGTAAATGATCACATACACCTGCTTCATCTAAGGGTTTGGAGATACGTGGCTTTGCCGTGGCTGGCCAGCTTTTCAAACAAGCAATGCCCTCAAGGATCCGCAGCCGCCAGCATATCTGAACATGACCTTCCCCCCTTCTGTGATGTCGCATATTTATTAATTATTTACAGATTGAAATTACTTTAATTTTTTTTTTCTTTATTATTATATAATTCGTGTTTCAGTGTTAGAACTACACATTAGTACGTGTGACGTCATACAATCTAAGACCCCTCCCACTACCCCGCCCCACTGTCGACTGTGACGTCATACAATCTAAGACCCCTCCCACTACCCCGCCCCACTGTCGACTCCCTCCCCCTTGACGTAATTTATAGATGATCCTCAACATGGTCCGGCCACGTCCATTTAGGCGACTGCGTCATTATACATGAACACTAACTAGATAGATTGACTGCAGGTCTGGAATGTGAAAGATCATTGTTACTCCTAAACCCTCGTCTTTTTTTGGGATTACAAGCGTCAAAGTCACACCTAATTGGGGGATATCATTATCATCACCAGCCTTTATCCTTCCACTGCTAAACATAATTATGATGCGCCACTTCGGCTACTAGTGACTGCTATCTATATATAACAAGAAATAAGTTTAATAAAAGTAATGACCATTGATTTGAAAGGAATTCCTTACCCTTTCCGAACAAGTGATCGACCAGAGAGGTTACACGAGTATTATATAATTTAATAGGGGTAGAGAAGGACCACTTCACTACCCCTATTAAATTATATAATACTCGTGTAAAAATAACCTATACATAACTGTCTATAGCGAAATGAGTTGTAACCGGCAAAAGAGAGATATTCTACCATAGAGCTAATGCTCTATAGCGGAATAGAGCGGTATTTTTGTATATTTTATGAAAAAAAAAATCGCCCAAGTTTCTGCGATGCTGACGCTACGCCGGTTCTGCGGTCTGATTGGCTGATATCAATTGATAGATTATTGGCCGATTTGACGTACACACCGTTTATTGGTTTGTTTACTTGCTATATCATCAGTGACAAACTATGAAAGAATTTTAAGGCTTAAATTTTTTATATTCGATCTCTATCTGATACTTTCGATGTTACTGTACTGAGTAGCGACTGGCCACGCCCATTTTGGCATGACGGAGCGGTCATATTCTACCGCATTTATTTGATATTAGAATTCAAGTCACTTACTTTTACGATTACGCTGCCAAAGACTAAATAGCAAAGACCTATACGAGAAGGAACGGAAGTTAGAAATCCAGATGAATGAGTATTGCGATTCATAAATTATATTCATCATTGTATTTCGAAATTCGAACCCGTAGCGTGCTTGACGCAACTAACACCTATAAGATGTCACAGTACTTCAGAACGCATAACTATGCAAAAAACGCTTCTATCTATGCGCTCCTGGAATCAATAGTATAGGTCTTATATGGGTTTGACACGCACAGTGGCGGATTTCTATTAAGTATTGGTTTGAATTGCAGTACTGTGGCACCTTATAGTATGGTTTGTGTATACGGGTGTAAAACACCGACCCTCTTAAATACTCGTGCTTAAGATTCAACAACAAACAAAAACCATAGCATACGACATCCTGGGTGGAAACTATTAACTAATATTTATATTACAAACTCACAACCAATTTCCCAAGGAAACGCGTATGTTACGGATTTATAAAACCATTAAACAATGTCGGCCGCTCTGAAATTATAACTTGCACGCATTTCCTCATCGTCGCTGACTCACGGTGTGCCTAAAACAGAACTTATTACCCACAAACTTTGTCCACATCTAGTATTCAACTAAATTAACCACTATCCCCAAGGAATAAGGACGCCCCGTGCCGCATACACAAAGTTGCGAGTATCCCAAACAACCAATTCTAGATGGTCTTCTCAACATCTCCTCTGTGAAAATTGTTAGGAGATAAGCCCAGTCCCCTTCGCGAGGACGGATCAAGATAAACTGGACGTATGTCACCACTGCGGTGTTTACAGAATCGCGGAATAGGTGCACCGAAATTAGTTCGAAACATATACGTCAATGGGCAGGAGCGTAGTGTGGAGCGAACGTCGATCTCGGAATATTTATATTTTTATGATTCGATTCGAGACTAGAAATTTTTATATTAAAAATATACCGCGCTGGCGTGACGCGCTCTCGCAGACGGTTCTGGAGGGATTTGTGTACCTGTTGCAATGTAAGTACAAATATGTTACTTTGTGTTTTATTTCATGTTTGTTTAATTAGTTTAATGTGAAATCTTAGAAGTGAAACAAATCAAAGACATTAATAATGTCGACGAAACCAGACGGGACTAGATAATCTAAGAATTAATTTAATTTAAAGCTAAATAAAATTAAAAGTAGCACCGTATCCAAAGATCATAAGCTTTTTTTTGTGTACATGGTGAAAAAGTGTCCATCAATCATTCCTAAAATACCTAGTAAAAAAATTTAACTTATGAATTTCAATTAATAATTTTATTTTTGATAAATATTTAAATATTAATTCAAAATAATGTGTAGCTAAATTAAACGACAAATAGTGTATATTTAATCTGATGATTAATACAAAATACAATCTGAAAATTTATATTTTTTTTCTATAAATACCAAGATTGAATTATGTTTGTGGGGTGTTAGAGAAAATTTTATTTAAATAAGAAAACGAACAAATGCAGTTTCAAACTAATTCTGCATCGCCATCAATCCGCTATTCCCACCTGGGTGTAGATATTCGGATATATTCAGATCAATAATCATCATCAACACTAGTGGTCAACTGTCACGAATGAACGATGACGTTTTTTGACGTTTTTTGACGAAGTTTGAGAATCATAGAACAAAGTTCAGACGAATGTCACTGAAACGATATGAAATCGTCAACATAACTACATATATTATAGATCTAAGCTACAGTATATTTCAAGTGGTCTCTTTTGCCCGGATCTGTCCCAATACAAGAGTTTGCCAATTTGTTTTTCTTTTTAGCTCTCACTATTATAAGTCTGCATACATTCTTCCATCCAACCTGACCCAGTCGTCATCACAATATTTTCCCATTTAGTGGGAGGTCAATCAAGCCTCCTTTTTTGAAGCAGTTTTCCTTCCATAGTGTAGTGCCACTAATAAAGACCTTGATTTCTTTTACAGCTAAAAACAATTTCGCATATTAATTATGTTTTCCCAAAAAAAAATCTGGATTATCTAAAAAACCAGACTGTTCATTAAGGAAAGTGCAATGTGTCCTAATGAGCTGTAATTTCGATAAGCTTTATGATCCAGAATAGTAGATTTCGCTAGAGAGCCGCTAAGTGCTAACAGTTTTAATTTGATTATAATTTCGTAAAGCGTAGCCAAGGCTAAGGGAAACGGCATTCTTTTTCATACGGTCCTTTCTTTTAATTTCATAGCTTTTTGTCGGAATAAGCATTTTGCCAGACTTTGACTACATAAGCTAAGTTAGTACTTTGTAGTATATGGGTACGTAATACGTATAAATAAAATTAGGGTGTCTGTTTTTAATATTAAAATAACCACTTTTTACTAAATGTATGTGGATGTATAGACGGTACACATGCTAAAATAACATTTTTTGTCATATCTGTCTGTTTGTTCCGGCTGTTGACTGATATTTGAGATTACTTATTCACCTAGCCGGATAACTCCAATTTCCTTTTTTCCATTCCATTTACTTCGAATTTCGAAAAATATAAAGCATATAGACAATTTTCTACATTTCTTAATTTTTAGTCTTTGGGCCAAAGACGATACTTCTTTGAGCTTTTAAATGTAAAACACACAATAAAATGACTTAAACACGAATGATGACTTGATGACGATATACATTTTCTGTCGCCGTATATTTATTATCTGAGATACTAAAGCAAGTCGTAGGTTTATAGTGACTAAACCACATTAATAATAGTATAAATTTATTTGACAGTTTTACAAAAATATGGGATCAAAGACAATATACTTTTTTATTTATAAGCAATCGTAATGTACGAGTTTTTTATCGCCAAAATATTTGCAACGGTTACGTGTTTAAACGATTATAAACCTAGATTCACGGCTTTTTCCACTAGACTTCGTTATAAGAATAATATTACAATTTAACAAGACTCAGGCTAGTTGTTTTTAGTCAGGGTACCTACCTACCGCCATATTATCAACTGTGTGGTTACCCCTCTGTTTGGGCATCATCGTCGTTTCTATGGAAAATAATTTAAAATTACTTTTATATATAATATAGGTAGGTAGGTACGAAAAAAAAATGTACAAAGATACTTGAAGAGTGGTTTTTACGGCCTTTCTAGCTAGTTTAGCTAGTCCCAAGCTACACTATTGTTTTCAATACGCTTCTATTTCTAACACTTCAGTTTGGTTCAGTTTAAAAAATTAATAAACTGTATAAAGAAAAATAAAATTTTAGCAAAAACTGACAATGTGTTTTACCAGATTTGTTTGCCTTAACGCATAAACACATTACCCAGTAATTTCGGGTAGCAAAATTTTTAAACAATGAGCACACAGCCTTGATTTTTTTTGGACATGCTACCGCCAACTAACAGCTAATACATCCTGTAATATTCTACATAGCTTTTCTGTACTGTTTTATCCATAATACCGATTGATTTCTGTGCATTACAAAATCTTTATTTCACAAAAAAAATCAATTCTCTATTCATTCGATGCGCTTCGCATTTTAATCGCTATCCCGGGGGCCTAGCCAAAATGCCATTAAGAAAGCGATAGCGAAGTTCGAAAATGATAAAATGTATAGGATGGACGACGTGATTAAGCACGGCCTTATGTCAATCCCATACATTTTATCATTTTCGAAGTTCGCTAACGCTTTCTTTCTTTCGACCGCTCCCCGTGCTTCCATCTTCATTGGTACAAAAACACTATTTAATTTCTCCCGTGAAACTTGCAGTGTTTCGGAGAGAAAAGCAAGACATGCAGTATACTAGTAGTGAGAATTAATGTGTCTTAGGAAAGGAACACATAACACATAAGTAATACAAAATTACCAACTTCATACACCCTAAAAGACTTAATCTCATCACACTTATTTCCACACGACGTTTTCTTCACTCCTGCGATGATACACCATAACGCAATTAGTGTGTTCAAAGAAAAGCTATTAATAATATGCACAAAGCATAAAAATATATAGTGTCTCCGCTTAATGCGTGTAGACGGTAGAATTTTTACGATTTCCTGAATTTACTTTTTATAGTTTTTACGGTGGTGTTTCTTATAATTTTTACGCTACTGTATCTTGGAATGCGGTGACATCGTGTCACTGACATGATACTAGTAACTAGACTTTTTTACAAGCTTTTTATTAGCTTCATCTGTATATATACCACAGGGCACAGACATACTATGTCTGTGGTATATACATACCCGTAACCGTCTACTTTGAGCGCGATTTTGACCCACTAAACCAGTGATTCACAAAGTGATCTAGGTGGACCCCAGGGTCCATGGAAGACTCGAAGGGGGTCCACGATGAGCGTGACAAAAAATGGGGGTCCACTATCGTAGGTAATGGACCCCCATGAAAATTAATTTGATTTCGATAGTGAAAAACCAAACTGTTGGCTTGACTTCTTCTATCAATATTGTTAAGAGAATTTAACTTTATAATGAAATATCTTTAAACGAGTGTTAGGGACGAGATCTTAAAAAAAAGCTCAGCAAGGGGTCCACCTGATGCAGGAAAATTTGAAAGTGGTTTATGAAACAAGAGTTTGGGAACCACTGCACTAAAAGGTCAGATTTCTTTCAAACTTAGCAGATCTATCGAGGACCGATGGCAATACACTAATTCGATTACATTTTTCCATTTCTAAATTTACAAAAGCAAAAGCGTCTTTTTTAGTTTTTTTGAACTATTTATAATATTTTGCACGTTTTAATAAACATGCAGAATTGCTGATTCTTCTTTATGAGTACCACCATTTTGCATGTTTGTTCCATGAAACAGCTTTTCTGTGTTTCGAGAAGAAGGACAGAAAGCACAGCAATTACCGGCCTTAAATAATTGCTGGATAGGCACAACGTATTTTATTAAATTTTTTCCGATATAGATAAAGTTGCCTTTGTGTTCTCGTGTTTCTTTTGTTTTGTAATTTTGTTCTTCATTTAAAAATTAACAAATTTTAGTAATATGTGTATATTATTAGGAATATTCATTCATTCAACGTATACGTAATACGAGTTACCTGGCCTAGTTTCATAGACGACGCTAACCACTTACCATCATGTGACTCGTCGGCTCGTTTGTTAATCCAACGTCATCTACACTAATATTATAAAGAGGAAAACTTTGTTTGTTTGTATGTTTGTAATGAATAGGCTCAAAAAGTACTGGACCGATTTCAAAAATTCTTTCACCATTTGAAAGCTACATTATCCACGAGTAACATAGGCTAAATTGTATTCTGGAAATAATAAGGTTTCGTAAGATATTTCGGTTTTTCGGATCAAGGTGTAAAAAATCAACCAGAAAAGTTACTTATTTTGCGTACTAAGATCCCGTTGTAAATCTTAGTTAAAGCAGGCGAAGCTGCGGGGTAACAGCTAGTCATCAATAAACTGTCTAAGCGAGCATGCCTTTTTTTTTTTTTTTTTGATGACGCAGCGGAAATCATTTACGACCATACCAGGGCCTGGGTAGGCGCACTGGCGTGTGTGGGGACTCGCATTTGGGTGCCCTACCCCACTAAAACCGCTGCGTGAGCCTTCAGCCGCTATCTGAGGGACCCGGATCTGCAGGTTAGCACGGGAAACCCTCAGCGACAGACTGGTCCCGGCAAGACCAGATTCTCCACAATAGGAGACTGCCCGGCTACGACTGGCAGTCCCCACGACGTCGTGTCTAGCAGGACCCGGGTTCCCATCCCGAGCCCGACACGAGCACAGGGGCTTTATTGGAAGCGCATTAAGTAGCGCCTCCGACGCACCCCCGTTCGTCGTCTACGGGGGGAGGCCACGTCTGCGGCCTCCTCTCTCACCCGTTCATCGGCCTCCTTCTGAGACATCACTGTCTCGCAGAAAGAGGGCATTACCGCCCAGGACTCGTCACAGCCAAGCATCGCAGTGATGACGCTCGACAAAGACAAGTCCCCTCCGATGACAGACGTCAAATCATGACGCAGCGCCGCCCATCTCGGGCACACCTCGAGGGTGTGCTGGGCAGTGTCCACCGCTGCGTCACAGTCGTGACATCCAGTCGTCGGCTCCTTTTGGGCCGTCCGACACAAGTAATCACCAAAGCATCCGTGCCCGGTGAGAACCTGCGTCAGACGGAAGGTGAGGGGTTTGCGCTTGCGGCGCATCCACCGCTCAAGGGCCGGGCGCAGAGCAGCCGTTACGCGTTTGCCATACGGCTGATGCGTCAGGTCCTCCCCCCACCTCCGCATTAGTGCCTCTAAGCGAGCATACCTACGTGTATGCATTGTAAATTAGAAGAAGAAAAAGAAATATACTTTATTGCGCATAATACAATTGGTATCTTAAAAATAAAGCTTACATTATATAGTATGCACAAAGGCGATTTCTACCAGACAACTTTGCAGAAGAGGAGAATTTAAAATAATATAGAGTAGGATCATCAAAAAAGTAAAACACAATTAGAAGAAAAAAAAATTAAAAAAAAAAATTAAGTTTCACCAAAATGAAATACTTGCAAATAAAACCAAAATACCTTCTATAATATGAGCGACGATGATCCAGTGGGTCAGGACTCGGCATCTTGTGCGAGAGGGTCCGGGTTCGATCCTGACTCACCGTGTGTTTGACTTTTTGACTCATGGGTTTTTCCAAATTTCTAAGTGCACCCAAAGTTCGAGACCATCGCTCGCTCACCGGTGAAGGAAAACATCGTGAGGAAACCTGCATGCCTGATAATATTGAAAGTCACCAACCCGCATTATCCAGCGCATAGGTGAACTATGACTCATTACACTCCTCGTCTGATTTCGTGGAGGAGGCTTGTGCCCAGCCGTACGACAATATATGCAGAGCAGTAAATAGGTCGGTGCCACCGGTACCCAGACGCAGGGCGTAGACTCTGGGGGGGCGCTAGAGTGGCCAGACCAGGGAGGACTATTATTTTTTTCGGTTTGCTAAGGGCGCAGTTATAGAAGCTTGCATAGGGCGCAAAAAAGGCTGTTTACGGCTCTGAATATATGGGTTGATTCATTACTATTATTTTACCTTCTTTAATATAGTAAATAAGCGAATCAATGAATGTTACTTATAGGGATGCGATTCGCTATGCTATTATGAGTTTATTATTTTTCTGTACAAGAATTTCAATTTGCCTACGCGCCCGGCGGGGTGCCAATCAACTCACTTCACATATACTTCTATTATCGATCAAGTTGTTTTTCACCCTCCTTGTTAATCTTATTACTCTCGTTGAACAGCATTGCTGTATTTCGGAGAGAAGGCAAGACAGGCACCACTGACACCAAGACGCATCTTATTTGTTAGGATAGTATACATGAATGATAGACTGGGCAGCCCTGGAAACTAGGTTACCTGTAGGGCTATTCTGTAAGAAACAATTTCAATATCGAGCTTCACCTGAGCGATAGAGCTCACATTACGTCACTACGAAAATGATCTTTATTGATATAGGTAGAGAGTCGAGTTTTAAAGAATACAAATCAGTCAAATTCATCATATCACCGCGGATTCCGCTTCGAGATTCGAAAACGACCTTACAGAATAGCCCTACTGGAACTACTACTACTTCTAAACATACTACTACTTCTGGTACTAAGCAGCCAATTATGGCTTTACTTTTTACCTACTGAGCACAAAATCACAAAATGCTAACAAATCCAGGTAAAGCTTCGAGCGCCATCTTGAAATAAAGTTATTAGCCGATATCTAGGATACTTCTGTTTTAGGGCAAAAGCTATTGAAACCATTATTGTAGAGGAATTGCTTATAAAAAACAAAATGGAACTATTATTCGCAGAATTTTCACGACGTTTCAGAAATATATCGAGTTTGTTTCGCCGGTTTTTCTCGGTGGTATCGTCTTGAAACTGATGGTATATATAGTATGGTATATATATGATAGCTATCGTTCACTACTGGCCAGTATAAGGGTCTTCTAGCAACATATTGGACTCCAAAATCTGTTCTCGTCACTATAGCAACGATAAGCTTTTTCATTATTAAAATCCATAACATGAGCTCAACTTATTTCTAGTTTATTAAGGAGAAGTCAAATTCCCCTCCATAAATACGGATAAATAAAACAATGATTCATAAAGTTTATTATTCTATTTACCTGACGTTATTTTGAAAACTGGTTTAATGTGTTAACCACGATTTTGCAGATAGCGTATGTTGTACTGATAAAAGTTAGTCGTAAACTATAGTTTTTTACTTTTTTAAATAATATGTACGTACCTATTATACCTAAGCGACGATGGTCCAGTGGATATGAGCTCGGCCTCTTATGCAAGAGGGTCCAGGTTCAATTCAAGTCCGCCTGGGGCTCAGTGTATCCGACTGTGGTGAGGCAGAGACCCGCCACAGGTATAAACCCGACGCCATTAAGCCGTGGAAGTCACACTCCACGGCTGGCGGGGGGCAACCCCCCACTTACTGTATCACTGGGTGATACCAACCGGCTCTCCCAACTTCCGACGAAGCATTAGGACCATTAGCATAGCTATATATTAGCATAGCTCCATCCGAAAAAAAAATCTTTGAAGGCCCTACAACTTATTCATATTAGGGCCTGTTTCACAATCTCCCTTTAAGTTCCCTATAGGCTATTGGCAACATATTTGACAGATGTTTGACAGATAGAGTATGGAGTATCATATGGCAACATATTTGACAGATGTTTGACAGATAGAGTATGGAGTATCTGTCAAACATCTGTCAAATATGTTGCCAATAGCCTATAGGGAACTTAAAGGGAGATTGTGAAACAGGCCCTTAATTAAATTTCAACTTCTTAAAATCTGCAGACCTAACTTTAACTTTAAATCTTGACAATATTTAAAGTAAATACTCTGAATTCCCTTCACTGCGTCTTTAAATTTTTTTCCGCCATTTTAAAATCTTAACCTACATTTATTAATCTTCAGCGCAGCACTAAATCTTACCTGGCAAACGTATTTATTTCTGACGGGTGTTTATCTTTCAGAGACAGCGAGAAGCGTTTGCTTAATTTATTGAAATTGTGCGTTGTTGGAAAGATGCAATTAGCCAAGTTTTAGGCTAACTTCAAAATGGAATTTATTTCAATGTAACGGACATTTTTAAGTGGCTTTTCAAATTAAAATGGTTTTTTTTTAATAAAAACCACTTAAAAATGTTTTATTTATTATTTTTAGACCTGATGGCCTTTAAGCTCAATCGGTAGGTAGGTGAGCAAATGACTAGTCAGAAGAGTTTGGCTAGTCAAATCCAATATGGTCAACGAGTCAAGCTATACTATTAAACGGAGGGCAGGCACTCCCCACCTTTCCGACAGGCGGGTAGTGCGCGGACCCCAGACAATTGACCAATTGCGAAGTGCTACCAATGTGTTCGCAGTCTGACTTGGTAAAAAAAAAAGATTGGTCGTAATTCAAGTTTTTTTCTGTTTGTTTTTTTAAATTTATATGATTACCTAACTAATTGTAAGTTTGTTATAGTTATAATAATTATAAATACCAGTACACCCAAAAATATTTTATATAGCCAGGTGTTTAATTATTTTTAATACAGAACTGGGTTTATAGTCTGTGTCCGACAGATGATTCAAAATGTTTGCACATTTCAAGGAAATTAGAACTTACGTTTAGAAATCCCACAGTTCCAAATTTAAATTGTTACGTAGTGA
Organism: Lycaena phlaeas; assembly: GCA_905333005.2. Taxonomy (NCBI): domain Eukaryota; kingdom Metazoa; phylum Arthropoda; class Insecta; order Lepidoptera; family Lycaenidae; genus Lycaena; species Lycaena phlaeas. The sequence continues at coordinate 12,576,723 of HG995178.1, forward strand.
GAACTGTGAGTTGTAAGGAATAAATATCGAGTTATTATACTACTTAGACACGATTCTAGAAATTAGATGAACAAGGAAGATTTAAATGGACGAAAATTCTTTTAAGAAATTTGAAGAAACCATTAAACTGAAACTTGTTCTACGAGTTTAAATGACATAAAAATCTAACGACGAGAGAGATACGCTCTGCTACGCTTCTAGTTACATATTGTGCACCGCCACCTTGCCTGTTTCTCCCGTAAAAACGACCTTTGCTGTACGAGAGAAGGATAAGACAGACAGTGTAATTATTATCCTCGAGATAAATTAATAACTTTACAAGCAAACTAGTTTGACAGGATGCGAGTCTCACAAATCCCGAAAAGAAATGTGGTGTCGTGGGACACCAGGTAGGAACGAAGTTCCTTCGGCTAAAAAGAAAGGTATTATACACTACTCACTTGTGTATGCGACTGTCGTGCCTGCGCACGTCTCATTTAACGCTTTTATTCCGCGCACTTTTTCTTACGGTTTTACTGTCACATTTTTTTTCAATTCGGTCGCGCAGCAAAATCCCTATCCCCTCCAAGCCTGCCGTAAGGAACTTCGTTCCAATAAACTCAAAATACAAATCCTTTTATCGGCGGAAGAGCTGCCCGTCTAGACAAGTGGCAAACGCTCGATCCTATTTCTTTGCGTTTACTCGCTAACTCCATAGGGTTGCTGCAAAATTTTTGAAGAACGTTTATTAAGACACAATGACATAAAGTAAATGAAAAAACATGCATGAGTACCACCACCTTGTTTGAACATCCTGTAAAACAGATTTGCTGTGTCTTGGAGAGAAGGGCAAGATAGGCAACGAGACTTAACATTTAATCATAACAATAATATCAAAATAGGCAACACATGAATGAATTTCCAAGGTTAGTAACCATCAGCCACTTCTGCCAGTTTGCCTTAACATAAAAAATTAAACTCCGTAACATCGCAATTCGCAACCAACTTGCGACAACAATATGGCTTCCATATTCATTATTATTAATAATTATTTTATCCCTCGTCAGAGAATTCCCAATTACGCATGACTTTTCATTTAGTCTACCTTAGTTAATGAAACAACTTTTACGGATTTTATCGCGGTTTATTAGGTTTTTTATATGTCCGACGTTTCGGCTACTTTACACATAAACATAAGAAGACAATAGTTTACCTTAGACTAAAGTTGTTTTCGAACATTCTAGAGAATACCACAAAACTATTGACTGAACTATAAACGTGGTCGATTTTTCGAGATCCACAATAATCAGTGGCGTGCACTCAAAATTTCAGCAGCTCATTTTTCAGCCGTTTCCCAAGGCGTATATTTTCGTAATATAGAGCACCAGACATTATAAACATCTCTATGCTCCGGATCTAAAATCGTTCATATAAATCAGTAAACACCGACATACCAATGGTTTTTGCTTCAAACTGATTTCGTGAACATTAGTCACTTTTGATGGCCTATTATATATTAATGGAGAATGGTAATCCGACTGGCAAGATGGTGGATGTTTTGTCAGTCGTCGTATAATGGGATGTCTTATGGGTGTAGGTAAGGTAGGGTTTACTAAGTAAATTCCACGGGACTTGCCACTTCATCAAAATTAAATATAATAAGATGGTTTCGAATTTCGATACTAAGCGCCTTGGTTTAATTACTTGATTTTTGAAGAAGAGTTCCCGCGCAGTGAGATCTAGGATTTGTGTATGTTCCAGGATTGATTTTTTTATGCTTGATGTAAATTGTAAAAGGATTATGACAACATATTGATCTCTAATGGTGTTAATTAATCTATTTATCCGAAAGTAACAAACATAATTTTCATGTTATACAAGGAATTAATGTATAAAGGAATGAACTAAAAGAACAGTGATAACCGCCGATTTCTATGTTACTTGGTTTGGCAAACTAGCAGAAGTACCTCATTCAGAGTATACTCTGTCTTGGGTTGGAATATGAGTTGCGTTTGTGAAATTAGTTTTAGTCGTAGGCCAGTAGGATATTTTGTATAGGTAGCCAAAGTTCGGTTGTGTTCAGTTGATATACATAGTAATTATTTTTTCCCGGCTAGATTATGGAGTGTAGAGACACGGAGAACAACTTTAAGCATAAAATTGCCCGTAAAAACGCGTAAATGTGAGTCGCGCTTTGGTAGTCTTTTTTAGACTTTAAGAAACCCTGCTATAAATAGCAGGGTTTCTTAAAGTGTAGTCCATAGACCCCTTGGGTGTCCGTAGCATGTGTCAGGGGTCCGCAGTACCTAGTTCAATCTCTAAACATATTTATTAGGGAATTGTGTAGTAAATTCGACGAAACTGACGAATGAAATATTCAGTACCGCGTTGTGTAATTGTAATGAAAATATTAATAAAAGTATTTTTTATTAATATAAATAAGGCATTTTTTTTTTCAATTACGAAAATAATTTTTGAGAGGGGTCCGTGGAATTGTTTCAATTGGGAGGGGGGGGGGGGGGCTCCAAAAAGTTTAAGAAATCCTGCTTTATAGGTATAAAATTTTGGTTTGATATGTATGTAAAATGTTTGTTTCAAACATTCTAGACTACGTAAATAGTTGAGGTTAGAGTCTTTACTCTTTAGGTACAACAATTATGTTCATACTATCGTGGTTTAACCTACGTCAGCGCTAAATTACGCGGTATGAAGTACTTACTGTAAACTTTATTGTCAGTATGCAGGGCTATAAAATTAATGCACTCCGTTAGGTATATATTTACTTTATGGTGTTGTTATATACTGGACATTACTGAATCTTTACTAGTGAAGGAAAGCATCGGTAGGAAACCTGCTAGTACCTAGTCTTTGCCTGCATGCATAAGATTAAAGTCTTTAAAGTGTGAAGTTTATCAATCCGCATTAGGCCAGTGCATCGGTAAACTATGGCCCAATCCTCGATTGATTTCTAGGTAGGGTACATAATATTATGTGGGTAATATACAGGGCATATTTTCAACTTTATTCCATGTGTGTGTTGCAATTCTAATAATATTTAAACTGTAGGTAGGTACTCCATATTCTCATCACAGGATGAACTCAGCTTCTCTCGATGCTACTTCGTTCGTTATGATCTCATAATCTGACAAAACTCGTAATCGTATTAATTATATCTATATCATACAAGGATCATTCATTCAATTCAGCATTAGAATATGGCGGTGTGCCAAAGTCGTTACGCGCGGACGCCATTTTATTTATTTTTATTTTCAATGTTGACACTTGTAAAAATATGTCAACGAGTCAAGTTCGATTAAGTATAGTGAATCGAATTTATATTATATTCCGAAATATTCTAATACCACTCCAATTGTGTAAAAATATTTATGCGAACAAACAAAAACAACATTTTATAAGTACTACTTTAAATATTAATGCCATGATAATTAAATAATACACATGACCAAAGTAAAAGAAACCAAGCTCTTTCTTTAGAAGAGAGCACGCATCTCATTTCGAATGGGTGTGTCCCGTTTTCGGTAGTCAGGCCCCTTGTGCTGAAGAAAGACTCCGACGAGCATATTTTTCTCTTTTTCAATCTCCCTCGGAATTCCGTTATCTCCTTCTTCAGTCGGACCCTTAATGTTGAAGTCTGGATCTTGTATATCATGAATGCCTCGTGTGTGTGTGTGTGTGTGTGTGTGTGTGTGTGTGTGTGTGTGTGTGTGTGTTCATTAATGAATAAAATAGTCAAGTTTCAGAAAAAAAGTCAATTGTCAGTTCTAGTTTTTTAATGAATGAATAAAAGAATGATTCATTTAAGTGTTAAAGTAGCACAGACTCATTTTTACTATGGTATAAAAGAAAGAAAAATCTTACAGATATAAAAATAAATAAGGGTTTTATACCTATATCATCATAAATATTTATATTATATTATACATTACACGTTATATAGATACATTTTATTTTCATCTTGTCTCACGTATAAAGTATAATTTATAAAATATACAAAGATCAGGGAACTCAAAGGTCGTTAGCCTGACTGGACTCTGAAAACCGAGTTTATTGTGATCGCCCGCCCCAAATAGCCCGTGTCTTGTTTGTTTAAACTTGTAACTTTACGTTAACAAAATTAATCCAGTAATCCTGTGATGCTCGGAACATATTAATAGATGCCAGTCATTGTAGGGATTGTGAAATAATGTTGCCAGCTAAAAATTGTCTAGGAATATGCGACTAAAATAAGGAGTTTATTGAATAGAATAATGATAATATTTTATTAAACATGCCATAACATACTATTACTTTCTGAGCAAATGAAATTAAATAATCTGTGGACGTATGAAAATAAAAGTACTTATGAGTTTTTATTATCAGACATAATTTAACAAAACACTAAACTATTTTTCTATACAAATATTATAAAGAGGAAAGGTTTGATTTTTTGTTTGTTTGTTTGTTTGTATGAATTGAATAGGCTCCGAAACTACTTGGCAGATTTGAAAAATTCTTTCACTGTTGGAAAGCTACATCATTTCTGAGTGACATAGGCTATATTTCATTTTCAAAAAAAATAGGCATCCTTACTAAAATTACGATAACGTAATCCAAGGTGTGAAAAAAATATCAAAAAACTACCTTACATCGCGTGCGCTGCGAAAACTATTGATGATAGAACAAAATGATATACTACATTTTTTTAGAACACACCATTATCTACAAAAAATCAGCGGCAGCATATCTCTAACTATTACAGTCATGTCACAATAAGCGTTTTTTTATTGAAAAAAAGAAATTAAAATACCACCGCTACTAAATTACTACAAGACGCCTCATTGATTATGTGGGACGAATGCACGATGAGCCATAGAGCACATATAGAGGCCGTGAACAGAACCTTACAGGATCTAAGGAACTCCTCTGCAGTCATGGGCGGGATTACTTTTGTATTTGCTGGAGATTTTCGACAGACTCTCCCCGTTATTAACAGAGGCACGCGAGCAGATATCATCAAGGCATGCTTGAAATCGTCTCCCTTATGGACTACGATTGAAACATTAAAATTAAGGACAAATATGAGAGCTCATCTTCATGGAATCACTGATAGCGATTTCCCACAGCAACTGCTAAAACTTGGGGAAGGAATTTTTCCAACTCCAAATTTAAGCGGTCATTGTGACATTCTTCTGGATGAGTCTCTAGGCCAAATACTCCATAATTTGGAAAATTTAATAGATTCTGTATAATAATAATAATAATAATATAACTTTATTGCACACACATAGTTTAAAATAATAATAATTTATACATAAAATGAAAAGGAGAAGTACAACAAGGCGACCTTATCGCTATAAAGCGATTTCTTCCAGGTAACCATATATTGAAAGAATAAATTACAAAAGGAGAAAGGGTGTGCGCCAGAAGTTATAACATGTAATTATAATTTATACAAAAAACACAAAAAGCACTAAAACTAAACATTATAAAAATAAATTGCACAATAATATCATACGATGAATAAACGAAGAAGAAGAAGAAGAGAAAAAAAAAAAAAAAAAACGAGAAGCATCAAAGAAAGATGGCTTGTAAATTGTAATTTGTGTTGATAAATAATTAAAATTAAATAACAAAATATATATTTAAGCATCTAAATAATGTTCTCTGAGGAGTCCCTTAAAAATGTTGAGACTCTTAGCTTCCTTAATACAATTTGGCAATGAGTTCCAAAGACTAACGGATGTAGCAGCAAAAGAGTTACTATAAAATTTAGTTTTTTGTTCGGGTACATTTAATTTATATACAAAACGTGTAGTTCTCAAATTGTTTTCAGATGAAAAAGTAAACATTTCTTTTAAGTAATCTGGAGTCCTAGGGTCAAAAAGAACATTATAAAGTAAATGCAATACATGTGTATTCCTGCGAAGGTGGATTGGAAGCCATTTGAGAGTTGTTCTATATTCAGAGACATGGTCAAACTTACGATACTTATGTATACCCTGATATCGAGAATTTGCACGAAAGAGACTTCCATTGGCTGTGTTCTCGGGCTATAGTATCACCTAAGAATGATACTGTCAATGAAATAAACAATCTGATTGTTCAAAAAGTCCCCGGCCAAACAAAAACATACAAATCGATCGACACTGTAACGAATATTGAAGATGCAGTCCATTATCCACAGGAATTTTTAAATTCGTTGAACCCTTCTGGACTGCCACCCCATGAATTGACGTTAAAAATCGGAATCCCAATCATGCTTTTAAGAAATTTAAACCCTCCGAGCATGTGTAATGGGACGAGGCTGCTTATTAAGGAGTTAAAGGACAATTTAATAGTAGCAACTATTATCACTGGCCCAGCAGGTGGTCAACTAGCTCATATACCGAGGATACCGATGATCCCAACTGATCTGCCAATCCCATTTAAACGGCTTCAATTTCCGGTAAAAACATCTTTCGCATTAACAATTAACAAGTCCCAAGGCCAAACCTTCGAATTAGTAGGGATCGATCTGCGAAAGAAATATTTTACTCATGGTCAACTGTATGTTGGTCTATCGCGAGTCGGAGCCCCTGAAAATCAATTTATTTTGCTGCCACAAAATAAAACAACATCAAATATTGTTTACAGAGAAGCTCTAACAAAATAAATGTATTTTCTTTTAGGGTTATGACCTCAATAATTGAAAAAAAAAACAACAAATTAAAAAAATATATCAAAAAAAAGAAAAAAAACCCCAAAAATATACAAAAAAAAACACATAAATACAAAAAAATCATTAAATAATATCTGAATTTAATTATTCTTATTTTTTTTTTCATTTACTCTTTTTTAGGAGCTCGACGCAAAAAGGGATGAATATGTGTCATATTATTATTATTATTATGAATGTGTTAAAATTAACAAATCTAAATGTAATGTTTAATGCCCGTGCGAAGCCGGGACGGGCCGCTAGTGCAAATATAAAGGCAGTTCGGCATAATGAAGGAGATATTTTTTTTTTAATCATAGACATCGGCTATAAAAATAATAAATCATCACCAGTCCCAAAGTTATGTGTCTGTTGTTTGACAACTCCACAACAGGCACATAACTTTGTCAATCAATCAAGTCAATAGTAAAAATTTGTCGTAGGGCGGCAACGGGCAAGGCATCATTAAAAGGGCGGCAAAAAAAAGGCTTTTAAGATCCAGATTTAATGAAGTTCAAGTTCGACTTTTTTGTTTATGGCATCCGGGTTACTTTATGGTTATCGAATAAACAAAAGTCGGCAAAATCTTTACAGCATACACCTTGAAAGATATAAATGCAACCAAACTTTCCAAAACATTAACTTTAACTTTCAAAAAGTCCAGCAACATTCAGAGGCAGCAAAAAACATACAGTCGAATTGATAACCTCCTCCTTTTTCTTGAAGTCGGTTAAAAATTAAATAGCCTAATCCGGCCGGCCAACAGCTACTTGTTTTTATGGTATCAAAACATTTCAAGCTAAGTGTACATTGGTGCACATATAATTAAATTATATAAACTAAGTAAAACATCTTTATTTCATAGATTATAAACAAATAGACACGAAAAAAACATACATAAATCATCCCATACCATTATTTATAGTTCACATTTACATAATTTACGTTTCAAATCATAACAGATGAAATATACCATAAACAAATAAATAAAACGATGTAAAAACAAATAAGCTAATTACTCTGTTTCCGCCTCTTAGCGTTGGCAGCATAACAGCGGAAGCTAAATTGACGCAATTGTTCAAAAACATAAATAGAACAATATTTTCGAAACGATATTTTATGCTTCGCAAAAAAGTAAAGTATTAAACCTTATATGTCCCACTGCTGAGCACGAGTCTCCTCCTCGAAATCAGGCGAGGAGAATATTGGGCCATAGTTAACCGAGGCGCCGCCCTGGCCCAATGAAGGTTAGTGAACTTCACACACCTGCAAAGACTTTCAATCTCTTCAGGCTTGTAGGTTTCCTCACCATATTTTTTTACCGGTGTCTGAACGATGGACTTGTGCTTAGTGTACAATTAGAAAATTAGAAAAACCCATTTGTAGATACCTCGAGGGGTGAGGATCGGGCCAGGATCCTCGCTCGGAAGGTCGAGCTCTTACTTCCTGCAATATCGTCATTCACGTTTTTATGTTTGGTCGTTTTTAAATATTGATAAACAAATAACATATTTTAGAAAGGTAAATAACACATTGGAGTCAACTTGGTCCAAAATATCATTGGCTAAGTATATGCAAAGTATCTGAATACTTTGTATAGGCAAAGTATTCAGACGTACATAGAAGGAGAGTTCTTATGAGCACTTTGATGACAAACTCTGCGATGCAAACGTCCCCTTGGCGGCGTGACGAGAGGGACACCGCGATGTCCCCAGCATATGAGCCGACGAGAGCGAGAGAGTGCGTACTGGGGACTTGTCCCCAATAAAGTCGGCACTAAAAATCCTTTAGAATTGTGCTTCTATGTACGTCTGAATTCTTTGGTATTGGCGACGAAGACAATTAAAAGAAAATTTTCTTTGGCGTTATCAGCAGTAAATGAAGCGAGAAAACGCAACCCTTAATAACCGATGTTCGAAATTCTAACCTAAACCTTAATTATTTATAATTTGTTATCAATTGCTCTTGGCGTTCATTGAAATTTGAAGGAGGCCTCTGTTCAGCATTAGATTGATAAAGGTGACGATGATGATGACGATGATCTACTATTTTACTAGTTTTCAATCACCTCGGAATTCCGTTATCTCCTTCTTCAGACGATGATCTACTATTTTACTAGTTTTAATAGTGTTAATTAAAAAAGAATGTAATGCCGGAAAACAGGCATAGTTTAACAAAATAATCCAAGGAAATCTACTAGGATTTAAACAAAAAATCCTTAAAGCACATCAGACAATAATCGCCCTAAATAATTGAATACACAGCGCGTTAACATAATACATATTGCCAAAGAAATTACTATTTGGAGCGCTCGTGTTGAATAGTTTCTGTCGTAATAATAATAAACAGCAAACGTAATATCAATAATTTTGAAGTAAACTCGACGCAAGAATTACATTACAAAATTATTGTATAGTGCAACGTTATATTATATTCCGCACAAGATGTACCTGTTCCAAATCGGCTTTTCTATAACTGGTAAATGGTGAGCTTTCTTGCTGAGCTTTCTTTTTTAAGAATTGCTCGTTTAAAGATATTTCATTATAATAGTAAAATTCTCTTAACAATATTGATAGGAGAAGTCAAGTCAACATTTTGCTTTTTGGTTCTTCACTCGAAACCAAATTAATGTTCATGGATCCTTACTTAGAATTGTGGACCCCATGTTTTGTCACGCTCATCATGAACCCCCTTAAACTTTTCCGAGGACCCCTGGGGGTCCACCTCAACCACTTTGAGAATCATTGGGTTAGAATCACCCATGAATAGAAAAAGCTCACGTGGAGTGCCACGTGAGCTTTTTATGTTCATAGACTAGGCAACTTTTCATCCTAGACTAGGCAACTTTTCATCCTGTCGATCTGGTGCCCGCCTGCTATTCTGCCGAAAAAATCCGATCTAATTTCGTGAAATGTCTGAAAGTTTGTAAGTTTGTACTTAATTATGAGTAATTAAGTGGAAAAGTTTGCACTTTGCATCACAGATATTTGAAATGTTCTTAATATTTCTATGGTTTGCATATTCTGCTCACTTTTATTATTTTTTCCCCTTTATTGGTTTCTGTGGGAAAACATCGTAATTTGAATTCATAGTTTGGTTCCAAAGTACTCGTAGTAGAAAAAACTGAAACAAATTCTGAGATTACATTCGGTTTTTTTATACATATTGTATAGTCAATTTAAGTCAATTATTGTATTCTTTACTTAAATACAGCAGCAGTGTTCTGCTACAGCCATTTATTTTGTTCATGTTGAATTTTGTTAATTTACAGACGAGCAAAGGTTTACTATGGCGTTGTGTAAAGTTAAGATACAGTTAATAGGTAAACAGTTATTTAGGAAAATGTGTACATTTTAAAGCATCAAGAAAAATATGTTAATCTTGATCATTCAGAACACATCTTCGAAAAAAATTCTCGATGGCAAAAAATCATCACTATTAAAAACACTAACATTTGCATCTTTATTATCTGTTAACAAATTTTGACAAAGTGATTAACAGTTATGTATTGAATGATAATAAGGGGAACTGTTGCTTTTATTTGTCGATTGAAATAAGATATTTGTAAAAATAATGAATAATAATATAGTCGAATGACTCTAACGAAACATAGCCATCGCGGCGTCTTTTAGTTTCTCTTTCATTTTTATGTAGAGCGACAGGGACTTCCGAGAACGAATCACCCCTCACTTCATTCGCTTCACCCCCTCAAATATATTTTAAATTTATCCACTCACCGCAACACTTCGGAACGATTAAATTCATAACACAATATCATACAACCTCTCAGCACGTAGCAGGCGTAAATTTATCCATAACGCTGACTCATATTCTGGATAGTAGATATAACAAATCCGCTTATAACCAAGTGCAAAATATATTTCAGTTCAAGTCTACACACCCAGAGCAGAAATAACGCAAGGTCGATTGTCGATTATATATCCATCATGTTCGAAGCGTAGGTCTAGTGTAAACTTCGTGTTTTCTTCAGCAATTCTTTAAAGTCTCGTTTAAAATAACAACCATCATCATCAATCTTTGTCCGTCCACTGCTGAACCTAGGCCTTCTAAAAGGAACGCTAAGATGAACGATCCCTTGCGACTCGCATCCAAGTTTCCAACACGGACCGATCCCTGTAGGGCTATTCTGTAAAAATACATTTTGATATCGAGCTTTACCTGTGTGATAGAGCTCACTTTACGTCACTTCCAAAGTGAACTTTATTGATATAGATAGATAGTCGAGTATTAAAGAATTTAATACAAATTCATCAAATTCTTTATATCACCACGAATTCCGCTTTCGAGATTCAAAAACGACCTTACAGAATAGCCCTACACAGAGTTTGGTAAAATGTCAAGAGCTATTTCAAAATTTGATTAACATAGATTTTGCTTTCTATAACCATTGTTTCAGTAACTTTTTGAATGTTTCGTCTACTGTCGATCAAAATTTCACATATTATCTAGATTGGTACTCAATTTATTAAACCATAGAGCAATTAAAGAAACTCGTTGTGACGTGTGGAAATGACATCACTACCAAAATGACACCTCGGATAATATGTAGGTCGGATGTGGTATTGAACGAGCTCTCTTCTGGACAATAACGGGCTGATGATGACAGGAGACTGGAGAGGTGATAAAGCCTTGTGTAGGTATCATTGGAAGTGATAACTGATAAGTGCCACCGGACCTAAATGTCCCACGCTGGGATATCTCCGACCTTGCGAACTGCGAACGAGGAGAGCTGTACTAGATCTAAGCCCACTAGCTATTATCAGGTGTTGTATATGTCGCAGTCATCTGGTTAAATCAGTCATTTGATTGTATCACTAGCGCGTTAATCAAATGACGACATTTAATTGAATGACTAAAGGACAACTCGCCAAGTTGTTGAATGTAACGTTCAACGTCTTAACTGAACGTCATTTAGCATTGTCGTTAAAAAGGGATATAGCCGACTTTGTAATGTTTGTTTAGGGTGACCATAAGTTTTACGAGTTTCTTTACATAAAAATAATGAGGACATGAATATAAAATCATAATAAATTGTAATTGTGTTCGTGGCAAGTAGTAACTACAAAACCTAAATTCTCACACATAAACTGAGCCATAACATTCAACTGGCCTTGATTATATTGTTCGTATTCAGTTAGTTTAATCTCAAGTTTTTCTTTAAAAGTAGCAGGCGGCGGCGTATTAATACGTAAATCCATGTTGTCATACTATTTTATTACAAATAAGTCACTTTAATGTAAATTTAGTCAAAAAAATATCAAGGCAGTGTTATCAGCGCGAGCTGTTTTACGCCATATTTGTTTTGGTGACAACTAACGCCGCGGTGGTAAAAAAATGAACTAAATTACAATCACCTGACTGATTTTACGTCCGCTCTGTTCAAAGGGCTATGTTACAATCCGCTATCTAGTTGAACGTTGAGCGACGCTTATTCAACCAACGTTCGGCCTAGTGATTCAATTAAATGTCGTCATTTGATTAACGCGCAAGTGATACAATCAAATGACTGATTTAACCAGATGACTGCGACATATATATAGCGGCCAGTCACTGGAATTCTGATAGCGCGATTTAGGATTGTGACGATTTAGTCCGCTACAGAGGCAAGCAAGCAACGGAACCTTATCAGTAGCGACGTCCATAGACATGCGCGCAGCCAAAGGTTATGCAGATGCATGACCCTCCTTTTCCCTATCCCCCCAATGGACCGCGACAGCCAAACTATCACTTTACGTCCGTATCATTTGGGCGAGAGGTGCCGGCCCAAGTCAGCTGCAATTCTGCAATGTCTCCAGTACCTCTTACAAGAGCTAAAATTTAACCCTTAACCACTGACGTACGTCTGAGAGACGTACGAGCGCACTTAAAGACATCATAACTTTTTTTTTCTTGCGCACACGAACTTCTTGGGGCCTGTACCTTCCTAGCATCCTGTGACGCGCGGGTGACGGGGGTGTGCAGTCGTGGAGCACGCCTCTTACATGTAAATATTTACGTCATTACGTCTGGGAGACGTATCGTCAGTGTTAGTGTAAGTTTTTATTTCCTAATCTTGCACCAAATACTCTTGCTCCAGGCGTTCCAGACGATGGCCATTGGTAATATTCTATAGAATAATCGACGTTGCAGCTGTAAACGCTTTTATTCTGTCAAATTATAAAGAACGAGAAGATAGATTTGTTTTTACGAAAAATATTGCCTGTAGCTTAGTTCGACCACATCTAGAAAGACGAGTGAATGTGCCTCGGCTTTCATTGGAGCTCAAGGGACTCCTCACTCGTATTCTTGGTATGGATACAACACCTCACGATCATACAGCACAGGAAAATAATCGCCGGAACGTCGTAAAAGCTGCCACCTATGCTTCAAACAACAACATAGGAAAATTTATTACTTATGTCACGTACGTAAGAAACCTGTATGTTTGCAGTGTTCTCAACCTACGTTAATTTTATTTTTTTTGTTAAGAAGTGCCATTGTTTTTTTATTTAAATTAGAAGAATGTTATCTATATTTTTGAATACTATCATTATTGTGATCATGCAAGCCTGATAAGTTAAGTTTTTACGTCATAAGGAGAAAGACTATTTTTGTTCATGTTGATTTTTTAGATATTTTGTAATTTAGATATAAAAGTAAATATTTTCATAGAATAAAGCTGTTTTTTATTTAACATAATAGAAAACACTTTGGGTTAGAGGATATAATTATAATACCAATGTTTATCTGAAAATCTACTGTATGGGGGGGTTACAAAAATTATGTACGTCTCTCAGACGTATGTCAGTGTTAATGTTTGTAAAAACACGTCAGTGGGGGTTAATGATTTCTTATCGCTCGTAGCACAGATATATTTGAAAGTTTGAAGATAGGTTCTACTTAAACCTGTCCACTTAGAAGCAAGTTCTTGTATATTCATAAATAATATTATATACACAGAGTAAATTTGTATATATAGTAAATTAAACACATACTTTTCCAGTTGAACTGCCTGCAACACCCAACGTCTACGTCATAAAATATTTCAATGTTGCCAGGAAATAGGGAAATAGGAAATTACCGTCATTTGTATCTGTCGTGTTTAAATTATAGATATTTTTACTAAGATATTTTTTTTTAGAAGACGATCTCCGTACAGTGGATGCGAGTGGCAAGGGATAAATCGTCTTGGCGTTCATTGAATGAGGCCGATGTTCAGCATTGGACGGCTAAAGGCTGATGATAATGATGATGAAAGCAGTATTTTGGAACGTCATCGAATTCGTCAATTCAAATTATTATTATTATTACAGTAAAAATGTATAACTTTTTAAAGAGTGTTATAATAAAACATTTACGTAAGCGAGTTTACACCAATGCATTTTTGGTATTCAAACTGTTATAAGTATTATGTACTGGTTATATTTAAGAACATAATAACTTGGTGCAACCTTTGAACTGAAAAAGGATGTGCAGTCCAACTCAAATAAATGTACATGTAACTGATCTCACGAACGTCGCCTAAGGGCTGATGGCGCTGGTACAGACTTGAAGAATGTAAAAAGTCATTCCGTCTATAAATATGCCCGTTTTTTCGGAGACGCGGGCGCCGGCCGTTGACTTATTTCGCACGTCACTGAAACATTTCCTGACTATTAATAGTACGGATAGCTACATTCGTTACCATTGACTTTTTATTTATATTTTCATATCACTCTAATTAAAAATACAGAAGTACGTAGTAAACACTTGTAAAAGGAATTAAGAAGAAGGAAGGAAGGAAGAAGGGAGATATTATGTGAAAGGCCCCAAAGGTTGATTTCAGACCGAGCGAGGTTGTATGCCCGGTCAGGCCGAAGCCCGAACTCCTCTAGATGTAATTTTAGCGGATGTATATATCATAGCGGACTGTGGAACTTCGCTAGCGCGATTCATGAGTGTCGCGTAGATTGGTGCGCGACATGATCGATACAAATTTTTTACTAACAAAAAGTGGCCAACATACATAAAGTTTTCACTTAAAAAACTGGCCGCCAGTCGTCCTCAGCCTAAAACGAAAGCGGGAGTAAAGTAACTACTCATAGTACATACACAAATCACAGCGTCATACCGTTTGGTGTCACTGCATTTGATGAAATTTTGCAACCAATGCGCTTAATGAGACGATTCACAGTTGATTCTAATTTACCATAGAGCAAGACGGACCTCCTTCCGGTGTCGGATAATTTGCAATGAAAGTAAGAATGTAAAAATATAACTGAAATGAAAACTCTTTGAAACATCTGGTTTGAAACTCCAAGCTTACAAAGTTCGTATAAAATAGACATAGAATTAGGCGTATAACATATTTAAGATACCCGAATACCAAATTTAAATATTAATTGGAGGAAATTGATCGTGAAAGTCAACATATATCGTTGTATATTACAAAATGTCGTCTCCTACGCGGCACTAGCAACGCAGCAGTCTTTTAGAGCGAACATTTTCTTCGGACTATGTCAATTTGTCTATTTAATGGATGTAGACGATACATAACAAAAATAAAATTAATCCTTAATGTATTTTTTAAATTTACTATAATGATCTGAATAATGTGTCTGTTGAGAATTGAAATTTCGAATTCCTCTATAGTTTATGAAGGTAATCTTTTTTATCTGTGCTTTATATTGGGCGATGTAAGTTTTGGCGCGCAAACGAATAATATATTTTATCTTGACCTATATTGTTATTAGTTTGTGACGATTTTCTAGTTGGTATAGGCTCGGCCTATTGCTATTTTGGGGTTCCCTGGACCCTGGGCAACTTCTATATTGGTTATGATAGGCCAATTTTATTGTTGTATTAATAATTAAATTATAAAATTGTCATAAAATTCCCATATTTAGGGCCTGTTTGTGAAAAAAAAACACTGAATAGCATTGATTGTGAATATCACGATAGACTTTAAAATTAGGATAATAAGGGCCTGTTTCACAATCTTCAGATAAGTTCCGAATAGGCTATCGGCAAGATATTTGACAGATACTCCATACTCTATCTGTCAAATATGTTGCCGATAGCCTATTCGGAACTTATCTGGAGATTGTGAAACAGGCCCTTATTATCCTAATTTTAAAGTCTATCGTGATATTCACAATCAATGCTATTCAGTGTTTTTTGATGTAACGTATTTAATTTTATAGTAACAGTATTGAGCGATAGACAACCGTATTGATCCAACAATACTGCATATCAACACAACCTACATTTAGTCCCCCCAATTGGTTTCTGTTGATCATCACTAATCACTCATTAGATCGTCAAAATCTATTCCATTCGACTTTGTTTATGCTCCAACATTCCGCGCTCTGTAAAACGAAAAGCAACGAGGAATTCCTCGTCTTTAACGTAATTGTGCTTATTTTTAGATCTGTCTTAAGGGCGACTGGCGTATTAAGTAATTTATCATTTCACTAATACGTTCGTTTCACACAAAGATTTTAAATATTATGTGAGTATCAAACTACATTAACCTATTTTCTAAGCTCGATTAACTATATGGATATGTAATCCTTTTTTTTCGGGGTGTAAAATCCTCATGGAGTACAGTCCTATCCCTCCACTTTGGCTGCGCGAAGCGGGTGTGCAGTAGGGCTGTAAAAACCATTTCGATATCGAGCTTCACCTGAGTGATCTATCACTGGTGAGCGTAAAGTGAGCTCTAGCTCACTTCGAAAGCGAACTTTATTGATATAGATAGAAAGTTTTAAAAAACACAAATTCGTCAAATTCGTCATATCACCGCGGATTCCGCGTTCGAGATTCGAATACGACCTTACAGAATTGGCTCACAGGACTTTAACCTACTAAAAGGAACCCGGTGTTCCCCGTCTGATCTATAGGCGGGGTACGGGGTACGCATTCTTGCATTCACCAGGTGGAGACCTGGTCGCCTCCAGTTATAACCTGGTCAGCGGCAGGCCGTAGTGGAATCGGTACAATTACCGAATCCTCCAGAGAGGATCACTTGGAACACAGCGCGCCGCATTCTTGGGCCTGCTTAGAGTTGGGTGACGGATTGCCCCACATCCGACGCCCCCAGACCAAATACTTACGGCGGCCGGACTCCGGAGGTCATTTTGCGCTCTCCTTCGGCGCTCAGTACGTCTTCAGCAAAAGAGATTCGCGAAAGTCATGGATGTGTATTAAATATGTGTATTATATAAATTATAATAAAAAAATTAAATATAAGTATTAATATAAAAAGCATTAAATATATTGTATCTCCGTCGTCTGGGGGCCTAGCCAAAATGCCATTATGAAAGTGTTAGCGAGGTTCGAAAATAATAAAATGTATGGAATTGACATAAGGCCGCGCTTAATCATGTGGTCCATCCTTTTATCATTTTATCATTTTCGAACTTCGCTAACGCTTTCTAAATGGCATTCTGACTAGGCCCCCTGGTGTACCTAACACAAGTTTTTTCGAGAACTTGCCACTAGACCAGAATGACGTAGTATTAAAAGCGTCCATAGATATTTTTTTAAAGTCTGTTTTTTAACTTTACTTCCCAGTTCCCGTTGGTGTTTGTTACCATCTAGCCTCTCCAATGTGACTATGAACTATCCCACATAGAGTTACTGCTCATCATCACATTTTGTACGTCAAGCGGTGCTCGTAATCAAAACAATTTCCATAACCTTCGCATACCCATAGTTATTTACACAAGCGCAATTTTGTTTATATTTCTGTGCAAGAGTAGGTACACGGTTTAAAATAAGCTTTATCCTTTGCCAAGAATGTAATAAATAAAATTCTCGAAACCACTTCGGAGCATTGGCTTTGGTCAATTAATGTCACACTAACTTCTTGCGGTATGCTAATTGAAATATTTTTAAGATGTACATTAGTTTGTCAGAACCGGGCTTGTGTCAAACAGACTGACAAACTCACAGACAGCTTTGGTTGTTTTTGTGGGGCCCCGTATCGACATTTCGGGCAACGTTTTTATATGGAGTTCGGGACAGTAGTAGAAAAAAAAAGAAGTATGTAGAATTATACAGACTTTGGTCCTATTGCCGGGGGCGTAGCGGCCTAGCGTACTACTACCTCATTGTGCAATTTTTATTTATTGTTAGCTGTGTTTTGTATAAAACGGTAGGTAAATATAAAATTTAACATTTGGTATTTGTTAAATTATATTCGCAACGACTATAAATTAGCCACGATAAAGAAACTTTATGTAGACTTTTTCCACTATTTATTTTATATATTATTATAGCTACAATTTAAACACGACCGGTTTCGACAGTCATCATCACTGACTATAAATTAATTATGTTTTACGGAGGCGTTATGTATTAGAAAGATCTTTATATTTATTAACATTGAGCAAAGTTTTATATATCGGTGTGGGATATATAGATACCATCATTATATTATAACATTACTATAACATTCTGAAGAAATAACTGAAAATTAAATAAATAGTAATTATTACCCTCTCAGCCTTTGTTTTCGAATCAGAAAAGTTTAAAAATTTATTCATAAATTATTTCTTTCAGAAAAAGCAAGATGTTATTGAAGAAAGAAGCGAAAGTTCTCGATAAATTTGTCTTTTTCCGCTTTGCTGCTGATGCATTCAACTGTCAACAGCAAAGTGAAAAGGTCTCCTTTATGAGAACTTACACCGATCTGCTGCCACAACCACAGACCAAAAGAAGAGAGCCAAGAAGAACATGCCGTTTGGGCAACAAAAATTGTGAAATCTACAAAGATTGAACAAAATCTGGTTTGATTGAAATGCAAAAAAATATTGAAAAATTAAACACGATTAAAGTGAGTAAAAATTCCAAGAGTCGGTTACCAACATACATACATACATACATGTGAAGCTAATAAAACGCTAGTAAAAACGCTTATAATATGCAAAACTTATATGATATATACAGCCTTTGAAAGGACCTACTAGTATAAGATTTTTACCAAAACTAAAAACCTACTCAACAATTTACGTAAAACGGTTAAAAGTTTAACCATAAACAAGTCTTGTTATTTGTACGGTTAAATTTATATTTTTCGTAAACCGTCCGTGATTTATAAAGTCGAATTCCTTCTGCTTACTGCGTTACGATGTTTTCTTTCCACTCGTAAGAAACTTCGCTGTTCATAAATCTATTTCTGGGAGAGTTATTTTGATTTTTATGAATCCAACTTGTACCAACTGGTGAATAGGGGTTTCAGTAACTGGGTGTAATTTGGTCTGTATTGAAGGTTTGAATTATGGCCTATGGACCAATAATTTCTGGTGTTCTTATTCATCATTTAGTTCCTAGACAGCTGTTGCTGATCCGGCGCACCTCAGACTGATGGCATTCGAAGGGTCGTTATTAAGAGTTTCTGTCCAAACGCATTTCGAGCAGAGTCATAGATGAAAGAGTTGCAAACATGTTTAGTGAAATGTTGTATTTAAACTTTTTAAGAATATTAACGTATTTTATTTTTATTTTTTATTTTTTAAATCGGCGAGTGCTGAAAATATATTGTTACTATACAGGCTCTTATTCTGGAACTACATTATCCAGCTTCTTTTTTAATAAAACTTAGTGCGACTTGCGAGATAATTATCGCATATTTATTAAGACAATAATGATAACACACGCAGAACCTGGTATGTCTAGAATATATAATTATAACCAGCGGTGGATTTACAATAAGGGCAGTCGGGGCTAGTGCCTAGGGCGGAAAAATTTGGATGCCTATATTTTTTTTATATACTTTTCAATAGGTACTTTTATTACAGGGACTTTTTAGGAGTTTTACTTCTACCGTGTGTGACTTGCACTCACATATTTTTTTTGAACGTCAATTTAATCCAAGGCACACACATATTTTTTTAATTTCAATTTAATCATCATCTTAATATGAATATTTTACAATAAATTTAAATATTATAATGAATTAAAATAAAATTTACGATTTCTTATCCTGAAATGTAGCTAGTATTTAGGGCCAAACCTAATAGCAGGACAGGCCAGCAATCTTGGCCGGACATTATCGAGGAATTTCCCTCAGTATTTATAGAAACGACAAAAAGAAATGTATATAAAATCAAACTTTTTTATGAGTATCCATACATTTTGTTTAATTCTGGTCAACTTATAGATAAAATCGAATGCCAAGTCAGTCTTAACTCTTAGCCTAAGACAGATAAGGCATTGCTCGTTTGCGAAATGTAAAGTCTAACAAAAGCCGGACACCGTTTATTTTGGCCGGACACGCAATCAAAGCCTGCCTATGTCCGGCTTTATCCGGACTCCCGGAAACCCTAGCTAGAATTGTCAGTATATACTACATATATGTATACTATAGAGTACATAATCGAAGACAAACTGACTTCATACCAAACTCGTAAGTTGACCTCTGTGGCTATTTAAAAAAAACCTTAATTTAAGTACCACAACAAAACGAATTCAATAAATAAAAAAACCAATGCATAATAGCTATATATAATATTTATTAACATGTAAACAGACCTCTGTCTGTTTATATCATCCGCTAATGTTCGTCCAAATGCGCGTAGACTCTTCTCAGCTTTTCTCTCTTGTTCTTGTTGGCGTGTCTCTTTTCTTGCTTCCAGGGTTTACCCTTTATGATGGTCTCTGCTGGCTGCACCCCGATTCTGGGGAGAAAATATTATTTAATACAGGTAAAATCTATCATTGATATTTATAAAAAAGTATGTAATTTTGTGTACTATTCGACCATAACAATAAAATGCGACGGTAAAGAACGCAAGAATAAATCCACAATTTTATTATAATGAAACAACTTTTGCGGATTTTATCGCGGTTTATTAAGTTTTTTACAAGCCCGACGTTTCGGATACTTTACAGCAACCATGGTCACGGGAGGACTGAGGTGTCAGACGTCCTACTGTTACAAAGTTATACATCTCATACATCAATATTTTATTAAGTCCTATCTACGCAGAAGGTGCTGAGTCTTTTGTCTGTGACATATTATGCTTGGATTTTGATTTTATTATTTTTATTATGGGATCCCAAGCAGGTGGTAGTGGCCAGCCATCTTCTCTATTGAAATTAGGATGTATTTTAATTTCAATAGCCTCACGAATCATCCTTGGTTGGAATCGGTGTTCTTTTGCGAGGACGTATGGTTTATCAAATCTAATAATCAAATCGGGTATTGTCAATACTATGTTCACAGATTGCTGACTTAGTATAGCGACGGTGTTTTAAGTCAGCTTGTAACAATAGGACATCTGACACCTCAGACTTCCCGTGACCGTGGTTGCTGTTAAGTATCCGAAACGTCGGGCTCATAAAAACTTAATAAACCGCGATAAAATCCGTAAATGTTGTTAGAATATAGAAAAAACTGAACGTCAAGGCAAACATTTATGTATACAACACAACAAATAGAATACATTCCATTTACATGACATGCAATAATTAAACAAGAAATACAACCATGAAACTAGGTATTGTTACGGTACATTCTAGAATTTGTGGTCGGAGCCAGATCGAAAAGAAATAGTGGTCGTATACGTTTGGTATAATTTATGATTTGAACGCAAGTGGCAAACAAAGAGAAATCGTAAACGCTGAAAAAATAAACAATATGAAAAAAACAGACCGCGCTGTTTATATCTGCGCTTAAAATATATAAATAACTTTTCATTTTCAACAAACAACAATGGCTAAGTATTTGAATAAATTTAATTTATTATCACGGCCGTATACAACGAACGCTTAGGCCGATCGTGCCTCTCTGTCCCCTGTTATGCGTTCTCTTGCGCCGGAACGTGAGCATGAGTCACGGTTTTCCGTGCGTGCAGCCGGCGGTAATCGATTTATGGATTTACAAAAAAATGCTTTTCGCACTGTTATACAACTAACACAACAACTCCTAAGATATAAGGATGTGCTGAAGCGCCACATGAAGGCATGTGACATAGATCCTTCTCTGTGGGAGGTTTTAGCATCAAATCTTGGGGAGTGCAGATCACGCGTGAAAACTAATGTCTACAACTTTGAAGCGCGCCGACTATCTGAGCTGGATTCCAAGCGAGATGAATTGAAAGCCCGACCATCAGCGGCTATCAATTATAATGTTTTTAATGGTGTACTAACATGTCCACAGTGTGCTCGGACATTTATTAACAAGATAGGGTACACAAGCCATATCAGAGCACACGCCCGACGACAATAGCTGCAGGGAGTCGAAGTGGTCGCCGTGACCGAAATCGGTCTGGACGAGTAATAATACCACTAATATAATTTAAAAATAAAGTTTTAAAATACATGATACTAAACTTGATATTTTATTATAATGAAACAACTTTTACGGATTTTATCGCGGTTTATTTAGTTTTTTACAAGCCCGACGTTTCGGAAACTTTACAGCAACCATGGTCACGGGAGGACTGAAGTTTCCGAAACGTCGGGATTGTAAAAAACTAAATAAACCGCGATAAAATCCGTAAAAGTTGTTTCATTGATATTTTATGTTCAAAATCTCAATTATATTGTAATTTTGCGTTATTTAAATGGCCAGCTATCCCTCAAATGAATCTTTGCCTTAACTGCTTAATTTTTTTGGCCTTTTGACTTTTGTATTTGGGAAATAATTTATTGAAAGCTTACTCCTTAACTATAAGTGTCTAATGATTAATCATCCACTCTAATCTACACATTTCGACCAACACTTTCAAACTCAAGCGTTACGTAAATTATATTTTCCAGAATATCTCATCACGGTCGTATCTTAGCAATATAATAATTTAGCCTTTGTTCTGCAATCGCTCAATTTGCGTTTACTGCTTGACTCCAGCGTCTTGGCGTATTTCCTGATTGCAGCGTTAATTTTATACATTTATTTGCTACATTTTGGAGCGCCCGTTAACGGTGCCTCGTAAACTTGTTAAACTTTATGAATTAACTTGGCCGGCTTCCAGTGTTTCGATTTCCTCCCTAACTATAATTGATATATCCTTCAGACGCTTTCATCTTTGATATCGGGGTGGAGAGATTTGTTGTATATTTTGTCTTTTTTGATTACTGTTTTTGGCAGGTGTGATACTTTTTGTATATATTTGAATGTTGTTTCGTAACTAGTGTTGGGAAATTTGAAAAATAAATGTGTTAATGTGTCTAGACACATAAGGTTGGTATGTATCGTAACAAATAGGACTGATGAGCTGTTATAGGCACCGTTGGCCATTAATATATCAATTTAAAAAAATGCAGATGCGTACTTGTTGAATATAATTGATTGAATGTACCGTTGGTCCTTGATGGAAATTCATGTTTTAGCCACTAACAATGAAATAGTATATTTCGTTACAAGTGCGGAAAGCCTGTCATTGCAACGAGTTCCGACAAATGTCGACCCGAGCCGAGGCGCTGAAATATAATGAGATTAAATAAAATGAAACCTAACCCAACATATTTAATCAAATTATTAAATCTGATATTAATACAAATTAGTATCTCCTTTTCAAAAATATTTGCAAAAGCTTCGTGGTTGGTTTTTTTCTTTTTAATATACATTATTTTGACAGTTGGGAAAGAGAACGCACGAGTGCGGAAAAGGTAAAGAAAAAGCACGAGTGTGTAATAGCCCACTTTCCGAACGCTATACGACCCTGCAATACGCCACTTTTTGAGCAACTGTATTAAAAACTTCTTTTTCACACTTTTTCCACTATTTATTATATATATTTACAGTTTTAAATTAAACACGACCGGTTTCGACAGTCATCATCAGGTTGTTCAGTATCACTTCGCTCTTACACATTCACGCACTTCTTTACTTCACGTAAATAAGACAGGGGTTTTTTGACAACTTATTTTGGAAACGTATTTTAACAGGTATCTGCCGCAAATTCTTTCTTCTTATTTCAGGATGAAACCCATCGGAATTTGAAAAAGGAAGAGAAATTAACAACAATGAAAATTAAATTACGGGCGATCTGAGGTCGAGAGGTGGATCAAGACCCTCCCCCCCCCCTTGCTTTATACAAATATCGAAGGCTAAAAATACATCAACGAAGAGTAATAGTAAAGAAACCAAATATACATCGTACCCGAGAATAGGTTTTCCCTTGACATGCGCTCCGCTCTGCTTCTTCGCGAAGAACGTATTGTCTATTTCAGATTCTTTTGTAAGCCAGCCCTGTGAACAAAATAAATACATTATATGCATACCTTTAAATTGTTTTTGTACTTGTTCTATAACAAGAATAGTTACTAATTAAAAAGGAAAAATCCACACTTACATACCTAGATCTATATATGGCAAAAAATATGGAGTGTCCGTTTGTTTTGGAATCTCTGAAACTGCTATACCTTGGACTTTCACTGGGAGGCAGCTGATATAACAAGGAATAACATAAGCTATATAAATAATCATCAACCCGGATATGTCTATACTTAAATATTAGTTAACGCGGGCAAAGTCGTGGGCGACAGCTAGTTTTTTTTCGAATTGTTCTATTCTTGAGGCCTTAAGGTCTTCAAGCTAAATCGTATTAGTAGGTGGGCAGGTAGCATACCTAAGCATCAAAGGCTAGTTACAGATATAATAATTCAACGATATTTTGTCTCCTTTTATAACACCTATTTTATTATAACGTATTTGATGTGTAACATAAATTGGCTCGCCTTGGAGGTAAAATTGAGTCGCGTGTCGACATGAAAACAGCACGACGTAAGTTGGCCGTGACGCGTCCCCTAAGCCGTGTCTCGGCCGGGTCGGTGTCTTGTGACAGGAATTTTTTTAAAGCTACATCTATATGTATGTCTTGCTCGTCTGATGATTTCTATAAACCACCATCAATGAGCCATCGCAAAAGTAGCCAAATCCTAAGACAACTGAACAATTTATTCAGATTAAACTACTCTTAACTGTCTGTATTATAATATGTTTTTCCATTTGCTTTTTCTTTATGTTTTTCTTACCTCAACCGCCCTCGCCTCCCTCGGGGTAGGTTTTCTCGATTCCAGTCCCTCTCGTCTCTCCCGCAGCATCTCGTCGAGCGGCGCGGGCGCGCATCCAGGGGGCAGTTGCTCCCAGCGCAGGCGGCCGCTCGCCGCGTCCTTGAGCAGCAGCCGCGCCGACCGCGACACGTCCGGCTGGCCAGCCGCCGTCATGAACCCGCGGTTGACTGCAACAGCCGCTCAATGACAATCGAGAGTAGACAATAGTAGGGGTCAACCGTTTAGTGACAATCGAGCCACCGAAAGTGGGAGTCAATCGGTTGAAAACAGCAAGTGTGTGGGAATCGAGAATAACCGGCCTCTTGGCTGAGGTTCCGGGTTCGATCCTGACCCCTTTTATGGCTTGAAATGGGTTTTTTTTTAATTTCTAACCTAAACTCTAAGACCTTGAAAGTGTGTGAAGTCCCTGTATGAAGTTCACCAACCCGCATTGGGCCAGCGCTTTGGTAAACTATGGCCGAAAACCCTTTTTGCTTGACTTAGAGGAGGAGATCCGTGTGTAAGGCATAAAATGGTTGATACTTGTATCTCATATTATTTTGCTAGTAGCAGATACTTACACGCGTGTGCTGTTAGTATTTTCTTGTACTCCATGTTGGCATCCTCGTAGTCCGGCAGCAGCAGTCCGTACTTCTCCGCAAAGGTGTGCCGACTGACCAGTTGACATAGGCGAGCCATGGCCGCGTCGTGAGCACGCATCTGATAGTGATCACCTTATATTTATTATCATCATCGTCATCATCATCATCATCATCAGCCTCTATCCGTCCACTGCTGAACGTATGCCTTCCCCAATGAAAACCTTTTATTATACTTCATTTTTGTATTGATTTTTAAACAAAGTAAAGACAAACATTTAGAAAACTATTAGTAAATATATTTTGAAGGGTCAATTGCTTTTAATTACTGTTTCAGACATCATACCACATAACCTAACCCTGTGCTAAGGGTGTCAGAATTCATGCTCGTAAATAAATTTAAAACATATATAAATCCATAATATACCAAATTAATCTTTACTAATATTTTAAAGAGGTAATGTTAAAAGTTTGCAAGGTTGTATGTTTATTTAGAAGTGACATAGGCTACTTTTATTTCCGTATTCTCCTGAAATATATGGTACACGATGGAAACCTCGGGGTGCTGCTACATCAAATGACTGGCAATATAATTACTTACCTGGTCAATAGGCAATACAGCTGTTAGCAGGAGATCAGGGGCCACAGCATACGCTGGCAACACCAACCCGGGACAGTCGAGCAACTCTATGTCATCATCGAGGATCAGAGACTGGATATGCCGTGTGTGACCTGGCATGGAGCTGACGCTGACCTATCAATAAATAAACTACATTAATACTATCCTTACCAATATTATAAATGTGTATATAGGGATGTTTGTTACGCTTTCACGCGAACACTACTCAACCGATCATCATGAAACCTTATACACGATATATTCTCGGAGGTACTAGAAGTAGCATAGGATACATAAAAAAACATTTTCTTTTGCTAATGTGGCATGGATCAAACATACCCAGATACAGCGCGAATGCTAAAAAAGTGTCTCGATCCAATTGTGCTTAAAACTGTTCTAAGCACGATTGTGAGTATGTTCTGTGGTAATATATATATTTTTTAATTTTATATTATTTATGAATTGTTAATTAATTCCATAAGCGTGAAACAACAATATTGAAAATAGAATGTTATTGTTAAATGATAAGAACCTAAATAAGGGAAAAAGAATTTGACTTTTAATACATTACGTGTTTTTCTACACGCACACATTTGCAAATCTACAATGGCGTAGTATGGGACACTTTTTGAGTTCAATTTGAAGGTTACGGCGTTTCTAGGGTATGTTTGATCAACAGCTGGTTATCAATATATTTTCCTGGGATCCTATTGTACAAGCCTTACAGTTGCTTTTAAAAGAATTGATTACTTTTATAAGTCTTATCATTGGTACATCTAGTATGTGTCTATAATGTTGTATACATTATAGACACATGCTAGATGTACCAATTTTCAAAAAAGATTTCATACTATATGTGTCACTTTTCTTACGACAGTAATTCATAACTGATTACCAAATCACCAATACCAAATAGATATCTTTACAATTTTTTTCATATAAAGTAATTGATAAAATCTCACCTTCTTAGTTTGCATCAAAATATTAACAGTACTTGATTTTCCAACATTCGGATATCCTATCATTCCAACTGTTAGCCTCGGAGGATTTTTTAATTTGTCAATTTTTTGTTCCTTCAACATTTGTACCAGTTGATCCCTATCATAGACCTCATATGAATTTGTAACTTCATCTTTAATTTTATTTTGTTCTGAATTCACACTTTCTTTAGAAGGTAAAGAAATATCCTCTATGGGTTTGCCTAACCGCAAGTTTTCTAAAACTTTGTCCAAAGCTTCTTGTATTGAATTTATTCTTGTAGCGGTGTTGCTAACGGCTGCATCTAACTCTCCAAGTTGTCTCTTGAAAACCTCAATATCCTGTTCAGTCTCATTGACAGCATCTGGAGTCTCTTCATCATCTTCACTTTCAGCAGATTCTAATCCTGTGTCCCCCTTCTTTGCACTTTCTTGTGACTCTTCTGTTAATTTCCTTTCTTTTGTAGTTTTTGCTGCAGAAAAGAATGCTATAGGTATTTTCTGAAAAAATAAGATCTTTAATCAGTTTTTGCTTTGATATGTATTTTGCCAGTTTTAATCAATATTTGGGTATGTCAAAGTAAATAGTTGGGAATTCAACACTTACACCATCAGAGAACTGAAAATCTCTACATCTTGTATTGTAAAAAAATATATTTTTGTATGATATCTATCAATATATACTTAATGCAATTATCTACATAGAGGAATTATCTGATATACTTGTAATTCATGTTATAGAGTCAGAAATTTTATTAATATAGATAACAAATATCAAAAACTAAATTACGTAAATAATGGTTATAGTGATACTATATATTATAGTGACACTAATTCATACATAGGAAATGCATACACAGAGCAAAATTAAAGCTTAAAATACATGTATTACCTCTTGACTGAAATATTCGGCCCAACATTTTCTTAAATATTCACTAGTTAAGTCAGCTTTGTTCAACAATAAAATACACTTGCAATTTTGTTCCTCCGCATACTTTTCCAAATCTTTGCACCTTAAAAAATTTTCATATATAAATAACAATTGTGATGTTATTTTCACATTTTTTCCCCCCTTTTTTTAAGGCTTTGAACACTTATATTTTCACATTTATGAAAGTTATCCCTACTGTAAAGATTTATGTAGAAATTATACTGTCATAATGTTAATATACTGATTGCAAAAGAAACCTGAAATTATATAATTGAGAAAAAATACACAAAATAAGATTTTAATTACATTTATTTGATAAATACAGCATTCAACAAATTATATTTCTATAATTATATAATTTTACTAGTTGCCTAGACAGACTTCGTTCTGCTAAATTAATATTGCAATAAAAAAATAGGGGTTGATCATAGAGAGGTAAAAATTTAGGCTTGTAATATGTATTTATGTATCATAAAAAAACAAAAACAAAAAAAAAATAAGGGATGGATTTAACATATAAGGGGATGAAAAATAGATGTTCTCCGATTCTCAGACCTACCTGACAGCCACAAAAATTTTTATCAGAATCAGTTCAGACATTTCGGAGGAGGTCAGTAATGTACACCGTGACACGAGAATTTTATATATAAAATATATTATTATATTTTATAATAATATCTATATATCTATAAAATATTTAATGAATTATTAAATTGAGCAATTAGACATTTGATAGGGAACAAACTAGGCTAACAAAAAAGAACTAATCTCTTTAGCTGTTTTAGTATAGATAGGAATAAATCAATATAGATACCTGAACAAAAGAGGATTTCTAGCATCCAAAAGAATTAATACAATATCAGACTTCTCCAAGGTCCGCCATAACTGTTTCCATAGTTCTAAATTCCTTTCATATGGAGTGACCGCTGCACCAAGTTTATCTTGCAAATCATTTAAGTGTCTTCTCCAGTCTAAAAATGCATCCCTTTCTCTTGTTATTTGCTCTTCTACTTCAATACCGGGTGTCCAAAGTGGTCTAAAAACATTTTATAGTTCAAGATAATTTTCTTGTATTAAAACTTTTAT
This sequence comes from Lycaena phlaeas, assembly GCA_905333005.2. Classification (NCBI taxonomy): domain Eukaryota; kingdom Metazoa; phylum Arthropoda; class Insecta; order Lepidoptera; family Lycaenidae; genus Lycaena; species Lycaena phlaeas. Next base: position 12,605,590 of record HG995178.1, read on the forward strand.
TTCATGTCTAATTTACCACAATATATTTCCAGAGCAGGCCAAAAGTATTTTATAAATATTATTGGTATTATTTGATAGGTTTTATGCCAAAAAAAGCATGACAAATTGAAAACTCATCTTACTTGACATTAATACATAATATATAATTTTTATATGATAATAGTCATATTTAGAGCCATGAAAAGTATTCCTTTTTTCAATTACATGGTTCAACTTTGATATATTTGTTATAAATAATTCATTTTAACAATAACATATTTTATGTACAGAGGGTAGTTTGAGAAAATTAAACATAAGAAATAGTTTATTTTTCTTCAAACTCAGATTACATTATTATGCTTGTAAAGTAAAGGCAATGTAATTTAATAAACTAATTTTACCGTCTGGGGACTGTCAATGGCTCGTCGAAATTTGGTTGCGATGTGACAAGTTCTACTTCTGATGGTGCAGATTTTACATATTTCACGTTTAATTTTTCTGCTATGAATTCGCGATTTGCTAACTCCGCTGTTGACAAAAATTCTTGTAGAGATGACTCTGCCGTCACAGATTGAAGATTGAGGCGACCCCAGTCATACCCATCATTGACTTCAGTTGTATGTAACTAAAAATAAAAGCTTGTAAAAAATAATAAACAGAAGTAATCTACGATATTAGCACATTGCTAATTCAAAATTATAGCAATAAAATTACAAATATATTACCAAAGTATTGTCCTCCACATGTCTCCTATGTCTGTTTTTCGCAAATCTATCCTTAATAAGAGATCTACCTAAGGTATCTTTATTTTTCTTTCCCATTTTAACATGAGCCTTTTATCCAAAGTTAATTTTTAAAATAAACACTATTTCGTGTGAAACAGCGTGTTTTGCTTGATTGACATTAATTATTTTTAAAACATTTACTTCTTCTTAAATGATAGCTTTTTCAAGGATTTGCCAATTTATAAATTTAGTATTTGATTATGCTAAGACCAGAAGCTATGCCACCAAGTCTGTCGTAAATTACATAGATATATAAAAAGCATAGATAGATAATAAGTTGAACAAATTCCATAACTAATACGCTCTTTACTCTTACGTCAAACTACCTGTGTTGAAACGAGATAGCATTATGTCTTCAGCTCTATCTTCAGGCCATGCGCCCCACATTGCCTCGGCGGCCATATTAGTTGGTAGCCAGCTGGCTACCAAACCAGCTGTTATGTTTTGCTAATATTTTGTGGTTTTTTGTATTAAAAAAGAACTTTTAGTTATATTTACGTAATTAACAAGAAATGTGGCGTGTGTGGTACCAGGGTATTCTCACCAAATGGGTGTACTAAGTGAAAATAATTCAAATGTATCATTCCACCGGTAAGCTTAAAGATAAATATTGTTAATTTAATGTTTATTAAGGTATGAAATACCTGTAGATCTTATTGAATTTTGATCATTGTAAAAGCATGTATTATTTTATGCATTTATTTTTGCGTATATGCATCATCATTACATAATAATTCTAATTATAAATAACACAATCTGATATTTTGACACTTTACATACCAGATAGTGTTGTACGACTAGTAACATGAAATATCGATAACGTTCGATATTTTATTTAGAAAGGCTATGGTAGGATAAGCTTATAAGTGAATCTGCCTGCTGCGAGTTTGTCCTTGTAATTTTTATGGATCGTGTAGCTCTATGCTGGCTAGTTAATTACTTGCTGGTGCCAAATTCACTGGCTTTTACTGATATTTTTTATTATAAATAGGTTTTCGACTGACTCCTATTTCTATAAGAGAAGAATGGATCAAAAATATAAACAGAGGCAAGGAATGGAGTCCCACACAATACTCTGTCATCAATCAAGGATATGCTCTGCACATTTTGAAGAATCTCGCTTTCGTCAGGGATACACCCGAAAAACTCTCCATTTGCATGCAGTGCCAACAATATTTGTTAATCATCCCCTATCATATCAACCCGTAAGTGAACATGTTCAGATTATACAAGTCTAATGCACAAAAGTGCTAGTACTTCTAATACTTATTTGGCTAAGCTAGTGTGATTTAATCAAACAGATAATATGCAACATTGACGTATTATATTGTTTATTGAGTTCATGTCAGCTTTGACGAATCTATATTCTGAAGATAAATATACTGCTTTTCTGAAAAACAAAACAAGGAACTCTTGGAGATCCCTTTTTTATTGTTTTAAACAAGTTTTAACATGATAGCTGACAAAAGAAAAGGTATCAAACCCATAAATTTGAAAGAATGCCTTCATTTTCATTTCTGTGTTTAGTAGGTATATTCAGAACGGTTTTATGTTTTGCAGAAATTGAGAAAAAAAAGGAAACTTATTGCTAAGTATGATAATGATTCAACGGCAACAACTTCAAGTGCTACTAATTATGAACAACAGGTGAACCATTTATTGAATTCATTTTATTTTTGTCAAATTATTACAGTTGTTACCAACAACAATTTTTTTTGTTTTCATATAAGTATCAATAGTATACAATCTAGCAAAAATTTATATAATATGATCATAATTCATTAGAACATTTTCAATCATTTTGTACTAAAAATGAATAAATTAAGTCATAAAAATTAAATTACCTTAATAATTTTCAGATGTAATAAAAGTAGAATAAAAATTATATTAATATAATTATTTTAATAATGTTTTTATTTTATTTTTTATCACGGTCCAGCGTTCTCCTATACCAAAATTTTGTACAGTGACAGTGACAGTGAAACCCCAAAGAGATTATAGGATAGTTTTTAAATTACTTATTCTATGCAGAAAAGTTGCTACTAGTTATTTGATAAAATTAAAAAATGAAATTGATTTTTAGGTTCAATGGATTATTTTATATATATTATTTAAATAAATGAAATTATAAAATAATTGAATTAAACTAAAAATAATTTCAACGAATTATTTATTTTATTGGAAATTTTTATTTATTTTAATAAATATATTGTTTTTAGCTAGAACAGTATAATGCAGAGAAAAAAATCCATGTGTTACCAGTGGTAACTACTGGGATTTTCTTACTTTCTATTACTATTACTATTTCTATTACTAGGATTAAATTTATTCCTCCTCTTCAACAGATCTTAGGCCATGATTATGTAGGTTTTTAAAAGTACAAGACAGATTTTGTTTTTATTTTCATTTGCAGATTCTATGTGCGGAAGAAATCGGAGAGAGCTTCCAATTTATACAAAGTTATGCCAATATAACAAACTCGTATTGTTTAAAGGATTATAATATGTGCAAGTGTTCATCTAATAAATAAAAAAATATGGGTATCTTCATACGTGTTTTAATTTACTCGCTTTAACCCTATTATAGATGTAGCTAAGCTGTCATAAATATCAAATTAACTATATAATAAACTATAATTGATAAATTATAGCCTATGTGTTATTCTGATGTATAAGCTATAGTATTGTAAAGTTTCATTAAAATCCATTCAGTAGTTTTTCCATTAAAGAGTAATAAACATCGATACTTACAAACTTTCGCGTTTATAATATTAGTAGGATATTTTATCCACAAAAGCTTACGATGAAGGTTGCACAACACTAATCCTGGTGACATTTGTCAAAAATATAGTTCAAAGAAATGGCTCCATTGAACCATTTGAGACCAAGTAGAGTAGCCATATCTGTCTCTCTTTATCTTATGATGTACTTCTTAAGAAAATAAAGGACAGCATTACCTACTCAGATCCTCCAAGATACACGCTATCTATGCTTTTTCTATATCTATGGTAAATTATATAGTAGAGTCATCGCCACTTTAGAAGTCCGATAGACGCGGCGCTGCGGTCTCATAACTCAATGTTGCCAATTTATAGTGTAATGATTTTCCACCAAGTCTAGTACAATAAAAAATTTAAATAATTATAGGGCCTATGGTCAGTAGTGGATTGATAAAGACTGAGTATGATAATAATGACAAAAATAATTATAGCAGCAAAATAAAAATCTCCCTGCCAGGTTTTAGTAAAATAAAACATTTTTTTTTGTAAATATTTCATTCGTATTTTTTACGTATAACCGATTAGTAGAATTCATCTAAAACAAGCTTCTTCGGATGTGTTCAGCTTTTGATAGGAGTGACGATTTTCTTAGAAGTAATTGCTGCCATTGTTACTTCTTTTGTTATTCGACCTTTTTTACAGAAACATCTGAAAATATAATTCATCTGAGCAAGGATTTAATTCTTTTACCTTGTATTTATATTCATATAAAATATCATAAGATAAATGTAGGTATAGAGTTAATGATAATATTTTAACCATAAATTAGGCAAAAATAAGTGACTCTGGCATCTCTAAAATTTACCTGTCATTGCAGTGACATTTATAAACATTTTATTCAACGGGGTTAATTGTTGTTTATTTTTACTTTCTAATTCACAAAATTATTTCACTTTAATGATCATTTTACGGCCTTCACTTTTTACACCTCACTTTATATTATATGCTCCATATTTCACGTAAAACAATTTAAAATATCACAACTTCTTACTCCAGACAGACGTCAAGATGTCAATCTTGTCAAATTTAGTTCGGCCATTAGTCGCAGGACTTTAAAAGTGGCGACGACTATATAGTCCTCGCCACTTTAGAAGTCCGATAGACGCGGCGCTGCGGTCTCATAACTCAATGTTGCCAATTTCTAGTGCAATGATTTTCCACCAATTCTAGTACAATAAAAAAATTAAATAATTATAGGGCCTATGGTCAGTAGTGGATTGTTAAAGACTGATGATGATAATAATGACAAAAATAATTATAGCAGCAAAATAAAAATCTCCCTGCCAGGTTTTAGTAAAATAAAACATTTTTTTGTAAATATTTCGTTCGTATTTTTAATGTATAACCGATTAGTAGAATTCATCTAAAACAAGCTTCTTCGGATGTGTTCGGCTTTTGCCAGGAGTGACGATTTTCTCAGAAGTAATTGCTACCATTGTTACTTCTTTTGTTATTCGACCTTTTTTACAGAAACACCTGAAAATATAATTCCTCTGAGCAAGGATTTAATTCTTTTACCTTGTATTATATTCATCTAGGCGCGCGGGAGCGCGGCAAGCCAAGTTCAGCTGGCGAGCGAGCGTACGTAAAGTAATATTACACGAACCATTTGGCGCTACTTTTTACCCCCTCATAACTCAAAAACTATTAAACATAAACGTATGAAATTTGGCACATATATTGAGACCTGCGAGATAAACACGTGCTCCAAATTTCATAAATATATCTCGAACGGTTATTTAGATATTAATTTCCAAAAATCGTGATTTTTATCACTGACATATAGATCAAAACTAAGTCCCAGTTCCAGATGACCTAGAACGTTCAAATTTGGCATGCAGATAGGTAATAAGGTGCATACAAAGGAAAAAATCGGAAAATGGTAAATTTGTATCATTTTATTATAGTTTTTCACTTAATTGATTTTACCTATACATCAAAATTAACACCTAGTTCCAGATGACCTAGAAAGTTCAAATTTGGCATGCAGATAGGTAATAAGGTGCATACAAAGGAAAAAATCTGAAACTGGTAAATTTGTATCATTTTATTATAGTTTTTCACTTAATTGATTCTATTTGGGATACGACTTACGCACTTTCATATTAGTGCTTATGACACTACAATAGGGTTGAATATGGTTTGCGGTGATTTGATTGGGCAACCGAGCAAGTGGCAACTGACCGCGGCGCTCGTAACTCATGAAAATGTTCTTAGAAATGCATTACATTAATTGTGGTTATTATTAATTTTATAATAATATAATTCTTTTAGTAAGTACGTATGGTATAGGCAATAGTTTAAATAAAATAAAATAAAAATTAGTACATTTATAATAATATAGTTATAAGTAGATAATAATTTTATGTATCGACGACCTCTGTGGCTCAATGCATAGCGTGTTGGGTAAAGCCGAGGGTAGCGGGTTCCAATCCCGACAACGAACAAAAAAAAATTTCCGAGTTCCTGTGTCATGGATGAGTATTAAATATGTGTGTTATATAATAAAAATCTTAAATATAAGTATATTGTATTAATATAAAAGTATTAAATAAATAAATGTATTTCCCTTGTCTGATATCAGTAACACAAGTTCTTTGGAAAGTGACTACGGGACCAGATTGACGTGGTGTAAAAAGCGTCCATAGATAATATAATATTACTATTATTATACTTAGTTCTGTTTTAAAGTTCTGTAGTTTTAAAGAGTTAAAACTCATTGATAACAATGAGTGAGTAATGTACAAATGAGTCGTACCATAGAAAATAACACAAAAAAGACAATTATACCCCGTAAAGGTAGGAAAATACGGTGTTAAAAAAATATTTGGTATTATTTTTTTTATAAATTAAATAAGTACTTAATACCTAGTACCTACCTGCCTAATTACTAATAATTTAAGTAAGTAAGTACAAAAAGTAATGATATCCCATCAAAAACATAAATGTGAAATGAGAGCCAAGTTCATTATTAAGATATTATATGCCTTGTTGTTGACTCCAACGACAAAAGAAGTGAGATCTAAATGGGTGCCAAGTTCAATGGTCAGTCCTGAAATTTATTTATAACAAAATAAAGTATCATTTCTTCGTATAGCTTAGGATAATATATTGTAGCCTAAGGTCTGACTTGGCTAGTTTTCCTATACGAATTATATTGTAGCTTTCGTAAGTTCTATGCCAGTTACTTGTCGGTTCTTATTTTATTATTCCGAAAATTTGGCTTGTTGGCAGAAACTAGCCATCGAACATAATAATTCGTATAGGTGTGAGAACTAGCCAAGTCAGACCTAAGGCTATACAATATATTATCCTAAGCTATAAGAAGAAATGATACTTTATTTTGTTATAAATAAATTTCAGGACTGACCATTGAACTTGGCACCCATTTAGATCTCACTTCTTTTGTCGTTGGAGTCAACAACAAGGCATATAATATCTTAATAATGAACTTGGCTCTCATTTCACATTTATGTTTTTGATGGGATATAAAATATCATAAGATAAATGTAGGTATAGAGTTAATGATAATATTTTAACCATAAATTGGCAAAAATAAGTGACTCTGGCATCTCTAAAATTTACTTGTCATGTCAGTGACATTTATAAACATATTATTCAACGGGGTTAATTGTTGTTTATTTTTACTTTTTAATTCACAAAATTATTTCAGTTTAATGATCATTATACGGCCTTCACTTTTTACACCTCACTTTATATTATATGCTCCATATTTCACGTAAAACAATTTAAAATATCACAACTTCTTACTCCAGACAGACGTCAAGATGTCAATGTTGTCAAATTTAGTTCGGGCATTAGTCGCAGGACTTCAAAAGTGGCGATGACTCTAATACGGGGAAACGATAGAAAACGTCAGGGGACGTGGCTTCGTCCTTCACTTCCCGATTAATCTCATTCATCAACTATCATTTTCCACTCGACTCATCCAGAACAGTCCATTACAACATTCACATTATAATTGACTGATTAAACCAGATGACTGCGACATATAATATGGACATTTTGTTTAAAACCTACACTATAGATATCCATCAGAACTGATTACAGCCCTATTATAGTAAGCCGCTACAACACAGTCTTCCACAGTATTCGTAAACCAAACACAATATACACAGCATTTGCATTAAAAAAAAACATTATAAAAAACTACTACGAACAAAGAAAAAAACAAAATAGCAATAAAAGATCGGGAAATAACAATACAAAAAATTCCAGCTGCTCCTCAAATTGTATCTTGTGAGTTGAGTGAATTCATATACTTAAATCTTATTTTTTTACACTTTAATAGCGACAGGTAGTGTACTATTGCAGACTTAACTCTATTTAACTTCCAATTTTATGAATTAAATTAGCTATGAATACCTACCCGCTTCGCTGAGTCATTTTTAATTGTATACTTATTTGTTCGTGTTAATAATCTATCACTACTTACTTCTCATTTTTTCACTAACTGAAACAACTCCCAGATCATTATAGGCATTTCAGAATCATTCTATACTCCAGCCAATTTCGATGTAGAATGTTTGTATAAAAACCACAACAGCTGATTTTTAGGGTTATCACTTCACAATTTATCATAATTTCATATTTTTAATTGTTTTATGATAAAAATCAATCAGACTGTCTGAAATACAACAAACGTTTCAAATCACATGTAAGCCATTTACATGTGACATTTATTACATTTTTATTTTTGGCGGTTTGTTATAGTTTCAAATGTGGACATCCCTAATGCATTATTCAGTTTTTGGTAGAAGTCATGAACCTTTTTACATTTTTGTATTATAATAAGATGTACCTACAAATACCAGAAGAATCCCACAGCATTCCAAATAATAAGTCCATACATTTTTGTTCTATTATTGAACCAAATGACCAATGACAGTAAAAATGAAAAAAATAACAATGTCGTAACGCTAAAACGATGAATTTCGCATAAAATTTAAGTGATTGAAGTCAGGATTTGACGTGATTAATGCGTTTTTAACTATTGTAGAGAAATTTCATTATACTTTTCATACTACAAAAATAAATAGTTCTGTTGAAACTCGGTAAATGGAATTATAACCTATCAAAGAAGTCAATAAAAGTTATTATTACAATATTGCACTGTAGGTTTCTAAGATACATATTTATATTCAATATTTTACACTTTATTAAAATTAAATAAAAATAACATTCAATGAAAATGTTTTTCGTCCCTGCTCCCGGCCGGTTGCCTAGCAACGCTTTGTCATTAAACATTCTACATCGAGTTTGGCTGGAGTATAGAATTTTTTAGAACATTCTCATTCGATTAGTATCTAAACGTAGATTTTAAAACTTGCCAGATCATTCTAGAATTTTCTAGATTAATTTAGTATTTTCTAGAAAACTCTAGAATTTTCTAGATCATTCCAGAAGTTTCCTGACCAATCCAGACCATGTTAGATCAATAATTGTCTCACATTTTCAAAGTTAGCATTTTTCAACCTCCGTATATTGTACACCCTTATAATTATCGACTTGCAACCACCATAGTGCACAATGGAAACCTTGTACGGTTTACCTATTGCCACATACAAACACTTTTTGTCTGCGATACGTAGTTTTGGCTGCAAAGTGAAATATAGGGAGTCCCTATTAGGGACACACGGTCACACCTCCAATTTTATAAAGATTGCCTACCAAAACTGTATTAAATGTATTTTAAAGTTGTGATTACATTGTTATTTTACCAGTGAAACCAAAATACGCAAATAATGTTTTATTAGGTTACATTTTTTTCTCATTATAATGAAACGGATTTTATCGCGGCTTATTAAGTTTTTTACAAGCCCGACGTTTCGGATATTTTGCAGCAAGTAGCAACCATGGTCACGGGAGGACCAGCCCTCATTATAATGAATGAAATTCGCGTAACATAAGAAAACAATATATTTTTTCTTATTTATTTAGCATAATAATTAAAATATTTATACTTGTGTATATAGAAATAATTTGATTTTTGCACGCCTTTTATTTGCTTCACCTTTATAGTATGTTTGTAATCGAATTATTTGGATTTTGTTCTAGTTTAGACGGCCAGATTTCGTTCAAACTTTGTACATCTATCGATCGATAACGGTACACTATTTTGAAAAGATTATTTCATTTTTTCTATTTGCTAAATAAAAGCGCGTTCCTTAGTTTTTTTGAGATATTGATTATTTTACGTTTAATAAAATCTTGAGAATGTAAGAGATTCATTATCATTATCGGTACAAAATAATAAAATAATAGGAATAGTTATAATAATATCTTAACATCTTATACCTAACATGCCTAAGGCCTGCAAGCTGAATGCTTAAAGTACTTTGGTCGCTTCTGTCAAATGCACAAAAAAAATGAGTTTAGTTTCGATTTATTTGCTAACAGCTAGTTTCAGGTTTTGTTTTTTACAAAAACATAATGGAATAGAATAATTCCTTTCAATTTGTTATTAATTTCGTGTATATATTATACATCCTTTTAATTTTAAGTTACAATGTCTGATTGTTATGACAATTATCATCGCTGGGAGCCGTTAGCTGAATTCCACTTTAACCTCAATAATGGTGAAGATGAATTATACACTGAGAATTATATTTACTGTCTCTGTAGCAGAGTTTTGACAAGGTGTGTATATGCTTTCAATTAGAAACCATTTCCTGACAAGTAATAAATTATTATGTATATTATTATAGATAACTTTTTAACTTATTACACTTGATAAATATTGGTGTTATATATTGATATAATTTAACAGGGAAGCCGTCAAGATTTATGAACCAGAAAGGTATGGTAGTGAAAGTGATGTGGATATGGTTCCTGACATACTTTCATCGGAGATTGATGATCACTCTCATGTACATTTTTCTGTTGATACATCATATAAAGTTAAATGTGATGTAAGTATTTAATTGTAAATTTATTATATCTTCTTCATATTCAGCTTCAATTCAGTTGTATGTATATACTTCTCATAACAATTTTAAAATGTCTAATTGATGACTGCTCATATTTTTGAATCATTATTTACTAACATTACAAATGTAATATTTCCACATCAAAAATTTTATAGTTTACCAGGAATATTGTGTCTTCTTCTAATAGGCAATTTTAAAATTCTAAGTCATGTATTATAAAAACTTTTAATTAAAGTTAGTCCAATAGTATTAGCACTATAAATCGAGTATAATTGGGTAAAAGATTCACATCACTAAAAAATTGTTCTTTTACAATAAAAATATCAATTCAAACTATGAGTGAACTGTATAAAGCATTTTAATTTATAATTTTGGTTTTAGAAGGATGAAGGGGCCAGTTGCTACTGCAGTGCCTCACACACTGACAACTATTGTTCAACTGATGAACATGATGGTCACATCCAAGCATCACATGCCTTGCAACCAAGCGATAGCGGTGCTGATTTAACATACCAAGACTATCACTTGGACTATACTACCCACGACAAACTGGATGAAATGGATGAAGATATCTTAAAAATGGAGTCATATGAAGATTACTTAGTAGAGGACACTTGGGAGAAATTTTGGGCAGTTCATGGAGAAAGATTAATATGGGCATCGTGGATAAAAAAATACAGTGATTACATAAATCCAGATTACCTCGATGAAAATAATGACTTGCTTCTGGATGAAAATAGTGTACCTCAAAAGCATGAAATAAAAGCAAATGCTGATGAAAATAAGAAAAGTAATGAAAATATAAGAGAACGCAAATATTCATATGATTCCAAAATAAACCCATGTGTTAGAGGTAGTAAAGAAATCTTTCCTGAAAAGCAAGGTAAAAACAAAGTGACTGACACTAAAGATGATACATGGGTCTCTATAGGTAGAAGACGATCTAGCTCCGAACATGAGCGAATTGTTAGTCCAAGAACTCTGGCAGCCACTGATTCTATGACAAATGTGACTAAAGCAACACTTTCCAGCTATAATGTAACATCAAGTCATGTAACGTCAGACTCATCACCAACAGATGGATATAGTATAACTTCATCAACATCTGACGATCAGTTTAACGATCAAACAAGGATTGCAAATGTTGATTATAATTCAGAACAGATACCATCAGAAGAGCTAGATAATGATCAATATTGGCAACTTCTATGGAAGAAACATTTTGGTGAACAGTATGCTTTGCACTATGCCTACTATATTGAGAGTCATGCTCAAAATAAGGAAGTGTCAGATGTAAATGAAGATAAAGTTGTAGATCCTAAAATTGCAGAAACACAGTGCGAAATTGAATATGAAATAGTTGAAAATAATTCTCAAGAACTACCTTCAGTGGTAGAAGTTGAACAGGAAAAGCCAAAAGAAAAGGACATAAACATAGAAAATACTAAAGAAAATAAATCAAAAGCAGTTAGATACAAACATAAGAATAAAGTTATTAATTCTGTAGGTGCATTGCTTCAACATTTATTGAAGGAACAAAAAGAAAATGGATCTAATGAAACAACAGACACTGGTGATGAAAAATCAAGTTCTGAAAAGGCTGAGCCAGTAACTAATGTTGCTACTGATACTATAACAACAGTTAACACAGTTTCAAATACACAAACTGATAATTCAAATCTCATTAATCATGATAATGATGACAACAATGAGCCACCTGAAGAAAGGATTCATTCATTAAAAAGAAGGTAATTAAATTATGTAATAATAATAATGAATAATAAAATACTTTATTTTGTGGAAATAGAATAAAAAGAAATAAATATATGCTGCAATAGTAGCTTAAAATTAAGTCCAAATATAGGTCTTACCGCTCCTAGCGGTCTCTTCCAGACAACCATTGGTGAAAAGATGACAATTGTGGAGGTGAGGTAGGACTTAATACAGCAAGCATTTTTTTGATAATTACTGTGATTAGTTTTATCAATTAATTAATAAAAAAATCGTATTGATTTTTTGTTTATATAACATAAATTACTTAAATATTTTATATTAGGTAAAATATATACATATATACATAAATACTCACATAATATATACATATAATATACAGGCCCGCCGCAAGCGGGCGTGCAAGGCGTGCACCGCACGCGGGCGGCACGTCCAAAGGTGGCGGCAAATCGAGCGACTCACGTAATCAAATAAAAATCATTGTCATAATACCCACCCCACCTACAGAAATATTATCGCATAGAAAAAGAAACCCGACTGGCAGAGTGCAATCAATCTTTCAGCGGCCACACACTATCAGTTCGTATTAGTCGTCCGGCCAAAACCTTAAACGAAACTGTAAGTGTGTGGGCTGTTGCGATAAACTGACAGATTTTGTCGTCCGGCAAACTGTTAGTGAGTGGGACCCTTTAACAACACCACAATTTGTTATTATCCGTTAAAAGTAAGACAATTAGTGATGATATGAATAAAATAAGGAATGCCAAACATCGACTACCCATGGACCTTTGGCCCCAGTTGTTGGAAATGGGGGGCTAAAGGTCCATTTCCCGTCGAGAGTTAGCCCAAGATATTGATGTTTATTTATATATATATATATTTTTTTTTTTTTTTCATTTAGTTAATTTTAAGTTGTGATAGTGTTCATTGAACATACAGAAACATCTAACGGATGGCAGCCAAAAAGAAATATTTTTAAAGACCAAATCAAGTGAAGAGTATATAATAACAACTTTGATTAGTCTGAATATGGTACAAAGTGCAAGTTTAATTTAATAGGAAAACAAGTTTAATAGGAAAAAAACTGTGTAATCTTCACTTCATCGCGTTTTAGATGCATTGTGGGATCAGGATGAATTAATTATAAGAATTCATTTACATTGCATTACGTATTATGTATATCCCAACAATACATACATACATACACATCCATGACCCAGTGCAGACATCTATATTCATCATATCATCTGCACCTGGCGGCATTTTAATCCCCTAGTTTAATTTTTTTTTTAAATTTTTATCTTAAAATTTGCAGCCACGAACTTGATGCAGAGGAAATAATGTCGGAGAGGATAAAATCGACATTTGAAGTAATGGGGTTTTGTTTGGATTATACAAAATTACCGAAGGGCGAACTAATATATAAAAAACGTATCGGCAAATTAAGACCTCCGCGTAACAAAAGATGGGGTACTTCTAGAAAAACGTATTTCGATGATGATGGAAATCCGTATGACAAGGCAAGTGATTTTTTTTAAATTGATTGGCTCTTTTTGGGTTCAATTCTAACCAGACCTCGGCACTGAACATAAAAATATTACTTGCTCACCAATAAAGTGCTTTTTTTCTATTAAATTTTTTCTTGCAAGCAGGCCTGTGCCTATGAGATTAGTCTTTGTTGGTGTGTGAAGTTTGCACCCAGCATTGAGCCAACTATAGTAACACTATGTGGTGACACCTTGGTCGCAGATGATACAAATACTAATTTAAACATTTGTATACTTATTAAACAGGTAGAAACTGAAATGCAAACTGACGATGAAGCTCCAGCCCCATCCGACAGAGAAGCGGAAAATACTAAAGCGGATAGTTCCTTGGAAAATTCAGTGAAGAAAAAAAATTCAAAAGCTTGTGAAAGTGAAAAAACCGATTCAGAGGCCAAAGAGGAAATTAATTTAGCGGTAACAGATACTGTAGAATTTGACGAACCAAATAACTTGGTTAATACTGAACAGCAAAACTTCACAGAAAAGCAACAAAGTGATTTAGATACGGTCTTAAGTGATCTGGGGAATAAAGATGATACAGGAGTTACTGAAAATCAAAGTAAGTTATTTATTATTGCTTAAATCGACACGGATGGTAATAAGTAACGGTAAGTGAGGTATACTTTTGTATTATCTCTAAATGGCAGCATGACTTAAATGATGATTAACTTGCAGTTTTATATACATTTTCGCGTACCTTAGCAAACTGTATAACGTCATGAAGTGATCAAAGAATACAGACATTTATAGAAGAACAGTTCTTAAGGGCGCTTTGAGTCTAAACTTTTGCGACGCAAACGTCCGCTTGGCGGCGTGACGAGAAGGAGCCTACGAGAGCGAGCGAGTGCGAACTAAACCCGCTGGGACATGTCCCCAATAAAGTCGGCACAATAAATCCTTAAGAACTGTTCTTCTATATACGTCTGAATTCTTTGACGTGATGCTCTTATTACCATATTAAGTTGCCACTCTCGACTGTTTAATGTGCGTTTATTATCACTTTTTTTTTAAATTGTTAATCTGCGCTCAGTCAGCAGACTAATTAGATTTGCTGAAGTATTTGAGACTTAGTGAGTTAAGGCCTGCCTTAACTCTCCTACTGTAATACCAATTTTATCTTTTGTTATAGATTTTTATTTTATTGTACATAACTGATCTTTCACTTCTATCAGGGTCTGTGACGTAGGCCACCAAAGAAAAATAGAGCATATCTGATTTTAAAAAAGTGTGGACTTGAAAAAGAATATTATTTATTAAACAGTTTAAAAGGCCAATATTTTTGTATTTTATGCGGCACATTATAATTTTTAATTGTTTCTATAAGAGTTACACGACACTAAACAATCTAACTCTAAGTTAACATTGATGAGACTTCACTTTTAATCAATTTCAATGAGGCCCTTTTCCTCACTTCTCGCTTCGCCAACGATAATAGATATGCAGTAATTTTAAGTCCGTTAATAGTTTTATAAATTATTGCGTATGCCTAAATTATGACATAGTAATACTCTTATACTTTAAAATACGGTTGGCAACCCTACTGTGCCGATTAATTTTCGAAATGTTCAGAGCGATCAAGTATAAATATAAATGATGTTATAACAAAAACTAAATAACCTTAGATCAAAGTAAACGTCGGAGAAGGCAAAAACGCCAGTCGAGACTTGAAGAAGAGACGGATGTTAGTGATTTACCCGAGGAGCTGAAAGGCGAGCCGAAAATGTTGAAGTATTGGAAAAAGAGGCATTCACTGTTCCATAGGTATGATTTTCTAAAGCTATAGTTTATTGACTTTAAAGTAGAAAAAAGTTTAACACCATTGGTAGCCAATATATAGGTCCGACTGCCGAGCGTCCGACCGTCTATTGCCTGCTTATGACAAAAAAAAACTTTTTACTTGATTTTAGTTGAATAAGTCTTTACAATATAGGTATTAAGCTTCTGCAGATTTGGGACAAGGAAGTTCGAAGTGGACACATCATGGAATCGCTGACAATGATATACAGAGTCTAGTTTCAGGAATCGTTGGAACTAATGTCAGCACTATAACATTATTATATAACATCTCCAGCAGACTCTAAGAAGACGCTTGGTTTCAAGCTTATGGTTATGATTATAATAACATTAAAATTACTTTTTACCTTTAGTCAATATATTTTTTTATTACTTTACCTTTAGTTCAATAAGCTTATGTTAAATCGTAGGTTCGACGAGGGCATCCGTTTGGACATGGAGAGTTGGTTCAGTGTGACCCCAGAGAACGTGGCCGCTCACATAGCGGACCGGTGCGCGCACGACGTTATACTGGACGCCTTCTGCGGCGCGGGCGGCAACGCAATACAGTTTGCCAGGACTTGCAAGAAAGGTTTGTATCAAGACATTCCGGTGTAGGCGTACCCTAGAATTACCACAAAATAATATAAATATAAATTTTATAAATAATAATAATAATATAATAAACGTTCTAAAATCTCTCTTGGTGATATATAAAAAAAATTTAAACCTAGTTAGTATCATTTATCATTTTTGCCAAGTCCAAGGTTCACGGGTTCACATAGATACCATATTAGCAACTTTGTCACCAGAAGTTACATTTTCTGCCAGAGAGCCAGAAGAGAATGTTTTAATGACAAATAATTTGGCAACTTATCTGACAATAAGAAAGCCGCTCAAAGGGGTCACCCTACTAGCCTGTCAGAATTCCAAGTCGTACTTGATATTTTAAGAACACCATTTTAGACTTTATTTTAGTTCTTATTTTTAACATTCTTAGCAGCAGTTTTGAAATGAATGTAGATCAGTGACTACTAACTGACGTTAATAACTTGTCATTGAGCGCTTGATAATATGTCCAACCACCGAACAATAATTTTTAAATTTCGCTTTATACGATGTGATTTCTTAAAGAACGGACATATTCAAGTAGCGTATATAGCTAACGATCCTCACTTCAAAAATATATCACAAGTGGGGTCTTAATTTTTTTTCAAAATTATCCCTAACAATTGAATTTAAGTAGACAATATAATGATTAGGTATAATACGATGCATTAAATACGCAGACGTCCCAGCGCGAGCCATACCTAAGGCCCCGTTCGCACGAACGTGATTATTTTGTACGTACTACTAACGTCTGACTAAATCTAGCGCGCAAAGTGCACGTGATTTTTTTTTTAATGTATTTATTAAGAGCTGGATACAAGTCCTTTGCCCTAAACAATGTTAAATAATACATAAATTACATTAAACACCATATTATAAAAAGTTTATAAAGTTTGTCTATTTCACTGTTCACTTCATACTTTTCCAAAAATAAATTCTTCGTATATTTGTTCGTACATTTCATTACGTTCATCAGAGGCCATCCTGCCATGTCTGACGTCAACTACACATATTTTATGTGAAGAAGAAGGAATGGCGGGAAACGCCAAGGGAGGGCCCCGTCCCTTACGCCACCATCAATCAATTATAACTCCAAATCCATCCATTCCGAAACAGTCCGCCACAATATTTGCGAACCAATCACATTATAATATATGGATCGAGTTTTGAAGACAAACACTATAGAAAACCACCAGAACAGTCACTATATATAGTACAGCCGAAACAGTCCCATACAGAAAACAGCCCAGAACAATTTTCCGCAGCATTCGCGAACCAATCACAATATAAACAGATTGCGTTTTTAAACCAAACACTATAGAAAACCACCCCGAAATAACAAAACTGGAAATAATAATTGACTAACGGAAAACAGAAAAAACACGACCGTTACCATACCATAGGGTGACCATATTCTAAGTCCATCAATGCATTACGTGTCTATATTTTGTTATTTATGTGGTTTTTTTTTTGGTGAATATATTATATTTTTATATTCGTGAAACCAAGTACTATCACGTCCCTAATTATGTCCGTTCTTCAAAAAATCACTCTGTATACTTGAAATGTATTAAAAACACGAAATATTTTATTACAGTTATAGCAATAGATATAGATCCGAAGAAAATAGAGCTAGCCCGTCACAATGCTGCAGTGTACGGAGTCACAGATAATATAGAGTTCATTGTAGGAGACTTCTTCGAGATCGGACCGACCATCACAGCGGACTTTGTCTTCCTAAGTCCACCTTGGGGTGGACCTAAATACTCTGAGGTAAGAAGAATTTATCTTCCTTTAATTTAATTGTAGGATAGTCTTATTTTCAAAAGATTGTATATTGTCCAAGTATATGTAAAGGCTTGGCAGCTATTAACGCCACAACATTTTTATGAAAAATTTAATACCCGAAATCAATCAATCATCATCATCAGTCAAATACAGCATTATCCTAGTACCTTTGTTCAATATCACGATCAAAATAAAATATTTATCATTTAAATATATTATTATATTTCAGAATTCAGAGTACGACATCGAAACTATGTTAGAACCTAAGCCAGCCTCCGAGCTCATTAATTTAGCGAACTCAATTAATTCTAATATAGCACTGTATTTGCCAAGGAATTCCAAGACTGACCAGGTTAGTTATTTCCAAATAATATATATTTAAAAAAGTATTTATTAGCGTCTTTGCTGTTTTGAATGTGATAATCCATCCAATCAAGCAACATTATCCATTTTCAGTTTGACTATTTAAATTCGATGATGATGATGTTTTGAATAATAAAATGTAAAAAGCAAGTTTAAGATGTTACGAATTAAAAGATTTAGAAAATTTTATTATTTTATGAAACTAACTTTTTCAGAGTGAATTGTTGATATTTGTATATCTTTTTTTTAAATTAAAGATTGATATTTTGATTGAAATGACCTCAAAAATAACATACCAATTTTTAAAAGATAACTTATATATTTCTACTTTTTTTAACGAGTAATAAAAAAAATGTCTGCCACGTGACGCTTCATCTACCATGTTTGTGAGTCGTGTTATGACATGACAGCGTCATGCGGTATGCCCTTTTCCATCAAGGTATTCGGTTCCATTTGAATATTAAGTATGCCAAAAGACGTTTCACACTTCACTTCAATTAAATTTTTTTTTCTGTTTTCAGATCGTATCTCTGGCTCACGACATGGGTACCTCTGTGGAAATAGAACAGAGTTTCCTCGATAGGAGGTTTGTTGCGATCACTGCCTACTTTTATTGATTTGACAGAAATATTTAATTTTAAACTGAAAGCCGCTCGGAGAAGGCTCAATAAGTCCTTCAAGTCAATCTCATACAAGTTTTTTACAATGATTATGATTTCTAATTTTATTATCCACATGATTGACATTTCTAGTCAAAAAATTATGTAAATGCTAAATTAAACACAAGCATGTTTACTTTTTTTATTTAAGTACTACTAATATTTGGTGTTTTTTTTTAATAATTCAAAAATATATTTTCTTAATGAATGATTATGCTATTAAATTTTAGTGTGGTAATGGCAACACTTTGTAGTATTAGTGATATGCAGACAAAGGACTTGTATTCAACTCTTAATAAACTAAAGAAAAAAGGTGATATGCCGAATTCAAGTTATCACTTAATTTGAATGTGATACAGAATATATGTTTAATGTTTTAACAAGTAATTAATTTAAAAAAGCGCAATAAGCCATAGTTCCTAGTTACAGTCAGTGATAAAAATAATAATTTTCTATTCCATAACTATCAGAATGACAAGATTTTTATAAGATTGGAATGTATACTCATGCAGCAACTGGAGATTGTATTTTTTTTAACCTAATATTTAGGTTAAGCTTTTTTTTATTACTTTACTGTCTCGCTATGATTTCTGTAGATCTAAGGATAATTATTAGTAATTTAATTATACTTCAATGTCTTGCATATTAATGCATAAAATATGTTGAGTGTGTGGTACTGATACATATAATTGTAGCGTTCAAAGTATTTCATTGCCATTTATAGATTATATAGTATATCTGTGTATTTGGCCCCTATAGGAATCTGGCTACTTACATCTCACAGCTCACTTGAACCAGCCAGAAAACTAGTATATTAGGTTTTTTCTGAGAAAGTCAGATTGAGTAGAGAACTCCATTTTAATCGGAATATATATAAGCTAATCACTAAAAATATATAAGAAATAAATTTTAAAAAAGAGAATTAGTTTGTAATAGAAATAACATGCTTCAAAAGAATAGGGATCATAACTTTTATTCACATTGCTCCAATAAAGATTATTAAATACTATAATGCATTTATAATTTAATTAAAATAAGATAATTTTATTTCTTTTGATGATAAGCATAAGATTTTTTTTTTGTAATTAATATACTTGGCCATGATTTGTATAAATAGTGCTACAAAGGTTCTTTTATGGATACTGGTAATAAATATTACGTACACAGAATTTGTAAAGACAATACATCCTAAAAACATTTTAAAACTGATGTGTTAAATGAGAAAATATATAGCTTTAATATTTATTGCCAGTAATAAAATTTGAATTATTTAATATTTGTCAACAATTAAATTTAAACATTAAAAAAACATTAAAAAAAATTAAACCCTTTGACCTTACAATACTTCAAGCATTTATCTGTTAGAAGATTATTAAAATTTATGCATTTTAACGAATTTTCTATATTCGAAGGGAAATGTCGCACATTTTTAACATATAAAATAGCACAGGATTACTTTATCTGATCTACAGGGTTATTAATTTTTAATAAAGGTATTATAATATATAACAATATAGTGAGTGTATGTAGATTGTGATTCTATGTTGTGATACATGTAAATATTTGTTGATTATAATAAAAGTTGTAATTGGAAATCTCTATTATATGATCCTTACTAAGACTGATAATATTGTCCGTCTTTATCATTACTTGTTTGTTGTTCCTTAAATGAATCAACTATGGAGAGTGTATGAAAATACTCAACAACATATATTCAGCTTAAAGCCCTTAAATGCTACTCACAGCCAATTTGGATGGGCTATGGCATGTACATATTTGTTAACAATAACGAATCATTTTATTTTCATCAACCAGAGGATGTTGGCCCCTTCAATAAGAGGCATGAGGTTGTTCAAGTATCTGCACTTCTGCGATGTTTAAGTTCTGTATTAAATGAGTAAAAGGAACTTTAAGGTACATAGTTTAAAGGATTAGCTTATAATCCTGAGATACCATTGGCAAACAATTTTAAGGTGATGACTGATGGGTAAAATGTAAAAGTCATTGTTGGTATAAATCTTATATTTAAATGGAAATAATACAATAGCACTGTTTATAAAGAGTCTATCTAATATGTTTACATTTATAAAATATGTAAAAAAAAAAAAACAATTTTGTCTGTACCACACTAATTCTGAGGGGCACATTATATTAATTAATATTTCCAATATTTGCAGCACTATGTGATATAACAATGGCGTATGGTTATTTTCTTTAGCGTTTGGCAATAAATCCATGTCCAAATCGTCAAAATAACCACAAAATCGCAAGAAACACCAGTTAACAACTCTACAACAAAGCTTGTACAAAAAATTACTTCTTCTTCCTTGGCTTTAGGCTTTAGCTCAAAAGTAAAAGAAGAAGACCAAATTCAGTTTGTTGACTTTGACTCTGCTATTTTGAATTTATTTTACAAAAAATCACAAAATTACCACGAGTGGATCCATTTTTCAGAAATGACATTTAAGTAACCGTTAAAAAGCGCTATCTTCATGTGGAATGGCTAATAATTGAAAAACTTGAAATAGATAAACTAAATTATTTCATTTTTAATAAAATTGATGTATGTTTTCTTTATTTATGGTACTGTACAAGACCAGACCAGAAATGGATCATCTCCTTTAGCAATCTTAATTACCAAAACTTTTTGGTAAAATATCCAAGTAAAATCAAGCATAAAAGCACAAACTTAGTAAGCTAAGAAAATATCCATAAAATTGTTACATTACACTTTCTGTTGTTATATTAGATAGACATTTTACAAAACTAATTCAAAATTGTGAACTTAAATTATTCCTTCATTTCACCTTCCTCATCTTCCTCTTCAGCCCCTCTTACATAAAGGACGTTATTACACCTAATAAGAACTTCTCCAAGATTACCTGTAAAATTGTATTCATAGTTAATTACAGAGGTATTTAGTTAAATAACAATAAAACATATTAAATAAGTATTATTTAATATGTCTCAAGTCTTGTTCTTAAAAATTCATTTAATTGCTAATCATGTTTGTCTAACATGATGACTTCAATCGCATTTCTATATCTGCATATTATAGATATACAAGATTAAAAACCCTAGAACACCTTTGTTTTTGAATTTACAAATCTATAAAAGAAAAATACAACACTGGATTACGTCTTAATATACAAAATGTACATAAAACCATTACTATTTGATAATTGTGATAGTCAAAACCGAGTAAGGCCCAATAAAATAACTATAAATTAGCTCTACAAAATAATTATGACTGGAAATGATTTTAGGCATTCTTGTACTGCAATTTATTATATTTTTTTTTTGTTCATCTTCATAATTAACAATTACAAGATAATAGCTGCAGGGGTAATGTCGCGAACAAATGTTGAAAAAGGGAACTAGTCATATAAATCTTATTTTTAGGAAGGTATAAACGTATATACAAAATATTCTAGAATTTATAGTATCATTAAAAATCCACCATACAAATTACAATGTTAATATTGAATAGCTAATTAACTATTATATGTAACTCATATATAATTTTCTAAAAATACCGTGAAAACATGACTAACCTGTACAACCACCATCAACAATTTCTTCAGTGTTCGCAAGTTGTAAGTTCATATATCCATCTGCTGATACAAGAAGGCCTTTATATTCATGTCCCCATTTTAATTTAACTAAAACGGACTTGCCTGTTAAACTGTTTAGGAAAGGCTTGGGATTGATTGGCATAGCCGCCGCCATTTTTGCTGTTTCTGTAATTCCAAACCAAAAATATGTTATATTTAATCGATGAATAATCTATTATAGTGCGAATTCACACAGAACATAATAAGTTTTTTCGAGATTTCTGAAATAAAAATAACTTACTTGTTTTTGTATAACCTAAAATAAAGCAAACAAACAATCGACACCAATTTCCACTTTGCCGCTATGGATTATGGAATAGATTATAGAGTAGAGTTTTTAATTAATGTTTTTTATGGACTATACTTAGTACATTGCCAATGTCGAGTATCATGTCTGTCGTAAATTCTTTAGGGCCGTATTCAGAGACGTGACTTGAGCGCTAATCGGCGCTTGATACTAGATTTTGGTACCGCCAAAACTAGTATCAAGCACCGATCAGCGCTCAAGTCACGTCTCTGAATACGGCCCTTAGTCTGTAATTTGGAGAAAAGGGAACGGCGGAAAGCAGGTTGTGTTTTTTTAGTTTCCCATTAAAAAAAGTTACTTTATATTTTGTTCACTTGGAGTTTTTTTATAGTATTTATTTTGTTAATTTATAAAATATAATGTACTTAGTTATTAAATATTGCTGTGGACTGTACTGGCTAGTAGTCGTGAGAAGTGATGATCGATTGATCTGGATGTGAAGGACAGAGCTGCGCCTTTTAGCGTTTCCCGCTGTTTCTCCATATTACAGAATCACTACATATTATAAAACAAAGTCGCTTTTTCTGTCCCTATATCCCTTTGTACGCTTAAATCTTTAAAACTACGCAACGGATTGTAATGCGTTTTTTTTAATGGATAGGACAATTCAAGAGGAAGGTTTATGTACACAATTTATTAAGTTTTTATATACATTAGCTAAGATATAACAATATTTGTATGAGGTGTCGGAAAAAAATAGGCCGTCTGGGAGTTTTCAACGAAAACGCTGACTAAACCGTTTGAGATATAACAAAATAATGTATCGTGGAATTATGTATCTTAAATAGGTCTACAAAAAAGCCCGCGATGGCATATGTCTATCTCTTAGGGATATCATACTATATCCATTTAATACTTAAAAAAAATGGGCAATTATAACGCGATAGTTTAAAAGTTATTTACACAAATACGATATGAATACTTATCATTTTCAATCAATTAATTAGCTTGAGCATTTCATGAAGATTATTTTTGCCCTTTACATCATGCAAATTAAATTAATACTTTAGGAGATATGGCAAAATCAAAATAATGCACAAGAAAATAAATCGTGTTGGCGTGATTCGCACGGGCGGTTGTCTGGTGTCTAAGGCCGTAGTGCAGAGTTAATAAACTCTGGTAGACGTAATAATATGATCAACATAATATTATGGTGGAATAATATTATAATAATAGTATCCTAAATATGCCTACAAAAGTCTGCGAAGGGATATAAGTCTTTATTTTCAAGATAACATATTATATCCATTTTAATACAAAAACTTAGTATGTAGTTATTAAAAAATAGAAAATGATCATCATCAGACATGATAAATCCGTAAATCTTAGATTCACGCGGGCGAAGCAGCGGGTAACAGCTAGTAAGTTAATAATTATAGATTTTAAAAGATTTGCCAGTATGACTTCTGGTCTTAGTCGGTTCCAACAAGAATAAAAAAATGTTTTTATTTGTCAAATTCTGTGGTCAAATTTGATTAATAAATTATTTATTATTAAAGTTCTTCTGTATTCTCTTGTGGTTTTTAT